>OX388202.1:20000000-22500000 GCA_947578815.1 Epinotia ramella
ATGAGATTTATTTTTGTTGCTAGTTTGGGCCATTCTACTATTAAATGAACATAAAGATTTGAAATCTTAAGTCGTGACTAAATTGTATAATCTTAAATATTACCTTTTATATTATTATAAGGTAAGTATGACATTAAATACATATAAACAATGTTCGAAATAAGCACACTAGAATTAATGATATATTTCCAAATGGCCAACATAGATTCGTTAGGTAAAGCAGTGGTAATTTTCTATGACGAGATGAGAGACGGTAACGCTTAGATACTAATTATGATGTTTTTCATGTTTAAAGTACCTAGGTAAGTATATTTTATACGATTCTTAATCAATACTTATAGAATATAAATGAGTAGCTGTTAAAAGATAAGGCGATCTCTAAGAATATATTAAATATAAAAATAATTTATTCAATATTTAGGCGTCCCGTTTGGGTACGTACCTACTTAAATAAAATCATGACCCTTTTTCTTTTCTAATATTTTTTTCTCCAATAAATAATTAACAATTTTATGAATGGCTTTCCTTTATAACGATTATGTATGTGATTTTATCATGCCCAAACGCAAAAAAATGTGTAAAATTCCAATTCCTGTCATGAGTTCAGTATATAAGTATTACATTTATTCATGACTTAGAATACTAGCGTTATTTGTTCTTTTATCGTTATTGTGATACTATCTATATACCTACATATTGGATACATGGTCGGATTGCAATAAAATTGTACATAGTTTAAGGCCTTAATTTAATGTGCGCTTTATTTATTTCCATCGTTTAACGACAACTTTCGTCAATTGTGTACAATTTTTTTGCAATCCATTCATATACCGATTATACAAGCGCAGCTATGCGTACCCATATATCTATTAAGGCCGCTATAGACATGGATACATTTAGCCATGTCTAAAGCCCGCTTTACGCTCTTAGTTCGCGCATTTCTATATAGATGTCGCTATAAGGTAACGACGACTGACTACTCTATCTCAGTATATATATAGTACTCTTTGGATCGGAATTTGCGCGCCAAAATCTTTTATAGGCGAGCGAGCCGCGCGCGTTGCCACGCGCCGCCGCCGACGCGCTATCCCGCATAGAAACGATATCCTGCCCGTCGCCGATTGACTACAAAGAACTAGCCGACGCGCAAGAACGAGACAGCAACACCATTCGAACACTCGCACAGCAAACCAACCTATCTATGAAGCAAGTCGCTATTCCCGGAACCAACGTCAAATTGTACTGCGAAACAACGACAGACAATTTACGCCCTTATGTACCTGTACAATCCAAGCATCGTACACTTCTCGCGTCAGCATTAAATATAATTATAATGACGCTATAATAAAATCGATGTATCGGCGTTTTAATCACTTATGAATTAGTTTACGTTTATACGTGCTCCTAGCTAGTACTCATACATTTACCTTGGTTATCAATAAAATCATACAACGATATCAGTGTTTCTATCAAGTCTACAATCAACCATCAAGAATCAAATCATCTCAGGTGTACGACCCGTACATCTTATGGTCCTTCGAACCGGATTGTGAACCAGTGACAGTATAACGGAAATTTTCGTCCAATCGGCCTCCCACAAGCGGGTCTCACCGTGCGGATTGAAAAAGCGCAGTAAGTCACACAGAATCCGGGTACATCATTAACGATATCAAGAGAGCATTATCAGTTCGCCATCAAAAAATCAAGAGACGTCTAATACCAAATCAAATCAGGGGAGCCGCCTAAATCTTGGGACTCTTCAATATCATCCGCTGCAGGGATAAATATAATCAGTTTAAAAATCAAAAAACCAAGGGTAATTTCATCAAAATCGAATATCAATATCAGTGGCCACAAGCTTATCAATCAATTTTATTAATAAAACTATCTACTTGCCCATCAATAAATCAAGATGAGTACGAACAAGGAAATAGAGATGGTTATCAATGACCAGAATCAGCTTATGTCAAACATGAACAGGCTATATGAGAATTACAGAAAAGATGGACCAAGTCGCCGGACGGTGTCTAATATCAATAACAAGCTGAGAGGCATCGATGGATTTTGGCAGGAATTTCAGATCAACCATGAAAAGTTAATGGCATACGAAAATAAGGATTACACTTCCTTTGCCGAAGAAAGCTATAGCAAGACCAAAGCCTTTTACGAATCAGCTCGGTCCGTTTTAGAGACTCATTTGGAGATAGCAAAGCAGGTTCCTTTATCACCCAGGACAGTATCACCGAAGCCTGCCGAGCGTTTGACAAACCCTTCAACATCAGCTCTGGTGCTAGATTGGGCATCAGAAACGAATAAAGACTCCAAAAATCAAGAGGATCAACCTTCAGCTCCTCGTAATATAGAGGTCAGTAACCAGAGTTTTCCAATCCATCACGAAAAAGAAGGTGACTCTAAAGCCGCATCTCAAGACGCTCAGGAAAGGAGCAGCCCGCTTTCTCCAATCAATCCCGGGTTTGCAATTCCACCAATCTTCAACAATATAGATAAACACAGCGTGGATACCAACAAATTATCAGAAAAAATGAGAAAACAACAAAGTAACTTCAAGGCCTTTGCGCGCACCATATATTACATAGATCTCTCATTCATTAATGAGAAATGGGAATTGGAAGATTTACTCAAATCAGTTCAATGTCGTTGGGCAACTATCGACTCTCTCCACTGGGACATCGACAGTGAGCTCCTTGAAGACGATGAAGTTTATAACCAAACTTTCTACAAATATGAGAAGAAATTCCAGGATATCAAAAAGTTGATCAACACCAAGATATGGTCCATGAATCATCGGGAAAAATCAACCCCAGTCATGGATATACCGCCGTTCAGTGGAAACTATCAACAATGGGTTTCCTTCAAAGACTTATTTAACGAAGCCATCCATTATAACCACTCTATGTCAAACGCACAGAAGATGCAATTTTTGAAGAACAAGGTCAGAGGTGAAGCTGTGAAGCTAATTCAACATCTCAACATCAGTTCGGAAAACTATGAAACCTGTTGGGAAATTTTAAACCACAGGTACAATAACATGAAACTAATTTTCACGGCCCACCTTAATAACCTCTTGTCGCTACCATCAATGCAACAGCAATCATACCCACAGATCAAGCGTCTACATGATACCACCAACGAGTGTTTGAATGCAATCAGGAACCTCGGCGTGGACATTACGTCATGGGACCCACTCATTGTCCATATCTTATCACAGAAAATGGATGCCGAAAGTCATACTGAATATGTTGAATCGCTAAAAAACCCTCGAGACTTGCCGACCCTAAAAGAATTTCTAGATTTCTTGGAAATGAAGTTCACTTCATTTGAAGCGAGCCGGCGAAAGTTGGACACACCGAAGCAATATCTTCAACCTGAAACATCAAAAAAACCGTTCTACAAGTCGTTCGGAGGCACAAAGGATTCAGCCATATCACCAACTAAATCAAACGATTTCAAATCAAGTCATTATCAAAAAAATCATTGCCCTGTGTGTAATCATAGCCACGGAATATTTCGTTGCGAAACATTTCAAAGGACAAGGCCAGAAGGCAAACGGAGCATTATTGCAAAATTGAATTTATGCAAAAATTGCCTCTACAATCACTACGATAAAGAATGTTTTTCTACAACTCGCTGCCGCACGTGTAACGAGAAACACAATACATTATTGCATGATGCCTACACTATGCAACAAGACACTTCCGATTTATTTAGCAAGCGGAAAAATATTGCAAATGTTACGCAAGAATCTAATAATATCACGGAAGTTTTATTAGCAACCGCTCTTATAAAAGCAGCAGACGGAAATTATCATATCATGAGAGCAATTATAGATCAGGGATCACAAATGAGCTTGATTTCTCAAAATGCGGCTCAACTTTTACAACTGCCGCGACAACGATGTAAGGATATTGTGTACGGCATTGGCGCTAAAGGAATAACCTGCAAAGGTGCAATCAACGTCACCGCTTCATCACTGAGTGACGATTTTCAATTTGACGCCAACCTGTATGTCATGAACACACTTATAAATCACCTGCCGAACAGGACGTTCTCTATGCCTGAATGGTCTCACTTGGAAGGAGTTCAACTTGCAGATCCCGAATTCCATGTTAGCCGCCCTGTCAACCTTTTACTAGGAGCCGACGTTTACGCCAAAATCATACAAGATGGTATTATCAATGTAAGCGAAGCCCTGCCTCTTGCACAAAAGACACACCTCGGGTGGATACTTTGTGGAAATGTGCCATCATATCAATGCAACATAGTCGTCAACAACATAGACGACCTGACGCGTTTCTGGACCATAGAAGATATCAATGAATCTTCGACCATATCCTCGGAAGATCAATACTGCCTTGACTTTTATCGCGAGACTACATTCCGCCAGAACGATGGAAGATATGTCGTTCGTATACCGTTCAAGCCTGGGATGGAAAACGCTTTGGGATACTCAAAAAATTTAGCCATAGCGCAATTCAAACAACTCGAAAATAAGTTTAAAAAGAACCAAAGCATCGAAAATAATTACAAAAAGTTCATACAGGAGTACATCGACTTGGGACACATGCGTGAATGTACAGACGAATCAGGTGGTCTGCCCAATTCAACGCAAGAATGCTTTTTGCCACATCATTGTATCCAGCGACCAGACTCAGCAACCACTTCTCTTCGTGTCGTTTTCAACGGATCTAGTAAGACATCAAATGGAATCAGTCTTAACGACACTATGTACACACAGCAACACACCTAACTAACCATACCGTGAAAACCTAGAACCTTATTACAATGCACTTAAAATCAGATTAGATTTCCGATGGTCACTTAGCTGTGTTGTCGACTGTACAGCGGACCTAATCTACAAAAGGACTTGTTATCACTCATTATCAAATGGAGACAGTATAAGGTCGGGATGATCTCAGATATCGAAAAAATGTTTAGACAAATCATGGTAAACATTCAAGACCAAAAATATCAGAAAATCATTTGGAGACATGACTCGCATCAACCGCTACGTGAATACGCACTAACTACAACAAGTTATGGTACAAGGGCCGCTGCATTTCTGGCAATGATGACGCTAAAGCAGCTAGCAAGTGACGAACGAAACAACTATCCCGAAGCTGCTAGAGTCGTAGAAGAGAGTTTTTACATGGACGACCTCTTACACGGCAGTCACGACATCGAATCAGCTAAGAAATTGCAGACAGATCTTATCAACTTACTCAAATCAGGGGGCTTCAATCTTCGTAAATGGGCATCAAATAGGCCGGAGCTACTGCAAGAAGTCAGCAAGTCTGAAAACGTACATCAAACTTTCGAGTTCAAAGATCAGGAATCTACGAAAACGCTGGGACTGCGCTGGCACCCATTAGAAGATCATTTTACTTTCGAACTTAAGATTAAACCTCCACACACAAGTAAAATAATGACAAAAAGGGAGCTGCTGTCGAATATAGCGAAGGTATTCGACCCACTAGGTTGGCTTTCACCTGTAACAACAAAGCTAAAGCTACTCTTTCAAAACGTCGTATCAAATGACATCGGATGGAACGATCAAGTACCCGATAACATCAAAAAAGAATGGGAAATAATCTATCAGGATCTACAACATATCAAAGATATCAAGGTACCACGATGGCTAAATAGTAGCCAAAATCAAAACATCGAACTTCATGGGTACTGTGACTCGTCCACGAAAGCGTACGCATGCGCTATTTACTGTCGAGTTATCCCACCAGACAATCAGACAAACATCAAGGTCGACGACGTTGTGATTATTCATGACACAAACTTGCCTGCCGGCAAGTGGGCCCTAGGTCGAATATCAGAAGTCCGGGGAAGGACGGCTTTGTACGCGTCGCATCAGTTAAGAAAAAAAACGGAGTCATCAAAAGCCCCATTATCAAATTGTCAGTTCTTCCTGTAACAGAAAACAACGAAACCTCAACCAATCAAGCAGAAAAGCAGAAGAAGAATTCGAAGGTTACGGCACAGTCAACAAATCAGAAAAAACCCTCAAAGGGCCAAATCATTAATTTTATAACTATGGCCTTCATGCTATTAATGTTATTTATATCACCGGCAGAATGCACTCATAACGTATCACGTTTCAAAGATGGGCAAGGCATTTACTTCGACAAAATAACAAACATAAAGCTGGCCCGGGATGAATGGAAACTCGTGGTTTACTACGACATCAATCCCTACTGGGAAGGCTCTGAGCTATTTTCAAAATACATCAATCACTTGGAAAAAACATGTCACGCCATAGAAAACCAGCAACAATGTAATATCATATTAACACAGCTACGTCACGCCTTCTCGCAATTAAAATACTACGACAGCATGTTACTCGGTCAACGCTCCGAACAACTTAGAAAAAAAAGAGGCCTTATCAATGGCATCGGCAGCATTGCTCACAGCCTATTCGGCGTACTCGACGAAAATTTCGCGGAACAATATCAAAGGGATATTGACTTGACCAGAACCAATGAGAAACACTTGGCTCAATTATGGAGAAATCAAACATCGGTTATTGAGGCTGAGTATAACCTGCTCAAAAGAGTCGAGAATTCAGTACAATATCAACATAAAACCTTCAATCAACACATAAACAACATCGAGAAAAGTATAAACAAACAAGGTAATCAAATTCAAGATATAGCTCAGATAAATGAATTTACTGTGTCATCGATTATCGCAAACAGTATACTAGTCAACCTGAAAGGAATCCAAGATACTTTATTGGACACCATCACTAACGTCATTTACGGCAAGTTCAACGTGCATTTATTGACACCACAACAATTGAAAGATGAGCTGAATATCATATCCGGGCAAGTGCCAAAGGACTTGACCCTTCCATGCGAAAATATAAACAACGATATACCCAAGTTGTATCAATTAATGAAGGTGCGAACCAGAATGACCCGTCAGTATCTACTATTTGAGATCAGAATACCTTTAGTATTTCGAGACGTCTACGAGCTCTTCAGATTGATATCAATCCCAGTACAAAATGGAAAAAATATGATCAAAATACGACCCATAGCAAATCAGGTGGCTATAAATATCAAAAAGGAATCATTTATACCTATGCTGGATGAAACAGTTCATAAATGTAATCACTACGACGCTAACACCCTTATTTGTACGCTACAAGGTCCAATTTATCAATTGAAGTCGGACACTCACCTTTGCATAGCGGATCAAGTTACAAATAAGTGCTCAGCTGACTCTGACTCGTGTCGGAACATATGGACAGAATTAAGCGCTATGAATACATACCTTTATTTTTGTTGTGACGTATGTACCGCGAGAATCATATGCGGACAAGACGTAACGGCAGAGTATATTAGCAAGGCCGGGGTCATAACGTTACAAACAGACTGCGTACTAAACGGAGGTGATTTTACTATATTTCCTCAAAAGAAGCTTTCCAGCGAGATCAAGACTCAAGCAGACGTCGTTAGGTTCAACATACCATCTATAAATAATGTCATCAATCTCACGATACCAGTCCTTCAAGGAGAGTCGAGAGACCAAGAAGTGAACAACAAATATTTGAAGGTCATCAAGGACCAGATCGAACACATGAAAAACGAGGGATCCTTATCAGATGGAATCAACTATCACGACGTTCATCATTACACGGCCATCTATGCGGTCATGGGCATAGTAGCCGTGATAGCAGCGCTGTATATCCGCCGATTCATCCGGCGGCGACGACTCATAGCGCGACTCACCCCTCCGTTCGCGGCCTCTTCGGAGGGCGAACGTAGACCTACCTCGATGTCAATCACATCGCGAAGCTCTCTTCCATCGGCAGCAGAGCGGAGCAACGTCGGACAACAACTGGAGAGACAAGATCACCGCGCCGCGGCAACTGCTCTTAACGCAACTACTTCCGCAATGTTCAAGGGATTTACCACCATCAAATAATTTTCTTAATTCAATGTCATTTGTTTTGTAATCACTATTAATTGCTATTTAGTGTGTGTAATAATAATTTGCAGCATCTCCCATCAATTCTCATCTCCTGGCCGGGAATATGTACAATCCAAGCATCGTACACTTCTCGCGTCAGCATTAAATATAATTATAATGACGCTATAATAAAATCGATGTATCGGCGTTTTAATCACTTATGAATTAGTTTACGTTTATACGTGCTCCTAGCTAGTACTCATACATTTACCTTGGTTATCAATAAAATCATACAACGATATCAGTGTTTCTATCAAGTCTACAATCAACCATCAAGAATCAAATCATCTCAGGTGTACGACCCGTACAGTACCCGAACAATACCGCCGTGCCGCATTCGACTCCGTACATAACATCAGTCATCCTGGAATTCGAACAACAAGAAAACTAGTCGCTCAACGCTACTTTTGGCCTTCGTTAAATACCGACGTAGGTACATGGTCAAAAGTATGCGTACACTGCCAACGCGCGAAGATTCAACGCCACACCGCAAGTCCGATATCAAGTTCCACCACATCATTGTGGACATCAAGAATCGACGACTGATCGACGGAAAGACGCTACTCACGACTAACGCTCAACTCTGCGCCGCTAACATACCTACTAGTACGGTACGTAAAATGAATGCACCTTCGATAACTCCCAAGGTCGCGATTTTTTTGTTAATATTTAGAATATGATGAGTACTACTAGTAGCAAAAAAAGATAGGGAAATTTGACGTTGCTTTAGGTATTACACAGCGTTTTGTTAGCGACCCTTGTAAATCCAGGGATAGATTATACAAGTGGTATTTTTCTTCAATAGAGTATCGCATTTTAGTATTATAATCTCCACTTTAATTTGCTAAAACTTTCGTCAAGTGCTTACGTCAGTATAATCCGAAACGAATAAAAAATATATATTTCCTCTAAAAGATTATACAAGTGGGTTTTGATTACTGAATACTATTAAAAACTATGAAAGATAACCAGAGTTTGAATTAATAACATATTTATCAATAGGTTCAATTTATATGAACAGTTTAATGTTGAAAGCGTTCTAATTATTTTAAAATAAATCTCAAATAAATTCAAGTCGATACATATAATCCAGCTTTATCATAGTAATCTATTGATAAAAAATCTAAGTAATTCATCAATAGCTCCACATTGTATTCATTTATCAATTATTTTTTAAATTTGAACGCACGAAGAACTGCGCGCGAGTCTAGTGCGCCGACGGCGAGAGCGTCATGACCAATCAGAGCACGCCGTCGTTGCTTGTTTCCTACGCGGTAGCCTCCCCTCTGTTGATTAGCTCACTAGCAAAATGAAAAATTGTTGATTTTACGATTGTGTTCATTTATATTAAGCGTTGAATTTATAAATAAATCTTTGTAATGATGACTTCTCCGTCTATTAATTATACACTCATAAGCTTCATCAACCTAAAGAGTAACTATCAACGTACTTATGCAATTACTTATTCAATAATCAACTTATTGTGTAGCTTTAACAAGCTAGGTTGATCCACTGAAACAACGTAAGCGTGACCGGTAGGTCGATCACGTAACGCTTTATACGTACGCTAGGTAGATCTAAATGTATTTTTTTATATCGAAAAACGACAGTTGAATTGTCCTAACGCGCGTTTGAAACGTTTTGTGATTACCCCTCAGATCTCTAGCCGACCCAGCCACGGCCCGATTTCTTACAGTCGGTTAACGGGCTTCCTCGGTTTCGGTTAAAACCGGTTTTGCATTCCCTACGCTCAACCAACTGAGCTATTGGCACAATCCACCTCGGTCACCTTTTTTTTTCAATCAGTTCATTCTTACAACGCCTTAGGGAGAAGACGGCATTACATAAGTTGAAATAAATATGAATTATGCCCAGCCAAATAAGTGGTTTTCTTTGTCCAGCGATTTGTATGTAATCATAGTATAGCCATTTGGTTTCGTTGCTATATTTGGTAAGGTTAGCCTTAAATATGATTGAAGAGAATGCTTCGCCTTAATATGATACAATAACGTGTATGTTAACTTAACACACAAAACTAAAAGCAAGCGTTTACGTAACGTATGTAAGAAATAGGGAATGCAATATGCAATTACCGGGCAAACTTCAAAACCGGTAAATTACCGACTTGAGTAGGACAAAACCTATTAACCGGTACATTACCGGTAATTTCAAATTGGTTTATAAGTAGCGTTATTTGCCGTTTATTTATCGTAAACATAAGCTAAAAGGTAGTATAAAGAGTAAAAGGTGGTTTCATGTTCCGTAAATGTCGTAATAATCATTTTCTTTAATATTTAAAACTTGCTCCGTGGTAGGAGGGCTAAAACACAACTGAAAACGTTCCTTGGGGATTAGCAGGTAGGTAGGAATAGGAATTGGTCCCAATTTACAGATTACCATTACAACATCAGTAGTATCAGTACAATACAAAACAGCACCAGTAGTGAATATGGAGTGACGAAGGTTAACGTGAATATTAGTATTATGGTGCATTGCCTGTTCCCCTTCACCCATCATTGGCGTCGGTGGGTCACACAGTGCCCTCGGTCATTGTTTTGACTCCTAAATCTACAGATACGCAACCCTAAGGATTTACAATCCTAAAAAACAATAATTTACTGAATAAAAAAACAATCAGAATAATACAACACAAACTGACTAGTTGACTACAAACCCACGTAGTAGTAAAATAAAGTATTCCACCAAATAGCTGTTTCTAAGGAATGTTCAAAAGACGTAACCAATCATACCAGGAGCGAAAAGAGTTGGATAGAGAAAACGGTACTAATAGTAACCGAACATTTTACTAAAGAGCGTTCGGACAAATGGTTTAATAACTCTAGGAAAAGCGTGTACTGTTGCTCATGGGGTTCCAAATTGTGGCATCGGTTTAGCGATTTGGGGGGGCTAGGTCTGTATGTATACTTTCTGTATCCTAGCTCTCCTGCGGATAACCTAACGTCTAATGCGATCACGCAGACAAACTCCCAGCATAGCCCTCTCCATAGCCCTTTGAGCCTTCTAATGAGGCCGATAGTGCGCGAACACATTTCAGTGTCATATGTCATCACTGGCACCACATATGGGTCAAAGACTCTCGTCTTGAGACACTTCGGAATACTAGACGAAAATATGTGCCGTAGCTTCCCGAATGAACGCTGCCCAGCTGAGTCGACAGGAGACAGTTTGTCCTAGGTATATATAATCGTCTACAACTTCGAGCGTAAAGCGTCCGATTGTAATGTACATGAGCATTAGATGATCTTCGTCTTATCCATGTTAATTCTTAGACCAACCCGCTCAGAGGCTTTATCGTATTCAAGTCCTCCATGGTATCCGAAGGTGAGTACTCGCCTTCTCCAGTCCAGAGTCTTTAAAGCATCCACCAGTGTAGCGGTGAACAGTTTTGGAGAAATAACATCTACTTGATCGACTCGCTGCAGCGGAATAGGTTTCGCGTTCCAATTCTGGAGTCGGACTTACACAGTGAAGTGGCATTCTCGTTTGATTGATTGATTAAAACTTTATTAATTCCCACAACATACATGGCATTGATAAAATACGAAATTTAAACAAATGCGAGACCCTTGACCCGTGGGGCCCTGGAGCCCTAAGCCTCTTTAAAGAGATGTAGAAGAGGCTCATAGATGCCACCGGTGACCGAAGGGCTGGCAGTTATCTCGCACAAAGAATTAGCTTAGCTATTCAGCGAGGTAATTCTGCCAGCATGTTCGGCACAATGCCACAGGGGCCATTCTTAGATTTAGTTTAGTACTATTCTATTTTATTTTTAATTTAGGTTTTTAATATTACTTTAGAGTTTAGTTGATACTTTATTTTTGTTTTCATATTATGAGATTGTATGTTATTTGTTTTGAACCTTTTATCTATATTATAGCTCTTTACACCCATTAAATGATTTAGATATACATATCTAAAGAAAGCATGCGAGAAGTAAATTCTAAAGAAGCCATGTGTCGTGGCTGAGAAATAGCGCTGGCTTAGCGAGCCATGCCAGAGCCTTAAATTACAAAATTGAAATATAAAATACTTGGCAACGCTGGAGAAACTGTAGTACAGCCCAGGTTTCGATTGAATCGTAGTCCAGAAACGCTAAGCAAAAGGGCAGATTATACTCCGCATCCTTCTATATAACTTGACGGGTGGTCGTATTTTATCTTATCTAGATGAGGGCCCTTTCGGATACACTTCGACCCAGTGGGATCTTTTGTGCATTTGCCGTCTCATTTATGACTACTCCCAAATCGCTCCATCATTTCTACAAACCGGATGATGCAGCTCAGCGGAAGTACCTTGAAATCCTTTGGTTGCGGATAGCCGTTATCAAAGTAATTAATTATTTTTCTGGCAAGGGCATGACATTCACACAGTAAGTGTTCCATAGTACGAGTATCATCCTCCTCACCACACATTCTACAGCCTAAACTATCCGATAGTCCCATCTTGGCCAAGAGATTCTTGACCCCGAAGTGACCTGTGAACACCCCAAATATAATTCTGAGTTGCTTTCTGCTGGATTTCCAGAGCTTTTGGTCAAGCCCGAGTCCATTCCTTCTATAAGCTGGCTTAGATTGCCTTAAGCCAGCCTCACTCCACTCATGTTGGTGTTTGGTTTTGGCGTAGGCTTCAAAGGCCGTTATTATGGTTCCCTGCGAGAGTACCACAAATTGTTCTGGGCCTACAATAGTACATTACTACAGAGGCCGGGAAAAAAGGGGTTGCCGGCCGAGTACGTATGCCGGTCATAGCGAGGCCGGATAGTTATGAGGCTGGCAACCCCTTTTTACGCCGAGGTATGTATAGTGCTTTTCTCAAACATGCAATGAAATAAATAAATTAAACTCCAAGGAATCAAACTTTAATTTTTATGGCTGAATGCCGTGATGCTGTGCCACAAATTGTGGAATGTAAATTAAAAAAGACCATCTTGCAGCCCGAAACGTGACACTTAGAAGCCCATTATGAATAACACAACGTCAATATATCATTTCATGTTCGAGAAAAGTAATTTGTAGACCCCTTCTTGCTTTAAGCTCATCTGCTCTTTCGTTGCCGATGAAGCCCTCGTGCCCTGGTATCCAAGCTAGTTGGTTATCATAGTGCTAAAGCCTCTTCGGAAACTGGCTTGTTCGGGAGGCTGGAAGTCATCTAACCTGCGCACGAGACGATTTGTAATTACTCTCGAAAACAGCTTTTACACACGGCTCAAAAGTGAGATGGGTCGGTGTTTCTTAAGCAGGGTGTTGTCACCATTTTTAAAGAAAAGCACCAGCACACCTCTGTTCGATGCCTTTGCCGTTCACTCTTTCACTAAGACAAAAAGAGGTATTTCCTTGTTTTGAAAATGAAATGATTAGTATACCTCTTACCTACAAACTATGTTAAATAAGGCGCTCTCTGTCGTACTTATCTAAGCAGATCATTATTCATATTTTATAGACCGGAACCGTGTTTGTATTTTAAGAAGCTTCTGCAAACGATATTGTATTCATTTGATAAAGGTATTGTATAAGGTAAGATAACGCTAACCAGTTAATCAATTGACATTTGAAATGACAAAAGGAGGGTATTGATTGAGATATAATCATGACGATCAAGTATTAATAATCGTAAAAAAATATTATTTTACTAATAATTCATGTTTAGGTAAATTACCGGTTTTGATTTAAATTTACCGGTTTTATACCGACCTTATACTCAGAAAATTGACCGGTTAACCGGTATGCATTCCCTAGTAAGAAATATGCATCAAAATTCTATAATTTCAATAACTCCGGATTTTTAGTATTAATTAATAAAAAAGTCCTCTTCCGCTTCGATGAACAACATTTTTTTTTGGTAATCCAATGATTTAGTGTTAGGCTCTAATCGGAATTTGAAAGATTCTTGAGTACCTAACTCTCGGAG
Organism: Epinotia ramella; assembly: GCA_947578815.1. Lineage (NCBI taxonomy): Eukaryota > Metazoa > Arthropoda > Insecta > Lepidoptera > Tortricidae > Epinotia > Epinotia ramella. The sequence continues at coordinate 20,013,933 of OX388202.1, forward strand.
TTTACCTCTTACCTACACCCTAATTTTACTACCTACTACTACTTAGAGAGATGACTAATAACCCTGTATATATACTTTCTGTACCAAGTATCAACTTTATATTAGTAGGTAACATCAGATATGACATCGCGACTAGTAAATAAGTACCTACAAATAAAATTGAAGCTAATTTAAGTTTAATACTAAATAACCCTATATCTTTCTTTATTGGTAAAATAAAATAGATAATCGCAACCGAAAAACAACTAGTAACTAAATATAAAGTAAAATCAAGTACTAAAAGTTTGTACCTACAAGTTTGAGCGTACGCACGGCACGGCCTTGCGCCTTGGAGAGGTACTCGGCTGCCAGCACGCTGCACACGAATCGCGCGAGTCGCGCGCGAAAGATTTAAATTGCGGACAATCACTAATAAGCTAATGCAATTAAGAGCTATTGATGAATCCGTTAGAATTTGTGTTTATATATTCTTCGATAGAACTGAAATGAATTACGCCGACTTGAGAATTTATGAGATTTCTTTTATGGTAAGGAGAATGGTTTCAAGATATAATTCCTAATAAAAAAAAATACTATTGATAAATCTGTTAGAAATTTGTGCTGCCATATATTTTTTTAGTTTTGAATACACTATAGTAGCCACTAGTCACTTGAATATTCTTTTAGGAGATTTATAATTTTTTTAATCGTTTCCTTTTTTGCTGACGTAATCTCTTGACAAAACTATTAGAAAACGATAAGTAAGGTTTGAATAATCAAATGCGATGCATTATAGGAAAAAACAATAACTTGTATAATCTTTGCAAAGTTTTACAAGTGTTCCTTACAAAAAAGTTAATTATTCGTAAACCAATATCAAAAACTGTTAGAAATTATTTTTCGCTGTTAGTACTTAAGGTACTCTCGCTGATAACAAAAAAAAATCAAACTTGGGAATTATGTTAGTTTGACGACAAATTACAGTGTTCGCGTACCGGACTATACCGTGCGCAGCATAGACGTGCAGCAGTCGTATCACGATATACTAGCCGATTACCCTGGAACTACGCGACTTACATCTATGAAGCTTAGCCCGAAGCATAACGTCGAACACTTCATAGAAACAACTGGCCCGCCCCTTCACTGCAGGCCACGCCCCATCGCACCACATCGATACGAGCTCGTGAAGAAAGAATTTGCCAACATGATGGAGCAAGGCTTATGTCGTCCCAGCAAGAGTCCATGGTCCTCACCGTTACACGTAGTACCTAAGAAGAATGGAGACCTGCGTGTATGTGGCGATTACCGAAGACTCAATGCCATCACCAAGCCCGATCGCTATCCCATACCACGGATACGCGATTTTACCTACCAACTCGCCGACAAGAAATTTTTTTCGACACTCGATTTGAACCGTGCTTATCAGCAATTACCCATCAGCGAGCAAGACATCGAAAAATCAGCGATAATAACTCCCTTCGGATTATACGAATTCCCGCGTATGTGTCCTGGACTGAAGAATGCCGGTCAAACGTTCCAACGATTCATCCACGAAGTACTAAGAGGCCTGGACTACGTATTTCCATTCGTCGACGACTTACTAGTCGCATCAACAACCGAAGAAGAGCACCGAAGACATCTGCACACCATCTTCCAACGACTCGACGAGTATGGCATCACAATAAACCCCGCCAAATGTGTCTTCGGCCAGCCATTGGTGAAGTTTCTCGGCTACGAAGTAAACCAAGACGGAATCCAGCCGCCTAAGGAAAAAGTTGAAGCAATCGTCGATTACCCTAAACCGCAAACAATAGATGAGTTACGACGATTTCTCGGAATGATAAACTTTTACCGCGAAAATATCAAGAACGCCGCAATACTTCAAGCTCCACTCTGTAAATACCTACACAACGCGCGGAAGAAGGACAAGACACCAATCAGCTGGAACGACGAAGCAACGCTCGCATTCGACGCGTGCAAGGACAGCATCAAAAACGCCGCCTTACTCGCTCATCCATGTCACCAGTCGACGCTCGCGATATTCTCGGACGCTAGTGACAAGGCCGCAGGCGCATCGCTAAATCAGTTTGTAAACAACGCTTGGCAACCACTCGGCTACTTTTCGAAGAAATTCTCCGACGCACAGACTCGCTACAGTGTTTACGATCGAGAGCTACTCGCATTGTACATGAGTACCAAACACTTCCGCAAGATGTTCGAGGGACGAGAACTCATCTTATTCACCGATCACAAGCCCTTGACCTTCGCGTTCACCAAAACGAGCACCAACAACGAGTCGCCGCGCCGCACCCGTCAGCTGTAGTATATCAGTGAATTTACAACCGATATACGTCACGTTAGTGGGTCACAAAACGCCGCCGCCGACGCGCTATCCCGCATAGAAACGATATCCTGCCCGTCGCCGATTGACTACAAAGAACTAGCCGACGCGCAAGAACGAGACAGCAACACCATTCGAACACTCGCACAGCAAACCAACCTATCTATGAAGCAAGTCGCTATTCCCGGAACCAACGTCAAATTGTACTGCGAAACAACGACAGACAATTTACGCCCTTATGTACCCGAACAATACCGCCGTGCCGCATTCGACTCCGTACATAACATCAGTCATCCTGGAATTCGAACAACAAGAAAACTAGTCGCTCAACGCTACTTTTGGCCTTCGTTAAATACCGACGTAGGTACATGGTCAAAAGTATGCGTACACTGCCAACGCGCGAAGATTCAACGCCACACCGCAAGTCCGATATCAAGTTTCCCGCCAACTCAACGATTCGATCACATCCACATCGACATCGTTGGACCTCTACCTACCGCCGCAAGTGGACATCGATACCTACTCACAATGATCGACAGAGCAACACGATGGCCCGAAGCAATCCCACTCACCGAGATCACCGCCGAAGAAGTCGCCAAGACTGTTTACGACGGTTGGATTTCCCGCTTCGGCTGCCCCGCTACTATCACTACGGACCAAGGACGGCAATTCGAGAGTCGAGTATTTGCATCTCTCACACGCTTACTCGGCATCGAAAGAACCCGTACAACACCGTACCATCCGATCGCTAATGGGATTCTGGAGAGATGGCATCGAAGTCTCAAGGCCGCACTCAAGGCAAGACTACAAACAACAACATCGTGGATCGAGCAAATACCTACTGTCCTACTTGGTCTACGCGCCGCGCTAAGAAGTGACACTACCGATGTAAGTGCAGCCCAACTCACTTACGGCTGCAGTGTACGATTACCCGGTGATTTCTTATCAGCTGTACCTACGAACGATGACGTCATTATGGACTCCGCTTTCGTCGATCAGCTGAGAGACACAATACGACGCTTGAAACCTACACCGAGCCAGCCGCATAGCAACACGAGACCGATATTCGTACATCGTGACCTCATGACCTGCGAACAAGTGTTTGTACGAGTCGACGCCGTAAGAAAGCCGCTACAAGCACCTTACGACGGACCATACCGCGTGCTGAAAAGAGACGACAAAGTTTTCACACTGCAACTGCCTAACCGTCAAACGAACGTCTCAATCGACCGACTCAAGCCTGCCTACACGATCATCGAGGAAGACATACCTACAACTACGAGTATACCTACAACTACGTGCACACCTGTAACTACAACACCGAGTTCATCGAGTACAACATTGCAACAAGACAACCAGAAAAAAAACAATAGCCAGAGCCAGAAACAAACGACAACGGACAACCTGAAACAAAATGGACCACACACGACCAACAATCAAATACCTACAGCTGGGAACCAAACTCGCCGAGGCCGCACTATCCGCCTGCCGGTACGTTTCACTTGAAGGGGAGCCCTGTAGGTATAGAGAAGATTGACGTGTGGTTTGTCTCAGCAAGAAACGGAGACACGTGATTGACCTCACGAAACAGCTGTTCTGATAAGAACAGCTGATTGCTCTGACAAGAGCAGTTTTCGATTGTCCCGAGAAGGACATTTTATAATTGTGAAGACGCCGGCAATGCAGCATCACTATCGTCGAGGTTCTTCAGCTTCGATCTTCGAGCACGGAGCGACAGGGCAGCGATGTGTTCGTCTCGACGGCCGGCGCAGAAAAGGATCGGAATTTGCGCGCCAAAATCTTTTATAGGCGAGCGAGCCGCGCGCGTTGCCACGCGCCGCCTACCTCCCTCTCGCTCGTGCGCATCCGTCCCGCTCTAATCATGTTACTGTTGCGGCTTAAAACTGTCACTAGTTGTAAGCTTTTTTATTGTATATAGTTAGCCGTATTTGTAAATAAAATTATTCCAGTTTCCAGTATTCTACAATTAACAACAGAGTTTCACTAAACTACCTACAAGTCTCCAGCCAAGTCTCCCTGCACAAACCTCTGTTAAATGCTTGTTACCAGGCTACTTGAATAAAGATCATTTTGAGTTAAGTTAAAAAACGGGCCGAATCACGCGTCGGCCTGCATGCAGTCGGGCCGATATCAGCCCGTGGATCGTGTCCTTGGCGTCTATCTAATACAGGGGTCACCAATTAGTTTCGCTCAGGGTCCGTTTTAAGAAATAAAATGACCATCGCGGTCCGCACAACATTTTATAGAAAAAAAATGCGGGGGGGTTTTTATTTAATTACGTAGGTACTCTGTAGTGCAAGTTGCTGTGTTCTCGCTGTCCGCACAAAAGGGGTCGGCGGTCCGGCTGCGGACCGCGGTCCGCCATTTGGCGACCCCTGATCTACTATATAGCGTAGTAGGGATAGAATTTGGCAGGATGCCGTGTTTCCAACACATACCTGCACGGCTATCACGAGACGGCGCGCGAGCTCTCTGGATTTTTCTCGCACTACCCGTCTCTCTCTTATTAGAACACTTAGAGCAAGAGGTATAGTGCGAGAAAAATCGAGAGTATGTCGCGGCCGTCTCATGATAGACGTGCTGAAGGTTACTGGATTTTTGAGTTGGTAACATTATTGTGACACTGACATTACTGATTGACAGTAACGACAGTGACAGACACTAGTGACAGTGACAGTTAATTAGTTTGCAGAGCAGAGCATTGTTAGTGGGTGTCTATTATCCAGGTAACTGTTTTTGATTTTGTTTTGGTAAATGATCAAATTATATATATCATGCTAGAGGTTGATTGTTAATTTTTCTGCTAGTTAAATTCTGTCGCAATGGCTCATCGAGAAAAACGTGCCAATGCTGGTAATCGGATGGCAAAGCTGCTAGATGAAGAAGAAGAAGATGATTTCTATAAAACAACCTACGGAGGGTTTCAGGAGATTGAAGAAGACAGAGACTACATGTAAGTAGCCCAAATTGTTTGGGTATTTTCATTTTCATAAATGCCGGCTTCAAACTTGTTGAGTTGAGTTGAGTAGTTGATAAACCCATCTCTACTATTTATATGATGTGAATATTTTCTATTTCAGTGCAGAAAAAGAGGCAGATGATGTTGTAGATTCAGATTTTGATATAGATGAGAATGATGACCCTGTTTCTGATCAAGAGGTTGACGAAAAACGAAAGCGAGCTGTTGGAACCAAGGCATACAAGGTTGTTTATCATATATTCAAGTTACTTGCATGATATTATTATGTGAGCTCTCAAGTATCTCCATTTAACCGTTGGAGCTACAAGTTACTATTACAGTTAAGTTACTATACCTCAGTGACTTCATTACCAGTTAAAACTTGCGCTTAAAGATTTATTTATTATTCTCAAAGAAATATACATTTCACTTATTGAGAATACAATTTTATCATGCCTTGAATGTGCGTTACGCCCATGAGCGTTTACATGTGTAACAAACAATAACCAAAAAGTAAACAGGTATAAAATAATTATGCGGTATAACAAGTACATAAGTGGCTGATTATTGCACTAACAACAAATAGCATAAAGAGTAGAATGTTGTCAAGCAAAGAAATACACGCAAGCGTCGCCTGCACAATGCACCTACTAATAACAAGGTCATTCAGTGCAATGCATTTACTGATACATTGCAGTGCAATGCATCTACCAATAACATCATCAGTTTATATATAACATGAGTTTTAGACTTGTACAATTATAACTTGAAGCTTTTTGAAATGGGCTCCAGGTGACATAGGTCAGTCAAATTAGTCCTTCAATCAATCAGTCAATCAGTTCCTCATTCTTCAATATAAGGTTCGAACAGTTTGGAACAGGATAAAGGAAGCAGCGGTGTATTAATCATATTATCATGTCTGTATTGAAGGTCAATTCTATAAACTGCTGAAAGAAGTTTTGGAATTGGATCCCAGATATTACCCCTACACAAACTCACAAACTTACCTCTTAGTAAAATTTAGCATAAATGACTACTGCTTGAAGTACTTATTTGATTTGGTTTTTGATCTGATACTGTGTTACAAATTGATATTATGTTCAGGACCCAAAGAAAAAGACAGCAGCTGATAGACCTAAGAAAGAGGTTGTGAAGAGGGTAAAAGAAGATAAACCAGAGAAATCAAAGAAAGAAGACAACTTTGATCAATCATTAAATGATTCAATAGGTATGTAGATTCATGGTGAAACTATACCATTACGGTGAATATCCAACACAGAGGTATACAAATATGTGTTTTCATACATTATATTTGACACGTCACATGCTGACCCAGCTAGCTGGTGTTGAATATAAGAAAACTAGCTTCTGCCTGCGACTCCGTCCATGTGCAACACATTTATATCATAACCCAAACTCTCACCCCCAATTTCACCTCCTAAGGGGATGATTTCCGGGCAGACAGACAGACATACTTCGCATTTATAATATTGGTATGGAAGTATGGATACAGCTCTGCACGTTTGTGGTGAATAGTCACCTTATATAGGTATATATAATATATATATGCATGTATGTTGCTGGCTGTGAATGTCTTTAAGACATTACCAGTGTGCTTCCACCACAGTTGTCAGTTGTAGGTACTTCATTAATCTTACAATCCCTACGTTTATCAGGAATAACACAGGATAGATTCGGAAAAACTGATTTTTGACTATTATTTCACTCTGTATTATTCCTGTATTTTTGAAAATTCGTGTACGCATTAGCGTGAGATGCTAAATAAACTAACCGGTCAAGTGCGAGTCTGACTCGCGCACCGAGGGTTCCGTACAAACTATCATATAAGTCAAGGTAAAGTAAATGTCCCAATATTTGTTAAATTACTTATTTTTTAACCCAACACAACAGAATTCAATTTCAAAGTTTTAAAACAACGAATAACTTTTACACCAAGACCATTGAATCGAACTACCAAGACAATTGAATCGCAACTTTTTTTTTTGACCTGCTATTGAAATATACCCGTCCCAACCCCATTAATTCTAGAAAAATCTTAACAGCGCGAAGTAAGAATGGTGTCAGCGCCATCTATCGGCCCCATTTGGTACTAACGTGCAAGGGCAATCAGCTTATAGCTTGACCACAACCGCTGTGCCGCTCCTTAGGTATGCGCGGGGAGGCGGGGTGCCGCGGCGGGGGTGACGGGGCGAGGCGGGGACGGCGGAATGACAAAGGCTCTGCCCCCCCGTCTCGCCGCTCGCATACCTAAGGAGCGGCACAGCGGTTGTGGTCAAGCTATAGTATGTATGGTGTTTTAGCGATTATTGTTTACCACGTGAACCGATCTCGGTTATTATTTTTTTTATTTGAAAGAGAGTACTTCTATAATATTATTATAGGCATTTCAAAAAAATAAAGAAATACTTATAAAGTTGATTAAATTACAAACTACACTAGGAAATGATTTTTGAAACTAAAAAATACGCTAGATACAGAAAAAGTTATAGTTTTCCAGTAATATTTATGTTTCTCTTAATCACAAGTAATAATTTCAAATTATTCGCTTGTATAACTTCGGAGGTAAGGGGGGGGGAATGGTATTTTTTTTTACATTTTCCTTCATAGATGGAAATTTTACCAATGTAGAAAAAAAAAGAAAAACGCCCTTTCAAATGATACCCCACTTGACCTAATAGTAGTTCAATATTTTTTTTTGCCCCTCATATTCGTTATTTTTCATATAAAATTAAAATTTATATTTAAATTTCTCATTTTCCATGCACGTGGATAACTCTCATTTAAAACCATTTCAAATTGATAGCTTAAGGGGTTCGTGAGATATTTCACTTTGTGACAGACAGACAGACGGACGGAATCGCACCATAAGGGTTCCTTTTTTACCTTTTTTGGTACGGAACCCTAAAATTAACTCACTCTCAGTTTTGTGACGGCAATTAAGCATTGAGTTTGCATAAAAAATATTTTTTTCTTTACAATTTATAAATAATGCATATGCACGTTATTTAAATATGACACCAGTTCATTTTCACATTTTTGTATGCTTACTTTTCGTCACAAAACTAGTGATATTAGTAACACAGAGAGAAGGCCTTGTATTTAATTAGATGTAACTTAATTTTTTTTGTTCTTTAACTTTACAGGACGTAAATCCATAAGAAAAAGCACAGCAGTAAAGTCATTAGAAACACAACAAAGGATAAAAATTAGGTCAGAATTAAAGAAGAAGAAACCAAAGAAAGTGGAAGAAAAGATGCCATCTCAGGAGGAACTATTAGAGGAAGCACTCATTACTGAACAGGAAAACTTAAAAAGCTTGGGTATGATTACCCTAAGTAATTGGGTACCCTAAGTAATTCATCAGAAATCATGCGCAGAATCGAATTAGGGGGTGGTGAGGTGTGACAGCGGGGTATCGTTTGGAGCGCCTGATTGGTAGATCAGGTGCCGTAGACAAGGTTACAATTGACAAGCGCTAACGCCAATACAAACTAATAAAATGTATGGGAATGACAGATGCCGACGAAAAACTTTTCTTTAACATCTGTCATTCCCATACATTTTATTCGTTTTCTATTGGCGTTAGCGCTTGTCGATTGTAATCTTGTCTACGGCCCCAGACGCCCCAGTTGTCTTTTGTGTCCCGCGCCCCGTCCACGTCCCGCGCTGTCGCCTTTGCACACGACCAAACTGTCGGAATCATGATTCGTTGACTTTCTTGTCAGAGTCATTTATTGACCTTTTGTAGTCTGTTACATTTTGGAATTGTTTTTGCGTACTTAGTTTAATTTTATTTAATATTTAGTTAATAGTCTATGATGTTAATCTTTTCTTTTTATTACATACCAAAGCGCGTAATTGTTTAAAAATTACACTTACCCATTTATTACACAAAGAAATGTATATTTTATAATTCCCTAAAAGTGGGATCCTTTTTTTGGTCGCAAGTCTAGGATGCGCAAACTTTCCACCACCACGTCATCTAATGCTCAAGAAGTTTGTCGGCTAGTGTGCAATTGTTTTAAATTCCATATGGCATTCTCCGCGGAACGAGAATATGCACGCATATGATTTAATTTCATATGTAAGCAAGTTAGGTTAATAAAGTAGTTCCTTTCGGATATTCATTCAGCAGACCATAATTTACGGGGTGGTAAAATTCGGAATAATTACTATTCGCAATTATGGAGGTACCCTTTCTTAGAACATCTTCAAAGAATTTGAATACTTACTAGTAGTACCTGTGTCTACCTAGAAAAACCAACCACTGAAACAATAAGTCAACTTTCCACTGTGAAGATTGGCTTTTATCACTATTCTAAATCATTTTACAGAGCGGTTTGAGCAGATTGAACTTGAAAGGAAAAAAGTGAGGCCAACTAAAAAGGCTATAACAGGTCCAGTAATCAGGTAATTTAGAAATGACACAATTGCACATTTTACTGCACAATTTTATTGTTTTTGTAATTGGCAGTCTATCATCATTCTTAATTTATGGCCCTTGTTTTTTCAGGTATCACTCATTTGCAGTGCTAGTTGAATCTGAAGAGCCAGATAATTTAGTATCAGATATTATTTTGAGTGATATTATCAAATGTGAAGAAGGTATAGTATATATATACTATTCGAGAGTTAGTATATTTGTACAGTCGACTTAAAAAAATTACACATTTTTTTAGTTGCCCATGGCAGTTTGATTTTGAAAAAATAATCTTTTATCATACGTGATTGCTCTAAATGGAGGTAACATTTTGACTTTATCCAGTTCTACCTCATTGGTTGACAATCAACTGATGTTGTTTACTACTATAAATTATGAATACATACTTTTGCCTGCTAGTTTTGCATAATGTTTGCGAAACAGAGGCTCTAGTATAAGTTTTACGGAAACAAAACGTTACGACCACGTTTGCGTTTAGCTGTCAAATCCCATACAAATTTAAGGGTAAAACGCAAACGCGATCGTAAAGTTTTGTTTCGGTAAAACTTATACTAGAGCCTCTGGTTTCTCCTTTAATTTAGCTAATCTAGTAGTATGTTGTCAGGTTTAATGACACCCTGTGACATGGAGATGGATGAGGCCCCGCCGTTGGAAGAGTCCAAGCCTGAAGATGCCAAACCGGAGGTAGACAAAGACAACACTGACAGTCTACCCAGTTTGAACCCAACCAAGATAGAGATAGACGTTATAGGACCCGATGATGAGTTTAAAATTGATGATTGTGTGTAAGTAGCAGTTGCAACAACTATCATTTGTTTCTTAGATCTTAGAACAGACATTTATTTATTTGTTTATTTGAATCATAAGAAACGTAACATTAGAGCAAATGCCGAAGCGTTACAAAGATTCGATACTAAAGCTCTAACTACTTAATATCTAAATAGAGGGTCTATATCGGGTGGCATAAAATTGTTGGTCCTACTATTTTGTCGCATACCAACTTTATGCCGAATAACGTATACGCATAAACATTATTGTGCATATTTTTTATTTGCCGAAATTGTTGTTCCTAATATCGATTGTCCTAAATATTTATTCTCCGAATGTTTATTGTGTCGAAGTTTTTTTTTTAGAATGATTGATGTGCATAACTTTGATGTTGCTAATATTTAATGTTCTAAAAATGTTGTGCATACATTTTGTTATGCATATATATCGATTGTCCTATATATTTATTGTCCGAATCTAAATGCAGGTTGGATCTGGTCAGAATTGCATATTACTTAAATTACTTATGACCCGCCCTCATGTCGACGGAGCCCCGCTTCGCGGGGCCCCTATTTCTGTTCTGAGGGACACAAGTGAACCCTAACCTAACCGACCTAAAACAGAGTTCGCTTGTGTGTGTTGTTTGATAGCCGTGCGGCGAGTTGACGCCACCCCGCGTGTCTATTTCTGGTCTGAGGGACACAAGTGAACCCTAACCTAACCGACCTAAAACAGAGTTCGCTTATGTGTGTTGTTTGATAGCCGTGCGGCGAGTCGACGCCACCCCGCTGCGCGGGGTGTCTTATTCTGCTCTGAGGGACGAAAGGCAACTAACGAACCTATCTTATTTATCTAGATGTAGGTCGGGTCTGCTCAGAGTTTAAAGAAGTATAAAATTTAGGAAAAAAATAGTATAGGTGGTGTAATTTTAGCTAATTTAATAATAGGCAAAATAATTACTATGACAATGAAAATTAGGACTATTACTTTGTAGGTAATTCGATGTTCGAGTAATCAATATTAGGATAAACATACTTTAGAACTTTTAAATGTGTATGCGCAAAAATAAATAGGCTAAATAAGTAATGTGCCACTCAACATTATGCCAAACATTCTCGGCCAAAATTTTTTAGGACGATCAACATTATGCGATACGACAGGCACCTCTAAATAGAACTAGAGTCCGTTTGCAGTTACCTGTCTTACTTCATCTCAAGCACTCGTTTCCATTCCGTCATCAGCCTTGCTATCCCTGTCACAGAGAGAGATGAATACTATAGGGCACAAATACTATGGTTGATGTCACATTTATACATGTTTCAAGCTGTGGGTGATGTCCAAGTCTAGTTGGTTACTATATAGTTGGACATATTAAACCATTAGTGAGATTTATGATACAATATTGAGGAAGGCATATACTAAGAAATGGAAGAAAAAAAGGGAAAGTGGAAAATTTTGAGGAATGAATTCATGATGTCTATCGATTAAGGTGTTTAATATGCAACATAATTTATCTGTTACAGTATAGAAGAGAAACCGAAAAAAGCTAAGACCTACGTTAAACCCAAACCGGCATATGAGAGGACGCTCCTTAAGTTCGATAACGACCTGAAGGACAAGGCCTACAACAAGTGCTACCGACTCAGCAAGCCCAAGAGGCGACAAGACATGCTCTGTGCTGTCACGAAGTACGTTTATGCCTACTACCAATGATGTAATATAAAAAAGAGGTAGATACGTTGTCTATTTGAAATTCCGTGTTTAAAAATGGCCACCAAATCTGACAGCTGAGATACGTTTATACGTACATTGACGACGCAACACTGAGGCAAGGTCATACAATTGACTGAGTTTTAGTGTGCCACTTTTGGAGCGCTTATAACCTATCTACCCCTATTTTATATTACATCATTGCCTACTACTGATACATTGCTTCTATTGTCGTCTTCATCTTCGTTTTTGACGACATACACACGCACACTTAGAGTGGGTGTGTGATAATAAAAAAAAACCGGCCAAGTGCGAGTCCGGCTTGCGCACGAAGGCTTCCGTACCATTATTTTAAAGTGGCAAATAAAATCACGTTTGTTGTATGGGAGCCCCGTTTAATATTTATTTTATTCTGTTTTTTTAGTATTTGGTGTTATAACGGCAACAGAAATATATCATCTGTGAAAATTTCAACTGTCTAACTATCACAGTTCATGAGATACAGCCTGGTGACAGACGGACAGATAGACAGACGGACAGCGGAGTCTTAGTAATAGGGCCCCGTTTTGCCCTTTGCGTACGGAACCCAAAAACTAGAACATTTGTTTCAATAATCACAGATGCTCAAACAAGAAGATAAAAAACAAATTTATACATCATTAGAACGCACCAACAATAGGGGTGTAGACACTAAATAAAATAATCAATAATTTAAGTTATCTAGTGTATCTGTGGTGGCATGCAATCTATTTGTTGACGCGAGTCGTATTTACACGCCTCTTTTAAAACAGCTATTGTGAAAATATTGTAATTCGTTCGTCGTCAAACATGGCCTAAAATGTATACACTCGAGTATTATTAAAGGAAATGACGAATGAAATGCCTAAAAATTGAGAATATCAACGACAATAACATCGACAGGTCAGTGACCTTTGGTAAACCTTATTTAATACGTTCGCTGCCATTACTGCCAAGAGCCCAGGAGCTTGGTTCTCTGTTTGTAGGGAGGTCGCTACAAAGCGGATAAAACATGTGCAGGCATTGCGTGCCCCCCGCGCGCGCGGCCTCCCTCCCGCCTCCGCGAAGTCACGTCATCGCTATGCTGACGTCGTTGCCGGTCAGCTTGTCGCAGTCAACCAGAGAATATATATGAATATGAATATGAATAAGCGCACCTTTAAGAGTGCGTGAAGCCGGGGTTCCTCCAAAAGAGAAGCCCCCTCGCACCGATGTGGATAAGGTAGTAAGGCGGAAATTGGCCAATATTGATAAAAGTCGTGGACACGTCTTCTATATACCTAAAACTGGTATGGGTGTGTTTCTTGTTCTCTCCTGAGTACGAATCTACCGGTTTTAGTTAAGGGAGAGGGGGACGGACATACCTGTGACGTCACAAAGATGGCGGCCGACGTTCATCAATTTTCGTTCAAATCTCGGGTTCTATTTTACTGATTGCTTCGTGTAAGGTGTTATTCGAAAGCATATTAAACGTAAAATTGTTTCCTTGAAATTTATAACGTGCAACCAACCGTTTGGAAAAATAATAAAAAATGGATTTTTTTTACCTTAGACGTTTACTTCAGGGATGTCACGAATGTCAGTTCTATTACATTCGCGAACGCGAATGCGAATGCGAATATTTAGAATGCGAATGTGCGAATGCGTATGCGAATGCGAATATTAAGGAAGTACACTAAAAACCCAACGTACGTAATCACTTTCTAATAATTTTATTAATTACAAGCATAAAAAGCAATCACAAGTCACTAGTACCCAAGTAAATGTGCTTTCTAGGTCAAAATTAATCACGTGGTACGGGTTGGCGCGCTTTGCGCATGCGCGAGTCGGTGGCAGGCGGCCGGTGTAGGCGAAACTCGCCACGACTTGCACATATTCGCATTCGCAAAACATTCGCATCATTTGATGCGAATGCGAATGTTGATGCGAATATTTAAAATTATGCGAATCATTCGCATATGCAAATGCGAATATTCGTAACATCCCTAGTTTGCTCATAATTCGAGAAAGAGATACTTTAGCGTGATTAATGTTATTATAAAAAAATGTAATTTGTCGTCGTTCGTAATTTACGGCCAATTCCGTAACGCAAGTCCGCGGCAACCGGCATGCTTTGTATGATTGAAATACTTTGATAGTTAAGTTTTGGTGTTCCCAAATGAAAGTTACTGTATTCGAATAAATAAATATTGTGTTTAACTGTATAGTTGTATGCGTTGATTAGTAGTTATAATCGGCGAATTGAGTTCTTTTACGCCCAGGACGCCTAGTTATCAGCCAGATGATCATAATTTGTTTTGTAAATATGTTTCATTAAAAAGACATTTTAAATTCATAACTTCGTTGACTATGGGCCGCAAGCTTTCGCTAAAATTCAGCCCGAGGACTAGGACCCAAACTGGGCCACCCTTGCCGTACCCCACGCCCGCGCATATTTCATTTCATTCGAGGGCGAGTTGCGATTGAATTTGGAGACATTTTCACGTGGTGATTTGTTACATTTACCTTTCTAGCAACAGCTATAGGTAAACACATTTTTTCTCTGGACATGCGTGTAGATATTTACGGTTAGTCGACTGATATATGTTGTGAACTATGGAACTGCAAGTCGTTGCAGTTTTGCAGGCAACAAGTTCGAACAGAACAACACGGCCTGAAGGTGAGCGGCGAGGCTCGCGAGGCCGCAGACCGGGCTCCGCGTAGGGCCCAAGGCCCGGAGCGTCCCTCTAAAGCGCGCTCTCGGATACTTTACTTCTGAGCCACAAGCGAATCTGAGCGTGTGCGTGCATCCCTTCAGAGCGTGCTCTTCACGCGAGCCCGAAGGCTGAAGACCCGAAAGGCGAGCCCACGCGGACATTTTACTACTCCCAAGTGTATTACAAGCGAACCTAAGGGCCGAAGGCCCGAAGCGTACCTTCAGGGATGGCTCTCCACGAAAGCCCGGGGGGCATAGGCCCGAAGGGCAGGCCCACATGGACACTTTATTACTCCTAAGTGTCATACAAGCGAGTCTGACGGCCGAAGGCCGAAGCGTTCTTTCAGAGCACGCTCTCTACATGAGCCCGACGGCCAAAGGCCCGAAGCGTCCCTCCAGAGTGCGCTCTCGGATATTTACTCTACTCCTGAGTGTGTTACAAGCAAGCGGTGAGGGGCAAGGCACGCGAGGCTGCAGGCACGAGTTTTTCGTAGAGCCGAAGGCCTGAAGCGTCCCTTCAAAGCGGACTTTCCACACAAGCCCGAGGGGCAAAGGACCGAAATGCGTACCCACGCGGACAAAGCGTCCTACAAGCGAACCTGAGGGCCGAAGGCCCGAAAGAGAACGGCATGGCACGCGAGCCGAGCTCTGCGTAGGGCCGAAGGCCCGAAGCGTCCCTTCAGAGCGGGCTTCAAGTTTAGATGTTTAGATGTTTTGATGTTTGTTACTCAACCACGCTTAAACGGCTCAAATAATTTGGATGAAATTTTGAACGAATATATTTATAGCCTGGATTAAAATAAAGGATAGCTTTTATCCCGGGTCCACGCAGACCAAGTCGCGGGCGGAAGCTAGTTGTCTAATAAAGCTGCTTACGTTCGTTATTTTATTATTTACTAGCTTCCGCCCTAGACTTCGTCTGCGTGGATTCGGGATAAAAAATATCCTATATTTTAATCCAGGCTATAAACTAGCTTCATGCAAAATTTTATCTAAATCGGTTGAGCGATTTAAGCGAGATTGAGTAACAAACATCAAAACATCTAACCATCCAAACTTTCGCATTTATAATATTAAAGTAGAATTCTCAATGTAATACTAGAAACTAGACTAAGTTAACATCACCCAGGCGTAAAGTTGCAATAACAATCTCACTTGACAGCCAAAGGAAGGCGTAAAATTGTGTATCCAGTCGAGCGTGGTGATAGTTATCGGTGCGTAATTAACAAAATGTATTATTATTTCGTTATTTATTAATGTACACCAACGAAATCTATATTGTTGGAAAGCTTATAAACTGACCAAATTTTTTTACAAGAACTTTAATTGCGCTAAAGTTATTATTTATTGAGTTACAAGCGTGTTTTATCAGTACTCATGCAAACGCCCACGGTAAAAAGTTATATTTTTTCAAATATAAAAAAAAATGTTGATGTTACGTAACATAGGGTTCAAATAAACAATTATATAACGTTTAATATGCTTTCAAATGACACCTCACACAAACCGATCAGTAAAATAGAACCCGAGATTTGAACATAAATCGATGACCATTGGCCGCCATCTTTGTGATGTCACAGCTATGTCCGTCCCTCTCTCCTTAGACTAAAACCGGTAGATTCGTACTCTGGAGACAACAAGGAACACATCCATACCAGTTTTAGGTAGATGAAAGAAGAGATGTCCACGAAAATCGTGAAGGAGACGACTTTTTGCGATATTGCCATCGTACTAAGGAGGGTTTCACATTGGTGTCTAGTAAGCGCAAGCCGCGAAAAAGCCAGTGTGGTACAGCAGAGCCAGTTGGTTCGGGCCTGCGGGTTGCCACACCATGTAAAGCGCTGTACGTGTCGCGCTTGCATTACTCCGCCACGGCTGATGACATGGTGCAGTATATTCACCTGAAGACTGGCTACTCGTGCACTTCAGCTCGTTTGTGGTGCGCGTGCCTCGGCCGTTGCCGGAGACCATCGCGTGTGCTAGTTTCTGGCCGATGGGTGTCGTGTTTCGGCGATTCCGGGGCAACCTACCGAACTCTACACCGGACTTGACGACGCAACGGAGCCACACTGTTTCGTCGCCTAAATAATAAGTAGTGTTTTAATATTATATTGTATGTATGTTAGTCTGTAAGGTATTTGTAATTATTTTTTGAAATAAATGTTTTATTCTATTATTATTATTATTGCTACATCCGCAGTGTTACTAAAATGGTGGTGGTGGTTTACACAATCTCTCTGTGAGTTAAATAGTAATTGATGTATCTCGTCTAGTCTAGCTAACCGGATATTACTGACATTATCATGGCATCGTTTTGAATACTACATAATATTTGCTTCACTGTTTCATATTTTCGTTTTACCAGGAAACCAGCGCGCTACATCGATCCTATCACGAAGCTGCCCTACAGAAGCGTGGATGCTTTCCGTATAATACGGGAGGCTTACTACCAACAGCTGGAGGCGAGAGGGGACCGCATGGACCCGCAGATGCAGGCTTGGCTCAAATGGCGACGAGCGGATTCCGCTTCTACGTATGTGCAGATACATATCAAGTAAAAATCGATTTTATAGTTATCGTAAAATTTATATAGAATCGTTAGAATCAATTTGCAGTTTTTATGATACATTTGGCGGGTTCGTTGTTGAGTTTGTATCGCCAAATAGTGCACGAATATTCAAAATTAGATATTTTTTATCAGTGATTGGTTGAACTGTCCGGATTTACTGTAACTTATATGTATATTTTTAAATCGAATAGACAATTAAAATAACTACGGAGATCTCAATCTTATGAAAGTGGATAATTATTATTGTAATAAAGTAAGTTTTACTATCACGGTATTCTAATTTGTATACTTCATGATTAGCCATTTTAAACCCTAATATTAATTCTTAGGTAAGAAAACAAGACGGATATTCATTAACTTAAGTTTATTTTGAAAATAATAAATAATTACAACGTACACTTAAAAGTTAGTACAGGTATAGTGAAAAAACCTTTTCACACAGGGTAGGTAGAATGAAATCGTAAGTCAATGTAATAAACCCTGTCAAGAAAAATATTTTCTCACTCTCTGTTTATGATAAAGATTCAATTTCTGTACAGTTGTACAATATTTTTTCTTAGAATCTAAAAATAATGGACACCGGATTTATTTGTAACAACTGCAGATAGTTCATGTTACCAATTTACTCTTATTTCTAGTTACTAAATTGCTCATTTATTTTAATCGTCATTAAGAGTATTGTCTACACTATAAGGTACTAGTAAATACTGTACTGTCCTCATGTTTAAAAACTAGCTTTCTATACCACACGTAACTTTTTATAAATCGACCGTAAAAGTGGGATTTAATCTTAAGTCTGGCACACTATTCCTTCTTGGTTTCTTATTCAATAGCTCCTTCATAGAAATGAGACCAGACGCTCTGGCATCTAACCGTGAATGATACTTGGACGGGTCCGTCGTAGGCAAGTAAGGGTACTCCGTTAGGTAAGTCTGCGCGTTCTTTATTTGGTTTTCTTTTGCAAATTGGCTCAACTGCGATACCGCTATTTCATAAGAGCTCAATTTATTGACGGACACGTTTTCCATAGATCTGAAAGTCTCTAAAACCGCTTTTTTGTGGGGGATGCCTCTTAAGCTACCCTGACGACTTAGCCTCCCTTCCATTACGTCATTGAATAAGTCATCCACATTGAATTTCTCTGATATCTTTACAAGTTTACTATTACTCGATGTACTGTCCTGATTTTCTTGCATGTCTTTCCATGCCTTAGAGATTTCTGAAGACGGCATTGAGTGGGCTTTTATGTTCTTCTTCACCCTTCTCTGTGGTCTGCCGTCACTTTCAAGGGATTCGCTTGAAGTCTTGTACAGCATCATCTCGCACTCGTTCAACTTCGGAGGCTTTTCATTCTCGCGGAGTTCTTCCAAGGATTTGAAGTAATTCTTTGCCATTGTGAATCGAGACTTGTAATCTTTCAGAGCAGGTTCTATTTCTCTTTCAGGTGTTGATTCTGGAGAAACTTTTGGATTGATCTCAACTTTTTCTAACTCGATATCAGAAAGGCTTTGATAAGAGCCATTTTTGCATTTGTCAGACATGGATATAATCTCTATGTCCATGGAATCCATACTAGTTTCACTTTCCATGCTTTTAGGTGGACTTTCTTTATCACGGCTCCAAGTTGATCGATTATGGCTTAGGCTGGGTTTTATTGGTTTAAATTCACCGTGAGACAGAGTAGACTTAGGTGTATAATGCAAGTTTGATGGTGAAGAAGAAATCCCTGATGAAGATGAATGTAACGGAGAGCATGAAGTTGAGGTTGAATTCGACGATGTGCAGACAGGTTTTGTAGTTACCCCTGTAAGTAAGATAATACATTTTTATCTACGCACATATCATTAGTGCTTTTAAATGCGTTCAGAAAGCGTAGGAAATGACCAGCATTATTACAACCAATTTTACTATGAGAACTTTCTTGTCTGTGGTAGTAGGTAAAATCAGTACTGCAATGTTATTACTGTCAAAACTCATGGGTCTCTATTCTAGTATTCATAGATATTAAAACAGTTATCGATGCGAAACGTCAATTCAGTATGTTTTTTAAATATAAACCGCACGATATTTGATCTCGAGGGACATTAGAATAGGACCTTCATTAGTTTGTCTATGATTTAAAAAAACATTCGTCTTGACGTAGGATCCACAGTAAGATCGAATTGCCGCCATTACTGTTGTCATTTCTTTGTTGATTTTTTGCTGTTAAAAGTGAAAAGTGTTTAGTTTAAAATATGAGTAGTAGTGACTCCGAGAACGATATGCACACTCCGCCGTATATCGTAAATGCAGCCACGATTGCAACAAAGAAATTTTACCGGTACCACTATAGTAGCAATGCAGGTCATTTCCTACGGCTTCTGAACCCATCTTAGAGTACTTATGATATGTGTGTAGATAAAGTAGTGTATGAAACTGTACATAATTTTGCCTTAAAACAGGAGTGTGGTTTTATGAAACGAGCGCAAGCGAGTGATTATGTATCAGTTGCATAAACTACTATTATACCTACCATACCCTATGGTTTCGCTATATACCTAAATTGAATTGAATTCTGTATTTGAGAAGCGTGAATGGATGATGAAAAAACTGAGTCTGATTACTACACCCCTACTATTGTTACTAGTTAATGCTCCAAAGACAAATTTTAATAGAATGAAAAATCGTACATTTTTAAATAAAGGAAAAATTTAAAAATTTAATGCTCCGAGCCGGATTCGAACCGGCGACCACATGCATTCATTGCCCGTCGCTACTAACCAACTGAGCTATCGGAACAATCCGGTTTGGGCACCAAATTCTTCAATCAGTTGCTTCCTACAACGCCTTAGGGAGGCTTGCAGCGACATCTACCAGAAGACTTAGGCTTCTTAACGGCACCAACGTCTCAAATTATATTGAGAAATCGTCTGTAACGATGCGCCACCCCATCAAAAATTTAATGAATGCCTGTGGTCGCCGGTTCGAATCCGGCTCGGAGCATTAAATTTTTAAAATTTTCCTTTATTTAAAAATGTATAATTTCGTTAGCAGCGTAACTGCTTAATACAAAATTAATTTATGAGAAATCATGTTTGGTTAAGTTTTTTCATATTGTATGCGTATTGCTACCTGATGTCTCTGAAATAATTTTACTGTTACCTGATTTTTGTCTGACTACTTGGAGTGGAGTCGCTTCTGTGTTCTTCATTGATGCTCTTCTCACTATTTTTGGTTCTTTAGCTGATTTTGATACAGTCTCAAATAGCGATATGACATTTTTCACATTTATTTTCGGTAATTCTTCGCAAGATTTATATTTTTCTAAATCATCGTTTAAAACTTTTAGATCAGTTTTACTAAATATATCCATTTCAGATTTACTGATTGTTGATTTACAAAGAACTGCAGAATGGTTCATAGTATCACTTTGTTTATCAAAGGATTTAGTAGTCTTGTTAATGTATTTTTCACGGCATGCATGGATATTTCCTGTGGCATGCTTTTGATAAGTTGTTTCATCGAACGTTTTGTGGTATATAGTATGTGTCATTCGAGCTCTCTTGTCTTTTATAGAAGGTATCTCCGTTGATTGCTTATTATTAATTTCTGTATGATAGCTTTCATTCAAGTCACTGATATTTTGCTTCACATGTTCGTATTGGTAACTCTTATTACCTGTATCTACTGTTAACACCTCATCTGCTGAACCAACACTTTTGATACTATCTTTACGATGGTAAATATTATGCATTGATCGACTTTTTCTATATTTCCAAGGTACAACTTGCTCTTTCTGTGATATGTTGTGAAACAAAGATATTCGACTGGACACTAAACCATTCTCATATTTTGCACCGCAAGCATGTTCCGACGACTGATCTGTGTCGTCCGACTTTCCAAAAAAAGCATCAATTTTATTCAAGATCTGTTTTCTTGACGTTCCAAAAAACCTTTTCGGACTCGTTTCAAACGCTTTAAACACTTCTTCTGGAAGGTCTTGTCTTGTTGGCGGGGAGTATGCTTTAATCCCGTTATGACTTTCTGAAATCTCTTTCCTAGTAGTACAAGGTTGTATTTGTAATGGCGAATCAGTGCTCTTTGGCGACCTGCTTCTTGACCGAATGGAATCTGTTTCCTCTCTTTCAACCTCTAGTTTATCGTCCCAATATTTTTTCCACTTTTCTACGAGTTTGATATCAGTTTTAAAGCCTTCTTCTATTGAAGTTTGCGGAGTAGGATATTTTTGTCGAATAATTTCCGTCACATTCTGTGTCAAGTCGTCGCCTGCACTTAGGATTTTTTTTGCCATTTCTTTACCTCTCTTTTTTGTCAAGGAATCGTTTTGCCTCAAGTGTTTAGAAGAGAGCCGCTTTTTCTTTTGATTAGCCTTAATTTCTTCGGATTTAGCTTCTATTTGACGTATCTTGTCGTCCCAATATTTTTTCCTTTCTAGCACTATGTTGTTTTGGTCATCGGTACCGAATTGTGATTCATTTTTATTTTGCTTAGTAAACTCAAATGTGTGTTTATTGTCATGTAGAGGAAGGGTCTGACTTGCTGAAACACATTCAGTGACATTTGACTGAACCTCAGAAATCTCGCCTTCTATTTGCTTCGCACGTCTTTTCACGTCTGAGAGTTGTTCAGACGCCGAATCGACGTAGATATCATTTTTTTCTACTTTGTATTGTATCTCATTGCTTTGTTTCATATTGTCGCCGTGTATTGTTGCTAACGAGCTGTTATCTGAACTTGGGAAGTATTCATGATAGATGTCGTTTAGCTCAGCAAATGCCACTGTAATTGTTTCAAGACCCCCATTATTTGTTGTTAAGTTGGATAATTCTTTGTTTCCAGACGAGATGCTCCTATCACTTTCTTCGATGATCGGTGTAAACGTCATACGTTTGATTTCCATTTTCGTTGGTTTAGGTTCTTCTAATTTCGAACGATCATTAATATTTAAATCGCTACATGTAAGCCACAATTCTCTTTCAGCTGGACCCATTTTGCTAATATCTTCAGATTTAAGATCGCAGTTGTCATTGTGGTTCTTTTTACTTTTCGGTACGGTATCTGAAGATAGTAAGGTGTTCTCATTATTGTTTGTATCCGGGGAGCTGTTGCTATCGTCTATACTTACATACGCCGAATCCCACATATCCCTTTTCGGAGTCAAACTTTTGCCGATATTCGAATTTTCAGTGGTATTCGAGTGTCTATGCTCCTCTGTCGTTATGTTAATTATTTCAATATTTTCCGTAGAATTAGAGTCCAAACTATGGAAAGTTAATGATTCAGTTGCGAAATGATCAGGTTTATTTGTGTGCAAAGGAGTCGAAAAAACTTCATTTACGCATTCTTTTACGTTTTGTTCTTTAGCTTCAAAAGTACCGATATGAGTTACATTATCTTTGTTTGCTATCATTAAAGACTCCAGAGTTGGTTCTGGAGTCGGTGCTCTTAAAATAGGAGGTAATGATACCGGAGCACCAATAATAAAGTCTGTTACATTATTCGGTATATCATCATCATCAGTGGAATGAAGATTTTGATGCATGAAGAACGGGTTTATGAACTCATTGCCTTGTATATCTTCAGCCATAAGTCCGATTTTAGTATTAACGTAAACAGAGTCATTACGGTCCGCAATATCACCAGTCAAAATTTTCAATACTGGAGTCTTTGGTCGTTCTATGATATCTGGTCCGATAAACGGATTTGTGTTTAATGGTGACGGTGTGTCAGTATCGGTTCCCTCCACAAATATATTTATCGGCGAACATGCCGTTTCTTCATTTTGAGACCTGTTTGTTTCATATTCTGTATTTACAAACGAACCTAAAGCTTTTTCCGTTACATAGCTTTGCTCGTATATTTCATTTAGGAAAGGGTTACTGGATGATGACACGATAGAAATATTATCCTCATGCATCTTTCTTCCAATTATGTTTTTTTCGTCTTCATCATCATCCACAGCTATTGGTATCACTTTTCGCTCAAAGTGATGTCGACCTTCTGTGGAGTCTTGTAATGGGTTAGGTTTTTCAGTTCGCAGTGACACTGAAATGTTTTCTGGTATTATAAACGTGTCACGTTTATCAGTAACAACGTATCGATTCATATTCGTATCACTTAATGTTGAATTTACAATATCGGGGACATCTTGTTGTTTTCTCGTTTTCATGAATGTGTTACTGCTGTTTTCTACCAGCTTTTCTTTTTCAGCCATTATAGTTTTAAAAATTTTGCAAACTCGATTCATTTTTAATATCTTTTGGGCAGTCGTGTTAAATCGTTGTGGCCTCAATGGCTCCTCAAGACTTGTAAACAAGCTTCTATCAGATTGAGAGTCCATACTTAAAGTTTCATCCCTGTTTTGTATTTCGTCAGTTGCCATTAAAATTTTTGCTTCGTCATCACTTATTTTTTCCAGTGCCCCATTCTCTTTAAGTAGCATTTTTTCAGTGACGAAGTCTACTATGCGTAAAACAACTTTCCGGTCAGATTTGACATCCACTATGTCTATTTCTTCTCCATCTTCTAGACTGAAACTCTCTTTTTGCAGAATGTCAATTATATTATGAGAGGCAGTTATACTAAACGGGGATCCTACAATATGTTGTCCTCTGCTTGTTATAGAGATTTCATATCGTCCCTCATACTTCACTGTATAACCAACTTTGGAATTCTCAGGCTTTGAGTCTACATCAATTTCGATATCATAATATTTCTTGGGAATGAAATAGGTTTTGTTCATGTCGTTTTTCCCATACGATCTTAAGTAGGCGGCTCCTTGTGTTATCGGTAGGGCATTTTCCGTAAAGGTAGGCTTTGTCTGTAGTCTCAGTAACTTTTGACGTATCAACTGAGCTTTACCCAAAATAGGGGGCAGGACTGACATGCCATAAGTATCTCTTGGACCTCTAATGAGTATCGTGATCTCTCCTGGATCCAAGCATTGCTGGGCAGTTGGATATATCTTGAAGTAGACATTGTTCCGAACTTGGGCTGCTACTAGACCAGAACCTCGAGCGACATAATCGAGGGTGAATTGCGAGGTTTCTGGAGATGTTCGTTGTGAAGGTGGCTTGGAGACGGGAGGTGACACCTTGGCGAGGGCTTGTCGTACGCGATCCAAGAATGTAGCAAGTTTCCATTCTTGGTGCTTGCTGAGTGAGTCGTTCGATTCCAGCTCCTGGCGGGAGAAGACCTGGAAGAAATCGTTTGTTTTTATCGTAAATTTTTTGATGGATGGTTTAACTCTTATCTTAACGCGGCAATTGTAGAGAAAAGTGAAATTACTGTATTGAATTTAAGGGTAGCTTTTGTTAATGGTTTCGAGGTTTGTCAAGGTTTAGAACCGAAAAAACGCATTCCGCGTCTCTAACACACTCGCCTGTCCAGCTAGGGGGCAGCTATAGCTCCTGGTCCAAGTGAGACATCCTAAGAGCACTTGCTTGTCATATTTTATACATCCGAGCCGTTCATTATAAAAATGTGTCTATTTGCAAAATATGTAGTGTATTTAGTTCAAATAGACACATTATATATTAATATTTAATAATACTGGTCAGAAAACTGTGCTCACCGGCTCAACACCAAGGTAGTGATCAGCTATAGACTGCGCGTGTTTGAGGGACAGCCTGGTGGGCGGGTGGCCGGCGCAGGCGCCGGGCAGGGCCGCGTCCAACACGCCGCACAGGATCCAGCCGTGTCGCCACACCGTATCGAGGTGCTCCACGCGGACAGAACCCGCTTCCGCCAGCCATTGTAGCACGTCTTCCTTCTGCTCTTCGCTCGAGAATACGACTGGAAAAGAGAAAGTTTTCATTTGAAATAATAATAATATACAGGGTGTAATCGTTAAGTGTTTACAGGCCATAATTCCGTAAATATAGCAGATATCAGAAAACTTCTAACTGATATCGAAAGTACGTTACCCAACGAGTAAAATTACAATAATAACATTTTCTAAATAGATAAAGTACGTAGTTACGAGTTTTCTGATATCTGCTGTATTTACGGAATTATGGCCTGTAAACACTTAACGATTACACCCTGTATATATTAACGCTAGATGGTTTGGTCAAGGGTCAGATACAGAAGGCGGTACTCCTGGACACTTCGCGGATAGTAAGGATCTTCCTCTCTCTCTCTGTAGCCCTAACCACCGGTAGCTTAGGCCCCGCCCCAATGCTGGCGGCACTCTAGCTCTAGTTGTTTTTATAAGTTTTATATAATTCTTGTAAAAACACAACGTAAGATGCAAAATCTGTAAACGAGATAATAGTTGCTGACAGCAGGTAGGTTTATGAGCACAGTATTTAATTTCAGGCAAGTTGTTGAAGATACCG
The DNA here is from genome assembly GCA_947578815.1 of Epinotia ramella. NCBI lineage: Eukaryota > Metazoa > Arthropoda > Insecta > Lepidoptera > Tortricidae > Epinotia > Epinotia ramella. The sequence continues at coordinate 20,039,794 of OX388202.1, forward strand.
TGTGGGCTTGACGCGGTACATTTGGTTTACCTATTAAGTACCTATTCGCCGTATCCATTAGTATTCGGCGAAATGCGCAGTTACTTTGGTTCGGTTACAGTGTAGGTACCTTAGGTTAAGGACTTAGTAAATAATGTAAATAGGTATTAGTAATTTCGTAATTTATTGACACAAGGTACTAACAGACATAATGTCTAACGGATCCTTCTAAAACCTAGTTTTAGTAACGGAAAAAATAGCGTGTAAATTATACGCGAACGGTTTTTGCGTTCCAGGGCCTATATTTTAGCGTGTTAGGGTAAGTGTTTTTATTTTATTAAAGAGTAGGTACGATTAAGTTTGACTTAAGTTATATTTAAGTATCTTCTAACCTGCCCGTTTTGTGACGAAATGTACCTATGCGTTGAATTTTGACTGGCAGATTTCGTAACCACCCGTTAATGGTACCTATATATCGGTAGGTACCTATGAATGAAAATGCCCATCATTATTGAGAGCACACGAATCAGTAAACTACTGAGCGTCAGATACATACTCGCTCTGAAAGCGTTGTCAATGCTCTTCAGCAACTTGAAGAGGAAGCTCTCCTGGCCCCAGAACAGGGTGAGCAGCGTCGCCGGTGCGAGGTACCGCAGGGTCGTGAGGATAGCTTCCAGGGCCGCAGACCACATGCCTCGATTCGCCTCCAGTTCAGGGTACTCCGGGATCGTGAACAACCCTGGAACAATTAAAATATTATATTTTAAAGTAGGTAGGTATAATGAGAGGTGGAAAAGTGTAAACATAAGTTATTTCGACGTCCACGGTATGTGCGGTGGTTGCAGATTTCCACGAATTGACTTCGCATCTTGGAACATGTGTGTTGCGTCCCGTACTGCTTGCGTTGAAGATCTATGGCACGTAACATCTCATGTAGGAATATTTATAATAGAGCACCAGTCATCGTCATACTAAGGTATCATGTTGGACATAAGACATAACTTTGTACTAAAATTATCTTCTATATATATATAGACTTAAAAGTCCTGACTGACTGACTGACTGAACCTAGAAAGCTGATGTTTTCATAATAATTAGTTTTTATAATACTTGCGTTAAGAAGGGATTCTCGAAAATTCTACCCTCAAGGGGGTAAAAAAGGGGTTGAAAGTTTGTATGGGGATGGAGTAAAATTTTAAGTGAGAGACTAGAAACTTTTTGTATGGACTCCTATACAAGAAAAGTAATTTTAAGGGTTTTGGAAAAACCCACCCCTAAGCGGATTAAATATTGCAAAGTGCAAAGTTTGTATGGGGGAAATTACCTCTCCACGCGTAAACCGCTGAACCATTTGGATGCAAGTTGGTATAGAGATAGTTTAGAGTCCCGGTGAAGGACATAGGTACGATGTTTTTTATCCCGGAAATCATCCCCTAAGGGACTGAAATGGGGGGGAGGGGTGAAAATTTGTATGCCGCGTTTCTGTAGCGCATCAGGGATGTTTGCTCCAGCTAGGGTGGATTACTTTTATGCCACCATGCGCAAGAGAGCTGCATCCCTGGTGCGTCGGGTGCGCGCCAGCCGAACACCATGATGATAGGGGACAGACTGGACTGCCTGACTGACTTGCTTAATTGTAAAATTGCTACGATATAAACGAATTCCACGCGGACGGATTCGCGGGCAGAAGCTAGTAGGTACATATGTACGAGATATGCAGAGGTATGATTGAATTATACAAACCAATACTTCGCGGGTGTTGCTCGGCGAGTACATTCTCTTCGTAGGCTTTTGTGAGGTCAACGATTGTGTCAGACATTTTCTCAATTGTTTTAGGATGGAGCCATAACGAATAGTGCTGACTGACATAAACAGTCAGTTTTTAATTAAATTAACTAAAATTGGTTTTTGGTCTCAACTTGTGTCATTTCATATGCAAATATTGAAAATAGGATTTAAATGCACCAGAAAGGTTTAGTACAGTCGACTAGAAAGTGATGTAGGTAAGCATCAACCTTTTCACCGATTGCAATAGCCACAAGTGGATACATCTCGACTGTATATGGGAGGATTTAATGATAAGATTTATCATGATTCACAAATGTCTGCCTTTAATTTAAGTGAGTATTTCTTTTTAGGGTTCCGTACAGGTAAAAAAGGAACCCTGTACGGTGCGACTCTGTCTGGTTTTGCAAATGTATGTAGGTATGGTGTATGTAGTTATAGAGATATATCGTTAAGTTAATGATTATTGAACTTTGATATACTTAATACCTACTTAATTATATATTAAAATATTAAGATTTTATGGCAATTTCATCACTACCATGGTAAATAAATAGTCTTCGTTTCACGTATTTCGAATTCGAAAAATGGAATGCAAGAAAATTCAAATTTAAAAGTTACTTACCTAACTGGAATCATAGGTATTTCCGTGATGCAATCAGTCACGCTCGCTTACGAGTACATTGTCAGCTTACACAAAATCCGAAACATGTTTACTTAGACTTTACTCGTTAGCTAGATTATAATTCAAAGAAACGGCTCTTAATTTATTGTTTTCTTATGAAATCGACTGTAACGCGTCCACTGCTGGACATAGCCCAATCAAACAATCTCGTTTCTTGTTATTTTAGTCACCCCTTGTAAATTATCTTATCCTCATCGCGATCAAAGTCATATTCGATGCAGAAATATAGCCCCACGCACTGGTCGGACGTGTTGGATCGAATATTATTAAGGTCTACATGGTTGTATGGATCAAGTCAAGTCTTCTTTCAGTAAAGCGCCCTAATCTCTTACATCTGCCTATATGAAGGTGGCGCTCCCGGGTTCGAATTCCGGTAAGGGTATTCGATAGTGTGTGATGGACATGAATATTTTGTTACTGAGTCTTGTACGTTTTCTATGTATTTGACAACCGGTTGGCCTAGTGCGTAGTGACGCTGCCTTCAAAGCTGAAGTGGGTTCGAATCCCGGTAAGGGCAAATATTTGTGAGATGAGCATAAATATTTGTTTCCGAGTCTTGGATGTTTTCTATGTATTTAAGTATTTATATATTTTAATGGCCAGGCGTAGGGAGCGAATGCATCCTTGTGTTGTCAACTTACCACTTATTCGCACGAAGCGATTTGCCTCGTCTTTCTTAATGCGAACTGCTAAGGAATGGAATTCGCTCCCTGCATCTGTATTTCCTGAGAAATTGGAGAGACTATTTCAAACAAGAGTGAATAGGCTATTACCGAACCAGTGACCTTCATCTTAGGCTTTGTGGTCGCTTACCATCAGGTGAGACTATAGGGTCGATCACAGGACAGTCTTTTATTTAAAAAAAAGTCTAGTATCCATAACCATAACACAAGCCTTATTGAGCCTAATGGGACAGTTTGATTCGTGTAAGATTGTCCCCTAATATTTATTTATGTGTTTATAGAACTGTATAAGCATGTATTGTATATCTTCGCCGCTTACCCATAGTTTTTTTCGAGATTTAAGCTTAGCTTAGTTCGAGGCTAGATCGATTTGTGTAAGATTGTCCCCCAATATTTATTTATTTATATGTACTCAGTACCCTTTGTGCTATGGCTGCAAGTAGGTACTAATAAACACTGCTCAAACTCGTCTCACAACGCACTTCCAAATAAAACCTCCAACATCTCGAGGCAATGAGTTCACAGACTACAATGAGATCACCCAACCCAACGTTATATATTTATATTAGCCATCTTGACAAATAGTGTATCTTATCAGTCTTTATAGATATAAGGCGCATATCTGTGCCAGATATTAGATAAAACCATGATTCACAGGAAATTAATAAGAGTGTGTTATCAGCACAGCTATTTACAATAATCGGTAATTGTTTTGGGTAGATCGGTATTATGTTGTTGTTAGCAACATGTTTATTTATAAACAATCACATGCGTTTTGGGCGCGTTGTACCTATCTGCCTGCCTATTTTATATCACATCATAACCAAAATTAAATGTGTATGATAAGCGTCTTATTCTGCCTTAAATAAAAAAGGGTAATAAATCTTAAAATAGTACTAAATCTTAAAATAGTAATAGTATGCGCCTATAGGGTTTTTGCTTTTATCTGATTTAAACGAAACATGATTGCTTAAGATTTCTTCGATAGAAATATACTAACTTGGGTCTTTATTTCCCTTTTTTAACTATTCTTTGAGTAGGCTTCAAACAATACATTACCTAGGTACAGTCGCCATCAGCATCACATATATCGGGCGGCCAAAGTGCTCACAAATATCTGAACACGTCTCTAATGCCTCGACAACACAATCCAATTAAAATGATAGTATTTTACCTCATCAAAAATCTAATTTTAAGGAAATATGAATATAACTTCACTTCACTTCATAGTTTTAGATACCTATATTACCTAGATTCGTACAAACGTAAAAAATGCATTCTCGAAGATTGTTGCATCTCGTTTTTTCGTGCACGGAAGAGATAAGCTTGTCTCCTAGGCGTCCCCTTAACCCTTAACTAGTCCTTCTTTAATAGACATTTTAAATAGTTAAAGCAGTACTGTGACGCATAGTTTCAGTGTCCGAGAGGCAACCGGATGGCTCGCGTTATTTGAGCTTTCGTTGTGGAACTTGGACTGGGGCGAAAATAGGAGGGAAAGTAAAAAAAAAAATTGTCGCCATGTATTCGATTGAAACAGTATTTCATTATATAAACAGCGTACACATTCAGGCAACCGCGGTTTCAATCGGATGCCTCGCGAAAACAAAACCATTAGTTTTTTTATTTCCGCCTTATTCCAAGTTGGCTCAGTTCGGGTTGCACAGGGCGGTTCCACAACACTTCGGTTGCCTCTTGAACACTGCAACTGCGCGACAGCCTGGACAAAATAAAATGAATGCCGTTGCGAAAACTGTTGCTTGACTTACTTGTAAGCACCCTAAAAATGTGGGTCAGGTTGGTATCTTCAGAATCGCATTGTGAGAGACAATGATATCACAATAGGGCAAACAATAACGGGCAGTTTGAGATTTTCTCAGAATTCTCGCTTTATTTTAATAGCTGTGTGAAATATATCAAGGCTTAGATCAAGGGCAGATGGTTATGACATTGCGACGAACAACGGTATTTGAGACGTTTTAATTTGTAGGTCAGTCATATCATGCCTGACTACAGCAGCTGAGAATTTAGAATAAGATTCGGGTCTATCTTTCTCTTGCTGGCTCTTACACGTATATAGGTACGGTAACCAGTATCAATATCTGCCACAACAAAGCCGGCAAAAATATCTGACACGTCCTTATGGCATTAGGCATAGAGTCGTGTCAGATACTTTTGCCGGCTTTGTTATGGCAAATATTGACGCTGCTCACTGTACGTTGCTAAAACAAACTAACACGTACATGGGTACAGTTCTACGATCTCAACGACTCTATTCATAATTTTTCGAGGAATATGCTATCTAGCATACATTGAGCGATAACGAGATTATGAGAGTGTCACGCTCTCCCACGAGTTAGTTGTGCGGTTCTCGCGAGCTCGTACAAACTATCATCATCATCCTCTTAGCGTTTTTCCAGCTTGTGCCCTAAAGGACCCCGGGGTCCACACCACCACCTTTGGCACCTAATCCCAAGGTTTGGCATAAGCATAAGCACTAGTTTAGTAGCTGTTACAAACTATTGAACGTTTATTTCGGATACACGACGAAATAGATGTCATTGCCTAAACTCAAAAATACATTTAAGTAGATAGTGTTAGTACTTAACTTCTACTTCATCTACACATTTGACACGTATTTGGAACTTAACTGCTTAAGTACATAAACGAAACGCAGGTATCTCAACTAGTATACTTAATGCGTCAATTCGTGTTGTCTAATATTGCATTTTGAACTCTATTGCTACAGCATTGTAGTTATTTTGTAACATTTGGTAACCGCGTGAGGAACTTCTTATACATATTTGACGTGAGATAAAAACATCAGACACTGACAGAAAATGATGGATTATCTCGGAATGTTGTAAATCACATGTTAGCCTGGTAAAGTGGTAACAAACGATTCGTGAATTTCGTGATCATTGTTAGTATTACAAAGTTTTATAAACGTTATTACGTAGGTACAGTTATTAATATTAAGAATTTAAGACAAACTTACCAAAAGTGTGCTCGACAATCACTCTTAGATATTATATTACCATGGTGTAGAAGTTCTTATCGTTTTAGGTAGCGGTATTCATACTAGCAATTTGAATTTTACTAGCATTTTATATTATAGCATATATAACGAGTTAAAAAGCTATGTATTAAAATATGAATACACAGGCACTTTGCTTATCTTTACAGATTAAAATATCTAGGTAGTAACATTGTGCTCGTAAAAAGAAAATTTCCATAAAACGGGCATTTCTTTATATGAAACTATACTAGGGAATTGCAATTTTCATGCAATATATTCCAGTATATATCATAAACTACTAGGTAAATTTAATATGAAATAAGCTCGATGAAGTGGTCTATTATCTATTCCGTAATAACTATAAGTGTACTTCATTGATACCGCCTCAATGTTTATCAAAATTATTTATATTTGTATCCCTATATGATACACATGTTAGGTAATATCTATAAGTAGGTATTCTATTTCACTATCTACGCTACTCGCACCACGGAACGTCTGTGACTACTTAATGCACTAGTCACTGAAACAGTAACCAATTTAACATCAAACACTAGCTAAAAAGCAACAACAATGTATATTTTCAAACAATGTTTGCTATGAGAATGACACTGCGGAGACCGAAATACCAACACATGTAAAACACAAAAAGAACTAAGTAAATTATATTTCTTTGTACGTGTAACTATATTGGATACTATATTTTTTACTATATTTTCTCACTGCTCCCTTCGCACTTTTCTCGACGCCGGCGCAAGGAACACTGGTTGTTTAAAAGTGAGATTATCAATTGTTTTATATCAGGCTGAGCACACGGTAATCAATGATACAAAGATAAAATAAAGACTAGTATTTGTAGAATGGTATTGATGTGAGTACCTACGTAGGTGGGCACGTTAAAAATGATGTTGTTGGAATTCTCCATTTGCCAATAAAAAAATGTTTATTTGATTGAGGCAATAAGGTAATGTTATTAAAAATATATATTGCAAGAACTTAATTATATGCTATGCATAATAACGTGAAAATATTCGATTTGCCATATTAAATGAATAACTTTAGTAGTATATCTTCTATTAGTAATTTTTACTCCATGTCATGTATCATAATATATTTTTAGGTACCTAACAATTAAATTAGGTAAACACTTGTGGAGTTATTGTCATTCACATATTTATTTAGTGCAACGGTGGCCTAATTCTGGAACACGTTTTCGATCTCTTGAAATAATACTTAGTTAGGAAATGTTTTCGGTTCATGCGCCGCCCCGCCAACTATGCATTAGCACGACGGACTGATGATCAGATTAGATAATGAAATTGAAAACAAAATGGACACCCACAACATAAATTGTGTGTGTTGTGTGTGAAACGTTATGTGCCGGTACATATCGTGAGGTGCCTCACATCACCGTATGAAATCTCATTTGCGTGGATGTTAACCTCGAAACAAAGTAACGCTACTCTAAGCTGACGCGAATGCGGTAGATACTCGTACCCGACTTTTACGCATCTCGTAAACACTAGGAGACATATCGTATAAATTGTTCACAAGTAAAAAATGTAACTAGCTTGGCCGGTAGAAATATTTTTGGGGTGACATCATCATACTTACCCATTAGGCAAATAAGGTACAGGCAAAAGTCACTCGTTTTTTATTTCAATGTATCTGAAACAGATTTAATGGGTGTGTAATGATGGGTATAAAAATAAATGATATAATTTCGAACTGAGTATATAATCACTCATTGTATATAATAAACGATTGGTATAACACTTATTTATTATAACCATAATACGGTATACTTAATTCTCATGTTACATAACTATTTAGTACCGTATTAGGTAGTAAAAAAACGTTCGATTCTAACGCTTCGCAGGCCGCTGCCGCGGCGCGCTCGCTTCGCTCGCTCGGCTCGCGCGCTGTGTACACCGACCTGCCTTAGAGTCTACCAAAAAATATTATGCTAACTGTACATTAGAAGAAATTAACATTATATCATATGTTATATTAAATGTTATTACGAGATGGCGCGGAAATAGTACATTACTTACCAAGGGCTGTAAAAGAAAGAAAGCCCGAAATCGCAGGTATTTGTGACCCGAGCCGCAGGCGAGGGTTGTAAATATGCGATAGAGGGCTTTCTTTTTTACTGCCCGTGGTGAGTACACAATTTTACGTCTTCAACTGGCCGTAATGCCAGTTTTACCGTACGCGTAGCGTGCGATAAAACTCACATTATGGCCAGGTGTGACGTAAATATAATTATGGAACTGTCATTAATTCCATAGACATTACGCGCCAGCTCTTGTGAATCTACCCTGTACCTACATCAAATGATCATTATATAAAATGATAATTATATCATGTAAGTATTTAATTATATCAAATGAGCGTTATTGGGACTTATATTATATAACAAAAAAATTATAGGCATCGTTACGCACCCAGATTTAACTCATGATTTTAGCTCTTTATAAAGTGGATCATCTGTTAAATGGCAATTCACGTTAATCTTTGATATTGATCGGTATCAGAGGTAACATAATAGCATCACGAGCAAGATATATGCGTGTTATGCCCCACTGATTAAGTTTGCTGGCACAGCTACAGTACCATTATCTTGTATAATCTACTTATATTTAGTTGGTATACTTAACATGCAGATCAAATATTATCACAATTGGTTAAAATATGTAGGTACTTAGTTGTTAAATGTACCTAATGCGTACATTATGAAGTATCTCATCACTCGGCAATATCGAAATACAATATGAATTATTGCGATTAGAAAAAGTTTTCATCATTAACTGCTATCTACGAGACCAGTATTTAATCAGAGCCATATAACCACGTTCTCGTGATCATTAATAATGCTAATTAAAACTATATAATGATTAAAGCTCAACGGGCCAGGCCATTTAACGTCTGAATGCTCTCGCTTTAAGCCACATTTCAACACAGTCGTAACGTATCTAAATGGAAAACTCAATATAATAGGTAAGGATTTTTTGAAGTGAAAACTTCTTTAGCGGCGCTGAGCACTTTTTGGGATGGGGAAAAATTATTAAATACGCGACAGATTTTTGTGACGTCAGATGTGAAGAAGGTCACAAACTTTTATATTTTGCTGCTAGCCGATTCGACTTCATTCAAAACTGAACGCTATTCGTAAGAGTATAAAGCCGTTAAACACTTTTTGCAATAGCATATTCAGCAAATAATGAATTATTTATAATTTGTAATTTTGTTCACGCGTCCTTCACCGTTTTCCTATTGAGCAAATTGGAATAGTTCGAATTTGGACGTTCTTCCTAAAGAGATAAAGCTTTGAAAAATATTTACCAACGGCAAAAACAAATTGATATTTTGTTCACCGCCGCCGTCCGCTGTTCTTGCAAATTCGAATAGTTCGAATTTGGACGTTATTCCTAAAGAGATAAAGCTTTGAAAAATATTTGGCAATGGCAAAAACAAATTGGTATTTTGTTCGCCGCCGGCCCGTCGCACCCAACGCGCCCGCGGCCCGTCCGCCTAAATAATTGATAATTGTTTATAAATTTGCGCCAAATTCATTTTTAGGGTGACACCGTGAGATGTCACGTTCGACCTGATCGAAAAACTGTTACAATGTTATTGAGTTTTCACTTCTGCCGGCACTCCCGGAGTGCTAACCGGGCTTTTTTTAATCTTTATTTCATCGATATTGCATTTGATTAACTTTCACATTGTAGGTACGTCTAGTCTACCTTTGTTTTATTTGTTTCCTTAGGTAACCAGGGTCTCAATTCAGCGCATCTCTTTCAACTTCCATTCGTATTTCAATATGCTTAGCAACAAACGAAGAACGGATCTCGTGCAGTTAATCTGAATATTATTAGGACTATAATAGACACCTCGTTTATTAAAAGATTACTTATCAATAGTTACTTACTTCTGGCAACGTATGATGACTAGGAGAGGGTGGTTTCTGGCCGTAGCTACGCACATGACGTAGATTGAACATTTTCGGTTCGTCGTTATTTTATATACTTACAAATTTTCAAATAATAAGGTATTGAATAATAGATATTTCAGTTTTATTGTTTACATTATGCTGGAACATCTATTTCCATTGTCAATAAAGCGTTGTGTACATTTGGTTACCAATGTTTGTCATCAAAAGCGTTTATTAATCCCTCATTGACATTCCTAACAATGCTTTTCTTCAACAAAATCGAATATTCACAATACCTACATATTTGTTTGTGATTCAATGTTTTTGTATCAATCCAATTTAGCATAGGTACTTATATTATTCCTCGTATTTGAAATCGTTAGCATATATTCCATACCTACCGAATCACCGTAAATAATATTTAGGTTTAATATTATCTAATTTTGGCTTAACTTAACCGTAGCACACTAGTTTATGATTAACTTCGCAAGGATTACCCGTTTTCCCGTAGGAATGAAGCATTTTCCCGCGGTAAAAAGTAGCCTATGTTCATCGGGGATAATGTCGGCTTCTAATGGTAAAATATTTTTTCAAATCGGTCCAGTATTCAATACCAACACACAAACAAACAATGAAATCTTTCCTCTTTATAATATTAGTGTAGATAGTGTAGGTAGGTAGATAGTTTAGATAGCGTAGATAGTGTAGAATCTACAGTTTCTACCGTCAGTTTTACTTTACGCTTACGCTTTACCACGTTATCCACGTTAATCCCCTAGCCTGATCCCCCAGGGGAATTAGCGGCAATTATTTTATATTCAACTAGGAAAAAATGATAATGTTCGGTTATGGCGCTTCGCCGGACGCTACCGCGTCACGCTCGCTTCGCTCGCTCGGCTCGCGCGCTGTAGGGTCGCAGTTCACCTAACAACCTAACCGTTTTTTTCCCCTGGGGGATCAGGCTAGGGGATTAACGTGGACAACAGCCGCTTTACGGGACACCTCGTGTACCCAATGGCATTTTAGGGTACCTACTGCCTGACCTATTGGAACAATGATTTAAATTATGAAGCCGCTACCTAGGTATATCAAATTCCTTCTAATTTCGTTTACATAACAGCCCCTATTACGTTGAAGTACATAATAAGTAGCAGGGTCTAACGCGAACGTTCTGAAACAGCATGTACTTACCACGTAAGTTTTGTTGGATGTCTTATTAGGCAGTCATTATTGACCTGAAAAATCACTAAAATCTTGCGATTTATATCGATTTTTATCTTGTATTATGCTAACGGATAGTTGTGGTTTTTTAATATGTTGTTAGGACCACTACCAGTACCGTATATCCAGTCGTCCATATCCAAGTTTGCGGCTTCGAGAGACCAGCCCCCCAATAGGGCAAAAAACAAGTTACAGAATACTGTAACTTGTTTTAAGCTCACCTACAACAATAACAAATAACAACGTAACAATTAACAAGTAACAAATAATAGCGTAGCGAATAACAGCCCAGCCCCCCTATTCTGTAACTTTTTTAAGCTCACCTCAACGTTCACCCACAAATATATCTTGACACCGCGTTGTGTAGTAACCTCTCTCTCAGAGGTCTAGTTATACACCCAGGGCGCTACGCGCTAATGCGGCGCACCCCGTCGGTCACCCGTCACGAAACTAGACCTCTGCCTATGCTTAATGTTCTTTAAAATTCCACTCATTGTAAAATTCACATGTCTGATGGTCGAACATTATTATGTGTAAGTGCAAGAACTAAGTGTTACTTGTATTTTATGTTTTATGTTCTTGTGAATAAATTAATTCAAAGATGTAGGAAACTTTACCCTTTTCTGTATGTACGGTAAAGGCAACTGAAATACGCTTTTTATGCCTAAACTAGTGACAAGAGCGAAAAAGGTACGTGTTTCAATTAGCTTGACAGAAAATGAAAACATTGTGTTGGAAGTTGGAACTTTGCTGAAAAAAGTAACATTAATTAACCCATAGGAAGGTATTTTAAACATTTTTATGACGGAAATGTACTGCCCTCGTTGTTCAGAGGGGAGATTAATTGAGTATGCTGCAGGTAACTGGCCGTTTGAATTAACCGACTTGCATGTGGGGCGAGGTAGCGATAGCATGAATTTGATTTTATTCTCACCATAGAACTTTTCATATTATGGCGCACATCGTATTGAAAGTAAATATTTATCTTGACGTTATATAGCTGTAATGAATAACGTAATTAGTAAACATACTTGTTAATCTTGTTATTACATTTTGATTTTCTAATATGACGGATATCGTTAGAAATTTTAGTAGACACACATTCTAATTTGTGGACACAAATTATTGAACAACCAAATAAAAATATAACGGTCATGTGCGAGTCTGACTCGCGCATGAAGGGTTCCGTAAAATCGTTCAAATTCATATACCATACACGAGCTTACAGTAGAGTATCATAAGTCATAACTCACAATAGAGTAGAAATTACCGTTGTACAGCGCCATCTGCTAATTGGTACTAATAAATTGCAACCTACATTACTACTTATGTATGTTTATCAGCCATATTTTTTATATCACGTGTTGATAAATGTTTTTGTATTTGATACAAACTTAGTTAAAAAATGATGTGATAAATAAAAAAAATACGCTAGATAGGTATGGTATCTTTTTTTTCCTGTGTTATTTATGTTACTCTTAATCATATGTAATAATTTCAAATGTTCATAATTTTCACAGATAATATCAGAAAGTTTTATTTTTATTTTCGATAAGTACACGTGTGTTAGCTTTCTTTATAATTGTTCCTAGTTTCAACTTAATAGCAGAAGTAGTCCCTGAAATATTTAACGCTGTGACAGACGGACAGAGTCACACCATAAGGGTTCCCTTTTTACCTTTTTGGTACGGAACCCTAACTAGCAGTTGATCAAGTTTGTGTGAAGGAGAAACAAGATCTATTGTATTTTCTTAGGTATATTAACAGTTGGGTAAGTAAAGCGCACTCCTTATTTATCTAAAACTACATACGGTTCACTAGTCATGTTAACTATTAACCTGCTGGTCGTGTTAACTGGGCTCTATTTCGTTTGATTGAAGCGTTATTGGACCATTTTCAACTGGTCGTTTCGTTACAGTCCGCATCCTGCATGCGGGGAGCTCGTGTTATCTTGTCCTTTTTACCAAATTAATAACCTAACCTGACGACCAGTGTAAATGAGCCCTAAGTCTTTATGAAGCTCCGTTCGCCTGTCGGGTCCAAAAGTATACCGAATTCCCAAAAGTGGATCTGACACGAGGTCAGATGAGTCTAATTGGAATGTAAGCCACCTCGCTGCTGGCTGTACGCTGTTATGCCCCATATCGGGGCTGACAAATCGTTCTCCGGTTACACAGCGTTAATCTAGATTTATATAACATCACCTGAATCGCACCGATGCCATGATTATGTTCAACGAACTAACTCCAGTTCCAGATTGATTAGTTAACTAGCGCACATTTTAACGTACGAGTAACTAAGGTAGTCGCTTCATTATCGTAAATATTTATCGAGTATAACGAAACGCTTCATGATCATAAATGTAACTTAAATGTTATTGTAGATGTATTACAATTTTATGTCACTGTGAATGATGTGGTTCATCAGGTGGTTACCCCATTTAAATATGATTTGCATATGGTTTACACTGACAGGATGTGCCTGGATTGAAAGGCTCGACAATTTTTTCAACGAAATTGCCTTTTGATTAATGTGTATAGGTAGGTACTCGTAGTAGGTCTATGTAAATGAATTAATAAAAGCTCAACAAATACATTTTTATTCAAAAAATTATAGGGGCTCCATTGAGGTTAGTTCTGATTCTGACACGTTAGACACACTCAGAAGCAAACAATGTTCAAGCTTGAGAAATATCTATCAGCTTCGTAGGCGTAGGCAGGGTCGCTAGCCTGACTGCCAGATAAAAAAAAACTCCTGTTTAGAGCATTTGGCAAAAAAATGAAATATTAAAGATTTTGGAGTTAAGGAGCCTGCCTTATAATTATAACTAGTTAATTCTAATCAAGTGTAATAATGTAACTTACTTAATTAACTAACTTAATTTGACTTGTTTAATTTTAACAGTAACAGGGGTAGGGGTTGCATATATTATATTTGACTTACAGTTGTGCTTGCCTCATATTTTAATTTGGGCTGCAGTTTGACCCTCAATTGAGCTTGATAAATCATCAGTCATCACTAATATAACAAGCACTTAGATCCTTCTCAAGCACGCCATGTACAGTCAGCGTCATATAGTTAGTGGCAGCCAGAGTAGCCAAATATTTCGTAACACACCCTTATTCTTACAGTAATAAAGACGTGTACCGAAATATTTGGCTACCTTGGCTGCTACTAACTATATGACGCGGACGTACCTACATAACGTAGTTACGTATTGCTAATGCGACATAAGTCCTGCCTTAATGCGCGGCTTAGTCTTTTGACATGAACATGAGCAGCATATAAGGCTTCACTTTGTATAAGCACTTGCGAATTTAACTTGGTTAATAGGTCAGTGGAGCGAAATGGCGATAGTGATACGATTATAGCTTTAGCTGAATAATTGAATATTCACTTTTATCTGGATGTTCCAGGACTATTCAGATGTATATTTCGAAAGAAAATAACATCTACTACCGATTTGCAAAGTATTATGTTACTACTCGCTCATCCGTTTCAATACTTGAGGAGCTGGGTTACAGTAGATGACATTAAGAAAAATTTAAACGAATCCATGTCACTATTAAGGATTGCTTCAAACCGTCTGTACAATCGTAATTTACGTCCTTTAAAATCATATTGTGGCGTCTGTTTGTTTAAAACCGGCCGTAAATTATAAGTTACGTCCATCCAAAACTCATTGCCGGCTCCATATACTGCCGTTTACCAATCGAGCAACCCGCCCTAAATGTTTTAACAAATCGTAAATAGACCACTAAATATGTAGCGACCGCTGCATCTCGATGACAACGCGTTTCATTAGGCGGCCACGTAGCCGGTTGCGGTGGCGGTTTGCGGGACCAGCCTGTCTATTTACAAAATCTAATATGCCCACTATGAGCTCGGTCATAGCATAAATTCACCTTTAGATTCTCAATGACTACTTATACATACATACGTTAAATGTATACCGGTGGCGATTGTTGCAATGTGTTCGATAGGTGTTGAGAATAACAGACGAGCACCAGAGGTGAACCAGGTGAACTAACCTACCCTTTAAGGAGGTTGTAACGAATGTAGAAAACAATTTGGTATCTAATACCGAATGTCCGATTAGTGTACGAGCCGAAAATTACATCTCTGAAAACTGACTGCCGAACTATACTAGGACTGACTGATTCGCAAATTACATAAAATTTTGACGTTTTACCTCATTTCTTATTCCAGTTTGTGCCTTTACAGATTAGTTTCATAATTTCACTTAGGGTGAGTTGCACCAACTTACGATTACAGACCGATCAACGTTAAATATGGCGTTGGCAGATGTCATTGGTCATTGCATAGAAACTTGTCAAACTTTCCATACATTCCGCCCTTAGTTAGGACCATAATTATTTGAAGCGCACTGTTCGAGTTTAGTGTTTTGTCATTTTTGGTGTTGCGTACACCATAACCATAACCATAAGTCATGGTTACATCATACTTACGTTTCATAAAGTCAGCAAAAGAAATAAATGTTTTGGGAGGCAAGTAAAAGTTACGTATCTTCATTTGCATACATTCGAAACCCAAGTACGTTATGCAAAGTAGAGATTGGAACAACGAATATTGCGTTGAATATTTAACTTTTATCCTAATCATCAGTTTGCCGTGGTTTTGGACGTGTAGGTACCTACTTGTAAATAAATGGACACGCACACTTAGGAATGAGCTTTTGTAGTTTGTCCGCAGGTACGGTACCTGGGTGAGGACCAAATTCTTGGCCAGTAGTTAGCCTCGTTAATCGGTAGTAGTTAAAAAAAACCGTTGTGACACAAAAAATAACCATAGAACTGTATAATTAATTGTGCCACAACGGAACTTTTTAACTACTACCGATTAACCAGGCTAACTACTGGCCAATAATTTGGTCCTCACCCACCTACTGTTTAAATTTAATTAATTCAACATTTTATATTAAATATGAATAAAACTTCTCAAACCATATTTATCGATATTTCTCATTCTCGTTCCCGAAGAGCGTTGCCTAATCATGTCTCTTACACGAGGAGTAGTTAACACGAATCGAGGCATCTCCTAGCAACCACGTAGCAACATGAACTAGAACTGCGCGTAATTGATCTGTCGGTAGGTAGCAGGATATCGTGCATCCGGTCTACCCCATGCAGTGCGCCGCCACCAAAGTGGTGCCATGTTCATCAATAATAACTTACTTGTGTGTGATGTGATATTAATCTTTATCCGGGGACAAGACAAGGTTCATTGTGTTTTTTTCTTTAAGAATTGTAGAATAGGGTCTAAAACTGTCCCCATATTATAAAACTACCGTACCGCAATCATACCCAATTTATTTACACATAGTTACATTAACTTGCACAAGAGTGTCTATGAAATTGAAGCAAGAACCCGGCGTGAGGCGCGGCAACCTAAATCTTTTGTATTTATTGACTCTACGTTACCCAAGTAAGTTGTGTTGACCAAGCACAAAAACCGTTTGAATATTTAAAAAGAAAATTTACTGTCGTATTATAGGACTTATAGGTATAAGTTTGGGTCGAAAAAATAATATTGACAATTAGTTTCAATAACCTCATTTAGGAACCATGACAATCCAAGCCATGACATTAGTTCTACCTACGAAAATATCAAATAATATTCCTGCAGCCCCCAAATTGATTTAGTGAGGATATAAATATGAATCAAGTTAAGTATATATGCTCTTACAATAGTTGGTAGTTTGGCGAAATGATTTCAAAAATCCCTAATCATTATTGAAACCTCCCTTTACAAATGCAATTCACGAAGTCAAAAGTTTTGTACGCTTGGATGTGCTATGGGGCTATCCATAAATTTCTTCATTTCAAAATAGAGAAGGGGGGGGGGGGGGGACGTCAAAAAACGATGACATAATTTATGAACAGCCCCTATGTTGAGTTGAGAGCGAGGGCCCTGCACTTGTCTCTAGCGGTCAACCCAACCATACCTCAAATCAATGAAGGGCCCGCGACGAGTGATTCGTCTAGAGTGGCAAGCGTCCATACTTACCATCAGGCAGACTGTATGCTTTCTTTATCGCAGTCGTAATATATATGTCGGCGGCAGATCGTTAAATACGCCAGATCACGAAATTCCTAGGCATATCGTGAAACGGCGCCATTTCGGCGCCGTTTCATGATATGCCTAAAAGTCGGCTAGGCTTATCACGATGTGCCTGATAAACAATACGGCAGATCGATTAGAGCAACGCATTCGTCTAGCTCTATACCGGGCACATCGTAAAATAGTTTCTTTCTTGGCCACTGGTGGCGCTGCACATGCGATGGCGGCCGTTTTTATTGGGGGCTAATAATCAGGGCGGACAAAAATGGTTTGTCATAAGCGAACTCTGTCTTAGGTCGGTTAGGTTAGGGTTCACTTGTGTCCCTCAGACCAGAAATAGACACCCCGCGCAGCGGGGTGGCGTCGACTCGCTGGAGATTATCAGTCCGCACTTCTTATTTTTTTTAATTTACCTAATTCAATTTTGGACACCCTACTTACGTATAACGGTGAGTATTGAACGATATGCCGGCGTTTCATGATATGCCTAGGAATTTCATGATCAGCCTAAACGTCACTGGCTTGGCCAAATCATGAAATGCCGGCGTTTCATGATATGCCTAGGAATTTCATGATCTGCCTAAACGTCATTAGACAAATCGTAAACGTTAAGTTTTGAACGATATGGCGGATGTCCTTTAGCCAAATCATGAAATGGCGGCGTTTCACGATATGCCTAGGAATTTCGTGATCTGGCGGATTTTACGATCGGCCGCCGACATATATACATTAACTAGGATTCACCAATATTAATGACGGTTGTGATATATTTCGCACTTAACCGACATAACACTCAAAAGGGTAAGGGGGAGGGGGGGGGGGGGGGTTCATTATGATATTCTGTAATATTTAATGCCAATTCAGTTCTTTCGTTTACTCATTTACCGAAGCTCGGTTTTGCTGGAAACAATTTTATTTCTCGGTTGAACTGTGATTGTAACGCATACCGGTATTACGCAGTCCACGATACACACCGGTGCCAAATCGCATGTACTTATTGCAAGTATTGCTACAGCACAGCGTAGTTTAGCGTAGCTAAAGCAGTATCTCAACTAGATGCTCTTAAGACCTTTTTAGACCTGAGGTGTAATCACGTAACGTTTCGAACGCGCGTTAGGACAATCAAACTGTATTTTTTCCATATAAAAATGGACAGTTAGATCTCCTAACGTACGTACAATGCGTTTAGTGACCGATCTGCTGAGCACCACTGAAAACCTGCACGGCTATCACGCGACGTCGCGCGAGGTCTCAATTTTTCTCGCACTATCCGTCTCTCTCTTATTAAAACACTTAGAACAAGAGGTATAGTGCGAGAAAAATCGAGACTATGTCGCGCACCGTCGCGTGATAGCCGTGCAGGTTTTCAATGGTGCTCAGCAGGTCGGTCACTGAACGCATTGTACGTACGTTAGGTATTAGATCTAACTGTAACGGACTCATGATAGACGTGCTGATGCACCGCCGAGTCCGTCGATGTCTGTTTAAAGGAGCGACCACACCGCTGCTCAAAATACGCTAACGCACCGTAAACGCAGCAAAATGTATGAAGAATACGTGACGCATTCGACACGTCAACGCGTATACGCAGCGTTTCGCACCGGCGCGGGTCTGTGTGATTGCGTGAATTCGGACGTTTGTTCGGCTTTGTTTTACTATATATTTACTGTGGCTACACCTTTAACGTCCCAGCTGAGTTTCGGAATCCTTACTAATATTATAAATGCGAAAGTGTGTGTGTGTGTTTGTTTGTTTGTATGTTTGTCCTTCTTTCACGTCGCAACGGAGCGTTGTATTGATGTGATTTTTTGTATGGAGATAGTTTAGAAGCTGGAGAGTCACATAGGCTACTTTATCCAGCGGGAAAACATCTAATTTCCACGGGAAAATTCAATATGTTACAATTTCCTATAACGAGGGCGAAGCCGCGGGCATCAGCTAGTAGTTTCATAAATCTCTATGATGCGTGTATTATTTTTTAACCATTTTTGATACTGACTATAAGTATATATAATTTATCTTACTTATTTTACCTTTTATCTGTGCTTCCTTCTTAATTTGATACTATTCCCATTTGATTATCAGTGTGTCACACTTCACTAGTAAATGACCCAAAATAATATTTGTTTTAGTCACGGTGCATACTCGTAGGCCGTTTAAGCAAGTTTACCGCATGCGGGTATTTCTCGCGGTATACCTACCTACTTGATTAAACGACCTATGAGAATGCACCGTGACTAAAACAAATATTATTTGCACCTTATAGTATAGATATCTACAGACGAGCTATACGGTTGCCACCATAAAGGAGACGCTACACGAGCGAAATCGGCAGGACTACCAAATAAGGTAACGGTTGGCCGCCGTGCTTCCGACACGTATCCACACGGGCCGAATCACGCGGCAGGACAGCATGCAGACCTGCCGATTTCACTCGTGTAGCGTCTCCTTGAGAGACGGAAATGCTCTTATGCAGTTAAATTAAGAACCGGTCTTAAAATAGCTGACGTCTTAACCATAAACAACCCATTTAATTTAGGCGGATATATTTATTTGCCGCTAACTCGGTTACGGAAAATAAAAAAAGTGGGACGATGACCAGGGCAACTAATGATATAAGTATCCCTTTCTATCACACTTATTTTTGTATACTACCGTGGCTGGCGGTGCTATTATTATATACCATAGCTTCGTCTCTTTAATAACGGTTTCAAACAATTCTGAGTTTTTATAACATGAAAATCGTTACATGAACATACTTCGGATTTTAATCCGTCCCGGTC
Organism: Epinotia ramella; assembly: GCA_947578815.1. Classification (NCBI taxonomy): domain Eukaryota; kingdom Metazoa; phylum Arthropoda; class Insecta; order Lepidoptera; family Tortricidae; genus Epinotia; species Epinotia ramella. The sequence continues at coordinate 20,059,964 of OX388202.1, forward strand.
ATTATAGATTATCACTTAATTTGTCTGAATCAACTCCAATTGAGGTATGCTGTGCTCATGTTCACAGGCGCGACCATCAATTATTCGTTAATTTCATTCACTATCATTACTTCATCATTTCTAAGAATCTATCACGCCTTATTTCAAAGTTAATATAGTTTTAAGCTAGGTACTCACATGCATCATATTTATGATCTACAAATAAAGGGAATATATACCATTTTAAAGCTGGCACGATACCCTTTGTAATAAAACATTTGTATCTGTTTCCAGCAAGTATTTAACCCTTAACCAGGCAAAGGGTATCTCATTTTACATTGGTTTCGGTCCTTAATATAGCAACATAAAATTCAAATAAAGAATAGCCTCAACAAAAAAGAAAAAAAAACCGGCCAAGTGCGAGTCAGACTCGCGCATGAAGGGTTCCGTACCATTACCTATAAAAACAGCAAAAAAAAAAAAACGTTTGTTGTATGGGAGCCCCCTTAAATATTTATTTTATTTTGTTTTTAGTATTTGTTGTTATAGCGGCAACAGAAATACATAATTATTGAAAATTTCAACTATCGCGGTTCTTGAGATACAGCCTGGTGACAGACAGACGGACGGACAGCGAAGTCTTAGTAATAGGGTCCAGTTTTTACCTTTTGGGTACGGAACCCTAAAAAGGCAGTTAACAAAACTTTTTTATAGGTACCACGACGGTGGCACACAAGTATACGGCCTGCGTGATGGTAAGCAGACACCAAAGCCTATGGACACTATAGACTCCAGAGAAGTTGCCACCGCGCTGCGGACCTTTTATTGATTTTAGGATTCGTTGTGTTGACAGCTTAAGATAAATTTAGGCCTCTCCTATCTTATCTAGGTGAGGGCCTTTTCAGATTAGGCACACTTCGAGCTAGTGGGATCTTATATGCAATGCCCCCCTCTTTTATGCCTATACTCTCAAGCTCGCACCATGCACTAACCGGATGACACATTTCAGCGGGAGTATGTTGATAAATGTTCCATGGTCTCACCCTTCTCGCCACACATTCCAATGTGTAAAACTGTCCGATAGTCATCTTGACCAAAAGATCCTTGACCCCGAAATGACCTGTGAACATCCCAGCTATGTTTCTGAGTTGCTCTCTGCTGGAATTCCAAAGATTTTTGGTCCAACTTGAGTCCACTCCTGCTATAATAGTCTTAAGTTAGATCCCCACCGAAAATCAGCAGTGTCTTGCAGTGGCCAGTGGCTTTATGCTGAGTGGGATCCTGTTTAACGTCCTGGTACCTATTTAAGTCTTTTCTTTAGCTTGTTTTTTTTCCGGCGTGTACTCTGGAGACTTGGCTGTATTCACGGCTGTAGGCTCTGAGGCTCTAGTATAAGTTTTATGCAAACAAAAGTTACGACCGCGTTCGCGTTTAGCTGTCAAATCCCATACAAATTGAGGGTAAAACGCAAACGCGATCGTAAAGTTTTGTTTCGGTAAAACTTATTCTAGAGCCTCTGTTATAGGACCAGTATAATTCTAAGCACAGATTCTCATCGTCGTCAATAATCTAGGGGTGTAATTTTGCTGAAGATTAGCTGTTTAAACCGGTTTATGGATAGCCAGCCGTAAGTTATTCGAAAATGTCAAATCTTTAAAAGCGGTAATCGTAATACTCTATCTCGGAAAAGGCCTTATATCTGTAAGTCAATATGAGTACACTCCTTGTAACTTATAGGGTGTTGTCATCTGTATGATAACATAACTTTCTATTAACTCATGCCATGAAAGGAGCCGCCCGTTATCGTATTTGTTTAAGGTACGAACTTTTATCTTCCTATACCGCACCCTTTACGTAATTGTATTCGACTAACACCAGCATCACAAAATACAGTCAGCATCATAGCAGCCAAAGTAGCCAAATATATCGCAACACGTCTTTATTACTATAGGAGTATCGTGTTACGATATATTTAGCTACTTTGGCTGCTGGTGATGATGATGTCGTCCTGACCGATTTCGGCCAGCGACTGTGTATTGTGCAATTATTATTATTAGAGTGTTTTTCTACTCTCTGGTGCGCTCTCAAGTGGGTCACGTACCCTATCTTCCTCGTAAAAGTGCGAGCGCACTTGGTGCAAGTTAACACTCCACTGACGTACTGTAACTGATGGCTGCTGCTGGACGAGCCTTGTGCTCGTCTCGCTTTCGAGCTCGTTGCGACGCTCATCTTTGGCTGCTACTAACTATATGATGCTCACTGTACGTATCGCAATAAGGCTTAGGTAAAATATGGACAATGGACATGTACATTAAACATACATATAATTACTATAATTATAACAAATTACAAGGGACCTAGACACTCATCATAATCTTACTGATATTGTATTGTGATGTGATGTTTGTTACTAAATCACGCAAAATCTTCAATGAATTTGAAGGAATTTTGGCACAAAGATAGTTTATTTATAACATGGATAAAACATACTTTTTATCTCGGAAATCATCTCCATATGAGATTAAATTGCGTTTGAACTTGGTATAACAGTATACCCATACGATCGCAGTTGCACTTTTGATTCAACTGAAGATAGAAGGGTTCTGCGTAACAGTAACCATGATTCGGTGGGAACACTGGTCGGCCAATGTGTTATTGCTAAGTACCAACTTTCATTTCTATTATGGGCAATTGCGCATTAAGTTAAGTAAACTATCGACATTAATAACAGGACAAGCTGCTAAAGGTACTTAAAGTTCAATGGGTTAACGGTGTCCGCTCGACCGTGAGACTAAGGCCTCGTTTACGGACGCGCGGTGTGACCAGCGACGTGTAGCGCGGGATGTGAAGCGCGTACGAAAATGCTCTTATACTTCGCTATTATATTAGTAAACACATATGCGACTAACATATGTGTTTAGTTGTGTTGAGGCCTAGGTCCGACAGCACTGGCAATGCTTTACGCCCTTTAAGTTGTAAAACTAATATGATGTATTGTAACATTATGGCATACCTACGATTTTTTGCAGTGAGTTGACAGCGAGCTCAAAATTATACGTTCTGTTGAGTAGGTTCTGGCGTTTCTTTTGACAGGGGTCTTCTGTTTCCGAAACGCTGGTAGAATTTTCTCTACTTGCAGACAAATTCATTTATTTCATTTATTTACGTGCGTAATATACTTGAGTGTGCCCGCAGCTTTAACTTTCAGTTTCAACGATCGCGTGTTTCGCCTATTAAGGAATCAGCAAATCAGGTGCAAATCGTAATCGCAATTGTTATTTATAAAACGGCGCCTAGAAAATGTGGTTTATTGGTAAACATTACGTAAGAACATAATCTATTTGATTATCAAATTGACTTGACTGAGTTTCACTGTGACTCCAAATTCGGTGAAATAATTAAATATGTTTAGAAAAGCATGTTGATAAAGTTCGTTCATTTAAGTCTAGCTATATACGTATATAATACACATAATATATCTATTTTTTTTTTTTTTTTTATTTAAAGTTCCAAATAATTTTATCGCAGAGTTTCATGTTTTATGTTCTGCTAAAGCCATTAATGGCTTATTTAAAGCTAGAGTTCGGACTAACTATTTGCCATGTAAGTACTTACATTACCTTCACACTATTATTTTACTAAACGAGATTCAAGCACATAATATATAATCAACTTATTTATTTACCTCTCTGAGGTTTAGTAAAAATATAGTGTGAGAATCGTGTAAGTTTAAACCAATATACTTTCTTTCACTTTACTGTACCTAACGCTAATTAACAATAACAGATCTATCACTAGGTTATTACAAGGCGTAATCATAGTTGTTGCTTGACATATAATACTTGTTTACATCTTTGGTTGATGTAGGGTTGGATAGGTATAAATCTTGTATGTGTTTTGGTAGGCTATTTATTAATTTTGGAAGGATGTAATGATTAGTTCTCATGCCGTAAACGTTTTTAATTTTTGGTAGTGCATATCTGTGCGTATTAGATAAACTCCTTAGCCTAATGTTACGGTGGTATTCATTTAACTTGGTAATGTATTTATATTCTTCCTTGAGTATGGAAAGTTTGACCATGTTTTGTACGGGAAGTACCTTGCAATATTGGAAAAGGTGAGAGTAGTCATTACTGTAAGTTATATTTATACTGTTCGGTATAATATTTTTTAATATTGTTTTCTGCAGATTAAATATATTGGCTAGATTGGTTTTGTACGATCGTCCATAGCTGCTGAGACCGTATCGTATAACCGAATCGGCTAATGCTAGGTATACAATTCTTAAGGTGTTGTATGGGATCCTATATTTCAGTATATTTAATCTTCCTAGAAGTGATCTAAGTTTGTTGCATACATATTCAGTGTGCGGTTGCCAGTTAAATCTAAAGTCAATCAATAAGCCAATGTACATATGTTCCTTTACAAAATCGATACTAGGACAGTCGCAGTTATTGCGTTGCAAATGGAGGCAACTGTGAGTATGTGCTTTAATTACTGGAATGTAAGATGACTTATTGTGTGAGGAATGGATATGCATAGCCTTAGTTTTATCAGCGTTTAGGATTAGACCGACATCATGTGACCATCTACACAGGGTGTCGAATATATCCTGTATTTTTCGTTCGACAATCTTAAGGTCCCTATCCGCTACCACTATGCAGGTGTCATCGGCAAACTGGTATACATATTCCTCTCCAACTGTATTGCACATATCGTTGACATACAAAAGGTATTCGGTCGGACCAATTATGGATCCCTGTGCTGTACCTTTTGATGTTTTTATCATGTCACTAAAGTAATTCCCTAGTTTAATTGTATAGGTATAGGTAGTATAGGTACTATACTCAGCTATAGCCGGTTTACACTGGTTACTGGTAAGTCCGATGGCATGTTTTAATGTGCATATTTGGTCCTCAGGGCCTCATAACATACTCATAATATACTGTGAATACGGATTTTCATAAAATACATAACAAATAAATTGATAGTGGAAAACTTTCAAACTCAGTTCCGACTTGTTAACAATATTGTCGAGTTAAAAGTTATTTATCGGATACAGGAACTTGCGAACTGCATGCGAGAACTAGTAGAAAATTCTAACAAGAGAAACACGGCTAGCTATCATGTTTCTAAGAAGTTTGGCTTTTAAATATTATATCTTTATCTTAGTTACTTCTTATATGAGTTTCGTTTTAAAGTGCTTATAGATAGGGTGTAGCTTAACGCTCATATATAAGAATCTATAAGTTAATAGATAGGTTCTATATATCCGGAATCAATGATCCAATTTCGTAAATTTCTTCTTCTACTGTATACACACACAGGTAACAGAATTTACTTTCTGGGGGAAGGTATACTATATTTTATCGCGTAGGTTTTCCTGCATTGTAGCTATGTTTATATTATTATAATAAATCTTCATTTCAGCGATATTAAAACCAGCATTTATGCTACAATTCTAATGGCGATTGCAATGGGACTAAATAAGCAGCAAGTAGCATCAGGATTGAGAGCCAATTATTTTTACTCACCGACCGATCCTCGGCCATTAATTATTGCGGCATTCAAATGACGAACATTTTCTATACACAATCGTCGTTTAGTACCATTAACACGAATAACTTTACATAATTACGCAATGATTATAATGAGCATTTTTTAAAATGTTATCGTTAGATCAATCGACCATGACTATACCATATTTATAATATAAATATACATACATGTAGGTACACTTTTTTGCATGAAAATGCATGACTGGTTGCTTAGTATAAGGTACCGACGCCTAATTAGCCACCTTAATTTCAAAGCCTTGTAAAAAAAATACAGTATGGTTAATAAAAGAAAGCCATTCATAGAACTGCTAATTATTTATTTAACAAACATAATATAAAAAAAAACCTCAATGTTGTTTGCGTGACAACGGAAAAAAACGTACTTATTAAAAAAGTATATTGCCTTATTTAGGCACCCAGTCGCCTAATTTAAAACTTATTTTTAGGCAATCCCATAGAACTATATACCGGGTGCGGGAGGGAGTCCGCTGGATGCGGGTGGCGCGGGACCGGTTACTTTGGCACTCTTCGGGGGAGGCCTATGTCCAGCAGTGGACGTCATTTGGCTGATATTATGATGATGATGGTGATAGTTATATACTCTAAACTCTTTCATAACTTTTTGTTTCGGGTTGCCCATCGATTTTCACGCGCTGCACTGGTAGATGATATATAAGTACGATACCTACGAGTACGTACGATGCCCGATGACCTCAGTAAAGTCTCCGAGCGGGTTAGTCTAATCATGAATATGGGATAAGCCATATAGTAAGCCATATATTCATTTATATAATAATCAAGGATAGGACAAACGTCCGTCATTTTGAAAACTTAACCCTGTTCTGTACAGTAGAGACTTCCTAATGATATTTAAAATTAAAATTAAATAATTATTAATTAATTTTTATTTTAAAATTTGGAAAAAATTGTGGTCATTCTTTTCCATTGGCGAAAGTGATTTATCGCCTTAATCATCGTCATTTGAATAATTTGTCACTGGAAACATATAAATTATGGTACTTAAAATAAATTTATAACTTTTGTCCTTTGTTTTGTATTGTCACGAATAAACTATTCTTATTCTTATTTAGTACCTAATTTTTTTTATTAATATAAGGAAGTCTCTACTGTACAGAACAGGGTTAAGTTTTCAAAATGACGGGCGTTTGTCCTATCCTTGATAATAATATAAAAAGAATTTCAATTAGTTTATTTTATTGTGTTCATATTCAAATGCCTGCACCTGCAAGCTTTTCTGTTTAGCCTTGCGGTTGACTGGTAAATAATGCCTTAAGAGGAAGCGCTAAGGGCGAGAAAATTGAGAAATATAGTATTTGTAAAATGTATTGCTGTCGCGCCAACCTGAAGACTCCCCCCGCAGAGCGCGATAGAGACAACTGCAGCTTGGACCGGAAATACCTATTAAAAGTACATAAAATCAACGTTTCTTAGTTATTCAGAGCAATGACGCGTAATTCAATGTCGGAGAGGCAACCGGATGGCTCGCGCTATTTGAGCTCCCGAAGTGATGTGGAACCCTGTGCTACCCGAAATGAGCCAACTGTGACTGGTTCGGAAATAGGAGGGGGGTGGTAAAAAAATATATATATCGCGAGGCAACCGGATGGCAAGCGGTAGCCTGTAAGTGTGTAAGCTGTTTAACTTATTTTGGCCCCTTGTCATACATTCTACTATTTTATTGGGGTTAAATGGGCCCTTGTAATATCTCCATTACCTACTAAAGTAAAGAAGTCGATTTCTGTATTTTCGTGAATAGTTACACTTTTACGACTTAAATTAAAAAAACACTCATACATGGTAATTTAGGGTGACAGTTATTTGTGTGCTCAAAATTTCTCTTTGGACATTTCAAAGCAACATGAGTAAAAACTGTGGCGGAGGTCGAGTAAAAGCACTACACGGCCTTAATGAGCGCTCGTGCGCCTAATTATTAGAAAACCATCCAAAACAATACGCTTTTTCAGTTGTGAATTTCAAACGGCATTCGATTTCGATCTCTCGTGACCTGTCGACTTAGTATTGGAATTAGGAGTAAATATAAGAAACATCGGTTAGAAAGTGGAGACTGTTTATAGTAACCGTCTATGTGGGTGTTTTAATACTAAATCCAATGCGCTTCGATTACGGGGCATAATAATGTTACGAATAATTCTGTCTTCGTTACTTTCAATATAATTAAATGAATGATGAGTTTACACTTTTGTAGGATACCCGTCACTCTATGACTATACGGTATATACCTTATTAATATAACTTTACAAATGTTGCTAAAATCCTACTAATATTATAATATTACGCGAAAGTTTGGATATGTGTTACTCAATCACTCTTAAATGCCTCAACCGATTTGGATAACATTTTGCACGAAGATAGTTTATAGCCTGGATTAAAATAAAAAATAGTTTTTATGCCGGGACCACGCAGAGTAATTTGATTTTGCGAAAGTATAAGCTCAATGGGTATTTATTTATTTAAACTTCATTGCACATAGATCTTAGTATTATTTGCCTTTACATTAGACAATAACGGCCGTATTCATAAACGTCCTACAAGCCTGTTTTAACTAAAATGGCGTTAAAATTCGTTTGTCCTTATCTGTCACTTTGACATTTGTGTTCGTAAGAAAGGGACAAAGCACATTTTATTTAGCAGAGGCATTTTAAGTTTTATGAATAAGGGGGTAAGTGTTTGTCGTTTATCAGATGAAAATCCAGAGTCTACTACGATTTTTTTTTTTTTATCATCAGGGTCTTTTTTACTGGCTGCAAGTGTCACATGGTCTTTCTTTTTAAAGAAACAGTTCCTTTCTCTATGATTCGTCTTTTTACAGATTCTAAAATGACTCCTACAATGCAAAATGCTCTGGTTTTTTACAAATAAAACATTCAATACCTGGTTTTTGTTTTGAAGACGAAGAGGCATGAGCCCTCAAAGCTACCTGGTTAAGCCTGCTGTACACACTGGGCCAACTTTGGCGCGGAGCAGGATGCAGCTATGCAAACGCATGAGAACGAAATAAAGCCCTCTTCCTCTAACGCATAGGCTTTAGAGGAATCTCCTGATTGGCATTTCCTTTCTTCTTCCTTAATGAGCCGAACTTTCAATTTTTTCAAAAAAAATTCTTGTGTCGGGATTGATTTCACGAAGTTATTATAAGTTTTATCAAGACTGGCTACGATTTTTGATTCCACCATTGCATCTTCAAGGTTGACCTTCAATTGTTTTAAACGAAATGTCAAATTTTCAATATTAGCCAAATCTTCTTCCATGCGTGTTTCTTTCCTGATATTTATGTTTTAAATTTCCTGTAGAAGGGTCATATTTTTCCTTTCTTCGGAGCCCTCGAAGATATTACATATTCGCTCATACATTTCTTTTGATGTTCCGTAGTCGAAAAGTTGCGTTATATATTTACGATGAATCGTTCTGATAATAAAGCTTGCGCATCTTTTTCTTTAATATTTTCTTCATATTCAGGACTTTTTTGTAACTTCCACTGATAATTTGTGATATATCTTTGGCACCGAAAAAGATATCAATTTGAAATTTCCGTATTTGGAAAGACTCGGTGTCACTTAGAATCTCGATATTTAAATTGTAATCTGTCATTCTTATTTGTTTACATGTTTCTTACGAAACTCGCTGGTTTTTTATGTTGTACCGAATCACTAATAATTCAATACAGCTTCACCACCTTGTCACCATTTTCTATTTATTTTCTTAGTTTTTTTAATCCTGCGGGAGGCCCATGACCTGAAACGACTTTTGAGCCAGTGACATTATTTTCATTATAAACCTCAATTACAAATTACAGCACCTACGGAGGTCGTGTATGTAACACTCTTGAGGTAAATCGCAACACCCCCACCACCCTTCCCAATACGGTCATTCCTAACCAAGACATACCCGGCAGCGAATAACATGTGGAAACCACCACCACCTTATAACCAACTTTCCGAAACTAAATAATCAATATTCTAAATAATTATCTTTTAATTCAATATTATCTTTCAATATATCCTATATAACCTATGATTAAACGAGCAATATTTACGTACTTATTGGTTTATTTCTAAAACGATTTAGATGCGGGGGGTTACAAATCAATCTAGCCAGATTACACTTGAACCAGAATTCGTTTTCTCCGTGTCCCAAGTACTAATTATAGTATGCAATTATAAAAACACTGCTACTTTTTTAAACTTGTGTTTTCTGTTGCAATTTTAACATTGTACGTAGCCATTAAAACCGAAGCGAAACTTAAGCATCTATTGTCGTGATAAACTCGAAGGTAACAACATTTCAGCACAATAAAATTTGCTTAACGACTTCGTGAGTTTACGATTAATTATCAAAAGAGTTGTCAATTACAAAATATTTTTTAAATATCTGCAACTTTGTGACCAAGGACGTCAATTCACACAGCCACCGAAACATGCGAGCTGATTACAGTTGAGAGACTTGAGAGTCGGCGATAACTTTTGATCGGACGAAGTATATAATAGAGCGTCCGTCGAGCACTGTATTGTGGTCTTCATATATGTAGGTATTCTAGGTATCCGTTGATATCGTGACTAAACAAGATAGCCGCATTGGTCTTGTAGTTGATAAAACTCAAGCTCACACACTGTAATCCTCTCGGAAATAAATACCCTCCGGGTATGGGTACCGGTTTATATTTATTCTGGGAGGTGTATTCTAGGATAGGTCCTATAATAGGTAATAGGTAGGTACCTAGACATCCCAGAATTAAAAAAAAATGGTGAACGTTTTACAAAACGACTTGTTTTAGTAATCACATTCATACATCACCGATGGCCACAGAAGCAATGGGATCCACAATAATATTCGGTCACTTTTTGTAAATAAGAAGGTGTTTTAAGATGCATCAATTCTCTTATTACGGTCATAAAAGCAGCTGGTTCTGATCGAAGCCGCGCTGCTTATCGGGTCACTCAGCAACGGCAGTTTTTAATTAGGTACCGTAATATAAGACTCGACTCGAACGAAGGTCGTTCGTGTACTCTGCCTGCCATGACAATCGTTATGCTTACCGTATTAATTTTACTATTGCAATACCGATTGTGTTGTTTTATGATTTATCTGTAGTCTTAATTAGGGAACGTAGGAAATTCATGTGACCTTAAAATGGAAAACAATACTTTCGTGATCTGCAGCACCTACTAAGTACCTAGACAGCGCTTCTATAAAAACGAGTGTCTACGCCAATACTTGGGATCAAATAGCAAGCGGCCTCCGGCTTCCTTTACTACCGTCCTAAGCAAAGAGATCGTACGAATTTTACTATGAGACACAGATAACACTCATACCGAGACACGTCTATTTGGCTAAGGCCAGCAGTCTAAGATTCAACTGGGCTGAAGGAAGGTACTAGTTAATTGGCAAAATATGACGTACCTCAGACTTATTAATATATAAAATATTCATATGAGAAACTAGAAATGTGTTATATCTTCAAACATTGTGTTGATTCAACCAATAACGACCTTGGTCAGGTTATTGACTGTACAAGTGTACGAGTACATAGGCCGTGCGATAGAAAACATGTACCTAAGTAAGACTTTGTCGAGGAGATCTATTTAATTTTAAGTTTTTATAATGGTATATTATGACGTGCATGAACAAATTGGTTACACTAATTCTAAGTGTATTTTGCCGATTCTCTCTCGTTTATTGATATGGTTTTTATAGGTAGCATGTGTTTCAAATGTGTGCAAATCTAATGTGACCATTGTTATTGAATAAAAATAGTTAAGTATGAAATATTCGAATACAGGGTAGGATTACACAACGTTTAACACCAGCACAAGACTTAATAATGTTATATCCAGTACTAAACACCAGCTTGTAAATGTGATGGTTGTCCTTCGCACCGGGGTTTATTAGATGATGTGACACGGAATATACTTTTCTGATGATAAAAACACGAATGCTGTAACAAATGACCAGAAAGAAGCCCAAGGTGCGCTTTTTCAGCCTATACTCGTATGGTTAAAACAGTTGCCTTTAGTGAAATCAAATGGAACCAATTACTATTATTGTAATGAAAATATTTAGAAGAACCTTTAATGACTTTTCCAGTACCTGTCGTTGTGGTCGACATCGATTAAGTCATCACCATCATTAAATGATCATTGTACATATCGATACCATCTATGTATAAGTGCTCATTGACTGAAATGGTCCCGAGACTAGACTACATGTTAACGATATTAGCATGGCCCTATTAGACCTGCCTCTGTTTGTTGGAACCGTAATGGCTTGATCAATTTGCTACATCCTCTATCGTAGTGGAAATTCTGTAATAATTATACCTTTTGGTTTGTAAGCATTAGGTACACAGTTTTAATATTACCCAAGATAACCAAAACCAGTTTTCAATAGGGAATGTGGTTTCACTAGACGATGTCTGGATTGGTTAACTGGACAGCTTTACTCTGGACAATTATCATGGGTTTTGTGTACGACATTAACCTACTCAAATATAATAACCTACGAAATCCCGAAATATTATCTGGTGCCTGGCTTGGTCGAATTATTTCAAGCCTGGGGTGAAGAGCGAAAGGAACATGGTTAGTATATATGTATAAATCATACTTTGCGTTCTTTCGTTCTTTTCTTAATCTTAATTGTAATATAACTCAAATTTGCATGGCTTTTTAAAGTCTAAATGTGTACGGCTCTATAATGTATCATTGTATACCACATTTAATAGCAAATAAATATTTAAATTTTTATTTGACACAACTATGTGGAGTAGCGTTTATTTTGTTAGCTATGACTCTCTGATTTAGATGACACCCAGAAGTATGTAAAATATGTACATAAATACTTGTGTCAAGTATTACTCTAGTATCTCTCTACCTAATTACCTCGCCCTTCGCAGACGTGGCGACACGCTGATGTGATGAGTTAAATTATCTTTTTCTTACTGTTTTTATTACATTGGCGACTCCGCAGCATCTTATTACAGAGAACCCCTGGATAATCCTGGATCCTATGTCCATCCTGATCCATACTAATTAAAGTGATTTTTTTAATCCTTACATGGGCATGGGGTTCGAGTGGATATTAAAGATGTCAGAAGTGTCTATATTTTATGCGGGGAAAGTAATAAAACACCATACTTTGGGTTTTATGCATTTGTTTAATTTCATTGAAACAAATCACGTGGGAAATATCGTCCTTCAGACCGATATGGATATCTGGTTTTCACTCAATAGAACTGTTCATCGTTCTCCAATAGAGCTACGACGACTTGAAAGCAGAGTTGGGCAAATTTTTATTTGAATAAGAATAAGAATAAAAACAGAATTTTTATTCTTATTCAAATTGATTTGAATAAGAATAATTCTTGCGCCCGTTATTTAGAATAACATGAAGGTGAATAAATCATGCTACTTTTATTTTAAATAAGAATAAAATACGGACTAATTATTCCACAAATGGGGTTATTCTAACTAACATTTTATTTAAATAAAACGTTATTCAAATAAAGTTAATTTGTTGGTATCGTCGGTAAAATTTTGTGAGTTGATTTACAGACAATGGATTTTATGATAAGTTTGGGTTTACTTGGTTTGTTTTGACGAGTTATATACAATACATTATACTTGGTGACGATGGTCTGATGATGGAGTCAGGAGGTGGATAGTGGAACTCCTCGATAGCTACTTGTATATCCTTCGAGTTTGGGCTTATTTGGTTTGTTTTGGCGAGTTCTATACATTATACGTGGTGATGATGGTCTGATGATGGAGTGAGGAGGTGGATAGAGGAACTCCTCAATGGCTACTTGTATACCCCTCGAGTTTGGGCTCATTCGCTTTGTTTTGTCGAGTTCTATACATTATACTTGGTGACAATGGTCTGATGATGGAGTCAGGAGGTGGATAGAGGAACTCCTCAATGGCTACTTGTATACCCCTCGAGTTTGGGCTCATTCGGTTTGTTTTGTCGAGTTCTATACATTAACTTGGTGACGATGGTCTGATGATGGAGTCAGGAGGTGAATAGTGGAACTCCTAAATGGATACTTGTATATCCTTCGAGTTTGGGCTCATTCGGTTTGTTTTGGCGAGTTCTATACATTATACTTGGTGATGATGGTCTGATGATGGAGTGAGGAGGTGGATAGAGGAACTCCTCAATGGCTACTTGTATACCCCACGAGTTTGGGCTCATTTGGTTTGTTTTGACGAGTTCTATACATTACACTTGGTGACGATGGTCTGATGATGGAGTCAGGAGGTGGATAGTGGAACTCCTCAATGGCTACTTGTATATCCTTCAAGTTTGGGCTCATTTGGTTTGTTTTGTCGAGTTTTATACATTATACTTGGTGATGATGGTCTGATGATGGAATGAGGAGGTGGATAGAGGAACTCCTCAATGGCTACTTGTATACCCCTCGAGTTTGGGCTCATTCGGTTTGTTTTGTCGAGTTCTATACATTATACTTGGTGACGATGGTCTGATGATGGAGTCAGGAGGTGAATAGTGGAACTCCTCAATGGATACTTGTATATCCTTCGAGTTTGGGCTCATTCGGTTTGTTTTGGCGAGTTCTATACATTATAATTGGTGATGATGGTCTGATGATAGAGTGAGGAGGTGGAGAGAGGAACTCCTCAATGGCTACTTGTATACCCCACGAGTTTGGGCTCATTTGGTTTGTTTTGACGAGTTCTATACATTACACTTGGTGACGATGGTCTGATGATGGAGTCAGGAGGTGCTCTGAACTCCTTAATGGCTACTTGTATACCCCTTGAGTTTGGGTTCATCCGTATTTATACTTGGGCTCGCGGTCGTGTCCGTGTTTCGTGTACAAGTAGCCGTGCGCCCGTTTTCGTGTAACACGGCAACGGTTTTATGGCCCGTTCGGCACGTGAAATTCGGCTACGTGTAATTAAGTCACGTGTACCCGTGTAGATCCGTGTCACGGGTTCACGTACCTTAAGTACACGCGGATCCGGTCCGCCAGCGACGTTGAGTGAAGATAAGATGCAGTGTCTCTAAAGGCGACGAATAAAAATATATCGTTAGTTCTTATTCGTAGCTCGTTATTCCGTTTCATTCTTTTATTTTTAAGAACATGGACTTTTAAATATTTAGTGAGTTGTAAATAAAAGGAAACCAACATTAAATATAATAAATAGGTTATACAGTAATTAAACGGGGGCTAAAATAACAGAAGTGTGTGAAGTGGTGACTAATAGATAATCACTACGAGTTAAAAATTCTAAACTGTCCGCTCCAGATTCGAAAAAAAAACAAAACGCGGTCACTTCTTTGAACTTCATGAACAAAACGGTGGTATACCAGGTAAAACCGAAAGCTACTTATGAGTATTGTTTGTTTAATTACGTCGTTCGCAAACCTTTATTACGAGTCCATTGTTATCTGCAATTCTGCACGTGCAACTCCACTTATCTGCAAAAATACCACCCTGGTAGGTAAATTACAATGAATGACTCAATAATTTTTAAACCTTGAGAGAACTCAAATTATTTAATAAAAAAATTATATAGAGATGCAAAATAAAATGTCATCAAGTCTGCGGCTTTTGTTTTTTACTTTCATCGATGAATATATTTAGGTGTAGTGTAATTAAACTCTATATAGTGACAAGACATTTAACGAAAAACTTTTTTTACCTTGTTAAGCAGTCGAACAAAAATATGTCACTATCTACTTTGTAATGTGCCGAAACCGATAAGAACTGCAGCTGTGTACTTTTTTGTTTGTTGTTTTCTTGTTTAGTCCATGCACGTGTTGTTTGCCTGTATTTACCGTCATCATACGTACCGAAGATTCGCAGAAATTTGCTCTTTTGTTTCTATAGATTAGGATTGCTATGCGTGTTAACATTTTGGCTATGTTATATCCTTAGATAGTAAACTTTTATATTCATTCATTTCACGAATAGCAGTTTTTTTTAAAATTCTACTCTTAATTTAATCATAATTAGTTACTGAAATTATAACGCTATACGTCGCAGTCTCTTAATTGTATAATAAATATAAGTATAACTAATGGCACTAGAGAATTTTGCATCGTCGCTAGCTTTGATTAAAATCACAATAGCTGGTTAACAGAAAACAGAATAACGCCGTTAATTACTTAAATATCTAACCATTATAACTGAAACGACGCAAAAAATATAATTTAAACAAAAAAACACATAGAAAAAAACCCGTTCGTCCCGTACTAAGTAATAATTAGTAATTCATAGTCCTTATTTGTTTTAATTTTAACTCCAACTGGCGTGGCGGCGGCCCGGGTGTATCGTTCCGATCGGTGCACACGAACGCAGGTACGGGCTACGTACCGGCCGTGTTCGTGAAATTCGTGATCTTAGTACCGCCGGGGTTAAGAACACGTAGGGTTCAGTCACGGTACGGGTCGGCGTGTATCACGGATATCCAGAGCCCTACATAATATTTATACTGAGGTATGGAAATACATCTTACATTAGATATTTTATGCTGCGTCGACCTCAAATAAATAGTACACTATTAGTATAAGTTTTGTGAAAGTAAACCGAAGGACATCGCTGCGCCCATCTGCGAATCTAGTGATAAGCGCAGGTAAAGCAAGGGTTATTGTTTTACCTGCCGTCATTTATTATCTCTTTTGCTCTCTGTAGGTGTGAAAGAGATGCAAGAGAGCATAAATTATCAGTAAAGTTATTCATACAAGATCATCGTCACCAAGTGAACTTGTATAGAACTCGTACAAAAAACATATCAACCTAAACTCAATGGCTATACAAGAGCTATTGAGGAGTTCCACTATCCACCTTCTGACTCTATCCACACCAACAGACCATCCTCATTCCTCACCAAATATAATGCATAGGACTCGTCAAAACAAACCAAATGAGCCCAATCTCGAGGGCTATACAAGTAGCCATTAAGGAGTTCCACTATCCACCTCCTCACTCCATCATCAGACCATCATCACCAAGTATAATGCATAGAACTCGTCAAAACAAACCAAATGAGCCCAAACTCGAGGGCTATACAAGTAGCCATTAAGGAGTTCCACTGTCCACCTCCTCACTCCATCATCAGACCATCATCACCAAGTATAATGCATAGAACTCGTCAAAACAAACCAAATGAGCCCAAACTCGAGGGCTATACAAGTAGCCATTAAGGAGTTCCACTGACCACCTCCTCACTCCATCATCAGACCATCATCACCAAGTATAATGCATAGAACACGTCAAAACAAACCAAATGAACCCAAACTCGAGGGCTATACAAGTAGCCATTAAGGAGTTCCACAATCCACCTCCTAACTCCATCATCATCATCATTACCAAGTATAATGCATAGAACACGTCAAAACAAACCAAATGAGCCAAACTCGAGGGCTTAACAAGTAGCCATTGAGGAGTTCCACTATCCACCTCCTCACTCCATCATCAGACCATCATCACCAAGTGTAATGCATAAAACTCGACATAGCAAACCAAATGAGCCCAAACTCGAGGGCTAAACAAGTAGCCATTGAGGAGTTCCACTATCCACCTCCTCACTCCATCATCAGACCATCATCACCAAGTATAATGCATAGAACTCGTTAAAACAAACCAAATGACCCCAAACTCGAGGGCTATACAAGTAGCCATTGAGGAGTTCCACTATCCACCTCCTCACTCCATCATCAGACCATCATCACCAAGTATAATGCATAGAACTCGTCAAAACAAACCAAATGAGCCCAAACTCGAGGGCTATACAAGTAGCCATTAAGGAGTTCCACTGTCCACCTCCTCACTCCATCATCAGACCATCATCACCAAGTATAATGCATAGAACTCGTCAAAACAAACCAAATAAGCCCAAACTCGAGGGCTATGCAAGTAGCCATTAAGGAGTTCCACGATCCACAGACATATACAATAGGTATAAATTACACTACACACAAGACACACACACACAACTACACTACTACATTCAAGATTCTACTAGTGCCTCTATACCGATACCAAAATTACCAAATACCTTAATCCCCGAGTATCCGACCGAACTACATTCATATATTATTCATGGTATATTAGTTAAAATAAAAAATCATGATTAGATTTATTTGAATAAGAATAAGTTAACTTCATTCAATTTTCTAACATAAGAATTATTCACGGCGAAATTATTTGAATAACTTTGTCGGGAATAAAATCAACATGATTTTATTCATGCGTATTCTTATCCAAATAATGATTTTATTCTTGAGTGCCCAACTCTGCTTGAAAGTAGCTGCTGGACTAGCTGTACAGTCGACTACAAAGAGATGTATCCATACGATGTTACAAAAGTATGTATAGATAGACTTTACTACCATAGTAATAAGATATACATACATAACTTTGTAACATTAAAAAACATACTTATCTTTGTAGTCGACTGTACATATTCATATATTCATTTGTTGAATTTGTTATTTAATTTTATCCGTGCAGTAGTGCTATACTTGACACCATAATTCGATTCCAAAAAAATAACCTTAAAATTGCCATTAAAATGAAAAAAATCCGACACTGGCAAACTTACACTCTTCCAAATGATGGACGTAGCTAAAAACTAGCTACGTCTATAGGTATCTGTACCTCCAAATTTACGTCCATCCTCTCAGCAGGGCTAAGTATATTCAAAATTGGCTGTTCCATAGCTGCTCAGAGCTAACCTCTGATTCCTCATTGGCAGATGAGCTCAAGTGTAGTTTACGCTACGTTGACATGATTACTTCTCGTGAAGTCAAGAGTTTTCTTGTTTTATAAGCATAAAATAAAGTATATATGATGAAATTACGCCTCAAGTATAAAAAAATATGATTCATTAACGGTCAGAAGTAAAATATTTCCCACAAATTGGAAACTTCCAAATGACACTAAAATTCTGAAGTAGGTAGGTTATCGCCAAAATATCACTTGTAATTTGTCAACCACGTAAAACAACTCAAAATCTGTCCTTAACACATATTAAAAATAAAACGGATTTTCTCGCGACAGTACCGATATTTTTGAAATTATTTCACAATAACAGACTATGTTCTGGCGTTGTCACTTTGACATGTGTCAAAAAAAGGAAACCGTGTTTTTAGGGTTCCGTAGCCAAATGGCAAAAAACGGAACTCTTATGGATTTGTCATGTCTGTCTGTCTGTCTGTCTGTCCGTCCGGATGTCACAGGCATTTTACTCGAAAACTATAACGTGTATTTTAATAAAATGTTGAGGATATGTGTATTTTGCTAGCCGCTACATAGTTTTGTAATTAAATTACTAAATTTTTTTTATGCGTGCACTCCATACATAAAACTGAAAGTCAACATTTTTTTTTTCATTGCAAGCCCACTTGTGGCACATCAATCGATAGGCCTTTTAAAATAAACATAAGTTTTCTCAGCAATTTTTTTGATTAAATTAATAGTCGGAGATAATCGCCCCGAAAGTCACTAAAATTGTGTAAAAACAACCTATAATTTTTGAACCGTGTATTTTAAAAATATGAAAAAAATCATGGACATATTAAATTCTTTCAGCGAAAATTGTTTTGAACAAGATCGGTTCAAAGGTTTTTGAGATATTTCTAAAAAAATACCTTCCTTAAAGAAAAGGACGTAAGTGCCATAAGGATATGGGATAAATTAGATGTGCAGTTATGCCGGAGGTTACCCCCTACGTACATACTCAGAATGTTACTCTTTATAATATTATAGTATAGATAAGGTATGCCCCAGAGCCTTATAGGCTTTGAGCTGAATCGTGACTTCTTAGGTGTCGAACTATTTGTACAGTCTACGTCAAATATATTTACGTTTTCTGCCCTATTACAATGGAATAAGGTGCAAAAGCGTACACACATCTTTGACGTGAACTGTTCTATCCTAGAGGTCACGAGTGCAAAAGCAAACAAGTGCGTACGTCACCAAACACGAGCTAATATTGGGATGTAAGTAGGTACTTAAGTGTTACATTGCTGTTTAATTAACTAAGTACTTATATTAAATAGGTACTTATTGCCTACTTACAACGAAGAGCTTAGGATTCCGATACTTGGTTAAATTGATTTTAGGTCCTAACAACATTCGAACTGCACCACATACTCGTACATACGTACGAGTATACTCAATATTTCCCAAAACTGAGGATTTTGAATTAGACACGATAGTAAAATAAGTAAGCTGACAAAACAACTAGCCAAACGAAATCACCACCTATATCCGCGCCATTTGTCTAGTTGGGTAGGCCTCTTTTTACTACCTATGCTACATATGTTGGTAAATATAGTAACATTAGTAACCGTTCATCATAAAATCGACATCTTAATTAATGCATATATTTCTTTGTAGATATTATAGGAACTTTCTCCAGCAAAGCCGGCAAATAGATGGGAAAGCATACGAATACGTATAATTTGCTAATCTAATGGCATCGCTAAGATGTATGATAACATCACGAACAGAACGAACGTTTAGTTCCAAATAAATGGAAGGAAGGGCTGATTGTGCCCATTCACAAAAAAGGGTCGAAAACTAAAATAATAAATTACCGTCCCATATCAATATTAAATCAATTCAGTAAGACTTTTGAAAAAATAATTTTAAATAATATATATAATGTTTTAAACAAAGGCATTCCTTCCCAACAACACGGTTTCTTAAAAGGGCGGTCAACAGTTTCGAACCTTTTACTATTTAGTAATTTCGTTCTTAGGAACATGGAACAAAGGAAGCAGATTGATGTGATCTACACAGACTTCGAAAAAGCGTTCGATCGTGTGGATCACATCATTCTGCTCCGCAAATTATATTGGTTGGGTTTACGCGGTGATGTTTTTAGGTGGGTCTGCTCATATGTCTCAAATAGAAGCCAAGCGGTTGTACTTGCTGGCTGCAGGTCGGACTTTGTGGGTATTCCCTCGGGAGTCCCACAGGGGTCACATCTGGGTCCTCTGTTGTATAACGCATATCTATATGACATTTATACAGTGTTTCAAAATTCCTACTTTCTGATGTATGCCGACGACAAAAAAGTTTTCTTAGATGTGCGAAAGCCGGAAGACTGCATCAAACTGCAAGATGATCTTGATCGACTATCTATATATTATATCAGAAACCGTATTAACGTAAACGCTCAAAAATGCGTACAGATCTCCTTTACCCGTAGTCTGTCTCCTGTCATTTTTCAGTACAAAATCGGAGATGAAGTAATACAACGTGTAAGTTTGATACGGGACCTAGGTGTACTCCTTGACGCGAAGCTAACTTTTGACCAACACATTGATAACATCGTGAACCGTGCTCAAAGAAACCTAGGTTTTGTTGTCCGGGTTTGCAGCGAGTTCAATAATACAAGTTGTATTAAAGTTATTTATAATTCTTATGTCAGGAGCATACTAGAATACGCCAGTTGTATCTGGTCCCCTCAATATGTAACTCATAAAGAGAAAATAGAGAAAATTCAGCGCTGTTTTCTTCGACACCTGAATTTTCGGCTCAGAAAGTGGGATACGTCCTACGAGTCAATGTGCAGCCGTCACCATCTTTTGAGCCTTGAAAGTAGGCGCTTGTCGCTTGATATGTCGGTTTTGCATGACATTTTATTTGGACGCATTGACAGTTCCGAGCTGCTTGCGGAAATTAAATTCTCCGTTCCTGCAATTCGAACTCGGCACACTGAGCGCAGTCTTTTCAGTATACCAGTTGTGCACACAAATTATGCCCAGAATTCGCCTCTAATTCGTATGTTAGGAAATTACAATAAAAAGTTTAATACTATCGACTTATTCAATTGCACCAAACCTACTCTTAAGACGCGAGTTAATCTGTTATTAAAGGACAAAGGATAAGGAATAAGGAATAAGGATCACTGCAGAAAAAATAAGCTAATAATTATTATACTTATAACTAAAGTTAATATTCCGACTATCACTTTTTACAAATATATACATTTTCCCTCGCACCTATACACACACACCTACACACCCACACACACACACACACACACACACACACACACACACACACACACACACACACACACACACACCCACATGATATTTTGTATTTACCGAGCATGTTATAGATTTAATTTTTTAGTTCGTTTCTTAAATTACCCTGTGTTTACGTTCTTTTCCATTCACTGTATTTCGGTGGACATCTATAACTGGCTTTGTTATTAGCTTTTAAGCTTTGTAATATTTTCCTGTAATGCTGTTGATGCCCCAAATAAACAAAAACAAAAACAAAACAAAACAGTAAGGCCGAAGCTAACGGGCTGTGAAGTAAGGTGATTGTAAAACTTTTTTCATTTAATTTGGTATTATTCATATCTCAGTTATCTGAATTTTCCCGGAATGTTTGAAAATAATTCAAGAATTTCCTTTGAAGAGTCGTTTCAGTCAACAAATAATGTCTTCGAGCAATGAATTACAATTTTATATCAATTTTTTTTTTCTTGTAATAAGCAATATCAGATTCAATATCCATATTAAGAAAAATGTTTCTTAGTTCAAAAGACTTTTTCATCTGTGTAAGAGCGGTAGAGTAAATGAGGTTGCGGATTCTGTGATGGTAGCTTTAGTTTACCAATCAATACGAGTAACAATGTGTGTAGTGCATGATTTGTAAATATTCCTCGTACAAATTGGGGTATCTCAGGAACATTAATGGAGAAGACATATCACTAAATATGTGTACCTAACGTACCTAATTCATTAAAATCCTATTGACACCAGAATTTTAGGTTCTTTGTAGTTTACTGAACACTTGACATGCATCCCGTTTTTTCTTTCTATTTTTGAGCATTGTTCTCTTTAGAGTGTTTGGTTTATACAATTTTAAATGTGGTGTTCAATGTAAAAACATCGATGTGTGCTTTAACAACTATTTTGATACAATGCTAAAATGATACTAACAATGTTGTTGACCTGCTTCTCATATTTGCGTACACGGTAAAGATCTTGCCGGTGATTACAAAATAAAATCGAATGAACTTTGATAATCAGAGGGATAATCACGTAACGTTTTGAACGCGCATTAAGATAATTTATTGTCATTTTTCCATATAAAAATTGAGATTTGGATCTACCTAACCTACGGACCATGCGTTACATTAGTAAATCGACTCAATTTCGTTGCATAAAACTCATGAATTATAAATCTAACCCCTTATCAGTAACCTTGTCAATATAACGTGGTTAATGATAAGGGTATAATGCAAATCACAATTGAATAACGACTATCGATAGTGCTCATGAAAGTGTAAGCGCACTACGCTACATTTTGATACAGAAAAACACTTTGAAATAGTAAATAATCAATATCTTCCAAAAGATCTTTTCAGAAATTGTTTTGTGAAATAAAATTCCTACCATCAAGAGGAACAGTATTTGTAAAAGGATCTGAAAATGCTCGTTCAAACAAAGTGGAGATCTCCGCGCCTTAATGGAAAGGTTCAACGCAAAAAGAAAACAAACGAAGTAAGAACTAAGCTTACCTTGTTATTTAATGACCGCACATTTTTCTCAATACGTCGCACTTTTCCTCTGGTACACACAATAACAAACGTCTGGCAGTCCTCAGTTCCAAACTGTCGCTTTACCGGTATGCGGCAATTTACAAAAGCTGAGTTCAAAACGCAAACGAACGCGTTTTGAAACAGCCGTAACTCGTATTTACTAACGGTATGCGCGGCCGCCGCGTACTCATGTTAGAGCGCAAATGACCGGTGCTGCAAGAAGCAATACAATCGCTATGACGTCACACGAAATGAAATTAAAAATGGAAAGAAATCCGAAGAAGCTCTAGTACCGAGAGAACCCATAGATGCGTTATAGGCGGCTAACATGTCATTCGTAAACCCGGAGAAAGTCTGAGACGTGCCTAGTCATCCACGCCGATTTGAAAGTGTAAGTTGTTCCGTATTTACGAAACTCGATAAGGAATAGGACCCGGCGCAGACAATAATAACGGTCCAATATGGTCCAGTTCATCTTGAATTCGTCCAGTTACGGTTAACAACTTCCTAAATTTTGCGTAACCTGTCATAGTATTTACCAACCGCTTGTATTGTAATCATTTACGCAAGCATAACATCAAGAGAACGCCTTTTGTCAGTTACGTCATGTAGCTAATTGCCCGAATGAAGTCAGGTAATAAGTGTTATTTCGGTCTAAATTATCCTATTTCTAGAAGCTTACAAAAATATTACCCCCACTTAACTTATATTGGCCTCATAAAACAAAATTCTGTCGGATATGCAAAGTAAGCGGTATTTCAGTGTCGGTATAAATGTAGGAATGGGCGCCGTAAAGATATCGTGCAAAAGAGGTGCTGCCTTGTGTCTAGGAAGATGGGACTTTTATTGTCGAAACGATTGTCATAAACACATTTTGCTAGTGCTGTCTTTGAGAAACTATTGCGTTAAGAAAATATAGTAGGGGTGCTCCGGCCCAAAATTATACGTATAATAAATATTAATAATGAGTGGACATTTTCAGCTGTGGATTGGAGTGATATGAGATTCACGGTAATAACTACATACTTAAATAAAAATCTAAACACATCAAACATAGCTCAGTGCCTACCATATCGACAGGAAAAACTTTCGTTTAAAAAAACCGAATTCGAATCGGTTCTTAAATTTGGGAGTTACAATTACCACAGCCTCAAATACACGTCATGTTAAACTTATAACTTTAAAAAACTTAAAAATAAAATAACGGACAACGCACTGTAAACGACGACGAGCGCGTAATGTACATACACAAAGGTGGAAAATAAAACGCACGAAAAGAATTATTGGAACTAGGTCAGTCGCAGGTGCGAATAATATGTCGAACTAACTAGTGTGTATCGATGCGAAACATTCCGGAGAACCTACACTACCTACTAATAAAATTTTATTTTCAAATAAATGTAGACTTTATTCAAACACCGTCACTCGTCAGTTTAAGCAACCACTGAGCGAAACAAGGGCTCTGGTTATATAATTAAATGCAAAATATTTTAGTTTTCCCTTGATTTATACACTAAAAACTTATTGTATTCCAAATTTGAAGCTTCTATGTCTGCTAGATTTGATGATAGTTTTGATGATCGGTCAGGAGTCAGTGAGTGACAAAATTAAGAAACTTTGACTAGTTATAATTCTTAAACTACAAGTTCAAATTGAATGAAGTTGGAAATATACGTTTATACAATGCCTGCTTGGTTAGAAACGAAGTTATAGAGGGTAAAAAATGGCCTGAACTGCTTCGACAAAAGGATGGTACGGCCGTGTCTTTATTTTGCTCGACTTGGCGGGGGCAGCACTACCGTGCCCCCACTCTCCAGATGACAAGTCGGCGGGCAGACGGTCTTTTAGAATTTAGGGATTAGATTGACGGTAAGAAGCAACGCGTGCAAATATTGCACTTTCCAGAGTAGATCGCTACCGAAACAAGACTACGAAATTACACGTTTCAAATAATACGCTCCCTTAAGTAAAACGCAACCAGTAAAGGAGTGGTCTGAAAACTGGAAACACGCAAATAAACGTATGATCGCGTATGCGAGGTTTCAACCACTTTGCTGAAAAATTGACACAGAAGATGCTCCGGAGGGAAAAAAACCGTAGCTCCCAGGTGGCCACAAGCAGGGGGCAGCACGGAGAAGCGCTAGTGGGCCAGGCCCAGGCGTAACGAAGCCGTAGACCAGCGCGGGGAGTAAGTATTTGGACTACGGCTCGGTATGCGCGCAGTTCTACTGCCCGTACCAGGAAGCTACTCGTACGAAAGAAATTTAAGCGGTAAGTCACACAACACGACTAACCCAACTGGCCAATTCTTGAACACGAACAAAGGGAAACTTTAATAGACCCTGCGGCACTGCAATACAGCGATCGTGGAGCCGTTAAACACAGAGGAAGCTTAACTCCACTAGATATATCACCAGATTCCTTGAAAATGCCCAGAAAAATGGGTCTCAAAACACGTTGCACTGAAATTATACTATGAGTTATAAGGATACGATGATCCGGAGATGTTGTTCTTGCAGATTTTTTGTCACAACTGACACGACCTTATCTTTTGACTGTGAATTTTTCCCGTCAAATTCAAATCTAGAACTACGTAACCACTAAGGCAACCGGACAGTTCCACGTAAAAGTTATACAACCTTTTCGCTGCACTAGCTACTGAACTTTATATATCTATAATATTTGTTCACATATTATCTTGTCCAGTGAAACATGTTGTGTGTAAACATTCTCGTCGACACGGGACAAATATGCATTATGTTAACTTTGCAATATTGCATAGACAAACGCAGGAACTTAGGTATTGTTGTTTCATAGCCTTATTGTTTAACTCCTACTTTGACCACTTATTTGTATTTGACTGTAATGTGGCTGTGGTTGTATTTACAATCGACACTTACGCTACACAAGTATGCTATTTCACCATTACACTACACATCCACTATTTTTTTTCGGGTCTGGTCAAGATGGTGATGGATCTATATAAATATCCAACCAGTATACTTCATTAAAATCAAATAAGTAACAGTGTTATGGAACGTGTTTTACTTTGCGATTTCCATTCAATCATTCTTTCAGTTTACATCACACATAGTCTAGGGACTCTAGGGTTTGGTACAAAAAAATTGTTACACTTAACAGTCTTTAAAAAAATATGGCAGTTTTAACATGGCATAAAGTTAACACTTGGAGGGGTGTTAGAACTAGACTTCTTGGTCTTGTATGGATAAAGCGATAAACGTGACCTTAACCCTTTAATTCGCATTGTACTGCCAGCTTAACACACTCTGAGACTGTCTTTTTGTTTTTTTTCCTGACCAGAATCGTTTGGGCTATTCAGGGCCGCCAAGACTTTAACTATGGACCTTTAGTATTTTTTTGCGAAATAAAGGGTTAATAGACTCGGGCTGAATATGCATTAATATAATCAGGAATCGCGTCAGGAATGTTTGCTGAAGTTAGGGTAGACTGTTGCTAAACCACCATGCGCAAGCGATGCATATCCCTGGCGCGCAGGGTGCAAGCCAACTCCAACGGCATCCTGAGGGCATTTATATCTAGGTTTGACTGTCAGTACCTGAACCATTGCCACATGATTCATCTACTGACAGGTCTTTGTTTTGTTTTGTAAGTCCCGTTTTTAGGGTTCCGTCGTCAACAAGAAACCCTTATAGTTTCGCCATGTCCGTCTTCGACTTAGCTCAGTAACCATTACTACTAGAAAACTGTGATTCAGCATGGTTATATAAATCAATCACGCCGATAAAACAGTACAAGAAAATCTTTTTAGCAGCGTACCCCTACACCTAAAGCGGGGATGCAATTTTTTTTTCTCTTTAAACCCATGGTGGAGTATCGTTGGATAGCTCGTTCAAAAATATTATGGATTTCCTAAAACCATTTTTCAAATCACTGATTAGTTTGCGAGATATTGGGCTTTAAAGCCATAATTTTTGTCGTGTGTGGTCGTCCCCCTGCCGGCTAAATGGCTACTACCGGGGATGTGAAAAAAATCGTGGTAGTAGTACAGTCGAGGTCATAAATATGTTTACACTTTTGCACCTTATTACAAGGCAATAAGGTGCAAAAGTGTAAACGTATTTATGACCTCGACCGTACATATATAATGAATTTAAAAGGAAAACTATCACGGACAAGTAGGCATAAGTAGTTACCGAATAATAGTCGACCAACTTAATGCCTACTTGGAAAGGCCAATTTTCGTACAAATTTGGCCGACGTACGTCGATGTAACTAAGACAGACAGGCAACTACGGAACCCAACACTGCGCGTGGCCTGACACGCACTTGGCCGGTTTTTAGATTTAACTTAGTTTTAATTTAATTTAGTTAATGTTAGTTTTCATTTTCTGTATACTTTAGAAAATAAATTTACCAAGACAGGCAATTACACAAACTTATAATATTAACACCCTCAGTTATAACTGATTTGGGTATACCTAAAGGTACATATTTAATGCACAAATACCTACCCTACTTGACTTTTAAGAAATAACCAAAAATGATCGTGTATGATTTTCTCTTTTTTACTACGTCTTAATTGCGTATTTTTTTGACTAAATACTCACCTTTCCTTGTAATTCAAATATTCGTAATGGCATATCCTTACCTTCAATTTGCAAAAAATGGTGTATAATCAGTCATAATTACTCCACAAAATACATATTTCACACCAAAAACCTTCACAAAGTTGCCGCCGCGGGGTTACCATTTGTCGCCAAACGAATGAAGTGTTATTAATTCGTATCCATCAAACCGCATGTTTTGCATACCGGATCGCGTGGTGCCCGCTGTTCCGTCACGATCGATTAGTTGCAATTATCGAGTGTACCTAATTGCGACTCGACGGGAAAAGTTGAGAACAATGCGTGTTTTTTCATCTTAAAACTGCCGTTGCATGGTCTTCATGGTACTACGTGAAAATGTTTTGAACATGTCTCTAAGATTGTTTAATTGATTATAGTGGCAGTGGGCGGGGCACATTGCTCGTAGAATCGATGGCCGTTTGGACGGAAATATTCTCGAGTATCGACCACGTCCGTACCGGAAGACGCAGCGTGGGTAGGCTGGAAGGTGCACTGATGACCTGGTAAGGGTCGTGGGAGTCCACTGGATACGGGTGGCGCAGGACCGTTAACTTTGGCACTCTTTGGGGGAGGCATATGAGGCTGATATGATGATGATGATGACTAGTTTTCTTGATAAACCACATAAGTTAAACATTTCAAGCCCCAACATGCATAGTAAGAACAATCTCGACAAATAAGACCGCACTCAAATCGGTTAATCCAGATCCACAAGTTTTAAAACACCCCGTTTCCGTCTGGGGTTAAAAAAACCGTAAGTAATTAATAAAATATTGTCAACTTCTGCCAAGTAATTTAAAATTATTGAACACTCCACTCGTAAGGTAAGGTAGGTGTAGCTACTTCATTTGCAGATCTCACCAGATTTTCACTCAGTGTCATTAACACGAGTTAGAAACGAGAACATACGGTATAATAATTATGTTCTCACTGACATATTACTGCGTAAAGGTGATCAACACGTGAAGTCAACCGCCTCGAGTATTAACATAAGAAATTATATGTCTCGAATACCGATCATATCTTGCATTCTTTGGAAATAGTCGCGAAAGTAAGATCAGCATCCATAATGCGGATGATTATGGTGTTACGTTGATAATGATTTTATTGAGGAGAATTTCATGATTTGCATTCAAAGAATTATCCTTGAGACGTTTAGCTCTACATTTATTTTGTGCTTGTATCTGAGTGAGGGTGAATAGTAGATACCTATTAGTTTGTAATATTGAATCCGCACATTTATAAATAGGTCCTACAGTTTCCGATTTTAGATGTCCCCGATCACCTGACCCCGTTCACCCAGGGGAAACCTAGCGGCAATTATTTTTTATTCAATTTGGAAAAAAATATAATGTTCGGTTATGGCGCTTTGCCGGACGCGACCGCGTCACGCTCGCTTCGATCTCTCGGCTCGCGCTATAGGGACCTGCCCTAGAGTCTACGAAAAATATAAAATAATTAAAATGAAAGAAAACAATTAATTTTGTTTTTTTCCCCCTGGTGGATCAGGCTAGGGGATTCAAGTGGACAACAGCGAAATGACTTATCTAATTTCAAGATCATACCTAGAAATTTATCAAAAGTTCTTGCATCAATATAATTAAATATGCATCAATAATAGTAGATTACTGCAGAGGCCGTGAAGTAAGGGATTGCTGGACGAGATTGGGGTAGACGGCCGAGTCGTAGACGAGGCCGAATACAACGCGTCCAGCAATCCCTGTTCCGGCCGAGGATTGTATAGTACTTTTCTCAAACGATGTGAGGAAATATTAAAATTAAAATAAATACAAGGTAATCAATTAAATAATAGGTAATTTGCGCCTTTTTTATTTTTTAAACATGCTATTTGAACAAGCCGTTCGAGCACCATGTTTAACCGCACATAAAGTATAGTACCATAGATTATTATTATTTTTTCTATGAAGCAAGTATGCTTACAGTGTCTAGTGGTGCTTGGCAGTATGTAAATTTTCCTTTGTCAGTTTAATATTAGTAAGCAAATTTAAAAAGTTAGAGTTGCGGACAATAATGGTTTTACTTAGGGTTTTCATACATTACTTCTTGGCGTAAGGCCAAGAAGTAATGTAGGGAGCCATAAACAAGAAACTTCACGTCTTCATTTCGTGATATTAACGCGTACATTTCCGAGCATGTTTGAGAAAATTTATTTAATCGTATGGCATACATTATTTTGGCCTTTTAAAGTTTGTCACTCTTTAGTACCACCCAGGGGACACGTGCAGGATTGTTAGGTAGCTCCTGCGGACGCGAGTAACAGTTGTCCCCCCCCCTTTGTCAAGTGAGTAGGCAACTCGACTGTTAGAAGTTCTTAAGCCGCCCGAAGGCCTCTAACTCGGCTTAACGACTACTGTCATATACAGCAGCCGGGATCAACTGCTTAGCGTGCCTTCCAAAACACGGAAGCGCTCATTTATATTAACCACTCAAACATCAGGCGGTCACCCACCCAAGACCGCTGCCATCTTTGCTTAACCTGCGTTATCGTTTCCAACTCGCAGGCGCCGCTAGGCTATGAACGCTTCAATATAATAATGGATGGACCCTTAAGATGGACATGGACAGGGCTCGTCCAGAAATCATGTGATCGTTTATGGGGGGTGGGGGTCAGCAAAATATCACAAATGATCACGATGGGGGAGGGGGAGAGGGTCCAAGAAGACATCACGTGTATTTTTTTTATACAGCAGGAAAGTCACGTCCATCTTAAGGATCCATCCCAGATGGTCATGGACAGCACTCGTTCAGAAATCATTTGATCGTTTATGGGTGGGTGGTGCTCAGAAAAATATCACAAATGATCACGATGGTTTCCGAGAAGACATCACGTGTAATTTTTTTACACAGCAGGAAAGTCAAAAAATAACAAAAATAATTTTCTCATATCAAAATAAAACCTTGCATCGGCGCGCATGGTCTTGATCTGCGTTGACCCCACATCGTCATAACGTATGGCAAGGGACACCAGATAACTTCTCTGCATAATGAGAGTAAACGATGGTGCAGAGTGGCAAAACGAAGAAGATGTTGAAGATCGTGATGCTGAACTCAACACGACCTCAACATCCTGTGACGTCTGTCCCATCATCACCATCCAAAACATTTGCGAAAACCCGTATATCGAGGACATGACGTAGCGTGACATGGCCTAAATTAAAAACAATTTTTATTTAGTTATTGCTGTTTATTTAATTGACTAACCTAATTCATACTTAGTCCCAAATATACACGTGATCTTGAATCGAGGGGTGAGGGGGTAGCGTTATAATCACCAAATATCACCAAAGGGGTGGGGGGGGTCAAAAGTAGGCCAAATATGATCACATGATTTCTGGACGAGCCCAGTCACACGTTATTTGTGGAATGCGGCAGCCACGGGAACATGCCATGTTGCATATTAATCTATTACTATTACTAGGTACTTATTTTTTCTTTGTATAAATAAACCTTTCGTTTTCTTAGTCTACGAATTACGTTAAGCATTTTATCAGTCGATCGCAAAGTAAGAGGTTTTAATTATATCTAGCCAGCGGCGCGGGCAGCGGCTGCGGAAGTTAACCATAACAAAATGCTGGGCCTGACTCCTCTTCTCTTCCACATCCTAATCACATTTCAATATGTTTCGCGCTCGTCCAATACATATGTTAGCTTGGCTCGTGTGGAAGCGGGTACGCGAAGTAGATTGAAATGTAATTGGGATCAGAAGCGATGCGAAAATATACCTCCCGGGCTGATTCGCAATGTCTAGCGACAACCACGCCAGACGCGAGCCAGTGTAATTCTAAAGTCTGACCTCTACATACGTTTAATTGTTAACGAATCTAGGGGTCAAAATATAGAAAGCATGTGTGGTGCGGTGAGCCGAAACAGGTTGTGAATCACATGGCTGGAGTTATCGGATGATGAAATGTGCGACTGCATTTTTAATTCGCTTTTTAGGGTTCCGTACTCAACAAGGAACCCTTATAGATTCGTCATGTCCGTCCGTCTGTCTGTCTGTCTGTCTGTTTGTCTGTCTGTCTGTCCGTCTTCGGCTTAGCTCAGTAACCCTTACAACTAGAAAACTGCAATTCGGCGTGGGTATATAAACCAATCACGCCGACAAATCAGCAGAATAAAATCCTGACAAAAAATGTTTTTAGGGTACTTCCCCTACATGTAAATTGGTGATGTATATTTTTTTCATTGTTAAACCTATAGTGTGGGGTATCGTTGGATAGCTTGTTCAAAAATAATTATTATTGTTTTTTTTAAACTATTTTTCAACTCAGTTATGCGTTTGCGAGATAATGGGATTTAAAGCCCTCATTTTTGTTCGAGTCATGTGTCCCCCCCCCCCCCCCTGCCGTCTAAATGGCTACTACTGGGGACGTGAAAAAATTCGTGGCAGTAGTACATATAATGAATTTAAAAGGAAAACTATCACAGTTAAGTAGACATAACTAGTTAACGAGTAGTAGACATAACTAGTTATAGATAAATTAACGAGAGCATGGAATTGCATATGTAGTAGTATTGTATGTTTACAGGCATTCTATATTTGAATTTTCTATTTTCTCGTACTACCACTACAAATGCAATTCCATGTTCTCGATAATTCATCTATAACTGGTAAGAAATGCACTTAATTTCGGGTTGCATATACATTGTCATTGGAATTTGACCCTTTTACCGTGGACGGTAGAGTTGCTTTTTCACGGCACGGTGCTTCTTGCCCGCGTCGAGCGCGCAAAAGACCTGCCCTGCGACATGTCCCCATAATATAGTATCAAATATTAACGATTATTTACGAGGGTAAGCTATAATAAAAACCCCAAAAGCCCCTTTTAAGTCCGCATTCTGTGACAGACGGGCAACTACGGAACCCTACCCTGCGCGTGGTCCGACACGCACTTGGCCGCTTTTTTATATTATGTTTAGAAAGACGAGAATTATAGTATGGCGCGTGTAATACAAAACTAGGATATATGATTGAGAGTGTAGCTTGCTTCTAGCATAATTGCGCCGACGTCGGTTGGTTTTGTTTGTTATCATCACGTCATACATTTTTGAACAAATATGTTCAACTTTACTTCATTTGTTCCGTTGGATCAAGCTTGGAATGGAACAAAAAAATGCGTTGGACTCCGGGATTACCACAGTCATCCGCATTGTAGGTACCTCTGAGCTATAACCACGAACTTCGAATGTCGAAGTTCGGATATGTCTATCTCTATCGCACCTACGTAACTCGAGTGACAGGGAGATTCGATTTTCGTGGTAGCGCCGCTGCCACTGCATAGGAGTAGTGGGTCCACACGCGCCGCTGTGTCGCATGGATCCGCTGTTATTAATATTTGTAATGTAAATTAACTTTGCAGTTGAAAAAATCTAGATATAAATCATGAATACAAATGCTAATTTTGCGGTGGAGGCCTCATAAATAAGACCAAGCGATAAAACGTCGAATCTCATTACCTCAAAGAGTAAGTAAGTAAATCGAGGATGACATCATCTTACAAGTCCAGGAAAGTTAAACGATAAATTTTCTCTCTTTCCTTTTCCCGTGGTATGTGGTATAATAATTCAGTTTTAAAGATGAAACACAACTTCTTAATTGGATTTATTTATATATATATTGAAGGTAGTTTAAATATGATAGGTATCGAGCTAATTGATGTGAAAAGATGTGATAGTTGTGCGGTAGGCCGTGTTTATGGACGAGCGGGGCGTTCCGCGGTGCGAAACGCGGGCTGTCACGCAAGTATTGAAACATGTTACTATAAGTTACACTCCTAGGCAAACTTTGTTCCTGATTCGTCATATTCCTGATTGGTCTTATTCCTTATCCGACACTTTCCTACCTTAAATACCCTTATCACGAAACAAATTATTTAATTAAATATTTGTTTTCGTGTTATTTTTAACGAGGAAGTTACCCCGATCATTTTATAAACGATATGAATGGAGTTCGATTAGAATGGAGCGGGCGCATAGCTCGCCCATTAGAGTGGTGCCAAGGCTGTGAAACAAGTCTATAACACGATACAGAGAGGGCGCTAGTCTTAGCGGAAATGTAATTGAAAAATATACAACTTCCGTCACTGTCCTCGTAGCTCAGTTGGTAGAGCAGTCTAGCGTTAATAGAAAGGTCGCAGGTTCGAATCCTGTAGCCCCCGACAGACGAAGATGGTTTATTTTTCCATTATATTCTTTCTCTGTATCATATCGTTTACTTTCCTACCTGGTCATATTCCTAACTCGTCAGATTCCTGGTTCGTCACATTCCTCTCTCGTCATTGTATAGGCAAATGAAATCACGAACACGTGCGAAGTAGTTATGCTTTGTACTACGGTTATTAGACAATAATTTACTTAAGGGGATGCCTTGATTTGAGTCGAACACGCCCCCTAGACAGAGACACGCTGATGCCTTCCGCGCACGAGGAACAGAGATGTAACACTCTTCGGGAATGGCTTATTTGGACAAAATTCGATAAATACATAGTGAAGTTTTATTTAAATTTCATAAAGTGAGATTTTAGGTGAGATAAAATACTATCGTATTAACTTGATTGTGTCGTAAAATAATGTAAGTATCGTTTGAGTATGCTGAGCAAAAAAAGGAAAATACAGACCCAACTTTGGATTTTTTTTCTATCGAGGAAACTTTAAGCAATCATGTATCGATAAAATCAGATGAACAATCATATAGTCAAAAATCATATATCTGAAAATCGGACCTTATTGTTTCTTAATCTAGTCAGAACGGCGTTTCAAAGCACGCGATAATTTCCAATGGCACCGCCTTAAGTTGGAGACTAAGGCAGGTTCGTGTAGGTACGACGACGAGCGAAGCGAGCAAGAGTGTTAGGTGTACTGCGACCCTAGAACCGATTTTAATAATGACAATGGCATTAGCTTCATGATAGACAAATAACACTCATCTATTATTAATTATCTAAATAGATTCTTATCATTTACCACAGAGGATTTCTATAATAAGTTTGTGAAGGCAAATGTACATGGTATGACGAGTGAGGAAGGTGACGAATTAGCATATATGACCAGTTAGCAAAGTGTCGGATAAGAAATATGACCAATCAGGAACAAATCCTAGGCAACGGCATTTGTTTGTGATTGTGCGTGGTTCGACGTGTGCACCGCGCCGCTGGTGCTGACTGCCTCGCTCGTCCGAGACAGGACAGGGATCACCAATTTTGACCATGACTTAGCCATGTTGGCTCATAAAGTTAGAGAGATGTCATTTCGAGATGGAAGACGCATTATGAAGTAACTAGAATACATATTATCAAAATATAGATTTCACATAATCAGGTAAAATGAAATCGATGAAATAGTGTTTGATGAGTAGCTATACCTACTTAGATTTTCTGGATCATCGCCATGTTTGACTGAGCAACCAAATTGCTATATTGGTGTTCCCCTGTCAACCATATAAAAGGAAAACCGAGAAATTCAACCCGTACATTACCGCGAATCATAATCATCATTTTCATGTTGTCAAACATCTGTTTTGTCATTTCATTTTGTTAGAAGGCTTCCTGTAGTGCCTTTACTTACTTATATTTATGTTTATTTATCTGTCAACACGTGTAATTATTCATTGTGTAACGTTTTCCACGGCTGTCCTATTAAATTATGATATATTGTCCTAGTTTGGGATCCACTGCCTCAATGTAATTTTAGCAACACATTTATATCAAATTAGATAGTGAAATAATATTGGTTCGTAACGATGCCTTTATTGTTTTTTGATATAATATTAGTCGCAATAATGCACATTTGATATAATTATTGAGTCATATAAGAACACTTAATGTATTTTACATATGATATAATTATCATTTTATACAATGATAATTTGATGTAATACCATTTAATATAACATGCTTTTAGTCGAATACATTTTCTTATAGTCAACATATGATATAATGTTAATTTCTTCTAATGTACAGTTAGCATAATATTTTTTTGGTAGACTAAAGCGGCTGGCGAAGCGCAAGAACCGAAAACTTTTTTCTAAGAAGTGGTCCAGAAAAAAAGTAGCAGATCATTTTAATGCACATACGAAAGAAAAGGCAAAAGTATTGATGTTTTTTTATTTTAAATGTAACAAAAATGGTCTGGTTAATAATATCTATACATAAAAAT
Organism: Epinotia ramella; assembly: GCA_947578815.1. Classification (NCBI taxonomy): domain Eukaryota; kingdom Metazoa; phylum Arthropoda; class Insecta; order Lepidoptera; family Tortricidae; genus Epinotia; species Epinotia ramella. The sequence goes on from OX388202.1 coordinate 20,095,856, forward strand.
ACAAACTTATTCATCCATGCCAGAATTCTCGTACTTTAGCTTTCGTTCTCTTCATAAGAGTTTGAACATGGGCTTTGTCCATCCTTTCGGCCTGTTTTTTCCATTTTTTTGAAAAGTCTTGAATACTTGCGGCTTTAGATTTAGTATTCTTTAAATGCTTCTTCATGTGAGCCCAGTAACGTTCAATTGGGCGAAGTTCAGGACAGTTGGGTGGGTTCACCTCTTTTGGTACAATGTGCACATTATGGTCCAAATAAAACTTTTTGGCTATTTTTCCATAATGGCAGGTGGCCAAATCTGGCCAAAAGAATACAGATGTCTTGTGTTGTCCTAATAACGGCAATAAGCGTTTTTCAAGACACTCCCTAACGTAAATTTCGCCGTTTATAGTTCCCGTTGTTATGAACTCCTCACTTTTCAGTCCACACGTGCAGATAGCCTGCCAAATCATATATTTTTGTGGATATTTGCTGGCTATCTTGTGTTTATATTTTTCTTTGACATTGCCCTTATTGTTTGCGACATAATATTCTTGCCCAGGAATTTGATTGAAATCGGCCACCACATATGTTTCATCGTCCATTATGCAGCAGTCGAATTTTGTGAAGAAGTTGGTATATAACTTCCTGGCCCGTGTCCTGGCTGTTCCTTGTTTTTCGGGATTTCGATCTGGTACTTTCTGGACCTTGTACGACTTCAGCCCAGAACATTCCTTAACCCGGTGGACGGTAGACTTGCTTGTATTTAACTTGTCAGCTAGTTTTCGCTCAGACATGTTAGGATTAGTCCTGTAAGCAGCCTTGATCTTATTCGCCAGTTTTTTATCCTGAAATCCTTTTTTACGACCGGAACCCACTTTCCTCTCAATAGTCAATCTCTCTCTGTAAGTCCGCAACACCTTACCTACTGTGGATCTGGGTATATTTAAATGTTCGGCGACCTTAACTTGACTCCAATGAGGATTTTCTAGGTAATTGTCCAAAATTAACTTACGACGAGCAATTTTAGACAGCGACATTTTATTTATTAACAAATATATTTAATAATGTATACCATAAAATCACGTCTAGCCTGCTTATATGACATATGTCAAACACTCATTTGTTTTTATTTCATGAACCCGTTGTAATTAACAAAAAGGTTCTACTACTTTTTTTCTGAACCACTTCTTATATAACTACAATTTACAAAACGTAATGTTTGCTGTACTTTCTTTACTTTATTGGCGTTACCAAGCTGTTGTAATAAAAGCAATATATTATACTAGGTACTTGATGGGGATTATCCTTGTTTTGGCCTAACAACGTTTTGCCTAATTACGATTTGCCTAATTTTATTTAGACTAATCTTGTTTTGTATAATAGCTCATTTTGCCTAATTTTCATTTGTGCGAAAATAATTTTGCCTAATACCCACTCTACCTAATATTATTTTGCCTAATTTCATTTTATCTAATGTTTAGTTTGTATAATCTTATTTTGTATACTGTTTGACTGACATAATTACATTTTGTCTAACGTACATTTGACATAACTTCATTTTGTCTAATCACTCCCCGCCCTCCGCTCGGACTGTTGTCAGAAACTAATGAAGGTTTTGAACAAAAGCTTTCGCTAAGTAAAATCTTTAAAAAAAAAACGTTTCTGGCGCTTTGCCGGCCGCTGCCGTGGCACGCTCGCTTCGCTCGCTCGGCTCGCGCGCGGCTAGGGTCGCAGTTCTACCTAACACTCCTCCTCGCTTCGCTCGTCGTCGTACCTACACCGACCTGCCTTAAGAAAAGTTTAAGAAATAGGTACATAGGTAAATGAGGCATAAGCTTTATCAACAAATATATACCTGTAACCCTACTTATTTTCGTTGCCTATATGACGACGTGACTTCGTAGTATTATCGTTACAAAAAGTAACGAAAACTAAATCAAACGGAAATATATACGTTAAGCATTAGACAAATAAATCTAAGTAAAAATGTTATTTGGCAATGTGATGATTAGTTAAAATAAGATAAGACAAATTGATGTTTAGATAAAATAATATTCGGCAAAACAAGAGTTATGAAAATCGTCATTTAGGGAAAACGTATTTCGAACAAACAATTATTATGAAAGTTGAAATTACACAAATTGACTTTAGACAAACAATGCATTATACTAAAAGTGGTTAGACAAACTGAAATTAGACAAAAGGTTATTAGACCAAACAAGGGAATCCCACTTGATGATAGTTATGTAACATGAGAATTATACCTACCATATTTTGGTTATAATAAATAAGTGTTATACCAGACGATAATTATACAAAATAAACATATATATATGAAATGATCAAATGTTATTATATTATAAGATTTATTTTTATACCCATCATTAGTCATTGTCATTACACACCAAATAATATAATATATGTTGACTTGTCCTCCAGTACCCAATGAATGAAAAAGTATAAATTATGAAGAGAAAAAGAACAAGGGAGTCGAAATTTATTTTGTTTTATTTGATTAAACCCGATTTGCTTATTTAAAAAAACTACCTGTGTCAGTTTCTTTTTTGTATTTTCGCTAATAGTAACAATGGTATGATTTAGATTTAGATTTATTTATTACACGATAAAAAATACAATATAAATATGCATAAATGTCAAGATTACAAGAATTTCTACCATGCTTCAATAACCTATGTATGCTAATGTTTCTTACGATAAGTAGTTACAAGATGCGCCAACGTCATATCGTGTTAAGGATCTCAAGCAATCAAGTCCGCCACTACGTATCTTTCCGCTCAACTGATTGATGGCTCAACAATGGACAAACTTCCTCCACTCGAGTGTTCGAAACATGTTTTTTAATATTATATCATCTTTACACCCTAAGCAATAAGGTACAATTTGGAAATGAACTCATGTGCTGTGTAGAGTGTAGGTATGGTAAAGAAACCTGAAACATACTTAGTGCATTTTTATTCCTTATTGCCATAGGGCCAATAGTGAAAAAGGAATGTGTTTAAATTTCCTTGACTGTACCTGCGTAAATGCTTCTGCTTGGCCACAAAACAATATCATAGAATCTTCAACAGGAAAAAATCGAACCGTTATTAGGACACTTTGTTGTCAGTCACTCTGTCAAGACCCTGGTTTTCAGGAATGCGTGGTGGTATCAAATTGAAATCCATACCAAGTACTCATGAAAGTCATGAATGCAATCAAACTTCAATTCTAAGTCAATTCAATCAAAAGATACAGCCGTTTACGCGCTCAAGGAATCAAAACCCTTGCTTCCTGTTGACCTAGACTCACGCAATTTGAACAAGAGGCTATATCTAATAAGCACAAGAACAGGAATAAATCCAAAAACAGCAAATAGGTATATAGTTAGATATTTCCAAAAAAAGTTGGGGAGATCCACTGGGGCCGCTTACTTTCAGCCTGGCCATCCATAAAGTAACGTCGGCCCTGAAATCCCCTCTTAATGTATGGTACCTGGACGATGGGACCATAGGGGGGAAGCCTGAGGTTTTGATGCAGGACTTGGCTTTTCTACTTCCCCGTTTTAAGGAGATGGGATTGGAAGTGAATGCGGCAAAGTGTGAGTTTTTCTGCTGCGGACCCACTTCATCTTCTTCTTTGTCTTCGTTTAGGTCTTTGCTTCCCTGTCTTAAGGAACTGTCACGCGGCACATTTACTCTTCTGGGATCTCCGATATTCCCCGAGGCCATACCGGACGTTATAGAGTCCAGAAGACGGCTCCTTTTACTCACCCAGGAACGTCTTAGAAATATCAGTGCCCACGTTGCCCTGACTTTGCTGAGGATGTGTTTTGCGGTTCCGAAAATAATGTATCTCCTACGAACTACCCCAACGTGGCTGTATCCTGAGAAGGTTGCTTCTTTTGACGACGCTTTAAGAGATACTACTCAGCTTATCTTAAACGTGTCCCTTTCTGATGACCAGTGGACCCAAGCGTCATTGCCCATACGTCACGGGGGCCTGGGTTTACGGCGCGCCGCGGACGTGGGCCTGCCAGCTTTTCTTGCGTCGGCACATGGAGTTGGGGGCCTGGTTTCTAAAATTCTGAATTCTAATGGAGACCAGGTTACCATTCCTTTTGTTGACGATGCGCTGACGAAGTGGACAGCTCATATCCCAAGTGCGTCCATGCCAGAGGCGAGACACGTGCAGCGAGCATGGGATGAGGTTGGGGCCAAGGACGCACTGGCACGGCTCATAGGGGCAGCCGCGGGCGCGGATTTGGCTAGACTCAGGGCGGTGTCAAGGGCAGAAGCAGGAGCGTGGGTGCAAGCTTTGCCTGTTCCGCACTTGGGAACACTCCTCGACAGTGACTCGTTGCGTGTGGCAGTAGCTCTCCGCCTGGGCTGCGATGTTTGTGTACCTCATAGATGCATCTGCGGCTCCATGGTGGAAGCGAATGGCCATCACGCGTTGAGTTGCTGTCGGTGTTCAGGGCGATTTCCTCGCCACCACGCTCTTAATGACATCGTTCGGAGGGCCTTAATATCCGCTAACATCCCGTGTGTGCTAGAACCACCCGGCCTATGTCGCGCGGACGGCAAAAGGCCGGACGGGCTAACTTTGGTTCCGTGGCAGAAGGGCAAGTGCTTACTCTGGGACGCTACGTGCGTCAGCACTTTTGCCGCTTCGCACCTCTGCCGAACGGTGCGGGCAGCTGGAGCCGCGGCAGAATTTGCTGCGGTTAGAAAAAGGGACAAATATTCGGCCCTAGAAAGTAATTATTACTTTGTTCCTCTAGCCTTTGAGACGACGGGGTGCTGGGGGTCGGAGGCGATGTCCTTCATCAGGGAAGTGGGGAGAAGAATTAAGGAAAGGGGGTCCGATGCTCGCGCGGCTTGCTTCCTGGCGCAAAGGTTATCCATCGCCATCCAACGTGGTAACGCTGCAAGTGTGATGGGCACCTTTGCGCCCGGAGCAACTCGCGGGGGCCTATTTGACTAAGCTTAGGCTGTACTTAAGTTGGTTAATACGTATTTTTATTATTATTATAAGTATTCAATTGTTAATTTTAAATTATGTTGTATTTGACAATTTATGACAAATAAATAATTATCATTCAAAAAAGTTGCAGTTGGTAAACTGACTGCGACTTAACTATTGTATGCCGATGTGCATGCGCCTGCGGGGCAACAGTTTTCCAATCGCAAAGTTAAAATTCCCTCAATTAAGTGGCGGACGTTATTCCTGTGCTTCCTCCTGAACTATTTGTATTCGTAAAAAGTACCGAACCATCGGTGCGCGATCCGGATTTGCACTCGAACGGTTTTTTAAGAGTCGCCAGGAGGCTCGACTATCTATCTAACACGTGATACTCTTGTTTTCATTGTAATACCTTTTTGTACACTATGTTTTTATGTAAAACTAACTGTTGCCCGCGACTTCGTCCGCGTAGAACTTGTTATCGTCTTAGAAAAATGATTGCTATTCAATTATTGTAGGCGGAACCTTAATTATCGCCGACCCAGACAAAGTTCTACCATTTTAAGGGAAGATTTCCGAGATTTAACTATCCTATATCCTTCCAAGGGTCTGAAATTATCTGTACAAAAAAATCAACTAAATCCGTTGAGGGATAAGCGTAAGAGGCAACAGTGCGAGTTCATTAGTTTAGTTTAAATTGCTAAATTTAAATTTTTACAATTATAAATATCTTCACAGACGATTCTGCTTAAATTATATTTTTAAAGAAAGCTACATTACTGTATTTTTTTGCCTATCTCCGTCCAGCAGTTTTACTCGTACTCACGTTAGTCCGGGCGACCTGTATAGTTTTGAAAGTAAACTTATATAATGTTTAAAAGACGTAGAACTTTTCATCTCCATCCGCCGTCCCCATTTGACGGTGTTAGAGAATAAATTATTTGATTATCAAAAAATTCAAAAATGAACTTTTTAAATTAACAAAATAATCCACAGGTTAAATGAAACATTACCTTCTTTTCGGTTCTGGGACCATCGCAGTTCTAACTTAACCTAACCTACATTTCTGGTAGCTGTTCGGTTCTGTAAGGGTCGTGGTTCTCACTTAACCTAACCTACTTTTCTGCTAGCAGTCGGATTATGTATTTTGACTAATAAATGGCTGACCATCCTACTAATATTATAGATGTTTGTTACTCAATCACGCTTAAACGGCTCAACCGATTTGGATGAAATTTTGCACATAAATTATAGCCTGGATTAAAATATAAAATAGTTTTTATCCAGGGTCCACCCAGACGAAGTTGCAGGCGGAAAGCTATTATAGTATGTATGAGCTAAGAATTCCCTCACTTCAAAATTCACTTGTTCCTCATACGTACTTCTAAGTACTTCCAACCCTTTCTAACCTCCTTAGAGGATGAATTTTATTTAACGCTGTAGTAGTAATTAGTTTCCTACGGCAGTATTCATAAACGTCCTATAAGCCCGTTTTAACTAAAATGGTGTTAAAGTTAGTTTGTTCTTATCTGTCACTTTGACATTTGTGTTCGTAAGAAAGGGACAAATCACATTTTGAGAGGGACAAATCACATTCATTTATGGATAAAGGGGCTAGTCTATAACCGAAGTTACAGATCCCTTACTTTAAAAAATCAATTTCAAACAGTCTAAAACAGAAGTTACAAATCTCTTACTTTAAAAATGTCTTGCTCTCCATACATACTTTGCACCCCCTTTAACCCCTATAGGGGATGAATTTCAAAAAACTCTGAAATCAGTTTTGTAGTCTTTTAACATACAGGCTAAGACCGAATTTACAAATCTCTTACTATAACATTTTCTTGGTCTCCATTTAAACCTTGAATACCGCTTTAACTCCCTTAGGGGTGGAACTTTTCCAAAATGCTCAAAGAACTTTTTTTTTATTCTGATAAGAAATCTTTATACAACATTTTAAGTCTCGAACTCAAAAAAGAGTGCTTCTCATCCAAACCTTGCACCCCTTTTTAGCACCTTAGGGATAGACGTTTCTAAAACGCTGGAAGTACCTACTCGTTTATATTTTAATTAAGTTCTAATCTTTCTACAAAATTGCATGTTTCTAGCTAAAAACGAAGTTTCCCCCATACAAACTTTTCACCCCTTTTTAACCCTCTTAGGGGTAGATTTTTCCAAAATGCTTAAAGTTCTTTTTTTGTATTCAAATAAGTAATCTGCCTACAAAGTTTCAAGTTTCTAGCTCAAAAGGAAAAGTTTCCCTTGTACAAACTTTGCATCCCTATTTAACCCCCTTAGGGGTGGAATCTTCTAAAACGATGACAGTGATTTTTTTGTATTCTAATAAGTAATCTTTCTACAAAGTTTCAAGTTTCTAGCTCAAAATATAAAGTTCCCTCCATACAAAATTTGCACCCCTATTTAACACCCTTAAGGGTAAAATTTTCTAAAACGCAGAAAGTATTTTTTTGTACTTTAACGTACGTTTCAAGTCTCTAGTTCAATAAATAATGTTTCCCCCATACAAACGTTGCACCCCTATTTAACCCTCTTTGGGGTGGAATTTTCTAAAACGCTGAAAACACTTATTTTTGTATCTTAATACGTAATCTTCCTACAAAGTTTCAAGTCTCTTGTTCAAAAAATAATGTTTCCCCCATACAAACTTTGCACCCCCATTTAACCCCTTTAGGGATGGAATTTCCAAATATCCCGTCTTATCCCTTGCCTAGGTCATAAAAGAAAGTTCTAGTGTAAATTTCAAGTTTCTAGTCCCAGTAGTTTCGGCTGTGCGGTGATGAATCAGTCAGGAAGTCTTCTTTTATATATATAGATAAAATAAATGATTGATTGATTGATTGCTTGGACGGTAGAGTTGCTTTTAGAATGGACTACTTCGATGCAATTCGGCCAACTCAAATAATCTCAAGTGGGCATACTCACACAACGGGATCCACCATATCTATATCAGAAACTAGGTGCTAGAAATTATAATAGAAAAACAATAGAAGAAGTTTCTGATACTAAACTTCTTATCTCTCTATTTATTTTATGTTTTCTGTTTCTGTAAACTGTTTACTGTTGAGGTTGAGGTGTATATTTTTTACCTTAGCTATTATTATTTTCCAATTTCCAGTCAAATAGACTGATTCGCATTTGTTTTATGCCAATGAACAAAATGTATTTGGTTCTGATAAAATGCTTTGCGTTTTATTTTTCATATGGTAAATCATGACGATGACTCACTTAGGTAGGTCTGTAGGTATCCGGATTTATTCTGAGTAAAGCGGGCCACAGACCATCAGTTTTAACTGCACAGTTTTAACTGTTCAGTCAAACTGTCCAGTTAAAAACTGATGGTCTGTGGCCCGTCAGTTCAACTGCACAGTTCAAAGATTTGCCTACACACGTACGTTTTAACTGAACAGTTTGACTGAACAGTTAAAAACTGTGCAGTTAAAACTGATGGTCTTGGCAGCCATAAAAAAGATGGCCGTTGGGACGGCACGGTTCTCGAGTGGCGATCACGTACCGGAAGGCGCGGCGTGGATAGGCCCCCCCAGAAGGCCGACTGATGACCTGGTAAAGGTCGCGGGAGTCCGTTGGATGCGGGTGGCGCAGGATCGGTCACATTGGCATGATGATTACGCTGAAGATGATGAACAAAGATAATATGAAAATTCTAAAATGTTTATTTATGTAGGTGTAGAGTCATTTGGGGTAACTAAGCGCAGTGGGTAAATTGAGCGCATCGAAATCGCAGCGAAACTAGATGCGGGAGCCGAGTAAGGGCCGATCAAAGGCGCGAGAGGGGCGTATAAGTTGCGACAAGTCACTGCGCTGCTTCACGTTTCATTATAATATTTTGAATACTAATTTGCTGGTTCATTCAATATTTTTTTGTGTTTTGGACGACTGTGCTACGTTACAAATTATTATCTGAAAGTAATGACTTACTTTTTTACTGGTTGGGTGCATAGTTTCGTTGATTTTAGTGTCCGAAAGCTAGGTACAGGTTATAATCTGTGCAATAAATTGGCGGTTAAACGAAAATTTTGGCGTTCTGGGAAAGACTGAGACTTGTTAATTGTTATTTAATTTGTTTTACTAGTAACATTTATTTTGTATAAGAAAATGTTAAGCAAAAAATGCGAACACATACCGTTACTGTGTCTTCTTAGCCCACAAGGGTGCGCACATTTACACGACTTACGGGTCAAACCCAAACTCAACGGGGTTACGTCGGTTAAGTACTGAATTCCCATGGCCACCTTCTGTCTCCATCATCAGATCAGCTCGATGGTACTATAATATTGAATTGTCATCCAAACTATATTTTATACCCAAAATTTCAGCTCAATCGGTCAAATTTAACTGGCAAGATTTGTCCCATACTAACAGGGCAAGTTAATATAAAGCTTGTAAAAACCTGTTTAAAACCACTTAAATGACAATGTTATTCACTAGAACAGATTCAACAAGCCACCAAAACTTCTCTCCCTGATTTCAGAACGTTCTAAGAAATCTTAAGCGAAAATTTACAATGTTACCAAGGTGTGATCAGTCGTACAACATCGGTTGTCCATTAATCTTACTTAATCTAAGTCACACAGGACTGGTCCGGTCTAATGAAGCGACCCAAACTACTTTATAATTGTAGCAAAAAGGTTACAATTATACGGTTATTTGCAATTGAATTGCAAATAACAATTTCACTCTCCTATGAATAAAACAATGTGGTCTGTTATGTTGGATGGAGATAAAAATTACATGGTAATGTTGTTGTTTACGATTTTACATGTAAGCTGATGGCAATTAAACATTGAATTATATTAATTATGCTCATGCTTTCTTAGCATGACAACCGGCGTTCATTGGAAAACGAGCAACTTTAGCACAGCGAAAATAATCTCTATAATAATCTTGCAGAGAAGTGTATTACATTTAACTATTATTGCATGTTTAACATACAGTTTAAGTAGCAGATCAGCATTGAATGAAATGCTGAGAGAGAGGATAACTTACTTGAAAATAAGTTTATTGTAAAGTTTAACCTTATTATTTCGTGCAAGAAATATGTCTTGTTCTTAATCAATGCCAAATTTGTCCTTGATACATTGTACCTCTGATTTCATGCGCCAGATTAATAATGTATTATTGTACATGTAGAGTCATTCAACGTAACTGCGCGCGCACTTTTGTAATTGAAGTCATGCCTCATATAAAATTGAACGATTAGGAAAACAAAAATAGGTATATTTATTGGATAGAGTATTTATCAGACTACGTATTGTATATATGTTTGTCTTCAAGTTATTTGTAACTATGGGCCTTAGTTGCCTGAATAAAATGATATTATTATTAATATTATACATATTAAACAATCACAACCATAACTATCTTATTATTCGTAGCAGTATAACAAGAATTAGAAAAAAACGGAATGCGCATACTACTTGACCCGTAATTCGTGTAAATGTGCGCACCCTTGTGGGCTAAGAAGACACAGTAACGGTATGTGTTCGCATTTTTTGCTTAACATTTTCTTATACAAATGTTACTAGTAAAACAAATTAAATAACAATTAACAAGTCTCAGTCTTTCCCAGAACGCCAAAATTTTCGTTTAACCGCCAATTTATTGCACAGATTATAACCTGTACCTAGCTTTCGGACACTAAAATCAACGAAACTATGCACCCAACCAGTAAAAAAGTAAGTCATTACTTTCAGATAATAATTTGTAACGTAGCACAGTCGTCCAAAACACAAAAAAATATTGAATGAACCAGCAAATTAGTATTCAAAATATTATAATGAAACGTGAAGCAGCGCAGTGACTTGTCGCAACTTATACGCCCCTCTCGCGCCTTTGATCGGCCCTTACTCGGCTCCCGCATCTAGTTTCGCTGCGATTTCGATGCGCTCAATTTACCCACTGCGCTTAGTTACCCCAAATGACTCTACACCTACATAAATAAACATTTTAGAATTTTCATATTATCTTTGTTCATCATCTTCAGCGTAATCATCATGCCAATGTGACCGATCCTGCGCCACCCGCATCCAACGGACTCCCGCGACCTTTACCAGGTCATCAGTCGGCCTTCTGGGGGGGCCTATCCACGCCGCGCCTTCCGGTACGTGATCGCCACTCGAGAACCGTGCCGTCCCAACGGCCATCTTTTTTATGGCTGCCAAGACCATCAGTTTTAACTGCACAGTTTTTAACTGTTCAGTCAAACGAGTTCAGTGTTTTGGACGACTGTGCTACGTTACAAATTATTATCTGAAAGTAATGACTTACTTTTTTACTGGTTGTGTGCATAGTTTCGTTGATTTTAGTGTCCGAAAGCTAGGTACAGGTTATAATCTGTGCAATAAATTGGCGGTTAAACGAAAATTTTGGCGTTCTGGGAAAGACTGAGACTTGTTAATTGTTATTTAATTTGTTTTACTAGTAACATTTGTATAAGAAAATGTTAAGCAAAAAATGCGAACACATACCGTTACTGTGTCTTCTTAGCCCACAAGGGTGCGCACATTTACACGAATTACGGGTCAAGTAGTATGCGCATTCCGTTTTTTTCTAATTCTTGTTATACTGCTACGAATAATAAGATAGTTATGGTTGTGATTGTTTAATATGTATAATATTAATAATAATATCATTTTATTCAGGCAACTAAGGCCCATAGTTACAAATAACTTGAAGACAAACATATATACAATACGTAGTCTGATAAATACTCTATCCAATAAATATACCTATTTTTGTTTTCCTAATCGTTCAATTTTATATGAGGCATGACTTCAATTACAAAAGTGCGCGCGCAGTTACGTTGAATGGCTCTACATGTACAATAATACATTATTAATCTGGCGCATGAAATCAGAGGTACAATGTATCAAGGACAAATTTGGCATTGATTAAGAACAAGACATATTTCTTGCACGAAATAATAAGGTTAAACTTTACAATAAACTTATTTTCAAGTAAGTTATCCTCTCTCTCAGCATTTCATTCAATGCTGATCTGCTACTTAAACTGTATGTTAAACATGCAATAATAGTTAAATGTAATACACTTCTCTGCAAGATTATTATAGAGATTATTTTCGCTGTGCTAAAGTTGCTCGTTTTCCAATGAACGCCGGTTGTCATGCTAAGAAAGCATGAGCATAATTAATATAATTCAATGTTTAATTGCCATCAGCTTACATGTAAAATCGTAAACAACAACATTACCATGTAATTTTTATCTCCATCCAACATAACAGACCACATTGTTTTATTCATAGGAGAGTGAAATTGTTATTTGCAATTCAATTGCAAATAACCGTATAATTGTAACCTTTTTGCTACAATTATAAAGTAGTTTGGGTCGCTTCATTAGACCGGACCAGTCCTGTGTGACTTAGATTAAGTAAGATTAATGGACAACCGATGTTGTACGACTGATCACACCTTGGTAACATTGTAAATTTTCGCTTAAGATTTCTTAGAACGTTCTGAAATCAGGGAGAGAAGTTTTGGTGGCTTGTTGAATCTGTTCTAGTGAATAACATTGTCATTTAAGTGGTTATAAACAGGTTTTTACAAGCTTTATATTAACTTGCCCTGTTAGTATGGGACAAATCTTGCCAGTTAAATTTGACCGATTGAGCTGAAATTTTGGGTATAAAATATAGTTTGGATGACAATTCAATATTATAGTACCATCGAGCTGATCTGATGATGGAGACAGAAGGTGGCCATGGGAATTCAGTACTTAACCGACGTAACCCCGTTGAGTTTGGGTTCGTTACAATCGTCTCAATGAGTAGTTGATGATGTTATACAGAAAAGTACAGTCGGCAATAAAAGCTTGTACTAAAAATGAATTTTTTGACAGAAGCTTATTAGCAGGGCTCGGATTTTTCATCGCACGATAAGACGAAAGAAAACTATGGAGTCGATATCAACATTAAAACTTTACTCATATTCATACTCATACTCATTCATTTAATTAATACCAAAAGTTTATTATATTGTAAATACAAATGTTAACCGCCACACCATGTTTATTACATTATAAGCTAAATAATAAAATGTTCACGAAATAATTAAGTTAATTAATATATGCACTAATTGTAAACTTAAATAAATGACACGTCTAAAGCCGTCAATGATTGAAACATGAGGCAATTAAATAAAGCGGCAAGTACCCACCGTTAAGTCTATCGCAACAATATGGTCTGGATAACTAGGTATGCAACTAAGTTGAAAATTGACAGCATGATAAATATATAATAATTACGGGACTAGGAAAATGAGTGAGTATGAATATGAGTAAAGTTGTAATGTTAATATCGACTCCATAGTTTTCTTTCGTCTTACCGTGCGATGTAAAATCCGAGCCCTGCTTATTAGGTTATTCGATGTTCATTGTGCGTGGTCCGTCACGCTCTTGGCTGGTTTTATTTAAGTCACGCGTAAGGGCTTAAACATTTTAACATTGAAATTATCTCTATTATTTCAAACGTAATTTATGGTAGGTGTCCTAAACACGCAGTGTCCTAAGACAAACAAACTAATCATTGTTGCCGGGCGATTTACATCCTTTGTTATTAGAAGTTTGCGGAACAGGAGACGGTCTAACTTAACGTTGACTAGGGGATAACTCAATTATGATTCAATAAAGCTGTTTTGGTTTTGGTTTTTACAGTGGAAGCTTTTTTAAATGCTCTTAATAATTTCGTACAGTAGTATAACACTCTTTTCGTATTAAATGTATGTGTATGTTGTTTACACGCTGATCTAACCAATGTCATACCCATTGAAGATTACGCACCTAATAAGAAAGGTGTTCGAGCGTGTATTCGTTCACAGAAGAATAATTTATTGTCTTATGTAGATGCGTCATTAGTGATTGAAATTAACCGTCACTCTCGATTACACGAACGAACGAAAATGAATTAGTGTTTGAACATCAGCGCTATAATGTAAAAACGAAAATATTACATGTAGGATAACGTAAATTATACTAATTAACGCATTATTTTCACTCAGATTCATTTATTTGAATCATAAGAAATGTAACATTACAGCAAATGCCAAAGCGTTACAAAAAGGTTACTCCACGGATTGGACAGGGCACTTGTGTCATTACTATACATACTTAGGTACCAACTGTACGTAGGAATACTCGGAGAGCGAACAATCCAGGGATTTAGCGAATTAGGTTCTTTAAGGAGGAGGATTTATTTTGGTTAGGTTAGGAGGTTATAATAACTACCTATCGTGAGCTTTGACAACGATGTTCAAGTAGGTATATATTTTAGTAGGTACTAATAAGTAGTAGTCTAGTAATAATAAGTTTCAGCAGATTGTATGCATGAATGCATTAAAAAAAAATGCCAACATTATTTGTTATTTTGAAATGGTTGTCAAAGTAAGTATGCCGTTGATAGTATTTTCTTCAATATGCTCGGAAATGTTTGCCGTACTGTTTCACGTAACTTGTAGTACGCGGAAGTCGCGGAACGTGAAGTTCCTCTTTATAGTGACTTGTGAAAATTAAAAAAAAAATCTATACCGAACCGCAGCGGACGGAAAGGTGTATACATAAAATTCCCATAGACAGGTTTCAGTAGGTCGAAGAGGGCCCATAGGGAGTTGGACTACTGTATTCTATTTTCAAATTTACAATAACCGTGCGTGTATTACAAGTGGTACTGCAAACAGGCAAAAGCTCGTATGTTTTTCAACAAATTGTCTTTATTTAATGGCCGTGGAGTAAACTTTTACAAGTGATAGAAGTGCCGTGCCGTATTTAAAGTTTGTCGAATAGTTTAAAAACGAAGTATTTTTGAATGGCTGAACGCCCCGACTAAGCCTTTAAAAAACACTACGTTTTTTTATTTCATTGCATTTTTGAGAAAAGCCCTATACATATTTCGACGTGAAAAGGGATTGCCAGCCTCGTATCCCTACCTGGCCTCGTTACGCTCGTTCGTCTATAGGTATCTACTTGGCTGGCAATCCTTATTTTCCCGGCCTAAGGCAAGGCAATAGTTTGTCTGACGTCACGTCACACTCACTTATTTGATGACTATGCTTCTTTAGATGGTATCGAAAATATTGTTTCATTTCCTCTCATTTTTGGAGATACGAGTACATACGGTCTTTATCTCTATCGACGGGCTTAGTTTCGCTTTGCCGTCGAATTTTGGAACGATTTTTCCGGTCTTTTCATTAATATCCACGTTTCTGGCAAAGAGATGAAAATGTTTGGTTTAAATTGCATTTTCTTTCGACTTCAAACTGTGGTCAACCGGAGTTTCAATAAAAAGCTTCCCGCGCGGTTTCACCCCCCCACTACACAGAACGCAAGCGAAGCGAATAAAATATAGCATCATAATAATACTTCAAAACACTAATGCTTATTCTTTGTCTTACCGTAGTTTAACTGTACATTTGTGACAGTTTAGATATACTGAACGCTAGCGGGAAGAAAAAGCAACTTAGATAAACTATGGGGTGGGGATAAACTTTCAGTAATTCTGATAATGAAAAAACATCGGTTTCCATTGCAATCTGATTGCCACGTGCTAGTAAATAAACATAGGCTAATAAGATCATCAGCAACGTCACTGCAGCCCTTAATGTAATTAAAGAATCAACGACTGATGCCGTACGAATGGGGATATTCAGAGCGATTGTATGCCTTCACACGAAGAATGATTACGTAGATACATCGAAGTGCCGTTATTGTTAGCTAGGGAACAATTCCCAATATACTTAATACAAATGAATCCGGTAACGACGCATCTCCACTAATGCCATTTTTATTCTTTGCGAGTGTTGTTTAAGGAGATTTTGATAAGCTGATACATGTGCATACATATTATTATATGTACAATCACCTGCATAAATGCATGGACACCGTAATTCTACTTTTGTTTAAATCTTTGGACGTCTAAAGCTCACCCTCCTTCCCCACCACACTACTAAGATGCACTACTGGTAGTGCCGTGGGTATTTTTTTTCCCTACTGCACTACTGATCCAGTAGTATCGTAGGTGTTTGTAAAATAAACATATATGCGTTCCCCACTACACTAGCGAATTTATTTTCGCAACTAGATACAGGTAAGTAAAAAACAAAATTCCAATTTATGAGTATATCGGTTTATTTACACCAATCCAACGTCAAAACTTAACATGTACATAACACAAAACTTAACAAATAAAAAAATTAGATGGCTTTGTTTGTGAAGCTTCTTAGATAAAGAAAAGTATATCATGTAATTTCACAATTTAATTGCCACCTGAAATTCACCAGAAGCGCAGTAGGGTTTCTTCTGCTGATATAACTATTAATGCTAAATAACAAAAATAAGAAACAATGCTTTATTCAAGAATCCTAGAAAGAAGAATAGAAGTAATATAGTGGCTCTGTGAGGTGTAGAACTCGTGACCCTGGCTTCAATAGTACATTATTGCCGAAGCAAGGGAAGTAGGCAATTTTATTGCTGACTGAGTATTATTTTTAAACGGACGACCTTAAGAGTCCGTTTAATTTAATAAGAAGCCAGCCCTTCCGGCTGAGCCAAATATAGTGGTTTTCTCAAAAATTGTGCCAGAAAACAAAAATATACTCTCTGAAAATGATGAGGCATGCTTTTCTTCTCGCCACGTCATGAAATTGTCGTACGCCTTTAGATATTTGTCTTTTGGCTTTTCAGGGAACAAATTATCAATAACTGAGCTTGCAGCTTCTTTTAAATCTGGAATCATTTTATATTGCCGCCTTTTAATTTTTTTAATAATAAGTTGGGAGTGCATTTTTCTCCCGAAAACGCCATAAGTTATTTGAGAAAACTAAAAAGTCGCGATAAGT
The DNA here is from genome assembly GCA_947578815.1 of Epinotia ramella. Classification (NCBI taxonomy): domain Eukaryota; kingdom Metazoa; phylum Arthropoda; class Insecta; order Lepidoptera; family Tortricidae; genus Epinotia; species Epinotia ramella. The sequence goes on from OX388202.1 coordinate 20,112,681, forward strand.
CACATCTACTGATCTTCCGTTTTGGCTGGCTAGGACCTATGCCATTTTTTATATAGCCGTTTTAACTTTTAAAAAAGTTTGTACAACATTGTTGTCAAGCAAAATCGAGTTTGTACCAGAAACTGCCAGTTTGCAGCAACGTGTCTGCTGCAAGACACGGTGCATTCTTTAACCGGGTAGTACAGTTTTTTTTTAATTTTCGGCAAAAACTAAACCAGTCGATTTTTTTGTGAATTATTTCTTCTTTGAAATGATATAGAAACGTTTCATTTAGTATAACGATTTACTTTTGATAATTTGGCTGTTTAGGAATTTCATCTAAGTCTCGCGGCGCGAACTTCACGAAGACAATTGTTGCGCGCCATTATAGGTATATTCACAAATATTTGTAAACATTGTTATTAATGCGTGTTTGGATATTATTAAAAATGTTGACGCGTGGTGAATAGAAAAGTGATAAGTAAACAGAATTGACGCCACTGGTCGTTCTTGGCGATGCCGATGTACAATATGTGAGTAAAATCCTAGAACCATCAATAACAAAATAAAATAACTTAGGAGCCTATAAAATTTTCACCTTATGAAAAGGATATTTTCCTAGCAAATGTGTTGCAAAACGTCGTAAAACGCGTGAGCTTTGATAACAACATCCTCGCCTCTCTTATCACGCTCACCTACAGCTCGCGTGAACAATTCCGCCTCTGATGTAATTATCAACATAGTTCACTTGTATCACAATGTACTATTATAGGAATCCTTTTATCAATAAAGATTATATTAAAGTCAATATTATAAATCAGTAGGTATGTATATCACTGTTACGTAATATATTGTCAAGTCTGAAATAAGTAAATAGAATGTTTATGAAGTATCGGCCTTCAGTATTGCATCGTTGCAGGCCAAGTTGTAGTCTGTATCGAAATTGTGGATATGTGGGTATTACATATCCACAATTTCGATATATGTGGGTATTACATATACAGATATTTATCGATAGTAGGAATTAAAACACGTTACGATACAATTATAAAATAAAACAAGTATCTCTGCTATAAATTAAGGAAAAGCATTGTTGATGCATGCACTAGCGCGTTTGCGACACTCACTTAATTCAAAATGTTGCTGGTATAGATAGGGATGTATCTATCTACCCCTCTACATAGTACATATATAATTCTGCACATGCCGAAATGCATACCAAGCAAGTCGATCACGTAACGCATTGTACGCGCGTCAGGTCACGTCAGATCTAATTGCCACTTTTTGTATGGGAAAATGACAGTTGAGTTGTCCAAACGTGCGTTCAATTATTTACTTTAAAAACAAAGTTTTAACCGACTTCAATTTAGTACTCCGCCAAGGCACGTGAATATTTCCACATTTCTTATCCAATTTACCACATGATCTGATTTCCGAGAGCAAATGCGTTGATTATTAGAGAAAAAAACCGAATCGCTGTATGTGGGCCGATAATATTTGAGGAATTCCGTCGAATCCACAAAGATCACCTTTGGCACTTCATTAGTTGCTATTTCAACGGCATCTTATCAGAATCTGTGATATACTTTTGTACTTTTGAGTACATAATTGAGGAATTCCATAAGTCATCAATTCCACTCCACCAAATTTATGATTTCCGGGTGTAAATACACTAGTTATAATAGAAAATACCAAAATGACTACACGCGTGCCTAATATAATTGAGGAGTTCCCTCAATTCCTCATGGATCCCATCATCCAACTGAATTTTGAAAAAAATGGGACCCACCTGGAAGCATATACTTACAAACAAAAAAAGAAAATTTCGAATCGGCTCATCAATGACGGAGTTCTGAGGTAACAAACATTGAAAAAAAAAAGAAAAATAATTCAACCGAATTGAGAACCTCCTCTTTTTTTGAAGTCGGTTAAAAAGTGACCACCCCTCAGGACCTGTACGCGCAAGACTTTTGCACACACTGCAGAAATCGCGAAACGTCTGGTTAATGTAACTCATGGTGACCGAAGAGCTAGCGGCCTTCTCGCGCAACGCATCAGCATTGCAATTCAACGAGGAAACACCGCCAGCATCCTCGGTACAATGCCTCGAGGGCCTTTTTTAGATTTAACTTAGTTTAAATTTAATCTTGTATATACTTATGACAATAAATGCTTTTGTTGAATAATACAGAAGTTAATTACGTAGGTACAGTCGAGGAAATTGAATGTTTAGCACTTTTGGACCTTAACGTCATTCTAATAGAGTTGACATGTGCCAAACATTCAATTTCCTCGACCGTACATACGTACAATGAATCAAGCGGCTGTTAACTATCGACCACAGGTCTCTCTGGTGACCATTTAACTGACATTTAATTTCATACCATTTCATCCAGGTGCCATTAAAGAGGTAATAATTAACGTTTATTATTCCGAGCCCGACTGAAAGCATCTTTATATAGTACTTAATGGGTCATAAAATACAAAATGTGAAATACGTTTACAGGGCGGGATTGAGGTCAATGAAAGCTCGTTAAAAGTTGGGGTTGAGGTGATTTCGGTGGACGAACTTCACAATGAGACAGGTATATGGTTGTCATGCGCACAAGGGCTGATGATTGATATAAAGTGATTTTTTTTTTGTTTTTTTTACATATTTATAGATTAAAACATTTATTTGTTATACAAATATGATAGAACTAAAACAAGAAAATGAAACTAAACTAAATAATAACGAAGTTTTTTCTTCATTCATTTATTCTTCTTTCATTTATTTATTTATTATTTAAATTTAATTCTTTAAATGTCTTTGGAGCGCCTGCATTGTAGATGTTTTCATAAATATAAATAAGTCCTATGATCAACTGGGGTATCTGATGGATACTATGATAGTAGAAAGTATATAACCGCTTTAGTATGTAATCCCATCGGGTTGAGGTCGATTCGAATAAGTAAGATTACGCGATAAAGTGAATTATTTATTTATCACTAGACAACGGACTGTAATGGTTTTAAAAATGCATTTACTCGGCGGCAAGGGCTACGTACAATCATTATTAAAAGTTTCCTAATTGAAAAATTCAAGATTTAAACATTGCAACTTCTGTGCTCTCAGCTTTTTTTTGTTACAAAGTTGCTTCACGATTTACTACTGAAGTTTTTCGAGTGCCACCCCCCGGGTTTTAAACAGATGTCCCTATTCTGGTATTTTGTCTTCTGCCTAGCTAATCTCTATACTGGGTGATTTTGGGGTTATGACTGGAATGACGAAAAGTGAAGAACTTATAGCCGCATTCATAAACGTTCAACAACCCGGTGTTAGCTAAAATGCCGTTAAAATTAGTTTGTCTTTATCAATCACTTTGACATTTTTGTCTGTAAGAAAGAGACAAAACACGTTTTATATGTCACAGGCAATTTAAGTTTTATGAATAAGGGGGTTAATCAGTAAAAAATAAAACGTCGGTAGTTAGCCACACAAACTGAAGAAGTGGACAAGGTTCCGTTGGGACACAAAAATTTACCATAGAATTGTATGGTTACTTTTCGTGTCCCAACGAAATCTTTCATAGAAAATTTAATTGAGTGAGTAAAGCTGGCCAAGAATTTGGTACTTACCCTTATCCATCCATAGATTAACTCTCAATCTAGGAAAGAGACCTGGATCCCCGCTCTGGGTCATTTCTTGTGCAAAGGTTAGCCATAGCTGTTCAGCGCGGCAATGCGGCTTAGCCTGATTAGCGCGATAGGCACCTTTGCACCTGGAGTGACGCGGGGCGGGCTATTTGATACTTAGTTTTAGTTTAGATTAGTAAATGTTAGGTTTAGGTTTTATTGTAAATTGTATTATTTTGACTCGCAGTTAGTTCATAATTAGATTTCGTGGTTGGTCCCATGGGAAAAGTGGATCGGTATAGAGGTAAGTATATATGGCCATACTAGCTTCTGCCCGCGACTCCGTCCGCGTGGAACTCGTTTATATCGTAGCTCTATACAAACTTTCACCCCCCACTTAATACCCTTGGGGGGTGAAGAAACTATCTCTATAACAAATTTCATCCAAATCGGTTCAGCGGTTTAAGCGTGAAGAGGTAACAGACAGACAGACACACTTTCGCATTTATAATATTAGTATAGTATAATATTAGTATGGATTTTCAGTTTTTATCATTCCGGGTCATGATTCCAGAGTGACCCAGTAGTAGTCTGTGGTTAATCTGGAATTTGCCCTTGACTTAGTGTTAAGAAGAAAATATAAAACCCTTGTGTTTGCCATTATAAATGCAAAAATTACGATTTGATGAAATGTTATCATCCGAAAGATTTTCAGTGAAAATTGGTATACCTACAAACTAGAATCAATGTGTTCCAAAATAGTTATTATCCGATTATTTTATAAGCTGGTCCATAGAGTAGGTACATTATTACACTCACATTTTACAATATTATTAGGGTTTTTTTATAAGACAACACGAAAACATTTATTTATTTAAACAAAAAAAAAAAAATCTTGACATAGTGGTAAAAGGCTGAAAAGGAAAAACAGAACCCCGATTATAGATGTTAATACAGACTATAGTAAGTAACTCTAGAAACTAGGTAAGTACATAAAACTAAATGTACCTAATAAAGAAAAAAATACCAAACTTGTAATATTTAACTAGATTTTTTTCCGTCGAACGTTTACAAAAAGCTGTTTTTGTATTTGAATGACGCGATTTGTGACGCTGCCATTCGGAATATGGACACCTGATATTATGAACTTGGCGCCACCAAGCTCTTTTAAAAGTAGTAAATTTCATGGCATTCATTAAATTAATTGAAATTTTGACGTTTAATTTAGATAATCTTACTTTGATCTTATTTGGATACTAGAATATTAGTTGACTTTGTAATGTAGTTAAAATCTATGTGGGCCCGAAATGGATTTTCGACGGATAATATATTTTTTTAATGCCAGCAACCGTTACTTTATGCGTGATATCATAACTTTTGACGTGTTTTGAAGTTAAGGCAAAATATTAATGCTTTAACTCTATCGCAATATATAGCAAGATATGTTTACTTAGAGTTGACTGTAAGTACCTATGCAGAACTACCATTCCGTGAAACTAATACTTGTTACGATTCAAAAAGTTGCACACATGTGGGACATGTAACTTTACAGGACCATCTGTTTCTATCTTCCTTCAATTCCTACGTAAGTATCTATTCACATAGCTGTAAGTCAAACTAAAGAACGACTGTAAAGAAAACTGAACCTATACTCTGTCACATTCTGTATTAACATAACTGGATAACGCGGCAAATACAAAGAGAAATTAGTCTACGGCATTACAACAAATTGGATACTACAAAAATACAGAGCGAGTTAATTTCCATGCTTATCTTATCACCCGAGTGAAGCGTCCCGTCTACTTTGCAGGGATTAATCCCGACGTGTGCACCACGCCCTGATTAAACGTGCCAAGTCTGAATATAAATATAAAAAATAGCCGCCTCATTTGGGATTCCTCTCGGCAGCAAAATAAACTAGAGCGTTTTAAAGCACCGACTGTCGGGGGAAATATATTTTGTGGAAATTATATACTTCAGTGGACAACTGTGTAATGGACAGCCAGGATAACGTGAGACATTGTAAGGAAAATGTTAAACAAACTGTATTTATGTCTTGACATTTGCGGGAAATCGACGCTTTAGTTTTAGGGAGTATGGTCGTTTTTGTTCTGTGCGATTTAAGTGAGTTGAGATGTTTGCTAAGTTATATTGTGTACATGTAATTTTATTTAGCCCTGAGTGCTCGGGACGAAGCCACGTCGGAACGTTTTTCGAATTTAGAATCTAAATTCACCGCCAAGTATTTGTTTTTTTCGTCAAGTTTTGAATAATTATAAGTGATGTCGCATTTTCTAGTATTGTCATGTTTTATTGCATTCTACAATTCCAATTTAAGCCGGTATTTCTAACAAATGAAACTTTGTTGACAAAGATATTAAATTAGAATATACTTTGGTTTGCTGTGTTAGTCGTACTGATGCGCCTTTGCCAATATTCCTATTCCCAGGAATACTGCCAGCAGGAACATTGCCTGTATTGGCAGTAATTTTCCGCTAACATTGACGGCCATTGTCAGAAAATTGCCATTGTTCCCAGCAACCGTACATCACGAAGTAGTTAGGCATTTTAATGTTCCGTCTAAGCGTCTAAAAGTAATTGTTTTTTACTATTTACGATCAATAACTTGCAGTTTTTATTAAAAACTGTATTACTGTATTAATAGTAGGTAATCTCCTGAAACCTGGCCACGGGTATTTCCGAGTGAGTTAGGTTTGTCACATGGTGACCACATGGTGTTCCGTAGTTGCCTGTCTGTCTTAGTTACATCGACGTGCGGTGCGGTTGCGTCGGCGGAATTTGTACGAAAATCGGCCTTTCCAAGTACACATTAAGTTGGTCGACTATTACTCGGTAACTACTTATGCCTACTTGTCCGTGATAGTTTTCCTTTTAAATTCATTATATGTACTACTATCACGATTTTTTTCACATCCCCAGTAGTAGCCATTTAGCCGGCAGGAGGAGGGGGACACAAGACTGGAACAAAAATTAGGGCTTTAAAGCCCAATATCTCGCAAACGAATCACTGATTTGGAAAATGGTTTTTAAAACCCATAATATTTTTAAACGAGCTATCCAACGATACCCCACAACCATGGGTTTAACGAGAAAAAAAAATACATTCCCGCTTTAGGTGTAGGGGAGGTACCCTAAAAAAAAATATTTTTAAAGATTTTATTGTACTGTTTTGTCGGCGTGATTGATTTATATACCCATGCCGAATTACAGTTTTCTAGTAGTCAATACTACTACAATACAATACTACTACAATGTTACTGAGCTAAGCCGAAGACGGACAGGCAGACAGACAGACCACATCACCACACCAAATTTTGCGATGGCATTTATTATCATAGGCACTTGCAATTAAGCTTTCAAAGATAACATAGATATGTGTACACTTTTGCACCTCATTCCCATTGTTTTTAACTAACTTTTGCCCGAGAATTTGCCAACGATGTTTGCGATTATTTTCTGAGAGGCGCAGTTTTATTAATCGCGCTCCCATTGAAACTATTACTCGACACTTCGTAGTCTTATGCCGGCTGTACACATTGGGCCAACGTTGGCGCGTGAGCAGGATGCAGCTATGCAAACGCATGAGAACGATATAAAGCCCTCTTCCTCTAACGCATAGCTGCATCTGAGGGGCTACCGCGAAGTGAAAACGAACTTCGTTTGTGTATCTCCGTCTCTGTCGCACTTGCTAGTTCGAGCGATAGAGAGGAAGATACACAAACGAAGTTCGTTTTTACTTCGCGGTAGCCCCTCTGCTCACGCGCCAACGTTGGCCCAATTCCCGCCAGCTTCCAGCCGGCTTTATGTGGTGGTTTCCAGGATGAATAACTAGTGTTCTTAGACCTTTTCCGAGACTCAAATAATCTGCATGCCAGATTTCATCAGAACTGGTTCGGTGTTGAAGCGTAAAGGGTACAGGTAGATATTTCTGCTGATATACTATTACAACTCTATTACCAGCACAGTACTTAGTACTAGATTAACCCCCTTATTCATAAAACTTACAATGCCTCTGCTAAATAAAACGTGCTTCGTCCCTTTCTGACGAACACAAATGTCAAAGTGACAGATAAAGACAAACGAATTCTAACGCCATTTTAGTTAAAATAGGTGTAGAACGTTTATGAATACGGCCGTAAGTCTTCCAAAAGGTACCTCTTTCTACAAGTATTTATTTTGTGTTTTGTGTTCTACGGACGACACTCATAAGTTCGCTATATTTATTAACAGCTATATAAATTCAGTTTAAAATTTGTAACATCAACTCTAAAACGCTTGTAATAAAAATGGATATAAAGGTAACATTACAATTATAAGCGCCAAGTGCTACTGCAAAATCACTCTTATTCGCAAGTCATTAGGTTTATTATGGATGTATGAACAATATAATTGTTCCTACGGATCCAAAACCACTGACCGCGAGCACCTGCTCTGGGTTTGACACCTCAGTTATACGAGAGTTTGAGAAATAGTTTTACCATTTTCAATGCTTTCTCGTTTTGGAATTGTAGCGAGCCATTTCGATTGGCTCCGAGTGATGAACATTCTCTACGCTATACGCTACGTGCGTGGAAGCTTGAGGAAAGTAATAAAGGTGCAGCGTAAGGACTCGGCCACACCAGCACGGCTATCTATACTTCTCTTTCCAAGTTTTCCAATAAGAGAGAGACGGATAGTGCCAGAAAAATCTGGTGAGCGCGCGCGCCGTCTTGTGATAACACTGATAACCGTGCAGCGGGGCTTTGGTCAGATACCGAATTTTATTTAATGAAATAATAATATAATAATGAACATACGCTCGGTCGCATTAAGTAGGTACCTACCAAAATATACCTAGTACCTAATCCTCGGGAGCTCTGGCGACCTTTCTTAATTAATACCATAGGGGTGATCACGTAACTTTCCGAACGCAACGTTAGGACAACTAAACTGATTTTTTTTTCATATATAAGTGACAGTTAGATCTACCTGATGTACCTATGTACAATGCGTTACGTGTTCGACCTGCAGGAACACAGCATCTCATATTCACAGAGCAAGTACATAGTGATGTTATATTATGCCCGCGATCTTCTCTAAGGTAGGTAGGTTCCTACTTCCCCTGTTGGACTGCTCCGAATATGAGACAGATGACGTTCCGCTGTGCCCTGTCTCTCTCACCCGTTTGCGTTTTATGTACTTATATTCCAAAACCAATGGAAGTTCTATTCTGACGAGCCGTAAACTACGGTTACTTGGAGTTTACCAATTATAATAGACAAGTGGAACTCGTTTAGGTATATCGTTGCTCCATACAATCCATACACCCCTTTAGGGGATGATTTCGGGAATAAAAACTATCCTATGCCCCGGGACTCATCATCTCTATACCAAATTTCATCACAATCTGTCCAGTGGTTTAAGCGTGAAGAGGTGACAGACAGACAGAGCCACTTTCGCATTTATGATATTAGTATGGATAGTGTAAATCAGTTGTGTTTGAGAGCGGCGTGATTGTACTAATGACTACTATATATTTAAGGTAAAATATCAAATAATTTACTCTACGTCAGTGGTGTGGTTAAAATTATTTAATTGACCAGAGACCAGAGGCTCTAGTCCTAGTAGAGCCTCAGTACAATTTGAGTGCACCATGTGGCATGAGGTTTAGTTTGTAGACTTTCTATATCCCTAAGCTAACTAATATTACCAAGTATACGTTTTCGTTTTTACAATCAGAGGCTCTAGTATACGTTTTACCGAAACAAAACTTTACGATCGCGTTTGCGTTTTACCCTCAATTTTTATGGGATTTGACAGTTAAACGCAAACGCGGTCGTAACGTTTTGTTTCGGTAAAACTTATAGGACTAGAGCCTCTGAATCCAAGACAGTAACAGTTTTACCTTTTTATCTAAATAAGCTAAACGTTCTAGTTCTCGACGTGGCACTAGTATATGTCATGGGCACTTTATATCTAAGTAGTCTTAAATTCAAATGAAAAAAAATCCACACACAAACACATACACATAAAGTGCCCATGCCATATAAGTGCCACGTCGAGAACTAGGACAGAATTTACCTTACCTATTCAGAATCTTGTCACTTAACTTATCGAATACTTAGATAAGATTATCATGGCTATCTTGCTTATAATAAAAACGGTTAAGTACGGGATGAGAGAAACGTACCACACATGTACAATACATGTATGTGCGAGGAGAAATGGCAATGGCGATCACTATCACCACTTTCATCCCGACGGCATAATTCGTTAACTTTAGCTCTCGTTTTGGAGGCTGTTATCCATGTTAATCCCCTAGCCTGATCCCCAGGGAAAAAAACGATTATGTTGTTAGGTGAACTGCGACCCTACAGCGCGCGAGCCGAGCGAGCGAAGCGAGCGTGACGCGGCAGCGTCCGACGAAGCGCCATAACCGAACATTCTATTTTTTTCCTAGTTGAATAAAAAATAATTACCGCTAGGTTCCCCTGGGTGATCGGTGTCAGGTGATTAACATGGATAACGTGTTTTGGAGAGGTACATTTTATTAACTATCGAATTCAATTTGAATGACTGCTAATAATTACACGGTCAACTCGCGTATTAAATGTCACTACGGGCGACATGTTTCGAACTCTTCGGGAGTTCTTCTTCAGAACATGTCGCTCGTAGTGACCTTTAATACTCACGTATTAAAACTCACCTTTAACCGTGTAATTATTAGCATTATTTCAACATGTCTCACGAAAGTTTAAATTCGATTGAATTACTCTATAAGCAACTAACTATTATGACTTAATCATGATGGTATGTTGTATATTGTTTTCGTGTATATACCTTTTATTATTTAATGTCGTCGTTCCAGGTTTCTCTTAGTTAAGAATGAATAAATAGCTTCTAAGATATGTAAACATGCATTTTGTTACTTTTTTGATTAGATACTTTAAATTGTAATTAGCTGATAAGTTGCCTGCTAGAGGAAGCTTAAGGCATTAAGAACGCCTTTTGTGCGATAAGTATTTTTTTTGTGCAATAAAGGTTAAATATATAAATAATTTAGTTTTCGTTTTGTTAGCATTTTGTTCCGTTTTGTGGATCTAATCAATTGTTTCACACACAAATGACATGACTCGTGCATGAAAAATTAATTAAGTACATGACTTTTGTTTTACAAATGGTTCACACGTCCTGAATTATTATGTTTATTAGATATTATCATCGCAGGTCAAGACAAAAATATAAGCTCACACGCAATTATCCCGCCCGCATGCCCGTTCTGCCATGAGATTCACAATCTGACTCGACCCATCTCACCACAAGCCTAGTACAACTTGGTCCTAAGATTTGTAACATCGATGGGTAATTGGAGGTCAGACTTAAGAGGAAACACACGTTTTTCCATAGAAACGTAGTCCCCTGTTTTCTCCCTGGATAATGGCAGTAGAGCCATATTTTTTTTCCATAAATCTATGGCTACTAAGTATTGACATGTTCCTATGTTTTCCTTTTTATAAACCTGGCCACGGGTATTTCAGAGTGAGTTAGGTTTGTCACATGGTGACCACATGGTGTTCCGTAGTTGCCTGTCTGTCTTAGTACATCGACGTGCGGTGCGGTTGCGTCGGCGGAATTTGTACGAAAATCGGCCTTTCCAAGTACACATTAAGTTGGTCGACTATTACTCGGTAACTACTTATGCCTACTTGTCCGTGATAGTTTTCCTTTTAAATTCATTATATGTACTACTATCACGATTTTTTTCACATCCCCAGTAGTAGCCATTTAGCCGGCAGGAGGAGGGGGACACAAGACTGGAACAAAAATTAGGGCTTTAAAGCCCAATATCTCGCAAACGAATCACTGATTTGGAAAATGGTTTTTAAAACCCATAATATTTTTAAACGAGCTATCCAACGATACCCCACATTTCAATTTGAATGACTGCTTATAATTACACGGTCAACTCGCGTATTAAATGTCACTACGGGCGACATGTTTCGAACTCTTCGGGAGTTCTTCTTCAGAACATGTCGCTCGTAGTGACCTTTAATACTCACGTATTAAAACTCACGTTTAACCGTGTAATTATTAGCATTATTTCAACATGTCTCACGAAAGTTTAAATTCGATTGAATTACTCTATAAGCAACTAACTATTATGACTTAATCATGATGGTATGTTGTATATTGTTTTCGTGTGTATACCTTTTTATTATTTAAGGTCGTCGTTCCAGGTTTCTCTCAGTTAAGAATGAATAAATAGCATAGGCTTCTAAGATATGTAAACATGCATTTTGTTATTTTTTTGATTAGATACTTTAAATTGTAATTAGCTGATAAGTTGCCTGCTAGAGTAAGCTTAAGGCATTAAGAACGCCTTTTGTGCGATAAGTAATTTTTTTGTGCAATAAAGGTTAAATATATAAATAATTTCGTTTTCGTTTTGTTAGCATTTTGTTCCGTTTTGTGGATCTAATCAATTGTTTCACACACAAATGACATGACTCGTGCATGAAAAATTAATTAAGTACATGACTTTTGTTTTACAAATGGTTCACACGTCCTGAATTATTATGTTTATTAGATATTTATCATCGCAGGTCAAGACAAAAATATAAGCTCACACGCAATTATCCCGCCCGCATGCCCGTTCTGCCATGAGATTCACAATCTGACTCGACCCATCTCACCACAAGCCTAGTACAACTTGGTCCAAAGATTTGTAACATCGATGGGTAATTGGAGGTCAGACTTAAGAGGAAACACACGTTTTTCCATAGAAACGTAGTCCCCTGTTTTCTCCCTGGATAATGGCAGTAGAGCCATATTTTTTTTCCATAAATCTGTGGCTACTAAGTATTGACATGTTCCTATGTTTTACTTTTTATCATAAATTTATTCTTAAAAAAGATATTAACCTTCAAAAACCTAAGAAACATGCCAGATTTTCCGCTGTGTTCAAACATCCGGAAAACAATTTTGACTAGATTTAAAAAAAAAATCGGCCAAGCGCGTGTCGGGCCACGCGCAGTGGGGTTCCGTAGTTGCCTGTCTGTCTTAGTTACATCGACGTGCGGTGCGGTTGCGTCAGCCGAATTTGTACGAAAATTGGCCTTTCCAAGTACACATTAAGTTGGTCGACTATTACACGGTAACTAATTATGCCGTGATAGTTTTCCTTTTAAATTCATTATATGTACTACTACCACGAATTTTTTCACATCCCTAGTAGTAGCCATTTAACCGGCAGGGGGCACATGTCTCGAACAAAGATTAGGGCTTTAAAGCCCAATATCTCGCAAATGAATCACTGATTTGAAAAATAGTTTTAGGAAACCCATAATATTTTTAAACGAGCTATCCAACGATATCCACCACACACCATGGGTTTAACGAGAAAAAAAAAATACTTACCCGCTTTAGGTGTAGGGGAGGTAACCTAAAAAATTTTTTTTTTTCAAGATTTTGTTGTACTGTGTTGTTGTTTGCCTTGTTGTCTACGGAACCCTAAAAAGGAAAACATAGGAACACGGCCAAAGCCTTTCTTTGATTTTTAATAAATAAAATAGTCAAATTAGTCAAGTTTTGGAGAAAAAATCAGGGGACTACGAAACGTTGATTTTATGTACTTTTAATAGGTATTTTCGGTCCAAGCTGCAGTTGTCTCTATCGCGCTCTGCGGGGGGAGGCTTGAGGTTGGCGCGACAGCAATACATTTTACAAATACCTATTTCTCTTAAGCCCTATTCTGTAACTTGTTTTAAAGTCACCTCTATCATATCTTGACACCGCAATGCGTAGTAACTAAGTGTAGGTAGAGGTCTAGTTTCGTGACGGGTGACCGGCGGGGTGAGCCGCATTAGCGCGTAGCGAATAACAGCCCTGAAGTATCTGTCAAAATCGTATTTTTTTAAATAAATTTTATATTTATAAAATAACACTATCACCTCCGACACACATTCAAACATAACTAACTTCATGCAGCAAGTATTTGTTTCGTATTAGTAGTTAGAAAACAAAGTAACATACAAAGAAGTATTTTAAGTTATATATAAAACTAAGTAACGTAGGTACAAAAAAACATTGCAAGTAAAAAAAAACTCCCGAGGATGTGTTAAGAGTGAGGGACGCCCGTTCGTCTCTAGCTATCAACACAACGAATCCTTAAATCAACAAAGGTTCGGCAACGCGCTTGTGATTCTTCTGGAATTGATATTTGTTCCTGAGTCATGGATGTTCTCTATGTATTTAGGTATTTATTTATCTATATAATTATGTTTATCATCGTCTAGTACCCATAGTACAAGCTTTGCTTAGTTTGGGACTAGGTCGATTTGTGTAAGATTGTCCCCTAATATATTTATTTATATTTATATTTAAACATCCATAGGCTACGACTATGCTGGGATGGCTGTGAGCTGTGTCTGTTTACCATAAGACAGACCAATTTCATCAATTTCATCAGCATCACGACGGTGGCCAACGACGACGGGACGACGGTGGTGACGGTAGGTGGAGGTAGTATAAAAATTAAAAGTCAAAACTCGTAAAAACGGTTTCGCCCGACGTGACTCGTCGGTAACCGTCTTGAATAGCAGCTACGCTGCAGCGGTCGGCATCATTGCCGCTGCACCGTTATTCCGTTAACAGCTTTTTGTGCAAAGCGTATCGTTTTAATTAAGCTGGTTTAATAATATAATCATTAAATACGAGTTATGGAATGATGATACTGGAACATTGCAATGTAGGTATGTGATAATAAAGGTTTTGTAACTATGAATAAATGCTATGTGTATCTAACTACCGCGCTGTTTGTACCTAATCATGTGACGTAATGTGTTGTAGGTACTTAGTACGGGAACTAGGTATTTGATTTAAAATGAACATTTTTAAAAACAAACGTTAATTTTTCTAGATATTATGTAATGTAACAGGGTAGCTATCTTCTGTCCGCGACATCCTTGGCGTGAACTCCTATCGTGTATCCGTCCATCCTCGATTATCTTGGATGATTTTCCGGCATAAAAAGTATATTATAAACTGTGTCCCAAATTTCAAATAATCCATTTATCAGACATACCTTGTAGGTGAAAAGGATTCATTTCCATTATATAACGTGTCTGTGGCAACGAATGTACTAAGGTAATTTAATACCTATTTATTTAAAAAGTGCGGTATCTAGTTTACAAATAGCACTTTAAGAATGCGAGGTTACTAGCAAATGCATGAAAAATTGGTAACATGCACGTGTAATTAATGGATATCGTGTTTCCTCCATAAAAATAAAAAAGTAAATAACTGTTATTATGAACGCAAGCATAATGAAAAGAAGCAATTATCTTTAGTACAGTTGAATTATCTGATAATTGTTACCACTTCGGTTTCTTTACATACAATATGTCGTCAGAATACGTGCTTGTAAACCTGGCGTGCCCTGTAAGTGCACCAAAGAATGGCCCGGCACCTAAGAGTCCTTACGCCCACATAAGCAGAAGCGGGAGCGTATTTTGCAAAATGCTTCCTTTTTCATTCAAGATTACGACGTAACTATTAGTATTTATTCAAAAACTGATAACGTAATTAAATAATCATTTCTTGACCTCTTCATCATTTTTTAAATTAAAATTTCGGCGCGCGGCGTCTGTGCAGCGTGATTTATACGTCTTATAAAAAAATATACATTTACGGCATCGTAGGTACTATAGTTATGATTATTTTATTATGGGTTAACATAAAGTTATAATGTGCTATCATAGTATTTTTAGGGCAAAATAAAGTACAGTTTGCGGTAAAAAAATATAATGTAATCCTGTTTTCACCAAAAAAATTAAGAAAACTCGGAAGGTGTTTTATCAACTTTTTAAAATAAATCTTTGATTTCAATCATGTCAGCCCCTCATAATCATTCATGTACCTAATGATTCTTGTTTACTGCAAAATTGAGAACCGAAACGACACTTCTCACTGCAAAAATTGAAAAAGACTCCCAAGAAAACTCATTTATTTTAGGTTTAGAAACAGAAAATGAAAATTTGAACCATGTTAGCCCCTAGTTTAAGAAATGATTATTTTAGTACGTTATCATTTTTTGAATAAATACTAATACTTACGTCGTAATCTTGAATGAAAAAGCAAGCATTCTGCAAAATACGCTCGTCTGTAGGCGTAAGGACCCTATGGTTTTCCAAACTACTTCAAATTTCGTGAGAACATGCATTTATGGTCACAAACAAACGTGCATTTTTTTTTAGGTACCCAAGCGCGTTGCCATTTTGAAAAAAAAAAAACAGTTTGCTGTGTTGTGTTAAAATGTTACACGTTTTATTATTTTCTAACCTGTACATATCATTCCAAATAAAAAAATAACGCAAATGTCACTACTTTTAGTGAAATTAGGTAGGTATTTAATATGTTTAACATAGGTACATAATAATAATAGGTAAAAGGTTGTTTACTATAGGTAAATGATGTTATTTTTAATTTATTTAAGTATTTTACGTGACTTAATTGAACTTAAGTAAAAGTCCCCTATTAAGGCCACTGTATGTATCCCTAGCTTAAAGTGGTACTTACTTACATCAAATAAATAAAGTTTGTATAAAGAACTGATTTATAGATAATATAAATATCATGATATAGGCTGATATAAAGAATCTGACACATGTGTTTTTTATTTTATTTAAAAGGTTATAAATTTGGTCGTTTTACCTATATCAATTCTTCATTTTCACAATCTTAAGAAGGCTTCACTTAATTTTGGGATATCCTACTAATATTATAAATGCGAAAGTTTGGATGTTTGGATGTTTAGATGTTTGTTAATCAATAACGCTTAAACGGCTCAACCGATTTGGATGAAATTTTGCACGAAGATAGTTTATAGCCTGGATTAAAATAAAGTATAGTTTTAATCCCGGGTGCACTAGTGTTCAATATTTTATATAAACAATTTAATTAAAAAGAGTTTTTACGACTAATTCTAGACGATAGTAATGTTTATACAATGAACGGTTATTTTTATTAAGTTATAACGGGCCTTATTGTTCCTACTAGCAAAATTTTTTAAAATAGGTTTTTTTTTCTGTTATAAAAAACATTAAGTAAGTTTTTTTTTATATTTCGTTTGTTAAATAATTCATTTGCAGTCCTATTAATGGCTTTTCTTTATTAATCATACTATTATTATTTAGCAAGGCTTTGAAATTAATGTGGGCTTTATTAGGCGATGGTACTTCGCACATTAGAGAGGAAGGGCACCTTCAAATGTCCTCTCTTCCATGCTTATTAGCAGTCCCACAGGGAAAGTACCTTCACCTTATACCATCACCTTACATCTTACATGACAACTGTAGGTATTGTGCTGGTGTGCAGTTGTGTTTTTGTTGGTGAGTATTGTCGCCAGAGCTCCTGAGGATGTTGAGAGACGCTGTGTTGAGAGACCTGTATTTGTCTGCTGTTGCTGCCCCGCTTGGTTTAACGTCACCTCACCGTTCACCCACAAATATATCTTGACGTAGTAACTAAGCGTAATCAGAGGTCTAGTTTCGTTAGGTGTGACGGGTGAGGGGAGGTGTATTAGCGCGTTCCGAATTCCTGTAGACACCACGAATCTTTAAATCACTAAAGGGTCTGGTCGATATTATTATGGTACAAAGTCTGCTTATCATCAAACTATAGCTGTTTAATTATTTGCCACGATCGTGATATTACAAAAACTTTCATATGTATCGTCTTGGTGGGGGCCGTGCCATATAAATCTGGGGGTTCACATGTATAGCCTCGCTCTACAAATTCTACATCTTGGCTAAAAAGTATAGCTGTGTTAGGCACATCCCGGTCGGCGCATAGACTCGCGTGCAGGAAGCTTGTCGCTCCTTATGATCTGATATATTTTTAACGCTGAAAGCTATATGAGCTAGGGGGTCTTAATCACTTTACATGTAATGTTTTTGGTGGGATACATCATATCATTATTTAAATAATCAGAAGTCCTATATTAACTAAGTTTGTATGTACAGGACCCTCGGTGAATCACGCGGTTGAGTACCAAGAGCGATCCTGCGGCGACGCCTCCTCCTTTACAAGGTGAAGCCGGCTTGGGTTGGTGGTTTTAGACGGTAGTCCACAGCTTTATAGCTTCGGTTAGTCCGTCATACCCGTCCTGCCTCCGACAGGCCGGGATGCGCAAATAAATGCATTAAAAAAGGGCCCTCGGTCAATGTTTGAATAAACTATTAACATCCCCATCACCTAATAAGAGTGCCTACACACTTTTAGAACACGCAAAACGTATAACTATATTCAAAAAAAAAAACGAACATAGGTCTAAAATACACTTAAAATATTCGTAACAAAGTATGCACAAAAGCTAAAAATATTAGAAATGCTTATAAAAATCGGCAATATCATGTTTGAGAGAAATCAGTGATTACTTTTTTATTTATTTAAACGGCCAAAAAATTAAAATTAAAAAAACATGATTTCCGCGCTTCCGAGTACGCACTTCCATCTCGCTCGCGCTTATGCTCAGTGAGAGGGAGAGAAGCATGAACCTACGGCGCCTTAAGCCTTGTTAAATGATTGCTAAAATGACTGACATAAGTTCTTAAGCCGTCCGAAGAACTCTAATTTGATGTCAAATAACTGTAGCTGTATGGCAAGTTAATATTAGGCAACGAACGCTAGGTATAATATTTAAGTACTTAATATCTTCCACAAACATAAAAATCATCGCCGCAATAGAATGTTACCAAAACAAGCATGCAGTGCGTTTTTTAACAAGTCTGGTCCGAGGGTCTGAGGTTAAATTTGCGAACGTTTTTGACGTATTGGAATTATAAGTGATTTGACTGATTTGTCTTGACGCACTTCCTTTTGCGTTAAAGCGTAGCCAAGTGTGCGTGAGTGAGACTAACGGATATTGAAAAGGGATTGGAATGAAACAGCTGCAAAGTGGATGCCCTGAGTTAGTTAGCGTTTCCTCTCTTCAATCCGATTAATTAACATTCAATTTCTGAGGGTGGTGTCAGTTCGAACTAACTGGCTCGGACAGAGAGCTCCTTTGGACATTGCAAATGCATCGAGTGGACGCCTTTGACTAATAGGAAGTTCACCAGATCATAGGTCCTATCTATAAATGTTACTTACCATGAGAGCGTAATAAAGTATTGTAATTACGATAACATAATGTATCTACAAATAAGTAATAGTTTACTAGAATAACTTATCTGGGGGGTTCTAGCACAACTGACGCCACGCCGCGACACGAGTCGAGAAAGATCTACCCTCCTCTATCTAATATGCACGGTGCGAGCGAGCGCAAAAATCCATAAATGCAGTAAAGTTGTGTGATTGCCAAGTTGCAGAATTTTATTTAGCAAGCAAATAAAGATTAATAAGTATGCCTGAGACTTGGCTCTACGAAATATCTCACAACTTCTTACGGTGGAAGAGTTTCGAGACGTGGCCTCTTTTTTTTTACATGGAATATTTTTTATGGGATACAAAATATGTCGGAAAGGTAATAATCTTCTCTATCTTGTATAATTTGCCATAGGCAGTTTTTTCCCATAACACGTATGAAAATATATATGGCTATCGCGTTAAAAATACAAATTAAGTAGAGTGCCAATGGTCAAAATGGGCAGACAAATGGCTTTACAATTTACCAAAACATCGGGAGTAAGGGCGTGTCAATGGTTCATGAGGATTAATGTCGAACTACCTAGCAATGGCCTGCCACTAGCCCATTGACCTCGATCGCAGGCGCAGCCCAAGATACGGGAACAGAAAAATCATATTTTATTCCACGAGATACGTAACTGATGGATGCCCTTTGTCTGTCCAAAGGTTTATGACGTTTATGAAAAAAAATATTCTTTATTATTGTTTGTTCGCTTATTTTATTTGGCGTACTATATTATTGTATGCTCGTACCAAGAGTACCTACCTAATTACTTTTCTCTTGGTTATATAAATGATTTTCTGATTAAAGGATACATTCTAATTGGCTTTTCAAAATTTGCTCTGGTACTTAGTTAAGTACTTTTAAATACCTCGAAATCACTAATTTAAAGTACCTCTACATCATTTAATTAGTCTAAGACTGAGTGACAACAACGATTTAGGAAAACTGTTGAAAACAAATAGTTAAACTGTGTAAATTAAAGCTTATTGAAGATATTCTTTATTCGCTTCCATAGTCCACACCGCGTGAATTGAGCATTGCCAAATGTAATATAACTATTAGTCACTAGATATACTTGCCAATTTGTTTTTGGGCGTATTCTTTGTTTCGAGCGTATTGAATAATTCCAAATGTTGCAAACCGTAGACTGAGTTGAATGCTTAAATTATATTCTTTCTACAACTACTCAAAGGTATAGGTTGTGAAATGTCTTAACAATGATATACTTTTTAGTACTATCGCGCCTGACGCTTATAACTTGTCCGCCTAAATATGCCAAATTCCCTTTTTTTCATTTATTACGAAAGGACGATGATTTATGTAATACGCCTGAGGCTTTATTGCCCCAAGTCCGAGGGGATTTCTTTGAACAACTCCAACTTTTTTCACTTTTATCATTGTTGGTGTTGCCGATCGTGCATAATAAAATGGCCTGAGTTAGTAACCGTTGCCAGTTGCGCCAGAAAACATATTTTCAGCAAGTCATTTTCCTATATCTGTTCATTATGATACTTTAATCCAAGCGCCAAACATACTTAGCAAGTATTGGTAATACTAAACAGTGTTATCATGTGTGAATAAAAAATCTAGTATCCTTGTTAAAATCACATACGTATTGTATGAAGAGTCGAGCGTCCTTTTATTGCACTTTAATCAATGACGTTACTAAACTATATGACAGAGAGTAAGAATATAATGGAAAAATAAACCATCTTCGTCTGTAGCCCCCGACAGGACTCGAACCTGCGATCCCTCTATTGCCGGTAGAGTGCTTTAACCACTAAGCTACGAGGACAGTGACTGAACACCGCGTATCTTTCAACCATATTCCTGCTACGAATAGCGACCTCTCTGTGTACTCTTGAAAGACTAACAGCCTTAGGACCACTCTAATGGACACGAAACAAAATATTTAATAAATAATTTGTTTCGTTAAGAAAGTATTATGAAGTTACTACTTACGGTTCTATTCGTACCGCAAGACCTGGAGGTTAATTTTGAGTGTGAGCGTGGTGAGCTAAAATATCAGAGCGAACCCAAAACATTGAAATGCCAAAAGTTGAATTTATTGGGGCCCGTACTAACCAGACTACTGGGCTGTTATTATTTACGCGCTCATGCGCCTTACCCCACCCATGACGCCTATCGAAACAAGACCCTCTACCTACGCTTAGTTACTACGAATCACAGCGTCAAGATATGTTTGTGTTTGAGCGTTGAGGTTACCTCCAAAAAAAGGTACAGAACAGCGGGTGTCAGGCGCCAGAAAATCCAGTAAAGTGAGGGAACTACTGAATTTATTTCGACTACAATAACTTTTTACAATTTTTTTTTATCAAAAACAGCATTCAACATGTTTACACGAGGCCGGGAATGGACCTGACAGAGTTGGCACAGTCATTACCTACCCCTACGCGACGAAGCAGCTGCGTGGGTCGACCGCACTGGGCCAGCAATATTTCCCAGGCAGCGCATAATTTGTCCCGTTTTATTGTCTGCATGGTTAATCTTAATTATATAATGCTTTTGTCGTGCTGTTCACAGTGTAGGTTTTATGCAAATGACTATCTGTATTTTAAGGGACTGGGGCCGTAGAGACAATGACAATTAATTCGTATTCAGCAGTCTATCCCGCTCAATCTTCATAGCTTTATGTCATGTATGCAGTCAATCACGCTTGAACGTTTGATTGAACGCGGCTATAGTAGGTCAGAGGTGTTTATTATTTTTATTATTGTGAATTAGGGAATAAAAAACACCTAATGTTTGAAATTAATTCTGTTTCCTGACTGGTCGATTTTAATGTCTAGCTGTATTCTGGTTAGTTGTTAGCAAATACTTATGTTTTTTAAATGAGTTGTGATTGGTGGATGTAATACGGTGAACTGTTTTGATTGGTCAAATTAAAATGTTTTATAAATCATAAATATGTATACATTATATTCCCTAGGGGCTAAATGTACTACTTTAGCCCCGCTTGCTTAGCCTAATACCTAATATGACGCACTTTTTGAGCATGAGGAGTGAAAAATATATATCTGAATTAATTCACTAAAATCTGTGTTTACAGATAAATCGGTATAAATAAATAAATAAATATTAGGGGACAATCTTACACAAATCGACCTAGTCCCATAGTAAGCTCATTAAGGCTTGTGTTATGGGTACTAGACGACGATATATATAATAGATATAAATACTTAAATACATAGAAAACTTCCATGACTCAGAAAAAAATATTCATGCTCATCACACAAATATTTGCCCTTACCAGGATTCGAACCCAGGACCTTCAGCTTCGTAGGCAGCGTCACTACCCACTAGGCTAACCGGTCGTCATCATGCAACATTGACTGACGCAGCTCATTTGACTCGCGATACATTGAAAATGGCGGTAATTTCAGCATTATTTTCATGTCCGCCATATAAACTAAATAACATTTTGTGATTAACAACTAATGGCAAATAAAGAATGATTAAAACATGTAACAAACAATTATTTGAAATCAGATTAGGCTTCTCTACAAAAATTTATTCCGGAAGTCACGTGATACATTTTGAACTATACCCCTATACAGGAACGCGAGCAAAGAAGTATCCACTTCAAAAAGCAACGCAAGGGGTTAAATAATCACAAAGTTATAAGTGTCCAGTTTTCAGACGAGATTCGTTCTGTCCCTTTTCCGTAAAACGCACCTTCATATGAAACGATTGTCATTTACTATGACGCTCGCCGATCGTGACGTCACGATCTGCGAGCGTTTTCTCTCTCTAACAAGCAATATTAAAACAGTTGTGGCTTCATAATTCTTTGATAGATCTGAATGAGATTTTCGTCACTAGGCATTTTTTTTTGCCTTGTTTCTTTTGGAGTAATAATACATTTTAAGTCTACACCCGTATTAGGAACCATTTTTGGAATAAAACAGATGTCTTTAAGCAGTTTGAAAGTAAGAAACATGAAAAACGCCTAAGCAAGTATTGGAGAAAAAAATAAAATCAAACTACGCTCTTAAGCCCGTTACGGGCTTAGCTTTAATATATATAAATATATACAGTAAGATACCGAAATATTTATTAGTGCGAGTCCATTCAAAAGCTACTCTAATCACTAATCAATGTGTAAACGGGCCCTAAGATATACATATTAATATACGAAAATATATATTGTGGTGTGGACTCTGTCAAGTAGTACGCAAAATATCGTATCGTATAAACATAGTATCGTATGATGGCTGGCTATAAATATAATATTTTGGTATATTAATATAATATACAGGCTGATTCAGGAGACATGAGCAGGATCAACCCTACGGATTCAATAGTTTATAAGCTACTCAGTCGTACCAGCATTGGTAAAATTAACGTTAATTTTTTTTTAGTTGTGTAGGGTGACCATGATTTATTGTGAATGAAACTTTTACACAAAATGTAAAAAAAAACTGTGGGCGTTTAACTTAATTACGATGGTAAAAGATCCATTAACATTAACTGTATGTGTAGGGTTGATCCTGCTCACGTCTCCTGAATCACCCTGTATAATGACCCTGGTCAAGCAATGTTCAGAAAATTCAAATGATCCTTACCTCTTTCATTGTCCTTTGACACCTCTTTTAACTGCCACTGATCTGGTTACTTCGCGAAGGACATACCAATGAAATGTCAGTGTCATGGTATTTCTCCGTCAGAGAAATACGCAATAAAGGTATCATGGGATCTTGGCGATAGTCACGTCTATTTGATTTTATAATCGTTTAATTCGTTATTCGTAGTTAATTTATACACTTACTGACCCTGGCAAAGGCCCTCGAGGCCGCCATTTCTCTTTTATAATAATAATAAGGTATCATGGAGTATTTCATGACACCTTTATTGGGTATTGCTGTATCGATTTAGAAGTGTTGTGCATATTTATTATTATTTGAAAAGTGTTAATTACTTACTACTAGAACTTAAATACACAAATACACTGCAACGATGCTGATATTGATATTCCTGTGACAGGTTAAATTTTTGAGAGGCAGTGTTAAGTTTTGTGCGCAGGGTGGCGCGCAGGATGATTATGATTTTTAATTGGTGAGTAATAGGTATAATATTTTTTTAAACTATGAATGTTTTGAAAATTTTATCTTAGGGTTACACGTGGCGACATTTTGCAGCGCTACCAGTATGTATATTGTAGTCTTTGAGCGCTACAAACGCGATATAAACGTGTGACAGTATCGATACGGCCCCGCTATTCTGTAACTTGTTTTAAGCTCACCTCAACGCTCACCCACAAATATATCTTGACACCGCAATGCGTAGTATAGTAACTAAGCGTAGGTAGGTCTAGTCTAGTTTCGTGACGGGTGACCGGCGGGGTGAGCCGCATTAACGCGTAACGAAGAACAGCCCAGGTGGTTTTGACAGGTGATCTATGGCTAGTATCACCTGTCAAGTATGGTGAGACAGTAGCGCGTTCGTGAAACGCGTGTTTGTGTCGCTGCAAAAAGTCGTTGTGTGTAACCGCTTTTAGTTTCTCAAAAGGAGTTTAAGAAGTAGGTCTACTAATGGGCTTTATAGGAGTCACCAACGTCCCATTTATGTACTTGGCTTAGTTTAGGTATCTTGTCTTTTGGCTTTTGTCTATTGACGCGTTTTTGATTATATTATCTGTACAAATCCAGAAAACAAATATTCGCACAGAAAAAAATCAGTAAATGCAAGCCCTAACAGTGAAAAAATGGTTGCAATCAATTCTCATAAATTGTATGACGTTGTAGATTGAATCTACTAGATTCAAATCTGTGTTATATCATTTTATCTCAATGCAAGGACAGACTGGTCACAGATTCACACTTATGAAAAATAAAGTCGCAAAATATAGGTTAACTTACCAGAAGCAACACAATAGCCTATTCCTCGCTAATCAAATTCCGGGAAATCCAACTTGTGCTTGTGTAGGTGACAGGCGACCTGTGGTCAATCTAACAGATAAGTTTCTCTTTTAAATTTGGTATATTTTCCTCTAGGCAGTTTATTTTTTTTTGTTCCGTTTAATTATAGAACAAATTACCTACAATTCAAAACTATTTTTCCAACCACTTGGTTCAAATTTCATCGTGTTTGTTTTTGTATGCAGCCTCTGGAGGTTTGACATGGTTCCCTGCACTTGTTCAATCACGTTAGCTCGGCATTTGTGGAAGTGAGCATGCAGTTTGCAAATCACCAGTAGCAAAACTTGCGAAGTGAATGAGTTAATCAGTGAAGGCCGACGTGGCTTGACTAATGGCTATCTCTTGTTGCGATTTGGTTTCTGAATGCTCCAACAACTAATCGTGATGAAACTTCAAGCTGCTGATTTCCAAGCTAATAACCCGCATGCGGTTGACAATAATTGAACCTCCGATCCCAAATATTTACGAAGAGTCTTGTACCGATCAGTCAAAAAATAACAATAATGGTGCATTCCTGACCGAGATTAATGAGTCACACCTCAGTCATGCGATTCACAACCTGTCATAAGTCGTCTCACCACTCGATCTTAACTTGGCGCTCAGATTCGTAGCAACGCTGCACATTCAGGCGTCGGACTTAGATTGATTCACCAAAAGCGAGAATATACGGGGTCTATTCCAGAAACGAATTACATTTGAATCGAGTTTTATTTATCGCGCGCCTAACACTTATCTCAGGCAGCATTAACCATTAAAAAAATGTGGCTATTTTATTACGATAGGCACTTAGTATATCGAAGTTTGATATACTTAGTACTGAACCACTGGTACACTCTTGGGTATAATTCGTAGAAGAGTATAAAAGAAAAGTCGAGACGTTTGTGTTTCGTTTCGGTTAGTAATATATATCGTATAGGTAATAAGTTAGGTAATAACCCTGAATTATCCATATACCTAAGTATAGTAGACGGCAGTGGCGGAGCGCCCATGCAAGCCGATTCCCACCGGCTACCTTAAAATATTTTTTTAGACAAACCTGTAGTTAGATACCTACTCTAAACTCGTTCATAGCTTTTTTGTTCCGGGTTGCCCATCGAAAATTTTCACGCGCCGCCACTGGTAGGCGACAGGTAGGCAATAAAACATTCCCCTTAAGAAGTTACCTAAACAAAGGTAAAACTCTGTAGGCTCGACGCGCGGCGCGGCGAAGACTGGAAAATTAGTTTAGTTCTAATTGCTTTCCTGAAGTTCACTCGTTTACTTAAGAACACTCAAGAAAATGCCATTGTTTGTCTAATCGGGCCAGCAGCTACTTATATAGGAGTTGATATGTAAGTGGATCCTTTAATTGAATGAAAATGACATCTAATTGACACACGTTCTCATTTAGGGATGGTACAGTCAGCATCAAAAGTAACTGCCCAAACGAAGACATCAAAAGTCTTTATTAAAAGGGAATAAAGGCTTTTAACGTCTTCGATTGCGCAGTTACGTTTGAGGCTGATTGTACTAGGCAATTCCAGCTAGACGTCTTTAATTAACAGTGTACTTTTTACAAAAAAATCTTTTGATTTTATATTCATAGGTGTTTTTTATTCACTTCTTTCATCAGATACCATAAGACTCATTTTAGAGTTGAAAAGACATTATAAAACTATTTAATTATTACTTATCCCGTTTTGAAAATAATTTATCTCTAGTATTTTCACTGACATATTCAGTATCTATCGTGCTTCTAATGTGATAGGTACCAATTTATCATTAATAGCTATCCTTAGAAAATACATTTAGGTACCTAATCCCATCCGAATCTTGTTTAGATACCTCACGTCTGTTGTATAGATTTAGATGTTACACCCAACAAAATCACTTTCATCAGAAGCGATCAAATATGCACCCTAAGCTTCTATCTCACACCTTTTCCTTGTACCATGGTTTCGTACCGCTGCGTTTCCTAAGAACACCCCTGTTGTACGCTTTACTTTGAGCTGCGAACACACAGGGTTTTATTTATGTCCATACAAAGCCCTCAGTGGTTGTTAAACGTTTGCGGTGTTCATAATTTTAAAACGGTTCATCAGTGGGTAGGATATGTTTTGTGATGTTATCGATAATGCTCTGTTTGTGTGCACTGCGAGTTGTGCTTTAGTCTTGTACCTAGTACGAGTATTTAGTAAGTTGTAAAATCGTCAAAATAAGCAGATACGACAATGAAAAGACTCGTAAGAGTATTATTTTTACTAAACGGGACTTAATCGCGTAAAATTAACTTATTTATTTACCTCTTTGAGGCTTACCGAAGTTTCGGATGTGTAACAACTATTAGGGTTTGCAATTCGAATATTCATATTATTCGAATATTCGCCATAAAAATTATTTGGATAACGCAAGGTTTACTATTCGAATAAAATAAATATTACGAATGATATTAAAAAATATATTTTTCGTCATTATATTATATACATTCAATAATAATCACATATTTTGCAGCCTAAATTCATAATAAAAACAGTGAATAAGATTTTATACTAAGAATGAACACCGTTGGTGTTACACCAGTTGCCAACCATGATTAAACGGGTTGCAAGAACTTTCTGGCAGTGATTGTCCTCTCAATCCCGGGTTCAACGGGTGTGTGTGTGGCAGCGGAGCGGTTTGTGAGGAAATCAGCCACCAATAGCATTCTCTACTTCAGCTCTTCCTATTGGTGGATTTTTTCCTAGCGATCCTTCGCACAGCTCTGGTGGATCTCAGCCTAATTATTTACGGCATGAAATCACTCGCTTCGGCTGTTCTGAAAGTAGGTACGTATCTTTTTGGTTACCAACTGAATTAAACTCGCTGTGTACCCAATTATCCTTTGTAAAATGTTTATGGATTTTCTCACGGTCACGATATTTTCGTCACTTCACAGCAAACTAATGTTAAATGCCAAATGAAATACCTAATACTGCCGAATCTCAGAAAAAAACATTGGTCAATGCGCGGCTGTCGCAAAACGTTCTGTATTTGACTGTGAGCTATTTCCTATAATTTTTATAAAGGTCGAGGACTCAAATTCAGAAGTAACATTTCAAATATAAATAGATATTATATATAATAGATTAAAAAAATATAGATAGTGGCTGCAGCGAAGTGGTTGGTAAAATTTGTGAAATACGACGACCTTTTATTTAAGAATCGCGCGCCTGGGTGACACTACACTATGCTATAATACCTTTACTTAAATAAATACAGATGTAGACTATTTAATACTATTTCTTACTGTAAAATTTTGCAAATCTGTATTTATAATGATTTTCAGGTTGTTTTATATTTTAACACAGTGTAATTTATTATTTTGGTTTAATATCGGAAATATTCGAAATTATCCGAAATATTCGAATATTCGAATAAAGGAAGGTTTACTATTTATATTATTCGAATAATAAAAATAAAATTGCAATCACAACATCCTTGATCGCGGGAGGAACTGGCCACAAAACTGGCTTAAGCCTGCATCACACTGGCGCGGCCTGGCCGCGGCGGACAATAGTCAACTTGTCATTAGCTGTCAAATTTACTATTGCCCGCCACCGCAGGCCGCTCCAGTCTGTGAGAAGCCTTAAGCGGGTATCAATATCTTCTTGCTGCGCGGGTTTTCTGAACTACCCACACTTGGTCTTTAACACTTAGGGTTGTCACCCGGCTGACACACAACACCATAGATAAGAGTGTGTATACTGGTCACAACACTAACAATGCCCGGAGATATAATGGACGATGTTTTTTGACGCTTGCATTTACTAATGACTGGATTTCACGAAGATGAAATCTTAAAATCGTCATCCCGGTGAAGTTACTATGTTTTATGGTTTCAACGGCAAACATGGGCAGTGAAGTTATGGAAGATGTTTTTTGCATAAGGAGAGCTGGTAAGCTGGATGTTGAGCAATTACTCCAGTAAAATCGGTCGAACGGATGGAAACCCCTAACGCACACTCTGTCTCACCGTCATCCCCGCCACCTACAGTCTGTGGTTAAACACTTTGTGAGCCTGAATTTTTAGAGAGCGAGATGTGGCACATTCAGAAGGTCCTTTCGTGGAACGGGTATAGTTAAGTCGGACACCCGGCAACCCAGACGCAAGCCTAGAGGAAAACATCCTGATGTTCCAAGGCAACCAACTTTTATACCCTACATTTAGGGAGTAACGGCCAAAGTCGGCACAATTCTGAAAAGGTATTTTATTAAAACCGTAAATACATGCCGCTATCCAAGGTCATGGGGCATCTAAGATCATTTCAATCACCTGGGGTTTACAAGATTAACTGCAGCTGTGGGAGTTCCAACATTGGTGAGACCAAGCGAACCATCGCGGAAGGTTCAAGGAATATGTCGCAGCTAATAACCGAGCATTTGCTGGAGTCAGGACTAAACCACTGGATTGACCTGCATAAACCGAAAGTCCTTTCTACAGAACGTTATTTTATAGCAGAAAAAATCGTGAATCCGTTGAAATCAGAAAACAGTAATGAGAACGAGATGACGGTTTTAAGATTTCATGTTCGTGGTATCCATTCATTAGTTAATGCAAGCGTCAAGAAACATCGTCCATTATATCGCCGAACATTGTTGATGTTGTGTGTCGGCCGGGTGACAACCTGCACGGATATCACAAGACGGCGCGCGAGCTCTTTCGATTTTTCTCGCACTACAGTGCTAAAAAAACTATAGTTAGTAGTAGTTAGTTAGTAGTTTTCTAATAAGGGAGAGACGGATAGTGCGAGAAAAATCTAGAGAGCTCGCGCGCCGTTTTTGGTAGAATAATCGGTACAAGTTGATACGAGTAATGAAAAATGCGTAATTTAATAAACTAGGATTTACAGGCGCTTTCTCTTAACGAATCATCCTTCCTCATCTGAAGCTGTATTTTATTTTATTTTGGTAGGTTACTCAACCGATTTAAAGAAAGCACAGCTTTTTTTTTACCGCGCACAGGATACCAGGGAAATTGGTATAAAGGCGATAATATCTATGGGAAACACGGATCTCTTTGCTGTCTGGACACTTTACCCAGGAAAGGGACGACCCAAACCACTTATGTATTCCATTGTTTAGGGTTATTGGTCCATTCTAAATTCTCAAGCGTGTCTAAGCTTAGTCAACTAGGTAGAATCACGGAGGGTTAGTATAAGTTTCTCACAATAGTTGATACATAATATCTACAGACGCCCAAGGTCGTAAATATTATATAGTAACTACCTACTAGAGTTATCATAATTAGGTATTCATTTAAAATATAGAAAAGCGATAGCGTAACACAAGTTATGTTTAGCGATAGCGACGTTAATCATGATGATAAATTATTGGTTGTTCAATTCAATGGTCCAAATGAGTACCTATTCCAAGATTTGAATACTAAGGTACTAGCTAATAAGGTTCCTCCTACAGTTATAGGAAATAAGTATTATAAATAGTATTATATGTCCTGAGGTTCCTCCTTATTCGGTCATGTCACTTATTCCCAGATGCCTATTGCCAATATTAAATGAGGGTTTGTTACGGAGTTTTTACTTGCTTTTGCTACTATCTATATTATGATGCCGATTGTTCTACTTGGTACTCAATGAATAATGATTGTATCATTATTCAAAATGTAGTACATCAGAATGTTCGCCAACTAGGCGAGCTCGATAGGGCTACTGTTCCACAAAGGAGCTTGACCCACATCAGTATATTAACAGACTCATTGATTCACTTTACACTTAACAAATAGAGTGTTTATTTGGGGAGCTGCGCAACAACTGTCCTATTTTCAGCCTTAAAATATTCACATGGAAATGAGAAACGCAGTCATTAATGTAATTTACGATGTAGCGGAGCTTTAATATCGGTGATACTATAAATATTCAAATGATTAATGTAGACATTTTACCGTAGTTGCAATGTTTAAAGATGCACGAAGTGTAAGTGTTTCGCTAAGATATAGGTATCAGCATCAGAGTATCCAGGACTCCAATCTTAAATATCGGTACTTCATTCTTGCGTTGGCTTGCTTACATCCGACCGGCAGAAATAATTTGGTACTTATGGTATTGTAATAAATAAACTTTGAATACCTACATAGAAACGTTTACTTGTAAAGACGGTCATACTCGTAGGATTCTGTTAGTTGTTACACCGACATAAATAATCTTTGAAAGACAAAAAACCTGATGAATTCAGTAAAAATAATTAAATATGTAAGTACATAAAAACACAAGCAAGCAAGCAAGTACATTTTAAATCGGATGTTTAGTTCTGGATGTATTAGAAATTAAATATAAGTAATTAAAAGTTTAACAAATTACAATTTACACAGTTCCTTATCTCGTCTATCGTTGGATAATAAATAGATTTATTAATTCTATTCCTTACTATTCTCTCATGTCGGCCAACTTGAATAAATTATAAAGAAGAGATTGGCCAAGCAAATCACACAGACCTCTCTCCTTCTCAAGTACTTAGTGTCATAAAGCGGGTACGGTAAGGTCAATACATACAGGGTCAATTACACAGCGCGTTAGTTAGAAGGAGCTCGGCGAATAAACAGGACCTTTTAGTGCCGTTCCAGTCGGGCGGCGGTTGCAAAGAGCCGTTCTCATGCTGCGGCGCCAGTGTGCGCGGTGCCACCGAGATAGCCCTTTTTTTCTCGTTGAAAAAATAAACGTCATTGTCATCAGGCAAGTGTAGGCGGCCGATCGTAAACACCGCCTGATCACGAAATTCCTAGGCATATCGTGAAACGCCGCCATTTCATGATTTGGCTGATTGTGAGTGACATCCGCCATATCGTTAAAAATTTTGCATATTGACGTTTAGGCAGATCATGAACTTCCTAGGAATGTCATGAAACACCGGCATTTCATGATTTGGCCAAGCCCGTGACGTTTAGGCTGATTTTAAAATTCCTAGGCATATCATGAAACGCCGCCACATCGTTCTATACTCATCTCATCGTTATACGTAAGTAAGGTGTCCAAAATTGAAGTAGGTAAATAAAAAAAATAAGGTGTGCGGACTGATAATCTGATAGCGAGTCGACGCCACGCCCCGCTGCGCGGGGTGTCTATTTCTGGTCTGAGGGACACAAGTGAACCCTAACCTGACCGACCTAAGACGGAGTTTGCTTATGACAAGCCATTTTTGTCTGCCCTGATTATTGGCTCCCAACAAACACGGCCTCCATCGCATACGCAGTACCGTACCGTACCGGGCACATCGTAAAATAGTTTCTTTCTTGGGCCACTGGTGGTGCTGCGTATGCGATGGAGGCCGTGTTTGTTGGGAGCCAATCAAAATAGAGCTAGGAATATCCGATATTCCTAGCTACGCGTCAGTACCAAATCACGAAATTTTCGCGATAAAATACTAGCGTCCCTAGCTCTATACCGGGCATATCGTAAAATAGTTTCTTTCTTGACGAATGCGTTGCTCTAATCGATCTGCCGTATTGTTTATCAGGCACATCGTGATAAGCCTGGCCAACTTTTAGGCACATCATGAAATGGCGGCGTTTCACGATATGCCTAGGAATTTCGTGATCTGGCGGATTTTACGATAGGCCGCCGACATATAGTCTACACAATAGACGTCTTACTGCTGTGCAAAGGCATCATCTTAGGGAGAGAGGATTCGTAGTTAGGTATAGTGTCTCATGCAGAAGGGCTAACCTACCCGTTTTTGTTGCTCATGACGCGAGGGTAAGAAGTTGTAGTAAATGTCGCTTTCTAAAAAAATATCATAATTTACTGATATGTACCTAGTTTCATTCGTAGTTTAAACATATTACCGACGACTGCTTTGTCACCCTGTAGGTTGTAGTGACCCTGCCTACGAAGCTAGAGGTCCCGGGTTCGAATCCCGGTAAGGCCATTTATTTGTGTGATGAGCACGAATATTTGTTCCTGAGTTATTGATGTTTTCTATGTATTTAAGTATTTATTTATGTATACATATAAATATGTTTATTGACGTCTAGTACCCATAGTATAGTTTGGGACTAGGTCGATTTGTGCAAATTTTTTTTTTTTAATTTTTTTTTATAGAGTAGGGCCTCGATAATCCGTACACAGGCTAATCCGAACGTCGCTGTAATCCGAACTGCTGACCCTGTCCCCTTCCAACCCCGCCGTAACACCTGAGACTGACGAATCTGGATATGACGACTCTTTTATTGACAATTCTTCGGCTCCTAACGTAATGAAAATTCCCCACTCGCAAGCTATATCGGCTTTAAACACTTGTTTGGACTGGGCCGACGAAAATGACCTGTCGTTGCCCGAAAAAATTATGCTGCGTAATTTGAGGGACAAAGCATTTGCTTGGTCATCAAATAGAACCCGGCAAACTAAATTGGATGAGTTCTTAAAATGATTTAACTAGCATTTCACGTCGCCATCTTATAGTGTTAATGTGCTTTATTTATAAGTTTCATTATTTTTGTAATTTTAAAGACCTTAAATAAATATTTTTTTTTAGAATAAACTTATGTTTTATTTCTAACTTACTATAATCCGAACGCTCCCTGAGTCCGAACAGGGGTTGTTTTTTTGAAGTTCGGATTATCGACGCCCTACTTTTAATTTCACTTGTATATACTGTAGATTGTATTGCGTATATCATAACACAGGAATATCCGTACCTTCAACTCTCTTTCACAATGAAAGTGGCAGACAACAGGGGACTAAACGGGAATGCGTAACATTTTAAAAGTCTAAAATAGGGTTTGTTACCGTTCAGTTTTAGCATATCCAAAAAACTTCCCATAGGTTAGGTAATATCCATCCCGCTTACACTGGCTGGCTACCAGAAACGCAATAGGGTTGGCAAAGAGAGAAAACTCTGGTAGGTAATTTACGATGTAGTTTGTTGCGCCTAAGGAAACACTTTATTACGCGAGGGTTCTCGGAAAACTGAACGTTATTATACACTTTCTTTCACCTTCTTGCAGTGTAAAAATATCTACATAGAACCGGAGCGTAGCACATGCACTAAAGCTTGTCGTATATTTGTGAAGATGGTAAACGATAGACTTTAGTTGCCTGAGTTGTGTTGTGAGTAATTGTTAGAGTTAGTTTAGTAGAGTTAGTTAGGTAGTTTACTCTACAATGGTACTCTTGGAGTGCACTGGTATTTACATGTTTTATATATCCGACGCAAAGTACCAAATTAGAATCTGTTTGGTTATCGCATGCAATCGCGCGCATCAAATGCTCAACCGGATCCGATTCAATGCGATTAATCGAATTCCCCCGCGACTAAAGTGTGACGCCTCTGGTTTAGTTGTCATTATCATCAAAGTATCAGTTTCAAGAATGTGGACATATCGCCTTATGTTATGATGTCTTGTTGTAGTTCCATTGCCAGATATTTTATGTCCGATGGTACGATTTTCCGTCTTGCCGAAGTTAGAGAATATTGGAAGTAATTGAAATTGCCAATTGTTTATTTAAGGTTCCGAACAGAATTGTAGCAGGTAGAACAGAATATAAGCCGTATACTTATAAAGCACGGGCACAACTCGTCACCATAACCACTGAGGTACTTGCTGTAAAAATACATAATTATGACTTCACAAGCTAACTGCCTGTGGGTTTTTAATTGGAGGATCATACTTTTTCAAAACATTGTTGTTTGGTAATGTTTTTAATGCGGAATATACACCATATTTTTTTTGGACCTTTTTGATACCAAGATCAAAGGACAAAGAAAAAATAGAACGGTTATGGCCCGGCAATCCATATAACACGGGTTGGACTCCCGGTGTGCTCCGCTAGTAAGCAACATTTTTTTATTGCGCTTTGGTTTTGGTACATGTGGCCGATCATAGTTCCATTAGATGTCGCTTAGTGCGGCGCGAGAAGCGAGTATGAAAACGCTACGTAGTTTTCCGAATGTTGCGCTTGTTCTCAAACATGAGACACACATGAGACAGACATGAGTGGCAGACAACAGCGCAACGCGCACGCGTCGTCGGCGTTGGTTTAAACCACCTACTCCTTTAGGTAAGAGTCTCATAGAGAATATTCTCGACCATCATCTTTAGAAGACCCCTACCCCTACCCTGAATGGCTAGATCATATATATATGGTGGTATATATGGGCCCTTAGACATGGTTCGCGTTGAAAAGATATTTATTTGTGGATCTAAACGCCGCCGGTTGCTTGAGCAGCCGTGGTCGCTCTCGTCGCATTTGGTCGCGGCAGCGGTGGCGGCGGCTCGCACCGTCGTTCAATTCGCTGCTTGCTTCGTTCTTGGTTGCAAACTACTCCGACAACGATTCCGATGAGCACGAAATGGGCGAAGGCGATGGGTTTACGCTCTGAAAACAGAAATCAGAAAATATATTTGCTTCAGATGCAGTCAGAGCGTTCTTACAAAAATGGTGCGCACAGTGTATCTAGCCGTCTATCTAGCTTATTTATCTCTATTACTAATAATAATAGTATAAAGTGTAATCTCCGGAACCAATGATCCGATTTCCAAAATTCTTACACATATATAAAACGGACTTTCTGGATGGATATGACCTAATATATCATCTTAAGGGTTTGACTAGATTCTCTGCAATACGCGGGCGACGCTGCTTCGGTAGCTAGTAATTGCATTGCAGCGGTAGCTAGTAATAGTATATAAAACAGCACGTAAATAAGTAGGTAATCAAAATCAAATCAAGCAATATTATAATACGTCTGACATCGACGGCGTATTTTTTTATATCGTTTTAATTAGCAATCCACCACTGAAATTGAACAATGATTCTCAGTACTTAATTGTTAACTAATCAGAAACGTCTGCTATCGAATTTCCAAATTCCAACTTAACTGAAAAAATGAATCTCGCCCGTGGCGGTTAATTTTCCAAGTCACTTTGATTGCAATTAACAATGATTCTATAAAAAAAATGAAGTCACGAGCAATGAAAGCAGATCACTTTGTATCGAATTTTGTATTTGCACGCAATGATCTTTGCATATATGCACAATCACTTACAAAATATTACACGTAATAGCCGAATGTATCATTGGTGTCTTGAGGGTGACATAATATTTACGATTGCTATGGAACTTATCTTACGTCGTTGATATATCGATATCTTACCGGGCTGTCATGACCGTGACATTGGCCAACAACACACGATAATGTCATGATTGACTTATTATTCGGTTGTTACGGATCCGGATTTTAGGTATGATGATAATAAAAAATAACACAATTAGAATTAAACATTGATTCCGGACCAATAACTATCACAATAACTATCGTTGATTTTATTGTAGGTACTACCAGTTTGCTGGATTAAATATTATAATGATAATATGCTTTATAGCATCACAACATAAGAAAATCATGATACAAGAGTTCATTAAATAAATAATTATAACAACAGGCGGTCTTATTGCTTTAAAGCGATCTCTTCCAAACAACCTTTGGGTAGCAGGAAACTTTCAAGAAGAGTTGTAAACAGTTAGTGCAGGAATAAATCAAGAAAAGCTTACTAACACATACATCCACCATATTTGACAACTACATACTTTCCGCCAATAAAACCTATAAAAATACTTGTGAAGAAGAATCCACCAGTAAATTATGTTTTGAGGAAATTTAGGCCAAAAGAGTATTTTTAAATTTGTGTTGCATACAAGAATTTTTCAGCCCATTTCGAACCGTACTTACTCGGTTTTTGTTTTCTTGATTGCTGACCAATTACGGTCATACCAAACAAACTGTCGAAATTAAATGATATTACTGTACATTTCACACAAATCAATGATTTCAAATCTGCATACCTCTAGAAAATGTTGCCGTGAGCTGGTAATTATATTTATTTTTTTACAGAACTATACCACTATCTATCTTTGAATTGGATGAAGATATTGTGGTTACCATGCAGCAAATGAAAATGTAAAACGAAATTTGTAATATAGAAACATTGGAGACATTCTTTAATAGGAACAATGGGTTTCGGAGATATTAGAATATAATAAACGGGTCACGACTTTAAAGTTGAATATCGTCGAACACATAAAAACTTGAACACCCCTAAAGGCTACCTAAGGCGTACCTTAAAGGCTTAATTATCCTACGAGGGTCTCGAATCCAACTATTTCATCGAAATCGGTTCAGCGTTTTAAGCATGCAAAGGTAACAGACAGACAGAGAGGGAGAAAGAGTTACTTTCGCATTAACCATATTAAAAGAGAGAGAATTATTGAAAGAGACATTTTGCTATGAAATATATGAACAAAACAAGGTTCATTTAAAAATACCAATATTTAACCTTATGCTACTTTATCTTTGTTTTGTTGAATTTTTATCAGCTTGCCAATAGGTACGCTGTCTTATCGTAGCCATAATATATAGTAGTGCGAGCCGGTTACTCTTGTCATTCTCAGGGGTTTAGAGCATCAAGATGTCCAAGAAACTTCACTACTTCGACTTGAACGGCATCGCCGAGTCCATCAGGTACATCCTACACTATGCGGGACAGAAGTTCGAGGACATCAGATACGAACACTCCGCGTGGCCTATTAAGAGTGTGAAAGACAGTGAGTATACTATCAATATACTTGTATGTTTAGTTCAATTGCTTTTCATTATGTTATTTTATCTGTTTGTGCATTTGATAATGTTGGTCAAAATCATATTTTAAAACTGTTTTGTCGTATTTTTTTACATACATTTATGGGAATTCTATTTTTCAGCACTCCCATACGGCCAGTTGCCTCTATACCAGGAAGGCAACAAGAGCTTGAACCAGTCGCTGGCGATCGCCCGCTACGTGGCCAGCCAGGTCAAGCTCGTCCCCGTCGAGCCCTGGGAACAGGCCGTGCTGGATTCCATCGTGTTCAACATCTATGACTTCTGGAGCAGTAAGTGCGGATTGATTGATATTTACTGCATCGGTACAGTTGCATCTGTCATTACTTCATTCACTAAATTTACTTCCTTACCTATTTACTCCTCATTATTTTATTCTCGTGCGTTTGCGTCGCGTGACTAAAAGAAGGAAAGGCTTTTAATCTGAAATCAAACTTACGTAAGATTATTATGCAATAATTCTATACTAATTACAAAATATAATGTCCGTTTGCAGAAGTTTTGCCTTACATCAAGGAGACCGATGCGGCCAAGAAGGACATCATCAAGAAGGAAATCCTTACCGAGACGGTTGATTTCTACTTCTCTCGCTTTGAGAAGACACTGCAGGCCAACAAGGGCTTCTTCAATGGAAAGGTGAGGAATAATTTGTTGTATTGTAATTTAGTAATTTTCAAGTCTATCCGAACGACGAGTACCTATTATGATTTTTTTATGAATTTTGGATATGACTCATCCACCACTTCCACCTTCACCAAAACACTATTGTATCATTATTCCATTTTTGCGAGTGTTAAGGCGTAGAACTCACGAATAATATTTGCCGTAGGTACATGATACAACGTGGCATATTTTGTAAAATAGCCGCCTTTTACACGGGGATGCCTTCAAAAATCATATTCTTTACTCACGTTGAAATAACTGTATTTTCTTTTAATTAGTGTCAAATAGTAAATCTGGTTAAATTAATGAAATCTTCTATTGATGCAAGCGGATATCAGAATCTAAACTCAAAGAGTTTAGGTTAAAATCGTTGTCAATCGCTAAAATCCTTGTGGCGGTGATTTAAACGCATGACATTGTTATTTTCCAGCTGAGCTGGGCTGACTTCGTCCTGGTGGGCATCGTCGAGACTACGAACCTGTTCACGGGCACCGAGATCGATAAGAAGTACCCCTCTGTGTTCGCCCTCGGGAAAACCATCCGAGCTCTCCCCGGCGTCAAGGAGTACGTTGCGGCCAGGAAACCATACTCTCTATAACAATATTTAACTTAATGACTTATTGATGATAATGAAGAAAATTTGATGAATAATCTCTTTGATTTCCCTTCACACAAAATTATTATAAGTAATAAGAAAATGCCACATCAAGACTCGAAATACAACATACAAAAGACAGATAAAAAAGTGGAAGAAAACATGACATTATGATTGTGGGAATGGGTACCAGGCTTAGCATACTTATATGCTGCAGCTTGCAAGCTCAGCGTTGATTTTCAGTCTGGCCCCTAACCCCTCCCCTAAGTCATGACACTCATGACGTGACCTGTTTGCTGTGTGCTGTGTACCGTAATAATAAAAATACAAACAAAATTTAATGAAGTAGTTGTCATTGTAAGGCCTATGACAAACAGTTAACTAAAATAGTCAATAATTTTTCAAGTTTTTCAAAGCATATGGAGTAATTTATTTTTCACCTCAGCAGCTCGAACAAGCATATTTTGCTGCGTGAAAACAGTGTGCAAAATGCGATTTTGCTCACTCCGTGAGACAAAGTAGCTTTTTAATTTTGATGCGGAGCACTGACATTTCGTCGTAAGGTGTCTAACAAGTTCAGAATATTTGAACTCTATTAGCTCTGTTCCTTTCATTCCATTACGAAAAAAGAAAATTAAGTTTTTTTCCTGAATAATCTTGAGACTAATAGGAAGGTGATATATTATTTAATGTGAATATGTTCTCACTGCTGAGGTGAAAAGTTGTATGTGTTACTCGAGAGTAAAGTATTTGGATCTCGAGCTTTTGAGTCCCTTGCTGCGCTCAAGATTCAAACTTTGAATCACGAGCGTAGCGAGTGATTCAATTTTAGAATCTTTCGCTTCCTCAGGACTCAAAATCAGCACTCGCAGCAAAAACAGACTTTGCTCTCTTGTTGCACAAATAACTATATTTATTTATTATTCGGAAAAACAACAGCTACAAAAATTTACATAATAATGATTTGAGCATATGACACAAAAAAGCAAATTACAGGATCTCACCAGTAATAACATATTGATA
Source organism: Epinotia ramella (assembly GCA_947578815.1). Lineage (NCBI taxonomy): Eukaryota > Metazoa > Arthropoda > Insecta > Lepidoptera > Tortricidae > Epinotia > Epinotia ramella. The sequence continues at coordinate 20,152,309 of OX388202.1, forward strand.
TAAAAAAAACACCTTCGTCAGATTATTTAGGCTTTTATCAGCACGTTTTAAGAAGCTTTTTGGATACGTTCTAATCTATCAATATAAGTGAGATAGCGAGGATTCCATATTTGTGATGCATACTCGAGTTTGCTTCTAACAAACGTACAATAAAGAATTTGGATAGTTTTGGCTTGTGTGAAATATTGGGAACTCCGCATTATAAACCCTAACGTTTTGGAAGCGTTATCATCAATGTGGTGGTGTGGTGACTCCTAGGTCTCTCATAGACTGGGCCCTTTGGAGCGGCTGATTACTAATCACGTATAACGTTGGGATTATGCATCGCGGTAAAGCATTAAGATGGATTAAGCTCCAGTTTGTTTGATTGGCAATAAGCTGCTAGGCGCGTGAGGTCGTCTTGAATAAGGGCTGAGTCATGGACAGACTTTACTTTAGCAAAAATCTTCATGTCGTCGGCGAAGCAGAGTAAATTAGAGAAGACAAAGCATTCGCTGATGTCATAGTAGACTATTTAGGTACTGAGTGTCGGCTTAAACGTCTCCCGCTTATGAAACAGTGTTACCGGGGAGATGAAACTGGCTTAATAAGCAACCTAGTTAAGGTGAAAACTCACCTCTAGTCAAAAATAGGCGACTTTTGAATACACGTAAATCTTCTTAGTTACCGACATTCATTAAGTTTCATTTACAATAATTGTATGACTTTGTCAGTGAGTGACCTTTTGAGTGGTTTGTCTGAAATATATCATCTGAATCGTTTCAACAGATAAACACGTTGTTTTCGTGATGATATAATATTCATAATATTATGTCGTATAAGACCCAAACGCGCGTCGCGTCTTTTAAAAGTCTTGATACATTTTACGGTTAAAATATTTACTGATTGTGATAACGCCTAACCTGCATTTCACTAATATAACATATTATAGTAGAAAAGAGGATTTTGAGCTACAGTGCATAATTAAATAGTAGGATGTTCAAAAAAATATAGCCTCCTGGTAGAGGCATATCTGAGGCTGAGAAGTATGCAACCTTCTTGTTAGTATCAACTATTATTACTACTACTATTGTAGTGTTGTAATGTCAATCTCTATTTGAGTTTAATTAATAAAAAAAACTCAATATGATCGATTAATTAAGACAGTTTTAGAGTGAAGTAAGCGCACTGCCGCTTATTGAATAAACTGTAAAATTATCCTGCCATTACCTGCAATCATCTGCATTGAGTCGAATCTGAGCGGCTAAAAGTAAATCAAACAACTGATCGACTAGTAGTACAGGAACCCTACTAAATGTAGCTGAAAGATATAAAAGAAAGATGTAGTAGCTGGATCTTAACAAAGACTCTTATTAATAAAAGTGAATGTCTGCGTAAGGGATTCAATATTTCAACCCCCTGCCGAGATTATCAACAGGTGCGGGCTCGGTCCAGTATTACGCGAGCCTGAGGGAGAGGAGAGGTACGATTTTTTGCCTATAGCCGCTTATGGGAGTACTGTAGTTATGCAATTACAGTACTAAGTAGTTGTTTGTTTCCCAGGTAGGTGGGAGAGCTCCCTGTCAGACAGCAAACGAAAAACCATAGGATACGAGCTCCTTACAAATTTCTACCCAACACCAAGCCTAAAACCAGGTATGCGCATATTTCAACTAAACGGCTGCCTGGCATAGTTTTGACACCCCGCCCCCAACCCCGCGTAATGGCAATGGCACCAATTCTGTGGGGCCATTTTGCGGCGCTACTTAGACTTCTATGGTTTTTTCGTTCGCTGCTGTCAGGGCATCCCGACTGCAGTAATCTAATGCTACTCCACATATTGAAATGTGTATAAAGCCGTTCAGTATACCATAGGCAATAGTACAGTTGGTCTCAAAAGGGGCGGAACACCTTTAAATTGTGTCGCTTTAAGGTCATGGTTAAACTACCATGTTTAAACGGGTAAAAGTGACAAACGTGTTCAGCTACTTCTGAGTTCGGCTGTACATGAAAAACAATACCTTTCCTTATGTGGTAGTCTAAAAATAAAATATAAGTCTCTGCATTATATTAACAGTTTCTTCTTCGAGAAAATTATGAATACTACTTCAACAATAATACCATTTTTCTGGAAATAACAATGACGATACGATTTGCGCTGATTTACAAGCAGTCTTGTATTTATACTTCTATTTATTATTTTATTTTGTTTATGCCAGGCAATACACACTGTGTATAAATAAAGACATAGATTTAATCATGCGCGACGTAAAAAAACATAACACTATTAATACTTAATATAAACAGTTTTGTAACATTTTAACAATATTAAATCTACACGGTAAACAAAATTACTCAAGAATTAAAGCGTCAGTACCCATCGCCTGACAAACTTCAGTGCAGTTGCCACATGTGACCTGTAACAGCAGTTACTCTGAAATTCTCCAGCAACTCGCTAAATCACAGCCTGGGGTCAATCTGAAACATAAGTTTCGCTTCTACGCGCACCGAGTTATCATGTCAGAATGGAAACACATAAAAATAAATAGGAAAGGCGATATATATATCTCGGAGCTCGGCCACGACTTCCACTGGTAGCGGCAGCGGCAGCGGTGCCCTCTCACGTGGGATGGATCGGAGGGCCTCTCACTCACAGCGCGAAACTAGTCCTGGACGGTCGGAATTTTGTCGCAAAATTCAGTTGGCACCAAATGGACTGGTTATACGAGTACCTACAAAGTTTAGGTGTTGTTGTTGCCTATATGCCTACCTACGTAATAGTTTTCTCTCTTTTATTATATATACGAGTATAGACCTTATTTGGAGTACTCACGCATCTGCACGACATAATCAAAACATCTTAAACCTGTGCTTAAAACCAATAGAGATAATTTCAATATGACCAGGGTCTAAAACTCTGTATGCTCGATCAACTATACCTTTATGGAAATACTCAAAAAATAATATAATAATAGAGCACAATACAAAATGTAACACAGACTGGCAAAACGGAAAAATAGAGTTTGCCTACAGTTTCATGCAGTATGCGCATAAGATCCAATTAGCAACAATGTTGCAGCTGCAATGCGGTAATATAAATTTGATGCTTTAGTTTCATTTAGTCTCTGGACATTTATTTATAAGGATAAGAGGATATCTTTATAATTATGTCCCCTGAAGATTCTAAGCGACGAAACTAGGGACGAAAATCGATCTAGCTTGGTCGCATTACTGGGAAAATTAGTTTTCACCCCAGCGGCTCGAACATGGCGGTTTTGCTGCTTGAAACCAGTGAGGAAAATGCAATTTTGCTGCGAGCGTGAAAAAAACTAACTTTTTAATTTTTCATATCGTAGGTTAGTCGCAGGTCATTTTTTCAAACTGCGGGGTGTAATACAAACTTAGAACATTTAACCTTCATTCTCTCTGTCACTTTCACTCCGTTACGAAACAAGAGAGAGATAAAATATGTCGATTTTTCATTCGACTTCGAAACTTCGTAGTAGGCCCCCAAAAAGCGGGATCGAAAAACTCGTTCCGAAACAAAATAAAATTCGAACTCTTGTTAAACTCGTATAAAAATATGAAACCTATATTAACTCTAATATTATTTTGATCATATAAGTATTTCATTATTCTAAAAATACAGTGAAGAAATGTGATATTTATTGCGAACATTTATTATTATAAGTCTTTAGTTTTTTTATATGGTGGACGAATATAAATTTATATACAGTTTCAGAACGCACTTAATATTCTTTAAAAAGTTAGCGCGATTGAACTTTTTAAATGTTATTCGTAATCGTATTACGTTTTCTTGGAGGTAAAACAAAACATAACTTAAACTAACTATTGTACTAAATATTTGTGAATCAAGTGACGAAGCCGCGATGTTTAAACTCCTCAAGAGTTGAGAGATGCCGTCAAAGTCGTCGTCTCGAGAGAAGTATTTAAAGACATACGAAATATTCAATAAATGGCGATCGGATAAAGGAGCAACCAACATCTCGGAAACAGTACTTCTGTCGTACTTAATCGAGTTATCCCATAACAAACAACCGACAACTATGTGGAGCATCTATTCGATGCTCAAAGCGACGCTGAAGACGAAACACAATATACATATTGAAACGTACAAAAAACTAGTTGGATTTCTAAAACGGTTGTCAGTGGGCCACAAGTCCAAGAAATCCAAAGTTTTAACGGCTTCCAACATTGAGAAGTTTTTAAACGAAGCTCCCGATTATAATTTCCTCGCTACAAAAGTAAGTATTGTGTATATAATATGTCTGCTGTAAATGTTGTATATAAGTGCACATTATTTAGGTACCTACGTTACGTATGTTACGAGTAATAGGCCAGAGCTTTGATTGAGTTGCATGCGGTTGCCACCAAGGTGTAGCATTTTGGAAATATTAATCTCATTTTATGTTTCATGTGCATCTGCTGCTTTCGCCTCTTAGGAATATGGGCGTGAGGATATGTATGAATGAATTGAAAATACAATTAATTATGCTACAATTATGGCGCGGCACGGGAAAAGGGCCCATTGTGCGGGTTGTCCTTAAAATTGACACAGTGGTCCCATTTTCCGTGCAGCGCCACGAATGATTGTATTTTTAACATGTTTGTGATAATTTTATACTAAAACTAGCTGATGCCCGCGGCTATAGGAAAATGTAAAATATTGAATTTTCCCGTGGGAGTTAGATGTTTTCCCGCTGGAAAAAGTAGCGTATGTCACTCTCCAGCTTCTAAACTAAACTATCTCCATACAAAAATCACATCAATACGACGCTCCGTTGCGACGTGAAAGAAGGACGAACATACAAACACACACGCACACTTTCGCATTTATAATATCAGTAAGGATTTAGGATATTCACACATAAAATTAATGTTTCAGGTTATCCTCATTATGGGAATTAACGGAGCATGCCGGACTACTGAACTACTAAACATTACTCTGAATGTCATCGAAAAACACTCGGAAAACTTGATTTTAGTAAACCTACCAAACACAAAAACAAATATTGACAGGTCTTTTGTGATTCGTGAGGAATACGCTCATATAGTAGAAGAATACCGAAAATTACGACCTGCAAACACGAAAACCGAACGATTTTTTCTACAGTATCGAAATGGAAAGTGTTCGCGGCAGCTTATGGGTGTTAATAAAATAGGCCCCACGTGAAATAGCCACATATTTAAAATTGCAAGACCCGCAGCTATTCACTGGCCATTGCTTCAGACGAACGTCGGCCACGCTCTTGGCAGATGGTGGAGCTGACCTGACCACATTAACCCTTCGGATACTTTAACGCTGACATTGCTGAAGGATAATACAATTTGCGCTTCTGTCATAGAGTCAATTTTCAATAGCACTGATCAGTGCTAAGACATACGAAGGGTTAAAGAGACATGGCGGGTGGAAATCAAATACCGTAGCAGAGGGATACATTGAGGACTCGATAGCAAATAAGTCCAAAATCTGCAAACGTATTGTAAACAACATAAACATAAAAAACTCAGACCCTTGGTCAGATCCACGTCCAGGTGCATCAAAAGAAGCGGATTACGTCGGAACCCGCAGTCAGCCGCCGACAATTACAGTGTCATCTCAATCACCAACTCAACGCATTGTGGACAACATAAATTTAAAGCACTCAGACCCTTGGTCAGAATCATGTCCAGGTACAACAAAAGAAGCGGATTATGTTAACCCGCCAGTCACCGACATTTACAGTGACATCTCAATCGCAAACTTCTGTCCAAAGAACTCTCAACGAAAACGAAACCGCTACAACTACTCAAGTTGAGAGCACTACAATTACACTTCCCAACAAAACCGTAACTTTCAACTTAAGCAATTGTAGTAATTTTACTTTTCATTTATAATTTTTTTCTTTATAAGTAAGTACATCTTGGACATTGGACAAGTTTGTATCAGCAAAATGCATAAACAAACGGACTTAACTTTTTCTTAACGTCATGTAAAGTTAATGTCATGGGAAAGAGTAATTGCAGTTAATGTTTGTTATTTCATATGTAAATATTTGTTGTTTAATTTTTTTACATAAAAATGATTTACTTGCTTTTATGTGGCGTTTTATTCCTTCGTGTTATATGTTCTCGCCATGAGGTGAAAAGTTGTATGTATCACACGAGAGCAAATATATTTGCATCTCGTGCCTTTGAGTCCCTCGCTACGCTCAAGATTCTAATTTTGAATCACTCGCTACGCTCGTGATTCAATTATAGAATCTTTCGCTTGCTCGGGACTCAACATCAACACTCGCAGCAAAAATCTACTTTGCTCTCTTGTTGAACAAATAACTATTTCTCTGATTTTTAAACCGAGCAGAGCCCGGATGCCTGAGTACTTAGATCTATGCTTTATACTTCTATACTAATATTATAAACAGGAAAAGTCTGTGAGGTGGTATCTTTATAAGTTTGTATTTCCGGAACCGGATATCCGATCTCGAAAATTCTTTCACCTGCGTGTAGACAGGACTTTCTGGTTGGTTATAGGTTTGCCTGTGTTCTTTGCAATACGTAAGCAAAGCCGCGCGGGCAGTTAGTAATATTATAAAGAAGGAAAGTTTGTGAAATGCTGTAAGTACCTACTTAGGGGGTAATCTTCGCGACTACTCATCCGATTTCAAGAATTCTCTCACATAGACCATATTTACCCTGCGGCTTTGCCTGATTTATTGGTCCAAGCCGCGCGGATGGCTAGTGTTAAATAAAACAAGTTTCAGTTTTATTAACTATCACAATACTGTGACTTAGGTGACAATTACAGTAGCCCCGATCACCTAATATAACGGTGTTACGCCTGAAATAAAATGTCGGTTTGTGCTTATGTCTGAATGATATTATTATCTGACGTCGTGTGAGTTGACCACCATCTTTTCCCAGCACGTGTGCATTGAAATTAGGTTGCCTGAATCTAAATCCTCATACTTTTTAAATCCCGAAAAACTTCATTGATTACTAAAAAAACATCGAATTTTATAGTCTCGGGCATTAACGTGAAACCGTTTGTGACAACTATAAAAAAGTTTAAAGACGCAAACTTCTCCGAACTCGAACCATGGCTATTCGGAAAAAAATATTCGAAGAATGTTAATGCCGAACTTCACTGAACTAGTTGGAAAACTTCTGGAACAGTTTACAAGGAGAGTTCATTAAGAACGTCGTTGGTTTTGCTATCGGCGTAATTTGAGGAGGTCAGCGTCGGGTATTTTATTTTTGACTAGGTCAATGAGGGCTGTAATCTTTCTTGGTCATGGCCTGCTTATTACCTTTTTTTTTGTTTTAAGTTTGTTTGCTCATCTCTGTCAATATCTTTCTATTTCACACAGAATGGGTACACGCTATTATTAACGTGTTATTATGGTTACAAAGACGTTTCCTTGTACGTCGAGTTTAATTTACCTATGTACGATATATCATTTGATACCTATTTAACAGTGGCACCGAAAGGTGAAGGAAAACATCGTGTGGAAACCTGTCTAATCCCAGTAAGATCTAGTTTTCCCTCTGAGTTAGGTCAGATGGCAGTCGTTTTAATAAAATTAATGCCTACGCGATCTTGGGGTTAGGCGCCAAAGCGGACTCCAGGGCCCCAAAATCGCTCGCTCACGAACAACCACGCTCACGCCAGCGTCGCACGTTTAAGAGCTCACAGAGCCACCAGTTGTATAACATAACGAAGTGCACCACCGACGGTAATACTCATAAAATCAAAACTCGCTTACTTATTGTTAGTGGTTTAGTGTTAGCTTTAAACCTTCATAAGGATTAACCCTTTATCGTCCGCTTACCGCTTATTACCACACCAATCTTCACAAGAAATACTCCACTTTCTATAAAGTGAGGAAATGAAGTTCTACCCACTCGGGACTCGTTTAGACTCCGCTGTAATTGGACTTGACTTGGCATTGTTTGACGTCAGTTTTGAAGCGTCCTCCGATTGGGACAGTTTTGTTTGTGACTCCATTTTGATTCGTTTCTATGAAATATTAAATTGATTTTAAAATCACTGAAATTAGAATAGAAACTTTTTTTTTACATTGACTTGATGAATATTTATAGCTATTTTTCTATGTTAATTATATTGCACATTATCCAGATATTATTATGTGAGCTAATCACAAGAGCTAATAAAAATGCCCTACTATCCAAATAGGAGAGGGGAGGGGAGATTGGATGTTTGGATGTTTAGATATTTGGATGTTTAGATGTTTGGATGTTTAGATGTTTAAATGTTTGGATGTTTGTTACTCAATCACGCTTAAACGGCTTAACCAATTTAGATGAAATTGTGCACCAAGAGAGTTTATAGCCTGGCTTAAAATATAGTACAGTTTTTATCCCGGGACAAAACAAACGAAGTTGCGGGCGGAAGCTAGTTACACATCAGGCTGAATTTTTACCCGACTGCCAAAGGAGCGGAGGGTTATGTTTTTTCAAATATTTCTGACCATCTAACTCTGGCAAAAGTCAACGCGCAAGACAAAACCTACAGTTATCCTCGTGTTTGCCTCTTGTGAAGGTAAGGTAATGTTTTTTTTGTGACTACGAGTTAATCGCATGGTTAGCGAATTATAAATATTTTATTTGTTTTGGATTACGGATGAAAATCAGTCACATCCCCCTGTTACTACTCTGGTCTTTTTATTACAAGCTTTATTTTATTTCAACTTAACTTTGTAATATGCCAAAGCTCGTGGTAAGAAAATAAAATTACAGGGAAAAATTCATTGCTCCGAGCTAGATTAGAAGTATCGACGAAGGGTCCATGTCAACACGACCAGCAGCTCTAACTAATTGAGCTATCGGAACTGACGCTCGGGCCAACGGGAACGGACTAGTTCGTAGTAGTAGTAGTAGTAGTTAGTTAGTAGTATAGGGACGCGTGTAGCGACATCTACCTAGACGCTTCTTAAACGACACCAACGTCTACTACTACCAATGTAATGGGGTGGCCCATCGTTCCAGACTATTTTGTAAACATAATAGCCACCCCATCCTTGGTAAAGTTATAAAGTTAGCAGCAACGCTTGCTAACGAAATTATACATATCAGATTAAAAGAAAAATAATATATGAAATTAATTGTTCTCAGCCAGATGTTTAACAAGCGTACTTCTGACACCTCCCCGTGTAGTGTCGGGATAAAATTTCACCACCCCCTTTCTTCCCGTGGGTGTCGTAAAAGTCGACTAAGGGAGCAGGGTTGAAGTGTGTTGTGGGCGATGGGCTAGCAACCTATCACTAGAATATCACACACATCACATCACACACACATCACACATATTCACATTTTGTCGATCTTTTATACCCACATTTTAGCTAAAAGTGGCACTGGAACATAAGTTTCATGTGCTCTGCCCTTTTGGGAATTAAGGCGTGAATCTATGAATGTACTTCTGACACACCGGGCCAGCCGTTCTAATCACCTGAGCTATCGGAAGCGCTGATCGGATCAGCTTTTACCTGTCCTGGTCTGTGGAGGAAAATTAAATCTGTATCTGTAATCAAATAGCAATTCTAATTCTCATTTGACCAACTTGCTGGGGTCCAATCAATAAATTTTGTACACACATTGAAGGCAAGTGGCAATTAAAAATTAAAGTACTTACTATTCAGTGCCAGGTGCAGTGTAGGGCTCCGTATGTTTTTGCTTAATGTTACGCAAATGGAACTCAGAATCGAAAAATAGTTTTTATTTTTTATTTTTATTTAGAAACACAAACAGTCGCTTAAACAAATATATAAGGGGTACACATAGAGTACCAACAGACATAATGCTAAAGACCTGGAGGTTCATTAATATTATGATAATTGTGTTAACAAAAAAGGAATCTTAATCTTGCAACTAAAAATGAATGTAGACATTTTTCGGTTAGAATACCGACAAGGAGATCTGAAGAGTAACATTTACATTAGGTAACTATAATACTCCTGGAAGGACTAAGAAAATAACTTACATTTTACTAACAATTTGATACTTAACAATGATTGATGAAAAGGATCAATATCGATCAGATACTTATTATAAAAACTAGGGACTCGCCTGAAAACAGTATGCCGTGAGTAATTTTTGCGGGCAAAGCTGATATGGAATAGATATCTAGGACGTAAGGGGTGACGCGGGCAACTAAAAGTAACCAATTCCAAGAGGTTCGGACAGTGTATCACACCTTTTAGAATGTTTAACAAAAACATCACATCTAAAAACTGTCTCCGGCTATGAAAGGAAGGAAAACAGAAATGCTTCGCAGCTGACGCGGAACGCTCGATATAATTACCTGTTCTATAACACAGTGACTTTAGGAAAATATTTTGGATCCTCTCCAAATGGTCAATATGGACTTGGTGCTAAGGTGTCCAAACAACACAGCCAAACTCAAGGATACTCCTAACGAAAGAATTAAATAATAATTTATAAGAATTTGGGCGCCTGAAAGCCTTTTTTCTGAAAATAGTTTTCAGAATATCACAGTATTGCACGGGCTATCCAACGACACTCAACATCATAACATTCATCATCTTCATCACCATAACTGCTGAAACACGTCCACTTGGACATAAATTTGCATGCTTTCTCTCATTATATGTAAAGTTAGAATTTTACATCGATCCGATCGCATCGTTATTGTAACAAGGCGGAGAACCAATCAACAAGGTATTTTCTGCATGTTTTTTTATTATGAAGTTAAACAATACCTTTCTTTTCGTTGGAATCAAATAGGTACACATAGTCGTTTCCTCTAAATATATCTATCAATGGAAGTTGAACAACATTCTCCTCTGATTTAGTACATATATATACCTATATACAATATGCAGTGTAGTTTCATGTTTCATTACAATAGCTTACCCCACTTCGTTATTGCATAATAGAAAGAGTTCGTGAATTAAAGTTAGTGGGTATACTATTAATTAGGTATTGAAAAAAAAACAATCATTCTTACATTCGTTAGGCCATACCTTTTTCAATTCTAGTGGGAACCTTGTGGCTTTATGATGTGTTTGGTTATTGGAAATACAATTCTAGGCATTCTTCAACACGTGTGTTGAAAGCAAATGTTCTTCGATACGTGTTCCAACATCTTACCGTTTCGTTGCATCACTCTCATTTACTCATTTTTACAAGCGAACAATAAGAGAGAGCATGATAAGCTGAAGCTACGTTTATCTTAAGCGTGTATGTGCTTTAATCTGCCTGTGTTTCTTATTAATGGAAAACTCGTTTAACAAATCAATTAAAACTTAATTACACACTTTCGCTGGCTGGTTGGTGACTTATGCGTGTTTTCCTTGTGTCCGTAACAGTGAAGCAGCAACATGTTTTTGAAAAAAGGTCTTATTTGGTTATTCTGCTGCTTTTATTTTATAGATGCAAAACGGCCAAATACGTACTCAAACCCTAGTACGTACATAGCTAAGTACAAAAATACTATACAAATTTTCATAATAACATTTTCTACAGTTTATAAAAAAGTGTTGCCATAATCCATATGGTTTTTCAAGACATGAATTTGGACACTAACTTTGGATTTGTGTCAGTGCAAGTATAATATATATTTATTGCTCTCTCTAAAAGTCATGTTTTTATACGATTGGTTAAGCAGGCCGAAAGACCACGCCCAAATAAAACCCTTAATTAAGAAGGTCTTAAGCATTACCTCCATTGGGCTTCCCTTCCTCTCTATCTCGTTAAATCCCAGCTAACCGTTTATTTGCTGGCAATAACCGAATCTTCTTACCAAATCGAAACAAATGTTTCAATATGAGAATTAGTTTTAAATTTACAAACATTGGGGAATTCATTTGGATGTTTAAATTAATAAATCTCATTACCACTAAGCATTTTTTTTAGTTGACATGGATTACTATCTGAGTTATCTTCGCAACACTAACTGCTACAGTAAAGAAGGGCTGCACCATTGTGAAAAAAGCTGTCAGAATGTGCCTGTGTTATGTCATGATGGGGAGTGCTACTGTCATCAGAGTGTTGTACAAGCTATGAGCCCACCAGAACCGAGTGTAGGTAAGGACAATCAAGATTTCTAATAAGTCAATTCTTAGTTAATATATCTAAACCCGTGTTTTTATTTATACTTACTTTGTGTTATTTCTTGGGAACAGCTTTCCATATTTCAGCTCGAAAACAGGACGTTCATATTAAAATATCTGCACAAATTGCCTCAAAAAAGGATGAAGAACGAGGTACTGCCGTTACTTCAATACATTAATACATATAATGTACACTTTTGTGTTTAACATTATTTTGACATCATCATCATTACAAACTTAAGAGGTTCTTGTCTTTGGAGTAATCGTCATTCTGTTCTTCTCTCTGCCACTGTTTTGAGCTCCTGATACGACATCATTACATTAACTTTATTTTTAGCTTGATCCATAATCGCACGTCTTGGTCTCTCCCTGCCTCTCCTTCCGTCTATCTTTCCTTCAACTATAGTTTGTATGTTGTTATATATATATATATATATATATATTGTCAGGTCATATCAGACATATCACAACGAAGATGAATTGAAAGAAATCGACGTCTCTTGTTATGTATTTTGCCTCGTAGTTCTAAACAGGAAGTTTTCTCCTTACTTACTTATGTCATCCTCCTGGCTAGCGTGTTCCTGGTTGTACCCGAAAGGAGCATGGAATCCGCTTTAGCATGTCATCGCAAGATTTGGTGTAGGCACTAGTTTACGAAAGTGACTGCCATGTGACCTTCCACCCCAGAGGCAAAAGTAGATCTTGTTGGGATTAGACCGGTTTCCTCGAGATGCTTTCCTTCACCGTAAAGCTACTGTGAAATATCAAATGGACCTTTGAGCCGGGTGCGATGCGGGGTTTTTTAGATTTAGTATTTTAGTTATTATTCATCTTTATTATCATTTTTTATCTTTGATCTTTATACTTACTATTTATTATCATTATTTTTATTTCGTTTTAAAGCCTTTATTATTATCTGTTGTTGTTTTTTTATTTATAGTAAATATATTAAATATATCGCACATATGATTTTAGGAAAATCAGTGGTACGAGATACGGTTCGTAATATCACGTTGCTCTGTAAGCAAATTGTCTTGTGTGTAGTTAAATTCTAACCCCTTTATTCACAAAACTTTAAATCCCGTGTTAAACATAATGTGTATTGTTTTTTCTTATGAACACAAATGTCAAAATGACTCACAGACGAATTTTAACGGCAACTAAGGTAAAATGGGTTTGATGAACGTTTATGATTACGGCCTTAAGCATTTACATATTTCTGTGCAGAAATCATACTGACAGAGGAAGCTCTCCGCCCTGCCCTGAGACACCAAATAGCCCACTTCTGCCCAGATCTTAAAGTAGCTCGGAAATGTATAAGAACGTGTATCAAACAGGGCAAGCCTGCGTTTTGTGGGAAGGACCACAATTGTTATTGTGGTCATAAATACGGACCGAATGATTCAAACAACAAACAGAATGCATTGGACGTCTATAAGCAGTTTTCTGACATGTACGCCAAATATCTTGGAATTAAGAATATTGACTATAACGATGGAAATAGGATGGGTACCGATAGTAAAGAGAAGAAGAAGAATGACGATAGCGATGAAGATAAGAAGGATGACAATAACGATGAAGATAAGAACGATGAAAGTAACGACGAAGATAAGAAGAATGACAATAACGATGAAATTTACCACGATGAAGACTCTGATTAAGCGATTTTATGAAATAAATGGAAGTTACTAAATAACATTTTCGTTCTGTTTTCGTCTGAGCATTGTATTATGCCATTTTTTTATATGTGTAATATTAACAAGACAAATATGACGCACACAAATAAGTCTATTTTATCTTTATATGTTATAACAGTGGTGGTTATTGGGGAATGGAAAACCGACATTATTCACTCAGTAAGAATAAGAAAAAACTATTCACTTAAACAACCCTTGTAACAATATTTTCTTCTGCCAAACTGCAGGACAGTTTGTTGGTAAGTGTTATAATGAATGAAGCGAGGTACTAATCATGATTTATCAAAAATATTATCAAAGTTTTCGTTCCACTTCTAGGCACAAATTTCCACTTTAAGACGAGAGGAAATATGGTTTGTAGTGTAGAGGTGAGGTATAGCTTGATGATAATGATTATCTATATCTTTGAATTTTTCTTCTTAAGTGTAATGGAATTGGGAAAAATAAAATAGGCCAAATTGTCGACGGATTAAAAAACAGGCATAATACTCGTGGAGTCGAGCCTGTAATATATGTTTTCGACCAAAATCTTCGTCTTCAAACAGCGTACGTTAAAGATTCAATTTGGAAAACTCTGTTATTCGACTAAAGCGACAGAAATTGCTTACGCACGTAATCCTAGTATCGATTCGGCGAGACTGGTTCGCTGTCTTGTCTCTGATTTATATGCCGCGAACAGAGTCCGACCTCGCTTGAATTTTAATTATCACAACCCTTTTACCAAGGATTTAAAGTACAGGAATTGTGCTGTTTTTAAATCATAAATGTTGATTAGATTTCGCTATTGATAATTTTATTTAGCTTACGCATACGTATTACACCGAAAGATTAATCTTGGAATACACTCTATGATTGTCTGATCGAGAGGACAATAAGCTTTCTACTTATCTAGCCAGACGAAGGTACTTGGAGTACCTATCCTTCACCGCCTGTCAGAATTCAAGATACTTGTAATATTATTATGCCACTGACTTTGTTATAAAGAAGAGAGTTTAAGGCCCGTTTCATTAAACAATATTTGACTGGGATAAATACAATACTGCAGTAAATTAACTCGAGAGTGATATCAAACTTGATAACTGTTTATTTATACTTACGAGCAATACGAGCATAGGTCAAGTTCTATGCGAGTCTAAATTACCTGCTAGGCTCTCTGTAGGCACTAAGGATATCACAGTTATTAAATATACAATTGTTAAAGTAGTAACAATGTTCCAAGTGATATCCTCCAATTCAGATAAATCATAAATATACTTACTTACATACCATATACATACACACTATGACACCTTTTACTCAGTTTAAAATTTCCTGTGAAATTTTAAATTTATTTAATATGCGGTCCAGACAACATGAGTTATTATTAACACGCTTTTATTAGGTCGACCTGTATGTAACTAACTATGTAATGGAATCTAAGGTACCTTATTTAACGATATTCCAAGAATCGTCATCATCATATCAGCCGAAAGCCGTCCACTGCTGGACATAGGCCTCCCCGAAAGAGTGCCAAAGCGACCGGTCCTGCGCCACCCGCATCCAGCGGGAATCAAGAATCTTAGCGTCATGAAAATTGGCAGCTGTATGTAGTTCTGATGACAATACAATAATATGGAACTGTCGAACTGATCTGATGATGGAGCCGGAATATATGAACTGGAACTTCATGATGGAACATCGTATCATAGCTGTGTTTGGATTTGTTAGAAAAGTCTTGTAATGAACTTTGACCACAATTAGGTTAAAAGCGTGTTTTTCTAGTGTTTTCTAAACTATTATTCTTTTAAGTAACCTCTGCCCTGTTTGGAAATACCTCCATCTTATCCAACCTATCGATCTTCTTCTAAAATTCGAAATAGAATCCATTCTTAACATCCGTTTCAGCGAGCAGGCATGGACGCAAGCCTCCTTACCGATAAGACACGGTGGTTTGGGTACTCGCAAAATTTCCAGTATTGCTCTGCTGGCATTCTTGGCTTCTATTCATAGCACCTCAGATCTTGCAGGTAAAATCCTTAAGGCCTCCCCGGCTATAAAGTGCGAGATTGCGTGCCTGGTTGAAGCCTCGAATGCCTGGCTGGCTGGACCGAGCCCAAATTATCCATCCAAATCAAATCAAATCAAATCAAATCAAAACATTTATTCGTGACAAACACAACACAGATAATAAAAGAAATGAAATAAAAGGAACATTTTGCTTTGCCACGAAATGGACCGAGCTCAGCATGTTGTAGCATCCGTAGCGACCTCAAATACAAATAGTAGGGCAGTTTCAGGTGATAATGTGGGCACGCTGGACAAAACACCAAATTTTTTTGAGGTACTTGTTAGGTCCATAGCTTTAAGTTTTTGATAGGAACCAACTCCTCCTACGGCCATCTTTAATTTTATGGCGGCCATTTTGAATTATACGTACATCATAATATCTCGAGTTCTAAATAACGTAAAATCACAAACTTAGTGTCTAAATATACATATTTGGGGTCAAAGAATTCAACTAGATATTTTTTTAGAGTCAAGTTCCTAAATGATATCAAACGGAACCCTGTTCCTAAGCTTCCGCTGCCCATCCGGCTGTCTGCGTATCAGCAATAGCTAGACTATGCAAATTTTCACAGAAATTGTTTTTCTATTGCTGCTTTAACATACATTCATAAAAATAAAAATAAATTAAAAATTAAACAGTGCTCTCATACATACCTTGTAATATAATACCTTGACTTCAATATGTATAATAATCAGCTATTTAATATTGAATCATGACGTGGAAAAAAACAGTAGTTACAACATCATGAAATTTATTGTGCGGTGGTTATTTCCAGTGGTTTTTATGGCTGCAAAAATATTCTAAAATGCAATAAAAGTTTAAAATTATGTTTATAACTAAAAGTAAATTTGAATTAACTTTATTAAACCATCAACAAGTTTCAAACTTCTTTAAAATATTTATTTCTAGTTTTTGGTTCAGATATCAGATGCCAGAATTGTTGGCTTTTTACCTGATTGCCGCAGAATGACAATGATTTGGTTTTTTCTACACGTTTTGTATCCTAGATAGATTGACGGATTTTAACACGTTCACAGTCTAGTGCCCCATGCATGGGTCACGACGAACTATCTCCACAAGTCGGTGCCCCGTACATGGGTCACTAATAGCCGCACTCAAATCACTATAATTATAGTTTAGGATAGTTAGCGAAGAATTAGCTATCAATTAACTCTTAATTTGTTGTTTTTTTTTGCTGATTTCATGGTTGGCCCCATAGTACAAGTTGCTCAGTGTGACCCTCCCCATCATCCCCTGGCACTTCAGGCCCCGTAGCATGGATGGCGTTATCACGCGATAAGTGACAGGATAGGCGCGTCGTCTCGTTCTATCGAACGGTGTCAGCCAGGGACGGAAGCTCTATCCTGTCACTTATCGCGTGATAACGCCATCCATGCTACGGGGCCTGATCACGACTTTAAAATCACCTTGTACATTGTAATAATCCAAGTGCGTACGCGGTCGTTTCATAGTGACCCAATTTTTTTGTACGTCCAAGAAAATTGAAACATTTTGTAAGGGGACTGTGAACGTGTTAACATAATATATTTTATTTCACATTAACTTTTTTTCTCTTACTTTGGTCATTGAACTAATAATTACATTTTATGAATAGCATTACTTACAATCGTAAAATATAGCACCTAGTTTGGTTAGCTGAATCTGCTATTTGGAATTTGTATCGATATTGATTGCATACAGTCCAAATTATTCTAATCTTTTTCCGTTAACCTCATCCTAATGGGAGCGTTAAAATTGGTCCGTTGCTATAAACAAAGTAATTACTCTATACTTGCTACGCAAAAAATAACCAGATAAACAAAAAACAGTGTAATTGAAATAATCTTTTAGGAATTTGATCATGGTAACTTCCACGTCAAATTGGCACGAAACAAAAATATTTTATAAAATAATTTGTTTCGTTAGCGAGTGTAATCAATTATACTGGTTATACTGGATATTTTTTACTGGTCGTTACAGCTCTCTCTTGCATGCATCGCAGTTCATGCTAACTAGATTTTTGCTAACAGAGAAAAAATTACAACACGAGCTCCATGCAAGTGACAGCCGCGCTGTAACTACCAGTATGAATGAGCCCTATTAATAAAAAAAATACAATTCACAATCGTCTCTCGGCAATTATGTAACATCGGCATCGGCGTCTCTCGGCATTTGTGTATACATGGTATTATTGTATGTTGTGTTTGTATTGTATTTTTTTATTGTATTTTGTAGAATGAGAGTTTATTAGAAGTTCGAGTTCGAGGTTGTAAAATTCTTTACGTCACACCTGTTCATAGTGCGAGTTTTACTGCACGCTGCGCGTACGGTACAACTCGCATTGTGGCCAGATGGAGACGTAAAATTGTGTACTCACCACGGGCGGTAATTCGTAAAGCCCCAGATCGCATATTTATGGCAAACACCTGCGATCTGGGCCATTTACGAATTCACCGCCCTAGGTACGTAATGTACTATATTACTTGAATGTACCTATTTCATTACATTTCTAAATAAATACGAAAAAACAAAGTAATATTTATGTCATTACATTAATATAATATACAGAATCTCTGTCGTCCATTTCGTTGAATTTGACATGTGACGCGTTAGGCAAAAATCCCTTCGGCATACACGTAGGAGTATACATCTTTTTTACCTATATACACTTAATAACTATATTTTAATTTATGAAACTTGTAACTAGTTTATGTAAATTTAGATTCGTTTGTAAATAGGTTATCAAACTGATGTAAGAGTGACAGATCAAGTTTAAGAAAAAACTGTTACGCCCATGGGCGTAATTTAAGCTATTGTAGCGCTGTATGCGGCATGTTATAGAGCTTCTTGCGACCAAGTGTGATGAAAAATATGTTGCCTTATTCAAGTACCTACGGTTATTTTTTATAGCCACGGCCTCATCTGCGTTGAACGGCAGATGTGCTCGTGAGCAATGACGTGGGATAAGTTTAATTTATAAACGGCGATGAATAATTTCAGGCTATCCGTTTAAATGTGGTTGGAGTTGTTATTTACAACCGGCCTCTACTCATCCCTCCACTCCTATATCTCAGTCTTTTTTATTTATAACCACGTCGCACGGTGGGCTGGATGGCTCGAAAAGAGGACATTCGCACTTTTTTCAGAAAATCATTTTTTGAAAAATGCTATCCAATAGAGAATTATATGAGGAACAATAAATGTGGTATACATTTTTGCGAAATAAGGCATATTGACAGCAGAAAAAAATAAAGTCTGTTTTTTTTGTATGGGACCCAAAAATAGGTATCTTGTTTCTCAGAAACTATTAGAGGTCCCGTCTTCTACCTTTCAAGACTTTGTTTTTCTACTTTTATAGAGTAAGAAACGATAAGCAGATTTTCTATGCAGGTGCTGTTTTTTTTTTTTAGTCCAGTAAAAGTTAACACATTTTAGATTTTTTCGTTTGTCTTTTTTGGGATGCCACAATATTTTTTGATAGTTTAATTCTATAATATTAATAACAAGTTACAGATGCGACGATTTTTGACATTTTTTTTTTGGGAAACAGTTGATTTTGGTTCAAATTTGTTGTTGTACTAATTATAGAAAATAATACGAGCGACGACCATGAATATAATCTTTTTGAAATGTTAGAAAATACCAATTAATAACTTTTTCACTAAGTGTAGTAATTTTTGTATTTAGGTATATGTATTTTTTTGAGAAATGTTATTTATGTATCGTTATTATTATACCATAACCATATTACTTTTTGTTGTTTATTGTTTATTTTAAATGACATGTGTCTATTGTAAAACATTAGATTATTTCTTTTTAGTTGTATGAAAAATGTAAAAAATGTACTTAGGATTTTTTTATAACTTAATAAACGTTACATATATCATGTGTTATCATCATTTTTACTTTTAACTATCGAAATATAATGTAAAAACCCAAAAAAGACATAAACGAAAAAATCTAAAATGTGTTAACTTTTACTGGACTAAAAAAAAAAACAGCACCTTAATAGAAAATCTGCTTATCGTTTCTTACTCTATAAAAGTAGAAAAACAAAGTCTTGAAAGGTAGAAGACGGGACCTCTAATAGTTTCTAAGAAACAAGATACCTATTTTTGGGTCCCATACAAAAAAAATAGACTTTATTTTTTTCTGCTGTCAATATGCAAAAATGTATACTACATTTATTGTTCCTCATATAATTCTCTAGTGGATAGCATTTTTCAAAAAATGATTTTCTGAAAAAAGTGCGAATGTCCTCTTTTCGAGCCATCCAGCCCACCGTGCGTCGGTGCTTTCCAAACATTTATAGGCCAGTCATATTTGACCAGTCAAATCGCTGAAACCGCAAACTAACGGCTAGTTCTGATTTTTTAATACGTTGGAACACTACCAGTACCGTATATTCAAGTTTGCAGCTTTGAAAGACCTTAGCCCACCTGATGGTAAGCGGATATCATAGCCTTGCGGATCACAATAATTCATAAACATTTTGCAGGCTATTTAATGCCTCACTCTTGATACAGTGCACCTTCGGGAGCTTTGGCGACCATACTCTCCGTCAGGAACACAACTCCACATGCCTCCGGAACTATTAGTGTTAAATTATATTATGGCTGCGGACTTCTGTAAAGTGGAGTGGTACTTCTTCAGTTGGGCTGGTCCAAATATAAGCGAGATTAGATTTTAAGAAGAAGTCATAGGAGGTCAGATTTATACTGGTTCAACAAAGATGAATTCTAGTAAGCGTTGTGAATACCTGCCTTAGAATGATTTCGTTGGGTAATAAATACATCTGGGTGGATTTACAAACTTTTATAAGTGTCACAAGCCAATTATAGGTATGAATATATATCACAAAAAACCTTCAAATATATTTTTTACACGTTGATCACATAAAAATATGGTCAGGAGTAACATAATCTTGAACATAGTTATAAACAAAACCTAGAAAAAAATAATTGAATTTGTATATAACGGCGCGCAGTGACTGAGGCATATCACATTCGCGGATTCGTCCAAACAATTCAGGACAACATCACTTTGGAACAACTTACATAAAAGCACTATACCTACATCAGTAAAAAGATAATTTAATTTCACATTACAACGTATATTATTGAGTATAAATAATCAACAAAACGATCGGCTATTATGTCTCTCTCACACATTTACCCAGGCAACGACTTCGGGAAACTACCTGCAAATATCTGACTGACCGAAGGCGCTGACGCTATGTTTGCAATACGAGAAAGTATATCAGTTGTGCTTACGCATTGAAGTGAGCAGACGTGCAGTTGTGCGTTTTTAAGCGATTCACATGGTGGTCCAGGCAATGAACTGACAACTTGTATGGAAAAAATGACAATTTTGGAAATCATTTATAATAGCTTATTTTTTATGTGTAACGGATATATTTTCAATTACATATTTACCCAGCGACAAAATCCGACAAAATTTCAGACATCGAAAAAATGATAAGTTAACTGGCTTCCGAAAAGTCAGTAAAAATATTAATAAATGTTTTTGTCTTTATTTTGGTTCATTTACGAACCAAACTTTTTCGTCTATAATATTCAAAATAAATCGTACAAAAAAAGATAATGCATGCTTTATTTAAATCTACATAATTACTTCCGGGTGGAAAGTTTGTCGGATTCTTGACTAAATCATCTCAGAATAACATTTTCAAATGAAATCAACAAAAAAAACGCTATTATAAATTTATGTTTTTCAAAACCGTATTTTGCCTGGAGTATGGTGTGTATTTCCAGCGATGGATTTTCGTTCTCTAAGAAGCATTTCGATGGATAATAATTTAAGAATATAATTTAAGCATATCTATAGAACGTCATCACTTGAAATAATTTTTCAACGTTTTATATCTCGTTAGGTTCTTATGTTGGCGTTAAGATCATGTATTCATCGCGCGTATCGTTTAGCCGTTATCACAACAAACGTTCGTGGGCGTCATTTCCCTGGCGTCTTTTCGCTGTATTTCTGTCCATCGAAATGACGAACTCGCCATGCAAATGACTGTTAGGCTGCCTTTCCACTGAAGCGGAGCGGTGCGGAGATGTGCGGAATTGACCAATAGAATTTAAGTCACTGAAAGGAGCGGAGCTTAGCTTAAATTCTATTGGTCAATTCCGAACATCTCCGCTCCGCCTCAGTGGAGCCGCAGCCTTAAATATTTAATTGTCACAAATTGAAATTTTTATACCTACTATTTATGTTATATTTTATATGTATAAGTAAACCGTGCTTAGAAACATACAGCCGTTATTCACTGCCGTGAGCTTCAGTTCGATGGTACAAATAATTATAGTCGCTGTTTGCTACTAAACTATTGTCTTTTAACCGGTGTCTTATATGCCTTTAAAATTATAATGCAAATTCATATCCCATAGGAATCGAATTTGTAAATGTAGACGACGCTATACAACCGCACCTGAAACCGAAAACCTGTAAAATAAAAAGAAAAATATTAATTAGTATAAAATTTGGCAAAATAACAAATGTAGGTACTCACCGCAGTTGTTTCCTATGTGTTGAATAAACGTGTGCGCGAGCGCATGCATATGTGTGCATCGGCTATCGGCCAACCCCGTTTAGTTACCTTACAGCTTCCGAGCGATACACGCATGTCCATGTACTCAAGCACTTTACCTTAAAAAGCAACCCCTATCGTTTTAATTGCGCTCCTCTCGACCTGTGCCTGCACCCGTCGCCTACAAATGGTCCTAACGAACCGGATCTTGAGGAGTACAGCCTGACAACAGGGTTCACAGGAATGTTCAGCACACCGCCGCGCACAATGGTTAAGACGCGAGGCGCTCTCGATAGAGAAAAGTTGAAGCATACCACGGAAGTAAATAGTGAAGTGCGTTCGCATAAGTCATGCCCAGGTGACTCAAAAGGAGAATTAACGGATCGCGCCAACCAGTTCGACGCAAAGGCACCCAGTTTAAGAAGTATGCCCGCTGTAAAAGAGGGTAGCATAAAAACTGAAACCGAACATGGTCTTCATAGGTCCACCACGTCTTCAAACAAAGCTTCTGTGTCCTCTCTGCAAGCAAGAAAAAAACAATTAGAGTTAGACGCCGCTGAAGCTAAAGCTAAAATTGAGAAAGATTTGATCGATAAAAGGTTAGAGGCGGATCTCGCCGCTCTCGAGGAGGAGATGTCCCAAAGGTCCCAACAATCTTTGGCTGGAGCATCATCTGCTGGAACAGCTCACAAAGTGGAGCAGTGGCTCGAAAAAAGTCAACAAGACGAGCTAGAAGAGCAAGTTCTCACCGCACCTCGGCTGGAACCGAAATCTGCGACAAATGGACTGCAGCATCTAGCCCAAGCGATGGAAAAACTGGCTACCACAACTCAAAGTGCTAATACTCAACTTTTATCTCGATTAGCCACCTCAAAGGACTTACCGTTATTTTATGGTGAAGCACTCGAATGGATTCAATTTAAGAAATCATACCAGCAATCGACGAAGTTATGCAACTACAGTGATAGTGAAAATATCGCCAGACTGGATAAATGCCTCCGCGGCGAGGCAAAAGAGACCGTGTCATCCCTACTTACGAGCGACACCTCACCACGCACTATCTTGGAAGCGCTCGAGCTACGGTTCGGAAGACCCGACTTGATTATAAACAAAATCATGTCACAATTTAAAAAATTGCAACCTTTACCGCAAGCTTATCACGTCGAGTTAGTGAATTTCGCAGTTAAAGTGAAGAATTACGTAGCCGCTGCCGAGTCTATTAATCAGACTGACTATTTAAGAAGCCCCGAATTATTAAATATCGTTATATCGAAGTGTCCCAGCCAGCTTATAAACAAATGGGCAGACTACATATACGACCACTGTGATTCGAACAAAGCTAAATTACAGTTATTCTCGGAGTTCCTGCACAGAGAAGCTACTAAAATTGCTGCTGCTGGTGTAACTCATATTCAATCGCAAATTGAACACAAGTTTCCAAAAAGAATGGATGACAGAAAAATTCAAGTTCACTCAGTTCTAAACAACGATAATGTTTTTAATGCAAAATGCAAGTTCTGTCGTGTGTCATCTCACTCACTCTCAAGTTGCATTAAATTCAAGCGCGCACTACGCAAAGATAAATGGCGCTTCATCAAAATAAATAGAATGTGTCATAAATGCTTGTTGCTAGGCCACGGTAAAGAGACATGCCCGGCCGCGCCGTGCGACGTCGACGGCTGCGGGCTGCCCCACCACCGCCTCCTGCACTGGCCGCACAAACCCAACCCAGCATCTCGCAGCGCCAGCACTAACGAAGATCAAAATGACACGTTCCCAGTGATTCCGACAACTGAAACTGAAAACCCTATCACCACGACCGAGACGGTTACTCATACAACCCTGGCTCCAAGTGCAAGTGTCATGCTACAAACAGTTCGCGTAAATCTTCATGGACCAAGTGGTATTATTACTGCGCTCCTAGATGGAGGGGCGACCGTGTCCTTGATATCAGCTGATCTTGCTAACTGTGTCAATCTACAAGGTCAGGCCGAAACGTTACGCATCAAGGGCGCCTGGAACTCAAACATCGTATGTAATAGTGAGTTGGTGAACTTTAAACTTTCAAACATGAATGGTGAACAATTCGGGATACGTGCACGAAAAATAAGTGAGCTAGACTTACCTACACAGGACCTATCGAAAGTGAACTTAGATAACTACGAACATTTGCGTGATTTAAAACCCGTTTTGTCGTGTGATAACGCGACGCCCAAAATATTAATCGGTCAGGATAACTTTCACCTGATTATGCCCCTTAAGACTGTTTATCGGAGTAAGCACGACCCCTGTGCGACTTTAACACCGCTTGGGTGGTGCCTGCACGGAATCGTACCTGTAGCTGCTTACGGTCAAAACGGCCGTACTTTAACCGCTGAGCATACCTTAACGACGACGTTGTATGAGCGCGCCAAACCGGCCGCTGTTATAACTACCGCCTGCACTTCGCCCTCCATTGCCACCCCCGCGGGCATCCACGCCGCGCGGCAGGAGACGCACACATGCGCAGACGCAGACAAATACTCGTCACAACAATGGCCAGACCATGCACTTAGCGACAGCGAAGATAAACAGCTACATGAATTGGTTCGCCGATCCTTTGCGCTTGAATCGATCGGCGTGAGCTCTAAGCCACGAGTAAATAAGGACGACATCCGCGCAGTCAACATCATCGATAACTCGGCAAAGTTAGTTAATGGGCGTTATGAAGTAGCCCTGCCATGGAAAAATGATATGAAAATGCCTGACTCGTACCCAAATGCATATAAGAGATTCCTCACAGTGGAAAGGAAGATGTTGGCATGTGAAAGCTATGCTGCGAGATATAAAGACCGAATTAATCATTTATTTGGAAATGATTACGCCAGGTTATTGTCAGAGGACGAACTGCAAGTTCAACATAGCCGAATGTGGTATATACCCCATTTAGGGGTGGACAATCCGAACAAACAAAAGCTAAGATTAGTCTACGACTGCTCAGCAACTACCGCTGGCTGGTCTTTGAACGATTACCTTCTTCAAGGTCCCGACTTGCTACAGTCTTTATTTGCTATCATGCTACGTTTTCGAGAAAAGCCTGTAGCAATCATGGGAGACATCAAGGATTATTATCTACGCATTAAAATAAACAAAGAAGACCAGCACGCACTAAGATTCTTGTGGCGCGAAAACGAAAACAGCGAGCTGAAGACCTATGTCATGACGTCATTACCGTTCGGCGCGAAGTGTTCATCATTTATAGCACAACATGTTAAAAACAAAAATGCAATGAAATTTCAAAAAGAAATGCCTGAAGCCGTCGAAGCTATATTGAAATCACACTATATGGACGATTATATAGAAAGCGTAGAAAGTACAGACTCTGCTATGAAAATGATACGCGAAGTATCCAAAATTCACATACAAGGTGGTTTCGAAATAAGAAATTGGATATCAAATAAACAAGAAGTGTTGGAATACACACCAAAAGAAACCTTAAGTGAGAAAGCAATAAGGTTCAAAACTGGATGCGACGATTTACCTGAAAGGACGCTCGGGCTGCTGTGGTTCCCGCTTAGCGACACCCTCGGCTTCGATTTATCACTAAAGCGCATTCCTTCTGAGATAACAAAGTTAGAAAGAAAACCTACCAAACGCGAACTCCTGCGCATATATATGTCAATATTTGACATTTTCTGCTTCCTGGCCCCGTTTACTGTCAAAGCGAAAATAATGCTGCAAAATATTTGGAAAACTGGCGTCAAATGGGACGACGAGATTCCTACGAAAGATTACATAGTGTTCCGTAGCTGGATAACGGAATTACAATCTTTGCAACGTCTGCGCATTCCAAGATTTTATTTTCAATGCGACCAAGTTGCGAGCGAGCGCGACTACACGAACACCGCTCATTGCAGCACCGCGTGCCAGAACGAGACGTCTACATTGGAATTGGAACTTCATATTTTCTGCGACGCCTCGCCAGCTGCTTGCGCCGCGGTCGCTTATTGGCGTAAAATATGTAAAAACAATGAAGTATGTGTGACATTCATCGCCAGCAAGTGTCGAGCAGCACCTGTGAAGAAATATATAACTATACCTAAACTCGAGCTTCAATCTTGTCTTATCGCATGCCGGCTAGCGGACACAATAGCGCACGAAAGCCGGTTAAATACCTACAAACGGTATTTCTGGACTGATTCATTAATCGTTTTGCATCAAATAAAAAACGATACGCGTAACTACAAAGTTTTTGTAGCCAATAGGCTTGGAGAAATAGACGAATTATCTCAGTCTCAGGAGTGGAATTATGTACCCACAAACTTGAATATAGCCGACAAAGCTACGAAATTAAATACTTACAAATTGAGTGACAACTGTGAATGGCTTCGTGGTCCAAGTTTTCTGTACGCGCCGCGGGAAGACTGGCCGAAGTATGATCCTGGAAAACAAAGAATAAGCAATGATCAGATGTTACAAGTAAACACAGTACAAAGAATAGTCAGCGCAGACTTACCTGTTGTTCCTGACTTAACTAAGTTTTCTTCTTGGACCCGGTTGTGGAGATGTATGGCAAACGTTTTATTGTTTATAAAAAGGTGTAAAATACCTAGCAATGCTCAACTCGATGCAGAAATAATGCAACGTGCAGAAACCGAGTTGATACGCTGCTCACAGATGAAATCCTTCGCGGACGAAATTTATGCACTAAAAAATAACATGCCAATTGAATCATGCAGCCGACTACGTAAATTGACTCCCACTATAGATAAGCACGGGTTGCTACGAGTCGGCGGAAGGATTGAAGCTGCTTCCGATGTCGATCCATATCTGAAACGACCTATAATTTTAGACGGACATGATTCAATCACAAGATTAATTGTAAAACGATACCATGAGATGGCTGCTCACGGCAATAACGAGACAGTAGTCAACGATATGAGACAAAAATATTGGGTAGTCAACTTGCGCCCTACTGTACGAACTGTCGCGGCACGATGCCTATATTGCCGCATAAGAAAGGCTAGACCCTCAAACCCACGGATGGGAGATTTGCCGGCGGCGCGGCTCGCTCATCATCAAAGGCCGTTTACTCACTGCGGAGTAGACCTGTTTGGATGCATGGAGGTCACAGTGGGCAGACGCCATGAGAAAAGATACGGCGTACTGTTCACGTGTATGACAATAAGAGCCATTCATATAGAATTAGTGCCATCGCTGTCAGCTGATTCTTTTATTATGGCCTTGAGACGAATGGCAGCTCGACGCGGCTGGCCATACCGGATGTACTCTGACAATGCTACAAATTTCAGGGGTACTGAAGCTGAACTCAGGAGATCGTTCAGAGAAATAAACAACCATGCCAGCTTAAAAGAGTTACTAACTACTCGCCAACTAGAATGGCACTTTATCTCACCTGCCAGTCCTCACATGGGTGGTGCATGGGAGCGGTTAGTCCGGAGTGTCAAGACTGCTCTGAAGGTGGTCTTGAAGGAGCGAGCCCCACGCGACGAAGTTCTGAGCACGTTACTGGCCGAAGTGGAGAATATAGTCAATAGTCGCCCGCTGAGCTATGTTTCTACAGACTATGGCGACCCAGAAAGTTTGACGCCAAACCACTTCCTTCTGGGCTCCTCTTCCAACCTTCCGGTGCCTGGAGTATTTGACGACTGTGACCTGCTGAGGAAAAAGATGTGGAGAGTTGCTCAACGACTTACCGACGCGTTCTGGCGACGCTGGATGCGTGAAGTTCTGCCAAACCTTCTACCACGTCAAAAATGGTGCCAAGAAGGCAATCAACTTAAAAAAGGTGATGTTGTGGTAATTGTAGATCCTGCGATGCCCAGAAACGTGTGGCCCAAGGGAGTAGTCTACGACGTTCACCCTGGCGCTGACGGACGCGTTAGAATCGTCGACGTAAAAACGCAAGCTGGAATGTTTACGAGACCGGTGTCTCGCTTAGCGTTGCTCCCCACAGCAGATAATGATTGTCCTTGACGGACAATGGGGCGGAGAATGTAGACGACGCTATACAACCGCACCTGAAACCGAAAACCTGTAAAATAAAAAGAAAAATATTAATTAGTATAAAATTTGGCAAAATAACAAATGTAGGTACTCACCGCAGTTGTTTCCTATGTGTTGAATAAACGTGTGCGCGAGCGCATGCATATGTGTGCATCGGCTATCGGCCAACCCCGTTTAGTTACCTTACAGCTTCCGAGCGATACACGCATGTCCATGTACTCAAGCACTTTACCTTAAAAAGCAACCCCTATTGTTTTAATTGCGCTCCTCTCGACCTGTGCCTGCACCCGTCGCCTACAGTAAATGTTATAATCCCTTGAACCAATCGCACTTTTCTAATACTGACGTCATGTTGTCATGAGCGTCATTTCGATGGCGCGAATGATTTAAATATCTCTTTGCTACTTAACTACTTATAGAGTTTTAACTGGTGCCTTAAATCCCAATTAAAAAGTGTTTCGTAATTCATAGTTATTTCGGGCAAAATGAGGACAGAAAGCCAAATAAAAGGCAAGGTGTTATTCAGTTGTATCTATTCAAGTAAGTTGGTAAACTTACACACGTGTTATAAAAAAATAGTTCCTTCTCCAAATGTTTCCAAAAAAACAGTCCCCATATACTAAAAAAAAAAATTAATTATAATACAATCTGAATTGGTATTGTGATCTTGCATACAAAATTATGTACACTTCGCTGTCATTGTCATCTGGTCAGAATCTAGTGGACACACTAATTTTAATAGATCAGACTATTTTATGTAAATCATCGAATATTTCATATGTATTTCTTTTTGGTGTCCTCTTATTTCGCCTACAAACGTTTCACGAAATGCATGGTTCCGCCGAATTTTCGTTTCATCTAATTTCTGTTACTCAGAAACTGTTAACTTTTTAGGTACAGCTAAAAGGTCATTCCGTAGAACCCGTAGATATTAGGTTAGGTTAGGTCATAGGTAATGGTCATATTTTGCAATTTTGTTTTGTTTTCATTAACTTAGTGACATTTAGTTTGTTAACCGTTTATACGGGTCCTTAATCTGCAAATTTTAAAGTATTATTGTGTAAGATTATTATTATTTTATTGTAAATTACCGTTTGACATGTAAAAGTGCCCTTGTGGCCTATTTGTAGAATAAATAATTGATTTAGATTTTTTGATTTTGATAGGTTAGTTTTATGACATGCCTAAAAAGTTTACTGATTCTGAAAAAAATGCTTTTCGATGAAATGAAAATTCTGCGAAACATACATTCATTCGATGCAACAATTATCGGTAAAATGAGGTACAGTCGACAACACAGCTAAGTGACCATCGGAAATGTAATCTGACCTTAAGTGCATTGTAATAAGGTTCTAGGTTTTCACGGTATGGTTAGTTAGGTGTGTTGCTGTGTGTACAACTTTTTTTGTTCTGATTACAACCAAATCATCATGTTGAGTTGGAACCATTTTTGACACTGCACAGATTTACTTCTTCATTTGTCTTTGTTTTGACTGTGTGTTTTGTTGTGCTGTGTCATGAATAAATATTTGATTCTTGATTCAAATGGGTAATCATGTGTTCAAGAGATAATGAGGCAATTTATAATAGTCGTTTCGTACGTACGTACGTTTAGTTGATGAATAAAATCCCTGGAATCTACACTCTGAAATGTTAACAACGATATTATTTCCATTAGTTAGGTATTGCAAACAATTCTATAGATTTGATATATATTTTATGTTACCTGAACAATAAAATATGCAGGCCTGATATTTGTAGCATGTAGGTAATAAACATGTAATTTGTATGTAAGCACTTTATTGTACACAATAACAGGTTAAAGAACATACATGTCACACAATAGATCAAAGGACAAAGGCACGGGAGTTTTCTACATAAAACTCATATCTTAGTTTAAAATAATAGTTTTAATCATAACACTTTCTCTAGTAAGAGACAAATGAGATGGACCATTAATTTTGAAATATAAATACTATATTCTGAAGGTTCAAATCCCAGTTACAAAGTCTCCGGGCGAGGGTAAAGTGATTTTAATCCACCAACTTCCTGGACAATGAGTGTTGAAATTGCCTGAGAAGACATTCACAGGTCGCGATTTAAGATTAGATGGTCGGAGGGACGCTTCGGGTTCCATCCCGGGCCTTGATATCAATTTTTCTGCTTCAATCTAGCTGTGAGTGAGCAGGATGGAAAGAAGATTGAAAATGTAGGGTGTAATGTTATGGATGAAGCTATGACCGAGAGTAACGAGCGCTTAAATGTAATAAGGCCCGCAGTATTTAGGCCCGCTCGATATTTAGTAATATTTTCGATTAGCCGCCGAGTAAATGTTTGAAATTGATAGGACTAGAAATGGGAATGTGAAATTTCATGGTCTTTATTTTATTTAAAAAGCTACGTTTTTTAGAAGATTTAAAAATAGTGCTCGTATAAAAATATATATATATATATATATATATTTTTTTTAGACAATCTTACACAAATCGACCTAGTCCCAAACTAAGCAAAGCTTGTACTATGGGTACTAGACGACGATAAACATTCTTATATAGATAAATATTTACTTAAATACATAGAAAACATCACTGACTCAGGAACAAATAATATTCGTGCCCATCACACAAATAAATGCCCTTACCGGGATTCGAACCCAGGACCTCTTGCTTCGTAGGCAGGGTCACTACCAACTAGGCTAAAGCGGTCGTCAATAAATGCTATAAATGCTATAAATGCGGCGGTTATAATATATTACTATATAAGTTTATCGTCGTCTAATACCCATAGTACAAGCTTTGCTTAGTTTGGGACTAGGTTGATTTGTGCAAGATTGTACTCTAATATATATATATATATATATATATAACAATATCGACGGTTGTAGATTTGAATGCATTCATGCAGTCTTAGCGTTTTTAATTTATGCCGAGTTTCTCCAACATGACCCCAACCTGGGCCAAACTGAATTAAAATATGAACTGATAAAATGTTCTGTTTGCGCAGTTACGGAAATATTGTATGGCATTATACTTAAAAACATTTACAGTTTTACATTAGTTTTCCTTTCATAATTTTAGAATCAAATAAAACTCATTTAATACGGTTTGGTATGATATTTTTAATAGTCGATCAAGTCGATCAATAGTAAAATCAAAAACATAATATAAGCGGCATCTATCGAGCTGAAATTGGACTAAACTTAAGCTCGGTAGATGGCGCCAATCGAGAACTAACATCAACGACCTCTATCAAACTGAAATTGTATCAAAATCATGCTCGCTAGATAGTGCTATCATTATATACATCAAGCATTAATAATGTTTTTCTTTTTCATTGAATTTGCGACTCATAATCATGAATATTATTGTTAATATCCGTTGTAACAAAGATCTGAAATTGCGTTAGTTTTAAGACTTTTAACACGTTCAAAGGCACCCGGCGCGCTTCATCCCTGCGAAAGTCCGACTCCATCTCGGCCAGTTTTATCCCTTATTTAATAATATCTTCCGCCCGCGACTTCGTTTGCGTGGACACGGGATAAAGCTATCTTATATTTTAATACAGGCTATACACTATCTTCGTGTAAAATTTCATCTAAATCGGTTGAGCCGTTTAAGCGTCATTGAGTAACAAACATCCAAATATCTAAACATCTAAACATCCAACCATCCAAACTTTCGCATTTATAATATTAGTAGGATTATCCTTGACTTTATACTTATTTTATCAATTAAATTTTCACTTTGTTGGTAAACTTCAGCACAATTCTATCACCGTAGCGAAAATCGTGAATAAATTTAATTCATAAACTATTTAATCGTATGGCATACATTATGGGGACACGTGCAGGGTTGTGGTAGGTAGCTCCTCCGGACGCGAGTAACAGTTGTCTCCCCTTTGTGAGTGGGCAACTCGACTGTTAGGAGTTCTTAAGCCGCCCGATGGCCTCTAACTCGGCTTAACGACTACTGTCATAGACAGCAGCCGGGATCAACTGCTTAGCGTGCCTTTCAAAGCACGGAAGTGCTCATTTATATTAAATATTAACCACCCACTCAAACATCAGGCGGTCA
Organism: Epinotia ramella; assembly: GCA_947578815.1. Classification (NCBI taxonomy): domain Eukaryota; kingdom Metazoa; phylum Arthropoda; class Insecta; order Lepidoptera; family Tortricidae; genus Epinotia; species Epinotia ramella. The sequence goes on from OX388202.1 coordinate 20,184,753, forward strand.
CCCATCCAAAGACTGACCGCTGCCATCTTTGCTTAACCTGCGTTATCGTTTCCGACTCGTAGCCGCCGCTAGGCTATGATGCTAAAGTTTGGACCTCAATCACGCAAAAATGGATTAAAATGAATTTTGGTATACATAGTGTTTATTCCGGGAATCATCGTCTAAGGGGGCGAAATAGGGGGCGCAAGTTTGTATTTAAGGAGCTACGATATAAAAGAGTTCCACGCGGACGAAGTCGCGGGCAGAAGCTAGTCTTTAATAAAGGGAATAAGAGCTTATGACGTCTTCGATTGCGCAGGTACTTTCTATACAACCTTCGATGCTGACTGTACTGGGATCGTACTGCGTTTTTGGCAAAAACGTATTATTGCCTACTGTAACAAATCATAAATAAGATAAGTTAATGCGAATAAAGGAAAGCGTAAAAAGTACTAACAATACGAGCAAAGAAATAATAAACAACTTTGAAAAAATAAACAACAGATTAGGTAATGTATGTAGGTCTTACCCAGGTGTGAGCTAACACCTGGAAAAGACGAACGCTTAAAAAGGGACATTGGTCTCAAGTGGATGTGTAAGTGGATAAAGTAGAGATCTATACTGTTTCTCTTATCCAGGCGAAAAACTCTGTTCATCTTATTCCCTCTCACCTTATAACAACTAACAATAAGTAATTCATCTGTAAACACAGTTAATGAACTAACCATTACTTGAAGACGCATACACCTATTTACACAATGATATTATTATTAATTACAATATGATTTGCTATTTCTTTGCCGTTGATGCATGAGATTCACATTTCAAATAACCGATTTCAGGGTGAGCCAGCCCTTGGGAAAAAGTGAACATTTATTGTTATTTAAGAATAGTTGTCGTTCAAACCAGGGTTGTCACAACCACAACTTTACTAAGTCAGTACATCCCTCCGCGCATGTCATTGGCGGGCAAAAACAACGAAGCACCGAGAAGGCCGGTAATTCCATCTCGGCCCTAGCGTATTAGCAGCTGTCTATTGCAGATGTTTTGTGATGTATTTCAGCAGTGTTGTGTGGAGGGCTGTCAGTGTTTCTCTTTGCTTCGGGTGAAACTAAGCGGTGTTTGGTAAGTATTTGCCTTATAAAGGTCGTTGATATTTAGGGGAACAGTTAATTTCTATTTATACGGAATTGTGGTTACCAATTACAAGTGAAGCTGATCTTAATTCCCATGTAACGTTGACGGCCATTTTAGTCTAGTTGGAGGACGTCGAAGATAGAGGTCCTGCGTTCCAATCCCGGTAAGGGCACTTAATTGTGTGAAGAGCATGAATATTTGTTCCCGAGTCATGGATGTTTTGTATGTATTTAAGTATTAATTATTTAACTATATAAATATGTGTTTAGTTTAGTCCCAACTAGGTCGATAATAATGTGTGAGATTGACCCAAAAAATTTTTTTAACCCTGTACGTCGAACTTAACGAAAAGACAGGGATACATACCACACCAGACTCAATTGGTGCGTTTTACAAGAGCGGGAATATTCTCTATGTTTCGCGAAAAAGGGTTCTTCCATGACTAAACCGAAAAAGGTTTTTTGTCAAAATAAATTTTGCATCGTATCCAGGTTGAAACATTTTAAACTAAAGCGGAGGAATTGAATTGACCTATATATTTTAGATGAAACATAATTCTTTAACACTTGGTAACTGAAATCCAACTAACACTACGGCTAGTTGCAGTACTTTATGGTTCTTTTAATACCAAATGGAACGCTTTGACATCGATCAGCTGTATCGCAAATTGTCAACACTACAAAATATTTAACGATGCCTAAATCGAAAACCATTTCAGTAATTATGAACCTAATAAAGTAGTTTCCAGATTTTTTTTAAATTTCATATTTCTTCATGAAAAATAATTTAGGAAGTAGAAAACAACACGTCTCACTTAAAAAAATGTTTTTGTAAACTAAATCATAAAATCTCGGCTCTCTTGAAAAAAAGAATGGAATGATAATTCAAGAAGTGCGTAATTTCAGTCATTTTAAATGATTGCATTATGTTGTCTCTTCTTTTAGATATTTCTACGGATCAAATCTACAATCTTTGGACAGTTTTTTGAAGATTTTTGTGTAGCTTCCAACCTTGACGCTGGCATTAATTTGTTCCACTGGACAGTAGTAGTCATTGAAACTAAAAATCAATCGTAGTAATCTTTTAAATATGTGTAGTTGTGTACAAAAAGCGAGAGTTTAAAAGTGGCAGTTTTCTTTTGATAATAGTCTTCACCGAACTTAACCAATATTTGAAATGTGAATGTCAAATTAAGCTTCCTTGGTCGTGTTTGTGATGCCGCCATTATTCGAGGATTACTTAAAGCTGCGCTTCATCTTAAAGATGGTTTGTGAAGATGAAAATTTGCATAGTATTCATTTTATAGTCTGAAAAGTAACTCTGCAGCGAGTCTCTAAGGCTATGTACTTAAAAGAATTCCTCCCTAAAAAGAAATTACTCACATACACAAAAAAACGTTACATTGCCTGCAAATCCGCGCACAAAAGCAGTTATTGAACGAGCGAGCGAAGCGAACGAAGTTCTCTGTATGAGCTCGGGCGAAAATTCTTTTGTATGTCGGGCTGACCAGCATTTGTCCTCTTTAGGTCGCATTTTCCAACCGATTGTCGTCAAATTTTGAGTGCAGGTTCGATGACTAAGTATACAGGGTGTATCAAAAATGGGGTGTGAACCGATCAAGGGCATATTTGGTAGCGCATTGCGATTCCAAATATGAGTTTGTTTATGTTTTTTATTTATTGATTATTTTAGTTTACATTGATATTTTTGTTTTTGTTTACATTAAAGTCTTTGTTTTTTTGACATTGCCTGTGTATGACAGCATTCCCCCGCGAGGGTGAAGGGTTTATTTCATTTTCAACCGCTGCGGGCACAGTGTGTTATGAAAACAAATGTTTTGTGTATATTTTTTTGACACGCAGGTGAAAGCGCACCTTTTTAATGTCAGACACAAGCAATGTCAACAATAACAAAGAATGTAATGTAACAAAAAAAACAAATATTTGAATGTAAACAAAAACAAATCAAAAATAAAAAAAAATAAAAAAATGCATTTTTGGAATCGCAATACGCTACTGAACATGGCTTTGATTGGTTCATACGCTATTTTTTATACACGCTGTATAATCTTTCTGGTGAATTCAGTTTTTCGCAATTTTTTTTTATAAAAAACACGGGCGTGTTTACATGTTCACAAAGTGAGCCACTAATTTTGGTACGTATTCTAATAAATAGTTCAAAATATTTTACATTCAAAAGAAGTTGCAAGCAAAGTAACTATTAGTTTTTTTTATGCTTATTTATAATAATTTGGTATTTTATACATTTTTCATGCACTAGTTTGTTATAGTTCTGTATTCTTTTGGAACTCCTACCTACCACTTTTCAGAATAACACAGTGTTAAATTGGAATAGTCCCTTCAAAGGTAAATTAATGTATGTTTCAAATGTGAATTAATTATAAAATACCTAGGGCCTACAGACGAAGTCAATTAACAAAATAAAACATTATTCATTTCAATCATTCACAGAAGAAACTTTGCCCTTTTCATCTATCCTGCTCTGGGGTATAGCTTTCGCAACAGAGGCATGAGCTAATTGTGTCGTCTCGCTCTAACACGCGCTCTGGATTGCCCAACTTTGCTTGTTATCTCATTTCTGTACGTCTCTTTTCGTTTTGTCCGGAAATTGGCTCTACTTAAGAAAAAAACGTAATTTTTACGAATTAGTGTCATTACTTACTTATTTATTTATTTGCACAAAAGAACAACTTATCTTACAAAAGGCAGACTTCATGCCGTTAAGTAGACAAATTAGCAACTCAAAATATGTGTATAAAGTAACTATGCATGTAACCTACTTAAATCTTATTCATGATTTTATTACTTATGTCCCCGAAGGATCGTCGGTAATTGAACCAGCAGATCGATCACGTAACGCATTGTACGTACGACGGACGCATTGTACGTGGACGTTAAGTAGATCTAAATGACAAATTTTATATGGAAAGATGACAGTTAAACTGTCCTAACGCGCATTTAAAACGGAACGTGATTATCCCTCTGATGTTAGATATGGAAATAAGCCAATCACGCCTTTTCTACGTTCTTTCGTGGACGCCCGTTCTTAAACTGACTACTCCGACCTGTGAGCCATTAAATGCGGAATGAGTCCCAGTGCTCAACCTCCCCAGGTTTTTAAACCAAATAAATAATAAATAAATAAATATTAGGGGACAATCTTACACAAATCGACCTAGTCCCATAGTAAGCTCAATTAGGCTAGTGTTATGGGTACTAGACGACGATATATTTAATAGATAGAAATACTTAAATACATAGAAAACATCCATGACTCAGAAACAAATATTCATGCTCATCACACAAATATTTGCCCTTACCGGGATTCGAACCCAGGACCTTCAGCTTCATAGGCAGCGTCACTACCCACTAGACTAACCGGTCGTCAAATGCATTTAGAAATCATTATTTTAATATACGAATTTTAAGCAAATGATTCTAAAAGCTCCTTTATGTGTAATTGACATTACTATACCGAGAAAAACGTTATACCTGACGAAAGCAAACTGCACTTTTTGTTTGCACGAAAAAAAAAGTCAAGGATTATTTTGACTGACAACTTTAACACGTTCTCTGCTAACGGTTTCGTAACGTAGTAAATTCAAATATATATTTTATTTGTCGAGCGTTTTATCAACACCCTGCGCATAAAGCAGAACGGTCTAGACCAAACGAACAAATATACGGTTGGCATAATATTAATCCATCAACTAACCCGTAATTTATATTCAAGTAGAGCACACATCCTTACAGCGCAGCCTCACTTCGATTGGCCACGGATCTCCCCGCGTAGCTCGTAGCAACGTGAGCCTCTCGTACGGGAGACGGGCTACCGAGCGGACGTCTACGGCGTAGCGCTTCATCGTAGCAACCTTGACACGATTCATCTTTCAGGCCCCGGCTGAGGCGCCCCGCGGATTTTTAAATCTCGTGTTCTACGAAAACTATGTACTTTGGTGTACTGTGACTATAGTTTTTGTACTGGTGTGTTTGTGTTGTGAACCGCTGACGCTGCACGTGCATAAAGCTGGTGAGTTAGCATGAGTTAAGAAAATAATAAGGTTTTTTTTTTGTTTCAAATACGTGTTAGTAAATAATCTTTTTCTTTAATTAAAAAAAAAATCATTTCCGCGCCTTTCAAAACTGATGTTTATCCGTCAACAAATTGGATTGTGCCAACAATAGAGTTGTTTGTTTAACCCTAAAACAATTTTTCAGAATATTTTGTCATGCATAATTGAATGGTATTTTGTGTGTTTGCACAACATAATGAAAAGGTAGTATCTAACCAGGTTTTATATATTCTATTTTTCTAACTGCAGTGCCGTGTCGACAACGTCTTTCAACGAAATACTTTAATATCTTAGCATGAAATGGTATGTAATTTTATTAAATCGTTGTTCGTGTTGACGTAACGTATTTAAAACTATGCAATCGTTAGATTATATGTAATCATCAATAAAAAGCTAATTATCAATCAGATATCAACGGTAACCGTCTGGAATTGCAAAAACAAATTGATTGAGTTCAACTTACATTTTGTTATAAAAAAAAAAACATAATATAAAGGTTGTCCCGAAAGTTAACATTAAGCCGCAAACGGGTGACAGACCAAGACAAAAAAAAACACAAGTAATGTTTTAAAAAAAAATCTTGGGCGCTGGAAATTGAACCTTGAATTTCCTATGCCGTATTACACAACTAAGCAACATGCGCCATATACTCCTACCCATTCAGGGCCCATGACGACACATATGCGTCAGACCGTCGTAGTCGCTTTCCGCTACATACGAGGAAAACCACGGGATCGGCTACGAGCGTAGCGCGTAGCGATTCTGGGCAATGAATGTGTTAAGATCATTATTTGAAGCTACGTGCCAAAATAGCGTAGTACTTTTTTTCAGTACAGTCAGTTAAAGTTAGTTGGTATAACGATTTTAAGTACATGTCTGGAAAAAATAGTATAATTTTATTTAAAACGGAGGCACTTGTGTTTTTATTATAATATTTAATTAACAGAAAAGATTGATGAAAAGTAAAGCTTTGTAGCCGTAGTACCTACTTAAAACATCATTACAGGGAGTCCATTTTGATTGCCTGTATTTTTTTTAATCCATGACTTTTTGAATTGAAAACTTCTTTAGCGGCGCTGAGCACTTTTTGGGATGGGGAAAAATTGTTAAATACGCGACAGAGTTTTGTGACGTCAGATGTGAAGGAGGTCACTTTTTGCTGCTAGCCGATTCAACTTCATTCCAAACTGAACGATATTCGTAAGAACATATTCTGCAAATAAATTTATAATAATACCTACGCGTCCTTCACCGTTTTGCTATTGAGAAAATTCGAATAGTTCGAATTTGGGCGTTATTCCTAAAGAGATAAAGCTTAGAAAAATATTTATCAACGGCAAAAACAAACTGATATTTTGGTCGCCACCGTGCACCGCCATCTGCTGTTCTTGCAAATTCGAATAGTTCGAATTTAGACGTTATTCCTAAAAAGAAAATATTTGGCAATGGCAAAAACAAATTGGTATTGTGTTTGCCGCCGCCCGTCGGCGCGCCGGACCCCGGCACCGTTGCGCCGCGGCGGCGCGTTGGGCCCGTCGCACCCAACGCGCCCGCGGGCCGTCCGCCTAAATAATTTATAATTGTTTATAAATTTGCGTCAAATTCATTTTTAGGGTGACACCGTAAGATGTCACGTGACCTGATCGAAAAACTGTTACAATGTTATTGAGTTTTCACTTCTGCCGGCACTCCCGGAGTGCAACCCGGTCTTTTTTTTTTGTTTTAATTACTGTCACCCATTTTCGGCTTGATGTTGACTTTTGGGACACGTTGTATACCCAACTTTTTGTGTACTGCGCGTCACGTTTACACATTTCGGTGACGCGTGGGAAGGAGCGAAAGCGTTGTTAAAGAGCTACTAATTAAATTATCTACTTGATTTCAACGGTTTGAGAACTAATTTCAGGCGCTCTAGGTGAGCTTATACCACTCAATCATAATTATGGCACTCCCGCGCAAATTAATCACTTTTCTACTCGTAGAAAGATTTACTATGGGAGAAATCGCTTCGTGACCTGCCTCGCCTGGAATTTGTCACTTATTGTTTCCTAGTAGAATTGTTTATTATTTAAAATGTTTTCAAATTTAGAAACTAACATACCTATTTTCTTTTTACATATATTTTCCTTGTATATAGATCATTAACGCTCCAGTTTAACTCTTCAACTGTCAAAAGGGGTAACTACACGAGTAAAAGAGGAAACACAAGGGCCGTTTTTCCATACAAACGTAGTCGCCTGTTTTCTCCCTGGATAATGGCAGTAGAGCAATTATTTTTTCCATAAATCTATGTTGCTATGTTTTCTTTTTTTTCATTAATTTATTCTTAAAAGAGATATTAACTTTCAAAAACCTAAAAAAAATGCGAGATTTTCCACTGTGTTCAAACATCCAGTAAACAATTTTGACTAGATTATGTAAAAATGAAGATGCGTTGATTTTTATTAAAAAAAATAGTAAATAGGTCAAGTTTTGGAGAAGAAATCAGGGGACTATGAAACGTTGATTTTATGTAAGGTGAGTCGGGGTAAGAGTATCATACTTTTTTGAAAGTTAGATTCAAATAGTGTTTGTGATCTTATTATAGCATTAATTCGTATAATAAAGCGATAAAATATAAGTAAATTGAATATATTTTTAATTGAAACTACTTATCAAGCAAAGAAACTTTTAAAACATGCACTAATTTGTAAAAAAATAAAAATCGGCACGACTGTTCCTCTTGCCCCATGACTGGGGTAAGAGTATCGTGCGTACCTAACTTGAACGATGTTAGCTCCAGTGGATTCACGTATTTAGTAACACAGTTGGTAGACGCTGTCAAGAAAATGAATACCTTAAACTCTTCAAAATTCTGAGAAACTGCGTTTATACATATTCTGGGGCAAGAGTGTCATATAAGGTGTTATCAGGGGTGACAAACCACCTAACACTTAAATAAAAAAAATAATGCTTTGAATTTTTTAATTCACTTTGAAAACTATACTATTTCCGAGTACCTATACTCGCAGGTATTACAGTAGTAGTATTTAGTATTAATGCCACTCGTGATTACTTTCGTCTTTAACCAATAAAAATCTTTGTTTTGTTTTTGTTATACATATACCAATTTGCCGCATTTTATCAGGTGACAAGAACTGAAAAAATCGCATACGCACATCCCTGAAGCAGTGCCAATTTGTAATAAACATGACAATTTATAAAAGGTTTGACAGCCCTGACATGGGGTAAGTAGTAGTGAATAATGTCGTATTCTACGCGAATTACCTAATTGAAGATGAAGTCCTAGCTCTGAGCAATGCCAACGTCGGAATATAAAATTCCCTAGCAGACTGCTCCGTCTTCGAACCCTAAATGTGATAATACTTTATCATTAAGATATCATTCTTGTCCCGTTTTCGGAAGGGGAATACGAGTAGAAAGAACATAATCAAAGCATACTCAAAATACTTGACATAAAACTTGTGATACGACAATAAAATGAATTTAAGTGTTGTATCTTATTAAATATATTATGATCGATAAGCTATAAAAAAAAAAAAATATTTGTTGAAATAGCAACATCTAGGTATATAAAAAATGCACCTATGTTTTGATGTTTTTTCTTAAATGTATTTTTTCGATATCGAAATAGTCTGTACAATTTAAAGTTATTTCATAAAATCAATACATTTACTTAAAGTAACCTCACTGTTTATAACAAATTGCTGCACTCACCTCATTAAAACGTTGCATGATTATTTTAGATCCCCCTCCTAAAGTACAGCTTCATTTATGGTTAAATACAGCTGTACAATCTCCTAGATAAAAGCTACTTTATTAGAAGACAGACAGAGACAATTGTTTCAGCAATAAACAAATAGTCTTAAATCAGAAAGGACCCGCAAAAAGGAAATCTTGCTTAGCTTTTCTACAAAAAAGGTTTCATGATAAGTTTAAGGCGCAATCTAATGTTGTTACTCGCCCCGGATTATGTTTTTCTAGCTAGTTGGAGGGCAACGGTTGATTTGATTACTATATTCATGAACGGTGAGGAAGGGCATTGGTATTTCGTAATATGAATGATATATTGATATATATATATATATAATAATATATATATAAATATTATAATACATATATATATATAATATATATATATATATATACATATATATATACATATATATATATAATATATATATATATATATATATATATATATATATATATGTATATATTGATACACACACAGAAAATGTTGAGTAATTGTTTTAGTACGCAATACCAATGAGTTCTTATATCATGCAAAGCGCTGAAACAATAAAAAAACATGGAGCAGAAATGAATCCCAAAAACGTTGAGTATTCAGTTAAAAAAGATCTCTGACTGTGAGCGGGCGTTTTATTTTTATATTAAATATCAGCGATTTTTTTTGTTGCTTTGAACTCAGGAATTGAAACCAACTGTTGTTACAATGACAGCATTAATTCGCTTCTCTAGCTTCCCCAAACGGTACAATTGTGAGTCCATTTCTTTGTGCAATCAAGTGGACTTTTCATTTTACTAAAGGCTAAAGGAGCGGGCGGTTAAAAATTCAAAAGGCTATACGGGGGGCGCTGTTGTAGCTACAGTTTATGGTTTACACGGGTGAGGCCCGTGGTTTTATAGCTTTGCTCTACAATCTATGAATAGAAGGTTTAATGTAGTGAAATGCTATAATGAAAAATGGGTAAACGCTTAAAATACACCGACCAACTGTTTCATGGCATTTTTTTATGATAGTCGTGAACTCGTACAATTTTGTATACATATCGAACCGGATTGTGTATCTATTCAATCAATTCAAGAACGTTCGATACAGGACCTTCTTGAATTGATTTAATAGACGAGTGCTAGGTAGAAATGTTTCGTCAATACATCGCTTATTGACACATCAATGATATGAAACTTCGAGTTATTTACTACTAGCTTCTGCCCGCGACTCCGTCCGCGTGGAAATCGTTTATATCGCAGCTCCATACAAACTTGAACCCCCCATTTCATCCCCTTAGGGGGTGATTTCCAGGATGAAAACTATCTTATGTCCTTCCCCGGAATTCAAACTATCTCCATACCAAATTTCATCGCAATCGGTTCAGCGGTTTAAGCGTGAAGAGGTAACAGACAGACATAGTTTAGTATAGTATAGTATAGTATATAGTATATATAGTATAGTATGGAAGTATGGATATGGATTAGTACCTACCACTTACTTACTAAAACTACACGTAGGTATTTTGAACAACACGCAACATTAATTTCAATCCATGATTAAATCAAACCAAAGGACAGAGTATAAATGGGTTTAAATATGAAAGAAAATGAAGTCGTTTCAGTAACACAGGTAGTTCAAAGATATTTAAACAGATTTCTTGAATTTCCGAAAACTTGGAATCTTCAACTTTCCGACTCGCTCTCCATCGACGACCGCACTGGGCCGACCGTTAAAAATTCAAAAGGTACCATGAATATAAACTTCCACGGAGGACTATAAAGCTGGGAGAGTTTCGTCTGCGGTCTCCTATAACGGTGCAAGTGATAAACTGTTTGGCAACATTTGTTTAATCAATATCTGATATTTTGAAAATAAGATTTTTCAATTATGAGAATATGGTGTCCAAATGTGCCCCGAAATATTAACACATTCAGTAGGCGCCTGCTAGGCTGGTTCCTGGCAGTGAAAGTGTTTATATAAACACATTAACATTCAGTGCCAAAAACTTCGTAGCACTACGACTCTACTACCTCGTAGCCGATAACATGCGGAACTTCGTATGTAGAGGAAAGCGCCTACGAGTAGAGCTAGGTGGGCACCTATACAGTAGACCGCTTAAGTCTGTCCTCGCCTGCGAAGACTCAGTTAAGCAGTCTACCTGTAGCGGGTTCCCTACTACTAAAAGTGTTAAGCACAGATGATTCAGGAGAGTAACGTCGCGTAATCGTGGCGTCAGGTCATACGTTTATGGGCAAGCGAGGCGTTCGGCGCCGTGGAACACGTGCAAACATGAAAATAAATAAATAAATACAGGCATTGGCGTCCAGATCGCGTTAAGGATGTTTTTTTAATAAATAGTTTGCTGGTGTGCAAATTAAAAGGTTATTTTGAAAATTATATTTTTTATGTGGATGATTAATGTTGTTGAGGCAGTTAATTTTAGATAACAGTTTTTTAACCTTCATTTCAAGTTCATTTCTAAATAATTATAGTAAATTTTTCGGTTTTATTTTTAGTTTATCATACTGAATCAGGTATTTTTATGTTAATGCAATGCAAAGTGTACACCCGTTTTGATCTCTCTACACTTTCCTTACGGAGAGTCGCATTTCATTGAACTCATGCCATTAGTTATTAATTCCACGTCACACAGAATCTACAGTAAAAAAAACATCATTCAATTAACACCCCCGCTGCCCCTTATAACTTATTCACGAGTCAGAACGCTCCCTCGGGTCCAAGCAGCCGTGCTCATAAGATTTCCGAACGCCCGGCGGCGTAAGGGTTATCGGTCTGCCCGAGGCGTGATTATCACCAGAAGTGCGCCCTTTTTTAGGGTTTCATAATGAAAAGGTGGACGGAAACCCTTGTGTGGGTAGCCTGTTTGCTGCTCGCGAGCTGCCTTTAGGCGTAAATTATATATATTTTTTAAATAAAGAAAAATACGAATTTGTTTTTTTTTAATTCTTGCCTAGGTATTTTATATTTATTACTAAAATGTACACAGAACAAGTCTCCGAGTTTTCTAAGTACCTATTAGTTTAAATGACCTCATTACGAATGGTTAAAAGACAAAAGAAATCAGAATATTTCCTCGTTGGTAATCTAGCTAGTTATTTCTTTAATAATTGATAATATGTGATATATATGAGACACTTTACTGTAGCTCCACAGGCCCACATTCTACAGTGATCCGTGTAGAATAATGTAGTGGGACAAAAGTGACTTAATTCCTTGGAATTGCTTATTGGAACTGAAAAACAACACGTGTACTCCAGGCAAAATACGGTTTTGATAAACATGAATTTATAATAGCGTTTTTTTTGGCGATTTCATATGAAATTGTTATTTTAAGTTGATTTATTCAGGAATCCGACAAACTTTCCACCCGGAAGTAATTGTAGATTTAAATGAAGCATGCAGTGTCTTTTTCTGTACGATTTATCTTGAATATTATAGAGGAACTGTAAATGAACCAAAGTAAAGACAAAAATATTTATTAATATTTTTTCTGACTTTTCAGAAGGTAGTTAACTTATCATTTTTTTGATGTCTGAAATTTTGCCGGATTTTGTCACTGGGTAACTATTTAATCTCTCACTTATAATAAATCTCTAAATTAAAAAAAGAATCAGCCAGTATCAAACTAAGCATTGTTCTATCCCGCGTGATCTGTGATGTAACTTTTTTATAAGTACATTATTACTCTAGCTTCCGTTTAGGATAGTTTTTATCCGACTGCGACGATTAATTAATTTTCGGAAACATTTGACCTCATTAAATTATTAATTTCTTCTGCTTGAAATAGCCGCCATATCTGTCATCTGTCAGTGACGTCAAAATAGCGGGCTTGCCATAATTATCCAACAGTAATAATTTCGATCCGGTGTTGTGATAGACCTTCACAAAACGCATATTAAATTCAAAAGCATAAAAAAATAATCGATTTTGATATGGAAACTTATATGCGCTGAATTCGTATTGAGGCGTAATTTCAATAAATGTATCAACAAATTTCAAAAAAATAACGACAAGCGTCTAAAGTCTGACTCTTCCTTTTTTTTATGGCATGGCATAGCGCTGTTCTTGGGTTCAGCCATAAAGTATATTTGAGTTTCTGCAAGATTACACGCTGATTATTTGTCACGATACTGCACGGCTATCACAAGAGAGCGCGCGAGCTCTCTATTTTTCTCGCACTATACGTCTCTTTCTAAGTTGTCTAATAGGAGAGAGATGGATAGTTCGAGAAAAATCCAGAGAGCTTGCGCGCCGTCTTGTGATAGCCGTGCAGTATGTTGACAAATACTCAGCTTATAGCCGTCCTGGTTTGTCAGTATTTATATTTATCAGCAATAAACAGTAGATTGTATTACATCAGTACAGAACGGGCCTTTTATAAACATTAATTATCAAGCGCGTCAATATTAAGGCGGTATTATAACTTCGTACTTCGCGCGTTCAAGTTGACATTCAGTCAATATTATAGAGACACAGAAATTGGCCAACATACAGGAGAATACTTTTATCATGAAGCCTGCAAAACACATTTCATTAAGTTGGCAATGGCGGGAACATGCACAAGATTTGCGATCTGAAACATTGCAATATGAAAAAATAAACATATTACCAGAGCCCGTAATTTTCATGCCGATGACATCAATTTGACGTCACGCTGCATATAGGTGATCCCAAATAGTTTTATTGTAATTATTAATCATTAGTCGTCAATCATTTTATTCATGTACATATTACTTCAAAAGTAATCTATTCACACGTGGAATAATTAATAGGTACCTACTTGAAGGAATTCTATTTTCTACGTAATTATTGAAATGTGGTAACAATACCGTTTAATAAAATGTATGTATTATAAAAACAAAACAGTTTAATTTACGTTTCACGTATCAAGTGGGTACCTATTAATTGTTCCACGAGTGAATAGATTACTTTTGAAGTAATTTTTACATGATTAGAATGATTGACGACTAATGATTATTAATTAGGTACAATAAAACTATTTGGGATCATCCTATATGCAGCGTGACGTCAAATTGATGTCATCGGCATGAAAATTACGGGCTCTGGTAATATGTTTATTTTTTTCATATTGCAATGTACAGTCGAGGAAATTGAATGTTTAGCACTTTTGGACCTTAACGTCATTCAAATAGAGTTGACATGTGCCAAACTTTCATTTTCCTCCACTATACTTTACTAATTTGAATAATTACTTTAACAGAAAAGAAAGGGTCTCGGACTCGCGTTATTATTGTAGAACTTACTTAGTGGTTAGGATAGTTTAGAAAATATAAATTAGCCGTCTGTTGTCTAATTAAAAAGAGATTTTTGGTTCCGCGTAAACACTTACCGGTCAATGGGTACTAGAAAGGATTATATCTATTACTTATTCCTAAACACATCTTTACCTGAGAGTCGGAGTGACTCAAGATCATTTCGGTCATCACGTTTTTATTTATTCAATATAAAACAGTGTTCAAAATATGTAGAGAAGAAGATCATTAAACATTTAATGCTGCAGCCTGTGTCCTACCTTTTGGATCTATTGCCACAAACATCTACTAAACTTTTACCCCCTTATTCATAAATCTTAAAATACCTCTGTTAAATAAAACGAGTTTTGTCCCTTTCTTACTAAGGGCCGATTTTTCAATCTCTAGATAAAGTTATCCGTCAGTTAAAATTATCACCATCTTTTTCTTAAGTCATATGAAAGAAAAGGACAGAGCTATCATTTATCTAACAGATAGTTTTATCTGGGAAGTGAAAAATCGGCCCAGGGGACACGTGCAGGGTTGTGGTAAGTAAATCCTGCGGACGCGAGCAACAGATACTCCCCCGGTGCTGTTATTACTTTCGAAGTCTCATTAGGGTACTTCCTATCTGTGTCTTCAGAAAACGTACAAAAACCAGGTCGATCAGTTAAATAATTTGCTGATTCGAGGCTTAAAACGAAGTAGGTGACTTGCTCCAGTGCTATGCTGCGGAATTGTTAGTACCTTAGTGCAATTATCAGGCCACAGGAACGCAGCACAAAGCGATCAAGAATGTGAAAGACTCTCCAAACTGTACGGAATTAAGTAAATCAAGTGAGACAAATGGAAGTAGGACCCAAGTGTATAGTGATGAAGCTTTGGCGGACTATGTTGACAACTCACGAGTGACAAACGCGAAAGTGGAGCATCGATGCGGGACAGAAGGTAGCATCTTTGTATAGTCTAAGAGAGAAACGTCTGAAGAAGCTGAGAGAGCTTGAAACAAGGACTGCAGGAGATTTCGTGAGGACTACACACGAGAGCGGTCACGTAGTGCTACGAATAGGAATTTACTTAATATGGTATTTGGGTGAGAACCAAATTCTTGGCCAGTAGTTAGCCTGCTTAGTCGGTAGTTAGCCATACAGACTGAAGAAAGACAAAGTACCGTTGTGACAAAAATTAACTATAGAATTGTATGGTTACTTTTCGTGTCACAACAGAAAACTTTCATAGAAAATTTAATTAACTGGGCCAATAATTTGGTCCTTACCCATTTATAACATCTGACCCCGCGATGAACGATCACCCGCAAAAAAATAAGAAAAGCTGCCTTCTGAAGTTGTAGTTTTATTGATTGCCTCTAGTACAAAGATTAGATAAATTAGTGTATGTTTGCAGATTAATTATGACTTCGCGATTGGAACCGACTGCAATTCTCATGACTATTCAACAAATGATTCCTCTGATGGTAGTTACGGTGTCTAAAAACTTTGTATAGATTTTATGTATAATATTTGTTATAAATAATAAATATATTTACACATTTAAACCTTTTTAATAACATTTTTGTTTACAAATAAGTGTATACATATCAAACGCATAATGACCGATATACTTAAACGATAATAGTACATTGTTTAACGAGGGGCGGAAGTGGAATATTGCGAACAAGAGTCTATCAGAAGCCCGACGCCGAAGGCGGAGACTCGAGTTTGCAATATTCTTACGCCCGTGTTATACACAATGTTTTTCATCACATTTGCGAGGAAACAAATACATTTTAGATGAAATGAATACAAATCGTAATAAACACTGCATCATGTCAGTCGTCCATTTTGTTGAATTTGACGTGAGGCGCGTATGGCAAAGACCCTTCGGTATACAGCCACGATTTGAAAACACTTAAAAACATTTTACATAGACACTAAATAACTACATATTAAATCTGTAAATAATTCAATGTTTAAGTAGTTTTTTAAGTTTAAATTTATTTATAAATACGTTTTGAGACATCGTATTTGATGTAAAACCTCTTTGCTTTGTAACTGCCGCATGAGTGACAGATACAATTTAAGAAAAAAACCATTACGCCCGTGGGCGTAACACAGGCTATTACAGCTCTGTATGTCTGCGCATTATGAAGCCCTTTTCGAGCAAGTGTGATGAAAAATAATTTTGTCCAGTTAGCTTGTTCTACGCGAATCACATTCTTGGTTTTATCTATATATACTATAATAAAAAACGACCACGAAGATAGCTCCAATACTTAAAACTACTGCCGGAAACTATGCACAGATCCCGTCCTCTAAAAGAGTTCCGTAAATCGGTCGTATTCAGCCCAGAGTTATTTTACCTCCGCCTAAAACGAGTCCCGCTCTTATTTTTATGCCTAGCGCTTGACTTACATACCATGTTGCTACGGTCGAGTCGGCCAGATTGCGTCGTTAAAGCGAGCACACATGCAAAATGTTGGTTTATGAAGCGGGCTAAGGTTTTAAATGATCCGGCAAATAAATATTGAATTATTACGAGAACAAAATTTCTTTGCTATTCCGCAAAAAACGTGCTGGTCTATCAGTGAAGATAAGATGAAACTATTTGCGTATAAACATGCAAAAAATTACAGCAAACCACCACCAATATTGAAACAAAATCGTATGACAACTATGTACTTAAACGCAGTATTTCGCGACCGAAACAACAATTTATCTGATTTTCCATACTACGATTAGTACAAATGTACAAATGTGACGTCATACTTGTATAGACACACAGTATGAAGCATTTTGCGTTGCCGCCCGCGAGGTCAATCTTTGTCTAAATTTTTCATGTATTTATGTTCTTTAATTGTAGTTGCTCTCATACAAACATTTGTTCCTCCCCAAAAACTGGTTCGAATGACGTCACAAAAAAATTTTAGTCATCATCCCCATTCGCGCCCTCAATTAGCGTGAGTTGTTAAACAAAAATCAACTCTGTGTCAGTTTTGTGACAAAAACTAAGCATACAAATCTTGTGAAAATTTACTTGTTACATATTGAAATAACTTGTGTGTATGCATACAATTTATTAATTGAAAAGAAATAGATTGTTTTATACAAACTGATTACTTAATTGTCGTCACTAAACTGACACGGATTTTTTTTTCGTAAATAACTAACGCTAACTTCAAAACTACCCGTGATATTTTCGAATGGCATTTTACGTATTCATATTGAAGATATGGATTTTGAAGTTGGTCCGTGCGCGGGCAAAGAGTGAGAACATATCGAGCTAACATAAGCAAGTGAGCGAGACAAAACTATGTGGGTTACTGTCGCCTGATTTTGTATTCTTTGTACCCGGCACGAGGCTTTTTGATCTTGACGTCAATGTCGAGAGCGTAAGAACAATTATATACGTTTATTTATTTATTTATTTTGTCAAAATTAAATCTCTTAATATTAGAAATACAAAAAAAAACATGATTTTTAAAAACTATAGAAAAATATATTTTTACTAAGTTGACACTCGAAGTACTACTAAGTGAAAAGTAATCGCTCTAAAATTATTTACATTTAAAAAGTAATGCTTTAAAATCCATATCCATACTAATATTACAGATGTGAAAGTGTGTCCTGTCTGTCTGTCTGTCTGTTACCTCTTCACGCTTAAACCGCTGAACCGATTGAGATTAAATTTGGTATGAAGAAAGTTTGGATCCCGGGGAAGGACAAAGGATAGTTTTTATCTCGGAAACCATCCCCGGAGGGTGTGCAATTGGGGATGAAAGTTTGTATGGTGCTACGATATAAACGCGTTCCACGCGGACGGAGTCGCGGGCAGAAGCTAGTGATTTATAAATTAACTTTAGACATGCAATAAAATAATCACGGATTGTGATAAGGCAGATTTTTTCATCTCAGGGAGTTTTCATCTCAGGGGTTTTGAATTTAACAATATACGATTTAAAAGATCTTTATTTGTGAGCCTGAACATCTTAAATATTTTTATTTGTGGACTCGGCAGCTTCATCTGAAAGCTCTCGTGCTTTGCGTAATTTTTCTATATCTACGCTTTAAGCATGCTCGGGACCAGTTGTAGAACTAATTTAAGTATATGACGTATTTTTTCTGCTTCCGAATCATCCTAATACCTGGAAGATAACGAAAATGTTTATAAACAGTTGTTAATATTTTATTACGGCTTTCGTAGAGGGCTCATATCCTGGGGTCCGGCAAAGTACGGTAAGTAATAGTACATTACTTACCAAGGGCTTTAAAGAAAGAAAGCCCGAAATCGCAGGTATTAAATATGCAATAGAGGGCTTTCTTTTTTACTGCCCGTGGTGAGTACACAATTTTACGTCTTCATCTGGCCATAATGCGAGTTTTACACATTATGGCCAGGTGTGACGTAAAATATCATAACATTCATTCATTCATTTATTTCTTGATAAAATATTGTATTTTACATAACTAACTTTATAAACATATTCTATAAGCAAAGCAACGAATATAAAATTAATCTTCCGGAATCTTTCGGAAATAGTCAAAATCTATATGAATTAATATTACACAATTAAGGTCACGTAGACCCTAAATAACTCAACATTTGTTGTTTAAATATGTAACAAGAATAATACATACCTTTATCAACAACTTCCATAACGATGCAGTGGTAACTAACGAACAATAAAGAAGAATAGTCGTAAGCAAACGTTCACTTTGATGTCATAATTTGATATGGCTAATTACGCGCGGTAGATATGCACCCTTTGGCGGTTCAGAAAGTAATGATTATTATGTATGGCTATTAGTAAGTTATTATAAATTATAGCCTGGTCGTTAGCAATATGCTGGAGATTTGGCCTTCTACTCTACGAGACCATAGTGCAACGCTATGGTTACACTGGAACTAAACTGATCACCACAACAAATTTCAAGTTAAACTAAACTATCATGCCATAAAACTTACACAGCAATAATGATTAAAAGTACCTATTACGAATAAATATTTAACAAAACACGTGAGAAATGAGAATGTTTGACGACAATACTCGCATCTAGGGTGTGTATCAACTAGCGCTAAGAGTTCAATATTTGTTTCCGGAAAGTTATGCTTATATACGTTCGATAGGTAGTAGTTAATTTTTTAAACATCCAAACTTTCACATTTATAATATTAGTATAAGATTAAAAGTTTAATAATTATAACACATTAACATTCCATACAAATACAAATATATCAAATCAGAAGTGTAAACAATGATTAAATTAAAAAACGTATAAGCTCTAAACTAATAGTACCTAATAAAAAATAATAATAAGTAAAACTACGAGTACATCCCGCTCTGCGTCAAGCCCGAACCAAAGGTCCCCAAAATGCCCCCTCTCCCTTAAACGTCTGCCTAACTCCTTGCACAGCCCGAGAGCCTCACTGCCCCAGGGCCCAGCTGTCTCCACAGCAAACGGAACGAAGTCGTAAGTTGGTTCCAAGGTTTGTGTGTTTGAGCTTGGCGGCATTTTCAGCCGCCGAACCAACTGACTTGATTGTGTGCCTTAGATGGGACACCGCAAATGTGCTAACACAAGTGGCATCCCATAGATGGCACCGCCCTCTCTGCCAAGGAACCAACGTCAACCCGTATATTTAAATTAACTAAGGCTTTTTTACTCGAATGAAGCTACTTACGCGACACAAAATATCCGCTTAGGCGGCGCAACGTTATCGTAATTCTCCTGAGTAACGCACACCATCTCACTGTACTGTGACACAGGTCACTGACTTAGGCATTTTTTTTTGGTGATGTTAAGAATTTGAACCAGTCGCCAACCTCCTTATAGAGAAACTGAAATTGTAAAAACATCTTACTGGAAAACTACAGAGACTTGTTTACATTTCGTATTTTATGCCAAGTATGTTTCTTAGATACATTTCGGTGAGTGACATACAACTGAAAAGACAATAGTACCTACGCTATATGAAACGTTATAGTTACTCTATGCGGTTTCCTCTAAGGTGCAAAATCGCACTAATATAAGCAGGAGAACATTGATGATTTGGCCAACTTCTACAGAAAATATCGATCTTCGCTATCATATAACTTTTAAAAGAATTCCGCACTAATTCTATAGTCCGAGAGAGATGAACCCCATTTTACTTAAAGGCGCTTAAAATTTTAGGTGTTACTCGCAGCGACTTGATTTTGCCCCCACATGTGTCAAATTTAATTGGGTATCATTAGGTATCGTTAGATTGTTGATTAAGTTAATAATTTATTTATTTTTATAATTTTATAACACACTACTAAAAACAGAAAAAATATTCAAATCTTCCGCCCTATACGGGAGAGGTGACCAATGCACTGGGCAGACTTGACCATAGATCTACCAAAGTAATGAGAGTACACATGTTATACGTATACAATTTTACCTATTAAAAGAAAAAAATCAACAGGTTTTGTGTGCCATTTCAGAACAAAAACTTCACTAACAGTCCCTCTTCTGAAATTGAAAAAATCTTGGATTTATATATATTTGGGATTTTTACAGATAGACGGACATACGAACATGGCGACTCTTCCTTGTAGACTATGGAATCAATATCCTTTTCCTCAGGAAAATACAAGTCTGCAATGCCTTGAAGCTGTAAAAGTTTAAACACAAAATTTTGTTTCCGACACATACCATATATAGAGTCCATCCACAGAATAGTATTAACCAGCATATGTTATAATATTCTAGAGAATTCCTTAGCCTCAGAGTAATGAAAATGAAACAATTACTTGCCTTATCATATTATACTTATACGAAAAGAATACACAGTATACTCTTATAGGTTTGGTACCTACTTAACTGCCTTTAAGTAAATTACATCATATAATGACACAATCTAATTCGAGAATGTGCCATACTGTTTAGGCGGTTCATCTTCATTTGACTTTCAGTTTATAAAACATGCAGAAGTTGAAGTGTGCTGGTGGCTAGATTAGTGTCTTGAAGATCTATATCCGATAGGGGTCGCCTTGTATTGTCCACAATTTGTTCAATAGCATCATGACGGGGCCTGCTAAGTATAGCAGTAAGTATAGTATGACATAGTAATGTCATGGATAGTTTTTGCAGCAGCAGAAGTATTACCGGGAGACCAGTGCAACGTTCAATTGTAGACGATTCCGAGTTGATCTTACAAATATTATGACTGTCTTTCCCTTAGTGATTAGGTTCCAAGTCGTTGGCACTGCAGCACTGCACTTCACTGGATGGCGTAAACATTATGGCAGGATCACAATTAGAACATCATAAATGGTAAATATCTTCATATTTCGTAGGTGCTCCTTGTACTTCAGATTATTTATTTAGAATATTAGCTTTGCAAAATCAATAGTTGCGTAAGACATCATAAAATATATGTCAAATGTCAAACCTACCTAATATGTCAGATGTTACGATAAATCAATCACAAATACACACACATACACCTATAGGCCGTAAACGACAATGCGGCCTGTGTAATAAAAAAATATTCCACATAATAATGTATAGATAAATACAAGTTTCTGTCAAAAATTTCATTTTTGGTACAAGCTTTTATTGCCGACTGTACTTTTCTGTATACCATCAACTACTCATTGAGACTATTCTAACGAGCCCAAACTCAACGGGGTTACGTCGTTAAGTGCTGAATTCCCATGGCCACCTTCTGTGTTCATCATCAGATCGATGGTACCATAATATTGAATTGTCATCCAAACTATACTTGTACCAAAATTTTAGATCAATCGGTCACCGGGAAGTGGGTTAAATTTGACTTGTAAGATTTGATTACAGACAGACAGACAGAAAACGGGACAGATGAAACTTAATAAAAGCTTGTAATAAAGCCAAAATTAAAGAAAGTGTCCGTAAAAAGATCTTCTTTACATCATTGCCTATTTATTGTCATTATTCACTTGAGTCAATTTTGCGCCTACTTTATGTACGACTCGAAATTAATAAGAAATTTCCCTTTTTTCTTGGTATGATATGATCGAGCGAAGTTTAAAATATCGTGTTTTGGTCAGTAAAAGTAACAAAGGCGATTATTAATCTATAACATATCTCAATATCTCATCAAAAAAAATTGTAAATATATCTTTGTTTATTATTGAATAAAAAAGGTCGATTTCGAATATCGTGGTCTTAATAAATACGTACGTCGTACGTCTAATGAATTGATCCCTTGAAGTACTTAATTCACTCCTACGCACCGGCACCGCTACGTTCTGCTATTAAGTCGGAACTTATTATTGTCAATGCTGGGATGCAGAACGGAGGGCCTAGGGGCATTTTTATACCACAACTATAATATTAAAAATGCGAAAGTAACTCTCTCTTTCTGTTACAATTTCACGCTTAAACCGCTGAACCGATTAAGAGAAAATTTTATATGGAGATGGTTTGAGGAATCACTTCTTAAGGGGATGAAATGGGGGCGGAATTTTGTGTGGTGGTACGATATAGAAGTGTTTCACGCGGACGAAGTCGCGGGCAAAGCTAGACGAAACATATTTTAATCAGAATCAGAATCAAACATTCATTCGTGACACAACACAACACACAGTATTACAAGATCAAAACAAAAAAAATGTGAATCTGTGCCGCGTCACGAAATGGCCCAACTCAGCATGATGCTGGCTTTGCAGCCAGCGCTGGTCTTCCGTTGGTAACACACAACAATAACAAATCTTGACATGAAATGATTGAAAATTAAATTAAACAAAAGATAAAATAACAATAAAAACAAATTGACAATTTAAGAAAATAAATAATTAAGTAATAATTAAAACTAAAAACAAGCAAACAACAAAAAAAATACACATATTATTAATAGGATTAAGTCAAAAGTATCTCATGCCGCTGGCTGGAATCAACAACGTATTCCATTCTTATGTAGTGAAAAAATATCAATCGGGTACAGTTTTTAACTTGACTGTACAAAAATTGCATTTAGCAGGATAAATTATTATCTATGACTGGTTATTGTTATTTCATACTGTCTATTCAGCAACACATGTTTTCTCTCCCACCGAAAAAGGGAATTCGTAGCCAAATTGGAGCATGCAGAGCGACAGTGGGGAAAAATGCCGCGTCATCCAATCATGCCGCGACGCGTGACGCGCCCGGAATTTAGGTTAGTGAGCGTACGCTTAAATAATAAATTCCCGGAATAAACAAAATATAAAACAGAGTGCAATTTTTTGTCATAGTTTTTGTGAAACATTTTTAAAGTTTCTGTTGCTACGCTCACAAAACCTTTATTTTTATTATAAGTAATAATCAATAGCTATATCTTATAAAACCTTCAAGCTGATTACGTTCATTATAAGAATAAAAAGAAATGTACTTCAAACAAAAGCATCTACTTATGAAACAGCAAACAATTATAACCCACAAAAATAACCACTAATCCCTGTTTAGAAGCAAGCCTCTTTCAACAAAGGAAAAAACAAAAAACCTCACACAGATGCGTACAAAACGGCACTCAAAGGGAACAATAGCACTTAATTAATTTTCTTTTAGGATAACATAAAGGACGCACGAAAGAAAGGGACAGTGTACTGAATACAAACATGAGAAAAGCGGATAAAGTTTTACAAAACTGTCCCGATAACAGACAAAGGAAATTGTCCCTTGTCTTTATCTCGGTAAGGTAGGCGTCACTTGCATGACTGCGTTGGTGAATCTCATAAGGCAAATTGTAAGCTTAGACCACTACATTGAGGATAAATGTCAGGAATACCCCTAGGGACGCGATGCGGTGTAATTGTGGAGGTGGATAAGATCATTTCTTGTGGATTTGATGGGCTGCGTTACCAGGGTGAATTAAACAGTAGATAAAACGAAGCGCTGGGTGAAATAAATGAGCCGAGAAAAGCTCGTAGCCACATTAATGTGAGTACTTGTGATTAATGATTTATTTCGGACCGGATCAATGAGGACTTAATATAATCAAAATGATACGTTTTAAATAACCCATATACGGGTTTTAATAACTGCTTCGTTTACTCGAGAATAATTATCGGGCATGCATTTATGCAACATCAAAATGACCGAAAGTGGGCACAAAAGATCTTAAGAGCCTTTTCTCGTATTAAATGTACAATTACTTCACTCCTGCGGCTGTAAGCCTTTTCCGTGAAACGTGACGTGAGAGTATGAGGTTCAATTTCGCTAACATTTTAAGCAAACAATGCACTTGTTACTTACTGATGAGACTGCCATATGAGACTGACCTTTACTAAAATTGTACACAGTCATGTAAACATTAGTTTAATATGAACAATTAATTGAAAATATTCTGTCGCATATTTAATGGTAGGCGTAGTAGGTCTTGATTCTGCTGATATTAAGGTTACCTACTCGTGGTGACATGAACTTAAATAAACAAAACTATTTCATCCGGTATTCTTCCGCATTCGAAGTTTTGTCTTGATTCATTCAATGGACCCGGAAGCCACGCCACAAGCGAAACGACACAGTTTTGTTAAGTAAAGCTGGAGTTTGGTTTCGTCCAACTTTAAGTGGCTGGACAAGTTAGCGTTAGGGATATTTTGACTCTCATGAAAGTTGAAAATCCAATTGAAGTACATACAAAATATATGAAAAGCCCCAATGCTTTTCTAGAATTCCTAGAATGAAAAACTTAACAATTTTTAGCTTTATAGTAATCAATTAGGAAACCCTGTGGATCGATGCAATGTAAAATATATATCTGTTTGAAGTTTCAAAAGCTAATAGTTGTAAAATAGTTAAATGAAGGCGACTGAAATTATTTTTTATAAACCGAATACATTTTGAAAGAATAGATTTGTAAGGCTGGCATATGGGAAATACAAACAAGATTCAAGCTTGAACCTTTTCTATAGGTACATACGATTTTTTTTCTTTTTACTCTATACTTAATCGTAATTTTAGTAGTTGAATAAACAATAAATAACTGGGCCAATTATTATCTTTAGTCCTACAGTGCTGATAAGCGTCAAAATTTATGTTAAATATATGTAGCGATAAACATTGTTTTTCAGATACATAACAAGTCCTTAATATGTAGCAATACTAACAATGAAAACATAACGTAGCACACAAGTCACCTGCATACTTCGTTGCGAAAGCTTTGCACGTGCAACGTTGTTAGTCAGCAGTTTATATCAAACAGGTGCAATGTTGCCGGCGTCAAAATATAAGATGACAAAGGAAAACTTCTAAAGTGGCGACACTTGCACTGGCAGATTGAGAAGATTAGGTGGTTTGAACACAGTTGCAACAAGGTGATACTGGTTATATAGGTGTGTAACTTTCCTGTCCCGGCTTCATATTATGTTTTTTCACATATAAATAACTTGAATTGAGGAAACTATTAATAAATTGAAAAAAATCTACGTAAATGAAATAAAGCTACGGTAGCCTCAGGCATGCGGCTGTCAATCGGGGGTCGTGGGTTCGAATCCCGACTCGTACTAATCAGTTTTTCGGAACTTATGTACTGAGGAAACTGGTCTAATCCCCATAAGGTCTAGTTTTGGTTGGAAGGTCAGATGGCAGTCGCTTTCGTAAAAACTAGTGCCTATGCCTATTCTTGGGATTAGGTGTCAAAGCGGATCCCGGGGCAAAAACGGGAATAACGCTAGGAGGACTTACTTTCGGAGCTACGTAAATGAAGTCTGCTAATTTGTAATTTGGGGGTCAGCAATGTGGCGACTTTATTGGAGAAATAAACAATTTGTATTCGTATGTATTTAGTACAAACCAGGGGGTATGATAGTTGCCATTTTATGGTTTGTCGCTGTGGATAAGACCTCCGCCACTATAGCACTCGCAGAAATGACAACTCTTGACGACTGCATTGCATTATCCACTAAAATTGCAATCAATATATCCGTGCGACTTTGGGATGTTTTGTATGAATACGTATATACTTCGTTATTTCGTTTTTACTTCTTTTTGGCCGATCCTTATGGCGATCCGCGAGTTTAATGTTGACAGAAAACGGTCACTGGATGCGTGACCTATTTAAGTGGTAATTAACTAAGCGCTCCCATGCTGATCTGAATCAAAAACCGTTTGCTTTGCGGCTTGAGAACTTGTTACAGTTCCTTAATAATACTAATATGGGATTTTTTTTCTGGCTTCAAAGGTCAAACCAAAGTCATTTCCGCAAAAACTAGTACTGGCGGTATTAGGTAGTCGAGAGGAAACTGGGCTCTTGCACTTACTTAAACATCCTTCCGAGAAAAAAACTGAAAAAGTAGGATGCGCGGTAATAACTTTGCATTGTTAAAGCCGGTTTTGAGTAATGTAGACAGACGTCAGTCAACTGCAGAGAAAAGTGACCCTGCATATGAACTTATATGCAGGGGTGAATACAGAACAAAACTGCCCTTGTGTTTTCGCGGTGTCTATTATTTTTTAATCAGATAATATCACGTCCGCTTTAGCCTAATGGGTAGTGACCCTGCTTATGAAGCTAAATGTCCTGGGTTCAAATCCTGGTAAGGACAAATTTTTGTTAGCGAGTCTTTGATGTGTTCTATGTATTTAAGTATTTATATATATCTATCTATCTATTAAATATATCGTCGTCTAGTACCCACCACCCTTATTGAGCTTACTGGGGCTAGTACGATTTTATTCTATGTAGTTTTTGTTGCTGCGGTTTTAGTGAAGTAAATATGAAAAAGAAAATTTTAATAGTCTCGTGAGTTTATGTTGGCACCTTTTATTACCCCAAACAATAGAGGTATTGACGCAGTCTCACTCCATTTCAGTGTTTAAAATATTTAAAACTCTACCGAAAATCCAATAGCCAATACCAATATCCTATCTCATTGTCCTGAATTTTAATATTTCCTTTTTCTTCCGATGGCCTCTCCGGTGACGGCCTGGGAAATGTTATGGAAAAATTCTGATTGGGCAACCGCTCCTTTGTGAAATACTTCGATTGTGGATAATCTTTTATTTTTTTGCCGTTCTGAGATAATGGGTACCTTGTTATTGTATTGGGAATAATAATAATTGTGTGTTGAGCCACCAACGAAAGATCTTTGTAGAAATTGAATAAATGAAGTAAAGCTTTGATATCCTTTTTTAGCACGAATTGATAATGCGTAAAAATGCCAAGTTGTGGTTTGACCGCAAGGGAATACAATAATACTGGCTAGTATTATATATAATAAAGACCAAATGCGGGTAGTTCGGAAAACCCGCGCAGCAAGATGTTGGTAACCGCTTGAGCCAGTTGTCCCGTTACCATGGATGTTGCAACACTTGCAACACATCCGAAACGTCGGGAGACCTCAGTGCGGTAAATAAATAAGATAATTATACGCGATTAAGTCCCGTTTAGTATAAATAAAGATCTTAATGCTTTTATCTAGGTTCTGGGCTAAATAGTGCGGATCCCGTTGTGTATACAAAGTTTCATGTTATTTGAGCATGCCGTTTTAAAATGAAAATAATAAACAACTATTGTATGGAGAGTGGAACTTCCTGGGGAATCTTAACTTCAAAAGCGAACCGACAAAGCATTTAGGCCCCACTTCCTTTGAGCATGATTTTATGTTATAAACAGCTTGTACCCCACCTGTCGCCAACTAATTGGATTCTTTACATGAAAACGTTTTCCCTTTAGGTACCTGCATCGACCAGTGTAATTTGGTCCTTCTACCTTCCTTTTCTGACCATGTAAACAACATTAAAGAGGAAATCAAATTGGGCGTCGAGTGTCAAGCTAATCTGGCGGCGAGGGCCCAGGTTGACCCTTACGCTTGCCTTGATTAATCTAGTAGCGTTTGTGCATGTTTTTAGCAATAATCAATGCTACAATGAAACAATTTTTGAAACCATTACTGTTGATAGTGTAGGGGTTGTAGTGAAAATTTTACTGTCAAGAAAGACTCAATTTAAGGGCATAAGTATGACTAATTAAACATATGTATTACGGTTTGTTCGATGCATTTATTTGTAGAAAATATCGTTGGTTAATCTAGGTGGATTTATTGTACTTTATATAAACAAGTTTCTGTCAAAAATTTCATTGTTGGTACAAGCTTTTATTGCCGATGTACTTTTCTGTATACCATCATCAACTACTCATTGAGACGATTCTAACAAGCCCAAACTCAACGGGTTACGTCGGTTAAGTGCTGAATTCCCATGGCCACCTTCTGTCTCCATCATCAGATCAGCTCCATGGTACCATAATATTGAATTGTCATCTAAACTATACTTATACCCAAAATTTCAGCTCAATCGGTCACCGGGAAGTGGGTCAAATTTAACATGCAAGATTTGATTACAGACAAACAGACATGCAGACAATGGGACAGGTGAAACTAAATAAAAGCTTGTAAAATATAATGTCGTCGTTACTTCAATGCGAAGTTTTTTTGTGTAGCATTCCCCATGTGTGTTACTAATTGCGAATAATCTCATTTTGGAGGTGTACATTGTAACTAAATAATAAATGATAATTGTTAATAGTACCTTGTGTTTGGGCTTCACTGGAAAAATAGGTGATAATTGTTGCTATTTTAATCTATCATCTTGAGTATGGTAACATTATCTACTTATAACTACCGTATTGTTAATCCGTCGAAAAGTCATAATCAATGAGAAAACAAAAAAACCGTGTATATGTCTACGGAACGCCTGACGGGTTAATGGTAAATCTAAGAATGTTTTGATCTAATTGGTTTTCGGTTATTTTTCCAGTGATTAATAAATTAGGATATTGTGCATACCTGTTTAGTTTATTTAGTATGTTTTGAAGGTGATGTCATAATACATATATGCCGTTCGCGTTGGGTAAGTTTCAAGTAAACTCAAACTGTAACATTTCATATCAAGCAATAATTAAGTAAATTGATTAGGTTGAATTTGTAACTATTAAAAAAAATAACGATGCACTGTAATAATTGTAGGTACGCGAATAAAGCAAAACAAACGCAAAGTAAGCAAACTGTCGTGTAAATATCCCCCCTGATTGGGAGATTTCAAAAATGCTCGATCGCCCGGCTGACTGGAATTAGGGATGACTTTAAGCCCGTTCCGAAATTGAAAAGTGGGACAGTAATCCGTTATTTTTAATCCTGCCACATACGTAAATTGCTAATGGAAAACTCGAATCCGCTGGATTTATTTTCAATCAAATTCATCCTGACTTCAGGCTTTGCGTACCTAATGCGAAATATTGATTCTGAAGTGGAAATAATTATAGTGACAGATTTCTCTGTTTTTTTTTCCATATATCCTCATCTAGATTACAGCATGGATATTGAAGTTTCTCCCTTATTTCGGCGTTTTACATATATTTATTATTTTAGCGATATTTGTACCAGTAAATATTTATTCTGGTATTCATTTATTGCGATCATGTTCATTGTCTATACAGCAAATATTAAAATAGAATAGGTAAGAACATGATACCTGTTATGTTATAAAAATATTAAAATTAAATTGAAAATTAAATGGATAATAGCGATATTATTACAAACCGTCAAATTGTGAATTCAAATTGAAATTGTGATTAGAACGATTCTTTACCTACTTTATGTATACATACCTTTTGTTTCGCTGCGTCTTCATCCTGACTTTGGGCTTTGTAGAAAGTACAAATAGTTTTAATGACAAATTAGGTGTTTGCAATGTCTTTGTTCTGAATTTAAAAAAAACACGGGTATAGTGATATAGCAATTGATAGTGCTGATTTAGTTGTTCTATAGTATTTTAATAATAGCAACGGTGACGGTAAAATATCTTTGGGGTTTTCGCAATGGGCCTACTGCCAGTTTTGCCTATGCAATAAAAAAAACGAAACTATCCGTATAAAACTACGGGTAAATACAGTACAGTATAGCGTTGCCAAAATAAATGGCACTTTTAACACAGCTTCAGACCTCGTTACAGTTTAGCAATGTAGTGTAAAAGAGAAATATGTCGGTAACATTTTTCCACTACTGAAATAATATTGTGAAAACAGTTATTTACGTACAGCGCCAAAAAGTTTGGCTATGTTCAGCGTTGCGACCCACTTTTGTGAAGCAGAATATATCGTTTGATATGTCCGGGCGTGATGTGTGAGTTTTTTCGGAACGATAATACAGGGCGGGTACTTTAATTCATTATACTTTATAAATATAAACTTCTTTTAACCCGAAAACCCCTTTTACTCTTAAAAATCAATTAGACAAAACTATATCCAGTATCGTACCCTGGCTCCAAGACCATAACCTCTAAATTAACTTTTCCAAAACTAAACTTATCTAATTCAGACGTTACTAAAAACGCAGCTAGAACATAAATTACAGTTTCGAAAAAAATTTAGAATGTGTCATTACCTCTCCACTATTCACATAGACTCTTATATAAATTGGAAAGAACATGTACATCAAACATCCCCGCCGATTAAGCCGATTCAGTTACGCTCTCTATGAATCAAAAAAATGCACCGATATAAAAACTGCTACTTGTGCCTGAGTAGGCACAAGTAGCAGTTTTTATATCGGTGCATGCCATAACATACACAGTGTGTGTGTGTGTGTGTGTGTAAGCAGAGTTGCTTACGCACACTCTTGGTTACAATATGGCATACTAGCTGATGCCCGCGGCTTCGCCCGCGTGGTTATAGGAAAATGTAACATATTGAAATTTCCCGTCGGAATTTGATGTTTTCCCGCTGGAAAAAGTAGCCTATGTCACTCTCCAGCTTCTAAACTATCTCCATACAAAAAACCAGATCAATACGACGCTCCGTTGCGACGTGAAAGAAGGACAAACATACAAACAAACACACTTTCGCATTTATAATATTAGTAAGGATAAGGATTATTGTGGGGAAACAGTCCAGATGCAATACAACTGTTTAGACTCCAGAAACGTTGCCTAAGAATTCTAGTTAACGTGGACAGCATGACAAGCTGCAAACAACATTATATCGACCAAAAAATTCTAACTGTACCCTCCATACATTTTACAAGCCACTATATTTGTAAAAAACAACATGTCATTATTTCCGCAATAATCACACGCATCTTACTTACGACCCCGTAACAAAGTGGCCCTACCCGACCCCAAAATGAAGATGACTAGCTCTGGCCCTTTTGCTATGGCAATAAAAATATTTAATAAAATCCCAAAAAAGTTCCAAAATATAAGTGATATACGTAAATTGAAAATCGAACTAAAAACCTATTTGCTTAGCTTTAAGATCTTATTGTACTTAACATGAACCGCAATACATTATTGAAATGAAATGAAATGAAATTATGCAAATAATTGCAGTCTCAGCTACGAATCTTCAAATCAATGAATAGTCGGCAAAGTCTTTTTTTTCTGGTGTTGCAGGTATCCATGGGCGGCGGTAATCGCTATCAGGTGATCCGTATGCTCGTTTGCCTCCTATAACATAAAAAAGCGCTTACTCGTATGATTCTTTTCGAGACGCAGGCGTCCGTTGCGAGAAAAATGTCATATTATATTATATTCATGATATGCATAATTTAATACTAGGTAAATATGAAAGCAATAAATTCACATTAATAGTAGTTAAAAAGGGCTTTCCCGTTAATTCTGAAAAAATGGACGATGCAAGAAATATAACAATTGAAAGCTTTAAACATATACAATTAAAATATTATCATAATGCATCTGAAACGCATTTCAGAGTAATATATATAATATGCATGCGTTTGGTTCATATAAATATATATATTGGTAATTCTAGTAATTTACGGGCAAAATACTCAACTATGATATTAAGCTCTTTCATTTATTTGACTACTACTTCACTATTCACATGCTCCAAATGTGGCAAATTAGAAGAACGTATACGAATTCTGCATATCGCCGCTTCCGCATTCAGCTTATTCGCAGATATCTTTACTGTGGCTAAAAGCCACCAGCTCCAAATGGGAAACGCAAATTTATTTAGTCAAATGCTACTCAGACCATTTCGGTTTTTGCCTCTGCAATTCACTGAATGATGATTTTATTCACGTAATTGGTTTGGACGAGCATTTTGTGGAGCAATGGTTCTTAAGCTTATTCAAAATGGGGAATTAATTTACATTCACTGGGCTTAAATATTATGTTTCATAACATTTAGGTGATTGAAATGATAATAAAGTAGTAAGAGCGAAACATTCGTCTCGGTTCGAGTAATAGATGTTATAGATAAGCATAGCAAATGACTTACCTATACATTTGAAAGATATAATTCATCCAAACAAGAATCAAGTTTATTCCGACAGAAAATAGAATAACCTATAATTATAATATCGGTGTTTTACCTTAGAGTAAGTTCTTAAGGCGCCGTAGGTTCATGGTCTTCTCTCCCTCTCACTGAGCATAAGCGTGAGCAAGATGGAAGTGCGTGCTCGGAAGCGCGGATATCATGTTTTTTAATTTTATTTTTTTGGCCGTTTATATAAATAAAAATGTAATCACTGATTTCTTTCAAACATGATATTGCCGATTTTTAGAAGCAATTTTAGTATTTATAGCTTTTGTGCATAATTTGTTATGAATATTTTAAGTGTATTTTTGTGTATTTTAGACCTATGTTCGTGATTTTTTTCTATCCAGCGAATATTGCTTAATCATGTTTCGAATCACTCCCCTGCAGAAAAGCCTCAAGATTACTATTCGTATTTTTTTGAAACCATATAGTTATAAACAGACGCATTATATTGTTTCAAAAACTCTGTTCGCTTAACTTCGCTGAACCTACGGCGCCTTAAAACGACCTTACGATATTCATGTTTTAAAGGTACGTACTGAACATAAGGCTCACGTACTGATACCACTATATGTATAAAGAAATATCATGAGCCTTTTTTTTTCAATATTGTACCAATAGATATTTTACACAAGGGTGTATGTGGTACGAAATCATTTTATTTTGTAAGTCAAACAGAGTCGGCATCCATGAGTTAGTCAATAGGTACTAAATACCTTTTCATCGTTAAAAGCTTGCTGAGAAATTATGAAAAGTTTAATCTACAATCAGATTGCCACGGAACCTTAAAAAGTTAATCTAAAGATTAATGTCGCTCAGGCCCGCTTGTCGGATTGAAAAATGGGTAGGAACTAAGCTTATCGCGAAACAGAGAGGTTTCAACACTTGTCATACCGTTATTTGTTTGAATAAGTAATTTACAATTTGTGGAGAACTGTTATATTATAACACAGACTTGTGTTGTATTACATTTAGATCATCGTAGAAAGGTAAAAATTGAGTGGAAATATACATTTAAAAGCCCATTTTCCTCTTTCTAGCCCCTCTCTTGATAGAGCGTGAGATACGTCTGAAGTTGTCGCTTATAGCATGACAACCTGATAACCGTGACCATAGTTCGTTTTTGTTAACCATATAAATGTTTCTGGCGACCGACGAAGACAAGGCATTGTTAGTACTCTTAAGCAAACGAACCTCCTTTTAATCAATCTTAAGCATAGCGTAACTAATACCTATATACAAATTAACAACCTCATAGAGAAAAGAGTACAGGAGCGTTAGCTGGGTCTTCAATAGACCGATAACGCTGAAAGATTTATTCATAGGAACAGTGAGACCGCAATATATTCGCTCGTTCAGCTGAATCCGGTCACTCGCATCGCATTAGCATAACTAAGGGTACGATACAAAAATTCACCCCCTCACGATTGTGTGGGCATGGCCCAAGTCTTGACCGGAATTTCAGATCCATATTTAATTTGAGTAATTACCTTACTAGTTAGTCATAAGTAACCAGTGAGATTTAAGCAGTTTGCAAGTTTTAATAAAAACTGTCAGACTTTCAGTGCTGAACGAATCTTTGCAAAATCCTCGCAAAGGTATGTCTAACGAGCCTATACTTGATAGGGCTGCGTTGACGTGTGTTTCATAGTTCCTTTGGAAACGTTTGAGCTTTATCATCATAACACATCCGTGATCTCACAAGATTGCCTGCAAAATTTGAACCAAACCAAACACACAATCACTATAATAACTGATTTCAAAAATAAAGGCAGCCTCACAGTTGTCTTTATCTTATAATTGGGTAACTTTTGTTTGTTCCAAATTTATAACGTCGTTGATAGTAAACCAAATCATTATAATAAAGGGTAAATTACAAAATAATAATAATGAATACCGCAAAAAGATATGAGACTTGAAAATTTCAAACCAATATGTTTTTTTTTATTGCCCACGAGTAAATTAAAAGCTACCAATAGGATACTTACGGTTTTATAAAACAATAATATAATCATAGCTACCGCAATATTTCACCAACAAATTAGCAATTTACATAATTGTCTATAGAACGGGTAGTTCGAATAAAATATTGTGACGACATAATACTGTTGTCAATTAGTACGAGCTGTTCCGGCAGCGAGGTCCATCTTTGAGTCATTAGTCTTTTTATATTGAATTTAGTGCCATACAAACATTTGATCCTCTTAAAAAGTTAGTTTTAATGGCGTCGTAGAAAAAAAGATAAGGCAAGGATTTTATGTCGAAGCGCTTTTGTACACACAGCAAATCGACAATTTTAAGACTTGATACCAAACCACCGAGTACCTAATTCGTATATACGTATTTCTTGGTACTTTGGTACCAAGTCTTAAAATAATCGTTTTGCTTTTGCATATTGTTCAGACATTCCGAAAATCGCTTTTACTTGTGTCTTGATTCTGCGCATTGTGGCTTAGTTGACCTCTGACAGGATCGAATGGGAGATTTATAGGGGTCACCATCCAGCCTTTACTTTACACAAAGGGCAAAGCAAGCCGATTGGAAATGCGTAGATATTTATTACATTCACACAATTTTTTTTCGGTCTAAATATAACTGATTTATGGTTTCAACATGCTTTTATGCCTGTAGCAACTGAATCGTGATTAGATTTTTAGTGTCATGTACAGTCACTGGCATTTATATCTGCGACAATAAATCTAACGTACACGAATCCATTTCTAGTGCCGTGAGGACGTGTCAAATATTTTTGTCGGCTTTATTTAGTCAAATATGAATACTGGTACTGTACAGTCCGCAGCATAATTTTGTATATTTCAATATCTGAGCGATATTGATAATGCAATAGACTTAAATAGGAAATATTTTCGTTACTCGCTCGCCATCAATTGTATGTCTCCGAATGTCCATAAATTGCTTGCATATACCTGTTTATAATATTGTGGGCAGCCATGTACTTTCAAATGTGGCAAAACGTGTGCGGTTGGTTACGAATAAATGGGCTGTTCATTTTGCGATAATTGGATTGACTCGCCAATCAAGTGTTGTTAACGTAATTCAGATTCCTAACAAACCCTGTGAACAATAGGGAATATTCATGACATTTTTTTATTTTTTTTATCTATTCTATAAGTAATTATATAACCGGAAAAAAATATAACACTTTCACAATATTATTAAATAAGCTAAAAAAAAATAATTAAAATTACTATCATTTTCGGACGATCAAAACGTGACGTCACCGTGCAGCTTAGTGCACGGCGGTTCTTAAACAAATTAACAACAAAGTGTTTGATTCACACTTTTAATAAATGTGAGTGATTAAAGCTTATAAGATCAACTTATTGTAATGGAAGAGCACACAAAAGCTTATTATAAATATTGTATTGTCCCTATGTGTGAAAATCACATTAAAACTGCAAATATTTTCATATGCCCAAAGGTGCAAATATAAGGATAAAGTGGTGTAAGGCGATGAGGAGCGATAATGTATCGTGCTTGAGTAGTTTATATTGTTGTGAAGATCATTTCGACGTGAGTATTAAATATGTATGTACCTAAAATCTTTTTTATTACGACTCGCGAACAATATAGGTAAACAATAACCTAACCTCAAAATTGTATTATATACTTATTCATAAAACTATTCTGATTCCCAATTTTTTTAGTTATTAATGTTACAAATATTATGATTTTTGTTGATCAACAGCTGACTACGAGTGTTGATTTTGATCAAGAAACCTTTTAGCTAAGTTTCTTTGTTTGCACTGTTGATCGAAGAAAGTTAAAAGAATTTAATCCTTTTTACTGAGTGACCTACACAAATTTCTTTTATTTATAAGCCTTGACGAAAACAACCTAGTTTGTTAAAGTTCATAAAGATGTTCTCAACATTTAACATTCCTAATAGGTACCTACATATCTTTGATTATATAATACAAGCTTCTGCCCGCGACTCCGTCCGCGTGGAACTCGTTTATACTATCTCTATACCAAATTTCATCCAAATCGGTTCAGCAGTTTAAGCGTAAAGAGGTAACAAACAGACAGACAGACACACTTTCGCATTTATAATTTATTATTAAGTAAGTATATATAAAATATATAATATAACTAGCTTCTGCCCGCGACTCCGTCCGCGTGGAACTCGTTTATATCGTAGCTCCCCCCATATCCCCCAAAGGGATGAAGTGGGGGTGAAAGTTTGTATGGAGCTACGATATAAATGAGTTCCACGCGGACGGAGTCGCGGGCAGAAGTTAGTATATATAATATATAAAGTTATAGTATAGTAAAATAGTATATAGTATGGATAAATATGTACTAGTTTTTTATTCCACTTATTTAACAAAGACACCTATTTGAAGTAGTTTAAAAGTCTAGATATTTGAATCGCCAAAATAGGTTATAATTATTTAATTGACCAATCTCACGAGTATAAAAACAAAGAATATGAAAATTTATTGAATATCTGTAACTTATTTACCTTGCAGCTTTTACTCCTCTTAGTTCAGCGGACGTAAAGTCACAAATATTTGCGAAGTAGGTATGTATTAAATTTAGTCATCATGAACACATCAATTTTAGGCAGATTATCCGACTGTGCCTTGACAAAACCGCCTTTAGTCATTGTGGCGAGTCTTTTTTCACTTAATAATTACCAAAAAACACTGATTATTTATCATAAACAGCGGCCAAACAATGCGAATAACTTTCAATAATCATACTAACGACCTGCACGGTGACGTCACGTTTCGCTCCGCCAATAGCGTTGCGTTTTGGAAATCTGCGAGGGAATTTGAAAAATAGTACTTTTAAACAATTTATTTTATCAATAGAAACATGATAATTTGAAAAAATAATCATGTGTGTATATTTATTAAGCAATATAGATTACACGTGATTTTTTTTGTCCATTTCTAAATCACATGCATATTCCCTATTAATGACAAAGTACACTAATCAGTAATCGCGCGTTTGATGCATAAAATCGTAGTATTAACATTTATGTGTACACGATAAAAGTTAGCTTATTGGGGCCCTAAGCACTTTATGATAATGGGGCAGGGATGTTGCAGACATTCGCATCCGCAACCGCAACCGCCAAAATCGATGCGGAGTTTTTGCGGATGCGGATGTAGTGCGATTCACGACAAGAAAGGAAGGCTTACTGCGTGCGTTTTAGATATTTTCGCCATTAGTCGAAACAACTTCTTTTCGTTTCTATGACCAAGAGCAAACGCGTTTTTGATTTGTTCGCTACGATTGTAATTTAGTCTCAACATGTTTGATGATCGCGTGATATCATAAAATTGACGTTGTTTATTCACGTTTTTTAGTGTGTGCCCCAAAAATCCGGATATAGACATCCGCATATATCAAAATATTCGCATCCGCGATATCCCTGTAATGAGGTTCAACTAGAAAACTTGTGGCTAATATGATCCTTTTCTACGGCGCCCGCAAGGGTCCCCCACGATGGGCGGATAGGGACAACCATTGCTGGTTGGGAGTGTTGGGACCAACATGAGGTACCTTAGCCTCATCATCGACACATGGGCGTGGAATTTCGAGGTACACTTCGCTCCTCTGGTCCCTGAATTGGTAGGCGGGTGCAGCAGCGCTGGGAAGGCTGCTTTCTAACTAAGGAGGGCCACAGTTCCACTCAGGAGCTGTCGTGTAGATAGAGAGCGGGGCGCGCACACCGGTGTTATGCGTATTTGCTCCCCCTGCTGCAGTTACCGTGCGGCAGGGTCGGAGCACCCAAGCCGTACAATAAATCCACGGGTTTGAAGCGCCCCGAAATGGTGGCGGTCTCCCTTGCCAGGTCTGTATAAAGCGGTCCAGTCTTGAGAACTAAACGAAGCGACATGGTTGAACTATCGTTGGGGGTTAAGTGAATACCTAGTCTGGTCCTTCCGCCCGGGAGTACACGCTCGTTTGATCCCCCCTTGACCGCCGGATGGTGCGTTAAGTCATTAATCCAACGAAAAAAACTAAGTACATGCAAATTAAATTGGAATGCGAAGCTTGAGGTGGTTCGACGACCATACAAAACGTTTTTTGACATTCGCAGGCTAACGGCGTGATATTTTAAACGAATGTAACACACTTTCACACAAAGGTGTCTTTACTACGGTGTACTCTTGTTTTGTCGACAACCTTTTCAACGAATATTTATTTCATCGACAACGATTCATCGAAACTTCAGTACTAGTAATATTGTTTGGCGTTATTTCATTTCAACTACTATTTATTTAAATTTATCTTACTACGTACAAATACTATTCAATGAATATTACTCAATCGCTAATTTGTTTCAAATTATCTTAATTATTTTGTTTTTCTTTGACTTTATCATAATCTAGGACGCCCTAGAGATAAATTATGTTTATTATTATTGTTGTAATTTCCGTTTTTATATTATTGTACGTTTGACATATATGTAATTTTATTCATTTATTTGACATGACATTGATTATGTTTTGACATCCCTACATTATGCTAGGAGAGACCCTACGTACATTTTTTCATTTTTCTGGTTCTGACATTTTATTATATTTTTGACATTACTACGATCAATATTGTTTTAAATTGGTATTTCTGTGTGCCCTTGTTATTTATTATTGCTATTAAGAAATTATTGTAACAAATGTATTGTATGTACCTGACGAGCTTTCTGTGAATTCATTTTATTTATATACAAAGAAAATTTGTAAAATATAATGTCAATTTTCAATAAGCAATAAATGAATCTGAATCTGAATCTAATTGGCACAACTACAAAACATTGCAATTCATTTCTTCGACGTATTACTTTAATACAATTTTATTATGTCCTACTGCACATTTATACATTATTCAAATTATGTAGTTAATTGTGTGACATACAAATATGTATATATGTATAATATGTATGTATAATAAAACTAAGAATCATTGGTGTAAATCGTTTATTACAAAAAAATATCAGGGCGGACATAAATGCCTTATGATAGGCGAACCCTGTTTTAGGGTTCACTTGTGTCCCTCAGACCAGAAATAGAAAGACTCGGCAAAAATAGGTTAAAAACGTTATGGATTCGGATATAGATCCGAAATTATTTTATGCGGATTAAATATTATTACATGTAAAAAATAATGAATTAAAAAAACCTGAAATTAAAAGCCATGATTGAAGGCATGATTTTTATTGAAACAAGTCAACTACCAATTAAAAGACCTCGGTTCAAATTACCTAGTATCGAGTCCTCGACGCAATGACTTGTCGATAAATGAAAATACTTGAAACGTTGTCTTTGAAATAATATTCGATTAAATGTTTGTCGGCAATTCAATGGTAAACCCTTTACTACTAACCCGCTTAAAATTATTTAATCACCGATGCAAATAAATTAATAATTAAAATAAGCTTCCATTAGCGATTTCAATGTTAACAAAAATATTTGTAACTTAATTGCAATAAGTAAATATTTATTTGACCAGTATGGTTGCCTGTACTA
This sequence comes from Epinotia ramella, assembly GCA_947578815.1. NCBI lineage: Eukaryota > Metazoa > Arthropoda > Insecta > Lepidoptera > Tortricidae > Epinotia > Epinotia ramella. Next base: position 20,224,734 of record OX388202.1, read on the forward strand.
ATTTTCTATTTGGCACATGAATCAGTAATCATTTTTTTTATTATTATTTAACTGCTAGTCTAAATTGTAAGTTATACTTTGTAAAGTTGTTGGTTTGTATGTAAGGAGTATTTTTTTTTAACTCGTAATTATCCGATAAAAAAAAAACCAGTACACCTAATGGACTGTCAGGGTAGACATAGGATATATTTTATCCCGTGGCCTTTCCTGTGTTAGTTTTCTGTAATGCGCAGGTGGAGCCGCAGTAGCAGCTAGTTATAAATATGTTTTAACTAGCTTACGCCCGCGACTTCGTCTGTAAGGACCCGCAATAAAAACTATACTATATTTTAATCCAGGCTATAAACTATCGTCGTGCAAAATTTCATCCTAATCGGTTGAGCCGTTTAAGCGTGATTGAGTAACAAACATCTAAACATCCAAATTATCGCATTTATAATATTATAATAGGATAATTTTATACATTATTACCTGCTTAATGTTACAATTGCAATAATTATTAAGCATCTTTATCGCAACCAGCATCCACTTACATGAGTGAACTACGGATGATGTGCCTACGAGCATGTCGAACCTAAATAGAGCGTTTTCACGAACTTGAGTGACCACAGTCGTATTACGTACAGTACTATATAATACTTAGTTCTGTGATTTCCATGCTATGTGAGATCCAACCAAGATACACTGTACGGCTTAAAACCAGTTGAATAATTTGGAGAGGAAATCTAAAATAACCTGGGATTTAATCTCCATTTTGCAAGATAATTTAGATTAAGGCATATATGTAAACGTACGAATGATTTAGCTAAACCATTGATTTGTACTGCAGAAGACGGGAAAGAGTATTCGTTAACAACTAAGATTTTGTTTATGAGCGAAATAAATATTAAAAACCGGCCAAGTGCGTGTCGGGCCACGCGCAGTGTAGGGTTCCGTAGTTGCCTGTCTGTCTTAGTTACATCGACGTGCGGTGCGGTTGCGTCGGCAGAATTTGTACGAAAATCGGCCTTTCCAAGTACACATTAAGTTGGTCGACTATTACTCGGTAACTACTTATGCGTACTCGTACATGTCCGTGATAGTTTTCCTTTTAAATTCATTATATGTACTACTACTACTTTTTGAACGAGCTATCCAACGATACCCTACACCATGGATTTAACGAGAAAAAAAAAATACATTCCCGCTTTAGGTGTAGGGGAGGTACCCTAAAAAAAATATTTTTCAAGATTTTATTGTACTGTTTTGTCGGCGTGATTGATTTACTCGTATAAACCCATGCCGAATTACAGTTTTCTAGTAGTAATGGTTACTGAGCTAAGCCGAAGACAGACAGACAGACATACAGTCGGACGGACATGGCGAAACTATAAGGGTTCCTTGTTGACTACGGAACCCTAAAAATGGATTGAAGTCATAAGATCATAACGCATTTTACTTAATTTAGATTTCTAGTTCATGTTAATTTTTTTGTGCTTTTCTCTTTGCGACGTTTGTAAATAGGCCACATTAAATAAACCGTGGGAAAACTATAAATATATAAAATTATACCGTTTGTCTTACTTAGTCAATCGACTGCGTGTTCTAAGAGGTAAAAATGCAGTAATGGAATTTCGTACACTTTCCCGTCAGTTGCGGACGGACAGTAATGATTTTCAACTTTGAATTTGCGCTCGCTAGTAACGAGGAACTTCGCGTACTATTTTTAAAACAGTTAGGCGAACATTTCCGAGCATGTGGGAGAAAATTATACTTACTCATTAGGAGTTCTTTAAGCCTTGAGTAATGTTTTAAAACATTTTGTTTACTTTACACACATTAATTTGTATATCATAGCATTAGTTTATATCGCCTAGGAATATTTATGTTTGAAGTAAGACCTAGTATACTTTGTTTATATAGTAATTATCCATCGTGGTAAGATCCGACTGTTGAGGGACAAGAATGGGGACAAACTAGTGAATTTAGACCACCATTATCTTGTAAACTAGGTACTTTTACTTGCTTCCCTATACTTTTTTTCCTCCTTCACCCCAGCTCTAACAAAGAATAATGTGCACATTGAAAGAAAGAAATAAAGAAGACATTTATTCACTACGCAAAAGACACAGAGACAAAGGGAGTACAAATACAATACAATTTACACATAATGTGTGTGTCTTCGCGGCAGTGAATCGGTCGCTGTCTCAGCATTATGCCGAGGTGTCAGCCAGACACATACAGCGCTGATTTTCAGACAGCATCGTACGTGGCCCACGGAACGCAACACAACATACCGCCGATACAAACGTATACACAAAATAAATAAATAATTAATATACTAGTAAAATAGGTAACACAAGCACAATGGGATGAGAGACAATGTGAAAAACGCGAAACGGTTGGGATGTTTAATAAAACAAAATGGATACAAATTAAATAAAGAACATAACATTGAAACTTATCCAAAACTTATTTCATTTTTGAAAAGAATACAAGAACTTAAGAAACAAGTCTAATAAGTCCAAAATTTATACGGCATCTAACATCGAAATAGAAAGGTTCCGATCGCACACGACGACAAGCGAACGGGGCCGATCGCAAGCGAACGGAGCCGATCGCGTGTCGCAGCATACTTATCACATGTCGCGGAAGACGCCCGCGGTCGAGCTGTTGTGCGCAGCTTGGTAATGTAGACTTAAAAACAGTACATATATGATTCAGTATCGTTTAAAGACTATAAAATTCTTTCCGTGCCGATCCGTTGCGGGCCGTTTGGTGGAAATAGTGCTAGACCCCATTCGATGAAATATTAGTGCTCGGCATCAAAAGTAAAAAGCTACTTTGTCTCACGAAGTGAGCAAAATCGCATTTTACACACACTGTTTTCACGCAGCAAAATATGCTTGTTCGAGCTACTGAGGTGAAAATAATATTTTTAATCAACAATAATGTTTTCAAAGAGCGTGTAAGTATGTCAGTAACCTATCAAGTTCCCGCCCAACTTATTTTTTTCAAAGTAGGTACACGGCATGACTCATGGTGCTAGTTTCAATTGACATAAATAAAAAAATCAAAACATCAAAATGGATCACAATTTTAAATGTTTTATCTTTTTAAGATTATTAAGAGTAAAAGGGATTGAAATTTAATTCGTTAATATTTTTGTTTCGTAATTTAAAACTATTTGAGACATTCTTAAAATCGTCACTTCGATCACTTACAAAAGTAATCGTTTTGTCTATGACAATTTAAAAAAAAACAAAACGCGGGAAAACTTTAAGCCCACTACAAACGGGCGCAATATGTCACACCAACTTGCAATAATTCGAAAGAGACAGCCAGAGTACAGTCTAACTATAGCAAGTTGTTGTGACAAATTGCTAGGCCTTTAAACGTACGAGCATTTCGCTGTTTGTAGTAGTCAAAACATAGGTATGGTTAAAAGGTAAAAAAGTATACAGCAATGGAATTTCATACATTTTCCAGCACGGCTATCACAAGACGCCGCGAGCTCTCTCGTTTTTTCTCGCACTATACCTCTCTTTTTAAGTGTTCTAATGAGAGAGAGAGACGGATAGAGCGAGAAAAATCGAGAGAGCTCGCGCGCCGTCTTGTGATAGCCGTGCTGGCCGCTAAACGGACTTTTAACTTTTTATATTTGCGCTCGTCAGTAACGAGGAACTTCACGTATTATTATTGCTACAGTAAAACGCACATTTCCGAGCATATTGGAGAAAAAATATTTTTTCTCAAAAATGGTCCGCAAAGTGAACATAACTCGCTACATATTGGAAGGTAAAGTGTATTGCAGGCCGCCTGGAATGTTATATATAATTTCCTTTATTTGTCGAGTACCAAATAAAAAAAAAAGTAAAAACTGGCATATAAAAGACGGCACAGCTCGTATTCAGCCAATTCAACTCGTATTTTTCTGTTGCAAACACGACGTTTTTGTATGTGTCTCAAATAGTTTGCGTTTTTTTGGTGGAAAAATGCACTTGCGATTCTGTTTTAAAAAAAAAACGGCAGGAAGTCGTAAGTATTTTCACGATTTGCAACGATATTTAAAGTTTATATAAACCCCCATTCCCCCATTTTTGATAAAAGCACTATATTAGCCTCAGCCGCAATGGTAATTGCAGGCTTCGTATTGCAATTGCCTCCTTCCCGGCCACGGCAATAATGTACTATTCTAGTAGAATGATAGACAGCATCACTTAAATAATGTTCGTTTGTAGGGGGTAATGTTTAACAATGATAACATAAGATATTTTTTATTTCATGTAGATTTTTTTTATATTTTTTTTTTCTTTGAATTCTGGCGATTAATTTCTTAGTTGTTAGAAGTTATTACACACATTATAATTGATTAATTACCTACACCCAAGCGATTCCTAAACAGTCTGGCAAGAAAAAAATAACCCAAACCCAAATGTATGCGTGGTTTTAGATATTTATAGTGTTATAAAAAAAAAGGTATCGATGTGGTTTTACTCATAAGAATTGAGATATTAGTTTAAACGTTTTTGCTACCTCTTACATTAACGGAACATTCAGTTACTTTTGTTATTAACTTTCATAAATCTAGGGGCTTTACTTCAAACAGTCCTTACAACTATGTAACTAATGAATCAACTTGTAGCTATGTTGGCCATCTCATATTTTGGCCTGTGCCTTTAATGGTTTTATTTATTTGCCTTCATAGTTTCGAGAACAAAAGGGATATAATATATTAACATTTTAATTAAATATCTCCAGGGAATACAACAATACGCAACAATTTTCCGGCCTAGCGGTCGTACTCCGTAAAGACATGAATTTCCACTGTACCCCAATTATGTGACCCCAAAATGGATTATTACGCCACATGAGCGCTCAAGCGTATTTTCAAGTAAAAGTACATTTACATTTTTGTGCGAGTGAAGTATTTTTAGGGCGGTTGTGTCAAAGATGCGGGAAAAGTTAGAAATTCCAGGACAGGAGAAAAGCTGTAAAGGAGTTAATGTGAGGTGAAGCGCGTATCTTAATGAACATCTACATTCAATGTAAAGAGGCCGTCAGTGGAATTTGCTAACTATGTAAACAAACCGCCATTTAAAAGACAATTTGTTGCTGTTTGTTTAGATAGTTAGCAAATTCCACTGACGGCCACCTTAGGTTAGGTCTTTGCAAGGAAGGTTAACAAATATGCTTAATACAAACAAACAATCTGATTAATGTCGGTTCCATTTTTATTAAACAAATAAGTAAGTACATACTTTTTAATTTACAATAATTCAAAAACGACAACTCTGTATTATATTGTGTGTTTAATTTAGAAAAAATATTAATGATTAATAATGCATAACATTGGTGTGGGGTATCGTTGGACAGCTTGTTAAAAATATAATGGGTTTGTGAAAACCATTTTTCTACATAGTGCTCCATTTGTGTGATATTGTGCCTTAAAGCCCAAATTTTTGTTCGAGTCAAGTATCCCTGCCAGCTAAATGGCTGCTACTGGGAATGTGAAAAAAATCGTGGTACATACATATAATGAATTTAAAAAGAAAACTATCTAAGCTAATATAATAATAACGAGTTACTGAGTAATAGTCGGCCAACTTAAAATGTAGGTACCTACTTAAAAAAGACCACCTTTCGTACAAATTCAGCCGACGCAACCGCAACATTACTTGGTGCGTGCGTGTCGATGTAACAAAGACAGACAGACAGGCAACTACGGAACCCAACACTGCGCGTGGCCCGACACGCAATTGGTCGGTTTTTTTTTCTTTTAATACTCGCTATTGACCTCTTCATGAGCTCATATCCAGTAGAAAGCGAATGTATAGGCTTATTGCCAACAGCATTGCCAACCAAATTGGAATGTTATTTCAAGTAGACATGAACATGCCGTATATTAAGGGAATGCTTCGATTGTTAACCACGCTCCAGTTTAAGAGAGACGTTGATGTCTTCTGCGGATGAGAAAACGAGATGCAACACTCTTCGGGTATGGCTTTTTTGGAAAAATGCAGATAATCTAGTTTTGTAAAGTTCTATTCATATTTACTTTTATAAGATTTTAGTATTTGATACCGTAATTTTAACTTGAATATGTTAATAATATATTGTTTGTAAGGCTTGACTGAGGTTAAAAAGGAAAATAAAGACACAATCAACTATGCAAACGTGTTTCCTCCTACTCCTCGACGCTCCTTAGCAACGTTTGCAATATAAAATATAATGTGTAAAACCTAACATACCATTCCTAAGTAAGTAAATAAGTAGGTACGAGTACCTACTAAAATAATATGATTTTTTTGTGGACAGATTTTTTATTTAGTCAAGATGTACATTATATCCGAAAATGCATTTTGTTCCTAAGTTCAGATAGCAGGTATAAAGAGGTATAAGCCTCTGAATAATCTCATAATTATCTAATTCATGCCCTTAAAAGAAGAGATGGGCTCGTAGGAAACATTCTTGCACAGATATATTTATTAGCACAGAAATAGGACATTACGCTGGTTGCAGATGCGCTGCGGAGCTCAAATGGGCCATGAGGTGTACTCGTTACAGACAACGCGTCTCTAGTGTAACTATATTATCTTAAAATTGTTGTTTGCAGCGTTAGTTCACGTTGAAGCTAATAAACACAAAATCGTCGTCGTAATAAACTGTCGTGTTGTAAAATATAAATATTTTTTGTAACTTCAATGTACATGTACTTTTGTTCTTTTTTTTAGATTACTAATGTTTTTATAGCGTGGTCTTGTACCCATAACACAAGCCTTATTGAGTTGAGCTTACTATAATATGGGGCTAGTTCGGTTTGCGTCAGATTGTGTCCGCTAATATTTCATAATGGTCCGAGTACCTCTCCTCTTTTTTATGAAATTCATCAAACGCGTAATGGATTATTATGTTCCTGTTTTTATGATGTCGTAATCTTATTTAATATGCCGAGACACCGTTAAACTCCACTAAGTAAAATTTCAACATGATAACATTTAGTAGGCATATTCGTTAAATTACCACGTTTTAATATATATTTAGCAGGCTGTTCTCTCCGGTGTTTATCTCCTCAGAAATAAGAAGTAGATACCATACATCCTAAACATAATTGTTTGGGATCCTACAGCAGTGTCCTTTAAATTATAGTATCAATACTAATAAATAATATTACTTAGGCGTAAAATATGTTAATGTGTAGCTTTACAAGTATGTGTATAGAGGGTTACATATGCAGTATGTAGCACATCTTTAGAATTGATATAACCTATATATTATCCCACATCTCTGCCTGGATTCACTGTATTGTGCGCGCAGCTAATCATAATTAAACTGGATTTGAAAGCTCAGTTTAATTAAGATAAACTAATACTAAGATATTACGGTGTTTAATTTATTACGGCTACTTTAAGATAAGGCGTAATATTTTGAATTAATGCATCAGATCGTGAAATGGTGTTCAAGAGCCAAAATAAATGTTTAAGATCTGTATGTGATAATAAACCCGTCGATTCATGCAAATCGCATTTCATACAACTTAAAATATTGACTCTACCTTGTCTGTATGTGTACGAAATATCACTGTATGACAAATATAACATAGACCAATATACTAGATTTAAGAGCTTGCGGCAGTAGAAGAAAATTAATTTAGAACACTTCAAAAACAGCTTTTCGATCAGAAAGTATATTAATAAGTATGTCACCCGAATATATAATATACCAGCGAATATCTTAAAACTAAAAAGCGATAAAGAATTTAAAACTTCGTTATATAACTTTTTAGCATCCAAAACCTAATTAATCCGTCAAAGAATATAATGACGTACATTCTTAGTATTAGCAACTTATGCATGACATTCTTTGTACCTATATATTTTAGTCCTTGTGAACAAACATCTTTGTATCATGTTTTAGCAAATAAATGACTGTACTGATTACTGTTTATAAAATAGAGCCTCAAAAACAATCATTATAATTGTAACTACCTATTTATTGGATCATACTATAAAGGAACGAATTCTCATGTTGAATAAATCCGGAATCCAGATATAGTCAAGTCGACAATTCTAAATAAAAGAGTCGGATCTGCAAAACACCTACATTTCAGTACAAGCCGTCAAATTCTCGAAAAAAAAGTTGTACCTATGGAAGAAATTGTTAATTTAAGGAATATCGTTGCCAAACTTCTAATGTTTATTATTAGCCATTGAGCATACACGAACTTTGTAGCGATTTTTTCAAACAAGACAAAAACCTCTTATGTACATTTTGAACCGGGATATTTGAAGCAAAATTTCTCGGAAGTGCCACATACGACATTTTTAACTTGCCTTGCTATATACTGTCCCACATCCGACATAAAAGTTGGTTCAAAAATGTCGTTACCAGCAGAAAGGACATTGTTGCACGGAAACTCCTATTTAACAATTGAATGAGACAATTGCTTAACAGGTTGTAAATTACATTACGTATAAAACAAAACTAGAAACACGCTTTAGTTTTCCGTGCGTACATTGCACTCACTGTGCGCGTCCCGCAAAAATGTCGGTAGGTACTTTCACAACCGACGCTTTTAAAGCTCATCTGTTCTGAGATCCGACATTTTTATCTTGGTTTCTCGGAAAATATTGGCAAAACTAAAACCTGTGTATGTATTAATATATATATGATGTTATGTCATATCGTATTGTATTATAATCTTATCCTTCCTGTGTTATTTTGTTTAAATGAATTTGCACGGCCCACAATTTATCTGGTTTCCCTTAAAGTTGACTACTACAGATTAAAGAATTAAGTGCGCCTTTTGTACCAGAGTTATTCTTAAAGTTTAAGGTTTTTTATGACCTATGCCGTTGAAAACCGAAAATCTAATTTGTACAGACCCGACTCTCTCAAATGGGACCGTTCGTGTTGTAGGTTATCCTAGCGGGTTATCTATTCAGTAGTGACATTGTCGTCTATTTATAATAACTTTCTCTTATTTTAAGTAAAAAGTAACAAAAGTACAGAGAATACGTAATACCAATATCACTTAAAGAACCTTAATGTGTTATGCGAATGCTTGGTCCTATCAATCTCAGTAAAACATTCCAATAAAATCTAAGATTTTTAAAGCAGCCGAGACCTGGCCTTATTTCATATGCTTTTAAATTAGACCAATTTATATTCTCTTGGCGGACGTAAACATTTCACAAAGCCACAACTCCGAACCACTTTTATTATTTACACTGTGGAACGCCTCCTTTTGAATTTTGGATGAATTTCACACAAAGAAGTTCTCGAGTGATGCTGGAGTGAAGGGAACGCAGTTATTGAATTATTTTGGAAAGTGAATCGACGGGATGCTGTTTTGCGAAATGATCCTTTTGGAAAAGCTTCTACAAATTCTGATAGAATGACTAATAGTCGTATTACGAACATGAAATTGCAAGTATTAGGGTAATGTCGAAGGTCAAGTTAATCTAATCCAATAATAAAGTAAATTAAAACTGACCAATAACCAAGTAACGTGAAAGTAGATTGCCGCTGTCGAGAAATTTGGCCGAATCGGCGTGGGCTTTTGTCCTAATCCCAATTATAGCGCAAGCAATGGATGCAACGTTTGCAAACTAGCTAGTATTCCATTTGTTGCAATATTATCTTCGTTATGGGTGAGCAAATTGAGATTTGTGCAGAGCGTTCGAGTCTCTGGCACATTTACTGGGTTTTAACTTACCCGTAATTATACAAGTTCGAAATGTATAATAAACACATGTTGAGACCTTGTAAGTTTTTGTTATCGCAATAATATGTTAGATACGAAATCTAATAAATATATTAAATGCCTCCGATAGGTACTGATATTTTTTCTTGAACCTAGGATTCGTGGGTAAAGACAAGGCTAAATTGTATAACGCACACACACACACACACTCACCCACGCGCATACACCAAAACATACTCTCACACACTCAAACGTAGAATAACTTAAGTAGACTCTTTCTAACTTCATGTTTAACTTTTAGTTCATTTATATAGTTAGTTGGAGCATTGTAATATTTGTAATGCTATTAACTTTTTTCTTAAGTTTTATATCAATACTATAATTATTTCTAAAAATAAATGTACGATTATTTCTTTATGTGGTTGAAGTTACTACTTCACCTATCTTGTCCGTTATCAAGAAAAGAATGGCTCAATCTTTACAAGCTAAACAAATTAAGAACTGCAGATCGAAATCGAAAGAAATCTAAAATAAACATCTCAAAACTAGAAATGTCTGACGCGGCAAAGGTTCAACGGTTCGAGAATCTCACCTTTTCGTGACTTCTGCAAAGGTTATGTCTACAATGAGTAGGTAATCTAATTGTCTCGGGAATGGATGCCAAGTTGGTGGCTTATAATAATTAATATTGAGCGCAGGTTGCTAGGCATCAGATTGCGTGTTAACCTATAGATCAGCAATATGGAATGAGAGTGATCTGGATAGGGACGAATAATAAGGTTAACAATACAGTTTTTATGGAAGTTATCTGTGATATACACACCAGTTTTCATTTCTTTTGAGTTACGCTTATTAAGGTTGGTCAAAAATAAATAAATGATTACATATCTATTATTTAATTTACTCATATCATGTTTACCATCATACATAAGAATCAAGGGAGTGGAGTTGGCACGAACCTATGTCAAATAATTTTATTTACAATTGAAAGAAAGCCTAAACATTATACCTAACACTCACATTTGTTCTTCTTTCTGTAACAAAAATATCGCAGAAAAATCCGCATTATTATTTTCATAAATTACATAAACGACAGTCCTGATGGCACAAAGTTCATCACGATTCTTCCCCCTAATATACCGTTCAATTGAGGCGTGCGTACCAAGCAAATCTTTTGGAAGAAATCCCCATGTAGGTGCATGAATTGACCCAAGTTCTCCTATTGTGAGGCTTGGAATCGACGCAAGTCATAAAACATAGGAGGTTAAATTCTTGATTCTTACCAGCTTTTATTAAATTTCAGTGTAAGATGTTATTTCGTTTGGTTACGTCAAATCTTGTAATACAAATTTGATATTTATAAAGTCCAAATGAGTTGAGATTTCGTACACTAGCTGAGCAAGTTTGATAACGATTGAATAGGTAGGGTACCATAAATCTGGTCTGAAGAAGAAGACAGAAGGTTCTCATAGCAACGTCTGAACAACACACAAAAACTCCATCGTGTTTGGACTGTTTAAAATCCGTTTAAAGAGTAACTGATGACAAAAAAATACAGTCGGCAGTTAAACTTTGTATCACAAATGCCGTTTTTTGACAGAAGCTAAGTATTATTGTCACGTTTAATATAATTTCTAGACATAAAAATGGTGATAAACGAGTATCCAGAACCTATTCTTGCTAATTACTGCTTTTCTTTGTATAAATGGTCTTGGTCTGGTTCTTTTCTCTTGTAGGTACTTGGCTTGTCCTGAAGGTTATTATTTAACTTTTCACGATGTTCGAATACAAATCAAACACTATATATTTTTCCGAGAGTTTCTTTATACCTCGCTGTTATGAGAGAATTTTGGGCCTACAATTTCTCATCATACCGTTATCTTCAACGGTAACACCTGTTAAATAAAGTATGATTGTTATAAAGAGGTTACTTTTGTTTTGAATCAATTACAGCTTTTTCTTGTTCTACCTCGACCTCCCCAGCTCTCGTGGAGCGTCACGGCATCACAGCGGATGAAACGCAAGTAAATTCACCCTAAAACGTTTCTCCGCTGGCAGCCTCCCGCAGAACCAGCTTAGCGCTCGTATTGTTTGGTGCGGGACAAATCCCGGGGGCTTAGAGCGGTGCATATGCCGAGACGCTGTATGGAGCGTGGCGAGTAAACCTATTGGAACTAAATGCATTCGTCTAACGGTGCCGTGCTTAGTCAAACTACTTATTTACGCCTGATCATACTTGAAGGGTCCATCCACGGAAAGAACATGTATTGTGTAGATAGATGAGATTATACTCCCAAAATAGAGACTTTGTTTGACTTTTCGTGACGTTTTAAACCTTTTAATACGAACGTTTTCAAGCTGACTACGAATTTACGTAAAAATGATGTAGAAACCTAATTTGAAAATAAGCCATGTGAATTGTGACTGTTTAGATGATGAAGATTACTGATTTTTGATTTTAAATCATAAAATTGAAAATCATTAATACTTAGGTACCTACATTATAAATACCACAGACCATACTACTTAACTAACTATATATGTGAATGTCATTATATAAAATGATTGGTCATTCGCAATTGATAATTCGTGAAGTTTCCATAGTTAATTCAAAGGATCATGAAGTGCGTAACGTAGGAAATCATGAGTTTAAATTTTCAAACCTTTTTACCAAGTTAACGGGGATTACGGTCGGTATTGTTGAAATTTAATAAATTACTGCAATCTACATGTTCGTAGACACTTGAAATACTTTACGGTTGCCGAAAATTCTTGCAAAATTACTCGTTTCCGTTAAAGATAAAGATAAAGATAATTTATTTGTCCAAACATGAGTAAATGTACATACAGCTGTCATTGTTAAAATAATGTCCTTCATGTTCATCATGGTCTTCATGTATGTGTTGTCGTTTGCAAAAGTACTCAAAAAAAAAATAACGTAAGTATCTAGATTTTTTAAATATTTTTCTTAACTGAATAGTAAGGTGACACCTGTAAAGATGCGCAAATTCAATGATACAAAACGTATTTACTGCGAATATTAAATTTCCATTGGATATGGGCCATTTATGGTAGGTACCACTATAACTACTATAACAAGGGGCGCAATGTAGTATAACTACGTAATAAAAATGGGCTCTGGTTACCTTGAGGGTTTTCCGCAAGGAGCACAGAACAAATTTTAAACGTTACTATAAAAATAAATAATATCCTAAAATTGGACGCCAATATATTCTTAAAGGGACAAAAGGGCTCAAGGAAGGGTCCTTGCCATATTTTTATACTGGCACTCGAATATTGGCCGAGCAAAATTGGGACTCCCGAACTGAAGTTCTCGTAAAAGAAAAATATCAACGAAAATTGGAGGAAAAGATTGAAAATTTACACAGGCGGCTTCGGGGAGCGACCATTCACGTCGTAACTCAACTTTTCCTTGGTGACAGTAAGTTTCTTACTGCGGTGGAAGTGTTGCTATTTGCTTAAGACTTACAAGACGTGTTTCTAATAGTCATTTATGTTATTGGCTCAATAAGAACACTTCCAATTTGTTTACCAAGGGTTACAATTACGAACCTAATTACCTAGTCGTTTTTCACATGTTTTTATTTTGAGTTTAAAAGAAATATTTGACCAATTCAATAATTAATTCTTCATTAATAACTTGTTTCGTTTCATTCGTATTTTCAATAATGTATCAATAATGTATTAGGATGATATCTAAAAAGTATATTCTTTACTAAAGTATGTTTAAAAGTTTAAGTAGGAATGTAATGCTTCGTATGTACTTATGTTTGTTTATGAATTCCTGATTTTAATTTCTTATTCATGATTACAGATAAGCAAACTTTGATTGACAGGCATACTGTAACAGTTTTTATTCAGAGGTAGGTAAACCCACCTCCGGTTTTCACTTGGTAAATAATTCCGTTTCGAAATTCTGCACTCGACTGCGTTAATTTCATTTTAGCAGCCCACGCACTCCTCCCTTTGAAGTTTTAAACCGCGGGCAAAAAAACTTCTAAATTGCTCTAATGAAAATAAAACAATTTAAGGGAAACAGTCTTGAGAAAGTCGTGAATCTTCAGGGTTCCTTGTTAATCCTTATAATTTCCACATGTTCGTCTGTCCATCTGCGGCATAGCTCAGTGGCCCTTACTAGTAGAAAGCTGTAATTTGGCAAGGGTATATTGGGTATTGGCTGTAATGGTAGAAAAAAAACTGGAATAAAAATTTCTTCCCCTGCAAGTAGAGTGGGGTGTCATTATTTCTCGTAAATTTAATTTATCGATAATTGTCGTCAATAACATTACTTATTTATCTTGCGCGCTTTTCACTCACTAAATACCCATAAAAGCTTGTTAGAATACGCCAATTATCTTCTTCTCTGCAAAAAAGTTTTACATACAAGAAACTTATTACCAACGTAATAAAGCCCTGGCCCTTCCAGATACGAAGGCTTACAATATACTTAGCTCTATAGTTCGCAAATGAATGTTTGGTAACGTGAGAGACAGCAATAGAAAAAGATTTAGAGGGGTCGACGAGCCGATGGTAAACAAGTGGTTAGGAGGAACAAACAGATTATATTCTACTCAAATGAAGATAACAATACGGCTACGTAGACATACGAGTAAAAATACAGGGTGTACCAAAAATAGGGTATTCACCGAGTAAGGGCATATTCGGTAGCGCATTGCGATTCCAAATATGCATTTATGATTTTTTTACAGACAATAAAAATATGGTAAATAAAAAATATTCGTTTTTTTTTTCGAGTAGGTACCTAGTTAGTTACTTCAGGGTTTTTAACAAAACAATACGATGTAATATTTTTTTATTTTGTTTGCATTCAGACGACAAAGGAGAGGCGGTTATTAATTAATCTTATTGAATCTTTGAACTAATGATAATATTGACTTTAGAACCTATTAAGGAACGTCCACTTAGACAAACGTTCAAACAGTTTACATTGGTGATTTAATCTGGCTTGTTTACTATTCGTATTTTCTGTATATTAATAATTTGTTTTGACAATAATTCTTATTTTTCATTCTTATTTCGCAAGGTCCGTGCGCGGAAAAAGACCATAGCAAACCAAGGTGACACTAGCGAGCAAGCGAGATAAAATCTTTAGTGGTATAGTAGCCTTATTTTACCGTGTAGGCTCGGACAAGAATAGGTCTACGGTCTCCCCCGCCTGTCGTAGAAGGCGACTAAAGGGGTCATCGGGGTCGCAGTGTTCTGGCGGAGGCCGGGGCACTCGCTTAAGAACCCCAGGGAAGGCGACAGCATTTCCTTGCCCTAAGGACGAGCCAAATGAGGCGAGGCGCGAGGGGGTCTCCAGTGCGTTCACCATGAGATCCTGGAGTCCCCTGCATGAGAGCGCAGATGCAGAGCACCGTGGAGTTTTTAGTGGATAGAAATACCACATAACCCAATCATCCCCCGGTGATTGAGTACCTGGTGCGCAGGTTCTCTCCACGAAAAAAAAAAAAAAAAAAAAAGGGTATAGTAGCCTTATTTAGTCAAATGGTGTGTATACATAAACGTTTCCTGCAATAAAAAATATAAGTCCACAATTCCACGTGATAGCTGATCAGGGGACCGATTTTTGACTTTTGAGCGCTCGACTCTCACTCGAAAACGGTCAAAAACGATGAAATGCTATTTTTTAAATACGAGCGATAGAAAATTGAAAATTGAAAAACGCAAAAAGATCGATAGCCAAACACTAGCTTTCGAGTGATGATTTCAAAAAAATCCATTATTGGGTTCATGCGAAAATAATAGTGACAAATTTTCGTGTGCGAATATTTTCTACCGCTCGCTTTTGAATTCGAGCGTTCGAAAGTCAAAAATCGGTCCCCTGGTGGTTAACCCCTATACAGTTTTTCTAGAGGCCCCGAGTATGAGTGCAGGAGGCAGCGTTGTATGATATGATCTATGGTTTGATTGTTGGGATAGTAGCCTTAAACGTCCGACATGCGTGCAAAATCTAACCACTTAAACTGCCCTGGCAATCCTGGCGTGAAGAACGATAACTGCGCGGGCTTTTCAGGTGAATTATTCAGATTGCCCTCCGGAGAACCTTAGGATGCCGAGTTTCAGTCCCAGTACGACGGTTAGTAAGAATCCGATGCATGCGGCAAACTGCTGGAAAAGTCTGAGAATCAGCACGAGTATGATAATTACTTTATTTTATCACTTATAAACTGATTACTGATAGTGCCAGTTTTGCAATTAATGTAAATATTTTTTTAAATACTTACTTAGCGACAAAAAGATAACGAGGCAAGTTTTAATACGAAAAACGGTGCTACACGCCACACATGGTCATTCAGGCTGTGTCAGTATAAATAATAATTGTAAGTACCTATTTATGTAATTTACTATGTAGCTACCTCTTATTGCTATACAAAACAAAATAGTAATATTCACTGATATCCAATAATATTAAACGTGCGTTCTCGAAAACGGCTCTAACGATTTCAATTAATTTTGGAATGTAGGGGTTTAGGGGGGCGATAAATCGATCTCATGTCTGGGAAAATTTGTTTTCTCCGTATGTTCTCTATTTTCACCTGACCAGATCTCGGTCGCCCAGGGACTTAATAATGAAGTAGGTAAGGTAGGTTGGCTTAGCATTTTTCTCCAGAAAATATTCATCCAGGTAAATTCTAAATTAGGACCTTGCTAATAGGCCCTCGTCATTCTATCTTTAGCTTCGACATTGTGGACGTGTAATTGTTATGTAATTCGTGCGCAAATATCGTCTGTAGTTATTATTGTTTTATCTCTTTCCTTAGAAATTATTTTTGCGGACTGTAGGTACTTTGCCTTGTACGTAACAACACATGTGGGTTGCTTGCCAGAATCGATATCGCGGGAAGTGCAAACTCCCTGTTCCTGCATTATGGATAAGTTCATTTTAAGAATAAACTTGAATATCAATTGAAGTCTCGGATAGCGGAGCATTCACTTGTGAAAATGTATATGGGAAGGTTAAGAAAGTACCTATATTCAACATAGTACGTATAGTAGTATTCTTGTCGGCGAAATATCTAAATAAGTTCTCGGGAATATTGTGAGATCTACACAGGATACACTGTACGGCTTAAAACCAGTTAAACAATTTGGAGAGGAAATCTAGAATAACCTGGAATTTAATCTCCATTTTGCAAGATAATTTTGATTAAGGCATATGTAAACGTACGAATGATTTAGCTAAACCATTGATTTGTACTGCAGAAGACGGAAAAACTATTCGTTAACAATTAAGATTTTGTTTATGAACGAAATAAATATTAAAAACCGGCCAAGTGCGTGTCGGGCTACGCGCAGTGTAGGGTTCCGTAGTTGCCTGTCTGTCTTAGTTACATCGATGTGCGGTGCGGTTGCGTTGGCAGAATTTCTACGAAAATCGGCTTTTCCAAGTACACATTAAGTTGGTCGACTACTACTCGGTAACTACTTATACCTACTTGTCTGTGATAGATTTTCTTTTAAATTCATTATATGATCCACGAATTTTTTACATCCCCAGTAGTAGCTATTTAGCCGGCAGGGGGGGGACACATAACTCGAACAAAAATTAGGACTTTATAGCCTAATATCTCGCAAAATAAACACTGATTTCAAAAATGATTGTTAGAAACCCATCATATTTTTGAATACCCCACACCATGGAATAGCCTAGAAATTGTACATTACTGCAAACCCCGGGAAATGACACCACGAGAAAAAAAAAATACATTCCCGCTTTAGGTGTAGGAGAGGTACCCTAAAAAAAATATTTTTCAAGATTTTATTGTACTGTTTTGTCGGCGTGATTGATTTATATACCCATGCCGAATTACAGTTTTCTGGTAGTAATGGTTACTGAGCTAAGTCGAACGCCGTGATGCTGTGCCACAAATTGCGGAACAGAAATAAAAAAAAAACCATCTTGCAGGCCTAGGCCTCCATTTTTGTATGAAATTCTATTACGGATCTCTCGTCTCGCTGCGCCCGAAACGTGACACTTCGAAGCCCATTATGAAGAACACAATGTCAATATTTCATTGCATGTTTGAGTAAATGTATTTTTTGACGGTGCACTGTATTTAAAACGACATGACACACACGCATGACATTGAATTGTATTCAATTAAGTGATAACTTAGTTACTAGAACTAATACATACTATTCAAGCTCATTTCGCGTAGCATCATGTTAATCTGTAGCACACTAAACGAAGTAAGTAGCATGCTGATATTGCGTTGCTCTATATGTAGCATCTTGATGCGCATGCGAATCAGATGTCACAAGACACACATCCGGTCAACCCACATTTCAATAATATCCTCAACAAGTTAATTTTTTAATAGACCTATTACCATAATAATTACTCTATCTAAAATGGTATGCATGTAATGTAATGACATAAGGGTTCATACAATTTGTGAAGTAATTTTAATATTCAAGTGGGACGACAACAAAGCATTAAATTTATTCTGTGAACAAACTTTACCAAGGGCATAATTGTATAATGACTTTGTTCTCCGTTTTGGGTTCCTACTTCGTTACTTCCACAATGTTTTGTTATATATATTGCAAAATTCATCATAGGTAGGTATAATGTTGCTCTCAATACTAAAAGTACCTACAAAGTGAAATTGTATTTATTACAAAATTGTATAAATTAAAGTTCGTCATTGAAGCAAGGAAATAACCTGTTCTCTTTATTTTTTTCCTTTATAATTTTCACTTTCAAATGTAAAATATATCACATGATGTTCATTTTAATTACCCATCTCCCTAAGCTTTTGTGGAAAAAAATATAAAAGCGCCTGCGGTGTGTCGTGAGTAACGATTGTACTAGAAAGCTGTTATTTTCCCGATTTCCACCATAGATTGTTTTTACCAATATAAACTATTTTTATCATTATTATTATCTCCGATTGAAATTCACGGGGCGAACCTCGGTCATTTGGAAAGCATGCGTGGGGTGTATCCAACACGTAGAGGCCCTTTGGAGACGAAGTTTAATGTGATGATTGTGATGTAATACACCTGTACCGGTAGATACCCGTGAACAGGTTCCAACAGACGTTGGGGTTATTGTGGGTAAAATGGATATATGTCAAAAAAACAATCATGTTAAGTGGATAAACTCTACAAGATCATAGTTTTAAAGATATTTCCAGGAGACGTAACCATAGCAACAAGAATCAAAAAATAGTTTATCGGCCTTTATGTTAAGGGGAAGGATATAATACTAACTAGAATAGGTTTCACAGATATTTGATGAACAATAATAATGGTATTTTTATTAAACTTGTTTAAACCACTGTTATTTTCATTCAAGCATTTAGGCATCGAACCTTTTCCATCACCGAGCATTTGAATTATTTATTCATTAGCATTTCTAGAATAGGTTTCACAGATATTTGTTGAACAATAATAATGGTATTTTTATTAAACTTTTGTTTAAACCACTGTTATTTTCATTCAAGCATTTAGGCATCGAACCTTTTCCATCACCGAGCATTTGAATTATTTATTCATTAGCATTTGTTCAATCTCCAGAACGCTTCTCTAAATCTGTGACGTTAAAAGGAAATAATGGAAAAGAATGTCGAAAGGAATAAAATGTTGAAACGCATTAGGATAATGTTTTTGACCCATTTTGGAGGAAATCGAACTAAAGAGGAGGGCATAAAAGCGGCGTAAAAAGCTGCATTATACCAGGATTACGTTATCTGACGACTATGGTTAGCTGACGAGTTCAAACTAATGCAAAAAGTGAACTGTACTAATACATATTAGAAACACGATTACCAACAGGCATTAAGGAAATATGCAAAAGCATATAAAGTGAAATAGTCATAATGAGAAAAATAATATGAATAATAATCGGGCAGTACTAACTTCATATGGCCTAACGCTCGTTCGACAAGTAAAGCAACTATCCTGCAGAACATGGCCGGTGTTTGCCTCTTTCTACATCACCCTTAACTTGAAGCGCAACTCACTCAACAGCCGGCGGCACCCCATGCTTTTTTCGTAGTCAACAAGGATTCCTTATAGTTTCGCCATGTCTGTATGTCCGTCCGTCCATCTGCGGCTCAGCTCAGTAACCCTTTCTACTAGAAAACTGTAATTCAGCATAGGTAAATGATAGATATAATAAAATCCTGTTTTTTTTTATTGTTGCTCTCCTAGATGGAAAATGGGGATATGTTTTCTTATCGTTAAACCCATAGTTAAGTTAAGTGTGGTATCGTTGGATAGGTTGTTTAAAAATATTATGGGTTTTTAAAACCATTTTTCAACTCAGTGATCCGTTAGCGTGATATTGGGCTTTAAAACCCCAATTATTGTTCGAGTAGTATAAAGTAACTAGTTATGCCTACCGTGATAGTTTTCCTTTTAAATTAATTATATTTACTACTGCCACGATTTTTTTCACATTCCCAGTAGCAGCCATTTTGCCGACAGTGCGTGGGGACACTTAACTCGGACATAGATTTGGGCTTTAAAGCCCAATATCACACAAATGCACCACTGAGTTGAAAAATGGTTTTTAGAAACCCCATAATATTTTTGAACAGGCTATCCAACGACTCCCCACACCAAGGAATTGCCTAGAAATTGTACATTACTGCAAACCCTGGGAAATAGCAATTTTGGATGAGGTAATTTAGTCGGATGAAGCGAAGCTGAATCCGACAATAGATACGAAGCCACGAATTGCCATTCCCGCCGAGGCAGATATAAGTGCTTTGCTCCAAAAATGCGAGGAAATCAAATAATATTTTCAAATGTACCTAGGTACACGGCACGGCATTACTCATGGTGCCACTTTCAATTGACATAAATAAAAAATTAAAAACATCAAAATCAATCAAAATTTGAAATGTTTTATGTTTTAAAAAAATAATAAACGGGATTTAAATTTAATTCGTTATGTATTTTATTTCGTTAATATTTTTATTTCAGTAATTTAAAACTATTTGAGACATTTTTAAAAACGTTACTACGATCACTTACAAAAGTAAGCGTTTTGTCTGTGACAATTAAAAAAAAGAAAACGCGGGAATACTTTAAGCCCACTACAAACGGGCGCAATTTGTCACACCAACTTGCAATAGTTCGAAAGAGCCAGCCATACACTACTAACCAGTCTAACTATAGCAAGTTGTTGTGACAAATTGCAAGGTCTTTAAACGTGCGAGCACATGGGGGTTTGTAGTGATTTGTCTTAGTCAAAGCATATAGTTAAAAGGTAAAAATGTATACAGTAAAGGGATTTCATTCACTTTCCTGGCCGCTAAAACTGTACAGTAATGACTTTTAACTTTTTAAATTTGCGTTCTGCTACGAGGAACTTCACTTACTATTTTTGGTACAGTAAGGCGAACATTTCCGAGCATATTGGAGAATAAAAAACTTTCATCCCCACTGTGATGACAATGTGTGTCAAAACATTGATTTTCGTAGCTACCATTTTGTCGGCTACTTTATATTCACGCCGAATTACAGCTTTCTAGTATTAAGGGCCACTGAGCTAAGCCGAAGATGGACAGACGGACATGGCGAACTATAAGGGTTCTTTGTTGACTACGAAACCCTAAAAAGGAAGAGAGAATTACAATCTTAAAACTTAAGTATAACCGAATTGTGATTAGTTCCAAATCGTCCGTATAAGTTTGGGTGTTTATAACCAGTCCATGTGTAGAATAAAAAAAAGAGAAATGTATCCTCGCGTTTGTTTACCTGGAAAACTTTATCTATAAAACTACGGGAAGAGGTGGGGTAGTCGCTTTTTCCTTGTTTTATTGCCTTCATCCTGATCAACGAGTCGCAAAGAGTGTCATAAAATACCGCCGGGTTTGTGAGTCCAAATTAACCTGGAATATATCTGAGTTGGCTTGTATTTGGGTTAACGCTTATTATTGAGATCTTGAGATGACGTTACGATATTTTTTCTTTTGTACTAAAGCTTTATTGAACAAGCCAGCGAAGCGCACGAAATTCTCCGTTTCAGCTTGGGCCAAAATTTCTTCGTAAGTTCGGAAGTCCAGCTGTTCTCTTCTACAGGGGACCGATTTTTGACTTTCGAGCGCTCGAAAATCAAATAAAAGTAAATACGTTTGTAGTGTCAAAATGGCAGGCACTTACTTTCTACCAATGTAATTAATTACGAGTGGTCAATACCACTCGTTTTTCAATTTTCTATCGCTATTTCAAAGTAGCATTTCATAATTTTTGTCAGTTTTCGAGTGAAAGAGTCGAGCGCTCGAAAGTCAAAAATCGGTCCCCAGGTTGTATTTCTCAGCCGATTATCGTGAGCAGTTCCAATAATTATATATTTTTGTCGATTCCGTTTATCGAAACAAAAAGAAAAAAAGACAGGTTACCGAGTTCTACAGCTCACAGAGCCACAACATTTTTTTTTTGTGCGGCTTGTTTGGGTCATACACAGATTTAGGTTCGCGTTTTTCCTGTGGACATTGTCAAAGTTAAGCGCTATAAAGCCTAATTTTTGATTGGGCTATCCGCATAAACGGCGTCTCCTCTTCTATATTAATATGCGATAATAGCATCATTTATATGCACGTAAGCTCTTTACTAGACCACAGGAAAGACAAATTTGGTTTTATACACTGTGTACATTACCCGTTTATAACACAACGCAAATAAATACAAAAATGAAGGGGATCATAACCATACATCAGCAGAACGTTGTCTCCAAATATGTAGGGAGTGCAGTGTATATTTAAATAGATCGAAAATACGTAAAACGGTTTATCCTTGAAGAACTTTACTATCAACTTTATCTATTGCCTGGTTTTACTAATAAAAGCGTTTGCTAGAAGTACCTACCTACTCGTATATTCCTAGGCACCGATTTTTTGTAGTTATTGAATAAAGTTTTATTGAAAGTACCTTTCACTACATAGTATAAAACAAAGTCGCTTCCCGCTGTCTGCCCCTATGTATGCTTAGATCTTTAACCCTTAAATGCATGATTTTTTGTATAACTTTTTAATAAATTGAAATAGATGTGTCATGTTGTATAGATTGAGGGAAAAATAAAGAAAAAAATCATAGTATTTAAAAAAACATATACAATATACGATGCATATACAGGATGTTAACGGGGTCATGATCCGGAATGACAAAAAGCGAATAAGATGATCATACTGAACAACCTTTCCCATGGGACCAACCACGAAATCGCAAAAAAAAACCAGGTATTCTATACATTAACTCTCAATTAAATCGCAGTTAACTCACAGTTAACTCTTAATTGGCTTTTTTTTTTTGCGATTTCGTGGTTGGTCCCATGGGAAAGGTTGTTCAGTATGATCATCTTATTCGCTTTTTGTCATTCCGGATCATGACCCCGTTAACATCCTGTATACATCATTATGCATTTAAGGGTTAAAACTACGCAACGGATTTTGATGCGGTTTTTTTTAATAGATAGAGTGATTCAAGAGGATGTTTTATATGGACAAAATAGTATCCGTGCGAAGCCGGGGCGGGTGGCTAGTTTATATATAAAGCGAACTCATCTGCTACAACGATTCGATTTTATTTAGCTATTCGGGGTTAGCGATTGGCTGGGAAATTGAATATACGCAATAGCTATGAGATAATCCGACACCGGACGACGATCGTAGCCGCGATGCTTGATTTTTCTATCGATTGCTATCAATCCGACTCGATTCCATCGTTCTGGGTCGGTTACAATAGATACTGTTGGCGCCGACATTGAATCCGTTTAGGCTTACTCCCGAAGCTAGAGTAATTCCGAAGTCAATTTAAATTTTTCACTCGATGCCTAAATCTTTATCAGCTTAGCTTAAGCCGATATCGATGTTTTTAACTCTTGTTTGTTTTCTTTCCTTATAAGAAAACATTAACAGAAGCGTCAAGGCATGAGTCACTCGTTGATAGTATAATTTAGTTTAGTATATTGGTACGAAGTATTTAGGGACATGTTAAATTGATAGTAAATCCACGGGCCCGTGTGTTATATTACGATAAATAACCATATCTGTTTGAATGAGCTCTGACCCTTAGATGATATGGTTTGAGATTTTTTAAATATCAGTGTAGGTATGGAAATAATAAGGCAAGTAAAAGTTTTATTAATTAAACTAATAGGTGGTTATTTACGGCCACTAAAGTTTTTAAGAATAATACATTAGAGTGGACTAAAAGTATGGGAATGATTATAGAAGAATAAGGAGTGGGTCTAAAGTAGCTCAAAATGTACGAAACACATTTCGCGCTACTTTTAGTGCACTCTAATTTATTTATGCAGTTGTTGTATCTAGAAAACTGGACCGAAAATTGCAAAATACTTTAGTTTTTTTAGTAAACACTAATTTTATTCTAAATGTGAAGCTTCTAATGTCTGCTAGAAGTGCTTTAGAGTTTTGATGATCGGTCAGTCAGTCAGTGAGTGATAAATGGAAAAAACATTGACTAGTAATAATTCTTAAACTAATGGTTCAAATTGAATGAAATTTGAAATATACCGTGTTTATACAAGCCTGCTTGGTTACTGAAAATTCAGACTTCTAGTTTTATCCACAACGAAGTTATAGAGGGTCGGAAATGGTCTGAACTGCTTAGGGAGAAGAATGGTACGGCCGTGCCGCTGTTTTGCTCGTCTTGACGGGGGCACTGCTGTGCCCCCAGAAATATTAAACCGTCTGAGCGGATAATTTACTCTTAAAGCTCTTTGAGAAGAATAAGTTATTTTATCTTTTCTAGATCTAGAAATGTTCTGGGGAATCCGGTGTTAAACGGATGTCACTCGACGTGAATCCCGTAATAATTGCCACATACTCCCAAGCGGCTGTAAAATAATCAAACAATATTCCATCAATATCGAAAACTCGTTTTAAAATTAACAGTCCGGGGTGCATAATAAAACGAGTGGGAGATAATCGCGCCTTTAATCAAGCGCGCTGATTACACCATAAAACAGATATCGGTTCGTTCGATTCGCTACTGCCGTCTCTTACCAAACCGTAACGCTGAAGCAAGAGGATAGTCGCACGATAAAGATATCGAATGGCTTAATAGATAAGGGGGTAAGGGAGGCATGCATAATTCATAATAGGCTCTGTAGAATCACCGTTCACTTACGCCGAAGTGATGATATGGATGGTAATTTATAAGTTTTTATGATGTGAGATAAACAAGTCCCCGAAAGCCTCTTAGCGAAATCTGAGACGCACTTTTTAGGTCGGGAATGTGTTCTTCAATATTAATATATTTTGAGTGACAACATTTTGAATATTGTGTATTTCGCTTTAAGTGAAAATCTTCCCTTCGGAAGATTGTCACCGTGTCTTCACCTTTTTTTTTAAAATAAATATCAACGTTAAGTTTGAAGTTCTTGCACCCTTGTTCACTTTTGCGCGCAACATGGCACTTCGTTCTTCATTTGACTTAGGCCACTTCCGTTTTTTTGCCGGGCGGTATCTGTATGTGGTATTTTACCTTTCTCTTGCTGATGTCACTCGGATTTCCTTACTAGTCGGTATACTGTTGGTATTATTTTTACGCATGCAGTAGGAACTGGAAGCACGCCGCACTACTTGAACTGTAGACGCGCAGTTAACCCGTCGAGCGCGCGTCGTCTGTAGAACAATACGTAAAGGGCTTATGACCCAACTCCGCTCCCTAATTAGGATGCTAAATTCAGGTAAGGGTCCATGAGCCCTTTTCTATTTTCCGTTAGTAACACACGTGTGTTAGCGCGCACGATGGGTTAAAAATCTGTAATGTCTCGGTAACATCTTGCTAACACCGTACCTTGCAGTCTCCGTACTGCCAAGTGGGTAGGCCGTATAAGGTATTCGGCTCAGTATTTGACACCTTAATTCCATTAAATGACAGTCTATATTGCAATTAATTTGTAAGATTGGAGATGCCAAAAGTGGGCCCCTATTCAGCACTGGGATGTATATCTTGGTTGCTTGGTGCGCTCTCTTGCTCTAGAGCGTAGCAAAATGGAAGAGAACGAGATCGCACCAGCTAGCACGAATCCGGCCTAACGCGTTCCAGGATCGAACATCAGCCATTTTGTTATTTTCATCACACAATTATTTGAGATGAAATGACCATACAGGACAAAACGTTTAGCGCGAGAGTGACCAGAAGTTGGTCACTATTGCCTTGGCCGACGCATGCGTATTGATATTTTTGCTATAGAAATACCTTCATTTAAATCGGATATAAATGTGCTACTCGCCCAATCTGTCATTTAACTATTTTATAAAGTTTATTATTTTTTTATTCAGGTAAGTACCAGTGCCATAACTGCAGTGTCAACGCTCTCAACATGAACTATGTCACTACTACAAGCCAAATGTGCCAGTGAGTACTTTAGCCGATATCTAGTTGCGAACATTTTCCATTACTCTACACGTTTATTGGTATTGCTCTAGCATATTACTCGGCGTTATTCGAGTAAGTGCTGGCCATTTGAAAGCTTTTAAACGTTAAACCGGGAAGTTTTCTATTTTAAAAATGTTTCAACTAAGTACTATTTTACAATATTTGAACAAAAAAAAAAACACATAAAACAACTTACCGTGCCAAGAAACCCGACCGTTTCCAGCTTGTAGCAAGTTTTGGCTTCAAAGTAGAAAAAAAAATACTTTAGGTATCTAGCAAGTGAGTCGTACCTATTATCTGCCATTTAATAAAAATGTGACCAATGGGCTTCATTCTTATAAAATAATACGACCATAAATGAAACATCCATTTACACAGCCTTATCTCAATCTCCTCATTTCACCCGGATACAGGCAATCCGCCAAATAGAGAGAAGTTAGTAATTGCTTAGGAACCCACTTAACGTCTATGTAGCGTGACGTCTGCTGTGTTTATGGTTCGCTACTATAATTATAATAGCACTGTATCCTTGCTAATAATGACATTGGAAGAGAATTAGCAATGCTAAGAGGAAAGTCCGAGAACCCATTTTCGTACAAATTTCAAGTTTTTGATACCTAGTTTTAACGCGTTCCCTCATAGAAAGATGTTTTTTTTTTTGTTTTGGCTACCGATTTTTTTAGTTTAATACGGCTAAAAAAAATTAACAAATACTTACACTTAAAGTTATCCAGAACCATTCCCAAGAATACAATCATGGCAACCGGAACATTGTTTAATATGTAAAACGCGTTGCGATTCGAAGGCGCCTCGAATTTGTTACGCGAACGTGTTAACGGTTTTAAGTAAATTCTGGAAGAAAATCCTCGATTTATACAAAAACATGTTTGTAGGTGGGAAAAGTGTAATGGGCTGGGGCATACGATTAGATTGAATTATTTGAACAGTTAGTTCCCGACTCTTGTTTTTTTTTTTTTGTTTAATTTAATTAAATTCGGTTAGAACTATTTTACTTTACTTCATGGCGGGTTTACAACTGTAAATCGATTACCATTATAATATCAGCAGCGGTAGACCGCTCGTAATGTTGAATTGATGTTTGCAAATTATGAATTAATTTATGAATATATAAATAGACTTCACTTGGAGAACGTAGACCTGGAGAAAGTGCAAACTTAGGGCCATTCACCTACAGCAACAGGATAAGAAGCAGAAATGGAGCAAAGCTTGTACACTTCGGTCTTCAAAACAAGTTATCTCCTTAACACTAAGTTTAAGAAACAGGACAAGGAAATGTGGACATGGATGTGGAGATAGAAAATCAAAAAACCAAATTGACTTCATCACAACACAACCAATAGACCAGGGTATTTCACAAACATGGGTGTTATTAACAAATTCAACTACAGCACTGATCATAGATTACTAAGAGCTGAACTGCTGATTAAAGAACCAAAGAAACCTAGGCCAAAGCAAGATCCCAGCGAATCGCAAGACCACCACTATCAGAACTTACCTAAAATGATGTCGCAAAATCTCACAGAGTTCAAAAATAAAACATCTCATATGGAGATAAAAGATAAATACAACTCATTCGAGGGTATCATTAAAAATACAACCCAGCAATGTGCCACCAAAGGAATTAACCTACTGAACTGGAGGTCACCAAAAACACTGGACCTGCTTAAACAAATAAGTATCCTAATCAGCTCCAAAGACATAACTGGTAGAAGAAAACTAATTGCAAAATTAAGCAAAGAAATCAATAAAAGCATAAAGAAGGACAGGAAAAACCAAAGGATGAAACAATTAAAACCCATATAATAAAAACAGGCGGCATCAGGAAAGCCTACAAGTAACTATCCCAAAGCAAGAATTGGGTCGTAAAATTGAAGAACTCCAGCAATCAACAAAAATACAGAAGACAGGAGATCATAGAAACTGCCACAGTATACTACAAAGAACTCTACCAGAACACAACTTGCAGCAGCAAAACAGAACTCAATGCAAACACCAATATCCCTAAATTATTGCAGTCAGAAGTGGATAGAGCGCTAGAAACACAAGTCACAAGAGAAGAAGTATCAGACATTCACACAGACAGACAGAAGTATCAGAGTTACAGACATTTTCAACGAAATCCTGGAAACTGAAACTATCCCAGAACAATGGAAGCAGTCCAATATAATCCTAATATATAAAAAAGCATGATATCGGGAACTACAGGCCTATTAGTCTGATGTCCAATCTGTTCAAGATCTTCGCAAAAATCCTACTAAAGCGCATAGAAACAAGACGAAGAGCAACCAGAGGATCAGGCAGGATTCAGGAGAGGCTTCTCAGTGCTCGACCACTTGCATACCGTGAGGCAGATAATCGAGAAGTGCAACGAATACAATCTTACATTGCGCTCATCGACTATAGTAAGGCGTTCGACTCGCTTATCCATGAGAAGATCTGGGAAGCACTGTGGAAAGAGGGTATCGAGCATAAGTACATCAGACTAATTAGGAACCTCTACAATCAAAGTTCAGCTGGCATACAGTTAGAAAGAAAAGGGGAGTCTTTCAACATTAAAAAAGGAGTGAGGCAAGGGGACCCCCTGTCTCCAAAACTGTTTTCTGCAGTCTTAGAAATGGTGTTTAGAGATCTTAACTGCGATCATTTTGGTCTCATGATAGACGGGCGACAACTGACACACCTAAGATTTGCTGACGACATTGTACTATTCGCCAAGGACTCAGATGAACTTAATAATATGATAAACGACTTAGAAATTAGTAGCAAGAGAGTAGGCCTATCAATGAATCGGGATAAAACAAAAACAATGACATGGCAAGAGGAATATCATCAAAGTCGGAGAACAGATGGTGGAGTATGTAATACATCTACCTCGGACAGGTAATATCCCCCAAAGAAACCTTTGATAAAGAGCTAGAAAGACGGACAAAAAATGGGTGGAAACGGTATTGGTCCCTGAAATAAGTGTTCAAAGATAACAACTGCATCCAAAAACGAAAGGGAAGTTATTTAACACTTGTATCCTGCCGGTGCTAATGTATGGAAGCCAAACCTGGGCCTTGCACAACGCAAATGCTTCCAAATTAAAAGTCACTCAACATGCCATGGACAGGAGTATGTTAGGTATCCGAAAGAGTGACCGAATGAGAAACTCCCAGATAAGGCATAAGACCACAGTACAGGATGTCTCAACCAAAATAAAAAAGCTCAAATGGAAGTGGTCTGGCCATATAATTCAAGGTGCTAACTTGAATTGTCATGTGATGTTGAATAAAGTTTTTCTATTCTATTCTATTCTAACAAATGGAGCAAGCAAATCACCCAATGGTATCCTAGAGAGGGCAAACGAAAGAAAAGGAGACCTCGAAAGAGATGGGATGATGATATCAGGCAGGTGGCAGGATGCACCTGGAGCAGAGTGGCACAAGACCGGGCAGAATGGAGAAGGTTGGAGGAGACCTTTGCCGAAGGGCAGGCGGACACAAAATTTAAAAAGTGTGAAATAGTAGATAGGTGATTTGTTAAAATAGTGATCAGTTAAATTAGTTATTAGTAGATCCCTATAAACTTGTAACTATTACTTAGTGTCTGAAAATAAAGGCTATTTTATTTTTTATTTTATTAAATAGACTTCACATTCTACGATTCACACTGCATACCTCGAGGCCCATTTCCATATCTTAAATGTTTTCTTTTCAGGCACTTTATCAGTACGTAGGTATCATATGCATGGTTCTTTCTTCATCTAGTTGTTCAGAGTTTATATTCCAATGTCCAAATCTGCGTTTATCATATATCTTACAAACGACGTATACCTATGCTTCTGATATTGTAAGTTCTGTAGTGTACTATCGACGACACAGCTAACTGACCATCCCGTGCACTTTATGTGCATTGTAATAAGGTTCTATATAAATACAGAATGGTCAGTTAACTGTGTTGGCGTTTGTACATTGTACAATGACCAGCAAAAGTAGCTACTTTACACAAGAAAAGTGTTTAAAATGATCTGTTTAGACTTATATTTCCTTGACAAAAGGGTCTGGTTTTGATAATTTGCTGTTCAATTTATAACTGCCCAAATAGGTTATGAAGTTTAATTCCAACGTGTTATTTCAATCGAGTCATTTACATATGAGTAATCACTTGTTATTTTGTTGTGAAATCAATACTATTCATTAAAACCAATCATCGACTATCCCGACGTGTTATTATTTTGTCGCCCACGTGTGAAGTTACCCTCAGATCTAGAACTGGATGAAAATACGAGTGCTCAAGTGTGGAAAAAGATCCTGCCACT
This sequence comes from Epinotia ramella, assembly GCA_947578815.1. Classification (NCBI taxonomy): domain Eukaryota; kingdom Metazoa; phylum Arthropoda; class Insecta; order Lepidoptera; family Tortricidae; genus Epinotia; species Epinotia ramella. Next base: position 20,255,147 of record OX388202.1, read on the forward strand.
CTACGAAACACCTAGGAATGGCTGACGAAGATGACGAAGGGCCCTGGCCTTCGTCATCTTCGTCAGCCATTCCTCGTCTTCATTATATGCGTATTAAGTACATATTAGTCTTCCAAAAAATCCTGCAAATTATCCAGGTATTAAACAAATACTAACTCAATGAATTCCCGAATAGTCAAAAATGATATTAATAAATATTTTTATTTTTATTTTGGTTAATGTATACTTGCTTTATAACAATGAAGATAAATCATACAAAAAATATAGAATTTATGCGTATTATTTACAAAGACAAAGTAATGTACAAATGGCGGACTTAATGCCAAATGATGCCGTTTCGCTACCAGTCAACCATAAGTATTATTATGTTGTATGTTTGTGATGTGATATGGGCAATGCCTAAAATAAATAAATAATAATAAGGCCAAAGTCACTTAAAATGGGTGCGGAGTAAATACTCAACGTATAAAGTGTAGGTAGTACAGACTTATTAAAATATAATCCTATACATAATTCCATATTATTACTAATATACAAAGATACGAGTATGATACACTAATATATTATATTGGACGATGGATGCTATGCAAATTCTTCTTCCAGCAGATGCCTACGACGCATTCGCTTGAAAACGAATTACTTTTGTATGGAAATATTTGTAGGATTTTTGAAATCAGTATTTAAGGATTACCGTTTTAAAATGAAATAATCAAAATAATCTTGCTATTATAAATTAATATTTTACAAATCCGCATTTTTGCTGGGCTTGTACAAAATATTACTCATCGCTAACCTTCGTGAGATCCGAAAACGTCTCAAGGTTAGGGATCTATCCATCCCAGTATCATTGCTCAAAGGAATAGAAAATATAACAACTATATAATACTTTAATCGTGTTAGATATCAGAAAACAACATAACATGCTGTTACCATACAGATACCTATCCGTTTTCATCGAGATTAACCAGGTGACAGTTCTTCCAGACCTACATTAAGCAGCCTGAAGCAGGTTCATTTGAATATACTTAACAATAGTTTTGAAAACAAAAATAACTGGCCACGTTATACTACATCGAATTCTATTTGTAGGGGAACAGTGTTAATTTTTTGTATGATTTACCCTATGTGGATATTTATTTACTAAAAAGGACAATATACCTACCTACCTAAATATAATCATTAATCAGTTGCTCATGATTTCCACTATATGAAAGTTATTACGAAAATATATTTATACTAGCTTTTGCCCGCGACTCCGTCCGCGTGGAACACCATTATATTGTACCTCCATACAAACTTCCGCCCCCCATTTCATCCTTTTAAGGGATGATTTCCGGCATAAAAACTATCCTATGTCCTTCCCCGGGACTCGAACTACGTCTATACCAAATTTCGTCAAAATCGGTTCAGTGGTATGAGCGTGAAATGGTAGCAAGTTACTTCCGCATATATAATACTTATTACTTATTATTATTATGAGATAAGGTAAAAAAACATAAGTAAAAATCCTCTTCTGTGTAGTAGTAGCCAGCTTGAATAAATATTACCCTCGTAGGGTATTTGATGGACATTTATGAATAAGGGGGGGGGGGGGGGGGGTACATATTTAAAATGTTGATTTAATCTTAAAAACTTCCTATAAGGGATGAAAACGGCATTAAGGATTCAAAATATGTCTAGACCTAATTTTATTCGAATTTTATAGGGTATGATGATTTCCCGGATATCATCTTCCATCGGCCACAAACTATCTCTATATACCAAATTTCATAAAAGTAAATCGGAAGTAGACCAAAAAATTAATACCCCCCCCCCCCTTCCCCCCACCCATCACTCACCAGTAAGGGGATGATATTCGGGATAAAAATTATCGTATGCCCCTCCTCGGAACTACATATAAATATCCCTATAGCAAATTTAATCTAAATCGGCTCAGCGGTTTTAATAGCTCCATGCCAATTTTAACCCTCCATTTTAACCTCTTAGGGGATTAATATCGGAAAAAAACTATTCTTAACTATCCTTTATCCTTTCCCGGGATTCAAACTATCTTTGCACCAAATTTCATCTAAATCGGTTCAGCGGTTTAAGTATCTCCATAAAAAAATTAACCCCCCATTTCACCCCCTTAGGGGATGAAATTCGGGAAAAAAACTATGCTTTGTCCTTTCTCAGAATACAAATTATTTTTGCACCAAATTTCACTTAAATCGGTTCCGCGGTTTAAGTAGCTCTATACAAATTGTAACCCCCCATTTCACCCCTTAGGGGATGACTTTCGGGAAAAAACTATCCTATGTCCTTTCCCAGAATTCAATCTATCTCTGATTTGAACCAAATTTCATCTCAATCGGTTTGGCGGTTTAAGTATCTCCATAGAAACTTCAACCCCCCATTTCATCCCCTTAGGGGATGACTCTCGGGAAAAAACTATCCTGTGTCCTTTCCCAGAATTCAAACTATCTCTGCACCAAATTTCATCTCAATCAGTTCGGCGGTTTAAGTATCTCCGTAGAAATTTTAAACCCCCATTTCACCCCCTTAGGGGATGAATTTCGAGAAAAAAACTATCCTATGTCCTTTTCCAGGATTCATACTATCTCTGCACTAAATTTCATCTCAATCGGTACGGCGCTTTAAGTATCTCCATATACATTTTAACCTCCCACTTCATCCCCTTAGGGGATGGTTTCCGGGATAAAAACTATCCTATGTCCTTCCCCAGGACTCAAACTATCTCTATACTAAATTTCATCCAAATCGGTTCAGCGGTTTAAGCGTGAAGAGGTAACAGACAGACAGACAGACAGACAGACAGCCAGACACACTTTCGCATTTATAACCGTACTAGCTTCTGCCCGCGACTCCGTCCGCGTGGAAATCGTTTATATCGCAGCTCCATACAAACTTCAACCCCCCATTTCATCCCCTTAGGGGGTGATTTCCAGGATGAAAACTATCCTATGTCCTTCCCCGGGATTCAAACTATCTCCATACCAAATTTCATCGCAATCGGTTCAGCGGTTTAAGCGTGAAGAGGTAACAGACAGACAGACAGACAGACAGACAGACAGACACACTTTCGCATTTATAATATTAGTATGGATATATTAGGGGAAAATCTTACAAAAATCGAAATATCCCCATAGGACGCTCAGAAAGGCTCAGAAAAGACGACGATATATCATAATAAACATAGAAAACATCCAAGAGTCGGAAACAAATTCATGCTCATCGCACAAATAATTGTCCTTACCGGGATTCGAACAAAGGACCTTCAGTTTCGTAGGCAGCGTCACTACCCACTAAGCTAACCGGCTATTTAAATTACTTGGTTAAAAATACTGTTTGACAGCACTTTTCTTTTACAATATTAATTTAAAACTGAGCTATAAGGACCTTTCACTAAAAACCAATAACGACCCTTCGATTAGCCTGTGCAACATTTTATTATTATTTTGCCAAAACCAGAAAACCACTTTTCATTTAATTTGCGACACTGTAGGGGCAGAGTCTTAAAAGGATTCCATCTTTATTGTTTCATTAAAAGCTTTCCCCATCATTCCATCATAGCGGCATTAGCTCTGTAGTCAGGCATAAATAAAGGTAGGTAATTATACTTTTTATGGTGGCCGGTAAACGGTTAATACATTGGTTTATTTGCTTCTGGCACGGAAAAAATAGGTGAATAGAACCACTCGATTCGACTCCTCCAATAATCAAATGAATTGTTTTGGTGGAATGCATTTGTTAATAGTGTAACAGTTAAGTGCTAACCAACGATTTACATAAGGTCTTCTCTTACCTTTTAAATACATATTGCGTGAGTAAAAAATACTCGCTTGACGACAGCGCCAGATGTCACTACATGCGTCGCCACTCCATAAACGAAGCCTTACCCTTTATTTTGCAAACACACACACATATTTCAGACTGTTATGAAATCTATGACATTAAATCAATAGGCTCAAAAAACATGTCATATCTTCATTTAACGAGGGGTTAACATTCCCCGCGTCAATGCCACCATTCCTGTCGGACTTCAAAGGGCTTTGTTTACGCATTCAACCCAAGTATCGATGTCGTTATGCGTAAAATATAACTGGTGAAGTATAGGGTTGTCACTTGTGTTGGTAAAACACTTATTACTATAACTTTGATTGTTAATATTTTGCCAAGTTCGTTAATAAATAAGAAATGAGTTTTTTTTTCTAGATCATTTCCAATAATATTTCTTTTCCATTCCGCTAAAACCGAAGCTTATTTAGCGGAATAGCAAAGGAATATAGTTTAATTTCTATAAGTTATTATGGAATTCCGCAAAGAAATGCGTGAGATAAGTGCAGGAAATAACGTTATTGTAGTGAGACACACGCTTTACTACAATAGCGTTATTTCCTATTAGGTATAATTGTTGTTGTTATTGTGATTTTTTTACTCTGAATATTAAACACCTAATTTTAGACGAATTAATGCTTCAAAAACTGAAAGGTGGCGCGCGTGTTTAAAAAAATTATGCGCTGCATTATATTAAGGCAGTGCCAGGGAAAATTTGGAAATTATTGCGTGCTTTGAAACGCCGTTCTGACTAGATTAAGAAACAATAAGGTCTGATTTTCAGATATATGATTCTTGACGACCGATTAGTCTAGTGGGTAGTGACGCTGCCTGCGAAGCTGAAGGTCCTGGGTTCGAATCCCGGTAAGGGCAAATATTTGTGTGATGAGCATGAATATTTGTTTCTGAGCCATGGATGTTTTCTATGTATTTAAGTATTTCTATCTATTAAATATATCGTCGTCTAGTACCCATAACACAAGCCTTATTGAGCTTACTATGGGACTAGGTTGATTTGTGTAAGATTGTCCCCTAATATTTATTTATTTATTTATTATTTGACTATATGATTGTTTATCTGATTTAATCGATGTATGATTGCCTAAAATTTCCTCGATAGAAAATCCAAAGTTGGGTTTTTATTTTCCTTTTTTATTTGGCCTACTCAAACAATACATTATTTTATGACACAATCAAGTTAGTAGTATAGTATTTTATCTCATCAAAAATCTCACTTAATGAAATATAAATAAAACTTCACTAAGTTAGGTATTTATCGAAATTTGTCCAAAAAAGCCATTCCCGAAGAGTGTTACATCTCTTTTTCTCGTGCGCGGAAGGCATAAGCGTGTCTCTGTCTAGGAGCGCGGTCGACTCGAATCAAGGCATCCCCTTAAGCATAGAATTTTCTGCAATTCACTTTAACAATTTCGGAGTAAACAGGAAATTGGCGAACAAAGGCGGCAACTAGCCATAGTAACAAGCGGATGCCCCGGCCATTGAGTGGCGACCCTGCCAGCCCTTTGGGAGAACTGTCGATAAATATGTATGTATTGGGCCGACAGCCTTCTGTCACCTGGGATATCGTAATTGCATTTCGGTCCCAAATTATACATACAATTTACTCGTGGCTAGACTAGTTGTACAACAAGTTTATGGACTTGTCGTCATGGTGGGAAGTTTATTAATAATTCGGAAGGGGCAATGTGTTTGACGCCCATTTGATGGATGATTGACAACGTTGTTTAGTCTTTATATACTTACTATCCAGTGTTTGAGTGGAGCAATATCTCAGGAATATACATACGTACGTAGTCAGCATCGTATAACCGCCGAAGTAGCTAAATAATTATGTTTATTTGGAGAAGAATCAGACATAGATGTACTTACAAAAGAAAAAATACAGTATTATTTATATACTAAGACTATGCATCTAAGTCCTAAACAGGCCTGAATGTACAGCGCATAGTAATAAATAGCTAAGTAATATAAAGCTTAATCCTTGGCTGTGAATATAACTCCAACCAAATACTAATTATTAATAATAAATACTATGCCTCGAAAATTCGTATAATTACCTATGTGAATTGTTTTTCCACATCCTGTATCACTATTCCTCATCTCGGATAATCTCAATAGCTTGTTTTTTTGTTCTGACCTAACACAGTATTAAAAATATCAACTGAGACCAGGCACTTGTTGTAGACAATTACACAAGCGGCGCAGAGGTGCGCGCACCCAAGCGTTGCTGGAACACACAGAGTCGGCGAATAAGGCGTTCGAGCGGGTTCTAAACGTGATGGCACCCTAAACTTCATTTGTTGAAGGAGTTTCGCGCTATCATACTGCCCTCTGCAGATCCGGTACAGATTTATCGCATCAGATACCTTACGCCTAGCCGATAACGAGGTGATTTTATAGTGTTTGAGCAAATTATTATAGGGTATCTTTTTTTCTGTTAAACGTCGATATTCGTTGGAACCTCTTTTGGAACATTTCTATAGATAGTGAATGAATTATTTGTAATTTCTATTATATGTAATTGAAATTACTTTGTAATTTGTCATTACCATTACATTAATTGGTAATTCAATTACTGTACTGACTGTTACGAGAAGGACGCATGCTTGAAACACAAGGCTATAGCTTGTTATAACAATATGAACATAATAAAACGTAACTGTTTGTTAAGTAATTTCCTTCCTCCGGTACATAAATTAGCATTGTATGTGGTAATCTCATCCGTGTACTCGTGAAACAGGGCAGGGCTCGTAATATTATTACGACGTGTACGAAATTTACGATTTAATTCACCTTTGCGTTGCGCTCTATAATCATTTCTCTCATAAACGGCCAATTAGTACGTCCAAATGTTAATATGAGAAATTGAAATGTTGGAGACATTTTAATAGCGATTTATTTGCTCAACTTATTTTTATATTCTTTGAGGATACTTCAAGGGTACTTTAACAAGTTTGAAAAACTACTAGCTCTTTGGTTGCGTTTGACTAAGTAATAACACTGTATGTATTGCAAGAAGATTTATGTTAGTTATTAAAATAAATAGAATATTGCATGCCCGAAGCTGGCAGAACCATATTATAAGTACTTTACACCTTATTACATTAAGGTATTTTAAACCCGCTGGATGCGGGTGGCGCAGGACCGGTCACTTTTGCACTCTTTGGGGGAGGCCTATGTCCAGCAGTGGACGTCTTTCGGCTGATATGATGATGATGATGATGATTTTAAAACTATGTTCTTGCAATAAACACTTTGTAAAACGAATTAAAATGTGTCTGAGGAATAAAATTGTAGTCGACAATAGCAATTTGTTACAAGTATTATATTATTGTAAGTAGTTAACTAAAGGAACGCGGGAAGAACCGCGCGATCTCGCCAACTATTGCCTAAACCTTCCAGGTTTCAAATAGTGGCTTTATGTGCAACACAATAAGTATTGTAAAAAAAAATGTTTTAAATAAATTTAAAAAAAAATATATATATATATACAACGTGTTAATAAAATAACGCAAAACCTGAAAACAGTTTGTTCAGAATCGAGAGTAGAATGCGAAAAAAATAAATTTAAATTTTTTGACGCGATTTATTTTTTACATTTGTTTGTATGGAGTGTTGGCCGACTGGGGCGACCTGCTCCATACAAATGTAAAAAATAAATCATGTCAAAAATTTTTTTTTTTATTTTTTTTGCATTCTATGCTCGATTCTGAACAAACTGTTTTCAGGTTTTGCGTTATTTTATTAACACGTTGTATAGTTGGTCAGAGTAGCACTACTTCAGCTTCTTCCCTGGTCGTAAAAAAACACGTCTAAGGTATAGAGTTGAAGTCTTGTTGAAGTGTATTGCGGGCCTTGAGCAGGCCAACCTATCACTTTTTCACCATTTTCTCGATTCTTAATAAACTGTTAGAAGTGGGACAGAAAATTTAATTTTGTGCTATGGCTGTTCCTTTTGGAAACACAGGCGTGATATTTAGTAAAAATATTCAAACTTACCAGAATACAAAGGATTGAAACAGGCAAAAGCCAATTTTATACATCGGCATTTCCAGCTGAGCTCTCGCTAGTTATTCGACATACGATCAAAAAGTTCCGAAACGACCAACGGAAGTCGACTAAGCAGAAATTCAGTCCAATTTCCTGGTATGTCATATTTATTGGCCCTTCGCCGGTTCGTTCGGAAATGCTGAGTGTAGGCATCCCGAACGACCGACGTCCCTATTTTGATCATTTAACGTTTGTAGAAATTGCGTTTGTTCTTGTTTCATATTCATAACATCAAATTATTAATCTTCAGGAAATTAAAAAAAAAACATTGTATTCCCTGGCATTTGCTTGGAGTAGGTGATTGCTTCCGTCGTGTTACAGAGTACGAGTAAGTAATAGTGTATTAAAACGCTTTTTATTTACACTTTATTGGACTGTATCTCACCTCAAATTAATTAATTTTTGTATAAAAAATTGCAAAAAAAATACAGGTTAATTAAAGGAGCGTTTTGTATCTGGCAAAAAACATTTTTATTGGATTTTTCAAATCTATTTCGAACCAAAAGTCTTGTTCCAATTCGTGTCAGAATTAGATGGCAGTACCGAGTTAACGAACTGACAACCTTGCGGAGTTTATGCTCAATGGAAATATGCTTTTGGAATTATGAACGATCTTTCCACGCGATTGCTGATATGGATTTTTACGCGAGGGTTTTAAGCGTACTATAAAATCGGAACAATATATTTTTTATGTAAGTATTTTTTTAAGGGGGCGAATTGGAAATTATCGCGTGCTTTGAAACGTCGTTCTGACCAGATTAAGGAACAATAAGTTCTGATTTTCAGATATATGATTCTTGACTATGATTGTTTAAATCTGATTTAATCTACTCGTATACATGATTGCGTAAAATTGCCTCGATAGAAAATAATGCCAAAGTTGGGTTTATTTTCCTTTTTTTACTCAGCCTACTCACACAATACATTATTTTACGACAGAATCAAGTTAATACTAGGTATAGTATTTTATCTAATCTAAAATCTCACTTAATGAAACATAATAACTAAACATTCACGAAGTTAGGTAATTATCGTTTGTCCAAAAAAGCCATTCCGAAGAGTGTTGCATCTCTTTTTTTCGTGCGCGGAAGGCATAAGCGTATCTCTGTCAAGGGGGCGTGGTCGACTCGAATCGAGGCATCCCCTTTATGACTTATGGCTCCGATGATATAATACGGATTTTATTCACGCACGGTATAACTTAAACAAGTTTATGAGTGTTTTTGTTTGTATAATAATTTATTTAGAAAATCGTAAGTTTTACCAGTGCAGCTTAGGATTTTCTATAGGTACTTACTGTTAACATTATCAAAAAATCTTCTTAGAAATATAAAAAATCCATTTAAAGTCTGTACTTACCCAAAACTACATAGCCAAAAAATATATAAATTCGCAAACTATTAAGCAATATATATCCAGAACTTGGCCGATGTCAATGTAGCTTTATGTTACGTCCTTAGACTTTAAATGGAAATATTTTTTTGCTAATTTAATTCAAATTCATACATTTATTTGTGACAAACAAAAATAAACAGAAGAAATAAAAATACAATAACACACAATATTTTGTCACGAAATGGACCCAAGCTCAGCATGTTGCTAGCTTTGCACCCAGCGCTAGTCTTCCGCTGGGTCCATTCAATTACAAATAACAACACCAGGAATAACATTTTTTTTTTATCCTGGTTTATTAATTTTATATTATATAACTATTTTTATTTCATATGACACATTAAAATCAAATCACTCGTTGCGCTTGGAGATTTCTTTAATTTTTTTAAGAAGTGGCGCGCATATTTGTACTTTAATATTTCGTGAACTATGAAAGGTAAATGCGTCATGTTTTTTTTTGTTGTACTTGTTATTTACCCAGTAATATATATATTATAACGTAGGTAACGTATGATGCATACATTTATTTTGTGAAATCAAGTAAAACAAAAAAAGACTTATTGCCGGTTTTTGCCAAAACGTATTTGTAAATATATATATATATATATTTATAAGTAATTTATATACTGCGCTTTAATATGAGATATAAAACATTGAAATTGATCCATTGGTTTAGCTTAGTACAACAGTTTTTTTTTTTTTTTTAATATTAGGCTACATTTTTTAATATTTCATGAACATTGAGATATTGTTGTGGTATGATTTATAATACCCGTTATTTACCTAGTAAAAACTAAGTAAAACAAAAAAATAAATGCCCGTTTTTCCGAAAGTTTTCAATATATATTAAATTTTTAATTTATATAAGTATTTTTATGTACCGCGCTTTTATTTGTGATACTGATATGTAACATCTTCGGCTCTCTGCTGCTCACCAGGGAGTGCTTTTTGTATGGCGGCACTTAGGTACTCGCCATGTCACAACGTTATCATCGGACCTAATGTAGCTTTTTACAGACAAGTTCCTTCCATAGAACTTACCACTATGCCGTCCAACTTTGCCGCTGTTTGGTCGGGGACTGCTTATTTAATACTCACAGCTAACCACCATATCTGATGGCCTTTCCACTATCCGCCACCTGTGGACCCCATTAGTTAGCCGACAGCTCGGCCCTAACTTTAGCTTGTACAATTAAAATTACAGTTAGAAACTTATTCGTTGAGCCTGTACAATTTATTGACATATTTTTCGAAGAAGTGGCGCCATCTCTGTTCCTAAGGGCTGAAACTTCCGCTGGTGCAGGTCAAACCCCTTAGTTTGGTCCCTGCTACCACTGTGCCAAACGGCTTGCTTTCATCATAAAGTGCAGCATTTCGTTCATAACATAACAAGTTTGACTATAAATGCAAACAATTGACTTTATTATTAAACATAAATTTCCTTTTTGTTGGTCACCTGTAAACAACAAATCCGATAAAAAATGTCTTAGTTATATTCTGTTCCGAATTGACAATGGTCACCTGACAATTATCATTCCTTTAGACCCTTCACCAAAAGTACCCTGATTGAGCGTGGTAGGCGAATAAAATAACGTGATTTTGACCAAAAATCTGACTCAAAGTCGCTGGCGACAGCTTGAAAAGGTCGATACAGATTGACTGATTGTGTCGTCACATTGTTGAGCCTCGTTCTATGAAAATCAAGTAAATTGCAATTTTGTTCGTCAAATACTGTGTAGGCACTTTAGTTAGGTACGAATATATTTTTATTAAAACGTAAGGGTAATTAGTATAATTTTATTTACTGTTGGAAAATTTCAATGTAAAGTAATTTTTAAGTGTCATATCTGTTTATGATTTTGATTATAAATACTTACTATCTAATATTTAATTAAGTATCCATATTGCAACACTATGTTGTAAATTTTAACATACATAAGGAAATTACCCAATTGTCTGTCTTAAATCATACGATAACTTTATGTTCTTAATATGACTACCGGAAGATTACTCCGATCACCGTTTTGATTGTAAAATAAAATGAAAATATAACCATTTTACGACAAATTTTTAAAAATGCAGCACAGCAACTTACTGATCTTATGACTTGTTGGATCATCCAACAAATCATAAAAACACTGAATCGATAAAGAAACGTGTGTTTTGGTTAATATTGTGAAACGCATAAGGCAAAGATTTTTTTAAATAATTACTCTGCGCTTCTGATTGTTATTTATTCAGAGAACCACAAATTAATTATTGTTTATCTACAATAAAAAAAGGGGTGCCGTTCATTCGCCATAAAAACAAAATGCATAATTTCAAGTAGCATACGTACGGAAATCATAACAAACTATTATCATAATAACACAATGGATATTATTATTGGTCATAACATTTAAATAACATAACACTCATTTATCACCACCACATTTGCTATAACGTTTACGTGTACTAATTTCTTTTTGCATAACATACATTTAGTACATAATATAATGATGAAAACTGATAAGAACACTTAGTATGTACTTAGTTTTACTAAGTGATTGCTATCACATCCAAGAAAAACAGACACAGGTAACAAAACGAAATCGGAGCACCTCAATATCCACGTGGTCTTGTCTGCCCTACCCCTAGAGTGTATATAAAAAGCCGGAGGCGCGGAAGGGGAGCAGCCCTGGGGGCTCTCCCCGCAGCGCCGGAGCTAAAGCGGAGTCCTGTCCCTGTCCAATAATCAACAGTCATTCTATCTAGCTTAAATATGAGAAGGGCACAGAAGGTGAGTAAATGAAGAACAACTATTAAAACATAATGAGCATGAAATATTATACAGAGTGACCATTGTAGCGTTTGTTTATTATATAAATGGAATTTATTAACAATGATGATTATAATCGATGAAATAATGCAAATAGTTTTTATTAATTTTGTTTTTATGCAATTTAATCACTTATACAACCTGAAATTATGCAATTCGTTGTTATGCAAAATGAAAATATGCAATTTGTTTTTATATGAAACATTAAACACCCAAAAAAAAGAGAATCATGATTAAAACATACCTAGTTTGAAAGCAAACCCTCGCAGCGGCGTCATTTAGCAGGCTGTGTCGTCGCGAGCGCGTGAAAAGCGTTTCATCTAGCTGCTCTCGCTTTGAGGTGCGATAGGCCGCTATAATTGCCAATAGCTCCGGGCGGAATCTTTGCCGGCAACTTGCGGCTCAAGTTATAAAAGCCTCAGATAAGGATAAAGTATGAGGATGCCTCGCTTATTGTAGTTATTGTTTCCGTTAACAATTCAACATTAAAAAAAATATCGTAAAACATGGCGTCAATAAGTCTAAATCACAATACTTGCTGAAGAAAACGAAAAGGTTACTTGACAAATTTTTTTCACGACGCCGTTCTACCCTGTTTTCTGAGTGGATCAAATGTGTGTATGTGGCTAGCTACAATTAGAGGACGTAAAAAGCCCTCGCTGTAAAGTAAAGTATAATATTCGGTAAGTTTGTAGGGGCTTCTATGTTTTTCTAGTCTATTGATGAAATGTATATGATAGGTCCCTACGGGAATAAGTACCTATCATTCACATATGGAACAAAGTTTAATGAAATCCAACTATTACAGACTATATTTACCTACAGCCATCGCATTTTATTAAAATCCCCTGTACGGGGAAATAATTCATATCTGATAAAGGGAACTCGGTAAATAAAACTCGATGGAAAGCAATATATTGCATGTATTAATTAATCCGGCTGCTTCAATCGGCTACTGGCACCAAATTAACTGTAACCGTTCTCTTTTTAAGCGGCTTGATTTTATTAAGAGTTTAAGCTTGTATAGGATTATGTGAGGCATATAATATAACGATGAATGTTTTGGTGGATGTTTTCCATGAACCTCAAAGGAAATATATTGTCATATAAGGGCAGTAGAATCGAATATTTTTTTACGTCACACCTGGCCATAATGTCAGTTTTACCGCTCGCTGTGCGTACGGTAAAACTCGCATTGTGGCCAGGTGAAGACGTAAAATTGTGTACTCACCACGGGCAGTAAAAAAGAAAGCCCTCTATCGCATGTTTACAACCCTCGACAGCGGCTCGGGTCACAAATGCCTGCGATTTCGGGCTTTCTTTCTTTTACAGCGCTTGGTAAGTAATGTACTATTGTTTGCAGTATATCATTACTATTCGCTTCTACTGCCCTTATATGAAAATAACTCGTGTGGTCATAAGTTTTGAGACGATGACAGTCATAAAAGTAACGAAAATCAAATAAATAATGATTGAACTGCTTCATATCATTTTTATTACTTTTAATCAATGCCCATAAGTTATAAAAATAATATTGAAATATTTCTCAATATTTTGATGTAATTTACTATTTCATCTATTACAGTTTTCTTCTACTTTCCCGCCAGTGAACGTCATTTTCGTCGTGCTTTCACCCCCTAAATACCAACGTAATAAACGACTACGAGTATAATTTAAAACACAAATGGCCATTTTAAATAAACTCAATTTATTTTAATTACTTATAGTGTGGTTGTTAAATAGTATTAATTTAATCGTATTACATTACAGTAATTGAACTATATGAGTTTACATTCGTCTCAAAACTTATGAACAGACGAGGTTATATTTTATTTAAGGTTCATGGAAAACATCCATTCTGTATATACAGCCGTTTCCGTGAACCTGATTACATTGTACATATTATATATATATATATATATATATAATATTATTGGTATATATTTATATTTATATAAATTTGGGATGTAGGGGTTTACGGGGGCGAGAAATCGATCTAGCTAGGTTTCATGTCTGAGAAAATTCGTTTCCTCCGTATTTTCACCCGAGCTGAGCTCGGTCGCCCAGGGCCCTTACAACATAATATATCGCAAGGGAAAGCCGGTGTATAACTTTCGACATGGCCTTAACTAAACAATTCAAAGAGTCTAAATTGTCGTTTTACCACAACGCCCGCTGTCAGGGATCGTTCCTCAGCCTCAGATCCAGCGCTCTGTTAAGAGTTTTTGTTCTTACTTTAGGTCCGGCTCCACGGTGGCTGTTTTAGTGCCCCTGAGCCAACAAGAACTTATTATATAAAGCTAGAAATTACTTTGCTACCATCAACTCGTAAAGATGGTAATTACTTTCGTCTATTTGTCCCTGTGTAGATAATTTGTTTATTGATATTGCACTACCTTCCGAAAGCTATTAAGGGGCTACCCGAGGTTTTCATCGATTTTTGACCAGTTTTGAATCGTATCTCCTACTTTTGCACTACGGATAGAATTATAAATCAAACGGCTATCGGTTCATCAATCTTTTATCTCCATTTTGGTCCACCGGATTTTGAAACAAATGAATATTTAATTTTGTATGATTTTTTTAAACATGGTCTAAAAAAACACTTATTTCGTATCTCTATTGACGTGAAAGATCTAACATATACGAAATCTACATATTTGGGTTCGTCTGTGACGTCTCTAAAAACTGGTTCAGGGTTTTCATTTAAAACCAATTAACACGAAACTTATGGCCAGAAAACCAGTTTTTTGTCCTAAAATTGTTCAACTTTGATGCCAAATATGAACTTTGAAGTAAATATGGGATACTATATTGCTTAAAACCGTTGTTGTTACTAAAATAAGCTACAAAAAACATTAGAAAACTAAGGGATTCAGATCGAAGGTCATTGGCGTATGGGAGCACCTTAATAGCGTCTTTAAAAGTATGTGTTTAGGTTGAAACTAGTATGTTATATCCCGTTTCGCATTTCGTTAATTATAATTGAGTTAAGGTAACTTTGCAATATTTGGCTTCCGAAAATTCCTATTCCTGCAGTATTTCACGAAGCTACATGTTACAATTTTACCTAAAAAGGTGAAATGGCAAGTTCTTATTGGTCAAGCACCTCAGGGTGGAACGGGCCACTGGTTATAAAGCAGCGAAAAATATCCGTCCCATACCGATAACACTCGACACAATAGAATACGGGAATTTTGACTTTGAGTTGGAGTTGGAAATCCTTACAGATAAAAATGTTTTAAATCCGACTAAGAAGATACACGAATTAAAATCTAATATTATAATGCCAAAAAAAGTGCCAGGTAAATAGCTCAAATAAACTTATAAAATTTCTTATTCATGAAGATTTGATGACTCTAAAATAAAATGAAAACCCATATAAAGTAAGTAGAAGTCATATAAAGAGCCCGTACTAATCGCTTCGAGATGACACGAAAAAAATACATAAAGTTTCTTCTATAACTAACTGGATTTGAATTGTGAGCCAAAAACGCTCGTCTAAATCACGTTATTTGATTCGCTTACCACGCTTAATTAGGGTTCTTCTTTTGTTCAAATGCTAACAAAACCGATGGTCTATAGGTATTATCTGCGAACAAAATGTCAGACATAGGTCGTAGACGGGCACCTTTAAGCTTAATCTTACTGGCATAACAGTACGCCGTAAAGTTCTTTTGTTTTAAGATGGAACCTCTTTTCGTTTCATAAGATCTCTCTTATGAAAAAGTCTAAGTATGTACTTATCTACACTAGTTATTCATTACATCACCGATCACATACCCTACCTACTCACCACGCAGCGGAGAAAGTCTGTTGTGAACTATGTTGTTTTCTTAAAAAAGGTGTTTTTAGGCTTTCTAACTCGAATTAAGCTACACAACTTATCCGCTAGGCGGCGCAACGTTATCGTAATTCTCCCCAGTAACGCACATCACTACATTTCACGCACACTATCTCACTTTACTGCGACAGGTCAGTGACCTAGGTTTTTTTGGTGACATTGAGAATTTGAAACAGTCACCTTTGTTTACTTAACTTATTTTACTCCAAGTATATTCCTTAGATATACATTTCGGTGGGTGACATTACAATTGAAAAGTCAATAGTACCTACGTTAGATTAACAACGTTATAGAACTCTTTGCAGTTTCTACCAAGGTGAAAAATCGCATGAACATTGATTATTACATTTTGCTATAATTTTGCCAACTTTTAAAAGCTAATCAAAAAAAATGCAAGTGATTTCGAGAAATCACGTAGCAAGGAGATTCGCATGCCCTGAATTAACTACAAGTACCTTGAACAAGTGTGCGTTCTTTTACCACCCGTCTATCCGCGGTCCTACAATAGTACATTACTTACCAAGGGCTGTAAAAGAAAGAAAGCCCGAAATCGCAGGTAATTGTGACCCGAGCCGCAGGCGAGGGTTATAAATATGCGATAGAGGGCTTTCTTTTTTTGGGAGCGAGAAGAAAGAGCGAGAAAGGGATAGAATTTTGCAGGACGCTATGCTTCCGTCAAATACACATAGTCAATCCATAGTATAGTATAACCAGCATAAGTTATAAGGTTCTAGAGAATTCCTTAGCCTCAGAGTAAAGAAAATGAAACCATTACTTGCCTTATTATATACGAAAATAATACAAAGTATAGTATATTACGTACCTAGGGCGGTGAATTCGTGAACGGCCCAGATCGCAGGTGTTTGTGGCCCGAACCGAAGTTGAGGGCCATAAATATGCGATCTGGGGCTTTACGAATTACCGCCCGTGGTGAGTACACAATTTTACGTATAACTCGCATTATGGCCAGGTGTGACGTAAAAGTAAATTACATCATATAATGACACAATCTAATTCGAGAATAAAATAGCTTTTTTTATTAGGTTTATGAGTTATGATCGGAAACAAATTATACACATGACACATGTATATGCCATACTCTTTTAGGTGGTGCTTTTTCATTTGACTTACAGTTCAAAAAGCATGTAGAAGTTGAAGTGTGCTGGTAGCTAGTGTATACATCTTGAAGATCTGTAAACCGCTACACCGGTCCGATAGGGGTGGCCTTGTATTGTCCACAATTTGTTCATTCATTTCATTAAATAGCATCATGACGGGGCCTGCTATACTACTGTCTTTATGTCATCGATAGTTTCTGCAGCAGCAGAAGTTTTAGCGGGAGACAAGTGCTACGTTCAGTTGTAGACGATTCCGAGTTGATCTTATAAATATTGTGACTATGTCTTTCTTTTAATGATTATGATTCAATTCGTTGGCACTTCATTGGATGGCGTAAACATTAAGAGGCTGACAAGACCTGATGATTTGGTGAAACTGATGTTATTTAAGCAGTTTTTTAAGAAAAACTATTTGTTCTAGGACATCAAATAAAATATATGTTAATATTCACCATATTTCAAAGACCGTGGACGGGCCCGATACATAATTGGACGAAATCGGCCCGATAGAAAATAATTGCAAAAATTGGTCTTAAAATCACAGTAAACGGTTCTATGTCTTTATTTTTTTGACGTATGGGTCTGCAATTAAAAACATGAAGTCAACATATTCATACCTAAACCGCTAACGAGTCATATTTCACAAATAATCCACCCTTTTTTTATATCAATATTTATGTACTAATTATCTTCAAAAACCGGGCTGCCCAGTAACACTCGCTCTCGTTTACTCCGATACAAATAGACAGTGTGTGCGCGCTATCCAAAATCCTCAAGGGCATTTTGGTGCTGAAAGCGTCTTAGGCGTGTTACACACTAAGTAGATACGTTAAGTGTATATCTGCGTATACTGGGGAGGGGAGTTAAACCGTCTCGCTCTATAGACTCGCTCGTCTCCGCTCTCGCGCATACGCATACTCAGACCGTATCTGCTTAACCGCTCACTTGATTTCGGATTTTAAGAAAGGTAACGTAAATTGCTTCTAATTTTTCAATATCAAGGCAGCATACTTCGATTGGCAATCATATTTAGAGGTCCGCGAAATTGGCAACTGTGGTTGCCACAAGCGAGTGGTCAGTGTGCAGCACGCTTTATGGCAGGATGACAATTACGAGTACAACATCATAAATGGTAAAATCATTATATTATGTAGGTACATGATACAGGCTTGTACATGATACGGGCTTGTATTTCGAATATTGTTTATTTAGAATATTAGCTTTGCAAAATGAATAGTTGCGTTATGGGCCTTCTAAACGGGCCACATTTTCCTGCAAGTTCTGGCCGGCAACTATTGCTGTTTCACGCTGACTTTGAACGCTAGAGCAAGATGCACATACTTGCCGGCCACACGTTGCCCTAAAAATATTGCCCGTTTAGAATTAGACAGCATAAATGTCAAATGTCAGACCTACCTAATATGTCAGATGTTACGATAAATCTATCACAAATACACATATATACCTATACGCCGTGTAAGACAATGTAAACTGTGTAATAAAAAAATGTTCCACACACTAAATAAACTAATTCGAACTGTTTACATTAAGAAAGGGCTCACAGAAGAAAAATCGGGTTGTAATGGTATGTTTTTAAAACTTTTATATAGTGCGTTTTGTAATTTGTGAGCTTATCCAACCACATCACATGTACAATATTTTTTCCCTAATATCATATTATTATCTGGTTGCTGGTATAAAATTTGCGAAAAATACACTTGTCAAAATGAAAAAAATCACTACAGACGTCCATTCAGCCCTCGACCGCATGGCCATCTGCCTTATAAATTGAGACGCGCAGGTCACTTTCCCAGATAAATTGTGTATAAATAAGTATAGCAATTTTTAAAGAAAGTGTTCGTATAAAGATCTTCTTTACATCATTGCAAATTTTTTGACATTATTCACTTGAGTAAATTTTGTGCCACTACTATACGAGGATGTACGACTCGAATTATTTCTATTATTTAATTATCTTATGATTTTCTTGGTATCATATGATCGAGCAAAGTTTAAAACAGGGCGATTATTAACCTATAACATCTCTATATCCCATCATAAAGCTCAGTAACCTATTACTCATTGTTTATTATTGAATGTAAAATAGGTCGACTTCGAATAACGTATGGTCTTAATACCTATGCGCAGACTATTTAGCTGCGGGAATCGAATATTAAACAAACAGGAACCAACAACTGACTGTACTGATAATAAGTACTGAACTGCCAATAAATCCGATTTTGCATTAAATTAACCTGTTAACCTGTATATCTCGACGACCTGTGTAGCCTAGTTGGTAGTGACCCTGCCTACGAAGCAAGAGGTCCTGGGTTCTAATCCCGGTAAGGGCATAAATTTATTTGTGTGATGAGCATGAATGTTTTCTATGTACTTAAGTATTTATTTATCTATATAAGTATGTATATCGTTGTCTAGTACCTACCCTTAGTACAAGCTTTGCTTAGTTCGGGACTAGGTCGATTTGTGTAAAAATGTCCCCAAATATATATATTTTTTTATTATATTATTCTGTTTGTTTTATCCTAATCCCACCGCCGAACAGGCACTTCGTAATAAAGGATTATTCACATAGTAGGTACAATTCATTTAAGTACATAATTTGGACAGATGCTGAAAATGGTAAAATCAAATTGTTCCTCTTATATTCAAAATGTATTATAATTAAACATGGCGGTTTGCAAAGCCCAAAGTAGAGAGTAGCACATAATGCATTTGCTTCGCATCGAAATACAAACTAGTCCTTCAAAGCTCTGTCAAAGTTGCAATCGCTTAATGAACCTAGTCAGCGTTTAACTGCATAGATAAACTACTAACTGTGATAGTCCTCAGACTGCAGCGTCCCTGGAGAGCCAATCAAATGTCTGGGACAAGTTTGCTTTACGTAGCGGCAACTTTACTGAGCTCTATAGGGATTTAATAAGCTCATTAACCGGGGGTTGAAAAAAATATGACGTTTCATTAAATTATCAAATCATGTCAAACAGTGAAAGTGAGCCTAAACGTAATTGTGTTATTTTAGATAGAGTATCATAAACTGACATTTTATGAACGTGAAAATTATATGATTGACAATTAATACCCGTGTCATCGATATGGGGTTCAGTTTCAAAAAACAAATCGAATACGACAATATTAAAAGACTTCACCGGTGTTTTTTATCAGTAACTAACCTAAAATAGGTCAAGCAGGTGAGGAGGAATTAAGGAGGATGATACAGCACCGGGCCCTTGTACTGTTCGAGCAAACAATCGACAGCTAACGAACCCCAATTAGATCCGACTAGTACAGCCATAAAATTTTATTGTAAGACAAACGGCTTGTTAAGAAACACGACTTCCTTGAATGAATTAGTAAATGTAGGGACAAAATTACCTGGTAGATACCTACTTAAATAAATACTATGTAAGGTGTTTACAAAGCAAACAATTCTCTATATCTTGTTGGGTTTACCGATGCGAGGGAGAAGCCGACACGTACGTTCTGGGCGGATTGAGATTTAATTATGTTACGCATCCGGTCTGCTCTATCTGTCTGTAACTCGGATCGCTCGTATAGGATGATGGTGATATTTTCGTAGTCCGTGACGTGAAAAATCGAATTGGCGCTATGTGGCTGCCCCAGCAATAAAATATAATATGCAATAGGCAGCGTCTGGCTTGTAATGATAATGATATTGATGATAAAAGTGCGACAATGGCTATGATGATGATGTCAATGATGATGAACCATATGCGACGCCTAATTCGAAATGCCCCTTCGAATGAAAGTGAAAAGCTGTAAGACTTTATAATATCTGTTAACAATCATAGTACGAAATTTAGTCTCAAAAATAAGGATGATACGAGATGGTACAGAGATAAGAATTTTAAGACGAGAATAGACCGAATAACGAGAGTCGGTATATTAGGAAGCTTGAATGCAACGAATACGGCAGTCGTAAAGTAATGCATTGCAGTCAGTGTGGGGATGTCAAGTAAAAAAAAAGTATTATAAAGTTTACCCGCAGAAAGACGACGCACACTAAGAAAAAAGTTAATGGACTGGGTAAAAAACGATATGGATAGGATAGAAGAGACTGCTAAGATAAATAAATAAATATTAATAAATATTTTGAGATGACAGATGACAGAAGATAGCAGTGGAAGGAACATTATTATACTGTACCGATCCCAAGTAAATTGCGTATTGGAAAAATGATTGCGCCAGTTAATAAATTGTCGAAATTAATAAAATAAATCATTCATTTATGGCTTTATATATGATCTGAGGAAACATGAGGAAACTTAAAACAGTGAGTCAGTACCTGCAGAAAGACGACGCACACTAAGAAAAAATTAAATGGACTGGGTAAAAAACGATATGGATAGGATAGAAGAGACTGCTAAGATAAATAAATAAATATTAATACATATTTTGGGATGACAGATGACAGAAGATAGCAGTGGAAGGAACATTATATACTGTGCCGATCCCAAGTAAATTGCGTATTGGAAAAATGATTGCGCCAGTTAATAAATTGTCGTAATTAATAAAATAAATCATTCATTTATTGCTTTATATATGATCTGAGGAAACATGAGGAAACTTAAAACAGTGAGTCAGTACCTATCAAACTTATCCTAGCAACGAATATGAATTCTGTTAAACAGGTTATTTCAACATTGTCTCATCTTACATAACTTGATAGCAAACATCTCAAGGTAATCAAACACGGCAAGGGTTTCCTATTGACCCTTCACGGTTAGCCGGCACTCAATGCCACCCTTTGTGTAGATTCAGTAAATGACTTGCTGTAATGACGTGCAATACCGGGTAAAATAGGGTTAATCAAGCTAAATTCAAAGACTTGAGTCATGGATGTTTTTCTATGTATTTAAGTATTAATATCTATTATATATATCGTCGTCTAGTACCCATAACACAAGCCTTACTGAGCTTACTATGGGACTAGGTCGATTTGTGTAAGATTGTGTGCCCTTATATTTTTTTTTTAACGGTTTGATTGAACAAGCTTTATAAATAATGTCTCAATATTTAATATGATTAGATATGTGATTAAATATCATTTATTTTCAAGCATCAAATTTCAATAGAAAATATTTAATACTTAACCCGTCGAACGCACGCCATAGGTCAAAATGCCCAAAATTTAACTCTATAAGTATAATCATTAGGTACAAAAGTACAAAATTGCTGTAGGTAGACTAACGCTAGTCTACAGGACGCTTGAGGGGTTAAGTAAAATTAAGTCATAAAATTTACCTTAAGAGTGGGTACCTAACCTATACTGCTCAAAACTAAATAAGGGCTACTTACATTTTTCTATTTTATTGTTAATTATTTGACATAAACTAATTAATAATGTCCCGCATCCTTCAGAATTCCACCTCTTTCATGCTGGTGTTTAAGTCTAATAGCTGGAAATAGTTATTTGTGCAACAAGAGAGCAAAGTTTGTTTTTGCTGCGAGTGCTGATTTTGAGTCCTGAGGAAACGAAAGATTCTAAAATTGAATCACGAGCGTAGCGAGTGATTCAAAGTTTGAATCTTGAGCGCAGCGAAGGACTCAAAAGCACGAGGTGCAAATACTTTGCTCTCGAGTAACACATACAACTTTTCACCTCAGCAGTGAGAACATATATTATTAACATTAAAAAATATATCATAGTATCACGTACCTATTTGTCTCAAGATTATTCAGGAAGAAAACTTAATTAGGCGTTCGTTAATACTGCTTGTTTTAACTCGTCAGCGCCGGCCGTGCCGATAGTCAATACTCGTACTACTCGTATAGAAAGGCGAGACAAAGGCGCGAGTAACTAAAGGATATTTCAGTATCTATACGAGTACGATCGAGTAGAGATCTAACATAGCACTAAAAATTAACCGTAATATTGTTAAAATTCACAGATTTTACTAATATCGAGATATTTTAGAAATATTTATCATTATCACAAGGATATTACGTGTATCTCGCGTGCACACCAAAAAGTAGCCGTAACTGTTGTTAAATACTGCCTTCGTCACGTCACTGACTTCACTGTATATCCTAGTTAGATAGAGAATTGATTTATCTTAGTCTTTTTTATATTTAAAACCAAAATCAATAACGCAAGAATGAAGAATAATATACCTAATCAATTCTGAAACAAATTAACAGCGCGCATTTTTTTTTAAGGGGCGGGCCGCCGCGCTTGCGTTTGGTAACTGCATTTGTGGTATACGTTCATAAAATTTAAGATTGTTTAAACTAGAAATATTAATTAGCTAGCGTAATAAAATACATGTTTACCAATTTATTATGAAAAACGGAGTTTATTCTGAGATCTTTTATTTAAATTATCTTCAATAGAAAATTCCTTTGTATAATTATTTTGGTAATTTAAACTTGTTAAGGCGCCGTAGGTTCAGCGAAGTTAAGCGAACAGAGTTTTTGAAACAATATAATGCGTCTGTTTATAATAAGATGGTTTCAAAAAAATACGAATAGTAATCTTGAGGCTTTTCTGCAGCGCGATCAGTGATTTGAAACATGATTAAGCAATTTTCGCTCGATAGAAAAAAATCACGAACATAGGTCTAAAATACACTTAAAATATTCGTAACAAATTATGCACAAAACCTAAAATTATTAAAATTGCTTATAAAAATCGGTAATATCAAGTTTGAGAGAACTCAGTGATTACTTTTTTATTTATTTGTACGGCCAAAAAATTAAAATTAAAAAACATGATATCCGCGCTTCCGAGCACGCATTTCCATCTCGCTCACGCTTATGCTCAGTGAGAGGGAGAGAAGACTATGAACCTACGGCGCCTTAATTTGATAGTTTTCGAACGTGTTACTTGTGTCGCGTTATATGGGGGTCTACTTTGAAATTCTATGGTCGAACTATGGATCGACCTATGTCTGCCATTTTCTTTTTTCGTAATGGAATGAAAGGGACAGCGCTAATAAAGTTCAAATATTCTGAACTTGTAATAGACCCCATACGACGAAATGTCAGTGCTCCGCATCAAAATTAAAAAGCTACTTTGTCTCACGGAGTGAGCAAAATCGCATTATGCACACTGTTTTCACGCAGCAAAATATGCTTGTTCGAGCTGCTGAGGTGAAAAAATATATGTCACTGTTGTATATGTTACTATAATTTTCGCGTGACGATCACCGTACATTTGCCCTCTATTTTCTTTTGAGTATAGTATATAATTATACTTTTGTTGAGAAAATGATAGCCAATAATAATAAAGCCGTAAAGAAATAGATATAGCCAGCTCTTAAATATATGGCGATCATGAGAAATGTATACGTTTGTAGATCAGCCCTTGATGTTTCAGTAGTCACAACTCACACTGGTGTTGATCACACGGAGGCAGCGGCGGTCTCTCCAACAGTAGTCCCACGGGAACGGTGCTTAATTGACGCCATGTTGACTGATCAAACTAGACCGTAACAGTCAAACTCAGCGATAATACTTGACAAGTAGTGTAATCTCACTTAATAAAAAAAAATGGTCTCTATCTACAGAGTAGTTAGAGTTAAATTGGATGATGATCTAATGATGGGATCCACGAGGAATTGAGACTGCTCAAATATAATAAACACGGATATGGCGTTTTCGGTATTTTCTGTAGTGAATTATTTTCTCTTTGATACCGTATGTTTGGGGATGTGGAACTGATGATGACCAAAGATTCACTCCTTAGTTATATTGGTATTTCATAGATTCATACTACACATTTCGAAATAAAACTGTTGATGAATTGTGAAATGTCACTGCACCCTTCAGTGAAGTAAAATGTGAAAATGTCCTAGGCGAGGTACAACATTGAAGACGATTTTTGGTTATAAAATATTTGAAAACGGCAGTTAACTAAACGGAACGAGGCATCGATCAATTAAAATGTATGATAACACAATGAAAAACCTTTTCACAAAATTAATTCCACAGGCGCACCCAAATTTGTGTGTGAAATAATCTATCACTCCCTTCAAATAAATTCTAGGCGACACAGGAATAGCACAAAAAAGACGTGTTAGAACCACAACTTTCCTAATTGGATCATGTTACCTGTATGTACTCATAATAAACGGTTCGACATGAACCGCCGCACTAAGACTTTTAGGATGTTCCGATAAGCTGAGCCAAAAACAAAGAATACCTATTTATGTTGCTGTTATTATTTAATTTTCATCACTAATATTATTATCAATACTGCTGGCACTGGAGTGAAGCTACAATTATTCTATCCTGAACGCATCAATACGTTATCCATTTGACGTAAAACAGATAGTAACGAAATTTATGACTTGATAAGGGAAGCTATTCTCTTAATGGATTGCCACGTTATACCCGAATGGCGCCGAAATAAAATAGGGGGAAGGAAATGACTTTTTTGAGTAACAGGAATTCAGGTTATTAATTTTATCCAATTCACTTTTGATGTTGTCTTCATTGGCTATTTTGACGTTGTCTACAAAATTTCGTAGATACCTTCTGAAGTGTATGAAATGCTTTCTTTAAATAAGTGTACTATTCAAGCAAATAATAGCGAGGCTGTCACAGATTTTAGTGCCAAGCAAGCTCTTAGCAACCTTTTTTTAATTGATTAGTGTTTTTGAAAGCCTGTGGAAACAAGGTTCGAAACTATAAGTAGATACCTACTCATTACCAAATAGCATGATGACGAATTTGGAGCTCGCTTAACTTAGATTATTATACGAGATGCAAGTTTTATTGTCATTTAGGCCACTTCCGCATTTGTCGGTGCGGGTTCGGTGTGATATTAGTAAGCTGTCAGCTGTCAGTGTCAACTGTCAGTGCCAACGGTTAGTCAAATCGGTACGGTAGATTTTCTGCTACGCGCCTACATTTCAATGAGTGCTTCCTTATTGACCGGGGACGGGCGGAAGCGGGGTGGTAGGAAGATGATACTGCATGCGTACCGCGCTTCGCCCGCGCAATTTAATAAGCACTTTTGCAATACTGACACCCACACGAAATCTGGACCACATTAGTTAGCTCATCGATAAAGTACAAAATACCGCATACCAATTGCCAAGTTAGGCAGTAGAATTCGTCAAGTCTGTCTTTTTTATGTATCGTGAAATTGGAATATTTCGTAATAATCACAAACTGTGGTGTTTGTGATTATTAATGGTTCCTAATAATCAACAAAGGTAATCAGGGGCGAATTGATTTGAGAGGGAGCACGCAGCAGAGCGGCAAGGCGCGTACTTGCGCTGTTAATCGGGTTAGAGACGCACTCGCTTCGTTCATGCTAGTGCTGGATTGCGATGTTTGTACTATCGATACTTTTAACGCAGTCACTGCCAACTATTTCGTAGTGCTACGCCCCTAGCCAATAACATGCGAAATCCCGTTTATAGAGGAAATCGCCGGCAAACAGAGTGGTAATACTCTCGTTTTATTTAGTTGGAACCATAAAAACTAGATTTTAGGAACCCTGCAGCTTGGCGACACGCTCTAAATGATAATTTTCAAGTTTAGTATAATAGCAAGTAGTATTATTATAGCCCTCGATAAAATGGTTCCCACTGCAATATTTTATTTTATTTTAAAGTAGAACGCGAGAATAATTGCACCGATCCAATTTGTGTTCTCTATAAGTATAGGAGCAATGTCATTATTGTAAAGCACAGTAATCAACGGCATAAACTTTTCTTGATGCTTATTACTGTGGATAACGTGGGGCATATGCTGACAAGTATCTATGTATCTATCGTGGAGACGGATTTGTTATTTATCCAGAACGATATTTGTTGATAAGGACAAACCATCATAAGCTTACTTTTTATTTCTGTCACGGTGACCAAGCAATGTTAAGCATCATGATACACTATAAATTGCAAACAATAGCATTTCCCCATAAAACGTATCGACGTTCCCCCATCCCCATGCACCCGCCCACATTTCAGTGCAGGTGAGTGGTTGTAAACATGCCTCCGATAAGTGATATTAGCCCGCTGTGTCGCGCTGCCTACATTGTGTGTAGCATAACGAAAGAATGGCGGGAGCTCGTCGGGAAATGTATTATTCTAGGTTGAATGTAACATTGTTATAATACCTGCTTTATGGAATTTTCGAAGGCCAATATTCTTCTTAAATAGTATGACTGTTCTGGGCCACAATATATTAGTCTTAATTGATAGAATGGAAATCCTCCCAGACGAGTTATTTTAGGCCTAAAAATAAAGCGATATTGTCAATTGAGACATATTATTATGGCATAGCGGCCAACAACTATAATAATAATTAATTGTATTTGGACGCTCAGAGACCTTATACATCTCTGGAATACTGAATTAATATCATTAACTTCTTGTTAATGCTGATACAGACCTTATATCGAATGTAATGGTCATATTTTGCAATTTTGTTTTGTTTTCATTAACTTAGTGACATTTACTTTGTTAAGAGGCTCCCATACGCCAATGACCTTCGATCTGAATCCCTTAGTTTTCTAATGTTTTTTGTAGCTTATTATATTAACAACAACGGCTTTAAGCAATATAGTATCCCATATTTACTTCAAACTTCATTGTTTCCGAGATATTTGGCATCAAAGTTGAACAATTTTAGGCCAAAAAACTGGTTTTCTGGCCATAACTTTTGTGTTAATTGGTTTAAAATTAAAACCCTCTACCAGTTTTTAGAGACGTCATAGACGAACCCAAATTTGTAGATTTCGTATATGTTAGATCTTTCACGTCAATAGAGATGCGAAATAAGTGTCTTTTTAGACAATGTTTAAAAAAATCATACAAAATTAAGTATTAATTTGTTATATTACGAGAACAATATTTCTTTGCTATTCCGCTAAAAAAACGTGCTGGTCTATCAGTGAAGATAAGATGCAACTATTTGCGTATAAACATGCAAAAAATTACAGCAAACCACCACCAATATTGACAAAAACCTCGACACGTGTTTCGCCTCTCTACGAGGCATCATCAGGAGATGCTGGCAGGAGATGTTGCTTGCGCCACGTCCACTGAGCAAATGAGCCGCCCGGAGCCGTCCGCCATATTTATATTCTGTCCCCCCATACTACCATTCATGCGTGAAAGAGATGGAAGAACACGTAGTAACGGTGATGACGCAACATTCAATTGTTCGTTAATAATAACGCCTCTATTGTTGTACCTAATTATTTCTAGTTGTTCTAGAACACTTAAACGCAATCCTTTTTCGCAAACATGCAAGATGTTGTAAGAATGATTGTCAGACAACGCATGGTTATTCTCCAATAAATGTTTTGCAAAATTAGACTTGTCCGGGTGATTATGCCGGTACGACGCAACATGTTCTTTATACCTAGTGCTAAAACTACGGCCTGTTTGTCCCACATAAACTTTATTGCAATTGTCACAGCCAAGCTTATAGACTCCCGACTTTTTTGCGCTTTCCACTTTCTCCTTGCCATTGCACAGTCTAAAGCGCAAGGTGTTATTCGTTTTGAAAGCCACGTTTATGTCGTTAGACTTTAAAATGTTGTAGATCTTATCAGACAACTTGCCAACATAAGTTATGCTTGCTTTGTACTTTTTAGGTGGGTCCAAAGATCGTGCAGCGTACAGAAGATTGTTTGTCATTCTAGCCCGTTTTTTCCCAATAATACCATCCACGTGAGACTTGCTGTAACCGTTTGAAATTGCCAAATGGTATATATTACTTAATTCCATTTTATAATGATCATCAGAAAGAGGCACTGTCAATAACCTATGTGCATAACAATGAAAAGCAGCTAACTTATGTTGCCATGGATGAGTGGAAGAAGCCGGGATAACTGTATCTGTATGCGTAGGCTTACGGTAAATTTGGAATTGATGTTTGTTATCTACCTTAGTAATCGTTAAATCCAAGAAATTCAGTGAGTTATTCTGTTCTAATTCCTTCTTAAACTTGATTTTAGGATGCTTGTTGTTGATTTCATTCACAAAAGTATCCAGTTGAGTAAAAGTACTCATATTACCCGTCCAACAAATAATCAAATCATCAACATACCGAAAATAATATAAAATATTATTATTATCCACAATGTGTTGGTTCTCAAAATGATCCATGAAAATATCTGCCATCAAAGGACTAAGTGGGGAACCCATTGCCAAACCGTCACCTTGCAGATAATATTGCCCCCCAAATCTAAAATAATTTTGTCGCATACAGACTGTCGCCAATTCTATTAATTCATCTACCTCCCCTGGATGCAGCCTCTGTTTTTCAAAAAGTGCTCTGAGAATGTCTAAAGTATTCAAATATGGTACATTTGTAAACAAACTATCCACATCCAGTGACAAAAGAATAGCATTTTGTGGCACGTTGATGTCTTTGATCCTTTCGATTAAATCCAAACTATTCTTTAAACAATATTTTGGCTCAAAATTAGACTTCTGTCTTATGATACCATTCAACCTTCTAGCCAATTTATAAGTCGGTGCACTCAAATACGAGACAACTGGACGAATCGGGATATTATCTTTATGTATTTTTGGAAGACCATACAGAATTGGTGCTTGAGGATTCATGGGTATGACCGTGTTTTTCTGATGCTCTGTTTCAAAAACAAATACAGAGTTCTTCACAACATTTCTTAGATCTTTCTGGAAACCAGGCGTTGGGTCCTTCCGTAAAACCGAAAAACCATCACCCTGAATAAGATCCATTACTTTCTGGCTATATTGTTCCCTACCCATGATGACTATGCAATTCCCTTTGTCTGCTTTTGACACCACTAAATCGTTTTCATCCACTTTCTGTTGAATAGACCTCAGCGAAATCGAAAGGGTCAAAGACATCAACGTGCCACAAAATGCTATTCTTTTGTCACTGGATGTGGATAGTTTGTTTACAAATGTACCATATTTGAATACTTTAGACATTCTCAGAGCACTTTTTGAAAAACAGAGGCTGCATCCAGGGGAGGTAGATGAATTAATAGAATTGGCGACAGTCTGTATGCGACAAAATTATTTTAGATTTGGGGGGCAATATTATCTGCAAGGTGACGGTTTGGCAATGGGTTCCCCACTTAGTCCTTTGATGGCAGATATTTTCATGGATCATTTTGAGAACCAACACATTGTGGATAATAATAATATTTTATATTATTTTCGGTATGTTGATGATTTGATTATTTGTTGGACGGGTAATATGAGTACTTTTACTCAACTGGATACTTTTGTGAATGAAATCAACAACAAGCATCCTAAAATCAAGTTTAAGAAGGAATTAGAACAGAATAACTCACTGAATTTCTTGGATTTAACGATTACTAAGGTAGATAACAAACATCAATTCCAAATTTACCGTAAGCCTACGCATACAGATACAGTTATCCCGGCTTCTTCCACTCATCCATGGCAACATAAGTTAGCTGCTTTTCATTGTTATGCACATAGGTTATTGACATTGCCTCTTTCTGATGATCATTATAAAATGGAATTAAGTAATATATACCATTTGGCAATTTCAAACGGTTACAGCAAGTCTCACGTGGATGGTATTATTGGGAAAAAACGGGCTAGAATGACAAACAATCTTCTGTACGCTGCACGATCTTTGGACCCACCTAAAAAGTACAAAGCAAGCATAACTTATGTTGGCAAGTTGTCTGATAAGATCTACAACATTTTAAAGTCTAACGACATAAACGTGGCTTTCAAAACGAATAACACCTTGCGCTTTAGACTGTGCAATGGCAAGGAGAAAGTGGAAAGCGCAAAAAAGTCGGGAGTCTATAAGCTTGGCTGTGACAATTGCAATAAAGTTTATGTGGGACAAACAGGCCGTAGTTTTAGCACTAGGTATAAAGAACATGTTGCGTCGTACCGGCATAATCACCCGGACAAGTCTAATTTTGCAAAACATTTATTGGAGAATAACCATGCGTTGTCTGACAATCATTCTTACAACATCTTGCATGTTTGCGAAAAAGGATTGCGTTTAAGTGTTCTAGAACAACTAGAAATAATTAGGTACAACAATAGAGGCGTTATTATTAACGAACAATTGAATGTTGCGTCATCACCGTTACTACGTGTTCTTCCATCTCTTTCACGCATGAATGGTAGTATGGGGGGACAGAATATAAATATGGCGGACGGCTCCGGGCGGCTCATTTGCTCAGTGGACGTGGCGCAAGCAACATCTCCTGCCAGCATCTCCTGATGATGCCTCGTAGAGAGGCGAAACACGTGTCGAGGTTTTTGTCAATATTGGTGGTGGTTTGCTGTAATTTTTTGCATGTTTATACGCAAATAGTTGCATCTTATCTTCACTGATAGACCAGCACGTTTTTTTAGCGGAATAGCAAAGAAATATTGTTCTCGTAATATATCATGGACTTCCGCAAAGTAACGCCTGATTCAATAAATTATTAATTTGTTTCCAAATCCGGTCAGTCAAAATGGAGATAAAAGATTGAAGAGCCGATAGCCGTTTGATTTATGATTCTATATGTAGTGCAAAAGTAGTAGATACGATTCAAAACTTGTCAAAAATCGATGAAAACCTCGGGTAGCCCCTTAAGCGTTTAAATCGGTCCTTAATCTGCAAGTTTTAAATGATTATTGTGTTAGATTATTATTATTACATTGCAAATTACCATTTGACATGTAAAAGTGCCCTTGTGGCCTATTTGCAGAATAAATAATTGATTTGATTTGATTTGATTCAACTTGATTCTGATATTAATTACTATAAACTTGGAAATATTTGACAGCGGTTTTTTTTTTGTGTAATGATTAAATGGCCATATTATATCATCTAAATAATACTCACATTATCCACATTTCAGAAACAGAATCAAACATTTATTTGTGCACACTAAACATTTACAATAAAGAAAAAGTCGAACTATGCAGCGTCACGAAACCGAAACGATATTTTACTGTTTGCGAGTGTCCTACTGTCGTTTTGTATAAGGTATTGTGGATGGTATTCACTTACAATGTATGAATGCCTTAATTATTTACCTTAATTATAGCGCAGGAACCTGATTTTTCTAATTAATCCCTTTCAACGCTTTTTTGCAAATATAATAAAAATAGGAACGAACAAATATATCTATAAAATGTAATTTAAAAAGCTATTATTAAAGCTAAAAAATATATTATTGATATACATGGAATTCCAGCCGAGAAAAATTCAATTCTGTACGCAAACACTACGACGTGGATTGCCAAATCCAACAGGGTGGGGCCCGATTCTGACTAGTTGGCAAACAACTGCACTCCAATATCGAGTAAGTGCTACAGTAGAAGATATTATAGTTTAAGTGAAATGGTTTTCTGAGTAACTTTGTATGTGTACGTTTCTAAGTAAATAGTGCCTCCATTTTTAGGGTTCCGTAGCAAACAAGGAACCCTTATATTTTCGCCATGTCCGTCTGCCTGTCTGCGGCAGCTCAGTGACCCCTTACTACTAGAAAGCTGTAATTAGGTATGGGTAAATAAATCAATCGCGCCGACAAATTGGTAGAATACAATATTGAAAAACATTAATACAAGTTCCCTACACGTGGGGATGTCATTATTTTTTCTTGGTAAATCCATGGTGTGGTGTGTCGTTGGATAGCTTGTTCAAAAATATTATGGGTTCTCGAAATCAAGTTTTGTTAGAGAGTGTCCCGTCCCCCCGCTGGCTAAGCGGTTACTACGGGGTATGTGAAAAAATTAATGGCAGTAGAAGATATAATTTATTTAACAGGAAAACTGTCACGGGTTAAGTAGATATAACTAGTTAATGAGTAATAGTCGACTAACTTACAACTGTACTTGGAAAGGCCAACTTTCGTACGCAACCGGTGCCTTTACTTGGCGTGCGCGTGTCGATGTAACAAAGACAGACAGGCAACTACGGAAATCTACACTGCGCGTGGCCCGACACGCACTTGCCCGGGTTTTTTTAAAGGTATCTGAAACTTTTTAGATTCCACAATTAGCTCATAATATATTGTCAATTATGTCAATTATTACGAAAGGTTTATCGGCAGTTGCAATATACTGTTACCCTATATATTTTATTCATCAACTGAAGCTAGCTTAAAGCAGATAAACTCTCAATAGGCTTGTTCCCATAAAAGCTAAACTTGTGTAATCAATCCCTTCATAGATCTAACGGCTTATGTATCAAGCCAGTCTTACCGAATCAAACTAACGATGTTGGTTTTACTAATTAGATATGGTTTGCATAGCTCTTATTCGAAGCCAATAAGAAACGTAAAAAATGACAACTGAATATAATAATATGCTGTACCTAAGCTTTTAAATTTTTATTTTTAAACATGGTTAAGACAAATATCATGTCAAACGTCCATGTAGTACCAATTCCCATTTCTATCGGACACTTTACGCTCGAAGTTGTAGACGATTATATATACCTAATAGAACAGACTGTCCAGTTAGGTAGGTCCTACTTTGAGAAAGAGGTCAATCGTCGAATCCGACTCGGCTGGGCTGCATTCGGGAACCTACAGCACATCTTTTCATCCAATATTCCGCAGTGTCTCAAGACGAGAGTCTTTGACGAGTGTGTGTTGCCAGTGATAAGTGATAACATATGACACAGAAACGTGGTCGCTTACTATGATCTATAGAGGGCTATGCTGGGACTTTCTCTGCACGCTCGCCTCAGGTATGAGGCTATCCGCAGCAAAACCAAGGTAACTGATATGGACCTCCGAATCGCTAAACTTAAGTAGCAGTGGGCGGGGCACATTGCACGTACAACCGATGGCCGTTGGGCGGAAAGGTTTTCGAGTGTCGACCACGTACGCACGGCGACCGCGAAGGTGCAGCGTGGGTAGGCCCCCCCCACAAGCTGGACTAATAACCTGGTAAACGTCGCGGGAGTCCGCTGGATGCGGGTGGCGCAGGACCAGTCATTGTTGCACTCTTTGGGGGAGGCTTATGTCCAGCAGTGGATATGTTTCGGCTGTTATGATGATATTGTGAAGCTTTTTGTATTGTTATGCTCTAACGAATCATTGATTAAATTATTAATCATCCTTAGCTTCGCGCTTGAAATGGATGATAATAAATATATAATATTCGCCTTTGTACCTACTTAACCTATTTCGTCTGTATTTTAAACCAATGTCTTGTGTACAATAAAGTATTTGCATACATACATAATAAGGAATAGTAGTGGCTCGGTAAGCTGTAGAACTCTCGGTCTTTTTGTCGCAACATTTTCTTTCTAATTTCGAAAAACTGAATCGAGAAAAAGAAACTATATTATAGGGATGAAGACTAAGATTTTTTTATGATGTCATTCGAACCAGTTTTAGGAGAGGAACAAATGTTTGTATGGGAGCAACTACAATTAAAGAACATAAATACCCACAAATTTGAGACAAAGATTGACGTCACTGGTAAAACGCTTCTAACTGATAGACACACAAGTATGACGTCACAATTGTACATAGTAGTATCGTTCTATGGAAAATCCGGTAAATTGTTGTTTCTGTCGCGAA
Organism: Epinotia ramella; assembly: GCA_947578815.1. Classification (NCBI taxonomy): domain Eukaryota; kingdom Metazoa; phylum Arthropoda; class Insecta; order Lepidoptera; family Tortricidae; genus Epinotia; species Epinotia ramella. The sequence goes on from OX388202.1 coordinate 20,289,745, forward strand.
ATACTGCGTTCAAGTACATAGTTGTCATACAATTTAGTTTCTATAAAAATTTACTCTTGGACAATTAAAAAAAATGCATAATTTTTCTACACTTTCAAAGTTCATATCTTTTCATGATTTTAATTATATTTTATAATTTATACTTTATTACGATAATTTGATGGTTTACTATCCTATCATTTGAACATAATCAAACATCATAATCATAATCATAATCATCATTCATATTTGATGCCTTAGCATCATGCATATTATAGAACCTGCTCACACAAATTTACAAGAGTCGGTTGAGTAATGCGACCTGTAGAGGAGAATAACCGTAGATCTGGACATCCAGAAATACGAAAGAACTTTGGCCCAAGCTGAAACGGAGAACTTCGCTTTGCTCGCTCGTTCAATTACCCTATCTGCATCAATCCAGACATGCCGATCTATTAGTTTCGTATAAATTACCTACATATTATTTTATTCATATATTTTTCGTCGTGTCGAGGCAATTTTACTGTCAGTAGATTATAAAATTTATAAATTGAAAACTACAAAGCGTTGCGCAATCAACCAGCTGAACACATTTACTTTCAAAGAATAGTCATTGACATCAGCGAGGCGGCACGGCACATAAATGAAGTAATTTAACTCAACATGAGACCAAACACAACCTTGTTTCGCCTACCTCTAATGAAACTTCTGGAACACCGCGTGTTACACACATTGCTGCCATTAAATCAGACGTCGACAAAAGTTAGCAGTACTCATAACAATAATATCGTCGGGTACCACATAAAGCTCTTGGGTTTATGTGCGTATAACTCCTGCTGCCGGTGGTGCAATTGAAGGGTGGCGGAGTGGCGACAAAGGCTCATTAAGTGTGTCGTTAAATCGCTCTAAGATTGACTCGCGTAAACCTCATCACCTTATCAGTCACATTCAAGTGGTGAATTCCGTTTATGTAGTTAGAGAGAGAGTTTGAGCGTATTAGCGACGATTATTTCACTTTATACGAAATCGAAACGCATTACCTTTTATATAATTTCTTCTGAAAAAAATATAACCGTTATGAGATAATAATGCTATGACAAATATGATTTTGATAAAGAAAGTCTGTTGAGTTTATTGTTTTCATGCACCTTAAACTTATAAAAGAGCCCCCTGCTTATGAAACATTGAAACATTTTTTTACTTTGTTTTTATTTGCGCCATACCGCAAGGCCTTTCTGTAATTGGGCACATCCTGATATCCTTGCAAAAATGTAGACAGAACTCCAAATGGCCCCTCTGAAAAATTTATGCGGCCACGCTTGACGCGGGCCATGTCTCGCGGCTCCCATTTTTCCCTCCCAAATTAATGGCGGGGTATGCAATAAAAATCTTTCATCCATTTTACAATGGAATTGGACTTTTGATAACACGGAAAAGGAGTGAAGTCTGCTGTGATGTACGAGCTCGTTCCTGGAATGGAACGACCCGGATTGCTTGCTACTTTGGGAGTTGGCTTCGAGCTATTTTTACGTCAACGGATATGAATAGGCACTTTAGTTCATTTGAACTTCCGTGGATGGGAAACCTTAATCTGATACTCTTTACCATAATAAGCCCGATATTACGGCCTAAGTTTGTACTAGGCAGCTCCGGTTAGATAGTAAAATTTTCAAAATTAATGGATTTTGTACATTATATTCATTAACTAATTATCATCATTTGCATACCACCGAATATCCAACCGAATTTGTTTCAAAGCCTAATCCAATATTCGACCTTGAACAAAGTAAAAACCAATCTACGTACGTCCCGCAACGATCCCGAATCTTTTGTCAAAAAACCTGAGCTTGGATTTAATCATGCGTCAACCTATACGGGTCATAGGTCGCTCATACCTAATCGGGGTAATCCATTTGGTAGACAAGTTTCACATCATGACCATTTTATCGTGACCTTTCTCGTCTCTCTGGCACGATACGAGCGTCTATCTCATGCGGACTACGCAGTATGCCGTAAAGGATCAACCATACGTGGTGATGTTTTATCAGGTCGTAAATTGTACGGGTATCTGGCCAACCGTCAAACCGTCCAACTGACTTAGTAGAAAATTTTAGTAGAAAAACCTTTTGCTGCTTTGCGACTAGTAATATTTCTATTCGTGACCGATTTGTCTTCAATATGAATAAAAGTGTCTGCGGCGGCGAGGGTAGGTTTGAATTTAAATGCTTGTGTCAAAGTCATACTTCACACGCAATAAGTTTAACCTACGCATGAAAATCTTGATTTTTAATATCACACACAGTAATTGAAATTCAATTGTTCAGTTAGGTGTTACAACAACCTCAACGGTGAAGCTATGGACATTTTGATTTACCAAATGAATTTGCATGAAAGTCAATATCCTTTAATAGACGTATGAACGATGTAAATTAAACAATTGAATGTAGAATACAAACTGTAATTATTCCTCGATACAACTATTGATTTACTAATGATTTTCGCACATCCATCACAAGGCTCGTCCCGTCACCCATATACCGTCCTCCATTATTATCTATTTTTTTACTACCCGCTAGTGTTACCAGTTCAGAAACTTATAGTTCCGATATTTATACAATAAAATATACTGTTATTAGTTATTTTAAAATAATTATTTAATAAAGAATGCAAATGCTAACAGACGGCCGTCCTAGTAGACGGAATGACCCTATTCCGGTTCGGCCATTCAAGTTGGTGTATGTCTCTATACCACTCATTTGATAAGTATTACAGAGAACAAAAAAAAATGATGATAGAAGAATCGAAGAAATGAGGAGTAAGGTTTGAAGAGTTGCGATTGAGCTTCCATCTTTGTCCGCGCTTTGGCCAGCTGATGCAGTTCCACTGCTTGATTAGCAGCAGAATTAGGATACCTGCAAACATAAGAACAGATTGAAATAATTATATTTTGTTTGTAATAGCTGCTAAACAAGTTGTGAAATTTGGGTCAAGATAGCCCTTGTAAATTATGTCATACTGTTGTAACGTTTTGCATAAGGTCCAAATTGATTTACAAAATTATCTACAGTTGATACTGTTGATCAGAAACATTATTGGTTTGATAAACAAGAGTAAAGAATATATGGGTCTATATTAATTAAATTACTTATTAACTTTCTGATCACCGCAGTATACGGCATGTTTCAGTAAGGCAATTATCCACATCCTGATCACCGCAGCAAACGGCATGTTTCAGTAAAGCACTTATTTACTTCCTGATCACCGCAGTACACGGAATGTTTCAGTAAAGCTCTTACTAACTTCCTGATCACCGCAGTAAACGGAATGTTTCAGTAAAGCACTTATTAATTTCCTGATCACCGCAGTACACGGAATGTTTCAGTACCTAAAGCTCTTACTAACTTCCTGATCACCGCAGTAAACGGTATGTTTCAGTAAAGCAAGAGTTAGGTTTGGTACTTACAGTTTAAATTCCTCTATGAAGCTTGAATCAGCTGGGCAAGACACAAATGGTATTCATTAGCCTTCTACGCTCTGAAACATATTTTTAGGTATAGGATAGTATATGAGGATAAGTATGGAAGAGGGATAGTTAATTATAAGAAGTATAATAGATCTACGTGTCTTTTCCGTTTGTCAAGTCGATTTCATCGCCGTCGCTACTTTCACTAGACTCGCGAATGGGGTGATGCTCTTCGGGGTCGTTATTATTAGCAAGAGAGAAGGTAATCCATTTTTTTAATGCATCCGCTGGATAAATGCTCTTGTATTTTCGTTTGGCATGCCCATCAATACTAATGACTTCATATCGGTCATTCTTCAGAACAGCGTTAATCTTATATGGCCCCCTAAATTTCGGACATAGTTTTTTACTTTTACCATTCGCGGGCAGGTGATGATTTGGAATCATAACGAGATCTCCCAAGTTAAAAAACTTGGTAGGAGCTTTTTTCTCATCATAACGAGCTTTCATCGCCTCTTGATTCTTCGCTGTGTTTATAACAGCTGAAGCACGTATTTTATCGCGAACTCTGTCTGGCGTACTGGGCTCTACGTTTTGATAGCCAAGAGCTGCCTCATCTATTCGACCGTCTGTACTATTCTCGGCTTGACCACTGCCATGCTGTCGAATAGCGTTCAGGAGGGGAGCTTCATGTAGGCCAGTCGTTCTTCGCCCATAAACAATCTCCGACGGTGTAGTCCCAGTGCCACGATTTATGGTATTATTTAGAGATTTCTGGATGGTGTTTATGTGTTCATCCCAGTCACGCTCATCTTGACCATGATTAGATGCTGCCAAGGATTCCAGTATAGTACGATTGTACCTCTCTATCTGGCCGTTAGCTCGAGGTGTGGCTACGGCGTTCAGAACGTGTTTTGCCCCAATTGTTTTCATGAACTTTGTGAATGCAATTGAGGTAAAACATGTGCCCCTGTCCGTTATTATTACTTTCGGGCTGTCTATAATGCTAAAGATGTCCGTTAAAATTTTGATAGTCGTCTTGCTTTTTAAATTTCTAATCGCTCTTATAAAAATAAATTTACTAAAGCCATCAATCACTCCCAATATATATGAATTACCTTGTCTACTTCTTACAAATGGACCAAGGTGGTCCATGTGAAGAGTTTGGAATGGGATGGTCCCTTTTGGTATTGGATGCAAATATCCTGTGCTTTTAGCTGTAGAGGCCTTGTTGTATGCACAACTGAGGCACGCTGAGACATACTTACGAACAAATCTATTCATTTTTGGGAACCAGTAGTCCTTTTTCATTTTGTCTATAGTTTTATCGAACGAAAAGTGTCCTGCCTCATCGTGACTCATTTGACACACACGCCACCTTGCGCCGTTGGGTACTACCCATTTTAGAACATCGCCTACTTTTCGATATATTTTTCCGTCCTTTAAAGTGTAATTTTCCATGATATCCTTTATATCTTTGTCATTGCTATTTAATATGCTCCGTATTAGTTTTAATTTCGGATCAGTCATCTGAACCGTTTGTAACCATTCAGTAGCCGTAATATGCATGATTTCAAATTCACGGACATCGTCAATGTCATCTTGAGAATCTCTTGGAATGGGATTCCGACTCAAAGCGTCTACGTGCTTCATGTTTTCGCCGGGTCTGTACTCGATGGTGAAGTGATACTCTTGGAGTAGCAACCACCATCGGGCAATCCGGGACACTAAATCCCTTTTTGTTAGTGTCGATCTGAGAGCATTACAGTCTGTGTATACTTTAAATGGAATCCCTATCAGATATACCCTAAATCTCTTAAGCGACAAAACGACAGCAAGGGTCTCTAACTCGTAAGAGTGTAAATGTTCTTCTTCCTTGGTTGTTTGTTTGCTAAAGTACGCTACTGGGTTGAGTGGTGTTTTCTGGTCAGGACTTTGTAACAGTATACCCCCAACTCCTAATTTACTTGCATCGCAATGCACTTCAGTTCGATAAGACGGGTTGTATAGTGCCAAGATTGGTCTCTCAACTAGCTTAGATTTTATCGATTGAAAAGCGGTTTCTTGCTCCTCACCCCATTTCCAAGGTACATTGGATTTTGTAAGTATTGTCAGTGGCTTTACAATACTTGCAAACCCAGAGATAAACCTTCGAAAGAAACTTGAGAGTCCCACAAACTGTATAATCTGATGGACGTTTGTTGGGGTGGGGAACGAGGCAACTGCTTCAATTTTTCTCTTACCGGGGCGCAACCCTTCATTGGATACCTCATAACCTAAATAATCAAGCTTCTTTTGGAAAAAATGGCATTTTGATACATTCAGTGTCAATTTAGCACTCCTTAAAGAAATAAGAATTTTACGCAGCTTGCTTAAACCTTCCTCTATTGATGAAGAGGGTGACAGCAGATCGTCCATATATGGTATGGCTAAGTCATATCTATCTTTGCCCAACGCTTTGTTGACCATATGTTGGAACACAGCCGGGGCATTAACAAGCCCAAACGGCATTCGGGTGTACTGATAATGCCCGTCTGGCGTTACGAAGGCAGTTAGATGCTTTGAATCCTCGGCCATTGGTATTTGGTAATACCCTGACTTAAGATCGAGGCTTGTGAAGTATACTTTACCACTTAGACGATCTAGCTGGTCATCAATGACTGGCATAGGATATGAGTCTTTCACCGTTTTTTTATTTAAGGCCCGATAGTCAACGCACAGGCGATATTCACCATTTTTCTTTTTAACTAAGACTATCGGACTTGCGTACGATGAATTTGACTCTTGTACTATCTTAGCTTCCAACAACTCATTAATGAGATCTCTAACGACTAAGCGTTCGCTATAAGGCAGACGATATGGTTTGTATGACACCGGTGAATTATCTTCAAGCTTTATGTGCATTTCCGTTATATCGGTCTTACCTAATTCGTCCAAATCTAATGCGAAACAATCTCTAAATTCATTAACTAAATTTAACAATTGTTGCTGCTGATTTTGTGTTAGGTCTTCTCCTATATTCAGTAAGTCCATCGTAATCAAATTGTCATGTTTAGGTCTAAAAAAAGAGTCACAGTTCTGTAAGGTCAGCGTTTTTACCTCAAACTCATTGGGTGGCTTCATTTGTCCAGATGCTTCATTAATAGGTACTGCTCGACCACGAGCCATAAGTCGATCCTTTTTCAACGACACATTTTGATCCGTCAAAGTTATGACAGGTATCTGTCCAAAGCTATTTTCGATAAAATAAAGTCCTGGTAAAACCATAAACTCTTCGCCTTCTTTATAAGATCCAGTCCCAGGTACGTAAATTGGACCAGTATAATCATTATTGCATCGTATTTTAATAATCTGCATATTCCTAATGACCACGTTCTCGACGTTATAAACAGTTACTTTCTCCAATTCTGACTTGTCGGAGTAAAGTATAAGACTAGAATTTGTCTTATAAACTATAATATCTGGTATTTCCGTAACATTTTGTCCCACCAGTAAGTCCGTGCTCAAATAATCATCTGGCACGACAAAGGCGTCTATTTCCGCCTTAATAAAATCTAAAGTTATTTCGAGAAAAACTCTCCCTACCGGTTGTAATGTACCCAAGGCAAAACCCTTTATTATTGGTAAATCCTCAGTGTACATTTTTAATTTTAGCTCTTCTGCTACACTCTTTTTAATTATAGTGCATTGACTACCAAAGTCAACATACGCAGTTTTTTTCTGATTGTCAATATAAACTATCTTGTTATAAATGTTACTAGTTTTATTTTGAGCCGTAATACACAATACACTATTAACTTTTTTATTTGTATTGTCGGTATTGGAACGAGTATTCGTTTTCTCTGTACCTCGCCGACAATACTCAGCCAGATGTCCCACTCTACTACAAATAGTACATTTTTGAGGATCTTTGCGACATTTGGGAGCAGTATGTCCTGGTTCTGAACAGTTGTAACAAATAGGAGGAGCTGACGTGTCGGACTTGCTTGCAAAATTCTTTTTAATACTATTTGTTAGTGCTTTTCCTGTAGGAGCAGTTTTTCTATCCTCTTTGTTAAACTTCCTCGTATTAATGCTTCGCAAATACTTCAGGAGCCTGCTTGATCTTTTAAAATTGGCCCCTTGTGCATTTAGTTTAATATTGTGGTCATAAATTCCGTGAATTATACAGTCCACGGCATCTTTACCTTTTATATTACAACGACTAACCAGTCTAGACTTATCATAAAAATATTCCTCAAGCGATTCTTGCGGTCGAGTTTTCCTAGCTAACATATCAGAAAGCCTGTCCGCATAATTCCGATCGTCCGGGAAATTTTGTGATAATTTGCGTTGCCATTCTTTCCAAGTAAAATTAACCGATGACAGTCCTTCATACCACCGCCGTGCTAGGCCGGATAGTTTTGGAAGCGCATGGAAAGTTGTTTGTTTATCGCTCCATTTGTAAATGTTAGCTGTTTCATTTACTTTTTTGAGCCAAGCTTTAGTTGACTGAGTGTTTTCACTTGGGTCAAATTTCGGTATAACATCGTGGGCCCCAATGAACGTGTTTTTACCATGATTACTAATTGCGCTGATAAATCTTTCCATTACATTCTTGTTACGGCTTTCTCTCGGGGACGGCTTACGGTTTTTGCGTCCGGTACTATAACGACGCCTTCTTGAACGGGAACGGCGTGTACGATAACGGCTAGAGTACGAATTTGTATCACTGTAATGGCTACTCCAATCAGTGTCGCTGGAGTGATCTTCGCGTCTGTAATCCGTGTCTCGACTAGAGATTGACGACATAGTCATCTCACTGCTTGATCTGCGAAAACGGCGTACATGTCCAGTGCGTGATCGGCTCCTACCCATGCGCCTTCCAGCTTGACGTCTGGTACGAGTACACGTACGTGACCGATGACGCCTGTATCTACGTGTCCTCTTCCGATCCCTACGTATACTTCTTGATCTGGATATACTGCGCGAAACATAAGTCTGATTTCGACTTCTCTTGCTTCGACGCGCTATCGATATACTTCGTGTTCTTTTCCGATGACGACTAGGGATTGACGGAGTGTAATAACTGCGCTCCTCATCAGACATGACGATGCGATGCCCTCTCAAACTTAAGTTCAACAAAACGTAACCTAGATAAGTATATGTATAAAACATTCGTTATATATTTCGTTGTGTATTCAATTTTATTTTTGTCAATGGTTGGTAATTAAGGGACAGGATGAAAGTTTATTCGTTAGTAAATAATTATTAAATATATTTTATACCTACATACGCAGCCGGTACTAAAACAAATGATGAGCATTGCAAATGAATGTCACAATATATATATTCCAACTGCACGAATAAATAATTAGTATCTATTAATGGCCACTGGAATCCGTTTATGATTATCATAATAAGAGTAGTTCTTAAAAATACATAATAAGTACACAGCCAACAATTCGTTCAACAATATAGAGCATTCATAAAACATGTCGGACGTGATCGTTATGTTGCCCCAGTGTAACTTGATCCGTAGACTCGCAGCGCCTAAGCACAGTCAGAGGTCAGACCTGTACTCATTCACGCAGCAGCGGCGCGTTCGACGAGCAATGCGAATCTCAACCTTGCTATGCCATTCACACCCTGTCCCGGTCCATCTCACCACTAGCCCCAGCATAACCTGACCGCAAGATTTGTAACAACTAAGCGTAATCGGGGGTCAGACGGTTTGAAGTGAGTCGTCGGTAAACTTCGTAAATAGCAACCCTGGTATGCTACTCGCAAACCTGCCCGGACGCTACCACACTCCCAAAATAACTTGACCCCGAGATTCGTACCAACTATATATAATCGCAGGTCAGATCCATACCGGTCCGCTCGTAATGAAATGGTCGGTGAACGTCAGGAATAACACCGCTGGAGTGAATTTCATTATAGCGCCAATACACGTTAATAGTACTACTAAACCATGAACAGTGCATACGATATTGAATCTTATTTCCCAGATATACGTCGCGTTTTAGTTAGTTTAAAATTAACGTACTGAGTTGTAGTTTCTGCATCAAATGCTGAATTATATTTTATTATTTGCGGGTAGTACCGCGTACCCTTGATGCAAATATGAATAAATTAAAGAAATAATGAAGTAGCACATCAGAATGCGAAGAACAATAAATGCATTTTGTTGTATTTAGGATGCTTACAATACAAAATTAAAGATTTCTTAATTCTTATTGTGTCAGTTTGACCTGAGGATATTAGTGAGTTCAAAAGTACATACCAGAATGTATCTTCGTTTTATCCCATTCTTCTGAACTATGAACGATGTAAATTAAACAATTGAATGTAGAATACAAACTGTAATTATTCCTCGATACAACTATTGATTTACTAATGATTTTCGCACATCCATCACAAGGCTCGTCCCGTCACCCATATACCGTCCTCCATTATTATCTATTTTTTTACTACCCGCTAGTGTTACCAGTTCAGAAACTTATAGTTCCGATATTTATACAATAAAATATACTGTTATTAGTTATTTTAAAATAATTATTTAATAAAGAATGCAAATGCTAACAGACGGGTAGTAATTAATTAAATCAAGCTTTACTTAGATGCGAATTTTCCAGTTAAATTAATAGTTAAATGTTTATCTGATGTTTCGTTTTCGAAGAAATATAATATGAATGAGGTATTTATAATCGGGTAGATGTAGTTGTATTCACATTCACACTTACGAACTTTGTAAAGGATAGGATAAATGAGTTTTGAGATTGAAGAATATTACAAAATATACCTAAATAAATTTATTTTAGAACAACAACAAAAGTATACATAATGCTTAAATGTGAAAATATTGTCTACTGTCGCCTCAAAAACAGAAGTCCACTCAGCATTAAGTCGGGGCACCGAGTGCAAACGCGTTGATTCTCTGTGGATTCATATTTTTAAAGTGTTTTTCTTGGTATGTGCGTGTTTGACTTATAAATCCTTCAGCACAGGTTATTGTCAAAAAATCCGAAAAGTTAAAAAGTCTGACTTTAACTTTTTTTCTTAGAATGATTTGGCCTTTATGGGTTTTTTCTACTCAGAATAATGGAAATGTGCTCATTATTTATATGAAGGGAAAACACTTTGAATGCGCTCAAAACCACGCCGTAATCCAGTATTTGCGTACACATTTATACGTTTCAATAAAAGCAAAAAAGATGGTGGTATGCCTCCAATATAATACGAGTGTCGGAGAATAGATAATGTCTGTTTAACGTTTCGCTGGATTTCTATTCTAGCTTACAATGTCGCCTTGACTGTCTAGGGCCACAATCCGGTTCAGCTGATTTTAATTTTCTCTCTTTTCTTCACGTAAATTCGAGGCCTGTGAAAATGAGCACGCGAAACACATTAAAATATTTTTGGGATCGGAAGCGACAAACAAAAAAAAAACGCATTTAAATTAGTTTGATCAACCTGCCGTATATAGTAAATACTTAATAGATTAAAATGTTAAATCTAGTGCATATTGCCTCTAGTCTGCCTTGAATTGTTGGTAAGTCAAATGGATGTTATACACTTACCAAACTTATGCGAGAGACTAAGGGTACGAAAACGTAAAATCATTTTACAGACAATAATATCCTACTACACTATTTGCACTACAGTCAAGATCAGAGACAACGGTTAGTTTTTCGTAGAAATCCTACCTCACCTTTCTCATTGCTTCTAAAGTTATAGAACCGCGCCGTAGCGGCGCTACGTCGCACGTAGAAGCGTAGCACGAACTACACGTCATCAGATTAACGTCCGCAAACCAAACGCATACTTACATTCAATTCGAAACCTTCCTTATATTTGTTATATACTGACTTAAATGTTTAATAAGTAAGTGATAATGTGGATTTTCGCCCACATTAAACTTTATCTTGTTTTTTTTTATATTTTTTTATTTTATCGATTAAGAAATAATTACGCAATCCTTGTATTACGAGTACCAATTGTAGACAAAACCTCGAGGAGATTTGTATGCACTAATATAATAAAAGGAAATATTCTCTCTTGGTTCTGTGTAATACACTGGTGGAGCCGCGCGAACAGTTAGTATAATAATATAGTATTCACTTGAAGTTTTACTGTCTAAGTTAAGCCTAAGAAATCAATATCGTTTAATTCCACAGCTGGAACTCGGTTCGCTGCCTTTTGCCGTCCCGCTTCAAGAATGGCTTCCGGACATAAATTTAACAACAACAATTTCCTTGGCTGTATTTTATATTTGACGGATGACTTGAATTTATAGCGAGATAAATGCCTTTTACAATGATTGCGTAGCCAGTAATTTCTGTTTTACGCGCATCATTGTCTCCTGTAAATAAATATTTAGCTATGTAAAGATTTTGGGAATGTTTTAAAGTGAGTACTTTCCTACTAACTAGTACATATATTATACATTTTGAAAATCCATCTTCGTCTGTAGCCCCCGTACCGACAGGATTCGAACCTGCGGCGCTACCACGAACTTCGAAAGTCGAAGTATACCTGCATCCCTGTCACTCGTTTAAGGGAGTGCGATAGAGATAGAAATACCCGAACTTCGATTTTCGAAGTTCGTGGTAGCGCCTCTGCGACCTTTCCATTAACGCTAGACTCTACTAACGGAGCTACGAGGACAGTGACGGAAGTTGTATATTTTTCAATTACATTCCCGCTAAGACTAGCGCCCTCTCTGTGTCCCCTTGAAAGACTTATTCACAGCCTTGGCACCACTCTAATGGGCGAGCTATGCGCCCGCTCCATTCTAATCGAACCACATCAGGTAGTTTCGGACTAGCAAGAGAGATGGCGCTGGAGTATATTATTATATCTTTATAACGTCCTTATATATTCTTTATTATTGTGCAATTTATATGTAAAGTGGCTTTAAAAGCGGATCTATACGAGGATAGCTTAATTGGGGTCTTAGTTGCTGTCAAATAGCGCCGGCAGCTGTCATTCCATAGAAACTTGTCAAAATCTCCATCCATACATTCAGATTTTAACGAACACCGCTTACGATTACAGACAGTATGGTGCAACGCACCCTCAATCATATAAGTACTAAATTTCCTTGTAATTATATTACCAAATTTTTACAACTTCTTAAAAAGTGAACAGATTTCAAACAAAATCTGTAAGGTACCTATTTAATATTAACTTTCACCTCGTTTTACCCACTATGTTCAAATGACCATGAGCTACTTGTTACTCTCTGCGAAAAGTTTTGCAATGTTTTAATTACCGGACTCTTAAGGGCTTTCCAGCTCTTATCCGTCGTAACCCAGTGGATGCTTTTCAAGTATTTCAACCTTCAAAAGGGTGTGAAAATTAGTGTGTTGCACCGTCTAAAGTGGTACTTATTTTGAGAGGAGTATGCTGAGGACAAAGTAGGTTTATAAATATTAACGAGGTAACGTTTCGGACCGGTTGGTCGTTAATTTAACTTCATTTTAGATACACACAAACACAATACACAATATAATATCATGCAAAGTAGTTATCCAGCCCCGTCTGTCTGTATGTTTGGAATCAACGAAATAATTGATATTAGCGCGGTTTCCAAGTTGATAGTAGACATTTCATAGCGTTGTCGATTATTTCAGTCTTCTAATTAGTTTGTTCAGGAGTATTAAGTTATCCGTTATACATCATTTTAATTATTAAATACACTCTTTATTAGTTTACTTACCTATATAATATATAAAAAAATGTTTTAATTTTGCTACATATAAAAAAAAAACTTTGGATAGACGAAATGCAGACTAGTTTTTACATCGACGCAATTGCACCGATTTTATTGACGAGTTTTCAATATCTAACAATAAGAAGTAATAGTAAAAGAGTTGGTCTAGATTACACTGTAGGTAACTAGTTTTATAGAATTCACAAGCCTGAAAAACAGTCCTGGAACTCGGCAAGCTCGGCCAAGAAAAAAACTCATACAATTGGTACTTTTTTTTCTTTGGTATTTTCTGAGATGGCCTCACTTATTTGCTATAGAATTATGATGTATCACTCGCCCTTCGTATTTATATTCATATATTTGTAACCCAGGTTCACCCTGTTTAAAAAAATATAAATATTGATATATATATTGATGGCCAGAAAAACCTACCTTGAACTTTGTCACGTGAGCTGTGCTTGAAAAAAAATGATGACATGAGTTTAATTTATTAATTTCGTGGCATCAAAATAAATAAACTTTTTTTTTTTTTTTATTACCGCACCAGAATTTTGCCAACACCGCCCCAAACATGTAACAAAATATCCTCCGATTTGACTGACGGCAGAATATATTCCATACTATCATATTTATTTAGCTATTAAAAAAAAAAACAAATGAATGAAATCTTTTTTTTAAGTTTTTAGTGTATTATTGAATAAATTGCACAATAGGAATGACAATCACAAATTATCATCACGAGACCAAATCATGCTGATTATCATTACTTTTGGATCACCCCTTACAAAGCAAAATATTACCCAGCGTCAGACAGTCAAAGTTTCTTTAATTTTCCCTTGAACGATGCAACTGGCTGCGGCTGTCTTAAGGAAAGGGGCAACTCATTCCATAACTTTACGGAACGCACCGCAAAATACTTCTCATAAGTGCAAGACTAAACTTGTGGGCAGGTATAGTAAGGGTGAACAGTATCCTGTTCAAATCCAGCCAAAAACGTTTTGTGTACAGCTTAATCCATTTAGATTATACAAATATAAAGTTACAGAATTATGCTTAGTAACCGAGATTTTCTTTTTAAAGGCGCATATATATAATTTAGCGATAATAATCCAATGAATCTCAATCATCTTATTCGTCACTTGCGTAGAAGTTTACAAAAGCACTAAAACCTTTCAAAAAGCTATATCCCGAGGTTTTCGTCAGAAGAGCTTTCCGTATGTCCCCAACATAAGTGCAAAACTTCGAGCGAACCGTTTCAGGGGCCTATTTAGCGTCGGATCCGACCGTGGGTGTTCTACTTTATACACCTCGTATTTCATTTGCGCTAAGAATAAGATAATAATATATTTGTCACAAACGTGTCAATAAAAACGTGTGTAATAAAATAATTTAAAATAATTTCTCGGCGTAGAAAAATGGCTATATTATTCGGTTAACAATGTTGAATTTTTAAGGAATAGGTAAAATCAAAATAAATTGTATAAATTAGTTGCTAACATATATAAACTTCTAGGTTTTTATGCGTTGCTTATGTAGGTAAACTTGACACATTATAATTAACTACTTCAATCATTTTTTTTTTATAACCTACGATAACTTGTAGACGTCGTCTTGTCTTGTATAAGTTGACAATAACCTGATTTGTAAAAAAAAGCAACTTACGTTACGTTAATGTGCCGTGAGTCAATGGCAACAAAATCCCGGCATATACTGAAGTGATAGCTAATATTGCCGTATTGAGAGACACGCCGAGAGTGTTTTGAAGCCAGAAACAAAATACAAACTAAGGACTGACTAGTAAATCTTATCATCTTTTCTTATTTACGTTTAATTTGCGAAACGTTGTCTTTTGCGAAAGTGAATTAAGTAAACTATAAACATTGTTTTAAACTCCATTAACGTGGTCCACTAACTTCGTTAATCCTTAGCCACCTGTAATTTGTGTTACAAAAGGGTTTCCAGAAATGTATGCTTTACCTGTCTCCTGCAGCTGAGGGAGGACCCTAATTCAAGCCCATATGGCGCTGAGAGCCAACCCTAACTGTTTAGCACCTTTGTGTGCTAAGGTTTATATAAGGGCCCTCGAGTGAAGGGTGCCTTGTAGACGGGAAATTCGGCGTTCAAGTGTTTGATGGAAATTTAGGTTTGCGGGAAGAAAAATACGCTTCTAGAGCTTAAATAGTTGAATTTCGAGAAAAACGTCGTCTTCTAGTAAAATCTTAACGTAATTTGAACCTAGATCGATTGGTTCAAGATTGTTTATTGGTATTTATTGAATTTAAATAATTATATAGGTACATATGTTTAAAAATGTGAGTAGATCATTTTGTGTGGCAATTGTGTTGTTAGTAAGAAAAGGTTTTGAGGGCTTTGGCATCCATTGTTAGCTCGCTCTGATAATTAGCAAGAGACATACAAAAGCAGAACAGTTCGCTTATATCATTGCCATGGTACAATAGTATCAATAGTGGGTCTATTGTTTCGCTGCTTATTGCAGTGGTCCAAGTATCAAGGCGCGCATGAATAGTTTCAAGTCCTTTGTGTAGAACTCAATAACAGACTTAAGCACTAATTACAACTATCCATTAGTATCTCAATGGGAGGTCGTTCCAGAGAACAGAATAATACAGGTATAACACGTGCACGGTAACAAGTGTACATACAGTAAAGCCTATTTATAAATTGTATGAACTGTTATTACAATTTGAAGTTTCTTTATCAATCATTAGCACAATATTTACCTTAAATACAAGACAATTATTAATATGAGGAAGCATTGCTTCATCGTTCAGGCACGTATCCCAATCTATCCGATATTATAAAGAAAACTCTGTGAGGTTGTGAGTTTGTATACATACAAAGTCAGGAACGTCTGTCCAAAAATTTCACCATAATAGATTTCAGAATCAGAATTTCTGATGTTTTTGTAATACTCGAGTGGAGCCGCGTGGGCAGCTAGTTATATATAATTTCATCATACGCCCTTTTTTATTTACGGCTAAATAGTGTTCTATTTTATTTTATGTTTTAATTAAAATCCACCTCTACATAACATCATCATCATCACTATCAGCCTATAATCACCCACTGCTGAGCATAAAGCCTCTCTTCGAATACCACCACTCATGTTGGTATGGAATAGGTACTCATATTTATAATTAATTTGATCGGCTATCTATTGCGGTTTAAAAAAATCAAAAGCGTTTGCAAACATCAACAATTGCGTTTTCGTAAATAATTCCGCAAAACGTCTAATGTTACATCTGGGGGCTATACATGTCAAGGCTTACTTAAGAAAACATGCAACTAAAAGCCGTGCTCGGAAACAGTAAGATATCCGATACCAGCGTTATACGTCACCCGCATTCTGTAGCAGGCACTGAAACGCCAGAGGTCATAAAAACGTTATCTCCTACAGCTACAATTCGCGGACCTTATTATTATTTCGCAACGAGACGTACTACGTGACGAGTATAATAACGACTCATAGTCTCTGAAAGCACGAGAGCAATTTGTAAGAGATCTTTGAGACCTTGTAACATTTAACAGGGAAAGTTGGAGTTGGAGGGCTGCTTAGCGCTGGCGTAATTATTATGACGTCGTTGGATTGACGTGTTAACCTAACGTCGAACTCCTGATAATGACGAGATGCGATAGGTTAGGTGAGCCCTAACCCTTCTGGGCCTCACCTCACCCGTCACGACTAACGAAACTAGACCTTTAGCTACGCTTATATTATAGGTACTACGAATCGCGGCGTCTAGAAGTATTTGAAGGTGAACGGTGAGGTGAGGTTAAAACAAGTTACAGAATAGCGGGGCTGGTTTAGATTAGAGTTTCAACAGTCAGGTTCAAAAAAAAAAAAAAAGCAATTGAATAATGTTAACATCATATTTTGTTATCGTGTCAATGGAAGACCACGGAAAATTATTCGCAATATGTTCGCAAATATATTTTCATCATAATTATATTTAATTTGTTGCTTATAATTATGTATTCAATTTCAGAAGGGTAGCTATAAGCAGCCTCTGTTATTATCTCAAATAAATAATTACCATCATGTCCTCGTATTGATGGATTTAAAAATGTTTAATTTCAAGTGCTTATTTAGGTGATATAATTATATTGGCGCAAATATAGGTATTTATGAGTATTATAAATGCAGATTTTTAACAAATTTTATCGAATGTATGGATTTCCACTAATCAACCAATTACTTGTAATTTTAAATAGTTTTTTACTTATAATCCTTCGGCGGCAATAGTTGTACAACTTGATTAGTTTTCGGCTAAACTAGTTGAAGTCGAAACTTAACGGCAAACCCTTATGCGAGGCCACGATAAATCGCCCTGCGGCCATCAGGCTTACGAAGTTGTACAACGGTTTTATAAGTCATAAATACAACTTTAACAAGTTACGAGTATCTAAAGGTGCTGGAACGACGTTGTACCTCAATTTAATTCGAGACTTCGCGTGTTTAGGGGCTTATAATTCATGTGGTAATGAATGCTGCAGACTAAATATTTACCTACGTGGTAAATAGGGTGGTTGTTATGATAGTGGCTGTTTAAATAATTATAATAGTTCTACTTAGATTTGTAAAACATTAATGATATGTCGCATGTATTCGAGGATGAAACTCTTAATACTACATATTAATAACATCTACAGAGTGTACCAAAAATGGGGTGTGAACCGATCAAGGACATAACAAATATTGAGTTCTGATAAAAAAAAACTATGAGATTTTTTTTGACATGTTTTTTTAGGGTTCCGTAGTCAACAAGGAACCCTTATAGTTTCGCCATGTCCGTCCGTCTGTCTGTCTGTCTGTCTGTCTGTCTGTCTGTCTGTCTGTCTGTCCGTCTTCGGCTTAGCTCAGTAAACATTACTACTAGAAAACTGTAATTCGGCATGGGTATATAAATCAATCACGCCGACAAAACAGTATAATAAAATCTTGAAATATATTTTTTTAGGGTACGTACCCTACACCTAAAGCGGGGATGTAATTTTTTTTTTCGTTAAACCCATGATGTGGGGAATCGTTGGATAGCTCGTTCAAAAATATTATGAGTTTTTTAAAACCATTTTTCAAATCAGTGATTCATTTGCGAGATATTGGGCTTTAAAGCCCTAATTTTTGTTCGAGTCATGTGTCCCCCCCTGCTGGCTAAATAGCTACTACTGGGGATGTGAAAAAATTCGTGGTAGTAGTACATATAATGAATTTAAAAGGAAAAGTAGTTACCGAGTAATAGTCGACCATCTTAATGTGTCCTTGGAAAGGCCGATTTCTTTAGCTGAGTAAGATCGCAATGCAGCTATATTTAAATACAATGAATGATGAGTCAAAATCAGCAACAAAAAATTGGTAATATAGAAGATACCATAGTTAACAGTTTAGGTAGGACAAAGTACCGTATTTATCATACAAGATATAGGTCGCAAAGGCACTTAACCTACCTGTATGGTTCCTTCAAAACACCTAGACCTAGACCTTAAAAGGGTTTATAACAACACGAAAACTTTAACGAATACAATGTATTTTTTCCATCCGATTACATTTTCTTTTTTTTGTTTCAGGCCGTGCTGAAATGCGCTGACGTCACGGGAGTGCACACGATGGCCGCCGCAGCGCTGCTGTTTGCGTTGCAGCTGGCGATGGCCAGCGCTGGCAAGTGTACCACGTAAGTTCAACGTTTCATTAAACTGTTATAAATAATATAGTTGAAGACTTAGAGAAACAGACGCCTCTTGGCCTATCAAATGCACCATT
Organism: Epinotia ramella; assembly: GCA_947578815.1. NCBI lineage: Eukaryota > Metazoa > Arthropoda > Insecta > Lepidoptera > Tortricidae > Epinotia > Epinotia ramella. Next base: position 20,308,663 of record OX388202.1, read on the forward strand.
ATTAAAATTTTCGTGATTTCATCCGTGGTTAAAGGTTTATTTTTATTTTCACCCTCATTTTATTCCTATATATTCATACCTTCTTATTTAATATCAGGAATATATCATTTGTTTTATCAGATAATTTCGTTTTGATTTTGTAACTAACTATTTAAGACGTATTTAAAGTAAAAGAAACAAATAGCAACCATAATGGGGCACTTAGTGATAAAAGCAAAAGTAAAATATTATATTCAAATCATAAAGAATTTAAAAATAACAAAAACACAAATAACACACCCCATCACGTAGTTCAACTGTTACAGAGCTAAGCACTTACACGGAGAATTTACACAAAAAGGAAACCCGACGATTGACCTTCTCAAAGCAAAAGCGTACTGGAAAAAATGAAAGCCGTGCTCCGCTCATGTGTGGCTGCGCGGTTTTATTCCAATTCTGGGGCACTGCCACTGGAGCAAAAGTGAAAACGTGTCAAGCGCCGCAAGCGGTAAAAACTGTGCCTATTAGTGATGTGTTATTATTATGAGGCTCGATATGCTGAAGGGAAAATTCATGTTTAAACCCTGGTGTTGGGCTTCCACGCACGATTCACGACCGTAACCATAACTTATTTTGTCATAGACACGTTGAAAGACGCGAAGAGGGAGTTGGAACGGATGACCACACGCGACATGTCATCATCTATCTTCGATTAGACGAGGCTACCTCTATCTTTATGGCATGAAGACTCTTTCATAAGATAATGTAACTGGTTTGCTCTAGTCCATCAAATAACTTATACATATCTGTGACGTCGTGATGGCTTGGTATTTAAATGCTAGAATGTTTTTCTGCTTTGCGCTAAGGTTGCGTACGATAAGTTATTCTTTTGTGTAATCAAATTTAAATAAATGAATAAATTGCGGCTCACCAAACTCGTATTTTTACTTTTTCCAACGTTTTTTCGGCTACAATTTTTCAAGACACTGAAAATATCAAGCACTTTCTAAGTGAAAAACGCTTCCACGTTCAATCCCATACAGATTGTAACGAAAATGGGTTGTGAACTCATCAAGGCCAGATTCGGTAATGTATTGCGATTCCAAAATATATTTGTTTATTTTTTTTATTTTTGTTTGTTTTTTGTTTACTGTGAAATTTTTATTTATGTTTTCATTGAAATATTTGTTATTGTTTACATTGCTTGTGTATTACAACAAAAATGTAAAGGCCGTCACCTGCGTATCAAGAAAACATACACAAAACTTACATTTTCATAACATAGCTATGCACGCGGCGGTTGAAAATGAAATAAACCCTAACCCTTCACCCTCGCAGGGGAATGTTGTCATACAGAAGCAATGTCAACAAAATCAAAGATTGTAATGGAAATGTAAACAACAATAAACCAAAAATAAAACATAATCAAATGCATATTTGGGATCGCAATGCACTACCGAATATGCCCTTGATCGGTTCATATCCCATTTTTGGTACATCCTGTATGTTGTGAGGCCTTGTAGATTATACCTACCCTCCTGCTTGATGAAACTGTGTAATTATTATCCTTACGAAGCGAAAACGTCAAATAGACTCATCATAATGAGGGCGGTGTCATTGAGTTCTTGTGTCGAAATCATTAGGGAAGCGGTCTTCACGGAAATGCTGACTAAGGACGTAACAAAAAGTCAAGCGCGTTCTGAGAATAGGTTTTTATTCCATTGCTGGCCCCGTATCACGCAATAAGTGACAAGATAGAGCGTCCGTCTCGTTCTATCGAACAGTGACTGCCAGTGACCGACGCTCTATCTTGTCACTTATCGTGTGATAAGGCCGACCATGATACGGGGCCTGGAAGACAAAGATTGTTTAGTATGCCGTTCGGTTCAAAGATCTTTATTTTTACAAGCTTTTATTTAACTTGCAGTGTTCATATGTATTTATGTAAGTATATAAGTAGGTTGGCCGTCAAAGTTTGCAATCCATTTTTCAGTCACTTTCCATTATCCGATTGAACTGAAATTTGGTTTACTTAAGTATGTTTGGTGATAATGCAGTACTTTGTCACCATTTAGCTGATCTGATGATGGAGATAGAAGGTGGCCATGGGAATTCAGTACTAAACCGACGTAACCGTGTTGAGTTTGGGCTCGTTAGAATCGTCTGAATGAGTAAGTAGTTGATGACGATATACAGAAAAGTACAGTCAGCAATAAAAGCTTGTACCAAACATGTCTTTTTCACAGAAACTTATTTCTCAAAAGAGTTACATTAATTCACTTATATGAGAAACTTATATTTAAGTTAAATTAAATAACAGTTCATGACAGGTGGGCTGAAAGACAACAATTAAGTTTACAGTAAATCGACAGCAATTAGACAGCAAGTAAGTTTAATTTTCGTTAAATATACCTAATTTGCAAATAACATATTTCTCTTGTAACTCAACATTATTTGAGTTGGCCGAATGGCATCAAAGTACTCCATTCAAAAAGCAACTCTACCATTCAAGATTGAAGATTGCAATTCCACTGACAGTTTTATTTTACAACACTAAGAAGACTTCTTCAAAAGTTCACGGCTCGCCGGATAGTTACAGGTAAAAACAAAATACACTTGGCACGTGTACAGTTACCGGCATTAATACATACATAACAGTAACCGAAAATATCTGCCACGTTCTAGCGGCCCTAGAAATAGAATCGTGTCAGATATTCATGCACGCTTTCTTGTAGCATATATCTTAATGCTGTCACCAGCATATAATAAATATCCATAAAATAAACCAGTTAGGCAGGTACTTTAAATAACAATGTTACAAAAGTAATCTTTCTGTTCAACTTGCATCATTTTATCATTTACTTACCTACTTATAAACATGTACACAGGACGTTTTTTACTTTGTCATTCGATCCACAACGCTACCCCTCGACGTCAAAAATCAATTAATCATTTTCCCTTGGTAATAAAATTTACTACTCGACATCACTTCAGCGGGGCTTAGAAAACTCGATTTATTTTCGAAAGTCATCTATTTAATTGAAACAAGTTCGCGAGTTTGCTTACAAAAGGAACTTAGGGCTGAACACGATTTCCCCGAGTTTCAGGGTTCCGTATCCCGATTAACTCGGAACTAATGGCGCGGTTTCTTTCAGTTCGGTAGATATATTGCCTATAAGAAATATTATCGTGTTATGTCGGGCATAATTATTTTCAAGTTTTAAGCTTCTTGTGGAGGTTTTTTTTTTTTTTTTTTAATACGACGTCGGTGGCAAATAAGCTTACGGCCCACCTGATGGTTTTTCGGAAAGTCGTCCACAAATGGAGTAAGCAGGTTTTTCAAGTGTTGGAGCTGCATAATTGTATTGCTGATGTAACCATTTCGAGCGTGGCGTGCTTGTTTGCAACCATGTTGTTATTAAAAAAGTTATTTTATTTGATAAATGTATAAACGGAAAGATCTAAAATTTGCCTTTGCATGACAAAGATAATGTGTTTGTTCGTTGCAAAATTTCGAGTTTTAGAGCCACAGCCCAACAGAACTGGACGGCCGACCGACCGTCCCTTCATGTTTTTATCGCAAGGGTTAGCAATGACTTTGACTGGGTTAATGATGGCTAAACTTTGTGCCGTAAAAGTTTTTTCATAGCACTTTCCGCACAAATTGCTCCTGGTAAACACTGTGAGAGTGAAGGAAGAGGGATCACTATATGATGTGTTACAAAGGCTAGCTGAGATATTGAGAGAAATGTCAAATTTAATACTGTCAGAACACAAAGAATTAGGTAGCACACGTCCTCTTATTATAGCATATGATTGGTCTTATATGTTATTTATTTCGTACATATTTATTTTTATTGGTTTATGACTTCACGAGTTTCGTGTTATGCTGTTATATACTGCACGAGTATTACCCGACACGACCACACGCACATAATATCTGACACCTCCTAACAACTCTCAAAACGATGTTATTCAGGTATTTTTGCGCGCCCTGTTCAGTCATTTATTATTGCAAGTAGCTATTTTATAAGTAGGTACCTATGTAGTATAAAAAGTAGCATCCAATACCCTAAGTATTAGAATATCGTTATTTTAACATAAGTATAGCTAACGCGTTTGCTGTTGTTCAATAATTGTAACAGTAGGTACCACTGGAGAGCAGTCCAAACAAACTATCATAGATTAACATCGACAAGGAATAATTATTCGCAGCTCGCTTGGAAATAATTTTGCTAGCACAATAGAAGCGGTCCCACCCCAATTATAGAACTTACGAGTATATCCAGTGCAATGATAACCTTACCCTTTCAAGTATCTGAATACGAGCAACAACACGAACCGTTGCGCAGTAAGTGTAGTAACTGCTGCTAGATAATCCCTAAATCTGTTTCGCTACCGATTTGTTCATCTATGTAACTTTATGAATCGAGAAATTGTTATTTTTTACATATTAAGTATATTTAAAATGTAACGCTAATTCTAAAATTATTAGTTATTTCATAGATGTGTTATACTCGTATATCACAAGTACCTGAAATAAATACCCTCGGTGAGCCATTCTGTTGAATATTCGCTTACAAGTTGTCGTGAAAGACTACTTACCGTTACGTTACAGCGCGAGGGGAGGCAATAACGATATTACCTTAGGAATTAATTACGAACTAATTAACTGACTGCCTTGGAAATTACATAAAAGTGTCTAGTTTAATATGGAGTAATGGAATCATGAAAAATGTCAATAAAAATGCAGGATGTAGGCAAAGTTAATTAAACGCCGAGCCGGAACAAGGCCTTAATAATATCGAAATGACGTTGAGGAAGAATCTGTTCAAGTTTGTAATAGGTTTTATAATAAATAGTATTTTTGATACAATGAACGGGTGTTTCGTTATAGAGAGTGTTCCATTACACACATTCTTTACTCAGTGATTATTAATTGCAACTTGATTTGCATTATTTGATAGGTATGTAATTTTTGATGGTTGCATATGTAATTTGTGTTAAGCTTTTGCCCATGACATGGACAACGTCATGATTGTTCATAGATTAGACTAGATTACTTTATTTCATAAAATAAATTAACATTATAAACTAACTTAAAGCGAATGCGTCTTGTACACGAATTTACCTTGTGATCGTCAAATAATAAAAAAAAAAAAAATAATTGAATGAAATGTCACAGGTACAACACAACATTTGAACATAAATGATTACAAAATGATATGCTAATGATATTGCTTTAATTTATATTGTAATTGTATAAATCTATGATAAAGTCAAAATAAGGAATATAAATATTGATTTTGTTATCTATTACTGATCGTCAAAATAAAAACTAGAATATAAGCAAATCCTAAGACAATTTTAATTAAATTCACCATGTCAAATATAAACGAAACACAATTTCAAGTTAAAAAATTGGTGCCGAATATTATCGCAATTCGTCATGCAGTTATCAAGCAAGAATCATGCTGATTCTACCTTGATCCTTGACCACCACAACGGTGAACTGGATTCAGTCTGTAACTAATTATAATATCAGCAGGAACTGAACGTAATCTTTTATTTAACCCTTTATTTGATTATGTATATCCCAATATACACATTTCTTCATGCTCTTTTTGCATTTTTTTCGCAGGCTATTTTTTTTGCTCTACAAGCCGCAAACGAGGCTTGAACTCACGATTTTTTTTTGTTTGTCAATAAAGGGTTAATCAAATAGTTATATTAGTTGTCACAGTGCCAGGGACGTATCGATGGCGTTTTTGCTATAAGTAATGCTTTATTCCAAAATGTCACTTAAAATGTAACACTTAAGAATACATTCCACAACACGTCAATATAACCCTCTTGATCTAACACCTTCAGGTCACTGGGCTGGCTACAGAAGTGGGTGGTGGGGGTTTGCGGGAGAAAACTTCAGTGCGCCAGTTCGTGGTGTGATTTAATGGATTGTTCGAACTTCCTCTGAGTTAATACATTAAAGTCAGCTGCTAAAATTGCACCAAAACTTAAGAGTAGGTATTAAAAATCAAAACGAACACTCAGTTCGTCGATTGCATTGCGTTGCGTTTTTACGTAGTTACCTACGTTAGGTAAATCTTTATGTAATTTATTGTAAGGGACAATGGCAGTTTTCCTGACGCTCGTACAACTTACGTAATCATCTGAAGCAGTAGGTACAAAAATCGTTGGATTCTAGTGATATTATATTTCATTAATGTACATACCGATCTGGGTTTCTAAAGTTCCTCTGCAGTCCCAAATGAATACTATGTCTAGGGGAGCAACGAAAACTGTTAAACGATTTTCTTGCAAAGTTGACCTGCTATACCTCTATCCAGGAAAATGCGGGTTGCCAGGGCTGCCAGCACATGAATAATTCAATACGGCGTAATGAGCCGCGGGCACGTCTTCAGTCATACTGTGAAGGAAATCTATGGAAGCGGCTGAGCATGGCTCAGCCCTAATGATTTTAACAAAAAAGTGTCCGCGTAAAATGGAACGTTAACGGTTGGTTAGGTTGGGTTTACTCGGCTGGCTTTTTGCTTTTGGTTTGTGCGAAATTCTCTTTCGTGCATTGAACATATTCGTATATTAATTTTAGTTGTCAGCTTTTTGTGAATTAGTGCCTATTTAAGACTCACAATTAAAATATACCCACTTACTGATAATGACGACGCAATCATAAATGGTACAGAAAAGTTAATAGTTATTTACAAAGCACTTACTCTGAAAGTTTTCCTTTATACGGGACAACATGAACACGGGAATTTATTTTATTTTGCATTGGCTGTTTATTTCATCTAAGTCTGGCTTAACACATGCGCGCGCACTGAGCAAACTTCACGAAAAATAAATGTTGCGGGCCATTATAGGTTATTTCACAAATATTTGTAAACAAGGCAGTATTTTAGGACCTTTACTATTCTTGACATATATCAATGACTTACCGGATTATGTGCCTCGCAAATGTATATTATTTGCAGATGACACGTCAATTATAATAAAATGTAAAGATTTAATGACATACGATGATGATATCAATTTGACATTAGCTAAAGCAATTAATTGGTTAGTAATTAACAATCTTAAGGTTAAAATTAATAAAATTAACTTTATTCAATTTCATACGGAACGCAATCATTCACATAATTTAGATGTAAGCTTTAATAACGATCCTATAGAAGAAGTACAACACACAAAATTCTTAGGAATAATTATAGACAGACAAGTGGAAAGAGCATGTGGATAAACTTTGTTCTAAAGTAAATAGTTTTGTATTTGCTCTGACACGAATAAGGCAGACAGTTTCTTTGCAAGCTGTTTTAATGGCATATCATGGTTACTTTAGTTCTACTATAAGATATGGGATAGTAATATGGGGTAACTGTACAATAATGGACCAACTTTTTATTGCACAGAAACGTTGCATCAGAGCTATTTTTAGAATCAGCCGTAAAGGATCATGTCGCTCTTACTTCACAGAAAATAACCTTATGACAGTTCCTTGTATATATATATCGGAGGTTTGCATGTTTGTCCATAAATATAAAAACCAATTCGCGGAAACACAAGAAATGTGCTCTCGTAAAGTAAGAGCTCAATATAAATTTAAATTATTTAAACCAGCCGCAAAGCTAACTTTGACATCCAAAAACACTCATGCAATGTGTACAATTTATAATAAACTACCGGATGTTTTCAAAGACAAGAAATTAAATGTATTTAAAAACATGATGCCGAATTGGTTATGTCAGAAATGTTTTTACAGCGTTAAAGAGTTCTTAAATCATTAATGAAGTGTTAAATTTTAAATTAAATTCAACTGAAATTGATATTTGTACGCTAGTTTGTAGGATGATGTGGAGATCAGTGATGTGTAGTTGTCGGGCAGTGACTCGGGCGTAGACATAAATTAAACGTCCGAATGTTCCAACAATCACTTTTAATTTGCACAAACACGGTACAAAGATAGAAGGAGAAAGTTTATAATTTTGCCATAGAATATCCGAAAGCACATAGAAGAAAGTCACAAGCAGTACAAGCACAAAGCACAATAATTAAAGGCTAATATGAGCGCAAGCGTATAGCGGGAGCGAGTACAATATTTTGCATACGAGCGGCGTGCGCACAGCGGCGAAGCGACATGAGTACTGGCGCGGGCGCGCGATCGACCTCCGGCCGCCGTCGTCCGCGCAGATAACGGGACGCCGCATCTAATATGAAATTAGGTTTGCTTGTCCGCGTGTACAAAGTATTACATGTAAATATTAAGTTTAGTTATTTAGTTAGTAATAATGTTACATATTTAAGTGCATGTTGTAAATACCTAATTATAGATTTGTTTATATAATAATACGTTTTTAGAATTAAGTTTAGTTTTAAGTTTTATATTAAGTTAACACATTTAATGAATAAAACTTATTTAATAATTATTATAGCTCAGAGTAGGTATTAAGTACACTACAGATGTAATACTTTAAGACCGTTTTGTAAACGCACTATTAATAAATTAAATATTCATTCATTCATTCATTCATAACATTGTTAATGCGTGTTTGGTTATTATCAAAAATGTTGACTCGTGGTGACTAGAAAAGTGATAAATAGAATGGACGCCACTGGAAATTCTTGGCGATGTACAGTATGTGAGTAAAAACCTGTTGCCATCATTAAGTAAAGAAAATAACTTGGTAGGCCTATAAATTTTTTATCTTATGAAAAGGATTTTTTCCTCGCAAAATGTGTTGAAAAACGTCGTATGAAACGCGTGAGCTTTGATAATTACATCCTCGGCTCTCTTATCACGCTCACCTGCGACTCGCGTGAACAATTCCGCCTCTGATGTAATTATCAACATACCTCACTTGTATCACAATGTACTATTACTATACTTATACTTTTATGTTAGTAAGCATCGTAAGAGAAACAATAAATGTATCTTATCTTATCTTATATACGAAGGAAGACCTTCAATAAAGAGAGTTTTCTACGTTATAGATTAGCTTCATTAAACGCTTTTATTTAGTTTTTCATCTATCCCGGTGTCTTTAATAAAATCTTGCAAGTCAGACCAACTTCCCGAAATGCAGTCGAGTTGTAATAGGGATGATGACTAAGATTTTTTATGTGACGTCATTCGAACCAGTTTTTGGAGAGGAACAAATGTTTGTTTGGGAGCAACTATAATTAAAGAACATAAATACCAAAAAAATTGAGACAAAGATTGACCTCGCTGGCGGCTGGCGCTTCATACTGTGTGTCTATACAAGCATGACATCACATTTGTACATTTGTACTAATCGTTGTATGGAAAATCAGGTAAATTGTTGTTTCGGTCGCGAAATACTGCGTTTAAGTACATAGTTGTCATACAATTTTGTTTCTAAAAAAGCGTAAGGATTCTATTGGTAGCTTTTAATTTACTCTTAGACAATAAAAAAAATGCATATTTTTTCTAAACTTTCAAGGTTCATATCTTTTTATGATTTTATTTATATTTTATAAATTATACTTTATTACGATAATTTGATGGTTTACTATCCATTTAGCATCACTACGTTATCAGTTTGAGCATGAGGCATCATGCATGTTTATTTAAAACAAACAAAACATAACATTAAGTTAGTCCATGGTCTCACACTAGGGTTAGATTGGTTTGTATCGTGGTGACCGTTTGAAAAGCATTAACAGTACAAGTATATATTATCACGTTCCCTGTGTATAGTGTGCTTGTCATGGTGTTCACAAGTTTTACATTTGGAAGTATCGACGATACATGGGTGCATTATATGTTTCACATGTAAACTTAAGGTCTAACCAATATCAATCAATATCAATATGATGACGTGTATCCAGAGGGTTTACTGCGTACCTAATTTTTCGAACGAACGTTAGAACTACTCAACTGTCATTTTACCATGCAATCAATTTATTTTAGAGCAGCGGGACATACATACGAAACGTTTCGCAATTTACCAGTCGGAGGAATTGAGAGAACTCCTCAAATGTGATAGTATTTGTTCTCGGAAATCACAAATTTGTTGAAGCGGAACTGTTGATGATGACCACCGACTATTTTATTAAACTTCGAGTTTGATCTCATGGAGGAATAAAAAAATTGTATAAGTTATCCATTAAAAGGGTCGCACAATCTTTGCTATAAAAACGCATAAGAAACCCAACCCACTTGACCTAACAACACTATATAACTATTACGATTCAATCCACATACCTAATGTTTGGGCCCAATGGACACAGGGCGAAATGAATTCCGCACTAAATTGTCGAGATCGGAGTGTCATTTGATCCGCAAAAAGCCTGGAAACAAACCAGATGTTGCCCAAACAATTTTCCGTTTGTATTCAAGCTCCGCTATAGTTTCCGTTGCGTGTTCGTGTTCGTTACATTGTTTTATATTGTTTTCATTTCGCTACGTTTCTTGCGTCTTTTATTTTCCTTGATTAAATAATGCATTAGCATTGCTTTTAAACATTTTCAATATATATGTGGCTATTTTATTTTACGGTTCAAAAATATTAGAATTTAAATTCTTATTAGTTGAGCATTGTCAGTAATAAGTGCATCTATTAATCGAAAATTTCAAGAAAACCTAAGATCTATTCAGTCCATATGACTGGGTATAGGACTCTTCTGTAACCCTAAATACTGTCAAGAATCTCTGGTATTCGTATTATTGATTCGCTTGTTATGCCGCCAATCAGGAACAAAGCTTCGTGTTTTAAAATATTGAGGTAACCTTATTCATTATCATTGTATTTTTTCTGGTTCTTGTTTATTTCTATTTCTTACTCGGAAACGGCTTGAGAAGTTGTACTTTATATTAATCAAACCTTTTCCCAAACCCGGCGTTCTCGTGCGTGCCCCATTAACGGCACGTTTTGGACCGGGCGCATAAACAGCCAGCAATACTGCATTAAACTTGGCTGACAGAAGCCAATCCCGGTTTCGGTTCTCACGTATCGGCCATTACCATTTTCTATTTATTTGTTGCTTGGCCCGCCCAGCCAAGCGCTGCCGGGACAATGAAGTCACGCGCCTACACCACTTTACGGCCACTCAACCGCTGGAAATATGAGGTAGCGCCTTAAAAATATATTGGACAAGATGCAACAAAACACTTTTCATGCTGGTTCATTCCTAATTGGAATATGGTTTTTGTAAACAAAATTTTAAATTCCAATTAGTGCTTGAATAAAACTAATAAATTAAGAAACCCTTTACAAATTGTGCTACACACAGTCAAGCAAATTTAAACTCGTCCTTTTTTGCTGGTGTAAATCCTACTATATTATTCTACTATCCTAATAATATTATAAATGCGAAAGTTTGGAGGTTTGGATGTTTGGATGTTTAGATGTTTGTTACTCGATCACGCTTAAACGGCTCAACCGAATTAGATGTTATTTTGCACGAAGTACTAATATTATAAATGCGAAAGTTTGGAGGTTTGGATGTTTAGATGTTTGTTACTCAATCACGCTTAAACGGCTCAACCGAATTAGATGTTATTTTGCACGAAGATAGTTCATAATCTAGATTAAAATATAGGATAGTTTTTTATCTCGGGTCCACGCAGAAGAAGTCGCATGCGGAAGCTAGTATATTATATGTTTAGATGTTTGTTACTCAATCGGTTATTTCGCAGCTGCTCAGTTGAGCATTCATGAAGAGGATATTTAGATAACATGTTTAGGCAGCTTACTAACCTTTTGTTTCCTTAAATCGTACCAAGGAGTCAGTGAAAGAGTCTCAAATTAAGCTCGATAGGCTTGTCCAAAATGAATTTTCTAGACGATATTGAAAGCATCATAAAGTCCCTAAAATAAAAAATAAAACCTTATATCAGATATGGGTTAAAAATACCCTCAGATCAAACCCCTGTTTATTTATTATTTAATCGTATGGCATACAATTATTTTGGCCTTTAAAGTTTCTCACTCTTTAGTACTACCCAGGGGACACGTGCACCGTGCAGGGTTGTGGATCAAACCCCTAGAACATAGTAATACAAAATAATACACATATATCAACAGTTAGACCAGGTTTTATCTGTATTTATTCTAAACGATACAGTCTTTACCAAAATAATGTAAGTGGCTCTTTCATTACCTGGCTTCTTCATGCCACTTCTTCCCTATGATATTTTTTTCACTTTTTGTCATTCCTGGTCATGATCCGAAAATCACCAAGTATATTTTTCATCCACTAAAGACTGCAGCTCCAAAAACCAGCGGTAAAATTAAATTCTGTTTACCTCCTCCCAAAGTCCTTAGGTGTAAATGAAAGCCGCAGAAACGCAATCACATCTCAAGCGTTTATCGATCAACGGACGCCGCGAGAGTCCACTCGTAAGCTTTTGTCGCCTGAATTTGTTCCAACGTACAATAATGTCAGCCGCATCCCCGAGTGGAATGGATGTGGACGACCTCATTATCAACCCGGACGTTTTAATATTATTTTGGGAGCTTTCAGCTCGCACTGAACTATTTAAGACTTAATGCGGGAGGACAATTTTAATATAAGTACATGATAAATAACGAGCGCTTCCGGAAATTAGATTTGGGATCAACAGAATTAGATACACGTAAGTTAATAATCGGATTAATGGCTTTCATCTCAATGTTGGTATTATTCGGTGATTGCCAAGCAACGACAATAGTAACTGATTATCACAGTTACTTTAACTATGAACTTATTCTATTTGTCTAGTAATATATTTCATTATTATTTATAATATCTCCGGTCAAGTCATTGTGGCATTCTTTGGGGGAGGCCTATGTCCAGCAGTGGACGTCTTTCGGCTGATATGATGATGATGATGATATAATAATAATAATTTGATAACCTAATTATTATTTATAATAAGTATTATTCTTCCATTTTTTGTACCAAAATCACGATTTACTTGATCAGTAAGTTTTACTGACCACATGTTGGGGTAGTACTTATATCAAGGACGATTTGGCATTTTTTAAAATACGGTAACTAAGTGAATCCATCATATCGTAATCTGCAGATCATCCTTAAAAAGCAAACGGTATTTTTTTACTTACTAATCTGCTTCCTCTCTTCTCTCTTGACTCTGTGTCTGAATGACATTTTATTCAAATCACTTCTAACAAACACAATGTTGGTTAGATCTCAGTTTGGCATACCTCTGACTATGTAAATGTACTTTGAGTTGAAGTTAGGAGAATGGGATTCATTCTAAATATAATAGTAAGTATTTGATTACGAGCGAATTCCTTTCTCTTGACTTGTTACGGGCACAATTGCCTTAGATAGAAATTCTGAAATCTTTATCAAAATCATAGGCAGCCAATGTTCCGGAGTTTAAAATGCACTGCTAATAAAGTCAAACCAACGCCTTGACGAAGACGACTGCATAAAGTACGATTTAAAAGCTACGCGTTCTAAGGATGCATTATATTATATTTAAATATCGGCAATCAAGTGATAAGGTCAAGTGATTTGGTTTCCGTTTAAAAGAGTTTGCATATCCGAAAAACTTATAGGTACCGCGTATAAATGGGACACTTCGTGTGAGCAACAAATAAGTAAGGTATCATTTGTCAACCGTCTAACGCATTGCTGGCAATAAGAACCTGTCACAAGAAAACAACGTCCTCACTACGCAAGTATCCAATTTCATATACATTTCGTTGTATATTTGGCAAATAAATAAAAAGCTTGTCTGAAAGGGAGAATTCTCTGCAGGATATGTGTTCGACAGATCGACTTGTGACCCTTATCAAATAGGGACATTATGGGGCCATTCTTCTTTGAAATAATTTTTGCTTGATGGAAAAACTGGGTTCGGTGAAGCGTTTAGTTACGTATAATTTATAAAGGATTGCTTTTATGACTGAATTTCTTTCAAACCCACCTACTAATCCGGTCACTTAATAATTTCAGATTATAATCCAGTGCCATCCATTTGTAACGAATGACTTCCTTCTACTCTCACCTATAAACGAAACTTAAATATATAACGATATACCGTATGATATAAGGGAATGTGAAACACTTAGAATGTTTAAACGTTTTTCTTAGAAAAATAAAATCCAAATTGGAAATGTAAACTAAGTGAAGTAACTAGCTAATAGCTAAACTCACCTATCTATTTATTGTAGAAATGAATTTCAGAAGAAAATGATGTACAATCAAGGGGTTGTTTATGTTAATATATTTTATTTATTTATCTTATTATACATACGATGCAAACACGCACACGGTACGCTCACACAAAAGGCAGCGCATTAACCAAAGGGGGCGAGTTTCTTCTTTGCTATCGTTGAATATTATGACAGTGATCTTGCGACCATTTGCTAAAGATACTTATCTAAGTAACATTTCTTACTAAGTCATGAAACGGCATATTATTTAAGACCTTAAACTACTAAGATAAGACGTTAAACCATTGTCTCATTATGATCATAAAGCCTCACTTCAAACTAAACACAAATAGCTCTCCAGCCACAAAGCACACTTAACAAATGCCTCTTGAGCTTCAAGACTAAATAGGCGAACGAAGACACTTGCAAACAAAACAAAGCGATAGTTTCAAATGAGAATTCTAATGAAGATCCCGCTTCATCCACAGTTTATAACTAACAAAACAATATCAGGAAACACAAACACGCGCTGTTTCGAAAAGAGACACGTGCAAACAGGAAGGAACGCGACTGGTGCCTCTAAACTATATATTCGTTCTTCTATAAACCTAAAAGGAAACAGAAACGACTGGGAACGTGTTCACGCATTTTGTACACCGAGTTTTGGTCACATTTTTCCACGGTTTAGTTTGTTTAGCTGTCCACCGCCGCTGCAACTGTTTGGTTGTTTTAGATTTTGATGGATATCATTTAAGGTTTTCCTATAGGATTATTTAAAGGACTTTTTCTATTTTACTAGAACGGTGGCAAGCAGAAAGCGTAGCCTATAGATGCCTGTGACTCCAGAGTAGTCACTAGCGCGTTGCCGACCTATTATTTATTTTAGGACTGGATATATCGACATGTAGACAATGCATGTCCCTTCCTTTCAACAGAGCTCACACACTTACTCACCACCTGGAACACAACACAACATACTTACAAGTAGTGGTGTTGTCATGACTTTTACTTAACATTGCCTTTAGTCAAAAATAAACTTATGGCAAAAGCTCATTTATTAGTGCCATTCGAGTTTTTAATCAGCTTTCTAATGATTTTAAAATGCTGGATGAAAAAAAATTAAACGGTAAATAAAAATATGTTTACAAAATTTGTCTGTAAAAATATAATTTATAAACTTTCCTTAGGTTAGACTAATATTGTATACCCGAAATGGGTAACCGTTAGAACCTAACACTTACATTTAATACCATCTATGTCACATGGTTAAACAATAAAGTGTTTCTATTACATTCTATTCCATATTGTATTACCTGAAATTAAAATGTTCTTTTGTATCGCAGTGGGTTCTCGGTGGTCGCTCCAGAGGTGGCGGTGCCGGGGAAGACCACGGCGATCCTAGTCACACTGCACGGCCGAGCTGGCGACGAGCTCGAGCCTCTCAACGTCACTGTGCGGCTGGAGACGCAGGATGATGATAACGAAGTCAAACTCCTCACCACGGCCAGCCAAATGATTACAGGTTAGCATTCAACTAAAGCGACCTTTGATAGGTTTCAGGCAGCTCATTCGAGTTAGGACTTACATGCAATTTACAGAAGTAACTGCAGCATAATCTCTGCGTGTTCTTTTTACCGACTGCAATATCAAAATAACAGGGATCAGTCAAAATAGTTATTTACGATAAAAGTGCCGAAAATAGCAAATTCGCAACGAGCGGTGATAAATTAAAACACGACCGAAGGGAGTGTTTTAAATCGACACGAGTTGCGAATTACCTATTCGCACGTGTATCGTACAACGTTTTACTGTACATATGGCTCTTTAAAGTTTCGACATAGTTATGCACGGAAAGTGCACTTTTCCGCACTAGTGCACCATATGTACTGTAAAAGTATTATTACAACAATTCGATTTTGCACGATTTTTTTTTTTTTTTATCTTTAGACTAAACGTGAAGCTGTGTAGTTGAATTGAATCCCTTACCAACGAATTTGACATAATGTAAAACTCTTTTTTAATATTTCAATCCAAAAAACGAGCCCTTTGAAACTTTAGTCCGTTTGTGTTTTTATTAAGGCCATGCTCTAAGACTCTTTTAAGAATACTGTCCAATATAACACTTATTTTTTGCCCACCAACAAACTCATTGGTTAAAAATTACTGCTGTGCTAAGCAGAAACTTTCTCCGCAATCCTCAGACATTCCGATTGATTTATTGGCAGACGGACCAAACTGAAGCCTGAGCGTATATATTTTCGTTGACGATGTGCCAACTTCTTAATGGATTGCGAAATACACGTTAATGTCTACTATGCATCACATAGAAAATGATGATATGATTAAAGACTTCTTGTATGAATTGGAATATTTCTAGTTCAAACGACTTTTAAACCGAGGTTCTTCATTTCTTACCCTTTTTAAGTATCTTGGTAATTTCTAAACCGGTACCGGCGGTACGGTTGTATTGTACCGTTAAAGTTTAGTTTTACATATACCTATTGTAAAACTATACTTTTGTATATCTAATGTAATGTAGTAATTTCGATACGCAGGAATTACATAATTATGTTACTACCTAGGAATTAATTTAAGTACAATGTATTACGTTTTGTATGAGGATTTCATAAATATCCTATTCATGGGTGTACTTATAGTACCTACTGGTAATTTTGAATGTTACACATACCCATATTCATATGATTTACACGGGTTAATATCTACTTGTTAAAGCAGTAAATTTGGGAACGGATGTAGACAATGTGCCGGCGTGTACGGGCCGAATGTAAAGTAGCGAACAAATAGCAGAAACTAATCGCAAACCTGGCGACCATTGAGCGTTAGCTGGGTAGGTATGTCTTAATTTTGAAAATGGTTACTTTCTCCTGCTGTGCATAGAAGGAAATGTGCCGACTCTTTATCAGTTGAATTATAACAAAATCTGTCAAAAACCTAGTTTGAACGTCTCCACAATAACAATATTTCAAAATTCCAGACATCATAAAAGAGACTGTCTTTTATGACACGCTTTAAAGCCGAATATAACTAGACTTAACCTTCTAAGTCAAAAAAGGACTCTGAATAAATATCAATTTGGTGCTCTCCATGCCATAAAGACGATTCGCGCCGCCAAGCAACCAATATTCAAACTCTAAAGTAGCATAGCCACTAAAACTTATCAAACGGGAAGAGACTTAGATATCTACATTGTTTGTTTTAGTAGAAGTGTTTGATTCAAATCTGAGTGTGACCAAAGTATTGTCTTGACACCTAGTTACATATGTACCTAGGCGTCAGACCTATAAACGAATAAAGCGCAGAAAAATATTTGACTGGGTCTGGGTGATCAGAATTTTGAAACATCTGAATGATTTTGATAACAATTGTTATCGATGCCGGTATAAAAAAAAAAAACATTTAATAAATAATAAGAAAATTAGAAAGTCCCTTGTCGTGGCGGGTTAGCATTTCACCGCCCCCTTTTTTCCCGTGGGTGTCGTAAAAGTCGACTAAGGGAAAAGGGTTGAAGTGTGTTGTGGGCGATGGTCTAGCGATCTATCACTGCGATATCACATTTTGTCGATATTTATACCCACATTTATGCTTTAAGTTTACCCCTTTTGCGAATAAAGGCGTGAATCTTTGTATGTAATGTAAACCTATGTATGTGAACCTGGATAATTAACATCTCAGGGGCCAGCAATTTTGTGTCAGTTAAAGAGGTATTTCATCTAACCAGGGGGGGGGGGGTAATCACGTAACGTTTCCAACGCGCGTTGGACAGTCCAACTGTAATTTTTCCATATAAAATTTGACATTTAGATCTACCTAACGTACATACAATGCGTTACGATCGACCTGCACCTGCAGGTCGTATAAATTAACCAGGTTCAAAAAAAAAATTACTCATAAAGGTTATCAATACCCCTTCGAGTGGCGAAAACCGCGTTGCGGTCGCTGCGGCAAGTGACAATAACGTAAATGCGAGTCACGTAAAACTCATGCTAAGGGTACAGTATGAGACCAACGTTTAATTACGCAACGAAAACTAAACGCTAGCGACTAACGTTTTGTAGTTGTTGCCGGAGAACATTGGTACCATGAGATACATGACGGCTCGAATTTGTGACAATCGAAATCTATTCGAAGCGCGTTTATTCGCTGTCGAGAATAGTATGTGTGTTTTCGATAGCCACTCCTGGTAGCCGGACCAGCCAATCGAAGGGTTAGCAGATCGTAATACTTACTGCAAATTTATTTTATGGACGTGCAAGTTTATAATAAAAAAGCTAAATTCATACCTAAATCAATGTTTTTACGATATAGAAACCACTACTTTTTAGTAGTTTTAATTTTTGTATTTTAATATTCATATTATTCATGTACTAACTCTTTTACTTGAAAATATGTAGGTTCGGGAAGAGTTGATTTCATGATAATCGCTATAATAACATATACAACACAGTAATCGTATTTGAAGGTACAACGCATTAAAACTACCTTCCAAAAGGTAAAAATATCAATGTGGGTTAAAGGCCTTTCTGTAGTTTTAAGCCTCGCGGCATTTAGAAAGGTCTTTTCGTTTTAAGAATAAAAGCAAGTTACAGTAAAATCTAGATAATTGACATCTCAAGGGGTCAGCAATTTTGTGTCAATTAAAGAGGTATTTCATACCAATTAACCAAGGTTCAAAAAAATGTGGTCTCATTTATAGAGGTCCTCAATAACAGAGGTCGTAATACTGCAAATTTCTTTTATGGAGGTGCAAGTCGTGCTAGTTTGTAACAAAAACACTTTACCTAAACCATATGTTTTTGTGATACTTATAGAAAAACCTACTACGTAAATATTTATTTTGTAAATGATTTCTTTCCATTTTAAAGATCAAACAGGTATTTCAAATATTCATATTATTTTTAAACAGTTTTACTTGCAAATTTGTAGGTTCAGGTTGATTTCATGAAAATCGCAATAATAACACAATTTTGAAATACAGTTATCATATTTGTAGGGAGGTACAACACATTAAAACTACCTTCCAGAAGGCAAAAATATCAGAATAATTTAACTGCTTTTCAATTATAGAGGCCTTGGATGCCTCCTGTAACAATTACAGAGGCCATGTCATTTTAAGAAGAAAAAAAAGAGATTTAACGGCCTTTAAATTATTGAGGTCTTTGGAGCCTCGTGTGCCAATTACAGAGGTAATTTAGCGTTTCAATGATAGAGGTATTCGATCCCTCGTATGTGAATTACAGAGGTATTATTGAAAATAAGTTTTAAATCAAAATGTCAATGTAGAGGTCCCGAAATTTCAATTGCAGAGGTATTTTGGTGCCAATGGACCGGGACTGGCCATTTGGTTGCAATTATAGAAGTTTCTCAATTTTCCAGGTCCCAATTTACCAGGTTTTAGTGTATTAACAAACAGAGGTTAGTAAATATTTTATATTCCGTGTTGGAGATTCAACAGAGCTCTCATTATGTAAATGGTGCTCGTTATTAAGACCTCATCTGTAGGTTTAGAGAGTGATGAATAAAGTATTACATTTTGAAAATAATCTTCAATCTTAATAAGTTTTCTGGAGTAATCTAGATACAGTAGCTGTACTTCTGTAAAGCAGTACTTATATCGTATCGTTTACACGTTTTATCGTTTCACACAAACACGAAACACAATGATGGACATCATAATATATAACTAATATGGAATGTAAAAGATGAAGTGTACAGTTGTATTGTACTTCTATTTTTATGTTCATATAATTCAAGATGCATAACTGCTTTTTTATTTTTATTTAAAGACTGAAATTAAATTGTGTATGTAATACGACATAGGTAAAGTATAGGTAAAGTACACAACCGTAGGTAATTAGAATAATTCACCTGCAATCTCTTTCTTGGTAACGCACTCACTGTGTCAATCCATCTTTATTATTTAAATATGACGCGGCCTGAAAAGGAAAAAAGAACTACAATCCTTATCCATAATTACCTACCTTCGATGATCTCCAATTAAATAGTAATCTGATTAGTATCCGGTGAAGTGAAGAGTCCGTAGTAAGCTCGATTCTCCATACAAAGGTAGTTACGCACCATTTTAAAACTACGTGTTGGATTGTAACGCTACTTTGCGTGTATAATGACATGAGGTATATCAAGGTCTCTAATTAGTTACCATAGTAAAAAAAAAACACAGATCTCGTGCCTTTCACGACCTTCTGGTACATTGAAAATGAATTCAATTAATTCAACAAAATAAAATTTACTCATCGTCGATTGCGTTAGGAAGAAAATATTAGCCTCTGTGCCACCCTTTTCATATACCATTATTTGTTATATTGTTCGTAAGCGATATAACAATAAAGTCCCATCTTTTTCATGGTCTCAACTTATTTTATTTAACAATATAGGTACTTACGATTCATGACTAATATCCTTTTGAGACGTTAACAATTATCATGCAATTTATGAGTCTCTACCGCTCGCTTCTCAATCGAGAACACATCCGGATCCAGTGCAGATCCACAAGTGTATCCGTCGCCATAAACAACCACTTGACACAAGCTATTTGTCCAAAACACCACACTTATGATGTTATGATGGTCTCTAACATTCCTTTAGTTTTTTGCCAAAGTATAATACTTACCAATGTAACTAAAGATAACACATATTATAGTATATTACGTATTTCAGTATTTGTTTTAAATATTGTTCGCGCGTCGACACTCGACTCGACATATATTATAATGACAAATAAAAACAGAAACCTCAAATACCAGCACGTCTAGGATGGGACGGCCGCGACATACCTACTCTCGATTTTTATCGCACTATACCTACCTCTTGTTCTAAGTGGTCTAATAAGAGAAAGACGGATAGTGCGAGAAAAATCGAGAGAGCTCGCGCGCCGTCGCGTGCTAGCCGTGCAGTAAGTGGAACATACCGAAGACTTATTAGAAGTGTCCAGTAAAAGGCGAGATTTTAAACTTGGGATCAATATTTGTCCAGTTAGTTATTACCTACGTATCATTCGTCACCGACCTATAGAAAAACTAAGGATGTGAGGGCAATGAAGTCGTATATATATTTAAAAAGATAGTTAATAATCTTGAACGCTATTTTATTTCAAATATATTCTTATTTGAAGTATACTTTTTAATATGCATACGACTAATTGTTTTAATTATTAGCGTTTGCAAATTATTTCTAAATGAAAAAAAGTCAGCACTGTTGGCAGTATAAGGCCTGCAACACACTGGCGCGGCCTGCGGTGGCGGACAATAGTAAATTTGACAGCTAATGTCAATTTTACTAATGTCCGCCGCGGTCAGCAGTAGCGTGCATAGGGTTTTTAGTTAGGGTAGGCATTTATTTTTTGAGGTGACCTATGTCACCTATGTAGAGACGAACAAGTTGTGTTCAGCAGTGCACGTGTAAAATAATGTTAGCACTTACCAAGCCTTAGGCTATTTCGACTTTCGACAAAGTGAATCTCAGTCAGCGTGCGTTGCGTTAGTGATACTATACATGAAATTGACGAGTAATATTACCCCGAGTTAGAGCTAATTGCAACTGTGGCATACACCTACCTATATTAACTACCTTATTATCTAACAATATCTTGCTAAATGCACCAAAAGTTAACTTCCGCAAACACACTAGGTCAATACACCGGTCACAGCTAAAACACATATTTAAGGTTTAATACACAAATATAGAATACGCCAATAAACAAAATCACACGGAAAATTCAATAGAAAACGTAAGATAATCGCTCCGAACCGAACTATGTATTGCAACTGCAACTACAAGAATATTTATTTCACAACACAACACAACTGGGTCGTAACTAAAAATCCTATTCGGGAGAATAGCAAATTCAAAACAAACAACCCTGACAAATTAGAACGCCCCACATTACGAGTAATAATCACAGCAAAAGGGACTTCTTCAATTTGCCGCATGAAGTCCGGCGGCCGGATTTGGAAGCATGTGTGAGTGTGATTTGCGTATATGTGTGTGCACTGAGCAAATCCGTACATAGTTCACGGACGATATTTACACAAGCAGTGAGAGTGTGTGCCGTAGCTTAGGCGCCGTTCGCGGTGCCTAGCCTGACCTTCGTGCGGTGAGCGAGACTGGTTCGCGCGCAAATTTAAATTGCAGCGCGTCCCGTAATGTAAGTAAAGAAGTAGATTGTTTTAAAAACAATTGAGTATAGTATCATCATAGAGAAGAAAAATATATGTGGTAGAATTATTTTGCAAGGTAGGCACAAGGTTAGTGCGGAAAAGTTTGAATGCTGCGTTTAGTTCATAATATTGTTGATATTCTGAATTATTTTACTGTGTTGTTTAAAAAAAACGTCCGAGTCCAAATTAAAAGTATGAACATTACTTATAAAACATATCAATAATTAAAATTTATGATTAAAAAATTTGATGGGTGCGGCCTCGCCTGCGGCTCGGTCCGTCTAATTCATACTCGGTCAGTATGGCTTCCTTACTTGTCTCTGCCGTAATGTACTATTAATCACAAATAAATACAGAAACCTCAAATAAACACTCCAATAACAATAATTAAAAACGATAATCAAATTAATCACAATTTATACATAAATAAATGAATATATATATATTAAAATCACAAATAAATACAGAAACCTCAAATAAACACTCCAAAAACAACTCAATGACACGACACTCGTATTGCAGAACAAAACGAGCGCGCGCCCTGAAATTGCGGCCTTCCTTCCTAGACCGTAAGAGATAGAGAGGTTTTTGTTTTTTCATAATGTAGGCCAACTCAATACCCCGAGGGCTTTTATTATTTTTTATGATATAGCTTTTCGTTTACAAGGTATGGCCGATTTTGTACGAAAAGTCCCCAAAAATATGCGTCATTTTTCGACATTTTTGCGATTTTGTAAAAAGTTATAATTTTTTTTTTTTTTCCTTTTGTTTTTTGTAGTCCTTGCCAAGAGGCATCTTCTGAAATCTCAATCATCCATGTAGCACTTAAACTCACGTAACCAGGGCGATGTCTCACTTTCGCTGAAATTGGGGGCTATACTGAAGCCATTTAAATAGCATTTTCAATGTTAAAATACAGCAAATTTAAGTTTTTCATACAAAAGTTTTTGCTGTATTTCATTAGTTTTATAAACTGGAACCATATTAACTAATTACAGACATAGATATACCTCATGTCATTGTATATGCAAAGTTTCGTCACAACACGTAGTTTTAAAATGAGAACGAAACTCCGGTTGTATGGGAAGGTGAAATTCGGCCGAGCTTACTACGGACTCTTAATATCCCAAAGCGTTTCAGCCCTTTCCCTGGCCCTAATGAATCACAACCACCGATAACTAGTCAACCAGACTGCTAAGCTGCTCCGATATCGTTGAACGGAATCTGTATTTGCTAACGGAATGTTATTTTGGCAAAGTTCGACTAATTAACGCTGTATCCCGTTAATTGATGTTTAGACACCGAAATGAGAAATGTTCGCTGTTTTATTGGACGTTGTTTAAGTCTAGTAAATGATCGTAGGTATTATTTATGTCAATCTAATTTGGAGAGGTAATATTGACTTTTGTTTTAGTAGTATGTATGATGGTTGGATTATTAATTTCAATTGATTTATTTCCACAGAATGTACCGCTACCTGAAACATCTCTTGGTCTCAATCCCGACTAAACATAGAAATTCCATTTTTTATCAATTAATTATGCTTGAAAATACCTACACAAGTGCGTTTTTTCATATTCGCCACACAATTCACCACGTTCGTAATACTTCACAGACTTTCTTTTATATGAACGCGTCTCTTCATATTTGCAACTGTGAACAAACGCAATTCTTCACAATAGCAATTCACCACATCCATTAATCAACACACTACAGTAAAAAGGTAACAATTATATCTGTGAAGAATAACGAATGAGGTCAATAGCGGCTGTGAAGAACTGCGTTTGTGAATAACAGCTACTTAGGTACTAGGAAGAAACGCTTTTGTTAGCTTAGCATTATTCTTCTCAATTATTATATCTGTCTAAAGTCATACCAGATCATTTAAAGGGATATTACGTTAATGAATTCTCATTAATGACCTCCTTTAGCATCTCAATGTCGAATACTAAATGAAATCCGTAATCTTTAGGTACACGTCTTACTTAACCAACAAAATCATTCCTCCAGCGCCTGATCACTCGTTTCAATAATCAGCATCAGGTGTAAACGAGTCAAAGCGATTGCTAATTCCGTTTCAAAGAAATCGGATTTGCTGCAGCGACTAACGAACCGGTGTCAGCTGCGAGACGTCTGATGAAACGGAAAAATTACATCTTGCCGGCCTTCCTTTTAGTGAGATGGACATTTAACTAGGCTGTGGAATGTAACTTACAAGGATTGCGGATCTGGCTTATAATAATTAGCATGATTTTTGAGATCGGATATTCATTATATTCGGGTAATACCCGTTACAAATAAACCCACTAACTTTCTTTTAGGTATGTATAAGTAAAATTCATGACGATAACTATAGATTTAAAATTCCTCATGATCACTGTATTAGTAACTTACTTATTCTTCGACATCTACAAGCATTTTAAAAACAGCTACTACTATCTCTGTCAAGATTCCTAATAAAGTTAAAACGAAGTAACCACAAGATTGAAAAGCAATTTTCTAGGCGATTCTATTAAAACTCAGTAAGTCTGTTTTCATTGTAAATAGATACCTACCTAAGTACCTTTTCATTGCATGAAATATCTCGAACACAAGTAAATCCATGAATACGACTTTATAAAATACTAGCTAAGGAAGCAGGCAAACCCCCATGGATAATATATAGAATATAACTATCCAGAAAGTCCATTCTATATATATTTTTTTAATCGGATAAGCGGTTTCGAATATTACCCAAAACATACAAACTTACAAAGCTGCAATCTCACAAACACTTCCTCTTTATAATATTAGTAAGTGCGTATAGATAAGTATTTTTAAAATGTATACATCCGTAAAGTGTGGGTACTACATATTCCTGAAAGATGCCAAGCGCGTGCCGATTGCTGAATCCAATAAGTACTTACTCCAAAATATACAAACTTTGTCTAGATATTTGTTTGTCCACACAAAGGCAGTATCCGAACATTCCCATGCCAAGACACTTCTCGCAAACAAAATATTACATTGTACTCGTATTATAATATCGCTACTTTGTGCTTATGGAAATGTTATGTCGTTCGCCACCAAAATAAGAATACTACGAGTAAGCAGTCAATTTAGATGTTCGTTGTACTTTAAAAAGTGTTCTTGGAATCCGCGAGGTTTTGAGTAAGACCAGTATATTGAAAAATTATTTTGTACCGTGGGTGGTTTACCAATTAAAAGATGTTTTCCGGGGAATTTTAGTTATATTTTTGCTATTTATCTGGATTGTCTCTATCCATTTGATTGTGATTGACGACCGGTTTAGCCTAGTTGGTAGTGGCCCTGCCTACGAAGCTAGAGGTCCTGGGTTCGAATCCCGGTAAGGGCATTTATTTGTGTGACGAGCACGAATATTTGTTCCTGAGTCATGGATGTTTTTTATATATTTAAGTATTTATTTATCTATATAACTATGTTTATCGTCGTCTAGTACCCATACTACAAGCTTTGCTTTAGTTTGGGAGTAGGTTGATGTGTAAGATTATCCGCAAATATTTATTATTTATTTTAATTGTTTCAATAATAAAGTTCCAAAATTACGTAAACTTAAAATTTGCATAATTTTCCGGATTTCCAAACATGATGGAACCGGGTAAAACCCATGCCAGTTTTTGTTAAAGATAGACAAGAAACTTTGAATTCCATACTAGCATTTCCTTGCTGAACTTGCTTCGGACTTCCAAATCGAACATGGTAAATAAAATATCCTGCAAAAGGTTCCAATTTTCCGGGGCACAGACAGATTTGCCTTGCATTCGCAGACTTGGCAAGCATCAAAGACTAGTGAGTAATATTTTTCATTTTCAAGAAATGGCGTTACTCCAATGTCAATACTATTACAAAAAGCACTCTCATTTCGGAAAAATGTCACTTTGAATTTATTTCTGCATGTGTAGTTTATACACATACTGTACAACTCTCTGTAAGTGGCTGATGAAAAACTTACTGGCTCAAATCCGTCGTATCATCATCATCATCATCATATCAGCCGAAAGACGTCCACTGCCTCCCCCAAAGAGTGCCAAAGTGACCGGTCCCGCGCCACTCGCATCCAGCAAGCAAGCAGCAAGTTGTACATGTCTATTACAAATTCATTGCACATAACGCGCTGTTATTATAATTTATTCACGTAACTGTTTAGTAGATCGTTTCTGACTATTTTTGTGGCACGAAAGTACTGCTTTTAGTGGACTCGCAACTAACGGATGGACCACTAACGTCCAACATGTGATTGACATGTGTGTTGATTTTCTTGTATATTGATGGACCGTTGTTCATGTAGCAGTGATCAACATTTGATTTATTGCAAGTCATATTCTATATTATATTTAATAAACCTAAACTAAGAAGTTTTTTGTAAACCAAAAAAATTACAATATGAGTATGCTCGGTCCGAAATGTGACGATCCTAACATTCCTAACTAAAGGCGAAAGAGCACATGGCACGTGCTTTGCGGTTAAGCGGAGCATGATTTGAGTATTCATGCTGTTAAATATCAACATTATTACTCAGAGAACCTTCAATACTTATATGTACATATGTAGTAACAACTATTATTTATTCTGTGGTAGAAAGTCATTTGTAAAATCGCAGTACAGTTTTCAAAGCCCAGATCAGTACGTTTCTCGGACGCGTTTTACGGCCGTATCTTTTTGTGCAAAAAAACTTTTAAACCAGATCCCCTTAGGTTAGTTGGCAAGCGGTCTGCTCGTAGCCTGTAGTTTTTTTTCGATTGAAGTACGATCGTGAAGCGCGTAATGGTTTTCTTATGCCAGTTCTTATTCATACCTGTCCGTGCTATTTTTAACGATTTCTATTGTCATGGATAAGCAAAATGTTCATTTTAATTACGTTAAATATTCATCACGATCAATCTATTCGTACTTGTAAGTAGTGCTTCTCTAGTAGTAGTAAATATATATACTTAATATGTATATTATGAATAAATGGCTTTATTAATGCTTCTTAGTGGGGTCGCCTACTTAGGGCAAAACTAGTCGCCCCTTTACCATTATAAGGATCGCTATCGCCACTATACGTATTAAATGTAGCTACATGGTAATAATAAATATGTTTTCATCACACTTGCTCGAAAAGGGCTTCATAATGCGCAGACATACAGAGCTGTAATAGCCTGTGTTACGCCCACGTTCGTAATTGTATCTGTCACTCATGCGGCAGTTACAAAGCAAAGAGGTTTTATATCAAATACGATGTCTGGAAACGTATTTATAAATAAATTTAAACTTAAAAAACTACTTAAACATGTTTAACTGAATTATTTACAGATTTAATATGTAGTTGTTTAGTGTCTATGTAAAATGTTATTAAGTGTTTTCAAATCGTGGCTGTATACCGAAGGGTCTTTGCCATACGCGCCTCACGTCAAATTCAACAAAATGAACGACTGACATGTTGCAGTTTTTATTATGATTTGTATTCATTTCATCTAAAATGTATTTGTTTCCTCGCAAATGTGATGAAAAACATTGTGTATAACACGGGCGTAAAAATATTGCACTTCCGCCCCTCGTTAAACAATGTACTATTTCACATCTCATGGTCGAAAAGTGTGTCATATAAGGCTTAGCAAGCGGGACTAAAGTAGTACATTTAGCCTCTAGGGAAAATATGTAAGACTATTTATGATTTTTAAAATATTTAATTTGACCAATCAAAACACTTCACCGTATTAAATCCACTAATCACAACTTTTTCAAAAAACAATTGTCTTTGCTGTCAACTAAATTCAACTAACCAGAATACAACTAGGTATTAAAATCGAC
Source organism: Epinotia ramella (assembly GCA_947578815.1). Classification (NCBI taxonomy): domain Eukaryota; kingdom Metazoa; phylum Arthropoda; class Insecta; order Lepidoptera; family Tortricidae; genus Epinotia; species Epinotia ramella. The sequence goes on from OX388202.1 coordinate 20,336,795, forward strand.
CAATCAGAAAACAGAATTCATGTCAAACGTTAGGTGTTTTTAATCACTAAATCCAATCATTAAAAAAAAATGCCTCTGACCGTGAATAGCCGCGTTCAAGCGTGATTAACTACATGCATAATTGGCATAAGCTTTGAGATTGAGCGGGATAGACTGCTGTCTATGTCGCTTTATCTTATGCCCCGTATGCTATCCGCCGCGCTCGGCCGTTTGGACGCGGCTATAGACGGTGAGAGGCGTTTATTCGTGGCGTCAATATTTTGTACCTGTGTCACAGCAGTTTATTAAAAAAATCATGCCTTTATTATTGATTATGGATGGATAATCTTCTATTTAGGGTTCCGTACCCAAAGGGTAAAAACAGGACCCTATTACTAAGACTTCGCTGTCAGTCCGTCTGTCTGTCACCAGGCTGTATCTCAATAACCGTGATAGCTAGACAGTTAAATTTTTCACAGATTATGTATTTTTGGTGCCGCTATAACAAAAAATACTAAAAACAAAATAAAATATATATTTAAGGGGGGCTCCCATACAACAAACGTGTTTTTTTTTTGCCGTTTTGTCTGTCGCCAGGCTATATCTCAAGAACCGCGTTAGCTAGACAGTTGAAATTTTCACAGATGATGTATTTCGGTTGCCGTTATAACAATAAATACTAAAAATAAAATAAAATAAATATTTAAGGTGGGCTCCCATACAACAAACGCTTTTTTTTTTTGCTGTTTTTATAGATAATGGTACGGAACCCTTCGTGCGCGAGTCCGACTTGCACAGGGCCGGTTTTGTTAGCCGCTACATAGTTTTGTTATTAATTTACAAAAAAAAATAATTTAGGGGTGCACTCCATACATAAAACTGAAAGTTAAAAAAGTTTTTTTTTCATTGCAAGCCCACGTGTCGCACATCAATCGATAGGCCTTTCAAAATAAATATTTATCAGCATTTTTTTTTGATTAAGTGAACAGAGTGAGATAATCGCCCCGAAAGTCACTAAAATTGTGCCCCCCCCCCCCCTCTAATTTTTGAACCGTGTATTTTAAAAATATGAAATAAATCATGGACATCGGGCTTATTAAATTCTTTCAGCAAAAATTGTTTTGAACAGGATCGTTTCACAGGTTTTCGAGATATTTCTAAAAAACTGCCTTCCTTAAAGAAAAGAACGTAAGTGCCATAAGATTTCAGTAACAATACGACCTTTTAAATAGGCACGGAACCCTTCGTTGTGCGGGGTCCGACACGCACTTGGCCGCTTTTATTTTTTGTTAATACTTTAAATACTGTTTAACTATTTTAACTCTTTAACCCCAACCAAAATTCAGCTATATTAAAATCGACCAATGATCATGATACAGAATTTCTCAAAACATTACCTATGTGTTTTAGTCACTTAATTCACAATAATTAAAAAAAAGATAAGACGTGGCCAAATGTCCCGTATGCAGTTCGCCGCACTCGGACATGGACTATTGTTAAAAAAAAAAGTAGTGAAAAGTAAAGTGTATAACTCTGGTCTAAAAGTCGGTTAATATGACTTTGACTCGAAAAAATGGCTCGTGGTGATATGGCCTATCATCATTGTCCTTCCTGGCCATCTTAGACCCTAATTATACAATCTACTATTAAAAGTAAATTGAAATATTAGCACTAGGTCGACTAATGAACGATATTAAGTGTCTTTTAGATGAACATTTTATTACAGTTGACTTTCACAATTTTATTTATCGTTAATGGAGTAATAAGAACGGAGTTAGCGAATGCCTTTAAATAGTAATTAGCCAAGCAATGTGATACCCTCCTCGGAAGTTTAAATTGAATTCACCTGAAACTGAGCTTCAGATACTTTTCTAATTATTTCGAAGGCAAAACAGATTCACGTGCCTGCCGTGAGAGTAGCCGAGACAAACTTCCGGGAAACTTTAGGAAAGGGGATACTGAAACATCTTAAAAGAGGGGGTTTATTTGTTTGTATATTTGATTGATGTTGATTTATATTTTGTAATATATTCAGTTTTTATAGCCTATGTCCAGCAGTGGACGTCTTTCGGCTGATATGATGATGATGATGATGAAGTTGTTATAGTATACGTTTCTTTTTATATGCATTTTGATCGTTCATTTACTCATATTTGTGTGTGTGTATTTATATCCTTATATCAAATTTATTGCAAGACCGTTCGAAATTTCAACGTTCGCGGATATTTTTTCTCGTTTATGAAACGGGGTTTGTCCTCTATTTTCCTTATTTACTAACCCAATTTTTGTTCGCCGCTCGCTGCTTGCATTTTCACGAGTGAAGACTAATTCCAGCGCGTTCCAGCTTTCCAACGAAACCTCTATTAACATATATTTTTAATTCTTCGCTCCATATTAAACGAGTATCATTTGTATATACTCGTATATGGGTAAGTAATGAAATCCGTAATTTTATTTTCCGTAAATTAACGTTAGCCGTAGGTACTCATACTTACCCTAATTATTTTTCATCAGAAACTTTAATCTTTTCAGAATTTTTGTGTTATTAAACATACGCAACCTAACTTGCAGGGTTCTGTACTAAGTTTATATAAAATGTCCTGACAATGTTGCGGTTTCAGAGAAAATATTTTTTATGGGAAACAACTAGTGCAATGTCAAAATTAATTATAAATATGTATCGATGGTATCCGTATTTTATACCTGTATTTCTTTGTAAAATGTGTTCTCGAAAATAGTTATGACGATTTCGATCAGCGCTTTAGGACATATCGGGCAAATTGCCATACAAATTGAAGAAGTGGAAAAAGTTCCGTTGTGACACAAAAATTAACCACTGAATTGTACCTATGGTTAATTTTCGGGATTCCCTTGTTTGGCCTAATGACGTTTTGTCTAATTTCAGTTTATCTAACAACTTTTAGTATAATGCATTGTTTGTCTAAAGTCAATTTGTATAATTTCATTTTTCATAATAATTGTTTGTTCGAAATACGTTTACCCTAATAAATGACGATTTTCATAACTCTTGTTTTGCCGTATATTATTTCGTGTCACAGCGGAAAACTTTCATGGAAAATCTAATTGAGTGAATTAAGCTGGCCAAGAATATGGTCCTTACCCATCGACCGTCATTTTATGAATGGGAAAATGACAGTTGGTGTGATCTAACGTTCGCTCAAAATGTGCACAACCACGACCGCTCTGTCAAGAGTGAACGAGTGAAGAGAGACAAGTCTCATTTTCAGGAAATTTTTCTAAGTATATGTTTTATCTAAGATATGTAATAAAGGTGATTCTGTGTATTATAATATGTATTATGATTATTAATATTAGCTCAGACACTTACTAACAAGAATGATCTTAGTATGTTGGTCTAATCTAAATATGATAATATGCCATTAAGTAACATCAAAATAACATCATAAATAACTAATAACATTTGAAGATCATAATATCAAGTCGTGTAAATTGACCAAGGGTAATTTATACTGTATTTTTATATTATGAAATAAAGAAATCTAAATCGAAATCATCTAACAAATAAAACTTCAATACTTAATGTAATTTTCTTGAGATAAGTTTTCCGCAATCCTACGAGCAAACAGGAGAAAATAATTGCCTCCTGTTTCGCGTCGCAGGAGTAGTAGGTAGGTATCGTTCAAGCTCCACTGATTTGAGAGAGCGCGTGGAATTGGTTCATTCCGATCCAAACAATTAAATACAGAAAACTCACTTTGAAATTCACTACGAAAATCTATAAAACATATTGCTATAATAAATAAGGAAAACAAGTTTTCAAAGTTATCCTTTACAATTGGTATACACAACTCATTGTAATTTTGATATGTATACTTACACCACAACTCATAATTAGTTTTTTATCTCGATATTTTATACCTATGTTGATGTCCTTAGGTTGTAAGTTAGTAATTAAGGAGTAATTTCCGGAACTACTCATTTATCGAAAAACTGAATCAACAAAAAAATCCCGTATATTTAAATTATAATCAAAATTTCACGAGAATCTTTTGAGAAATGCGACCCGTAGAGGAGAACAGCATCCGAACAGGCATACGAAATATATTTGCTTCGCTCGGTAATAGGAACCTACTTATTGAATCGTGTTCATTGATTTAATATTTACTAGATTTTATATTTGTTCCCTGGCATTTTGATCATAAATATAACTAAAAAGAAAATCGAAGGCTTAGATTTCAGCGTATGATGGGTAGTAAACTAGTTTTACGTTTTTAATCCTTGCTGAGAAAACAATTTGTTTACCCGGAACAACGATTTTTTTTTTTTAATACAACGACGGTGGCAAACAAGCGTACGGCCCGCCTGATCGTAAGCGGCCACCGCAGCCTATAGACGCATGCAACTCCAAAGGAGTAACATGGGCGTTGCCGACCCTTGATATGTTTGAGGATTCGCCGTGTTGACAGCTCAAGGAACAAATTCCCTCGCTCTCAACACAACGCATCCTCGGGAGGACGACAATAGAAAGCACACGAGATGTTATATCGAGCGCCTTGCAGGCCACCCAAATCCTTTGGATATATAAGATTACTAGATACGACACAAGCTGTGTAACGTCTTAAACGGATGCACATTGTGTAGTGCTGCATAATAGTCTGATGGCAGTTACTTGGCTAACTTCTTCAAAAATGCGCAGCAAACGAATGAATTAGTTTGGTATTGTACTGCACTGACACTTAAAAAGAGTGAACTAACCTTTCTTAGTTGTTACCGCCTCCAAGATCCAGGTAATTTACCTCCTAATGACAGGCTTCCGCGGTAATACTTTTGTCACTAAGACGCCGCGTTTAATTTAGTAAGGATTTAGTTTGATTTGAAGTACATTTCAGGGTTTGTGGGCCTTTGGGGTTGGTGTTGTGACCGACGCCGATTTAGTTACTACTATACCCGTTCCGGGTGTTCCGTTTTAATAACTTCTTATTTCTATCCCATTCATATATAACCAATGGAACGAAATTAAATTAAAAGCGAAAAAATATAAATACAAGGGTTGATCTCTAGTTAATCTTCTATCTATCCAATTATATTATATTACAGTAAGAAAACTAAAATATAAAAACTTCGTTGTAAGGACACATACCGAATGCTTATTCTCATTTATGATTTTATTTGAAGTCTTTGATAATGGCTTCGTCTAAGCCAGCAGCGAATGCGGCTTTTCGATGCGAACAATAAAACCACTTGGTGCATCTCCAATTGGAAAAGATGTTGAAATGTCTGCTCGATTGCGCTGCACTTAAATGAACTAGACGCCATTAAAGTAACGAGTTATTCGTAATAAGACAATTCTTGTGGCTGTGGATTTTAATTATAAACTGGACCGGTAACTTTGAGTATCGTATTATAAATTATAATATTTGTAGATATAAGAAGAATTCGACTAACAAAATTTGAAATGTGGGTCTTTACCCCCTGTTTCACGTCTCCGTCAAGTTATATATTCGTCCGTCGAAGGTTATTCCTATGACACGCTGGGTATGTCGCATTTTGAAAGTCAAATCGCAACCTTGGGGACATGAAGGGGACTTGTCAGCACATCGTAAGTTCAATACCGCTGGCCTATTCCATCCCGGGGAAAGCATTCAAGTATGTTGCCTGCCTTATGCAGATATCAGAAATAACGAACCATGTGATCCATCGACTGTCACATTATGTCAGTACGTAAATAAATAAAAAATAAATAAAAGAAGATTTACTGTCGCATAAAAACACAAAAAAACAATCTCAAACACACAAAAAAAAAGTAAGTACTTAGGTAAAATTATTAGTTTAGGTGCGACAATAGGTAACCTTTTGGTACCTTTCCTAACAATGAATTATTGTCTCTTTAATATTGTAATTTTTATTTGTCTATCAGAAAAACTCAAGCACAACCATTTACATTCGAGCCAGGAATAATTATTTCACGAATTATCATTCAAATTTCAATTTAAACTAAACAGGATTGACGAAATTAAAATTAATGTGATGTTTATTTTACTGGGTTTAATATTTAAAGCAGCAAAAAATGATTTTTTTTTTATTTACGCCTCATTATTACATTTAGGGCGCTTATTGATACAGTAAGCTACCCCGCAAGTGGTCACCAGAAATACTATAGATTATGTACAAGAAAATGAATAGAAATAATGAGGTGCCGTGGGTGGCAGAAGTTAATGGAGAAATGGAGGCTTCCCATGAAAGTTCGAAAAGCTCATGAATAAGTTGTTGTTGAATGAAAAATAAAAAGCGGGGATGTTTTTCCTATAGAGTATCGTAGGTTCCAAGCTTTGTGGGAAGTATTCCTTCTTTATAAAAAAAAACACTTTATAAATAAAACGTTGACAGCCGTTCGAACGGTAGCTGGGAAATCAGCTGGCTTTTAGAAAATATCTACCGACACAGTTTTTAAATATAAAATTTTGCTCTTAATACCGCGCCTGAAATAGTAGTCATAATGGTTTCAAAATAATGACGGCGCTGCAATAAAAGGTTACTTTTCTTATGTCTATTCGCTGATTTACAATATTATTATTACGTTATTCGCTGATAATTATGGAAAATTAAATTTGTTACTATACTGGCCCGGTTGAAACTTCATAACTACACTTCACTTTAATTTTTTTCTTTGGACATTCTAACCCAGTATTTTAGTTATTTTAAAATTAATTGTTTAATATAATTGACAATGTATGATTAATACAAATAAGGACATAACATAATATAGCATAACATCATCATCATCATCATATCAGCCGAAAGACGTCTACTGCTGGGCATAGGCCTCCCCCAAAGAGTGCCAAAGAGAGTATAACATAACATGCAATTAAATAATATCCTCTTAACAATCCATAATCGTATCCTCTGCAAAAGCGTATACAGAAAAGTATGATTGATCGATCACACATTCCACACGTAAACCTTTGAAAGAACCCTTTTAACACGTCACTTGAATGCGACTTGCTTTCTTAGTTTTCGTGAAAAAAAATCTTTTGATGTGACTTTGTGAATCGTTTCTGACCGACGATTGTTTTCTCGCTAAATAAATGACGATAGATTGTTAATAGTACATTACTTACCACGGGCTGTAAAAGAAAGAAAGCCCGAGATGACAGGCATTTGTGACCCGAGCCGCAGGCGAGGGTTGTAAATATGCGATAGAGGGCTTTTTTTTTACTGCCCGTGGTGAGTACACAATTTTACGTCTTCACCTGGCCACAATGCGAGTTTTACTGTACGCGCAGCACGTAAATATTATTTCTATATAATGGTTACTTAGGATCTTGACTGATAAACGTACGTAAGTATTAACGTAGGAATTTGTGTGAAAATGTATATATATAACTAAAAAGTTATAATTATATTCGAATCTGGGGGCACAGTAGTGCCCCCGCCAAGTCGAGCAAAACATCGGCACGGCCGTACCATCCTTTTCTCGAAGCAGTTCAGGCCATTTTCGTCCCCCCCCCTATAACTTCGATGTAGATAAAACTAGAAGCCTGATTTTTCAGTAACCAAGCAGGCATTGTATAAAAAGGGTACCTATATTTCAAATTTAATTCAATTTGAACCAGCAGTTTAAGAATTATAACTAGTCGAAGTTTCTTAATTTTGTCACTGACTGACCGACGCGATCATCAAAGCTCTAAGGCACTTCTAGCAGACATAGAAGCTTCAATTTAAAAAAAAAAAAGTGTTTAGTGTATAAATCAAGGAAAATTAAAATATTTTGCAATTTCGGTCCAGTTTTTTTTTATGTACCAATTGCATAGATAACTTATAAATATATAGGATTACAAAGTTACATTTGCAGTGAATGTGACAAAAAATTAAAAAGTAAGAATGTGCATTCATAATTTGTATGTATTGATAACACAATAACCTACAAAGAGAAGTGAGATCCCCTAAAAAACATTCGACGTAAAAAAGAGGCCAAAACTCGACTCTTCCACCGTAAAAAGTTGTGAGATATTTCGTAGAGCCAATTCTCAGGCATTATTATTAATCTTTAGTTGCTTGCTAGCATTCGAAATAAATAAACTTCCTTTTTAACCAACTTCAAAAAAAAGGCTGTTCTGAATTCGGTTGTATTTTTTTTAATTTTTTTTTTTCAATGTTTGTTACCTCAGAACTCCGTCATTGATGAGCCGATTCGTAATTATTTTTTTTGGTTTGTTAGTATATGCTTCCAGGTGGATCCCATTATTTTCAAAAATTCAGTTGGATGATTGGATCCATGTGGAGTTGAGGGAACTCCTCAATTATATTAGGCACGCGTTTAGTGATTTTGGTATTTTCTGTTAAAACTCCTGTATTTACACCCGGAAATCATAAATTTGGTGGAGTGGAATTGATGATGAAGACCACAGATGACTCATGGTATTCGTCAATTATGTAGGTACTTCTCAAATATTATCGGCCCACATAATACAGCGATTCGGTTTTTTTCTGTAATAATCAACGCAAATGCTCTCGGAAATGAGTTCATGTGGTAAATTGGAAAAGAAATGTGAAAATGTTCTCGTGGCATGGCGGAGTACTTAATTGAAGTCGGTTAAAACTTTGTTTTTAAAGTAAATTATTAACCACCTCGTTGGGTATGGATTTGCCAAACCCAGTTCGAGGCTTTCTCAGCTTCGAGGAAGCCGTATTAACATCATCAAATTTCTGTAATGTATTCATTAACCGAAGCAATTGTTCCAGGTTATGGCATCATCACGCTGAAGATACCGTCTTCCCCGGCTACTCACTGCACCCTCCACACCACCGTGGGGTGCGTGGGGAACGACGAGTGCACGGCTAAGAGCCACAGCGTCATCCGGCTGCTGGGGCCGGTGAGGGATGTCATCGTGAGGCCCGCTAGGCACCACTACAGGCCTGGAGAGACAAGTCAGTATCTTAACCAAGTGCCGTACCTCGTGGGATGCCACGGAATATCCCATACAAACAGAGTGGCGCTTGGCTACCAAGCGTCGCTAAGTGAGTTAACCTCCTTAGATTTCTATATGATTTGTTTGGACACTGTAGCCAGCGATGTCGCCATGGCGTCACAGTAAGGTACGGAACTAACAGGGCCGTACTGATGTGTTCGAATAGTAGGCACGTAAGCAAACTACAATATTGTATCTATATATTTAGCATGATCATACAAACGAGACGTAACGCAGACTCGTTCGTGACGTTATTGTAGTATAAGAGCTACTGTACTAAATTGACTACACTGGCCATTTGACCAGTGTTGCATGTTTAGTTGCCCCTTTACCTTTCTGAGAAATTCAGCCTCCTGGGCACGGCTAGCGGGCACCGCCTACGCTAGAACGCGAATCTGTCTCTTACGGCCTGGCCACGGACACGCGCGGCGGCGGCAGCACAGCGGTTTGTCTAATTCATTGCGTGCGATCCCAACTAACCACAGGGCGTTGCGCGTCTCGACCGCGCACCGCCCAATGAACGGATAAAACGCCTGCCGCGCCGCAATTCGCGTAATTTCGTGGCCGGGCCGTTAGCGTACGCTAACGGCCACAGAAAGACACGTGCCAATGAGATATCTTTCACTATGCGCTCTGTAAAGCTTTGGAATGAGTTACCGGTGCCCGTAAGACAATCCGAATCCTAAGCGTCATTCAAGGCTGCTTTAAAAAGGTTACCCAACTCCTGAATATTAATATTAATATACAACATATTATTATCTTTCTTAGGTTAGATACAATCAAAGGCTCCATTTTAAATTTGTTATTTGTTTTTGTTTTTCAGTTTTGGACTTTGGTACATAACTCACAATTTTGTCTACGAGTATAGTCACCTTCCACATGTTTTTGCTAAGTCATTTGGTCTAACGATAGCTGGAAAGGATCCCTCAAAGGGATTTTTTTCTGTTTTCACGTTGTAATGTTTAATGTACAATAAAGTAATACTTACATACATACATCAATCATCAATCTTTTCCGCTTTGCCTTAAGGTTTGACTGGTAGAGAATGCCATATGGCATTAAGTCCGCCTTTTGTACGATAAGTTTTCTTTTGTGCAATAAAGTTTAAATAAATAAATACATAGTTTATTTAGACTTGTAAAATGTAACTTGCAGCTTCGTGAAATGTTTCCCAAATTATGTTCTCTGCATAGGAAATTCAGTTGAGCAAATAATTGGACCGTAGCAGTGGCATACTGTAATTACCGATGCAGAGATGCAGGTATAAGCTCACTATATAAGCAAGGAACGCGGCATTATTTTCAGTGCATTTCATGCAAACCAATTTAGTCCGAAACTAGGTAAATTTTCACCGCGGGCCGCCGTTCGTCTTACTGAATACCTCGTTAGCGCGCATGCAAAAACGTTATCCCGTGGAAATTCTCATAATCGTTACGAACAGAAACTTGGACCTTGGGAACTTTCTGTTTATTGTCAAACTTGGGTACTGGTAACTTTGTATAATTAATTATTCTCCGTACGTTACCGGAACTGCTTCTGTACCATTTAGTTATGAATTGTATTTAAACGACAAACGATCAAAATTTGGTATAGTTATTGGAGACTGTATAGTAAGTATTTACATAAATATCGGCTCAGTGTTGCCAGTTATGCTTGTGAAATTGGATTTTGATCAATCCATGAGGTATAAATAAATAAGACAAAATTAAGTTTTATTATCGTAACCGGAGAAGGAAACAAGAAAAATATTAACGTGAGGTAAATGTTTTAATAATTAATTGCGCCGTATAACAATCTCGTGCCCCTGTTTTACGTTGTCGGAGTCATTAATTTTTGTTTTGCTTTACGGTGGTTTTACGATGTCTTTTACGCCCGGTGTAGCTTAGTTGTTTATGTCAATCCTTGAATTGATGAGAGGGGAAACCGAGGAAGGAAACGTTGTACCTACCTTATTAGCATAACTAGGAACAAGAACACTAAACGCCTGGAAAGCGAGTATGATTAGATAATTACTGCGGTCTTCGGTAAGGTAAGGACTACTTACCACATTCGACCTGGTAGAAATATGATTCGTGCGATATGTCATTTCGCTGTGCCCTGCCTCCTACCTCCCTAAACATACAAATCTGAAATTGTGATACATTATTTTTGATGTTGTCAACTAGAATCCCCTAGCCTGATCCCCCAAGAGAAAAAAAAAACTAAATTAATTATTTTTTTTATTTTAATTATTTTATATTTTTCATAGACTCTAAGGCAGGTTGGTGTAGTTACGACGACGAGCGAAGCGAGGACGAGTGTTAGGTGAACTGCGAGCCGAGCGAGCGAAGAGCGCCGTAACCGAACATTATCATTTTTTCCTAGTTGAATATAAAATAATTGCTGCTAGGTTCCCCTGGGTGATCGGGGTCAGGTGATTAACGTAGATAACGTGTTTTTTTTTGATACTTATTAATAAAAAATATTTTTTTTTTACAGTTACCTTCTGGATTTTGGCCTTGGACCACGACTTACGACTGGTCCGCGGAGAACTGGCGTATGTGGCGCTACGAGACCCCGCTGGCACTAAAGTCGCCATATGGGATCAGCTCTCAATGGATGAAGGTGAGTACAAAACTCTACTGAGAGTGCTACTACACTGCACCGAGTGACCAAAGAACGAGTACCTTTCATACATATTTATTATAAATAGGGAAGATGCAGCTATAATGCTGGCGAAGTCTGGCAAACTCACCCATGTCATGGGACCGCTCGTGTACGGTCGAGGTCATAAATACGTTTACACTTGTGCACCTTATTGCCTTGTCATAAGGTGCAAAAGTGTAAACATATTTATGACCTCGACGTACAACCAATTACCGGCGCATATCACAGATGCACAAGTTTAGTTTATACTAATTACAAACAATAATTACGATTTGAAGTAATGTGAAACGGAACGGAACCAGCGTCTGGTGACGTCACTCCTGTCAAAACTCAAAACTTAGGCATAGGCAACTCTATGACATCTAGGGACGAACCACGTTCAAACAAATATGACGAGTGACACATATGAGTGACGTCACTGGAACTGTAGATCCGTTTAGGCGCGAAAGTTTAAATTGACAGCTTGTAACAGCATGTCCATCATGCGACGGCCGCGACATACACTCTATTATTCTCGCACTATATCTCTTGTTCTAATAAGAAAGAGACGGATAGTGCGAGAAAAATCGAGAGAGCTCGCGCGTCCTCGCATGATAGCCGTGCAGGAATTTTTGACTAAGTATAAATTATAGTAGGTATTTAAATTTTTAAATACGTTCGTGGTCTATTCTACATGCGATTCTTTCAAATGAAAGCAAAATTGAAAAAATTGCATCTTCCCTATTGTACGGACATTGTAATATTTAACGACATTACCTACATGCATTTTTTTGTAAATAGCGGTATCGCCTAGAAATAAGCCTATAAGTCTAGAAAGTTTAAGTACCTACTTACCTATCAATGACTTAGATGCAGGGTTACTCGTTTGCCTTGAGGAGCTAAGGGGCTTGAGTTGACTCGATGCCTAGCATATTTTAATAATAAAAATGCTTCGCTTCTTGTCAACATACTTAAGAAATATTTTTGGCGAGCTTAGATTTTCTGTCATATTTTCAAATGTAACAGCCTAGCTTCTCGCGTTACGTAAACAATAGCTAGGTGATCTTTCCCGCACTAAAAGCGTTTTCTTGTTATATCCCCGACAGCTCGGAGGTCCTCCGACTTTGACAGATTCGATTTCCAAACGTAAAGTTGCGGGAGCCCGGTCTACCATGTAAGTGACGTTAGACATTCTAAATCTATTTGAATTTCTCACCCTTTTCCTGTTAGCAAGAAATCGTTGAATTTTAAGCTAGTAAGCATACTAAGGCGTTGCTTTGATTCTCGTTAAACACATTCGAGGCCCAGCAACGGTGTGTGCACCCCGTAGTAGCATTTTTCCGCTTTGTAGCGGAAATCGCTCGTAGAGACATGAATCACGATATGTGAGGCATTGGCCTCGAGTGGGTTAAACACGCCGCCGTGTAAGAGACATCTTTATCTTTTCCACACACGGGAGAAAAAGATGCAACACTCCTTGGGCATCGGATTATCCTATCCTATATTATTATTATTATATATCCTATAAATACTATTAAACGACCAGTATTTGTATGTATATTATATGACATATAAAAAAATAAAAATAAATCAGCCTAAATACGTCCCACTGCTGGGCACAGGCCTCCTCTCATGGATGAGAGGGAACGGGCAGTAGTCCGCACGCTTGCCCACTGCGGGTTGGGGACTTCACATACACCTTTGAATTTCTTCGTGGATGTATGCAGGTTTCCTCACGATGATTTTCCTTCACCGATTTTTTGGTATATGACATATATATACCGATCTTGTAGCTAGGTCTCATGTCTGAAAAAAATCGTTTTCTCCATATTTTCATTATTTTAACCCGAACGGAGCTTGGTCGCCTAGGAACTGAATCTTTAGACGAGGCAAAATGTCGTCATTTTAACTTGGTTGTGATGTTTAATGAAATGTATTGTTTGAGTTGTTTGAGGTATACAAAGGAAATAAACAACTGGTCTGCTTTGTCAGAGGTTTAATAGTACATTATTGCCGTGGCCGGGAAGGAGGCAGTTGCAGGCTGAGTATTTGTTTTTTTTATAATACGAAGCCTGCAATTGCCATTCCGGCTGAGGTTAATATAGTGCTTTTCTCAAAAATGAGGGAATAAAAAATACTAAATTTATATAAACTTTAAATATCGTTGAACAACATGAAAAGATTTACGATTTCCCGCCGTTTTTTTTAAACAGAATCGCAAGTGTATTTTTTCAACAAAAAAACGCAAACTATTTGAGACACATTCAAAAATGTCGTATTTGCAACAGAAAAATACGAGTTGAATTGTACGAGCTGTGCCGTCTTTTATATGCCAGTTCCTACTTTTTAACTTTGGTAATCGACAAATAAAGAAATTTCTATATAACATTCCAGGCGGCCTGCCATGTTTTTGATTTTTTTAATTTAGATCTGACCTTAAACTACTTATACACTTTACCTTCCAATATTTAGCGAGTTATGTTCACTTTGCGGGCCATTTTTGAGAAAAAATAATTGCAGCATTAAGTTCGCCGTCTGTACTCAGAGAAATGTTATCATAGTGTCGTAATCCAAAATATTATTTTTAAAATGAGAATGTTATGAATGTTTAGATGTTTCGAAATCAAATGAATAAAACTTGTTAATGACTTTTTTAAAGCACATATGTGTGTATGGATTGTCGCCTGCGGTATTTCCGGGCCGATACGACCTTCAAACCTTCAAGAAAAGAGCGTACTCCCATCTTAAAGGCCGGCAACGCACTCACAACACCTCTGGTGTTGCAAGTGTCCATGGGCGGCGGTAATCGCTTACCATCAGGTGATCCGTCTGCTCGTTTGCCTCCTATATCATAAAAAAAAAAAAAAATATATATATATATACTGTATATATACTTTAAGGTGAGATATCTCACCTTAAAGCGCAAAGTGGGTTGTGGTCATCAAATTATTCTAAATTTCTAGAAAGTATAAAGATAATTAAGATAATATTTAAAAAAAAAACAATTTATGAGGATTAAATATTGTGACTGTTTGACAGACCTTGCATATTTCCAGGGGTGCAATTCAGAGACGTAAATTCTATACAATTAGCCAATTAGCCAACTAGATGGCAGGATAGGTGGATGTGACTATTACTTCATATTCTTCGATATTAAAAACTCCTCAATTAAAACGGTGAAATTGTGTTGCTGTAAAAAATAACCTAAACTCATGGACCAAAAGATGAAATTTTTTTCGCATCATTTTTGTAAAAGCGACACTATAGCTTCGTAGCTTAAATCTTGTGGAAAACAAACCAACCCAATTTCCAATTACGAACTAAAACATGCCTCCCAACCGTCTGACTTCAAAAGTGTTTTCGAACCATTCTTATTAGGAACTTAATTAACTTTGCCGTCTCAAATGAGCTAGCAAAGTCCAAAGTAACTATTCAAAGTAAATAGTTTTGTGTCATGTTTCAAACAAACTTTGGTGAATCGGTCTTCTGTGGTAACGGTTGGCAACCCTGTTAGTTAAATCAAATTCCACGCATACTTAGTTATGGAGCTAGCACAAAGGTGTTAATGAAAATGTAATTAAAAGTTCACTGTGGCACGCGATTGAGGTACGCAGTTTTGTTTGATTTTGTTTCGTAGTAAGCCGGCTAATCATGATAAGATTTATTGACTGATCAACGGATGTGTATACAGCGTGGATCGTAACGACGGACTTTCCCGCAAGAAGCAAATTTTTAAGCGTTTGTACTTAATTTTTTCTGAATAAACTATGTTAATATTTTTAACCGTTTATAAGTTAGAGCTCATCAAACTTTTGCTCAAAAAGCTGGGTAGTCCAACTCTAACTGAGAATTAGATCGATGACCTGACCAATGAAGGTCAATGCCATCACCAGAAAACAATCTCTTGAATGACGACAGGAAACACTATCACCGGAAAGCCGAATTTTGCTTGAACAAGAATAAGTAACACTGACATTGAAAAAATATCGACAAGTAGGAAATACGGAGCGATTTATTTTTCACATCCAACATACTATTAAGCATTCAGGTGATTAAGTGAATAGGTGCCGCAAAGTTTTTTTTTTTACCTATTTCCTTGTTTCCGCCCAGGCCAAGTTGGTTCAGTCCGGGTTGCACAGGGCGGTTCGACAACACTTCGGGAGCTCAAATACCGCGAGCCATTCGGTTGCCTCTTGGATACTGCAACAACGCGTCATTGCTTTTACGAGTACTAATAATTTACTTTAAAAACAAAGTTTTAACCGACTTCAATTTAGTACTCCGCCAAGCCACGAGAACATTTCCACATTTATTTTCCAATTTACCACATGAACTGGTTTCCGAGAACAAATGCGTTGATTATTAGAGAAAAAAACCGAATTGCTGTATGTAGGCTGATGATATTTGAGGACTTCCGTCGATTCCACAAGGATCACCTTTGGCACTTCATTAGTTGCTATTTCAACAGAATCTTATCAGAATCTGTGATATACTTTTGTGCTTTTAAGTACATAATTGAGGAATTCCATAAGTCAGCTGTGGTCTTCATCATCAATTCCACTCCACCAAATTTATGATTTCTGGGTGTAAATACACGAGTTATAATATAAAATACCAAAATCAATACACGCGTGCCTAATATAATTGAGGAGTTCCCTCAATTTCTCATAGATCCCATCATCCAACTGAATTTTTGAAAAAATTGGGACGCACCTGGAAGCAATACTTACCAACAAAAAAAATTACGAATCGGCTCATCAATGACGGAGTTCTGAGGTAACAAACATTGAAAAAAAAAAAGATAAAAATAATAATAAAAAAAAAACAACCAATCTGAGAACCGCCTCCTTTTTTTTGAAGTCGGTTAATTAATTTAATAAGGTTGAAGTGTGTAGGAGACGGGCTAGTAACCTTTCATTGCAATATCGTTAAAATTTAATGTGCTCTGCTTACCCCTTTTCCGAATACTACTAAGGCGTGTATGTATGTTAAGTATGTATTGAGTCATTTTACAGCTTATATCTGTATAAAAATCTTAATTTTCCCATACATTGCAATATTGAATTACATACATCGTAATTTTCTCTCGGACCATTTTCACTAAAGAGCCCGATAAATTACATTGAGAGTTTATTTTCATGATTTGGTAAAGGGTCAACTTATATGAGTTCTGGTTTTGTATGGTGCACAATTCTTTCTAATTGCTTGCCAACTTTTGTTATTTGCTGCCGATTTCGAGCACGGGAAGTTATTTGGATTCACAGATTGTGTTTGTTTTTTACGTGTAAATTTTGCAGCAGAAGTTAGATTAAATTAGGTTTGGCTTTGTTATGCTGGTACCTAAGTAAGGATACTTTGAAAATTAATAGAAGAAAGCATAGTAAACACTATATTTAGCATAAAGACACTATTGAACAGGTTGGTTTATCGTTGTTTCAATTAAAAGAAGAAGATAACTTGAGTTCAGATAAAGTGATAATTTGATAAAAGTTTTTCCTGGCAGTCTTTATGACATTGACATGACTATCCTCACAATCTTTATGACCTGGTCAATGAAAAAATATATTTTTCTGGACATTATTATTCACCAGTTGGAGTCTTTACTGCTTAATCATGAAAAACTAGATTAAAAATATTCACCCTTAAATTTTTTGACGATCACGGTGAAGTCGCAAAGTGGATCATAATCATAATACAACAAGTAATTTCAAATATCGTATTGCAATCGCGCTCGCCCAAGTCCTTCAACGTTTCTCATTCAACTGGTCGGCAGTGTTGTGTAAAAGCCTTTCGCTGTCATCTCTGCGCCAACCCCTGTCAAATTATGATAGATTGGATTTTACGTTGACAAGCGATTGACTTGTTATTAGCAAAATATGCATTCCATATGATACGAGTTTCATACGAGATTCGTGCGCCGTCCGCCGCGCCGCGCGGACGTGCTCCGGCCGACCACCTGCGCCGTGATACTTCTCCGGCCGACCACCTGCGCCGCTTCACTTCAGGCTGTCATTGTGACATGCGCCCATCTTGGATGGAGCAATTTCGAAGCAGATGTTCCCGCCTTGTTGAAATAAGGTTACGTGGGTCTGGGGTTTAGCTGTCATTTTCATGGCTCGGCATTAGTAGGGGGGGACCTTGCGCTGTCGGTTAGGTACGGCAGTCAGGGGAACCCGTAGAACGTGTCGGGTTGTGGGGGTGTTCGGTTGGACTTCGGGCCTGCTGGGACCCTCGTTTGGTCATGCGCTCGCGGCTCGGTATTAGTAGGGGGGGACCTTGCGCTGTCGGTTAGGTACGGCAGTCAGGGGAACCCGTAGAACGTACTGGGCTGTGGGTGTGTGGCTGGACGTTGGTCCCGCCGACTGGATGTTCATCTTTGGCGGATGATCCTGCTTCTTTCTCGGACTGGACAAACAAACTGGCCCTCGTCAATCGGGCGCAGTTTCGACCTTACTTCGTGTTCGTCGGGACTTCGCGCAGGAGACGAGGAGCTTCACTGCGTGGCCCTGCATCTCGCCGGGACTCACCACTGCAGCCACGGATGGCTGTGGAAGCAGTGCAAACCGCACCGTGAGGCCACGCCCCCTGCGGCGGGGGGGTTGTGTGCCTCCGGGTCGCCACGATATTCAAGATAGAAGAGAGTAATAAAGTAACTCTAGCGCTGTTATGTTAGTGCCTTCTATGTTAAAATTTTATTTTTAATAAAGTTTCCCCTTAGCTTAGGCTTTGTTAGGATTAATGTAGTTTTAGATTAATGTTTTTCGCGTTGGCCTTCAGCCGCGCCGCACTGGCTCTTAGCCGTGCACAGTTAGGGCAATTAGTAAAGGGCCCCTTCGGGGCCCAACTTGAGAAGCCAGGTAGGAAAAAAAAAAAAAAAAAAAAAAAGCAAAATATGCTTGTGCTTTCTCCAGTATCACCATAAATAACAGATCAACTTGGTTTTTAGTACCTGCTGCCCGCGACTTCGTATTACGCGTATAAATTATAAAAGCCTATGTCTTGTTCTGTTGTCTATAGGCTGCATTACTGAAAAATATTGTGAAAACGTGTTTAGTAGTTTTTGCGATCGTACATGCATACACCGGTTTCGCGGGGGCAAAAATGTACGAGTGCTAGTGATTAATTAAAAATCGACTAAGTTTATCGACATCGATAAAAATAAATTTTTAACCATCATTATCATAACTAAACTAATGGCTAAGTTTGAATACGTTTAACTGTGTGCAAACCTCTTTCATATATTAAGATTACGTTTGAATCCTCAGGGCAAAATTATTCACAGAAAACTTCAAACAGTGTTAGAGAAAAACGTCAGCATTTCAACTTTAAAAACATTAAATTATTTGGTATCCGGAAAAGAAATAGAACTGAGTCATATAGCAGAAATTCATCAATACTATAAATTGTTTGAATTTGCTCCAATTACTACAGTTGACCTAGAAAGGTCATTTAGTTGGCTAAAATGGATATTGTCACCCAGGCGACGAAGATTAAAGTCTGAAAATGTGGAGAAAATTTTGATTGTATATTATGAAAATTATATTAAATATTAAAAAAGTTAATTACGCAAAAAGTTTATTTTTGTGTATGTAGTTTTCTTCTTCATTCAAATTCTTGAAATTACCCAACGGTTGTACCTACGTCATTTTTATCGATATCAACTAATAAAATTAGTTAAATGTGTCCTCGCACTATTAAACGTCAGTACAGATTTGCCCCCGCCAAACCGGTGTATGCATGATCACTGGGCTGGTAGTACAGTGCAATTTCTATACCTACTTTTGTCATAGAACGAGCGAGTTCATCGCCAACAAACTGCTCCGCAGTTTGGCGAAATGATGTATTTACGGTACACATATTTTATATTTTCATGATAATAAAAAAGGAAAACATGGTTTAAAGTTCATTATTATCAGGATTACAATACATAAGATATTGGGTATGGGTATGTGCAGAATAAAGACAAGCTTAGGTATAACAAATGTATTGTGAAGCAGTTTTTTTTATTTAGCTAAGCCAGGGGTCGCCAACCGGCCTTACTTGCGGCCCGCGAGCCTCCCTAGCTGTTTTGTATGTAAAGGTCGTTATTTAATTAGAATTTTTAAATTGCCTGTCAAAGTCACAAAATATGAAGAAGTGCGGCTCGCGTCAATTTCGTTAGCGACTATATGGCTCTTGCTTCTTAAATTATTGCCGACCCCTGCGTTAGTCTATGAGACTTTATGGGTCCTCGCAAATATGAAATCAATACTGACGCCTGACATTTCAACACATTTTATAAACTAAAAGAGATTATATCTCTTAAAAAATTACTAATAGACACACACTTCTTATCCGTCAAAAAAGAAAAATATAATGTTTCTGAAAAAAGTACAAGCTGTAACTGCCGACTGTAATTTTGTTGCACAGTCATCAACTATTCAAGCAGATAGGCATCTCATCTTTCAGCCACTTGCCAGTAGGCACTGGTTTTTTTAGTACAACTTACCTGCAAACAGTTCAAGTTAACGGACGAATCCTGACGCAGGCATCCTCTTGTGAATGAAAAGGAATCAGTTCAGAAATGAAAACCAAATCTCATAAAATTATTAGGTTCCAACCACACCACCGTGTCAGCAATGCTATAGTTACGCGGCCAAAGGATATGTATAACCACTGCCCAAGTTTGGCCGTCCATTATTTACAGCTTCTGACTTTTGAGAGGGTTCACAGTAATTAATCAAACCTTAGCGCGACTACTGCCCGTCTCACTCGGTGACAGGCTGCGATGGAACTTCTTGCGATACGTGTTTGGCGTCATGATTTTGAGGACCTTTTACTGTAGAGTTGTTGGCGACAACATCGACTTGAACGATAGGAAAGTGACAATTTAACCAAAAAAGAAGGCTTTTCCGTACTATTTTGATTTTCAAAGAATAGACACAAGTTTTTAAAGGAATAATTCCAGAGATTAACCCCTCACATACAAACGTACAAATATATTTCTATTATATTAGCATTAGTATAAAATAGATATATAGCACGGGAAAGGTAACTAACAGTAACACTCGACGAACAGCAACACTATAAATGTTAAATGAACGTTTATAGCGTAGCTGGGCTTCCATTCAGCGACAAATAATTCTGTAAATATTTATTCGTTATCCATATATTTTTAGCTATTTAAAAGTGCGTCCCACTGTTACACAATTAGTTACGCGTGTGGGAGAGAAACCGTAACTTAAAAACTGTAAGAATAAATCGTGTCAACAAACGCAAGGAAAAAACTGTACCTATCTCATTGTCAGAGCACAAAGTTGTTTATTGCTTACGTTCGTTTGAGAGAAATAACTCCGTTTCGGATAGAGTATACCTACTGCTGAGATTTTCTAAAGAAAGCTGCATCTAGTAATATTTTTATCTTGTCTTAGGTAGCATGGAAAGAGAGTTATCATTCAGTAAATTGGACACAACATTTTAGAAGGACCAAATCAAAAATACAGATGTCCAAAACACATCCGTAAACATAATTTAAAAAACCGGAAAAGTGCAAGACGGACTCGCCCACCGAGGGTTCCGTATAAGGAGTATATTTTTAAGAAATCACAAATGTTTCGTTTTCTAATATTTCCCTGTAAGAAAAAAAATATGAGAATAGTTATTTGTTATGCAAGGCTGCAAAGTTGTTGTTTGGCGCAAGTGCTTGTATTGAAAGCCGAGCTAGCGAAGGATTGTAAGATTGAACCATGAGCGAAGCGAATGGTTCAAAAGTACAATCCTGAGCATAGCGAGGCTTTCAAGGCACGAGACGCCAAACAACTTTGCTGCCGAGCGAAACACACAACTTTTCACCTCACCACCGCGAGGAAAATTGTGAATGTAATGGAAGTCATTTGGACCTTATACTCATTTTCAATAAAGGTTTGTTTACATCTCATCAAGATTTAGCATTTTAAAATTATTAAATGTAACATAATTTTTTTTATATCTTTAAATAACTCCACGCTCACCTAACATACTGACACTAAAAAAGTCAAAGTATTGTTGGGTACTCACGGGTAAACTAAGGCTCAAATACGCTTATTTAACTTTTTCCGCTAACATAGCAGGCATTAAAATTCATATATGTATATCTTCTGCACTAAAATCTATAAATAACCACCATTATTATGGTTTTACTTTGACTTTAGAACAGAAACACAATTAAATGTAGGTAATTAGGTATATGAGTTTTTTCTTAAATTAAGTTTTCAAACGGTGCGTTCCAAATTTGGAAGAAGCGAAAATTTTGACAATTAAAACTATATTTTATCATTATTTATTCGTATTGTATCCTTATAAGTCAGTCTAAATATTCATATTTCGTATGTAATTAAGAAATAATAAGTATTATTAATTTAATTTTATCAAAATAATAACAATAAATTATTGGCATAACA
Source organism: Epinotia ramella (assembly GCA_947578815.1). Lineage (NCBI taxonomy): Eukaryota > Metazoa > Arthropoda > Insecta > Lepidoptera > Tortricidae > Epinotia > Epinotia ramella. Next base: position 20,358,768 of record OX388202.1, read on the forward strand.
CCATCAGTTTCTGAACGCAGTATAATGACCTCTCATTCTGTATAGAAAAAAGTTGGATCTCGCGATTGACCGTCACGTTCCAAATTCAAAAACTCTTTCCACGCTAGCGGATGAAATGGGCTTTTGGGCGCAGATTTTGAGCGATAAAGCAAGCCTTTTCGAGCCGGTGAGGTGAAAAATATTTATTATCCTTAAAAACACGGTGTTAACTTGTAGCTAGTATAAGACGATAAGTATTACTTGCCTAATTTCATAGTTTTAGGTCAACGGAAAGTACCGTATACATTTTGATTCCCTGGAGAGTGTCGAAATATAAGTACGTTTTTGCGGCATAAACGTCCGTATCTTTTTTTTACGTTAACCTAGAAGTTTGATTTGGAGATAAAGGGTCTCGACAGGCAGATAAGCGGACAACAAAGTGATCCTATAAGGGTTCCGTTTTTTTCTTTTCAGGTACGGAACCCTTAAGACAATACCCAATACCGAAACTACTTGTGGCTTACAGTATGCCTCCGAACAAATAGTGCCACTACGAGTTCATAATAACGTTTGTTACCAATGTACTAAGCATTATTAGTAGTCCTAGTCCAGTAATTACCGAGATTAAGATACTACCCAGATGTGGTTTATTAGGTACCGAATGACTACTGTATGTAATTGTTTGTCACGAATATATATTTAAAAGAATTTGATTTTTTTATGGAGAGAATATTAACCAGCATCATGTCCATCAACTTATGTATATCGATTAGATATAATCGATGCAGCTTCATTTTCCGATACATGAATTATATATATGGAGTAAAAATACTTATTTGAAAGGCTTTATTATTTTCACCTCAGCAACTCGAACAAGCATATTTTCCTGCGTGAAAACAGTGTGCAAAATGCGATTTTGCTCACTCCGTGAGACAAAGTAACTTTTTAATTTTGATGCGGAGCACTGACATTTCGTCGTATGGGGTCTATTACAAGTTCAGAATATTTGAACTTTATTAGCTCTGTCCCTTTTATTCCATTACGAAAAAAGGAAATAGCAGACGATCAATCCATAGTTCGACCATCGAATTTCAAAGTAGACCCCCAAAAAGCGCAAAACAAGTAACACGTTCGAAAACGATCAAATTAACAAGTTAAAATTATCAAAATAATTATACAAAGGAATTTACAATTGAAGAATATTTAAATAAAAGATCTCAGAATAAACTTCGTTTTTCATAATAAATAGTTAAACGTGAATTTTATTACGCTAGCTAATGAATAATTTTAGTTTAAATAATCTAAAATTCTATGAACGTATACCACAGATGCAGTTTCCGAACGCAAGCGCGGGGCCCCGCCCCTTTTAAAAAAATGCGCGCTGTTAATTTGTTTCAGATTTTGTTAGACGTATATTATTCTTGCGTTATTGATATTGGTTTTAAATATAAAAACTACTAGGATAAATCAATTCTGGGTCATTGTCAGTCAGTAAAACAAAAATCGTCTTTTCAGTGGGCAATAGTTAAGGGCTTATGTTTATATATAATATGTTTTTATCGCATAGAATTATAGAAGAGGCGACGCCGTTTGTGCGGATTCAGAGTTCAACCAAAAATTAGGCTTTAGAGCCCTTAACTTTGGCAATGTCCACCGAAAAGACGCGAACCTAAATCTGACAATGACCCTTCTCTATCTAACTAGGAAATATAGTGAAGTCAGTGTCGTGACGAATGCTTTAACAACGGTACGGCTAGTTTTTGGTGTGCATGCGAGATAGTGATACACGTAATATCCGTAGCCGTCTTAACGTGTTTTTGTGTTATGTTATAAGTTTTGTATATTGTTATGTATGTTAGTCTGTAAGGTATTTTGTAAATATGGGCCTTCTTGCCCGACTCAAATAAATAAATATGCTAATGTTAAATAACCTTGTGATAATAATAAATATTTCAAAAATATCTCGAAGATATTAGTAAAATCTGTGAACTTTAACAATAATACGATTAGTTATTAGTGATGTGTTATTGTCACGCGACACTCGTATCTATAGATACTGAAATATCCTTTGGTTTCTCGCGCCTTGTCGCGCCTTTCTATAGTATTGACTATCGGCACGGCCGGCGCTGAGGAGTTAAAACAAGCATTATTAACGAACGCCTAATTAAGTTTTCTTCCTGAATAATCTTGAGACAAATAGGTACGTGATACTATGATATATTTTTTAATGTGAATATGTTCTCACTGCTGAGGTGAAAAGTTGTATGTGTTACTCGAGGGCAAAGTATTTGCATCTCGTGCTTTTGAGTCCTTCGCTGCGCTCAAGATTCAAACTTTGAATCACTCGTTACGCTCATGATTCAATTTAAAAATCTTTCGCTTCCTCAGAAACCAAAATCAGCACTCGCAGCAAAAACAAACTTTGCTCTCTTGTTGCACAAATAACTATTATCTAGTGGCTAAACACATAATTGCACCCGTCATAATTGGAACTGTGTCTGTTATAAAACATAATAATTAAGTTGCCTTGTTTTGTTTTCCTGCTCGGAAAGGCAAAACGAATTTCCGAAACTCTCAAGGGAATACTTCCATATTTTCTTTCCGTAGTGACGTAAATACGAATATTATTACGAGTATTACGCATCTTGCGGGGATCGGTTCTCTGCACTATTTATTACTATGTTATTGTTATTGTACCCGGTTATTGAAATGAACAATTATGAATAAATATTAGCACTAAAATGATTGCCCAATACAAAAACCACTACTCATGCAAATTTCGCTATGGTCGACCCAGAGCATATAAATAAAAGACCGAAATCTTATTCCATTCGTATTGGAAGCGAATAATACTAAAGAATATGTACAATATATATATACCTACAATATATCTATACGCGTATTGTGTCGATAACTTTATTGGTAGCGTTATGACAATAGAGAATAAAGGAAATTGAATAGTAAAGGAAAATCCGACAAAAGGTCAGGCTTGAGAGATAACAGGGGTTGTATATTTTATTCGGGCAGATTGAACGACACTACAATAGTAATATTGTAAGGCGAGGTTCAGTCGCACTCGAGTGGCCCTTGGGCTAGCTTGATACTTGTGTTATTGTTGACTATGAACTAAAGTGCTGAATGTTGACCTACTTTGAACTAGCTTTTTCGACCGCACAAGTTGGCTTTTCTGTTCTATTCGTATTTTTTTAATTTCAAGCTTTAACTTTCGTCTAGTAAAGATAAAATATCTGTGCTCATCTTGGTCGTTAAGGAAGTATAAATAGTAGGGCAGTTTCATGTGATAATTTTTTTTTCGAGCACTCTGGCTCAAGTATCCTTCTAGCCTGCTCTGTTTTAATATTTAGTGAAGGATATACTCGTATATGCGTCGACTTAATTTCCTTATTTTTTTTAAATACATACTAACGCAATGTTTTTATGTATTCCTTTCAATATTTTATCGATCCCCATCTGAATGTTGTATTAAATATTTTTGTATAAAAAATACTTTAGTTGTTTTGAGTTCACCAAGGACAGAACGTTTACTTTAGACCTAATTCGATTTGTATAAGTTTGTCCCCTCCTCAAAATGATTTATGGGTATTTAATGCCCATTGGAATTTAATTGAAATTATCTCAGGTATTGTTTAAAAATCAATCGGAATCTATACCTACAAATACCATTTGAACAATTTGGTATCTTATTTTAAGTACCTAGTTCTTTAGTTCTACGGCAGCAAAATGCGAATTATATAACGTATAAAAAATTCATTCGTATCCACATGTGTATATGAATAGTTCAAGAAATTCATACTCATACGCGCTAATGAGCCACACTTATTCCTATTTACTGGAGTGTGAGAATCTAGCCTTTTATTTAATTTAATTAAGACTCATTTATAAAAGCTTATATGTAGTATAGACGGCCTATCCAAAATAGGTAAAAGCACTAAAATACATAGAAAAGTTCCAAGACCATGAAACAAATATTCATGCTAAAATGCTCGATGATAAAAAGTAAAATGTAGTTAAATGTGTGTCTTGTTCAAATATTTTCCTTCGCCTTAATTTGAACCCAGGACCATCACCCCTTCTGACCTACCCACTGGGCTAAACTGGTCCTCGTTTGTCTTGATTGTAGTTGGAAATGAGCAAGATATTGAACAACCTTTTTTTTAAAAAAAAAACCGTGGATTTCAGAATCGTACACGTCCCAGTCGTTTGTGTGGCGTGACATATTATATTAACCTTCAAAAATACGTGTACGTGCTATTATAGCATTTTCTTTCTCACGATCAGGTGTTCGCAAGCTCAGCGCAGCCCTAGCGAACGGCGCCCGCACCGGCACCTGGCGCATCGAGGCCCGCTGCGGCGGCAGCTCTGCGCGCGTCGACCTGACCGTCGGCTCTGGCGCCGGCAACACCGCACCGGCCGCGTCGGCCGCTGAACAGCATTACGTTGAACTGCGGTTCGCTGACAGCATGCGCAGGAGATACAAGCCTGGACTACCGTTTGTTGGAAGGGTGAGTGTCGTGTCATGTTCATGTTTTTTTTAGTACCTACCCCCTGTAACTGTAACTGTTTCACCTGTAATGACATTATCATTATTGTAGCGAAATAATACAATTTTATCTACGCACATATCATTAGTGCTCTAAAATGCGTTCAGAAACCGTAGGAAATGACCAGCATTATTACAACCAATTTTACTATGAGAACTTTCTTGCCTGTGGTAGTAGATAAATCTGTACTGTAATTACAGATTTTTGTAAGGTTATGAGTTTAAATTTGGAACAGCTGTCAAAACTCATGTGGGTCTCTATTCTAGGATCCATAGATATTAAAACAGTTATCAATGCGAAACGTCAATTCAGTATATATAATATATAAACCGCACGACATTTGATCAAGAGTGACATGAGAATAGGGACTTCATTCGTTTGTCTATGATTAAAAAAAACATTCGTCTTGACGTAGGATCGAATTGCCGCCGAATTATATTATAAAAAAAATAGAATTGTGAAAAGTTGTTTGTAATTCACATTTTAGTTGAAAATATGAGTAGTAGTGACTCCGAGAACGATATGAACACTCCGCCGGATATCGTAAATGCAGCCACGATTGCAACAAAGATATTTTACAAGTAGCACTATAGTAGCAATGCAGGTCATTTTCCTACGGCTTCTGAACCCATCTTAGATTACTTATGATATGTGTGTAGATAAAGTAGTGTATGCAACTGTACATAATTTAGCCTTAAAACACTCGTGTGATACTATTATGAAACTCGCTAACGCTCGTTTCATAAAACCACACTCTTACTTTAAGGCCTCTGATTATGTATCAGTTGCATAAACTACTATTATTCACCCGCATCTCCGGCATTACGACAACCATCGCGCGAACCATGACCGCGATGTACACAACTAAAAGTGTAAAATGTTACTTCAAATAATATACCCATATCTTCCTTAATAATTGATTGATTGACCATGAAAAAGTGTCGCAAGTAACAGTTTTTGAGTAGGTGCCACCGCATTTAGACTTACTTACCGCATTTAGACTAAATAGGTCGAAATGCATTAGTGTAAGACACATCGTGAGTTTAAAAAAAGATCGGGTTGCACTCCGGGAGTGCCGGCAGAAGTGAAAACTTAATAACATTGTAACAGTTTTTCGATCAGGTCACGTGACATCTTACGGTGTCACCCTAAAAATGAATTTGACGCTTTATAAACAATTATCAATTATTTAGGCGAACGGGCCGCGGGCGCGTTGGGTGCGACGGGCCGCTCGCCCGTCGGCGGCGGCAAACAAAATACCAATTTGTTTTTGCCATTGCCAAATATTTTTCAATATTTTTATAGTAGAGAGGCCAATTAGAAAAAAGTCGTCAAATAACGAAGTTCGTTTGACTGAAGAGGTTCCTACCAACAAGTGGTATCGTTGGATTCAGTGAGGTCTCCTGAGTATGAAAAGTGCTGTTGTCGCTCTATAAAGGTGTGGAGGGGATAACTATGACATCACAAAGATGACGGCGAGTAATATCAAATTTTATCAATTATACTCAACGTATTTGAAAGAATGAGGCATCAAATGAAAGCTATCTAAACCGCTAATAAAACATGTTATACAATATAAAATGTACATCTTACAATAAAAAAGTCACAATTAAATAAACATTTTTCTTGAAACTCACCTTTTTTTTCAATGCAATAAAATATATGAAGGAGGCGTTATCGTCAAAAAATACTTCATATAAACGAAAATGCTACATTTATCCTTTATACAATTATTTTTGAATCATTGGAATCGGGTCATAAATAAGTACACTTCGGCTATTTCACCACGGGCGTGGCGAACAACGCGACGCGTGCGCGAGGGTTGCCGAGCGCGAGTGTGCGCGGTTTCTTGAGTGTACCTCCATAACTACTTAACTGATTTGGACAAATGAGATATCATTTGAGAGTTATTTGAATTCTTAATGAAACTTCTTTAATAGCCAAAACTTTAGCATTTATGTATAAAAAAAAGAAGCAAAAATTACAGAAATGAAAATATTTTCACTGTTTAAAAAAAAAAAGAATTAAAATATGCAGTTCCCATAAAAATATTGTAACTTAATAATAGCTACATAATATGCTCTCTACGATAATCGTTTTGAATTTTTAGGATCGGATGTAAAATAAATAAACTGCGTTCCAGTGGCGTATTAGCTAGCACGGGTGGCACCCGGTGCGGATATTGTACTTGTCACCCCTAAATCAGTCAAAACTGTTAAAATGGGTAGGTATTTATAAAAATATCTTAAAATATGCACTTCCCAAAAATTTATAACTAAATAATAATATATTTTCTACAATAAACTCTTCTAATTTTTTAAATCGTTCCATAAACAATTAAACTATGATCATTTCACTATGGACTTCGAGTAATAACTTTGGAGCTAAATAATTGGATCAAAATGATTGAAATGCGAGAAAAAATTATGATTATAATTATTTATCCGGATATTGTTTGTCCGAAAACTTTTCATATTTTTATGATTTCTCTATGAAATTTGTATATAAGTACAAATGTGATTGTCAGATTATGTCAACGCAAAAAAAACATGACTGCCATTTCATAGTTATTTTCATTAAATATCATACAGTATGCTAAGAAAGCTGCTACTACTGCTATGATTATTTTCATCAAGAGGTATACATTTTTTATTGCAACTCTAAAATATGCGGAAAACGTTCTCGACAAATGCCGACCCTTGGCACAGACCCATTTGAATTACAAATGTTCTGTGCTGATGAATTAATCTTTGAGATAACAACAAGCAGTGTATTGAAACGCTTACATTAACACAATACAATTCTATATCTTGGTTTTGCCGGTGTTTGCGTCGTGAAGTGGTTTGAATCTGGACTTAAAATACTCATGCTCATGCGATGCTGAAATGAAAATGTATATGGATCCCTTGGTGCGCGAGTAAGAATTAGATTTGTCACATTTTTTCTTAATTTTATCTAAAAACTTGCACTTTTTGCGTCTTACTTCATTTATAAGCTTTATTTACCTTACAGACATTACTAGCCCCCAAGAGACCGATTCCACGGCAACATTACATTTTAAAATGTCCCTAAACTTGTTAAGTCATGATGCGGCTTAATGGCACACTTTTCAAAAGAATACCTTCCGTGCAACGTTGGTTCAGGGAACAACTCTGATAGGGTTGTCACTGATATTGATCAGCATTTGTAACTGCGTCTTTGTACTTTTAACTTTGTGACGTTTGTGTACTTTTACTTCGTTTCACATGCATTTGAAATACGGTGGATGAGTGTTTGGAATGCAGTTATATTTTAGAAGCTTTCGATGCAAACACAATTTCTAATAAATTATGCCTACTAAATAGGTAAAGGATATAAAGTAGCCATCAGCTTTAAACTAAGCTACGATATTGACGGTAAACTCCATCCAAATATGATTAATTATAACGTTTTCATAGCGCATGGGTTAGTAGGAGTATGGGTAGGTACTAGGTACCTAATTGAACCTATATTTATTATCAGAACCTGGTATATGGTGTATAGGTATATGAACATCAATTAAGTACCTAGTACCTACCCATACTCCTACGAATTTAAAGACTCGCACTGTCGTCTGACTACTCTGACTGACTAACCTATGCGCTATGAAAACGTTATAATTAATCATATTAGGATGGAGTTTACCGTCGATATCGTAGCTTAAAGTTTAAAGCTGATGGCTACTTTATATCCTGTACTGTGTCGGGTACTTACGCATCTTATTACAAACTCCGAACGTTCTTTTTTCACCCAACAACCCTAGTCGATGTATAGAACAAATGATAACGAATGTCGACTCGTTAGCCTCGGCTTGGTTCGCAGGAACTTTTGAGGGTAGCTCCTTATCCGAGCTTGGCAAATGCCCCGTCGATGTTAGTGTTGATGCGGTTTCTATTTTTTTTGTTATATTCAAAATATTTTTGATGAATATGATCAGTTGGCTCATATCTTGTTAATATCAGAAAAGTTTTTCCTTACCTTTTTTGTAACTATTTAAAATCGTACATTAATTGAGTTTTGTTGCTGACAAAGGACGGAACATTAACATTTCTCCTCACCCATACTTAAATAGATTAAAGTGTAGTTAAAGTTTTTCATTTAAATCAATTGGTTTAATTTTTACACAATTCATTTAGTATTTTTGCTGTTAACTTTCGCGAATCCGCATAATGCTAAGGATGATGATGATGATGATTTATCAAATAATACCGTTAGTGCTGCCACCTATCTAAAAATAATGCGAGTGTAAACTACTTTCAAGATTCATTCACGAGACTGAAATAAAACAATATTATGTTGCATAAAATTGATTGTCATCATTTTATTTAGCATAACAGCCCTTGGCAGAATCATCATTTCGCAGAATTACTTTTCGCATAAATTTCATTGCATACAGTCATTTCGCATAACAAACGGAAGCGGGAGCTGCTCCCGCTTTCGTCTTCTAACCTATTCGCGATCCGAGTCGGTTTTGCCACTAAGTCCCTGTTCCCTACTACCTACGTGATTCGTGAAATTCCGCAGTAATAGGTATTGTACAATTTAGAGTGCAAGTTAGTATTTTTGATAAACAATTCGTAACGTTCTCGCTTGGCTCGCGCGTTTTAGGGTCGTCGCTTCGCTCGTCGTACCTACACCGACCTGCCTTAGAACACTTTCCGCGCTAGTTGTCGTCTAGAGCAGCACGGTTCAATATTTGCGCGGCTTCGGCGAAACGTTTACCTATTCTGGCGCATAAAATTATGCAAAAATAAAGTCGGTGATATTAGTTGTATGCTTCAAGAAATTATGCCAGATAAAGGGAACCCAAACAAAAACACTATATAGTTGAAATTATTGTTATTGAAAAAGTATTTTTTTACCCAGGCATTTAATATTCTATCCCCGAGTTTCCCAGAAGATCACGTAATAAAACAATTTTCTCAAACATGCTCGGAAATGTACGCGTTAATATCACGAAATGAAGACGTGAAGTTTCTTGTTTATGGCTCCCTACATTACTTCTTGGCCTTAGGCCAAGAAGTAATGTATGAAAACCCTAAGTAAAACCATTATTGTCCGCTACTCTAACTTTTTAAATTTGCTTACTAATATTAAACTGACAAAGGAAAATTTACATACTGCCAACCACCACTAGACACTGTTAGCATACTTGCTTCATAAAAAAAATAAAAATAATCTATGGTACTATACTTTATGTGCGGTTAAACATGGTGCTCGAACGGCTTGTTCAAATGGCATGTTTAAAAAATAAAAAAGGCGCAAATGACCTATTATTTAATTGATTACCTAGTATTTATTTTAATTTTAATATTTCCTCACATCGTTTGAGAAAAGTACTATACAATCCTCGGCCGGAACAGGGATTGCTGGACTCGTTGTATTCGGCCTCGTCTACGACTCGGCCGTCTACCCCAATCTCGTCCAGCAATCCCTTACTTCACGGCCTCTGCAGTAATCTACTATTAATTTCTGTGAGAATAATCTATTTCCTCTGGCTGGTTCCACATCATTCTTTCCCACGTCTTGGCAACCGTACAATTTAATAAATTACTAAGGTCTAACGAAGAGCTTTTATATCGACGTGATTTTCTCCGCACCCCACATTGTATCGTTCTTTCGTTTCGAATTAGTGTTACTGCGGTGTTACGCGGATGCTACTGAATGACACTATTGATGTTTTTATGATAGATCGTACTCTTTAAGTATAACGTTTTTTAGCGCTTTCGTTCTTCATACATATTTCTTCCTTTCTAGCTAAAAAGCAGTAGGTTTGAACTCCACCCATCTAGACACGCGGCAGCGTGTCAAGCCAAGTTCAAACAAAGGAACTGGCTAGCCAGCGCCGAGTGTAATATTACATGAACCAATTGGTGCCACTTTTGACCCTTCTATAACTTAAAACCTCTTTAACGTAAACACATAAAACTGCGTGTGTTTAATTATATCGATAAGGACATCTAGAAGCCCAAATTTCATGAAGCTAGCTCAAACGGTTATAAAGATATGAAGGTCAAAAACTCGTAAATTTTAGCACTGACTGACTGACATATAGTACCTAAACCTAACCTACTTCCAGATGACCTAGAAGGATGAAATTTGGAATCCAGGTCGGTGATCGTGTGTAAGCGTAGGAAAAAATCGAAAAACCAAAAAAGGTTAAAAAATAGGGGAGTTCCCCATACAATTTTTTTTTAATTGTAGCGTTGGAACCGTTACAAGCAGATATTTGAAACTATCCCAATATATGTATTATTACATTTGCTATATAACAGAAATACATCTTACAAAGTACATCTCATTTTCCAAGATAATATAATTACCACTGTATTTTATATCGGAATCTGTCGCTGCCAGTTTTGGGTGGGAGCCAGGCCAGCCAGGCAGGTTGACTTAACCTAATGACTTAATTAAGGTCTGACTTGCCGACACAGTTTCACAGGAGCTTAAATTGCACAAGATTGGAATTTGCTTAGTTTTCAGAGCTAGGCTGAGGACATTATGCAAATACTTAAACAGTTGATAATTAAATATAGATTGGTTTCTGCCGGCGACTTTGTTGGGGTACATACATACATTATAACCTCTATATTATTCTTGTTCATAAGATAATAATTACATTAACCAACATCAAAATGAGTCACGTTATCCACGTTAATCACCTGACCCCGATCACCCAGGGGAATTAGCGGCAATAATTTTATATTCAACTAGGAAAAAAATATAATGTTCAGTTATGGCGCTTGCTACCGCGTCACGCTCGCTACGCTCGCGTGGCTCGCGCGCTATAGGGTCGCAGTTCACCTAACAATCTAACCATTTTTTTCCCCTGGGGGACCAGGCTAGGGGATTAGCGTGGACAAGAGCAAATGAGTTCAGTAGTTTGTGCATGAAAGAGTAACAATCAGATCATCGTAACAAAAACTCGCGATTATAGTATTAAAGTACCTAGCTAACACTGTAGGTATAATGAAACAATATTTGACAAGGAATGTGAAAACCTCGTTGTTTGCAGGTAGAGGCAATGAGTACGGAGAAAAAGGTTCGTGTTCGTGTGAAGTTGTATGATGACAAGACCGACATCTACAGCCAAGACATCGATATGTCTACCGGCGAAGGAGGCTTCGTTGTACCCACTGTGATGGCAGACGCTGCTTACGTCAACTTGCAGGTAAGAAACCTTTACAAATATAATATCTGTTTGATTCCAGAATGATCTTTCCACCGGTGAATACTACTTGGTCTAAGTAATGGCGGGGTCCCACGGCCCGCGTTATCGTTATCACAGGCCAAGCCGGATCGTGCCACGCCTGTGGATGCCAGTACCCAGTCCTCCCACAGGTCAGATCGCGCCAGGACAGACGGACGTTCCCACGGCCTGTTGTCGGTCTGGTCTGGCGCGGTCTGACCTGTGAGAAATCAGGCCGTGGGACACCAGCATATCCCATTAAAACTTTACCTCGATCTAAATAATACTTGGTTATCTATTATTAACTAAGTTTGTCTGTAGGCTAAATACTGGTATGTGCTGATACCACGCTGACACAAATTTCAAACTTACTTGAAACCACGCAAAAGCGTCATGGAGTTTGACCTATTTCTGGAGGAACAAACGTATTCACGATCGCGAGGCTTATTAGAATTCACCGGTGTTTACATGTTCTATAACTCGCTTTGAACATATAACCCGTAGGGTTTTTGTTTAACAAGATTTCCAAATTACGCGGCACACAATAGTTTCCCTAACCTGTGTACTATTTTATTTTTATGGCTAGGCTCCAAGTTTAGCTTTCATCTTGGCACATTCGTTCACGTAACAATATCTTGTACGGCAGCCAAATAGGAACTAGAAAATAAATGTAACTTTATTTTGTACCCGGCCGTTACTTTTCGGTCATAGGCAATATAGACCTTCGATTTTCTTCTTAAATCTTTTCTTCAATATTAAGTAACTTTGTAAAGGCGATTCTGTAGCAGTTTGATAATACGGTATAGCGCTTAGAGAAAAGGGAGGCTATTTTTATATGTTGTCTTTATCAGAGAAAGATTGTTTAAGAATTACTATATGTATTTACAAAAATAATGTTATACACAAAACGGTACGAAAATAGAACAAAGAGTTTATGGTTAAACATTACATGTATTCAGTGCACGAGCAAAATGCTTTAATGGCAAGATTTAGACAAAGCCGCCATAAATGTGAGCATAAAGTGCGTTAAAATAAATGAATGGCATGCTAATCTCAAGCCAGTGGTATATGTTTACATTATATGGGCCATTACTGTTTGTTCTCATTTGACTAATATAAGGGTTAAACATTTGTAAGACACACTACATTTGTACACATTTGTACTATTGAAACTTGCAACATAGTTCTAACAAAATAAAACATATTTTTTTTACATGTTAATTTTCAGTCTATTCTTCAAAATTGCTTACTTATAAAAAATAACACTACTGAGTTCATTTTTAACGTATACTTATGCAAATTGGGATAAGGAAGAAGTATAATATACATACAAAATATCCTGCGAGAATAGCGGTAGTGTACGGAGCTGCCCCGCACCCGCATAGGGGCCCCAGGGCACTTTCGTACAGTTTCCTTTTTTTAGGAAAACTAAGTACCTCAAAAAAATAGAAAAATGTTAAAAACAAAAAAAAAACAGTATGAAGAAATGCAAGCCTTAAAAAGTTTAAAAATTCGGCCGCGACCCCTAAATCTTATCCAAAAATAAAAATAAAAAACATACGTTATTTTTTCACGTATCAGAACAATACCTATAAGAAGAGGGTGCCTCAATGAAATTTCAATTTTACGATTTTTAATGACCTCCCTATTTGTCCCATTCAATGCACATGTAACTTTGTAATCCTATATAATTCTAGATACACTGACTGCATAATATATATTTATGCAGTTGGTGTATCTAAAAAACTGGACCGAAATTGCAAAATATTTTAGTTATTCCTTGATTTATACACTAATCACTATATGTATTCTAAATTTGAAGCTTCTATGTGTGCTAGAAGTGCCTTTTGTTGATCGCTTAGTGAGTCAGTCAGAGACAAAATTATGAAAGTATGACTAGTTATAATTTTAAAACTACGCGTTCAAATTGAATGAAATTTAAAATATATCGTGTTTATACAATGCCTGCTTGGTTACTGAAAATGTAGGCTTCTAGTTTTATCTACAACGAAGTTATAGGGGGGTCGAAAATGGTCTGAACAGCTTCGAGAAAAGTATGGTACGGCCGTGCCGCCGCTGTTTTGCTCGATTTGTCGGAGGCACTGCCGTGCCCCCAGATGAAAATATTGCCGGTAATACGGTTTCTGCTAACTTCACGAGCATGATGGTATAACATTTTCACCAGGCTATCATAAAATCAAGTGTTTTCAAGTAATGCATTATTTTATATCAACGAACGCCTTTTGCATATTTAACTCAACATCATCGTATATTTAGGCATACACTCTCATTCCATTACGCGGCTTGTACGGCTTAGCGACTCGCATGATAAACTCTTAAGCCGACCACAGCCATTCTTTACCGTCCAAAACTACGCATCAAGTACCCTCTACCCAACAATATGTCAACAGAGCACGACTAATGCGGCTCAGCCGTCCAAACAGGCCGTTCGCGCTTCAAACCTAATTTAGTTTAATCGGCTCATTAATTGGCCCTCTAGAAACTTGTGAAACTTCAATACCCCTGGGATACTCGAAACATAGAATACAAATGAGCAGATTTGGGGCTCGCTTTGGCGCGTAGACTCTGCGTTAATCCGTAGCAAAGATTTGGGCGGCCGGCGATAAGATTCGCCTTTATTGAGAGAAGGCGAAATGCACGTTGGAATGTTCGGCTTACTAAATAGTCTTCGTAGGTTTACAAATCAAAGCATTGATGCAGGCTGATTTACCTTTAAGCGTTTTATGAAAACTATAATCACTAAAAATTCACATAAATAAACATAGATTGAGCCAGTGAATGTAACGGCAAGTTTGAAATGACTACATATAAATATATAATTTAATATGTATTTATAAAATATTAAGCATATGTAAGTCTGAAACTAAGCTAGGCTTCACTTCGCACTTAAACACATACATCCAAGTCTCACAAACAATTATTATCTCGTACCGGCATTTGAAACTAGGACCAAGAGTTTTTCAAAGGCGCTCTGCCAACTAGACTTACAAACTAGACCGCCAGTACACAAACTAAAACCATTACTTCCTTTTCATTAAAATTATCTCATTATGGCAATTAATCAATATAAATAATGGATTCTCATAACCAAACCAATTCCAATAATAGAATATTCAATTGAGTCAATTTAAATATGCGCTATCCTAACATTGTTGCGATGGGTAGCAATTACATAGATTCGAAAATGGTTATGACGTCATCATGCAAATACATCACGATGGTGAACGGGATTGGCAATCCAGCTAAAGTGCTTTTAGGCTGTGATAACTATCTTATGAATTATTATGCGAACACACGTGGCCTTCGCCACATTTCCAAGCAGATTGGCAAGCATTTATAATATTGTGGTTTTGAAGTTTCCGGTAATCTTAGTATAATTTCGTATAAGGTGTAAGGGAACATAATTTCGCGTTAATAAATACGGATTAGATGCTAATACATTAAGACAAGATTAAAGGCAATTTATTGAAAGTATCCAGACGTTAACCAGAATTTGAAAAACAAGGTAATAAGAGACGAATAGGAATAGGTTGAAATTTTTACTCGAAGGGATGATTAATTAAAATTGTATTTAAAATTATACACTATCCTTACCGGCTAGGCTAATACAGCCATAGTGTCACATTATAAAAAGTTATTTTTTGGCATTATAACTTGAATGAAATCCGCTTGTCATCTGTGTGTCGCGAACTCGTAGGTACTTCGTAGCTAATGGCTTTGCTCATCTCAAATTAGTCGGGTTATTGTTGACCGAACACGAGCATGTGGCAGGTTTTAGTCAGGATTCAATTATAGCCGAGTTTAAAGGGATGAGCTGGAATAATTCGATAAATTACAGAAACTTCATACGTGATTTAAACGCGCGTAAACGTGTCACTAATGGTTTGTAATTGGATTACAAGTTATCGAGTGAATTAGTTACCGGGGTTTAGGTCGGAGACCGATCGGAGTGGCCCATCCGTTTCCGAAGCTACTAACCCCGTTCTAACCCTTTATTGAATAGCTACTTATTAGTTGAGGGGTTTTTTTGTATTTTGTTTTAGTCCTGCGTAGTACCAGGACTAGGACCAGACACAAAAAAAAACCTCTACTTATATTCATTTCTAATAACTGAACTGAATAATTTTTAGGTGCTAAGTCAAAGTATATCAGTATATTTTAACCTCCTTATAACTGAGCATTTCTACACAAGAACTGAATCAGCAAGGATGTAGTACTTAGGAATTTCTACTTTTCTTTTTACAATACCTTCCATTAAATCCGTTTTTCTTATATACCAATGTCTTAAGATTTATACCCCATTTTATCGGACTTTTTTTGTCCCACGCTTAATTTGGTCAGATAAATTATGCTAAGATAGAGACAAATTATCCGGCACTCCATTAAATCTGTAAAAAGTGAATGCTTTTAAGAAATTAGATAACTAATCTTTGTCTTGAGTTAAAAGGGGATTATGTCGAAGAAAAATGCTCGGCCCCTTTATACTGTTTTACTTTGTTAGCTGTTAAGGGGGTGCATTGGAAATTATCGCGTGTTCTGACTAGATTAAGAAACAACAAGGTCTGATTTTCAGATATATGACGACCGGTTAGCCTAGTGGGTAGTGACGCTGCCTACGAAGCTGAAGGTCCTGGGTTCGAATCCCGGTAAGGGCAAATATTTGTGTGATGAGCAATTTTGTTTCTGAGTCATGGAAGTTTTCTATGTATTTAAGTATTTATATCTATTATATATATCGTCGTCTAGTACCCATAACACAAGCCTTAATGAGCTTATTATGGGACTAGGTCGATCTGTGTAAGATTGTCCCCTAATATTTATTTATTTATTATATGATTCTTGACTATGTATGATTGCTTATCTGATTTAATCGATTAATGATTTCCTAAAATTACCTCTATAGAAAAAAAATCCAAAGTTGGGTATTTATTTTCCTTTTTTTACTCAGCCTACTCAAACAATATAATATTATTTTACAACACAATCAAGTTAATACTATACAGTATTTTATCACATCTAAAATCTCACGAAATGAAATGTAAATAAAACTTCAAGTTCAGTAAGTTGATGTTGATGTTGTTGATGTTGTGTAGGGACGCCTGGCCGGAAGCAGGCGGGCAGTCGATCGCTCGTCGCGTTCATTCAGCCCCATTCCCTAAGGTTGGAGCTTAGGGTTACTGTCCCGGCAGCATTCCCACATCACATTCTTCCATTCTTCTTGTGATCCTGCAGAACAGAAGGACATCTTTAAGGTTGACATCCCTCAATTCCCTCTCCTCTAACACATCTCTGCCGAATACTCCAAACCGCGGTGCCGCGTACATGGAGCATTCCGCTAGTACATGCTTACTGGTTTCTTCCTCCCCACAGTGTGGGCAGGAAGCGTCGTTGCTAATACCTATTATCTTTAAGTGTCTATTTAGAGTGTTATGACCGGTTATGATACCTGTCAACATTCTCAGGTTGCTCTTACCCAGTTTCAGCAGATACCTGGTTCTTTTATGATCCATACCTTCTATCATCATCTTTGTCTGTCTACATCCAGATGCTTCCCTCCATTCTTTTTCCCCTTCTTGTTTTTTTAGCCTTTCTATGACCCCCTTTGTGACCTGAGCCGAGAAAGGAAGGACCGGTTCTGGGCCTACGAACTCCCTTCCCGCTCCCTCCCTAGCCAGTTCATCTGCCTTCTCATTTCCCGCTATCCCCTGATGCCCTGGCACCCACGCCAACGTGACACCTGGGTTTTCTCCTAACTTATTAAGCTCTTCCTTACATTCTTTCACTAAGGCGGAAGTTACCGTTGCCTTACTCAGTGCCTTCAGTGCTGCCTGACTGTCCGTGTATATCACTACCCTTCCAGTCTGTTGCATTCCTTCTCTAATGATCTGTGCGCACCTCGTTATCGCGCACACTTCTGCTTGGAAGACACTAGCATACCTCCCCAGTGGGATGGATACTCTCTCTCGAAGCTTGGGTATAACTATACCTGCTCCCGCTAACTTCGTTGATTCCTTTCTAGATCCATCTGTGAAGCAGACCGTCATTGGGTGCTCGACGTCTACCTTCCAGTTGTCTCTTTCTCCTATATGTATCTTGTACTTTTTATCGAATATCTCCTGCCTCTTTATAAGGTCATTATTGGCTATCATCATGTGTATCTTCGATAGCGCCTCCTCCTGTATCAGCGCGTGTCTTTTGTCCACGCAGCTTCCTCTCCATTCTTTGCATGCTTTCATCCTGTACCACTGTTCCATGGCCCTTTTCTCCACTTCGATGCGCATTGACTTCATGCCTAGCAGTACTTCCAAGGCTCGTGTCGGGGTTGTTCTCATAGCCCCCGTCACCATTAGGCACGCTAGTCTTTGCACCTTGTCTAGTTCTTTTTGATACTCTTTTATACGAGCCCTATGCCACCATACCACGGCCCCGTATAGCACCCTGGGTAAAATGATCGCCCTATAGATCCAGTGGATCATCTCGGGCCTCAATCCCCATCTTCTTCCCACTGCCCTTTTACATTGGAATAGTGTTCTAATGGCTTTGGCCGATTGCTCCTTAATGTGGGTTTTATACCTGAGTGTGCTATCCAGTGTCACTCCCAGATACTTTACCTCCTTTACTATCTCTAGTTCTGCGTTCTGTATCTTTATTGGTTTTATGTCCTCCTTCTTCCATTTGTTAGTGAATAAAACCAGCTTTGTCTTCGTTGGATTCAAATCCAAACCTCTGTCTTTGCACCATCCTAACACCTCTCTGAGACCTCTGTTCATTACGTCTCTTATGATGTTTAGGACCGTTCCTCTCACCAATAGTACTCCGTCATCCGAGTAGGCCTGCATATACACACCTCCCCTGTTGACTGTCTTCACTAATGAGTCCAGTAGCAGACACCACATCAGAGGGGACAAGCAGCCTCCCTGCGGGAATCCTCTTCTCGGACTTATTCTTTTTGAGACCCCACCCAGCTCCGCTGTTATGTCTCGATCTTTTAACATTCTGCCAATCCATCTCGCTATTGCTCGATCGATTCCTTCTCTGTCAAGACTATTCTCCACCGCCGCAAAGGTTGCCTTGTCAAAGGCTCCCTCCACATCGAAGAAGCAGCCTAGTGCATACTGCTTAGTGTCTAGCGCTCTCTCGACCCTGACCGCTAGGTTATGCAGGGCGGTCTCCGTCGATTTACCTGCCATGTATGCATGTTGGTTCCCATGTAGTGGGTTCCTACCGCATTCCAATTTCTCTCTTATCGATTTGTCTATCATTTTCTCCAGAGTCTTTAGCATGAATGATGATAAACTTATGCTCCTGAAGGATTTCACTTCCTGGTATGATTTCTTTCCCGGTTTCGGTAGAAATACCACTCTCACCTGTCTCCATGCCTTCGGGATGTAGCCTAAGGCAAGGCTTGCTCTGTATAGTCTTGCTAGACTCTCTTTTATGTGTTCATACCCTTTTTGCAATAGCACCGGGAGTATTCCATCCGGTCCTGCTGCCTTGAAGGGAGCGAAGGATTTGATCGCCCATTCCATCATCTCCTCCTTCACCGTCCCCTCCGCAGCCCCCCAGTCTGGTATACCCAGCTCAGCCTCTTCTTCTGGTTTTTCTTCACAGTCTGGAAAGTGAGATCTCAGCATAGTTCCAAGGATTTCGCCCGGGTCCGTGATCAGATCTCCCTCTACTCTTAGGCTACCCAGTTGACACGTTCGCTCTCCCGCAAGCAGTTTCACTACCCGTGCCCCCTCAGCATAGCTTCGTACTTCTTCTGTAAACCTTCTCCAGCCTTCGCGGCTGGCCTTCTCTCTTAGTCTGGTGTACTCATTCCTCTCCTTTCTATATGCATCCCAACTATCAGTGTCATCCTTCTTTAAGGCGACCCTCATAGCTCGGCGCGTCCTCTTTCTTGACTTACTAAGTCCCTTGTTCCACCATGGCTGTCCCTTCCCAGCTTTTACCAGCCTTTCGGGACATGCCTTATGATAGGCTTGCATAATACTTTCTTTGAGTTTCAGTGCCCCTGTCTCCAGGTCCTTCATCTCTCCATATCTCTCCTCTGGTTTAACCAGTTTTGCTAATTCCTCCTCATACTTCGTCCAGTTCGTTTTGCGTGGATTCCTTACCCTCATCTCCTCCGTGCCACTCCCGATTCTGAAGAGTATCCTTC
Organism: Epinotia ramella; assembly: GCA_947578815.1. Lineage (NCBI taxonomy): Eukaryota > Metazoa > Arthropoda > Insecta > Lepidoptera > Tortricidae > Epinotia > Epinotia ramella. The sequence goes on from OX388202.1 coordinate 20,378,698, forward strand.
GGTGGTCAGACATGCTGTCCTCCTCATCCACTCTCCATCCCGTTATCGTGTCACAGATTTCTCTAGGTGCTAGGGTTATGTCAAGCACTTCTCTTCTGATCCTATTCACAAACGTCGGTGTATTACCTGTATTTATGATTTCCAGGTCATTGCTGGTGATGAATTCTAATAGCGATTCCCCCCTACAGTTGGTATCGGTACTACCCCACACCTCATGGTGCGCGTTAGCATCGCAACCCACTATAAGTGGAATTCTCTTACCTTTGTATCTCAGTACCGTCTCTTCCAGCTCTCTGGTTGGCGCCTCTCCTTCCCCTGGTAGGTAGCAGGATGCCAGCGCCACCTTGTGTCTTCTCCCATCTTTAGCAATGAAGAAGGTCTCCACCACAATGAGGTCTCTGTAACATATGGTCATGACACATCCCATATTTCTTATGTTATTACTTGTATATATGCATGTTCTAGGACGTAGCTCACCGTTCCTTTCGTAGTGGAGAGCACCCCCCAGATGCCCCAGGCCTGCCACCTGATTCCTCCATGCATATGGCTCTTGTAGCAGTGCGATTTCAACTTTATTCCTCACAACATATTGCCCCAACTCGGACATGGCATTTTTACAATGTTGGAGGTTTACTTGGCATATATTTGTGTGTGTGTTTGTGTGTTTATGTTTGTGTAGTGTTATTTGTGTGTCCATTGTGTTATATTTGTGTGTAGTGTTACTGTTCCCGCAGCGCTACTCGGAGAGTTCACCACCGACGACATCCATACCTGCCGCCTCGCCCGTATGGATGCCGTCCGGTTCAGAACTCTCCTGCTTCGTTGCGGGTTCTTCCGTTTTCGGAACCTTGGGCCCCTCAAGAGGATTTGCCCTAAGGATCCGAACTCTCACGCTGGTGGCCGAGAAGTCTAGCACCTTCGTTCTCTCCTCGCCCCAGCCCTCCTCTACCCCCTCTGGCACGACAAATGTCAGCCGGGTGCCTAGCTCAAGAGACTCTCTTCCCGCAGCCTTCCACTCCAGGATCTTCAATTCCGGACGATCCGGATTCTGAGCGTAAAGGAACTCCTTCACGTACTCAGTATCCGTATCCCCCGGAATCCACACTTGTACCCTCGTCTGCTCCAGCTTCCGCACGGTGATCCGATGGCCATCCAGCTCGCCGAAGTCCTGACTTAGCAGCCACTCCCTCGTCTCCGTCGTTTTCGGTGTCACAAGGAAGAATCCTTCCGACACCAAACCCGACGTAGCGAATCTAGGAGCTGCCAAGCCAGGCTCCCCCCTCACCACTCGCAGGACGACCACCTCTATCAGCTGCGTCAGCTTCTTCCTGATGAGCTTCGCCAGTGCCTCATCCACCGAAGCGCCATCCTCTCGGCCCACAGCTACAGCCAGACCTCGGTTCGCCTTAGCGATCTCCCGAGGTCCCTCTGCAACCACTTTGCCTTTGTTCTGGCGCTTCGCTGGAGGACGCTCCGAACGACCCTCATCAGTACTCTGTCTCTTGATCTTTAGGCCCCGTTTGCTCGGGCCGGGCTCGACCTCCACCGCGGGTATTATCCCGGCGAGGTCGTTCCCGTCCCCAGCAATCGTCGCCTTTCTCCTTAGTAGCTTGGCCTTGCGCTTTTGTGCCTTGCTTTCATACTTATGAAAAACCTCTTTCGCCACCGGTGTGTCCTCCCTCACGGTTGTCTCCTTCGGTGGTGTCTGTAGAAGTTTTTCTTCGTCCCGAAGTGACAGGCCCCCCAGTTGTAACTGGACATCCGGAGTACCCTGCCTCTTTGCTCTCCCAGACGGTTCCCCTCGCTCCTTGGAGCTCGGTTCACCCCCCTTTGCTAGTTGCTCGGTCGGAGGAACACCCGAAGGCACCCCCTCTCTCGCTTCTACCCTTCCGGGTTGCTTATCCGCTTGCGCGGTAGATTTTATGTTTGTGTTGCTTGTATTTAATTTTTTTTTCATTTTGACTGAGTTCTATGGGAAGATAAAGTAGAGTGGCAGCAGTGCTCCCTTACTGCCACCCAGCAACATTGTCCCCTACGCAGTGGCGCCACCCCCCTGCGCATAGTCGTAAACGACAGCGATTGTGCGGAGTGAGCTTGCAGGCTTGAGATGGCAGCCCCTGTGTTGCTTGTTTGTGACCGAAATCAGTGCGCATACGTCTACCCCAAGACAGTCGCTCTTGACCATCCAGGGCAAACTGCGCACGTCACTTTCCCTCCACTTCAGAGTCCGGATCAGAGCAGATGTCCGTTCACTCCAAGGGCGTCGCTATGTGACACCCCGGAGCTCCCTTCTTCCCGCCCTTCCCCTTCCTCCAAACACACCACAGGTCCTGCCATCCCACCCCTCGTCCGCTTGCAAGCCCAATCCGCACTACCCCCCGCTGCCCACAGCCGGCTGTGAGGGCCCTCAGCACGTCCTCCCACCTTGACCCTGGGGGTTTGGGGCGTGTTGCCATGAAGGAGTGAACCCTAGATGACAACACGACCTGTGCACTCCTCTTTTATCCGGGCTTGTGACCGGCTCCTAGCAGACCACGGATGATCTACCAGCAGGCAGAGTTCAGTAAGTTAGGTATTTATCGAAATTTGTCCAAGAAAGCTATTCCCGAAGAGTGTTGCATCTCTTTTTCTCCTGCGCGGAAGGCATAAGCGTGTCCATGTCAAGGGGGCGTGGTCGACTGGAATCAAGGCAAAAATTCAATATGTTCAATGAAAATGTTAACCCATTAAAACTAACACTAACATAAAACTTATCAAACCTCTGTTAGCAGTAACGTGTTTTGTCCGTTTCATAAACATAAATGTCAACGAAAAAATCATTTTAATTGAATTTTAGCTAAAATTTGTTTGATGAACGTGTATGTATTTAGCAGATCATAATTATTAAAAAAAGTTATCAAATATATTTTATATGAACTATGTGAATTAAAGAAGAAAAAAAAGAAGGAGATTAGCTTAATTGTCATTTTGTTATATAACGGGTACAGTCAGCATCAGCAGTAGCTAACCGGGCAAAGAGCACAGGATGATGTAAACAAGTTCTTCCTTCTCCTCCTAAATTGTTCCCTCATCCTCAGCACGATCCTCACACAAGCTTTTATTACCCTGAAATATCGAAGTGTAGGAGATTTGAACCTCTTCGTATTTATAACTATTATTCATTAGAAAATCCACACAAGAATCTCAGTTATCCGTTGGTCATAAATGAAATTGCACTTCAATTAGTACAACTACTCGTACAATTTATTATGGTAGTTACTTATCCCATGAGAATTGTCTGTGAATTGTACCACGGAGCCCGCATTTCCCTAAACTCGTTGATTTAGAACTAAGCGGGGACTAATTCGTTAGCAAAAGACGTAATCCGTCGGATCTAGGCGAACTCGGAGAAATCCACATAGGTTATACGGGTATGAAGGAATTAATGCTAGAATCTGACTCTTCTGCGCAACTGCCATCGGGAGGAGCGATGCAGTACCTAGCGTGTGCATAAAATGTGACGTGTCCCTGACATGTCCCCTACTTCATATCTCTGTTATGCTTATTTGGGGGTAGGGTAACCCTTTGACGTGAATAAGACTTGTCTCATTTTGAAAGTCAAATCGCGCCAAATGATTATGTAGCTGTTATATACAAGGCAGGCTATATTTTTTTTAGTATCACTAAAGCGTGTATGTTTGACTCTAAATCTCCTCCAAGTTATCCATCAAGTTATTCAAACTGGTATAAAAATCATTAAACTACATACTTACATTTTCTAAAATGTAAACGTAGATCAACAATCTTTTAGTGAGAGCTAAATTTAAAGCAAACCCAACATAGCTAATATAACGCTCTAGCTCAGCAAATCCAATCAATGTTAGGATTAATGAAATTAGTCTAGGAGCTGAGTGAGCGCCACTGCCTGCGGGTCTTTTAAACTAGCTCCCTGTATTAACCGAGATTCCGATGTTAATTATGAGTGTGTAAAAGGTATTTTTTATAAAGAAAAAGTAATACTTTAAAGGAAATTTTACTGTAATAGCCATGAAATGGAAACAGGTTATTTGTGAAGTAACTAAAATACCGAAATTTCATAATAATATCAGTATAGTAATATCTATGTAAACCATTAACACAAATACTATACACGTGTTCCATTCATGTACATAAGGGACCTTTAAATGGACCGAATATGTTTGTAACGTCTATCCTGCTAAACACATTTCAAGTTACATGATACTTAAGGTTTTCATTGTGTGTGCCAGTTTGATTTCACTTTCTGCAGCTGACGGGTTACTGGCAGGTGACGGGTTAACCGTCAGTTTGAGTTCTAGCAACGTAACACGCTCTAAAATGAAATACGTTGCATTAATTTACCGTATTGTAGTCGGACTTTAAAAAAAAATGTTGATGTACGCTGGCGCACAAGAAAATTTTTTTTTTGGATTGTTTGGAAATGTATTCTTTAGAGGGGATAAAAAGTTAATATTTATATGGAAAACAACTAATTTAACTCATTACATTAAAATATTTGAATAGTACTTTGTACGTTTTATAACCCTTAAGAGGCAAATAAAGGTAAATCATTTGTTCTGAGATTTATTTTAAACACTCTTTGTCACCTTGTCAAAAAGCAAGTAAAGTAATTTTGCGTTTTTGATGATTCGTGCGTTCGTAATAGTATTTAATGCAACTGTTGTATAAGAAGGATCTTAAAACGTGAGTTCGCAATTAAAGACGCCACGAGCGTTTTTAGACCAGTTTATACGCCGTTGCATACAATAGTTTATCTACGACATTTTAATTGCATTATTTAGACTTTTCAGGCAGCAAGTTTTCTATTCGTTCTTTTGCTACTCACGCAACTTCTTCAGATGTGCAGTTATTAATTTCTTTAACCATTTTAAAAAGACTAGACGAAGAGAAGAACACGAATACAATCTTAATAGGACTAATAATGTATCATCTTTCGTTTTTACATTTCGAACTGTATTTTGGCGGGAAATCAGAAGTATTACCTCGTGTTTATTGTTTGTTTTATTATTAATTTGTTTGCACTTGCCATCCGAATCAAACCGAATCCGCACCCGAACCGAATTCCAACTGTTTATTTTTATAAATAATAATAAGAATTTATAAAACATGTAAATTAACACACAATAGATGATGATTTATTATTGTTTTAGTATAGTAGATTGTATGACAAGGGGCTAAAATGAGCCATATTACCACGAGATGGTTATTTTCCCGAGCGAAGTGAGGGAAAATTGTCCGAGTGGTAATATGGCTCTTAGACCAAAGTTATACACTCTACTTTTCACTTAGACTGCGAGAAAATAGTGAAAACAAAGATTATCCATCCACAATCAATAATAAATTCCACAGTGAAAAGATTGTTCAATTTGGCGGCATGATTTTTTAAATAAACTGTTTGACACAGTATATAGCCGGGTCCAAACGGCCGAGTGCGGCGGAGAGCATACGCTGCATAAGATAAAGCAAGATAGTCAGCAGTCTATCCCGCTCAATCAAAGAGCTTATGTCATATGTTTGCAGGCCACCCCGCTTCAACGTTTGGACGAGGCTATAAACGGCCAGAGGCATTCGTTAATTCGGGAATAAAAAACGCCTAATATTTGAAATTTATTCTGTTTCCTGATTGGTTGATAGCAAATACAAATTTAATGGATTTTTAAACAGTTGTGATTGGTAGATTTAATACGTTGAAGTGTTTTGATTGGTCAAATTAAAATGTTTTAAAATCATAAATATGTTTACATATTTTCCCTAGGGGCTAAATGTACTACTTTAGCCCCGCTATCTAAGCCTAATATGACACACTTTTCGAGCATGGGAAGTGAAAAATTATGTATAATATACAAATATTAAATCGTAGATAAAAACTTTTATTTCGAAATATTAGTTTATGTAGTCGGTGCCACAGCAAGTACCGGCCGATTAAAAAAAAGTAAGATGATGGTCATTGTGGTGAACAGTGCTTTTATGAAAAATTTATGAACCATAACAGTACGTTAAACAGTGCGTTTATGGGCCATAGAGCATAGAGTTTTGCGACGACTGATTATCGGTGTCATTGTATTTAAGCTACAGCATATATAAATGACAGATAACGGTATAGGAGTAGAAGAAGGGTTGTATGTTGGGTACGTTGTCTCTTTGTATTACACAATAACCCGGTGAAATCCTAAAATACATGAAGTTAATCTTGGTCAGACACACAAACTTACGTGTATATGTAAAATATTTTAAGAGGAGACACCATTTATGCGGATTATGAGTACAACCAAAAAAAGAGCCATCATCAATGTTCACAGGAAAGACGAGAGGTTAAAATCTCTCTGTGACCAACAGGTCGATCACGTAACGCATTGTACGCACGTTAGGTAGTTATAAATGTCAATTTAATATAGAAAAATTACAGTTGGATCTGCCTAACGCGCGTTCAAAACGTTACGTGATTACCCCTCCGGTCGCTAGTTATGATATAAATCCTTGCAAGTCGACGTTTACCATCAAGTGTTCGGGTCGATTTGAAGTAGCTTACAGTTAGCTTAAAAACATGTTTTTAAAAATATTTCCAATTAGAAAACCCCATTTGAATAGGTTAGTCCCATGGTGATAACTTGGTGGGTACTTGGACATATCAACAATTCAAATTTCGTCGAAAATGAATATTGAGTGCGTAGAAAAAGTTTCGATGCGGGAGCCGTATCAATCACCCGCGAATTCGTTCGGCAACACTTTCCATGTGTCATCAATCTTACAAAGTTCCTATTGATTTTATATTGCTACGTTACAAATGGGAGTTACAGACTTGTATGTAAAATGACAAATGAAATGAAGTGTAATGACCTAATGACATACGGAGCCGAAACATGAGTGGCTGGAAAATATACGTTGGGTGGCTTGCAAGAGCTGATGATAGTTAATAGCTGCGGAACGTGCTCAGTGGTGTGTAATTAAAATAGAAAGGCCTATGTCCAACAGCGGTCTAAGACAGGTTAATGATAATGATGATGATACATAAAAAAATTAAATAAAATGTACATGTAAAATGTACATTGTACGTACATTTTCGACGTAACATCCCACTTGTTCGGGTTTTCTGATCGTTGCGAGTTTGTACAGCAGAGATGGAGAAGATCATATATACATTGTTTTTCAGTAACCCTCTACGAGAAGGGGCCGTAGATATATCAGGTTGTTGAGAATTTTTTGTTAATTTCGTCGATTTTCCTGTTTGTGAGATCTCATTAGTGACCGAGTGGGTAATTGCGTTAATATCGAACGAGCGTACTAAAATACCATTTAGTTATACCTAACGTACATGCAATCGACCTGTTTACACTTCGATTAGTGATTAGTTTGACTACATACACGTGCGAGTAGCGTTCGTATGAACTCGCACACTTGTAGTCGTACTCGAAAGTAAAATCAATTTATTAAAACATTAATAACTTTTTTGTAAGCGTCAGAAAGCCGCAGCTTGTTATAAATTTAATGAAGTTTCCGTTCTAGGGTCCATGCGGTTTGCGTACAAAGACACCTGCTTTTGACTTACTTAATTTCAACATGTTAAAGCAATTAATTACCGCTTGAAATAGCTTGTTGTTAGCGCTTTTGCAGCGCAATTGTGGGGCGTTAGCTGCATGAGGGTCTAGACTGAAAGATTGAGATTTATAGGCAAGTGGAAATTGCTACGGTAGCGTGCTTTACGGACGAGTTCAGGCATGCCTTTTTACGTTGTTTGTTTTAAAATACTATATTTGTGGTTTTTCTTAGGTTTACTGATATCAGAATATTTTCATAGTATTTCACTTTTATCTTACACACGGATAATAATCATCCAAACTGTTCAAATCATAACACCTATGGACAAAATGTAGTGAGTGCTTTGAAACGGGAACCATATTCAGTATTTAACTTTGTGAGCTGGTTCTGTCCATAGATAATGTGGGTCTCTTCCAAACACTTCAAATCCTTATTACGCTGAGTTACCTCTTCGACAAGATTAAGTCACCTACGTATATTCAATGTGCCTCTTACCAGACGGTGATTGATCACAGCGACATCATTGAATACAATACTATACTATATGCTTCGTCGTCGACATGATGAAGACAATCTAGTTTTTAGTTGCACCGTCGGGACTCATCCAGGTCCGATTTTGTGCTCACGTTTCGTGAAGTAAAAATTCATCAAGTAGAAATTATGAATGAAAAGATGAATGATGAGATGAAATGGTGAATGTGTGAAGATGTTCTTCAAGAAGCCAGCCATTAGTTGGTCCCGGTGCTTCCGACTTCCAACTCCAAATTGGACTCTTTAGCTCTTCACCATCTTTCTTTCCCAGTTTCGCGTTGAAGTCCCCCACGACAATGGTGATGACATAATTATCATATACTCTCCACTTTCCTTCTACTTTTTAGGGTTCCGTAGACAACAAGAAACCCTTATAGTTTCGCCATGTCCGTCTGTCCGTCCTCGGCTTAGCTCAGTAACCATTACTACTAGAAAACTGGAATTCGGCATGGGTATATCAATCACGCCGACAAAACAGTGCAATAAAATCTTTAAAAAAATAATTGTTTAGGGTCTAACCCCCCCTACACCTAAAGCGGGTATGTTTTTTTTTTTCTCGTTAAACCCATGGTGTAGGTTGAATAGCTCGTTCAAAAATATTATGGGTTTCCAAAAACCATTTTTCAAATCAGTGATTAGTTTGCGAGATATTGGGATTTAAAGCCCTAATTTTTGGTCGAGTCTTCCCTCCCCATGTGCCCCCCATTTAAAAGGAAAACTATCACGGGCAAGTAGGCATAAGTAGTTACCGAGTAATAGTCGACCAACTTAATGTGTACTTGGAAAGCCCAATTTTCGTACAAATTCGGCTGACGCAACCGCACCGCACGTCGATGTAACTAAGACAGACAGGCAACTACGGAACCCGCGCGCGCGCTGCGCTGCGCGTGGTCCGACACGCACTTAGCCGATTTTTTAAAATGGTTTCTCTTATAGTTGTGTCCGGTGTGGTAATTCCGTACATTGATCTCACCTCTCTTTGCACTTGTGGCTGGATGTGGAGTTGAATTGAAATTTGAGGTTTTATTCTCTTTAATCATGTTCTTAACATACATTGGTATAGGTACTTTTTGTCCGACTTCCAGACAGTGTTATTATGCTCCCCGTTTACTATCCGCCTCTATTTCTTTTTCAATTCTGTGTCCTTGTTCCGCACTTCTAAACCTGTTTGTCTGTGCTGGATGTCTATTAAATAAGGAATTTTGGTCCAGGAATTGTCTGTTAAAGAAAAGTTGAGAAGGCGATTTCCCTGTCGTGCTATGAGGAGTACTAATAGATTCTAATAGATAGAATACATCAAATCTTCTTTCCAATTGGTTCAGAGACTTTGGCTAGTTTTTAAACGTTTGACAATATCACGATTTTAACGTTCAACTTCCCCATTCATCTGAGACCAATAATTCGCTCATAAATTGTTCTTCATTGTCTACAGTAATACTAAAAGGGAAACCCAGCCTTGAAAACATCTCTCTTAAAACATTAACGGTGTCTTCTGCGGTTATGGATTTCATAGGTTTAATTTCTTTATACCGACTATACTAATCGATGACTGCAAAGAAATAGTCACCACTTGGTAGAGGTCCTAAAAAATCTGCCGCTGGCCTTCGATATATCTTCATACATAAACTGTATGACCTTCAAATCCGTACCTGTTGGATACTCTGCGTATAAGCACAGAATAGTGGTATAAGGTATGCAACCCTAGTCAACACACTCTCGATGTTCACCACGTTGTTCATGAGAGACTTGTGGACGATGAACCGGACACCTGCTTGGGACTGTTGGTAGCCTAGAAATGGAGCAAAGTTGTCGGATTTGTGGATTACCGTGCCCACCCCTCTCTTCGGACTTCAGATAACCCTATGGCATCATAATATGCAACTTGCTCAATCCTTCCTCCAGTTCCGCTATCCTTTCGTCGGTCCGGAGTGTGCGCGTGTTAATGTAAGTTTCCAGAGCCAGGGGACGTCGGTGATGGTAGCCGGATCTTTGCAAGAGTTTCTTAGCACGCCTAACCCCGCTAGTACCCTGGTTGCTACCATAACCGGGGTACCGGGTGTCGCCGGAACCCCAGCGCAGTGGCTCAGTTGTAGTTTCCATTGCTTCCTCTATGCCCTACAACCATATGTTTTTTATTTAATAATTTATTCAGGTAAAAAACAATCATATTACTTTTACAATAGCGCTATATATATATATGTTTTGCGCCAAACTGTAGTAAGCAAAGAGTAGTAAGCAGTTTCTTTTTGAGATAGTTAGCCCTTCAGCTGTGGCGAAAGAACATGGCCGCTGACCCACGTCTGTGGCACCCTCTGAGGGACGCTCCACCGCCAAGATTTGTGGGGTGAAGTGATTTGGTAAAATTAAATTTTCTTTAGTTTTTTACATAATCACAGCCAGGATTTTGGATGAAACTCGATCTATATTAAATTATCTAACTGCAACGATATATCATCGTTACATTAAAGTCGTATTAAGGCTATCTAGCTGACCTCGTCACCAGGTCACCTAAGTTTACGACATATTTTGGTAATTTTAAATATAATAAATTGGATATTTGGGGTGTTTAATGGGCTTAATTTGAAGAAATTAGTGTTATACTTATTCGAAAAACATAAAATGGGAGGATCATGAGTATTTTTTTTACACTAGACCATTTGAAATATTCTACCAATATAATGCCTACACTCAGAAGTTGCTCGTGTGGGCTTCGATTTACATGTTTATATCTGAAGTGTTTATACTGTATGTAATCAAATTCAATGCCTAAACAATAAATTTGGGCCATCAACTAGGTGTAACCGAAGCTTTTTTTATTGTAGCTGCAGCAGGTTTTATGTGAGTGTAAAATGAAAAAAGTATGTCTACTTTGACACAAAATAACCTCTTCCAAACGACTGAAATTATCACAGCAACCATGGGCTTTAAACCAAACAAATTTGGTTGAAAGCATCTTGATTAAATATCCTTTCAATTCAATATACAACATTAATACCAGTGAAACAAAAAAACACGTAAAACATGAACATTAAAACAATGAAAATCAAGACCATTTCGAAAAAAAATGGTTTGCTTAGTATGGATATACCCTTACCCACACCATGAGTTTGTATTAGCGGTACAACTAATTGATGAACATGAAGGAATAGTGGTGATTTCTGAGTGGTCTCTCGTCTGTGTAGAAATTAGTTCTTACTTACGATGGTTCTTCGTAGATTGTACAAGCACCTAAATAACACAGCACACAGCTCAGTTAACACTTATTGAAACTATGATAGCACATGAACCATCGTATTCGTGCTTACAATCGAAAGCGCCACTCACTCACTTGTTTAGTCGGAAGAGTCCGAACGAGCACTAAAGACACACCTGAATATTTATTCATATTAATATTGATAAGCACATTAGGCACATACCTACACAAACACTAAGTATTTATCTAATGTTAGTTCACCGACATAAAGCTAGACAATAGCAACAAATTGCAAGCACAACACAAGACCCAAATTTTCCGTTAATAGATACCAATTACTAACGTTGCAAGACAATCAATCCATGGCGTATCCATATTATGAAATCGCGCTGGTGCGCTGAGTAAGTGACGTCACGAGGTCTCATGTGAGCATCCCTCGGAGGGAAGTTCCTTGACGGTTACCATCCCTTTGAGGGCTCTGTTATGACCGTTACCAATTTCGATCTATTTATCTACTTTCGGGCGATTGTTAGTCCATTTCCAACATTTTAAATAAATTTACGATAAATAGCGGTAATATTAATAACTGTTAGTAATTCTAAATTAGTAGAAAAGCGCTAAAAAACCTGTAGGCAAATTTTGACCATGAGTAGGTATGTTGTGTTAGCCACAAGTTTGTTATCGTTAATCAACTAAAAACTATATTTTTTTAACAGAAAACGAAGGATTATTTACTTCTCTCCAAGATATCTCCTTCTGGCAACGAAAATTCGCACTAAAACCATTAAAACTCACTCGCGAAACTCGACCGTGGTTAACGCGCCAGAGGCAGTTTTAGACTACCGATCAAATTCAAATTTTTCCTCCAATGGCCATTGAAATTGTCGCTTGCTAGCTGTCTCGCTTCATTGGCTATACTTTTCAATGGATTAAAACGAGATCAATACACGAATGGCGGTTTTATTTCTAAGAAAGTAAGCACAGCCAATGCGCCCCTCCGAGGGGGGCTCCACCGACCTGCAGGAAAAAATATGAAGCCCACAGAGGGATGACCTTAGCTGAAGGGTTAGGTAGAATTTATCGTACATTTAGCCAATAGCATTTTCTTTAATCTTGTTTTAAAGGCTGCTTTGCTAGAAACGTTTATATAATTAATCTAGCTGATGCCCACGGCTTCACCCGCGTGGTTAGAGGAAAATGTAACATATTGAATTTTCCCGTGGGAATTAGATGTTTTCCCGCTGGAAAAAGTAGCCTATGTCACTCTCCAGCTTCTAAACCATCTCCATGCAAAAAATCACATCAATACGACGCTCCGTTGCGACGTGAAAGAAGGACAAACATACAAACACACACACTTTCGCATTTATGATATTAGTAAGGAAGTAAGGATTTCGGGGGGTAATCTAATGCAGTTTACTTTCTCCCTAGTACTAGTTACGGCTTTTAGGCTCAACATATTTTGGTCTTTTACCTACATTGTACGTGTCTAGGCACCTTGTAGTCGTCGCAACATTATTTTTCGACGGCTATACGATATACCATATTATGTCCATACAGTTGATCGTAGTCGTCTTTGCATTTATTTCTTGCTTTTTTATTGAAAAGCAATTTTAAATAAGCTATGTACTTATGTAAGCTTTGAGTTTCACCGTCTAATATCAGGACACACAATTAAAAACAAATATCCGTGCATATAATAATAGTGTACGATTCACTATATTCCATTTTCATTTTGCAGTAAATTGTAATGTATTCTATCTTATTATCTGGCTCTCTTACCAACTATGCTACATATATTCGCAGACTAGTTCGCGTCTGAGCGTACTACACTACGTAAGTTGGAAACTTTTATATGAGAGGTTGCAATAAAACATAGTTATTGTACTTTTACGAGGCGAATCTGCGTTTTATAGCATCCGCCATGGCGGAAGCTGCAATACGAGACTACTTATGTTTTATTTTATTTGTTTCGAACTCGACTGGTTAAATATATACGATGAACAGACGAAACTAACTACAGTTATGCTAAAAGTGAAAAAATAATAGTACTGAGTACCTAGTTAAGTATCGATTACGAATTTAAACGACTTTTTGATATCTTTCTTAATTTTTACATACAAGCGGCTGGTCATAGTTTATGTAGCTTAAGTAAGACATGTTTGTAACTTATAAAATAACATCAACCTAATTAAAATCACGAGTTCACTGCATTGTTTATGTATTTTAATAAAGATATATTATGCTAATCATATATATTACCTAGTATGTACTCTATTGGCAAACTAGAATTCAGCATTTTATATCTGTCATGCAATGTTCCTACGATAACTTAACATTTCAGATAGAAAGATTTAAGATTAAATGAGATCAAAGTAAGGTAAGTACTTTAATAAAATTCATTGCAAGCGTCAATTTGAAATCCGTCGTAACTGAGAGAAATTCGTCGTTTTACTAATCGAAATGGAGAGAAAATCTATTTGCAATTTTCTGTAGCTCCATCTATGTCATTTTATTGGTTGAGCTTCGACTGCAGACTGCTTTTAAGGAGATCTCATTTTAAATTTAATTTACTACTGCGCTTGTAATCTCCTTCAAGACTCGTTGTTGGGAATAACGTGATCTCGTTAACACGTTTATTTTTTTAATTTTGAGGACTTATTATCGGTAAATATATTAAGATTGTTTTGGTGTCAACACTATTTCATAAGTCTTTTAGGATCCAACAACTCTTACGTCTATATCTACGAAATGGAAATGTACAGATAAATTAGTTTTTATTATACTGCCAGTCTTTATGACCTTGACATGAGTTTGAATTTCACCAGCAGGTCGATCACGTAGTGAATTGTACTTGTAATGTCACTTTATGTATGGGGGAATGACAGTTGAGTTGTCCTAAAACGTGCGTTCGAAAAGTTACGTGATTGCCTCCCCCTTTGGTCGTCATGTTTTCCTATTAATGTTTTACGCTGTTTGGTTAATGTCCTACTATCATTTCAATTTCGCAGTAATTTTTATTCCGTATAAAAATGTATGCTTTTTATTGGACTCTAAAAATAACTAACTCAAAGTACTTACCGAAAACCCGGGTTGCCAGATGCCCTATTCAATAACAGCTCGACACGGCAGAAGAGTTTTATTATACATTTTTCCAATATTGAGGATAATAAATAAAGAATCCGCGTAAAAAGTTTTCCCACACCGAAACTGAACATGAATATTTTAAGGAAATTTGGATCAATCTCATTAGACTTGACGACACTTTACAAACTTCGTTACTTTTTTTACAAGTTTTTGTAAGTATTTTCCTCGGTGTCGGAATTTACAAAAAAAAACTTTGTTTCTATGTGTGTACCTACAAATCAAATGCATATAATATATATATATAATAATAATAATAATATGATGATGATAGATGTATATGAGAACCAACACAGTTTACTTAAACAGAAACATTTGCAGCAGGCATGTGTCTTAGTAATTACATGCATCTATTGTTTCTCTATAAAACCAAAAGTCTTGTGGTAAAGAATGCTTTAATGTATTAAATACTTTATTTGTACTTTTTTGTAGTTTAAACTTTATTAGCAACTAGCATTTAGCGTCATAAACTACCCGTCCGAACCTGTTTCACACAAATATATCGACGCGTTTATTTCACTACGAGGGTGGGTTAAAAAACAGACGGCCTACCTGAGATGGTAAGCAGATACCGTAATCTATGGACGCTTACGAAAAATGGACTTCCGTCGCACGTTCACGAGAATGATAAAAGAAATGTCGAATCGTCAGACACCAAGGTACCTAAATCATTATCATTTGAATGAAGCCTTTCCAAAGTCTAAACTGAGGTCACTCAGGTCTGGGTTTAAATCATATCATGATAGCTCTACAAAACTGAGTCTTAAAATAAATGTGTCGGTTGGTGATTTCGTTTTCTAAATAAAGAGTGCGCTTTCCGCCGCCCTGTGCGCTTTCCGCCGGTCGGTCACCAAACAGATTTTCTTTGAAGTAGATTTCCAGTAAATTTGGCACGAATCCGTTGAGTGTCCTTGATTATATGGCGCGAGTTATAATCAAATACGGTTTTTCGTTCGGGTTTCTTCTAGCATGGTAAAAAATTATATATAAATATTAATTTATTATGTTATTTGTTTTTATTCGTTACGAGACTAAGCCCGCGGCACAAGCATCGGTTACCTACACTTAATACTTGCCTATTCATGTTAAAGGTTATAAAGCTATTTTGTTATGTTTAACTAAGTATAAATTTAAGCTAATGCCCATTTCACCTTTTATTCTAATATACTTGCGCCATAAAGGAAGACCCTTTTCATTTAATAATAATAGTCAGTATTGTGGTAATTATTGAAAGAACCTTTTGTCATGGCAACTTGGATAAAATATATTTAATAATACCTTCCTCATAAATAGAGTATTCTGGTAACAAGATATATTATATAAGTAAACATAGCGGATTATAAAACCAACGGGATGATCCATCATTTTAATACACGCAACGCCGGAAAACTCGCAGTCATTGGTCGCAAGCTCGTCAAGTCAACAGACTCACGCACGTGATGGGACCCGCTGTGTACAATAAACTGCCGCAAAACATAATCGATGCTCCCAGCCTATGTAGTTTTAAGCGTCGATTGAAAATATGGCTTTAGTCCAGGCAATGAACTGACAACTATATGGAAAAAATGTCAATTTTGGAAATAATTTATAATAGCTTATTTTTTATGTGTAACGGATATATTATCAATTAAATAGTTACCCAGCGACAAAATCCGACAAAATTTCAGACATCGAAAAAATGATAAGTTAACTGGCTTCTGAAAAGTCAGTAAAAATATTAATAAATGTTTTTGTCTTCATTTTGGTTCATTTACATTTGCTCTATAATATTCAAGATAAATCGTGCAAAAAAAGATAATGCATGCTTCATTTAAATCTACATAATTACTTCCGGGTGGAAAGTTTGTCGGATTCTTGAGTAAATCATCTTAGAATAACATTTTCAAATGAAATCGACAAAAAAAACGCTATTATAAATTAATGTTTTTCAAAATCGTATTTTGCCTGGAGTACTTGTCGAGCACCCGTTCTACACTTTTAATGAATTTATGTTATTTAAAGACAAGACTGTGGTGCTTTAATTTTTTTGTGCTTCTTAATAATTAATTTGAATTTTATGTCTATTGTTACTTTTTATTTTATTAATTGTATTTTTAATAACTACTGGAATTTCCATTAATTTTTATTTTAAATAATTCATAATGTATAATTTTAATTTCTTAACTTTTTATTTAATTTTAAATATGACATGTAAATTGGCTTTATGAATAAATTGAATATGAATATGAATATGAATATATATTATTATAACTTTAAAGCGTTCTATATTTACATTGAATTAGAGTTCCGTTTAGATTGTAAGATTATGCATATTTTATAATAACTCCATGAAATTGGCACCGATAAAAAACTCTACGTCATTTAAGTTTCGTACCTACCTTTGTCTAATAAAACACGAGTAAAACAAGTCAAATATATCAAAAAGGAAGGAATACTCATACTTCTGGCATGAACACAATTTCCTTATCCATGGGTAGGTACTGCACTGGTAGAAAACCAGAAATTCAATAAACATAAAAATGAAATGTAATAAAGCCGCGTATCAGTCAGGAGCAGGCGAGGCAATATCCTATTCATCCCACGGCAAAAAGTACTAAACGACATAAAAATGTATTTCTATTTTTTAAGCATGTTTATAATGTTTCTAAGCCGCCGAGCTTATCCTTTACTAGGAAGAGTTTTGTCGTTTTGGGTCTTCCGCTTTTCCTAAAATTCTGGAGACTCTTGGGGATCCGATGATAGAAACTGGGGGTGAATGATGTATATCGAGTATTGCACGTTTTATTCAAGTGATTCTCGTGAGAAATATTGTATTGGAAATATACGAAACAGTATTTCTCGAATGAATACTCTTATTATTTACTTCCGTGTTGAACTTTTGGGGACATTTGACTAACAAAACCATTGTGGATGAATTAATACATTGAATAATTCGAAACATCGCATTTTGCGTTATCAAATAAAGACTTTTAAATTCATCTGGAACTTACATAAAACACAATAGCTAAATTGGCCGTCAATGGAATTTGATAACTATGTAAACAAACCGCCATGTTGAAATTGTCTTTCAATATGGTGGTTTGTTTACATAGTTAGCAAATTCCATTGACGGCCACTTTATCAGTTTGTGGGAATTAAATGAAATTAAATAAGGTAATAAATAATTTATTACATGGATTTAATTAGTTATCACACGGGCATGGAGTTATTTAGGGTTTACTAATATGTGGCCGAAAATTATGTGGCAATTATTGACTTCCCAAACAACTTATCCCATAGTTTCATTTGGCAAACTTTTAGGTAGCATACCAATGGTTCGTATATATAACATGTCCCAAATGATTGCTTTAGCAAAATGTTAGTTGGCAAAATATTTAGTTGGTCATGTTTTAAAAAGACTTTATTTGTTATGTCGAATGTTTTGATTGGCATGTATATTTTTTCCATATTATTGTGATACATATTACTAACATACCCTAACCATGTAGTTAATATTATTACATTGATAGAAATACCTCTTTTGTGATAGCGGTTTAAAATAAACGGGTCCATATTGGCTCATATAAACTTGATGTGTCGATTTTTTCTTGTAATACCGCTTTGTAATCATAATCATCACTCTTCATAATTTTTTACTTCCTACCTTTTATGTTCCTACACTTCTGTAACTATTATCGGAACTCATAACGGACAGTTTTCATAAAATGTTTCTTCATAATGTCATTACTAAGAACAGACTTGAACTCATAATTTGGGTTTTCATAACAGTTTAGTTCATAATGGACCTAAGGTACTATATCATAATTTTGTTAGTCCTAATATCATAAATCATAACTAAGAATATAACTAGTTAAGTAATATTTTTTTGCAAACAAGTTTTTCAGCTCTTTTATAAAAAAAAATAACCTCGAAGACGAAAGCGGGAGCGAAGCCCGCTTCCGTCTTCTAACCTATCCGCGATCCGAGTCGGTTTTGCCACTAAGTCCCTGTTCCCTACTGCTACTTGAACTTATTCACCACTATCTTGGTATTAGTTGATCTCAGAGAGAAGTTTATTAATACAATATTTAGCAATAACTACTAGTATGTATATAAATAAATGTGATATTAAACTATATTGCTAAAAACCACTATTATATAAAAGTTTATAAACATAGATAGTAGTAACAGAGATCCTTATGTTGAATAACATTATGAATATATAGACATTTCCAATCCATTTCCATTTCCATTTCAATTTTTTTCCAACCGATCTTACTTGTAACTTAAATTATACATTAAAAAATCAAGAAGTAGTAAACTACATTAAACCTTTACCGAATGTAAAGTTGCGTCAATAAATTCTGATTAAAAAACTACTACGTAGTATTATTTGTCAAATATAAATTATGCGAAGTTAAAATTTGGTCAAAGTTTATTTGACAATAAATAGTAAGCTCAAATAAAACATTTGCCTATTAACTATTTTCCGAAATGATTCTTGGTAAAATGAATACCTGCAAAATATGATTGTGATCAAAGAAAAAGTATGCTAAGTAACATTATGCCAAGCATTGGTTTGCCAACTAAAAATGTTGCAATCAGTTGGTTGGGAAGTGAAATTAGGCGAAAAGTATTTCGGCCAGATGGCAGTACACCGTTATTTAGTTTAAATAAAATAATTTCACCAAAACGCTTTCACGGTAACATATTCAAATTGTAACATGTGTAGGTAACACAGTTTACTAGGTACATACATTATTTTTCTCCAATATGCTCGAAAATGTTCGCCTTACTGTAGCAAAAATTGTACGTGAATTCGTGTTCCTCGTTACTGTAGAACGCAAATTTAAAAAGTTAATAGTACATTATTGCAGCGGCCGGGAAGTAGCAATTCGTGGATGAGTAGATTTTGTCGCGAAGCTGAATCCGACAATAGGGACGAATCTACGAATTGCCGTTCCCACCAAGGCAGATGTAGTTCTTTTCTCCAAAAATGTGAGGAAATCTAATAATATTTTCAATAATCTTAAAATGCCAGTAACCTATCAAGTTCCCGCTCAACTTATTTGTTTAAAGTATGTATACGGCATGACTCTAACTTGCCAATTTCTATAGGCATACAATAAAAAAAATTTAACCATTAGAATCGGTCACAATTTTAAATGTTTAATGCAATTAAAATTATTAAAGATGAAACGGGATGGCAATCTACAGTTAGTTGTAAGTTTTATTTCGATAAATATTTTTATTTCTTCATTTAATACAAAATGAGGCAGTTTTATAAACGTCACTTCGATCACTTTCAAAAGTACGCGTTTTGTCTATGACCATTAAAAAAAAGAAAACTCGAGAAAACTTTAAGCAGGCTACACACGAGCGTAATTTGTTACAGCAACTTGCAATAGTTGGAAAGAGACAGCCATACACTACTAACCAGTCTAACTATAGCAAGTGCTGGTTGTGAGGTTGTGACTTATTGCAAGGTCTTTAAACGTACGAGCACTGTCTTGGCTGTTTTTAGTGATTATTCTTAGTCAAAGCATAGAGTTAAAATTAAAAGGTAAAAAAGTATACAGTAAAGGAATTGCATATACTTTCCTGGCCGCTAAAACTGTACAGTAATGACTTATAGTTGTATGTGAGCTACGGTATCGATATGATCAAAGAATAGAAAACCTATCGGGACATATATTTCTTTTTGTCTCACGTTTTGACACCTTTCGCCTTTATATACTGATCAAAACAAAATAAGGGCCACTTACATTTTTCAATTTTATTGTTAATTATTAGAAAGAAACCAGTTGATAAGTGGCTAATTAATCCAACCTATTTCATGCTGGTGTTTAAGTCTAATAAGTATCTGGAAAAATAAAATATTCAGTTTAATAGAATGTTAAGGTAACGACCACAATACTAGTGGCCCCTATTTTATTTAGAGTAGTACATTTTTAAATGAGCGTAAAGACATACTCGACTGCCATTTTCCTAACAACGTTCCGCAATCGACCAGCATGGCCACAATTCAATTCAGTTTTAATAGACAAAAAAGATCATCTACCTACTTATAAATAAAATGTTCTGGATAACGAACTTACGTGGAAGCCGCATATAGAGAAAATTATATCTAAATTGTCATCTTTACGTGGTTGCTTATTTAAAACAGTCCAATGTCTGCCTCGTCAAGTTCGTTACTCTCTTGCAAAATCTCACTTGAACTACCTCATAGACATGTGGGGTAGTGCTACTAAAACCGCACTAAAACAATTTCAAATTACTCAGAATAAATTAATAAAAACCCTATTTCAATATGAATACTTAGTAGCCAGCCGAATAATTTACTCTGAAACTATTTGAATAATAAAATTATTAATAAGAAAATCCACTCTCAATTGAGCTTTAAAACTAAAGCCGAGGATGGAATCCGACCGCTACGTTACGCGAACGATCTTTGTTTAAAGTCAATGCGGACTAAATCTAGTAAAAACAATATCTGTTGTGAAGGGGCACAATTTTACAATAAATTACCGAAATCTGTAAAAGACTGTAAAAGTTTTAACAAATAGTAAGTAATGTTTAAGTCCGGCCCTGGGAGTCGTCGCCTGGAAACAAAGTAATATTATCGCTAAACCGTTTTTCGAATATACACAGGAACCTGATTCAGTCTACTTTTTGAATTTACACTCCCAGTGATCCCCCCCGAGGGACCTACGAAAAAAAAATCCAAGAACTGATTATTCACTGGTCAAAATCTATAATGACTGAACTACCGCAGTATGCTACCTACATAATTGTTTGAGTATAGATTCTCATTAAGTGAAATGTATAATTTCTTTTGAGATGTCGCCATTCATGTTCCTGCTTTCTATTTTAGCATTACGACATTGTTGGTAGGACAAACGGTGAATGCAACGCGTCGGATAAGTCACATCCTACCGTGTTACACGGAAAATATGGCGTGGTTTTGTTTTATATGTAATTTATAGCTTATTCATGTCATCAAGTTTGTTTTCTCTTTGTTAAGTTGTTAGATGGGCGTTACCGCGCAATAATGTCAGTTCTGCCAGTACGATATTTTAGATACAATTATTCCGGTCAAAAAAGTAACGTAGAACTTTATTTGATTGTTTGATCACATGTATAATATTATAGTCAATGACTTACATTACACATTCGAATAATAAACACTTCAACTTTAAATAAGCAATTCAACAACGATATTCCATGAATAAACAATTTCTTTTAATTTTTTTATGAAGCCTTCAGTTTTTTCAACAATTTTTTTTATGAAGCTTTCATAGATGACTGTACTTGGGACCGTCGAAATATGGATTTTTGATTTTGAAAGTATGCTCTTTTGTTTAAGGCTGAACTTGTGGCAGTGGAGGGCAAAGAGATTGAGACACACTACGTTCTGGCCCGAGAGAAGATCCGGCGATGGAATTCCACCTCCAAGTGTTACCTTCTCGTAGAAAATTTGCCAACACCCCTACAGGTTCGTGAGAAAATTACATGTTTTAATTCCTCCGTTGTTCATTTCGTGGCAAATGTAAACCACTTTAGTTTTAGGGTTCTGTTGTTATTACTTTGTCCCAATATCAGAGAGGTGTTAAAAATGGTACTTTTATGAAAAAACATGCTTAGCATATAATATTTTTAGCGCTATCTAAAGGCGGAATCAGACGGTTCATTTTTCGTTCATTTTTATGTTTCATTCCGCACCTTTCACCCGAAGTGACACGTCTGATCATGAAGTGAACCAAAAGTGCCGAATGAATTCACTAGTGAACCGATCCAACAATGTTTGATATTTTCATTCGGCATCTTTCACTCGCACTCCGAATGACCGAAAAATGAACGGTCTAAACACGGAAAGAACGTTCACTAGTGAATTCATTCGGCACTTTTGGTTTACTTCATGATCAGACGTGTCACTTCGGGTGACAGATGCGGAATGAAACATAAAAATAAACGAAAAATGAACCGTCTGATTCCGCCTAGAATAGTGAATGTTCATTTATATGTCATTTTACCTGAGTTGTGTGAACATTGAGTAAAAGAAAAAAGAATCAATCACCCGAGGGAACATTCATCCGAGTGAACCGATCCAACAATGTTTGATATTTTCATTCGGCATCTTTCACTCGCACTCCGAATGACCGAAAAATGAACGGTCTAAACACGGAAAGAACGTTCACTAGTGAATTCATTCGGCACTTTTGGTTTACAATACAATACAATACAATACAAATACTCTTTATTGCACACCTCACACAAACAAAGCAGTTAAAAAGAGAAACAATACAATAACATGTAGGTAGAGGTAGACAACAGGCGGTCTTATCGCTGAAGAGCGATCTCTTCCAGACAACCTTTGGGTATCGGAGAAAGAGATAAAACTAGATTATGTAGTAGGTGGTGCAGAGATTATAATAAGCCAAAAATCAAAATAATTATATCAATACACGTACATAAATAGCTCTATATATAAACATACATACACAATCATACATATATACAAATAACACAAATAAAAATATATAAATATAATACATAAACAGTCAGCCAATAATAATAATAGTAAGACAATCGGGGTTAGGGGAGAGACAAATAATGTTCTTTAAGAAGAGATTTGAAGTTACCGATAGATTTAGCTTGTCTTATATCAAGAGGGAGAGAGTTCCACAGTCGAATAGCCTTAAAAGTGAACGAACTACTGTAAAATTTCGAAGATGACGAAGGCACAGTTAATAGCAAATTGTTAGAAGATCTAACAGAATTAAAATAACTAAAACGCTCTTTGAGATAGCGGGGAGTTGCAGGGTTAAAAAGGACACTAAACAGAAGCGAAATAATGTGAGAGTTACGACGATAACGGATAGGGAGCCACTTGAGCTTGGAACGGTAACTAGAAACGTGGTCATATTTGCGTAACCCAAATATGAACCGAATGCAGACATTTTGGAGACGCGGTATACATGATCATTTATATTTATTTTAGTAAATAATTTATGTTCTACAAATGTTTGATAGTAAAACTTTTTATTTCGAAAAATTTGCTTATGAAGTTGGTACCACTGCAATATGGCGGCCGATTGAAAAAAAGTTACATGATTTGACTTCGTGGTAAACAGTGCTTTTATGAAAAATGTATGTATGAACCATAAAAGTACACTAAACAGTGCGTTTATGGGCCATAGAGCATAGAGTTTTTCGACGACTTATTATCGGTGTCATTGTATTTGAGCTAGAGTCTATATAAATGACAGATAACGGTACAGGAGTAGAAAAAATACATATACGACCTCATTGCCCTCACATCCTTAGTTTTCCTATAGGTCGGTGACGCATGATACGTAGGTAATAGGAATAATATAGATACTTACTAACTGGACAAATATTGATTCCAAGTTTAAAATCTCGCGTTTTACTGGACACTTCTAATAAGTCTTCGGTATGTTCCACTTACTGGTATTTGAGGTTTCTGTTTTTATTTATATTACCGAATGCAGACATTTTGGAGACGCTCAAGCTTATTAAGCTGCTCCTCAGAAAGGTCGAGATAGGATACATCAGCGTAATCAAGAATAGGAAGAAGTAAAGTTTGAGCAAGCGCAATTTTAGTTGCAGTAGGCAGAAAATTACGATGTTTACTTCATGATCAGACGTGTCACTTCGGGTGACAGATGCGGAATGAAACATAAAAA
Source organism: Epinotia ramella (assembly GCA_947578815.1). NCBI lineage: Eukaryota > Metazoa > Arthropoda > Insecta > Lepidoptera > Tortricidae > Epinotia > Epinotia ramella. The sequence goes on from OX388202.1 coordinate 20,402,806, forward strand.
TAAACGAAAAATGAACCGTCTGATTCCGCCTAGAATAGTGAATGTTAATTTATATGTCATTTTACCTGAGTTGTGTGAACATTGAGTGAAAGAAAAAAGAATCAATCACCCGAGGGAACATTCATCCGAGTAAACCGTCTGATTCCGCCTTAACCCATAAAAAAATCCTCTTCAAGAGTGATCTAAAATACTAAAACTTTTAAAAAGCAACGATTAAAAATCGTATATTTCCTTCCTATATCCAAATTGAGAAGATTGTTTTATTAAATGTACTTATATAAATTATACACTCTTGCTAACCAAGCTACTCGTCTGCACACGGTGTCGTATATGCATCCACGTACTCCTACACCTAGAAGCGTGACATACATCCCTTAACATCTATCCCTATCTCGTTGCAACAAGGTTTACAAACGCCCACTGAACAATAGCAAATAACAACCCAAAAGTAAACTCCTAATCGCTGAAACATGTTCAGGCGGGTGGCGTGGCGAGCGCTAGCGTGTGGTCGTCCTGCGGTTGCCGTCAGCGGCTGCTGGCGGCGGTGACGACGGGCGGACGCGCTGTGCACTGGGCGGCCGTGCCGGCGCGCGATGCGGCTGACAACGCGGACCTCTGCCGGTTCAACTACACGTGAGCCTACTATTTCATGTATTACAATAGTAGATTGTAGCGCATGTTTATTTCTCTATTTTTCATGAATACAAATGCTTTAAATTTAAAATTACGAAGAGAGCTCATTTTTTATTACTATATGTGCTGCTGGGGATAAGTTTTCAAACCAGACACCATATATTTGAATAATTGCAAAACTTTCTTCACTTAAAGAACATGAATATCCAAAACATACTTTTATCTCTTACGAAAGAAAATAAATAATCTGAAAATTTGGGAACTAGCAAGTAATTACCAACTTTTAAATTGCGCTTACTAGCTGATAATAATTAGTTTGTAAAAACCATTACCTGCAAACTAAGCTTGCATTAAAATGAGATAATAAACCAGGTTCATTTAAAATGAAATACGTTTAAAATGTAGAAAAATAATACTTAAGTGTACCTACCTGATAGTGTAAGTATTTGATACAGATCTGACTCAGAACAGAATTGCGGAGATAAACTTGACTTGATGTACGCATTTATGTTATAATACGGTGCATATTTATACCATACAGCCAAGTGCAAAAATATGTATCGAAATAATCCTATCATAAACATCTATACCGAAACCTTAACCCCTGGCAGCGATGGGACATATTTATGAGTAAGTTGTATGCGCCCATATTTTTACACTTACGCCATTTACAACATTTTATAATTTTGGTATGTTTACATTTTACTTACTTACATGTAACATAAGGGTTAATAAATTATACATACAGCAACGTAGTGTTTCTAGAAACAGCATAATGAAAATGCGCATATAATATACTTTTTCCATGATTGTACCTGATCCCAAAGTATTAGCTATCGCGTTCCTTTTGTGAAATAAGCTGCTATAAAGGAGAAACTAGACATTAATGAGATGTTTTTTAAGTGAGTGTTAAGTTAAACTTGAATAAAAAGACGTAAACTTGCCTTGTTTTAGTTGGAAAGGCTTACACGATGCTTCAAGGCATTACGTAAGCCAATATGGGGTTTCACAAACTTCTCGCTCCCGCGGGATGAGAAAGGGGTACGAAGTTTTGTAAATTCACTTAAAGAGTTTATCTATCTATATATATAAAAAGAAGACTTCATTCATTCATCAACGCACAGCCGAAACTACTGGGACTAGAAGCTTAAATTTTACACCAGAACTTCCTTTTATGACGTGGCAAGGGATAAGACAAGATTTTCGGAAATTCCATCCCTAAGGGGGTTAAATGCAAAGGGTGCAAAGTTGGTATGGAGGGAATTTTATTTTTTGAGCTAGAAACTTGAAACTTTGTAAAAAGATTACTTATTAAAATACAAAAAAGAACTGTCAGCGTTTTAGAAAATTCACCCCCAAGGGGATTAAATAGCGGTGCAGTTTGTATGAGGGAAACTTTTCCTTTTGAGCTAGAAACTTGAAACTTTGTAGACAGATTATTTATGTAAATACTTACAAAAAACAACTTTAAGCGGTTTGGAAAAATCCACCCCTAAGGGGGTTAAAAAGGGGTGAAAATTTTGTATGGAAAGCGAGAAAATGTTAAAGTAAGAGATTTGTAACTTATGTCTTAGCCAGTATGTTAAAAGACTACAAAACGAAATTCAGCGATTTTTTTATTTATCTCCTAAGAGATAGAGGAGGTTAAAAGGGGAAGTTTGAATGAAGAGCAAGACTGTTTCTTTGAAGACTACAAAAAATATTGGGAATTAAAAGAGATTCATCCCCCAAAGGGGCTAAAAAGAGTTGGAAGTTTAAAAGGGGGAACAAGACAATTTTAAATTAACATAACTGTAAAGTCGGTCAAGGACTAGAAAACAATTTACTGCGTTTTTTTTATTCTTCCTCTTAAGTTGAAGGATAAAAATTGAAAGTATGTAGGTATGGGGAACATGTACTTTTTGAAGTAAGGGAATTCTTCGGTCAGACATATGTACTATTTGGTAAGCCATTAATTCAGAATACATAATCCTACTGCTAGCAGAAAAGTAAATAAATAGGTTAGGTTAGAACTGCGGTGCTCACAGAACAGAAAAGAAGGTAATATTAGGTTAAAACTGCGGATTATTTTGTTAATTTAAGTAGTTTATTTTAGCGAATCGAAATAATTTATTCTCTAACAGCGTTAAATGGGGACTGGGGATGGAGATGGAAAGTTCTAAGTCTTTTGGCAAAATATAATTTTGCTTTCAAAGCTATACAAACCGCCCGGACTAACGTAATTAAAACTACCTACTAAACGGATTTAGGCAAAAAAAACAGTAGGTAATGTAGCTTAGTAGACGTAAAAAAAATCCTTTGAAACATTATTTAAAAAAACAATTTAAGTAGTTAGAAACGTCTCTTGATCATACTTAAAATACGTATAAGTAAGTACTTATATTTTTAAAAACGGACATTTCAATTCATTCAGAAATAATTTGAAACCCGTGGAAGGATTTAGGATATTTTTTATCTCGGAAATCATCCCTTAAGATGGTAGAAGTTTCTTTGTGACAGCGATAATTAAGCTTGCGCCTAAAATAAAATAAAAACAATATTTTTTCTCAAGTTCTACGCGAACTAAGTCGCGGGCAACAGCTAGTTTCAATATCCGATGTATTTTTACACATTCACACCGAAATTAGTTAAATAAATAAAAAAATAAAAATAAAAAAAATAAAAATCTTTTATTTCATGTAACCATAATTTTCACCATAGTTAAGCGGCGTTGCTCAACTGTGATAAGCATGTGAGAACTGGTTGAACATCTGTCTAGAATTTTGATTATTGGGAGGATGCTGTATAATTCTGTAGCGATAAGCAGTGCCATTTATTATTCTTTTAATTGGCTCAAATAAATAAAGACTCACCCAAATCTTTCCATTCAAGGGTCATTAACTTTCTGGAATGTTCGTCACTTTACTGCGCCAAAATCTTTGTTAAGATTACGCCTGTTGTGTTTTTTTTTCTAATTTCCTTTTAAAGTCGTTTTAATGTCCGCGGAAGAAACTCCCGGAAAACATGGCGTTTCCAACAACGTACACAGTAAGTTTTCGTGTCAGTAGGAGTTAGAATTTTGTAAGAGTTTTAGACACAACGGTACACGGAAAGTTTTGTGTTTAGAAGTTGAAAAGCAGACTGTAAAAACTTCCTGGGAGACTGCGCGGGGCTTAGTCTGTGTGATTTATATGTGTTTCGAGGATCGCCGGGGTGGAGTATTTAAATACTGACCTATTTATTATTTCGTGGGGATTGTACCATTCAAGGAAACTGGTAGGAACAAAAGTCAAAGTGTTGGTAAACATTTAAATCAAGAAGACCAATACAGTTGAAATCATGCCTTTGAGACTTCATTGTAAAACATTTTTCTCTGTGACCTAAAAGTATTTAGGAGTTTTAGGATTAAAACTGACGACGTATAAGTGCATTCCACTGATTATTCATTTTTCTCTTTATTCTATAAACCTTTGGTATGTCAGTTTAAGGTAAAATTTGCATCAACCAGTCATGTACTTAACGAATTTAACATAAATAGAGTTATAAATAACCGATGACAATCGAAAAAGTAAATTATAAAACCAAACCCATAATTATAGTAAGTAGGTACCTACTTTATATAATTATTTACGTCGTTTCAAATCAACATCAATTAATTTATTATAGTTTTTTATGTGATATATTTAAATGTACTTAGAGGGTGCGCGCTATTCGGAGCGGCAAAAGTTTAGGACATAGGGATATTACCAAAAGACAAACATCATTTCGCACCAAAATGCTAGTAGGATAGGCCCGATCAAACGACGAAACCTGTCTTCACGTGGAACGGCAAACAAGACGTGGCTTGATGAATGGGCCCCGCGGGTCGCACTAACGCTGTACCCACTTACGCTCCTTTTTGCGGATGCCTCATAAACAGAACCCTATTAGCGGTATCTCTGTGAAGTGCCTTACAGTTTTGTTACAATTTCCGGATTTGAAAAAATATCGCCTTTTCATTGAGCCTTTACGATTTCAGTAATGAAGTTTTGAGAGGAAAATGTGAGAGAAAAATAAATAAAAAATTTTAAAAACGGATTAGTCTTGGTGCTCAAACTCAAATTAAACTCATTAAAAGTATAACTATTTCCGTTCAAATTTCTTTTAATATGAGAATACGGAAATAACAAAAAGTTAGTTAGCTATAAGTTAATTGTTCTCACATGCTAAAAGGAAGACATTTATAATAGAGTTAAAATCAGATTTCAGATTAATTATTTAGATTACTAATCACTTAGGCGTGAAACAATTAAAAACAACAAACATCAGAACATGTGCGTATACATTAATAAGAAATTTTATGTAAATAATTTGAATCATGCAATAAAAAGTAAATGACGGTATTTTTCTCTTAAATTTCTAACAACTTGGTTAAATGATTTTATAAAGATCATGCTGTTCCTACGGACAGGACACTATAAATACAACATACCTGCCTATCTGATCAGATCGCAATATGTGGAAACTGTTAGCTTTACTTGATGTAAAAATGTTAATATTATGTAGGTAAAAACGCGTGCGACTTTTTCTTCAATACTACTCGTAACACTAGTATAACTGCCTGCTCTGTACTTGTATTTACCCCTTTACCCTGGAAACATTTAGGTCGACCGCAGGGCTCAAATGTCAATTTACTGATGCAGACTAAAAGCATCACAATTGCTTTACACAGCGTTGAAAGTGTTGCGTGTAAAAGGCTCTTTAGCTGAGAAATATAAAATACAGCACCGTAATGAAAGATGTAGAGGCTAGGCTACCAGTAGGTACGGTTTAGGTCACCTAAATACAAAAAAATATTGTTTTAATTTGCCTGAAATCCACGTGAATTTGCACCAACGAATAAAGGTTTATTAATGTTTTATAAGAAATGAAATTATGTATTTTGGAAAATATAAAAAAAAAGATATCTTTCTGCGTTAGCCACGCCTCGTCCCTTAGGCGTAATAAAGGGGTAAAGGGTGGAAAGATTTGTTGAAGCGAGCATCGGTTCTGATAGCTCAGTTAGCCTCAATTGATTGAGAGCGACTGGATGTGTATGCCAGTATATCGCTCAAATTTAGCTCATTTAAAAATTATCTCCTTAAATTTTCCAGAACTGACGCTAAGCTAACTTTACTACAAAGATTATTCAAAATTTTAACCCTAGCAAAATTTTATGAGCGCCAACCCATTTATATCAACGTTTTTTCCAGCGATGTTTTAGGCAATAGAAATAGACGAAAGGTTATTATTAAGGTTATACATATTATGTTTGAAAGGTAATGTTTATCAAAAACAATCTGAAAAACGAGTTCTTTTGCTATTTCATATTTGTACTAAGTAATAGTTTCTTCAAAAACCAACTTCTCAGCTGGATATCAACCCACAGGTGTCCTGATTGAAACCTCTAAAACTAGGCCAGCGGTGTCCGAAGCGAAAAAAGAATTATTTTAAGTCGGAAGCCATTTTCCATTAGTTCGCCGATTTGAAAGCGGTTCAAAGCCCGTCAGTGAACCGGAAACTTGTTTGCCACTTTTATTTCCGGATAAATATTTGTGTAAAAAACGTAATGTTGGTTTTCCACCGGCATGGCACCGGTAGATATTATTGGAAGGGATAAAATAGTGATTTGTTTTATCGTTAAACTTGGCAATTTCAATTCAAGTGAGCTTTTCAGTGGAAAATCTGCATTAGTATCATTGTCCTTGTCAGCAAGATTCACATTCAGAGAATCTTGCCGACAAGGACATTGTTAGAAAATCTGCCATGAGGATGCGAGTTTCTTCATGAAAGCATGTTTTCTTGTACTGGCTTGTGCAAAATTTATTAAGTTTGAATGTTGCCGTAAACTATATTTTCATAGAGTAGGTAAATAGCTTTCGAACAAACCGCAAATATCTTACGAATAGAGTAAGTACATTTTCCAAGATGATGGCCGTTCTACATGGTGAATTTTTGGGTGACAGACAAAGCAGGGCATCCAATGAACATTCCTACCAAATTTCATTAGAGCCTTATCACACTTGCGTTTTCTAAGCGTATTTTGTATGAAGGCGATCACGCAGCGTGTTCGCCGCGACTGATAATTGTATAGAAAATACGCTCGCAAATCGCAAGTGTGATAAGGCTCTTAGACTCACCGAGATTTCGAGGTTTGATAATACCGACTGGACTATTTTTCAATGAGGTGGTATAGATAAGTACCTCATTTAAGGTTTTATCTCTTTGTTGCCTAATTTGATAAAATATGTATATAGTAAGTAGATAAGGCATCTAAAAAGTCGCAGTACCACTAATAATATGAATCCACTTGAAATGCCACTTCTTACGCTTTTAAACGAGTTTTCACGAACTATTGTAGATTAAAAACTAAAAAAATATCGGCTCATCTTTCTCTTCGCATATAATAATCATCGATTACGGTAAAAAAAATATTATATACACGAGGAAAATTGCGACAATATGTTTCTCTGATAAGTTATTACTTTAGTGTTTGCTTTATTTGAATTCAATTGACTGTTGCTATCCAAGTTAAAGAAAAAAAATACATTTGAGCATTTAAGACTGCTCTGTAAGTGAATTACTCAATGAAGATAATTTAGACAATGTTTGTTTAAAAAAGTAGTTTGGTATAATAATGTTTTTATTATTTATTTAATACAATGCAATTTTACAGTGTGGACACCAAATCACTTACACGCTAAAATAACAAGAAATATAAACATTCACAGGTAAAAATGTCACAAATCGTAATTATAATGTCATTCCATTAATTAAATGCCAATTCAAAAATATCCTAGCAATATTGCACAAGTATGTCAAACGATCAGCGAACATGTCAGCGTCTTCGTGCTGAGTGAGCATTAGATGCAGCCATGTCATGGCACGGGCGGTAGGCGCATGGCTCGCGAAGCGCGTGCGAGCAGACGGCCGCTGCAGCAGGCCCGGCCGGCGGCGAATGCAGCAGAATGTTTTAAATGCAGTCTCTGGGGTTTCACGTCTTTGTCAATAATTACACAAAGGAATTTTAGTAACAAAACTTTTTAAAAAGGCAGCAGCCGTCCGTATGTCAGAGGCATTTTACTCGAAAACTAAAAGGTGTATTTGAATAAAATTTTGAGGATAGGTGTATTTTGTTAGCCGCTACAGTTTTGTAATTAAATTACAAAAAAAAAATTTTTTAGCGGTGCACTCCGTACATAAAACTAAATCATTTTTTTTTATTGCAGGCCCATGTGTGACACATCAATCGAATGGCCTTTTAAAATGAATATAAGGTTTCTCAGCAATTTTTTTGATTAAATGAATTGAGTCGGAGATAATCGTCCCGAAAGTCACTAAAATTGTGTGTCCCCCCCTCTAATTTTTGAACCGTGTATTTTAAAAATACGAAATAAATCATGGACATAGGGCTTATTAAATTCTTTCAGCAAAAAATATTTTAAACAAGATCAGTTCAAAGGTTTTTGAGATATTTCTAAAAACCTGCCTTCCTTAAGCCCCCCCCCCCCCCCACACACTACCGGCGTCTTGCGAACGTTCTCATACAAAATTGTGCGTTGCGAAGACGCCGGTAGTGTTGAGGGGCCCTAAAGAAAGGGACGTATGTGCCGTAAGATTTCAGTAACGATACGACCTTTTTAATAGGCACGGAACCCTTCGTTGTGCGTGGTTCGGCACTTGGCCGCTTTTTCATATTATACAGCCTAATTACAGGAAAAAAATCGAATTGAAGACTGCTTTCGCGTTTTTCTCAAAAGTTAGAAGACTGCATTTTAAAAACCTACGGCAGGTAGTTTTCGGAGGCATAACTCAGCTTAACTACTACTTCCATAGACAAAAAACAGGATCAACGTAGTAAAAAAAAAAGGTAAGGTAAAGGTAAGGTAGGTAGGTAAGCTAGTGATAAAGATGACTGGCCTCTTATAGGGCTACATAAAGACCTTGATAATAATTGAAACAGACATACATTGAATTACTTAGAATTAGGTGACATGAATTATTTTAGTTATTTTAATTAGGAAATGTGTATGTGTGTTTGTATAACAGAATGGTAATATTGGTGATATGTAATCTTTGACGATGCAAAAGTGATTGTGAAATCCTACTTGAATAAATTATTATTTTATCTTATCTTATCTTAACATATTTGCCTTCCCAAGCACGGGACCTTTCTGATAGTGACCACTCAAAGATGCCAACAAAACCCGGAAAATTGGCGCGATCGTGCAAGTACCGCTAGGTTTGAGAGGTTGGTCACTGACAGGCTGGTCGTAAATGTGCCAATCTACTTTTACATCAACGAGTTTTTTACAGCGCCAAGGCCCTATAGCTTTCGGAGCGGTTAACACATTCATTTCTGATGCGATCGCGCAGAGAAATTCCCAACATAGACCTCTCCATTGCATAGGTTTAGTTACTAGGTTATATTTCGTTGTACTATTATGTAACAAACAAATAATTATTAACTTTTAAGTTAATTCACTTACTTTGAAACGGTGTCCACCAAAACTAAATTGAATAAATGGCATATCCCGGAACTAAATAAATAAATACCCGATTTAGACCAGTTTCTGTAACGAACATATTTAAAAATAGTTTTGTTTCTTGCGTAACTGGACTACGTATTTTAGGTACGAAAAAAGGTGTGTCGTTTTTTTCGTTCGGTATTAGTCAGGATTGAGTCGTAGACTTGAACCACTCTGCTACTGTCGCTACAATACAAATTTATATCACAAAAGAAGTAGGTACTTATGCAAACCTCGAGTAAAAAAAATATATTAGCTGGTTAACTCAATATCTAACTCACCTTCTTTCCCAAAAATTACTCAAAATAAACGTGCTAACCGCTGTATACCCCGCGGGAATAGAGCCGGCCTAATACAGACATAATTCACAAGATGTATAAAACTGAATACCCACAGGTACCGTACATCACAGCCCCTGTCAGTGAGTTCTGCCCGGATTAACATTTGCTGCCCATCAGAATTTGGCTTATTATAGTAAAACGGTCTTAAACGATAACCAGGTAGTAGGTATAAATATCTAACAATATTGCGAATCCTTCTCAGTCACCCAAAGTTAGTTAACTCCTTTTACGTGTACTTAAAACTAATGCCTTCAACTATTCCTAGCTTAAACCTTGTCCATACTCTGGCATTCATCTTAAAGCTGAACTTTAAAAGTAATTTAAGTTTAACGGACTTTAAACGCCACGATCCCGCAAATGACCTGAAGTTCGCAAAAGATGGATCATTGAATGTCGCCTATGCCTGCGAGGTTTGTTTATAGTTCAAGGGTTTGAAAGTTTTACAATTAGTTGGATAATTTTTCGGATCCATGTAGGTATATATCCACATCCACTTGAATTTTCACGTAGCTATTTATCAAATAATAAACTTAAGCTACTTCTTCGTGAGGCGAATGTGATGAAATCATGTGAATGACAGGGACAGATTTGCAATCAAGAGCATAGAAAACAATCTACGATTGAACTTTGAATACATTTCACACCTGACATTTATAAATGTAAATAGGCAATACGAGTACAGGCATACAATATTTTGTAGGTTTACTTACATGAATGGAACTTAATTCACCTGACACGCAAATGAATCGTTCATTAACGATTATTTCTTTATACATCAGTACTCTCATTGTTCATTTGTAGGTATACTCGTATATAATGCATACAATTCTATCGTCCAATTTTCAACAAATTGAAAATAAAACGATTTATAACGTTATAAACAGACAATTCGAGAACGAGTAATTAAAAAAGTATGTTCGCGATCCACTTCTGGGATAAAAGGTCGCAAGTACACCTGGCTACCAACACACTTACTGTTTAAATACGAACAAGCTAGTACCAGCATATAGGACATCATTAATTTGAACACCGATACATCAGCCTCCGTTTGGATTGGAACCGATCATTCTTTATTAAGTCCAGTCGGAAATAATTATTTTGTATTTCTGTGAAATGGAAAACTGCTGGTTGTTAACAGAAATGGTAATGATTAAAAATTTACTCAATTTATACAGTGAGAAAACAGCGTACCAGTTCGGAAACAACCATTACAGAAATTTGGTACAACGTGTAATTTCCCGTTTGTATTTGAATAGTGAACGAGAGAGTAGAGTATTTTCACTGATATAAAATTGAGAGCCAAAATCCGACTAATACTTTACATTTTTTATAAAGCGTACCTATTTCAATTTCTCTTTTAAGAAAAATAATAATTTTACCTTGCATGTTCAAATATATCAAGCCAGAGTAATAATACTAATAATACACCGGAAAAAAAATCTACGTAAATTAACAAATACATTAAAGCATGGCTACCCCTTACTATTCCATTTACGAGTAATAGTATAATAGCTCTTATTTGTATCAGGGACTAGGTATATAGGGATTTACGCTTAATATATACATTTTTCTTGTGTTCATATTCAGTTTGACTTATTTTAAGTAGGTTAAGAACTATCATTGTGTTTAGTTTCTTTTTGAAAAAAATGACTGTTGAGTTTGTTTGGCGTTTCTTCTTAACAGTGGCCTTATTTTTCAGAAACGCTGACGAATTTTGATTTGTAAGCCATTACGGCCTACTTGCAGACTAAAAATTCATTTATGTCATTTATTGACTTTCGAATGAAAAATATTGTGTATCGAAATATCTCAATTATGAACACATATTGCATGTATTATTAAAAAAGATCCCCGCTAAAAAACTTTTAAGCTTGATATTTGATTGTGTGATTCTCAAATAAATACCTATTTTTTTGGATTTTATTTCGTCTATTTTCTGTAACTGAGTATAATCCTACAAAATCAGAAATTATCCTTATTCCTTTATTAGTCCATTAGTGACATATATTTTTAAGGGACAATTTTAATCAATAATAACAATTTTAACAAAAACTAGTGCCTAATACCAAATCTCGGGATTAGGTGTCAAAGTGGACCCCGGGACTCCTTTAGGGGCACAACCGGGAATAACACTAGGAGGATGATGATAATCATCATCATCCTTGTAATCACAAAGATGGTAAAGATAAACACTAAAGCGCTTATAAAACGCTACTTGAGAATTATTGTGTCTTGTTCTAGAAGTCAGAAAGTATCAGTGGTCGTGGCGTACGTTAAATAACTCACCCAGGTAATAGAGAACGTATTATATACTTATTATTTATAGGTACTCGTAATCACTACTTCAGTTCTTAAGCATGTTTTATGTGGAAATCTAGAAAATACTTAAAGTGCACTTAGATGTTCACAATACTTGTATATGGGCAAGGAAATATGCCTGAGTATATATAATTTTATGATACGTACCTGGAACTTTCCGGAGCGCAACTGAGCCGGAAAAATAATATTCGAAGGCGTTTGGCACAGGTCAACCTGTTAGGAGTTTCCTTCCGCGCTGCCTTGGAATTCATGTACAGAAAACTGAATAAAAGTTGGCTGCGTACCAGTTTCGACTTACTGCGTCATTTATTACTGTCGTTATCCTGTTTTTATGAGAATGAAAGAGATGTATGCGTATTCTTTGCTAAGCGGTTCTTAACTGTGTGCATCAAGGTTGTCAACTTTATTAGGTATTTTATTTATTTATTGAACGTGTATCTAGAAGCGGCTGTAGCCGCGTGGTTGAAGCGGGTGATTCTCAATCTTGAGGTCATTAGTTTGAATCCTGGCCCGAGTTCTTCAAAACTTAAGTAGGTACGGCATATTATTTGATATTGAAAACCTTGACCGGTCACTTTGGCACTCCTTGGCTTAGGTCCAGTAGTGGACGTTTTTCGGCTGATGATGATGATGATACCTTCAATGGAGTTTTCATAGGCTAGCTCGCTAGCACAAGCTAACTGCGTTAAATGGTTATTACCTAACTGAGCATTCTCGGGTGTTGGTTTCTAGTTGTTGTCAGTGACCAGCACAGTCTCTAAGCCAAGTAAGAGGTCTTTACAAGGTCCTGTTTCCCCTTTGGGTTGGAAATTCAGTTGGCAGTCGCTTTTGCAACTAGTTCCGACGTGGATGATGAGGCTATCACATTACTTACAAACTTTTGACATCTTTATTCTTTGTGTGCAGGTTTCCGGTGACAGCAGATATGGCGCCTGTGAGCTCGCTGCTCGTGTACTACGTGACGGGGGAAGGCGAGCCTGTGAGCGACGTGGCCAGTTTCCATGTCCATCTGCTGCATAAGGAGGTATTGACGAACTTCTCCAAATAAAACCATCCCTCATAACCATCGTTTAAGGGGATGCCTTGATTCGAGTCCACCACGCCCCCTTGGCGGAGACACGCGTATGCTTTCCGCGCACGAGAAAAAAGAGATGTAACACTCTTCGGGAATGGCTTATTTGGACAAATTTCGATAGATACCTAGCTTAATGAAGTTTAATTTATATGTCATTAAGTGAGATTTTAGATGAGATAAAATACTATACAGGGTGAGCAATCCAAATGGGTCAGTATGGCGGTTTTGGAAACCATAACAGATAGCGAAATCTTGGCTTAGGAACCATGACGTTGATTTTAGTAAAAAGAAAAACTGCATTCATATACTTACAAAAATACGTGTACTCGGCCCAGGAATCGAACCTGGACTTTTTGAAAAATTAAATTTCGTTATTTTCCTTTGAATATCGGTTATGTAGCTCTTAAATAGTAAATGTTACTAAGAAACATGATATCTAAAACTAATAAAATGCATTGTTTTTAAACAACGAAGTTTTATTTTTCAATACTTCAGCGCCGCCGCCGGCCCTTTGACTTTGTATGGGGAAGTTTTAATATTGTTTAAGTAATCGAACGAAATCTTATGTAAACATTAGACTGAAATGCCCACAATTTAAATATTAAAACTTCCCCATACAAAGTCATAGGGCCGGCGGCGGCCCTGAAGTATTGAAAAATAAAGCTTCGTTGTTTAAAAACAATGCATTTTATTAGTTTTAGATATCATGTTTCTTAGTAACATTTACTATTTAAGAGCTACATAACCGATATTCAAAGGAAAATAACGAAATTTAATTTTTCAAAAAGTCCAGGTTCGATTCCTGGGCCGAGTACACGTATTTTTGTAAGTATATGAATGCAGTTTTTCTTTTTACTAAAATCAACGTCATGGTTCCTAAGCCAAGATTTCGCTATCTGTTATGGTTTCCAAAACCGCCATACTGACCCATTTGGATTGCTCACCCTGTATAGTGTTAACTTGATTCTGTCGTAAAATAATGTCATGTTTGAGTAGGCTGAGTAAAAAAAGGAAAATAAAGATCTAACTTTGTTTTTTTTTTTCTATCGAGGAAATTTTACGCAATCATGTATCGATTAAATCAGATAAACAATCATATAGTCAAGAATCATATATCTGAAAATCAGACCTTATTGTTTCTTAATCTACTCAGAACGGCGTTTAAAAGCACGCGATAATTTCCAATTCACCCCCTTAATACAAGACGCAACCCTCCACTCCTAACTAAGCTATTGATAACAAGAACTAGGCATGATACGTGTCAGGAGTTATTGCAATACTGATTATTGTCGTGATTTTGATCAAGACGTGGTAATTCGTTAACGACAGTTCTTTATTAGAGGTATGGTAATCTGATGTCATAGGTAACTAACTAAAACATCGGGATAATAGTCGCTACCTACTGTGCTCCCTGTTGCCGAAACACCTGGCACGCAGTACGCAATCGGAAGGAGTGGTACGCTTCCTTGTTGATTAAGCAATCTATTCATAATGAATTTAAAAGTTTCTTGAGTCACGTATTATCTTGAAGATAAATTGAGTGTAACCGTTATTATTAGGAGCTATTCGCAATTGCGAATTGCACAGCCTTCGCGACAAGGTACTATTCGAGTTCATAGATATAATGTACGTCCCTACAGGTTCAAAAATATCTGAGCAACTTTATGTATTAAACAATAAATTCGTGTTCAAATATGTTTTATCACTTCATCCATGCACATATTTTCGAAATCGGGTGTGCATAGATCTCAATACGAGCAAATCGCTCGACGACCGCCTTAGCCTAGTTGGTAGTGACCCTGCCTACGAAGCAAAAGGTCCTGGGTTCGTATCCCGGTAAGGGCATTTATTTGTGTGATGAGCACGAATATTTGTTTCTGAGTCATGGATGTTTTCTATGTATTTAAGTATTTATTTATCTATATTATTAAGTTTATCGTCGTCTAGTACTCTAGTACCCATATTACAAGCTTTGCTTAGTTTGGGACTAGGTCGATTTGTGTAAGATTGTCCCCAAAATATTTAATTTATAAAAAATGCGGTACAGATTATTCAAAAGGATTCTTGTATATCTGATGTATACCTGTGATGGCGACTGCACTGGTATACAAAAACTAAACCCTTAAAGTAACATACCACTGACTTCACCGAGGCATTACCAACTCATCATATCATCATATCAGCAGAAAGACGGCCTCTTCTGCCTCCCACAAAGATTGCCAAAGAGATCGGTCTTGCGCCACCCGACAGGGACTGCATTACCGAAAAATACCGGTATGTTTTATAACCGATAATATATGACGTCATATCGGTTTTCAAATTGCGGTTTCGGTAGCGGAACCTTTATATTTCGCTATCGAAATATAACGGTAACCTTATTTTTTTTCGGTACCCTAACCGCTTTTTAAAGGTTACCGATAGTTCGATTTTGGCGGCGCTGCCGTTTTGTCTTTCAGTTTTGTCGGTTCTGTTTTGATACTTTTCTGATTCGTTCGTTCGTTCCTAGTGGTAGAAGTTCTCTGTGTAAGTGTAAGTTCGCTTATTTTTTCAGTAACCTTGATAATACCGGTTTTGAACCGGTAAATGGTACCGTAATGGAATACCAGTTTCATACCGGTAAAACCGTAACCGAAATCAGTCAGTCCCTGCACCCGACCAACTCAGACTTATAAATACATAATAGAACACATATATTTCCTAAATAGTAAATTACATCTTCAAAGTTCGATACCGTTTCGTAGGTATTTCAGTTTGCTACGTATCGTAAAGCCCGATTAAAATAATGAGCAGGACATTAATTAAATAACGCAATAATTAATGGATATAGAATTCCAATGTACTCGTTTCAACTCGATGTCATTAATTGAATGAGTAATTGGGATAAAGGGGTTGTTGTCAAGTTAAGCAAATGCATATGTAGTTATAAAATAAGTACGCTAAATAAATCCATGTATTTTTTATGCGGATGTAACTCGCAGCTCTTGTAAAAATAGGTTTCCGTTGAATAAAATCAAACACAAACGTGGCTCAATGTAAACGGAAGGCTGAAATATTTTAATCTACGTGGCTGTGGCATTTATCCTTTTGGATCCGGGTGGGCGATACGTGCGTGTGACAGGGTTTTATCAGGCTGAAAACATATTTTGACGGTTAGCGCGTTACCCATTTTGGCCTGGTCTGATCTGATTTATTTCAGAGATGAGTTAACTTTATTGCTTTATTTTTATTACTTTGTATTCCAATTAGCAGTAATCGGATCCCATTAAGTTACGCAATGAGAATGGTGAGTTAGTGTAGAGTGAAAGTAGTTTCACTAAATGACGGCGAAATATGGACACTTTCCCAACATTTCATGTATCAAATGTCCATCGTCCTAGCGTGATTCTCGGTTGTGCCCTAAAGGAGCCCGGGGTCCGCTTGGACACCTGATCCCAAGATTTGGCATAGGCACTCGTTTTTACTAAAGCGACTGCCATCTGACCTTCCAACCCAGAGCGCAAACTAGACCTTATTGGGATTAGACCGGTTTCCTGACGATGTTTTCCTTCACCGAGTTAACAGTAAATATTCCGTACGTAAGTTCCGAAAAACTCGTTGGTACGAGCCGGGATTTGAATACACGACCACCGCGTGACAGCCGCATGCTTGAACTACTAGGCTACCCTAGTTTATTCGTGTATTAAATGGAACTACTCTTTTCTCTGTACGATTAGTTAGTAATTTATTATGACTTTTTTACAATAACATAGTTCCTAATTAATTTAGACACTATCAGTAAAATATACCTACATAATTGTATATAAGGTCGTCTCGTTCAACTAAACCTAACTTCTGGAAATCGAATTAAAATTAAATCTTCCACCAGTAATTCAGAATTATTAGGCAAGAAGCCTCCAAGAGGCTCTTTAAGTGCCTTATTAGACAAAGTACCTCCTCGGGAGCCCGATAACTAGGAAATATTCATAAAATGTCCGAGATGAAAAGCCGTAACTACCCCATTTTAATTAGTCCTAATAGCCCCCTTCCTTGATGATGCCATTTCCTGGGACAAATTTTATAATCGTCTCGTACTGGGAGCCTTATTGAGCATTTAAATGGGATGGGGTGGCGCAAACATCGCTGTGACCGTTTACTGCTTCGTGAAAATGTTCCAATATTGCTGATTCAGTACATGCATAAAACATCAAAAAAATACATAATTTTCGTTGAATAACTGTTAATAATTAGTAAAACTTGAGTTGAGGTGGCATCAAATCATGCGATAAAAGCGGTGTCTAGACTAGGCTAATAAATAATCAACGTCAGAGATGGTATAAAAGTGATGTTCAATAGTTTAAATAAACAATTTTTTAACAAAATCATGACAAAATTTTGTGGTTCAAGGTGGATTTGCCATTCAACACCTATACTTGGTAAACTGGTCCGCTAAAGCGGCTGCAACTAACGGCCGGTGGAAATCAACGTACATTACACATATAAGCTACCAATATAGCAGTAACCCGGCTTAATCGCCCAAGCTACTAATGAAAGGCAATTTATCGTCCGCTAAAGGCACAATTAAGATCGCCTGTAATTCCGGCATCCCGACAAAATCTGCACGATTGGTTCATTTGCGAATGTAGCCATTTATATTCGTTAATAACGTGGGTGTATTTTACATCTCCAATAACGAATAGGAAACGTTTCACATCGGTTTCGACTTTAAGTTGGCTCGTTAAGATGTATCTTTAAACTTTTCAATTCGACAATTTATCGTTAATGTTAACGATTAGTAAGATCAATTCAGATGCCACATGGTATAGGTACATATACGGCGTTTGTTTGAACGTGCCTTGGGCTTAACGTTTTGGGCCGACTGGGTTGCTGATTACCCGCAAAAAGTTTATCATTTTCACGATTCACCAGCCTAGACCAACACGGCAAGAGTTTCGGTATGGAAACAGACTATTTTTATTCCGGCATACCACATCTGTACTATTTGTTAAGTCACAGACATAACCTTAAGTATATTAAATATACTTTTGAAGAATAAAAAAATGTGATTTTCACAGGTCGCGGTGGCCGTAGAAGAGAGACGATGGTGGTACCCCCGGGCGACGCTGCAGCTGCGCGTGCTCGCCCCGCCGGACTCCACCATGTGCCTGATCGGGGCGCGCGCGCCGCCCGACGCTAAATTTGACCCTCATCAATCGTAAGTACCACTAGTCCAGGCAATGAACTGACAACTTGTATGGAAAAAATGTCAATTTTGGAAATAATTTATAATAGCTTATTTTTTATGTATAACGGACAGATATGTATATTATCAATTAAATAGTTACCCAGCGACAAAATCCGACAAAATCTCAGACATCGAAAAAAAATGATAAGTTAACTGGCTTCTAAAAAGTCAGTAAAAATATGAATAAATGTTTTTGTCTTTATTTTGGTTCATTTACATTTGCTCTATAATATTCAAGATAAATCGTACAAAAAAAGATAATGCATGCTTCATTTAAATCTACATAATTACTTCCGGGTGGAAAGTTTGTTGGATTCTTGACTAAATCATCTTAGAATAACATTTTCAAATGAAATCAACAAAAAAAACGGTATTATAAATTAATGTTTTTCAAAACCGTATTTTGCCTGGAGTACACGTACACAAGCAAACATTCGACAACTTTAATTAAACATCAATGTAATCGGTATCGTCAGCCATAAAGGAGGACATGAATGCAGCCAATACCAAAATTTAAGAAGTTACCGTGGCCGTAACTGGCCGAGCATCAAACCTGAGACACACATCCATCCAATTTCAGATTCATTCAATGTGTTATGCGCGTTCCCTCCCTCTCGCACCGAGCAATTATGCCAGAACGAGCGCGCAAGACTAATTTTATTGCTTAGAGTATATACCTACAGAGGCGACGTAAGTGTCGCCACAATGAGGGACGGCAACAAAGTAGATGATTCCCGTGGGGTGGCCATGTAACTAAAAATTACCCCATCGCTTCCATATGTTTATTTTAAATAATGCGCTTTTATTGTAAGTAGTTTTTACTGAAGCTTTACACACATTCACTGCCTAGCAGGCGCTCTGTTCGCAACCACTAGTAATATTCAGCTTAATAACATGAAATATGATTCTAGTAACAGAACATGACATGTAGGTAATTAATAGTCCTTGTGCAAGCGGCTTACCTGGTAGTTTCTTATCAGCACAGTTATGACAGGACGCCCGCGAGCTGTGTTGCGGCGAGGTAGACTATCCGTCTCTTTCTAATCGTTCTAACTAGAAAGAGACGGACAGTCTACCTCGCCGCGACACAGCTCGCGGGGCGTCCTGTGATAGCCGTGCTGATCTACTTAATTATTATAAAGCCTGAATCACACTGGCGCGGCCTGCGGTGGCGGTTCATAGTAAACTTGACAGTTAGTGTCAAATTTACTATTGACCGCCACCGCAGGCCGCGCCTGTCTGTGAGAGGCTTAAAGTCTCTCACAGACTGGCGCGGCCTGGCCGCGGCGATCAATGGTAAACTTGTCATTAGCTGTAAAATTTACTATTGACCGCGATGCAGGCTTAAGGCGGGAAAAATAATGACACTAAATACCGAAATGAGACACAACCATATTAAAAAACATTTACTATCCAAATATTCAAATTATTACAGATTAATGATAAAGAGCTCTGCTCGGGTAAAAATATGCTGAGAACGATTTTTCCCAGATATGAGACCTAGCTAGATCGATTTTTTTTATGAGGCACAGCGTGGGAGGCCCCCTACAAGGTTGACTGATGACCTGGCAAAGGTCGCGGGAGTCCGCTGGATGCGGATGGCGCAGGACCGGCCATTTCGGCTGATATAATGAACCTAGAAAAAAAAAACATATTATTTTACATAAAATTTTTCAAGCAAAGGGCTTATAGAAAATTATGATTCATTCTAAACCGTCGATCGTCTTTACTTATTACTAGTTGTCCACGCGTCTCCTCTCCACCCGGGTAGTAGAAAGAACACAAGCGGAGGCGCAGATGCAGGATTAAATAAAGCCAGATGAAAGAATTTTTGAAATCGGATGAACAGTCCGAGATTACTCGCTACATAAAAGCTTATCTTTACTATGAGTACAGAGTAAATATACGTATATAAGAATATATCCCATCCATTATATACGAATGTTATGTAATAACAAGTACGAGAATTTTGTTAGAGTATAAATTACCCGAGAAATCGGGTATTTTTAAGTTGTATTGGCTGGTATCCCTAAAATGATTGCAAAGAAGCTAAATCGAGAAGACATTCTAACACCTCTCGCAGCTTACCATAAACAATCTACGTAATTTGGGCGGATAATTTGTCAACAAATATTTTCTTGTACAATGTAAACAATAATGTTATTTCTATTGTAATCGTCAAATTTTACAAGATTTTGAGCGTAATGTAATTTTACCATGCTATTTTTACGTATTGCGTATACAGAAAAGTGAAAGATGTTCTACTTACGTGTGAAAGGTTATATTTTCATCACATTGTTCCGACCGGCTTTTACAGCCAAGCACGCAACAATTAACCATTTTCTTGGCACAGACGGAACACGAGATACCTTATCGTGCGTAAATTACTTTTAGGACACTATTTTATTCACAATAATATTAAATATTTCGGATTCGTATGCAGCCACGCGCGAGCATTGACAGCATTGTATGCCACAACTGTTGTGCCAAATAGAAAAAAAGTGGAACTATGCCAAGGATAACGAATGATATATCTCTGTCTGTCACACTTATCGAGATTTGTATGCTACCAGCTCGCTCGCACGTGGTATTATTATTACCATAGCCTGTCCATACTAAATTATAGGTTCATGTTTTATTGTAATTGAATTGGAAAATGTACCTTCATCTCAGGTCGACGGAACCTCGAAATTTGTTTCAGAATCACTATAACACCAGGCAAGCTCATCGTATGTCCATGTGAGACATGCTTACATGTAGGCCAAAATCTCACATGAGTATCGCAAACCACTTAAAGACTTACTTAATTGTTATCAGATTTTGAATACATTACGAGAATAGTATTGCTAAATGTAATTTAATGATAATTTTATTTATAATACATACTTCCATTAATTCACCGACTGACTACATTTTTACGTACAATACTCTGGGTCTTTTATTCTTGTCGTAATTTCGCATCATTAATCACGAGCTCGAAGATAGCACTTCGATGATATGATAGTTTATTTTTATGCCAAACTCTCGAGACGAAAAATGACCTTGTTTGTGTCACTTTTTATCCACCATGAAAGAAACCCGGTGATAAATGGGTGAATTTGCTTCGGAAAGTCGTTTGGCGTTGTTGTTTTGGTATTGAATATTTACAGTTAGAAGTTAATTTTTGCCTTGGAGAGTTATAATAAAATTAATGATATGTAATAAATGTAAAATAAACCCTTATTTATTTTTTGTTCCCAAATAGAAATCATAATGATTCAAATCATTTTTTTTTGTTCACTAGAGCTTTGCAAGTTTTAACATGAATTCCGTCAGAATTTGCTTTGGTTTTAAACATTAGGTACTCGATTCTATTACAACTTATTATTTGTATAATGTAAGTACCTATGTAAAATAAAGATAGATATCAGGTAGCGGTATTAACCCCTTACCGCATAGAAAGCCATATTTGATCACCGAAGTTTAACATTTTTATAAAGATAATAATTTAATTTAATCATCAGCAAACAATCGTAATTTCTAAGAAGCCACTTTCCGTGAATCGGAACGTATTTTTTTTATTTCTGCGGGTAAGTCATTTCTTATAAAAATGTTGAGGGTAAGTGAGATGTGCTACTTCGGTGCAGTGCGGAGTAAATAGATAAACTTACAGGCTCAAAAACAACTAAATAAAGGTGAGTAATAACACTAATAACATCAAAAAAATATAAAGATATAGTTCAAACATTCGTTAACTTATATTGAGTATGTAGGTATTTTGTAATAAATGATGTTTTCGTAATAGATTTGATCTTGTTTTTGTAAAGGCCATATTTGGCTTCCTATGTATTCGAGTCAAAAACTGTAACAGTCATAATTGGCTTCGCATGCATCAAGGTTTTTCCTTACTGAAGGCAGAAATGAATCCTTCGCGGTTTTATGGAGCATCGAAACATGTAAATATTATACCCGGCGATGGTGATTGGAGTGATGATGATATTGCTTCTGAATCTGAAAATGATTACGAACCGATTTCTATGCGAACGAATAAAAAGAAAAACGTAATTATACCGGATCGAGATTCAAATTTCTCTTATGAGGACCAAAGAACGCAAGTCATAAAAGGGCCCAATTATTTGGAAAAAATAGAAAATGGAATCACATGATAATAACAAAGTTCAATTTACCACGAATTATAAAATAATTAGAAACACCAGCAGATATTTTCAAGTTTCTATTAACGGACGATCTAATTGAGCTAATGCTGTTCGATGCGATAATGTTGACCATTTTCCCATTTGGACGAAAAACATTCACCAGCTTTGCAAAAAATGTGGAAAATACCGTTCTTTTACAAAGTGTGAGAAATGCTTAGTATATTTATCTTTTAATGACAAATGTAACTGTTTTACATATTTTCACAGAATGTAACTAAAGTTAAATAATAATGATAACCATCATACACGACGAAGCTTAAATGCATATGAAGCCAAATATGAATAAAAATTATTTCACTGCAACGCTGTAACGCATATATGGCATTATTTTGTAATTTCTTAGATAAAGCAAAAACATTAAAAAATATTACAAATAGTCAATAAAGATTTATTCTGAATAAAATATTTTTTTTATTAAATCCTTTAATAATTTATGCAGTAAGGGGTTAAATCAAAGATGTGCGCCAGTCATTCGCTCATTTTAGGTTGAAACATTTCAATCAAACGTAATGACAATACTGAGCGACATTCAAAGCGAAATATATCATCTCGTTTTGCCGTCTCAAACGAGCTGAGCCTCGTATCTGTCACACGATTCATCTTCGATGGAAACATACGGGGCGATTATTGCGAACGCGAAGGTTATACATCAAACCCTTAGATTAAAGAGTTCTCTGTAACAATACAGGAGGTAAATCACAGCTCAATTTACAGACTGTTAAAGGTACTCTCTTATGTCAAGTTTTACCTACGCTTAAATTAAAGGAATGACGTTTTAGGGTTCCGTAGTCAATAAGGAATCGTTATATCTGTGAGTCCGTCTGTCCGTCCGTGGTTTAGCTCTAACCCTTACTATAATTCGACGTAAGTATAGGTAAGTACATATTATTAATACATTTGTAAAATAAATCTTGTTGAAGTGAAAACTTATTTAGCGGCGCTGTGCACTTTGGGGATTTTTTTTTAAACTCGCCACAGGTCACGTGACCGTAAGATTAGTAAGACGTGAGATTCGAGACAAGGTCACGTCAATACTGTTACAATGTCATTGAGTTTTCACTTCTGCCGGCACTCCCGGAGTGCAACCCGGTCTTTTTTTGAAGTGAAAACTTCTTTAGCGGCGCTGTGCACTTTTTGTGAGTAGATATTACAAATTTACGTGTTATAATCGATCAATTTTAAAAAGGTACTTGGAAAGCAAGCTTACGGTCAAAATTCCATTGAAAATTACTCAGATGAAGTTGTGAGATGTATAGATCAGATAGTTATTGATTTTAATAAACTAAGCTACTATACTAGCCTCCACCACAGAAAGGCCGTCAACTATATACAATTTATTTATTCTAACACAACTTGTTACTAATTAGACAATGGTGGCAATGAGTGAGCGAGATATAACTTGACGTATATAATCGCTTGAGTTAACTAGATGGACGAAAGGAATAAATACACCGTACTGTGACCCTAAATTCAATCCTATTCAATAGATTACAATTCAAAGTTAAGCTCTTTAGAGGGTAAACCAAACAAATATGTTCTAGGGTAGTCATGGATCGGTGGTGGAATGTACAGTCAGCAGCAAAAGTAACTAAGCGGGTCAAGTGCCCAAAATGACCTACACACGACTTTAATATCAAAAGGATAAGGACTGTATAGATAATTTTGAGCGTGTTATTTTGCGTAACTACTTCTGATGCTGACTGTAGGTACTATTATTATATATTTATTTACTTATTATTTATATACGAATTATCGTAAATGTGGACACGCTGGACAAGAGCACCAATTTTTTTTCAGGCAATTGTTAGGTCCATTAGCTTTAAGTTTTTGATAGAAAAACCAACTCCTCCGTCGGCCATATTTAATTTTATGGCGGCCATTTTGAATTATACTTAATTATTAATATCTCTAGTAGAGTTCTAAGTCACTTAGAATCACAAACTTGGTGTAAATAATATACGTATTTGGGGTCAGGGAATTCAACTAGATAGGTAAGTATTTTACCGATATCTCAGTTACTAAATTACTTAAAAATACAAAATTGGTGTTTATTTTATATTTAAGGTCAACGAATAGGTGGGTCATTCTTGAGAGGGTCAATTTTCAGCGTCCAGAGGGAAAAAGTACCCGAAAAAATAAAATAATTGACCTTACACATTTTTTTTAGCCATAAAAAAATGTCAAACACCTAAAACATGATACCTCTGGCGCGTCCATCATCCATTTTGTGAACAATCTATTCTGAAAAGAACTAGTTATGGACTGAAATCAAAAATTGTACTTATAGAGTTAATCGTTAGAATATAAGTTAACGATTTAGAAATAAAAATATGGTTCCCCTATTTATCGTAGTTTTTATAGGAATATATATCAAAGGTTTGTCCAGAGCTAAGCTATCATTCCCCTGATGCCTGACTAAACAACGCGCACATCCCTTTCGCAACGTCTTGTGACGCGTATAATCTCTGCCGCGCCTGACCCTTGTCAGTAGCGCTGCCAATGCCACGGAGAGAGGACGCGTCTTGTCGCTGGAGCTCTGAGCAATGAAGGCTGATAAATCATTTCCTGACCTTGGTTCACTATGACTATCACTACCCTGTATTTTCATATAAAATCTATTTCCTGCAATTGGCGTACAATGTTTAGTGTAGAGAATAACACATGATTGATTGCATGTGTTGATTTAAAATTGACTCTTATATTAATAACAGTTTCGGCATTTATGCATAATAATAATAATCGACCAGAAACGTACTTTTTCTTATTCCCCTGGCTCTCATTCCCCCGTTTTCTGAACAGGGTAATGATAAAAAATGATAGTATTCTGAAGTTTTTTTTGAAGATTATAATATTTTATCATATAACGCATAACATAATGGTCGACTCATTTATTCAACAATTTATTTAATTAACTACCAAATATTATTATTCCCTAGTCAGTTTTATCATTCCTTTGTCATTTTTATCATTCCCTGTATTTTTTTACATTCCCTTGTACTTTTTATCATTATACTGTCATTTTTTCTTATTCCCTTGGAAGAAATGCATTAGTATACTCGTATTTCCGTACCTAATTGACCCAAAGTGATGCCTATTCGATAAATATGTTTATGATTAAATATTTAATTGGATTTTATTGTAACTTAGTAGAAATTTCTAAATATAAAAAACGCCAAGGGAATGAGATGAATAATGCAATGCTCAAGAATGACCCAGGTACATGCAAGTAATATATTAACGTTGTTATATGTTTATTACTTGTTATTATAGAGGCTGGTAGTACATAATCTGCGGAAATTTCAAGTGTCTAGAGATATACCGATTGTTATGGGCGGGCAAATAAACGCCATAAAATTACGTTTTACTGTTTATTGAAGTGAAAACTTCTTTAGCGGCGCTGAGCACTTTTTGGGATGGGGAATAGTACATTGTTTAACGAGGGGCGTAAGTGGAATATTGCGAAAAAGAGTTAAGAAGCCCGACGCAGAAGGCGGAGGGCTTTTAATGACTCGAGTTTGCAATATTCTTACGCCCGTGTTATACACAATGTTTTTCATCACATTTGCGAGGAAACAAATACATTTTAGATGAAATTAATACAAATCGTAATAAACACTGCATCATGTCAGTCGTCCATTTTCTTGAATTTGACGTGAGGCGCGTATGGCAAAGACCCTTCGGTATACAGCCACGATTTGAAAACACTTAAAAATATTTTACATAGACACTAAATAACTACATATTAAATCTGTAAATAGTTCGGTTAAACATGTTTAAGTAGTTTTTTAAGTTTACATTTATTTATAAATACTTTTTCAGACTTCGTATTTGATATAAAACATCTTTGCTTTGTAACTGCCGCATGAGTGACAGATACAATTTAAGAAAAAAACCATTACGCCCGTGGGCGTAACACAGGCTATTACAGCTCTGTATGTCTGCGCATTATGAAGCCCTTTTCGAGCAAGTGTGATGAAAAAATTGTTAAACACGCGACAGATTTTTGTGACGTCAGATGTGAAGGATTCGATACCGTGAGAGATTCGAAGAAAACGGGGGTTTGACTAGGGGCACATAGTTCTAATTTGTACTTTATTGTTAACAGTATAAGGTCGTACCTAACACATTTTCCTCAAATGCAAATTCCATTTGGTTTTATCAAACTTTTATTTTTTTAAGGAGCTAAGAGACTCAGGACAAGGTTCCCTGCCACGACATCATCATCCACCTAGCGTTATTCTCGGTAATGCCCCTAAAGGAGCCCGGGGTCCGCTTTGACACCTGATCCCAAGATTTGGCATAGGCACTAGTTTAACGAAAGCGACTGCTATCTGACCTTCCAACACAGAGGGAAAACTAGACGTTATTGGGATTAGATCGGTTTCCTCACGATGTTTTCCTTCACCGAAAAGCTAACGGTAAATATTGCCTACATAAGTTCCGAAAAACTCATTGGTACGAGCCGGGATTCGAACCCACGACCGCCGCTTGACAGCCGCATGCCTGATAACCACTAAGCTGCCGTAGCTCAAAGTTATCTGCCACAACGGCTTCCCTAAATATCTGGGCATCACCCTGGATATGAGTCTCAACTTTAAAGAACACCTGAGCAACCTATCTGTAAAGCTGAAAACCCGGAACAGCATCATTAAGAAGCTCTGCTCACTGGAAACACCTGGGGCGCCAACGCAGCTACAATCTGAGAATTTGAAGAATCTGTCCACGGATGCAGTTGCTTACCTTAAGTTTAACATCATACAAAGAGTAGAGAAATTTGTAACCCATACGATTAATAAATTAAAAATTATACACTGAAATGTAAAAAAAATATGATAACAGAGTACAATTTCCACGGCTTTACAAAATATATATTTTATAGCTTGCTTTTTTGCTTATACAAGCGTAAAAGTTCAAAATACTAATATACCGACTACGGAAAAGTAACTAAAATTTTTTTTTTTTATTCACACAAAAGGTAGCCGTATATCAGCCGTAACATAATTTCGAATCTATTGATTTTGATGATCATTCATCAAAATCAGTTCAGTGTCCAAAACGCTACGGTTAAATACAAACATAGACTGAGTGCTAAAATCATAAAACATCCCTTTCATTCGGCTACGCCGTAGTCGGGCAAAAAAATGTTATTAAATGATTGTTGTTATGAACTAATACTAGCTAGCCCCCGCGGCTCCACCTGCGTTCTTTGCAATAAGTATGTGGGCATAAAATATAGCATATATATGGACAAAAGATCCATTTTATATTCCGGCAATCACCCTTTCATTGCAAAGCTACAAACTCACAAACTTTATTTCTTTATAAATTATAATATTAGTATTGTTAACGGGAGGGGCGGTAAGCTCGAATGTGATTTCATCCCAAATGTTTACACGCGCACTGTTTCAAAGCAAGTCGCGTTGGGGACATGTCACTCGATTCATCTTCCAGTAGGCTTGTCGAAGGAAATTTGGTGGAAATATTGGCTCACATCCCGGCTGTATGTAGGACACGTACGAGTATGCATGGATGGTTTTGGCGTCGGTATTTCCAACTTTAGTATATTGTGTTCTGGACAGTTTTATTCTCGTTTCTTATCTATTGGCACTACCTGGTTTAAAAGAACCTCAATCGACATCGATGTTCATGGTCCTAACTTGGCATTCCTTGTTTTTTTGTTATTCTATTCCTTGCTTTTTTCCAGAAAGTTTTAAAATGTATGTAGCCTTCGTTGTAAATATAATTATCTTCATTTTTTCTTTAATTTCATATGGACCGTTCAAACCGTGTATTGGCGTAGGTACAGTCAGCGTCATATAGTTAGTAGCAGACAAGGTAGCCTAATATTTCGGTACACGTCTTTATCACTGTAAGAATGGGTGTATTACGAAATATTTGGTTACTCTGGCTGCTACTAACTATATGACGCTGACTGTAGGTACCATTTTTGTAGCAGCGAACACTGCCATCTGATGTTCTAGCCTAAAGGAGAGACTTAACCTTCTCAATACGAATTGAGCTCTTGTCTAGTAAGTGGGCAACTTTACTGTTATAAGTTCTCATACCGCCCGTGGTATCTAACGCGGCTTAACTACTGCCGTATCACTATTTACTTTGTATTTTCTAATCCAATATCTACTGGTATTCTGGTTGAATCTAAGTGCTCCTCACTCCCCACAGGTCGCCAGAACACGACGAGCAGCCAGGACCAGAGTTCGTGTCAGCCGGAGTGTCCTTGTTCGTGGGCGGCGGCGCGTGCGGCGGCGGTGTGCTCTACAGGCAGAGGACTGCGCCGGCGCCGCGCCCGCCCGCACACCTCGTCCCGCCGGCCTCGCACGATCGCCTCTGGATGTGGAAATGCTTCAACTATACGTGAGTTACAATACAAAACGTACTGATGATCGTTAATTGTTATTAGAACGATTTTTCTTTCGCACGCTACACTTTACTCTTGACGAATGAGAGCTAGATCGAATTGTTTTGATTTCGACCGACCGTCACTGATATATTACATATATATTGGTTGGGACGTCACGGAGTGGAAGCTCGTGTTTAAGCGACAATTTATTTTTATATGTTTGTTCATTTTCAATTGGGATTTGCCACATAACACTGAGTTATTGACGTAGATGCACTAGTTTGTCGTGGAACTACTGTCGCGTCGTCTGACTTTTTTACGTACACTTCACCGTATGTACTCGTATGTATCCGTATAACTGAAAGATTCACAAACCACCCAAAGGCCTATCAACTCAACCGTTCCAATTCAATTGCATGTTCATTTAAAAAATTATAGACAAATATTTATTAACACGGACATATTGTGAATATGTATTTCTCACATCAATTTTACCTGTTGATATTAAACCCAAAGTGTTTTCACATAATATATTTTATAAACGAAAGAAGGTAATGCTAAAATGAACCTACAGATCATACTGGTTACAAACGTTTTTTTAATTAGTAAAGTCTAAAAATATGTTTTCTTTTTATGTTTTTTGATATCATTTTTTACGGAAGACCTTTGATCAAATTAAAACGCTCAGGTGAGTACCGACTTTTTAAAATGTTTTTCAACGTAAAAATTATAATAATTAACTTTGTGAATTATACCCTTAAAGTTTTCGGATTAAGAAATCTCAGAATAAACAGGCTTAGGATTATGTCTCAGTGGTTCACCTTTTGCGTTTGTTCGAGATTTTTAGTAATTGGAGAAGACAGTTGTTATATAAAAGCCTGGAAATATCCAAACGGATCCCATCCCTAATTTGCTGATTACAATATATGAACTATATATAGGTAGGTTTACTTAGATAAATACAATTACAGTAAGCGAAATCCCATAAATCCCAAATCTGTGATTCATATGTCAAGAGACATAAATTATGTCCTCGTAAACGGAATGACATACTGCCAGTGATAACCGCCGTGAATAAGATAGGGTTTCAGTACGTTACGTTTGAAAGCTGAAAATGTATTCCGATTCTTCAGTTACATAGAAATTAACAATTTCTAAAAAGATTTTTTTCGAAATCGCGCTTTGTTATTATTACACAAAAAGAAAGGTGTTTACTCGCTTTACACATGTAACAATAGTACATTACTGCAGCCGCCGGGAAAGAAGGGCTTGCCGGGTGAGTAGATATATATATAGACCCTATTAGGGCCATTATACACAAACTGATAATGAGAATCTTAATTTCTATAATAAATAAAATAAATGCAGAGGATATAAATAAAATAAATGCAGAGGATTTTAAATATAGTCTATGGTCTCTGGTGACTTACGAATAGACAATATTTTAAATTTATTCATCAACACATTGAATCATACAGATTTGTATTCTTAATATCAGTTCGTGTGTAATAGGCATCAATGCGGATACATTTGGTCCGATAACCATTCAGCCACTAGAAAAAAAATAATTCAGCTGTTTAGCCTGTTCATGAACACAGACGCCATATTAAGATTAAAATTAAATAAATTACTTCCCGGCCTAGGCCTTCAATTTTGTATGAAATTCCTTTACAGTTCTCTCGAATTGTTCCACCCGAAATATGACACTTCGAAGCCTCAATGACGCACGTAACGACGACATTTCATTGTATGTTTGAGAAAAATATTTTTATCCAAAAAAGTACGCAGTCAATCTAGTGTAAAATTAATAACGAACATACACATGACGTATTATCGGTGTAATATTCGTGTACCTACGCATATTAGTAGTGTATAATTTATAACCGGACGGCATGACAAACTACTCTAGGACATCGTCCATTACAAGCGACAGAGACAAAGCGATCTTGGAGTCATATTTTAGCTTTATGCTCTATGCTTCGACTCGATTAAGGTCTTTTGTTGAAATTTGGGACGGCGAATGAAAAATATCGCTGTGAAAGGATATGAAAAATGTCATTACTTTGTACGAGGGCGAGGACAGATTTCGAATTATCTGATAAATGGTTCATTGTTGTACTCTTATTATGTAGTACGCTGTTAAATCAAGAACGCGATATCCGAGACGAGTAAATAATGTAGACTGCATCGTCTTGTTCAACGCCAATTTCTCTTCAATGACAATTTATCATGCTTGGCCGGGAATATGATAATCTCAAAATGTAAAATAAGGGATAGCTTTATTGTATTTTATAAATTATAAATTTTACCTTTTCCACCCACACACATACACAAAAACTAAGTTAATTTGCTTCACAACCTCTAATCTTGAATCGCCATTAAAAACATAGATAATACTACTTACATAAATATTATTTGTTGGTTGCAGCACAAATGTGCTATAATGCAGTTACTCATACCTGTTACTTTTATTCTACCATCAATCAATTTACCCTACTACAATATTAGCCCATACTCGTCAGAACTATCACAGACAGATGATAATTGAATGGGTCTCTATTGTTTCCCATAAAATTTAAGATCCGATTTTTTCAGTCCATAACATTTTATACCATATTTTTTTCTAGTCATATTGTCGAAAGTCATAAAATTTTACATTATAAAATGCGTTCCGATTTTTGCAGGTCATCATTATTGTTAGTCATAAACTGTGTTAGCCATAACCAAAGAGTAAAGTAAGTATATGTCATATCATTGAATGTTATGGTAGTGTCACACTTCATAATGTTAAAGCCTATAAACACACTCCCAGAAAAAAAAACCGAATGTTAGTGAACGCGTTCTTCCAAACTGCTTTATAATTAATGTGGGTACTTGGGCAAAAATAAAGAGGGTATAGAGTGATGCGATTGAAAGGTATCTATGCCGCTCACTGTTTTGTTTAGTGATTAAAATACGTTAAAATAAGTATGTTTTCTTTGAAACTTTTTTCTCTAAAATCAAAAATGGCCCAGATAAGTTGGGAAAAATCTGTACTTGTAAAAATTTCGATGGATGTTGTGTCATTATTGGTTCTGGCGCTTCGCCGGCCGCTGCCGCGGCACGCTCGCTTCGCTCACTCGGCTCGCGCGCTTGGGGTCGCGGTGCACCTAATACTCCTCCTCGCTTCGCTCGTCGTCGTACCTTCACCGACCTGCCGAGGTCCATTATCTTGGCCATTTTTAATTTCAGAGAAGAAAGTTTCTACGGGCATTAAAACGATATGAATAACAACCATTAGTACGTTGAAATATATGCCTTAGAATATTTATGAATAATTATCGATAGACCTTTGATCGTTATGGACATAAACTTTATTAATTATGACTATTGATGTTTATGTCTATAAATTATATGGATATCAATTTCTGACTATAGAAATTCGGAACAATAAGTTTATGGGAAACAAAGGGACCCCTAATTTAATACTGACGATGTCGAGTATCGAATCACTTGGATAACAAATATATTGTGTTTCCCGCGCTAGACCGATTCACATTAGTTCTACTCCTACAGTGATGCAGTCCAAAGATCGAATCTAATGCTTTTAAATCGAATAATATAGATGAAGTCTAGAATACATTTTCAGAATCAATTTTAACTTCTACATTTCACTTAATTAAGAGTGCCCATTAACTTGACTGATGATGACCTTTTTGGGAACACTGGATTTAAATAGTCTATTCCCACGAGGTCTATTATCTGTTGTATAAAAGAAACTATGTAGTTGGAATTTTTATGGCATAATTTGCGATAGTTGACACTCTAATAAAATACAACTAGCGACCCGCCCCGGCTTCGCACGGATACTATATTATACATATATAAACCTTCCTCTTGAATCACTCTATCTAATAAAAAAACCGCATCAAAGTCCGCTGCGTGGTTTTAAAGATCTAAGCATACATAGGGACAGACAGCGGGAAGCGACTTGGTTTTATACTATGTAGTGATGATACAGGTTCTAATAATGATTGTATTTGTAAACAATAATAATGATCACTAATGAATTCACTTCGCCAAAAGCGGCCACTTTCCACTCGAAATGCAAACTTTTACCTACGTACTTCTTTTTTATTATTAACATTAACTAGATATTTACCTACGTATTTTTAATATTCTCAAAACTCCATCAAATTGTTTGAAAATACTTTATGTATGTTCTCAAATTCTCGTTTACTTTGTGGAGCTTGTCTGTATTATATTGTGTGCTCGGTAAAATTATCTCGTGACCTCCCAATCCTTCTTCTTCGTAGGGTTAGGATCGAATCAAATTTAGGAGTGATTTGTTTAGCGAGAATCGTTCGACGTTGGCATTCCATTATTATTATGCCCAGCGTAAGTCTAATATTAGCACATTGAAATGAAATAGCGTATGTTCTTATGCAAATATTATGTGTAGCTATAAATAAATAAAACCGGCCACGTTTGTGTCGGATCACGCACAATGAAGGGTCCCGTACCTTCTACTAGTAGCCCTCATTAAAAATCAGTATCCTGCTAGTTAAAAAAAGTCTTACTTAATCAAAAGGAAACTCAGTGTTCTTTTCTTCTCTGAACCGATCTTGTTTAAAATAATGTTCGTTGAAAGTAAATAAGCATTGTTGTGTTTAAAATACGTTTACAATTGTTGTGCCGTTCGGTGCGATTATTTCTGAATTTATTTACCGAATCAAAAATATTGCAGAGAGACCGTAATGTTATTTATTGTTAAAGACCTGTCGATTGATATGTCGCGTGTTGACCTACAGACCCTACAGTTATATATTTTTATTGACTGGTTGTTACATGTACCCTAATTTTTTTTTGTCATTTGAACTTGTGTCATAATCATTATCATCAAATCAGCCAAAAGACGTCCACTGCTGGACATAGGCCTCCCCCAAAGAGTGCCAAAGTGACCGGTCCTGCGCCACCCGCATCCAGCGGACTCCAGCAACCTTTACCAGGTCATCAGTCCACCTTGTGGGGGGCCTACCCACGCCGCGCCTTCCAGTACGTGGTCGCCACTCGAGAACCTTTTCGCCCCCACTGCCACTTATGTTTAGCGATTCGGAAGGCTATATCGGTTACCTTGGTTCTGCTGCGGATAGCCTCATTTCTGATGCGATCACGCAGAGAAACTTCCAACATAGCTCTCTCCATAGACTTTTGGGTGACTTTGAGCCTTCTTATGAGGCCTATAGTAAGCGACCACGTGTCAGTGCCATATGTCATCAGTGGCAACACACACTGGTCAAAGACTCTCGTCTTGAGACACTGCGGAATATTGGACGAAAAGATGTGCCGTAGCTTCCCGAACGCTGCCCAGCCGAGTCGGATTCGACGATTGACCTCTTTCTCGAAGTTGGACCTACCTAACTGGATAGTCTGTCCTAGGTATAAATAATCGTCTACAACTTCGAGCGTAAAGTGTCCGATTGTAATGGGAGTCGGTACTACATGGACATTTGACATGACCTTCGTCTTATCCATGTTCATTCTTAGACCAACTCGCTCGGAAGCTTTACTGAGGTCATCGAGCATCGTACTTAAGTCCTCCATGGTCTCAGCCAAGACTACTATACGTAGCGTGAACTTGTGTAGCGGCTAACAAAACACACTTATACTTATTCCAAATTTCACTTATGCTTCTTCCTTATAATTTATAATACACGGAATACACCACATGACAAAACTATAAGGGAACTCTAAACACGTGTACCTAGTGTCAAAAGAAATAAGGTAAAACTTCGTCTGAATTGAACATTGGAAGTAGTACATCTCCTAATATTACCTAGGCAATATTAAGTCGTCATAAAAGTACCTAACGAAATAATCCCCCCCTCTCTGAAATAAAATTCAAACCGCTCGCTTATTTTTGATGTTTATAGTACTTACTTAATTCCTTACTTTCAACTATACCTAAATTTTGTCTGTTCGCTGTAAAATTAACGCACTGTATTGCTAACCAAGCCGTTTTAATACGAACCCCGATTTGTAAATTAACCAATAATGGCCTCTACTGACGCTGCATTGCATTGTTAACTTGAAATTTAAACTTTGTCGCCCTCGAAACAAAGCTGATTGTCAAATTGCATTGTTAAAATGTTATACGAGTTTGATTTAATAATTTGGTGTGCAATATCGCCCACTCGTGTGTTGTTAAGGGACGCGTGTATAAAGCCAGGATAATTAATTGTTACTATCGGAAATTGGACAGTACAAGCATACAATATATGTACACTTAGTTCCCTTTAACCTGGAAGGTCGTACCGTGTGCATTAACAGAGGAACTGCATTCTGGGTCGCTTTGCATTTTGTTACAGTTATCTACCACCAATGAGAAAATTGAGAGGAATTCTATATTATTTCCACCGTAATAAAATACAATAATTTAAACCCTTGTGTCGTGTGACAAAAACGTGAGCAAAAACTAACATTTACAGTTTTTTCATTATTTATGGTAGACCTCTTGGTATTTGTATATACAAACTGATCTCGGAATTCTATTCTTGACCATTTGTATATTATTGAAGTGAAAACTTCTTTAGCGGCGCTGAGCACTTTTTGGGATGGGGAAAAATTGTTAAATACGCGACAGAGTTTTGTGACGTCAGATGTGAAGGAGGTCACTTTTTGCTGCTAGCCGATTCGACTTCATTCAAAATTGAACGCTATTCGTAAGAGCCGTTAAAGCCGTTAAACACTTTTTGCAATTGCATATTCTGCAAATAAATTTGTAATAATACCAACGCGTCCTTCACCGTTTTTCTATTGAGAAAAATCGAATAGTTCGAATTTGGGCGTTATTCCTGAAGAGATAAAGCTTAGAAAAATATTTGCCAACGGCATAAACAAATTGATATTTTGGTCGCCACTGCCGTCTGCTGTTCTTGCAAATTCGAAAAGTCCGAATTTAGACGTTATTCCTAAAGAGATAAAGCTTTGAAAAATATTTGGCAATGGCAAAAACAAATTGGTATTGTGTTTGCCGCCGCCCGTCGGCGCGCCGACGGGCCCGTCCGCCTAAGTAATTGATAATTGTTAATAAAGCGTCAAATTCATTTTTAGGGTGACACCGTAAGATGTCACGTGACCTGATCGAAAAACTGTTACAATGTTATTGAGTTTTCACTTCTGCCGGCTCTCCCGGAGTGCAACCCGGTCTTTTTTTTTAATTCAGTCTGACACCTATGTCATCACAATATCAAGCAAGCGCCAAGTCACGGCACGCGCGTCCCAGCGACTCCTCAGTCGCATTCTACAAATTGAAAAGAGAAGTTTTTTTCATCCAGCGAGGCATTCCCGGCGTCCGTCAGTGGTGTGGTAGTGGCTGGCAGGAAGAAGGAAGAAGTCCGTTTTGTCCGGCGTTCCGATTCCATAATCACAAAGCTGTAATCATTACAGTTCACGATGCTCAAGCTCATGTTCTTGGACCTAAAACTATAAAATATTTCAGGACCCAGCTCTCAACGGATGGCGTCACGATAACAGCTCCATCAGAAGCCGGTCGGTGGTCGCTCTGGGCCCTATCGCTGTCCAACAGGGGGCTGCGGTTCTCCGCGCCCCGCACTATTAACGTGTTTCGGCCGATCCAGCTGGACTTCGCGCTGCCACCGGCCCTGAAGGTCGGGGAGACGGTGGAGATCGATGTTAAGATTACTAACAACATCAACAACTGTATGGATGTAAGTATTGAACATTTAGAGATATACCAATAGTATAACTAGTTAGGTAGGTATCTACCTAGTGAAATATCACTATTATACTGTGTAGAAACTAGAAACATCGAGTCTACTTACCTGTTTAAGAGTCAACATTTGTTTTGAAGGGTTTACGCTTCTAGTTATATTGGGAGTACAGTCCTGTAATACGTTGAAAAGGCGTTTGACAGCATGGAATGACTCTTCATTAACTATATGCTGTCAAACAAAGTTATACGGAGCGAATCATTAGAATATAACTCTGATATCCTATTGATTCACTCCGTATAACTTACCCAAAAAATGTTGTAAAACGGCAAACGTGCCAGGGAACGAAATCTGTGAGACTGTGGCTGAAATCTACTGGCTAAACTTTAAAAGTGTAAACATATTTTATTTAACTAAATCGAGTGTGGACTGCAAAACAAATCTTAGACAAAACTCATTTACAGGCAGAACCACCCACCCATCTAAAAGGTCAACAACGACGTGAAAGCTTCGTAAATAATAAATGGATACCATCTGCTCACAGAAAAAAAACAATTTTGCTTCGTAAAAATATGCAACAGAATTCTACTTAAAAACATTAGGTATTACGAGATGAAAATGTCAGAATAAACAAACACGCCCCAACCACCTATGTTTGCGTGAAATTCGCGGTCCAATAGCACAGGAGACTAAATTATGTTTGGTTAGGACGGACCCTTCATAAATATTATCACTCTTATTTGTTTAACTTGTAATCGGACAGCCTCAAGAATTAATTATATTAAGTACTTATATTCATATATATAAGCCTTTATAAATAATGTGGAAGTATTTTCTTTGCACATGAGGATATCATGGGGTGAAAAGACGTGGAATGAAATTTGTTTGTTTGTTATTACGTAGCTTTGTTAACACATTATTTATACCGCCCTGGCCTCAAGGAAAAGCTTTATCGACAGTAGGTACCTACAATAAGTTGAAAAACAGGTAAGTAGTACTTACCTGTTTTTCAACTTATAAGTACTCAATGGCAATTAATTGCGTTGAGCACCCACTGTTAATGATATTATCATCATATCAGCCGAAAGACGTCCAGTGATGGACATAGGCCTCCCCCAAAGAGTGCCAAAGTGACCGGTCCTGCGCCACCCGCATCCAGCGGACTCCAGCAATCTTTACCAGGTCATCATGCAGTCCACCTTACGGGGGGGGGGGGGCTACCCACGCCGCGCCTTCCAGTACGTGGTTGCCACTCGAGAACCTTTCCGCCCCAACGGCCATCGGTTCTACGTGCTATGCTTTGACGTTGAGCCACCATTGATATTATTATACTTGTAGTTAAAATTATTCATCCGTTTTTGATTCGTCTAGATCTAGTCACCAACATGAATTAGTTATGACGTCCCAATTAGTTCATTATTTCTTCTTCACTCATTTGAAAAGATAGCAACTCAATTAACCCACAAAGACTAGGCGACTGTTACCTTTGTAATGTTTGTATCTTGATTTAGTAGTTGAAAAATTCTCAACCGGCGAACCTTAGGTTAATTTCTAAAATGTGTGCAGTGAGTTAATTTCAGGAATTAAAGTTATTATATTAGTATATACATGTTGTAAATAAAGGAAAGGAGAGGAAACAACTGCTACTTTCTGAATAAATTAATAGGTACCTGGGTGAGCTGCAAAAAAATTGAACATAGTTATGGGCCTTAATCTAATATTTGCTTTAACTTTTCTCCATTGTGTAACGGAAGTTACCCACATAAAATGTATGGGTACCTAATTATCGTTACACAATGGGAAAAAGTCAAAGCGTAGATTAGATTAAGGCTCTTAACTATGTACCTACAATTCTTTTGCAATCCACCCACCTATCTAAATCACAATTTGGTACCTACGCGTTTCTTTTTTACTCGGTCACTCAATTGCACTGTACATAATCTCAAACCGATTAGCATCTTCGTTAGTAAATAAGTCGATCAATTAAACTGCATCACAAACTGTAGGTAACCATTCTGTAAGCCCTCGGCGTAACCGCGGGCGCCAAAATAAACCGGGGACGGATTGCCTAAAGCCGGGGTTATATTAGAGCCACGGCGCGAGTCGCACCGCGTATTTTGTATCACGCTCGGCGACACGCGGGACTGAGCTAATGTAACCACGTTCATACTAAGGGCGGGTTGCACCAACGTGCGATGACAGTCCGATCAACGTTAAATATGGCGCCGGCAGCTGTCATTCCATAGAAACTTGTCAAACTTTCTATACATTCAGATTTTAACGAACACCGCTTACGATTACAGACGGTTTGGTGCAACCCACCGTTGATGTATGTAACCGATTGGCAATCCCACGCGTTGCGACACGCGGCGTGGCTCTAATATAACCTCGGCTTAATCGTTCCCGTTATACCGTCCTCCAAAACCCGGCTCCGCGGAAATCCCTTATCTACATTCGATGAAGGACTGAGCTAATGTAACCACGTTCATACTAAATGTATGTAGCCCATTGGCACTCCCACGCGTTGCAACACGCGGCGTGGCTCTAATATAACCTCGGCTTAATCGTTCCCGTTATACCTTCCTCCAATACCCGGCTCCGCGGAAATCCCTGATCTAGATTCGATGAGAGACGCCAAACGCAAACAAATCACGATCGGGTGTGGACCACACGAATAAAGCCCGGTATGACTACAAACTCGATGAGACTATATGTATATTGATCATTTAAAAATAAAGTTGGTATAAATATCATCTGAATATTTCTGAATATTTTTACCATAATTATAGCAATTAGCAAACCTCTGTTAATTAAATTGTGTTTTGACCCCTTCCCACACACACTTTATAAAGTCAAAGAAACACATAAAGATAAACCTTCAAAGGATTTTTAACAAAAATAGGTGTAACTGTAACAAGACAATGCTAGTTATCAAATTAAAGCCGTCAACAAAGACCAACTGATGCTTGAAAATTTGAATAATGGTGACGTTAGTTGTATAAATATGTCCAACAAAATTAAGTGGACAGGCAACCAATTACAAATATCTCCGAAACTAAAGGCCCCCAGCGAGCTCCCGCCCCCGGCTCCCTCATTTATTGGCCTCCAGATAAATCGGATAAATAAACAATACGGATCGCACCTCTGACTGAAACAAGGATTTATTTAGGATATCCTCATATTTGTACACTTGTCGAGATTCCAAAAATTACACTTATCGAATTTAACTTTGACATTTACATCAGTTTATTTCGATTCGTTATTCACTCTCATCATAACAGTGGGTCGCGATACAACACAAATGATTTGAATAGTAAGTAGATGGCCTCTACGTCCAAAAAGTGTTACAGAATGAACTAAGAATTTTAAAAGGCGAAATTATTAAAAGTGTCGATCTTAAGCTTCTACCGAGTTCACGAAGTGAAGGCCCATCCATCCCATCACTGCCCCCCGAGGTTTTTCCTTTGCCTTTATTGAATTTATGTCCATATATCTTTTTTTATGGAAATAGACGATAAGTCAAAGTGGTTAGGTCCAGCGCCATTGTTTATTTTTATTTGTAGAAGAGAGATATAAAAGCACACGATTTTTTCCAAAATTGTTTGTGTTGGTTTTTATAATTTCTCATGCCAGAGCCAGTTAACCCGCCACTTTTATTTGATTAAAGGGTTATCTGAAATGTATTTAATGAATATAAGTTTTAAATAGGTATGTTTATCTATCAGAGAAAAAGTGCCACCAAGCAATCTTGGACATCATTTATACTTGTAAAGAAGTACCTACTCAAAGTCAAATCCTACGAAACGTCCCAATTCTTGATAACCAGAGCCCGGATTTTTCACGGCAAATAATGTTTCTACCACTGGCTAGATTACGATAGTGTTTTGTTTTGCCGTGAAAAATCCGGGCTCTGTTGATAACGCTGTTAATACGGCGGGTTATTATTGACATAATGCGTAAGGACGGCTAGCCCTAGCTAACCCGCAACCCGTATATATTGCAAAGGTAGGTATTAATGTTTGATCACACAACAAAAGCAACTATGATTGAGTAACAAACAATATGACACAACTCGGGCAATGTCAATAAAAATAAATGGACCTTCCGGGTTTGTGGCGTCAACGTTTGTGGTTTCTTGGTAATAATCGAAGATATTATCTTCGATCAAAGGACACTTCCCTAGTCCGTTTTAGCAATGTTTCGTAAATAAATATTTGAATTATAATGTTCTGTGTTGTTACTACGACATAAACAGTTATGCTGAAGGGTAATAAGATTTCACTATATTCATCCGGAACACCTGCCCCTCCCACAACCGCTGCCTGGAATGATACAGGTTGGTGTAGTGGGAAAGGCCGGGACTTCGGCTGTATTATGTCCGATTGTTTCTAGAATCCCTCAAGTGTTGGAACTGCGTGGAGAACCGAGGAATACTAATACTTTTATCTAAAATAAAATCTAAGAATACGTACTAATCTTATCAGTTACAATTTAAGAACTTTTTTTAACCTTAAATTCTTCTTTTCAGGTGACAGCCTTGTTAGCTCTAAGCGCAGGAGCAGCATTTGCAAGTACGGGAGCTCTCTACGTAACCGAGCGACTGAGGCTAGGACCGCGGGGTGGAACC
Source organism: Epinotia ramella (assembly GCA_947578815.1). Lineage (NCBI taxonomy): Eukaryota > Metazoa > Arthropoda > Insecta > Lepidoptera > Tortricidae > Epinotia > Epinotia ramella. Next base: position 20,443,813 of record OX388202.1, read on the forward strand.
CAGCTAGTGGTCAGGGTGGCCGTCAATACACCTGGCAGGAAAAATATAACAGGTATGCAAACCCATTAGGAGGCTATTTTATAATAATCACCACACAATCTGAAGTATATCGGATAATAAGGTCGCTAACGGAGAAATAAGTGTATCTAGTGCGATGAAATAGTAGTACAACTGCTTCATTTTAAAAGCAATGAAGAGATTAATGTGTAATTAATTACATACTAACACTCATTCTCTCTCATCCGTTGTAGGAGCCCTGTGTCCAGCAGTGTGACGTATAAAACGCTGATGATCAGAGCCCGGATTTTTCACGGCAAAACAAAACACTATCGTAATCTAGCCAGTGGTAGAAACATTATTTTATAGATATCGATAATTGTGTAGTAGAATAAAAAAGTCACCAAATAAAATAAATCTTTAATAAAAAAATTACGTGAAGTTTGTATGAAATCTTGCACATTACTCATTTTTATTTTTTATGAATAACTGTAATATTAAGGTATTGGACGTATATGAAACACGTCGGTTTCAAAGCGTTATAAGAAAAAAAAATATCTAGACGCAATTTAAGTTTTATACGTAATGAAATGACATTTAAAGTCTTATGGTGTAATAAGTGTCTATCATTGACTGTATTGTCTATTATTTTCAATGAGGTGGTATAGTCATTATCGCGACTTTTTAGTTGACTCCAATACCGTATGGCGTTTTCGGAAGAAAAATACACTTCTAGTTTTTTTATAAAAAAATAATAAAACGTTGTTTTACACAATGTAAATTGTCAATAATGTAAAAATATATCGGCATGTTATTTTTATACTTATATACCTAATAATACCCGATATGGATAAAATAATGTTTCTACCACTGGCTAGATTACGATAGTGTTTTGTTTTGCCGTGAAAAATCCGGGCTCTGCTGATGATGAATCACACACGAGTATGTTTATAGGCAGTTGCTAGGTATCTAGCAGTCACAGATAGCAACAATTTGTACTGTACTATCTAATTCATCATCATATTTATGTAATCCTATCCTATACTATTAAGAGGCTGACAAGACCTGATTTTGTTGAAATTGATGTTATTTAAGCAGTATAAGAAAAACTATTTGTTCTAGCACAGCAAAAAAAATATATGTTAATATTTACCATATTTCAAAGACCGTGGATGGGCTCGATACATAATTGGACGAAATCGGCTCGATAGAAAATAATTACAAAGATTGGTCTTAAAATCATCATTAAACGGTTCTGTCTTTATTTTTTGACGTTTGGGTCTGTAATTAAAAGCATGAAGTCAACATATTCATACCTAAACCGCTAACGTGTTATATTTCACAAATAATCCACACTTTTTTTTATTTCAATATTATTTACTTATCTTCAAAAACCGGGCCGCCCAGTAACACTCTCTCTCGTTTACTCCGATACAAATAGACAGTGTGTGCTATCCCAAATCCTCCAGGGCATTTTGGTGTAGACAGCATCTTAACCCAGCAATATTTACACACTTATATATATATACATATATATATGTATAAATATTTGTAATTAGGCACTCGGCTCTAACGATTTCGTTGAAATTTGGAATTGGTGTTTACGGGGGCGAAAAATCGATCGAGCTAGGTTTCATATCTGGGAAAATTTGTTTTCTCCGTCTTTTCACCCGAGTAGAGTTCGGTCGCCCAGGGACTTAATAATTACCTACTTTGTACAAAAAATAAATTTGATGAAACTCCGAGTTTTGTGGTAAACTTACAATATTTTTGTCGCTCTTAATTGCATGAATTAACTTGTGTTATATTTATTACCATGTTTGCTCTAGGGACAACAACGACCTGAGTAGTTGAGTAGGCCTGGGACTATTAACATTGTAAATCTGACCTAAAAAAGAAATTAAATGACGCCTTAATGGGGCCAAGAGGACAAAGTTGTAAGATATTCCAAATGTTCAACCAAGAAGGTAATCTGCGAAGCAAAATATTTTAATGAACTTGCCAAGTCGAATTCCTGAACTGGGACTCAGACATAATTGTGAAATTAAAATCTTGGCAAAGTTGGTGGCTCTTGGCGTAACAAGTGTGATCGTCCCTCGGGCGTGAGAGACTCTAGAATTGTTAAAGCAATTTCCGAATCCATTTAACAAGTCTTTGAGGGATTGTTGGAATTTAAATCTGGAAATATAGGTAATACAAGGATATCACTGAGAAAATAATTATTCGTGACTTTTTTTTCAACACAGTAGGAAAATCTCGTAAAAATAATAAAATTGCCCCTACACACGTCTACTCTGGTTATTTCTAGGCTCTTAAATAGGGAGGTATAGCTTCTGTTAATTTTCCTCAAATTAACCACCGATTTCTATAATTTGTTAGCTTTGCTAGTTGATTAAAATGGAATCGCATATATACCAATTTATATCGAGCACACTACACTTTGTTTTTGAACAAGTTGTAGTTGTAACAACGAAGACTTAACACAAAAAAAAATGTATACTATAGCCTAGTACGCAGTCATCTTGGTCTGGCGACCACACTTCGCAACTCATTGTCTCCGCATCGAAATGCTACATAAAAGGTTTATGCTGCACTTGGCTGATCTGCAGGCCTCGCTTAAAGATCTTTCTCATACAAGGACAGACTCAAACATTCAAAATGATATCCCTAGAGAAACGTACTCAACAAATATAGCGATTCCATGGACATAACTTTTGACTCAATATCCTAGATCAGAAACTTGTTAATTTAGTTAATTAACGTCAATTGTTTTTTTTTTATTAAGTCTCTTGTTTATATTGGCATGCTGTGTTTACCTGTAAGTAGTTATACATTAAGCATAAGACACTCACTATCAACTATCTGTAAGTATCAATGTAATAACTGTCGGTGAACCATTATGCCGAAAATAGGAAATTGGCAACGAGTGGTGATAAATTAAAACACGACCGTAGGGAGTGTTTTAAATCGACACGAGTTGCGAATTACCTATTCGCACGTGTATCGTACAACGTTTTACTGTACATATGGCTCTTTAAAGTTTCGACATATGCACGAAAAGTGCTCTTTTCCGCACTAGTGCGGGAAAGTAGCACCATATGTACTGTAAAATATATAAATTCATCATATGTGTGAAAGAGAATATGCTACTAAAATACTAGTTAGAGTAAGATTCATTTAGTTTTGTTTTTTCCAACACACCTTCTACAAATTCAATCGATACATAATGAAATCCCAGCCCACACACACCCACCAACTTTAATGAAATAATATTATATCATGACCCAATATTTGGTTGCAAAGGATTAGAGAAACCTGAAAAACATAATCAAAACATTTTTTCTTATTTTAACCCATGTAAAATGTTATGGATTCAAATATAAATTTAGACATTTATCGACATTAAATTTGTCGAAAATATCCATTCCCTAAGAGTGTTGCATCTCGTTTTCTCGTGTGCGGGTGGAAGGGATAAACGTTTCCCTTACACGGGGGCGTGATTTACAAGAGTCGAGGCTTTAAGAGGAAACACCAAGGTCGAGATAATTGAGAAATAGGTATTTGTAAAATGTATTGCTGTCGCGCCAACCTCAAGCTCCGCCGCAGAGCGCGATAGAGACAACTGCAGCTTGGATCGAAAATACCTATTAACGGTACATAAAATCGGTTTACGCTGATAATGTACAACACGCAAAATGTACAAACAGGTAAAATGCACATACGCAAAATCTACATCATGATAAATGTACAGAACGAAAAATGTACAATACGCAGATAGTACAAACAATAAAATGTACATATGATGATTGTACAATATGCTAAATGTACTCCACCCGGTATTGGCAATAAAATGAAAATGAAATGTAGATTTTTCTTTTTACACATTATGCGTTATGTGCTTTCAGCGTAAATACATTTTGCGTATTGTACATTTTTCGTTCTGTACATTTATCATGATGTGGATTTTGCGTATGTGCATTTTGCCTGTTTGTACATTTTGCGTGCAGTGAGCATTTTGCGTGTTGTACATTATCAGCGTAAACCATAAAATCAACGTTTCGTAGTCCTCTGATTTCTTCTCCAAAACTTGACATATTTAACTATTTTTTTTCTTAAAAATCAAAGAAAGGCTTTGGCCGTGTTCCTATGTATTTCATTTTTTAAATAATCTAGGCAATATTGTTTTCTGGATGTTCGAACACAGCGGAAAATCTGGCATTTTTGTTAGATTTTTGATGGTTTATTTATTTTATTTTATTTTATTTTTGTTTATTTGGGGCATCAACAGCATTACAGGAAAATATTACAAAGCTTAAAAGCTAATAACAAAGCCAGTTATAGATGTCCACCGAAATACAGTTTATATCTCTTTTAAGAATAAATTTATGAAAAAAAAGAAAACATAGGAACATGTCAATACTAGCCATAGATTTATGGAAAAAAAAATATTGCTCTACTGCTATTATCCATGAAGAAAACAGGGAACTACGTTTCTATGGAAAAACGGCCCTTGTGTTTCCTCTTAACCCTTTTCTTGGCAAAAAAAAAAAAGTGAGTTCGAGCCTCGTTTGCGCCTTGTAGAGCCAAAAAAAATGTCTGTTACAAAAATACAAAAAGAACAACAACAATTGTGCATCATATATGATACAATATCAAGAAAAGGGTTAAGAGATACATCAAACTTGTGACTGAACGGCTCAAGAAGTTATTAGGTTGGTAGCAGCAAGGGCGCCATACTCCAACCTGATTACTATCATATAAATATTTTGATCAAACATTTCCACAGTATTTTCGGAGTGGAACACTTCAAGCGATTCCAGCCCTTATTACACCAAGTTTTCATATACTAGTGGAACACAATTCTGCGTTAGAATATTGCTGGTGGAAAAATTCATCTTGGCGCGCTTCACTTTGCCTTGTCAACATCCTCGACGTAGACTCGATCTGCTATCTTTGTTGGAAGTTACTGGATGTTCTTAGGTTATTACAAGCCAGAAACTCTGTTTTATGCTGCATGAGATAACATTGATCATAATTGATCGACTCGAAAATCAAATTCAATTTGTACATCTCGTGTGTTATTTTTGAGGTAGTTAGTAGTTAGGTCGTTTTTGAAGTGAAAACTTCTTTAGCGGCGCTGAGCACTTTTTGGGATGGGGAAAAATTGTTAAATACGCGACAGAGTTTTGTGACGTCAGATGTGAAGGAGGTCACTTTTTGCTGCTAGCCGATTCGACTTCATTCAAAACTGAACGCTATTCGTAAGAGTATAAAGCCGTTAAACACTTTTGCAATAGCATATTCTGCAAATAAATTTGTAACTTTAACCAACGCGTCCTTCACCGTTTTGCTATTGAGAAAATTCGAATAGTTCGAATTTGGGCGTTATTCCTAAAGAGATAAAGCTTAGAAAAATATTTACCAACGGCAAAAACAAATCGGTATTGTGTTTGCCGCCGCCCGTCGGCATGCCGACGGGCGAGCCGGCGGCCCGTCCGCCTAAATAATTGATAATTGTTTATAAATTTGCGTCAAATTCATTTTTAGGGTGACACCGTAAGATTTCACGTGACCTGATCGAAAAACTGTTACAATGTTTTTGAGTTTTCACTTCTGCCGGCACTCCCGGAGTGCAACCCGGTCTTTTTTTTAACGTCACGACGGTGGCAAACAAGCTTTCTGCCTGTCTCGTGGTAAGCGACACTGTAGCCTATGGATGTTTGCTACTCTGGATGGGTGACATGTCCGTTGCCGACCCTTTTTGCTTTGAGGATTCACTGAGTCAACAGCTAGAGACGATTGCATGTTACACACTCTCAATAAAGCATATCCTCGCGATCTCTGTTATTTTGATGTTTGAAGTTGCTAGAATTTCTGGTAGAATTTAAAATAAACTGGTATTTACTTGCTTCTTCCTCAAGTATTAAAATGACGGACCTTTTCGTAAAATAAACATGAAAGCAAGTCTACTGCCCACCATGAATTGATCCCACGCGGGTTGCTGGGCTAATTCATGGCATATTTTATATCAGGAATATTATCTGCTCTAATATCTCCAAGGGTTACGTTTAATTAAGTTATCCCTGGTCAATCGTCGACGTAGCATCAATTAGCATTTAGATTGAATCCAGTACGCAGATCATCAGATGCAAATTTGTTAAATATTCATATAGAATTTTGCAGTATTGCGATAACTTGTTGACGTATTCTGGCGCAAAATCGCTACGGTATTGTGATTTAACAGGTAATTAAGGCCAATAGTTGTGTAAGCTTCGCAGAGCAGGGTTAGATCAATTTAATTAACGAATACAAAACTATCGATACAAAATGTAATATAATTTAATCCGTATAACACAATGCATACTCGTACGTATGTTAACTATATGTTTACTTGGTTCCCATTGTTATAACCTTTGATCTATGATAGATATACTTTTTCAAAATATTTTTTTTTAATTAAGTAATGATACAAACAACGTTTACATATTTTTGTGTTTACAGATTTACAGATAAATTAACCCTTAAACCGCCCTCATCTGATATATCAGACTATGTGTATAATGACACTTTAATTTATTATGAATGAGTTGAAAATAGCTTGTAACTTGTCAGACGTTCAGCGGTTAAAAGATAAAAATACGATTTTGTGATAAGTATATTTAGTAAGAAATACGACAAGTGAAAAAACTGATAATAATTTATTTTTCTGTTAGCAGTAAGTCACTGCGCTAGCATCGAGACAAACACAACCGTTTAACTATGCTATTTTAATTTACATACTACATTTTTGTATAACATTCTGTGAATGAATAAATAAAAATGTATTACACAAAAGTTGGCAATAATACGTAGATAGAGACCTACTTTCAATTGCTTTCTATACTGTGAGAGTTGTGCTTCAGCTATAAACCTGCTAGATTCTATTACCTCGGCAATACGGCCGAGTCCTGGAGAGCCCATTTGTGACCCGAGGCTGTAGGACAAATGAGAAACAGATAGCGGGAACGGCTCCCAACTGCTATTTGATCTCAGTCGGGATGGAACTTTGATACCAAGCGTTGGTATACGAGTATTTTTGTTGGCGTGTGTTGTACTGAATTGACGGACGGACATAATTGTGTTATACTAAATATGTTTGTTACTTAATATTAAATTTATATTATAAAACTGTATACCACGACGGTGGAAATCATTAGCTTGCCATATGTTAAGCAGACATAGTAGCTTATGGACTCGTCTCTCCCTTCATTTATTTGAGCATTTGTGTTGGCAGCTAGATTCCCTCACTCTCAAAACATCACTAGCTACCACTTTTGCCGCTATCCAGTTGAAGGTGAAACGCGCCAAACAAATCCAATTAAAAAAACGTAAGCTCCGCTCTCGCTTATAACTCACATTTTGAAGGAACTGTTACTATCATAAAATATAGAGATAAAAATGTTCCACGGAGAATGGGCATCAATGGGGCTATGAAAAAAAAAATGGTTATATGTTGGCCGGAAATACAGGATTTATTTTATAAGTAATGTTTCTTTAGATGTGTAACACCTATTAACTAGATTTCGTTGAATAGTGACACTAAATTCATTACTGTTTAATATTTAACATATACTACTTGAATTTTATTGTGCATTATTATAATATCAACAACGATCTATTAACAAAGATCTTCAGGAAATTCAGCCCGCGGACCAGTATCTACTTTGAGTAAGTAGTTGCTAACTGAACGTTTTCGTGTTCTGGAAGGCGGGTGATAACGGTTGTTGTATATTATCACAACAGTGGTTAAGCTGAGTTAGGCGCTCATGGATGGCTTGAGAGTTTGTAACCGACAAGTTGTTTATTCTCTTTACTAACCTAATTGCAATATGCTTGACTGGAAAGTTACTCTTTGACATATTTTTTGATAAAATAAACTTATACACTTCTTCTCTTCTCTCTTCTCAATCTTAACAATTTTTACTGTTATTGTGTGAGGTGTAAACAATACAATCCTCCTAGATTTTTCCTCGTTGTAGATCCCCTAAAGGAGCAAGGGATCCGCTCTGGCACCTAATACCAAGATTTGGCGTAGGCACTAGATTAGCGACAGCCATCTGACTTTCCAACCCATTGGAAACTAATCCCAACTTAGAATTTGTTGGGCTTAGCTTAGTTACCAGTTTTCTCATGATGTTTTCCTTCACGATAAAGCTACTGCTTAATATCAAATAATATTTCGTAAGTACACGGTTTTTGAAGTGAAAACTTCTCTAGCGGCGCTGAGCACTTTTTGGGATGGGGAAAAATTGTTAAAAACGCGACAGAGTTTTGTGACGTCAGATGTGAAGGAGGTCACTTTTTGCTGCTAGCCGATTCGACTTCATTCAAAATTGAACGCTATTCGTAAGAGTATACAGCCGTTAAACACTTTTTGCAATAGCATATTCTGCAAAAAAAATTGTAATAATACCAACGCGTCCTTCACCGTTTTGCTATTGAGAAAAATCGAATAGTTCGAATTTGGGCGTTATTCCTAAAGAGATAAAGCTTAGAAAAATATTTACCAACGGCAAAAACAAATTGACATTTTGGTCGCCACCGTGCACCGCCATCTGCTGTTCTTGCAAATTCGAATAGTTCGAATTTAGACGTTATTCCTAAAGAGATAAAGCTTTGAAAAATATTTGGCAATGGCATAAACAAATTGGTATTGTGTTTGCCGCCGCCCGCCGGCGCGCCGGACCCCGGCACCGTTGCGCCGCGGCGGCGCGTTGGGCCCGTCGCACCCAACGCGCCCGCGGGCCGTCCGCCTAAATAATTGATAATTGTTTATAAATTTGCGTCAAATTCATTTTTAGGGTGACACCGTAAGATGTCACGTGACCTGATCGAAAAACTGTTACAATGTTATTGAGTTTACACTTCTGCCGGCACTCCCGGAGTGCAACCCGGTCTTTTTTTTTTAAACCCACTGGGGTTCGAATCCATGACCATCAGATTGATAGTCTAGTCGCGTGCCTTACCACTCGGCTTCAGTAGCTCTGTGTAAATTAAAGAGTACGAGTATTTCGTATCATTTTCCAGTGGAAATAACGGGATACAGCGCCGATAACTGCTCCGTGTCGTATTCGTCGTTCAACAACGAGACGCTGGTCGGCTCGGTGATCCGCTCGGCGAGCGTGCTAGTGCTGCCCGAAGGACTGCACCGGAGCGACACGCAGAGCGCCTACTTTTGTGCCAACGGTTAGTGAACTCTTGCTCTGCTGGTATGAGTTAGTGACGGAGTTCTCGTCGTTTAACAACGAGACGCTGGTGGGCTTAATGATCCTCTCTACGAGCGTGCTAGTGCTGCCCGAAGGACTGTACTGCCGCGCCACGCAGAGCGCCTACTTTTGTGCCAACGGTTAGTGATATCTTGCTCTGCTCGTGATAAAAGTAGTGCGTCGGTATTTATCGTTACGAATAAATATGAAGAAGAATATTAAAGCAACCAGAATGTAATATAAAGTAACGATGAATGCCATCTGCACTTACACAGTAAGTTTTATTTAGACATCTGTGGCTTCCTTATTTGATGCACATACGTTTATATTTGTTTGAAGTTGATTTGTTCGATATAAGTATTCAATTTTAATGGTATTGTAAATTGTTATTGTTTCGTATTCCAGAACACCTGGCAGTATCATCCCGAGGCTCGTGGGAGTGGCAGTGGGTGGCCGCACCGCGCAACCGCGCCGGGCTAGTACTGGAGCTGCGCGCGCAGGGCGCCGCGCATGTGGCACTCTCCGCGTCGCGCGATCCCAACGATGAAATGTACCGGGTCGTATTTGAGCGGAGTCGGGTGTGGATCGCTAGGGGGAAGCATGGTGAGCACTAAATGAGTTAAACCCTAAAGTCGTAGATTTGGCCCCGCAACGCAAGCGAGCCAGCGGCATGTGCTGGGGAGTGTTCGATAGATCCGGGTATGGATCGCTAGAAGAAGCATTGTCACAGGGTCGAAAACGCACTGAATGTGTGAATCCCCAGGAACAAGGAACGGTAAGGTTGAGTAAGTATCCGCCAGATTTGGGAACTGATTTTTGACTTGAATACGAGTAAATACGATTGTTGTGTCAGAATACGAGTGGTCAATACTCGTACCACAAATTTTTTAATAGCTATTTTAAAAAAGCGTTTCATGGTTTTGCTCGAAAGTCAAAAATCGCCCCCTGCGCGAGGTTATGAGGCGGTGAGTGAGGAAAAAGTCCACCAATAGCGTGGCTACCCGCGCTCGCCCATCGCTTCTTATTGCTCCATTTTCCTTACATTCGAAGGCACCGCGCACGTCGCGCTCTTTGCCAACCTTTACCGACGGTATATAACGTTCAGGGTCTTGTTCAATAGAAGCTGGGTGTTGATAGCTAGAGAGAAACATGGAGAGTACTGAAAGTTTTGTCACAGATTATATAATAGTTCTTGCGTTTCCGTCGCCCTATGCGTATTTCGTACCTAGATAATCATGATGCTTTCAGCACAATACAAATTAAATTCTGTCATGAACCTTTTTAATTCCAGGCTACGATGTACACCTAGCCAGCGCTGAACAAACGGAGAGCGACTCAGAGTGCACAGGCGCCTCATCTTGGTGCGCCTGGTGGGTATGGTGGGAGGGCGCGAAGCTGTCGGTCGGACGCGGCGCGGCGCCCTCCGAGCGTCGGCTGCTGGTGTGGCCTCTGGCCGCCGACACACGCATCAAATACGTCGGCTTCAGTGCGATGTGGGGCGACAAGGCTGACTTCAGGTGAGAAACTTCAACGATAGAGTTGACTACTAGTGCGGTAGGGGGCCCTCTGAGCGCATTAAATTTGTTGACTCCAGCTAGCTGTGGGGTGACAAGACTTCGATTTCAGGTTCAGCAAAAGACGTAATGGCTTAGACTTAATTATAGGAGATATTCACGAGACTACTAAAATACGAGACTATTAAACATCGCTACAATGCTAACCCGTATATTGCCGTTGAAATAGAAACATTCACAGACAAACAAGAGACAAGACCTAAAATGTAGAAAACCTGTTTTACCGGCACCGATCTTAGTGCGAGTTTCGAAAGGTGTACCACTTAAGATGAGAATTGTTCTTTGGAGAATAAATATTACTCTACTAGTGTACTTAAGACTCACGAAATACCTACAGAGATTAAGAGGAAACACAAAGGCCGAGATAATTGAGAAATAGGTATTTGTAAAATGTATTGCTGTCGCGCAGTGCCTGATCAAGCGAGCGCGAGCGCGATAGTGACAACTGGAGCGTGGACCGAAAATACCTATTAAAAGTAATAGAAATCAACGTTTCTAATCAAACTTGACCTATTTAACTATTGACCTTTTTATTAATAATTAAAGAAAAGCTTTGGCCGTATTCCTGATTTCCTTTTTTTAATAATCTAGTCAAAAAAAAATCTGGATGTTTTAACACAGCGGAAAATCTGGTATTTTTTTAGGTTTTTGAAGGTTAATATCTCTTTTAAGAATAAACTTATGAAAAAAAGGACAACATAGGAACATGTCAATAGTAGTCGTAGATTTATAAAAAAAATATATTGCTCTACTGCCATTGTCCAGGGAGAAAACAGGGGACTACGTTTGTATGGAAAAATGGCCTTTGTGTTTCCTCTTAATCCATTTGGCAAAACGCCAATTCAATTACATTTTGTTTTATCTGACCAGAGCTCGGTCGCCTACACGCTTTACATTAATTTCAGAATTTGGAATTTCAACGAAGAAGCCGGCTTCTCCCAAGTGTTAGAACTGGGTCTGCCCCACGGCGTAGTCCCTGGATCGGCCAGCGGCAGCCTCCTGGTCTCCGGCGGCCTCCACCTGCCCCTGTACAGCCTACAAGCAGACCCGACCGACCAGTGGTCTGAGGTGTGGCGAGACTCCCAGCTATCCGCGGCTGCCGCTAGCTTAGCACCACTGTTGGCACTGGAACATATCCCGCACTTGGTTGACGATGCTGAGAGGGACAGGATATTGAAAAAGTTGCCGGAACAAGTATGTTATTTAAACCCTAACTAATTGTTAGGTTATTATGTATATTGGAAAAATTCAATGACTACTATTAAGTACCTGCAGGTTTAATTAGAAGTGTTTGAACACTTATACTAGAGTCTGAGTTCTTAACAATGAAGCTCGATAATTCAATAATTTTGTTCTACAGGTTCAAATACTTCTGTCTTTTCGGAAAAATGACAACTCGTTCAGCGACCACCCAGCGATAAGCAGTCACTTGTCGACAATCAAAATTCTAGAAATCCTCTCGAAAATTCAATCTTACTATCCTATTGACCCAGATCTATTGCAGTCTGTCAAGAGGTGGATTCAAAATAGACAAAATCCCGACGGTTCTTTCACTCCAATGGCGGCAGATAAAGAAGTTGACTATTATCCAGAAGACATGTCCAAGATAAATGGTACTTACAAAGACGTTGATGTCAATGAGTATTACTATTATGACAAGGATGGCAACATGACTGAGGAGGAAATTGAGTGGGAAAGAAGAGTCGAAGTTACTGCGGAGACGTTAGTTGCTTTGCTCGAAGTTGGAGTTGAGAATCAGGTTTGTATAAAAAAAAAAACAATTTATTTCATTTGTAAGAGTTCAGCAACTTTAACAATAACAATGTTTAGTAGCTTGAAATTTCAAAAGCAAAACCAAAGGAGCTGGACCAAATTGCAGCAAAGTCGCAGATTAGAAAGCTACGCGTCGCGCCGCTGAGTCAGTTGTGTTAGCCCAGCTACTCGTATGAGTCGGTAATCCAATGTGATACTAACATCTATTGAATAAATCTTATTTCAGGTGGATGCCGAAATTGCAAAACGAGCCCAAGCGTATTTGGAGAAGAACATTTACAATCTTACGTCTCCTGCTGCTCTCGCTGCAGCGGTACTGGGGCTTGTCCTGGCGAGGTAATATGAATTCGCCAAACTTGTGCAGGCAAAAAAGCTTCAGACTCCACACTCTTGTTTAAAAGTCAGAGATAATACTACTACTACTAAGTTGTAGAGCAATTTTGATAGACAGAACATAAACTCGTTCATTCAGTCCTCTGAATCTGTATTCTATTTTATTTTATATGCAGGAGTCCAGTTGTTCCCGAGGCTTTATTGATTCTGAGAAATGCTTCGACCACCGAAGAAGGAGAGTTCGGGTGGCCGGCTCCCAGGAAGGATGCTGCCGATTGGCTATTGGAGGAAACATCTAAGAATATCAAGACTACATCATACGGTAAACAATAAACGATTTACGAGTGAATTTGACATCAATATTACACGAAGTTCTCTTTGGGTGTCCTACCTACCATGTTATCTACATACGTGGGAACCTTTATAGAACTGTATTGTAAAAGGTCTTCACACATAATAAATAATAAAACTTACGTACAGAACATATCCTTTACAATGCACTTGCTCTGAAAGTGCGCCTTTATATGTGTCAACATGAACACGGGAAGCCCTCCATGCCCGCACGGCGGGGCGGGCCGGGGGGCGGCCGTGCAGGAATGGATTTCGGACCAATATTCCCACACGCATGCGAGAATTCAAATTTCCACTTTTATGTATAATTTTTAATTTCCTCGCATGGTGCATTCTATAATGTTGTATGATACACATGCGGATTGGAATTACCTACTTTCCGCACTTGTATCATAATAGTTATTTACGATACAAGTGCCGAAAATAGGAAATTCGCAACGAGTGGTGATAAATTAAAACACGACCGAAGGGAGTGTTTTAAATCGTCACGAGTTGTGAATTACCTATTCGCACGTGTATCGTACATCGTTTTACTGTACACATATGGCACTTTAAAGTTTCGACATAATATGCACGGAAACAGCTCTTTCCGCACTAGTGCGAGAAAGTAGCACCATTTGTACTGTAAATAACTATTCTCTAACAAAAGAGAAGTATGACACCTAGAAATTGTCTGCCATAGTCATAGCATTTCGCTCTCATGATCTCGCCGCATAGCACGTGTTTGATCGATCGGGTGTATCGATTCCTCAAAGGTGTGCGAGAGCAGAGTTTAGCCAAAGCGGCAAGAGGAACAGGCCCGCCCATAGCACCACTGAGCACTTTTACAATGCCATAACATAATAACCCCCGTGTGGTGTCGGGTTAGAATTTCACCACCCCCTTTCTTCCCGTGGGTGTCGTAAAAGTCGACTGAGGGAGCAGGGTTGAAGTGTGTTGTGGGCGATGGGCTATTTATGCTAAAAGTGGCGCTGGAACATAAGTTTCATGTGCTCTGCCTACCACTTTTGGGAATAAGGCGTGAATGTATGTATGTGTATGTATATGTATAAAATAATATTGTACTAATCTTTAACATGACATAAAACGCAACATAAATGATGTCTTCCCCAATTCTTCAGAGGCAGTTACAATGGAACAATACGTAGCGGGCGTCCGCGTGCTTTTAGCTGCGTGCGCGCGCGGCGCTCTCGCCGAGGGCGAGGCGGCCGCTCGCTTCCTGTACTACCGCGCCTCCACACTACAGCGGCACCCCAGCCTCGCCTACCAGGCCACCAAGGCGGCTGCGCAGTACGCCGCGCTGGCTCACGACAGGTATTATTCAACAGAACCTTTGGCCCTCTCTGGAAGTGGGGTTTAGTGGGTAGCCTAAGCCATCTCCCCGGAAGTCCCACACGTCCGGACTCCTTCGACCGGGCGGACGGTGCGTAGTAAATGGAACCCAATGGAACAAAAATGCTATTATCCAACCGCGATGAGTTTAGGAATGGAATAGCCTGTGGGTTCTCATAAACTTTGACGTATTTATATGGAAAAACTATCACTTCCGATCCCATTCGCGATTTGGTAATAAGTCATACATACTAGCACGGCTAGCACAAGACCACGCGCGGGAGAAACTACACCCGTCTCTTACTAAGAGTTATAATTAGAAAGAGAGGGATAGTCTATCTCGCGCGCGGTCTTGTGCTAGCTATGCTGTTCATGTTTATAAATCGATACGATATCGATTTGTTCCCTACATACAACAACTTAATTATGCAAGAATAATGGGACTACAAAGAACGAGTAGTCACGTCGTTGACAAAAAAGAATGCGGCCTGCCTTATAGTTTGAGGGCATGCGAGTCTAGAGGAGTCATAAGTGTGTTGTCGACGCTTTATTGTTGAGACAAATGCATGTCCCTTACTCTCAACACGGCGCATTTTCGGGAGTTCTATACAAGCCAAGTTAATACTGTAATTTCGTAACAAATGTTACCCCACAGACACCGCGCACTGACAGTGTCCCTGGCCACAGCCGGGATGGAGCTGACGGACACGCTGGAGCTGCGCGCGCGCTCCGTCCCGCGGCCGCTGCAGCTGCCGGGGCTGCCCACTAAAGTGTTCGTGTATGCTACTGGCGCCGGCTGCGCTACCGTTCAGGTCAGTTACTTACCGTTACCACTGATAACAGTGATAACGTAAAATACGATGTGGCAGTTGAAAAACATGGAGGCACGTAATCTGTTACACTTGACCGTCAAAAAAGGATAGAAGGCAAGACCATAGTCGTCAGTCTCAGATTTTATTTCTTTGGCATTGTAAGGCCTTACATAGTTTAGCTCTTGCTCGTGAAAACGCTGGCCTCAGTCGGGTGCAAATAACCTGTCTTTGTCTGTGGATCACCACGTTATATGTGTACTGTGTTGCTTATTCGTTTTAATATGTACTGTGTGGCTTAAAACTTTATTTTTTTGATTTCAGGGCACTATAGCATACTCCACGTATACACCCAAACCAGAAAACGCTTTGCTGAATATACAATCAGCTATTATTGAAGAGATCCGACCAGAACGGAGCAGCTTAGAGGATCTGCAAGGAAATCTACCAACTTTGATTGTTAAGACATGCTTCCGGTAAGAACGAGAATAGTGATTTACGATACAAGTGCCGAAAATAGGAAATTCGCAACGAGTGGTGATAAATTAAAACACGACCGAAGGGAGTGTTTTAAATCGACACGAGTTGCGAATTACCTATTCGCACCTGTATCGTACAACGTTTTACTGTACACATATGTCACTTTAAAGTTTCGACATAATATGCACGGAAAGAGCTCTTTCCGCACTAGTGCGAGAAAGTAGCACCATTTGTACTGTAAATAACTCTCTTCGGTCGTGTTTTAATTTATCACCACTCGTTGCGAATTTCCTATTTTCGGCACTTGTATCGTAAATAACTATTTTGATATACTTAGTTGTTTGACTGTTTACATATATAGACGCAGGCAATAATTACATAATTAATATTTTCAGGTGGAAAAGTAAAGAGCGATCCGGCATTCTGCGTCTGGAGGCATCACTATTCTCTGGTTATGAACTGCACTCTGTCAACCCTGTCGTACTTGATGGAGCAACTTTCGCTGATTTGCACTACGGGTCAAGAGGAGAATCCGTATGGTTCGTGTTTGCTAATGTAAGTTGATGGTGATTTCAAATTATTATGCATGCCTACTTAATGAAATTATGTTCAGATATAATTGAATTACCTAACTAAAAACGAAACCTAATTTTGTTATTTAAACATTTCAGATTAGTTCAACTTGTCCGGTATGCGTAACATTTGAAGCAAGATCCAAGTTTATAATTAGTAGTCTACGACCTGCCTTTGCTAAAATTTATCCATCAACCAGACCTGACCTCGCCGTTGAAACATTCTTCCACGCAAGACCGGGCAGTCCTCTACTACGAGGAATAACGGATGATGACTTCATTACTTGGTTTGATAAAACAGAACTGGCTAGCCTCAAAACAAACGCTAATATCGATAATATTTGTGAATGTGGTCGTATTTGTAGTAGAGATTATGAATTTAGAAGGACTAATGAAACTGTAAGTTATGATACTACTACTCAGAAAATTGACAAGGGAACCGTAGTTAAGACTAGTACAGAGGCTTTGAGTACCACTAAACAGCAAACTACTACCGAAAAAGTAACAACTATGGAGCAACGAACTACTGCCAAACACCAAGCTACTACTGAACATCAAACGACTACAGTTACTGTTGAGCAAACTTCCACTGATCAACTGCAGAAGCTTAACACTACAGAACAGAAAACCACTACTGAGTTACCAGCAACAAGAACGAAAACACCATTAACGTCTGTAAAAGAAATTCTGTTAGGGAAAGTAACAACGTCGCAGTATGTACTGAACACCAAATTACACGATAAGAATATCAAACAGGCAGATAATCCTATTATTATTCCAACTACAACTTACACAAATAAAACGAGTGATGAAAAAGTTGGAAATGACATACTACCGCTTATACAAAGTACAGGTGATCTCATTGTTCAAAAGCCTCCAATGATTAAATCAATTATGAAAAAAGATGAAATGAAGAAAAAACCTCTACCTAGAAGGAAAGGCACGCTAAAAGCTACTTACGGAGACAAACAAGACAAATTCTTTGCGAAGAATAAATCATCTATTACTTCTTCTACTATTGTGTCTAACGATAAGATCACTTTATCGACAGCGAATAAATCAGAATTACGTACTCATGAATTTATAAATACAAAGGAGGGTTTCGGGATAAAAGTCAGTCAAGATAATACAGAGGGTGTTTTGTTTAATGAAAACATTATTACGAAAGAGAAAGCAAACGTAGATACAGACAAACGTTTAAACTTGCTACCGCTCAAGGCAGTGCATCCGCTAATTGAGCATTTGTCTAATGTAACGCTATCACCTGCCGTTGGACCAACTAAGATACAACAGTCAGCCCTTATACCGCATACGATAACTGCAATAACAAACAAGAATATAAAGATAATGCATGATCGTACAATCAAACCTAAAACCAAAACACAAATCAAAAAACCGGCAGTGAAAGCTAATAACAATGTTACAAAAAATAGCGAACGGAATGAAACTATTGTCGATACCATGATAAACAAAACAAAAAATAAAAACATGTCTCCAGATAAATACTATACAAAGACGTTGAAGTCCATCAATAAAGAAATTCATAAAATACCCTCATCACCAATATCTGAGACTTCAAAAACTTTAGCTGGAGTACCTAAAGCCGACATTGCTCCAGAAAATCGAGGTGGCTTTGAAATCCTGGACAAAAATAGTCTGTGGGAGCTACTCAAAGAAGGACCCGACACCGAAGTGTCCAAATTAGATGATAAGTTACAAGAGCATAATAAACTAAATTCCCTTACTCAATTTGTGTCAAACACTACTCACCATGTGTCAAAAGAAGAACAAGACGTGTCAAATGACAATCGATCTTTATAAACTTTATTGTTATGTAATGTGTAAGGCACAAAGATGTCAGCATAATATTTTTGTAACACACGGAAGTCACTTAGCTTATTGAGACCCTGTACTGAATTAAAATTGTTAAAACTTACTTGATGTTCCGATCGATAAGCACTCAGAATTTCCTGACGCACTCAATCTTATTGTTGATTGTTAGAACGATGTATTTTGCACTCATTGTTTATATATTTTAGGAGGTAAATGTGTGTACTGTAAATAATAAATGTAAGGTATTTGAGTAATTGTAACATTAAGAAGCGCGCTGTGTGACTAAATTAAGTTTAATCTGAGAAAACTTTGATTCATACCCATTGCTCAAAGCCCTAGATAAGCATTTACTTTGTTTCCAGTAGTGTTTTAGATGTAGCCTCGCCAAAATTAAATTAACTGTGGCTTTGTAGGTTCCTGCGCATGCCTAGAGTAAACGCTGAAATGAATAGAAAGCTAGGATCGCTAATGACGCCTAGGGCTGCAGGTCGACGTTTTTCCAGTTCTATATAATAATTTTAGAACTACATATATAGATATATCTATTTACCCGGCTGTAATCTTAGTCCTTAAAATAGATTATACTTTGTAAATACCAAACGCCAAACAGAAATATTTATTGTAACTGTAATCTGAAATAGGAATTATTCCCAATGAGTTCTCTTAGACTACCGTTTAGTATAAATATTAAAAATAGTATCCTAGAGAATATAATTAATGCTAATGCCCCAGAATTTCCATCCGTCTAAACTATCGTCTTCTGTATCTATTGTATGTAAGTTGTAGTTTCTTACACTAGCTATGTAGACTCTAAATCTTTTTAATTCTATTTATTCGAATATCTAATTACAAAGTACCTGAGCTATAACCATGAACTTTGAAAGTCGAAATTCGGGTATTTCTATCTCTAAGATCGCTCTTACATAACTCGAGTGACAGGGATGCATGTATACGAACTTCGAGTTTCGATTTTCGTGGTAACGCCGCTGGGCTCTTGTAAATCCTGCTTTATATACAAATCAGATCAGTAAGTGAAATGTGTCAATTCTCCGAAGAAAACCAACCCTATTACTGCCGTCATAGTACCTATTTTTCGTAGATCACAACTAAACTGATTTCAAGAGTATTCTTCGACATGCTTAAGAGCCCTTCGAAAAACGATTTTCAGACTTACTCTTTAGTTAACTATTGAATTGTGATTATATTTAGGCTTATCTCTTCAAGTCATTGAATTTAGATTTTTTATTTACGTGTTTTGTTAATTTACAAATTATTTTATACATGAATAGTTTTTTTTATATCTATGTGTAAAATGTAAGGTTGTATAAAACTAGGTGCTTGAGCGAAGGATTCTCGTCAATTTGAAACTTGTAAAAATTGATTTCACAATATAAGGTATAGTTTTAATGGAAACATGGATTAGTATTTGTGCTTACTGAATAAGCTAGACATTCAATAAGTTACCTCGATGTACTGACACAGATTAATAAATAGGAACCATTAAAATTATTACATGGAGTCATTATTTGGTTTTAATTTATATTCTTAACAGACATCAAAATGTTATTACAATTTTAATTGAAGCGTTGCTATAATAATGGAGTTGGTACGAGTATAAGTAGGCAATTTGAATTTTAGCATTGATTGATCAGTAGAATTAATAATGCTAGCTAGATTAACCGTTTGAAATATTCCACTGCCTAAAGGGAAATTACATTCACTCTACTTCGATTCCATAAAAATCATACAAATACGGTGTGTGCTTATTATCTATATATTTCTAGTACTACATGTCTAGCCTTGGTTATCAATCAAGTCTGAGGGCAAGTTCATACCCACTTTACGTGTAGGCTGACTTAGTCTGTGTCCCAAGCCCTATGGTGGTTTACTGTGGGCAGAGGGCGTCCACAGTAATCCACCATCCCGTCCTATCATGAGCACGCGTTTAATTTCGCTCCATGTACACCCATTTCCCTTGACTTCTGCCAGGACTGAGCGTCTCCAAGTCTGTTTGGAGCGGCCACGTTCCGCCCGCCTTGTGGGTTCCAGTCCAGAGCTTGTCTAGGGATGAGTTCAGTTTTCATACTGAGTGTGTGACCAATCTAGCTTGTTCTGCGTTCAGTGTACGGGAGGTACACATTTATTTATAGATTGTATCTTACCATTTTATCTGCGTGATTGATATGACACCACAATAACGACGACACATGTCGTAGGTAACTATTTTCGTATATTATTCGCCAAAAAAAACACAAGGTCCTTCGGGACTTATGGACGACGTTGTTGACTTAGAAATACCAATACGAGTATACCAAGTTTAACTGAAAGGACTGGTCTATAGGCTTTCTTTATTGACGACGGTACCCTCAGAGAGAATATCGACTAGAGATGAGGGAAGGTGTTGTCATATATGTGACACCTCGCATGCTTGCCAGCTAGGTTATATTGTCTCTGGTGTATATGTCGCAGTGGAATACTACTTAGTATAATCCGCCGTTTTACATAACAGCGCTGTTTTGTAATACGGCGGGTTGACGATCAGGCGGATTTTCATTCACCGGTATTCAATCCGCCTGATTGTCAACCCGCCGTATTAAAAAACAGCGATGTTTTGTGAAACAGCTAGCTTTTATGTAAAACGGCGGATTATACAATATATTCACCCTAAATGGACAAATCACAGTCCGACTCTGGACTGTTTTCTCCTCCATACTTAGGTTAAATTTTTTCTCCCCAAAAGTAACTTAAAAAAACGAGAAAAAGAGATCCAAAAACCATTCTAGGGGTCGCCCTAGAATGGTTTTTGGATCTCTTTTTCTCGTGCACGGAAGGCATAAGCGTGTCTCTGTCAAGGGGGCGTGGTCGACTCGAATCAAGGCATCCCCTTAAACGTTCTCTTAGTGGTTGCCGCGCGTCGCTACGGAATATGTCCTATATTTCCGATTTTCAGCCTGCTCTTATTTATTAACCAAGAATTAAAAGCCACAGCGTTTCCTATGAAATATTTTAGCGGTCAAACAAAGTGTATGTATCAATAGTTGAAAGACTCCGGTGAATCCACCCATTTCAGCAGTTACTGCTTGAGGCTGAAATTGGTGGTTTCACCGGACACATTCACACTTCTTTTGATTTCAAATTAGAGGACATTAAACCATATCAAAATATATTCCAAATCATTTAATGAATCAGTGAGATCCTAAATAATTATTTTAAATGCGTTAGTGTAGAGGTCCTCTGGCCTGCTCGTTGCCTGATTTTTTTTTTTTTTTTATGTTGAATTAAAATTTCAGGATTCTCACACATTATTTTTACTAAACGGGACTTAATAGCGTATTGCCCACTATTATTATTTTATTATTAACTTACCAATTTATTCACCTTTGTTTGAAGCTTCTCAACGTTCTGGATGTGTCACAACATCCTTGGTCAAATAAATAAGTTAATTACACGCGATTAGTTAAAAATAAGATGATTTTAATAGTGTTTGTGCGTGGACGTGTTTGGTATGTTACGAACATGGCCACGGTATATTACCTACGGGTATATTCAAAACTGAATGCTTCAAATTTATTAATAAACTTCAAATAGTTGTAATTATGTATCTTTATTGAATTCCCTTTTTACAATCATTTACTTATTTACATTCTATAATTATTATTAAAAAACTAAAAAAAAAAAAGTTTTATGAAAGTGAGGGTTCTGCCATGGTGTACTGTATTCTTTAATAATGACCTGTAGCCCTAGGAACGACACGTATGATCACTTCATACACTTACAACCCGCTTCTTACGATAAACGAATGACCTACTTTCAGAGTATTAGTAATGAAAAATAATGAAACCTCATTTTCATTACATATATTATGTATTTATTACATCTCGGACGACGCCCAAACAAAAATATAGTTTGTTCCAAAATTATTCATTATTTTCTTACTCGTAACCTCAGATTTAGTCCGTATTCTACTTTGGTCAAATCAAGCCTTGTTGCACTTCAAGCCTTGTTGCACTTCAAATAGAATCTCATCTCACCGATGAAATGAACCGACGAAATGCGGGGGCTTTCACAAAAATGTCGTTACCTATTCAGACCTGCAGCAGCGCAGTGAACATGTCCGATTGCGCTCTTCCTATATACAGTAACTACTCTTTTATAGCATTATTTGCTTTGAACCTCGACAACTGTACTCGACATTGTACATACATAGAAAAGTACCTAATCCAGGAGAGTCGCTCGATCTTATTTGTTTATATTACAAACAATCAAATATGACAAAGGCTTATTCAAACGATTGAACACAGAACATTGTCCTGATTTGTTTTGGTTTATTTCCTTTTCCTTCAAGTGTTTCCAGTCTGATGAACTTATTTGGGGTTTTGTTTCTTTGATTTATCAACGGTCTAAGAAGATTTTGTATAGATATCAGCTTGTAGATGACCTAAAGGTGTGCGATATATTTGCGTTTTTTTTACATAATCAACAATCACTAAATCTGGAAGTTTTGCTCTTCGGTTTTTTTCACCAGTTCTGTGGCCAGTAAATGCATACCCTAAGCATCTTCACTCAAATGTTATTTTCACGGTATTTACACTTATTCGTAAATCTGATTCGCCAGCCTAGCCTGATCGATCAGCAGGAGGCCTACTGGCCTGGCCCTTACTAGTAGGTAAGTATGTGAGTGCGAGCGGCAGGGTTCGAAAGGATAATTATCGATGATAATTTCGAACCCTGGCGAGCGGGACGAATGATTTATGTCCGACGTCCGACATAAACGCGATCGTGTTAGCATGGCAGGCATGCTTATATAATATTTTTTACGTATTTGATAATTTAGTGTCAAAGCACAGTATCAGCACTGTTTTTGTTAACTAATCAGTTTGTAATTCATCTACAAAATATAAACCCAAATAATAAGATAATAACTTTCATGAACAAAAAGGGACTTGGACAAGAAACTTAGTTAAGAAAGATGTGACTCCGTTAATTGTACTTAACCTATATTATATTATTCCCTGAGGAGGGACCTCGTTTATGCTCTAATTTACTTTGGGGTTGGTTAGAATATTATCCAATACCAATTTATTGTTCTTACTGGTTTGTACTAACGGAGTTCAACATTTTAATTACAACCACGTGTAAACATACCTTTGACGTCTACCGTGCTCTCTCACACGTCTAACTGTGCTATCATTTTTACTTGAGTATGCAAAATGCCCAGAAGAATTATATAATTATTTGATGAAATTAAATAAAACAAACAATGTACTATTACGTTTTCTTAATTGCTTGTATTTCATAACGTCACATTTATCTTGACATGCTTAAATGTTCTTCTTAAATACCATTTAATAATAATCCTTAAAATACATAAATATATCGAAATGACATCGGAATAGGTAAAACGAAGAAGGTATCTATACATTCAACATTGAACTACTGTGTAAAATTTAGTAGATATGTATGTATTATCATTATAATAACAAGAGTGAAAGTGAAAAAGGTGTAAAGGAACGACAGGAAATAATAGCGAGACTAAATTGAACTGAAACAATGTGGGTAGGTACTTACATTAAGTTAGTTATATAGGAAAAGATAGGCTTGACAGATATACATAGATTATAAGTAATTGATTCCAGTACGAGTACAACAATTGTTTCATTAAATGTTATTAGCAGCATGCACGAACGACTCTAGCAAAGGATCTGGCTTCGGTTGCTCTCCTCACCTCCTTCTGGCGTATTGCAGCCAGGCGGGTATGTCCGGCTTCTGAAACAACAATGTACATTAACATCATAGCATCAAGGCTACCCTTTTTCAGGTACCCTATCACGTTTTTCTTAAATTTAACAAAAAGCATTCGTTTGTTATGTTGATTGGTAGATCGCGTTATTATATATTATGTACTTAGGTACAGTGGAGTTAAAAAATATATGCACGAACAAAATGACCAAAATTTTTACCCCGATACTTAAATAAATCAGAAATATACCTAATATATATATCGACGACCGGTTAGCCTAGTGGGTAGTGACGCTGCCTACGAAGCTGAAGGTCCTGGGTTCGAATCCCGGTAAGGGCAAATATTTGTGTGATGAGCATGAATATTTGTTTCTGAGTCATGGAAGTTTTTCTATGTATTTAAGTATTTATATCTATTATATATATCGTCGTCTAGTACCCATAACACAAGCCTTACTGAGCTTACTGTGGGACTAGGTCGATTTGTGTAAGATTGTCCCTTAATATTTATTATTATTATATTATTATTATTATATATATTACATATTACTTTTGTGTATATGCATAAACAAACACGAACAAAACTTTACTTAAACATTTCGACATTCATTGAATGGTTCTATTCATCTTGGTAATTGCATTTTTATTGAAGTAAAGGCCATAACTGCGCGGTGCTCGAGGCATTAGGATATTCTAAAAGCAAAATGAGTTATGATGAAACAGGCTAACGTACAGAATCAAATGGGGTAGTATGGGACACTTCGGGCTACTTGAGACACCGATTTTCACCAGGAAATATTATGTTTTTGTACGTAGTATAGCCTTGACCTCTTGCTCAACACGCAAGCTAGTTCCTGGTGAAAACTGGTGTCCCATGGTTGCCCCATTTGACAGTGCACTACTGAAGCACGTATTTATGTTACCAATAATATCAAAGATGTTTTATTTTATCACACCAAGGCACCCGTCGTAGTTGTTAGGGTAAACATAGGTACCTATACTCGTATGTGTAGAGTTAGAAGGTTTTTGTTGATATTTACTTACCGGCTTAAAAAATGTTTAAAATTGAAGAAAAAAAATTTTTTTTTCATGAGTTGTTTTTTGGTATTTCATGTTTACTGTTGTAAACTAACCGTAACCGCCTAGTACGTGTCACTACATTTCCGACTTCACGTATTTAGAGGGTATATTTCGTATTAAGTAGTACCACAAAACTTTGACTAACCTGCCTTCGTAAGATAAAACCACCATCGGTATCAATTTCAAACTAAGAATGCTCATAACTTTACGCTAAGCGAATAAACTGACGTGGGTAAATCCCTGGATACGTCAACGACACCACACGGCAATATTGGCACAATATCAACCGCTTCATATTGTGCTTTCAAAACATAAATCGTGAATAAAAGATATTGCTAGAGACCGACTTTAATGGTATACTCGGGCATGAGGATTGTCATTGACTCATTGAAATGCCATTTTCAAATAGTAAAATGGCAGATGGATAAGAAGCAACTCGTAGCACACTATATTGAACCATTAAAATTCCTATATAAACGTTATTAAACGAAGAAGAAATATAATAAGTCAATAAATAAGTGTACCAAATTTCATTGGTCGGAAAAACGAATTAATATAATGGGACCGTCAGTAATTAGTAACCAAAACGTCAAAAAGAGCAAGAATACTTTCTAGGAAATGTGTTCTATTGAGTGTTCAGAGATGCTTAGATCTATAGGGAAGTAGTTATGTATTTCAGTTCCGATAACGATTACCACACATAAATAGTCATAACATTTATACAGCATACTCATTAGTACAAATTTATTGGTTTCCTTTCAGAAAAAACCTAATAGAAACGTGACTTGGAAACAAATCTTGGAAAATGATTGCTTGCGGCAATCGCAAGGCATAAACGATGGGTTTGCCATACCTTAGTATTTCTACTGCTGCTGTGTAACTAACTATGTTAGACGCTTTTATAAAGACTTACAATGCAACAAAGAATTTCCTCCAACAATCCTCATTCAAAACTAGAATAAAAATATACAATAAAAGGCAAGGCCAGAGACTAGAAAGTTATATACTAATGTAATAATTATAGACTAATTTGAAAGAAAGATTTTTTTACCGAAATGGCGGATGTACCTAAACAAGCACCGTACATACCTATTTACAAAACAGCAAGTTAATATTTTCAAATATCTTCTCTAGTTTACCAGATTATTCGAATCTTGTTTGTCAGTATAAACTAAATCAGATATTATTTCTTTGGAAAGAACACTAGACATTGTAACAACATCTATGTGATCATGATAATGTTTTTTATCTATTCATGGAAAGACAATAATTACCTCGAGATCCTTGCCCCAGTTTGTGAAGGCATCGGAACGTTTCCCGAACCTGAAGACAAAAAAAAATACATGAAAATATCTATTACAAAAGCGAAACTAATATTGCCGTCCTAAGCAAAAAGAACGCATCTGACTATGAGACTCGTAATCAGATGCGTCCTTTTTGCTTCGGACGGCAGAATTATACTTTACGAGTAAGTGATAAGGCTAAAGGTACTTTTACACGTGTTTGTATAGATAAATTATCTTTATCTAGTTTAAGTTATAATTGTGTAGGTAGGTATGTTGTATTCAAAGTCAAGGTATATAAATAAATATTTGAAGTTGAGTCTCACATGAAAGGGCTTGAGTTGCACATTCTGAAACCATTCTTATTTTCTACAGTGGTTAAATTTTAATTAATAGAACGAAGATGTTCATAAAATTACCATTTTTCGATAGGTAAAAAATAGCAGTTTATCTCCGAATTTTACCAAGCGATGAAATTAATACGTATGATAAATATGGACATAAATATTAAAGGAAAAATAATATTAAGCGGGTGCAGCGGCGGAAAATGCCGAAAATCTGAAACGCATTAAATGTAGAGGCCTCGGCACAGAGTACAACTTTGTACCATTTGGCGTCGAGACCCTCGGTCGTGGGGTCCCAGTGCGTAATAGTATTTTACACAATCGTGTTATAATAAAGAGCTTTTTAGTCGAGTACCGTGTTTAGGCCACGAAGCTTGCTGAGTGGCCTAAGTAAGGTACGAGATTAAAAAGCTTGATTATGACACTATTGTGGACAATACTTTTTGTACGAGTTCATTAAAATTAATCATTTAAGTCATTAATACGAGTATATAAGAAAACTAAATATCGTAAGTACTTACTATATTGTCTAGTTCTACTATTGTAAAGGCTCTTTGACTTTTCAGGTAGCAAGGTAAGTGTGGCCTCCTCTGCCATATTAGTTATTTCTTGAGGGGTTAAAATGTTTCGTCACTGTCACTACTCGTTTTCTTAGTTTTTATTTTAACTTTTAATGTTTAGCTTTGAAAAGAAAAGTTACCACATCACACCACCGGCGTCCGTAATGTTGCAGTACTGTGCTGGGATTGTCTAAATACTAGCCAATCACAAAGCGTAGATTTTATATTTTTTTTATACCCTGGATACACCAGCAAGTTTAAGTAGATTTTTGACAGATGACGCGACGCTACGACGTTCCGAAACGCCATAGATTCGCAATTTCGTATCGAATCGAGTCTCCTTAAACAAGGACGCATATTATTGAAATACGAAGTTCTATTTTCAATTTTTTTTCGGTTGTCTAGAGCGTATCGAAAAAGTTATTTCGGTTGTTTCGGAAGTGACATAGACTATTCAACGATGAAAAGAGTGACGTTGCAGTATTCTCTATGGAATCTATTAAGATTCCATAGAGAACACTTTCCTCTACTCGACTTTTTTCTACTCGTCGATTAAAATCTGTGTATTAACACAGATTTTAATCGACGAGTAGAAAAAAGTTATTTGCGGAAATCGCGAAACCTCTGGTTGACGTAACTGGTGACCGAAGAGCTGGCGGCTTTCTTGCGCAACGCATCAGCATTGAAATCAAATCAAATTATATAATTGACATCCTTATATTTAATATTATAATTTTGTATAACTTATGTAAATTCAATAACAAAATTGTATGCCTAACGGCGAAGCATAGCGCTCCCGCATTGTTTGTACCATCATATACTTGTCACCTATGTTTACAAATAAATCACTTTGACTTTGACTTCAGCGAGGAAATGCCGCCAGCATCCTCGGTACAATGCCTCGAGGGCCTTTTTTTAGATTAAACTTAGTTTTCATTTAATTTAGTTAATGTTAGTTATCATCTTGTATATACTTTAGAAAATAAATATATTATTTAAAGGAAAAATATAACAATAATTCTAGCCAAATTGTATAAGCATAATAGAAAATCTGTGTAAGAGCTGTCTCTAGTTATTTATTCGGGTGCTATGCGGGGTCTTGTCTTGTCAATGGACGCAAAATAATCAGGCTTATGTTCAGATAGCAATGTATTTATTCCATACTAGCTTCTGCCCGCGACTTCGTCCGCGTGGAACTTGTTTATATCGTAGCTCCTTATAAACTCACGCAGAAGAATACCTCTAAGTAACTGGTAGTCATTGTTTAAAAGGGCACTTATGCGTACATATCTACCAAAAACTGACTAAAAAGGGAACGGAAATACAGTAGGTGATTATCTTCTCCTTGTCTTATCATTAAGCGGAATGAATAATAATCTGCAGAGGAGACTGTCTTTTTAAGAGGTAATTTTGTAACGGGATCACGTTGAGGTATAGAAATGGAATATCCATCCTCCCCACGACAAAACATTAGTGGATACTGTAGGGCATCGTAAGATCGATGGATTTCACTAATGCGCTGCAATGAGTTGTCGTGGCTCTCAAGGATAATATCACGCTTTTCAAATTGCTGTCCAACCATTACCAAGGCCACCTCATTTGATGTAGGAGCATTGAAACAACCCCGGTGGGAGTCTGGCGGCTTCCTCTCAGCATTAATGACTACTTTAAATGTTTTAGCTGTTGCAGGCACTTTGTCTAGGGCAACTTTTAGATCTTTTATATAGCCATTATACGTATGTAGCATCCGCTGCAGTTGCAAGAAGCCAAAAAACAGCCAGCAAAAAGCCAGGTTTGACGTCAGAAAAGTTGCTACACCTCAAGTCCACTTCTCTTTCATCTTCCCCGACAAAGTATATTTGTAAGTATTGTGGCTCCTTTTGAGGTGCTGGTAGCAAACTTCCAACCAAATGATATACTTGACCCTGAACTTTGAACGTTTGCATGAAACCATCTTTTATTACTTGTTTTGCTCCAAACGAAGTCATCTGGAAACAGCTATTATACTTACGGACGCATTTCATGAAATGTTCATGTTCAGGGTGCAAGTCCATAAGCAAGCTATATACAGGCTCGGGCAGTGGCTCAAAAGGTGGAAGTTGCACCTTGCCAGCACTACAACACATGCCGGGTGCCTCTTCTTTCCACTTCAGAGCGTTACACCATTGGCACTTGTTGTTCATAGCACCCAAGGCCACGGTGCTGTCGGTTTCATACTCTGTCTCCATGTCATATGCCATTCCACTGAGAGCCTTACTTTTCCAGTTACGCCTTCTTCTTTCTACCCGTACGCCAGGATTATTTTGCTCATATTGAGACTGCGTCGCTCTATGCTCTTGAGGGTGAATTTGCTGATACCTAGCGGACGTTTCTCGGTTCACCTCGGGGTGAGCTTGCTGGTACCTAGCGGACGTTTCTCGGTTCACATCAGGGTTAATTTTTTGGTACTTTTTTGCAGCAGTTTTGAGTTGTTTGCTCCGTGTAGCATTCGTGAACCTGGCACGGCGTTTTTTATAAACTTTGTTGGTAGCGGTAAGAGTCACAGAGTCAGAGTGTGATGAATCACATTCCAATTCTAAATTGGGTGGTGGGGTAATAGCCACTTCACACCTTCTCGTGGTAATCTTCTTGGCAACCACAGGGAGAAGTGAAGAGGAGGGGGATTCACTACGAATATATACATCAAAATGACCGCTAGACAAATCACTTGAAAATCGTAGTCGGCCCACCTGATTACCAGCAGTACCAACTCTCATATACAGCTGATTGTTGCGGTAAACTTCGAAAACCCATGGGAACAGTTGTCCTGCCGCTACCAACTCGCATAGACTACCGTAAGTAAACGGGCGCGACATTTCAACGCAGTATTCAGCGGAACTGGAGTAATTATCACCGTCACTGTTATGAGACATAACGGCAAACTCCTCCCAGTTGGCCACCACGTGACTAACAATTTCCTCGCGCACTTCCCTGGCCATCACCTGCGTATCATACAGTAGGTAGGAGATGGCGCGAAATAGACAGGCTCCATCTCCAATTATAGGTACTACAGTGTGAGCCAACACAGTCCCATCAATATCCAACAACTCAATAGTCATTGTTTTGGTATTGGTGAAATTCAGCCGGAGATAAGAAAAATTTTTTTGTTGCGATAAGTTAAGTTAATTTATTAGGTGACTTGAAACGTATTATATTTAAGTAGCATTTCAATCTAAGTACAGTTTGAGAATGATTTTGAATTTGACAAATTAATAATTGTGCTGAGACACAAAGTTCTCAAATAACGTTGCTTTTCCTTGGTAGTAACAATCAATTATAATTAACGACAGGCTGCTGCGCTTAACGTGTTACCGACACAACGGTCACATTTATAATGGAAACCCTTTTTTTTTTTTTTTTTTGAACCTGACTGTGGCTATAATAGGACGGACCCAATATAGCGGTCGAATTGCATGGTTGGAGGGCAGCCTGGGGAAAATCCAGGGGGAGCCTCCGGCACGACCACGCGGGAAAGTTTATACACTGGAATACTCTACGAGTTTGCGCTCCAGTGAGATTGGTTGAACGGTATCAACCGAATCTGGGGTGTGAGTGGTGTCGAACTACTGGGAGTTTTATCGCTGGTTCGCTAAAACCTAGCCTAGCTGAGAAGAGTCCAGCAAGAAACTCAGCTAGGCCCGACCTGGGTCGGACTGACTCTACCCGGTATGCGGCGGTACCGGGACGAATAGGGACTGTATGTGTCTGTGTTGTCGCGATCTCGCGGTGGACGTCCCCGCCGGCGGGAACGCCGAAGTGTACGCGATGTGATGGACGCCGAAAGCGCAGCGTTCCATCTTTCGATGGACGCTGTGATTTCGTCGTCCGGGTCCGTGAGTGTGTGGGAAACCCTTGCCTAGGCGCGCGGCTTATATACCCTACGGCGGCGGAGCAAGTGATTCGTATTTCAATTTGGAATCTAAGTATTTAAATGGTTTTAGGTATTTTAGAATATAAACAAACCAAAGATGACATTTTAAAAATGATGTTTGGTAAATGTAAATTGTCACTAAAAACTACCGTAAAATGGAGTGAGTTGGGTGAAAACAGAATTTCAAACCTCGATAACATTTTATTTTTACATATGAAAACTGAATGGTGTATATAATAAGTGGTTCAGACGCTTGTATTTTAGTTTTTATTATATTTTGGGTAGTTCCATTTCATAAGTTTGAAGATAAAAAGGAAAACCCACCTCACTTCGTAGTGCCTCGTATTTGGGGTGAGATGGTTTTTCATACAAAGGTGATTTTTGAAGATTGTTGGATAGATTTTTTTTATTATGCGTTATTACTATAGCTCCATTTTAAATTGGAATACATTCATTTTGTAGCAGTAGCCTTAAAATTCCTACTCACCCCCCTCTCAAACCTTATCACCCCATTCATAAGCCACCACCTCTCCCCGCGAAACCTACTCACCCCGTTTTACGGTACCTAATTTTTATTTTGTTTTGTGTGCCACTACTAATTTTTGTAAGTTAATTGTAAAAAAATAATTGAGGGGGGCACTCCGTACATACAAATAACTAAAGGTACAAAAAATATATTAACCCCCTTATGGGTTGTATTTTTCCAAAACACAATGACTTTTTTTGGATTCTGATAAGTTTTAATTTTGTAGGTCACAAAAAGAGTTTCCCCCATACAAACTTTTCACCCCTATTTAACCTACTTAGGGGTGGGCTTTTCCAAAACCCTAAAATTACTTTTCTTGTATTGTAATAAGGAGTCCATACACAAAGTGGCAAGTCTCTCACTTAAAGTTTTACTCCAATCCCATACAGACTTTCAACACCTTATTAACCCCTTTAGGGGTAGAATTTTCCAAAACGCTGAAATTACTTTATTTGTATTCTAATAAGTAATCTTTCTACAAAGTTTGAAGTCTCTAGCTCAAAAACTAAAGTTTTCCCCATACAAACTTTGCACCCCTATTTAACCCCTTTAGGGGTGAAATTTTCAAAAATCGCTTCTTAGTGGGTACTTACGTTATGTAAAGCACCTATTGTGAAAAAATCAGCTTTCTAAGTTCAACGGTTTGGGCTGGGCGTTGATGAGTCAGTCAGTCAGGACTTTTACGTTTATATATATAGATAACATTAGAAAAACCGTGCGTTAATCGTCATGCGATTTCAATTTAAAACGCAAAAAAAAGACCGGGTTGCACTCTCAAAAAGACTGAGTGCCAGTAGAAGTGAATAATTTTAATTTTGCAAATCCTTTTGGGAGCTACGATACCACAGACAGATACACAGACACGTTGGACTTAAAGTCGGCAGCGGCGGCGGATCACAGCACGACGCACGTGTGCTCGCTCGCGCGGTGCCGGCCCTCGACTCATCGACTGACTGGCGGCCCGGGGCCGAGCGAGCGATAGGTTTCTAATTATAATATTTATATTTATTATCTTGTTTATGTTCCTTTTTACAGTTCAATGAACGCCAGTTACTGGGCCACCTGCTCGAAAACACGTAATTGATACGTACACGAACCTTTTTTTAATGTAATCAAACTTAGAAGGAAATTTTATCAAACGCAGCTTGATTACCTGTAACTTAAATTATTAACGTATTTTTAAAATTTCAATTTAATTAACGTTAGTAAAGTAAATAAACCAAAGTTCGGATGAGTATCATTCACAAAGATTTATCAAGCAGTTTTTTTAGTGTTCCGTACCAAAATTGGTCCAACGGAACACTTATGCGATCACTCGGAGACTGTCCGTCTGTCACAGCCAGTTTTCTCGAAGATTGTTTGACATAGGAAGCTGAAATTTGGTATAGATATAGAAATGTATGGCCTAATTACATAAATAAAGTCAAAAAGGTGTAAACCCCAATAAAGGGGGCAGTTTGAGAGGTTATAAGGGGTTTCGCATTTTTTTTTTTGGATTTTAAGGAACGTGTGGGGTATCATTCGAAAGCTCGTAAAAATTGGAGGCGGTATACACATTTTGAGTTATTTTTACGATAGCTCTTACTAGTTTAAAATATGACCAAAGTAACTTTTTTTCATACAGTGCTGTCCCCAGCTCCATTTCAAAAACTATAGCCAACTAAGACTTGGAAATACACACGCATAACAGAAATTGTGTGTAGATGGCGGGAAAATTATCAACATGACGCTAGCTTTAATAGTTTAAATTATATTTACAAATTAAAGTACATACATAAAATCGGTATAGCGTCTCATTTTACGCTGGTCTTTCGTATAGCCGTGCCTGGTGACGTACATTGCACTTCGCAGTCTGATAAATGAATATTGATATAATGAAAACACAGCATTGTATTTCGTGTTCCGAGCGAAACCGAAGAATACCCGATGTTAAGTAACAACGCAGGTCTGGTGTTTTCAACAATTACCCACGATCCAGTTAAAGTCTGACCTTCGATTCGGTGTAGTTGTTGCGGATCTGGGAGTCAATATATACTAGAGGTGTGTGGTAGTTTAAAGATAGATTGTGAATAGTTTATATTTCGACGAATAATTTTTATCTAGTAAAAATAAGATTGATTGTTGTCATAACCTATACCAATTCAAATAAAGAACTCCGTACTTTATGAATGTTTGCTTTTAGTGTTCCATATTTAAAGCTGATACATAGAGACCAAAGGTTAATAAACCAAATAGAGGCGTCATAGTTATCACACTTATCACATTATTTATATAGTGTTCCCATATTCAGTTTGGTGCAATTGTTTTGTTTGTATAAGTATGCGTGAGCGTGTGCTAAACTTATTTGGCTTGGTTGAAAACTGGCTTCACTAGGTTTTTCGTAATGCTCTGTCTATCCTTTTTCTTGGTCTGAGGTTATCGCTCGCGGATTCGAAAAAATTAAAGTTATTAACACAACACAGTTAAGTAAAGTAAGTGTAACTAGCCCTTACACAACACACAACAATGAGTGGCAGTGGGCTAGGCACATTTCACGTAGAACCGATGATGGCCATTGGGGCGGAAAGGTTCTCGAGTGGCGACCACGTACCGGAAGGCGCAGCGTGGATAGACTCCCTACAAGGTGGACCGATGACCTGGCCCCGTATCATGGTCGGCCTTATCACGCAATAAGTGGGCCTGGTAAAGGTCGCGGGAGTCCGCTGGATGCGGGTGGCGCAGAACTCGTCATTGAGGCACTCTTTGGGGGAGGCCTATGTCCTGCAATGGACGTCTTTTGGCTGATATAATGATGGCGCATCAATATCGATGAATATTTTGGATTTTGTAATTAAACGCTTCAGTTGAGAATTAAAAAAAGAAACTCCTATTAAATCTTCTTTTGTTGCGGTTTTGTTTGGGTTATTAAAACACACAAATAATACTATGCTTAAGATTTCATTTCAATACTACAAGCAGCTTTTGGTGTTCTATATTTTAACAGTTCTATATTCTTGACTCTATTTGGTTAAAATCTAGAAACAAAATAGCATCAAAGTACGAGGTACTTTATTTGATTTAAAATTGGAATACCGAGCTGTAGTGGTGAATCGTATTGTTGCCTTATACCATTCAAGTTTGAGAACTTGCTTGCGAAAATTTTGAACCCGACACCTAAAAATTAGATGAGCAGCAGTTTAGTTAGTAGTAGTTCAATTCAGTCTTCAATATCAGGAGATAAAGTATGAATCATTTAAAATAACTGAATGTACGGAACACTAAGCTTGCATGCTGAGTTCCGACTCGCACTAGGCCGATTTTTTTTATTTCACACCTCGCATCCTTGACAGCTAGGTGTCGCACACAACATTCAGCTAAGCATATCTGTAGTGAATGTTCACCCTTAACACATTCACTGCCAAGAATCGCTACGAGCTGCGCTCGTAGCCGATCGCGTGGTTTTCCTCGTATGTAGCGGAAAGCGACTACAACGTAGTCGGCCGCTATGCGGGTTCCTGGCAATGAAAGTGTTTAGCTGTATTTCCACCATAACCACCTATATTGTCATACGAATTAGCAAAGCTATACTGTGTCACTTGTATAGAGACGTATTCGTGGGTTCAGACGCGACGACATGGGTCGGTGCAGCGAAGCATTTATCACGTTACCCACGTGAAATCGGAGCCTTGTGGTCGACACAAGCTACGTTGCGCAGCGCACTGCGCTGCAACCAGATAATGTCGATGTGTCTGGCCGAGTCTTATTACGTTTGAGGCGGTGGAAACGCAGCCTAAGTATTTATTTATTTATTTAAACTTTATTGCACAAAAAAAAAAGTACAAAAGGCGAACTTAATGCCTCAATGCACCTCTACCAGTCAACCGAAGCCCAAGCAGCGAAACACAATCTTTTTCACTTCTCATGCTCAAAAAGTGTGTCATACATATTAGGCTTAGATAGCGGGGCTAAAGTAGTTAATTTAGCCCCTAGGGAAAATATTATGTAAACATATTTATGATTTTAAAACATTTTAATTTGACCAATCAAAACACTTCAACGTACCTATCAATCCACCAATCATAACTGTTTAATAAACCATTTGTATTTGCTATCAACTAATCAGAATACAATATATAAAAATCATCCAATCAGGAAACAGAATAAATTTCAAATATTAGGCGTTTTTAGGGTTCCGTACCCAAAGGGTAATAACGGGACCCTATTACTAAGACTTCGCTGTCCGTCCGACTGTCTGTCACCAGGATGTATCTCAAGAACCGCGATAGCTAGACAGTTGAAATTTTCACAGATGATGTATTTCTGTTGCCGCTATAACAACAAATCCCAAAAACTAAATAAAATAAATATTTAAAGGGGGCTCCCATACAACAAACGTGTTTCTTTTTGCCGTTTTGTCTGTCGCCAGGCTGTACCTAAAGAACCGCGATAGCTAGACAGTTGAAATTTTCACAAATTATGTATTTCTGTTGCCGCTATAACAACAAATACTAAAACAAAATAAAATAAATATTTAGGGGGGCCTACGATACAACAAACTTTTTTTTTTGTGTTTTTATAGATAATGGTACGGAACCCTTCGTGTGCGGTTTTTTATTCCCGAATTCACAATCATTAAAAAAAAACGCCTTTGGGCGTCTATAGCCTCGTCCAAACGTTCAAGCGGGGTGGCCTGCAAACATGACATAAGCTATTAGATTGAGCGGGATAGACTGCTGCCTATCTTGCTTTATCTTATGCAGCGTATGCTGTCCGCCTCGTTCGGCCGTTTGGACGTGGGTGTATACGGTAAGTAGCGTTTATTCGTGGTGTCAATATTTTGTATCTGTGTTAAAAAAAATCATGTCGCCAAATAAGCATGATGATAGTAGGTAATTGAAAATCACTAAATTATGGTATTTTCTTAGTGAATTTTTAATCATAGAATTCGAAAAATGCTTATATTTTTTTAATAAGTAAGAGATTAATATTTATTTTGATAAAATTAAATTGAAAAATACGGACGCCCGTCTTGATATGTTAACACCAATCAGAGCGCATGACATCACACTTGTATAAACAAATACCCACGAACTTATATACATACTGAACTTTGCCATTCAGACAATGTTTTGAAACCCATGGCCACTAACCTGCAAAATTTAATAGCTCAATTCGGTCTCCAAGTACTTCCTCAGAGCGTCATTATCATTATACAAGACAATAACCATTTTGCGATTAAATCGTAGCAAAGGGTTTATTTCACGAAATAAACTTTCAATTTGGTAAAATCTGTTCTGACATAACAGCCATATTTTTTCATTAGTACTGCCATAACAAGCAGTACAAGCATACCGTCAAAGTGAGGATTTTGACTGCGTTGGTATTTTTGGAGTGATATATAGAAAAGTCAATACATTTTTATTTCAGTAAATTAATTTACTTCTGCATTTAATTTTGTGAAATTATAACTAAATGAAATGTAACAGTAATAGCGTAGAGCACGTCTTTATAAAAATGTCATTGTTTGTGTTTTAAGTCATAGCAACACATTACAAAAATAGAAAGAGATGACAGACGAGTCGTCATTCAAGGTAATTTTTTTCTGGTTTCAAAACATTTTTGAATGGCAAAGTCCATAGTATATACGTTCGTAGTTTATACAAAAGTGACGTCACTCTGGACGCCATGACACTCACAAGCGTTTTAGCGCCAATTTCAAATTTAAAAACTAAAATTCAAATTATTTGCCCTTACCGGGATTCGAACCCAGGACCTTCAGCTTCGTAGGCAGCGTCACTACCCACTAGACTAACTGGTCGTCAAAACTTACTATACTTAACTGTTATTTTCTCTAGAAAAATCTTATTCGTTGTACATAATAAATGTTTCTAAACATTATAGAACAGTTTTTCAAAATGTGTCATCATGCCTACGAGGGCTGCCTTTTAAGTTCTGTCGTTTACAAACCTCCCGTGATTGCATAAAAAAGAACTAGTGTCCACGTTAAAATATTTGAATTTAGAATTCGAAAACAAAAGAATGACTCGAAATCGGCCCAACCGTTTTAGTACAGCGTTCGTTCAAAGTTGACAAGTCAGTTGTGAAAATAGAAATTTCGAAGGAAAATTTACGTGCGATAATTTTTTACAACTTCAAAAGGGGCTTAACGCGACTTCAGTGCTTCGAAGAGTTGACTACGGTTTTCAATGATAAAGCACCATGCCTTCGGACTGTGGAACGCTGGTATTTAGAATTTCAACGTGGTTGCTCTAGTCTTGGTGATAGACATCGTGAAGGTCGACCAAAAACAGCCGTAACCCAGGAGAACATTGATGCTGTACGGCAACTGATCATCGAAGATCGCCATGCGACATACCGTGAGATAGAAGCTTCTTTAAGTATTTCAGGGACCAGTGTTCACAGTATTTTGCATGATCACTTAGGCGTAAAAAAGTTGATCTCACGCTGGATACCACATTTACTCAGTGAAGACCAAAAAACGGCTCGCGTTCGATGGTGTCGCAAAACTCTGCTGCAATTCAACCGAGGAAACTCGAAACATGTTTACGACATTATCAGTGGTGACGAATCTTGGATATATGCCTACGATCCCGATTCTAAACAGCAATCGACTGTTTGGGTGTTCCAAGATGAGCCAAAACCGACCAAAGTAATACGCTCACGGAGCACTTCGAAAAAAATGGTCGCCACGTTTGTGGCGAAAAGTGGCCACGTTGCCACCATCGTGCTCGAGGATCGTAAAACGGTTAATGCTGACTGGTATACCACTGTCTGTTTACCAGAAGTCATCGGCGAGTTTCGAAAAAATAACCCAAGACGTCGTATAAGACTGCACCACGATAATGCGAGCTCGCACACCGCCCGGCAAACTATTGCGTTTTTAAAAGAGCAAAACGTCGAAATTCTGGAACACCCGCCGTACAGTCCAGACTTAAGCCCTAACGATTTTTTTACTTTTCCAAAAATCAAGCAACGACTTCGTGGTCAACGGTACCAGACGCCTGAAGAAGCGGTTGAGGCATACAAAACGGCCATTTTGGAGACCCCGACTTCGGACTGGAATAAGTGTTTCGAAAACTGGTTCGATCGAATGAAAAAGTGTATTACATATCACGGTGATTACTTTGAAAAACAATAAATACCATTTAACACTTAAATTGTCTTTAGTTTTTCCAAACGACACAACTTAAAAGGCAGCCCTCGTATTGAACAATATTTTCGCTGTGGAATTTATTATTGATTGTGGATGGATAATCTTTGTTTTCACTATTTTCTCGCAGTCTAAGTGAAAAGTAGAGTGTATAACTCTGGTCTAAAAGCCATACTACCACTCGAACAATTTTCCCTCACTTCGCTCGGGAAAATAACCATCTCGCGGTAATATGGCTTATTTTAGCCCCTTGTCATACAATCTACTATTGGATCCCAACCACAGTTCTCCGCCCCTAGCTATACGCAATCTAAATTGACGTGTGTTTCTGACTTGTTTCTAACGTGTGTTCACTAGTATTTATATGGGGAGATGTCATGACATGTGAGAGATACTCGTTGTATATGTTGATGCGGGTTAGATGTAAACGGATACATATTTATTACATAAATTATATATTTAGATTAAAATCAAATGATTGAACTGAAACCGTTCGGTAGGTATGTATAAGTGTGCTGTTTAGTTACTATACAAATTGTCTTTATTGAACACCTAATTTTATGAAACCGGTACAGAACAACAACAAATAACAGGTAGAGGTAAACAAAAGGCGTTTATTTCGCTAATGAGCGAGCTCTTCCAGACAACTTTTGGGGAGCGGAAAAATTGTAGCAGATATTTTACTAGTAGGTGGCAAAATAATATTTAAATTATTATTATTGTAATAGTATTTTCAGCTAATCAGTACCTATTTCTGTAACATTTTAAATTCCGTAACCCTTTCTTTCATTATAGTTATTATGCATGGCTGTGCTGTACCTATCAAAATGGCAACGTATTATGAATCATAGTATTGTACCAACCCATTTTAACTTCTTTCTCCAACCAACAAACGAGAACCTTTGTGACTTGGTAAGTTTAAAGGAGTAGGTACAAGAACAATTAGAACACTTTGTTTTCAATAAAAACCGCGTGGGCGGGCATTCCAAGTAAATGCTTTGCCGTCAGGCGCTTATTATGCTCAAGTTTGAGGCGCCACGGACTAGTAATCAATGGTAAAATGGTTTTCCAAACAAGAAATGATAATTGTGACACAGTCAAGATGGCTGTCCTAGCTGCCTGGTAAATAAGTTAAAAATGAGCAGAAGAATTCCTTCTTTAGTTATTGCGTAAAGATGAAGAAATAATTCATTAGTCTAAGAGGTCAGAATGGGAACTAAACATTGCTTTTGTCTCTTCTGAGAACCGACTGGTAAGAATACGTTCTATCGGTGGACGAATAGTAAACTCGTAATAAAATGAGTAGTTAGCTATTTAAAGTTATGAGATGAGTAATAGTTGTCGACGTGTGTTTACTTTTACAGTTATCGCAAAAGCTGACGCAAATCGTTAAGTTGGGTACTTACTGCATACAATTGAACCCAAGCCGAATTTGATAAATAATGGCTCAATGTTGTAAGAATACCGTAAAGGATCATTAACAATAAATACATTATATTATAGAGAAGAGAAAGGATACACTTCAATATTATGAGAATAGTTAACAACCATAGCGATAAAGAAAAATATCAATGACTAGTTTTGGGTTATGTATAAGTACATTTGGTTTTCAAGCAGCCGCATAAATGAAAATCGCTCATAAAAGCCTAAGACAGAAAGCAGGTAATAGGCCAACAATAACGCGAATTGCGCGGAAGAGTCTACCGAAGAAGAAAACACAGGACACATCCGACTACTGTCTGTAGGTAGACGTTTTGTGGATACTGTGGACATCTATCGTACCTTGGTCGGGTGTGGTAGGAGTAAATGCGGTCTAGAGTTTGAAGTTGGAGTAGCCTCAGCGCTCGGTCTATCATGTGCGGGTCGACGCGGTCGTCGGCGACGTCGCGACGGTCGATCCTGCCAATTATCGATATCGATATAACAAACTACAAGCAACACTATACGCGGCAATGGTTAAAGTAAAATCTGTTTCGATTCACGCGTGCACCGAGTCCTTTTATTTCATTTTTTCGGTTCACATTATTGATTTTTGTTATTTTTTCGAGTTCCATATAAAGGAAATCTGATGTTTCAGCGGATATTTTATACGTAGGTACGAAAATGTCGCATCGATACGTTTTGCGTTTCAAATATTATGTTTATTGAAAACATAAGTTATTTTTCGATGTTGATTTTAAGAAGAAAACTGTTCGGGCAAGATATTTTTTTTAGAAACCAGAAGTTACAAATATTGAGCACAGAATAAAAGATCGGTACCTATTTAAAATTGCGTCGGTGTTCACTGAATGTTATTAAGAAATATATTTATTCAAAGGAGAAATATACGGCAACTTCGAATGACAGTAACAACCCCATCAAAAATATAAATAAGTAGATACCTACAACATTTGAATGTGCTTTTCCAAGCTTCTCTCGTCAATTTCATTTCCCCGGGAGATATTTGCACTAAATAAACACAATAATATTTTAACACTTTCGCGGCCAAGAATCGCTACGCGCTACGCTCGTACCCAATCCCGAGGTTTTCCTCTTATGTAGCGGAAAGCGACTACGGCGTAGGTACCCGCTAGGCGGGTTCCTGGCAGCGAAAGTGTTAAGGTTATTTTTTGAAGAACAAATACAAACTACTTTGATAGCTTTTAGTAGGTTGTCTGCCGAGAAATTTCATGGATTATATTCATTCCAATCTCAATGAGCAGCCACAAGGGAAAAGTTAAAAAGAAACCAGTTGATAAAATAAACTTGACTCGCGCTCGACTGGTTTAGTGGCGCAAATAATCTTAGAAACAATTACATCATTTCATATGCAAATACTTCTATTGATCGATTGGAACACCATATTTCCCAATTTGGTATTGATACAATTTACCTTTTGAATAAATATGTAATGATATTATGCTTTCTAAAAAATGATAGGTAGCTGTTGATTTTCCTTGCTATTTACAGAACTGTAGCTTGAGTGGGTACATTTATTTGTGAACTGTGAATTGACTATGTCCCATAAACACACGATCGCCTATATCCCGTTGGTGTTGACGGAGACAAACGCATGTCAAATGCTACGATGCTTGCTTTCTTATGCTTAGCACATGTCCATAAAACTCCTAAAACAAGTTCTTCGGCTGCGGGTACTTTTGACAAGTGACCTGCTTTAGGAAGTTATAAGTTGTTACTTTTGAAGTGTACAGGGGCTAAACGATTTGCTTTGTTAAATTGTAACTTGTAGCTTAGTGAAACAGGACCTTCAACTTCGTAGGCAGCATCACTACCCACTAGACTAACCAGTCGTCTATGTAATTAGATAGGTTGAACAAAGATGGCATTGATATCCAAACAGACTATTTACTGATTAGAGGCCGAAATGCACTGACAGCTCCGCCACCGCTGTCAGTGCGTTTCGGCTTTAAGTGATAAAATAATATTTTATCGCAATATTTTAATGACATATAAAAACATCGAAACGATGTGCCGTAGCTTCCCGAACGCTGCCCAGCCGAGTCGGATTCGACGATTGACCTCTTTCTCGAAGTCGGACCTACCTAACTGGATAGTCTGTTCTAGGTATACATAATCGTTTACAACTTCGAGCGTAGTGTCCGATTGTAATGAGAGTTGGTACTACAAGTTGGTCAGTGGCAGATTTCCGATTTTAAAAAGGTAAAGAATATTAAGCAACGCTATTTATTCCCATAAAAAGGTCATGAATGCGGATTAAATTTTTTTAATTTTGTAAGGGTGGAACTTTAGTTTTTTTTGAGAATTGTTTGCAATCTCGTCCTGGGAATATCTAAGACCGTAGAGCGTTTGCGGGTCCAGTCGCGGATTTTCGAGTACAGATTGCTTGACGCGGTCCACGTTTTGTTCAGTTGTAACTATAGGTCACGGGCCCGGTCCTCGCTTATTTACTGCGGAACCTGTAGCTCTAAATCGTGCTACCCAGCTCTCAATCAATTTAGTTGATGGTCCATCACAAAATACGCCGTATATTTAAGTGAACACAAAACTTACGTCTTGCGATGATGAGCAAAAAACCGTTGGTTAGGTACGCCCCTATTGCATAATGCACGCTGCGCAGCTTGCCAGCGATCCATTTTGTCATTTTGACTTATTAATCCGCAACTCTCGCAATAGTACTAAAAAACCAATCGGCATCTCCCTCCGATTTCACGTTCGAAAATTATTTGAATTTGAAATCGGAATTCTGCCACTGTCCACCTTGTACATGGGCATTTGACATGATCTTCGTCTTATCCATGTTCATTCTTAGACCAACTCGCTCGGAAGCTTTAAATCCTCCATTGTCTCAGCCAAGACAACTATATCAGTACGTCTAGCACAACATGCTGAAAAGTCGCTTCGCGCGCGACTGGGCGTGTCCTGTCTCACTCGCACCGTGCAAATTAGAAAGAGGAGGGTAGATCTTTCTCGACTCGCGTCGCCGCGGCGTCACTTGTGCTAGCCCCTCAGCAAACCGAAG
The DNA here is from genome assembly GCA_947578815.1 of Epinotia ramella. NCBI lineage: Eukaryota > Metazoa > Arthropoda > Insecta > Lepidoptera > Tortricidae > Epinotia > Epinotia ramella. The sequence continues at coordinate 20,487,184 of OX388202.1, forward strand.
GTGAATGATGTACTCGCCGATGATGTTGATAGAATAGAATAGAAAACGTTTAATTCGAGTAACACAGGACTCATACATGATATAGTTAGCACAATTACTTATTTCTAATGTTAGTATATACTACCTACCCTTGATGCCTAGCCTTAGCCGCATAGCCGGACGGCGTGGGTAGCCCCCCCCCCACAAGGTGGACTGATGACCTGGTAAAGGTTGCGGAAGTTCGCTGGATGCGGGTGGCGCAGGACCGGTCACTTTGGCACTCTTTGGGGGAGGCCTATGTCCAGAAGTGGACGTCTTGCGGCTGATATGATGATGATGATGATAAAAACATCAATATAAAAATAAACTATCTCACTAAGTATACCATCGCATCACTTGTCGACTGTCTATCCATTGGAGCGATCCGAGTGATTCCTTTCAATAGGGATTATTCATAGCCAAAACATATTCAAGCACCCGGAAAAAAGGGTACGCAATAAAAATATCCCGTAAATATTGAAGTTAGCTTATAGAATTGAAAAACAAATTTTGATATTCAGCCGTTTGGAATAAGCTCGACTGAAAAAAGGCTAACAATAGGCGCTGTAGATAGCTATAATAGGTACAATACGAGTATCACAGATACACGGAACGCTTATTGTTTTCACCATCTGTAACCTGTAATGTGACACGCAATAAACATTTATATTTCTATTACACTAAGGAACTAATTATTAGCAAATTAAGGACATAGTAGGTACACTGAATGAATCTCTGTACAAGCAACAAATACACTTTAATGCAAAACTCAATAAAATAATAAAATACAGAATGTAAACCTCATACTTAGTGAATGTAAACAACAGGCGCTCTTATACAGAGCAACGTAAATACGTTCCGTGCGTACGTTTCCTAAATAGGAAGCGGAGTGATTGCAACATATTCACCGATTCTACCCCTAGTCATTATTATATTTGACGAAGCCTAGTTCGCGACCATATGCCTGCCAAAATGACGGTGCCGAGTTTCAAATCCCGCTGAGGATATTTTTTTGTGCGATGAGCACTATTATCTGATTTGGGTGTTGGATGTTTACTCCTAGATGTTCAAGGCAGACAATTCTATAATTGTTGCACAGAACGCTGATTTAATGGCTAGATGTCCAATAGATCAATTTTCGCAAGTCAGTCTACCGACATTTATTTATTTATTGAAAAACATGTATATGTATACCTATTTATTTAATCATTTACATAATAGACTTACAGTAGTGGTACCAAAGCGCCTACAATGCAACGACTTAAATAGGCAAATAACATAAATATGTATACGACAGTTACACAAACAAATAAAAAGTTGCAATAACTAAATGTATTGCCCATAGCACTTATTTTAGTTAGCAGGCTCTGCCAATTGTCTGCAAACACGTCGGCATCCTGCCTATATACATATACTCGTACATGTCCCAGAGCGCCCGCGTGACAGTACAGGCATACCATAGTAGGCCACTTTTTTGTCAAAAAAGTCTGCCTTTGCAACCACGCGGATAAACCGGTTCTACCTCGTACGGGGGAACCTTTCGAAAATAGAATAACCGATTTTTATTGAAGTTTTAGTTGAACACCCGGTTAAACTAAACATCGGTCGTCGGGGCTTGACGACCGGTTAGTCTAGTGGGTAGTGACGCTGCCTACGAAGCTGAAGGTCCTGGGTTCGAATCCCGGTAAGGGCAAATATTTGTGTGATGAGCATGAGCATCTGAGTCATGGATGTTTTCTATGTATTTAAGTATTTCTATCTATTAAATATATCGCCGTCTAGTACCCATAACACAAGCCTTATTGAGCTTACTATGGGACTAGGTCGATTTGTGTAAGATTGTCCCCTAATATTTATTTATTTATTTTATTTATTTAACACCCTTTCACTGTGCACTGTCCCGCCAAATTTACATTACGTACGAACAATTACTTGTTACGAACTACGACATTAACAGGGAATACAGCCGGGCAGCAAATTACATTATTATAACTTTTTATCTATTCTAATATTATTAAGCGTTTATTTTGTCAACTTAAAGCTTGTAAGTTTTTGTAAAGGGGTTACCTTCGGAACTACATACTAATCCATATTACGAAATTATCTCCCGAATAAAACAGACAGAATGGCCCTTCGGAATCCTGGACATAGGCTATTTTGCTTACATTTTACAGCTTTGACCAAGATCGGGATAATTATAGCCATCTCTCTCACAAGTTCTTGGACAACTAGATCAATAAGGCTAGATTTTGTAACGTGTCTGGAATAAAGAGTAGCAGTAAAAGTTATTTGTACCGAAGTATTTTTTTACATAATCACTACACGCACTTTAATATAAACTACGACAAATATCCTTAAAAGCTTCTAATCTAATCTTAAAATTTTAATACTCGCTTTAGTGTGCAGTTATCGCGATAAAATAAGCGTTAACGCCATATCTCACTACCAATCAATATCGTAATTAGTTTGACACTTCAACAACTCATTAGTGAGTGTAGGGGAGCGTGGATATCAAGTACAATTTTAAAAGATACAGTCGTCGGGTTGAATGCATGTTAAGTACTAGGTAGGTAGCGAAGCGTGGTTAGTTGTTGTACTTCAGTTCAATAGTTTAATAAGTAATTGAGTACCTACTTTCCAAATGTTCAAATTTAAACATAGTGTTGTAATATTGCTAAAAATCCCTCAAATTAGTACAACAAAGTATTTTAGTAACAAAACACCATACAAATCTTTTAAAAAATATGATACTTCATTCATTCATTCATTCATTTATAACGTATTTTACAGTATGATGGCTTAATACTAAAATATTATATTTAGGGATACATTTTACGAGGGCCTGAACTAGGATACCCTGTGTTTCAGGCATTAGGAAAGATCAGTAAGTATAACTATTATAAACACACTTGCAAAACATAAAAAATCTACGTTTAAATACAGTACAAAACTTAACAACTAAACAAAGTATTTATTTTATTTACCTTGAACCAACAGAAACCTTTTCACTTGGATAAAAAAAAAGTAAACCAACTATGTACTGAAATGCAGTCTTTCCCAACCAAAACAGCAATTTACGTGATACAACGGTTAGTACAAACATAATGCTGTGACGTCATAATGTATGAGCCGTTTCGGCTGTCGCTATGACATTCTTTTTTTGCCTTTTTACGTGCTCTAATTGTAGTTAGTCCCAAACAAACATTTGAAGCCTCTTAGAAAATTTGTATATCATTGTAATATATATATTTAATTATTGAAAATAAAATTATAATAATAATACGCATCCATATATTTTCTCAGTCGATGAAATGTTATGCTGAAGAAAAGTAAAGATTGACATTCACTTTGGCAGCGCACCGCGCCGTTTGTCTATGTAGTTGCCAAATAGATGTAGGTCGCGACGTAACATTTTGACTGCTTGGGCATCCCACGTCAGCTGTCATATTGGTTATGTGTGTTGTTTCGACATTCACTAGCGCGCCATTTGGCTTGGTGATAAGAAAAATGGATGTAGCCAATTGGTTTGGCGCGGTGTGTTACAACGTAGAATGTTGACATTCACGACCGTTCCATTCAGATGGCGCGTTGCCGCGATGCTATGGCTCTATCTGTTGGGATATCAAACGAGCTCCGCCAGCCATGTTTGAACGCTAATGTATGAATATCAATGAATTGATTTTGGCGAGGCGTCGCTCCGATCGGCTTGTTAGCACGGTCGTCAATGCCCAGCTTTATTTTGATACCTAAGGCCTCTCACAGACTGGCGCGGCCTGCGGTGGCGGTCCATAGTAAATTTGACAGCTAATGACAAGTTTACTATTCACCGCCGCGGCCAGGCCGCGCCAGTGTGATGTTAGTCAACCATAAACATTGTATTTAAAATGATTGTTTAAAATGTTATTCCAAACTATTCGATACCAATATAATTGATAATTGATTACTTATATAAAGCTAAGGTTTTATTTTAAACTGTAACTTTATTAGAAAGCTATACCTTTTGTGATCGTATGGTCATTACTTTCATTTTAACAATGGGTACAATCAACAAATTAGTTAGATACAATTACCAAATTGTGTATTAATGAGAAAACTTCTGCTGTTATGAAAAATAGAATTGATATATTAGGCGAATTATTTGTGTGGGCGAGTTCCATTTTCCATTAAGGTACAAATAGTGATTATATTGATTTGTAACTCCCGAGATACGATCATTTTTATTAATCAACCCGCCAACCGGTTTGGCACAAAATGGTTGACATTCTATTTTGTGACAAGGAAATAACCAGTTAATGAAGATTTCAAATTTTAACAGATTTGCATGTCTTTAGAGAAACCAAGGAAATAAACACAGTCGATTTTCGTTTCAATGACACTATATAAAACAGCAATAACAGTTCGAGAGTTCTTAGAACAGTCTTCGGGTTCAGTGAAATTGTTTATCTTAGCATAAGAATGTGTAACGGCAATTAGACAGAAGAACACACCCCAACTTTGCTTTAAATGTCCAAGGAATGTAAATCCGAAAGGCCTACCGTTCCAGGATAATTGTGCGCGACAAATTACTTACAAAAATCGTTTTTCATTCAAAACATTCCGTTTGATTGATTGATTTGATTGATTGATCTCCAGAAATCTATGGATGCCTATCCAAACATTGTTCAGTCTTGAATTAAATAAGTAACTTACAGGACATCGGACCCTCTTGTTTGGTTTAAAATTAATTTTCTAAATAGGTCATTGTTCGAAATGAAGTTATTAATTTGTATGTCAATCATTTATTCCGCATTTAGCAACTTACAAAATTATAAACTTAGCTCGTTTTTAATTGCTTTCTGATTTTCAGTGGAACTGACAACGCCAATGGATTGGGACTACAATAATAAATCTTGTTTTGAAAATTGTTCAAAACAAGATTCGTCGTTAAGGCTAGTTTTAGTGTCATGCTCCTCCATACATATTGGTCCGTGCGGAGCGATTCGTACTGACGGTCCGCATGACACTAAAACCAACCGAATATCGTGATTCGTGTATCGTCTTTAACCGCTCCTCACTCCTAATAAGACCCTAGCACGACTCGCGAACTCTAGGGCGAGTGGAATATCCACCAGGGATGTGCAAATATGTGTTTTCATACCTATATTTATGTATTTTACATCTCGCATACTCCACAGTTACCTTGGTGTCGGCGCAGTATGGATGTGAAAGAAACGCACAGACATGCATGTATTTCGGACTTTATGTCCACATTATATTGAAAGATGTTTACAACAAGCTGCTGCGGTATCGTCTCGTTCCTTTATTTCCAAAGACTTTATTATATCGACTTATGTAGGTATCTGTACCTAATCTATACTTAAACATAGAAGACTTTTATCCATTAGATGATACCATAAAAAATCATTAAATACGTAAAGCACATAAATAATGTGCCAGTCACGGGCTGCCTTTACGAACAAATATTCGCAGTATTTTCTCTGTAAGCCGTGTTTTCTGGCATCTCATTTAGAAGAGTTATTTATCAAAAGCAGCAGTCAAGTTTACAGGGAATATGCTTCATTTTCTGTACGCTATGTATAGGTACATTGTGAGTCTGTTCACAATGTACCTATACATATATATATAATATAGTCGCTATAGTTGGCTCAATCTACGAAGAAACGACCTTCTACTTGACATTGCATTAATCGTCTTTTATCGGAATTCAAAATTTTATATGTCAGGTTGTAACATCACCAATATTGTAACATTATGATCGTGCTGGTACACATAATATCTAATGCCAAGCGACGATAGCCACCCAACGTGTCGCCTGTACATTAACAAGACCTAAAACAATTGCCTAAGTATATATTTATGAAAAAGTATTCTTAGTTTACAAAAAAATATATTGTTGTTTATTGTAATAAATAATGAATAGTTTAAAAAACACTAGAAAAACACGCTTTTAACCTAATCGTGATCAAAGTTCATTACAAGACTTTTCTAACCAATCCAAACACAGCTATGATACGATGTTCCATCATGAAGTTCCAGTTCATATAGTACCATATTATTGTATTGTCATCAGAACTACAACCAGCTGCCAATTTTCATGACGCTACGATTCTTGGAAGATGGTTAAATTAGTTACCTTAGATTCCATTACATAGTTAGTTACATACAGGTCGACCGGTCGAAGCGTGTTAAAAAGACTTATTTCTACATTACAATACTTACAAATATACCGTCTTGTCTGGTATAAGTAATATATGTAAATGACTGCTTTTGATGCCGCGCCTCAGCACGATTAAGGTAGGTACTCGTACTTCATGACAATACTATGGTGCTTTAAGGCGCATTGACAGGCTTGCTAGTAAAACAATCTTTAAAACAAACTGAGACGAGACGCCTAGTTCTGTAGCACTCGGTTCAGACTTGTGAACAAATGGCGTTGAAGAATTTGTCACGTACAAAACATTGTGAAATACTGCGTTCTGCCATTAGTTGTACAAAACGCCGGGAATTTCAATTTCTGAACAACAACTTCAATTGAATCGAAACTTTGGAGTGAGATTTTATGCCGCAGTTTATTTTCGAGTTTATAAATACGCGATAACTAATTCCAGAGCCATACTTGTGTTCCGTAAACTCGGGCGTAGTATGCTATGATCTAAATCACATAATTATGGTAATCATCTCCTTAAGTGATGAATATCAACACTAGATTTATAGTAATCGTTTTTAATGTTTAGGTAGGCACTTATTAATTCATGTTTAGAAACGAGCATTAATATTAATTCAAAATGTAATTAAAATCTCATCTAGACTACCAATATATTTTTTACAATCCCTATTAAAATGTTAATTCATTGCCTGTGGGAAAACGGTTTTTTAGTCGTAGTTATCAAAATTTTATGGCGATTTTCTTTTACACGATTCGGTAGGTACAGTCAGCGTACATCTTTGAACCCTTAGTACACAAATAATTTTGTCGAAAAGAGGAAACCCACTTAACTAGCAGACTGTACATCGTAAAGCGTTTAAAATAACTTTAACCATTTCATGGTAATAAACATAGTATAACAATGAATAGTAGTACGGACTTTAATAAAATATTCAAAGAATGCTTCGAACTCCTTTCCCTGTTCTGGAATTCTATTTATGCAGACGTAGGTTGAAAAGTATTGTTAGCTCAAACGATTCCAGTAAAATAACAGCAATATTAACTACATCCGATTGCCTTTGAACAGAGGAAAACCGTAATATACAAATTGATACTGAAACCGGACTCCGCCGTATCTGAAAGCCATTTTACTATTAATACTTTCACAGCCAGGGGTGCCTAGCCCACGCCGATCCGCTACGACTACGAGCGTAACGCGTAGCACCACAGCTCTCGTGGATATTCACCCAAAGCTGCTACGGGCTACGACGTAACGCTACAAGTATAGGTTTCAGCACTGACTGACTATAGATACTTAAATGAAGTTTGCATGGAATTGATATTTAAACGAAGTTTACAACAGTCGCTGAGTCGCGATTTGGCACCACATTTATTCAGCGCACATAATTGTTTGACATATGAATAGGATCGGCAGTGATAAAAATAGACTCCCAGTTCTGACATTAAGTAGGTTAAAGGCACAAAAGTTCTCAGGATGTATTTCTATTAGGTTCATTTACCTACAAGCAGATTATATCCATTCGTGCTAACTGGACCGGACTTGGCGGTAAACAGTGCGGTAATGGGTGTCATTGAAAATATCAGGTGTTGAATAAATGTGAAAAGGTAGGTATTTCAATGTGTAGTTGAAAAATTGTGTTATGTACAGATAAGTATAGCAGGAAAATGTATTTGTGAAACGAGTATGTTCTACAGTAACTTTTCCTCTAAAACCTTTATATTTTTTTCAATCACTCAAAACCATTCACATGCTCTCAATAGTTTATTCACGAATGGTTGATTATTTAAGATAAAAAGAAACCCGGTGGATCGAATACGTTGAATTAGTTTACCGGTTTTCCTGTGGACATTTCCAAAGTTTATTTTATATAATTTTATGCAATAAAAACCTTTTGTAAATGCACGTAAGCCTAAATTATATACTGTATTGACCACAGAGAATACTACTTTAGTTGTTTTTTGAAACTGTATGACCCAAACATTCCTTATGACTGACTAACGCCATCTGCGAGACTAACGCTCGTAGTGTTACTTAGTCCTTCAAACGAACACTGTGAGCTACACAAAGTACTAATTTTGCCCTAGCACCCAAGTTCAAACGATAATGCTGGGCCGTTATTCACAGTGCTTACTGAGCAAAACGCAACAGGTGAGCTAGCAAAGCCTAGCCGCCGCCTACACATAATTTCTAGGAATCCAAGGATCTTTTTATACTAGGTATAGGTCACAGTCGGATGGAAAATAGTAGAATAAGCTGCGCACATTTCACGCTGGCGGACTGATTGTCCCCTGCACTGTAATTTGCTCTTGGACATACGGCTTTGCCTTCCATTTTGCCGTGCACGCCCGCCCTACTGAACGACGCTCGACACATCGAAAATTGGCTGCGATCGTCAAAGACATACGTATTCGAGTCTACCTATGTTTTAGTGTCCCTCATTTCACAACTGTTATTTAACATATCTTATAAAGCCTTAACGAATCTGATACGATATCTGTTGGAATGAGGAGTTTACTATACATACGCTTATTAGGGACGAGCATTTATTTTTACCCTATTTTCATCTCTATTGTAATGTGTAGTAACTTTACGCACTTCCACGTATAGATAGATATTACAACTAAAATTAAACACTCTTAAAAAAAAATAAGTTTTATAGAAGTTGTATATAAAACACTAGTATCATACTACAAACTTCATTTACTTAATTAAAATCTTTCGCATTTATTCGTTTGTAGATTTTTGAGTTTGTAGCTTCGTAAGTTTGTAGGTAATAGAGGGTAATTAATCTACGGAACTAAGTCCTGATCCGATTTCTACAATTATATAGGTTGCGGGCTGTAACAGGAGCAACAAACAGCATGCCTAGTTTCTTTTACTTACGAGTAATTAGAATACTATCAATATTATTTTACATTTAAAATACAAAAAATCTTGCTAAATGTAAATTACGGAAAATAAAGACACTATTAATTGCCCAGTGGCAGTGTTCTACCAAGATATTATATGAGTTACATGTTACGATATCGTGATGTAACATTTCATAAGATCACAACTACAATTTTTCTTTTTTCGAATTCAATAATGTTGAAACATTGGGACCGATATAGAATAACTGCGCATATTCTATGGACCCATCCTTTAAATGTATTGCTCCTGTTACAGGCCACACCCTGTATAAAAAGGAGCTTTAGGATGTACCTTCATACTGCCGTGCAATACTTAAACAACAGTAAGTGCTACTTTTGCGATTTTTTGTTTTTTCTTGATCTTGGACCACCGTGTCAAGACGCACACATGTATATAGTCCACGTGCGATTATGACAATGGGAACATATAAAAATCGAAGGCTCCATGTACAGTAAATCAGAAGAATTTAGTAAATTATGGAGGTAAAACTAACTAAACTGCCGTAATAACGTTGTCGGCTGTGAATTTTTAGACTTCACTGATTAAAATACAGTAAAGGTATCATGTCAATCCTAAATTAACTAGTAATGAGAAGGTAATACTTACGCCAAAAACTGTTTAAAATGCAGTACAATATAAATGTTCTAAAATATTTGTACTGTGTTTGAAATGTTATTGATTTTTCAGCATAATTACTAATTAAAATGCAGTAAAAATATTCCTCACTATAATTTAAGTGGTCGAACTGTCGTAAATAAGAGAGCAAAATACAACCTAAAGTACAGTTACTAAGCTCACTTACTGTGATTTAAACTGTCGTTTGGCTATTTTCAAATGTGTTTACTGCAATCGTGACAGCAATTTACTGTATATTAGGTTGAATTTTGCTCTTCAGTCTAGTCTCCGACGCTGTGCGAGGCAGACCGGGCGCGTGTAACACTGGACTTGTTTGTTATATTGCTTTAATTGTATAGGTAGTGGACTTATTATTGTCTATCATTCTGACAATATTTTATTGAACTTGCCGAGTTTGTTAGTATGAATGTACTCGTAGCTCTATGTATGTTTATAAACTGAGAGAACTAGTTTTCAAGTGTCGTTTCAGTTAGATAGATTAACCACATTGTAGGACAAAAGTTAGATAATATCGATACCATTGATGAAATGCGATCATTGATGATCGTCCTACAAGTTGTCAAACACGGTCCTTATTAATCCCCTATTAGGTCAATTACAGTTTACACACCTCCGACACACGCTGCTGGTTTCCAAGGATTGAATTTACGTAAAGCTTGATTTTTGATAATAAATTTTAATATGAATGAACCTGTTCCATGTCATAATTGCAGTTTTTAGGGCTCGTTAGGTTAGGTTTGTTGGTATCTGGAAGAACTCAATCAATATTTATACGAAATAAATAAATTAAATAAATGAACTTTATTCTGCAAGTAGGCCGTAATGGCACTTTTACAAGTCAAAATTCTAACAGTGTTTCTGAAAAAAAGACCACTGTTAAGAAGCGCCGAAACAAACTCAACAGTCAGTATTTTTTTTTAATAAGTCAAATTTAATATGAATACAAAGAAAAAGAATCATCATAATGCGTTGTTCTATTAGAACACATGTCCGAATAAGCTATATGAATAATTAAGCTATTTTAGGCTCTGGCTTGGGCCATGCATTTCTGTCAGTTAGATTAGTCCTCAACCCTGCCTTCGACCTCAATGTTTTTTTCAAGTAATTTTTAAGAGCTGGAAAGGGAAGAGCCAAAATTTCATTAGGTAATTTATTATAAAAATGGATACATTAACCCGAAAATGACTTGCATAGGTACTTTACAAACACGAAACTTTTTGGTTGGTATTTTATTTTTATTTCGTGTATTAAAATTATGGGTATCAGATTTTTTACAGGATGAATCTATGTTCTTAATGCCATAAACAATATTTTTATTGATATATTGGGACGCTACTGTTCAACTGCTAATTTCTTTAAAGAGTTCTCTCACGGATTCTCTTGCTCTCAGTTTATTATACCTATATAGAACGAATGGCTCTTTTTTGTAATACAAAGATTGTCTATATGTCAGCTGCTTTACCCCAAACCAGAATACCGTACGACATAATACTATGAAAATAACTATGATAAACTAGTCGAGCTGTTTCAACATTGGTCAGTTATTTTTTCTAGCATATACGGCTGAACTTAGTTTACGCGCCTACACGGCTATATGGGCACTCCATTGTAGACATTGAATACTAAGTAAATTACAGTAAATTGTTATGAATACTGTACTTTAGCTTGCAATTAATTCAAGTAGCTATTAGTGTACGAGGATTGTTTGCAGTAACCCGCTTTTTTACTGCACTTTATTCTGCATTTATTGTGTTTTTAGTTCTTTTCGAGAGTACAGTAAAGCTATTAAAAATTGAAAAATAGCAATAATTTATTAAATAATTGTTAAAATAAAACAGTGTTCACGTATTCGTATTTCATGTATTCCATGCTATATTTTGACATTCAAGCATTTGTTAATAATCGTCGAGAACACCAAAAACACCTGTTTGAAAGGGTTTTTTTGCGTTTTTCTCGTAACTCACTTTTTGCACTTACTGTTGTTTAAGTATTGCACGGCAGCATAGGCTATTTTATTAAACTCTTATTATACGCGAGCGTTCGTTCTTTATAATGTAGATAAACCATGTAAAATTGGTCCTTTCACGGCATCTTGAATTGTAGGTAGATACCGCCCCTAGTGTGTGCGATTAATCACTACCATCGCATCGATCGAGATCTTAGTGATCTCAAACCATGATTGCACACAACACTACCACATTCTAGGAACTCTAACATAACATAACGTTCATGTACATACATTTTCGCTCGGAAATATGTGATTAACTACATATTTTAAAAAATGGTTCCGCTCAATTGCTCAAAGGTAAAGAAGATTCTATTATAGAGATACGTTCGTCTGTGTACTTTAATTTTAATTGACATGAATATGCTAGAACCTGTTATTGTGTATAATAAAATGCTTATGCACATAAAATAGGAATGACCTTTGCTTGGGATTTATGTTAATTAGCCTGATCAATGTTGCCTTCACACTATTAGGTATATCAATCAATCAATCTTCATTTTCTGACCATAATTTATACTTACAGACTAGGGTTAAGATAATTAATACTAAAACACGTAGAAAATAAAAATATAAAAAAATACACAAGGATTATATGCACCATCCCTCGACACTGATTAGTCCTACATGGAGTTTGTTCCAGTGCCTCAGTAATGGCGCATCCAGCACAAAGAACGTTTTCAGGATGCTTTTATCGCTGCCACTCACTCTCCGCATTAGTGACGCCGACCGATTGCGTATGATCCCGTAAAAATCGTTCGTACGCGCCTCCGCGAACATAGCGGACGCACTGCAATATCGTGGCAGCTTTAACAGCATCCTGAAAACGTTGTTGTATTACCGCTGTGTAGCCGGTCCACAGGCTGTAGTGTATGCTGTGTGCTGTCAGATATCAAACGATGAATAATATTATATCTGTTTAACCTTACGCCCACCGGTAGAATCTACTTGAGTTAGAACGTTGACCGACGATCCCGACGGAGACCAGAGGCAGAATCAATCAAGACATAAGCATCTTGATTTTTTATACGTAAACTTGTCAGCCGAATTGAAATTGTTCCGTTTGAAACGGGTTCTAAAGGAGAGTATAATGGACAACTTTGAAACAGAAGGTACTTCAGCCGTACAGTTTTCAAACAAAAGATGATTCGAATCTACGATCGTATCAATGAGTTTCTTGGCAGTTGTGTACAGAATGTGAATAGATATTCAGCGAAAAACTTACTGTAAGCAAGGGAGTATCCCCACTGTGCAAGGTAGCGCAGCGGTGAGCTAAGAAAAAAACCACCAACTGGAAGAGATGCGTGACCGAGGCTAGCTCGAGGAATATGTTTGGCAAAAATTCTCCTTGGTGTCCCGAACGAAGGCCTAACGTAAATAAAGTTTCGAATTGACGAAGTCGTGATTATTATATACCTACTTCAGAAATCTGATTATTACTGATTAAAGTAAGATTTAATTATTATCTTTGAAATGGCTGTGCCCTACCAGGGTCCATGGAAATCTATATCCTATGTTAGGCCTATATTTGTACCATGGCTGCAATAAATTACGAATTATGAAAGTAGTTTAAGAACAGAATTGTGGATAGGATATCACTCTGCTTCACGGGCGCAGCGGACCCTCTCTTCTTACACGTCAACCGTTCTCCTAATCTGTCACGTACCCTAAGCTGATGATGATGAAATGTATATTTCCGTGGGAAGGTCTTTAGTGTTTAGTGCGCATAAACGGCTCGGCCGCTGCTCGAAGACGTGGCCGAGGCAACGGCAGTGGTAGATCAGAGCGCGGCCTCTCGCTCTTATGTATGGCGTACCGTTGGAAGGCGTGGCAGCCCTAAGGCCCCTTTCCCCAGAAACACATATGCCGTATACCTTACCTTGGTCTGGCAGCCTGGGTGTAGTAGCGGTCCAACTCCTGCAGCATGCGAAGCGCGTCGGCCATGTCGTGTGGACTATCGTCGCGCGCCTCGGCCAGGCACACGCACGCCAGCACCACGGCGATCGCGATGGCGAGGTTTTTGTTCAGCATCTTGCTTCTGCCAGGTTAACAAATACATTGGGTATATTGAAATGTATATTTGAGTCTTAAACATTGAATTTAAGTGGAACTAAATATAGATCGCTCCATTCACGAGTAAACACCCCGCTCCTTATCTTTGAACCTTGTGTACCTTCCTCTAAAATAGTATTAGTAGTAGTGGGGCACTTCTTCGTAGATTGAACGATGTCTCTGTTTCCGGATACGCAGAAGTCATTTCGAAGTTTGACAGAGATTATTTATTTTATATGTTAATAGGTACTTGGATGATTTGAGCATACAAATATGCTAAATTGACGATATTTTTAATCATTTCAATGGCACCTTGGTGCATTAAAGGCTATGTGAGTAAAGGTATAATAATGATAAAGGTAAAATTACAAAGGGACAAATAAATTTAATCCTCTGGAAAATCTATTTTATTTTAGTCAAATTTCTAAAACAAAGGCAGGAATATTTCCAGAAAAGGTATAATATTGTTTATAAAAGCAAAATTCATATTTTCATGAAAGCTCACTACGAACTCCATCAAATTGATTGGATTGGATTAACAACGGAAAGCAATCCATTCCATTCGTTTTTGCATGCTAAATCCAGAATCATCTCTAAAAGACCTACCAGTATGAGTTGGATAAAGCGACCTATTTTATTTCTTGTTGAGTAAGATTTGTAAACAAGTGGGTAAGTTGAGCTGAGATTCAAGATGAGCTCGTGATTCTGTAACACACAATTTCCTACAATTTCATTTTTACAGATTGACAAAACGTGTGGGATTTTCTTAACTCAGTAGAATTTTAAGTTACATACAAGTATAAGTAAATATTGTATTTAAAGATGTGCTAAAATGGCAACTCAAGGTATGCAATATTCCTGTTGGGCGCTGAGAGGAGCCAATTAAGTAATATTGTAATAAATGGCGTAATAAAGCCACAAAAAGTGAAGCTTCGGTTGGACTAAAGCAAAGGGGGCTCAAACACTTTTCTTCAGAGTCATGTTATTATGACACCTATACTTTTCACTTTTAGTCAAAAAAATTAAGGCTTTTTTTGTGCCCCCTTTGCTTAGGCGGACCGAAGCTTCTAAGTCTTCAGCACGTCTATCATGAGAAGGCCGCGACATACTCTCGATTTTTCTCGCACTATACCTCTCATTCTAAATGTTCTAATAAGAGAGAGATGGATAGTGCGAGAAAATGGAGAGAGCTCGCGCGCCGTTTCGTGATAGCCGTGCTGAGTGGCAATTGTAAGGGTCGCCGTCATCGGATACGACAGGGAGGTCTACATGCATACTTACTAATATTATAAATGCGAAAGTGTGTCTGTCTGTCTGTTACCTCTTCACGGTTAAACCACTTAACCGATTTGGATGAAATTTGGTATAGAGATAGTCTGAGTCTCGGGGAAGGACATAGGATAGTTTTTATCTCGGAAATCATTCCCCAATGGGATGAAGTGGGGGGTGAAAGTTTGTATGGAGCTACGATATAAACGAGTTCCACGCGGACGGAGTCGCGGGCAAAAGCTATCTCTACATATAATAAATGTAAAAGTTCGTTGAGGTTGTCAGTGAGACATAATAAGTAGAGCTTGAAGGAAATTGTATTTATACAACATACATTAAAAACTTCAATAGCGCGATGCAGAACTTCACCAATTTCCCGCATTTAGAGGTCATTCTCCAGATTTTTGTCGGCGTCTGAACTCCAACAAACCATATTAAACGTATAAAAAAGTTTGATGGAGTTCGGTGACCCACAGGCCAAATTTGAGAATATTTGGATAAAATCGTGTTTACTTTACGCAACAGCGCCATCTTACGACAGCCCAACGAAAAGGAGTGGTATGTTTTCTGTTTGTCTGGGTATCATGGGAAAAGTATCGAATGGATTAATATGCAACTTTCACTAAAACGTTCAATGGATCTTCAGCCACGCAATAGGTTATAAAAATTATAAAGATAGGGGTGCAAAAGGGTTAAAAAAGTGAGTTGAAGTTTGTATGGGAACCCCTTGAATCTATGAGCTAAAGACTTGAAAACTAGAGAAACTAGCTTCGTCTTATTTTCGAGAAAATTAGTTTTTTCCGTATTCTCTCGCAAAAGGCAGGCTTACTCTTTGATGACGACCAATGGTTACCCAATGGTTGGTTTGTTGATGGCTGCGAGTTGGAACCCCAGCGATGAGGTTTTTTTGTTTTCTTTCTGTCAGTTTATTTCGTTTTTTTTTTGGTAAACGATCAGTTATTGCTTTTTTGTTTAATTTTGAATAGAAATCAATTTTTCGTAGTATTACAGCCGAGAAAAACTCGGTCCCCGGAAAAAACAAAGCTTAAGCATTAATAACAATATCGACGGTTGTGGATTTGAATGCATTCATGCAGTCTTAGCGTTTTTAATTTATGCCGAGTTACTCCAACATGACCCCAACCTGGGCCAGACTTAGTTAAAATATGAACTGATAAAATGTTCTGTTTGAGAAGTTACGGAAATATTGTATGGCATTATACTTAGAAACATTTACAGTTTTACATTAGTTTTCCTTTCATAATTTTAGAATCAAATAAAACTCATTTAATACGGTTTGGTATGTTATTTTTATTAGTCTAAATAAAATCAAAAACATAATATAAGCGGCATCTATCGAGCTGAAATTGGACTAAACTTAAGCTTGGTAGATGACGCCAATCGACAACTAACATCAATGAGTGGGCAACTCGACTGTTAGGAGTTCTGAAGCCGCCGGAAGGCCTCTAACTCGGCTTAACGACTACTGTCATAGACAGCAGCCGGGATCAACTGCTTAGCGTGCCTTCCAAAGCACGGAAGCGCTCATTTATATTAAATATTAACCACCCACTTAAACATCAGGCGGTCACCCATCCAAAGACTGACCGCTGCCATCTTTACTTAACCTGCGTTATCGTTTCCTACTCGCAGCCACCGCTAGGCTATGATGCTAAAGTTTGGACCTCAATCACGCAAAAACGGATTAAAATGAATTTTGGTATACATATAGTGTTTATTCCGGGAATCACCGTCTAAGGGCGCGAAATAGGGGGCGCAAGTTTGTATTTAAGGAGCTACGATATAAAAGAGTTCCACGCGGACGAAGTCGCGGGCAGAAGCTAGTATATTATATTTATATTGCACAGCATATTCTAACCTACCCACTGTTACCCAATTCTGACGAAAAATCGAAATCCACAAGATGATAAAAATCGGCCCCAAATTAAATCATGACTCAATAAATGCACCAATATAAATGACATGCACTCATATATAATTAAGTGATTTTTAGTAACTATTTATTACTTACAAATCGGACTGTCGTCTTCCATTCCTGAAAGCCATTAAGCCTTGATTATGTTATTAGATGTACTTATTAAATTTTCATTAATATATCCCACTTTGACTAATGGAGTTATAGTGAATATTTTATTAAGTTACCGCTCTTGGGCCTCATGTCATTATATTATATGTGATCCGGCCACTTAAGGGCGGCGGCGTAGGTTGCCTTGTAAACACTTATCCGTTTGACTATGTTCAATAAGATTAAATATTTGACTGTGAGGGGTCTCAAGCAGCTAAAAAATAGATCAACGGTTTTAGCCAAACGGGGCACAAGTGTATCTGATTGCAGGATTGAAACAAGTTTTTAGATTATCACGCGCTAGGTTAACTTTTGAATTAAAATATGATCAAATGCGCTTTAGTGAGATGGTAATATATATTATATATCTGCATCGATACAATCACTTATATATACAACGACTCCTAGTAGAATTTTGTCGGCAAATGAACGTAAATAATAATTTTCTCAAACTTGCAATGAAATGTTGACGTGACTTAGTTCAAATTAGGTTCGGAAATACTACGTATCCGGTGCGATGAGTGACGATAATATGTAAAGGGATTTCATACAGCTGACACACCTAGGCCTGTAAAGCAACCTTCTTTTGTTTTCAAACGGGGGGGCGCGGCGAGAGACGCGGGCCAGCTGGCGGCGCGGCGGCGGCGGTGCAGGCGGTGCACGAAGAAACGTATTATTTAGTTGTGTTAACCTACGAAAAAACCAAATCGACTAGCTACTTTTTATTTTTATTTCATTGAAAGTTTGAGAAAAGCACTATACAAATCTCGGCGAGAAACGGGGTTGCCGGCCGCGCATCCCTATCCGGCCTCGCTACGCTCGGCCGTATATATCTATTTGGCCTGCAACCCTTCGTTTCCCGGCCTCTATAGTAATGTACTAATTCGTGCTTGAAGCGTAGCGTTACTTTTTTTTATAAAAATACGCCTTGCTTGCTCTTGAGCTATGTATAATATTTAGTAATAATTTTTTTTTGTTGTCATTCAATCTTGTCTTAAGGGCGAATACAATAAAACACGATTCAAACCTGCCCACGTATTCCGTATAACTTAAAATCTTAAAAAAATACCTATTAACTAGTAAAGTCTAGTAGTAAACTCCACTTGCCTCGACTGTTTTGAGCCATTATTCAGTAAATAATACACCATTTATGATACTATAAAATTACTATAATATTACTTGGTGGTGGGATATATTATATAGTATTACAGCACAAGAGCTTGCAAGGTGCACTGAAATTTATATTAAATAGCTACGGTAGCCTAGTGATTCAGGCATGCGGCTGTCAAGCGGCGGTCGTGGGTTAGAATCCCGGCTCGTACCAATGAGTTTTTCGGAACTTATGTACGGAATATTTACCGTTAGCTTTTCGGTGAAGGAAAACATCGTGAGGAAACCGATCTAATCCCAATAAGATCTAGTTTTCCCTCTGGGTTGGAAGGTCAGATGGCAGTCGCTTTCGTAAAACTAGCGCCTATGCCAAATCTTGGGATTAGGTGTCAAAGCGGACCCCGAGCTCCTTTAGGAGCATAACAACGCTAGGAGAATGATGAGCACAAGAGCTTGCAAGGGTAATAAAATGTAGGTTCTATTTTAATTGAAACGCAAATTGACTTTCCGCTTGAACAGATTGCAGAAGGGCTCAATATTTAATGTCCGATAAAATACTTACTGCCCACGGCCTACTGAAATTGTTTGAGTTGCAGCTCTGCCCAGTTTGACTTAAGCCTTATAGCATTCATGGGATAAAAAAAGTTTCATGATAAAAACAGGACGACAAGTTGTAAAATCCATACTCTATATTAAAAAATGCGAAATATTAACTTTTTTTTACGATCTGAGTCTGCTTGCGACTAAGGTTGTTGCGACACATTCGAAATGTCACAAACTTTTACTTGGTCATGTTAGGATGGTTCGGGTCCTCTTAAGCTGACCTACATTCGGTGGAAATGTGACGTGCCATTTACGGGACACCCTGTAGATGGACCATTTTAAACATTATCCATTCAAATCATTCAATGCTCACATTCCCAAGCAATCAATGATCCCTGCGAAAGCACACGTATAAAAAAAATTATATTTGACAAACATAACTTCCAGATCCAATTATCTAACTAACACTTTGAAAACAGATACATAATCTGACTGCGAGTGGCATTATAGTAGTCATTCGTTACTTAATAGACTTTCACAACAAAACACACATATATGGTTATAGACATTAACAAAAACAATTAGCGCACAATTTGAAATCAGAAATTTGATATAAATTTTAGACGGATACTATTTGACTTCAAACTATGAAATAAACTAATAAAAACCAAAAACTAATTACCTACTTTAAAATAATTATATGAGTAATACCCAAGTCAAAAAGAAAGCCAAAAATATTAGCTTATTCAATTCAATTCAATTCAATTATTTATTTCGGACATTAATATCCATAAGTTGTTAGTAAACACACACAATCACGAAGCTATAGGTGTGTTATTAAATACAAGCAAGATTTTACTGACATATTTATCTTACACATTGTTTGCGGTTTATTATAGTAGATTACTGCAGAGGCCGTGAAGTAAGGGATTGCTGGACGAGATTGGGGTAGACGGCCGAGTCGTAGACGAGGCCGAATACAACGAGTCCAGCAATCCCTATTCCGGCCGAGGATTGTATAGTACTTTTCTCAAACGATGTGAGGAAATATTAAAATTAAAATAAATACTAGGTAATCAATTAAATAATAGGTCATTTGCGCCTTTTTTATTTTTTAAACATGCCATTTGAACAAGCCGTTCGAGCACCATGTTTAACCGCACATAAAGTATAGTACCATAGATTATTTTTATTTTTTTTATGAAGCAAGTATGCTAACAGTGTCTAGTGGTGGTTGGCAGTATGTAAATTTTCCTTTGTCAG
Organism: Epinotia ramella; assembly: GCA_947578815.1. NCBI lineage: Eukaryota > Metazoa > Arthropoda > Insecta > Lepidoptera > Tortricidae > Epinotia > Epinotia ramella. The sequence continues at coordinate 20,507,243 of OX388202.1, forward strand.
TTTAATATTAGTAAGCAAATTTAAAAAGTTAGAGTAGCGGACAATAATGGTTTTACTTAGGGTTTTCATACATTACTTCTTGGCCTAAGGCCAAGAAGTAATGTAGGGAGCCATAAACAAGAAACTTCACGTCTTCATTTCGTGATATTAACGCGTACATTTCCGAGCATGTTTGAGAAAACAAAATTATGACTAGATTACCACCAGGCTACAAGCACTGGTTGGCGAAAGTAACATAAACAGTAATTTTTCGTATCACAGCTGAAGTGCTTTTAGGTGTAAAAAAATATGTAGGTACATTTATACTATAATTATAATCCGGAATTTGCAGGTTTTTAAAAGTGTAATCTAGATAATAAGTAAGTGTGTAATGTAGACATACAGCCAGTTGGATTCTTAGACAATACCGTAGTCCATGGACACTTTAGTTACCTTCAACGTAACATGACATTAGGTTTTACATAATGCAAGAGTAGTCTGGGGAAAATCTATGAGAAAACTCCGCCACCGCGATCACGAAAGCGGTTAAGCACTAGGATACCTAGGTACTCTAAAGGCCGTAGTCATAAACGTCCATTAAACCTATTTTAGCTAAAATACCGTTAAAATTAGGTTGTGTTCGTAAGACGTAAGGGAACTTTTTTTTTTCAGGGGCATATTACTTGTAAGTTTTATGAATAACGGGGTAAGTGTTTGCACTTCAGTGAGATTGGTTGCAGCAGCGAGGTGTTAGTAAAATCGAGATTATGAGAGTTTCGTACTTGCAGATGGTTCATTGAGCAAAGCTGCTTGAAGAACTCCAGTGCAACGAGGTCCAACCTTGGGCCATGATGAATATCACGTTTCCTTCATATATTATCTTCAAACTCAGGAACTTAGCAAGGCAAGAGAAATATAAAGAGCGGTGGAATAAATAAAAGCATGGCTGTGTCGTATTTACCAACAAAATTCCTTTGAGTTCGCAAGACAATTAGTCTGTTTATTGTTTAAACAGACTCTTTCAAAGCATACCTACTTAGAATATAATTCTACAGGAGCTGTGAGTCATTAAGATACGGGGAGCTCTATCAAGCAAATACTTTAAGGAATGATGAAAAGGCTACTGAGATGTTAATGATGGCGACATTTTTTTTAAAGTAGGGCAAATTAGTGAGAGCAAATATTCTTGTGATGAGCGCGAGTAGGTATTTGTTCCTGAGTCAAGCGCAACGCCACTGCATTACGCTGTTTAACAAATTTTAAAAGAATTTATTTTAAAGCCAGGATTGCACTAGAGGACAAAGTCTCGTACCTACCCCTTGTCGCGAAACGAACGTCAGGCGAAATTGTGCAAATTCGCTTCACAAATCTGGCAACATGCTGTGACACTAGATCTTTTCTATGTATCCTACTAATATTATAAATGCGAAAGTTTGGATTTTTGTTACTTCAATAACGCTTAAACAGGTCAACCGATATGAATGAAATTAAGCACGAAGATAGTCTATTATAGACTGGATTAAAATATAGGATAGTTTTATCCCGGGTCCACGCAGACGAAGTCGCGGGCGGAAGCTAGTTTATCTATATAAGTTTGTATATCGTCGGCTAGTATCTCTATAACACAAGCCTTATTGAGCACGAGATCGATTTGTGTAAGATTAATTCCCTAATAATTATGTATTATTTTTTAATTCGTTATCTTAGTAGGGTGCAGTTCCATATCTACTTATTATATTTTGCCATCGTTATGTTGCAAAAATCTCGCAATTAAACACTATGACTTTTTAACTTTAACATTGCAGAGCGGGGCAAAAACGAGACCTACTCGTATTACTACTACTCCAGGCAAAATACGGTTTTGAAAAACATTAATTTATAATAACGTTTTTTTTGTTGATTTCATTTGAAAATGTTATTCTAAGATGATTTAGTCAAGAATCCGACAAACTTTCCACCCGGAAGTAAAAATGTAGATTTAAATGAAGCATGCATTATCTTTTTTTGTACGATTTATCTTGAATATTATAGAGCAAATGTAAATGAACCAAAATTAAGACAAAAACATTTATTAATATTTTTACTGACTTTTCAGAAGCCAGTTAACTTATCATTTTTTCCATGTCTGAAATCTTGTCGGATTTTGTCGCTGGGTAACTATTTAATTGATAATATATCCGTTACACATAAAAAATAAGCTATTATAAATTATTTCCAAAATTGACTTTTTTTCCATACAAGTTGTCAGTTCATTGCCTGGACTATACAGCATCTTCAATATTTACGTAAATATATAGGTATATTTAGGCTCCAATATCGCGTATTTAGAAAAAAATAAAAAAAACTAAACATTTCAAGTCTTGCAGCACCCGTGGTCAAGTAGTAAGTACTTCTTCATTTATTTATTTAAACTTTATAGCACACACAATAAATACAATAGGTGGACTTAATGCTTTAAGGCATTCTCTACCAATCAACCTTAATCATGTTGTTGTTGAAGTTAATCGATTGTAGGTTGGAAAAGGATTTTACCAACACAATCAGATTTGTTTTTTGCTACTTCCTAACAATAAAAATAAAATTATAAGCAACTCAGAACAAACTCATGATTAAATCTCAAGTATTAGTCAAAGCGGAAATTTCCTTTGATCTTACCTCCCAGCAGATAGTAAAGCACAAAGGATTAGTTTTCCATGCTCTCGTAAAAAGCGCTCAAAATTAATTTTGTTCTCTTTTCCCATGGAGCGCGGCAACGCCACTGCATTACTCTGTTTAACAAGTTTTAAAAGGAATATTTAAGCCAGGAAGTCACTAGGGGACAAAGTCTCCTACCTACCCCGTGTCACCAATGACGTCAGACATGGCAGGCAATTCGCTTGACAAGACTGGCAAAATGGCGCGACACTAAATTTCATAGTTCTTAGGCGTCGTGCGACAAACCGAGATATCGAGCGAACGTAGTCCGGCAACGCTGCACCACTTCACCTGACATCGCATTGGCGACACGTGCTGGTCGGTATTTTTCCCCTGACAAATCCCTGGCCTCGACGCACCATCTAGGTACCTACATACCTATAAAGCCAACCGTACTCCTACTTACCAATCAGCGTTACGCATTTTTTTTGTATTTGTCCGTTACTCACTTTAAAAACGTGCTTATTTGTAAACCTAAAAGTCAATTATTGTAAATAACAAGCATATAAAAAACCGGCAAGTGCGAGTCGGACTCGCGCACGAAGGGTTCCGTACCATTATCTATAAAAGTACCAAAAAAAAACACTTAATATTTATTTCATTCTGTTTTTTAGTATATGTTGTTCTAGCGGCACCAGTTGTTATAACATCATCTTTGAAAATTTCAACTGTCTAACTATCACGGTTCATGAGGTACAGCCTGGTGACAGACCGACAGACAGACAGACAGCGGAGTCTTAGTAATATATAGGGTCACGTTTTACCCTTTGGGTACGGAACCCAAAAAATAACCTTACTGCTAAATCGATGGCCACTTTTTGTTTGAGATGTGTTTTCATATGTGTAAAAACCCTTTTTCTACGCAACCGTCGACTACAAACACTCACCGCCAGGAATTGCTATTGCATGACCATCTTATTTGGATCTCTAAGGTGTATGAAGCTTCTAAGACTTTTAACGCATTTGTATTCTGGACGAAATGCAATAAAGGCAAAATTTATATTTGAATTTAAGTAATTTGGTCATTACAGTTCATGTTATGTTGGGTAGTACAAACCGGGAGACTTTTACCATTTTTACCAGCAACGCCTTACACTTTTTCCACTAATAATATAATACAGAAAATAAGGTACTTATGATAAATTATCATTAAAAAAACTAACTGCATTTCAACAAGTCATCATAAAATATACATACATAGGTACATACATTCTCGCCTTTATCCCTAAAACCAACCCCTTTTAGAGCACATTAAACTACCAGTTCTAGTACCACTTTTAGCATAAATGTGGGTATAAAATATCGACAAAATGTGATACAGCAGTGACAGGTTGCTAGCCCATCGCCCACAACACACTTCAACCCTGTTCCCTTAGTCGACTCTTACGACACCCACAGGAAGAAAGGGGATGGTGCTATTCTAACCCACACGGGGAAAAAATATTGGTAGGTATAATTAGGTAGGTACTAGGTGCATACAAACCAATACGACAGAAGTGAGCAGCGCCACGAACCTAGTTATTTTTTTCAATAATTTCATGGCCGACATGTATACAAAAATTTTAGTAAATTTTATGTTTCAGTCAAAATATGTATTTCGGTAGTAAGGGTTTTCGCATAGCCATCAACTACTCGTACAAAAAATCAACTTTTTTGGTCAAAGACATGCAAGGTTTGACCCAAAGTAACTAACTAAAATACCTTTATACCTACATTATTACTAACACAGAAAGTTAACAGAAAGCTTGTAAAAATAACATAGGTAGGACCTACGCTGTCCTAGCTAACCAAATGAAAGTGATAAAAATCGGCTCTGGTTTATTATTATTAAACTAAACGAGCGTATCCTATCTACAAGATCTACACTATGAAGTATATTTGTTTATTGAATCTATAGTATTAATTGAACGTTGTGGATGAAGATATGAATGAATGTTATTGTCTCAGCAGACACGAATTGACAGTTAATCAAGTATTCCCTTACTTGTTCTTAGCTGATTCAGTGACTTTATATAAAACATTGTGCCTTAAAAAATATCTGCAAATTATTTCCAAAATATCAAAGTAAACCATAGTATTATATTTCTGACACAAACACCAAAAACTTTAGTTGACGGTGGGGCGTTGCCCAATTAGTATCGAATTTCTCTATGAGATAATTCAAATGTATTGCTTCGTTTCTGGAAGCATTTCCATTGCCAGTTACGGTATCGCTATCATACACATCATATAAATCGATTGGATTCCAATAGTTTGGATTTTTTTTTTCGGTTAGATACAAAAACAGCATGCTTTTTGCACTAGTGCGAGAATAAGTAGGAATACGAGTACGAGTATATACCTATATAAGAAATTATTTTGTAATGTTTTGTTTATGATTGTGAAAGAGATGGAGAGATGAATTCAAGTGTGATGTGAATTAATACAGAGGGCATTATTTTTAAGTGTTCCTTGTAGAACAAAGTATTTTAAAACGTAATATTATTCAGATGCGGTTGAGCGAATTGAACCGTACTTAACCCTTAAATGGGCATGGCGTGAGGGTGGATATTAGAATGTTAGAAATGTTTCCATATTTTTTTATGCAGGTAAAGTATTAAAACGCCATACTTAGGTTTTATGCATTTGTTTATTTTCAGTAAAAAAAACACGTGGCAAATATCGTCCTTCAAACAGATATCTGGTTTTCAGTCAATTAAACTATTATCATTCTCCAATTAGGCAGATGACTCGAAAGTAGCTGCTGGACTAGCTGTACACTTGATATATTCATTTGTTGAATATTAGATAATATTATCTCTGCAGTAGGGTTAATTATCTGTACTTCTTATATCCAAAATTGGCTGTTCCACAGCCTATTTACAGCTATCCTCTGATTCCTCATTGTCTGATGAGCACATTGCATTTTTTATGCTACGTCGACATAGCATAAAAAATATTCTTTACTTACTTCTCGTGAAGTGAGTTTTGTTGTTCTATGGGTATACAATAAAGTATATTTATGAAATTTTGCCTTAAGTATGAAAAAAATGGATTCATTAACATGGTGCAAAATAAACTTCTGTAGCAGTCAGAAGTATAATATTTCCCACAAATTCGAAACTTCCAAATTACACTGAAATTCTCAAGTTATCACGAAAATATCACTTATACATAGAACATAAAACAACTCAAAATGTATCCATAACACTAATTTAAAAAGTACCTACTACCGGATTTATTCACGATACACAGATTTTTTTTAACTTGTTTTACACGAATTTACCTTGTTTTTGCAACACTCCGCTGACGTTGTCAATTTGGCATGAGTCAGAAAAAGAATATTTGCGTTGTTTTGACTTCTTTAGTTTTGGGCATAGACAAATTAATATACATTTTATATTTGACACAAAGTGGGATCCAGACCCCTTCAGAGTGATTAGAGCACCGTAAAATGCGGTTGGGAAATATACTCCTTCTATCGAATTAAGGGTAGGTACTTAAGTAAAATCTATCTTGCTTTCTTACGACTCAAAACTTATTTAAATCAATCACTCGCGGAATAAGTACCCAATGTACAGTCAATCTAAATGAGTATTAATCAATGAACATTGTTATTTTTGATTATTTTAAATGTAATATTTTCTCAAACATTCAACGACAAATGACGTTATGTCCCTTATAAATAGCCGGCGAAATATCACGTTTTGGGTGCGGCGAGATAAGAGGCCTACAATGAAATTTCTTACTAAATTGAAGGGGTAGGCCTGCAAAGTGATCGTCTTTTATTTCAATATCATTTTGTGACATAATAGCATGGCGTTCAACCATTTAAACATATCTTGGTGTTTTTTTAATTTATTGCGTGTTTAAGAAAAGCACGTCTATACATACTTCGGCGTGAGAAGACTGACAGATTGACAGCCTCGTATCCCTATCCGGCCCGCTACGCTCAGCCGTCTAACTATATCAAGCATTGCTTAGTTTGGGACTAGGTCGATTTTTGTAAGATTGTCGCTTAATATTTATTTATTATTTATTTATATCTGCCTACTTGTCCGGCAATCTCTATTTCCCCGGCATCTGCAGTAATGTATAGGTATTATTTATTCAAAGGACATTCAATCTTTCTCTTTTTAATAGAAAAGGATAATAGACGAAGAGCTAGCGACCAAATCGGTAATGTTTCTTCAGCTGTATCGAAACTCCGTTAGCTACTTTCCTGAACAACCTTTTCCGATAATCTGGCAGGCCGCGGGCAGTGGGTGCGGGTGTAGTGGGGTGGGGAAAAAAATGGAAAATAATGTGGGCTCAGCGATTTAAATTTTTTTTTCAAACAGTTGCTCTGTACTCCCTGTGCACCCAAAAAATATTGAAAAAGATCGGGTGGTGGGAAGGGGTTGCTAGCGTTAATTAAAAATACTAAAATAATAATAATTTTAATGTGTTCTCAGCTGTATTGGCTTTTTTCTCACGCGAGATTAATTAATATGTAAGCCCCAAAAAAATGTTTTTGGGTGCACAGGGATACAGAGCAACTGCTTGAAAAAAAAATTAAAGACCCTGAGCCCAGGTTTTTTTTATTTTTTTCCCCACCTCACTACACCCGCACCCACCGCCCGCGGCCTGCCAGCACGAAGATTATCGGAAAAGGTTGTTCAGGGCAGTAGCTAACGGAGTTTCAATACGGCTGAAGCCACATGACCGATTTGGTCGCTAGCTCTTAGACTATAACATTACTAGATATGATTTTATATGAAAACGAATGAGTGGATTTATTTATGGGTATTGATTGGCTATTAGGTTTATTAGGTAACTATAAATAATTAAAATATACATTTAAAACAATAAACCTGCATAACATAATAAAAGATACCTACTGTGATTTTCCTTTTTGTTCCTGTTATTATACAAACTGATTACGCCTTTAATGGTGTCTTGAGTATTAAATATAAATATTGTTACGAGCTCGGGATATTATGAATAATGGAAGTGACATGATTGCGTTTATGATTGAAATTATCGCATAAGCAATAAAAACCTGTGCTGCCAAATTACCGAAATCCTACGTGTAATATAGCTTAATACCCGCACGATATGGGAAGAGATAGCGCTATCACCGATAATGAAATCGTCACATCAATAGGATAGCCGCGAAAATGTATACATTCGAGAAAGCGGCAAAGTAGCTGCGTGCCCAGCCTAAAAGGAAAATGGAGGCTTTGTTACAAAAAGGCGGTAACGATTCGTCAAACCACGCAATGGTTCTTAAGTTTTATACATATTTAGCGTTCAAAGTTTAAATGTTGTCCTTTACTATCAAAAGAGAAATATATTATTTGTTTAACAGTCGCAATTTTGGAAGCAGCGTTGTCAGTTGTGATTTATTTATAAAAGCAGGCTGTGTTACGGAGGCAAAATGTCGATATAATTATGTACGGACATAACTTGCAAGATAATTATTTTTATTTTCATCTGTAGGTAGGTACTTACCGACGATCGGTTAGTCTGGTACTATTAAGAGCAATGCCTAGCTGAGCAACTTTTCAAATCTCGAATTTTTGACGCAATGTTTCTGTCGCGCTGCTGTGGACGGGAGGACCAATTCGTGCGATAAGGACAACTGCAGCTCAGACTAAAAATCCCACGCAAAAAACTCAAAAATCCAGGTTTCGCTCTCGACTGTTTCCTCCTCCAAAACGCAACCAATCATTATAAAATTTTGTGAACTGCAAGAAGAAGAAATAATCTCCGCTATGTTTTGATTATTTTGATATTTATTGTCATATTTGTACACTGCGCCTTTTTTGGCAGCCAATTAAATTAAGCCGTTTTTGCGATTTTCAAGGCGCTGTAAGTTTCTTTAAAATAAAAATATCCAAAAAAGAAAAACAAAGCGGAATAGATATAGATGATATTGATCTTATTTGAAAAAATCATTGCTCTATGTTCAAAATCCAGAGTGGAAACAGTCGAGAGCGTTTGTATGGAAAATCGCAGGTAGGCATTCCTTTTAATATTAATTATTTTTTTGTATTTTTAATTGTTGTGTATACATATATATATATATATATATATATATATACTAATAAAACTAATAGGTACTATTAATACGTGTAGGTGATACCAAAAAAACGCATTCTCAACTAATCTAGCGATTATGATATTTATTGTTTTTTATTTTATTTAACCCCAGCTTTGTCGGAACTTTTTAGAAAATCGAAAGGTATGATGGTATTTTATTGGTTATCGTATAAGTACCTAATCACACATATTTAGTAAGCAAGGAGATAACATTTATAAACAACATTATTGGTTATTTGTATTAGCTTACCTATCATCATATTTAAGTCAACTTAATAAGTATATAATATATTACACACCGATTTCAATCTCCCAATTATAACTCTCATTTAAGGGAAATGCACCGAAGTGATCCCCCTTATTGAACTTGGTATCATAAAAATAAATATTAAAAATTATTACTTACCCAGTCATTTTAACTTTAAAGAAACGAAATAACTTCCATAACATTAATAATGATATCCAAATATAATTTGCAAACTCCTACATGTCAGATCCTTATCAAATATAACGTTGTCGTGTTATTTGATTTACATTAAAATCATAACCTCGGCAATAAGGAGATCCATTGACTACATGTAGGTAATTATCTAGGGAGGGCCTGTAACAGGAGCCAACACATTCACTGCTAAGCTACGCTCATGGCACTACGCCGTAGCCCAAAGCAGCTTAATGTCCGTATGTAGCGAAAATCGCCGGTAGCGCTCTACCGCATATGTGCCGTCATTAGCACTGAATTGAATATCCGCAGTTATCCTATGAACGGTCCCACTATTTCAAAATTATTACATTCAGTTTATATATATTATTTTATTGAATGCTGCGAAGAATTTTGGCCCGCGAGCCAGACCTTTCATGACCAACTTGCTCCTTGGCGATGCAAGATGCTTCAGGCATTCAGAGAGTAGTATCATGAAGCACCGGAGGACCGGATTGAAAAAACACCAAAAAATAAATTCGTTCCTTCCCGATTGATTTTGGTTAGATATTATCGAGCTAACCTACAATCTGGAAGGAAAAATAAGTCAGCCGAGCGTGGAATTCGTCAGCTGGTCAGCAGGTTTTTAACCATATGGCCGTTTTAATATGATATACGTGTCTTGAGTTGACGGTTATTATTCATGACGTACGGTCATTGAAGTTTATATTTTGCGCGACCCTTCATAAAAGTTACATAAAAACACTGTTAAGTTACTATAAATAAACGGGTTTTTTTCAAAGCCTTGTCCATTTCAGAGTATAATTCAATTCAATTTAAGGGCAGAATCAACCTGTCGTAAAGCCCCCTAATGCTCATACATCCTGACAGCATCCGCTGGATGCGGTTGGCGCAGCACCGGTCACTTTGGCACTCTTTGGGGGAGGCCTATGTCCAGCGGTGGACGTCTTTCGGATGATATGATGATGATGATGATGATGTACATCCTGTATAGATGGTCGGGTCGTGCTGGATACAACTTCGTGCATCACGTCTTAAGTCGCCTTTAAGTAATACTTCTTTCTGAACATATACTTACTTAAAGAATAATTTTAGAGAATAAAGTTTGGTGTACAATATTGTTGCGATTCTGATAGCCCGTTGCATACCTTATTTAAGAACTTGGATTTTTTTAATCAGAAGGACTGGGTAAAGGTAATGACAGTGTAAAAGTTCATTCACATACATTTCAGTTGAAACTTGAGTTCCACAGCAAAGTTTCCTACAGCTTGCCATTTAATTCGTAAACTATCGCAGTCATTGGTATAACAATCTATACGGGTCAGGGTACCGCGAGTTTTCTCAGACGGGGTGATTTTCACTTCGGTAATTTAATTATTATTAATACAGTCACTAAATTAAAAGGGAGAACAATCACTTTGGTATAAATAATGAAGTACCTACACAGACAGTCCACAAATTGTTTCTTTTCTAGGTGTACCCAATGAGTAGAATCTAATAAGAGAAGCTTCGAATGCGTTGGTGGATAAAAGAAAATCAATTGACCTCGATTTTTCAGGATGATCAAGTTTATACAATGTGGTCATGCTTATTGTTTTGTTTAGTGTATTTTTAGTTTGTTTTAATAAATATATGCTGTTTTTTTATATAAACAAAAATGGTGTGATGCATTGATAAAATTTAGACAACTACCCAGTTAACTTGTGTATTGACTAGATATATATTTTATTCGACTAGTTTTTCATTGCTGATTAAGTAAGTTTTCAATGTTTATTCCTTTCATGTCAAACTTATAAATATAATGTGGAATGTTGTGGACAGTGACAGATGGACACAACTTTGACAGAAGGGAGACAATTTCCATAAGTAATAATAATAAAATCCTCCGAAATAAAAACAAATCATTAGTATAAGAATGGCACGAATAATTTATACTTCTAAACATAAAACGGTTGTTCGAATTACCCAAAAATCACAATTTCATCTATCATACTTGCAAAGCTCGCCTTTGTGCTGGATGTAAGCACAAAGTACCTATTTTTTAAAGAGAGAGAAATACGAGGGGCGGCTGAAAAGTAATCTCCTTGGTTAAAAAAATATGCGAAAATGATACTGGCTGAAATGCATTCTTGTTCTTTGGTTATTCTTTTTTTGAATTATTTGACGTTCATTTGTTTTTTCCGTTCCATTTTTCTACAATTCTCGAATGTTTGCGACATATCGGTTGAAAAAATGAATATCGCTAATATTGAACATCGTGCAGTGATTAAATTTCTAACAAAAGAAGGAAATACTCCCTCACAGATCCGAGAACGTATGATGTGTGTGTTCGGTAGTTCGTGCCCTTCCGAATTTACTATAAAGTTTTGGTCTAAACAATTTAAACTCGGTCGTGAGAGCTTGGAAGATGACGCTCGTAGTGGAAGGCCGGTTTCTGCCGTTACAAACGAAAATGTAGCCAAAGTTAAAAAAATAATTTTAGAAGACCGACGAGTGAAGCAGTGGGAGATTGCTAGAGATGTGGGCATCAGTAAAGAAAGAGTCAATGAGATAATTCATGTGCATCTGAATATGTCCAAGGTGAGTGCACGTTGGGTCCCCAGAATGTTAACGGCGTTTGACAAGGACCGACATGTCAAATGTTGTGAGGAGTTTTTGGAAATGAGTCGAGGTAATGAGGAAGAAATTGTTTCTAAAATGGTGACGTGTGATGAGACCTGGATTCGACAGTGGGACCCCGAAAGCAAACAAGAGTCTTTGCAGTGGAAATTCAAGGATGAGAAGCCTCCTCGGAAGTTTAAGGTCAGGCCGTCGGCAGGCAAACTTATGGCTACCGTATTTTGGGATTCAGAAGGAATTTTACTAATAGATTATTTACCAAAAAAAAGGACAATGAATGCTGAATATTATTCCAGCTTACTGCATCAGTTACGAGACGCGATAAAAGAAAAGAGGAGGGGTAAACTTAGCAAAGGGATCCTGATTTTACACGATAATGCACCTGTGCATACCGCCCGCACAACAATGCTTACCATGAAGGAATTAGGGTTCGATGCCGTTAACCATCCACCTTACAGTCCAGACCTAGCCCCATGCGACTATTTTTTATTTAGACACCTCAAAAAAGATCTCCGAGGAAGACGATTTCTGACCGATGACGAAATGAAGGCTGCAGTTAGTGACTTTTTTGACGAGAAACCGAAAGATTTTTTTTTTCATGGGTTAATGTCAATATTTGACAAATGTAATAAGTGTATTTCACTAGCAGGGGACTATATTGAAAAATAAAAAAAATACATACATGACAGTCTTTTGTTTCATACTTAGGTAGATTTCTTTTCAGCCGTCCCTCGTAGAAGTGAATTATTATTTAAATCATATCCAAACGTTATTAAATTACTTGGCAGTATGAATTATCTAAGTCTAATAAGCGGTGGGAATGAGCAATTATCTCATTCAATTTTGTAATTATTTGTTATTTTCTCGCAATCGTAGTGAAAAGCAATGTTTATAACTTGGGCATAAATAAGTATCCCTCGACTTAACTATTCACCCTCTCCGGTGGCTCGGGACATAAACGTCTCAGGTAAATGCCTCGTTTTATGCACTTGTACTATTACTATTTTTCTTTCGCCTTCTTTGAGATTGACCTTAATTAAAAGAACGTAATTTTTTATTTCAGTCAGTTTAATCGTTTAAGTAGACCTACTTAAGCGATTTAACTGACTGGAATAAATAACTAAAATGTATTTTTTTTAGTTCATTCATTCATTTGTTTACTCATTCATTGTATTCATTCACAGGTACTCGTACTTAGCTAATTCATTTTCTTATTTATTAATTGTTTTCTATTTAAAATTATATATAAAATGTAAAGTATTATGTTATTCAATTAAGTAATAGAATGATTCCGGGGAACTACCCTACCTGTTAAACGTAAAATAACAGACGGATGCCCTGTTTAAAAAATACATTTTTGTGACCGGAACTAACTTATTATTATTAAAAAAAAAAACAAACAGAAAGAGACGATATGCGATGGCTCCGGGAAGTACAGGGCTTTTCAACCGGATCAATCGGCTGATGGAAGGACAAATGTTTCATGTATTTAGGTATTTCGTTTGGATTTTACAGTAAATTAATGCAAATCACTAAATTATAAATATCTATATATATATAAAGTATACAGCAAATAGTAATGGAATAAGCTCACAGTTGATTGAAGACATTAAAGGCAGCCTATTACAATACAATTATAACGGAAAGTGACCATGACAGGAGACTATAGGGACGTTACTCCAGGCAAAATACGGTTTTGAAAAACATTAATTTATAATAGCGTTTTTTTTGTTGATTTCATTTGAAAATGTTATTCTAAGATGATTTAGTCAAGAATCCGACAAACTTTCCACCCGGAAGTAATTATGTAGATTTAATTGAAGCATCCATTATCTTTTTTTGTACGATTTATCTTGAATATTATAGAGCAAATGTAAATGAACCAAAATAAAGACAAAAACATTTATTAATATTTTTACTGACTTTTTAGATGCCAGTTAACTTGTAATTTTTTCGATGTCTGAAATTTTGTCGGATTTTGTCGCTGGGTAACTATTTAATTGATAATATATCCGTTATACATAAAAAATAAGCTATTATAAATTATTTCCAAAATTGACATTTTTTCCATACAAGTTGTCAGTTCATTGCCTGGACTACGTAGGTCACCTGACTCCCGCAACGACGGAGGTTATGAATTCAACTGTATTTTTTTGGTTGTTATAGCAAAATGTATAGGTAATAAAATAAAAAAATCGATCTTCCATGATGAAGACACTAATTTAATTACAGAAATACCACAGTAAAGACCAAGAGACATAAATATTTTTTTTTACACACATTCTAAGCCAACAATTTCGTAGAGCTACGTTCGTGTAAACATATGAAAACGGGCACGTAGACAGGCAGGTCGGGATTTAAAGTATAATAAATAATATGTAAAACATACAGCATTTCAGCTCGCGGTTAAAAGAAGATGTTGAAGCCTAATATAATCCCATTTTGAACATAATTTAGATATTATATCAAGTTCAAAATTAAATTGCAAAATAGACGGTGACGATGACAAGACACTTTCGAAAGATATTTTTTGCTGCATTTAGTGATGTTCAAAACTATAATTTGTGTACCAATTGTGAAAATTATGTGGGAGTTTGAAACGTTTAAACCTCCTGCATGGTCCCGTGCTGGTCAGGTCTGATATCAGACGATAATATCTAGGAATTTACGAAACTCATCAAATAGCACATGTAATATTTGATGAGTGGATATTTAAAAATTATTACTAAACATACACACTTAGACCTACTTACATCACAATTTTATAAAATAAAATTAAGTATTTGCTCCGCCTTTTAATGACATAATTTTGGTAGCGCGTTATTACAATTATTATTTAAATGGACTTTATGCGACTTACACTCCCTTATCCCGACGTTTCGTGCTCTTTACAGCACTTTTATATTTTATTTAAAAAGCATCCCTTAAGTGTTTAAATAAAGCTGAAATTAGATGTCCCTAAAAATTTAACGACTTAAATTATTCACTTTTTCAAATATTTTAATAAACTGCAAAATTAATCGGTTTCATATACCTACAAAACTGTAACAAACAACACACTTGGTGCCCCGCTCCGCAACCATTTTGAATCATAATTTTGAAATATAAAACTTACCTCAGAGACTTCCGACGAGAATCGAAATCGGGAACTTTTCGAAGTTCGGGCACAGGAAAGCGCGAAAGTGCGTCAAGTTCGAGTGTGGCCGTGCAGGACGAAGCAGCAGCATTTATAGCTGTTGGGCGGTAGGCGGGGCCGCGCACGCGGGCGTGGGCAGCTCTCTACAGCTGGAATTACGTGGGCGATCAAGTATTTTTTTAATAAATAAACATAATGTGATTAATTTGTTGCATTAACACCGCTACTCAAAGTTTTCCTGGGAGAGATCGCACCTTAGCGATAAGACTTGTTGTTTACCTCTACATTAACCCTTTAACGGGCATAAAGGCATCTGGTTTTTCATAGAATTGAACCCTATCACATATAAATAAGTTTCATTCATGGTGGGAATATATAGTTAGTGGGAATATAGTTCCCTCTACCTTATAAAGGATTAAGATTTATTGTTGTGTTATTTTTTGAGGTGTGCAATAAAATGTTACGTGGGTGACCAAGTAGGTATTTTTTAAATAAATAAACATGAATTGATGAGTATGTTGCATCATATCCGCTCCCCAAAGTGTGTCTGGAAAAGATGGATTACCTACTGCATTGTTTTCTTTTTAGAGGTGTGCAGTAAAGTGTATTTGAATTGTATAATAGTACATTGTGATACAAGTGAGGTATGTTGATAATTACATCAGGCGCAATTATCACGCGAGCCGCAGGTGAGCGTGATAAGAGAGCCGAGGATGTAATTATCAAAGCTCACGCGTTTCATACGACGTTTTTCAACAAATTTTGCGAGGAAAAAATTATTTTCATACGATGAAAATTTTATAGGCCTGCAAAGTTATTTTCTTTACTTATTTATGGCAACAGGTTTTTACTCAAATGTTGTATACATCGCCAAGAATTTCCAGTGGCGTCCATTCTTTTTATCACTTTCCTAGTCACCACGAGTCAACATTTTTGTTAATAACCAAACTCGCATTAACAATGTTTACAAATATCTGTGAAATAACGCGCGAAGTTTGCGCAGTGCGCGCGCATTAGATGAAATCTCTAAACAGCCCATACAAAATAAAATAAATATTTTCGTTTTAAAATGTTATCTTTATTAATACATGTAAAATGATTATCAAAAGTGAATAGTTTTCCTAAATTAAACGTTTCTATATCATAACCAAAAAGAAATAGTCAATTAATTAACAAAAAGGATTTAATTTGATTAGTCGAGTAAGAATCCATTTGCCGAGAATTAAAAAATAGCTGTACATTCTATACAACCCTGTTAATTTAAGAATGCACCGTGTTCATGCATATACATCTTGCTGCAAGGTGCCAACGTGACTTAATCGGGATATAACCATAACACACAAGTGTCGTAATGTTATAAAACACGCTTGTTTAATACCCAGGATTATGAGCCTAAAAGCGACATAATAAGAGGTACGTTACGAGCAAATGTGTTGATTTTTTTTTCTACAACTTCGTGTTCTGTAGGTACCACAATGTAAATTGTTTCAATGTAATCAGGAAAAAAATCTATGAAAATACACTAATGTGTGTGTAAAATCATTAGGCTTCCTATACAAGCAAGTTACAGCAATGTCGCTAAAGATACAAGCAAGAATGTGACGTCATTATGTTCATAAAAATAGCAGATTTTTCGTATATATCTTTCCTGTGCATCATTTATTTTTAATGGGACTTGTGAAACTAATGAAAACAAGAAAGAGAAACCTCAAAATGTGGATTTTACGTCCTTACGTACCTTACGTACCTTGTAATTTTTTTTAACGGCTACTTTCCTATTTATTCAAAGTTGCCATTGTGTGACGTACTAAATTATATGAAAAAATAAGCAAATTGCTGTTCTGGTCGCGCAATACTGCGTTAAGTAACATGCGTATTATAGTTGTAGTACAATTCATTTTTTTATGAAACATAAGAATCCTAGGTCTCTTTAAATATGTTTTTGGACGTCAAAATAATAACACCTTTTTTTTAATCTTTGAGGTGTCATTTATTGTTTTTCTATGTAAATTATTGTTACTTATACACCTACTGATTTATGAAAGGTATTCTAACATACACATCAAACCTCACTGAATATAGTGTAAATAATATCATTAAATTATATTTTAACACTCAGTATACATGTTCGTTCACGAAGACACTTCCTTTTCCTTGACATTCCGTACTAATATACCAAATTACCACAAAATGACGGAGATGTCTATATTGTCTATGAAGTTTGCGTACCTAGATCACAAATTTGTTCGCGTGCAACTTAATTCTATAGTTCCTAAGACTTTTGGCAATAATTCTGAAGTCAAATTACCATAACGAAATAAAAACAATCGAGGATTGACTTACAGCTATTTGTCTACACAGAATCTGTTATAAATATAAATACGTCGCCTAGCAAGTTTAGTTGAGGTAACAAAATTAAAGTTTAGTTACATTGTGATATTTGTGATACAGATAAAAGTGAGGCTATGTTGATCATTATGCATTCGAGCCGCAGGCGACCGTGGTAAGAGAGCCGAAGATATAATTATCAAAGCTCATGTGACATACGAAGTTTTTCAACACATTTGCGAGGGGTTGGATGGTAACAGGTTTATTTTTCTCACAACATAATGTATATAAATAAATCCTATTTATCACTTTAAGTTATAACTTACAAATTCTATTTTTTCACCACATATTTACAAATATTTATGAAATGACCTATTTATAATGGCACGCAACGAGTTTTTATCGTGCACGCGCAGGTGTTAAAGTAAGACGTAGATGAAATTTCTTAAAAATCTATATTTTCGTAATCAATACAAATTCATGTAAAATGTTATCAATAATTTGACTAACTGAAACGTTTCTTTATCAGATCCACGAAGAGAAGAAACTATCTAATAATTCACAAAAAAGTTTTAATTTGTGTAGTCGAGTATATAAAAATCAAAATCAAAATATTTATTCAGCAAATAGGCCACGGAGCACTTTTGCAATTCAAAATGTCTATATCTATAGACTCTAATAGTACATTACTGCAGAGACCAGTAAGTAAGAGGCCTTCGGCTCGGCCGGCTAAATCATACTCGTCCAGGATGGCACTTATGGTCGAAGCGTGTATAGTGCTTTTCTCAAAAATAAAACAATGTTTGAATAAAAGTTAGAATAAAAAATATATAGGTACAGTCACCAGCATTAGTATATGCCAAAACAAAGGCAGTAGAAGTAAAAACTTAAATAATTTTTATTTTCCAAAAAAAAAAGAAAAAAAAAAGAACAAAAAAAAAGAACAAAAAAAAAAGGAAAAAAAAAAGTTCGTCTTACATCAAACTACTATTTTTGAGAAAATAGTATGATTACATTATTCATAATATAATTAACTACATCAAAGTTTACATGACAAATACAATAAGAGAAAAAACGTTGAGGATAAAAATAACAACGAGTAAATTAATATAAAAAACCAGCCAAGTGCGAGTCAGACTCGCGCACGAAGGGTTCCGTACCATTATCTATAAAAACAGTAAAAATTAAAAAGTTTGTTGTATGGGAGGCCTCCTATATTTATTTTATTTTGTTTTTAGTATTTGTTGTTATAGCGGCAACAGAAATAGAAAATTTGTGAAAATTTCAACTGTCTTGCTATCGCGGTTCTTGAGATACAGCCTGAAAAAAAAACCTTTGTTGTATGGGGGCCCCCCTTAAATATTTATTTAATTTAATTTTAAGTATTTGTTGTTATAGCGGCAACAGAAATACATAATCTGTGAAAATTTCAACTGTCTAACTATCGCGGTTCTTGACATACAGCCTGGCGACAGACAAAACGGCAAAAAAAAACACGTTTGTTGTATGGTAGCCCCCCTTAAGTATTTCTTTTATTTTGTTTTTAGTATTTGTTGTTATAGCGGCAACAGAAATACATCATCTGTGAAAATTTCAACTGTCTAGCTATCGCGGTTCTTCAGATCAGATACAGCCTGGTGACAGACAGACAGACAGACAGCGAAATCTTAGTAATAGGGTCCCGTTTTTACCCTTTGGGTACGGAACCCTAAAAACCAAAGTGACGATTTAAAAAAACAACAAAAGGAAAATAATAGTTAAAAGGTAAAAAAACAAGCAAACAATGAAATCACATTACAGTAATAATAATAATAGACTGCACCGGCACCATTCGATCGAACCCCCTACTCGTGCTTGCAAATATTTCGTTTACTCGTACAGTCAAGGACTTTAATTGTTGAGCCATTTAGGTGTCAACTAATTTTGGTATTTTAATAGTCAAACTTTGAAGTGTCCAGTATAAAGTGAGCTCTAAATGGCTCAACAATTAAAGTCCGTGACCGTACTAGGCGCAAAACTCTATTAATTTTGAAATCAAGCTAATCAGTAGGTAACTAAAAGTCACAGTGGTACTTAATAGACTAAAGGCACTTATGTTTGCACTTAGGTATACATAGATTACGATAAGCTATAGTCAATCATAGCAGACGGTGTCTAATAATGAGTTGCCGAATTAATTAAATGCTACATGATTCCTTTATCGAATTACACATAACTAATTAGTACTAATTACAGGCCTCGAATAATAATAACGCCGTAACAATTATATAATCAGTGAGGACGTCGAACTATTGTTTATTGGTAACTAGCTGTACCTGCGACTTCGTTTGCATGGTAATGTGGTGGGAGTTAACGCATTTCTTCTCTTGGACATAGGACACATGCAGCCAATTTAGCCTATCAAGTAAAACGTTGAATAAACCTATCTTAGCTGTAATGCCGTTCAAATTCGTTTGTCTTTATCTGTCACTCTGTTATTTAAATTAGTAACAAAGGGACAAAACTCGTTTTATTTAACAGAGGTATTTTAAGTTTTATGAATAAGGGGGTAAAAGTTTAGTATAGATCTTCTTTTCTACATATTTTTAACACTGTTTTATATTAAATAAATAAAAAACGTGATGACCGAAATGATCTTGAGTCACTCTGACTCTCAGGTAAAGATGTGTTTAGGAATTAATAATAGATAATCCTTTCGAGTAGCTACCCATTGACCGGTAAGTGTTTATGCGGAACAAAAAATCTCTTTTTAATTAGACAACAGACGGCCAGTTTATATTTTCCAAACTATACCTAACCACTAGCTAAGTTCTACAACCGTAACGCGAGACCCTTTCTTTTCTATTAATGTAAAAATACTAAAGTAATATGTCTATTTTTTCATATTAGGGCATTTCTCAGAGGTGGCGTTTTTACGTGTACGGGGACATTAAACACGTGAATTTATTACTAAAAAAATCTGAATTAAATCATACAAATTCATCAGCATCTGGTACACCTGGGCAACTAGTAAAACATTCCATGTTGTATATATATTATAACATATGGTGAGGACCAAATTTTTGGCCAGTCCAGACACAAAGTGTTGTCCACCATATTGAAGACTAAATATTCAGTATTTAAACCAACTGAAAGTGTGTTTTGATAGTCACAGATAAAATATGACATGTTAAAATTATATAATTAAACTATAAAATCGACTTTATTGCTTTTTTTTCTTTAACAACATACGTAAAAGTTTATTGTTTTTTTCTGCTCCATAGAAAGTATGGATGTCCACTTTACGGTTTTTTGAACAATTTATTTTATTATATATATTTTTTATTAGTTATCAGTAGCAATGATTTGCTTTTTGCGTTCACGGAATCTATGATAAATTTTCTAAACGATATTAAGGTCTCAATAAGAAATATTCAATATTTTCAGCTTTAATTTTTAAAACCAAAGTCGTCCCAAAAATGTTTTCCGTTGTAATACTTTGGTAGTGCGACAACAGCATTCCGAAGCCCATCGCGCAAATAAGTAGTTTTTGCTTTTTTTTATGGCAACATTGATTTGTTACTGGCAATCAAAATTTGGACGCGACCGCCATGTTCTTTTACTGTCAGATGAGTCATTTGTTTGTGCCGGCGCGTGCGTGTCATTAAGATTTTCTGTGTATTAAAAGCAAAAAACGGTGTTTTGTGACGATTGTGTTCTCAGTGAAAGTGTTCATTTGAACTATTATACCCTAAACAATAAAAAAAATACAAAATCTAACTGGCTACTAAGTGACATTTAGAAATTGTGTAATTTATTAGGTTATTTTTTATTCCGGTGTGCAATTAATGACACGAAATTGTGCGACGTGTTACAACAGAAGTGTCTAAAGTTAAGTGCACATAGGCACATATGTGGGATCATATATTTGTAATTTAAACTTGTATTTTTTTTTGACGCGATTTTTGAGCGTTGGCCGACTGGAGCGACCTGCTCCATACAAATATAAAAAAAACGCTGCAAAAAAATATCTGTTTAAGGTTTTTCTTATCAAAACACGATACCTGTTATGCCTTAAACGGTTAAGCGCCATTTGTGTAAAAAAATGTTCTCACAATTGTTACATTTTTTTCGATTGTTTTATTTCTATTAAACAGTGATTGTAGTAAACGAATATTATTATATTAACGGACATTTTTAAACCTTGTAAACAAACCTTTACAATTCTATTGTGTGACTTTTTTTTCCGGTGTCAGACATTCCAGTGTGATTTCCATTGTGCTACAGTGCCAAAAATTTGGTCCTGACCCAATATATTATTTGACGACCTCTGTAGCCTAGTTGGTAGTGACCCTGCCTACGAAGCCGCAGGTCCCGGGTTCGAATCCCGGTAAGGGCATTTATTTGTGTGATGAGCATGGATATTTGTTCCTGAGTCATGGATGTTTTCTATGTATTTAAGTATATATTTATCTATATAAGTATGTATATCGTCGTCTAGTACCCATATTACAAGCTTTGCTTAGTTTGGGACTAGGTCGATATTTGTGTAAGATTGTCACCAAATATTTATTTTAATATTTATTTATTTATAAGATAGTAAATGTTAAGTGTTAAAATTGACGAACAGTGGGTATGTCCCACGCCCAGATTTGTTGAAACAAAAAATCATAACTTGAGGCGGGAATTTTATTTTAATTTTTAATATTGGTTCACGTATTCTACATTAGCCTATTATTTATATTATTCGACTTGTCCCGCGGCAACACGTGATTTCACTGGAATTTATAAACCTTGTCGGCATTTCACAAAGGAATATACTAGGAACGCCGCGCCGCGTGCGCAGGTAGCTTCAGTCGTGCCACGTTTACCGGCGAGAGCGAACGTTGGCTCTCGGTCTGCAAGCGGATTTCGTAAAGGTGTTTTCCGCATTCGGTGGGTTTGGTTACATGATTTTTCGAATTCGGTGAAGCAATAAATTGTTTAAGTGCTTGTGATTTTTTCGGTCTAATAGTGCGTTAGCCACCCCTCAGAGGTATGTCATTTGGATATTGGAAACTCTTTTTTTTACTATGATTATTATAACTGTAATTATTTAATAGCGATTAAAATTGAATTCAGTGGGTGTGATTACAGCGGATTTGGTGGGTTTTTCGACCACCGAAATCAAAAAATAGTCCACCGTTGTCAATCTTTACTATAAAATGTTCGTTATTTTTGTACTTTACAGTATACAAAGATAATTTAATTTGTTTATGTTAACCTATGCTACTAGCATGTGCATATTGTGCATGTCCAAATAAATATATATTTTTGATTGTTAAGCTGGTGCCACATTCATTGTATTGTATCGTGTTTGGGCAATAAAGTTATTTGCATTTGTATTTATTTATTTACAGTACAATCTGCAATGTAATATGAACATGCGTACAAAAAAGAGGTTACTTTAATAAACTGTGGACTTTAATGTTAATATAGTAATTACAATATTCGTCAATTTTAAATTCAGTAGCACCCTTTTTATGAATATTGATTTCTGTGACTGTGTTTGATTTTAGTGTTTTGAAAAACTAAAATATCTCGCGAACCCTGACGTCTATAAGGAGGTCTTTACTACTATATTTTTTTAATATTTAAGCCTTATTATTATTTTTTTGACTACATCTTTGATACGCAAGATTATACGGAATTGAAGGCTATAATAAAGCACCACATCAGCAGCAATACAATTCTCAAGACAAAAGTTCTTAATAAACCTCGCAGTGACTGGATTAATCGCAACATTATAACTAATATTAATAAGAGGAATGGAATCTGGAAACTACTCAAGAAGAACCCAAAAGACAGGTCACTAGAAGAATGTTTCAAACATGCAAGAAATGAAGTACAATTACTTATAACTCGAACAAAAGAGAAGTACTACTGCGAGCAATGTTTCCACTAAATATAGAAAGAATAGTTTTTTGTGCAGAGCAGGCAGGAGTTTAAACGAAGTTGTAGTTAAATTAGAGATATTTTGTGATAGCATACAAGCAATAAAATCTAAACTGACAAGATTCTTCATGTGTGATACTTCAGGCCCCGTAGCATGCGATGCACGCGATAAGTGACAGGATAGAGCTTCCGTCCCTGGCTGACACCGTTCGATAGAACGAGACGACGCGCCTATCCTGTCACTTATCGCGTGATAACGCCATCCATGCTACGGGGCCAGGTGTAGGTTTGGGTTACTAGAGTTTATATATATTCTATTTTATTAACTACCTTGTACTTGTATATTCCCATTGCCATGCTTGCTATTGGTGCGCGATTGGTTACTGTGCGTAATGTACGCTAAGTTTAAGTTTGGCTATAGATTTATTTGTGTTAGTTTATTTCTATAAGTGAGAACCTGTAATTGGCTATATGGTTTTATTATTTTGTCTATAAATATGTTGCGCTGTTGGTTTTCCATGTATCAATAAATAAATAAATAAATAAATTCGAAAAATGTAAAAAATTATCCCAAAAAGACATGGACCTTAATAAATAATTTATCTCAAAATAAAATCCAAACAGACCGTGCTCCCCCGCAACTTATAACTAAATCTGGACTGCTTAATAACGGTAACGAGGTGTGCGATTTCTTCAACAAATATTTTTCTAACATAGGATCAGAATTAGCAAGTCAAATACCTATTCAATTTCATAACAACAAAGTATATACCCTTAGCCACAAGCCCATGCCAACCCATGTGCTATCCAACTTTTCACCATGCAACGAGGATCAAGTATCAAAAATTATTGATAATTTAGACTCTAATACTAGCGTTGTTTTATAGACTCTATAAGTACAAAAGCGCTTAAATGTATCAAACGGTGTATTTTAAAAGAACTTTCAAAATGCGTCAACAAACATTTGGAAGAAGGTACATTCCCAGAAGATTTAAAAATAGCAAAAGTCTATCCAATTTATAAGTCCGGTAAAAAACTGATCCGAATAACTACCGACCTGTATCCGTCTTACCAGTCATATCCAAGATTTTTGAGAGGGTTATATGTGACCAACTTAATGACCATTTAAATGAAATTATTTTTCTTTCTTGAAATTAATTGGCTCGCGCGCCGTCTTGTGATCGCCTTGCAGTATCGTGACAAATACTCAGCGTTTAATCTTGCAGAAACTCAAATAGACTTTATGGCGGGACGCGAGACCAGCGCTATGCCATGCCAATAAAATAAAGGAAGAGAGTCCGACTTTTGACGTTTGACGTTACTTTGTTGACATTTTGTTGATACATTTATTGAAATTACGCCTCAATACGAATTTAGCGCATAAAAGTTTCCATATCAGAATCGATTATTTTTTTATGCTTTAGATTTTAATATGCGTATTGTGAAGCTCTATCTATGACAACACCGGATCGAAATTATTACTGTCGGATAGTTATGGCAAGGCCGCCATTTTGACGTCACTGACAGTTGACAGATATGGCGGCTACGATTTCAAGCAGAAGAAATGAATAAGTTAGTGAGGTCAAATGATTCCGAAAATTAATCAATCGTCGCAGTCGGATAAAAACTATTCTATACGGAAGCTAGACTAATAATGTACTTACTTGTAAAAAAAAAAACATGTATTTCCGTTCATGGGAAGCTGAGATCATTCGGGACAACTCAATGCTTAGTTTGATGCTGGCTGATTCTTTTTTTAATTTTGAGATTTATTATAAGTGGGAGATGATTCCAAATTAAAAGGATTCATATGAAATATGTTTGATAAAATTTTGATGTATAAATTTAATTTACTTAATATTTAAAAAATGTCACCAAATTGTATTATTGCAAACAAAAGCCGTCCTGTCAGGCAAACCATAAACAATATGTCATTATAAAACGCATAATTCTTAATTACACTTACAAAGTGTATTTTTTTAGCTAGGTTTCTTTTGGTTACGCACGATTAAAGTGCAACACAAAATGATACATCTACCTAGGTACATATTACTTTTTTATACCGGAAAATATAGGTACTAATGGTAATATTCAGCTTCTTGCTTCGTTAACAAGAACTTAGATATGTCACCACTTGGCACAAGAAGTTAGTCAATTAATATTCCTAACTTGTAAATTGACCCCCAAGTCCACATAATTGATTAGTTCTGACTTTCTACCTCCGAACGTCATTAGTAGATAATATGACGGGGTATCGCACGTTGTTTGACTTAGCTTATAATATAAGCTTCGGCTCTGAACTGAAATGATTATTACAGTTCAGAGCCGGACGGAATCGCTACCAAAATGTTTCACTGTCTTTATTGTAGGTAGCTCCCCTAAGGTACATACATGAATAATTATTATTATGATGGGCCAACCTTACACAGGTCGAACATAAAACGGTCGTGTATTTAATTAAAAAAAAAATGTGCATACTTACTCAACACAATACTTAATTATATTATAATTTATAAGACATAGATTATTTGAAAAATAGGAAAATGCAAAAACTTATGAAATCTCCAGTTATCAACACCCACATTATACGAGGCTCCATACAGTCATCCTTTAAAGGGCTCCCATACGCCAATGACCTTCGATTTGAATCCTTTCGTTTTCTAATGTCTTTTGTACCTTATTATATTAACAACAACGGCTTAAAGCAATATTTTATCCCATATTTACTTCAAAGTTCATTGTTTTTGAGATAGTTGGCATCAAAGTTGAACAATTTTAGGCCAAAAAACTGGTTTTCTGGCCATAATTTTTGTGTTAATTGGTTTAAAATGAAAACCCTGAGCCAGTTTTTAGAGACGTCACAGACGAACCCAAATATATAGATTTCGTATATCTATCACGTCAATAGAGATACGAAATAAGTGTTTTTTTAGATAATGTTTAAAAAAATCATACAAAATTAAGCATTCATTTGTTTCAAAATCCGGTAGACCAAAATGGAAATAAAAAATTGAAGAACCGATAGCCGTTTAACTTATAATTCTATCTTAAGTGCAAAAGTAGGAGATACGATTCAAAACTTGTCAAAAATCGATGAAAACCTCGGGTAGCCCCTGAGGGAAATATAAGTTAGCAGCTCGCGACCAGGGATCGTTACCGGTATTCTTACTACCGGTTTTAAATAAGGTATAACCGGTTATAATCGCATTTCGGTATTTATATCACTAAAGCTCTAATAAGCGGTATAATCAAAACTGGTATTCAAATGTAATAGCGGTTTCGACAGTTGACAGCATTACCTCTATTTGATACTTTACCAATAAAGCCATTACCGGTAATACCTGTCAGTGTCCAAACAAGCAAGTTTTCTCATTTTGAATTATGACAATCACCGAAAAGAGTACCATTCTGTCATGATCGGTTTGTCCTTTTCATTTTGATCGTGACGTCATTGACGTGTCACTAGATCTTTCATCTATTATTTTATGGTTCTGCTTCACAATACATTATAATATAGGTACAAGATTTTCATGTGGTTTTCTCGTGAATATTATATTACCAATTTGTGGATAAACGGAATGCTTTATTTTTCTTTTTTGTTTTCATATTTAGTTTAGACAAAAGTAGTTTAAAAAAAAAGAGTCCGCCCATACTCCGCCCGCGTACTCCTAAAATTTTAGTTTTAGTTCGTATAATACTGTCCCTGTCGTTTTCTTGTTATCATACTCGTACTTACCTACCTACTCATCTTTGAGAGCTGCCGGACAGTATTGTACGTCGAATTTTGGACTTTGTTGTGATTCCCATTTGTTCTATGGAACAATGAGGTCATACTTAGGACAAATTATAATTTCTCTTTCGAAGTAGTTCTATAGGCTCGGTTTAGCGGCGCAGCCCTGAAAGAGTAATAGACGCTTGCCAACCGAAAGACAAAACTTACTTTTTTTTTTCCGCATGCTTCAATTAAGCAGGTGGACTCATTTTGGCTATCGTCGATATCAAAATACCGGTAAGCTGCACTTTTTCTTTTCCGTCCGCGGCCCATTTTAGATGTTAGGTATTTATTTATTTATTTATTTAATCTTTATTGCACAAAAGAACAACTTATAGTACAAAAGGCGGACTTATAATGCCGTAAGCATTATAAATAAATACGCGTATTATATAAATACGAAACCTTTCTTTTTCGTGTGGCTCTTTGCTACTTTATTTTATTAAATTAAGTATTACAGAAAGGCGAATAAACAATTTGACAATTTTCAATTTGAAAATTTTCAATTTGATATACATCGCAATTTATTTGTTCAGTACTAGCAGACAATTCAAGGGTGATTCTTGAGAGGGTCAATTTTCAGCGTCCAGAGGGAAATAGTACCCGAAAAAATAAAATAATTGACCTTAGACATTTTTGTACAGTAGTTCAACACTTAATCTAACTGGGGCAGGATTTACTTTTTGTTAAAGGTAAGTAGAATTAGCCATAAAAAAATGTCAAACACCTAAATTATCATTCCCCCGGTGCGTCCATCCGCCATTTTGTGAACAATCTACTCTGAAAACAACTAGTTCAGGATCAAAATCAAATATTGTATCGAGTTAAATCGTTAGAATATAAGTTAATGATCTAAAAATAAAAATATGGTTCCCCTATTTATCATAGTTTTTATAGGAATCTATATCAAAGGTTTGTCCAGAGCTAACCTATTATTTCCCTAATACCTGACTAAACAACGCGTACATCCTTACTGCAACGTCTTGTGACGCGTAATCTCGGCCGTGTCTCACCCTCGTCTGTAGCGCTACCGACTCCGCGGAGAGAGGACGCGTCTCGTCGCTGGAACTCGGAGCAATGAAGGTAGATATATCATCCCCTAACTTTGGTTCACTATGATTATCATTACCCTATATTTACGTATAAAATCTATTTCCTGCAATTGGCATACAATATTTAGTGTAGAGAATAACACATGAATGATTGCATGTGTTGATTTAATAGTTACTCTTATATTAATAACAGTTTCGGCATAATCGACAAGAAACATACTTTTTCTTATTCCCCCGACTCTCATTCCCTCGGTTTCTCATTCCCTCGACTCTCATTCCCCCGGTTTTCTGAACGGGGTAATGATAAATTTCTGAAGTTTCTTGAAAATTATAATATTTTATCATATGTACCGGCTGTGGCCTGTAATAGGAACAATAAATTTAGAGGATGACTCCATAGAATATATATGTCATAGTGATTAATAGTGTTTTCTTGTTTGTTTTTTGTTAAACCACTTAGAACTGATTGCTGATTGGGTTAGTAATCCACCGTTTCATTTATTGCTCCTATTACAGGCCAAACCCTTATACCGTACTTACAACATATTATGGTCGACTCATTTATTCAACAATTTATTTATAATATCATGAACGTAACACTACATTTTCTGTTAAATAGAAGGTCTTGAAATCAATACTAAGTATAAGCATGGTTGTCAATTTAGGTTACTTTAGAATTTAGAAAATATACATTTATTATTAAATTGTTACTAAAAAAACGTTAATAACTAATTAAGAGTCTGATTTTTATATAAATGTTACAAATATGTTTTATTTGTGATCTCAAGTGATATTTATGATTACGTAGTAAATAAAAAAATGTTACGACTATAGTAAAAAAAGGTATTATTCCAGTAATACAAAAATATTATATTAATGAAGTAAAGTTGTGAATTTTAGTTTTTTTAAAAATCAAACCAAAAAGATGTTAATACTTAGGTAACTAACAGTCTGATTTTTATCAACAAATGTAACTTATAAAAAAAGAATTGCTTTAAAACAAATGCCCAGTTAAACAAAACGATTTTTGTGTTATTTTTGTTGAACTGGACCTATTATTGTGTGTTGTTTCACTTGTTTCTAATCATCATACATCGGGGTTTTCGGAGCGGGAATGATTTGAGAAAGAGTAGAGATAAACAGATATGTTAGTCTAAGAAAATATCTTATTATGCCTAATGAATAACTACCTCTCTGTGAGTTGTATACAATCTGTGACAAAGTTTTATTTTAATTTCCGTAAAAGTCTTATAACTTATAAGGTAACAATAAAAATAACTTTAATTAATTACCTGCTGTAAATTGAATAGTTGACACGATTTTCAGAATAAACTATTAATATTTTTTCTATATTTGGGACAGTTAATCTACGGCGTCTTGCTGTAAATATCCATTTCAAGGAGCTAAATGATCTTTCCACGTCGACAGTTGTAATAGGTGCATATTTAATTTTTTTGTAGGAATCAATTGATGCACGAGAAGTTTGAGATTGAAGTTCTATTTCTTTGCCTTGTACCAACTCATTTATAATTTTTAGTGTGCTATAGCCAGAATTCTTCTTTAACACCAACTTCAGTTTATCATAAATCTGTTTTCCTTTTACGCTCATGTTTAATTTGGAAACATCTCTATAGGTTTCATGAACTATTTTTAAACTATCGCTGATGGACAGCTTCGCATCCTGTAGTTTTTTAATAGCATTTGGGATAGTCATCAAATGATTTGCTATGAAATTTAAGTCGCTTTTTATATTTGCATTTCCAAACGCTCTTTTTGCCTTTCTAATACTCTGGGCTTCGGTGGGACTGAATGTATTTAGAACACGTTTCACTTCATCGTAATGTTTGCTGTAATACGTTGCAGCTTCTATCCAGGTTCCCCACCGAATAATTGTTGGTCGAGGTGGTAAAGGCACTCCGGGGAGCATTTCTTTAAACTTTTGTATTCTTTTAGGAGATTTCAAAAATGTCTTCTTAACATTTGCGATTAAATCATTCACATCTGGATAAAGTTTTCTTACTAGTTCAGCCACTCTATTTAAACCATGAGCCAAACATGTGACGTGCAAAAGATTGGGAAAAATACATTTTAAATTTCTTCCAGCCTTTAGCATGTAGCCCACACCGTCAGTTAAAAGTAAAAGTACTTTATTGTGATTATTATGGTTAGCACCCCATAATTCATTAAGAGCACTTGTGACCGTATTGGATATTGATACATTGTTCGTGCTGTCTAACCGTTTACTGGATATCAAGTGTTGAGTGCCAATGTGATCATCACGTAATGCTCCCACTATTACGTTAGCTATTTGACGACCATAATCATCCGTGGTTTCGTCAACACTCACATATATATATTCATTTTTTAGCTCGCTCCGTATTTTATTCATTTTTTCATCGTAAGCTTTATTTAAATATTCCCGTCGCAGTTGACATTCCGAAGGAACTTTTGCAGTTTTTCCAAATTTACCGGTAACACAATTTTCGATAAAATCTTTAAATATCGGATTGTTTACCTGCGTCCATGGTATATTACAGCCCACAACAAATTTCAAGAGCTCACTATTGAAATCATATTTCATACCTGTATGTTTATTAGATGCGACATGTCGCGTTACACTAGATTTCGTTTGAGCGAAGCTCACATTGCACTTGGTGCAAAATAATAAAGAATCTCGAACCTCTATCTCTGGATTATTTTCTATCCACGAACGCATAAACTCGTAACGAGTTTTTTTTCTCGGAGGCATATTTGTGTTGACTGATTATTTACAGTTTTTTAAAATACAATTGCATATAAGTTTATCTACTAGACAAGCAAGGGTAACGGTTGACAATAGGTGTCTAATACAATGTCAATCTTGACGCTCGATATCTATGAAGCATTTTCATATAAATGAATAGACTTAACTGAAGAGGTTGATAATGAATGACCAATATAAAATATGTACCTATATGTATGATTAATCTTTATTTATTTTTCAATCAATTATTCATTCGGTAGAAACCTACTAGGGTACGATCTGTTTTTAAGTAAATACCTACTCTTTGGCTAATGTCAAACGTTCCCGCTCCGAAAACCCCGATGTATGCTAATCATGCATGCAATTTTATGGGATCTCAAATATTAAATCAAGTATTTGAGAAAAAAACATAAAGTACCTATTTTAGTCTTTGATACGAAGCGTATACCTAATGATAATAATTTTCAGAAGTTTGAGAATTTAAGTGAGTTAGATGTTATTAAAATTACTTCCCTGTTAGATTGTGATAAGCAAAAGAAAAATATATATTTGTAGAAGTATTTTTGCAAAGCGGACCCCGGGCTCGTGTAGGGCACTACCGGGAAAAACGCTAGGATAATGATGATTGTTGCAAGTAATGCGAAGAATTAATGTCAATGAATGGTTAAGACTGAAGTCTCAAATTATGGTACTTTCTATAAGATTATTAAGAAAAAACTGTGAATTTTTTCTTTATTCAAACTGATATTTAGTATTATTTAATTTAATAAAACATCTGATCTAATACCAAAGATTATCATTCCCTCGTCAATTTTATCATTCCCTTGTAGTTTTTATCATTCCCCCGTCATTTTTTCTCATTCCCTCGACGGCTAAACTTTGAATTGGTATATTTCCGTACCTAATTGACCCAAAGTGATGCCTATTCGATAAATATGTTTATTATTAAATACTTAATTTGATTTTATTGTAACTTAGTAGAAATTTCTTAAAATAAAAAACGCCGAGGGAATGAGATGAATAATGCAATTCTCAAGAATGACCCTCAACCAGTGTTAACCAACAATGCTATTGAGTAACGTCACACCTATTTGTTGTGCTTCAGTCATAATGTCTACTTGATACCTTATCTATCAAGAGGAACGAAAACCAGTATTAAATAGAGGTAAAGAATATTGTAAATAGTGCATAAATAGTGAAAAACCAAAAGCGGAATGAACACGTTACCTCTTATGCGAATATAGGTAGGTATTATTTTTTTAGCGGTAGTCGTTTGTCAATTTTTTTTTTATTTTTTTTTAATAAGTAATAAATTAATAGTAAGTATTAATATAATAATAAAATAAATTAGTAGTATTAGTAATAAAATTTCCATTTCGGGAGAAAACGTTTTCCACTAACTAAATCTTAACAAATCACTTTGATTTTGATGTCGATCGCTTCAGCATAATAACATCTAGGTATACAGGTTTCGCTTTAAAAAAAAAGGAAAACCTATAAACCTAGTCTTTCATTGTGTCAATAAGGTGCAAAAACGTTTTCTCTTTCTGTATGGACGATTACGTCGTATTCCAAAGGTATACTTTACTTCCCTCTTAAAATTTCAAAATGATAGAATTATAGAATAAAAACATGTGACACCGAAGTAATGGAATTTGATATCAGGATATCGTAGTATGTCAGTCATTTAACATCCATCATTATTTGCTCCTGTTACAGGCCTAACCTGTATATTGCTACATTTGGTCTCAGTTAAACATAAGCCATTAGTACTCATAATTATTATCGCCTGAAAATACGAATGTTTAAAATATTTCAATTATTAATATTTTAATTAAGATGAGGCCGTCTATCACGCAAGATCGTGTTTTTAATACTTTCTTTACAGCATTAAATCACGGTAAAATTGTGCCACGTAGAACTGAGGGTTGATCACGTAACGATTCGACGAACGCGCGCTAAGGACAGCGTAACTATCATTTTCTACACTAAGAGTGACATTTAGAATTTAGATCTACCTGACGCGCGTACAATGCGTTACGTGATCGACCTGCTGGTTTTCAACGGGGCGCAGGCGTAAAAAGGTCTTAAGAAACTATTTAGTTGAAATAGGTTTTACTGTGTCCTGAGAATGCGCTGTATTGAAAGTGAGGGACCCGCATCCATTTCTGCTCTCAACACGATGTATCCTCAAATCAATAAAGAGTCGGCCACGCGCTTGTGATTTTTCTGGATTCGCAAGCGTCTATAGGCTACTGTGTGTTCTTAACATCAGGCAGACCTAAGGATTCATTGCCAATGTAGTTGTATAAATAAGTTTCTGTCAAAAATTTCATTTTTGGTACAAGCTTTTATTGCCGACTGTACTTTTCTGTATACCATCATCAACTACTCATTGAAACGATTGTAACGAGCCCAAACTCAACGGGGTTACGTCGATTAAGTACTGAATTCCCATGGCCACCTTCTGTCTCCATCATCAGATCAGCTCGATAAAACCATAATGTTGAATTGTCATCCAAACTATACTCATACTCAAAATTTCAGCTTAATCGGTCACTGGAAAGTGGTTCAAATTTAACTCGCAATATTTGTCCCATACTAACATACCTACTAACAGGGCAATTTAAATGAAAGCTTGTAAAAAAGTAGTCAGCAACATCATGGTGAAAGAAAATGTGTGGTTTTGTGTGTTTTCGTTGCTCAGATCGTATCATTTCTGACGCGTGATATATATTGTATGTTCCTAAAACATCAATAGCATGCTTCATATTGCCGATAGTATAGTATTTTATGCAACTGTTGTATAAGTAGGGTCTTAAAACGCGAGTGGCGCGAGTTGCGATGCGAGCCTTGGCGAGCATCGCAATTAAAGACGCCACGAGCGTTTTAAGACCAAGTTATATACCGTTGCATACAATACTTTTTCTACGACTAATTCTAAATAAATTGCATTTGACTTCTCGGCAGCAGTTTTTCCGTTAGTTCTATTAATACTCACGCAATTTCTTCAGCGGTGCAGTTATTTTCTTCTTCGTCCATTTTAAAAGGAACGTACACAGTTTTCTTTAATTCACAAATACGAATAAAATCTTAATATGTTATTAATAACGAATAGTTATCATATTTCGTCTTTTAATTGTGAATTGGAACTTTGGTGGGAAATTAGAAATATGACACATTGACACCTCTTGTTTATGGTCTGTTTTGTTTTTAATTTCCTTGAACTTGCCATCCGAACCAAACTGAATCCGGATCCGAACAGAATCGGATCGGTTTATATTTATAAATAATACCAATAATTGGTAAAATATGTATACACACAATTATTTATGATCATTTATTATTATTTTAGTAAATAATTTATGTTTTACAAATGTTTGATAGCAAAACTTTTTATTACGAAAAATTTGCTTATGAAGTTAGTACCACTGCAATATGGCGACCGAATGAAAAAAAGTTAGATGATTTGACATCGTGGTAAACAGTGTTTTTATGAAAAATGTATGAACCATAAAAGTACACTAAACAGTGCGTTTAAGGGCCATAGAGCATAGAGTTTTTCGACGACATATTATCGGTGTCATTGTATTTGAGCTAGAGCCTATATAAATGACAGATAACGGTAGAGGAGTAGAAAAAGTATTTATCATACGATGAATACTAAGCCAGAACTTACGAACAAGATAACTTGCGAATAAGATCTTTCTGTTAGATTTCAATAAAGTATGTCGACCTCTCAACAGTGAACATAAGTAATTTATCTAACTACTCCACAACAGCAAACAAGCACCAAATACTTGTGATTATATTGAGAGATTTTTATTGATGGTCAATTTAATACCTACCATGATTTTCATTGATGGTTTGCCAAATATGAAAACAAAACTAGCAACCCGCGTGGCTTCGCCCGCGGTTTGTAAACAACTCAGGCAAACTTGCGGGATAAAACATAGCCTATATCCATCCGGAACGTCCATTCTACCATTTTTTGAAATCCGATATGTAGTATCGCATATTACTTACCCATTACATACAAAGTTAGAAAGCTACAATCTCGGACTTTTCTTCTTTATAATATTAGAATACATATTTTCCCCCACATTTGTCGGTCCCTCAATGCTGAGGGCCATGACCGCTGTCTCTGCCGGGGAGTACTGATGGCTCGCTAACAGGGTTCGAAAGGATAACTATCAATGATAATTATCACGATAATTATCGTGATAATAACAGATGGATAATTATTGATTGATAATAACAAAAAATTACGCTCGTGAAAGTGAACTGTATTTGAAGTATTCGAACGTGTATTTCCGCACTTGCGTCTATCCGAACGCACGAAGTGTCAACGTGACGTGCCGCACCGTGGGGATTCCCTTTATAAGAAGAATTTTGGCAAAGGCCCCTGAGGCTGCCACTTCACTATTAACTAACTAACTAACTAAGAAGAATTCAGTTCGGATTATGCAAAGTTGAGCGAACTCGAGTGTCATTGGTTCTTAACTTCTTATACTGGTGATAATTATCCGATAATTATCAAGAAGCGTAATTATCATGCAGCGCCAGGTGTTCCCTTAGTTCACTGGACTTTGCTGATTTGATCACTGCGCTGGCGGTCTGCCACGAGCTCGACTTCCCTCCACATAAACATTAGGGAACAATCTTGCACAAATCCAACTAGGCCCCATACTAAGCTGAATACGGCTTGTGTTATGGGTGCTGGATGAGGACATACATTATTTATTTGTTCAATAGGTATGCACAATATGCCATGATAGTGGCTGGACCAAGGTATTTAGTGCAGATGACTCAGATTACCATCACTTTTTGAATGTTGAGATTGAGACGTAAGCTGCAGAAGTGAATACTTATGTTCAGTTTCTTACGGGGTTTGTTAAATATTGCATTTAGAAAAGCACATGAAGTTAGTTTTAGAGATGTTCAGCGAAAGGTTATTAAGCCAGGAGGCCCTATAATTCTGTCCAATTTTGATTACTATATTATTTCTCAAAAGTGCTACCTTCAATGTGGTCCCATATAAAATTGGTAAAGGTCAGATAAATGGGATCCAGGCGACCAATATGGCGATTTCGGTACTTTATGTAGTTAACCATGCATTTGCTCTCGGAAACCACAAACCTGGTGAAGTGGAACTGATGATGATGACCACGGACTAGAACGATGTACATTTTTTACCAATATTGATGATATTTTGTCGACGTTCTCACTAATTCATGTCAAAATTCACATTTCGAAATGTAACTAATGATGAGGAACTGAAGGTAAGTTTGCAATCCCGGAGAAATCGACGGAACTCCTCAAATATTATCGACCCATAACATAACCATAACCAATCGTTCGCAAAATAGCATGTATCTACTGTGTGACATGGCGAAGTAGGTCCTTACAAAATTGCAGTCAGTTTTTTTGGTGTAAGTGAATTATTTAAGTTCATAAAGATAGCTAAGCATTTATTCCGATTATCCTCTCGTAGAATTCAGATTGACGAATGTACTCTTATAACCTCCTTTTTTGAAGACGTACCTAAAATGCAAGTTACATCCTTAACTTCCATGGGGTGTATGTGACTAAACGAATACGTTTAATATCGATTTGCCTTTGAGTTCCGCGCTCGCCTAGCCCAACGTCATGAAAGTGGGGTCGCAGATACGTAAAAAAATCAAACAGAATATCAAACCACCACTGCAAGTCAAAGAGACCTAATGCATGAACTATCGTCATCGCTTTATGCGTAATTCAATATTCAGTGAAAAAACAATCTAATGCTTAATGGATCGTAGAACCGCCCGCCCACCAAAGAGATAGGTATGAACATGATATTTGACGCATTGTAACGTTCACTGCTGTTTTCATAAACACAGTCTTTTAAGCTACGTATCAAACAAGCAGTAGGTATCGTTCAAGTTGATTAGCTGATTTTGAATGCTTAGTTGTATTGCTATCTGCACGCTATCTGCTTGATGGTACAAATTGAGTAGGCAGCGATTTTAAAAACCTATTGTAGCTCGACTATCCAGGATTTAAAAGCCCTTTTTATACGCATTTGATCGTATTTGTATTTTGCGTTTATTCTTGTGACCTTTGTACCTAATTTTGTTTCATAACCTTTTAGTGAGGCCGGGATGTACAATATAATGTAGGTAGGTACTAGTGGTACTACGTAATATGTATATTTGAAAGGCTTGCTAGGTACTTGTATGTACCTACTGGGTACTATTAGACTAAGTCAAATGAAACCAAATAGAATTAACCGAACAAAAACCTTCAGGTAGTTACACATTGTGGAAGAAAAGCACACACCAATGTATTTAACCTCAATAACAACGTTAGGCACTTAACGCTGTTGAACAACATTCAAAAGGGAAAGATAAAAAACAAAGGCGAGGAATTTTATGGGGGTGAGAAGGGAATCCATTTAGCTGATTGGAAATATCCCGTCAGATTTTATGTGATGGCAGTTAATGAAGGTGGGTGTCGAGTAACGAAGCGAGTGCGCTTGTGGGGATAATTTGGTTAAAATCCTAATTCGGGTTTCCGTGAGAACGAAGTATCGCGTGCAAGTACTCTTGTTTAAGTAACAACTTGTCGAATGGATTTGTACCTATTTGAAAGTACTATGGTTTGCCCATTCCCTCTCATGCATGAGAGGCCTGTGGCCAGCCGTGGCGCCGATATATGCGACTAGCTTCCGCCCGCGACTTCTTTTGCGTGGAGCCAGGATCAAAATCATCCTATATTTTAATCCAGGCTATAACCTATCTTCGTGCAAAATTTCATCCAAATCCACAATAGAGCAAATATAAATTACTTAATAAAAATAGGATTATAATATTTAATATATGATATTTTGCTGGATTTTGTCTCTAGGTAATAGAGATGATGACTAAGATTTTTTTTATGATGTCATTCCAACCAGTTTTTGGAGAGGAACAGATGTTTGTATGGGAGCAACTACAATTAAATAACATAAATACCCAAAAATTTGAGACAAAGATTGACGTCGCTGGCGGCAGCGCAAAACGCTACATACTGATAGACACACAAGTATGACGTCACAATTGTACAAAGTAGTTGTACCTATCGTTGTATGGAAAATCCGGTAAATTGTTGTTTCGGTCACGAAAAACTGCACATAGTCGTCAATCGTCATACAATTTTGTTTCTATATAATTTACTTTAAAAACAAAGTTTTAACCGACTGCAATTTAGTACTCCGCCAAGCCACGAGAACAATTCCACGTTTATTATCCTATTTACCACATGAACTGATTTCCGAGAGCAAATGCGTTGATTATTAGAAAAAAAACCGAATCGCTGTATGTGGGCCGATAATATTTGAGGACTTCCGTCGATTCCCCAAGATCATCATCACCTTTGGCACTTTATTAGTTCCTATTTCAACGTAATCTTATCAGAATCTGTGATATACTTTTGTACTTTTAAGTACCTACATAATTGAGGAATTCCATAAGCCATCTGTGGTCTTCATCATCAATTCCACTCCACCAAATTTACGATTTCCGGGTGTAAATAACGAGTTATAATAGAAAATACCAAAATCACTACACCCATGCGTAATATAATTGAGGACTCCCCTCAATTCCTCATAGATATCCCATCATCCAACTGATTTTTTGAAAAAAATGGGATCCACCTGAAAGCTTATACTTACAAACAAAAAAAAAAAATTTCGAATCGGCTCATCAATGACGGAGTTCTGAGGTAACAAATATAAAAAAAAAAAAAAAAAAAAAAAAAAAGCATGTTAATTGAGAACCTCCTCCTTTTTTTTTGAAGTCGGTTAAAAAGCGTAAGGATTCTATTGGCAGCTTTATATTTACTGTTGGACAATAGAAAAAAATGCATCATTTTTCTAAACTTTCAAGGTTCATATCTTTTTATGATTTTAATTTTATTTTATAATTTATACTTTATTACGATGATTTGATGGTTTGCTATCCATTTAGCATCACTACGTTATCATTTTGAACACGAGGCATCATGCGCATTACGCTATTACAAATGATGAATACACGCGGACGGAGTCGCGGGCAGAAGCTAGCCGGGTATAATTTGAGTCACCTACCATTTAGTTATCTAATTGGAACGCGAACCAGAAGTTTCTGATCGATCCCGTGGCCACGACAATCTTCCTCCCATAATGTTGTAAGTAGGTACTTACTAAGTATATTGTTTTAGTGGGGTAACCTGCACAACGGCAATTTGTCAAATAGCCTCGAAAATTGTAAATTTCATTAAAACTTTATATTATATGTCAAAGTGTCACAAATATGACATGACAATGTTATGTGGGTTTAAAGCAAATTTATCACACTGTGTGGCAAATATTGGGACTAATTCTTCCCCGGACTAGTTATAAGTATATGACTTCAATCGATGGTAGCGCCAATATATTTGGTTAAGTGATATTTGTTACGCTACTAGTGTAACATACACGTCACATTAAGGTATACAAGAAGTTAATAATGATATACAGGATGAAATAGATTCACCGTTAAAATTTTTGGGAGGTGATTTGGTGGGTCATCTCGATCAAAATTGGATAATAGTTAAGTTGTATACGAATCGAGAAAAAAAAAGACCGGGTTGCACTCCGGGAGTGCCGGCAGAAGTCAAAACTCAATAACATTGTAACAGTTTTTCGATCAGGTCACGTGACATCTTACGGTGTCACCCTAAAAATGAATTTGACGCAAATTTATAAACAATTATCAATTATTTAGGCAGACGGGCCGCGGGCGCGTTGGGCGCGACGGGCCGCCAGCTCGCCCGTCGGCGCGCCGACGGGCGGCGGCAAACACAATAGCAATTTGTTTTTGCCATTGCCAAATATTTTTCTAAGCTTTATCTCTTTAGGAATAACGCCTAAATTCGAACTATTCGAATTTTCTCAATAGCAAAACGGTGAAGGACGCGTTGTTTAAAATTACAAATTTATTTGCAGAATATGCTATTGCAAAAAGTGTTTAACGGCTTTATACTCTTACGAATAGCGTTCAGTTTTGAATGAAGTCGAATCGGCTAGCAGCAAAAAGTGACCTCCTTCACATCTGACGTCACAAAACTCTGTCGCGTATTTAACACTTCTTCCCCATCCCAAAAAGTGCTCAGCGCCGCTAAAGAAGTTTTCACTTCAAAAACCAGCTGTTCCATGCAAACGGCGAGAGCTCAGCCGCCAAAATGTATGGAACAGCTGGTTTTTTTTTGCCATTTGGATACAACTTATTATCCAATTTTGATCGAGATCACCCACCGAATCACCTCCCAAAATTTGAACGGTGAATACTATTTCACCCTGTATACCTAAATATGAGCCAGGCAACTTTTGTACATCATTCGGTAAGGTTTATCAGCATCAGACTTAATTTATGTTTCGGTTTTTCATCAACAAGCCTAATGTGGCAACATGTTTTTCCGATATACGAACATCCGCAAAGATATTCAGAAGTGAAACACACAGCAATTTATTCTGGAAAAATCTTAACTAACTTAACGAAATATAAGTAGATGTTTTTTGCGAATATTTACCAGTATGATCTAAGCCTAATAATAACGAATGTTACGTTTTATGGTAACATCACGTATTTTTTAGAAGTGAAAACTTCTTAAGCTGCGCTGCCGCTGCCCTAGTAGCATTTTGCGTTGGCCAACCGTAGCTAACGGTTGGGAAAAAGTTGGGAAATCGTTAGTAGCAATCTAACGAATTGCCAACAATGGCCCTAATGCTATTTATGGTTCATTTTCCAACTGCAAAACCATACAAACATCTAACATAGGCCCTACCACAGTTATCAGTTGGGTTACCAACAAATAATCCATACGAACAAACGACGTAGGCCCTACTACCGTTTTTGGTTAGATTTCCTACAAAAAATCCATACGAACAGCCAACATAGGCCCTACTGTGGTTTTGGTCGGATTTCCAACAGAAAATCCCATACGAGCAGCCAACATAGGCCCTACTGCAGTTTTGCGCAGCGTTCCCAACAAAAAAACCATACGACCATACAACATAGGCCCTACCGCCGACTTAGTTGGCTTCCCTACCAAAAAATCCCTACGAGCAGCCAACATAGGCCCTACTGCGGTTTTGTACGGCGTTATGAACAAAAAATCCATACGATCATGCAACATAGGCCCTACCGCGGTTTTGGTCGGATTTCCAACCGAAAATCCCATACGAGCAGCCAACATACGCCCTACTGCAGTTTTGTGCAGCGTTCGCAACAAAAAATCCATACGACTATACAACGTAGGCCCTACCGCCGACTGAGTTGGCTTTCCAACTGAAAATCCCATACGAGCAGCCAACATAGGCCCTACTGCAGTTTTGCGCAGCGTTCCCAACAAAAAAACCATACGACCATACAACATAGGCCCTACCGCCGACTGAGTTGGCTTTCCTACCAAAAAATCCCTACTAGCAGCCAACATAGGCCCTACTGAGGTTTTGTACGGCGTTCCGAACAAAAAATCCATACGATCATATAACATACAACCTACCGCGGTTTTAGTCGGATTTCCAACAGAAAATCCCATACGAGCAGCCAACATAGGCCCTACCGCCGACTTAGTTGGCTTTCCTACCAAAAAATTGGAATTTAGCGCTATTTCGTGTCGAGTAGAGGCATTACTCATCTGTCACGGGCCTGGACATAGGCTAAACAAGTACTTTTTACGCTATTCATCACCAGAGAGCACATAGCATTAGTACTATTGCATATTGAAAACAGCATAGGGCCAACAGTGGGCCACATATGAATCCAATGGCAGCGGGAGGAGAGGGGAATTCGGAAACAAAGTGCGGTGCGGGGGGCGGTGGACATGAACACGCGCGGCGCGCGAATTCGATCGGCCATTTTGTTATCGATCTCCATCGTGAATAGTGCGTGTAAACGTATAAGTATATACTTAGTGGTTATATTTTCTTTTGAGTGCGTGCGTGCATGGTATAAAGTATTACTTGTTTTTGAAAGGGTTGCATTATACTTAGCAAATATATATAAAAAATAGTGTGCAAGTTAATACTTACATGTTATATTCACTAATCAAATAACAATATATCGTGTTTATTAAGCAATCTTTTCAAAATCACGTTCAGTATGATCAAAGTGGTGGAATTTATTGATTCTGATGGTGACGGCGTGGTCTTAGTGTAATACTTATGTAACAGAAGAGTGGATCACGCCTCGCAAGAAGGAGTGCCTTTGGCCTCCTCATAAAATCGTCAGTGCAGTACCTATGCCTCACAACTAAAATATTACCGGACGAGAATTGACATGTGTATCCCATTAAACGCATATTGTACGAGACAGGTGAGTTAATATTAGTTAATTTAATTTTTAAATCACAAGGTCAATTTAGTTTTGTAACGTCGTGTGTTCATTTTGATTTTATATCTGTTTAAAACTGATGCTGGCAAAAGTTTCGAGCTGCCATTTCTCTATAAGTACATAGGTAATAATAAATAGTTTTAGCTATTTGTCGTTTTTATGAAAAGGTTAGTTTTAGCTATTTCATCACAGTCCTCTTTGTCTGTGTCATTTAAATGTGTGTTCATCTCTCTTCTAACAGATGGCTGCGTCCTTGTCAATTGGCTGACGAAACTGGCCAGTGAGGACGCCACATTAAAGTTGCTGAATAATCCAGCGTCTAATTAACTTATTTGAACCTTGCGCGATGAGCGGACCATTGGATTTTTGACACCTGAACCCACTGAAATGACGGAGTGCAACTGCTCGGAATCGGAGGTCAAAATATGTTAGTCCAGTCATGACGTTGACAAATTTGGGCTAGTATGATGCCTTTTATGGCCCGCCATAAAGAATGTGTTCCTTTCTCACTTACATACTTACTAGAAAGTGATGAATGCTTTAAGGCCGGTCAAAAAGCATCGTGCTACAGGGCCAGCATTCAAATACAATTAATTATAATAGAAACATATCGATTATAAATCGAGGTTGTCTTTTTTTCCTTACAATAAAATTATAAACGTATTATGTGAAGTTTTATTTTACGGTCTAGCTGTACAAAATGATGGTAACGCAAGTAAATGTGAAAAGTCTCAGAAGGCATTTAAATCTCCGTTAACAGTTAATGTGCAGTTACGTTTGTAAATTCGGTTATTTAAAGACGTTTACATTGTATGTTACAGATGTTTATTCTCACGAAGGCGGTTTGTGAGTATTATGCACATGCACATTGTTGTGTGCTCGGCCAATATAGAATCTCTCTCGAGATTACGCACCTAGAAACCATGGACATGTGCACTAAATAGGTACCACCCCACAACAAATGTACGATCCCTACCGACCACGAGCGACGCCGGGGCGCATATTTAAGTGCCAAAGGAAATTGAAGCTTCTCTGCTTCAGTTAAATTCCACTACTCGCGCGCGCAGGTGGCAAGCTGCGTAAATTCCGTGCAAATATGGAATTTAACTACAGCAGAGAAGTTTCAA
The DNA here is from genome assembly GCA_947578815.1 of Epinotia ramella. Lineage (NCBI taxonomy): Eukaryota > Metazoa > Arthropoda > Insecta > Lepidoptera > Tortricidae > Epinotia > Epinotia ramella. The sequence goes on from OX388202.1 coordinate 20,550,483, forward strand.
TTTCCTTTGGCACTCACAATGTGCGCCCCGGCGTCACCCGGTCAGTGAAGATCGTGCATAAGTAAGACCAACCCGCCTTCGTGAGATAAACAACTGTACCTAACCCTACTAACTGCCAACGGCTATTCTACAGTTGGTACAGAGTGCTTTTATTTTGTAGGCCCTTCTTACGCAATGTTGCTTTAGGTCCAACAGTCGGAAACTGTGGTTGGCCCAACATAGTTCTCGTAGTAATGTTGCTGTAGGCCCTACTTTGCAAATGTAAATTGGCCCTACAACCGGAAACGGTGGTTGGCCCAACGTAGTTGTCGTAGTAATATTGCTGTAGGCCCTACGTTGTAAATGTAAATTGGCCCTACAGCCGGAAACGGTGGTTGGCCCAACATAGTCATCATAGTAGGCCCAATGTTGGGAGACACCGTTGGCTTTACCGAAAACAGGTGTTTCACTCGCAACGGTTGACCAACCATTCGGTGATCAATGGCCCTACGAAATGCCAACTTAAAATGCTACTAGGGTGTGCACTTTTTGGGATGTAGGATATCACGTGACCGTAAGATTTAGTGTTGCCAGATGCCGCCGGAATACAAAAAGCGGGATCTGCGCTTTCAATACGCGGATTTTTAAATTTTTTAAATTAAAATACGGATTTGCGGAATACGTTTAAGTACCTATACGTTTTTTTTATGTAAGACGTACGGGGCTTGGGGGCGGAGGCGGTTGGGGAGGTTTTCACTTCTGCCGGCACTCCCGGAGTGCAACCAGGTCTTTTTTTATGTTAGTTCTATGTCACATTGGTCAAAATTCGCGGCCTTACCCAGTAGGTATATAATAAGTCCCTGGGCGACCTAGCTCTGCTCGGGTGAAAATACAGAAAAAACGAATTTTCCCAGACATGAAACCTAGCTAGATCGATAATTCGCCCCGGTAAACCTGTATATTCCAAATTTCATCGAAATCGTTAGAGTCGTTTTCGAGAACGTGATTGCAAATATAATGTACTTAGGTATATAAGTAAGTACCTATATATATTTATATACTTACAAATACTCTTTTAATAGTATAGGATATTAATAGTCCCTGGGCGACCGAGCTCGGCTCGGATGAAAATACGGAGAAACTGAATTTTCCCAGACACCTAGGTAGGTACTATCGACAAAATTGAATCCTGACCCACCATGGAACCTTGTTACAATTAACTGACATATTAACATCATACGATCGTACGTATGTTCCTTAATTGTAACAAGGTTCTATAGTGGGTGATGATTCAGTTGGTTCGATGGTGCCTAACTAGTTAGACCGATTTCTGGCCCCCGCGTAAACCCCTATTTTCCAAATTTCATCGAAGTCGTTAGAGCCGTTTTCGAGAACGTGATTGCAAATAAATAATATGTATAATTATATAATATATTATATAAATATTGCTCGTTTAATAGTATAGGATACAGTTAAGTAGGTACCTACCTACACCTAGCAATTTGTCACAATAACTTGCTATGAGACAGGCACTATACGTACCCTTCACTCTAACTATATAGTTAGTTTTTGTACAAAACTGTATGGTTACTGTATGTGTATGGCTGTGGTGGAGCTTTGAACAAACTCGCAAAGACACACGTACACGCCAATGAAATAGCAAAGTTCACGCCCTCTATGCCGCGGGATAGAAAACCAACAAGAATTCGGGGAACCATGCGCAAGACAAAAAATGTTTGCAAATGGTTTACTAGGGATTCACATTTTCCGCCCTTGATTTTCATTCGGGTTGAATTTTATTTACCTAAAGGTTGTGCTGCCATCTGTTGATATTTTATAATACTACCAAGCAAGAATGTTCGAGACTATTTTTAATCTTTAGAAATAATATATGTGAAAATGTAGTACATTTACACGCTCAAAATGTATTTAAGTATTTATAATGTATGAAATTTCAGGTTTTGCTGATTCAATTTCAATAAGAATATTTAAGGAAACAACGCTTTTAACGATATCTCAAACATTTACGCTCAAAAACTACGAATCCTGCGTTTTGCATCGTCTGTCATTTATTAAAAACGCACATTCTATTGATTCTATTCTATTTTCAAATTTAATTTTACGTTACGTACGGAGGAGTTATTAAATATTTAATTGTTTTTACCCACTCTAATCTATTTAATATAACAAAATGAACATCGTTATTCAGCCAGTTATAGACTTGTACCCTAAATATAACATTGAGAGACAGAAAAGCCCAAGCTACGTTGAAATGTATACTAAGAATACCGAAGATGTTATTATGGTGTATTTAAAGGTAAGCAACGAAATACAAAATAGTTTGGCTCAACCTAAACGCGACACGCGAAGCATAAACTACTGTGTAAACTCGTACTAATCTTTTTTGCAGACTAAACAAAATGTATCATCTGGTGAAACTATTGCCAAAGCAAGTAAAAATGCAGAAGGTAAAGTACATAATTATATGAAGCATCCTCACATTAAATTTGTTCCTCGTCGATCTTTATACTAACTTGTTTCATTTACCAACAATCATTAATTTCTTTCCGGATTTTCAGAAGAATTAGATTTAACCGGGTCTCCGCTTAAACTTGACTTGAGTTTACACACAATTTTTGATGACACCCTTATATCTGAAGAAGCCCAACTATGGAACAAGGAGGAAGGAAGCCATGTACCTATAGGAATTGATAAAGCCAGGTATAATTTTATTCCTGATGAAACACCGCAGAGTATAATTTTATTAATGTTGTGGAACATTGTATACTGATATCAAATGGTGATATATATTCCTATGGATGGATGGATGGATGTACATGATGTGGAAAATTTTTAGTAATTAATTATAGTCAGATAGCTAATCTATGAAAGTTTTAGTTTTGCCAGTGGTTTCGCAATTCCCTCACCTATATTATATATATTAACATGAAAATTTTGTGCTGGACAGTACTATATTTGTCATGGTGCTGTCAACTATTTGCCTTGGAAGTCTTGGAACCCAGTGCAAAAAAGCTGTTGATATCATTTTCTCCTTTCTAATGCAGAGAAATTGCCAACCTCTACAATTTGAGTACTGCGAAACTCCCCTCGGAAGACAGTGTGCCCATGTGGATTGTCTGCAACCCAGCCTCCGAGGGCAAACCATTGTTGCTCAACATACAATCAAATGAAGAACACTTTGCTAGGGGCATTGTGACTTATGATGACACACTGTGCTTGGAAGAAGTGGATGTTGATGAACTGGTGGAGAAATTTTCTAAGGAGGAGGGGCTAAGTGAGGATATGGTAAGCGTTAGCAATAACATGGATTATATGATTCAGAGAACAAAATTAAATATAATGGAAAAATAAGACTCAATCTTGTGCCCTCTGTATTGCTGGTTCAACACTCTCCCTCTGAGCTACCCTGATATTAACTGATGTAGCTAGAATTTATTAAAACAATTTTCTCAAACATGCAATGAAATATTGACATTGTGTTCTTCATAATGGGCTTCGAAGTGTCACGTTTCGGGCGCAGTGAGAGGCCTGCAAGATGGTCTTATTTCATTTCAATTCCACAATTTGTGGCACAGGATCACGGCATTCAGCCATGAAAATTAAAGTTTGATTTCTTGGAGTTTTTTAAATTTATTTCATTGCATGTTTGTGAAAAGCACCATACATACCTCGGCGTGAAAAGGGGTTGCCATTCTGGATAACTATCCGACCTTGCTACGCTCGGCCGTCTATATGTACTCAGCCGGCAACCCCTTACCTCCCTGCCTCTGTAGTAATGTACTATTGTTTTGTTACAATTACAAGGTGTAATGGACATGGAAAAAAAATGTATATCGAGTTATATCTGTATATTTATGTGTATTTTATGCATATAGAAGAGTGGAAGTACTGGGAAGCTTTATAATAATATATTATTATATTGATAATGAATAAATGCATATTATGAGACAATCTTGAACTAGCCCCATAGTAAGCTAAATAATGCTTGTGTTATGTGCACAAGGTGATGATAAATTTAATAGCTATAAATCCTTAAATACATAAAAAACATCCAAGACTCAGGAACAAATATTTATGCTACTCGTAAATTAAATAAATGAAGTTTTATTAGTCAAAATTCTACTAGCATCTGAAAAAAAAAAACCACTGTTAAGAAGAAACGCCGAAACAAATTCAACAGTCGTCATTTTTTGCCAAAAAATCTTACTAAAATAAGTCAAACTGAATATTAATACAAAGAAAAGAAAAAACATAATGCATTGTTCTACAAGAAAACATGTGCGAAACTGTGTTACATTAACATGATACAATGCGGATTGAAAAAAAAAACGAAATGAATGGTAAGGCGACTAGCTAGTAACTAAATCCTTGGGTATGCTTTCTTATAGGAACTGTGTCATCTAGCTCCCTAGGCGTGATACAATGACTATTAAATTATGAATGATTAAACTATTTTGGGCTCTGAATATTTGCCCTTACCAGGAATTTCAGTTTCGTTGGTAATTTCACTACCCACTAGGTATCATACCTTAAGAGTAATAAATCAGTTTAATAACTATAAGTCAACTTCTCCATTCTCTCAACGCATTCCAACACAACATCCAAGTGTATGGGCTAACTGGCTCATACAATGTCTATACGAGTCAATTTATATTTTATATCCGTCTATTTATCAGTAGGAAAGAAAGGTTCCAACCCAACTCTGACAAACCCCTGACAATCCAGATTGCCTACCTACCGGAGGTAGGTACCGGTCGTCGTAATAATGTAGTATTTGTACTGTACTTCCAGGTAGACGTATCAGTGGACTGCAAATATGTGTTATCAGGCATGTCCTACAGTTCCCGCAACACAGACGAGTTGCTGAACGCACCCCACGGAGGAGTCACAGAGCTGCATTGCGAATGGACGGGAAATACCCTCATCACCCCTTTCATTAGCTGCAAAGTTAATTTCGTAAGTTCCACACACATAAAATCTTGCCCATTTCCCTGGTCGTTAGAGTCTGCATCCCACATGCAAGGGTAGCATCCTTGTTTTTGTTAAAGCGGAAAAAAGATGAGATAATACAAGCTGTGCCCTTAGGATTAACTTAACTTTGTCTTTGCATGACCCGGTGTTAGGTACATTACGAAACGATTTTGTGTAGAAGGACAGGCAGACGAGAAACTCTTTGGTAAATTAAAAAGAAAAATGATCTGCCCCCGTATCATGGTCGGCCTTATCACGCGATCAGTGACAAGATAGGAGTGTCGTCTCGTTCTATCGAACGGTATCAGCCAGTGACGGACGCTTTATCTTATCACTTATCGTGTGATAAGGCCGACCATGATACGGGGTCTGGATTGCCGATACTTTTTTTAAAATATTCACGTAAACAGCTATTGAGATATTGATTTGGTTGAAACTGGGCGGATCCACACCGGACGAGCGGCTCGGCGCAGCCTATGTGGACGGTTGTTTTGTTCGGCCGCACGCCTCACCCAGCCTTGTCTTCTTTTTGACAGAGATCAAACCTGACATACGAAAACATTTTTGCCCTATAAATATCGAACTCGCTCGCAAAATCTCACGAACAGATTCGTTGAGAGATGCCGAAGGAAGGCTTAATGGCCGGTAGGTAAATTGGGCCAAGCAAATTTGGCTCGGACTTACGGCGCGCGTTTGCCCAAGGCGTGTCCACACCAACCGAATTCGACCGAGCGCATGCGGCATTCGGACGGCTCGCCCGAACCGTTCGTGCGAGCGTTGGGGCTGGCTCGGGAGAGCCGAGCGGCCGAGTCGCTCGACCGGTGTGGATCCGCCTATTGACTGACAATGCATCTGGAGAGAAGCTTGATTCATGTTTATGCCTACAATGGCTTAAAACCAATTATTGTTACACATAAGTACATGTTTGTAGTATGTCCATGCTTATCGACGACCGCTTTAGCCTAGTTGGTAGTGACCCTGCCTCCGAAGCAAGAGGTCCTGGGTTCGAATCCCGGTAAGGGCATTTATTTGTGTGATGAGCACAAATATTTGTTCCTGAGTCATGGGTAGGGATTGCAATCCGGTCCGGCCGGACCGGAATTCCGGCCGGATCCGGCGCTTTTTTGGGGCTACCGGATCCGGTAAAATTCACCGGATCCGGAACCGGATCCGGTAAAATCAATCACCCAGCTAAAACACAAAATATTAGCGTAAAGCACTGCTAAGATTTAATGTTTCCGTCGATATTCAAACGTCGCTTGGCTTGACGCGCGCGATGCGAGATTTGCTGATAATTGTTGATTCAGCAGTAACAAATAATTGAAAATTATATTACTGTACTTAGATAAACCAAAGCTAACAGGTAGATTATTGAGGAGACTGATTATGTGGTTTGAGAAAGGTTTATTATCATTTGACAATTTTGAAATACGTGTTATTTGATTGCAATATTATAGTTATATGTGATTATTATGATTCAGCAGTAACAAATAATTGAAAATTATATTACTGTACTTAGATAAACCAAAGCTAACAGGTAGATTAATGAGGAGACTGATTATGTGGTTTGAGAAAGGTTTATTATCATTTGACAATTTTGAAATACGTGTTATTTGATTGCAATATTATAGTTATATGTGATTATTATGTTACATTTAGTAGGCTACGATAGAAGTCAATTAATATTTTGTTCATTCTTACAAAAACAACAAAGCTGATTGGATTATAATTTATTAGAATTATGTTTTTGTTTGTGAGTGAGACTGACTATACTCTATATGACTCAACTATAATAAATAATTTAAAATTATATTACTACAGATAACTAAAAAAAGACTGTTTATATGGTTTACAGTTTAAAGAAAAGGTTATAGTTTGGAAATTTTTGAAATACTATTTGATTGTGATATTTGTGATATGTGATTACTTAAAAATGTTAATATTATGTTAAGTTGGTAAAGATAACCTTAGATTTATTTTTTGTTACTCCTTCAGTAGATATTTAAGAAAAGATATCAATTGATGACAATAAATAACATAATATTTCCTAGGCTTACTCAGATTGTGATTATTAAAAATAATTGAAACTTAAAACTGCAGTTTTAATAATCCATTAGGATAAAATATCCGTCGTTTCTCAAATTATGATAAAAAAATAATAAAACACGTGACATTTAATTATTTAAAACCAGCCAGTGTAATCCGGCCAGATCCGGCCGGATCCGCCGGATTACGGCCAAAATCCGGCCGGATCCGGCCGGATTCAAAATCAGTCCGGTTTGCAATCCCTAGTCATGGGTGTTTTCTATGTATTTAAGTATTTATATCTTTATATATGTATGTTAGTTCGGGACTAGGTCGAGTTGTGTAAGATTGTCCGCAAATATTTATTTATTTATTTATAGAGTGGAGTTTAGCCTCCAAAAAAACAAAAATGAAATTAAAAGATTTTTCAAAAAAACCAACTGAATTTTTCAAACTTTATAGCCTATGTCACTCCCACGATTAATGGCCGGTTCCAATAATCAATCCACCGATAGTTTTCCCACAAAGTACTTTGTTATTGTTTTCCTTACCAACAGTTACATTTTGACACATTTTCTACGGGTAATCTGTCAAAATGTAACTGCCGGTAAGGAAAACTGTTTAGGCTGCAGGGCGTTCCAAAGAATACGGTGACATACATACATACATACTCTCGGAAAACATAACCCTCCTCTCCTTCCGCAGTCGGGTAAAAAAAAGAGAGTTGTATGTTTTATCACAATTTTCTTATGTTGGGTGGTATAAAATAAATACTATAAATGATGATTTTCATATTTCAGAAGCAGGAGGTGATTGTAGGGCACCTGGCAAGTCCCTGCAATGCTATCTGGAAGTCTGTGTATGCATTGCACAACATCAACCAGATCTTGGTGGACATGACTGCTGCTGGCAGCTCGTCTGTCAACTTGGAGACGGCTCCAATCAGGTGAACAACATTTAATAGTACATTACTACAGAGGCCGGGAAGTAAGGGGTTGCCGGCCGAGCACATATAGACGGCTGGAGTTATGTATGAGGCTGGCAACCCCTTTTCACGCCGAGGTATGTATATATAGCGCTTTTCTCAAACACGCAATGAAATAAATTCAAAAAACTCCAAGAAATCAAATTTTAATTTTCATGGCTGCACGCCGCGATTCAGTGCCACAAATTGTGTGCTAAAAAAGACCATCTTGCAGGCCTAGGCCTCCAATTTTGTATGAAATGCCATTACGGGTCTCTCGTCTCGCTGCGCCCGAAACGTGACACTTCGAAGCCCATTATGAAGAACACAACGTCAATATTTCATTGCATGTTTGAGAAAAACTTATATGTAATTGCCTTGCTAGCATGATGTCCATCGTAAAGCATTGTCCCTTTCGCACTAACATACTTGGTAGTAAGGGACGGATGCTATATTACCGATCATAAACGCGATTATGCTAGACGTACTGCTCAATACAAATCGCACTGTTCTATCTTACAATGAGTATTGAACTTTGACTTTAGATCACAATCAAATGCGAAAATTCAAATCGATCTACAAACATTATCACACTACACTGACCATTGTAGACCTTACTGACGTGTTGCAATAAGGTTCACATTCAGTTAACTGCGTCGTTGGTGGTGTACAATCGCCTGTGTTGTTTTTGCCTTGTTCTTTGCAACGAGCTATACTTCTATAAATAACGCGAGACTTTCAAATGATTATCGCAAGTATTTATATCTATTAAATATATCGTCGTCTAGTTCCCGTAACACAAGCCTTATTGAGCTTACTATGGGGCTAGCTCGATTTGTGTAAGATTGTCCTCTAATATTTATTTATTTATTTTATAAAGAGAAACTGTACATCTATTTCCAGATTATCCAACCCCAGCCTGAAATACCCCGACAACTCAAAGCGCTTGAACCAGCTGCTGAACGAGACTGAGGCGTACGCGTACACCGCGCAGTACCCGGAGGGCGGCTGCGCGTGCGTCACCGAGAACACGGCCACTCTCAAGCAGTGCCTCTCCCTCATGAACAAGGATGGCTCCAGCAACGACTTTATCTATAAGCTCTGGGACATATTGAGAGGTTGGTACCGTAAAACTACACAACTATAGTCCGGATTAGTCTGATTTCAAGTTTGAGATTGTCTCTTTCATTCATAAAATGACATATAAAAGGCCTGCTAGTGTTTTTAGATAAAGTAAGACGTATTAAATAGCCGATCCCGTGATTTCCCCGTTAAGTAGCGGAAAGCGCCTACGGCGTAATAGCCCGCTAGGCGGGTTCCTGGCAGTGTAAGTGTTACCCTATTCGAGGCCACACAACGGCTATGTCGTAGCGCATTGCAGCGGTTTCCGCTCTGTAGCGGATATCGCGCATAGAAGCATGGCTCATATGCGAGTCAACGACTTTATCTATAAGCTCTGGGACATATTGAGAGGTTGGTACTTGTATAGTTAGTCAGTCAAGAACCTTCTCTTCCGTTTCACGAAGTCGTATAACGATAGCAGATTTCGGGATTCAGGGATTCCGAAGACTCATCGTGTACAATCTATTAACCTTCGTAAAATATGCCAGTTTTCGTCAACACGGTCATTGAAGTCGCGTACTTTCGGTACTTACGCGGAATCTAGTGCCTTGCGAATATCTTGTCGTCCTATAGACGCTAGAATTACTGCAGTTCATGTAACAAATAAATGGTACCTACCGAGATTGTGAATGTTTTTTTCATCTTGATTGAAAGATGAGCTAGGTCGTTAACGCCCGTTTCAGTCCAAGCAGAAAGACACGGAAAACACAATAGGTTGTTACTCTCATCACCACCACACAACTACGGTGTTTTCACATATTATTCGGATTTAACACACGCGTATATATTTTGGTTTTCGTCGTACATAATTGCGTAAGGTCAAGTTCAGGTCGTCGCGGTCCCTTTGCCTTCAATTCAAGCCGAATTTGTAACGTTTTTTCTCTTTTTTTTTATGAACGCCACATTATGATTGTCTATTTTAACACTCACAAGTAATAACTGATAAGTACAGGCTATTTCAACATGTATTAAATTATTATTAATTAGAAAATACCCGAATTTGCATTCGCGCGCATGCATATAAGTTGACTTAGTAGTGTTTGTTTATATAGGATTGGCAACGTCGCGCGCAATCGCTGTCGCGCGTTCGGGCGGTAAAATTAACCGGCAACGTCGCCGGAGCGGCGCTCCGAATTTGGCTATTATAACATAGAAAATCTTCTGTTTCACGCGCAGGACTGTGGCGAAATTTCTCTTATTGGATTTCGTATTAGGAAATGTACTGAATCTTGTTTCATACGAGCGCAATCGTCAGCGCTCCGCTTCGCGCGTTACCTATAAAATTATACCTACAGTACAGGTGTATGGGATGATGGGTATAGGGTATGCGTCTTGTAATGTGTAAAGGTAATTATCTTATTGGTAATACAGTAGTTTTTTACGATAGATTTTAAATGGTAATATTAATAATGAGATTAATAAGTATATCATTTTGTTATAATTTTTTATGGGAGTTCACTGCACCAACGCTCCTTAGGGCGAGCCGCCTCTGGTAGCCGATACCGTGATTTCCCGGCTAAGTAGCGGAAAGCGCCTACGGCGTAATCGCTCGCTAGGCGGGTTCCTGGCAGTGTAAGTGTTACCCTATTCGAGGCCACGCAACGGCTATTTCGTAGCGCATAGCAGCGGTTTTCCGCTCTGTAGCGGAAATCGCGCATAGAAGAAAGGCTCATATGTGAGTGAACGACTTTATCTATACTCCAAACATAGCCTTTATCGGTTCACACCCCATTTTCGTTATAACCTGTATATCTCCATCGTAAACTCTGCTCTCTGCAGGTACTAAATGTTGTCTGCCGAATCTAGTATTTTTTTTATTTCAGATTGCGAAACGGGTGGGGAAATAATTACTTTACTACTACAAGCTCTCAAATTCATATCATCTGGGAAAATAAGACCTTTCGTAAGTAATTTATGCAATCAACTACAAATCACCTTATTTAATTACAAAAATAGCAATCAATCTCAGCACCTGATGCTGGTGCTGGTGGCTAGCGACAATCAGCTTATTTTGTAGAAAACACGAACGCCAAAATACCTACCTATAACTACTCTTTTATGGCACGAGAGCGAGTGTGAAATCTATCGAATGGTTTTCTACGATGTTTGTAAAAAAGGTTTTACTGCAGCTGACTGTACATATAACGTCTCGTATTCGTTTGATAAAACTGCACCCTTTATCATTGAAAATGAGGAACTAAGCATTTTTCTCCGTGTATTATAATACGGGTGTAGACTCGACAATTATTATTACTGCAAAATAAAGAAGGCAAAAAAATATGCCTGGTGACGAAAATCCCATTCGGATATCTCATAGAATTACGAAGCTACAACCGTTTTAATATTGCTTGTTAGAGAGAGAAAACGCAAACGGTGTGTGACGTCACATTGTAGGATGCTGCCGGGCGGCCCGTCGACGGCGGCGCCGACCGCGATGCGGCGCAGCACATTGCCGCCTTCTGTGACGTCACATTCTTCCAGCGTCATCGTTTCAATATGAAGTTGCGTTTTGCGAAGAAGGGACAGAACATACCCCTTCTTAAAACTTTGGACACTTATAACTTCATGATTGTTTAACCTTTTGCGTTGATTTTTTCTCCATTTGACTACATTTTTTATCCTTTTTCGAGAAAATATGACATTATTGATTATTTTATTTAGTGTCTAGGCCCATATTAATGACTTCCATATAACCCTTTATCTTGAAGCTAGCCTATTCCCGACAGGCTTTATGTTCTCTTACCTCATGAATATTAATATAATATTTCCAGATAGACGCAAACAATAAGACTTACCTCTCAAAGCTGGTGTTGAAGCTATCACGAGGCCACTCGCAAGCCTCCAAAGTGTTGAAGAATCTCCGCGCAAGCCCTCCGCAGGCGCTGTCGCTGGTGGCACAGGTCGGCACGGAGAAGACTATGTGGGAATACACCAGGGTCATGAGCCTTCTGGAGCATTCTTTCTTCATTGCTGGTATTTGGACGAGCGATAACAGGTAATTTTGCGTTCGTAGTGGACGTTGCTCTCTTGCTTGATAAGTTAATTCAAATAAGATGTTTATTGCTTTCGCGAAACCTAGCAGCGTGCATTTGGCTGTTTTCCACTAGAATCCCCTAGCCTGATCCCCCAGGGGAAAAAAACAGTTAGGTGAACTGCGATCCTACAGCGCGCTAGCCGAGCGAGCGAAGCGAGCGTGACGCGGCAGCGTCCGGCGAAGCGCCATAACCGAACATTATCATTTTTTTTCCTAGTTGAATATAAAATAATTGCCGCTAGGTTCCCCTGGGTGATCGGGGTCAGGTGGATAACGTGGTAATTTGAGACCGCCGGAATATGGCATGATGAATTATGGTTTTTGACCATTTCCTACTAGTACCTACAAAATGTAATTGACAAGATTAGGCAATAGTGGAAACTTCTCCTTTGTTGCACGACACAATAAGAACAAATATTAAGATAACCTATCAACATTAACTGTCAAACGACCCCGGTTACAGGGTCGACGAAATTTAGCCAAATACTTTTGTGGCTTATTCTATTCTTATTCATCCTTTTCGTTTTCAGAACTCACGAATCAATAGAGCAAATAAACCAGACCATCCAAGACATGACGATGGGCGGCGATTTCTCCCTGAACCCGTTCGAGACCTTGTCGTCGGGGGACCACTCCATCAGGCTGGACTGTGAATCCTTCTACGAGGACGACCCGCACGAGCTCACTGTCGACGACTTCGCGTCGCTTAAGAAGCACGGGCTTGTCACTGAAAAGAAAGACGTTAACGAGGTAAGAATATTAAAGATGCATTTTGACAATTTAGTCGTAGCACCAGTATAAACGGGTGTAGACTCAATTTTTTTTATTCATACACACACATCTTCGCCAACACAGGGTTGACACTAACAGAAAGGTTTTAATATTTCTGATTATTATGTGGTCGACACTTGGTTGGTTGGTTGACACATTTCTTGAGCAACTGTATTAAAAATAATTTCCTAAAGTCGACGGAGCCCCGCTTTCGTTTCTGGGACTCAGTCTCCCGCCCTCCGCCCGGGCTCCCGCCAGAAACCCGCTCTGGCTCCGCGGGCTTTTATATACACTCTAGGGGTAGGACAGACAAGACCACGTGGAAGTGGGGTGCGCTGATTCGGGTTTTGGTAGCACTCGTAAATTTGGCATCATTATACTTTATTTGGTAATATGCATACATTTGATGGCAATCATAGTGGGTTATTTAGGTAGAAATATTGTATTAATTTGCTTGCTAAGATTTGGTGATCATTTACTAAATTTGGTCTTTTAATACAATTTAATGTGCAGTCGTTACTAAAACCGCTAGTACTATTGTGAATTTTTTTTTTTGGTGTTCAGTATTTTTTTTTGGTAAGAGAGAAATAATTTCATATCAAATCATTTTTTGGTGGTCATTATATTTAACCCCAAATAAAATGTGTGGTTTATTTCAGATACCCCTAATATCAGACGAAATAGACATCAGTCCTTGGAAAAACCTGTTGATGAAATTCTCCCAAGTCCATGTATGCCTGGAACATTTGTATCGAGCTGAAGTTTGTTTGCGAGCAGATTTCTGTAAGTTGAGTAATAAATCCTTTAAATTTATTCTTAAGTGCAATTTACACAAGTCATATCATAGAATAGACAAACGTATCAAAATCATTATTATTATTGATTACTCACTTTCACTCGATATTTTTAACAAATTTACATAAAATAACTCCAAAGCAAACAACAATCACAACAATGGCGGGCTTTTAAATACATGCGCGGTCAACATATGGGCAAATGTCCTTTTAACCTTATGCCTCGTCGCAAAGTCGCCTAAGCGCTTTACTGCTGAGTGATCCAGAGCAATTTTTGATTGTTTTGTTTTTTTTGCAGCAAATCTGAAACCTATTGCCGCCCGTCTTCTGGAAATCTACGTGTCCGAGCGTTCGCCGGTAAAGACCGTCGGGCAGCTGATCAGCGATCCGGTGCAGAGGATCTCGATGCCCATCGCCAACAACGTCGTTCAGGACCATTTGAAGTATGTTAACATGTTGAAATATTGATAGTAGAGGTGTAGACACTAAATAAAATAATCTAAAAAACGCTTAAAAATGTAGTCAAATGGAGAAGAAATCAAAGCAAAAGGTCAAATAATCACGAAGTTATAAGTGTCCAAAGTTTTAAGAAGGGGTATGTTCTGTCCCTTTTTCGCAAAACGCAACTTCATCTTGAAGATTGTTACGTCACTAGAAGAAGGCATTGTGCCGTGCCCATCGTATTCGGCGCCGCCGTCGACGCGGCCCCCCGGCAGCATCCTGTAATGTGACGTCACACTGTTTGCGTTTTCTCTCTCTAACAAGGAATATTAAAACGGTTGTAGCTTCGTAATTCTTTGCGATATCGGAATGGCATTTTCGTCACTTGGCATATTTGTATGCCTTCTTTCTTTTGGAATAATATCAATTTTCGAGTCTACACCCCTATTGGTGTCAAAGTCCCAGGCTTCTTTAGGGCATAACCGGGAATAACGCTAGGAGGATGATGATGATGATGATAATTGGTGTAATTATGTATCATTTCGCATTGTTTTCATCTGGTATAATAATAAATAAATAAATATTAGGGGACAATCTTATACAAATCGACCTAGTCCCACAGTAAGCTCATTAAGGCTTGTGATATGGGTACTAGACGACGATATATATAATAGATATAAATACTTAAATACATAGAAAACTTCCATGACTCAGAAACAAATATTCATGCTCATCAGTCATCACAAAAATATTTGGTATACTTAGATACCGAATAGCTAAACCTAAGTGGCAGAGTGGGCAGGGCACAGAACCGAGGCCCGTTGGGGCGGAAAGGTTCTCCAGTGGCGACCACGACTTACTGGGAGAACCTTGATCTGGACTGAAGACGTGGTAAAGGTCGCGGAAGTCTGATGGATGCGGGTGGCGCAGGACCGGTCACTTTGGCACTTTTTGGGGGAGGCCTATGTCCAGCAGTGGACCTCTTTCGGCTGATATGATGAAGATGCTACTTTCAGAAGTTGGCAAACGATTTAGGCAACCTGCAAGCAATCGAGGTTGTATAGCCGCCACTGGCACTGATAAAATATAAGTAACTACGTCACACATTCTTCTCTCACTCTTACACTAAAAGCCTTACATTGCAATTATTGACGTTAGCTTCTCAGAGGCTCTAGTATAAGTTATACCGAAACAAAACTTTACGACCGCGTTCGCGTAGAGCTGTCGAATCCCATACAAATTGAGGGTAAAACGTAAACGCGATCGTAAAGTTTTGTTTCGGTAAAACTTATACTAGAGCCTCTGGTGGATAGAGCAATCGCGGATCTGGCGAAAGCAGGCTCGAATTCTTCCTACAGGGATTAATGTTTCCCTTTCAAAAAAATGTCGAAGATTTTTTCTATAAACCTTTTTCTGATGCTTACTATTTTTGTCGCAGGAAATCCGCATTCTGGTATCGCATGGTCTTGGAGAAAAAGCCTAAAGCAGCAGAAATGGGAGTAAAGAGATATTCTAAACGAGTGTATGCGTTCACCCAGCTACCAGTGTTTCCTCCTTCTGTGTGGCAGCATTTGGGTAAGTGCATACCTATAGCAATAGGGCATATAGCAAAACTGAACTAAAGAAGAGTTTTGTCAGCAAACTGTGTCAGTCAGTAGCATTCAAAACCTTATAAGCTTTCAGCAAACCCTCAAAGCCAAACCAATGTTGAGTATTTCCATCTTTCTATTATTACGAGTAAAAAAGACAAATGCATGTTCTTCGTATCCTATACCCAATACTCGATAATTCCAATATGAATAAGCCACATATTCTTAATTATTTATACCTATACCTCATTCCATATAGCATTAGGATAATTCGTCTACGTTTCTTCGTGTATCAAAGGGAATAAATTATTGAACGATTTTTTATGATTTCGATCTAAGTGCTTTTCAAACCTAACAATATTGTTTTTTTAGGGTTCCGTAGTCAACAAGGAACCCTTATAGTTTCACCATTTCCGTCTGCGGCTTAGCTCAGTGACCCTTTACGACTAGAAAGCTGTAATTCGGCATGGGTAGAATAAAATGTAAAAAAAAAATGAATTTAGGGTACCTCGCTTCCACGTAAAGTGGGAATATATATTTTTTTTCTCATTAACCCCATGGTGTAGCATATCGTTCGATAGCTTGTTCAAAAATATTTCGACACAACCATTTTTCGACTCAATGATCAGTTGGCGTGATATTGCGTTTTAAATCCCTAAATTTTGTTGCAGTCATGTGTCGCTCCCATGCTAGCAATTTTTTTTCGCACAGTTTATGAGAAAGAAATCATGGCAGTAGTACATATAATGAATTTAAAAGGAAAACTATCACGGATAAGTAGACATAACCAGTTATTGAGTAATAGTCAACCAACTCAAAACTGTACTTGGAAATGCCAACTTTCATACAAATTCGGGCGCTGTAACCGCAACTTTTAGTTGACGCGCGCGTGTCGATGTAACAAAGACAGACATGCAACTACGGAACCCTTCACTACGCTTGGACCGACACGCACTTGGCCGGTTTATAAAATAGTTTTCTTTAATATCGCAGGAAGATCACGATTCGCATGATTTGTCTAATGGAATAGGGTAAAGGTACCTATCTCAGACGATTGACCGGACTAACTCTGACGTCAAAATCACTTACCTCAAATTCACGCTTGAATTTTTTTTTGTGGAATTTATACTACAAATTAGGTGTTTTTGGACAAAGTTACTATATCTGAGTATTATGTTTCAGAACCACCATCGGAAGAAGTCGGTGAAGTCACCAATATTGGCATGGAAGAGCTGAAGTATCACTGTTCGAAGTATACACACATTTGTAATAAGGTCAAAAACAAACTGCATTTTTAAAATGTCCTATGTATTATCAAATGATGTGCCTTATTACCATACGTACTTACAACCCGAAGTGAAACGATAAATCATTCGTAAGAAGAAACTAAGTACATTTAACAGAAAAAATAAATATAAGATTTTTACTACGATTACGTTTATTATTTATCCCTCCTATGAATGCGCGACAAGTTCAAGATCAGTGTGCGTCAAGACGGCAGGTGGAACTTGGAAATTTCAATACATATTTGGTACCTTGTGTGTACTTCTCCTGGAAACGACATATCTTTACCAATAAGTCCACCTCCCATCCTGCACGCATTGGCATGGCTGTTAGATGACGATCGTTTTTAGGGTTCCGTAGTCAGCAAGGAACCGTTATAGTTTCGCCATGTCCGTCTGTCTGTCCGTCCGTCCGTCTTCGGCTTTGCTCAGTAACCCACAACTAGAAGACTGTAATTTGGCATGGGTACCTATATAAATACACGTAAAGTGGGGATGTAATAGTACATTGTTTAACGAGGGGCGTAAGTGGAATATTGCGAACAAGAGTCTATCAGAAGCTTTTGATGACTCGAGTTTGCAATATTCTTACGCCCGTGTTATACACAATGTTTTTCATCACATTTGCGAGGAAACAAATAAATTTTAGATGAAATTAATATAAATCGTAATAAAAACTGCAACATGTCAGTTGTCTATTTTGTTGAATTTGACGTGAGGCGCGTATGGCAAAGACCCTTCGGTATGAAGCACTTTTCGAGCAAGTGTGATGAAAACTTTTTTTCATAGTTTTTTTTTTTATAAATACGTTTTTAGACATCGTATTTGATATAAAACCTCTTTGCTCTGTAACTGCCGCATGAGTGACAGATACATTTTAAGAAAAAAACCATTACGCCCGTGGGCGTAACATAGGCTATGGTAGCTCTGTATGACTGCGCATTATGAAGCCCTTTTCGAGCAAGTGTGATGAAAAAAAGTTTTCATCACACTTGCTCGACCCTCACGCCCCTCGTTAAACAATGTACTATTCTCGATAAACCCATAATGTGGGGTATCGTCGGATAGCTTGTGCAAAAATATAATGTGGTTCTTAAACCCATTTTTCAACTCAGTGACTCGTTTGCGAGATATTGGGCTTTAAAGCCCTAATTTCTGTTCGAGTCATGTGCCCCCAGCAACAAGTATCATAGATGTAGAGCATTAACCAGTAGATCTTCAACTATTTCTAAATATGGACTAGATCTTCTACTTTGCCACAATTATCACATAGATTATCATCTGTTATTTCTCATTAAGTGATAGAATTTATCACACGGTTATGTGTCCCGAGCTTAATCTTTCTTAATAGTTAGTGTTCTCCTAGTAAGCCTGGAACCATCAAACCATGGAACCCATCTGGGTCGTCCCTGCACACTGCGGTACCCTTTGCAGCAGAAGTTTCTTCTAACTTTTTTCCCAGTTGTCTTAACATACTCTTCTTACTATGGGAATTAATTCTGGTGCATAGGGTTTACATGCGAGATCAATCCCTTTGAAGTTCGGCAGTATTTTTGGTCGAAAGTCTAATTTTTTTAGCATAAAATGTGATGATTTAATGGTTATTAAAAGTGGTTTAAATTGATACCAATATTAAATATACCTATGGTTAATTTGATGGTACGATTTCAATAAGTGCTATGATACTTTCGCTTGAATCCGACGGTTGAAAGGGTGCGATTTTATTGACGCCAATGCCAAGAAAGAGGTGAGGCGATTGCCTGATTGGACTTCAAAAGAAACTATCTACATATGTAAGTAATTCTATCTTTCACCACATGGTGTACCGACTCAGACCTACAATCACCGTAATTAAATACCCAATCAATATGGCGGAAATAAACCGATACAATGTTCGTTTAACCCGAGATCAAAGAGTTACAAGTTTATTATAAGTACTCAGTTTGTTTATGGTCCCGATTCGTTACGCCGAAATGCTCTGAAATGTGTTTAACTTTGTCTTGTGAGTTTTATACCAAAGTTCCAATTTGAGTTGGTACAGACATCCTTACATTCATCCATACCTATTAAATATTATAAGTTTATGCGAAAGTAAAGTATCATTCTCACGCTGAAACTGATTAAATTTGATGAAATATGGAAGTGATTTTCAACCTGTGGGTCGCTTTTTTTTTGAGTTTCATTTGCAGCAGCCCAGCACGTCTATCAGACGGTCGCGACATACTCAGTTCTCGATTTTTCTCGCACTATACCTCTTGTTTCAAATGTTCTAATAAGAGAGAGACGGATAGTGCGAGAAAAATCGAGAACTGCCGACCTGTGGGACGCGGTTGTCGCGAATGAAAAAGGTTTAAATACCTACTCTGAAGTATGGTATGAAGCTATTTTATTTTAAGTCCCCGCAATTTTTTTAATCCGAACAAAGGTGTGGTGATTGGGGTGCCAGTTTGAATGGGAGTGCGATTAATTACGAGTTCTACGCTTTCGGACTCGCGGGGACAGATATTTATAATAAGCTGATAGTTAATTCGTAGGTATTACTTCTTTGTGAAACGCCCGAGAAGTTCACATTGGTTTGATTTACCTAGTTTACTTATGAGTAAGCATATTGCCAGTTCGTCCATGAAACGAAAACAGATTTTGCGGCCGCGATATCGCGCAAAGACGTGTTTAGTTTTTATTTAGAGTAGGTACGTACTACTACCTACTTAGGTACAGTCGACTACAAAGAGATGTATCCACATTTTCACCTTATTGCTTTATAATAAGGTCTAAAAGTGGATACATCTCTTTGTAGTCGACTGTACATGGCGGCGCGTGAAAATGTTAGATGGGCAACTCGGAACAAAGAGTTACGACAGAGTTTAGAGTAGGTAAAGGTATTTAATCGACTTGTATGGCTGCTCCGCTATACTGACAGGTACAGTCAGCGTCATATACTTAGTAGCAGCCAAGGTAGCCAAATATTTCGGTACTTGTCTTTATTACTGTAAGAATAAGGGTGTGTTACGAAATATTTGGCTACTCTGGCTGCTACTAACTATATGACGCTGACTGTACCTACCATACGTATGTAAGAGGTAGGTACAGTCAGCGTCATATAGTTAGTAGCAGCCAAGGTAGCCAAATATTTCAGTACACGTCTTTATTACTGTAAGAATAAGGGTGTGTTACGAAATATTTGGCTACTCTGGCTGCTACTAACTATATGAGGCTGACTGTACCTACCATACGTATGTAAGAGGTAGGTACAGTCAGCGTCATATAGTTAGTAGCAGCCAAGGTAGCCAAATATTTCAGTACACGTCTTTATTACTGTAAGAATAAGGGTGTGTTACGAAATATTTGGCTACTTATCGTATACAGTCAGCATCACACAGTTAGTAATCGTGTTTTTTCTACTCGGAATCGAGAGCAATTTCGAATGTAATACGAGAAAAAAAAAGTCCCAAGATTTTTTATTAGATACCGTTTCCATCCATACTAAGCTTGTATGGGTGGTAACGGAACGGAAACCCGAAAATTATATGTAACATTTTGGACAGTTTTTTTCTCCTATTAGGTTCAAAAGTGCTCTCGATTCTGAGTAGAAAAAACCCGATTATATACCTATATCAAAATAAAATATAAAGACCGGGTTGCACTCCGGGAGTGCCGGCAGAAGTGAAAACTCAATAACATTGTAACAGTTTTTCGATCAGGTCACGTGACATCTTACGGTGTCACCCTAAAAATGAATTTGGCGCAAACTTATAAACAATTATCAATTATTTAGGCGCACGGGCCGCGGGCGCGTTGTGCGTCAGCCCGGCTCGGCCGCCGCCGTCGGCGCCAAGAACAGCGGGCGGCGGCGGCGAACAAAATACCAATTTGTTTTTGCCATTGCCAAATATTTTTCAAAGCCCTATCTCTTTAGGAATAACGTCCAAATTCGAACTATTCGAATTTGCAAGAACAGCGGACGGCGGCGGCGAACAAAATACTAATTTGTTTTTGCCGTTGCCAAATATTTTTCAAAGCTCTATCTCTTTAGGAATAACGTCCAAATTCGAACTATTCGAGTTTGCTCAATAGCAAAACGGTGAAGGACTCGTGGACAAAATTACAAATTCATTTGCAGAATATGCTATAGCAATAAGTGTTGAACGGCTTTATACTCTTACGAATAGCGTTCAGTTTTGAATGAAGTCGAATCGGCTAGCAGCAAAATATAAAAGTTTGTGACCTCCTTCACATCAGACGTCACAAAAATCTGTCGCGTATTTAGCAATTTTTCTCCATCCCAAAAAGTGCTCAGCGCCGCTAAAGAAGTTTTCACTTCAAAAAAGTCGAGTGTAGGTACAACTTTCCGTAAAATGGCCCAAATAATGAAACTCTAAACAAAATGTAGAAGCAATATACAACAACACAATTAATTGTACTCTTTTAAAACACTGACACATTGACTCAGTGTATGAAAAACCCTAAAATAGACCTACTTACTCAGAATACGGCTGTTAATAACTGCCGGCGCTTCCTGTGCCCTCTTATTCCCAATATCTGTTATGAATGTTATGATCGATCATTGACTTGATGATGTACATTTTCTGCAAAATGTACAGGCGAATACGAACATGTTAATGATTGTTCAGGTAATCATCATCATCATATCAGCCGAAAAACGTCCACTGCTAGTCATAGGTATCCCCCAAAGAGTGTCTTCCATGGGGGATATACGCCATAATCGCCACGCTTGGCATGCGGGTTGGCGATCGCAGTATTTCCACCGCACTCCGGTTCTAGTTTGAGTATCTGTTTAGGTAATAGTTAAAAGAAATACCGAATTGTAGTACCACCTACTTTTCGGACAAACGGGTGGGTCTTATTCTTACGTATCTAAAAACTAGCTACGTCCATCATTTGGAAAAGTGTAAGTTTGCCAGTGTCGGTTTTTTTTTAAATTTTAATGGTAATTTTAAGGTTATTTTTTAGGGTTCCGTAGTCGACTAGGAACCCTTATATTAGTTTCGCTTTGTCTGTCCGTCCGTCCGCGGATAATCTCAGTAACCGTTAGCACTAGAAAGCTGAAATTTGGTACTAATATGTATATCAATCACGCCGATAAAGTGGTAAAATAAAAAGTAATTTATTTTATTTTATTAGGTTACCTCCCCTATACGTAACGTGGGGAGTGTTTTTTTTTTTCATTTCAACCCTAACGTGTGATATATTGTTGGATAGGTATTTAAAAATGAATAGGGGTTTGCTATAATAATTTTTTGATAATGTTAATATTTTCGGAGATAATCGCTCCAGAAGTTTAAAAAAATGTGTAACTTTTGAACCAAAAGTTTTAAAAATATGAAAAAAAACTCAAAAGTAGAACTTTATAGGAAAATTATTTTGAACTTGATAGGTTGAATAGTTTTTGAAAAAACTTACAAAAACTACGGAACCCTACATTGAGCGTGGCCCGACACGCTCTTGGCCGGTTTTTTTGGAATCTAATTATGGTTTTAAGTATAGGTACCGACCTCACTCTGCGGTGTGCTTCTTTGTAGTAAGGTACCTATAGTGCATTGTACCGCATTTATGTGCTGTTTAATCATCAAACCCTTACCACATAATATATGTTACAGGTACCTAAATGATATGCATATATTATACATAGAAGTCTGGCAAATGAAAGCGTGACCTGGACTTTTTTTAAAGTGGCAACATTATTAATCTGTCAAAGGCCCGTCAAAGTCTAGTTAGTGTATTTTGTGAACTCAATTATTTTGCATTTATAATTGCCGTAATATGGGTAAAACAATAAAAAGTAAGTAATGTGCGAAAGCTGCTACATACTATGATCAGTAAGTTCAAGCAAAAACAAGAGGAGAAAGAAGTTGTTTTCCAAGAGAAACAACAATGTTTAGATGCGATGTCGGATTTTTTAGGTTAGTAATCTTAATCCTTGTTGGCTTATTATTTTATATAATAATATTGACGATAATGATGATACTGTTTCTTATGTTTACAGATAATCTTGAAAATATTCAAGGAACCTGTAAAAAAAATATTCCTAGTATAATAGTAATACCATATGTAATTTTTGAATTTGCCGCGTTTTCTCAGGTCACGCTTTCGTTTGCCAGACTCTATCTAAATTTTAATACTGTAAAGCTTTTCTCGCCACATAACCCCGCATTGATGCGTTCAGTTTACAATCGCGCTGTTTACGCTGGGAGCCACGTGCGCTAATTATCCCTTGTTACTCAATCATATTGTGGGGCTATTTCGGCTTGTTTGGACCGCATGCCAGCTGCTGGAAGCCCACAAATACTGGTGAATTTTGGAATATGGATGTAAATTATGAGGTGAAGCTACGTATACCTACTCGCAGTTACCTCTGTGTGGCAGAAGTAGGTACCTAGTCTGTTGAACTAAATAAAAAATCCTTCCATATATAGGTATACGGATAAATGATACGGATATGTTGTACCTATGTGTGATGTGGTCTACATGTCTCGGAGAGCGAGCTTTGCTGGGCGTCTTGGTCGTTTTTAACACATTTTTAACAATTAATTAACACACTCACACACATACACACACTCATTCACACACACACGCACACACACAAACACGCACACATTCTCTTGCACTTCAATTACAGACTCCCTCAATTGTGTTCGATTCTTACTTTCATATAAGTAGACTGAATGCAGTGGAAATGAGAGCGTTAAGAAGTATGTGTGGAGCTCGTTTGAATGATAGAATAAAAAATAGTATAATAAGAGAAAAATGTGGAATAGAAGACGATGTAGTGACTAGGATTGACCAAGGTATGCTTCGGTGGTTTGGGCATGTTGAGAGGATGTGTGAAAGTAGACTGACTAAGAGGATTTACGTCCAGGAGATGGATGGAAGGGTCGGTAGGGGGCGGCCATTTTTTTTTTTTTTTTTTTAACGTTGGGGAAATGCGTTTACGCATCCCGTCCAATCCGGGGAGGCAGGACGGGTATGACGGACTAACCGAAACTGGACTACCGTCTAAAACCACCAACGACATCCGGCTCCGCCTTGTAGGGGGGGCGTCGCAGGATCGCTCTTAGGCGAGGGTATCATGACCAAATTTCAGCGATATTGTTAAAAGGCCAGGTCAGGAGTACCCGCAACCGACGAGCGTGTATGAGGAGATGTATGGATGTCATCGAAGCGAAAGAAGTATGTAAGGACCGTAGTATTTGGCGTTCCTTAGTCTCTGCCTACCCCAATGGGATACGGGCGTGAGTATATGTATGTATGTATGTATGTATGTATAAGTTGTGTATTCCTAGAACTTATTTAGAACTTAATTAAGTAATAATTAATATTAACTAATATCTTACCTTTGTTACTTACCACTACCGTACTACTCGATACCTGCGTATGGAAGAGTGGTGCCCCTTAGTAGCTATTACGTTTAAAGCCAATAATATGTGTACATGTCCTACAAATATTACTCGATTAATAGATTCCATCTATTGAAAGTAACACAATGTTAACAAATACAATATGGCAACATTTGAATGCATACCATTTAACTGGCTTACAGGGTCGTAAATAGTTACGAGCTACCATGAAACAGCTATTTGTGCGGAAGTGAATGAGCCGAAATATAATTCCTACTGTTTCGTAAAATATTGGGTCGCAGAAGGCAGATAACCTGATAAGCGCGATTATAAACCAGGTTATCACCGATTCCTACCTGATCTACCTAAACCGAAACTGAAAATGTCACTGGAAGCATGAGAAGTAGGGTTACCCTTGAAAAAAGTACTCTCTGAATGGGTCCTTTGCCTGAAAACCATTTCTCCGTAGGTACTCCGTACCCATTGTTTCATTATTATAATAAAACAAACCTAACCTAACTACCTATGCATGATTTAGGAAGAGTGGTTGGCTTCAGGAAAAAATGCCTCCGGACTATTGAAACTATATGGCAAATGAAATTACTTACCTATAACCAAGTGGGTAGGTACCTACCTAAGTACTTACTTTGGTAATTCGTGAACACGAATATTCGAAGCATCGAATAGTCAGAAATTCAGAACTGTTGCTAGATTGTCACCAGACTACACCTTCAGTGTTAAACATTTCGTAGCGCTACGCTCGTAGCCGATACAATGCGCCATACCGTATGTAGAGGAAATCGCTTACGAATAGAACGCCCACCTAGCGGGTTCCTGGCACTGAACATGTTAATTACGGATCCGTTGCATAACAATACGTTATTCCCCTCCTTTCCACCTCTTTTCAACCCCTTATCAATAACTATTAGTAGATAAGTATGAAGTAAGTAGGCAAAAGCCTTAATTCAACTTGAATCCAGTATTATTACTAACGCATGGAACAGCGAAATGCTGGAATAGTTTAATTAACAAGCGAGTTGAATGCATCTCGACGGCGCGACCCCGTTGCGGACTTCTGTTTGTGCAAGTTTGCATTTCACAAATAATAACTACCTACGTACAAAGCTATCTATACCTATAACTATACTTTAGGCAATGAGGGTTCCGTTTTAAACCTGTGATGTGGTCGCCGGCCATTGCGGGTTGGTCCCACCCACCTGTTTATCACTAAAGTGAAGTGAATAATGGTAACAGGAGGGAATGACCTGGTCCAGCAACTCCTGTCTCACTCGCATTAGTGCCCTACACGAGCCCGGGATCCGCTATGGCACCTAATCCCAAGATTTGGCCTAAACACTAGTATTACGAATGCGACTGCCATTTGACCTTCAAACCCAAAGGGAAAATAAACCGGATTAGACCGGTTTTCTCACGACGTTTTCCTTCACCGAATAGCCACTGTTAAATATCTAATGATATGTCGCACATAGGTTTTCCACTTCTGTCAGAACATAATTGTTTTATTTAGGAAACTAATAATTTTATTCCATTTAGGTCAGCTCTGGCCTAACTGGACTTCTTTATTGACAGTACAGTTATAGACCTATTACAATTTTTCTAGTCTAGTTTAGGAGTTCTACTTCAGGGCGGTTTGCTCTTTGGGCATCTAAACTCACTACCTAACAATCCTAACCTGCTACCTAGGGTTTTCCAATTCTAGGATTTTATCGAGAAAAAACACCACACGAAACTCCAAGGAATATCTCACGACAAGCTAGGACTGCTTCGGTATATCTTACCTTACTTATTATAACCACTACGCAATAACGCTAAAATTAATAAAATAAAACCCAATTAATTCAATGAATTATCACCGCAAAATAATGACACCTTCAGCCTACTGAACCCTAAAAAGTAAATCTCAGGCCGGTTTTATTAAACAGGGCGGGGAAACTAGCTCGTACCTACAGCGACATTCGTAACATAAAAGTGAATTTTTAAGACTCATTTATTGGATTATTTAACATCAAAGTACTTAAAACTACTTAAGTAGCGAATTATATAGATGGAGAAACTTGCCACGAGGTAACGTACGTAGGTACAGGTATTCTGAGGGTCCCATAGAGAAAACTAATCTAACCTAACACCAACTAGCTCGTACCTACAGCGACATTCGTAACATAAAAGTGAATTTTTAAGACTCATTTATTGGATTATTTAACATCAAAGTACTTAAAACTACTTAAGTAGCGAATTATATAGATGGAGAAACTTGCCACGAGGTAACGTACGTAGGTACAGGTATTCTGAGGGTCCCATAGAGAAAACTAATCTAACCTAACACCAACTCGTATCGAGATGCAAAATAAATACTTGTTGCGGGTCATTTACCTCAAATAATAATAATATTAATTAAGGTCAGTGCACCTCCAAAGAAAGCACCATGAAGCAAAATGTTAAAAGCAGACGACTAACAACAGCGTTTTTGGTGTTATTCATGGCTTAATAATAATTAAGTAACGTCGAAACGCTACTGAAAGCTGAAGGTGGCACTGCGGGTGCTATTAAAAAACTTTGAAAGTACCTAGTACAAGTGTTTTACGAGCACTAACATTTCAAACGATATAAATTACTGGTACTAAATCTGTGATTTAAGGAAGCTACAGCCATTTTAATGAGGATTACAAAGACATTTTAGCAGACAATATTCTCGTTTCTTCTTTTAGAAAAGTACCTAGGTAGTCATCGGGAAGAAAATGATATCGATGTTAGACTTGAAATGTGGTTGCGTGCGTGCGTGCTTGCTTGCGTGCTTCCGTGCGTACGTGCGTGCGTGCGTGATTGCTTGCATGCTTGTGTGCGTACTTGCATGCGTGCGTGCTTGCTTGCGTGCGTTCATGCGTGCGTGCGTGCGTGTGTGTGTGTGTGTCTGTGTGTGTGCGTGTGTGTGTTAAAAAACACTAGGTAAATACAGTAAGATTACGTGTAAGTAGATGGACTGATTACTTGCGTCATATTACTTAATGTAATGAATAAAATCTGACTTGTGGGTGTCTTGATTGTGACTCTTAGGGCTTGAATTGTTGTTCATCGTTCGATACTTATAGTCCCGGTTGAATCCCGATAGAATGGCGCGCGGAACGTTTGTGACAACCTGGGTGTAAATAAACAACAAAGACTAACTGTATGAAATCAGGTAGGTATGTACCTATAGGGTACACGCCAACACAGTAAGGGAAGTACTTTTTTATATCAGCGCTGTATGTAGGTAATAACGATATTAAAAATGTATGTAAGCGCCACGAAAGAACACAGCGAAGCCATCCAAGCGCCTCTTTAACAGGAAGGAGGGCAAACCGGATTTAACATGAATTGTCTGCTTACTCAACTAGGTAATTGTGTAACATATATACCTAGAACTTTTTGTATGGGTGCTTGCAGGTTATCGATACTCGGAACCGGATATGAACTTTACTCGGTACCAATTTACTCAAGTTTATTTTTTGCATTAATTTTCCAGGCCAGTGGCTAGGCAATCTTTTTCAATTCTCATCGGTTCCTGATTCTATATTGTAAAGTGAGGTGGGTACCTATTTTAGGTCCGGCTTGCACGATAATATGTGTCTCCACCACATGACTGTAGTAAACAATGATAAAATTATGTATTAACTAACTACTCTAATACAATAATACCTAATGATGAAAGCCAAGGAAAAAGATGAAGCTCGTTTATTACCAGACACAACTGGGTATCAAATCCGGTATCTACCTCTGGGTTACCCCACAGAAATTCAGTCAATGTTCCAAAGAATTAAACTTGAAAACCGAAATAGTTATTTACGATATAAGTGCCGAAAATAGTAAATTCGCAACAAGTGTTGATAAATTAAAACACGACCGAAGGGAGTGTTTTAAATTGACATGAGTTGCGAATTACCTATTCGCACGTGTATCGTACAACGTTTTACTGTACATATGGCTCTTTAAAGTTTCGACATATGCACGGAAAGTGCACTTTCCGCACTAGTGCGGGAAAGTAGCAGCATATGTACTGTAATAGTTATTTACGATACAAGTGCCGAAAATAGGAAATACGCAACGAGTGGTGATAAATTAAAACACGACCGAAGGGAGTGTTTTAAATCGACACGAGTTGCGAATTACCTATTCGCACGTGTATCGTACAACGATTTACTGTCCATATGGCTCTTTAAAGTTTCGACATATGCACGAAAAGTGCTCTTTTCCGCACTAGTGCGTGAAAGTAGCACCATATGTACTGTAAAGCTTTTTTCCTATCTCATGCTCTGAAAGTGGGTCGTTGTTGTTCTAAAAAGTGTGCAGAAAGTGATACGTTTCTGCTCTAGTGCACAAAAGTAGTGGATTCCAATTAGTCCTCGCCTTATAAGCATTATTTATTTATTTATTTTTATTTCCACACATACAAATATCATTACAGGCTGAGCCCAATGCGATAATGTAGCAAAAAAATATCTATTATAATAAAATAACTAACTATTCAATATAACAAAGAGTTACTAAGGCTACTTTTGTGAATTCACTCATCGTACAAGAGAATAGGTCTACATGCGTGGCTATGAGGTTCAGGGTGCGCATGGCGCGCGTCATCGGCGCCTCGCGCAGCAGCTTTGGTGCGCCCGAACGGCACGGCCATTATGCGGGAACTAATTCTAATAAATATCAATACTTACCCCGCTACTGACAAAGGGAAATAATTGTATTCTTACTAGTTCATGGAATTTATTTTATTAAATATAAAATGAGTTTATGTTGTAAATTCATTACTTTTATTTTAACTAAAATATTCACTAGGGTCTGTGAGTTGGTGACAAATGGAATACACCCCCACAAAAGCTTTTTTTAACTTAAAGTTGTGTATGTGAGCTAAGGCAGAAACGCATACAGCCACTCTTCAAGTAATACTAATAATAAATACAAATAGTATGAACATATTTGAATAGGCTATTTTGGTCTAACACAATTAAATTATGAAAGTATGTTATTCATATAGTTTTGTCTTTAGGAAATACGAATATAATACCATTTGGTTATAAAAACATGAGCAGTATTTTAGATTTCAAAATTAAAATCGTAGGTTTATTATCTGTATGTCACGTGACCGAATTACACCATAATTATAACCATAAGCGCGAGCGAGACAGATATTTGCCTCTTTCTTTAGGACAGGTGAGATGGAACTATTCTTTCGCCTCGGATGACGTCACGGTAATGGCGCCTGCTGTTTTTGAATTGTATACTTTGAATAAACATTTTTTTAATTTTCCGTCTGTGTTTTTTTTACTTTCCTCGTAATTGATATGGAAGGTAGAGTGTTTAACTCGGGTGAAAGTAACCCATTTCTGACTTGAACCATTAATCTCTCTCTCAATCTAAAATATCTCGTCAGAAATGGGTGCCTTTCAGCCCTTGGTTATCAATCTACTATTGGTCAACAACGTAACAATACATGCTACTTTATTCGTTAGCCAGGTGCCACTAGAAATTCAGTTCAGGACCAAGTTAATAATAAATCTTGCTCGTGTTTTCACAAAAAGTTTGCAGAATTACAGAGGCCGGCGCAATGTCGTGGTTGTTTATGCAAACAGCACGCCTGAGTACTGTTCCAGTTCAAGAATTACCTATTTGGCAGGGTTTCACAAAAAATACGTCCTATTTTACTCGGCTAAGACAACAAAGGGTTCAACGGTCCGATTTGGAATAGGGTTTTGCATAATAAGTGTGCATGTCGCGATACTATAAGTTCAAAAACGTTTTCTGTCCCTAAGACTTGTTTGTTGACATAAACTCTACACCTACAGCCCTACAAGTTGTCATAATGACAAATGTGGATATTGTGGATGGCATTAGGACACCGCGTTTCTTTGATGTCTTTGATATTATGCGATATCTCTGTGACATGACCGAGACATAACATTTAGAACCTCAAATGGAGCCCCAAGTTGGTCACACAAATCATGAGCTTTACAGCATACTCAGTCCGACCGAGCTAACTATCCAATGTCTAGTCTGCAATTTGGACCGTGAAAAACCTTGTCATAACATTGTACAGTCACCAGGTTTCTTATAGCAGATATTATCTATAACAAAGCGCGCATAATTAACTGACACGACCCTATTTCTAAGGCCGTAAGGACGTGACGATGTTTATGCAGGCTTTGTTATGGCAGATATTGAAGCTAGTGACTGTACTTATTGCAGCATAGTTTCACCAATAGCGTTCTAAACAAATATTTTTAGACCAACAATTATAATGGTTTGTCTGGTAAGCTGATACTGCCTGTATGCTATAGCCTAAGGACGCTTGAGGGCCAGAGAAGTCACTAGCGCGCTGCCGATTAACGACAGGCCCCCTATCATGGTCGGCCTTATCACGCGATAAGCGATAAGATAGAGCGCCCGTCACTGGCTGACACCGTTCGACAGAACGAGACTGGCGCTCTATCTTGTCACTTATCGCGTGATAAGGCCGACCATGTTATGGGGCCTGGACAACAGTGCAATAATGGCAATCAGAAAACTAGCCTTCCAATTTCCTGCCTGCACGGCTATCACAAGACGGCGCACGAGCTCTCGATTTTTCTCCCACTATCCGTCGCTTTCTTATTAGAAAACTTAGAAAGAGAGGTATAGTGCGAGAAAAATTGAGAGAGCTCGCGTGCCGTCTTGTGATAGCAGTGCTGGACGACCACCGCCGTGTTACCGCCCACATGTAACCTCAAATTTTTCGACTGCCCTTTAGGGGATTACTCAATTTCAGCATGGCGCGTTTGTAAAAACAATTCGAAAAGCGGATCAAATATGCATGTGTATAGGAAGAGGTTATACAAGTTTTTAATATTTACTAAGCAGAAACGTCCGCTAACGAAATTCCAAATTTCGATCAAAGTGGAAAATTTAATAATTATTATACTTCCCGGTCGTGGCGAATAATTTTTCAATTTTCCACTTTGATCCGAGTTTTTAATGTTTAGAAGTCTTCTTTCCGTTAAATAGACGAAGACGCCGTTTAGTATGGTCGTTAATCGTCTTACGGGATTAATACTACGCCAGTATCTAATAACTTTAATATGCTATTAGGCTTCCACAGGTGCAGCAACAACTATCGCACTCCCATAGAAACTTTTACTCCCTTATTCACCCTTTGAGGAATGATTTCCTTCCTAGGGTTCAGACCCTTATTTTTCCTTTCAATCGGTTTAGCGGTGACATAGTGTAGGTAAAGAGGCAACAGACTGACTGAATTTCTAATAAAGTATGGATCATGATTGTGACCTAAGTAGGTAATAGTAATTTTAATGATATCGATACATTCGTAAATTACTACACTAGGTAGGTTAGGTACAAAATAAAATAAGTTATGAAACACGCAGCTATTGAATTAACGTTTTTCAAGTGCTCGCCGAATCCATACAATGCGAAAAGTCGTGAGGGTCTGAGGAAGCCTCAGTGGACATTTGAGCCAGACGACCTCTCAGCTACTGAAAACTGAAACTGGCTACAATTAATTACATTTTCTCAAACATGCAATGAAATATTGACGTTGTGTTCTTCATAATGGGCTTCGAAGAGCCACGTTTCGGGCGGAGCGAGACGAGAGATCCGTTATGGCATTTCATACAAAATTGGAGGCCTAGGCCTGCAAGATGGCCTTTTTAGGGTTCCGTACCTC
The DNA here is from genome assembly GCA_947578815.1 of Epinotia ramella. NCBI lineage: Eukaryota > Metazoa > Arthropoda > Insecta > Lepidoptera > Tortricidae > Epinotia > Epinotia ramella. The sequence continues at coordinate 20,582,543 of OX388202.1, forward strand.
AAAAGGAAAAAACGGAACCCTTATAGTATCACTTTGTTGTCCGTCTGTCTGTCTGTCAAGACCATTTTTCTCAGGAACGCGTTGAGGTTTCAAGCTGAAATTTATACCAAATACTCAGGTCTATTGTCCCTTGGAGCTGTGAAAAAATCAAACTTAAAAGCCAACGCAATCAAAATATACAGTCGTTTATGCTGCCAATTGTAGAGTTTTCTCCCGTGAACTCAGAAACTTGAAATTGGGCACAAAGTAACATCATATAGCACAGACAAAGGAAAAATTACGAAAATTAGACATTTTTAGTAAAATCATACAAAAAAATATATTTTTAAATTTTAAACTTAATACCTTTTTCCTCCTAAACATGTGGAGGTATTAAATTGAATATCATAGCTAGGCTATAGGAACCTTTCAGATGTAGCAAAACCAAACTTTTATGTCAACGCAATCAAAATAAATAGCAATTTAAGTCGCATATTTTGAAACTGAGTACTCGCAAGAAACTCAAAACCGGGTAACTAAAGGGTACTTCCCGTTAACACAGAAACTTTAAACTTGGCACGAAGAAACTTCATATAGCACAGACAAAGGAAAAATACGAAAAGTAGACATTTTTAGTAAAATCATACAATTTTTAGGGTTCCGGAGCCAGAATGGCAAAAACGGAACCCTTATAGTTTCGCTATGTCCGTCCGTCCGTCCGTCTGTCCGCAGCTTAGCTCAGAGGCTCTTGGTACTAGAAAGCTGTAACTTATCATGAATATACATATTAGTCATGCCGACAAAGTGGTAAAATAAAATCTTGAAAAACATTTTTTTTTAGGGTACCTCCCCTACATGTAAAGTGGGGATGATTTTTTTTATTGTCGTCTACCCCATAGTGTGGGGTGTCGTTGGATAGGTCTTTTGAAAATATTGGGGGTTTGTGAAAACAATTTTTCGATTAAACGATCCGTTTGTGAAATATTAAGCCTTAAAGTGCTAATTTTTGTTAGACTCCAGTGTCCCCACCCCCTGCTAGCTAAATGGTTGTTTTGGGATATGTGAAAAAATTCATGGTAGTAGTACATATAACGAAGTTAAAAGGAAAACTATCACAGCTAAGTAGGCTTTACACGTTTACGAGTAATAGTCGACCAACTTATAAAATGTACTTCAAGAAGTAATAGTTTCGTACAAATTCTATTGTAACTTATTATTATATATAATGGTACGGAACCCTTCGTGCGCGAGTCCGACTCGCACTTGGCCGGTTTTTTTTTTTTAATTTTATTGTTACTACCTTTTTTCTCGTAAACGCGTAGAGGTATTAAATTGAAATTCATATCAAATACTCAGGTCTATAATACCTTTCAGATGTAGCAAAAGGAAATTTTATGTCCACGCAATCATAAGAAATAGCAATATAAGTCGCATAATTTAAAAGTGAGTAGGTAATCTCAAGGGTATCAAAACCTAAAGGTACTTCCCGTGAACTCAGTTTTATTTTATATCAACGCAATAAAAAGAAACAGCAATTTAAGTAATCCGCTTATTTTGGCGTTCGCAACTACTCGCAAGGGAATCAAAGCCTAAAGGATGGTTCCAGTCAACCTAGAATCTTTAAATTTGGTATGTACTTAGTAACTTCATAGCACAGATAAATGTAAAATTGCAAAACGCATAAATGTTTAGTAACACACTAACGCCGCATAATAAAAATAGTTTTCATAATTTTTAACTTACTACCCCTTTCCTTATGAACGTATAACTTAAATGCGTTTTTCGAACTTCAATGTTCAATGTGGTAATTATTCATACCTTTTTCAGTCACCATTTACAGAACTGGTTCAAATTTTTCAAATTTAACAGTTAATTAGTATTTTTGAACCGGATTTATAAAAAGATAGTGAAAAAAACTTTGTTAATAAACAACTTTGATTAAAGTAGTTTTTTATACTCGTCGACTATAATCTTTAAATTAGAACCTCGCAAACCATAACGCAATGGAATACTTATTTTATTCTGATGAAAAAGTTTATGCTCTATGGACAATCGAAATAATTGTTTCGATACGCTCTAGACAACCGAAAAAATGTGAAAATAGAACTTCGTATTTCAATAATATGTGTCCTTGTTTAAGGAGACTCGATCGTAGGGCGTTTCGGAACGTAGCAGCATCGGGTCATCTGTCAAAAATCTACTTAAACTTGCTGCTGTATCCAGGGCATAAAAAAATAAAAAAAAACTAGGTACTACTTTGTGATTGGCTAGTATTTAGAAAATCACAGCACAGTACTGCAACATTACGGACGCCGGTGGTGTGATGTGATAATTTTTCTTTTCAAAGCTAAACTTAAAAAGTTAAAATAAAAACTAAGAAAATGAGTAGTGACAGTGACGAAACATCTTTAACTCCTCAAGAAATGACTAATATGGCAGAGGAAGCCACACTTACCTTGCTACCTGAAAAGTCAAAGAGCCTTTTCAATAGTAGAACTAGACACTAGGTATTAGTACTGTTTACGATATTTAGTTTTCTTATATACTCGTATTAATGACTAAAATTATTAATTTTAATGAACTCGAACAAAAAGTATTGTTCACAATAGTGTCATAATCCAGCTTTTTAATCTCGTACCTTACTTAGGCCACTCAGCAAGCTTCGTGGCCTAAACACGTTACTCGACTAAAAAGCTCTCTATTATAACACGATTGTGAAAAATACTATTTCCAGGCTGCTGCAAATCTAGTGTAGGTATTTCAGTTATATCATAAAATAAATGATGTGGTAATATATATATATATTTTTAGGATTACTAAATTGATAAAGTGACCTTGTTTAAATTAATCTTAATCGGCGCTCATAGTACCAGTGGAACACAATTAACATTGTAAGGGAAGAAGCGCTGCTTATCCTGAAGTACAGGGCTTTACCTATTCAGGGAGCAGAATCCTAAGGATATTTCTGTAAATAATGTTACTGTGAAAGATGTTTGTAATAAATAAATAAATAAATATTAGGAGAGAATCTTACACAAAGCGACCTAGTCCCAAACTAAGCAAGGCTTGTACTTACTATGGGTACAGTCAGCATCACATAGTTAGTAGCAGCCAAAGTAGCCAAATATATCGTAACACTTCCTTACTCCTGTAGTAATAAAGACGTGCTCCGATATGATGCTGACTGTACTAGACGACGATAAACATACTTATTTATAAAGATACTAGCTGTTGCCCGCGACTTTTTCCGCGTAGAACTTGTTACTGTCTTAGAAAAAATATTGCTATTATATTAGTTATTGTAGGCGGAACCTTAATAATCGCCGACCCAAACAAAGTTCTACCATCTTACGGGATGATTTCAGGGATAAAAACTATCATAGATCCTTCCAAGGGTCTCAAATTATCTGTACGGAAAATTTCATCTAAATCCGTTCAGGGATTAAGCGTATAAGGTAACAGTGCGATGAGTTCATTAGTTTCAATTGCTAAATTTAAATTGAAAACTCCGTTTTTATAAATGTTAATATTTTAAGAATCATCAACAGACTTTTCTGCTTAATTGTATATTTTTTCATAATGTATTAAGAAAGCTACATTACTGGAAATGTTTGCCTAAAGTTTACTTATCTAATGCTAAAAGACGTAGAACTTTCCATCTCCATCCGCCGTCCCCATTTAACGGTGTTACAGAATAAATTATTTTGATTATCCAAAATAAACCTTTTAAATTAACAAAATAATCCGCAGGTTAAATGAAACACTACCTTCTTTTCGGTTCTGGGAGCATCGCAGTTCTAACCTAACCTTAATTTCTGGTAGCTGTTTGGTTCTGTAAGGGTCGTTGTTCTAACTTAACGTAACCTACTTTTCTGCTAGCAGTCGGATTATGTATTTTGGCTTACCATATAGTATACATATACTATAGACCTAAGAATTCCTTAACTTCGAAATTTACTTGTTCCTCATACATACTTCCAACCTTTTTTAACCTCTTTACAGGATGGATTTTAAGAAACGTTGTAATTAGTTTCCTCGTCTTTAACCGAAGTTACAGATCCCTTACTTTAAAATTGTCTTGTTCCCCGTACAAACATCTAACTTCTTTTAGCTCATTTTAGGGGATGAATGTTTTTAACTCCCTTATGAAATCAATTTCAAGCAGTCTAAATTGTCTTTTCTCCATACAAACTTTGAACCCCCTTTAACCCCATAGGGGATGAATTTCAAAAAACCCTGAAATCAGTTTAGTAGTCTTTTAACATACAGGCTAAGACCGAAGTTACAAATCTCTTACTATAACATTATCTTGGTCTCCATCCCTTGAATTTCTTTTCATAGAAATCTTTATAAAGCATTTTAAGTATCCAGCTCAATAAAGAGTGTTGCACATCCAAACCTTGCACTCCTTTTTTTAACCCCCTTAGGGATAGAATTTTCTAAAACGATGGAAGTAGTTTTTTATATTTTAATAAGTAATCTTTCTACAAAGTTTCAAGTATCTAGCTAAAAAAAAAGTGTTTTCCATACAAACATTGCCCCTATTTAACCCGCTTTGGGGTGGAATATTCTAAAACATTGAAAGTCCATTTTTTTTGTATTCTAATAAGTTATCTTTCTACAAATTTTGAAGTCTCTAGCTCAAAAACTAAAGTTTCCCCGATATAAACTTTGCACCCCTATGTCACTCCCTTAGGGGTTAATTTTTTTATGTCGTTGAAATTATTTTTTTCTGTATTTTAATAAGTACTCTTTCTACAAAATTTTAAGGCTTTAGCTAAAAAGCAAAGTTTCCCCATACAAACTTTTCACCATTCTTTAACCCCCTTAGGGGTGAAATTTTCTAGAACGCAGAAATTACTTTTTTTGTATTCTAATATGTAATCTTTTTAGAAAGTTTCAAGTCTCTAGTTCTAAAAATAATGTTTTTCCCATACAAACATTGCCCCCTTATGTAACCCTCTTAGAAGTGATTTTTTCTAAAACGCTGAAAGTACTTTTTGTGTTTTTTAATAAGTAAGATTTCTACAAAGTTTCAAGTCTGTAGCTCAAAAAAAAAAGTTTCCCCCATACAAACTTTGCACCCCTTTTTAACCCCCTTTGAGATGGAATTTCCAAAAATCCCTTCTTATCCCTAGCCTACGTTATAAATGTAACCAACTGTGCAAAAATCAACTCTCTAACATTAGTAGTTTCGGCTGTGCGTTCATGAGTCAGTCAGTCAGCACTTCTTCTTTTATATATATAGATAAATACTTAAATACATAGAAAACATCCATGACTCGGGAACAAATATTCGTGCTCATGACACAAATTAATGCCCTTACCGGGATTCGAACCCAGGACCTCTTGCTTCGTAGGCAGGGTCACTACCAACTATAGGCTAAAGCGGTCGTCGAATTGATGAGTGAGTGTTTGTTTTCCATTCTTTTGGTAAACAAAAAAAAATGTACAACATGAATGCAATTTTACTAGCAATTCAAATCGTTCTTGATGTTTAAATATTTCATACACGCCATTGCAAAATGTATGGAACTGTTACTTTGCATATGCCTACAGCACCTTCAGTGAATCTATTATTTGGCAGTCTTTATCAGTTTAGGTAACTAGTCTCTGCTTTTGCAAACGACCAACGAGGCATAGATAAAATAGATCATCCTTTTGAGGCAAATATTTACAGTGCGGTAATCTGTAAAACGTGCGTACTTTACAAGGTGTCATAAACAATTAGTGTTCGTAGAATCCATAGAAGGCGAATGTCGCGCAGGACGACGGAAGCCAAGTGATCGCATGAGTCAGACGGACGGCGAGTGACCTCTCTTCCCGAGTCGTAAGGGCATTGGGTTGAACCGTCCCGAAGATTGAATGAATGTTATGCATTTATTTGTACCAAAAGGCCACTTGGTTTGGCCGGACTTAACCAAATTGGAATAAGGATTTTAGGCCTAAGGATTACTTCATGTATGTGTGTGTGGGTATGAACCAGTCCATACTGTATATAATACTATACTATATCCGTACTCATATTATAAATGCGAAAGTGTGTCTGTCTGTCTATACTCTTCACGCTTAGACCGCTGAACCGAGTCAGATGAAATTGGGTATAGAGATAGTTTAAGTCCCCCCGGGAAAGGATATACGAGTAGGATAGTTTTTATCCCGGAGATCATCCCCTAAGCTAGTATTTAAATACTAATACCTTGTAACCTGTGTTTAACAAAATAAATAAATTGAATTGAATTGAATAAATCTAAAAATGAGAGTAACTAAAGGAAACTCATTCGATTTAAACCATAGTTTTTCTTTAGGTATAAGTGTGTTGAGCAAAATCTGCTTTTCAAACTGTCGTTTTGTAACAAACAAGGTAATCACTAGCTAGAAGATTAACCAACACTGATATAGCTTCTAATCTCTTACCTTGACATGCTAAACTATGTTAGACCCTGCGAAAACCGAACAAGATCCATCGAATCAAGCAGACAACAACAAATTAGATTAGTGTTAGAAATTAAAAGGCCCTCAATTAATCAGGAACCGGGCGTCGCCACTTGAGAGTCACCTACGACCCTCCTAATTGGCCTCAGTCAGAGTGGATAATAGCAGTATACTGACGAGGGCAGGAAATGCGCATGCGTCGGCGCCACAGTGCAAATAGACGCGCACAATGTCCATTAACCAGACAAACACAAATTTCAAACGTTTACCGAGATGAATTTAAGAAAAACACAAATATACTTACTACATTTGATTAAAATCTTGATCTATCGGCAATTTGCGGTTTTCTATTAAATTATTTATATTATTTTGAATTATTTATATATAGGGAAATACTACAATTTCATGAGAATAAATGTACACTGGATTATGATTTTCAGTTAATATCAAACCGGAATGTGTAAACTAATTTAGATTTTGCAATTTTGTTTTGTTTACATTAACTTAGTGACATATAGTTTGTTAACCTTTTATATATAATTTTAAATTATTATTGTGTAAGATTATTATTATTTTATTGTAAATTACCGTTTGACGTGTAAAAGTGCCCTTGTGGCCTATTTGCAGAATATAAAAAAAATACCTATGGTCATTTCATGGAATTAACCTTATTCTTATTAGGGCGAATCTGACATCTACCCAAAGTTATTAAAGAATATAACGGAATTATAATAATAACTTAGTAGGTTAAGAAGAATTAAGATTAGAATTTATTATTAATTCTTAAGAATAGAAAATCTTCATCATACAATAAATTAAACTGAAGCACCATCACATTACAACTTGATTTGATTTGATTTGAGTTGTAATGTAAAACGTAGGAATTTGTGATGCGTACGTTAAGTTTTGTAATCTAGTTCTGGACTGAACCTCCCCAAACTGCACTAGGTATTTAAACATATAATGTAATAATAATAGATAATTAGTTTGTTCTCTCAATCAAGTTTAAGTAGTTGTACCACACCGGCCATAGTAGCTGGTCAGGCAGGTGGGTTATACGCAGACTGAAAATAAGAGCCTAATTTTGGTCTTTGAAGTATTTCCCCAAGTCACTTAAGTTCATCGTATAATTAAAAACGTTCATATGTAATGCAACCCGTTACTAGGCAAGGGAAGGCAGTCTGCTGCTAACTGCGGGCCTAATCACTACCCGCTGTGACATTTACTTATATATTTTACCGTGCTTTTCCGAAATATGCCATAAGTCTTCATGATACTACATGGTTTCCTTCCTGACTGAACCCCGTATAGTCTACAAAGTGGTAGTAAATGCTAATTCATTCTCCATAGCAATACATAAAAATTGTTAAATTAAGTCTGGATGCCACACGCCGTGTCCCGCTACAGCGACTCCGATGACTCGCAAAAGCAAACTTCGCTTTAAAGATGCGGTTACACGTTACGCAATGAAGTTGTCCAGCTTGGTTATAGGTATAGGTCCCTGTGGTCTTCTCACAAACCCCCTTGAGGGCTCGGAGGGGCCTTCCGCGGCTTTGCCGCTTTTGGCGGGATCGGGCGCCGTCCGCAACAACGGACGGGTATCTATGGTGGGCGCAATGCCCGTCTGGTCCGGTGGGGTCGTCTGCTTCGTCCGTCAGCGCGGTCAAGCCCTGCCGGGTGGGACTCCGTTAGGAGAGGCCCAGCGAGCGACCTGCGAGCCGACGGCACTGCAGGAACATCCTTTTGTCGAATTCAGGTGGCGGCGGGTGGATCCGGGCGGATCAGATCCCGCGGTAAAGCCCTCTTGTCAGGCGGTCTGGAGTGGTAGGGAGCTATGTCCTGCAAGTGTGTCAGGCGCGAGCCATCTGCCCGCGAGAACATAGCTCTGGCCAGTCTGGTGATGAAATCGTCCAGATGTTCGATCTTCAGGTCACGGTGGAGTACGCGGTTGCTGACGTAATGGTGCACGCCGGTTGCGGTGCGGAGCGCTAGCGACTGCTGTGCGCGGAGTCGCCGCTTTTTGCACTCTCCCACCAGCGCGTACCACGCGGGGGCTGCATAGGTGAGCCGTGACCTGATGTAGCCGTTGTAGATGCCAATCTTGGCGGTTAAAGGGAGGGATGACTTCATCACCGGGCCGAGTAGGATCCGGGCTGTTCTGGCACTGTTGACGGTGTTGTTGACGTGGGCGGACATGTTAAGTTGCCAGTCGATGGTGACGCCCAGGTACTTAACAGTCCGCAGCCACGGCAACGGTTGTCTCAGGAGGCGGAGTTCTGGTGGCTGGTTTCTCTTCGGACTGAGGGTGATGGCCTGGGTCTTCGCCATGTTCACCTTCAGTCGCCAGCGGTCTAGCCAGCTTGGGAGCTCGTCCAAGGTGCGCTGGATTTTGACGGCTGCATGCGGGAGCTTGTACGACGTCGCGATGCACGCGGCGTCGTCGGCGTTATAGGGCGAGTGTGGCCCCCTCTTCCACTGGGATGTCGTCGGTGTACCGCGCGTACAGGGCCGGCGACAAACAGCTTCCCTGGGGGCTCCGGCTGCGATGGGTTTCCTCGCCGAGAGCTTGCCTTCTACCACGGCTTGGAAGCTGCGATCGGCGAGGAAGCTGGCTATGGTGTGCACGAGCCGTCGTGGCGCCGTGCTGGTTTTCAGCTTATGGACTAGGCCTGAGTGCCAGACCCGGTCAAAAGCCTTTCCATGTCCAGGAGCACCGCCACCGCGTGCTCCTTTTTGTTCCGCGCCGCCGCCGCGGTGTGGAGGATCCTGGTGACCTGCAGCGTTGTGGAGTGTTCCGCCCTGAAGCCGAACTGTTCCACTCGGGGCTCGATGTGTGGTGTCAATGTTCTTCCCCGGCTTGGGCAGCAGTATGACTTTCCCCAGCTTCCAGCAGCTGAGCAAGTGGCAGGTTCTCGCGATCCCATTGAAGAGACGCGTCAGCGTCGCGATGGCTCACGGGGGCAGGTGACGCAGTGCCTCATTTGGGATCGCGTCTGGTCCTGGGGCCTTGCGGAGCTGGGTCTTCCGCACTGCCCGTTGGATCTGGCCGGGGGAGAAGATGATGGGGTCCTCTTCTGGCGGCGGCGTGGCCTCGAGATACCCCTCGATAGGTATAGGTGTAGGAAGGCTTTGCTCGAATCTTCCGGATGTGTCGTTTAGCGTCCAGGTCTTCTAGGCGCCGCTGGTCATATTGGTCCTTTTTTGTGAACAGAAGAGCGCCATTCAGAACGACGTCGCGCACTTTCCTCCCAGCGATCACACGACGGCATACCGCAGGCGGTCAGGTGGCGTTTGAGGACGTCTTTATTTCGCGGGTACTGACCCTCCTGTCTTCGTTTTCCACGAGAGAGTTCCGAGTAGAACACTGCTTTGGGCAGACTTTTATCGTCCATCCGCACGACGTGGCCACAACATCTCAACAGTCTTATCACAATAATTATAAAGTTCAATTTTGCAATGCCAATGTTTTCTTCAATACGAGATTGCGTAATGTTTTCCGTGTCGCCAGTGAGATGCACCACGTAATCGGAAGATTCTCTTTAGATTGTACGTATTCCAGCATCATAACACACCCTTTCCGGCGGCAAAAGCGATTATCTGTGTAGAAACCAAACATGTGATCTATGGCAAAGGCGATAAGGTTGATTTTTCTCGAGTTTCGAAAGGGTACGTGCTATGTTTAGTAATCGAGACATGCGTTGTTCAACTTATGCAAGTGAGGGGGGCAATGGCAATCTCGTGTGCATACATTTCTGGATGAGTCCACTCGTCATAATTCATAGTGTTTGGTGGTAGTATATATATGTAATTTTAAGAATGCAAAAGTGTGTAACTGCGAACTTTCTTTGTATAAAACCTTGTTTCTGAGATGAGTCCGGTTCACTTAGATTTTTTGTGCTTTTCAATTGAATTGGCCTTTCAATTCACATTGTACTGCACCTTTTTATAATTATGTTATAAGAGCACCAGAAATCACACCTACCCTTACTACCTATTGTAGTACTAACGTATATTCTCAGTTACTTACAGCCTTTTCCGAAACCAATTTGATGGAAATATGTGTAGGTACGTCTTTAAAAATGGGGGGAAACTAATATGTGTAAAAAAAAAAAAACAATATTCCTATCCTTTTATTCTGTTGATGACTGATGACTTTATGAAAATGACATAATGTTGGCCGTTGGCCTTTTAATACCTAGACCGAATGTTCGTACGCTTGTACGAACGTCAGCGGCGCTACCACGAACTTCGAAAGTCGAAGTTCGTAATACATGCATCCCTGTCACTCGATTAAGGGAGTGCGATAGAGATGGAAATACCCGAACTTCGACTTTCGAAGTTCGTGGTAGCGCCGCAGGTATCTAAATGTCATTTTTTGTACGGGAAAATGACAGCCGAGTTGTACGTTTGAAAAGTAACTTAATTATACCCATCAGGACTCAGCTCTGCCTCGAATGGTATGCAACCAAATCCTTACATCCAATAGGTAATCATATTTTTCACGGACGTTTTCCACGTTGGAGGTTCTACTAATTCCGCGAACCGGCGACTTCCGTTACAAGTGTGGCTTCAGCTAACTCGATTTGCGAGCTATACCTAACAAAAATTGGTATGGTTTCAGCCGCAGGTTTACCGTGGGGCAGGTCACGTTACGTACTCAAGTATACCCTTACAACTGCTAAAATGACTGACTTACGTGCAAAAATTATCGTTATACATACAATTCGGTAATCAACATCAGCTTTTAGGGTGAGTATGAGTACCCACCAGAACTGTGTGACGTAGCGGAGCGGTGTGCTAGGAAAAAAAACAGCAATAGCATTGTTAGCCTCGCTCACGCGTCCGCATTCCTATTGGTGCATTTTTAGTCGCACACTGCTCTAACGTATCTCTTGTATCATACCTAACATCGCCAACTTTATAAATACCTATCTTAATATTCGAAATCACTGTTTTCTTGCCTATCGGTGATTTTGAAACATTTTCTTATACAAGTTTACCGGTTAAAATCTTCTGACTGCGGCAGAAGTCCGCAAAAGATATCGGGAAACTGTCAGAGGTAACTTATGCCTTTATTCGACGTTCTATTAAGAGCTGAAAACTCGAATCAACTTAATCTGAACTGGAAAACTGCTCGGGACTTTATTCAAATAATATTCGATTTCTAGCAAAGAATTGAAGAAAATTATGAGAACTCGAAGTGCGGAGTCATGGAAATTACCACCAATGAAAAGACACTGTCCTACGCCAAGGTAAGTAGGATGAAGATGTTTCAAAACCTGCAGGTCCAAACTTAAGGCCCAACATTAAGACAATCATACCCATTAGATGAGCACCCGATGCTAGCTCAATGCTTATACACGGCAGCACGGCACGGAGAGGTCATTTCATAACAAATTTTCCATAGCAAGAGTTTCATCTGGAAGCTGATAATTTCGCTTTCATTTAATTTCATTTCATTTATTCCTTGATAAAACGTAGTTTTACATGTCATTTTTTGTCAAGATCTTAAATAACATTTATAGGTACATAATATTACAACATTTAGGCTTTATTATGCTTTAGCACAAAGCGTGAGTGCACCAACCAGTACATTTCCATTCTAATCCCAATACTTACCTGAGTAGCACGTTCCAGATCAGGAAACCTTGCTACTAAATGGCATTTCTAATTAAATCTACAACTGCAGTTACTACTAACTTACTACTTATGTGTTCGGATATTAGGTAACATTTTGTTAACATTACTGAATACCTCTATACAAAGGCAACGACGACGTTTACCGGCAACCAATTCACGAGGCAGGAACTATCGATTTCCAAGTGAAAACTTAAGTTAAGTAGGCAACTTTGAAGGTTTTGCTGAAATTGGTAGGCAACGAGCTTCGGGCACTTTAAAACGTTAACTTAACGATATAATAGCAAAGTTGGAAACTTTGCCGCTATTTTGCAACTAACAAAATCCATTGAAATCTCATGCCAATTCCATTCCGATATCATTGCATCGCGACTACACACACTTGGCTTGGCTCATGCGCTTAAGCAAGAAAGAGTACGTGAAACCAGACAATTTAGGTATAATTTCATTACGCAAAAACGTGTTTCAGAGATGGGGTCCTGTATAGTGCTGAAGTACAATATGGTAGCATACAATATAATGACCAAACGTAAACGAAGGTATCGTTTCGTTGTATTTCATATTTAACGTTTGCTCCATTGAGTTTTAAATTTTTATAAACGTAGACTCTTTTTTCATGGTTTTACTAATTTAATGAAGTTTCAAGCAGAATACGCTATTTGAGTGATAGTCAAAGTTAGTTGACACCTAAATGACCCAACAGTTAAAGACCTTGACCGTACATAAATATATGAATTTCAATGCCTGCTTAGTTAGCGGAAAAACTAAAATATGCGTATTTTTGAGCCTTAGTTTACCCGTGAGAACCCATAAGTATAATACTTTGATTTTTTTAATGTAAGCATGGAGACAAATTAAAGTTGCAAAAATGTTTATGTTACATTTAATAATTATAAAATGCTTTGATTTTGTTGAGATCTAAACAAACCTTTACATTTACAATTTTCCTCGCGGTGGTAAGGTGAAAAGTTGTGTGTTTCGCTCGGCAGCAAAGTTGTTTGACGTCTGGTGCCTTGAAAGCCTCGCTATGCTCAGGATAGTACTTTTCAACCATGAGCGAAGCGAAGCTTACAATCATTCGCTAGCTTGGCTTTCAATACAAGCCTTGGCGCCAAACAACAACTTTGCAGCTTTGCATAACAAACAACATTTTTTTCGACTGCGGCAGAAAGAGGGATACGTCGTACCTATTTAGTTCTAGGATTCCACAAAACGTCTTGATAAGGAAGAAGTTATGTTCAAAGCAGCTTTCACATAAAATTTACTAGGGGTTGAAAGTTAACAAGTGCAGAGTTAAGTTGTGCAGCCAGGCAGCCACAAGTTTCCTGTTTTGGGCTTTATCCCTGGGGAAGCATTTTGTTTTTGTTAACCGTTCTTGACATCGTGAAGTGTCGTTGTTCTAATAAATAACACAAAATTTACCAAATTCACATTACTTAAGTATCTTTTTGTCTTCATGCATCACTCTTTTTTGGTTTTTTGGCTGTGATATAAATTATATCAATGTGTAGAAGAAAGTGACAGACGAAGAGAAGTTATATTACATCGACTCTTAGTTAAAGGGTTAAGAAGAAGCGAATTAATAGCGAAATATTTAGTTATTAATAATTTACTATGTTATAATCTTACAATATAATTCATTTCAATAGCAAAATGATGTATTTTCTCAATATAATATTACCCATTGAGTTTACCTTCTGAAATATATAATTTACTGTCGAGTGGTTTTCCTTGATTGCCTGCTCGTTACTCCAGGCCTGATTCGGCGTCTTCCAAACTCGAGGGGAAGCCATCAACGGATTTCCATTTTAATAACTGAACCAACTTGGGGGTCCCGATTTTGGAACGCGTTTTTGACATAATTGACATCGCGTCGATTCATACACTCCCTCTTGCGCAAGCACGTAGCCACGTGTGTGTGAAAGGGATGCATCGACATGGCGCATGGACACGGTTATCAAATTAAATTGAATTTTTAAGGCAAATTTAGACCCTGATAATCCGTTGTTTATTGATAATACATAGCATGAACGAAATATTCACATAAGTACATAAATTGATTGGGAACGCCTAAGGCCTAAATTATTTTGAACTTGATAGGTTGAATAGTTTTTGAAAAAAATTACAAAAACTACGGAACCCTACACTGAGCGTGGCCCTACACGCTCTTGGCCGGTTTTTATATTACATCATTGACTGAACCGATTTCGGAAATTCTTTCACCTGTGTGTAGACTGGATATTCCAGATGGTTTAAGGCTATATCTTACCCCGCGGTTTTGCCTGCGTTCTTTGTTATACGCGGGCGACGCTGCGAGGCCACTAGTAATACATAAAAATGCACGAGTTTTCCGCCGCGCATGCATGTTTTATTTTATTTTAGTGACTTGTATAAAAATGCGATTTTATGTTACAATTGAGCCACAAAAAGAAGAGCTACATCAGTGGTTGAGATGAGAACGAATGGGGTACTAACAGCAACACGCTACACCGACCATTACTAGACCTTAATACGTTGCAATAAGATTCACGAATGATCAGTTAATTGTGTCGTCGATGGAACAAATGACTGCTGCGAATACCTTACACCTGAATACCTGCGAGCATGTACATACATTATATAGCACGACTAATTTGGTGGCGGCATTACTTTTTACGTACTTCGGCGCTTGTTTTTATCCGGGACCTTTAATTATTGCTTCTGCCCTCTTTTATGTTGCTGTTGGACTGGTGTACCTACTATACGAAACAGTTGATTAAATATATATAAGTGAAATTAAAATGGAAGTGAAATAAAATTGCGTAATCACACTATAAATCTAGTCTATACCCACAGTGGTTTATAGAAATTATAAACAGCACATATTTAAACTGAATTTTTAATTTTAATATTCTATGTTAAAAAAATATAAATGAAGATTGATTTAGTTAGGGCTACGTAGAAAAATGTTCCGTATGTAAGTAGGACGAATTTGTATAACAAGTTGATTGATTTTGTATGAAAAATATACGATACGAGGAAAATCTTTCTGCCTAGCTCTACCTCTACCTACGCTAAAGCGGCGAGGCGTCCAGAGAAGCCGTCTCCTTCTAGCTCACTATATAAATAAATAATAATAATAAATAAATATTAGGGGACAATCTTACACAAATCGACCTAGTCCCATAGTAAGCTCAGTAAGGCTTGTGTTATGAGTACTAGACGACGATATATATAATAGGGTTCACTAATGTTTGACCAAATAACTTTTGGCCTAATGTTTCATTTGACAAAAGTTTTATTTGACCTAATTCTTTATAGGATTATTATAAAACAAACCTAACCTAACCTTCTATTTGATGATATTCAAAGAATACCCGAAAATACCACTGTTTTGACGAAAAATGCATTAGGTCAAATGAAACATTTGTCAAATGACACATTTGGCTAAAAGTTTTTTGGTCAAGAGACAGGCCCCCATATAATAGATATAAATACTTAAATACATAGAAAAACTTCCATGACTCAGAAACAAATATTCATGCTCATCACCCAAATATTGGCCCTTACCGGGATTCGAACCCAGGACCTTCAGCTTCGTAGGCAGCGTCACTACCCACTAGGCTAACCGGTCGCCATATATGTGTTAAGAATATCCAACAATATCTGCACCAATGTCAACCAATCATGCGCTGCGGTTTATGCACCGATAGAGGAAGGTACTTGACGCTACGCCACTGGCACATTTTTTTCCAGGCACAAAATTATTAAGCAATGTACAGTTCGCTGCAGAGAATCTTAACCTCCTAACTTAATCGTAAACATCTATGACTGACTGTACATTCAATATTATTAACAGATGACCTAATAATATTGAGTACTTACCTACCAGACAGACCTCATGATTAAGCATCAACTGCTATACCCAGACTAGAATATCAAAATGTGTAACCATACGAGTAGAAATTTTAAATGAAATGTATAAACACTAAAATCTACGTGCACATTACTACTTGGTTGTCATTATATAGTAGATGAAATTTAATAAACACGCGCGCAATTCAATGACAACGTCATCCCACCGCTGAAATAACCCAAACAAATCGTACGTACCAGAAATAAAAAGAAAATATTGACACTCAATACAACACAACTCCAAATTAATAAACAAATTACACACTTAATGAGTTTTATTTCCGTAGACAATGAGGTCTAAATTCCCGTAACCCAGTTCGGGTGCCCAGGCCTGGATCCGGAGCTGCCCGTAGTTTTCCAGCGCAGCACACTGTGTTCAAATTTCCCTTACAAATTTTACGTGATTGGCCTGCGAAGGAACAGTACTACCTATGATTGTTTCCCAGCTATTGTTTCTCAATGAGATCGTAATCTCACGATTGAGTAAAAGTTATGTGAGGCGTTTGGAGCAAGCGTGCTCAATAGCAAAAAAACAAAACAAAAGACGATTTGTTTTTTAGTGAATGTCAAAACGTCGTGCTTTTCCGTTTTCGCAAAAGTTCTCGTGTTCGCTCTGTGCCGAAGTTGGAAATGGCCGGGCTGGGGTGCGTAGCGGGGAGCGCAGGCTCCAGGGCCGTCCGTAGCTTACATAACGCGGGGAAAGCGGATGTACAACCCCGGCTATTTGCCTTCTCGCTCGCACAGCGTAAAGGCACGTGCTGATTGGCAAGAGTTTCCCTTTCACCAATTTTAGCCAATGTTTCGAGTTTTGCTCGTTCTTTTTAAATACTTGAACTTTGAACATCAATAAATTGCTTTTTTTTACTTAACTGGTAGAATAATAATTAACCAGGAAGCAAGCAACCAGGGTCCATTATTATATTTATTATACTATAAGTATATCAGTTTATAAGATGTTGATTGTTTTTAAAGTTAATGTCTTCCCTTACAAATTAGGTAAGTACATATTTTATGTAAAAGAAAGTAATACATGTTATTAATCAAAGTTTCTGCCTTTTTGTCCGTAAATAATCTTTTCACTTCTCGTGCTTGTAAAGTTCACTTTTGTGCTGTATGTACGAAATGCCACTGTTATGCTCTAGTGGAAAAGTATTTTGTTAAAACAAGATAATCGGGCCTAGCATCCACACGCACAATAAAACTTCGTAGAATATACTTGTTATTTTATTTGATCTGCTTTCATCAATTTCACACCCGTGTTTTCTATTACTAAATAAATAAAACTAGTTAAAATTGAAGTCTCAACTAAAGTATCGAACCGTTAAATGACTTGTCAGTATGAAGTCTAAAATCACGTATCGAAAAGTAAACATAAAAACTTTAAAAAGTGAAGTGGCGGGAATGAGCTCTTATTTTATTCAATTTCGCAAATATTTGTTATTTTCTCGCAATCGAAGTGAAAAGCAGTGTGTATAACTCGGACATAAATGAGCCATTTTATACCTCGCTCGGCTTAACTATCCACCCTCGCCGGTAGCTCGGGTGGATATAAACCTCTCGGGTGAAATACCTCGTTTTATGCACTTGTTGTACAATCTACTATTATTGACTGTTAAGCCGGTATCGATAAGTAAACATCTGCCATCATCGAATTAAAAAAAGACTTTCCTAAAATTGGTTGTTTTTGGACAGGTTCAAAGGTTGCTTCAAGAAGTTCTAGATTCTCAATTAAATTAAATTAAAAAGACAATCGCAAGAACCAATCAACGCGCAGCCTTACCTTCGCTCGCACATGTGCCGATCGTGCTGACATTTACGTAGTGCGCCCCGTGCCGTCGCGTAGCGCGTACCGAACGCTCCCGAGGAAAACCGAGCGAACAAAAAAACGTTCCAATTTCAAATGTTGCAAAATTCGCAATCGAATTAAGGTGCCTATTCTACGATCGAATTTCAGTGATTTTGTTTTTTACTTAATTGTGTGTTCGGCCAGAGACGAAAGCGAGCGCTTTCCCTGGGGATATTGCTATAGCAACGAATGACGTCAAGTTCAGGGGCGGTTGGTGCATTTTCGTTCAATACAAGTTTCTGAGGTTTTCATGCGACGAACCACGGATTTAAGGTAATTCGAATATGATAAAACTTATGTACTTGTGGACAACTTTTGTTATTTATTTCTTAATTTAACATTATATAAGCGACATATAATTAAGGCTAATATAAACTTGTATTTAGTCAAGATAACATTGAACGTTTTTATGTCGTGAGGAATTTAATATCGTATTTATTAGGGGTTGCCTGGCCCATTTCGCTCGGGAAATTTATTAGGCCTAAACATACGGGTCGCAGCATATTGATGCGATGAAACAGATTTTCAGCTATATTCTTGGAGAAAACTCAACTTAGGTACAGTCAGGAGAAGATGTAGCTGTCGTAGCTACGCGGCCCTACTCAAAATCTACATAGAGAGTCTAATGTCAAGGGACGAAGGATGTGTAGATCATTTTAAGCGTGTTGTTGTTTTCCTGAGCTACTTCTGATGGTGATTGTTTTAGACTTAACCACATTATAATGCTTAGTTGAATGTATAAAAATAAAAAATAAAGTTATTAAGTTATGCTGGGATCTGAAAATTGTAATACTACAGAAGTTTTTTTAGTTACTAATTTAGTTTAAAGCCTATATATACAAATGGCTGATTAAAAACCAAAGTTACAATACTTGAATACTTATTGGGTAGGTATTTGGCTGCAAAAACACATTAAACTGAAAGATTTCACGAAAACTTAAACCCTCCGTTTCAAATGGTATTATATAGATAAATAAATATTCAAATACATTTTAGGTTGTCCCCTCAATTGCTTTTCTGATATATGTCAACCAAATGTTATAGGTTTTTGCATTACGTGACGGTTATTATATAGGGCTAACTTCACTACACTACATATAATTATATCGAAGCACGTCTTGAAACTACAATAGTCATGCCTACATCTAATACATTTAGATAATCTCTTAAGATTGAACCCTTTGTGATCGAACTTAACCTACGTGCCGAGGATTCTGGTATCAAACTGTATATCAATGGGCAAGCCAGAGCAAATGCACTCTAAGATGACGTGGGGCAAGATGAAAATGGGGAAAAGAGAGAGAGGTTGCTCAAGAGATGGGATTTTAGGTATACGTTTTCACTTGGATCTAAAACCCTGTTCATTTTACCCCACCTCACCTTATCTCTAAAAAGAGAGCATGTCTAATAATATTACTTAAACGTATTTCAAGTGTAACTACAATAGTCCGATGAGAAAAGGGGTTCTATTGACGCTGGGCCAATATTATGAATTTAAATCCAATACAGAAATAACGATTTTCCCGTGTTGACATCCTGTCGACGCGAGGTTAACGTAATAGCTTGGTATATTTCATAGTGATTGAAAACCACCCTTCGTCAGTACCTGTTCATTCAACTTCCTTCATCGATCGTACAATTCGTGCCTCTGCCGTACTGTTAGTCTGTTCGAATAGGAATCCTATGTACTACTACTTTAGCGTAATTGATGAGCAAGCTTGTGAATCATGCGTGTTTATGTTTACTACTAGGTTTGATGCTGACGTGTCAATTTGCATTGCCAATTATTTGCCTTTTCCTCTTAAGATGTTAATAACAAAATGACTCACTGATCAAATATCAGCAATGTTAATGGCCAAAGAAAAAAAACCGAGTAAGAATCTTGCTTTTTAGTGTTTAAATGATACTTAGTAAATACATACAGTATTAATTACTTAATACAGATGTACCGTCGTATTCTGTGGGATAACTTCGTATTTATCTTGCATAACTAGCTTCAATAAGCTAATAGAGGTGATTATCAGCCCGTCAAAAACGCTCCGTTAGTATGAAATCACAATCAAACAATGTTCTTATTGCTAGTTATTATGAATTGGAAAATCTTAAAATAGCAAACATAAATTATAGTTTCCGAGTATTTTCGTAATTTTTATCTGTTGCTAATGAAAAAACAAATTATTTTCACTGTTGTCAAATACCCTATTAGGACCAACTCCATTAAATATAACGCCGCAGGCAATCACGATAAACAGGACACTTAAAAGAAATGTCAGCGAAGTAATTTCGAGGCTAAAATGTAGCTTTTCCAAATTGTTCCTTACGAGTTTCCCTAGTAAACCGAACATATTATTAAATTCAGCAACGACGCGTACTATGTGTTGTCACAACCATTTACTCAGCCCATTAGATACTATTACCATTACGAAACGTTACGTTAAAACCCAGTTTTAAAATTCCGAGTCCAGTCGAGTAAAGCCGTTTGTAGTACGTACTTGTTTGTAGTTCCAGAACTGGCCTGCCGCGCGATTCAGTAACTGTCTCCCTCAACATTGCCTAGGTACAACAGTGCCTATGCCTAGTATATCTTAACCCCAACATTCGTAAGACCTATTCGCAATCGCAGTCCAAGCTAGTACTGGTAGGTCTGAAGCTAGTTATCGGTGACTGTCGTGAATACCAGGACTAAGCGAACTAAAAAAAACATTTACTTGACGGCCCACTTGGCAAATCGGTTGTTTCGATAGGTACTGCCAAGTGGAGGTCGAGAATTTAAACTGGGGCAAGAAGCACTTTATCTAGTAGTGGACCGATGTACAGTGCAACTGCGAATACGCCATTTTGTTCATGGTTTTACCACAAGTTTTACTGAATGTCGATGACGTTATCAATGACTTGTTCAATAAGAAAGACTCAGCTGCACAAAAAGTTGATTATAAGTCCATGCTGGCAATATTGGATTAATTCGCAATGATGAAAAGTGTAAGCTTTAGGGGAAGCGATGAATATTCAAAAAATTAAGAATGTAAACGTCTTTCTTTTGACCCTACTTATTAGGTACTTTCAGATGGAATGAAATTAGGGATTAAATATTATAAAGTGTACAGCACTATTCCTCTGACCACATTGATGGCAAGCTATGGCATACGATACAGGCAACTTAGTTTTCATGCTTTCAAAAAGGTTACATTTTTACGTGTGACTAGCTTCTTCCCGCGACTTCGTCAGCGTGGAATTCGTTTATATTGTAATTCTATACAAACTTTCATCCCCCATTTCATCCTCTTAGGGGATGATCTCCGGTATAAAAACTATCCTATGTCCTTTCACGGGACTCAAACTAACTCTATACCAAATTTAATCGAAATCAGTTCAGAGGTTTAGGCGTGAACATGTAACAGACATATAGATAGCCAGACAGACACATTTTCGCATTTATAATATCAGTATGGAAGTATGTATGGCATTCAAGGGATCAATAATAAATATTCAATTCAACTGGAGTGACTTGGCAAAGTGACAATATCAAACACTTTACTAAATAATATTAGTTTTTAGTATTTCATTAGATAAGTCCACGTTTGATATTGCCTATTTCACAACATTTCCGGATACCATTACCAACCGCTTAAGTAAGCAGTAAAGCAGCAAAGTGAAAAGTGAACATTCGATTGGTACGCTGCCCATGCGCCACCATTGTTGCCGGCTACCGTCTGCATTGGTACCCTTGGTGCTTTGCAATACGGTCACGCCATCAAATACCAGCCACTACTAACATTTTGAAAGTGCCATATTACAAAACTGGCCGATATTTTATTTCTAAATGTACTTTAGGGGAATACATTTATTGCTGTATAAATCTGTAAAATATGATTGCAAGTAACCTTTCCTAATCAAAAATTAATAATTTTCACTCGAATCGAATGACTATGAGGGTTTACGTTTTCGCTAATATTTTAGTTTCGTTATTACTTAATGTTAATTTTTATTAGTATCCATGTATATATGTTATCAAGTTAGAGTTACCTAGTCAAATTGTAAGGTACTAACGTAAATACCAGTACCTCTAATATAGTACTAGTACTATCAACGTCTACCTAATTCACTGCGATTAAGCAATCAATCCTTCCACCAGCCACCAAAGTCACAAATTTAGTTACAAAGCCGGTTGATGCATAAATTCAAGTGACTTCGGTTTACCAATAATAAGCCCTATGCACATGTCCTAAGATCGAATCCCTAATAGTTCATTAGTATACCTATGTATACCAATGAACAACAGTAATTGGCTATACCAATGGCGGTACAGGTTTGGCACCTGAACCGTGCACCGGTACCACGAACATGTTTATGTCTGACTTAAGGGTAAATATTACCTATACCTTTCACCACGATTATACTAGCTAATGTGTATGGGTACCCAATCTATGAACTTTCATGCGTTGTCTTTTTTCTTTTTTACAATCTTGTCTCTTTGATGTCCAGGTTTCCATATCAAAGCAGACTGGTGAAATAGCCGCTGACTAAATCCTCTATATAATTAACTCGCTCATTAATACGACAACCTTTGGACTGCACCATTTGCCACAGTGCAATAGTTCAAAAGCACTAATTATAACTTAATTAAATGCAAGTCGAGTACCTAATTAGTATATGAAAGTCACTCTACTACCGTAATACCACAATGTCATATAACAGCGTACGTAAGTATCAGGAAGAAAACAAAGTGTGCAAGCTATCGTTAAAAAGTTGTACGGAATTTTACACGCCAGCCAAGCCATACCAATTCAATAGTAAGCTCCAACAGCTTCCCATACAAGTTACCATAATGTTGTAATAACATTAGCACAGCCTCCAAGTGCCAAAAGCGCATGCTCCTCTGCCAAGCTAGATTAGACTTTACTTAGTTGTAATAAAGATGTTATTGTGGTCCTAGCGAGGCTGGTCTAATACTAGAGATTTTCTTCGCGAGGCCTTGTTGCGTAAGCTGCGTTGACACAGTTCCGATGGAGAGGTGGGGTCTACCATAACACGTAGTAACAATTTGGCTTGAATGGAATAGCTATCATTTTGTTCACGAATTAAGACTATACGCAATAAAATTGGTAGTGGCGTGTCGCATTTTTAACCTTAAAACGTAAAATTGTACTGAGAGGACAGCTGTCATTGGGATCAAGATTTGCCGTGATACGTTGATTGCATAATTTATTGCATATTTATAAATTTGAATCCACGATATTGATACCATTAGGTAGGTACGTATAAAATAAACTGATAAAAAATTAACACAAAGCGCTTTACAAAACACTGTAACCTACGCACTTTTACTATCATCGCCATAGTAGGCAGAGCATGTAAAAAGCGTAACAGAGTAGAAGTTATGCTCGATTTCTTTTTTTATGGAATGCGTAGCGGTGAAACGACCATATCGCAGATGATCTTTATACTATAAACGTGTCCGTAGCAGTTCATGGCTATGTCTTATGATTATGATGCTACTTGTTCTGAATTGTGCATAACTAGCAATAAATTTATTTTATCAGGCATATTTTATAAATTAAATTAATGGTTATAAACATAGATGGAGACAAAATTCTTGGCCAGCTTAACTCGCTCAACATTTTTTTCTATGAAAGTGTTCCGTTGTGACACGAAAATTAACCTTAAAATTCTATGGTAATTTTTTGAGTCACAACGGAACTTTTTACACTTCTGCAATGGCTAACTACCGTCCTTACCCAGATTTGGTTTACTGTGTTACTTTTTTTTAGTAATATGTAACATGAGTCATTTATACCTATGTAAGCACCCGAATAGGTATATGGAAAACGGAAAACGTTCGCAAAACTACATTCCAAACCAGTTACGGCAAGTGGTTTCCCTCAAAGTGGTTTTGCCTCGGTTTGTAAGTATGATTGAACAGAGTTCTTTTTATTCTTATTTAAGAGCTAAGCTCTTGTCGGTGCAGCTCAAAGTAGGCCCTCCATCTACTCCGATCCCAGGCAACCTCTTTGACATCCCAAAACGACCCAACATCAACTCTGTTTTTGAGCTCAAAAAGCAGCTGCTCTATGTAGTTTAACTAGGTAAATTGTATAATAGAAGAGATAAAACAAAATGTTTTCTTGGAAGCTATATTATTAGTGATATCCTTTTCAAATTAAACTATATATTACAAAAATGTACGCATGAAGCGATTATGTTTGCCAATATTGCAAAATGAGTTTTATTTCCGTGTGAATTTGGTGAAAATAAATTACTGAGCAATTTCATGAAAAACAATTCAATTCATTTCTAAACAATTCAATGAAAACATTGATCATTCTTGTTTGCGTCATAAGACCAACCATAAGCCTCTCATAGCCAAAATCTGGTATTCACAACGCAACATCAACTCGCCTCGGACGCACCGGTCTAAGTCTAACTTCCGAAAACGCTTAGTTGTTACAAGCTCGATGCCATGTTATATTAGAGACAAGCAGCAAGGTGAGTTAAGAGAGGTTGTGAACCGCATAGTAAAGTAAAAGTGAAATCATTCCAATCTAAGCGGTTATTCAATCGAAGGCGGTCTCGGCTCTTCCATGACGCGGACCGCTGACCCAGAAAGCTTTACTATTCTCAACACTTTACCAGCGTCGCCTCAGCAATAGTCTGACCTTCAATCACGCACAATTGCTACGAATGTAGGGGTCAAGTTATACTAGAGAGTGGTGAGGTGATTGTAAACAGGTTCTACATCGCAAAGCTTGTCTTGAATGCAAATGCCGAAGGTGTGTCATAACAACACGTGTTAGGTACTGTTAGTGGAACTAGGGATTCGATGTTAGCCTCATCGGGAACATGCTGCATGTTACAATTGAACTATTGTAACAGTAGATAATAACTCAGGATTATGTCGATCTTTTTTTTTTGAAGATACAAAATTAGACATAATAAAGGTTCTCAACGTTAATTAACTGTAGTACTTAATATCCCCCACGGGACAGGCAACGCTTAATGTGGGGGTCAGTATTGTTGTATGTTTTGAGAAATAAACTATTTGCATTAATAAACTTATCGGTGAGCCCAGACACAAAGGCATAGTCGTTGCAGCCTGCAGCGCACTACGTGATGTCAGCGAGCGCGAGGGCGCACGAGCCGTGTCGCGCGTGGCGAGAGAGACTAACTGTTTCTTTCTGAGTGTTCTAATTAGAAAGAGACGGATAGTCTATCTCGCCGCGAGATAGCTCCCGCACCGTCTTATGATAACCGTGCTGTAATTACTTATTAGATGTTTTATACGAAGGACACGCTGCGCAGCGAAACCTGCGCCATGTTGTTGACGTAAGTCTTTGTCGTTATGTCTGGACCGACTCTTAGATCGAAGGTCAAGGTCAATGGGCTTTGATCTTGCAGAGGTTTGATACTAGATAAAACCTGTGCGCTGTACGAGCTGAGCTCGAGTCGAGACTTCGAGAGCACTCCGCAGCGCTATTAATTAAGGTTAAGTAGGTTAAAATGGAAATTGGTCTTCCAACAGGGTAATCTAAACATATTGGTAACTTTAACTAAATAGAACACACATTAACACCTAACTAATGCAGGATGTAAGATTTAACACTTGTTAATAAAAAAAACAAATGATCCATGAAATCACCTATACCTTACCTATTTCATAATTCAGAGATACAAATACCTAGTCGATTAATTATTAGGTATTACCTATTCTATAATTTATCCTAAGGACGGCATCCACTTAAGTCAATTTCCTTCGGTTTTTCGTCCCGTCCGCCATTTATTTACGTAGGTATAATAATGTCGCTTCAGTTGAAGGACTACGCTAATTTTGTCTCCTTCACTAAATTGGCTCGGTCCAATATACATCATTATTTAAATATTGTCTAGTGTAGTGAAATGCGTACATTCATTATGAACTAAGCGAGAGGTTAGATAGTTACCTGAGTTTATACAGATGGTCAAAGAGGTCAAAGCGTTGCTTTCCCTTTTCCGAAAACTCTGTTTTGCCAGACAAAGAATTGGTGCGATTTGAGTACCTACTTGTGATACGCACTTTATTGGGCGGTTTGTTTTTTATTGACTTTACTTCGGTTGTTATTACCTATTTTTCTTCAATTGGCTATAGTATAATACAATTATATACGGCTAATAGTTATATTGATATAAAAAAAATGGTTTACCCTTAAATAAATATAAAAGTATTAAATTCTTATTCGTTCATTTTCAACAAAAAGGAATAGCAGTGTAAGAACATTCGGCAGTTATTTATAAGTGAATTGTTCACATGTATAATATATTTATTGTTCAGAGCCTAGTATAAGTTTTACCGAAACAAAACTTTACGATCGCGTTTGCGTTTTAAGTAGGTACCCTCAATTTGTATGGGATTTGACAGCTAAACGCGAACGCGGTCGTAACGTTTTGTTTCTGTAAAACTTATAGGTACAGTCAGCATCATATAGTTAGTAGCAGCCAAAGTAGCCAAATATATCGGAACACGTCTTTATTACTATAGGAGTAAGGAAGTGTTACGATATATTTGGCTACATTGGCTGCTACTAACTACGTGATGCTGACTGTACTAGCCTCGGATACAGGGAACGTCCCTTTCGTAACTCAACCGGTCAGTCTCGAAATTAAATGTGTTTGTACCTACTTTCCGGATTGCGATTTGATCGAGCTCTAATTAGATTATGTCTCCGCTATTTGTTCATTTGGTTCACATCCTTTGTATCTTCCGTCTATTGACATTGAATTGTTGAAAAGGGGGGTAATTCGGAGCGGTTTTAAATAAAGTGTACTTTAACTGTTTATTTTAAGGGGATCCCATGCCTTAATGACCTTCTATCTGAAACCCTCAGTTTTCTAATGTTTATTGTAGCTTATTATATTAATAACAACGGCTTTAAGCAATATAGTATCCCATATTTACTTCAAAGTTCAATGTTTGACGACCTCTGTAGCCTAGTGACCCTGCCTACGAAGCCGGAGGTCCCGGGTTCGAATCCCGGTAAGGGCATTTATTTGTGTGATAAATAAATAAATAAATAAAATAAATAAATAAATAAATATTAGGGGACAATCTTACACAAATCGACCTAGTCCCATAGTAAGCTCATTAAGGCTTGTGTTATGGGTACTAGACGACGATATATATAATAGATATAAATACTTAAATACATAGAAAACTTCCATGACTCAGAAACAAATATTTATGCTCATCACACAAATAATTGCCCTTACCGGAATTCGAACCCAGGACCTTCAGCTTCGTAGGCAGCGTCACTACCCACTAGGCTAACCGGTCGTCAATGAGCATAAATATTTGTTCCTGGGTCATGGATGTTTTCTATGTATGTAAGTATGTATTTATTTATCTATATAAGTATATATATAGTCGTCTAGTACCCATAGTACAAGCTTTGCTTAGTTTGGGACTAGGTCGATTTGTGTAAGATTGTCCCCAAATATTTATTATTATTGTTTATTTATTATTTTCGAGATATTTGGCATCAAAGTTGAACAATTTCAGGCCAAAAAACTGGTTTTCTGGCCATAACTTTTGTGTTAATTAGTTTAAAATGTGAACCCTAGACACATTTTAGAGACGTCAAAGACGAACCCAAATATGTAGATTTCGTATATGTTAGATCTTTCACGTCAATAGATACCTACGAAATAAGTGTTTTTTTAGACAATGTTTCAAAAATCATACAAAATTAAGTATTTGTATAATTAGTAAATGGAGATAAAAGATTAAGGAACCGATAGCCGTTTGACTCATAATTCTATTTGTAGTGCAAAAGTAGGAGATACGGTTCAAAACTTGTCAAAAATCGATGAAAACCTCTGGTACTCGTAGCCCTTAATTAGAGTATTTGGGTTATTCTTATTCAGAATCGTTGATACTATCGATCTTTAAACAAAAATAAAAGTGTCAGACTATTCCATTCCAGTTCGTCACATTTTTGTATGCCGTCTTTTATTGTTTATATGGTCAAGCGTGACGCACTGGAAAAAAAAACTTACATCTGGGACAATAAATTTCTTATATCAACGACTCTGAATAAAAAAAATTATAAACACTTTTTTGGAGAAACGCTCTTCTGCCACAATATTACGACAAAATATGAGTAGGTAATGTGTAAAGGTTTGTTTATCATAATAATTTATCAGGTTACATTTTTATCTGGGTGCTTGCCAAGACCATTGTTGTTCGTATGAAAATAATCAAAAAAATGTTGTGCTCACATAAAAACTGGACCGCAAGCCCAAGCAAACCGTTCCCCCAAGGCCGGTAACGCAACGGCTTCATTGTTTACGGTTCTAAGCATCAAAACGTCATGCCATTAGCTACGTGACGTATCATGGGGCTGTGGCGGTGTGACGGAGTGGGACGCGATTCCACTTAGTTTAGGACAGTAGGTACAGTCAGCATCAGAAGTAGCTACGCAAAACAACACGCTCAAAATGACCTACACAGATAGACAGCTTGACAGCTTTCTCTGATTCCCTTGACATTAGAGTTCGTAGATCATTTTGAGCACTAGAACTGCTTAGCAACATCTGCTGCTGACTGTACCGACCGTCAATTTTGGGGAACGGTTGCGATACCACGAAATTTACCATGTTACCTAACGTACTGTGTAAGTAATAACAAAATTTGAACGTTCAGCACGTGATGGCGATATGTTCTACGTCTGATCACATCACGAGCTGTCAATGAAATAAGTCGAATTGCACCTCGATTTGTGTTGCGGATATTCAGCAATGTGAAAAGAATGAAAGCAAACATTTTAATTTATGGCAGACCTTGAATTACACTAAAAATACAGCTCTCAATACCCATTTTGTGTTCCGCGTTGAATTATACTATAGTTACCTGCGTTTATTTAAAGGCGGTGTTCTCAAATGGCAAAGTTCGTAACTGTCCTGAACCTATCGTCCTAGTTTACAGCATCGAGGGGAGACAAGTAGGACATTAGGTATATGGGGTGCTTGCACACCCCAGACAACTTGCCTTATATAGCCGGCCATTAAATAACTTATGGCATCAATTGTGTCAGCGTGAATTACTTAGTTATTCTTTTATTTCGTAATATCATATTATCGAAACATATCAAACATATTACCTACTTAGTCAGAAAAACAATTGTTTCTATTTTGGTTCTACTTGCGAATGAGATAGTACCAACCTACTTAGTAGTTCGATAAGAAAATACCCTCTGGAAGGAAATTTGCCCATTGCTGTCCCAGGAAAATTATTACTTATACCTAATACATGAATTACTTCCACATTCATGAGCTTTGCCCAGAAAGGAGTCGAGTGAATAATGGACAGGTTCACATCTAATTAGACGTTGCCCCATATTGTCGACGATTATAAGTTACGTCAGCTACGTGGGCCTGCGGAGAAAAGGGTGAGGTGAGGAACTAACCTCAATAATTGATAGGTTTTGACTATTTAGTGGTCGTGTTAGGCACTCTCATGGCCAAGAGCTGTCATAACGAGCTGTAGTAGAATCACGAATGAACCACCATTTCATTCTACCCGGCTTCTCCTAATCCGCAAAATCGGATAGACCCGATGTTAGGAGATTTCTTCTACATTGTTGGTACCCGTCTACTTTCTTATTATCTGTATGGGTCATCTGACCCTACCTAGTGTTTAATGTTACGAGTACTCGTATATTGGATGGTATCGATTTGCCAGGGATGTGGAATTACGCATATGAATGGCTCAAGCGTTGCATTTATCACACAAGATAAAATAGCTTTTGCATCATCCCACCCTCTCCCCTTTCTAATACACAAAAGGGGATGAACATCTTTGATAGAGTGAACAAAATACAACTCTCTCTCTCTCTATTACAACACCTACCCTTATCCTTTCTGTTATTACTCGTATTTACTGAAAATCATAACATAACTACAAACTCCAGGTTAGGTTTTTATAATGATTTTATGTTTTGTAAGTATACTTACTTTTAATAAAATTATTATTTTTATAAAATTATTGTAAAAACCTGATACTAGGATTAAGAGTCGGCAGTAAGCTCGATTCTCTATGCAAACGTAGTTACGCTCTCATTTTAAAACTACGTGTTGGATTGTAACGAAACTGCATGTACAATGACACATGAGGTACCTATATCTAGGTTTGTAATTCGTTTATGAAGCTACAGATACCATTAAAAAAGCTTCTGTCAATAATTTCATTTTTGGTACAAGCTTTTATTGCCGACTGTACTTTTCTGTATACCATCATCAACTACTCATTGAGACGATTCTAACGAGCCCAACCTGGGTTACGTCGGTTAAGTACTGAATTCCCATGGCCACCTTCTGTCTCCATGGTACCATAATATTGAATTGTCATCCAAACTATACTTATACCCAAAATTTCAGCTCAATCGGTCACCAGGAAGTGGGTCAAATTTAACTTGCAAGATTTGATGACAGACAGACACACAGACAGACAGACAATGGGACAGGAGAAACTAAATAAAACCATGTAAAAAATACAGCGAATTTAAGTTTTTCATACAAGTTTTTGCTGTATTTAGTTTGTTTTATAAACTGGAACCATATAAACTAATTACAGACTATATACTTACCTCATGTCATTGTGTATGCAAAGTTTCGTCATAATCCTACACGTAAGTAGGTAGTTTTAAAATGAGAACGAAACTCCGTTTGTATGGGAAGGTGAAATTCGGCCGTGCTTACTGCGGACTCTTAACGTTGAATAAAGGATATAATAATAATAAGTGTCGGTATCCCTCGCTTTAGATTACTTTTGTTTTAAAGGCCTGCACTGTTTTGGTTTCATGCCTTCCGAAAGTTCGGGACCCCTGATCCCGAGATATGGAACAAACTAACAAATAATAATAAGTAAGAAAGTACATTAAAGCAATATTATATTTAAGCGTTTCTTTGTCTGTCACGTTCTTATTGATAATATTTCAAGACGTGACGGGATTCTAGCTCGACTATCGTTATTAAATTATCTCAACCACTAATTGATTGCACCTAACTATTAGGTAAAGCTATTAATTTGTAATAGATGATTTCTGTTGTTCCCATATTGACTCTATTAAGAATTTTGTGTTACTGCCGCTAGCAAACAAGTTTTGTTAACTCGCTTTAGGTAGATTGTTTTTTTGGAAGCCATGGCCTCTTTTATTATTGCACGCGAGTATTACTGGTCTACTACATGCTTTTAGTCCAATCATTTTATTATATCTTCATTACTTTGACGATGAACACCTGTTGGCATGCGTCAACGCCATTAAAAGAGTGTGCCTAGTTAGGAGCTAATTTTAGCATCGCCACAACAAACCACATTTCAACACGTATCTGGGTTGCCAGTAAACTTATTAAGCGCTAATTTGTACCGCCATTGTTCCCGATAGCCGGTAACAAGGTTTATATTATTTATGTTGAAAAAAATGGGAACGAACGAGCTGTGATTGTTCGAATCGCTGTTCAAACTGGACTACAAAAACATTGTTCGTGCGACTTCCAACTAACCCCAGCTTTGAAGCCTGAATTCTAACCATCTTTTGCCACATTTCCGAGCAGTGGCGTGAAAAAATAATAATTTAATAAACGATATGAATATCTATGAATGCCAAAAAAATATACGATAAATGCACATAATATATATAAATCAAAACGAATCGATAGTTTAAAAAATAAACAAAGTTTAAAATGTAAGTAAAACAATATAGGGCCGTTGAATATTTATCGAAATGAAAATACGAAAGTCAGTGTAGAAAATACTGTGTCAATACTACTTTTGCGTTCTTTTCCTAAGTGTCATTTTATCACCTTCGAGTATTTTAATTGTAAAACTTGGTAAGCAATTAGAAATTAGATCAGTGGCAGAAGCTAGTCATTAACAGACAGAGTACGTAACACCTGCCATGCTATTAACAACCAGTCTCGATGCGCGTCACCACACGGCCCTAGTATAACTTGGGCCCAAGATTCGTTACAACTATGCATTATCGAGGGTTAGGCTTAACTGGTTCTTGACGATTTGTCGCTAAACGAAAATCGGCCATCGGCCCTGCTAAGGTCGCCCTCGGCCCTCATTACGCGTGGGCTCTCAATTAAAGCCGAAGCGACAATGCATCTGCTGAATATGACTCTGCCCCATGCATCGCTTAGTTAAGGCAGATTTTAAAATGATGAGATTTTTTATTCATCACATATGCTCATACAGGACATCTGACAGTGTGTCAATTTTTATTGCGATTAGTATTTGCATCGACTAAAACGGTGGAGAAAAGGCATACTATATCGTTTGTTCGTAGGACAACGCTGATAATTATTTGTCACTTTTTGCGTCATGTCAGTTAACAACAAGACAACGAATAATATGAATTAAATGAGTCTTTTAGTTTGGATGACGTTTGAACTTTGAACCACTAAAGTCAAAAATAAATGATGTCAGTTTCATGCTCTGTTGGTAAAGCAAGGGCAACAATAATAATTGTCACAGTTATCGATTTTTCACCACTTTACGAACACTTGTAAAATACTCACGATGCGATAACAACCTATATACTACTGGTACTGGTGCATTATTCTTCGTACTGCAGTCGTACAGTGATTTTTTTTCATTGTGCTTAGAGCACACGGAATTGTGGTTAGAGTTAATTGGTGCCCCTGGTTCATTGTGCACCGGCACATGTATTAGGTGCGGTGGAGATGATTCACGGGTCAACCGCATCAGTGATGCACCCAGACTATAATCTGGTTTGTAATTCTCTGGGAAAAACTGCTAGGTTTTTTCTCGCATGTGATAGTTTTTTAGATAATTATTATGAGTAGGTACGTACTCAAGTTTATG
The DNA here is from genome assembly GCA_947578815.1 of Epinotia ramella. Lineage (NCBI taxonomy): Eukaryota > Metazoa > Arthropoda > Insecta > Lepidoptera > Tortricidae > Epinotia > Epinotia ramella. The sequence goes on from OX388202.1 coordinate 20,615,188, forward strand.
ATACGATTATATACCCCTTCAGCTGTGGTCATCCCTCTGTGGGCTTCATATTTTTTCCTGCAGGTTGGTGGAGCCCCCCTCGGAGGGGCGCATTGGCTGTGCTTACTTTCTTAGAAATAAAACCGCCATTCGTGTATTGATCTCGTTTTAATCCATTGAAACGTATAGCCAATGAAGCGAGACAGCTAACAAGCGACAATTTCAATAGCCATTGGAGGAAAAATTTGAATTTGATCGGTAGTCTAAAACTGCCACTGGCGCGTTAACCACGGTCGAGTTTCGCGAGTGAGTTTTAATGGTTTTAGTGCGAATTTTCGTTGCCAGATGGAGATATCTTGGAGAAATGTAAATAATCCTTCGTTTTCTGTTAAAAAAATATAGTTTTTAGTTGATTAACGATAATAAACTTGTGGCTAACACACCATATCTACTCATGATCAAAATTTGCCTACAGGTTTTTTAGCGCTTTTTTACTAATTTAGAATTACTAACAGCTATTAATATTACCGCTATTTATCGTACATTTATTTAAAATGTAGGAAATGGACTAACAATCGCCCGAAAGTAGATAAATAGATCGAAATTGGTAACGGTCATAACAGAGCCCTCAGAGGGATGGGAACCGTCAAGGAACTTCCCTCCGAGGGATGGTCACATGAGACCTCGTGACGTCACTTACTCAGCGCACCAGCGCGATTTCATAATATGGATACGCCATGGATTGATTGTCTTGCAACGTTCGTAATTCGTATCTATTAACGGAAAAGTTGGATCTTGTGTTGTGCTCGCGATTTGTTGCTATTGTCTAGCTTTATGTCGGTGAACTAACATTAGATAAATACTTAGTGCTTGTGTTTGTGCCTAATGTGCTTATCAATATTAATATTAATAAATATTCAGGTGTGTCTTTAGTGCTCGTTCGGACTCTTCGGACTAATCAAGTGAGTGAGTGGCGCTTTCGATTGTAACGAATACGATGGTTCATGTGCTATCATAGTTTCAATAAGTGTTAACTGAGCTGTGTGCTGTGTTATTTAGGTGCTTGTACAATCTACGAAGAACCATCGTAAGTAAGAACTAATTTCTACACAGACGAGAGACCACTCAGAAATCACCACTATTCCTTCATGTTCATCAGGTTGTACCGCTACTACAAACTCATGGTGTGTGTAAGGGTATATCCATACTAAGCAAACCATTTTTTTTCGAAATGGTCTTGATTTTCATTGTTTTAATGTTCATGTTTTACGTGTTTTTTGTTTAACTGGTATTAATGTTGTAATTTTAATTGAAAGGATATTTAATCAAGATGCTTCCAACCAAATTTGGTTGGTTTAAAGCCCATGGTTGCTGTGATAATTACAGTCGTTTGGAAGAGGTTATTTTGTGTCAAAGTAGACATACTTTTTTCATTTTACTCTCACATAAAACCTGCTGCACCTACAATAAAAAAAGCTTCGGTTACACCTAGTTGATGGCCCAAATGTATTGTTTAGGCATGAATTTGATTACATACAGTATAAAACACTTCAGATATAAACATGTAAATGGAAGCCCACACGAGCAACTTCTGAGTGTAGGCATTATATTGGTAGAATATTTCAAATGGTCTAGTGTAAAAAAAATACTCATGAGCCTCCCATTTTATGTTTTTCGAATAAGTATAACACTAATTTCTTCAAATTAAGCCCATTAAACACCCCAAATATCCAATTTATTATATTTAAAATGACCAAAATATGTCGTAAACTTCGGTGACCTGGTGACGAGGTCAGCTAGATAGCCTTAATACGACTTTAATGTAACGATGATATATCGTTGCAGTTAGATAATTTAATATAGATCGAGTTTCGTCCAAAATCCTGGCTGTTATTATGTAAAAAACTAAAGAAAAATTAATTTTACCAAATCACTTCACCCCACAAACCTTGGAGGTGGAGCGTCCCTCAGAGGGTGCCACAGACGTGGGTAAGCGGCCATGTTTTTTCGCCACAGCTGAAGGGATACGTTAGTTAAGATTATATACTTTTTCACCTCACTACCTCGGAAAGCCCTTTTTGTATGTTTGATACCTATTGAAAAAATCGCTTTTTATCCACATGTGAAGAAAGAGTTTTGACATTTGAACTCAGCTTAAGGTGACATGTGACCGCTAACAAAACGTAGAACGTTAAAAGTGCTACATTTTTAACATCACAATTAATGGATTGCATCGAGTAAAAAACACTAAATACAGTCTTACAACTTTATTTTAATTCATAAAGATCAGCATTTAACATTAATCTTCATTTTTGTTATACAAACGGATAAAATGTTCTGACAGTCCAAGTAAGTCGATGTGCGAACAAAACGCATCCGAAATAATAAAAAAAACTTTTAAGTCAAAACTTTTCAATTTTCAATTAAGTACCTAAGCCGCTAACGCTAAAATATTCACATGTTTTTCTAGTTTGGTTTGTTATTAAAAATGAATGATTTGAGTGACGAAGACGTATTAATTAACACCTGTGGAATTACGGGAAACCGTGCAAAATGCAGAATTGTGCTTATTGCCTGAAAAATCCCGTTTAAGATAACATGAAAGCGTTTGACCTTTTCATAAATGGAGACACAAAAAAGGTGCAAAAACCTTTTCAGTTAGCAGCAGCTAGTTATTGATTAAATATAATATATTATAATTGCAATATTATTATTGTTAATTAATCAATAATACCTTTTACACTGTGACTAATATGTACCATTTTTGTCAAAACTGAATAAATTGTTATTGAAAAAAATATAATTAATATTACATTTGATAAACCTTACTTACTGAGGCTGGAATTATATAATTTATTCTAGTCTATTTGTTAGGTACCTACTTTAAATGTTATGATTGTATATGTCAATATTGGAGTAGTTCCATAAAGACTGGATATGCTTAGGCTATTTTGTAATATTTTCGATTTTACCAATACTCCTAGTACTTCAAAATTATACTTAGTATTGACAAAGAGGTAAATAAATAATAATTGATAGTACAAACCCTTTTTCTTATTTTCCTCGCTGTAGTGAGGTGAAAAGTTTTGTGTTATACATGGGTGAAAAGTTATTTTACGTCTCGTGTGTTGAAACACTCGCTACGCTCAGGATTCTATTTTTGAACCCCTCGCTTCGCTCGTGGTCAATCATAGTATACTTTCGCTAGCTCGTGTTTCAAATGAACACTCGCAGGTAAAATACAACTGTCCCCCCTTGTATAATAAATAACTATTTATCTACATGGACTGGATGATGATGATGATGATGACGTAAAGGAATATATTAGAATAGAAAAAAGACTTTGACTTGTAAAAGTGCCATTACGGCCTACTTGCAGAATAAAATTCATTAATTTCATTTAGATCAAGAGTAGGTAACTATAAGGAAGAACGTACGTAACGATAACTACATTTGGCAAATATTTAACGAGCGACCAAGGCAGATGCATCCGTTGTTCCGCCTGTAGGTACTACGCTCCCTCAGGAAATTACTTCGGTTCCGCCTATGTTACCAGTAAAATAGTATAGGACAGGCATTTACATCACTCGGAAATAAATGTTGAACTTGTTTGAGGTGTTTGCATTCATGTACGGTACCTACACGAGCTGGAATTCACGGCGCTAACTCGAGTCAGAGGAACCAATATACGTCAATCTGCTCTCGGATTAAGCGTTCTTATACATGAGCATCCCGACGGCATCGACATCTAGAGGGTCTAGGGGTGAGTGCGGAGGTGAGGTGAAATACTTAATAGCATAGCTGGTTGTGAATCAAATTGCTGTGACTTAATTTTTAAATTTTGCATAATAGGTAGTCACATTTCGTGCAATCGTTTGTTAAAATCAGCCCGCCCTTTCACGGACTACCTGCCAAGGTACCAAGGCCGATAGATCACGTTTAGTATGTAGGTCATTTATTCGCTTGCAGTGTTTTTATGACTAAGCTATGCGGCACCAGCCGCATGCACGTAGTAATTGTAACCTCCAAGAATCCATGACTCACACAAACAATAATAACTACCGCGACAAACACGTACCTGTCGGAATGTGAACCTTAGGCTGATAAACATACGAGTCACGTCAAAACCGCGATTTCTACAAACAAAGAGGCACCGGTCGACCTTAGACGCTCTTACGTAACAGACAGTCAGCAACTATCGTGAGAACGTTTGACAAAAACTGCATTTGATGTTAGACCTTCGCTGATACCAGATTAGGTTTAAAATGCATCGCTAGTTCGAGAGTGCCTGGAGAGGTGACCGGTGCGGGTCTGCACTGCGTTTGCGACGTGACCGATCGTCATTCCATTCTTGATAGTGATAAATATTCAATATATATCTAGTTGGATTCATTTATTTTCACAACAACTCGTTCACAATATTAGCGACTGTACGTAGGTACATATTATATTTCTAATATTGAATGCTGTCACGATATGCATTTTATATCGATTAGCTAATTTCCAAATGAATACAACTCGCTAAACAACATTAACTACCAACTTACCTATAGATATGCATGTGTCTGATATTCGTATTCGCTGCAAAATAGGTATTCGAGACACTGAAATTGTTTTCGCAACATACACTCTCAAATACTAGTAACACTCCAATCACCAAACCAGCTTGCACTGCACATTAAACCAGAGTTCACAAAACGTCATATAACAAGAGACGTTTAAAAAGATTCCACGCAAAATGATGTGACCCGTCTTCACGGTTGATGTCAAAGATTTTTATACAAGGCGTAAAGAGGAAACACAAGGGCCGTTTTTCCATAGAAACCTAGTCCCCGGTTTTCTCCCTGTATAATGGCAGTAGAGCAATATATTTTTTCTATGGCTACTATTGACATGTTCCTGTTTTTTTTTTTCATAAATTTATTCTTAAAAGAGATATTAACCTTCAAAAACCTAAAAATTAATGCCAGATTTTCCGCTGTGTTCAAACATCTAGAAAACAATCTTGACTAGACTAATTAAAAAAAGGAAAACAGCAACACGGTCAAAGCCTTTCTTTGATTTTTAATAAAAATAATAGTAAATAGGTCAAGTTTTGCAGAATAAATCAGGGGACTACGAAACGTTGATTTTATGTAGGGTCATTTCGCCGGTTAGCGACCATCTCTATTTCATTTGCCGGTTGGCGACCACTTAGCTGAGTTGGTGAACTGAAAGGATATTTTCTCGGTTTTTTAGATTTCTATTCTAAAACACCAAAAAAATGCATATACAACTAATTGTCTCAATAGGGTCTGTAAAAAACCTTCTCCTTCAGGTGGTCGCTAACCGAAGGTGGTCGCGTAACCAGCGTAATGACCCTAGGTACTTTTAATAGGTATTTTCGGTCCAAGCTGCAGTTGTCTCTATCGCGCTCTGCAGGGGGAGGCTTGAGGTTGGCGCGACAACAATACATTTTACAAATACCCATTTCTGAATTATCTCGTCCTTAGTGTTTCCTCTTATCGGGTTAGCAAGCAATCTAAAAATCATATTATGTCATTACGCGGCGCTTAACTATCTAGGTATGAGCAAATAAAATAGAGGTTCCGGAAGGAACAGTTTTCATTCCTTTATACCTGCAGACAAATATTATGGTTCATGTCAAGGGCCTTTTATAGCGACAATTAAATTTGCTTTTTTTTGTAATAGCAAGTACCTAACGAATTCTATGGACAACTGCCAGTCAAGTGTCAATGAAGGCCGAAATTCGATACGCTCTTAACGTGTTAATAGTCGAATCTTTTAAATAGTTGACTCAATCAAGCACGTTTCAGAGACTTCAGAGTGGCGGATGACCAAGCTATCATTGCCTTATTACAAGTTTAAAACGTGTCTTGCGGTTTCCGAAAAAAATAACTGTGACGGACAGACAATCATTGTGACATAACCATTAGTTTTAGGTGTAAATGCGAGTCCTTAAATATATTAAAAAGTTTACCATAATATACATAGTAGGTAGCATAACGCTTAACCACTACCTACACAATAGTAACTGCAACTGTCTATTTGTGCAAATCTGAACAGTTTTCAGTCACATCAGGATGACACACAGTCTATGTACGTTGATTTTATCTGGACACGTGTACAATTGTTCTTTTTATGTTCACAATAAAGTATCATGTCCATGGAATATGAATGGGAATTGTATACTAACTATATGTTTATTGTTCAAACCGAACAAGAACGAGGTTAATGATGTTTGCAAAAGATTAACTTTTCTTGGTTTTTATTCATTAAGTCATCAATTTCCAGCAGCTTTTAGCGTAGACAAAGGTTACTTGAATACATGTCCATTACGACGATCGATCACTGTGCTGAAGCTTGCCTGGGATACCCTGTAGAAAAGTCATTTTTATTTATTTATTGAATCTTTTGTTTTCTTATTCTCTAAGATTTGGATCACGTATTACTTTTGCTACCTATTCTAATAATATATATCCTTCCTGGCCTCGGTATGCTACAGAGTCTAACGTTACCTGACTGATCAATCAGATATAATGTATTTTGCCAAACTTTCGATAATTATAAATTTCCGATACTGATGAAACAAAAGTAAACGTATTAGGCATTTGATTTCATTTTAATCTTAACTTAATATGCAGTAAGTCTCAATCGTGTTATTAAATAGGTGAAGACATGTAGGTAGGTATAATAAAAAAAAAACCTATGAAATCCAGCCTCCAATCAAAAATCCCGTAAAAAATGTTTCATTAAAGTGACAATGTAATGTATCAGAGCGTAGTTCAGGTTGAATGGTTAAACAAAAAGCACATGATGATGTGTACATTGCATAAAGGCTGCACCTACTCATTATACATGGACGTCTAAAGGACGCTGTGAATGCCCGTGGGACCGTAATGGATTCGTACTAACTGCACCATTGTTAATGCAAATCTGAGCTAAGTGTACTCAGTTAGGTTTGGTTAAGTATGGCGAGTTGAAAAACTGCCGCAGATACCAATTTATGAACAAGCTACGTTTTTAGACGACATGGATCGAAATAAAGCCGGGTTTGCTGCACCAATGATTTCGAGTTTTAGTAACACGTATTGTTATCTTCATATTAATCAATAGTCCAACAAATGTAGTTAGAAAAACATGCTACATTAAAAAAAAGACAATATGTGGCGCAAAAAAAAAACACCTATTCTATAGGTATGTTCTATAGGTTAGGTTAAGTAGCTATTTTGCTTGTATCTTTTATCCCGCTATTGCTGTATTTTAATTTACTTCTGGCTTATAGAGGTAAATAGAAGTACAAGTCCAGAAAAAAAATACCAATACAGCGGGCTGCTTGCACCTGAATTATATATTTACCTACATAAGTACTTGATAAGTTTTTCATACTCAAATTGTACATGGTCTTTCAGTCCTCCACTAGAAACAAATATTAACCATGTTTTTTTTTTCAATATCATCATCGTCAGCCATTAGGTATTGCGTCCATTGCCGAATGTAGACAATAATGTGTCACACTGCGCCATTATTATAGCATCATGTCATCATGGGCTTCCCCCATCTAGCCACTGCAGCTAGCAGTCTTCTTAATTAAGGTCGGTCCAGCGAGTCTAGGATCCCACACTGAACGCCTTTATAAATATAATATAATAAATTATTCGGCTGAAAATGATAGAGACCACAACACGTTTTACAGTACGCTTGCACAAACGCGGTAACTAACAATATGGGAATATACCAAGGAGAACAAAGTGCATAAAATCGATGTACATATTTACGAATGTATATAATATCACGTCAGTGTAATGACTTACTTCGCTGATCTCAGCCGAATTAAGGGCAATTTAGAGGGGCCATTAAATTTACGGTTATGGCAGAAAGGTAAAGGTTAAACTGTCATATTAGGTAATCTTGTCTGGGTTCAGGGATTTTGTGAAATATGGCTTATATAAAGGCACTGATTAAAGGATCGCGGTTGGGCGGAACTGGATGTGTTGGTTCAGTACTTTATAATTTGTTATATTGATTTAATCGTATGGCATGGTTTACATGTTGCTTAACTAAACATAATAATATAATATATTTATTTGACATAAAGTATTTTTCAGACTGACTCGGTACCTTTTTTGCGCTTGAAGCTTAGACATTCTGAAAAAGTAGTTTAAAATGCACTACAAATATGTACCTATACAGGTATACCTATTATTAAGAGTATACATACACACACCTAGTAGCGCATAAAAAAATGCCCCACGTTCCCCTAAGAACGTAGCCAGTTTACAGTGTCACAGTTGTACACGCCAAAATGACAATAATAAGGGATGGCAATCTTCGAACTTTATTGACAGTAATGTATAGGTCAAGTCACACAGCAAAGTCGTACAGCCTTATTGCTTCATAGCTACAGCCCGAACATCAGGGCAATTTATGGTGCAGACTTCCACTCACTTGGGCGACGTTTGAAGTGAAGGGTTGATTATTATTATTTTCACATAAAATTCCGTTTCAAAATTACAATTGAGTATGATGGACGTTGATTTCAGAAGTTAGGTAGGCAATTTATCCTTCATAACAAGTATTGACAGCCGTCGAACCACGTCGCTACCATTTAAACGAGTATCGTTAAAGTTCGCGTCCACCACCGCCTTAATTACCTCCGAATAAATCATTGTTATCTTCCTCGTTAAGTCATTAGGGAAACTCTTAAACTTTGCAACGACTGACAGCCTTGTTCTGAGATCTCAAAGTTGACTTTCACGTGGCAATCTTTATTTGGTTTAATTAATAAATGATTCTTAAACGCAGTTAGTTTATCGCTGAAATTAGCTTTTATCTAAAGGCCTCCACACATCGAACGCGGGTCGTGCGCGGCGCGGGCAGGCGCGGCGCGGGTTTGAAATGTAGTTTCAATGTTTTACAACTTGCACGGGCCCGCGCCCGACCTACGTTCGTGCCGCAACCGCGACCGGTGTGTGGAGGCCTTAAGGGTTTTTTGAATATGACGAATAAGAGTATAGCCCGCTCGACCAATGTTTTAGTCGAAACAAAAAATGTGTTGGTACAAACACAAAAAACCGTCCTTAATTGGGATATACGAATAGGTAGTATTTACCTACTATTTATTTACAAAGATTTTTTTTCGCGTTATGCATACGTTTTCTCTGGCAGTAAGTAGTGTCAATTTAAAATACCAAGGATCTTTATCTACGCCTCTGCGTAATATCAAAGACAGGCACGCTTCGGCTTCGTCGTTCTAAGTCCATAAACATGTCCATTCTAATTTCAACCCTGACCCGTATTTTGTAAAGCCTGTGTACAGCCTAAGTTGCTGTTTTGTAGTATACCCGCTTGCTTATTCGAGCGACATGTACTTAATCAGGGGCCGAAAGTCCGTGTAAATTGAAACTAATCTGTTTAAATGAAACCCCGAAGTTTGGTAATACGAAGCGTATGGCGAAGCTCGAAGGACGCATTAACTGCTGATGTCGGCGTATACATGCTAGGCCTATGTTCGTTTTATCCGTTTCTCACGAAAAATGTACCCATCATCACATAATAAATAATAGAACTACGAGTACGTACAGGATCCACACTGTTAAGAGGAAACACAAGGGCCGTTTTTCCATAGAAACGTAGTCCCCTGTTTTCTCCCTGGATAATGGCAGTCTGCAATTTTTTTTTTCATGTTCCTGTTTTCCTTTTTTTCATAAATCTATTCATAAAAGAGATATTAACCTTCAATTACCTAAGAAAAATGCCAGATTTTTCGCTGTGTTTAAACATCCAGAAAATAATTTTGACTAGATTATTTAATAATTTACTATACTAATAAACAAAGTTTTAACCGACTTCAATTAGTACTCCGCCAAGCCTCGAGAACATTTCCACATTTCTTTTACAATTTACCACATGAACTGATTTCCGAGAGCAAATGCGTTGATTATTAGAGAAAAAAACCAAATCGCTGTATGTGGGCCGATAATATTTGAGGACTTCCGTCGATTCCACAAGGATCACCTTTGGCACTTAATTAGTTACTATTTCAACGGAGTCTTATCAGAATCTGTGATATACTTTTAAGTACATAATTGAGGAATTACATAAGTCATCTGTGCTCTTCATCATCAATTCCACTCCACCAAATTTATGATTTTCGGGTACTACACGGTACGGGATAATACACGAGTTATAATAGAAAATACCAAAATCACTACACGCGTGCCTAATATAATTGAGGAGTTCCCTCAATTCCTCATGGATCCCATCATCCAACTGATTTTTTGAAAAAATGGGACCCACCTGGAAGCATATACTCACAAACAAAAAAAAAATTACGAATCGGCTCATCACTGACGGAGTTCTGAGGTAAGTAACAAACATTGAAAAAAAAAATGATAAAAAAATAAATACAACCGAATTGAGAACCTCCTCCTTTTTTTGAAGTCGGTTGAAAAAAGGAAAACAGGAACACGGACAAAGCCTTTCTTTGATTTTTAACCGACTTCAAAAAAAGGAGGTTCTCAATTCGGTTGTATTTTTTTTTATAAAAAAAAAATGTTAAAAAATAGGTCAAGTTTTGGAAAAGAAATCAGGGGACTACGAAACGTTGATTTTATGTACTTTTAATAGGAATGTTCGGTCCAAACTGCAGTTATAAATTGTCTCTATCGCGCTCTGCGGGGAGAGGCTTGAGGTTGGCGCGACAGCAATACATTTTACAAATACCTATTTCTCAATTATCTCGCCCTTAGTGTTTCCTCTTAACAAATCCCCTGTTAAAAGTTGCATTGACAAGCGAATTGATAAGCGAATGATAGCATAGCATCCACTAAGGTAAATACCAACTAAGTTGGTGGCCGGCATGTACTTGTAGCGGCGCGACGAAACCACGGAGTGAACCGCCCCTGCTATCATTTAATTATATCGTTTCTTCTATTTATTTTTCTCCCTTTAACTGTACCTACTTGGATGTTTGTCCGAGCGTTTCAACTGCTATCAGTTCCTTTCTCGCATTATTACAAGTATAAAGGTTCCTGCAGATTTGTATACGAGTTTTGATTATTTTAAGTGGGCACAGACTTCTTCAATATAACTGAGAGTCTCGGGAACTTTGACACACAGGCAAGCAAGGGACCAACTGCGGTTGAAAAGTTTTAACTGAAGAATCGCCCTCCTATCAACTCCATTGATGTGACATTGTTTTAAACACTTATTTTATTTTATTCTTCAGTATGATATGACGTGTAATGGAAGCTTAAATCGGAGAAAGATGAACCGCTAAGGAATTCAAACGGCGTAATATGACACTAAGGAAAATGTTAAGACTAAGTACGGGATTTGGAAATGACGTCAGATTTATGTTACCGCTTGGTAAGTCGTAATAATTGCTACGTCGGTAAATTATTTCCAAGTCGAGCCACAGAAGAGTGCAATTCCGGTGAGTAACGACCCGGTCTAAATTGGCTTCGTTATGACAAAGATGGCCGTAAGACGGAAACAACCACTGGCATTCAATAAAATTGATTGAGGTTGATTCTTGTAGGTAGTATAATTTTTTTTCCTGCAAGTTGCTGGCTGCTAGAGCGAAATTCAAGGAAAGTTGCGTTTGTATATTCATGATGGGAACACATTTACAAGTTTAGCCACGCGCTTGAAATACACCCTTTTGTTTTGGTATCAGTTTACACTTACAGTCTCAAAGGGTGAAAAATGTACCTACTTAATAACACATTTACCCACAGGGTTACCTTTACCATCTACCTGCTTTTATGGAAATATGCTGTGGATTATATGAGTCGACAAAATAAAAATTATTGACGTAAAAAGTTATTTCATACCTTTAACGAAACGTTTCTGGAAAGGGGTCGTCCAATAAGATTATCCCAAAATACCCAAATCAATGTCAAAAACACACGATGAATGGAAGTTTGTAATTTTGATGGCCTGAAACGGAAAGTCATTAATATAATAAGAAAAAGTACAAAATTTAAAGCTTAATTTACGCACATACATAGCATCTAGGTAGATTTATTTCTCGTAAAGGTGTAATAATGATAAGAACTGATTTTTGAGTTACAATTGCAATTTACCATTTTAGGACTATTACTTACATAACGAGTGAAATAGAAATATAAATGTTTATTGCGTGTCACATTACAGGTTACAGATGGTGAAAACAATAAAGGTATACATGTGACGTCCTGCAAGGGCACTGCAAACATATGAGAGGGCTAAAATTAGTACTTACTACCTATTATCCTTATTCATGAACGTCCATCAAACGTATTCCAGTTGAAATGCCGTAATAATTCCGTATCGTGGGAAAGAGACTTAAAATAACATTTCAACCAACACAGGCTTGCCAAGGTTCATGGACAACGGAATGCTAATGATTACAAATAATTTGCACATAATGAAACAATAAGATAATTTCTACTTTATAAACTATTTATATTTTATTAATGCGTCTTTAAAATATTGTGTGTGTGTGATTAAAGTATGGTAAAATCTTTGGTATTATGCAATAATATGCAAACAATATGCAGGTTTGTGATCGTCTACAAACAGGACCTTTGACGAGGTGCTTATGCGTGAAATTGGTATACCCAGGTAAAACACAGAAACACTGCACTTCTACCTATCTACAGGTACAACAAATCACATTTTTAAAAGGGGGCCGATGTCACACACCAATATTCTACTATTACGTTTGGACCTCAACTTTCGCCACGAAAATCCCCTTGAATATATTCCATTTCCCTCTAAGTAATCCAATATTGTTTTCGTACTGGATAGTCCAATCACCGCGCTCACCTGGGAACTTCTGGTATTTACCGACCTATTTGATATGCAGAGGAATTCGTGTTATTGTAATACACTCCTGACGACGGTTCCCTGGTTCTAAGCCTAGGATTATAATCAAGAGCCTAAAGATTAACATTGAGTAGGTTACCCATGTGTTGGTGGTAGAGTTTCTTATTAAAATCAACAAAATTATGCCAAAGATAATGACTTAATGAGGATCTCAACGACAGGATATTAATATTATCTCATTAGATATTATTCCCATTGGAATAAATCGTCAGTTCAACAATTATCTACCTAATAAACGTTTTTTTTTCGACTCCTCCCATAAACGATTAGCCTTTTACAGTACAGTCAAGAACTATAAAGAGATCTATACGGCCAAAGTTACAAAAATTGTATGCAGTAGTCGACTGTACCTACATATGAGGTGTAGGTACTTAATTTATATATTTCACGAAGGGCCCAAAAAAGGGTTAAATCCGACGACACATTGTTGGTTTCTCTCATAATCATGATTTAGTGAACCGTTCTTACGCGTCGTGTAAGTGTTTCACGGTGTTTTTTAAGGTGGATTTGATATGGCATACATATCTACATTGACTCAAGCCTTTATTCCCAAACGGGTGAGGCGGTCCTAACAAAATTTTATTTTCAGTGCCTTTCTAGCAACTCTACGTATAAAGGTGGAGAACATTGGTATTGCAAGGTTGCTAGCCCATCGCCTACAACACACATCAGCCCTATACCATCGTCGACTCTTACTTCACCCACGGGAAGAACGCTATTCCAACCCAATACCACACGGGGACATGGTATAATGTTCATTAATGTTAATTTGCATTGTGTAGGTATTCATGTTAATATTTCTGGTTCGTATAGTGTGTCATTCGTATTACATTCCACAATCAGGTTGCCGGGGTTGAACCTTGACCTGTAGTGGCAGTAATTGCCAATAGGGTGGCAACACGCTACAGAGTAACTAGGTAGGAGCGTTAGCAAAAGTACAGACATACCGACCTTAAAGATTATTCTCAAAAACGTCTGGAAAAGTGGGCGTTATTCCCTACATACTCGTATTGGCAGGTAAAAAAGACCCACACTTCAGTAATCCTTCAGTAATTTAAAAAACTCTCGCTACAAGAGCCTGAAATGTTACATAAGTATGAATGCTATTATTTGACGAGAACCAAACTTTAAAAAAAGATAAAGAAAGCCATATAAAAAGATGGTTCATGTCGTATACAGACAACCTTAATGCGAAAATGGAAACATCCACTTAACAATTCTGTTAAAATAATAATTAGGGGACAATCTTGCACAAATCGACCTAGTCCCAAACTAAGCAAAGCTTGTACTATGGGTACTAGACGACGATAAACATACTTATATATGTCGTAATAAATACTTGAACTTTGAGGATGTCATTGTGTGTCACACAAGTTGTGTGTGCTACACAACTCCATCCAAGTAATTCTAGGCACGGAAATCGAGCAAGCTAAGCGCAGAAGCATTTTTTACAATGAGATCTAAAACTACTTTGATTTTCCTTATAGTGATTGTACTTAGTAACTACTAACCTGGCCTAAGCATTAATCCGAAACTAGCTCTTATTATTGTATGAATAAAACCTTACAATCTAGTAAGACCTTCATGCAGCAAAATAATATTTCTAGATATAGGTATGAATACAAGCGCATTCCTATATAATTGCAACGGTGCCTAGAGCAATTTTCGTTCCAACACTGCGTTATTGAAAAGCGCCGGCGTATAAAACAAATAAAATCGTTAGTATTGCATCATAGGTTTTTAGTACTTAAATTAAATTAGAGTATAGCGACTCGACACGGCCTATTATTAGCATACGATATGCACAAACATCGCTCCATTTGCTGACTGTACGTTCAGATCGATACCGTCAACGAACGAAATGAGAATCGCGTCGGGCAAGCCCTTATGTCTCCTTGAAAAGTGTAGTTCAGTAGCAAGTTCTAATACTTGGTTTGGTATGTTACGAGTACTGGGTCACTGAGTTTGTCGCGTAGGTACTTCATTTCGTATACGTATGAGCGTTAACAATCCATTTGCTATTCAGTCCACTTATTTCAATAAATTGAATCTCATATTATACTTATTATTGGTTCCCCTCCGTTAGCCCTAAGAATTTCATACTTAATTTAACTAGCCCTAATGTTGTGCTCTAAATCGCAAAACGGTTTTTTTGATTTTTCCTAATTATTGATTAGCCCCAATATCCCGAATTCAGCCGCTGTCTGTCTGTCTGTCCGTCTGTCACCAGGCTGTATCTCATGAATCGTGATAGTTAGATAGTTGAAATTTTCACAGATTATGTATTTCTGTTGTCGCTATAACACCAAATACTAAAAAACTGGCCAAGTGCGAGTCGGAGTGGGACTCCTATACAACAGACATGATTTTTTTGCCGTTTTTATAGATAATGTTACGGAACCCTTCGTGCGCGAGTCCGATTCGCACTTGGCCGGTTTTTTTAAAGAAGATGGTTGAAAATGAATTGTAATTAACTTGTAAGTAAAGGAATCAGCCATAATTATTATTGTTTTCTTTTACTCTCGCTTAAACCTATCTCCTATCCTATCCCTTTCATTCCTCTATCCCGTTCTTTCACATGTCACGCTCTCATACTGTCTCGTTCTCACACGATTACGTTTCGTTTTACATTTATTTAATGCATTAGGTCTAGTGAAACATTAGAGCAAAAGTTAATAACCACTCACTTGCTTTTGGCAACCACAGTTGCCAAATTCGCAGACTCCTAAACTGATGGAGGCAACTGTGGTTGCCAATCGAAATTTGGGCTGCCTTGATGATAAAAAATAGAAGCAGTTTAGGCTACCTTTTT
Organism: Epinotia ramella; assembly: GCA_947578815.1. Lineage (NCBI taxonomy): Eukaryota > Metazoa > Arthropoda > Insecta > Lepidoptera > Tortricidae > Epinotia > Epinotia ramella. Next base: position 20,630,852 of record OX388202.1, read on the forward strand.
TAAAATATGAAAGCAAGTGAGTGGCAGGATAGGTGTGATGAAATCAGGTGTAAGTGTTCATTAAACATAGTAATCATTAGGAAAAAACGTTATTAGTTTCCAATATATTAGCATACTTGATATTTAGTATTAGGAAAGATTAGGAGCTATGAAATTAGGCCCAGCAAATAATAATAATAATAATCATTTATTTCAGGCAACTAAGGCCCATAGTTACAAATACCTTACAGAATAACATACATAACATACATACGAGTACAAAATATTAAAAATTAAAACACTAATTAATTATGCCATACAAGATTAGTTATCCGAATAATAGGGCTAATGAAGATAATATCGAACGTCGGTAGTGTAATAAAATTAGCACTAACGATATTAGTTTAAGTGGGCAGGGGCTTATTATTATCAACCCACAGTGACACTCAAACTCTTTTTTGGTGAAGGGTCTTTCGATCCCAAAACTGGGTAGTTTGATAAACAAAAGACGACTTTCCTATGACAAGTACCTAATTAACGGCATAGGAACGTGAATGTGAGTTAATATGATTTTATCCTAATTTACAGTTTTTTTTTAATAAACCAGTCTGTTGTGACAAATATACGACGTGATTTAATATGAATATCTAAGATAAGCATTGAATAAATCAAAATAATTTATAATTTACGAGTAAAATGCAATGTCTTTCGCGGCGCGTATGATATCAAATTGGAATACGGAACGTAATTCTCTGATCGACCCCCACCCCCAGGGTTATCACAATACGAAACCTTTCCTTGGACGACTTTTTTGTCCGATAAATTCGCCCCGTAGTTAAAAAGTGCCTGAAGGAAAGTACGATTCAGTGATAAAGGACTTATTGTATTCGGATTATTGTATTTATTTACCCTAATACTATTTACTTAATTATTAAATGGTTATTGCACAAAAGAGTAACTTATCTCTACCTCTCTACCTGTCAACCTTAGGGCAAAAACAGACGATTGTGAGCAGTGCAATTTTCGATATAAACACACAGTGGGTATACAACTATAAATATAAAATAAATTACAAATAAATGCATATAAATACAAATAAGTACACCAATAAAATAATAATAATACACATATATATGTTACATATATATACAGACGAAAATAGGGAACAGAAACACAAGGAATCTACGGTTACATGATATGTAGGTTATATATCATGTCAAAAGTTTGATCATTTTTGGCAGAAACGACAATATTTTTTTTAAAAACCACCTCTATAAGATTATTCTGGAAGAAAATAACAAGAGGCAATAACAGGAAAAAAATACTATATAGCCAAAGAGTATAATTTGATATGACAGGTTCTTCAAATGAGGAAATAACACTTATGTCAGTTCTCTTCGCGTAGCAAAACCAGCAGTGCAATTTGTTAAAATGTATTTAGATGGCGTCCATATATTCAACCACTATTCTCACCTAAGCGCACGCTCCACCTGCCATGTAGCAGCCAGTATAATCTGAACTCTGCTTATCTTAAAAATCCTTTGCTACATTTAATGGACAATTCCACTGACTAATTGTTTTTTTTTCTAAACCGAGTAAAAATTATTAATTCATGATCGCCAGCCGTCGTCCACTATTAATGGGTCACATAAAAATATAAACTTTAAACTACATACTACAAAACTTCGCCAAACTGCGGAGCATTTAGAGAGAATCAGCTCGTTTGCTTAATTATTAATTCTAGCGAGGCCAGATTGCTTTCTTTATATCAATACAATCTGCAACGCGACTAGAGAAAAGTTCAAGTAAACACTGACCTTAACAATATTTCTCAAGATTTTATTTTATACCACGTCGGTGGCAAACAAGCTTACGGCCCACCTGATGGTAAGTGGTTACCGTAGCCTATGGCCACTTGCAACTCCAGGGGTTTTACATGCGCGTGCGCACCCTTTAAGAATTTTTACACTCCTTTTCCAGTCTCATAAGTCCCAGTGATTTTGTGCGAAATCGGTATAAGTTAATTGGATATATGCTCTAATTTCCTGACGGACTACATCCAATCCGGCTTAAGTCCGTGCAGTGATCGGCTTCAGTTGCATTTAATTACGGTAAGTTAGGAGAAGCCATACCACGGAATATATACGTTTTTATTTATACCTACGTTACACGGCTAGGTAGTTTATAGCGACACACATGTGCTGCTATACTATTCACAACTTATTTCATTTCACCTCACCGGTCACCTAGTATATTTATCTTGAATTATTTCTTTCTATCTACCTACCTCCGCGCGATAAACATCTTAACAATAGTGCTCGTCAAATTAATCCAAATCAAGTGTTAAACTTAGAGTTTTCGAGTTAGATTTACGGCAAACATGTTGCGAAAGACATTATTTAGTGGACAGCAGAATAAGTGCTAAGAATAATCGCCAAAATAAACGATATTTGACCATAAATAAAGTGAACATCGATCGTTAGCTACAAGCCACCGTCAGTGTAAAGTGCTCGTAATAAAACGCCTTAAGTGCTTGGACATTGCTGGCATTTACGATCTTTTGATCCCCGAACTCGCTACGCGCTGATAACAAACACAGAGACTAAGCGAGCATTGTGTGCGATCTGAAGTGGACCTTATATTCATAACGCTATATTTCATTTTCGTCTAAATACCAACTGCATCGAAGTGCAACTCATCAGCTGTTTCGTCGATTGTATGCAGTTTACTGCATAATTATTAACATGTCACCTACTATCCAATCTTTAGGGTGTTGCTCAAACGTGGGTCTCGATGATGACCATCACGACTGTAGCAGTTGTAGCCTAACTTATCATTTAGGATGTCTGGCAGCCACAGGCCTGAAAAATACCTCGAATCTCCCATCTAACTGGAAGTGTCCCGCCTGCACGACTAATACTCGACACAGTAAGCAGCCTAGACAAGACTCCACTCCTATCCGAACAGCCTCCGCGACCAGAGTAAACAAGCGGCCTGTGCTTGCCTCCCCTGAGTCCGAGGCGGCTATTACCTCGGGAGAGATACGCGCGATACTCGAGGAGGTTGTGCAAGCGCAATTTAGCACAATGATCAGTGAGTTAAATAAAAGCATGATGAGCTTAGTAACTAAGCAATTAGAACCATTAAAACAATCTATGCATGAAATACAGGATTCGATGACCTTTATGAACTCCAGATTTGAGGACATCGAAACCGAGCAAGCCGATGCAAAGAAGGCAATGAGTGGTCTACAGGCGGATAATACTAGAATGAGAACCGAAATTGTGGAACTGAACCAGCGTCTCAACAACTTTGAACAGCAGGTGCGGGCAACCAACTTGGAACTTCAGTGTGTGCCGGAAAATAAGCAGGAAAACCTTATTTCTATTGTATGCGGCTTGGCGTCTGCAGTTGGATCTACGTTGAACGAGTCTAACATACAGAACTGTACTCGCATAGCGAAACTGCACGCCGACAATCCTCGTCCTAGGTCTATTGTGGTGCAACTAGCTTCTCCTAGAGTGCGCAATGAGCTTTTAGCTGCGACCATAACATTTAACAAAGTAAACCCGCATGATAAGTTAAATAGTGGGCATCTTGGGCTAGCCGGCACAAAGACGCCTGTGTACCTCGTCGAGCATTTGTCACCAGCTAACAAAACACTCCACGCCGCCACCAGGAAAAAGGCCAAGGAATGCGGTTACAAGTATGTGTGGGTGCGCGACGGCAGGGTATACGCTAGAAAAACTGACGACTCGGAATACATATATATGCGAAACATGGAAAGTTTAAATAAAATAAAATAGTATAAATACATAACTTACTAAATTAGTTTTATGTTTGCATGTAACTCTTGAACATTAAATAAATAAATTCAACCTTAAAATATATTATCAGAATTGTCGTGGCTTAAGAACAAAAACTCATTATTTTTACTGTAATGCAGTCTGTAATAATTACGATATCATAGTTTTAACTGAAACCTGGCTGAATAGTTCTGTAATGAGCAGCGAACTATTTGATGACAGATATGTGGTGTACAGGAGGGACAGAGAACAGGCTGGAACGTGGCACGGTAAGGAGGGGGGTGGAGTGCTTATTGCAGTGCATAAGTCGATTACATCTAAACGCATCCCTACTTGGGAAAGTAATTTTGAAGACCTCTGGGTAACCATCCAAACTCCGGGCAGCTCGCATAGCCAGCAACTAGTTTTATGTGCTGTTTACCTCCCTCCACCCGTTTTACGTTCGAATCTGGTTTTGTTACTGGATCACTTTAATACTGTACTTGAACAAATTAATTCTAATATATGTATGCTAGGAGACTTTAACATGGGAAGCATCGACTGGAAATCTGTTTACAATTCGAATAGCATTTACATACCGCCAAATATTAGTGAGATTCTACTAGATTTTGTAAACCTGAACCAATTAAAACAACATAATTACATACCTAACTCCCTTGGCCGTATACTTGACTTGGTTTTATCGACGGTTTCCACATGTAGTGTCTGTGAAAGCCCCAACTGCTTAAGCAAAATTGACAAATTTCACCCCCCACTTGATATATCTTTATTATTTTCTAAAGAACGCCGATTACCTTATAACAATGGATTATGTAGACCTAACTATTTTAAGGCAAATTACGAACTGATACGTAAAGACCTTATGACTCATGACTGGGAGAAGCTTTTCAATGATTTTGACGTCAATGGCATGCTTGGAGTTCTATATAATACAATTAATCAAATAAGTAAGGTACATGTACCTGTCACTCGATTAAGAAAACATAAATTTCCACCCTGGTTCGACAATAAATTAAAAAAAGTGTCAAATGAAAAGAATAAAATTAGATTGCGTTATATAAAATATAAAAACCCTCTAGATGCTTTAGAGCTAAAATTAATCAGTAAACGTCTTAGTAAATTAACAATTTCTAGATATAATGACTACATACATAAAACGGAAATTGAACTCAAAGAAAATCCCAAATTGTTTTGGTCATTTATGAAAGCGAAGCGTGGGGGAACTAGTCCATATCCAATATCTATGACGGATGGGACAGTCACTAGTTCAAGCAGTACTGATATATGTGAAATGTTTTCTTCCTATTTCTCGACAGTTTACACCAAAGTAGATCAATACGACAATGATTTTAACATGAGCAAGTCGTTACAATTTTTAATGATTAATAGTCAGAACTTGGTGACTCCTTCTATTGATGACGACTCTCTGCTAAATAAATTAAAAAACCTCGATCGTAAAAAAAGCGCGGGTCCCGACGGAATTCCGCCAATTTTTATTCATTCCTGTGCTCCACAGTTGGTTAAACCGCTTAGTATAATATACAACAAATCTTTAACATCCGGAATATTTCCATCACTGTGGAAGACAGCAAAGGTAGTACCTATTTACAAATCAGGTGATGACAAAACAGTATCTAACTACAGACCCGTATCCTTACTTTGTACATTCGCCAAGATCTTTGAATCGCTTATCTGTCCACTTATCAATAGGCATTTTGGACTGTATCTAAGCAACTTTCAGCATGGATTTGTTAAGGCCAGATCAACAGCTACAAACCTTGTTTCATTCACTGAGCTCCTTTCTGATGCAATAGATGCAGGTAAGCAGATGGATGTCATATATACAGATTTCAGCAAGGCCTTTGATAAAGTAAGTCATAAAATCTTGCTACAAAAGTTGTCTGCTTATGGATACGGATCCATACTTAATTGGGTTGAGTCTTACTTGGAGCATAGGTCATTTTTTGTAGTAGTTAATGGTTATCAATCTCTGTCACACACCATATCATCCGGGGTACCCCAAGGTTCTCATTTAGGCCCAATATTATTTAACATTTTCATAAACGACATTCCTGATTGTTTTATACACTCGAACATACTTATGTACGCTGATGACCTGAAGTTTACTCGTAGCATTGGTTCTGTTAGCGACATTGACTTATTACAGAGCGACTTAAGTCGGCTTGTTGACTGGTGTACGAACAACCAGATGGTCTTGAATGCCAAAAAATGTGTACACATCAAGATATCTAGAAAACACAACCTTCTAAAATCTACTTATCTCATTGGTGAAGAAGTTATACAAGAAGTAAATACAGTTCGAGACTTGGGTGTAATTATAGATCAAAAGCTCACATTTGTCCCTCACATCGAAAATATAGTCAAAAGATCCTCTCGGATGTTAGGCTTCGTTATACGGAACGTAAAAATATTTAAAAGTAGTGTAACTAAAACTTTGTTATACAATAGCCTAGTAAGGAGTATTCTGGAGTACTGTAGTGTGGTCTGGCGGCCGCACTATGCCACTCACTCGCTGCGACTGGAGCGTGTGCAGAAAAGGTTTGTTCGGCATTTGAGCTTTTCTGCTGGCAAACTTAAAAAATCGTATTCTTACACACAAGGTCTAAAGAAGTTCGGGTTAAGATCACTAGAAACGAGGAGAAAGATTGCGGACGCAATTTTCTCATATAAGCTCGTAAACAATCATATAGATAGTCCGCAACTATTATCCCTTCTCTCTTTTCGAGCTCCTTCCCGAACTCCTCGCAAACCGATTACACCACTCTGCCCACCGCTCAGAAGGACTGTTCTCGGCAGCAGCTCACCTATCCCAAGGCTGTGTAAAGCGATTAACAGCTGCAGTCACATGTCTGATGTTTTCTTTGACTCGGTCTTGAAATTTAAAATACGGTCGAGTAATGTCTTCAAAAGTGAGTGACCAACACAAAATAGTTTTAAAATATTTAGTTATATAGTAATATTAAGTTAAGCAAAAACCTGTGTATAAATTTGATTAGTTAATTGTTAAAGCTGTTTTTTTATATAGTGCATGCGGTGTTTACCTTTAAGTGATTGTTACACTTAGCAATAGTACCTAGTTAATATTTTGATAGTGTAAACAGTGTAAACAATTGTTGGTGAACCAAAATAAATAAATAAAATAAAATTGAACCGAGATTAGTAACAACTACGCTTAATCAAATGTCAGCCTTTACACTGGCTCATGTTCCGCGAATTTTAGATCATGATATCAGCCGAAAGACGTCCACTACTGGACATAGGCCTCCCCGAAATAGTGCCACAATGACCGGTCCTGCGCCACCCGCATCCAGCGTACTCCCGCGACCTTTACCAGGTCATCAGTCCACCTTGTGGTAAACAACTGCACCTTCCGGTACGTGGTCGCCACTCGAGAACCTTTCCGCCCCAACGGTTCTACGTGCAATGTGCCCCGCCCACTGCCACTTAAGTTTAGTGATTCGGAGGGCTATATCGGTTACCTTGGTTCTGCTGCGGATAGCCTCATTTCTGATACGATCGCGCAGAGTAATTCCCAACATAGAATTTTAGATAAGCGTTGGGAATACCAGCCCAGTGTGGGGGGATTGCAGATATCTATTTGACTATACGTTTCGATTGCTATTTATATGACATTTTGTCGTCAAGGAGTGCGCGCAACACTTGTCATACCTTGTGTTGATACAATATCAATACACCGAGGCAGATGGACCTCCAGAGTGCCACATCTGCATACTTGTAATGCTGTAATTGTGATGGGTTTAGGATTTATGTCAGGTCCCGCTTTAAATTCACCTACAAACGTACGTAAATCGATTCAAAAATTATGAATTAGTTTTTCGTTAATTAGAGTTCTTTTCAATGGTTTCTCGCCCCTGATTTTATTTTCATGAAAAATATGTTTCGTACACTTTTAAAATAAAATATAACAGGAATATTAAAATAGAGTTTATCATGTACTAGCTGACCCCACGAACTCCGTTTCGCCATACAAAATCATTTTTTTCATGTTATCTAATCGGAGCGGTGACAAATCTAACAAATCAAACATAATAAAAATCTGTCCAGTTCTTGATTTATAAATGATGTATCTAACCCGAATTTATTTTATAAATACTAGAATACAAGGTGAAACCTAAGTCGTAAACAGACTTTTTGTTTCTATCGCAGTATTTTAAGGCAAATTCATTGCATTAGCTCTGGAAGCAAACAATTAAACATTATTGACAATAAATTTAAATAGCAATAACACCAACTAATATGGTCACCCTATTCGACAATACTTGGTTTGTAGCTTGAAGTGACAGTTTAGTGTAGCAATTAGGGTGACAATGAGACTCAGTAATTTTTTATTTTATTTAGTAACGAATTAACAAACAATGTTTACATATTTTTGCCTGTTGTCGGTGTACTTAACTTTTTTTTTCAGATTTTGTTTTTTTTGGTTTATCTTACTCAGAATCGTTGACACTATCGATCCTCATACAAGCAAAAAAAGTGTCCAAAATGTCCATTCCAGATCGTCACATTTTTGTATGCAGTCTTTTTAGGGTTCCGGAGCCAGAATGGCAAAAACGGAACCCTTATAGTTTCGCTATGTCCGTCCGTCCGTCCGTCCGTCCGCAGCTTAGCTCAGAGGCTCTTGGTACTAGAAAGCTGTAACTTGGCATGAATATACATATTAGTCATGCCGACAGTGGTAAAATAAAATCTTGAAAAACATTTTTTTTAGGGTACCTCCCCTACATGTAAAGTGGGGATGATTTTTTTTATTGTCGTCTACCCCATAGTGTGGGGTGTCGTTGGATAGGTCTTTTAAAAATATTGGGGGTTTGTGCAAACAATATTTCGATTAAACGATCCGTTTGTGAAATATTAAGCCTTAAAGTGCTAATTTTTGTTAGACTCCAGTGTCCCCACCCCCTGCTAGCTAAATGGTTGTTTTGGGATAGGTATGTGAAAAAATTCATGGTAGTAGTACATATAACGAAGTTAAAAGGAAAACTATCACAGCTAAGTAGGCTTTACACGTTTACGAGTAATAGTCGACCAACTTATAAAATGTACTTCAAGAAGTAATAGTTTTGTACAAATTCTATTGTAACTTATTATTATATATAATGGTACGGAACCCTTCGTGCGCGAGTCCGACTCGCACTTGGCCGGTTTTTCATTTATATGGTCGTGACGCACTGGAAGAACAAACTTACATAGTAAAATCTGGGACACTTTTTTTCTTCCTCGTGTTGACACTAAAGTTAATCAGTAAGAAACATATTTCTGTTCACGATTTAGGATTCACCCTATATTTATTTGTAGTATGGCAAATCTGTATGTCTGTGTGGATGCGGGTGGCGCAGGACCGGTCACTTTGGCACTCTTTGGGGGAGGCCTATGTCCAGCAGTGGACGTCTTTCGGCTGATATGATGATGATGATGATGAAATCTGTATAAAATATTACGATAAAGTTGTCTGTCTACCATAAAGTGTCAAACAGAGACGAATTATTTGCGGCTACGAGGCTATCAAGCCGCAGCAAGTCTTGAGACAAAATCGTACACTTTAATTTATGAAGAATTCCTTTTAAGAAACTCTAAACAAAACAATATCAAGGAGTCCTTCTTCTAACGCCTCCGTGACAGCTTCGCAATTGAATCTTACTTTAGAGTAATGAAATGTGGAAACTACATTGGAATTCAGAATAATAATTAATTTGTCAGTTGACGAAAATGCGGTTTTATATATATATATATATTTGTAGATTGTTTGTACATGTCATAATTATGGTAATATTCAAATAAAGTAGTAATACCGTATTGCTTATAACAATGAACATTGTTTTTCAAAATAATTTCACGTTTACTAATACTTAAAAGCTACAACACTATTCAGTGAAGAACAAAAAATTGTAATCGGTTTAGGGTTTGAGCGCTTCCACGCCTAAAGCTAAGAAGCTTACTGTGTCAGAGTTAAACATCAAAATGAAATAAATAGCAAATAGATTTAAATTCAATATGTTTAGTCCATATACTCACCCTTTTACAATGCAGGTCCCGTCGAAAATTACGGAACAGAGGGTATGCCCCGATTGCCCCGTCATTCACGGAACTAAGAATTACCCCATAAGCTTTTATACAGACCGTACACCGCAGCCCATTCTACCCTGCTCACCGGAGTCCGGAAAAATAACCCCGCGATGACATTATGTCATGAAACCTTTCCAACCCGACCAAGTATAAGTAGTAGTATTTTGGTGAAATATATTCGGTCTCTACGCAAAAGTACGATATGGAGTAATAATAATAAAATAGACTAATAATGTGAAACTAATGTGAACAATTGTAAGTAAAGGAAACAATTAACGGATCGGCCATAATGAATTGAAAAAGCTGGGAAATATTCAGTGTGAGTTGGCGTTATTATGCATATTTTGCCATCTGGTTCGTGGATAATAATAATAATATAACATTTATTTCAGGTGACTAAGGCCCATAGTTACAAATACCTTACAGACTAACATACATACAATATAATATTAAAACACTAATTATTATTTAATGTTTGCATACACAGCCAACTGCCAGTCTTTTCCGATGATCATGGGTTTTTGGGGCATGAAATAGGTAATCAATTTTACCAACCTCGATCCGAGCAAAAATGGTAAAAAGGTAACCCTCATAATCTCGTTATGTCAGTCTGTCCGTCTGACTGGTAGTCACAGGCATTTTGCTTAAAAAAACAGTGTACTTTAATATGGGGCACATCAATTAGGTTTTAAAAAAGAAATATAAGATCTCGGAGATTTTTTTTGACCAAGTGAATATATTCAGAGATGATCTCTCCGAAAGTTATTTTTAATATTACAATAATTGTATAGTATAGCCCGACAAGTTCCTATTTGACCCTGAGGGAGTGTTGCTGTAAACCGCATAGGTATACTATTTATGGAAATAATGTCCACACGTCATGTATAGTCGGGACAGTGTGTATTGGCATTGGCATTGTGTTGTTTATTGAATGTAAAAATGCTATGCTTTATAATAAATACCAATTCATCCATATCAGGTTTCAATCCAAGTACGTATTCGATATTTAAGTATTTTTCAGATTGTGACTCCGAAGACTCCGACTTTCAAGACTGCCAACCTTAATTTTAAAACGTTCGGTCTGGGATTCGAATAAAGGACCTTTGTTCTATATTCGTCTTCAATTTTTATTACAATAGAAATAACTAGTTAAATTCAACCAAACTAACCAGTTCAATCAATACCTAGGTACCGACCGCACTTTAAAATGCTAGTACCGGTCATGTCAACAACCAATTTCAAGACATTGTTTATAGAAAAACTAGACAATCCTTTTTTTGGTGTAAATATTCAATTATATTCAAAATAAGCTTTCTTACTTCGCTTTGTATTGCTTTCGGCATATTTATTGTATTTTATTTTACAATCGCGAAGTATTTCGTCTTATTATTATAAAAGAGAAATGGCAGCCTCGAGGGCCTTTGCCAGAGTGTATAAATTAACTACGAATAACGAATTAAACCATATATAAAAACAAACAGACGTGACTCTCGCCAAGATGGCGACAATCTGCGTATTTTGTCTTCCCTGCTTGTTTGTTTACATCGGTGACATTCAATGACTTCTAACGTCTGTTGTCAAAGAGTACTCCATGCCAGTAATAGTACATTGTTTACCGAGGGGCGTAAGTGGAATATTGCGAACAAGAGTCTATCAGAAGCCCGACGCCGAAGGCGGAGGGCTTTTGATGACTCGATTTTTACGCCCGTGCTATACACAATGTTTTTCATCACATTTGCGAGAAAACAAATACATTTTAGATGAAATGAATACAAATCGTAATAAAAACTGCAACATGTCAGTCGTCCATTTTGTTGAATTTGACGTGAGGCGAGGCGCGTATGGCAAAGACCCTTCGGTATACAGCCACGATTTGAAAACACTTAAAAACATTTTACATAGACACTAAATAACAACATATTAAATCTGTAAATAATTCAGTTAAACATCTTTAAGTAGTTTTTTAAGTTTAAATTTATTCATAAATACGTTTTCAGACATCGTATTTGATATAAAACCTCTTTGCTTTGTAACTGCCGCAAGAGTGACAGATACTATTTAAGAAAAAAACCATTACGCCCGTGGGCGTAACACATGCTATTACAGCTCTGTATGTCTGCGCATTATGAAGCCCTTTTCGAGCAAGTGTGATGAAAAATTAATTAGTTCCATTAAAAATCCGCAACGTGGCTAGGGTAAAAAGTAGTAGGGTAATAATGAAACTTGTCATGCTATACTAGTGCATAGGTATTGAACCCTTCCTTGCGTGTGCTCCGACACGCACTTGGCCTTGTTATTTATTGTTATCGGAATATTTGTTTTGTTCGCAGAACTGGCCAGTCGCAGTGAGGCTTGAGCGATTGACCCGAATGTAGCGGTTTATGGAGGAGTGCACTTACATCGGGAATCATGGTGAGTGCTATGTTAATGTTGCGTTGAAAGAAATAGGTGTAGTCTTAATGCAACTGTTTATAGCTTAGCTACTCTGGTTATCGGTGAGTCACCGGTGAGCAGAGTCACGGTGTAAGAGGTTCGATAGTATTTTTTTACCAGTATAGTTTTCATTTAAGGGGACGCCTTGATTAGACAGAGAAGAAACACACTTATGTCTTACGCGCACGAGAAAACGACATGCAACTCTCTTGGGGAATGTTTTTCTGGACAAATTTTGATAGATATCTGACTTTGTAAAGTTTTATTCATATTTCACTAAGTGAGACTTTAGAGGAGGTATAATACCATAATTTTAACTCGTTTGTGTTGTTTAATATTGTATTGTTTGAGTAGGCTGAGGTAAAAGCGGAAAATAAATACCCAACTTTGGGTTTTTTTTCTATCGAGGAAATGTTACCCAATCATGTTTCGGTTACATCAGATAACAACCATAGACAGTTGCATTTTTACAATTTATTAATAATACAACATGATACGTTCTGATTATCGCTAATAGACATGCACATTCTTCAGCGGAAAAGCAAAAGGATAGTGTTCTTTCGCTATTCCGCTAAACTTATCATGGAATTCCGCAAAGTAACGCCTGATTAAATCCAATCCTTATTACATTCCTATCCTTATTATTAATTTATTCCAGAACAATGAAATTTGTTAGATTATACGCTAGAATTATTAAATATTTTCACGGCAAATTCAACACATAAACCATTTTTATTGTCATTTTTCCGCTCCGAACACGATAGATTCGATAAAGTCAATATTTCACAACATCCCGAGGGTGAAAATACCCACTCAACCGCAGTGCACTCAAATTTAACCGCATATCCGACGTTTTCGCATCACACCATAGGCCTAGCTTGCATAGGATTTTGAACAGTATTTCATGTACATAGAGCCGTTATTTCGAATTAGCTATATATATTGTAGATAATTAAAATATATTTGGTCAATTTCCTGCCTAGTTGAGGCAAACATCCGCATTATTTGCGTTCAAAATCATTAATCGAGTCAATCTACGTAAATATATTTTAAAGAATGGTTCATAAATACGGGTGAACTTGAATGAAGCCCCCGGCGCAAGAATAGGGGTGTTATAGTTTGACGTGTATGTGTGTGTGTGTGTCCTGTCTATGGCATCGTAGCTCCTAAACGAATGGACCGATATTGTACGTTTTTTTTATTCAAAAGCTGACGTGATCGAGATGGTTCTTAGCTACGTTTCAACGTAATCGGTTCAGCTGGTTTTGAGATATTGAACTTTGGAATGAAAATGTCGGGGAATTTTCAACTTTTCTAAGTTCATTGTTTATGTAGAATTTTCATAAACTTAATGACCCGAAATTAAAAGAAAGGAAGTTTATGAGGTAAATTAGATATCAGGAATTATACTTATTTTTAGAGCAAGGGTACGATGCTTGAATACGGCTTGGACGAAGGACAGCTACACTGTAGTTAAATTACCTACTTAATAAGTATCTGAGTTTCAGCAGGCTTCGAAATGACGTGTTATATCGACAGCTGATATATGTATGCCAATCACTTACTCGTAGCATCGAATCAATATATTTTATTTAAATATATCTATCTTTTAAATTATTCGACAGTCCATAACTAAATAGGTACGTAAGTGAAGTGTAAAATTTTTCTACCGATAGATTTGAACTTAGCTAAGAACTATCTCGATTACGTCAGCTTTCGTAAAAAAAAACGGATTAAAACCGGTCGAATTGTCTAGGAGCTACGGTGCCACAGACAGACACAGAGATATACAGACGCACAGACTTTCAAACTTATAACACCCCTCTTATTGCGTCGGAGGTTAAAAATGAGTACTCAATGCTACGGTTAAAGTTTATATACAGATACATTACATAATTTAAATGTGTATAGGTACTTACAAGTGGAGGTGGAAAATACGGCTGGTTGCATTTAAAAATTAAAACCTTCGCCTGGAGACTGGACGAATCGAGAACAGCTGCGGTCTGGGTAGCCTGAAACATTGACATTGGGGCTAAGGACCTTTTTCTAATCTTAATATAATACGTTTTGGGAAAAAGAGACTCACGAGAACACGTATTTAAAACACGCAATTATTTCTAAAAACGGAAAGCTCTCACTTATCCTATAATTTTTTGCCCTAATATTTCATTAGAACTGTTGCATTTCTCACTGTAACCGAAAGCTTTTCAGATGTTTTAAAATTATTGTCGTGTAGAAGCCATTACTTTAGGTTAGGTTTATTTTACTGAAAAGTATCATACTTGAGGAAAACATGCAATAGGTTTACTTTAGATTGTTAGATCTAGCAAAGGGGGCACTTTCTAGAAATCTCTTTGCAGTTTTTTTCATCGCATGTAAATTTTAAACACGTAATCGGCAAATAGAGAATTTATCACGAACGTCGCTAAGTTTCTACTTGCAAGAGCTTTACAAGTTAAACTTTCATCTTGAAAGCTTAAAGTTCTGACGTAGCGTGTTCACATCTATCCCGTACTTTATTTTAAATCAGCACCACCGCTTTTAGCACTTCGGCAACCTTTGAATATTCAAAAAGGGAGGAGCTAAGTAGGCTGAATACAAAAATACTTTAACCTTTATTAAATTGAATCTCAATTTAACTAATATACATTTTAAGTACAAACGAGTAATAAACACCATGCACATATCAATACACGTTTCTTTCTCTATCTTATAGTTGTTCGAAATAACCTAATAGAAAAGCAATTAATCTTGAAAATAATTTACTATCTCTTTCCATACACTATTTAATTACTCTTGACTATGACTCTTTTATCGACGATTCTTGAAATTACAAAAATAATTATAAGAATTAAGAATTTTAATTTGAATTGTTCCCTGAAACTTGTGCGGAAATCTGCCTCCTAATAATAAAGCGACGGGGGCTCGCCCTCATTCATTTCGCAAGCTTTTCATAGTTCCTCTCCTAATTAATTCTCTCCATGACTAACATTACACGTAGAGGTCAACGGAGACTGGGTAATTCCATTTCAAGTTTATATTTCAATTCAGAGCAAGTACTACACGTACTTAAAAAGTGACATAAATAACTGTATATGACTCTATTGTCAGTGTCATAGACGCGGTGTACTTAGTCATATTTATGTCCTTAAGGCGCCGTAGGTTCATGGTCTTCTCTCCCTCTCAGTGAGCATAAGCGTGAGCGAGATGGAAGTGCGTGCTCGGAAGCGCGGATATCATGTTTTTTAATTTTAATTTTTTGGCCGTTTAAATAAATAAAAATGTAAACACTGATTTCTCTCAAACATGATATTGCCGATGTTTAGAAGCAATTTTAATATTTATAGCTTTTGTGCATAATTTGTTACGAATATTTTAAGTGTATTTTTGTGTGTTTTAGACCTATGTTCGTGATTTTTTTCTATCGAGCGAAATTTGCTTAATCATGTTTCGAAGCACTGATTTCCCTGCAGAAAAGCCTCAAGATTACTATTCGTATTTTTTTGAAACCATATTATTATAAACAGACGCATTATATTGTTTCAAAAACTCTGTTCGCTTAACTTCGCTGAACCTACGGCGGCCACGTTATCCACGTTAATCACCTGACCCCGATCACCCAGGGGAATTAGCGGCAATTATTTTATATTCAACTAGGAAAAAAATATAATGTTCGGTTATGGCGCTTCGCCGGACGTTACCGCGTCACGCTCGCTTCGCTCGCTCGGCTCGCGCGCTGTAGGGTTGCAGTTCACCTAACAACCTAACCGTTTTTTTCCCTGGGGGATCAGGCTAGGGAATTAACGTGGACAACAGCTTATTTATTTACGTATTAATACCCCTGACTGTTCATACCTATGCATTAAAATATATACTTTAATGCAAATAACTATATTAACTAATAAAAATAAAACACTTGTGACACAACAAACGTAACTATCAACCATCTTTCGATTAAAACCCGCAGTCAGATCGGTTCATCTGTTTGAGTGCTACGTTGACACAGACAGATACACAGATACTCACACATGTTAAACTTATATAATTGAAAAGATAACTTATCAGTGGGTACTGTAATGGGATATAAGTCGCAGTCATTCATCAACGTTAGGTCAAGCATGCTTATAGCAAAACGAACAATGCGTTGTGGGAAAGTGTTTTTGATAAATAAATAATGAGATAATTACGTTTTGTAATAAGATGTATTTATTAGGAATACCACATTGGAAAACGTAACTCGTAATGCTAGTGCTACGCTAGTCCGTAGCAGCTTAAATTCCATAACGTAGCGAACAGTGCCCGTCCGTAGCGGCTGTCACGCATGTATGTCGTGATTGGCGCTGAATGGGTTAAGGGTATGGAGGGTTATCTGCGATGTGTTCATTTCTGGCAAAGTGTTATTTATGATTTTTGACAGACTGCTTGTTTTAAGGCGAGTCCATTCCAAAGACAACTTATTACATCCTGTTAAAATTTGTTGCGCTTCTTGACAAATACAATACTTTCCGAAGCTCTTTATACTTATTTAAAATTTGTATTTTAGGGTTTATTACGATATAAGTAAGAGTAGAGAGTCGAGAAGAAAGGCACTGTAACGGCTTAAGTATAAGGAGTTCCTGGTAATTCAGGAGATGTTAGAACAATACCAATAGGTAGGCACCTTTTCAGTATTTAACTCAATTATTTAATCACTTCCTACTCGTAAGGCCATCACAATAGTAAAATTAACTTGATAATAGGTAATTAAAGTAAAAGCCCACCCACCCACAGTCATCCGATCATCCCATTCGGACCGATTCAAATTTCGCAGTCATGCGTGCGAAAAATCATTAAACGGCATGTGAAGCCGTGCTCATTACCCGCTCATTAAAGCCAACGATGTCAAACCCCGAAATTGAGCGCGGTACAGATTTAAATCAACCCCGTGAAATTGGGCCATCGAAAGGCTCCTATTATATGAGCGCCTTCGCATAATTAAATATTAAGTATATTTCCATATTCGTTTTATACGCTACACAGTACTGGCCTGCATTAAATATTATCGTCAGATTAAGATACTTAATTAAAAAACGGCAATTAATGTCACAACATTTACTCAAATTGCTTGTTAATTTGAAAATTAGAAGGTGTGTAACTATGGGACTAGGTACACCTATTTCAATACGATGAAGGTTAAAAAATAATTGTGTGACTGTAATACTGGTAATTTAAATAGGGTCGTACACACATCCAAAGTTGCAAATAAACATATTGTATACGATTAGACTTCAAGTCTGACTCTACTAGTATTAATCAAGTTTTGTACTGAAAACGTTTCAATTTTGATTGCGATTGAATAACTGCGAAGTTTACGAAAAGGTTGATTTTTCGCTTTCGTGGCAACGCGCAGCTGCAATGACCTTGACCAAATGAGCGCTCCGAGAACTTATGCATGTACGAGGGACGGCTGAAAAGAAATCTACCTAAGTATGAAACAAAAGACTGTCATGTATGTATTTTTTTTATTTTTCAATATAGTCCCCTGCTAGTGAAATACACTTATTACATTTGTCAAATATTGACATTAACCCATGAAAAAAAAAATCTTTCGGTTTCTCGTCAAAAAAGTCACTAACTGCAGCCTTCATTTCGTCATCGGTCAGAAATCGTCTTCCTCGGAGATCTTTTTTGAGGTGTCTAAATAAAAAATAGTCGCATGGGGCTAGGTCTGGACTGTAAGGTGGATGGTTAACGGCATCGAACCCTAATTCCTTCATGGTAAGCATTGTTGTGCGGGCGGTATGCACAGGTGCATTATCGTGTAAAATCAGGATCCCTTTGCTAAGTTTACCCCTCCTCTTTTCTTTTATCGCGTCTCGTAACTGATGCAGTAAGCTGGAATAATATTCAGCATTCATTGTCCTTTTTTTTGGTAAATAATCTATTACTAAAATTCCTTCTGTATCCCAAAATACGGTAGCCATAAGTTTGCCTGCCGACGGCCTGACCTTAAACTTCCGAGGAGGCTTCTCATCCTTGAATTTCCACTGCAAAGACTCTTGTTTGCTTTCGGGGTCCCACTGTCGAATCCAGGTCTCATCACACGTCACCATTTTAGAAACAATTTCTTCCTCATTACCTCGACTCATTTCCAAAAACTCCTCACAACATTTGACACGTCGGTCCTTGTCAAACGCCGTTAACATTCTGGGGACCCAACGTGCACTCACCTTGGACATATTCAGATGCACATGAATTATCTCATTGACTCTTTCTTTACTGATGCCCACATCTCCAGCAATCTCCCACTGCTTCACTCGTCGGTCTTCTAAAATTATTTTTTTAACTTTGGCTACATTTTCGTTTGTAACGGCAGAAACCGGCCTTCCACTACGAGCGTCATCTTCCAAGCTCTCACGACCGAGTTTAAATTGTTTAGACCAAAACTTTATAGTAAATTCGGAAGGGCACGAACTACCGAACACACACATCATACGTTCTCGGATCTGTGAGGGAGTATTTCCTTCTTTTGTTAGAAATTTAATCACTGCACGATGTTCAATTTTAGCGATATTCATTTTTTCAACCGATATGTCGCAAACATTCGAGAATTGTAGAAAAATGGAACGGAAAAAACAAATGAACGTCAAATAATTCAAAAAAATAATAACCAAAGAACAAGAATGCATTTCAGCCAGTATCATTTTCGCATATTTTTTTAACCAAGGAGATTACTTTTCAGCCGCCCCTCGTATGCAGGCCTCATATGGCAGTACACACTTTACATTATGAATACCTATTTTGCTTCACCGTGCATGTTCAGACTTTTAATAGACTCGTGTGAATCTTGTGACGAGCTACAAAACACGAGATTATCAGTGTTGTGAATGATACGAGACTATTAGGAACTTGTGAAAAATACTTGGGTATTTTGAGCAATGACGTTTGTAGTGTTCGTACCCTCTAGAACATGTTTTGCTTCACTATATACACTCGCGGTCAAAGAAACCGGGTCAGTGACGAAAACCTCAATATTTTGTAAATCGTTGGTCGTATCTGCATGAAACTAACTCTGTTTTATAGAGAATTTAATATCCTTCTAAATCCAACCTTCAATGTTCTACGTAGTAACTGGAAAAAGGTTTAATTGAAAAAAAAAGACCAATTGGGTACTTATTTGAAATTGCGTTCGTTTTACTTTTGCTTGTTTTTAAGCAATTATTTTCAATCTGTCAAAGAACTATGATAAAAAGCTGTCATTGTTTTATTTTGTGGTCATTCTTGAATGTCTATCATGCCGCTAACACGAGATGAATGTACTCGTATCATCACTATGTTAGAAGAAGGAAGAAGTCAGAGGTATACAGCGAGAAGAACAGGTGTGTCACTTTCTACAGTGCAGCGAGTCCTCCAACGTTACCTACAAACTGGGCAGAACCTTAGAAGACCAGGAACCGGCAAAACAAGATGTACTACAGCTAGAGAAGATCGATTTATTGTTACAACCATGCTCCGAAATCGGCACCTCACAGCAGTTGAAGTGAAAAATCAGCTTTTAGAGACCCGAAGGGACGGCATCAGCGAGCGGACTGTCAGGCGGCGGCTCAAAGAAGCAAATTTGACCCCACATAGGCCGGCCAATGGCCCAAAACTTGAAAGAATACATCGAACAGCAAGACGACTTTATGCCCGCGATCACAGATACTGGGGTGACGAAGATTGGGCAAGAATTTTGTTTTCCGATGAATCCAGATTTATGCTCTATGCAAATGACGGGCGGCAAAGAGTTTACAGACGGCCTGGTGAACGTTTTATTCCAGCATGTTTTGAGGAAAAAGTGGCGTTCGGCGGTGGGTCAGTCATGGTTTGGGCTGGAATCTCTTCAGAGAGTCGCTCGGAGTTAGTTTTAATAGAAAATGGATCATTAACGAGTGCAAGATATGAAGAAGAGATTCTTAATGAGCATGTCGGCCCATACTTAATTAATATGGGTGGAAATTCTATGTTTATGCATGACAACGCCAGGCCACACACAGCTCAAATTGTCAGAGATTATTTTTTGGAGGTTGGTATCAACTGTATGAACTGGCCCTCGAGGAGCACCGGACTTAAATCCGATTGAGCATGTATGGGACGAGCTTGGGAGGCGTGTAAGAGCTCGAAACCCCGCCCCAGCTACACTTAGAGACCTGAAACAGGCGTTAGTGGAAGAATGGGACAATATCCCGCAAGAACGCATAAAGAACTTAATAAACAGCATGCCGAATCGTCTAGAAGCTGTAAGAAGAGCCCGAGGAGGCAATACGAAGTATTAATTTTTATTTTTTGTGTTGTATGTGAAGTACCTAGGTACTGCTTATTTTTGTACGTAAAATTGGTTGATTTTTTGTTTCCTATGTAATTTTATTAAACAAAAGAATTACGATTCCACCATTTGATGTTATTTAATTCAGTATAAAATTATCTACAATATGCAGTTTAATTCATGTCCCTAGCTTTATTATTTTAGGAGATATTACAAATTTTCGTACTGACCCGGTTTCTTTGACCGCGAGTGTAGTATAAAACAAAGTCGCTTCCCGCTGTCTGTCCCTATGTATGCTTAGATCTTTAAAACTACGCAACGGATTTTGATGCGGTTTTTTTAATAGATAGAGTGATTCAAGAGGAAGGTTTATATGTATAAAATAGTACCAGTGCGAAGCCGGGGCTGGTCGCTAGTATTCTATAAAGTTTAACTTCTATATATATTATATATGCCTTTTTAGCAAGTGTTGTTTTTGTATTGTTTCAGAGTTTGATGACAGTCATCAAGTTTGGCTATAGCCTCGTAGTGGTCACGTTGCTGTTGATGATATGGGCCTCACTGGCGAGAGCATTAGAAGTAAGTGTTATAGATTGTAATTAATTAATGATGTAGTTTAAAATTCTTACAGGCGTTTGGTCATGCGAGCATGAATAAGACTTATTTTGTATTCTATTATTTATGCTATTGGGTAAGTACTACCCACAAATACAACCCACGTGATCCACGTCCATGACATCAATTTATTTTAAATTTATATTTAGGTTGGTAAACGTTCAGCTTTAACGATGTCAATGAAATAAGTGTTAGGTAGATGGGTAGGTAGTGTGTATTGCTGCACTTACACTCTGACGCCTTTTACGTCGCTCGAGACCTTAGCTTCACAAATTCGTACACCGCACCGGTTTCCGGTAGAATATGTTAGATACCTACTAAACATTATTTATATACCAGCTAATGTGACCAGATTCAGCAAATAAATTATGATTTTATAATAACACTATTTTGATATTTTACAGATAAAGTGAGAAAACATGTAGTCGCGCAATCTGTGATTGAGCCCCCAAAATATTAATCCGAATATAGATTTTTAATTTACAGGCGTGAGCGAGGAAAAACCAGCCCGACCAACCACGCTATTGCTTGATTTTTTCCTCGCTCCCCGCCTCGCAACCTCGAACAGCTCTGGTGGTACCCTAAAAAGATTGCCTAAACAACATAGGTGACCAAACTAATACCATACAATGGGCCTTTTAACGCGTAGTTACTTAAAATTAATTTTAAAATTTACTTGAATTCCTTTTCACCATCAACTAATAATTTCCAGTTGCACGTCGACACCGGGCACCCGCCATGCCTGTTCCAAGCGCTGTGCACGTGCTCGAAGCCCGCCGGGGACTTGGGCATCGTGACGTGCAAGCACGTGCCCATCCTGCGCGTGCCCGCCGCCGTCAACAGCTCCAAGGTGTTCACGCTCCAGCTCACGGGGAACAGGATTAGGGATCTGGAACCAAACTTCTTCCAGGCGACTGGTATGTGCATATTGAGTTATTTGACACGTAAAATATTGACTCGATTACAGTACATGTCACCCACAGAGTACTTTTCTATATATCGTCACCTTTGCGTTGTTTGACCCAGCCTTTGGAAACTCGCTTATAATTAAAAAAAATACGGGGACGAAGTCCCATTGCAGCCAACCTAACAAAACACAGAATACATGGACCTAATTTATATACTCTAATATAGAATATAATATATTGGCAGTATTTTCTTTACGTCGGTAGTAGACACAAGATAATCTTAAAACAATGTATGAAGTTCCGCCTCTTAAAACGTAGTGGTTATATTCTCTTTGGTTTGACCCAAGTTGACCGTTTGACGCATGTTTGACCAAAGAGTAGAGTAGGTCTGTGAAGTTGTAATTTCAAAGCTGACTACCCATGGTCAGTTTTATATAAATAAATGCCATATCCCTTTGAAGCAATGCGAAGAGATACTTAGGTTGGTATATATATTTATCACATACATGTCACGCCGTCATGACAGTATATTTTTCTGTTTTTCAGACAACATAAATACAAAAAAGCTAGGTACATCTTGAGCCGCGTACACACTAGGTCAACGAATAGGTGCTGACTTCAAAAGCGTGCCGTGCGTATTATCTCATTTGTCACTGCGTCTCATTTGTCCCTCCATGCAGTCCAGCTTAAAATCTCTTTAAAGATAACAATATACGCACCCTGTGCTCGCAAAAAAAAGTACATATATGACGTTACTAAATTCGTCATAGAGAACATCGACACTTTTCCCCACAAAAACATAACTCGCATAAAGCAAGGGTCCATGAACAAGCTCCTCACACAACCACTGACCAAGTCAATTAAAATCATCTCTCAGGAACGTAGCGAACTGTTAGAATGCGACAGTAAGACACATTTCTCGTTCTAACAGATTACTGTAATCCCTAATTCCGTAATCCCTATTCGTTGGCCTTCATTGGTCCGGTATGTACGCGATTTAGAGCGGCGGAAGTTTTTGCCAGGTTAAATAAAGTACAACATTACAATGGCAATGTTTTCTTGTTTTTAAAGCCTTGTGATATCTAAAATTCAGACGTTTACCAACTTCCACCCACTTATTACAGGCCTGTACCGGCTGGCGATAAACCAGAACCCGCTGGAGTCGATCCACGAAGAAGCGTTCTACGGGCTGGACAACACGCTCTGGGAGTTGGAGCTGAAGCATGACTCACTGTCTGCCGTGCCCAGTCGCTCGCTGCGATATCTGCAGAAGCTGCGGCTGCTGGATCTTACCGGTAAATATCCGAGGCCCGCAGTTTGTAAAAATATAATGCCTACTGTTCTGTGCCCACAGCACACGTTAGAACCCAGGATCGGTATCGGACACGTTTTGGGATTGCATTGCGCATATTGTCATATCTCATTTTCATATTCGAACGTGATTCGAGCGCTGTCAAAGGTAAACCTTTTGGGTTGATTTTGTTGAATTTTGGTCAACATGTGTTGATGTCATACGCCAAAAGTCATCGATTGTCACATTAGTAGACAAGTCCACCTATTTCGTAATATTTACCTATCTATTTTAGCCGAAGACGCCAATAATACCACAATTTACGTTGCCAAGAAATGAGCTGACGCTTACGATTAATTTCCAAATATACTGTAGCTACAAGCTATGGCGAAGCATAGGTGTGTCGCTGCACTTTGAATGGGTTCACACTGTGAGTGTTTCAATTGAATATAAGAGCAGATAAGAACTAAACGTTTTCTATTATGATTTCAGGTAATGAAATCACAGACATATCAGGCGACAACTGGCGAGGGCTGGAGAACACCCTACAGACCCTCGTTCTCGCAGACAACTCCATCGCCAACCTTCCGGTAGACGCATTCGCGGGGCTGCCCATGCTTGAGACTCTGGACCTGCGCGGGAACCACCTCGCCATCATCGAGGCCGGCGTCTTCAGAGATGGCATGAGCAGGCTCAACAAGGTAACGAATAGCAATTTGACCACTTTTATGGTTCTTAATAAGTCAGAAGGAAAATCTTATTTAGGTATATTAAAGTGAAACATTAGCGTTTGAGTCGCTACGGCGCTTCACATAGCATTATCCTTCTTCATATAGGATAGTTTTTATCCCGAGTCCTCGCAGACGTGAACCAGGCGAAGTCGCGGCCTGAATCGAGTACTGAATAAGTTAGAAAAATTGCTGCTGCGACAAAAATATCTAATCCTATTCTTCTATCACTTTGTTTTAAGCCTGCAGCTTCGTTAGTTATGCTTAGTATTTAGTTAATATCGATTTGTAATTTTGCAGCTTTTGCTTGCTGACAACCAACTGACCTACATCCCGTACGAAGAACTGGCACCCCTACGGCAACTGAGAATCTTGGACCTGTCCAACAACGTCATCAAGCAGGTGCCGCCGCTCCACGACCTGAATGGCATCAGGCTGTCTCTAGATGTCCTAAAGTAAGAACTCAATAAATTGTATCTTTTAATGTAATCATATCCCCTTGAACTTCTAAAATGGAATGCCAGGAACATTAAGAACGTTCTGTTTGCGAAGTTCACGCATAAATAAGAGTAGTATATGTTAGATTTGTGGGGGCATTAAATTTTATTATGATGGTGGGGATCACATTTATAATCCATTTTATCTTCTCCGAGAAAGAAAAGGAAGAAGGTTTGTGCCAGCAGTGGATGCATCGTAAAAGTATTGACAATGGCTGCCTTTGTTTTTTTCAGGTTGGACAACAACGTCATCAAGATGATTTACCCCGGGTCATTCAAGTATTTTTATGTCCTGAACCAGACATCTCTTGACGGAAATCCGATTTATTCTCTAAGGGTAAGCCAATTTTCAATTTGAGTAACATTCTAGGTATTAATCGAAGAATTGTTTTGCAGTTCCATTTATAATGATGATTATTACGAGCTGATGAGCTGGTTCCGGAGATGATCATAATGTGTCTAATTCATCCCAGTCTTATATTTATTAATCAGCCCAACGATCGATACTGACGGGTCTACAACACTCTTTTGAAATAGATCATCATCATTCTCCTAGCGTTGTTCCCGGTTATGCCCCTAAAGTAGCTGGGGGTCCGCTTTGACATCTAATCCCAAGATTTGGCATAGGCTCTAGTTTTACGAAAGCGACTGCCATCTGACCTTCCAACCCAGAGGGAAAACTAGACCTTATTGGGATTAGATCGGTTTCCTCACGATGTTTTCCTTCACCGAAAAGCTAACGGTAAATATTCCGTACATAAGTTCCGAAAAACTCATTGGTACGAGCCGGGATTCGAACCCACGACCGCCGCATGACAGCCTCCAACTCTTTTGAAATAGATATAAACTAAAATGTCCCGATAGGTATCGATGTTATAGAGGGGCAAGTCACCGACCTCTCTCACTATTGAATTTAAAGAGAAATTTAACTATTTGCAGGAAGACGCCTTCCGTAACGCAAAGATACGAACCCTCTCTCTTCGAGACTGCGGCATCACAGACCTGTCGCCTGCCGCGTTCGCAGGGCTAGAGAATAGCCTCCAAAGTCTCGATCTGGCCGAGAACAACCTCACCATGATCTCCAAGTTCATGCTAAACAAACTAGATGCGCTGCGGTTCTTGAATCTCAAGGAAAATAAGGTGTGTGAGATTTATTTAAGTACACTAACATATGTTTGCACTCATGTGTATACTGTCATTATCATTAAGGACGACATTTCACTCGACAGGTATACTTCCTTGGGATGAGTGTTATCACTTTATTTACTTTACAGGTGGACGTCAACTTGATAGCTACGAACACGCCATCAGAGTTTTCGCAAGCGAATTTCAACAATTTTCAGTACAAGCTGTTCTATTTGGACGTCAGTGGTGCATCTTCCATCGAAATGAGCTTACAGGACGTGAGAAGGTATTTTTTTTCTCAAATGACACAAATCAATTATCACAGGATATTATAATACAAAGCATCATTTTTCGAATTTTTAATGAGCTATGTTATTTAACAATGTTACAACTATATTTAATGTTTCAGAATGAGATCGCTACGTTACCTTGCTGTAGGAAAACTTATCAGGCGCAGCATAAGATCAGAGGATTTCTTGGAGTACGGAGTGGAGTTGGAAGATCTCAAGATTTATGGGAGCACAATCGATAAAATCGACTCGAGCGCTTTTGAACACGTCCGCTCTATCAAGACGTTGGACCTTTCTGAAAACGATATCGACTTTATTGACCCCTTCGCGTTTGCTGAGGTACCTATGCTGAATTGAATTAACATTGTCTTTAGAAATTCATTTCAGACTAAATCTATTAACACTTTTAGTTCCATGGATCCACATGCTCGTGGACATTTTCGTTTACTACGAAGCGTAGCGCTAATGTGTTCAGATAATGATATCGTTCGTGTTTTTTTTTTTCAGTTGCACAGTTTGACTACGTTAAAAATTACCAACGGGTTGGCGGACAACGTGAAAGTCTTGCCTTTCGAACCATTAAAAGCTCTAATCGAGCTTCAGTATTTGGATCTCAGTAATAACAAACTGAAGAATGTTCCTGACACATCATTTCATTTCCTTTATAAACTGAGGTCACTGAATTTACAAGACAATTATATTGACCATTTTTCCAAAGGAACATTGCAGGTATAAAATCACATATCTTATACTTGTAACAATAAAAGAAAGCAAACATCGGATACAAATGTGTACATCTACTTTTTTCCAGGGTGATATTCACAAACAGTTGGAATCAATTTACTTATCTCATAATCAAATGAGACAAATAGTACAACACACATTTGTAGATTTGAGAGAACTCCAAGGAATTTTAATTGAGGACAACTTAATCGAACTAATCCAGCGAAGAGCCTTTACGGGTTTGGATAACTTGAAAGTTATAAGACTCAAAGGAAATAGAATCAACGAGATCACCGAAGAAGCATTCCAGAATTTACCAGCACTAGCCGAGTAAGCTTTACGTTTTAATAAGATGCGTAGCAAACCATGGAATAAAACGGACAGGAATAACTCACTTTTTCTTTGCAGGTTAGACATATCTTTCAACCGGTTGTATACATTTAGATTTTCAATATTTGACCAAGTGGGATCGGCAACGGCGTTGAAAGTGAATGTTTCGTATAATGAAATATATTCACTGACTGATTCAAATGCGCCTAGTTTCTTCACATCTAATTTCTACGCGCCCCCTAAAGCCTTGAGTGAGTAATTCTATCATCGATTTGCCTCTGATCTTCAATTGTTAATATGCGTTTACTTATACTTGCATGAAGTTACCATTACGTAAATATTTTTCTTGTCATTCATTATATGCGCTGTTGCACTCACGAGTCTCATGATTGTTTTACATTTTCATTATTAATATTTCTTTATTCATTTAATAACGTAGACTCTTCGATGTTACATATACTAAATTTGACTTTTATTATATTGCCTCTATTACTTCTCACTATCGCTTTACTTTGCACGTTTCGTTTTTTGTGTTGCACGCAGGACTTATTTCAGATGAAGAATTTTCTACCGAACAAGGTGATACTAGAATTACCTTTGAATAAAACCTTACTATTTAGCCGGAAATCCACTGCGGTGTGTGTACAGTGCCCTACATTTTTATTCATTCAGTCATCAAAGTACACATACAACGTGTGCGCGCTATTTTCGCATTACATCAAATGTAGATATAATCAACCCACGTAGCTTACGTGCGTCCGCCACATTGGATTTCTGTTATTTATACTGTAATGGCATTGAGAATATTGCTTGTAAATAACAATCCCCTCATCGTAACGTACCAACAGTTGCTCAGTATAGTAATCATGGTCTCAGAAATAGGCGCTGGAGTAGAATTTCTGCACAATCACTTAAAGGTTTACGTCAACAAAAAATATTCATGATGCAATTTGACAAGTCTTTCACTATTTTTGTTATTCGTTAGAAAATGGGATCAACCTGAAAACTGTGTTCAGTCGCTTTATGTGAAGTTGATTTATCGGTACAAGACGCTAAATTATTTTTTGTCTTTCAGATCTTGGGACGGTGTCAGTAAATATCCGAGTTTTGGATTTCTCTCACAATAATATTACGTACATTGCTCCATATTACTTCAGGTAAACATTATGTTTTATTTATAACATTTTTAATGTCTCGTCTTTTGCAAGAAATTGGATTATTTATATATATTTTGCTTTTTCAGACACGCAGACCTAACTTTATCGGAACTTCGGCTTTCGCACAATAGAATCAGAAATGTAACACGCGACGTTTTTGGGTCTATGAATATGCTTCAATATTTGGATTTGTCTCATAACGAAATATACGATTTGGAATACGACTGTTTCAAGAAAGTGAAAAACTTACAGGTCTATGTCATAAATATTCACGCGCCTTCATGTTTTGTTTATTACTTACAGTGTGTAGTTACTTAAAATTGAATTGATTGATTGATAAAAATTTTAATTATTTTCATTTATTCATGCATCACTCATAAAGGATGCTCGTCTCCTTATAGTGTCTTCTTAAATCCATACATAATTAAATTATGTTTTCAGATATTGGATCTATCCCATAACCACCTGGTAGAGATCCCGATCGAGATATTCCATGACATGATGTATCTGACGTCCGTCGATCTATCCCACAATCGCCTTAGAAATTTACCTGACAATTTAATTATTTCACCTGCGTTGGAAAGGTAATGAACACATTTACAGTACTCAAGTATCATATTGAAGTAAGAAATTTAGAGTGACCTAGAGTTTAATCTCGATATGTTCTTAGATTTGCTCTATCCGGAAATCAGCTATCGAGGATCCCGACATCGTCTCTGTCGTCTGCAGCAGCAGCCAACCTGGTCGAATATGACCTGAGCAGCAACACTATCCCTTCAATTGCCATTTCTGACTTGGTCCAGAGATTTAAGGTATGCATGTAATTTACAATTCGCATTGTAGTCAGAGATTTTTTTTTCTTATTTAAGTAAGTAGTTTGAAAACTAACAGCTTGATTGATTATGGAAACTTTGTTTTTTTTATGGATTGCGAAACTGTTTTTAGATTTAAGATAAACAATGCTTGGGGCTAATTTGATATTCTCCAACTGGGGTTATTCTCAAGAAAAGCGTTTGGGAGTTTTAACCGCTACCTGCCCTGATTCTGCACCATGGTGCCATATGGTTAAATTGGTACCAGAGGTAGATTCTGAGATAAAGAAATTGATAGGTACTACAAGGACGGCGTTTGGAACGCGGAACGCCTTTTTATTTTCTTGAGGATCACCAATCACCATATATGCCGCTATTCTATCATTCCATTGCCTTGAGCAACGTTTTATCGAGAGGTCAAAATCAGCCCTTCTTCAATGATATTTTATTATTGATTGGTCGATTTTCCCCTTTTAATCTAAGCCCTACTTAGTTGGTGTCTGATTTAACAAGTTTGATTTGTATGCCTTAACTGCAACCCCGTGTGATTGGCGACTAACGAGCTCCGTAGTCACTGCCAGTGTGTGCGTAGTTGCTAATGTGTTGTCCTATCCCTGCATGTGTTGCCAGAACCCCGATCAAGTGGGCGAGTACTGGCCCGACGAACAGGACTACAGCGATGAATATATGTACCACACGGCTAGACGGGATCATCAGAGAGTGTACCACCAAAAAAAACAATATCCGCAGAATATTCTGTACAAGGTAGAACGTTTAGAAATTCAAAATTTATTTTCGAATGAGGCAGACGATTCAATGTCTACAGTTTTGTTGATACTATTGTTATTATACTTTTGTGTTATGTATAACATGAAACGAAATTGGCAATTCCGGATCAGCTGATGAGATGATGCCTAAAAATAAAATGCATTTACTGAATTGTTAAGAGTTGTGTCATAACACTTTTTATTTTTTAAGCACGTTTGGAAAGTGCACTGTGCTTTGCCTGGCGGCAACAAAGCGATGTTTTATTTACATCAATTTTCAAAAGACGAGTGAAAATATGAGCGTTATATCGTCGACTATCATCAACAGTTTGGTTTATATTTCCAAAAGTTGGGTAACTTAATCGTGTCATTCAACAAAACTGTACATAAGTTTACCACATTCGAATTTCCGTCATCTCATCGTAATCATAGTCATATTTGTAATCAAATCATACGTAACCATAATCATACATAAGTAATTTATTTACTTAGTGCAAAAGTCTTTTAGATAACATTCAAAAGTCATAATGCATAATTGTCTATTTCCAGTCTCTGGCCTGGCTTGATTTGTCGGACAATCATCTGGTCCGCATAGAAGGAGGCACATTTACAGCTTTGCCTAAGCTGCGCTGGTTGGATCTTAGCAGTAATTCGCCATTTAATACCGGGGATCGTGAGAACAATATGTTCAAAGGATTAGAAAGAAAACTGTCTCACTTAAGTTTGAGGAATGTTAGCTTGTTACAAGTACGTATCGACCGTTTTGTGTATTTATTAAACCTAGGTTATACAATATTACTTACATACAATTTTCGTATTTTAGGTGCCACCTATGCAGTTGCCGAAACTAAAGAGCCTGGATCTCTCATATAACAATCTCCCATCTATACCGCCTGACACGACCGCTAAGTTGACTCATTTGAGGGAGCTGGATCTTTCTTACAATGATCTCAGCACTGTACCTGTGGTAAACTACTATAATATTAGATTATTTCTTTGACGGACTAATAAACAACTTTGCATTGAGTTATGGGATATACACCTCACGTCTGATTAATTTGATGTTCATTTCAGGCGACACATTCCCTTAACGAACTACGTTGGCTCTCTTTATCAGGCAATCCCATAACGGCTTTGATGAATACCAGTCTGTACGGTTTATCTCCTCGGCTAGAATATCTTGACATCACACATCTCCGGTTGAAAATTCTTGAGGTAAGTTTCCAAAGAACAGATGAACATGACGTTAAATGTTACTTTTTAGAATGTTTAAAATTATATTTTTTTTTTACAGCATGGTGTTTTCAGTAAGATGTATGGACTCAGAACGCTTAAAATTACTGTATACGAAAGTGTGAGAGACTTCAGTATTCCAAAAATGCTTACTAATAACGCTGCTTTGGAAAACCTCTTGCTAGAAGTCGAAAGTTCGTCTGTTGAACTTGGTAAAGAGTTAAGTGGCCAGTTGCCCTGCAAACTCAACAACATTACTATAACAGGAAGAGGGATGAAGTATCTTTCGCCATATCTGCTGAGCGTAAGTACTATTTCCAATATTTTATTTTCAGGAACAATTTTTGTAGTTCATAATTATATGTACGTTCCCAAAGGTTAAAATTATCTGAGCAACCTTATGCCCTTAACAATAAAGTTGTGTTCACGTGTTCTTGATCACTTTGTCCGTGCATGTATTTTCGACTCGACTGTACTAAATTGAAATTTCTTTTTAGGGTGTGCATTCAAAAGTACTCAAGCTCACAATTTTCAACACGAGCATTGAAGATATACCTCCTGAAGTTTTTTGGGGTGCTGGGCGTGTCAAGAACATAACCCTAGATTTGAGGTCAAATTATCTGATGAGAGCGCCTAATCCGAGTCAAACAGAATGGCCAGGAGTTCCGAATAGCGCTTTCCTTCATGACATCTTAATAGCTGACAATCCAATCTACTGTGATTGTGGAATTGGGTAAGATGAAATGAAGCGTCGTGCAGCGAATGAAAATGAAAATATTTTGATTATTGTGCCATTTTATAAAATCTTGCAACTACACTAAATTTTTTGCGTTCTTATCCATAATGGTAAGTTTTGCCATAACTATAAGAGTTGACTACGGAACACTAAAAAATGTCCCAAAACTACAAAAAAAATTTCGTGCCATTACTTTCACACGAGAAAAATGGAACTTCTTTTCTTTCTATAATTAAAAATAGTGTTTATGATTCTGCGTGAGCGTAACCTAAAATATCAAAATTCTGAAAGAGAAAGTCATGTACAAGTTTTTATAAAATGGCCCTATCAAGACCTACTCTATTATAAAATATATGTAGTTATGTGCAATACGACTTAACTTCAGTGGATTTCTTCTTTGTAGATGGATTGAAGCATGGGACCGCAAGAGAAGACAATACCTCTGCGACAGTCCTTTAAAGTGCGCAGCATCGCGAGATGACGTCAGATTGGCGAGGTGCTCATACTATGACAACAGAACCTTTAGCGATGTAAGTAAACTCTTTATTGATTGGAAAACAGGAAATGATTGTACGCGTAGATACTAAAGACATGATAATCATTTGAACGTCAATTAAAGGCCTAATTTACTAATAAATATAGTGTACATATACTCGCACAGAGACGGATCCAGGATTTTAGTTTGGCCTGAGGGGGCTATGATTTGTGTGGCTCAGCCCCGTTGAGGTTAATTATTTGTTAAGACCCAGATGCTTTTGGGGTGGAACTTGAGCCCCTAAGGAGGATCCGCTAGTGTACCTGTATTATAAATAGCTGTGTTTGACTCCTAGAATATGTTCTCATTTAGCTTCTTTTGTATGTTTCAGGTACTGGCTAGAGACTTAGACTGCGGTTGGAGTAACGCATTCCAAAGCGTGCCCAACCACTTCATCGTAATAGGCATGTTGCTTCTAACCTGTCTTTACATATGAGGCTTGTATTGGCTCTTTGGGATGTATGAAGAGTTCCACCTTATCCTGGCACGAATATATGGTATTTAGTAGGATATCATAATATTTGGGTAATTATTCGAATTGCTCAACTTAAAACAAGAATATATTCATATTATTTAGGACATAGATAATTGTCCGATACCGTTGTAACCAGAAGAGTGAGATGGTTATTAGATTTTGAAATCGGTTTTCTATGTGAATATTTGCATGACTATCCACTGAAGATGTGATCCCAAGATGTGATCCCAAAAGCCAAATCTAGATAGTGTTAGTGTAATTAAGTGAAGAAGACACTTAATACAAATTTAAAAGGGACAAAGTGAACCCGAGTGAGATACGTGATTTGTGGTATAAATGACTTTTGTAAATGATTGCATGCAACTTTAAAGTTGCGTGATTAATTGTTGTTTTGAAAAGATGCGACAACAGGTGTGATCTCAAGGGGTTTAATGTTAACGAGTGGAATGCTCTTGTTTCTGATGCCACTTACTAAAGATATACAACGTTGAAACCTGTTTTTGAGTGTGTAGATTTAAGATATTTTTTTTTAGTTTTCACTCATTTCGTGCACTGCCTTACAAAAGGTTCTCTGTGATTTTTGTCCAGAGAAATGTCCAACATAAAGGTGCGCTTATTGATGTTAAAATCAGAAGATTAAACATTTTAATCGTATATGTCTGGAAGTGCACTTAATGCGTTTAGGAGTTGCATTTATGTCGGTTTAAGATTTGTTCTCAGGAAAGCAATGACTTGATACTTGGTGGTATAAACTAGACTGCATTCGTTGGAATGAGATGTGTTCGTCCATTGATAAGGTTTACAATATTATTTTATTTGTATGGTTTGTGTATTAGTAAAAATTAGACGTAGGCTCAACAACAATTTCAATTGGTACATATTAATTGCCAATCATATATTGGTCACCTTTTGCATCACTTGTTGCAATGTAGGTTAACTGTTTTAGTGACTACCTTCTTACATATTGGATATTAAATGTGCTCTTAAATGTTTGTACAAAAGAAATTTCAAGATATTATACCTAACTTAATTCAGAGTATCTCTTAAAGTTAAAACCTTAATTCTGTATTCATAAAAAGAGCGTTTGTTATTGGTAGAGCTTTTATTATTTATGAACTACCTAATGCTTAATAAAATAATATATAGAGATTTACGGACCAGGTAAATTAATTATTTAAAATGAATACAGAATTAATTAAAGTTTCATCTTTACACTGTTTGTCATCATTGTTTAGCTGTCTACAAAGTCTATCAGGTTAAATGTTAAATAAACATATTTTAATACATATGTCAGTAGTAATTACGGTATCTACGAAGCACGGTCTTATTTAGTGGAGACACGAGTAAAGTACTGAATTGAATATTTTAGAGGGGCTGGTTGATATTGTCCTATATATAGTACAGTCGAATACATAAGTAGCTGAACACAATGGTACTTTATCACTTTAACCCGTTTGACAACTTCGTATGGCAGTTTGATCATGACGTCACGACACGGTACTATAGTGTTCAGCCTTGCGAGACCGACCGTACCTGTGTACTATTATCTTCAGCTAAACTAATGCTCACATTGGCTATAGGTATGTAGGTACCGTACTTGTTAAATAAATCTGGAGTTACACTGCATGCTAAGACAAGAGTGCGTAATAAATCGTGCTTACCATTCTAAGGTGGTTTAAATATGTATGGATCGATATAGATATCATCATCTCCCTGCCCTTATCCCACTTATGTAGGGTCGGCACAACATGTTTTCTTCTTCCATTCATCTCTATTATTCGTTATTTCAGCGCTTACTCCTTTCTTCCTCATGTCCTCTCTCACACAATCCATCCATCGCTTTCTTGGCCTACCTATCGCTCTTCGTCCTTCGACATTCATCCCTAACATAGTTTTACCAATATGACGTTCATCCCTCCTCATTACATGCCCGTACCACGCTAACCTACTGCTCCTCATTTTGTCCGTCACAGGTGCTACTTTCAAACTTCCTCTTATGTACTCATTTCTAATCCGATCTTTCCTCGTCACTCCACACATCCATCTCAACATTCTCATCTCGGCTGCGTGCATTCTTCTTTCATCCGTCACTTTCGTTGCCCAGCACTCTGATCCATACATTACGACAGGTCTTATGATCATTTTATAGATTTTCCCCTTAAGTTTAAGGGGCATTCGTGGATCACAAGCTGTTCCAGAGACCTGTCGCCATTTCATCCATCCCGCATTTATTCTATTTTTCACGTCACGGTCTATATTACCGTCATTTTGGATCGATATAGATATATTATTATTATAATAAATAAGACAAAGTATATTGCTTTTGAATAATATTAACATTCATTTTTATACAACAGTAAAATAACGACCATTACTGTATCTGAAAACACATGTTGATTTCCTGAATTGTTTAAACGCTTAGGTACGTCACGTCAGATATTTTTAGGGGTTTCTTCTTATTGAAGGCAAGTGCAGTTTGAAGCCTGCGTAAGTAGATTACCATTATTATATATCGTATCGTAGAGAATTGCAAGAGTACCTAAGATACATTAGATGCTCAATTATTAGGCACCATTGGACTCGGTCTTTGGCTATTAATAAAAATTTATAACATTCACATTCATAAACATAAAATACTAGGTACGTATATAGTTAATTCGAGAAGGCGTGCAATCCGATGTTCACCTACCCACTTAGTCCATACATTAACTACGCAGATGAAAGTAGTTTTTCATAAAATAACATGTCCTTTTTTCATGGAATCTTTAGATTGTCTATGATCAGAGTTATCTTGCAATTCCTACATTAGGTCAGCGTGAGTGATTTCAATCGTATACCTCTTCTTCAGTGGTCCAGTGGAGCGCGGTGTTAGGCCTACCTACTTGTTGACTTTTGTTTTCAATGCCATTCCGTACGATTAATGCCTCATTTTTAACTCTCGTGTCTTCTACATATTACATTTGTAGGGTATTTAAATGCTATATACCCATATCTCACTCAGCTGAGACGCCAGTCACCTGAGACCATGGCCCGTACAACCCGTGTCGAAACTCCAGAAGTAAAGGTAAGCATATATCGCATTAGACCCGATGTATCCTACAAAAACAAAATAAAGCTGGGTCTGTTAAAAAAACCGTAATGATGTCTTGTCTTTAACAAAGAAATAGATCGATATCTCGACTCAGTTTAGCTACAATTACCCATTACATTTTTATTGCTGTTTTTATTGTTGCACCTACAATGTGTATCTTTTACAAGATTATTTACAACGAATGTTACTAAATAATTGGTTTTGGTATTGAAAACAAATGATATCGTTGTAATAATGAATATATTTTGTGATATATATTACTCTAACTATATTTTTGATAATGCCTAAGACGGATATTACTGTGCTATTTGGGAATGGTAGCTGAATTTAAATAATACCTATCTGTAATATAACGCTTCTTATAAATAATGTAGTTTTCAGTGTCAATTGCTAATTCCAGTTCTTAATCAAATGTAGGTCTGTATAATAAGATTCTTCGCTGTTTCCCAGCCAATCGTACCTGATCAAAGTATCGGTAACAAAATAATATTTTATATAAATCCCGCCTTATTTCCTTATAAACCTGCATTTTAATAGCAATAGGTAAGTTTATTAGGCAAAAGCTTTCAAACAATATTCAATAAGTTCAAGATAAATATCAGATGTAGAAACTTTTGTATCATCTTTTTTATTTCTTAAGTATATTATGTACTCGTATAGTTAAGTACGAGTGGATCGGTGAGGGCGCAGACCTCCATCGATGGGCAAATGCATATATGTACTCAACGCATTTTATTTGACATTAACCTTTACATTTAAATAAGTATTTAAAGCTGTTATGAAAGGCTTTTAAGAAATATTTTGTGCCGTTACAATGAAATTACTTAAGTATTTCAATCACTCTGCAAGGTCCCAATGTGATAGACATAGCTAGTGCCAATCGATTATAGAATAAAAAAGCAATCTTAGGTCATCGTAGATATTATTTAAGCTCAGTTTTTCCTTTATGCGATTGGAATAAGTGAACTTAATATTTAACGCGTTTGAAGTTATAAATTCGCGATTTTTAGAGTAAACTAAGTACTAAGTGTGTCACGTCATAATCATAATTCAGCAGATATCAACTGAAAAATTATTAGGTAGGTATTCCAATCACAAAAAGGACTTCGAAATGCCTCCTTCGATAGAACGAATAATATTGTAAACATAATATATAATATGCTGTAAATAAAATTCTTAAAACTAATTAAATATTATAATTTCCTGTTTTAGGTACATTTTATAAAATGTCTTTATTTCATGTGAATACTATTTAGAACAAGGGGAAAGTTAATGTCTTCACTACTTACGAGTCTTAATAGTGTGAGATAAATAAATTATTGAATTATTAGATTATCAATAAATTATTGCGAAAATAGCTTGTTTTATTTGTACAAAGCTCACAGACTCATTTGACTTGGCCACCTTGAGACAATGTTGGAAGATAGGAAAGTGAAGAGAGCTTACCTAGGTCGTCCAACAGGTTGACGCCCTATTGGGCGTCTTAGGTATCGCTGGAGCGACATCGTACAGCACTACAGGCGGACCTGCATGTACTCCAAATTACCGAGAGAGAGAGAGGTGAGAGGTAGCGCAGAACAGCAAAGAGTGGCGCACTTTCGTATTGGAGGCCAAGACTCACTTCGGGTCGCTGAGCTAGCAGAGTAAGTAAGTAATTAAGTTATTTCTACGAAAAATGCAGGAAGGCACTTTGAGCAAAATGCTTGTTTTTGACCCGGCCACCTCAGAAGAAGAGCTGTGTTTCGAGCGTATGTATATGAACGAAATTAATTAATGAAAATCTTTATTTCGGACAACATGATCCATAGCACTATTAGAAACTTACTTAGAAATCAGGTTAGTATACATTAGGCGATCACAATAGATCAGCGATGGTCGCAGTGATATAAGGGCTCTCTAGTCCGGAAGCTACTACCAGAATAATAATAGTATACATTAAGTTTACATTTCATATGACAATTGGGTAACGCCCTTAATCTGCTCTGTCCAAAACTTTTGTATAGGACAGTCGTATCTCCCTGCAATAGCTTTTAAAATGCTATTAGGACTCCGTCGCAGGTGTCTCCACGTCCACACAATCCTTTTACGCATGATAGCCGGGAAACTATCCGGACGAGCTTCGGGAAACATTCCGGAGGCACTACCTAGACCATCTCGGTAGTCCCATCAACATTCTAAAAACATTGTTGTACTTATTGTATACACAAGGCGATGAAGGTCCGGTTTTCCTGACCCACAGGCTGCTTGAATAAAAAGATTGACATATGAACATCGAGCAAACCTGCGGGCAAGCTTCGCATTGCCAACCCCCTGCGCTCCCTTTCCACATCCATCTCGTCATTAAGGTCACTTGTTAGGATATGGCCAAGGTATTTGACCCTATTCACAACCCTAAGCGGAATATTATTGCGTACAATAGGAGGTACATGCAGGTATGGCAATTTTACCTGCTTTAAATACCATGACCTCACTTTTTGTTGGATTGTACTCCAGTCCGTGGGACAAGGCATAGTCCACACAAGTCCCAAGCAGTATCTCCAAAGCGCTGATTGACGGGCTCAGCAGCACCATGTCATCGGCATAGCTCAGGTTATTTATGCAAGTGCTTCCCACGTAACATTCTGCATGCATATACTGCTGAGGCCGTCAATCACATTGTTTAGATAGAAATAAAACAGCTTGGGAGACATGATCCCTCCCTGCCTTACCCCACATTCCAATCTGTACTCGCTAGACAACACGTTATTCCATCGAACCTGATTGGTCTGAAATTCTATCGCTGTTACTCGTACATTAAATTATGCTAACGGCTTGAAATGCACTTTTTTTTCACAGGATCCCCGCCGTAAGGTCTTCCCGTAAGTATCCTTAAGTAACCAGAAAAACCCCAGTGTTTGCTGCATTTTTACATCTCTCAAAAGCATTTGATCTGGTACCGTATAATCTGTTGTGGGATAAATTAAGAAAAGAGACGACTCTGGCTCCTGAAATAATAACCATGCTTGAATACTGGTATAACCATCAGAAAAACCTGGTAAGATGGGGAAACGCGGTCTCTGAGGAGTACAGGTTGCAGTGTGGGGTGAGGCAGGGGAGCCTGACCTCTTTCAGACTCTTCAACCTGTACGTGAACCAGTTGATCGCTTAGCTGCACCGGAATCGGATGCCATGTGGTAGGAGTGTGCATAAATAATCTGAGCTATGCTGACGACATGGTGCTGCTAAGCCCATCGATCAGGGGACTGCAAAGGTTGACTTTTATATGCCAAGGCTATGCGATGAGACATGTTCTTAAACATAATGTTAAGAAAAGTGAGCTAATGGTCTTCAGGCCCAAATTAAAGACTTACACCAACTTGCCAGATGTTTCGCTGAATGGATCACCTCTGAATAGAGTAAATAAATACAAATAAACACCTATCAACCACAGCTATGAGGTAGCCAGAGCTCAGTTGAAAAGAGTGGACTCCGTGAAAGACTTGAGAGTGCACATGCAAAGCAGCTTGTGTTTCAGGGTCCATGTTGTCAGTGCGTGTAAAAAGGCGTTCAGAATTCTGGGCTTTGTACTCCGCCGAGCAGTAAGCTTCTCAGACATGAAAGCCGTCTCGGCGCTGTATAATGCTCTGGTAAGAAGCCAATTAGAATGTAACGCGGCAATATGGGCTCGGCATGAGGCCAAATACAGCATCATGATGTAAAGGATACAAAATAAGTTTACCAGATACTTATACTGGAAACGGTATGGAGTGTATCCATTCTATTCGCTGATGTATCCCACACTTTTTGTGATTGGCATGGTCGGTTACAGCAAATTAGAAACTCGCAGGAATCTGGCGCTTGCATGCTACTTGCTTCGGGTTCTCCGCGGTAGTATCAGCAACCCGGACATTTTACAAATGTTCAAGCTATGCGTGCCTGACAGGTACACCGAGAGGAGGCGGCGACCGCAGCTGCTGGCAGAGCCAACCGGCAGGACGAATCTGCTCCGTAACGCACCTCTCAGCCGTACTATACACGTTCTCAATCTCGTTGCCGACAAGACAGATCTTTTTTATTGCCCTATGTGGGAATTGTCAAAAACGTGTTTATATGTATTATGATATGTAACGGATTGACATTTAATTTGTATTATTGTGTAATGAAATATTGAAATCTAAATTGACTATTAATGCATTGTATTAAATTGAATTTCTAATTTAAATTATTTAGTTAAGTAGTAATAAGGATTATTTTTGATTTAAGGTTAAGGCACTATTGTATTAGGGTTACCTGTAAGGATAGTTGCTGTATGTAATAAGAAATAAATTAATAAATACTTAGGACATTGGATCACGGAAACCTTAGCGATATCTGTGATATTGAAAGGGAGCGTAGGTCGCTGGCCGTTCGTTGCAATATGCTGACCCGCAGGTTTGCTCGCTGTACAAATACAGTAAAGGTTACGCTTTTTAAAGCTTACTGCCAATCCTTCTACACATGCACCCTGTGGAGTAGTTTTACGCAGCGGGCGTACAGCGACCTACGGGTACAATATAATAACGCTTTCAGGATGCTTATAGGGCTGCCTCGTCACTGCAGTGCCTCGGGAATGTTTGCGGAGGCACAGGTTGATGGTTTTGCGGCCATCATGCGTAAACGGTGTGCCTCACTACTAAACGGCTAGCGAGGCAGCGCCAACGGCATCCTGGTAGCGCTAGCGGATAGATGGGACTCACCCCTTTTACAGAGATGGACTATGGACTAAGCTCTATACCTGAATAATTGTGTATTTAATTGTAGTATTATTTAATGTTTAAGTAACAAATAGCACTAGAATATAAGACTGTAACTAACACCTATGGATTCTGTCCGAAATAAAAAGTTTTATTATTATTATTAAGTAGTCCAACCGAAACGTCTACTGCGGATTTACCAGTCCAACCGCAATCCTTATCAATCGTACTAAGGATAGGCAGATCAAAGTTCAGAAGCCAAGTTTCTTGCAGAAGAACAATGTCCGGAAACTCCCTCTATCGATCGCTTTAAAAGTTAAAAGTGGTATATATGTGGACAAGAAATAGTTATTTGTTATGCAAGGCTGCAAAGTTGTTGTTTGGCGCGAGTGCTCGTATTGAAAGCCGAGCTAGCTAAGGATTTTAGAATTGAACCACGAGCGAAGCGAGTGGTTCAAAAATAGAATCCTGAGCGTAGCGAGGGTTTCAAGGCACGAGATGCAAAACAACTTTGCCGCCGAGCGAAACACACTACTTTTCACCTCACCACAGCGAGGAAAAAGTTAGATTTAAGAAAAACTATTTAAGTATAATAAGTATTTTATTAATTAAATGTCTATTATATGGTACATCAAAAATTACAAAAAAATCTAAGTAGGTATCTACTTATTTCATTAGACCTACTCATACATTGTATCCATGATACATCACATTTATTTTAAAAATTAAAAGTTAAATTACTGCAGTTGGTAATATGAATAGTTACATTTTTTTTGGGCATTGTTATGCTAGTGTTTGTTACTTGAGTACTATTGCTTTGTAAATTATGAGGAGATTGTTCATTTGATTGTAATACAGTGGTGAATGTTGGAGACTGCGAAGGACCGGCGGGCGTATCCGAATGACTTTCTGATATGTTTACTTTGGGATCCCCTTCATTGGCATAATTTTTTTTAGACTAATATAGTTTCGCATTATTGATTTGGCATAATTTCTATTGGCATAATAATACTGTCGCATAATAATACTTTGGCCTACTACTTTGTTTGGCATACTATGGTTTTAGAATAATTTTACTTGGACTATTTTGTATTCGACTAATACTCATTATGCATACTATTGTATGGGCTAATAATTATTTATCATATCTGTTTTGAAGCATAATTTCTGTTTTCTAAATAAATAAAACAGTTTCGTTGTTAGCATGCATTTACACTTTTCGTGGACGCGGATTATTGGGTCGTGCATTATCAGGGCGGATAAAAATGGCTTGTCATAAGCGAACTCTGTCTTAGGTCGGTTAGGTTAGGGTTCACTTGTGTTCCTCAGACCAGAAATAGACACCCCGCGCAGCGGGGTGGCGTCGACTCGCTGGAGATTATTAGTCCGCACAGATGACCGTCCTAATGTACATGGATTATCAGGCTGTACATTATTGGGCCGTGCATTATGCTTTCATTGCTTTGTATAATGCATGATTTTATTTTTTAGGACACTATTTTTATGCGTTTTGTAATGATGCCAAGTAATTATTATGTCTTTTTGTATTTATGCTATCTGATGTTAGTCTTTGTGATGATTATGCTATTTGCGTTCATTCTTTTTAATTTTATGCCTAAAAATTTATGCCATAACATGATTAGGCTTAACGCTAATTCTGCTATAAAAAATTATGCGTTATTATATTATTCCAAATGATTTTATGCGATCCAATAGAGAACCGTTTACTTTAGATGTTGATGGACATGTCCAGGGATCTGAGCAAGACTGGTTTAAGGTTATTCCTCCAACTATTCCCTGACAAATTTTAGACTTATTTTCTATCGAGTCTTCTATATACCCTTCCGCCACGGTACTAGACTTCCAGCCTCCGTGACGCTTCAGCGTGCTTAAATCTGCACCCGAGTCGGCTAAAAGTGTGGCTGACGTCCTCCTAAAACAGTGCCCTGTGTATTGTTCTGGTTCTTTCAGGCCTAGGAATGCCACAATTTGTCGTGGTAAACCACCAATTTTAGTGCTGCCCATAGGTTGCCTAACACACTTTCCTTTGCGATATTGTAGAAAAAAACGATCAATTGGTGTATTATCTGGGCGCAAAGCTCGATATTTTTCGACGATTTTCACATTCGTCACGAATAACAAAGTTTCTGTCCATATTTTGTTTTCGTGTTTGGTAGGTTAACCAGCAGTAATTTATCTGAATGGTGCTCAATGTTCTGATTTGAAAGGTATATGTATATGTTTTGTATTAGTCCGGCAAGCCCCACTAATGTCTATAATAAGGACAACCTGGAAGATAAAAGAAGAAGATTAGTTTTACAGAAGACACTAAATCCGTAAGCAAGTAACATTACTTACTAGCACACTAAATACTCTAAACAAACCTATAACTTGAAAAAACTTACCTTGGTGGCAAGGTATTCGGAGTCAGGTGCTTCATTTAGGAACTTTTCAATGTTAGATGCAGTGAAAATCTTGGATTTTTTGGGTTTGTGGCCAGTAGACTTGTTTTTCAAAAACGCCAATAGTTTGGGATATTTCTCAATGTGTATATCCTTTTTTATTTTTAAGGTAGTTTTCAACATCGAGTATATACTCCAAAGTGTGCTTGATTTTCTAGTTTTCGATAATTCAATGAAGTACGAGAGTAGTATTATGGTCTCCGGAAACGTTTTGGCGCCTTTGGAATGTCTCCACACATTGAATAAATCGAACGCTTTTAAATACTTCTCGCGTGATTTTTCTGGCAGAAAACTCAATTCGGCATTATTTACAGCTTCTGCCAACTCTGCAGGTGTTAAATTCATATCTTCACTGCTACTGGAGTCACTCATTTTTTATAATTTCCGTAAGAAACCAAAAGAAATCTAATGTTGCAAATGAATTTAACTTTTTAAAACTTTTCTAAAACGTTTCATTTCGGTTGCGTTCTGAATTTGCACTATTAAAATAAAATACAACTAAAATTTTAATTTTAATATATTTGTTATTTTAGTGTTTTCATAATTTAAAACACTAGAATAATATTATTAACTCTATTTAATACTCAAGTAAAATAAAATAAAATCAAATAACGGATCTGCTTGCTTAAAAAAAATCATGACCGACCCATGATTCTGAACGCATCCATAGAAAAAGTGGGGTGACGTGAGATACGTTCCAATTTTAAAATCTCTTTCCACGCTAGCGGATATAATGGACTTTTGCACGCAGATTTTGAGCGACAACAAAGCAAGCCTTTTCGAGCTGGTGAGGTGAAAATTATATTTCACGGGAGGTAACGTTGGATTCGTCATAATCGTGGGAGTGAATAAACAGTAATATTTGAAAAAAAGAAACGGGCAAGTACGTGTCGGACCACGCGTAGTGTAGCTCCTTTTCGGCACGCACGCGCGCGCCAAGTAAATGGTGCGGTTGCGTCGGCCGAATTTGTACGAAAGTTGGTTTCAAGTACATTTTAAGTTGGTCGACTATTACTCGGTAACTAGTAATGTCTACTTAGCCGTGATAGTTTGCCTTTTAAATTCATTATATGTACTACTAACGACCCGCCCCAGCTTCGCACGGGTGCAATGCTCACCGCTGCCGCTATGTCCCTGCATTTTAAATCTGTAATATCTTCGAAAATATTCATTTAAATTACATTTTGTAAGGGCCACATTGATCTATATTAAATGCACAATGTATTTGAGGTACTGTAAACGTATGTATTTGCTGTATTATAACTGTATGTATTTGGATAAGGGTTCATGCTGTATTGCTTCAAATCGCTTCGTAAATAAGCCATTATTTCTCGTAAAAAGTAAAGGATAAAAAATAGTTATTGTGGGTTATCCCTAAGAGATAGATATATACCATCACGGTATTTTTTGTAGACCTTATTAAGGTGTACAATACTGTAGTACATTATTTTGATCTATCTCGTAGGGTTCAGCCAGCGTTTGCGATGTAAGCGCAAAAAAAAGGGTTTATTTACGACATCACATTAAAAACCCCTAAAATTATCAGTGTTTCTCTACTATATTATGCATGTATTATACATATAACTTGTCAGTCAGTTAGAGCCC
This sequence comes from Epinotia ramella, assembly GCA_947578815.1. Taxonomy (NCBI): domain Eukaryota; kingdom Metazoa; phylum Arthropoda; class Insecta; order Lepidoptera; family Tortricidae; genus Epinotia; species Epinotia ramella. The sequence goes on from OX388202.1 coordinate 20,675,551, forward strand.
CACGGTTACTGGTATTGCAGGCTCAAAGACATCGTACTGCTACTTTTAGAGGGAGTTTTAGGTACCAAAAGCTACTAAGTGTTGGAACATTATAATTCCAATTCCATTAAAACCCATAATATTTTTGAACAGGCTATCCAACGATACCCCATACTATGGAATTACCATTAAATATATATCCCCACTTTACGTGTATGGCGAAAATAAAATATGTTTTTCAAATATGTACTTATACTACCATTTTGTCGGCGTCATTGATTTATATACTCATACCGAATTACAGCTTTAGGTAAGCCCGTAAGGGTCACTGAGCTAAGCCGAAGACAAACAGACGGACAGACGGAGAGGCGGACAGACGGACAGGCGGACAGACGGACAGGCGGACAGACGGACAGGCGGACAGACGGGCATGGCGAAACTATAAGGGTTCTTTGTTGACTACGAAACCCTAAAAAGAGTTGGGTTTTACGAAAAATCTACTGATTTTACTTGTCTAACCACGGCCCAACATCGATGAATCCCTAATACCTCTTAACGCAATTAATGCATTCATGTGAAAGTACATTCATTAATTGGCTACTTACACTTAGTAAAACATACCTGATTACTTAACATCAAGAAAGAAGATATATATCAAGAGCTCTAGAATAAAAAGAGGATTTTATTACTAAAGACAGGTATTGCGTTTACTGCGATATTTTACGCTCAATGTGTCATCTACACTAATGTTATAAAGAGGAAAGGTTTGATTGTTTGTTTGTTTTGAATAGGCTCCGAAACTACTGGACAGATTTGAAAAATTCTTTTACCATTAGAAGTAGACATTATCCCTGATGAACATAGGCTACTTTTTACTGCGGGAAAATGCTTCATTCCTACGGGAAAACGAGTAATCCGTGCGAAGCCAGGCCGGGCAGCTAGTATCATATAAAATGATTAGGTGCTTACCGAAGAAGTTCCATCTAATTTACTTGATGGCTACAAATGTGCGTCACGCCCATAGTAATCGAGACTTCCTAGAGTCTGCAGTTATATTATTATTGTCAAATGCAAGGCATTTGAAGCCCCTGTGGTGACACGAATTGGATCATCTCATCCAGCCAACGAGACTGAGTCTCTAGAAGTCTAGATGAATCAGCAAAGTAACAATATATTCCGAATTCCGCATTATCGCACAACTAAAAAGAGAATTGAATTGTTAACCCAGTTTTACACCCAGCGTTTAACATATAACCAAGAACGAGAGTGTCTAACCAGTCTAACCCTTTGGACGCAGGTCTTCTCTCAGGAAAGTGACTCCTTCACGCTAACCTTTTTGCTATAAGATTGTGAATTTATTTTTTTGTTGAAAGCATGAAGATGGATTTGACAGCGTACGCTATATCACCGAGGGTAAAAGCACCAGTGGTCAGCCTTTTGATATTTTTTTTGGCCATAAGTAACGCAATCTTTTATATTGTCCAGTAATAAGTTATTAATTTTATTTGTTGACTAGCTTCTGCCCGCGACTCCGTTCGCGTGGAACTCGTTTTTATCGTAGCTCCCTACAAACTTTTACCCCCCATTTCACCCCCTTAGGGACTGATTTCCGGAAAAAACTATTCTACGGCCTTCCCCGAGACTCAAACTAACTCTATACCAAATCTCACCCGTACAAACTTTGCACCCCTATTTAACCCGCTTAGGGGCGGGTTTTTCCAAAATTCTAAAATGGCTTTTCTTATACCTATTGTAATAAGGAGTCCATACCTAGAGTTTCAAGTCTAACACTTAAAATTTGACTCCATCCCCATTCAAACTTTCAACCCCCCTTTTTACCACCTTGAGGGTGGAATTTTCAAAAATCTACCTTGTAATGTATAAACTACCTATTGTGAGAAGATCAGCTTTCTAGGTTCGACGGTTTCGGCTGGGCGTTGATTTAAGTAAGTGAGTCAGTCAGTCAGTCAGGACTTTTACGTTTATATGATCTTAACTCTCTATTTCCTGGCATTGTCAACCCCACCGACTACTGTTTGACATGCCCATCTCTGATGATTCATTATTGACGTTAACGACATGATAAAGGATACTATACCAGTGATTAAAAGGTAATCTATTCCTTGGATGATAGGATTAACATTTAAAAAAGTTAGTAATTTATTATGTATAGCTTCTGCCCGCGGCTCCGCCCGCTTGGAAGGCGTTTATTAATTATCGCGAATCCCTTTTTTTTTAGAATTCCTAATACCAATGCTCATCGTTTATTTGTCTATATTTAATTTGTAAGAACGTAGAAAATGAAAGGTGGCAGAATATTTAACTATATTTTAATAATATACAGCAATGCTTCTCTTAATACGATATTAGACGTATAGCCATCGGGGATCAAAACAAAAAGCTTCGTAGGATTGCTAACACGGGATAAAGCCACATAAAGCTGACCGTGCGAAAAACAACATACATAATAAGCTCATTGCCCTTGCACGTTAGTACCAAATGGGGCCGATAGATAGCGCTGACCCCATTCCTACTTCGCGCTGTTAAGATTTTTCTAGAATTAATAATTAGGGTTGGGACGGGTATATTTCAATAGCAGGTCAAAAAAAGATCGCGATTCAATTGTCTTGGTAGTTCGATGGTCTTGGTGTAATGTAAAAGTTATTCGTTGTTTGAAATTGAATTCTGTTGTGTTGGGTTAAAATGAATAATTTAACAAATATTGGGACATTTACTTTACCTTGACTTGAGTTAATTGATAGTTTGTACGGAACCCTCGATAGTTTGTACGGAACCCTCGATAGTTTGTACGGAACCCTCGGTGCGCGAGTCAGACTCGCACTTGACCGGTTTTTTTAAATCAACGCAATTGGCCGGATATAATTGAGGAATTTTTAGTAACAAAGAATAAGAAGTAAAAGTATATGAGTTGGTCTAGGTGACAGGGTAGATAGTTAATTGTATAGATTTTACGTCCCTAAATAGCACCCCTGGTAATCTGCAATCTCTTCCAAACAGAAACTTCATAAAATTGGCATTTATTTTTCTTATTTTTTTTCTTAGTCTACCTACCTTTAATTGCAATACTATTATCTTGTATGATTCTTCCTTGGTATTCACATCCATATATTTTTCGTTTATACCGGCCCAATTTCTAGAAATTAAAAAAAAAAATTGATGGCCAATAAAACCCACCTTTAACTTTGTTAAGGGAGCTGTGTTTAAAAATATGATTAATAATGAGATATATTTTTTTTATTTCCAGGCTTCAAAATAGATATATAACCTCACTATAAAATCAACATTCTGGATTACCACACCAGAATTGGACCAAAATCGCCCCTAAAATAAAAAAAAAGACCGGGTTGCACTCCGGGAGTGCCGGCAGAAGTGAAAACTCAATAACATTGTGATAGTTTTTCGATCAGGTCAAGTGACATCTTACGGTGTCACCCTAAAAATGAATTTGACGCAAATTTATAAACAATTATTAATTACTTAGGCGGACGGGCTCGTCGGCGCGCCGACGGGCGGCGGCGAACACAATACCAATTTGTTTTTGCCATTGCCAAATATTTTTCAAAGCTTTATCTCTTTAGGAATAACGTCTAAATTCGAACTATTCGAATTCGCAAGAACAGCAGACGTATATTGGTACGTGATTTAGGTATTTTCTATTATATCTCGTGTATTTTACATCCGGAAATCATAAATTTGGTGGAGTGGAACTGATGATGAATGAAGACCACAGATGACTTATGGAATTTCTCAATTATGTACTTAAAGTACAAAAGCACGTCACAGATTCCGTTGAAATAGCAGCTAATGTAGTACCAAAGGTGATCCTTTTGGAATCGACGGAAGTCCTCAAATATTATCGGGCCACATACAGCGATTGGGTTTTTTTCTCTAATAATTAACGCATTTGCTCTCGGAAATCAGTTCATGTGGGAAATTGGAAAATAAATGTGGAAATGTTCTCGTGGCTTGGCGGAGTACTAAATTGAAATCAGTTAAAACTTTGTTTTTAAAGTAGATTTTTTTTTATATAGGCACTAGGCAAATAAAATTACTGGACTAATTCTCACTTGCCTGCCTACCTGTGACTTCGACTACACATTTCCAACCAACACTTTGATGCACTCTGGACATGGGGTCCAGGGTTCATTAAAGTGTCAGTTAGAAATGTAAGAATACAATTGGTGGATGACACTAACGTGTCATCAATTTTGTGAAAGCAAAAACACACATCTTAAGAACAGCTTTATAACTTTTGTTAACAAATGTTTCGGAATTAAAAGCATTTTCATCAAGATTCATTTATAGTAACATCTGAGTACAATATATGTCACATAGTAATTCACATTTCCAGCACGGTGTTATAGTAGTAGAACAAATTATATTTATAATAGGTATTTCAGCTAAAATATGTTACGTCAACTGCCTTGAACTGCTAACGTAAAGCACAAAGTCGACGGTGGATTTGCCACCTTCATAATACACGGTACACTGAACTGCTAAAGCGAGCCCTTTCGTGAAGTTGGAGATCTGGACTGCAACCAAACTTATGTTGGAGTCCTTGCCCGGCGCATACACTCCCGGGTCGAACCCTGGAGGATCAGGATAGTACTTGATTTTTCCGATATGTTCTTCATCATATGAACTGCTCCCGCGACATTGCAACCAGAGCTTGGAGCTCGTAGAAGCTAATAGTTTAACTTTAGGTGGAATGTTGCTAAAATTAGTTTTCGGTGTCAGGGGTAACCCTGTCGAGGCGTAATGTTTGTTTATCCTTATAATAACACAAGGCGCGTCCCCGTAACCAAACGGCGCCGCGCGACACGGGCCTAACCGGTCGATCACATCCGAATGCCTCTTGCTAATTATTTTTTCCAGAGCGGCAACATACTTATCATAATCACTAGATTCTCCATCTCTGTACGCAATGAGTGATATTTTATTCACAGCAGTCGGTGTGGCAGTCAAGCCTAACCTTGAATTTGAACGAAGTATGAGGTAATCAGGGTAATTATACCCATGTCCACTCTTGATGATGGACAGGGATATGTAAAGTAAAATCATTGAATACGTGCACAGAAAAATTATGTAGAAAATGGAATAAGCGACAATAAGAACCCAGCTCGTGCAAGATCTCCCGCAATACGTTTTCTTGTCTTTATCGTAGAAGAATGTCCACCACTTCTTTTTTTGAGCTTCTTCCTGTCGAAGTTGTGCTTGAAATTCCGACGCCCTGCGGGGCTCATGCGTCGAGATAATTCGAACATCGTTCAGCGGTCGTGATGGGTCCCTCTTCAGTTCATTTAATTGCATTGTGTCAATATACACCCATCAGTTAATTATTTACCTACTGCTTAATACTATTACTATTTCATTATAAAGTTACTTTTAATTACATGCAATAGTGACATAAATAAGTACATTACTGACATTTACTATTTTTTTAAGAATCTAAGTGGCCACGGATGGTTTAGGCTGAACGCACACATTTTACATCTGGAAATACTCAAAGATAATATCACTCTACGTTAAATACTTACCTACAATATGGGTCTGAGAGCCACCATGACCCAATCCTGTGGTTGCGCTGAGTTGAGAGCGAGTCCTGTCCTGTCCTGTCTCAAGCGGTCGACACAACGAATCCTCAAGAGAATAAAGTGGTAGCGCATTTGTGAGTCCTCTTCAGTGGCAAGCGTCCATATGTATGCATACCATCAGGCAGACCGTGAGCTTGTTTGCCATAATCGTGGTTGAAAAACAAAATTAGAATGATAAAAAATAGTCAAGTTAGTCTAACCATCGTCGTTCTTCATATTCATCAACAACATCATCACAATCTAAGGGCCTTATCACACTTGCGATTTGTGAGCGAGTTGAAAGCTAAGCGAGCGCGCAGCGAGTTCTCTGCGAGTGCGCAGCGATTTCGCCGCGAGTGCGCAGCGATTTCGCCGCGAGTGCGCAGCGAGTTCGCCGCGTCTAGAGTAGGGAATTTCCCAGTAAGTACGCAGCGAATTCGCTGCGCACTCGCGGCGAAATCGCTGCGCGCTCGCTTCGCTTTCAACTCGCTCACAAATCGCAAGTGTGATAAGGCCCTAAATCCAACCTGCTTTATTACAACATCCATTAGAACATACATTTTAGGTAGCGGTAGCTTTAAGTGCTGTGACCCTAACAATTACCTTATCTAATGGAGCTTAAGATGAATTTATTTTTATTTTATCCAGCACATTTATTTGGCGTTTCAGAAAGGCAGAGCCATAGGGTACTTTTCTATATAGGCAGAGCTTTTCGGTCAATAGTAAATTTGACAACTAATGACAAGTTCACTATTGACGGCTGCGGCCAAAGAGAAGATTATAACCACTAACTACTGCGAGGCTTTATCTTTAACCACCACTTTTAGAACTTTAGTACAGTCGATATTGTCTAACCTCGAAATCCCGGGGAGATTGATGAAATTTGGTACGAATGTTCGTTGGAAGCCCGGTTTTCGTCTCCCAATAGTCCCCGGGTCAGGACCTCGTAAAGCGGTCGGTATCTTGAAAAATGTACTCCATTCGTAAGAATTTCAGGTTATGTTCGAAAATTACGTGCTCTATGAAAACATGGTCTAAAGCAACATTGAAGCTGAATAAATTCTGCACCAGCCAACCCGCCAGCCAGCCTTTGATGAGAAAACGTGTCTTCATGTAGAAAAATGCATCCACACGTGAGATTTTCTCTCAATTTCCGTCCAGGGAAGATTCTCTGAATTTGAAGCTCGGGAGAATTTCAAACCCATTTTTATTTACGCAATAGGATATGAACTTCATTGATATTTACATTTTACCCGCCTGCGGCTAAACCCAAAATAATGGTATAGGATTAAATTATTTGAAGTCATTAAATTTTAAGCCACCACTATGTTATTTCTATATTTTCCCCTTTTATATTCTTCAACATTTCATTGTATGCCGCCAAACTCCATTAATCAATTTAAATCAACTTTTCAAATGCTTTGAACTAAAAAACTGATTTTCGTCAAGCGCGAAATCCAATTGTAACCCAGGGACAAATCTCGGGAAAACGAATCCCTAGGTTACTTTTATCTTTATTGGTCTCTGCGGACGAACCCATTCGGGCGTAGCAATCTGCGCAGATCCACAGATATTACCACTTTGATGGCATGCTCGATGTGACCAATATATTAAGATTCTGTCAAAAAAATAATTTTAGGTGCAAGCTTTTATTACTTTTACTGTAGTTTTTATACAGTCAGCAACAGCTAGGTACTCATTGAGAGGATTCTAATGCGCCCGGGCTTACCTTCTGTAACCATTTGCAACTTGGTACCATAATATTGCATTGTTATCCGACTTACTTCAACAAATCGAAATGATTACATTGCATGTGAAATGAAAATGAAATAAAAGCTTGTAAGAACATAGATTGCTCTTGTTGTCTTCCGAGATTATGAAATAAACTAAATAAATAAATAAATAAATATTAGGGGACAATCTTACACAAATCGACCAAGTCCCAAGCGAAGCAAAGTTTGTCCCATGGGTACTAGACCACGATTAACATACATATATGTAAACATTAAATAAATACTTTTATACATAGAAAACATCCATGCATAACTCAGGAACAAATATTCGTGCTCATCACACATATAAATGCCCTACCGGAATTCGAACCCAGGACCTTCGTAGGCAGTGTCACTGCCAACTAGGCTAAACCCGTCGTTAAAATATATTTGAGGAGTACCCTAAATTCCTCAAGGATTCTTTTCGGAAAAAGAACGGAGTTCTGAGGTAACAAACATATAAAAAAAGGTAAAAAAAAAATCTTGAGAACCTCCTCCTTTATCTTGAAGTTAGTTAAACATGCATCAAGCTGCCAGCTGTCAGGATTAACTTGTAATTTGTTAGGAACTCTGGCACGTGAGCTCGTCGAAGCGACATCAAGGTAAATCTAATTACTATCAGAGGGCAGCGACGGAACTTTGAGCGAGGCTTGTGTAACAAATATAAACAGTAAGACTAGGTACTCTGTTAGGTAACTGCAAAACGTAGACATCAGAAAGTATGTTTCAGAAAGCATTCGCTAATTACCCAGTCTAAATAGACACAAACCGATCAAATTCAAGTCAAGCCACACTGTACTTTACTTTTTACCGCAATAAAGGAACATAGCCATCTTATAAGAACCCCGAGGTATTGCAATTGATTACATTTTGAAACAATAATTTAGATAATCCTAAATTATCCCTTGACTTTATATTGTACGAGTACATACCGTACCGTACCGTATATAAGTAATTTCAGTGGCTATGCAATATTATGATAATATAGTATACAAATGTTATACTCTTCGTCGTTTGGGCCCGTTTTATGCTCTTTTAAATGAGTAATAACTGTGCAGAAAAAATGTTTACGATAAAAGTATGTACATATTATAATAAAAATTATTAGCAGAAACGTATTTTATTATCGATACAATTTTCGATAGTTGATCACCTTTCAAAGCTATCTTTTAATATTTATATTAAAACTCGGACACCTTCACATTATTTTCAAAGACTTTTATCGAATGATATGGCAAACGTCAATATGCGCAGAATATTTTGCTGCCGAAAAAGAAAGGGTGTCTATTTCTTTCTTTGTAAAAGAAGGAAAGACTTTGTTAAGAGAAGTCGTTTGTAGGGTTCCGTACCAAAAAGTTAAAAAAGTATCCCTTAAGGTGCGATTTCGTCCGTCTGTCGTTATGTCTCTCACAACGTTAATTATCTCAAGAACTACTGGTTTGAAAGTAGATTTATAGAATGTGTGGTTTTATTTGTTAACCCTTCTACAGGCCGGCAGTTGAAAATGACAACCGAATGTCAGTCTTACTAATACATAAAAGGCTACAGGTTTGACAAGCAGTATGTGGTGGATATAGCGCCTCGGTCTGAAGAAAGGTATTTTATACATACAGTTCAAGTAAATTTTATGATGGTGATATCTAGTAGGTATAGGTTAAAATGCCTTACCTATGAAACTATATTCAATCATCAAAACTCATAGTGAACCGACACAAACGTAGGTGAACGGGTGAGACCCCAGTAGTTTATTTATTTATTTGAGTCAGGCAACAAGGCCCATATTTACAAATACCTTACACACAAATACCTAACATACATATCAATATACAAATAGCACAAAAACAAAAACTCGTTAAGACGGCGACGCTCGGCTACGGGGGTTAAGTTTAGGTACTGTCAAAGTCACCAGGAGCTGAACACCTTTGTACCGTGTGGCTTCAGCGTCAAGTTTAAACTGCCACACGAAATTGACAAACGGGTAAAAGCGACAAGGTATCAACCTGCTCAGCTACTTACGAGTTCGACTATAGGTACTAAATCCTTGTAAGGCTTAATCAGACCAAAGGTTAGGTTAGGATGGAAATTCGCAAAGACAAACAATTAAGTGGTAAGCGTGCCCATACTATTTCCAACCTTTTTGTGGCGAATATTAACGAGCAGCTTTACAGCAGATTACTATGCAGCTTTCTGGGGATATCCGAGGTCTGTATTAAAAGCTCCACGATGGCCACCATCTACGCGGTGTTATTATTCTGCTTTAAGTCTAAAAGCCTGGGACGTGGTATTTGTCTAACTAAATACTTTCCGTAAAATAAAAGTTTATATAAATACTATATTATGTAACGTTTTCATTCGCCGTTAGGTCAAACGATGACGTCCTCCTAACCTATTTGCAGTTTAGCTTCATCTGTGTAAATCGCAATCAAACATTTCTAACAGAAAAAGTCATAGCGTCTAAAATAGAATGGCAATAAATAAATCAGTCCAGGCAACGGCTCGAGCGAATAAAACGAACGTTTATTTCGACCGCAACGAATGACATTTTTGTTCATGAAAATTAAAACGCGGCTGCAGGCAAGAGTCGGTTTCGGGATGGTCCACAGTATTGTTTGTAAAATCACTGTTGGAGTCTGAATTCAGTGCATTTAAAACTCGTTTGTGCCAAAGCTATGCTTTCATATTTATTGGATCATTTCATGCAGAGGATAAGATGTAATTTGGCTTTGCAGTGCTCAATAGTTAAGGATAACGAAAAATTAAATACTTATAATCTTGCGGTTGTCTATTTACTTCACAGCTTGAAATTAAGCTTTTTCTTCTTTATCTTTAACTTTCGGGAAAAGGACAGAAACATTTTTTGTTTGTGTTCAGAAGACCAATCACCCATCCGTTTACTCGTGAAATAGTATTAAATATCTAAAGCCACGTCAAAAAGTATCGTACAGATTTTGATCCAGTAACATACGTTCGCTTGTCAGAGTTCATATTTGCTATAATGTAAACAACTATGTACAAAATCGCAGGCTGCAGCTAGTAAATGACAACATAATTACTCATGGAAACTTTCAGTACACATAAAATGGCATGGGTACCATAAAATCAATATTACGCTATGTTTCCCAAAGTAATGAAAAAGGCTATATGTGAATCGGTAGCTTACAAAGAAATCCAAATACAAATAGTTTATTTACGAAGCTTTTTGGTAGGATCAATCCTCCAAGGTCTTTGTAAGCTTTTTAGCAAGAAAATATCAACTGATTAGAGCGCTTGTATACTACAAATATAAATCCATACATTATAAGTATTTACCTACTATTTTTTCTTAAAGTACGAGCGCCAGGTTCAAAATGTTCGTGCATATCTATTTATTTACATATATATATATATATAGTATTTACTTCAAATTATTACGTAAACAAAAATGGCAAACAACTTCTATGGCCATCTACTGCATGATGTCTTTTAAGATCTACGAGGAGTTCATCTGATTAATCGTAAATCATGATATGATATTATTAATCAATCCTACTGGAGAACTTAAAAATATGACTCTCAATAAAATTATAAACCGTCAAGTGCGAGTCGGTCTTTTGCGTGAGGGTTCCATACCGTACTCGCATGATTGTCATGGCTTTTTTTTGTGTAACCAAGTATCGTCATTTGTTAAACAAAAATCAACTCCTTGACAGTTTTGTGCGGATAATTAAGCATACAAATTATGTAAAAATGAACTTGTTTCACATTTACATAACGTGTTTATGCATATATCATTTATAAAAAAATAAGTTTTATAGTAACTAAATACCTACTTAATTGTCGTCACAAAACTGACACTGAGTTAATTTTTGTTTGACGACTTACACTAATTGGTTACTACACAATTTGTTGAAAATGCCCCAGACAAATTATGCGAGTTTTATAACTAAATGTAATTTTGGGGCATGTTTAGTGTAACGTGAGCTCTCATGCTGAAGTGTTTACTGGCGTCTCGGTATCCCTTTACGGTAGTTAAATTCAAACATTCTTGAGTGTAGTTACACTCCTCCTTCTCCTCCTCTGTACATTTGTACAGAGGAGTTCCCGATACATCATGAAATTTGTCAATAACCTCCTATTTAAATATAACTACGAACTCAATATAATAACACCGAGTCATGCATGACTAAATAATAATAACGTTTATTTCAATAACGTAATAATAAACGTTTGTGACTTTTAATAAATTATAGAGATCTAAATAATAAACGTTTATTAAAAAAAAATGGTGTAGCTAGTAGACTTAATACGTAGGCAACTAATAGGTTAAAAGTTCAAAGCCCACGTCGGGTAGGTACCGAACCAGATTCCCTGACAATATATGCGCTAAAACGCCACAATTCCAAGACGGAGTCCTCGAACTTGAACCGGGAATCTGATATGTAATTGTATACATACAATTGTTGAATTGTATGTATTACATAGTTTGTTACCTTTTCGAGAATAAACCGCAGAAATGGAAGTTGATAAGAACATGTTTCAGTTGAGGAATAGGATACTTTTTATTCCGGAAATTTGGCTTTTTGCTTAAAAGGACTAAGTTGCGGGGAAAAGCTACTACTTACTACGCCCATAAAAACATGTCGATGCCAATTCATAAGTGTCAGATCACTCGCACCGAAATACCTATCTGAATCCATTTCGTTTCACATTCACCGGCCATTTCAGAATCCAATTAAGTCACCTGAGGCTCAAACGGACACATATACCTTTCGCATTCCGATTTGATTTCCATGAGGTTCCAGAGCTCGCTTTGTTACGTCTGTTTGCATTTCTTATTTTTTGAATTTCTTTCAAGCATGGAAAATCCGAATTTTGTAATCGGAAATATAAAAACTCATAAGGAAAAGCTAATGTAGGTATAGACATATAGGTTGTCATGAAAACATGGTAAGTCTTTAGCTCCAAAGCTCCAGACTTCAGTCACCCGCCGGCCGCAAAACAGGTCGGACGCACGCCCCTCTACCGACTTTCCCTACGGAGCAACTTTTCGATACACGAACAGAGGAAATGGTATCGGTTCCAGAGGAGGTTCGGATCCAGTAGGATACCAATACAGTTGGTAACAAGTTTGTAGTTACAGATATATCTTCGTGCATTACAGTGAAAAATAGTACAAGTGACAGTGTGACGAAAACTTGAATTTCGGATGCATTAAATGCTTGGTAAGCTATATTAGCTTTCATTTTAAAGTTGCGTTTGATACAGATTATACAACTCTTTCATTTCCATATTTAACTAATCAATAATGTAAAGGCAGGCATTTATTTTTATTTTGAGCTGGTAGGTAAGTAGCACGATGTAACATTATTTTTACATACTAGATTCTGGGCCGGTATTTGAATATTTGTTTCTGAGTTATGTTTTTATATCTATTATATACATCGTCGTCTAATACCCATAACACAAGCCTTAATGAGCTTACTATGGGACTAGGTCGATTTGTGTAAGACTGTCCCCTAATATTTATTTATTTTATTTATTTGACTTATAAAATATGTCGTGTAGGTATTTTAAATGAAAGAGAAACATTTACGAGACTCATTTGAAATAGTAATTTTCACAATGGTGTTATAATAGAGAGCTTTTTAGTCGAGTACCGTGTTTAGGCCACGAAGCTTGCTGAGTGGCCTAAGTAAGGTACGAGATTAAAAAGCTTGATTGTGACACTATTGTGAACAATACTTTTTGTACGAGTTCATTAAAATTAATAATTTAAGTCATTAATACGAGTATATAAGAAAACTAAATATCGTAAGTAGGTACTATATTGTCTAGTTCGACTATTGTAAAGGCTCTTTGACTTTTCAGGTAGCAAGGTAAGTGTGGCTTCCTCTGCCATATTAGTTATTTCTTGAGGAGTTAAAGATGTTTCGTCACTGTCACTACTTATTTTCTTCGTTTTTATTTTAACTTTTTAAGTTTAACTTTGAAAATAAAAGTTATCACATCACACCACCGGCGTCCGTAATGTTGCAGTACTGTGCTGTGATTGTCTAAATACTAGCCAATCACAAAGCGAAGTTTTTTTTTAATTTGTATGGCCTGTATCCAGGTTCAAGCAAGTTCCAGCAAGTTCAAGTAGATTTTTGACAGATGACGCGACGCTGCTACTTTCTGAAACGCCATAGATTGACAATCTTGTATCGGATCGAGTATCCTTAAACAAGGACACATTATTGAAATACGAAGTTCTATTTTCAATTTTTTTTCGGTTGTCTAGAGCGTATCGAAATAATTATTTCGATTGTCCATAGAGCATAAACTTTTTCATTAGAATAAAAGTATTCCATTGCGTTATGGTTTGCGAGGTTCTAATTTAAAGATTATAGTCGACGAGTATAAAAAAATTCTTTAAAGATTTTTCATATCGCCCATTATAACATTTTCTAAAACATGTATCTACTACATATGTTATCTTACTTTTTTGCAAGCAACAGGTGGATATGGAAAAAGGTAAGCTTCTCGTAATTGTACTTTTAATCGAGTCCGGGGGTCATGCGTACAAATATGATTTAAATCTCGTCTCCGATTAATTTAACTTCTTCGGAAAACCGTCAAGTATGTCTTCAAATTTAAATAAACGTATACAATCAGAGGCCGGGCAAATATATGGGGATTCTGTGTTACGCGACTTCAAATCAAAATTATAGATATTTTTTTTAATTTAGATTATTTATTTTATAGATTATTCGAAATGGTATTCAAAAACAAACTTCGCGTACGCATGTACCCAATATCGAACTAACTTCAATCTTCCACTTAAAAAAGGAACATTATGGAAACGACGGATTCACTCACTAGTAGATATTATGTAGTATTAACGTCCTCTTTTCCTTTAACCTTTTCTCGTTACATCTCGATACCTATATCCTTATAGTCCCTCTTTCATTTTCATAGGTTTTATCTAGATAAATTCGGCCGTGTTTTCCCGGTCAAGAATAAGTCCAATGTTTCTCACGATTGTCGTACAGTCGACAACACAGCTAAGTGACCATCGGAAATCTAATCTGACCTTAAGTGCATTGTAATAAGGTTCTAGGTTTTCACGGTATGGTTAGTTAGGTGTGTTGCTGTGTGTACAAGACAACTAAACGGGGTGTTTGAGGTCGCAAATGTTTTTCGTGGCGGAGGCCGCATCACTGGAGTAACGTAACGACCCCAATGATGACGGCGTCGGTGTTACTGACCGTGGAGTACACGTACTGACCGTGCGTTCATTTTGAGCTTTCCGGTGCATTCGACACTAAACTCAAAATACACCAATACTCAATACGACCCAATATAAAAAAAAAACTATTCTCATAAGGAATGAAACCCAATTAAACTTATTACCAAAATGAACCTGAATGAAAAAATAAAAATTATATGAGGTGAAAATCCCACATATTTTAAACGAAGAAGAAGTGTTGATTTTTGATAGTACTTCACATCTGGTGAGAAACGTTCAAAGCCATTAATATTTATTTTTTAATTGCAAATTAAGATACTATTACTATAAGCCTGAAAATACAACGTTATCCGGGACTGATTGAAGTTTGAACTTTGCAGCGAAAAGCACGAAAATTTGTAATTATCGAGAATTTGGTGTATTTTGGGAAAAGGCCGTTTTGTGAATCAATCATTATGGGAATCGCGTGTTCTGCGATATAAAGTTTAGGGTATTTTGGGAATGGTGCCTTCTGTGTATCAGTTGTTACGAGCTTCATTCCATTTGAAATTGGCTCACATTGAGAAAAGTGAAAATCAAGAACGGTTCATTTTGGTAATAAGTTAAACTGGGTTTCATTCTGTTCGAGCATTATATGCAACCTCTTTATGTTTAGTCTTAAATCTGTCATGAATTTAGAATCATGCTATGGAAACTTAGAACCTATTGCAAATCCAGATTTTGATTGAAAACGGTGATGCCACCTACTCGCCACATTTCTAGGTAGCTGTTGCTGCAGCGAACTAAAATATCAGTGTTGTTACATTCAAATATTTTATTTGATGTAGGGAGATTGATACGTGCTACGTAAATGAATATGAGGAGTTAAATAATGAGAAAACCTGTAGTATTCAGGTTTTAATAAACATAAAATTGTACATTATTTGAAATAATACACGGAGAAATATTGAATGACAATGACATGGCAGGCAGGAGTAAAATTAGAGGTTGGCAAGGAAGGAGGTGGCAAATAGATCATATCACGTCAAGGAGAACAGTATATTGTATAATGGTAACACAACATTGTGTCTGCTTGACATAAGTATAATGTCGTTTTGCGTGAAATATGTTGACATAATTTGCGTCAATAAATCCAATTAAAATTTTAATATTTAACGAAGTTTGTTTGTGATTTGTGCATTTATCTATTACTGGAGGACCTGGAAGGGCTATAGACACCGCTAGTCGACCGAGCGCGGCGGTCTGTTGAGAAATATCTAGGAAAATGTAGTACCGAGTGACCTTGGTTTTGGATGAGCGTGTCGTTTTAATGTTTCTTGCTTTATATTAATAATATGCTCCTTTCCATGCATGAAGTTACTAATGTATTGTTAATAACTTAAATAAATCTGTGTATTCCTCATTTTTACGTTTCATTTCACAACAGTTATTACAAACATTTAAAATACTGATTAATAAAATACGACCGAATTGAGAAGTTCCTTCTTTTTTTTTATCGTTTGAAAAGTTTTATCCGCCACAGCACAGATGGCGCTTGTACGCAAGCATAAAATGCCTTCTCAATTTGGCTGAGTTGCCTGTCTATCTCAGTATGTATATTGTAGTCTTTGTTTAGAATGATGACAGATCCTGTGAGAAAAGTTAACGTCAATGAAAGAAAACGTAATATTTATCAAAATATTAGAATAAAAATACAGTTCTCCGTAAATACAATGTTTTAATTATTAGAAAGACCCAGCAGCACAAACAAAATGGTCCTATCGAACCGTAACAGTAAAGTGACAAGTTATTTATTCTAAACGAAGCAATACTTAATCTCCATCATAATGGACACCGAAACCTATATTAAACTACAAAAACACTCAGAAGAAAAAATTGGTAAAGCGGTATCCAATTTTAGAAAATCGCCGAAATCACGTATAACTGCGACCTACCTGGAAACCAGATTAGAAGCGCTAGAAGGATACTGGAAATGTTTTGAATCAAATCACCAGTGCATTTTAATTGAATCCCAAGACCTAAACAATGACTATTTTAAGGAAGACATATACGACAAAGTGGAAGAAACTTATATGGAATACAAAACGGAGGTGAGAGAAGGTATAGTGAAAATACAACTACAACAGCAGTGCCAGGTAACAGCCACAACTAGCACACACAACAACTGTCAGAACAACAACGAATTCAATGCGGTGAAGCTCCCAACGATTATTTTGCCAGTCTTCTCAGGTCGTTACATGGAGTGGCCCACGTTTCACGATCTATTTGAGTCCCTTATCCACAACAATACATCCTTACCTCCGGTGCAAAAGCTACACTATTTGAAAAGTCACCTGTCAGGTGAAGCGGAGCAGTTAGTGAGACATATACCCATTACGGGTGCAAACTATGAGCAGTGCTGGGCGCAGTTAAAAAAAAGGTACAATAACAAGCGCTACATCTCATCACACATCCTCAATCGTTTAATATATCAAAAGGGCCTGATAACTGAATCATCTAGTGGAGTCAAACACTTATTGGATACAACAAGTGAATGTTTAAGTACACTGACAAACATGGGTATTGATGTTTCATCCTGGGATATTATTATTATCCACCTAGTGACCCAAAAGCTCGACCAGGAATCCCGGAGACAGTGGGAACAGAAGATTAGTGACGACCCAGACAGACTGCCATCTCTGAGTGAATTTTTATCATTCTTGGAATCAAGATTCAGATCCTTGGAGTTTTTGGAACCAACCATCAAGCGAGATATCAGAAACCGGGAAGTCACTGAACGACCAAGAGTATTCAGTGTGACCGCACATGCGACTTCAGTACCCTGCCCATTTTGTTCAGACGCTCACATGCTATACCATTGTACAAGATTTATGCAAGAAAGTATTCAAGTTCGTCGTGGATTCGTCCGAGAAAAAAGACTATGTTTCAACTGCCTCGCCCCATACCATTCCGCCTTAAGTTGCAAGAAACCAACATCATGCAAAAACTGCAACGGACGTCACCACACTTTGCTACACCAAGATAACATTTATTCAGCATTTATGCAGACCGGCCAAACTACAAGATACGATAATACCTCTGGCAGGCAGGGTGAAGATATCCATGAAGAGCAAGAACAGAGAGAAAACGAAGCTAATAATATAATAACTCATTTTTCTAAAGGATCCATACGTTCTCCTGGTGAGGTAATGTTAGCTACTGCCTTAGTTAAGGTAGAAAATAATAAAAATTGTCACACATTTAGGGCATTACTGGACCAGGGTTCGCAGGCTTCCTTTTTGACAGAGCATGCCGTACAGCTACTGCATTTGCAGAAACTGCCTGTAAGTGGCAGTGTTTCAGGGTTGGGGGGAAAGCAGTCCTCCTTGTCCATCAAACATATGGTAAGGTTCAAGTTACAATCCATTCGCAGCTCGTATACTTGTATCGTCCAAGCATATGTATTGAATTGTCTAACATCTACCCTCCCTTCACAGAAAATAGATATACAGGATTGGCCGGA
Source organism: Epinotia ramella (assembly GCA_947578815.1). Lineage (NCBI taxonomy): Eukaryota > Metazoa > Arthropoda > Insecta > Lepidoptera > Tortricidae > Epinotia > Epinotia ramella. The sequence goes on from OX388202.1 coordinate 20,693,605, forward strand.
GCTAGACAAATTGGATTTAGCAGATCCAGGATATGGCACTCCAGCGGGTGTGGATATGTTGCTGGGTGCTGAAGTGTACGGGCAGATCCTGTCGGGTGGTATTGTACGGAACCCACTGGGCACACTGACAGCTCAAAATACGGTACTCGGCTGGATTCTTTCCGGAAAGGTTCATGTAAGTAACTATTCTGATAGTATTATAACTACTCATATTCTGGACAATTCCATAAATGACATTCTCCGTAAATTTTGGGAGATTAAAAATGATCAACCCTGTACCTTGTTGTCTAAGGAAGACCAGGCTTGTGAAAAACATTATGAATCCACTACAACTAGAGACAGCACAGGTCGCTATGTTGTAAGCCTTCCATTCCGTGAGGAAGATCCATCATGTCGGTACGGTGACTCGCGAAAGGTAGCCTTGAGAAGATTTCATTCATTAGAAAAAAGATTGAATAGCAATCCACTGCTAAAACAAGAGTATAGTAAAGTTATGAATGAATACTTATCTATGAATCACATGGAGCTAATCCAAGATGAACAAGAAGTGGCTAAGAATGGCTGTGTATATCTGCCTCATCACGCTGTGGTGCGTGATGACAGAACTACCACGAAGGTTCGCGTGGTCTTCGACGCATCTTGTAAAGGGGTTAATGGTAGGTCTCTTAATGATGATCTCTTAGTAGGGCCACGCCTACAACCAGATTTACGTCATATCGACGGTCCCAATTAAAAGAGTCGGATCTGCAAACATTGAGATTTTGGCTTTTCAGTGGCTCAGGTCGTAAAAAACTAAATTTTAAAACCACATTCACAGATTTTAGTTTTTCTCAATACTTTTCGTAAAAACCAAGATAAAAATGTCGGATCTAAGAACAGATGACATTTAAAAACGTCGGTTGTGACAGTTCCGACATTTTTACGGGACATACAGTGAGTACAAAGTGTCGGATATAACACATTCTACTATTTTACACGGAAAAGTATAGCGTGTTTTTTGTTGTGTATTTTATGTAATTTACAGCCTGTTAAGTTATCAAGTAAATTTTCTCTGTATTAAATTGTTACATAAGAGTTTCCGTGCAACAATGTCAGTTCTGCCAGTTACGACATTTTTTGGAGTACCTTTTTTGTCGGATGTGGTACATCCGACATAATTATGTATACAATTTCCAGACAAAAATGTCGTATGTGGCACTTCCGACAAATGATGCTTAAGCTATTCCGGTTAAAAAAGTGATATAGGAGGTTCTTGTATTTTTTTGGAAAAATGGCTGATAAAGTACATGTATGCTCAACGGCTAGTAATAAACAACCTACTAATAAGCAAATATTCGAAGTTTGGTAACGATATTCCATTAATTATCAATTTTCCCCATACAATTTTTTTTCCAAAAACTTTGACAGCTTCTCCTAAAAAGTAGCTGTTTTGCAGATCCGACTCTTTTAATAGGGACCGTCGATATCATCATGAAATGGCGTGCTCATCCGATTTGCTTTGTGGCGGATATTGTTAAAATGTACAGACAGATTAAGGTTTCCCATAAAGATACTGATTTCCAACGTTTGCTATGGCGAGGAAGGTCCGATGAGATGATAAAGGATTATAGGATGTTGCGCGTAACTTTTGGAGTGTCTTCCGCTCCCTACCTTGCAGTCAAAAGCTTACAACAAGTTGCTAAAGATGATGGGAAAGATTATCCATTAGCTGCGAGTAGGGTGCTAAAAGATTTTTACATGGATGATTTCATGAGTGGATGTGAGACGGAAGATGAGGCGTTGGAGATCTATTCGGAAACCGTCAGTTTATTACGCAAAGCGGGATTAGATCTGCAAAAGTGGGCAAGTAATAGCCAAAAATGTATGAACACAATCTATCCAAAACCGATCAACAACCCCGACAAGGTTATAAAGTTAGATGATATCATTAAAATCCTAGGTTTGTCATGGAATCATCAGACCGACTCATTTCACGTCAAAGTCACGTTACCCCCACAGCAAACGTTTACTACGAAACGAACAATTTTATCTGATATATCACGTCTCTTTGATCCACTCGGATGGATTTCACCTATCATTATCCGAGCCAAAATATTTATGCAGAAACTTTGGCTATCAGGACTGTCATGGGATCAAGAACTTTCGTCAGGTCTACTGGCCGAGTGGAACCAGCTCCGGGAACAGTTGCCAGCACTAAACGGTTTCGTAGTGCCAAGATGGATTGGCATCAAGAAAGATGTACCAGAGATACAGATTCACGGGTATTGTGATGCATCCAATGACGCCTACGCAGCTGTCGTTTACCTGAGGGTATTGGATCATGAAGGTAACATAACTGTTAATTTACTTGCCGCTCGGACGAAAGTATCACCCGTCAAACAAATATCCATACCTCGTCTTGAGCTTTTGGGAGCGGTTCTTTTAGCTAAACTGCTGGCCGAAGTATGCACAATACTCTCTATTTCCGTGAGCCATTGTCGAGCATGGACAGACTCGACTATTGTTCTAGCATGGCTTCAGGGCCAACCAAACCGTTGGAAAACATTCGTTGCCAATCGTGTTACTGAGATACTGTCCATACTTAACAATGAGCAATGGGCGCATGTGGAATCTAGTAACAATCCAGCAGATTGTGCTTCCCGTGGCATGAATCCCTCAGAATTCATCAAATTTGAGCTGTGGACCCATGGCCCTTCATGGCTACACGACCCAAATTATAAGCATCCGACGACCGAGCAAATATCAACGGAAGCAGAAGCCAAAACCATTAAGCTATACTTATCAACAGCTATAGCTATCTCTGAACGAACAGAAGAATTGAGTGTTTGGACTAAATACTCCTCGTTAATGAAAACAATAAGAGTGGTAGCCTACTGTCTAAGATTTTATATGAAATTGAAAAAGGAGTCTTTCCCCTCATATCTTACTGCCAAAGAACTAAATAATGCTTTAAATATTGGGATCAAAGCTTGTCAATCGTCTGTATTTTCTCAGGAACTAATGAAATTAACAAGTTCTAATCAAATTCCACGAAGAAGCAGTATTTTATCTTTATGCCCATTCTTAGATGACGAAGGGATTATGAGAACGCGAGGGAGGATTGAACACAGCGATGAAACATATAATGTTAAGCATCCTATGATCATGCCACGTGGTCATCATCTCTCCAAACTCATAGTCGTTGATGCTCATGCTAGGACACTCCACGGAGGTCCCCAACTCACCTTGAATTATGTAAGATCCAAGTTTCTAATCATAAACGTAAAAGGCTTGATAAGGCATGTCTTAAGCAAATGTGTAAAATGCTTAAGGTATAAATCCAATAAAACTAACCCATTTATGGCGGATTTACCCAGTTCCAGAGTGACAGTTGCGCGTGTGTTTCATCGGTCAGGGTGTGACTATGCCGGTCCTATAAACATAAGGATGTCTAAAGGCAGGGGATGCAAAACCTACAAAGGTTATATTGCGTTGTTCATTTGTATGGTGACCCGCTGTATACATCTAGAAGCGGTAAGTTCTCTAACAACGGAAGGTTTTCTAGCCGCCTTCAGACGATTCGTGGCACGTCGAGGACCCTGTAAAGAAATTTGGACGGACAACGGATCAAATTTCATTGGTGCAGCCAAAGAATTGCGGGTGCTCTTCCAGAAGGAACAAGCCTGTGTCATGAAGGAGGTCGCTGAAGCTCTAGCCAATGAAGGCACTGAATGGCATTTTATTCCACCCCGAGCACCTAATTTCGGAGGACTTTGGGAGCGGGGTGTCGCTTCAACGAAATATCATTTGAAACGAGTTCTAGATGGAACCACTCTCACATTTGAAGAGTTATCCACGGTCCTGGCACAAATAGAGGCCTGCCTCAATTCGAGACCTATGTACCAGTTGCCGGCTAATCAAGTGGACGCTAGTCCACTCACTCCAAGTCACTTTTTAGTAGGCGAAGCTCTAGTGACAGCCCCAGATAGCAATTATACAGACTCTCAAATTAGCCCGTTACATAGGTGGCAGCTTACACAAAAAATCATGCAACAATTTTGGCGAAAGTGGTCTCAAGAATACTTAACAACACTCTATCAGAGGTATAAGTGGACCAAGGTAACCCCGGAACCGCAGGTAGGTGATGTAGTGTTAGTCAAGGAAGAAAATCTCCCACCCTCGAAGTGGTTATACGGCTTAGTACAGGAAAAGCACCCTGGTCCAGACAATGTCACTAGAGTTGTAACGTTAAAATGTAATAATGCCAAGCTAGTGAGGCCTGTCTCTAAGTTAATAATATTACCCGTTGCTAATTAAGGTTTAAATTGTGTAAGCAAGGATTAGAAATTTTGTGTCAGATTTCTATAGCGAATTTATGGCATCCGAAAGTGGATGCATAGGTAGCAGTATCTAATTTAATTGGTGATTACTTAGCTAATTATTTATAATTGCTTATCGAACTCTACGATGTATTGAGGTACACTATTCAGTTTCAATTGTTTTCTTTAGCTTTTTCATGAGTTAGCGTTTTGTTTTGTTGAGTTTTACCTTTATATGTTCCTATATATATAGTATAGTGTTATGGTGGGCGGAAAGAAGAACATAACCGTTCTTGGTGGGCGGTATGTTCGAGCATTATATGCAACCTCTTTATGTTTAGTCTTAAATCTGTCATGAATTTAGAATGATGACAGATCCTGTGAGAAAAGTTAACGTCAATGAAAGAAAACGTAATATTTATCAAAATATTAGAATAAAAATACAGTTCTCCGTAAATTCAATGTTTTAATTATTAGAAAGACCCAGCAGCACAAACACATTCCTTATGAGAACAGTTTTTTTAGATATTGGGTCGTATTGAGTATTGGTGTATTTTGAGTTTAGTGCCGAATGCACTGGAAAGATATTATCTTTATGTCAGATAGCCAACAGTTGCAGCGATGATATGGACAGTCACTTGGCTCACCCAGCAAATTACGCAGTCATAAGATAGAAAATACAGAAACATTTAACTTATACAAGTTAAGTAATCAGAAATACTTCTGGTATTGTCTTTTGGAACTTGAAATAAGCATTTACTATTATATACTATATATATAAAATCCACTTACTGTTCATTTTGATTAGTAATCTTGACAAGTTTTGCACGTAGAGTTTACCTTTTAGTAAATGTCACGCTACTTGTGAACAGAACGTAAACTGCTTTTCAACACAATTGCTCGTAACGTACCTCTTATTGTGTCGCTTTTAGGCTCATAATCCTAGATATTAAACACGCGTGTTTTATAACATTACGACACTTGTGTGTTATGGTTATATCCCGATTAAGTCAAGTTGGCACCTTGCAGCAAGATGTATGCATGCACACGGTGCATTCGTAAATTAACCGGGTTGTACAGAATGTACAGCTTTTCTTTGAATTCTCGGCAAATGGATTCTTACTCGACTAAACAAATTAAATCCTTTTTGTTAATTACTTAATTGACTATTTCTTTTTGGATATGATATAGAAACGTTTAATTTAGTAAAACTTTTCACTTTTGATAATATTTCACATGAATTAATAAAGATAACATTATAAAACGAAAATTAAATTTTATTTTGTATTGGCTGTTTAGAAATTTCATCAAATGCGCGCGCACTATGCAAACTTCACGAAATAAAACTGGTGCGCGCCATTATAGGTTATTACTTATTTCACAGATATTTGTAAACATTGTTAATGCGTGTTTGGTTGAGTATTAACAAAAACGTTGATTCGTGGTGACTAGAAACGTCATAAAAAGAATGGACGCTACTGGAAATTCTTGGCGATATATACAACGTGTGAGTAAAAACCTGTTACCATAAGTAAAGGAAATAACTTGGCAGGTCTATAAATTTTTCATCTTATGAAAAGGATTTTTTCCTCGCAAAATGTGTTGAAAAACGTCGTAAAAAACACGTGAGCTGTGATAATTACATCATCGGCTCTCTTATCACGCTCACCTGCGGCTCGCGTGATAATTCCGCCTCTGGTCCAATTATCAACATACCTCACTTGTATCACAATGTACTATTAAGAACTGGTGTAAACAATTTGTGGTATTAAATACATAAAAAAATATGAGTCATGCGTAGAACGATTTTTTGCTAAAAAAAGAAAAAATGCTGCTAAGCGCTACGGCGTAGCACATCATAGCGTTGCTTGACCTCAAATAAGTTAATCACATTATGTATTCCTAAAAGATACCTAAATAATGTTGTCGCCGACAGGCAGGCATACCCCTTTCCGAAATGGACACATATTCGTAATGGAAAACCCACGTCAACATATAAAAATGAATCAGAGCACCTGTTTAACAGAAGGGCCCTGTCGCCCGGCTCTAGGATGGAAAAAATTAAGATTTTTCAAATGTTGTTTCTACGCTTGATAATGCTCAAAGTCGTAAGTAATTCACACGTTAAATCTTGGAATTTAAACCGAATTCATTAATTGATGATAATAATTTACTGGTATTTCATTACTTGACAATTTACCTATGATAAAAGCAGAAACCATTGCCGTTTCAAAGTATGTCACTAAAAATCACTCAAAATTTCCTAACGTTCGTTCTTTGTCCGAATTTTCATTTGGGCAAAAACACAGTTTTCTCTAAGACCGTTAAGATTTTGATTATTTACTACACTTATCGTGTAGAACCTAATAATACTCCGGGAAATTTCATAGTTTCAGAGAAAACATATACAGATTACAACATATATTCGGGAAATTGAAGTTAGTGATTGCGATAGGTACGCGCTCCAACTTAATTTACTGTTTTATAATTATTATTTTTAAATGTGATACAATTGTTAGTGATGGGATAGCGTTTATGAACCTAGTATAATTATTTACCACAAAAAATGTGAATCAGAATTATGTAAGCTGTGCACGAACCCGTACCGCAGCATTTTATAATGTTAACTCATTCGAGGCGAACATACGCTACGTGTGTTACGCCGTAGTGCGTAACAGCATTTTCCGCTTTGTAGCGTTAATTGCTCGCAAAAGGCATGACCCATATGTGAGTCATTGGCTATGAATAAGGCGATTCTCCCACTGCACCGCGTCCCGCCGCGGTGCGCGGAGCGGTAGATTTTTTACACGTGCATTCACGCGCATTTGCCGCGTCGACAGTGTGTTGTACGAGGCGTGTTTTCTATACAAAGCGGCCTTTAGACCTATCTAAATGCAGTACACTAAATCAGAAAGACTCTGCAAAAAGACAAGTGTAAAGACTGTTAGCATGTAAGTCACGCTAATTAGACAGTTAGACTCGACACTGCCACTCTGAATCAGTGTACTGCATTTAGTTAGGTCTAAATGCCGCTTAAGATGAGATTATTACATGCGACGGGGCGCGGTGCAGTGGGAGAATCGCCTAAGTTTAGCTACCTTGCGACTCCGCCCGCCTGACGCCGCGCCGCGACCTGAGTCGAGAAAGATCTACCCTCCTTTTTCTAATTTGCACGGTGCGAGTGAGACAAGAGACGCTCATTCGCGCGCGAAGCGCCTGAACAGCAAGCTGTGCTAGACGTACAGTAATGACGTCATCAGCATCAAAAGTAACTGGGCAAACGAAGACGTCAAAAGTCTTTATTAAGAGCTTTTGAAGACGTCAATTGCGCAGTTACTTTTGATGGTGACTGTACAGGTGGGGCAGCGGGATAATAATTATAGGTACCTATAAGTTATGTTCATCCCGAATATATACACGAGTAAACTCGAGTGAATGATTTTTCTTAAATAGGGTGAGTAGTTCCATGCATTCAAACTTACAAACTCACGAATTTTACATCTTAAAATAAATAAATAAATAAATATTAGGGGACAATCTTACACAAATCCACCTAGTCCCAAACTAAGCAAAGCTTGTAATATGGGTACTAGACGACGATAAACATACTTATATAGATAAATAAATACTTAAAACAAATATTCGTGCTCATCACACAAATAAATGCCCTTACCGGGATTCGAGCCCGGGACCTCTTGCTTCGTAGGCTGGGTCACTACCAACTAGGCTAAAGCGGTCGTCAAATATAATCTTTAAGCATTAGTATAAAAGTATTCATGAAAAAAGCCTTTTTTTCTATATAAAATATGATGTATGTACCAGGGATGCCGCGGATGCGATTTTTTTGACATCGCGCATACGGAAGTCGATGCGGATATTTGGGGGCCCACATCCACGGATGCGGATGCGGATTTTGAGGTAAAACACTCATAAACGTAACTAAACAACGTCCATTTTATGATATCACTCAATCATCAAACACGTTGATACTAAATTATAATCGTTGCGAACAAATCGAAAACGAGGCTGCTTATCTTGGTCACTGAAACGTCAGAAGTTTTTTTTACTAATGGCGAAAATATCTAAAACTTGCGCAGTAAGCACCGTTTGGGCTTTTTTCTTGTCGTGGATTAAACTACATCCGCATCCGCAAAAAATCCGCATCGATTTAGGTGGATGCGGATGCGGATGCTGATGTTGAAATTTGTGCGGAACTTCCGCGGTTGCGGATGCGGATGCGAATGTCTGCAACATCCCTGGTATGTACAACTAAATATAAGAATAATAAGTCGCAATATATATTTTTTTAAATGGGCCCTCTCGGTTTACGACTGTCTCCATGATGCTATAAATAAATAATTCTTATCCAAAACATAACAATTTAATTTATTTTTTATTTATTAAGCAAATTTTTTTTGTAAGATGTTTCTCTCTTGTAGTGGTGCAATAAAGAGTATTTATTATTATTATTATTAGATTCCATTTCACGCCCATTTATTGCCTAATCTAACAGAAGCGGAAGAAAGTGTCCAAAAATCCACTCACATGCCTAAGGTATTTACCTCTATCCGACCCCTTAGATAAAACATTCTAACCTAGTGGTATCATCCTGTATAAATCCCTTTCCCGAGTTCCAAAGACCCAACACAACGATTCGCAGCAGTTAATTTGATTTTACCTCGAGCTCTTTTAATCTTCCCTTTTTCATTAAACGTGCCAACATTTTAAGGTATCATTTTAGATTTACATTATTCGGAGTCTGTAGGGACTAGGTATATTCGATGAATGGCAGAAAGATCGAATATCCAGACATTTCTTTTAATGTTGTGCCAGGAATATACAGTGTGTACCAAAAATGGGGTGTGAACCAATCAAGGGCATAACAGGTATCGTCCCGACATGACACGTCAGATGAGTACAAATCCTATTTGTTTGTGGCGGTAGGTACCGCTGTCAGTTTTAATTCCTGACACGCTGCGGAATTGACGGTAATCGCGGCTTTATGCTTGTGGCATATAGACTAGCGACAGTGGTATACTTCTTGCATTTCACGAAGACGACGGGATTTGATAAAATTAGACTTTAACGTAATAATAATTAGGAACGCGCCCTCGCCTTCGTGAAATGCCACAACTGTACCTACATATAAACTTGTTAAAGTTGTTAGGTGTACATATATATACTTTCAAAGATCCCCTCTGAGATTTTCAGCATTATTTAGCCGGAGTAGGTAACTATATCACTGTATAAATATTTATCTAATTTCCACAATGACAAGATGTAAGGATGCAGATTGTTTACTTAGATAGTCAGTCAGCAGCAGAAAATTAGAAAATATACCAAAAAAATTAGAGACACATCAAATAGGCGCCACAGAACTTAAAAAATGCGACGAATAAATAATGTTATTTTTGATAAAACTAGATTTTGTTCTTATTTCTAGTAGATATCAGACAGTGAATGGAATTAAATAAAGAGCAGTGGAAACATGTTATATTTAAAGATATAAACAATTAGAGGAACTAGGAGCAAGTTTTGCACCCAAACGTTCCTTTAAGTAGATTAAATCCATCAGATTTACATCTTTTTCATACGTTTTCCAAAAATATTTCGCAAATATCGTGGACAAAAAATGCATTACATTAAAATACACACCTAATAAAAACCAGGGTTTTCCTGAGGTGGTTAGAAAAATCCTCTAACACTATATAATTTCTTTGGACAATTCTAATTTCTTTGGAATTCGATGGCAAAGAAATCCGAAGGAATTAGCACCAAAGAAATTGGAAAAGTGCACATAACATTTTTATATCTGTAATTATTTGTTCTAAAATTTCATATATTAAATATAAATGTAGGCAATCGTAGTATACATACGTTAAAAAAGTTAATAAAAATATGGCTCATTTTTTTACATTAATTCTATTACCGAAGTAATTAGGCACCTCTAGGAAATAAATCCACAAACAGCGATATAAAAAATAATCTAGCGAAATACGTCCATCTATGCACAGGTTTATATTTTTCGGATAGAAGATGTTAACTAAAGGGTGCGGGGACACTAGGTAGGAATTGTTCAAATAGTAAGATAGCGTTATGACAGGCTGATCAAGTTGGCCAAAGAACTGAGGTGTTTTTTGGTTAGACAAAATTCATTTTATAATAACTTTTGATTAGACGGTTCAAAAAAATACGGATTGAACCAATTCAACATTTATCCAAACGGGAAAAACTATCTGCAGGGTAAATTTCGAAATAAATAATGAAATTTTAGCCGTTTCAAAATCGAAACAAAGTTGTGCTAAATTGTTGTGCAAAGCTTAGATTTTTCGACTTTGCCAATTTATTTAAATATGTTTCGTGTGAAAATCTGCTATTATTATTGACGGGGATGTAGTTTCATAGAATGATCTCATCCTAAAAAAAGCTTGAGCTTGCTTAGTTAAAATATCTTCGAAGTTAACATGGGTGGACAAGTGCAAAACATGAAATATAATATTCTCCCTAAACTTAGCATATCTTCTAAATAGGTAACTTTGTGACGTTTGAAACGTATTCGTGTTTATGGCAGGTGTGGGTAAACATGCTGCTGGCGGTGCCAACATAAATAATTATTTGATTATTAATTGTATAACAATCGACCTAATTTCCTATTAGAATAACAAAGAGCGATCTTGATATTAAATTGTGTCACGTATTTTTGACTGCTTATGTTATTATTGTGTTAAAATCCTACCGTACCCTGTCAATTTTGCATAAAAATAAATCCCTTATCTATTAATTATCTCGCAAATTAAAATAACGCGTTTCCCCTTATCGGCCCCGACTTCAATATCGGCGGCTAAACGCGGTGCTATCTAATGGATCGTGAAACGTGCATTTTCGGCCGACCTTCTTGGAGGGTTTATATTTTACCATATTTAATAATATGTTTATACTTGTATGTTAGCCAGAAAATTAGCTACGGTAGCCTAGTGCAGGGTTTCTCAAACTTATAACCTCACGTAAGTACCCCTTTTAAATTTCCCAGACGAGTGCGAACATGAAATAAGGAGTAAGGTTTTTATTTATAAAAGTTACAAAAAAATACTACGAGTACTTAATGCTAGCTAATGTGACGGTTGGGCTTGTTTCTTGTCGCAAGTTGAATCAATTTCAGGAGTAATTTTGGTCAACATTAAGTATGTCGATTTCTGTATTTTGTTTTTAAGGTAACGTTCCGAACGCGCGTTAGGACAATCTAACTGTCATTTTTCCATATAAAAAGTGACATTTTGATCTACCTGAGGGGCTAGTACGCTAAGTTTTATGTCGGACATAAAGCATTCGTCTCATTCTGTCCAATATGCGAGTGCAAGAGGGACAAATGCTTTATGTCGGACATAAAACTTAGTGTGCTAGGGGGGCTGATGCGCGTACAATGCGTTGCGTGATTGACCAGCTAGTGTGAGAACCCACTCGCATTTATAAGTAGGTACGTTGTGCAAAAGGCAAAAGGAACTTTACCGCTTTGCGTGAGATTTCGGAATATTCTTGCTGCCTTGCTGCCCAGAAATCAATTACAGGCATCTATTTAAAATCAGTTTGTAAACTTTGGTCTGTAGATATTTCCAGTAATGATTCCTGCTGCTTAATGTTCAAACGCTTTCGGTTGTAACCATAAATGGGTTTCGAATCAAATCATCAGCAGTGCTATCCATATCTGGAAAGTACTTTTCCCCACATTGCCTCGGAAAGCCGTCTTTTATCCTTTAAAACCAGTGGGCAAAAACGCATTTCATCCACTATGGGAAAAGTAATTTGACCTTGGAGCGTGTTTAAGTAGCTTTGACAGAAAACAAAACGTAAAACGCTCATAATATTATTTTTTTTACAGATGTATTTCTGTTGCCGCTATAACAACAAATACTAAAAAACAGAATAAAATAAATATTTAAGAATTAAAAAAAAAACTGCTTGTTGCCTTCATCAGGCGCTGAGTCTCAAAATGTATGGGAAAACTAAAATCCGACTCGCACTTGACCAAAATTATACTTGATATTATTACTAACGTTATTATTACAGTAAAAAAAAAAAAAATGAATTAAGTTGTTTTGCATGTTGCACTTTCCTCGATACAGTGAGGTGAAAAGTTTTCAACTATAGCATCCTCGTGTTTCAATTCCACACTCGCGGGTAAAATACAACTTTGCACCCTTGTAGGTATAACAAATAACTATTTCAGTTCGCTAATAATTTCACCTTTTATCGGGTATTCAATGATAAGATGTTGGTCGTAACAAAATCACGCAGATGTGGAAAACATTCAACGATGTTTAATCTCAAGCAAGTTTTCCAAAACTCTTTTTTTTATGAGTGTGTTTATTTTATCCTGCTTAGCCGCATGTCTGAACCACTAGGCCCTAGTGGTCCAGACATACGGCTGTCAAGCGGCGGTCGTGGGTTTGAATCCCGGCTCGTACCAATGAGTTTTTGGGAACTTATGTACGGAATATTTACCGTGATCTGTTCGGTGAAGGAACACATCGTGACGAAACCGGGCTAATCCCAAATAAGGCCTAGTTTTCCTACTGGGTTGGAAGGTCAGACAGCAGTCGCTTTCTTAAAACTTGTGCTAATGCTAAATCTTGGGATTAGGTGTCAAAGCGGACCCCGGGCTCCTCTAGGGCGAGACCGGAAATAACGCTAGAAGGATGATGGTGATGACTTAGACGATAGATGGGTTTTCAGAATTATATTAACGCACTACACTAAACATTGAGCCCCTTATCTTTCCTCATGGATCCTTTAGTGGGTGGTGCCCATGCCACAGGCAGCATTCCGACACTGGATTACAAAAGCAATTCTCTGCGCGAGAATCGCCTGTTGCCTCCCTTAACCGCTTGCCGAGCGCCATGTGCAGCTACAACAGAATATAAATTGTAGTAGTAGCTAGAACTGCCATAATCAGTTTAACAAACACTCTAAATAAATGAAGATATAACAAAACCAATACACACCCCGTTTCATGGACGGCCTTATCACGCGATAAGTGTCAAGATTAGGAGCGTCGTCTCGTTCTATCGGACGGTGTCAGCCAGTGACGGCCGCTCTATCTTGTCACTTATCGTGTGATAAGGCCGACCATGATACGGAGTCAGAACGAATTTTATAGGCAGAAACAGTCACATATTATGTTACGGAACTGTGAACCGATTTAGATTTGTTACACATCAAAAATAGTCCAATAAGATCAGTGGAAGTCGGCTACCATACATTTATGAAACATCAATAGGTACGACACTAGGCGTGCTGCACCGTTGTAGAATAGCTCTCCCAGTGTGTAAACCGTCCAATAGAGAGAGCACAGAAAACCCCCCTATTCTGTAACTTGTTTTAAGCTCACCTCAACGCTAAGAGCCTTATCACATTTGCGATTTCGAAGCGTATTTTGTATGAAGGCGATCACGCAGCGTGTTCGCCGCGACTGATAATATTGTATAGAAAATACGCTCGCAAATCGCAAGTGTGATAAGGCTCTTAACCATACATATATCTTGACACCGCGATGCGTAGTAAAGTAACTAAGCGTAGGTAGAGGTCTGGTTTCGAATTGTGACGGATGACCGGCGGGGTGAGCCGCATTAGCGCGTAGCGAATGTCAGCCCGGTATAATAGTTAAGTGAGTTCCGTGACGCTTATGTATGTATAGTGATTAACTGATTAGCCGCTGACTGAGTGAAATGGTGAATAAAATCTTAGTTATACAGTACCTATACAGTTTTGTCGGCTTTGTGTGTAGCTGTATATACATAAACGATGGACGCGTTCTATTGACTCAAGCTCAAAGCAGAATATTTAATGCTTAATTAACTTGGTATTTTTGGGTTATTTTAGAGAATAAAACTAGTTAAGTACATCCCGAGTGGAACTAATACAGAGTATGTTTTGTTTGACCTAATTTGCCAACTTTCTTCTCATCGCTTCGCTCAGTAGCAAAAAGTTTCAAAGTCTTATCCGTTCAAAAAGTAATTTATTTCGGTTTAATGATGCTTTAGCCCTTGTCTGCTTTGATTTATTCAAGACAAATAAAAGTTAGGCGGAGTGAAGGCTGATAGAGTAGATATTAATTATCGAGTTCTATACATAGTATACAATACAATACAAATACTCTTTATTGCACACCTGACACAAACAAAGCAGCAATAGAATTGGATATTTATGAATTACTTAGGCCGCGTTTACGCACGGGCGTAATGATGCGCGACAGGAGCTGTCAGGGGGACTTGTCCGCCCCCACTCTAGGCTGAAAGGCTGTCTTCGCAAATCGCATCTGTTGCTGATCGTCAAGTAGAAGAAACGGAAGAAAAAGTAATGTTTTCAAGCTCCGCCGCCGTCCGTCGGCCATAGTCACCTGACGACACTGACGCCTGTTCGTAAACGATATAAAGCCCTCTTCCTCTAACGCATAGCTGCATCTGCTCACGCGCCAACGTTGGCCCAATGTGTACAGCCGGCATTAGGTGATACAATTTGATGTTGAGAATTATTGTGTTTATGCCTGCTATACACACTGGGCCAACGTTGGCGCGTGAGCAGAAGGCAGCTATGCGTTAGAGGGAGAGGGCTATAATTCGATCTCTTTCGTTTACATAGCTGCCTCCTGCTCACGCGCCAACGTTGGCCCAATGTGTATAGCCGGCATTAGGGAACACGGTTTTGTTACTTTTTCTTCACTCTTATTTTTTACATGATATTCTGAAGTTTTTTGCTATGATCAGTAAGTAGGCGTCAGGATCAGGATCTAAATGTCACTTTTTGTATGGGATAATGACAGTTGAGTTGTCCTAACGCGCGTTCGAAACGTTACGTGATTACTCGTACCGCTCAGGCCAATTGTAATAAATCTGTGGTGAAAATTATAGAAGAAAAAATCGATATGGAATATGAATTATTATTAATATTTGCAACTATGAACACATTGATATATCATTTACTAAAACAATTATTTATTTATGAATTGACATTTACGTGACATTACAGTAAAAACCAATGCGTCACGAAACTTAAAACAACAAATAATACTATTTAGGCGACGAAACGGCGTGGCCCCGTTGCATCGTCATCTCCGGTGTAGGATTCGGCAGATTGCCCCGGAACCGTCGAAACCAGCCACCGTTCGGCCAGAAGTCAGCACATGCGATGGTCTCCTGCAGCGGCCGCGGCACGCGCACCACAAACGAGCTGAAGTGCACATAGTGGCGCGAACGCAGCTGGAACACCCTCAGCGTTCTCGCTTCTGCCTGTCTTCTGACGAACGTACTAAGCATATTTTGCTGCGTGAAAACAGTGTGCAAAATGCGATTTTGCTCACTCCGTGAAACAAAGTAGCTTTTTAATTTTGATGCGGAGCACTGACATTTCGTCGTATGGGGTCTATTACAAGTTCAGAATATTTGAACTTTATTAGCGCTTTCCCTTTCATTCCATTACGAAAAAAGAAAATGGCAGACATAGGTCGATCCATAGTTCGACCATCGAATTTCAAAGTAGACCCCCAAATAACGCGACACGAGTAACACGTTCGAAAACTATCAAATTAACAAGTTTAAATTACCAAAATAATTATACAAAGGAATTTTCTATTGAAGATAATTTAAATAAAAGATCTCAGAATAAACTCCGTTTTTCATAATAAATAGGTAAACATGAATTTTATTACGCTAGCTAATTCATATTTCTAGTTTAAACAATCTTAAATTCTATGAACGTGTACCATAGATGCAGTTTCCAAACGCAAGCGCGGCGGCCCGCCCCTTGAAAAAAAATGCGCGCTGTTAATTTGTTTCAGAATTTATTCGGTATATTATTCTTCATTCTTGCGTTTTTAAATATAAAAACGACTAGGATAAATCAATTCTCTATACACAATCAATTCTCTATTCTAGGATATACAGTGAAGTCAGTGACGTGACGAAGGCAGTATTTTAACAACAGTTACGGCTAGTTTTTGGTGTGCACGCGAGATACATGTAATATCCTTGTGATAATGATAAATGTTTCTAAAATATCTCGAAGATATTAGTAAAATCTGTGAATTTTAACAATAATACGGTAAATTTTTAGTACTGTGTTAGTGTCGCGCGAGGCGCGATACTGAAATATCCTTTGGTTTCTCGCGCCTTGTCTCGCCTTTCTAGTATTGACTAACGGCGCGGCCGGCGCTGATGAGTTAAAACAAGCACTAACGAACGCCTAATTAAGTTTTCTTCCTGAACAATCTTGAGACGAATAGGTACGTGATACTATTATATATTTTTTAATGTGAATATGTTCTCACTGCTGAGGTGAAAAGTTGTATGTGTTACTCGAGAGCAAAGTATTTGCATCTCGTGCTTTTGAGTCCTTCGCTGCGCTCAAGATTCAAACTTTGAATCGCTCGCTACGCTCGTGATTCAATTTTAGAATCTTTGCTTCCTCAGGACTCAAAATCAGCACTCGCAGCAAAAACAAACTTTGCTCTCTTGTTGCACAAATAACTATTGTCTAAAATGGCGACCCTAGCATTGGTCGCCATTTTAGACAAAATTATTTTTGGCACAAGATGTAACAACGTATATATATTATACCTCTATCATCATATATCCTCCTAGCGATATTCCCGGTTGTGTCAAAAGGAGCCCGGGGTCCGCTTTGACACCTAGTTATACCTGGGGCCGTAGACAATGTTACAATCGACGAGCGCTAACGCCAATAGAAACTAATAACATGTACGGGAATGATAGATGCCGACGAAACACATTTTATTAGTTTCTATTGGCGTTAGTGCTTAGTCGATTGTAACCTTGTCTAGGCCCCCTGTAATATAGTAGCTTCCTATCAAACAGCTTTTGTTTGTAAAGAAGCATTTTCATAGATAAAACGAAAACTTAATTGGGCAGATGTAAATTATACTATACTCGTTATAGCAAAAGTAGGTACAAACATATCGATGCTTATCTAAAACAACTCTGTATCTCAATAACTGTGTTTTTTCAGGGCAGAGGTTTAAAAAAATCCCAAAAAAGATATTGTTATATTTTTTTATTAAGATAACCAATTTAAAATCTTCTTTTACTCACAGTTTCCTCTGTCATCCAGTTATTTAAACTCAAGAGAATAAAAAAAAACAACAAAAAACTACACAAAAAAAACTCAAAAATGTACTACAGCTTAGAGTTGTGACATGATATTTATATACTTTGGATAAGTTTTTATGTGTACTAACGTCTCAATAGAAAATAATTCAAAAAAAAATTATTTTCTTATGAATAATAGTGTATTATTCGTCTTTAAGACAAACGTATATATAAAATATTAAAGGAATACTGACTTATTTTGCTTTGTTTCTCAAATATTCTTTTTTAATATGGACAATAATGGCCTTAAACGAAATACATCACAATAATACTTAAACTATATAGACAATAACGGTAATAGTTTAGTTTACAACACTTGGTATGGATGTAAATTAGTAACTCTTTTTTAAAGATTCAAAGATTCAAAGATAATATATTATTATGGACTTTAAGGCTCCATAAAAATGTTTTGCACGCCTGCACGTAGGCAGAATGCACTGGACGATTATGTTGTATTTTTAAGAACTATGTAACTGCATTCCGAGCAAAATAAAAATATTTGAGTCTTTGAAATCTTTGAACCTCGTGGGGGGCCTAGCTACGATGCGCCATCCGGTACGTGGTCACATCTCGAGAACCTTTCCGCCCCAACGGCCATCGCTTCTACGTGCAATGTGCCCAGCCCATTGCCACTTAAGTTTAGCGATTTGGAGGGCTATATCGGTTACCTTGATTTTGCTGCGGTAGCCTCATTTCTGATGCGATTGCGCAGAGAAACTCCCAGCATAGCCCTCTCCATTGCTCTTTGGGTGACTTTGAGCCTTCTTATGGGGAACCGTCTACGTTTCCGTGTCATACGTCATCACACAGTGAGGTAGTGGCAACACACACTGGTCAAAGACTCTCGTCTTGAGACATTGCGAAGTATTGGACGAAAAGATGTGCCGTAGGTTCCCGAATGCTGCCCAGCCGAGTCGGACTCTTACTCAAAGTTGGACCTATCTAACTTGAAAGTCTGAAGAAGTCTTGAAAGTGTCCGATTGACATGACCTTTGTCTTATCCATGTTCATCCTTAGACCAACTCGCTCGGAGGCTTTACTAAGGTCATCGAGCATAGTACTCAAGTCCTCCATGGTCTCAGCCAAGACTACTATATCATCAGCAAACCAAAGGTAATTAATGTACTCAACGTTTATGTTGATGCCTAGCCTTCTCCAGTCTAGAGTCTTGAAAACGTCCTCCATTGCAGCGGTGTACAGTTTTGGGGAAATAACATTCACTTGCCTAACACGCCGCTGTAGCGGAATACGTTTCAAGCTCCGATCCTGGAGTGGGACTGACATAGTGACGTTCTCGTACAAACACTTCAGTACTTCGATATAGCGGCAGTCCACTTTTCACCGATGGAGAGACTGTAGTACAGCCCAGGTTTCGATTGAATCGAAAGCTTTCTCCACGAACGCTAAGCAGAGAGGCAAGTTTTACTTTCCAGTCTTCTGTATAACCTGGCGGAGCGTATGAATGTGGTCTACGGTACTAAAACGAAAACCGGCTTATTCGGGAGGCTGGAAGTCACTAAGCCTGCATGCGAGGCGATTCGTAATGACTCTTGAAAACAGCTTGCAAACATGGCTCAGAAGTGAGATGGGTCGGTAATTCATCAGCAGGGTTTTGTTCCCCTTTTTGAAGAACAGCACCCCTTACCTCTGTTCCACGCCTTTGGCGTTCTCCCTTCCAGTAGGACGGTGTCGAACAACTTCTGAAGGGTCGTAAGGATCGGTTTTCTACCCGCCGTCATGAGTTTGGCTGTAATTCCGTCTTCACCGGGTGCCTTGTTGTTCTTAAGCTGTTTCAGAGCCATTCTAATCTCGTACAGGCTGATGTCCGGGATGTCGTCGGTAAAGTGTCGGGTTGGTCTAGCTAGGGTTTTCCGCCAGACCAACTTCGGGTCTGCGAGTTGACGTGTATACGATATGTATGACGTGTAAAAACGCACTCACTCCAAAGCTCAGGTTTGGAAAAAACGACTCTCCAGTTTTTTACCTTGCGAGCTGGCTCTGCCCAATAGACTCGATCGAGATCTCGTGCGAACACATTAGAGCCCTTATTTCGCTCTATGGCCTCTTCAATACGGTTCGTAGTGAATTGGCGCAGATCGCGGGTAAGGGGCTTGGAGATCTGTTTATTTAGCTGCCGGTATAAAGTAGCATCGTTTGAAGACTGCAGAATCATTTCACTCCTTTCCTTCATGAGCTTCTGAGTGGAGCTAGAGAGCCTTTGTGTTCTGATGGCCCGCTGGGCCTCGAAGAACATAGACCCAGTGGCACGGACAGGTTCCACAAAACCTAGGCAATCGAAACGGTTTTTGAGTTCCAGCTGAAAGCTCTTGGGGTCACCCAAAGGGCAATGGAGAGGGCTATGCCGGGAGTTTCTCTGCGCGATCGCATCAGAAATGAGGCTACCCGCAGCAAAACCAAAGCAGATTTCGGATATTTTTTCCAGTTCGCGTGTTCATTTCTATAACCAAAGTATAATATAGTCAACTGAATGAGTTACTGAATCTTTGACACAAATTCAGCCACGAAAGTGAGGCAGGACAAACCCTTAAATAGTGTCCATAATAAAAATATAATTATTATTGTTATTATACCACTTTTTATACAAAAATCTGGCTGTGACAGACGGACAGCCTCCGAGTGATCGCATAAAAGTGTTCCGCTGGACCAATTTTGGTACGGAACACTAAAAAGAGACGCACACGAGTAATTGAAGTCCCCATGTACATGGAGCATGTAGTAGGTATGTATCTTATACTTATCTTTTTTGATATTACAAAATAAATAAATATTAGAGGTTAATCTTACACAAATCGAACTAGGCCCATAGCTAAGCTCAATAAGGCTTGTGTTGTATATTATTATTTTAATTGATATAAATACATAAATACCGAGCAAATACCTTTTTTGCAATACATATAACATTTTAATAAGTTTATCATCGTGCTGCTTACCTATTTATAGTGGTTTTTCTCGTTTTGAATCAAGAAACTAAATGCATATTTATGATGAACATAGTCCAAATTCGTATACCAATAATGATGTAAATCTTATGTAGTATAGGGGCTTATTTTGCTTACATGAACAAGTCAACTTTCCATATTTTCGTGAATACTCGTTTATTTGTGGTTAAGTCAAAACATCGGTACTTACTGTTTAACGGAAAGTGTCCCATCCATGAATAATCCTATATTGCAAAAAATTTCGCTAGTGTTCCACTGAGCTATTTCGCGTAATGCCGCTGTTGTACAAACAAATTGATGTGTTTTAACGAATTATTTGGGGATGTGCCGGTAGTCAACAAAAAAACGTGGTGACGGCGTCGATCACTATGGCTCATCTGGCCTACGGACGGTCTTCCAGATAAAATGACGTCGACACCCCACCAATGGCATAACGGCACAATGCTGCCACGGTGGCAATTTTTTGAATTAGAACACGTGAGTCTTAGTCACGATAAACTTTAACGTGTTCTGCGTCTAGTCTTATACTTAGTAGCAAAACGGATTATTTCGCGATACTGACTTGTTTTAGATAAGCGTCGATATTGTTAGGGTTCCGTAGCCAAAATGGCAAAAGCTGAACCCTTATAGTTTCCGTCAAGTCCGTATGTCACAGGCATTTTACTAATAAACTAGAAGGTGTGTTTAACTTGAATGAAATTTAGAGTAAGTATAGGTGTATTTTTTATGTGCAATTGTACAGTTGTGTAATCATGTTTCTTTTCGGAGAATCTTAATAGATATAAACGGCAAGTAAAAATAAGCTCTAAAATAAATATAAGGTCAGCATTTTTTTAAGATAATCGCAATCTAAAATAGTCCCCCCCCCACCTCCTCTAACTTTCGAACCGTGTGATTGAAAAATAAGAAAATAATCATGGACATAGCGCTTTTTAAATACTTTCAATTAAGAATTTACTTTTCTTTAAATTATTTATCGCTCCTAAAGTTTTTGAGTTATTGCTGAGAAACTGCCTTTCCTAACAAATTGATCGTGCCCAGAGCTTCCTATGAAGATAAGGCCTAACCTAACTTAGGGTATAGTATAGTGATTTATTTTTAATGTGGGTTACCTAGTAGAAGTTACGGAACCCTTCATTGTGCGTGCTCCAACACGGATTTTTTTATGATTTTGATTTGTATATTAAATCACTTGTACAAGTCACCGAAATCGGGACGTCAATTTATAAAACCTTGGGCCGAAAAGTTGAGAAAGTCCGTTTCGTGAAAGATAAGTCCCTCGAGAAATTATGCTGGCAGTTCTTCTAGCCCCTTTTTTAGGGTTCCGTAGTCAACAAGGAACCCTTATAGTTTCGCCATGTCCGTCCGTCTGTCTGTCTGTCTGTCTGTCTGTCTGTCTGTCCGTCTTCGGCTTAGCTCAGTAACCATTACTACTAGAAAATGTAATTCAGCATAGGTATATAAATCAATCACGCCGACAAAACAGTACAATAAAATCTTGAAAAAATTTTTTTTTTAGGGTACCTCCCCTACACCTAAAGCGGGGATGTGATTTTTTTTTCTCGTTAAACCCATGGTGTGGGGTATCGTTGGATAGCTCGTTTAAAAATATAATGGGTTTCCTAAAATTATTTTTCAAATCAGTGATTAGTTTGCGAGATATTTAAAGCCCTAATTTTTGTCCGAGGCATGTGTGTCCCCCCCCTGCTGGCTAAATGGCTACTACAGGGGAAGTGAAAAAATTCGTGGTAGTAATACATATAATGAATTTAAAAGAAAAACTGTCACGGACAAGTAGGCATAAGTAGTTACCGAGTAATAGTCGAAAAACTTAATGTGTACTTGGAAAGCACGTCGATGTAACTAAGACAGACAGGCAACTACGGAACCCTACACTGCGCGTGGCCCGACACGCACTTGGACGGTTTTACGGTCTAAATCCAATATGTACACTAGACAGCAAAAGTCCATGGTCAATTCAGAAACAGTTTCGCTTGTCCGCCGAATCCTACGCCATCTATGAGCACAACGTGTAGTATTATTATAGATGTAAATGTAAGCCTCAAAAGTTAAGCGAGATTTCACTAGATGGCGTTGTTAGCTGATTTTTAATGAAATAAAAATTGTTTTCGTCCGCGTCTTCGAAATTTCTATTTACTTGGATAACCACCACCTACTATTTTTGTATATTTATCGAGTCAACTTTAACGCATTCCCGATTTTTTGTTTTTAACAACACACCTTCGTGGAGGTATTATTAAATTTTCTTCTTCTTGTTAGTGTTTTGCACTAAGAGCGAACTCCAAACATCGAATAAATTACAAAAACATAATTTGGCTGGACGCGGCCGCGGGTTTGAACCCGAATTCTCAGGTCGACTTTAAACTACAGTCTATTTGCCACTGGGCCATTTGCCATTTGGATGGTAGATTGAAATTAATCATCAGTTTGTTTTTTTATACCTACAGATATCCATTACGACTACGTTTAGTATAATAATTGAAGAAGGTAGATAGATGACATATAACTACCGTATCTTTTTTATTACACTCACTTCGTATTCATTCGTTAGCCGTTTACCAATTGATTCCTTTCTTTACTAATATAGCAATGAGTTATCGATTGATCTTTAAAAGATCACAGTTAATTGCTATTTAATATAATGTATAAACGTAAGTAGTTTTTACATGTTTTGTAATATTAATGATACTTAATCTAATTACCTACTCGTATCTTACATTGTTGTAATACTGTTGTTACAGCGAAAAAACGGTTGTTTTATGGGCACAAAAGGAAGGATCTAGTAGATCAGGTCTCAATCATACCATTATTCAGCGTGCAGCTATGGTGAATGGTGATGACCTACGAAGAAAGTTGCTTATAACCGATAAGCCACTTCCACGCAAGTGAAGAGTTGAAGACACAGTTCGCCGTTGCTAACAGATGCACAGAAAACGGCACGGTTGTAATTTACCCTATAGAATTTAAATGATGGTGAAGTGTTTTAAATCCAGTGAACACGGCCGTTTAAGTTTATGATATCGTAATAATACGTATGATAATGTTCGCGTAGTTCCTAACATGGAGAAGGTGAAGAAGCCGACCAAACAGTGCAGTGCAGTTTACATTTAGATTTATACATTATGTTTTAGGAAAAGGCCGGGTTATGCTAGACAAATTAAAAACAAAAACATTGCTTAGTAGGTATGATGTTTGCATTTTTTTTATCGCTTTACTATTCGAAATGTGATTGTGAGTTATTATTACTTATTATTAACTATATAATCATAAGTTCTAACTAGTGTAAGTAACCGTGAAAGTCCGAATAATATTATTATCATTTTTAAAAAGTCAATAACAGTTTTCATTATTTGAACGCTCACATAGGTATAGATATATATATGTATAAGTATGTCAATTAACATCTAAATCCGTTCGATTGATTTGAATGTTAGATAACCCGGCCTTAAGTTAATAATTGTTAATGTTATATTTATTGGGGGTATAGCTTCAATCTTTTTCCAATTTTCGGAAATGAAACTTAAGCTATCACCTTAATTAAATGTTAGAAAAGTTGCTAAGTAACTATTACTAAGTTCTATTAAAAAACTGCGTTAGCAGTACTGTAGTTAACGAAATAAACACAATAAAAACAAAAAAAGCTGTCTTAATTATTTAAGTTATTAATATTTTATTTCATTAAACGATTTTTATTTATATCTAAAAAACTTCCATCTAGAAATACAAAACTATAAAAAAGCAAAAACATAACTTATTCTACCATTAACAGGGAATCGATCTTCGATCGATCTTGGCTGCCGAGTTTATAGCACATGTCTCAATCCACTGGGCTGTCGCATCATTTTAATTACTAGTGGAAATATAGCATTCACATATCAGTTGTATCACACTTAAATAAAGCTATTGTAAATTGGTATTTGCTAATAATTAGTATAATTACACTATTAGGAGAATACTTCTGGTGATAATAGGTGTAAATGTATAGTAAATTGGCTTATGTTCCGCGATGTTCAAATACCATCGCCAAGAACGCCATCTAGTTTATTTATTGCACACAACGTGCAACTATGTGAGTTGAAGACGTCAAACCATTCAAGCGAAACTAGGCCGTAAGGTGTCCATGCATTATTGCAGCCGATAGTACCTACTCTTTCTCTGTAATGTATTAATTTAACCTTCAGATGACATAAACTCGATATCATTTTCCTTGGCAGTTGTGATATACAGCAAAACCAATAACTAATTGACTTCTTAATTTGAGTAGAATTTTTTTTTTGTAATTTTATCCAACATTTTTTTTCTGTAATATGATTTAAATAAATGGAACTAACAAGAACATTTTTTGTTTCTCAGTCATTGAATGTGTAACATGTGACCGTGTTGACGAACCATTGCTGTTTTTAAAATACATATCCAGATTTGTTTTCTTGTCGTTGGCGCAGTTCGTAGGTAATCGCCACTTTTTCCTGGTCGTGTTTATTCTACTACGCTTCGCTGCTTTCGAGATGTGCATTCTCAAATGAGGCAACATCAACTTTCTAGGTCACTGAGCCGAGATAGGTGATAAGAATCTCCCTCCCTTGACTTATAGTTTTCTTAATGTTTAAAAGAAGCTGTCCAACCGTACCAGGTGGCATATCTCCTATTTTTTATTATTATTATTGATTTTTAAATTATAACCACTCTGTTTTGGTGCAGTGTTCCCACAAGCTGCCATGTGGTCACGAAAGCAGTCGATCTGCAGCGCGCTGAGCGGCGCTTCGAAGGGCGACGAAGGCGAGGCGCTGGCCGGAGGTCTGCAGATCTATCCATTCGCTATCGCCCTGCGGGTGCGAGTCCTCCAGGTATCTCGCTCTTTCATTCATTTGTTTAACGGGTCACAAGCCGTAGCTCATTAGAGAAGAGAGATTTTTTTTTTTTTTTGAACTGTTTTAGGTGCCCGCGCTGTCTCAGTTAGTAGATGGATTTTGCCCATTGCGTAGGTAGGAGCGGTACGTACGCGTCTTCGTGGATTGTATAATCCATAATACGGCGGTTTCTATTCCGTGGTGTTTGATAGAGCAAAAAGCGAATAAAAATATTATAAATATTTAGTCGCGATCATCATGGACCTACTGGAGTCAACCCTACCAACCAGCCATACTGTGAGTCAGGACAATATCAAAATGGCTCGCGTACTGTAATTGATATACCGATTTAAGTATTTCTTGCATCACTATTGATCAAACACGTACGTGGTCGTCTATGTTGGTAGAAAAGTTGTTTACAGTATCCTAAAAATAACGTCCGTTGGCCTTTGATGGTTAACGTCGTTTATATCGCTCTCTTCATCGATAGTCGTTTCGCTCTCATTCTGACAATAGGAGCGAAACTACTGTTGTACCTATGGGGACTTCGCGCCAACTGCGCAGTCGGCGTGTGAGTAATTGTACTGCCTCAATCTCGACCCTTAAACACGACAATCATAGGAACTCTCGTCAATATAATATGGACCACAGTCAAAACTCTGTTATGCATCAATACTTATAATAGTTCATACCAGGATTGGGTACATTCCTGGGTAAATAAATATAATTATATTTTGTCCGTCAGATTAACAAAAAATATTGGACACATGTTTTTTTTTTGTCAATCAAATTAAATATATATATCTTAGATGTAGCCCATTAAAGTTCGGCACACAATATGTACATTCGGGTCACATTATGCTAAAAAGTGTACCATAATGTGACGTCACAAGGAACCTTAACGGGAATTTGTTCAAACTTTTATGTTCTACTGACAAACTGACAGACTAAATAGAATGTTTTCATAAGAATTCTAAACTACACACGACTTTTATTATTGCTTACTTTAATTTTATAATAAGCAGGCTAATTTGTCCAGATTGTGTGCGGCATCGGCGGGATAGTGGTCGGGGCGGTGGGCTGGCTGGAGGAGCGACAGAAAGTGGAGCTTGGGCTCGGAGTACCGGCGGGAGCCGTCACTGTACTTGCAGCAGGTAATCTGGGCCCAACATTTCTACCTAGACCGGCAAAGCATGTAATGGCCGCTCCACACGATGGGCCATCCTGACCCATCATACAGGACACGGCTATGCGGTAGAACGAGACATAAATATGTCTTACTCCATTTAACGTATAGTTACGCCCTGTATGATGGGTCAGGATGGCCCATCGTGTGGAGCGGCCATAAAGTCTCTCCAACCTTCATATATCGTGCTCTCAAAAAGATTTGAAAATTACTGCATTTTTATTTTTAACCAATAATCACATACCAGCACTAAAATATTTCATGTGAGTATATAAGCTTATTAGTCGATTGTTTATTTATAGAAACTTCAAACCTTACGTAGGGTTGAAGTTTCTACGAGGCGTTTTCAAGGAATTTTAGACCTACAACCTACAACAAATTTTACGATGAATAATATGCATTAAGAAACGAAGGATACTCTTTACTTTCACTGTGAATGTAACTAAGTTATCAAGAAAAGAAAAGCGTTCTTAACTTATTCTGAAGACTTTGACCTTTCACAATTCCGTTACCCATTTTAGATATTTGCAAAGAAATAAGTACTACGCAAATGGTAACTTTGCGCATCCTAATTTAGCTTAATCGTTTCATTAAAAAAAAAAAACCTTAGTGAAAGGGACGAATGTTGTAATTTGAAGAAAAAACAGGATTAAACAGCTTTTACTGCTTTCGTCGAATATGGTTTTCGTGGCGTGAAGCAATTTCATGTATCCGCAGATAGCACTGTCAACATACTGACAATGAGCTCATTACTATAATAATGAAAGCAAAATAACTCCAGCGCCTTTGCCCAATTCAACGTAGATGGATGATTTTCGTCATCATATAATTTAGGAACGAGCACGGAATGCAAGTAAGCGTATTCAGATGAATAGAATGTAAGTATTATTTCCAACCCGTACGTGTGATACCTAATGGTGAAAATAATTTAAATTAAATACTTCACGTACAGTTCTGAAAATCGTCAAAGTAAATCAGAATGTGCAGTACATATGCACACTAGTGCGGAAAAGAGCACTTTTCGTGCATATGTCGAAACTTTAAAGAGCCATATGTACAGTAAAACGTACGATACACGTGCGAATAGGTAATTCGCAACTCATGTCGATTTAAAACACTCCCTTCGGTCGTGTTTTAATTTATCATCACTCGTTGCGAATTTCCTATTTTCGGCACTTGTATCGTAAATAACTATTATAGCACTCGTGAAAAAAAAACAGAGGAAAGCGTTTCGTATTCCTTGAATGCCCGAGTAATTTAATATTTGAAACGCGTTGACGACCGCGCCGCGTCCAGATTATGCACGGTATATGAATGTTGTTTAAAATTCTGCGCCCGTCCTGGGTACGTTATCGGTTTACTTATTTTCTTATGAAAACAAAAAAAGACCGGGTAGCACTCTGGGAGTGCCGGTAGAAGTGAAAACTTGAATAATTTTAATTTTGCAAATCCGTTTGGTAGCTACGATACCACAGACAGATACACAGACACGTTAAACTTATAACACCCCTCTCTTTGCGTCGGGGGTTAATAGTACATTACCGCCCGTGGTGAGTACACAATTTTACGTCTCCACCTGCCCACAATGCTAGTTTTGCCGCCCGTGTTATACACAATGTTTTTCATCACATACATTTTAGATGAAATGAATACAAATCGTAATAAAAACTGCCCCTTCGGCCGCGTACGCAACCAGACTTTCGTAACCAGTTGCGATCGAATACTTTTTCGGTCTTGTACGTAACTGGTTGCGATCAAAAACTATTTTGTTCTTTTTCGTAACCAGTTACGAACGAACACTTTCCATTGTTGTACGAAACCTTTCGACCGTTGATAAACTATAAACTTGATAAAGTCAGCTAAGATTATATTTTATACACCTTGTTATACAGTATAAGTACTGTACACGTTATATATCCAGTCAAAAATCAGAACACAAAATTTGTACAGTCGAGTTCTCTAATATCGACGCGTCCAATTGTACAAAAATATGTGAACACAACCTTATTTGTATGGGTATAGGGTCGTGTACACATATTTTTGTTCAATTGGTCGCGTCGATATTAACGAACTCGACTGTACCATCTGATAATATTCAAATACTTTGTTGGCAAATACAATATTATAACCTTGTTCCTTAAAAGACACTGGCTTAAGAGACATGAAGCACTGACATTCCTTGACAGTAACTACTATGACTTAATTTGCTTGACATTTACAGTTGTTACTCGTCAATATAAACAAAGTATTAATTAGCCATGAGTCTGGTACGAGCATACGAGAACATAAATAGTTGCATATTTATTGAATGTCCAAATACTGATTTATTATTGATACCCGACATGGTAAGGGTACGGATGTTGTGTGACTTAAACTTTTTTATGCCAGGTAACACTCGTGTATGTGCCGACCATTTATCAGCTGATAACTGGGAGGACTTGATGGAGGCACCTCTTTGCGATGAGTTTAGTCCAGCTCATACGCAAGAAATTGAGAATGTTATGCGACAAGCATTAATTGTAATTCATTCGACAGTATCTGATGTACTAGGTGCACCCTGTTATAATATTAAATTACATATATGTTAAATTGCTAAATATGTTATATTGAGTTTTGAAAAAACCTATAGCTAGACTAGCTAGATGGCCCAGACATTGGTTTCGTATAAGAACGAGAAGTGTTCGATCGTAACTGGTTACGGGTAAGACGGAATTAGTTTTTGATCGCAACCGGTTTCGTACAAGACCGAAAAAGTATTCGATCGCATCTGGTTACGAACCTCTGGTTGCGTACGCGGCCGAAGGGAAAACTGCAACATGTCAGTCGTCCATTTTGTTAAATTTTACGTGAGGCGCGTATGGCAGACCCTTCGGTATACAGCCACGATTTGAAAACACTTAAAAACATTTTAGATAGACACTAAATAACTACCTACTTACGGTGCGGGAGCAAAATATTGTGTACTCGCGTTCGTGCGAAGCGTATATCTCGTAGATTGTTCAGAGTACGAAAGAGACAAATATAGCTTTGTACACATTTATTAAAGGGCTACTAGTTCCGACAATAAAAATTGTATTACGCCTTTAGACCTAATATCGCACTGAACAAAAAAAATGTTATTACTTGCGAATATTAGGTCTAAATACCTAATATGGAATAATAGGCATATCAACCTACTGTCGCACTGATTGGGGGATTCTTTTTAGTTAGTGTTGTGCTGACAGTCGTTAGTCTATGACGTAATTACGTAAAAGGAAAAGAAGAAATGAGTGGGGCGAGGAAGCGTTGCCGAAAACTGCTGCAATTATCTTTAAAAGAAAGAAGTTCAAGTGATGATGAAATTGACATATTATAATAACAACAGTGCTAGTGCAAAACGTAAGACATTGAACAGCCGAGACGCCCAAAAAAAATCTAAATAAATTAAATCTTTTATGTTCAATGCCAAAATGGATATTGTGTAAAATGCTTTTATGATGAACATTTGTGAAACTGTGTATACAGGGTGATTCAGGAGACATGAGAAGGATCAACCCTACGGATTCAATAGTTTATAAGCTACTCAGTCGTACCAGCATTGGTAAGATTAACGTGAATTTTTTTTTAGTTGTGTAGGGTGACCATGATTTATTGTGAATGAAACTTTTACACAAAATGTAAAAAAAAACTGTGGGCGTTTAACTTAATTACGATGGTAAAAGATCCATTAACATTAACTGTATGTGTAGGGTTGATCCTGCTCACGTCTCCTGAATCACCCTGTATATAAGCCATTTTTTTAATCACTATAACACTGCAATAAACAGAATTTGTTTTTTTTTAGTTATCGACTATTTATTTCCCATCACTAATATAAACCTTAAATGTACCATTGATTAGGTGCGGTATTAGGTCTAAAAACCTAATGTTTATATTGACGTTTTTTTCAAATATGACAATTGGGAGCCTCAGGCAAAGCCAGTGGGGCAAAAACATACTCTATTAAAAAAGCATAGATACAAAATTCGCGTGATTTTATTTATATTCAGATAGATAATTGAGGTTAAATCAACCTCTAACTCACTAGGTCTTTGAACCTAATGCCGCACCAGCCGAAAGTGTACGTCTTAGGCGTTTTGACCTATGAACGCACTGGAGGGAAAACTTGTAAAATTGCTACCGCAGCGAACGTGACATGTTTAAGTAGTTTTTTAAGTCTAAATTTATTTATAAATACGTTTTCAGACATCGTATTTGATATAAAATCTCTTTTCTTTGTAACTGCCGCATGAGTGACAGATACAATTTAAGAAAAAAAACCATTACGCCCGGGGGCGTAACACAGGCTATTACAGCTCTATATGTCTGCGCATTATGAAGCCCTTTTCGTGCAAGTGTGATGAAAAAATAGAAACGCGCGGTTCGTCGCGTTCAAGTCGGCGGTGGCGGCGGATCACAGAACGACGCACGTGTGATCGCTCGCGCGGTGCCGGCCCTCGACTGACTGGCGGCCCGGGGCCTCGCGAGCGATAGGTTTCTAACGCGCCCCTTCCCGCCCCTGCCCGTACGTCTTACATCAAACAATTTTTCCCCCCGCCCCCAAGCCTCGTCCCGAATCTCTCACCATCCTACGGTCACGTGACCTCCTACGCATCTGACGTCACAAAAATCTGTCGCGAGTTTAACAATTTTTCCCAATCCCAAAAAGTGAGTACGAC
Organism: Epinotia ramella; assembly: GCA_947578815.1. Taxonomy (NCBI): domain Eukaryota; kingdom Metazoa; phylum Arthropoda; class Insecta; order Lepidoptera; family Tortricidae; genus Epinotia; species Epinotia ramella. The sequence continues at coordinate 20,724,771 of OX388202.1, forward strand.
GGTGGCAAATAAGCATATGGCTTGTTTGTTAGTAAGCAGACACCGTAGTCTATGATCGTTTGCGACTCTGGAAGAAAATCACAAGTGCGTTGACAACCCTTTATCGATGGAAGATTCGTTATGTTAACTAGTATTGGGTTACTCACTAAATTGTCGCATCACTTCACGCTTGAAAAATGTACTTAGGTACTTTATTCCTCACGAGGTACCGCCTCGTTCCTCACTCGCTCGGTCATCACATCATCACTCATCACCAAACCTGTGATAACTCGGGGCACATTCTAGGGATTTGATATCGATAAAAATGATGTCGATATATACATATATATGTAATACATGTGCTCATTGAAAATTGTCGATTAGTGTAAGAAGGTTCGATATCACACCTGATATCAAGCCTCTTATCTTACGTATAATTAAGCCACAACGATCACCCTTGGGGCCAATGGCGTCACTGAAAATCAGCGTCTCGAAGTGCACCACGGTTTGCTTCTAGACATCAAAGCTAAGTGACGACGTTTTTAGCACCTATCACAATGTATCAGTCTTTAATATCTGTGTGACTTTGAGATGCTAAATAAACGTCCTTCTTTCTTTCTTTCTTAAGATAATAAATGTATGTGGATGGCATAAAACATTTAGTGCCAATGTGGAAATACTGAGCAGGTTTAAAATAAAATAAATTCTTCGAAAAAACGCCTTTTTAGAATTTAAGAAGCGTCTACAAAGCGTTTTTGTATAAATATATTTATTTTGTAGAACATTTAAATGTTGACAGTAACATCGATATATTCAATTGTCGATAAAACATTTTGCTACGTCACTTTAGTATAAGTGCCCCGAGTTATCTCAGGTATGCTCATCACCTCGCACTTAATTTATCCTTCAAACCTCTAAGAGCCTTATCACACTTGCGATTTGCGAGCGTGTTTTATATACAATTATCAGTCGCGGCGAACACGCTGCGTGATCGCCTTCATACAAAATACGCTTGGAAATCGCAAGTGTGATAAGGCTCAAAGCCTCGCCCCTCGAGCTCCAGACTGCCACTCGCGCCTAACTTTCCCCCATCTACAATATAATATTGTATGTAGTGGAGGAAGGTAAGTAAGAATATTGAACATGAAAGTACATAATTGATGGTCTATTGCACACTACACTTGAAAAAAGCTTGTTTTTACTTCCGATAGATGGTAATTATTAGATCTTTTGAAGTAGGACATTATACCACCTCATTTTTGGAAAGAAGGTGCTCATATAAACTCATTTTAATTTCATGTCCTACCCAACACTAATGTTAACAGTTAGAGACCAATGCGCGACCCTCACTGCAACACAGCGCATTCTGAATGTACTTCCCTAGCTGGACTACTTAAAATATGAGCGAAGTCAGGTCACTCCTTGGTTTTACGAACCTCTTAAGTTCGGCATGTTAACACGGTAAAAAAATATGTAGGAACATATAATATGATTGTTTAATCCGCAACAAATCACCCCACTCCCTGTGGTATAGATACAACACCAACCAACACCAACCTTTGGCCAATGAATGGTGGGTAGTGGGTACCTAGCTACATAATGCCTATGCAATGACAAGAGTGGGGCGGTTCCCCGTGGGACGTGGAACGATCAGTGCTAACTTTCGATTCCGAACCGTGGGGTTAAATCACTGCTCCAACAGAGTTGGTATCTGAAAGTGATGGATAAATAGGAGGCATTAAGGATTATTTATATTTGGTCAAATCAGCTCCCCTAATAGGTTACAGGGGTAGTGATATTAAAAAACTTATAGGAACCCCTATCTAATGCCTTATGTTATGTTCTAATTGTGCATGTTGAAAGGGTGGGGTACCTCAGCATTAGGCAATCCCGTGGGAAGGACCGCCGGGGTTGATAAGTGAGGCTTTGTAAGGTTAAATCAATCCTTGTGATTTATTTTCTTAGTAAAATTTAAATCAACCCAACCGATCTTGATATTAAATGAAGTTTTGGAAAGTAAAAGCAAAAGTCAGCAAAAGCCATAAGAATCACAAGATTTTATAAGCGTTTCTTATAGTCTTCAATTGCTTTCTTGTATAATAGGTATATGGCACTGTGACCTCACATAACGCCATTAAGTTAAATTGCTTTGTTTAAACCACGTTTTTTTTTCTTCATATTTTCAATGAACATCTCAAAAGATGATCAAACCTGTGCAAGAAAATACAGTTTGACTAGCTTCACATTACCATGAAAACCTAATTTAAACATTTGCAGTGAATCTATGCCTATAAAAAATTATACTACGTACAATTTGCTAGCAAGTATTATAAAAGAAGGGCTTTACCAAGTAAGCACGAACATCTATCGTAGGGTATCGTCCATTTATATCGCGTTGAGAAACATGATGGTACGTTCACACGCACGCCGTGCAGCCTTGCAAGCAGCTTGGCATGCAGCCCGGCAAGCAGCGGCATACGCAGCCCATGCACTTGTGCAGGCCAAGCAAGCTCGTGGGCATGCTTGTCATGCAAACATGGGAGATTATTCTGGGCTCCCATATTGTTGGTTCCCTTGGTAACCCTCCAGAAAGAGCAACATTTCTTTTTTTGGCCATTTTTGATCATTTGACGACTCCAATTACTAACGCACGCCAGCGTGTGAACAGGTACAGCACATTTACCCTTTGATCTTTGTCAAAAAACCAACGGTCGTCCCGATCGGCGGCATGCACGGGCACGTGCACAAACAGGCTGTTGACACGCTCGTGCCCGTGCCTGTGCTCGTTGAATGTCGCTTTGAACGCGAGCATGTGAACGCGGCATCACAGTTTCCTTTTTTATCTTGAATCAACTGTTTGCTTTTCCGCCATACGTTGGTGAGAGCTGGCGTTTTTACGAGCGATCCAAATCGGCCCAAATCTCTGGAAAGTCCTGTGTGGTTGTAAAAGGGCTTCCCAGCGCGGTTAAGGGCCATTTCATATGGATTTGATTAATTGCGTAGCGCCAGGGCCAACTATTATGTTAACTCTTATCATTAGTGGCATCTGAATCGTCATATCCCTGTAACTGTAACCTGTTCTTTTCTTATTCCATTATTGAAACAAAGATCAAAAAACATGCAAAAAAGAATTATTGACTCGGAAATAACTCACGACTTAAATAATAACTACAACTTAGAAAAGTTGAATAACCCCTGACATTTTAATTTCAAAGTCCAATATCTCAAAAACGGCTAAACAGATGTTCATGAAACATGGCTAAGAACACTCGGGATAAAATTATCTATGTCACAAAAAAAACCGCATTCAAATCGGTCCATCCGTTTGGGAGCTACGATACCCAGACAGATACACAGATACACAGACACGTTAAACTTATAACACCCCTCTCTTTGCGTCGGGGGTCAAAAATACAAGTTACCGCCTACGCTTGTCTTGATAACCCGACACTTTCTCCCTGACGTGCATACGATAGCCGCGACGCTTGCTGAAACCTATTTATGGGTATCTATCGATGTACACCTGTGAATGGGTCCTATCAGGTATATACGGTATTAGATCAAACTAAGGCTCCAAAGGGCGCCCATTCAAATGACCTATAATCTTATGAATGTAGGTACCCTAGATTATATTATACTATTTATAACGATGTTATGTTTAAACTACTTACATAAGTTTTATATTTTACTTTTTATATACCTACGAGATCATTGTAAAAAACTAGCCAATGAATGAAGTAAATTATTATTATATGGGCAACAAAGCTAAATTTCCTATTTAAAATGGTATACTTACTAATTCATTTGAGGAACCTTAAAAGCTTAAATGTGATGCAATGTTATTTTTGAGTATTGATTTCGATTATCTAGACTCACGGTCTAGAATGGCGAGCTTTTGAGACATTGTAGACTGGGAGCCTTTTGTTTAAAGCCTCATTTAGAAATAAGTGGGCGGCGTCATTGACTGCGCTGTTATTACTGAACGAGAACCCCGCCGTACTGCCATAATTGCATTCCAAAGCTGGTAACCATTGACTACCTCAAGAGCCACATTAGACGCCTCATCTACAGCAATAAAGCGATAAAATGTATAATATACGCAAACGATATGTGTGTAACACATCTACTCTATTTACCTAATATACACGATTAACACATTCACCCGCAGGAACTCGACCGGGCGCTCTGTTCGTAGGCGATTTCTTATACTTAGCAGGAGGACCACGGCATCAGCTACGAGCGCTGCAAAGGGCTTTGCTGGAAATGTATGGGCAACTGGTGCCTTTTTTTTTTATGGCACACTAACGCCACCTTGTTAGATGTGTAGAGTACTTCCATACACACAATTAGTTACGCTACAGCTCAGCTCTAAAGTACATCCGTTTTGAGTTACGCGTCCTAATCTATAATACTGCCGTGCAATACTTAAACAACAGTAAGTGCTACTTTTGCGATTTTTTGTTTTTTCTTGATCTTGGACCACCGTGTCAAGACGCACACATGTATATAGTCCACGTGCGATTATGACAATGGGAACATATAAAAATCGAAGGCTCCATGTACAGTAAATCAGAAGAATTTAGTAAATTATGGAGGTAAAACTAACTAAACTGCCGTAATAACGTTGTCGGCTGTGAATTTTTAGACTTCACTGATTAAAATACAGTAAAGGTATCATGTCAATCCTAAATTAACTAGTAATGAGAAGGTAATACTTACGCCAAAAACTGTTTAAAATGCAGTACAATATAAATGTTCTAAAATATTTGTACTGTGTTTGAAATGTTATTGATTTTTCAGCATAATTACTAATTAAAATGCAGTAAAAATATTCCTCACTATAATTTAAGTGGTCGAACTGTCGTAAATAAGAGAGCAAAATACAACCTAAAGTACAGTTACTAAGCTCACTTACTGTGATTTAAACTGTCGTTTGGCTATTTTCAAATGTGTTTACTGCAATCGTGACAGCAATTTACTGTATATTAGGTTGAATTTTGCTCTTCAGTCTAGTCTCCGACGCTGTGCGAGGCAGACCGGGCGCGTGTAACACTGGACTTGTTTGTTATATTGCTTTAATTGTATAGGTAGTGGACTTATTATTGTCTATCATTCTGACAATATTTTATTGAACTTGCCGAGTTTGTTAGTATGAATGTACTCGTAGCTCTATGTATGTTTATAAACTGAGAGAACTAGTTTTCAAGTGTCGTTTCAGTTAGATAGATTAACCACATTGTAGGACAAAAGTTAGATAATATCGATACCATTGATGAAATGCGATCATTGATGATCGTCCTACAAGTTGTCAAACACGGTCCTTATTAATCCCCTATTAGGTCAATTACAGTTTACACACCTCCGACACACGCTGCTGGTTTCCAAGGATTGAATTTACGTAAAGCTTGATTTTTGATAATAAATTTTAATATGAATGAACCTGTTCCATGTCATAATTGCAGTTTTTAGGGCTCGTTAGGTTAGGTTTGTTGGTATCTGGAAGAACTCAATCAATATTTATACGAAATAAATAAATTAAATAAATGAACTTTATTCTGCAAGTAGGCCGTAATGGCACTTTTACAAGTCAAAATTCTAACAGTGTTTCTGAAAAAAAGACCACTGTTAAGAAGCGCCGAAACAAACTCAACAGTCAGTATTTTTTTTTAATAAGTCAAATTTAATATGAATACAAAGAAAAAGAATCATCATAATGCGTTGTTCTATTAGAACACATGTCCGAATAAGCTATATGAATAATTAAGCTATTTTAGGCTCTGGCTTGGGCCATGCATTTCTGTCAGTTAGATTAGTCCTCAACCCTGCCTTCGACCTCAATGTTTTTTTCAAGTAATTTTTAAGAGCTGGAAAGGGAAGAGCCAAAATTTCATTAGGTAATTTATTATAAAAATGGATACATTAACCCGAAAATGACTTGCATAGGTACTTTACAAACACGAAACTTTTTGGTTGGTATTTTATTTTTATTTCGTGTATTAAAATTATGGGTATCAGATTTTTTACAGGATGAATCTATGTTCTTAATGCCATAAACAATATTTTTATTGATATATTGGGACGCTACTGTTCAACTGCTAATTTCTTTAAAGAGTTCTCTCACGGATTCTCTTGCTCTCAGTTTATTATACCTATATAGAACGAATGGCTCTTTTTTGTAATACAAAGATTGTCTATATGTCAGCTGCTTTACCCCAAACCAGAATACCGTACGACATAATACTATGAAAATAACTATGATAAACTAGTCGAGCTGTTTCAACATTGGTCAGTTATTTTTTCTAGCATATACGGCTGAACTTAGTTTACGCGCCTACACGGCTATATGGGCACTCCATTGTAGACATTGAATACTAAGTAAATTACAGTAAATTGTTATGAATACTGTACTTTAGCTTGCAATTAATTCAAGTAGCTATTAGTGTACGAGGATTGTTTGCAGTAACCCGCTTTTTTACTGCACTTTATTCTGCATTTATTGTGTTTTTAGTTCTTTTCGAGAGTACAGTAAAGCTATTAAAAATTGAAAAATAGCAATAATTTATTAAATAATTGTTAAAATAAAACAGTGTTCACGTATTCGTATTTCATGTATTCCATGCTATATTTTGACATTCAAGCATTTGTTAATAATCGTCGAGAACACCAAAAACACCTGTTTGAAAGGGTTTTTTTGCGTTTTTCTCGTAACTCACTTTTTGCACTTACTGTTGTTTAAGTATTGCACGGCAGAATAGTATTCGACCATTAAAAGTACCTCATATTCTCAGTTTTCATATAGATACGCGTTATAGATTAGGACGCATAACTCAAGACGGATGTACTTTAGAGCTGAGCTGCCATAGTAACTGTTGTTTGCATGGAAGTACTCTCTTACACAGGCACATCTAACAAGGTGGCGTTAGTGTGCCATCAAAAAAAGGCACCAATTTTGAGCAAAGCCCTTTGTTGGCAGTGAACGTGTTAACTCATTAGATCACCGTCTTTCAGCAACTTCAGTCTACTTCAGCCGCGGTTTCGGCGGCTGGCCGTCGGGGCGGGCGGGCGCCCCGCGCGCCTGGGGCGCCCCGTGGCGCGCGCTGGGGCCCTCGCCATGCGCTGCCGTCCCGCTCACGCTGCTGTGGGCCACGGCCATAGCGGCACACATCGCCATGCTAGCCTTTTGTATCAGGTCGCTATTGAATATCGGGTAAGCTCCAAGTGATCCTATTATCGTGATTGCCGGCCGGATGCACATTGTTTTTGTATTTTTATGTTGTTCAATACACTAAAAAGATACGATCTAAGCGCAAACTATTTTTCTCAAACATGCAATGAAATGTCGTCGTTACCTGCGTCATAACAGGCTTCGAAGTATCACATTTCGGGCGGAACAATTCGAGAGAACTGTAAGGCCGGGAGTATTTTTTTTTTATCTAAATATGCCGTCTGTGTTCATGAACAGGCTAAACAGCTGTAATTTTTTTTTTTTCTAGTGGCTGATTGGTTATCGGATCAAAAATATCCGCGTTAATGCCTATTACACACGAACTGATATTAAGATTTAAAGATTTAAAGACTTTAGTGAACATAAAAACAAGCATATTTAAAACAATAAGATCGTATAAGCAGCTGCTTTAGTATTAAACTGTGTTGCAGCTATTTACGCCCACCTCGGGACATAGGGAGAATTATGTTCTACAGTTATACAATATTGAGTGTATGATTGTAACTAAACATACGTATACTTAAATCATTAAAGTTATGATAGTTTTGAGTAAACCAGGGTAAGTGATATAATATAAATTTACCTAGGAGATATTTCTATAAAATTAGTTTCTATTAATTATCAATTAACAAAGTTCCTTAGCTACCATAAACAAGTGCTTCAGTCTCATCATAATTAAGTTTTTCTAAAAACTTTGTGACATTATTCTTGCATACTTACCCAGTATGTCAGTGGATGAATGTTTAAAATACTATTAAATTTATTGTATATTTTAGCCGAAATATAGTCAAAGTGATTTCTGCCCAGAGCAGTGCGAGTGCGATTGGGTTTACAGATGCGGCCAACCCGTCGTTTTGTAGCATATTTAACAGAAGGTAGGTCAAGGTGTTTTCTTAATACAACTTTAAGCATGACTTTATATTTAACAGAAGGTAGGTCAAGGTGTTTTCTTAATACAACTTTAAGCATGACTTTATATTTAACAGAAGGTAGGTCAAGGTGTTTTCTTAATACAACTTTAAGCATGACTTTATATTTAACAGAAGGTAGGTCAAGGTGTTTTCTTAATACAACTTTAAGCAAGACTTTAAGCACAGCCCTTTGAGCTCGTTCCAATCGAAGGAATCTAATTTACGAATACAAATCTGTTATGATTCAATATTCAATGTATTGATGAATAAATTTAAAATATTGTCTTTTCGTAAGTCACCAGAGACCATAGACAATATTTAAAATCCCCTGCATTTATTTTATTTATATCCTCTGCATTTATTTTATTTATTATAGAAATTAAGATTCTCATTATCAGTTTGTGTATAATGGCCCTAATAGGGTCTATTCGAACGAAATTCGAGCATTTTTTCGTGTAGCTGGATTTTATATTTGTGGATGATATTTATAAATTTGTTTACGTCACTCCGGGCGGTAAGTGAGATTTACCGCCCACGGGCGCAGCGGCAAATCTCCCTTCACACCCAGGAGAAGACGTAAAATTGTGTACGCACCACGGGCGGTAATTCGTAAAGCCCCAGATCGCAGGTGTTTGTGACCCGAACCGAAGGTGAGGGCCATAAATATGCGATCTGGGCTTTACGGCCTTCACGAATTCACCGCCTAGGTACGTAATGTACCTACTAGTTTTGAGTGGTGATATTTTTATTTCATTGCATATGTTTGAGAAAAGCACTATACATGCCTAGCTGTGAAAACGGCTTGCCGGCTGCGTATCACTATCCTATACTATCCTATACCTACCTACTCACCCGGCAAGCCCTTCTTTCCCGGCGGCTGCAGTAATTTAATACTTTGAGCTGACTGATCGGTCGTTGCGTACTCGGCTGTCTGGTAAGCTTTTAAGTTCCCTATTCGCTAGCAGCTTCCATAATATAACTTTACAATACTTATTCGGATTTTGGTTAACGGAAATTGATCATGGCTGATATATAAAAAGTGTATGCCACGCTAAATTATAAAGACACACTACGTACGCTATAAAACTTCAGAACTTTAACACCATCATCACAACTGTAATGATCAATTAAACGACTTAGAGCAGCGTTACTTCTGAAAACAAGAAACAGCACTCCAGTTAATGGCACATTGTCGAAAGGGCCATGCGCAATGTTTGCGGAGCCGACTCCGGCAGTTTCCTTTATTTATAGACGATTGGACCGCATTTGTACGGTTTATTCGTAAATTGTTTGGCTTGATGGACAATTCCATTGGAATGATACTTACAGTTAAACACGCGAATAAACTCACTGTTTTAATTGTATCTTTTGTTTCTGACTTATATTTTATGGCACGCGGGGAAATAATGATATAAATATACGAACTAGGTACAAAGTTGAACTCTTACATACTCCATATTTCGCATAGGGAGAAACGTATTCTGGATTTATCGCCAATAATTCCCAACTACAATTTTGGTATGGTACGTCGAATGGAAATAATGATATAAATATACGAACTAGGTACAAAGTTGAACTCTTACATACTCCATAATTCGCATAGGGAGAAACGTATTCTGGATTTATCGCCAATAATTCCCAACTACAATTTTGGTATGGTACATTTCGTTTTACCGAAGACGCGGTAGCGTACTTGAAAACAGTAAATCTTTGAAGTAGAGAAACATAATTAATTAGCCGTACGATAAATAAAATAATCGCTGAATAATAAACCAAAGCTTTCATTAGCCTTAGGATATCATCGGAAAATTATTTTAAATATCATGTATGATCAAATCGTATGATATATGTATAAAATAAATAAAATTGTAGGTACCTATTGAGTATAGGTTACCGAATGCTGCATTACAGGTAATAAGCTCACAAAATAAACAGGAGCGTTTTAGCGAGCATTTTAGTGCAACGTCACGACCCCACCTTCCGCACGCCTGTCGCTGTCGGTACTCGCCCCCACCTCCCGCACGCCTGTCACTGTCGGTACTCACTCCCACCTCCCGCACGCCTGTCGCTGTCGGTTCTCGCCCCCACCTCCCGCACTCCTGTCGCTGTCGGTAGTCGCTCCCACCTCCCGCACACCTGTCGCTGTCGGTACTCGCTCCCATCTCCCGCACGCCTGTCGCTGTCGGTACTCGCCCCCACCTCCCGCACGCCTGTCGCTGTCGGTACTCGCTCCCACCTCCAGCACGCCTGTCGCTGTTGGTACTCGCTCCCACCTCCCGCACACCTGTCGCTGTCGGTACTCGCTCCCATCTCCCGCACGCCTGTCGCTGTCGGTACTCGCCCCCACCTCCCGCACGCCTGTCGCTGTCGGTACTCGCTCCCACCTCCAGCACGCCTGTCGCTGTCGGTACTCGCTCCCACCTCCCGCACGCCTGTCGCTGTCGGTACTCGCTCCCACCTCCCGCACGCCTGTCGCTGTCAGTACTCGCTAGCCTTCCAGTCATAGTCAGTGTAAAATCATAATTAGAGTATAGACTAAGCCTTGCTGGTGCGTTCGCTAGAATCATCGTGAACATGTTCGTAGCGATGTTTGGCTCTGATCGTTGTTCAGTTCGATAAATTTAAAAACGGCGAATACTCGATGTAAAAATAATTTATGGATAATGATGAAATAAGTCTGACAAAAGCGCCGTTGCAAATAATAATTGAATAATAGGTGATTAAAAATAGAAATCCAAGCAATCCAAAGGGGGAACGCAGTCAGTCTTATGGGAACCCTTCCGCAGGAATCGGACCTTAGGGACCTTTTTTTAATAATTTTTATTTTATTAATATTTCCTTTATTCATGTTTTCTCTTAGGTTAGGTTTGTATTGTAATTATATATAAAAAGTAAAATATAAAACTATACATACAAAACATAAAATCATTATAAAAACCTAACCTAGGGTGCAGCCGGCAGCGAGGCGGGGCCTAAGCTACCGGCGGTCAGTATTATTAATATTATTATTATTATTATTATTTTCTATTATGTTTTAATTAGGCGTATTGTAAAATGTTCGTATTGTAAAAAAAGTTTAAATAAAAATTTGAAAGGTAGATTGCAATTCGTAATTTCTGATCCAACGTTGTTGTAAATGTTAATAAAATATGATTAAAATAAAATAGTAAACAAATATTAGGGCGTAATGTATGAATAAATGAATGAAAACGTTTAATTCAGAACCAGGTCCATTTTGGTTAGTAAATATTATCTTATAATATAATATAATTATTTAACAAAAACAAGTTTACATCATTAATATTTTAAAATTCAAGTCAAGAACAATATAATTAATTCAAAATGAATAGATAGTTATAAACATGTCAGAAAGATAAATAAAATAAAATGAAATATATGAATAAATATTAAAATGCAAATAATTTAATTTAAAAATGTCAATTTAACGTAATGTTTTAAGGTTAAGTACTCAAATATAGTCCCACTAGCTCGGTACGGCTTTATAGTATTATTCTATAGCTATTAGAACACCATTCGCCCTTAATGGAATGTGTGAAGATTACCTCGATGACCTATTTAGCGAAGTGGTTTCAATTACCGCACTCAAATAACAATCCATCCCATTCAATTTGCCTAGGAGCTTTATATCCTACTTTTCTAGGGATTAACCTAACCTTGAGCCGGTTACAAAGTGCGTGGGTCAAATGCAGATTTAGATCTCCATTTATCCGTCCTGTTACTGACAGTTAAGGACTTTGGGGCCGTTGCTCCTACAACGTAAAGTAGCTTCTTCAAATGCAAAATAAAGTACAGAGATTACCTTCTCACCTTCCTAATAATATAAATCTTGAATATGTTATTGACCGAGTAGGCACTTACTTACTCGTAATTCAAACATAGGTTTATTATGTAGGTTAGTCTTCTACTCCTTTCCTGATATAATTTAAGGATTTCGAACACTTCATTAATACTAGTGTGTGCTTCTACTCGTACTGCAGTAAATTGCTGACGTTCTGTTATTCGACTGCAATGAATCTGCATACTGTAGAAAGTCGGATTCAACACAGAACGTGCCGAATAAGTCAACATTATTTATTTGACATTCAGACTAAAAGGAACTGAATGTTTTGAAAACGTTTAACATGACGTATGATGACAGATGCGGTAGCAGCACCTGCCTTGGCGTCGCGGGCGCGCAGCTGTCCGTGTCGGTGTCCACTCTGGCGGCCGCCGCGTTCATGCTGCAGCTGGACCTGCGGTACGACGCCGCGGTGTCGCCGCCGCCGCGCCAGTCCGACTTGCACACTTGCACCGCCGTGTCTATGGTACGTGTTGTTAGCTGTCCGTGTCGGTGTCCACTCTGGCAGCCGCGTTCATGCTGCAGCTGGACCTGCGGTACGACGCTGCGGTGTCGCCGCCGCCGCGCCAGTCCGACTTGCACACTTGCACCGCCGTCTCTATGGTTCGTGTTATTAGCTGACCGTGTCGGTGTCGACTCTGGCGCCCGCCGCGTTCTTGCTGCAGCTGGACCTGCGGTACGACGCCGCGGTGTCGCCGCCGCCGCGCCAGTCCGACTTGCACACTTGCACCGCCGTGTCTATGGTACGTGTTGTTAGCTGTCCGTGTCGGTGTCCACTCTGGCAGCCGCGTTCATGCTGCAGCTGGACCTGCGGTACGACGCTGCGGTGTCGCCGCCGCCGCGCCAGTCCGACTTGCACACTTGCACCGCCGTCTCTATGGTTCGTGTTATTAGCTGACCGTGTCGGTGTCCACTCTGGCGCCCGCCGCGTTCTTGCTGCAGCTGGACCTGCGGTACGACGCCGCGGTGTCGCCGCCCCCGCGCCAGTCCGACTTGCACACTTGCACCGCCGTGTCTATGGTATGTGTCGTTAGCTGTCCCATGTCAGTGTCCACTCTGGCGGCCACCGCGTTCATGCTACGACGCCGCGCCACTCCGATTTGCACACTTGCACTACCGTGTCTATGGTACGTGTCGTTAGCTGTCTGTGTCCGTGTCCACTCTGGCGACCACCGCGTTCATGCTGCAACTGGACCTGCGGTACGACGCCGCGCCACTCCGACTTGCACACTTGCACCACCGTGTCTATGGTACGTGTCGTTAGCTGTCCGTGTCCGTGTCCACTCTGGCAGCAACCGCGTTCATGCTGCAGCTGGACATGCGGTACGACGCCGCTCCACTCCAACTTGCACCGCCGTGTATATAGTACGTGTCGTTAGATGTCCGTGTCCGTGTCCACTCTGGCGGCAACCGCGTTCATGCTGCAGCTGGACCTGCGGTACGACGCCGCGCCACTCCGACTTGCACACTTGCACCGCCGTGTCTATGGTACGTGTCGTTAGCTGTCCGTGTCCGTGTCCACTCTGGCGGCCGCCGCGTTGATGCTGCAGCTAAAACTGCGGTACGACACCCAACCTACTCAATATCCACTATCCATGAAGAATCGCCCCTTTTTACAGGTCGATTTGCGTAATATTGTTCCCTTAATTTTATTTATTGAGATATTACTTATATTAGTTCAACTCCGACAATCTAGAAACTCTAGAGGATCTGCACACCAAACGAAATAGAAAACTGTGCACGATGCCAAGACCCCTATATTTATATGCCTTATCTACTATTATGTTGCGAGTAAAATCACTAACCTAACCTAACCTACATTATTGCAGAGGCCGGGAAATAGCAATTCGTAGATGAGTTGATACGAATCCACGAATTGCTATTCCCGCCGAGGCAGATATAGTGCTTTATTCTCAATCAATAATATGTTTTCAACACATTTGCTCGTAATGTACTTACCTCTTATTACGTCGCATTTAGGCTCATAAACTCATAACCCTGGGTACTCGTATTAAACACGCGTGTGTTATAACATTACGTTGCTCGTGTTTTATGGATATATCCCGATTAAGACACGTTGGCACCTTGCAGCAAGGTATGAACACGGTGCATTCTTAAATTAACCGGGTTGTACAGAATGTAGGTACCTACCTACCGCTTTTTTTTAATTCTCGGCAAATGGATTCTTACTCGACTAAACAAATTAAATCCTTTTACTTAATTAATTGACAATTTATTTTTGGGTATGATGTAGAAAAAGAAAATAATGTCTTAAAATTGCTATTACTTATGTAAAAAGCGTGTCAAGTTACCCCCCCCCCCCCCCCCCCTAACACGCATAATTAAAATTGATCACAATATTGAATGTTTTATGTAATTAAAATTAACTAAAGATTGACTGGGATTAAAATCTAAACGCATTAGCAGCAAAGCTACGTTAGCAATACCACTGATGGTCTGGTTTAAAATGACGTGACGTCTTCGGCAGGTGCCGCTGACGTCGGTGGCAGCAAACAGCGGGAACAGCGATAGCAGCCCGCATGAAAAGACTAAGGAGGCTTCTTCACCCCCTGAGCCCACCTGATGCAGCAGCGCTTAAGGGCTCGCTGCCATGCGAATCTGGACTTTCTCGCATAAATATAAGAGTGAGATTTAACTGGAAAAAACATTTTGAAACGTGACTTGCAATTCCGGAGCAAGGGTGAAAATCTACCAGAACTGTGCGAGGTGGCGAGGCTGTGTGCGAGGATCGTTATCGCTCCCACCTGTCTGGTGGATACTCACCCTAAATAGAGACTTTCTAGTCAACATAGTGACTTGAAATATATTTTTAAATGTTATATATGTACGATTTTTCATTTCATAGTGACGTGAAATATATTATTAAATGTTGATATATAATATGTACGATAGTTGTTGCTGGTGTTAGTTGAAATCTTTTGGAGAATGATTATAACTGTAAATAACCGCTGGGTTATATGACTCCTTATATATTTGGTAGTTTTTATTTCTGTTGTACTCTTAAATTAGGTGTTCTGGTATTTTTAGGTGTATAATTAATATCCATACTTTCTAACTTGCAACTATGACTAGATTGAACAGAATAAACATAATATCAAGCTATATTTATAAGAATGAACAAAGAAGGCAAGCAAGACATTGACTTATGTTATCTACCATGGTATGGACTATATTTATGTTACTCTAAAATATTACCCGGAAATCCTATCATCTAGCCCGGACAAGGTTACCTACCCTAGTACTGAAAGTTAGCAGAGTTTACTGTAAGTATTTCTATTTGAAAGGGGGTGACACAAACGAAAACCTGCTTTGGCTAATAAGAACCATGTTAAATTTTATAGACGGTATTGTGTCTATGTAACCTATACTATGTACATATTTTGTCGTAATATGTAAGCTCTTGTGATCAGTGCTAGTTTATTTCTGTACATTCTAAATATTGTGATCTGTATCTAGTTAGTTTTGTACTAAATAAATAATGCTAATTTCCACGTATGCTATCGTTAAACGTCCATACTGTGTTAGTTATGCCATCCGACCAAAATTATACATAGGTACCTACTTATGAATTGTTTTATTTGTACAGTGTTTTTCTAGCTTCTGGTAATACTAAGCTAGATGGCCATATTGGCCATAAGCAAACCTGTGATAACTCGGGGCACATTCTAGGGATTTGATATCGATAAAAAAGATGTCGATATGTAATATATGTTCTCATTGAAAATTCTCTATTACTATAAAAAGGTTCAATATCACACTTGATATCAAGCCTCTTAAGATAATAAATGTATGCGGATGTCATTTCAAACAAAATTACAATTTACTGTCAATGCCATTCACGTGCTAGAGTAAGAATAATATATGAGGTAATATTCCGCTACGATTGTTACGAAGTCCAAAATAATCATGCAGGCCAAGAAAAAGTCACGCCCAAGTGAATATTCTATTAAAACTCATGGATGTGTACCACTATGTACTTTTATTAATAAATGAAGATGAGTTACTTATGTTTAAAAAATAATAAATAACGATATAAAATGATTCGAATAAAACATTTAGCGCCAATGTGGAAATACTGACCTGGTTTAAAAATAAATAAATAAATTCTTCGAAAACACCTTTTTAGAATTTAATAAGCAGTCCACAAAGCGATTTTGTATAAATATATTTATTTTTTAAAACATTTAGATGTTGACAGTAACATCGATATATTTAATTGTCGATAAAATATTTGGCTACGTCACTTCAGTATAAGTGCCCCGAGTTATCCCAGGTATGGCCATAAGTGCGATTGCCCATCGAAATAATTTATAAAACAGTTGACTAGGAGTCGTCGCTAGGTTTTGTTTAGTTAGCCTCGCGTCGTGCAAGGGCAAGGGTGCAATTAACAACAACAATTAGGCGAAAAAAAGCTCCATTAGCTTAATAAGATAAAATCGGTCAAGTGCGAGTCGGAACTCAGCAATTAGTGTTCCATACATTCAGTTATTTTAAATAATTCATACTTTATCTCCTGATTTTGAAGGTAACTACTACTAACTAAACTGCTGCTCATCTCATTTTTAGGTGTTGGGTTCAAAATGTTCGCAGCAAGCTCTCAAACTTGAATGGTATAAGGCAACAATACGATTCACCACTACAGCTCGGTATTTCAATTTAAAATCAAATAAAGAACCTCGAACTGTGATGCTATTCTGTTTCTAGATTTTAACCAAATAGAGTCAACAATATGTAGAACTGTTAAAATATAGAACACCAAAAGCTGCTTGTAGTGTTGAAATCTGAAGCCATTATTAAGCATACTATTATTTGTGTGTTTTAGTAACCCAAACAAAACCGCATAAGTATAGGAAGATTCAATAGGAGTTTTTTTTTTTTCTCAACTGAATCGTTTAATTACAAAATCCAAAATATTCATCGATATTGATTCGTCATCATTATATCAGCCGAAAGACGTCCACTGCAGGACATAGGCCTCCCCCAAAGAGTGCCACAATGACCAGTTCTGCGCCACCCGCATCCAACGGACTCCCGCGACCTTTACCAGGCCCCGTATCATGGTCTGCCTTATCACGCGATAAGTGACAAGATAGAGCGTCCGTCACTGGCTGACACCGTTCGATAGAACGAGACGACGCTCTTATCTTGTCACTTTTTGCGTGATAAGGCCGACCATGATACGGGGCCAGGTCATCGGTCCACCTTGTAGGGGGTCTACCCACGCTGCGCCTTCCGGTACGTGGTCGCCACTCGAGAACCTTCTTCTACGTGCAATGTGCCCCGCCCACTGCCACTTATTGTTGTGTGTTGTGTAAAGGCTATTTACTTACTTTACTTTACTGTGTTGTGTTAATAACTTTAAATCTGTCGAATCCGCGAGCGATAAACTCAGATCAAGAAAAAAGATAGACAGAGCATTACGAAAAACCTAGTGAAGCCGGTTACCAAGCCAAATAAGCTTAGCACACGCTCACGCGCACTTATACAAACAAACAAAAATTTTTTTCATTACCTCCCCTACACCTAAAGTGGGGATGTATTTTTGTTTTCTTGGTTTTTTATGGGTTTTTTATAACGATTTTTCAAATTAGTGATTCGTTTGCGAGATATGGGCAAACCCCAAATTTTTGTTAGTCATGTTCCCCCCCCCCACCCCTGCCGGCTAAATGGCTGCTACTGGGAATGTGAAAAAATCGTGGCAGTAGTAGGTACATATAATGAATTTAAAAGGAAACATATCACGGCTAAGTAGGCATAACTAGTTACCGAGTAACTTTCGTACGACTCAACCATTTAGTTGGAGCGCCCGTGTCGATGTAACTAAGAAAGACAGGCAACTATGGAACCCTACACTGCGCGTGGCCCGACACGCACTTGGCTGATTTTTATTTACTTAATAATCCAACGTTGATGGTACAAAGTTTAATAAAATAAGTTGAATAAGAAAGAAAGATTTATTTCGTAAAGTGTAAAATCTATGGCCAATTGGACTTAACCTTTCGTATGCCTTGTCCCGGATCCGTCCAGAACGGTTCGAACTTACAACTTAAACTTCAAGGTCATGATTTAATTGAATTTTATTGACATCGGCATACGAGAGGTTAAACTGTATTTTATGGCGCTACTCCCTTAGTATGGAAAAGTGACCCGCAGTGGACGCAGTTTTCATTGCATTTATTTGATGAATATCATTGATTATTATTAGGTACATCACTTTAACCTTTAAGATCCCGATCAAGAGGAGACACACTGGTTTAAAAACAGTGACATAGTATCGGTATAAAGATTTTGCTTGAGACGGACGTATTCTTTTATTATAAATGTATCCCCAAAGAAAAAGTCCGTATCTCTTTAAATTTTTAATAAAGGCTTTCGTTTCTGTACGATGTTCCGTGCCGACCTTTATCCAAAATACTCGTTATAGGCATTCATGCGATCATAATACATTCATGAATGTATACTCTGTGTTCAAGCAGTATAACAACATAAGTAGGTTCATAGGTAGGTACTACACTATTTTTGGGAACGAGCTATTTCCAGAATTGCCGTTAGGTGTAAGATCGATTGGACCAAATTGTAACAACTCCGATAAAACCCTTATTCAAAACGGTAAAATCTGGCCTTACGAATACAAAACTATATAAGTCAAGACACAGTCGATATACCGCTTGCGGGTGCTCCCCGCTGACGAGGTAACGATTATTGAAAGTCATCAGTCGACAGCACAGTAATCTTACCTTATGCATGATACTGAACAGAGAAACCAATCGTTCAATTAAAAGCATCGAAAAGGGTAGTTCGGGCGGGAGAGGGTATAATATTCTTGAAGAGAACTACCGCCTGCTGCCAACGGATAGAAAAAACGACTCCTCGCATGAGGCGCTGTTGTCCAATTAAATGAGCCTTGAGTAATTTGAAGCGAAGCACAATTATCATTCATTCATTCTCTTCAAACAATTCGAATACTAATGTAATTATATGTAAATCCGTTATTTTTATGTATGTATATAAAAAATCCGAATGTGAATTATTGGCCGCCTAAATTTAATACCGTACTGGACTACCTATATGTATTTTTTTAACTGTCACAAACTTGTTTCACTTACTTGTAATTGTTACATGAAAAATTCCAGAACTAGCAGACTTAATAAAATTCTTGAAATTTTCGAACCCCTGATGTCAGTTTTCTTTGCGTATATTTTGTACGTATTTCTGTATGTAAAGATGCGAATAAAATGACTGTTATAAAATGTGTTTTATTATTCGTCTACTTATTTGTATTCACTTCAACTCAGTCAGGCAGGACTGAAGGTTTTAATACTGAGCGTACAGGCCGCCTGGTGGTAAGCGGTTTAAGGTAGCCTATGCACGCCTGCAACTCCGGAGGAATAACATGCGCGTTTCTTAAAGAACCCCAGCATAGTGTAGTGTCCTTTGCGAAAACCTCGGCGGAACTGATTCCACGGCAAGAGTATATTATAGAGAAAATTATCTGCAATCTTACCGAGCGTGATCATAGGAGGATGAACGCCATACTGGCGGTGAGTGCGATAGTATCAACCTAAGTAGGTACTTAAATTATTTTACTATTAACGGTGAATTAAATTCTCTAGTAACAAACGCCGTCATGTTATATTATATACTTAACCGTAGTTTTTTTCATCGTAAATTACAGTTGACCACCGATGCGATAAAGTGCATGGTATAGGGAGTAATACCTACACAATCGATATCTACTTAAATAGTAATAGTGTAAGTTTATTTTTTTCAAAACTACCGGGTTCGATTCCCGAGCTGAGTACAGGTTTTTTTTTAATGTATTAATGCAGTTTTTCTTCTTATTAAAATCGATGACATTGTTCCTAAAAACAGATCTTGGGTCAATCAACTTTTCCACCCACACTTTGGTGTCCTCAGTTATTTCTGACCAAAACTTCATAAATCTACTTAACTTGACATTAAACAACAAACTATAGTAATTCCAGACTATAAAGCATCGTAACTTACATGTTACGTTCGAAATTATCCTCAAATATATCTAGATTTTGTGGTAACTCCATTGACTTTTTTTTCTTCCATACATAATATTGCCGTCCAAAAAGCGTGAGCACAACTTACTATGCCGATAAATTAAAGAAAAACTGTATAAACTATGCTTAATTTATTTATCATCGATACATTTAAATACAAACTTTAATACTTTCGAATTATAAAAGTGATCAGTTGATAATAGATTTCCAGAAAAAAACTAGAATTTATGTCCAAAGGAATTCTTGTTTACATTGGTATACTGAGTTACCTTTAAAAGCCGCACGTAAAAAATCTAAACGTGCATAATTCGGACACTACCTACCTACTAAAATAATGGCGGCCTCCCTGGAGCGGCGGCGAAGTCCTTTTACGATGCCGGCAGGCCGCCAGTTAGCGACGAGCTTTCGGTGGTGGTGCGTGTGTTTAATAGCTGTCGGCTGAGTTACCGCGATTTCATCGGTAACTACTGATATTAATTTTACGAATCATGTTGTTTTTCAAGGACATAGAAATAAAGTTTTGATTATTGCATAGAAGTATTTCTAATACTAAGTGGATTTCATTTAATTTGCAAAATACTGGCAAATGTCACCTGAGTTACCTGTATACTGAGTTACTTTTGTGGTAACTCCAAAGACATAGTTGGTAACTCCAGAGACAATTTCATTGAATATTGTTTAAATTATCTTTGTAACAGCTGCAAATTGTAATACTACGACTGGTTGGAACAATGAAAGTCCATCAAATATTCACGGACAACAGAAATCACTTAAAATATCGATCACTGAGCTGTTTTTGCGGATCCCTCACGAGAGGTGTTTGCGACTGCCACGACCCTCAGATATATTACATACGAACCATTGAACATACTGCACAAGGAATACAACAAGTAGCTGAAAATGTTGAACCTGCAAGTCGTGCCGTATTATCAGATGATGATGTACCTCTCAATTCACTTACACAAGGATCACAACTAGAAGAAAATGCTGAACCTGCAAGTCGTGCCGTATTATCAGATGATGATGTACCTCTCAATTCACTTACACAAGGATCACAACTAGAAGAAAATGCTGAACCTGCAAGTCGTGATGTATCATCAGATGATGATGTACCTCTTAGTTCACTTAGTGTATGTATTGAAAAATATTCACAATACATTGTCCCGTTCCCGCACCAGTATTTACCGAACAATTTATGAAAGTTCTTCAGATACGGGCGACGAAGACATGCAAATACCCTCTGGCAATAAGGAGAATTTTGACTCTTCCAAGGTCCCTGTTCAGCAGCCGTCCACGAGTAACTATAAAACTTCAATGCAGGTGTCAATCGGTGACTTTCTACATGTGGTTGTTATTTATTTATCGTAAGGCAATCACAATTAATACACTGTTTTATAATCTAAAATTACATTCTGCCAGGTAGTTAGCAGCTGCACTCGTAAGTTTTTTTTAAATCTTCTGCTGGACCATCGTATTTGGTTAGCGGACACTCCAAGACGATATGCCGCACAGTTTGTTTTGGGCATCCGCAACAGCAGCATTCCTGTTCGCTCCAGCCCCATTTTTTCCGGAGGTGGGCACAATGGCCTATGCCCGTTCTCAGGCGATTCAGCATGCACCAGACACGGCGTGGTTCGTTGAATCCACGTGGGTGGCTGCCCAGGTTCAGTTCAAAAAGTTCAGGAGGGGTGTCAGCGGCAGACCATTCATCAGACCAAGCCTCATTTAGGCTCCGTCGGGAGCTGGGTTGGTGGGCCAGCAGCGCCGGAGGGCTTCGTGACTTAAGTCGTTTTCTGGTAAAGGAAGCCAGGTCCCTATTGGTTGGTAGATCCGGTCGTCTACGGGCTTTATCTACCTCCCGGAGCAGGTGGGGTTGGCGGCGCAGGTGGGGGGGGGGGCGCGATGTTACTTAAAGCTGCGAGCCAGTGTACAGGAGTGGGCTTCATGCAACCCGTGATCAAGCGCAATTAGCTGCGTATCTACGGTTTTAGTGTGAGAGCTGTTAAGCCAGGTAGAGGCACAGTATTCTGCCGTCGGATACACGAGCGCCAAAGCGGTTGTTCGTAGGCAGCTGGCAAAGGCGCCCCAGTTTGGTCCCAGTTAGTTTCTGCAGGATGTTTAACCTGGGCTGTAATTTTGCTGCTACGTTTTCGAGATGGGGGCTGTACGTTAGACTTCTATCCAGGGTGACACCGAGGTATTTTGGTAGTGGGTTGTGAAAAAGCATGGAGCCCCTGAAGGGGATGCTAATTTTCTTGTTGGCAAGTCGGTTGCTTAAGTGAAAGCAGCTCCCTTCGGTTTTGGAGGCATTAGGACGCAGTCGCCAGCGGACAAAGTAATCGTTCATGGTGGCCATGTCACACTCTAGCTGGTTTTCTGTAATGGCTATATTACGGTCCTGTTCGACTAGTGCTAGGTCGTCTATAGGTGTGTAGTGGTAGGTTGTCTATAGTGATAATTCGAAGAAGAAAAAATATTCCTTCGTATGCAAAGCCTTGACCAATATCGAAGAAGACGGAGAGGTACAGGTTATATTCTTACGAGTAGTGGCTAAAAAAGAGGCGAAGGTATTCAAATTGGATGAACACTATGTTAACTATGTAGATTATAATATGACGATATTATTAAAATTTTGCCAATGCCTGCAATATTGAGAAAAGGACGTCGGATCTATTACCAATTTGATAATCCTATAAATGTTTTTGAAAAAAAACTCTTCATAGGTATATATTAGGTTAGGAATAGCAAAAGACTGCTGATTACTTGTTGAAATTAATAAATTAATAATAGTTGTAATGAGATTAAATCGTGGATCGTGGTCGTAGATTGCGGATTTATTAAAATGTTAAGTTGGAACTGGTTTCAGAAAATTACATTTTCATAATTAGTTGAACATATTTTATAAACCAATAGTTAATATTCTAACATACCTTAGTTTTTTTAACTCAATTTATGAGACGTGTGTCTTGGTGTTAGTAGAATGTCTCCGGTGTTACGTCGTATAGAGAAGAATTTGTCTAAGGTGTTACCTATTTGTCTCCGGTGTTACTTTTATGTCCTCTTTTCTTTGTATAGTTATCACTATTATTTTACGATTGTTTTTGGAAGTTTCACTTATTATTTTCTTGTTTAAGTTGTCTTAAAAGTTGATTATCATTTTTCAAAGCTTTTGAAGCGTTTGTCACTCTCAATAGAGAATTATACAAACAAAATGCAAATTTTGGATCTCGGTGGTAACGCTAAATACATATTGTTAATATTATATACTCATGTATGTAACTTAAATTAAGACTGAATATACCAAACTGTTTGATTATGCATGCCAAAGTAAAACAAATATAAAATTAAGTTAAAACTGTGTTTTATTGTAGGTAACTAAGGTAATCCTCTCTGGTAACGCA
Source organism: Epinotia ramella (assembly GCA_947578815.1). Lineage (NCBI taxonomy): Eukaryota > Metazoa > Arthropoda > Insecta > Lepidoptera > Tortricidae > Epinotia > Epinotia ramella. The sequence goes on from OX388202.1 coordinate 20,748,197, forward strand.
ATAGACACTTTTATGGGGGTTGTTTAAGTTATTTATGAATATAGGAAAAAACATACAACAGACATCGTGCCCATTTACGTATGTCATGCTTGAATGTTCATGCTATTTGAAAATATACTTCAATGTATAATATCTATGAAAAAATAAAATAAATAAAAAAACTGATATCCTCTCAAAAGTGTGGGTCGAAAAGTTGATTGACCCCGTATGTCTTATAGTTTCAGACTTTCCCATACTGACCGATTTAAATGAGACACCCTGTATATACGAGTATATGGGCGGCACAATGTATAACTCGTAAAAAGTGCTGATGCAAAATATATATTTAGTAATTTGAGTTTCGTATCTGGCCAAGTCTCCCGTACTCCCCCTAAAAACTATTAAAAAAACTGAACTTTCAGAATGCTATAGTTTTCACATTTGGAAAGTACGACGCCGGACGGCGTAGGTACTTCAATAACGGAGCGGTCAACAGTGTAAAACGTTGCGATACAAAACGATGAATTGCGTTCCACAGAATGGTTCTAGATATTCATAGCCGATATCGCCAAAACACATCCTTGAGTGAATTTCAACCTTAGTATGCATGACATATGACCGAAATTTGCAAGCAGCGAGAACCGCGTTAGCAAGTTTCGAGGACATGCAGCGACGATATTTGACTTGAAATAGGATTCATTGTGAGACTGAGTCATAGAAAAATACTTACATTTACCAACACTTTAGTTAACCAATAGAAACTTATTTGTTTTGAAAGTCATCTCTTTATTTATAACCCGACAAGTCCCTATTTAAGCATTATACACTGCGGTTTTGAAAATATTAAATTATAGGTACCTATATGTAGACATTTATTTCTGCTGAATCTTTTCTATGCCTCTGAAAAGTGGTGCCTCTATCCATATCAATTTATTAGATAGTTTCCATTTGAAGTTAAATTAAAATAGTTAAATATTTTAATTTAGTTTCTGACTGACGGGTTTATGATCATCCTCAAAGTTAACAAAAACGTGATTAAAGCATTTTCTTTACGGCGTCAAATAGTAAATTATCTATTTAGACATTTATTTATGCCGAATCCGTTCTATATGCCTCCGAATTAGTGGTACCTCTATCCCAAACATGTTCGCTTATTAGATATAGTTTCTATTTTAGATGCCTCCGTCACTTTATGGAGATTCACAATCGTGTCATGAACACGGAAGGCGAGCTAATGTCATTGGTATACAGGAGGTCGCGCAAATGGCACGTCACATTGACACCGAAGGTAGGTCAGCTTAAGAGGACCCGAACCAACCTAACATGACCCCAGTAAAAGTTGCAGCGTCAGTCGGCGGCATTTGGGTGTCCATTTACGCTGGGTATACAGGGTGTTAACGGGGTCATGATCCGGAATGACAAAAAGCGAATAAGATGATCATACTGAACAACCTTTCCCATGGGACCAACCACGAAATCGCAAAAAAAAACCAGGTATTCCATACATAACTCTCAATTAAATCGCAGTTAACTCACAGTTAACTCTTAATTGGCTCTTTTTTTTTGCGATTTCGTGGTTGGTCCCATGGGAAAGGTTGTTCAGTATGATCATCTTATTCGCTTTTTGTCATTCCGGATCATGACCCCGTTAACACCCTGTATATTCAGAATAATACAAATAGTGTCTGAATTTCAGACACTATTTGTATTATTTGCCATCCCTTTGGGACCAACGCGCGTCCAACGCGGTAGTACCTAACGCGGGCCCGCGGTATATCCACGCCGCCCGCCTGCGGTGTGGATATACTGCTTCAACCGCGCCCGACCCGCGGCGCGCCCGCCCCGCGCCGCGCACGACCCGCGTGCGATGTGTGGAGGCCTTATTAATCTGAATCTAAACGCCCAACCAAACAATAAATTTGCCTCAGTACTTATTTGTGAAATAAATAAGTATTAACTTCAAATCGGGTAACACAGTATTGTACTCTACTTGAAGTTAATACTCACCTATACTAACCGACAATCCAGCATGCGTTGTAAGAGCTCATACATACGTCAGTACAGCAATCATTTATTCATTTATAGATATTTATATGAAACCGAACGGACTTGGTTATTTTTATTGTTTCACTAGCATGTCACTCTATTATGAACGAATAATTAAAGGTCATCCACTTATTTATGACGTCGTAATAGATCACTTTGGAGCGGTTACAAATGATATTTGTACTTGCACATTTTTAATTCATTAGATATTTTTGATGTTGACTCAATTAGTGGCGTGATAATTTTCCATAGAAGTGTATAAATATTGAGTTTTTGCTGGAAAAAAAAACCCTGATAATCAGGGATGTTCATCGGTATTCAAATAAATAGGTATCTTCCTTAATTCCCGATGTTTCTTTGATAAATTTAAATTAAGATTCCGTTAAAATATAACAAACCCTATATTCTGTCCCTGCTGGAAAACCACCCTAGAGACACAAACTTAAAATCAGGTTGGCAGACAACACCGGGCTGCACCCACGGCCACTTTTATCGCAAATTACTACAAAGTTCTGTACCTTTTTATTGTACCTACAGCCTAGGAAACTGTCCCTGAATGGCATAAAGATCATATTTCTACCGTCGTCATAATTCGTGCCGGCACACCCATCGCACACACCGTGGAAGCAATTGCGTAAAATGTATGGGTGCCAATAAAGTCTAGAACACATTGCTCCCACGAGCTGCCGGTCCAATTATACTGTAACCTGCTGAAAAATTAATAAGTATAAGTACAGGACTATTGTCATACCAGTAACTTATCGGTACCGTAATAGTTAATATAATATTATTATATTATATTATTCGTATCAGTATGTATAGTAGGTAGGCACAGTATACTGTGCGAAGACGTCGTTTTCATCTACTAAGTCTACTAACTATGTTACCTGCCTACTATACATACCTACTGATAATATTATATCTGTTAAATTATTCAGTCTATTAAATCTTCAGAGATAGACGATATACATAAATATCTGTGATTAATGTGACTATTATTCTTAACCGACTTAAAAAAAGAAGGTTCTCAATTCGGTTGTGTGATTATTATTATTTTTAATGTGTTTGTTTCCTCAGAACTCTGTCATTTATGAACCGATTCTTCTTTTTTAAGCATATAATTATGCTTTCAAATTTGTCTCCATTGTTACCAAATATTCAGTTGGATGTCGGAATTCATGAGGAATTGAGGGACCTCCTCAAATATTATATGCCCACATTGCCCACACATAGCGCTTTGGGTATTCTCTGTAATAAGACTTGAAGTCAGTCAGTTTTTTTAAGTAGTAGTCTAAAAACAAAATGTGAGTTTATAGATATGAACAAATTATATAAAAGCATAAAACGAGCGCTCGAATTCAAAAACGAGCGGTAGAAAATATTCGCACACGAAAATTTGTCACTATTATTTTTGCATGAACCCAATAATATTTAAGCCCAATAAGGCTTGATAGATATAAATACTTTAATACATAGAAAAAACCAAGACTCAGAAACAAATATTCATGCTCATCATACAAATATTTGTCCTTACCGGGATTCGAACCCAGGAGCCCTTCAGCTTCGTAGGCAGCTTCACTACCCACTAGGCTAACCGTAAGTCTAAATGTGTATTTGGTTTCATTTTATTTGAATTATTTTATATAATTTTAATGCTTATTTGTTATTTGTAAAGTGCCTAATTAGGGTTCCGTCCGTACCAAAAAAGGTAAAAAAGGAACCCTTATGGTGCGACTCCGTCCGTCTGTCTGTCTGTCAGTCTGTCACAAAGTGAAATATCTCACGAACTACTTAAGCTATCAATTTGGAATGGTTTTAAATGAGAGTTATCCACGTAAATGTAAAATGAGAAATTTAAATATACATTTTAATTTACTATGAAAAAATACAAATATGAGGAGGGGGAAAAAAAATAATTCAACTATTAGGTCAAGTGGGGTATCATTTGAAAGGGCTTGAGTTGCACTTTTTTAAACAGTTTTTCTTTTTTTTCTACATTGGTAAAATTTTGATCTATGAAGGAAAATTAAAAAAAAAAAAACCATTCCCACCCCTTCCTTATCTCCGAAGTTAGACAAGCCAAAAATTTGAAATTATTACTTGTGATTAAGATAAACGTCAATATTACTGGAAAAGTAAAACTTTTTCTGTATCTAGCGTATTTTTGTTTTGTTTTGTTTTTGAGAGGGCAAAAAAAAAACTATTAGGTCAAGTGGGTACCAATCATATGAAAGGGCTTGAGTTGCACTTTTTAAAACAGTTTTTCTTTTTTTTCTACATTGGTAAAATTTTGATCTATGAAGGAAAATTTAAAAAAGAATACCAGTCCCCCCCCCCCTATCTCCAAAGTTATCAAAGCGAAAAATTTGAAATAATTACTTGTGATTAATATAAACATACATATTACTAGAAAAGTATAACTTTTTCTGTACCTAGCGTATTTTTTGTTTTATTTTCAAAAATCATTTCCTAGTTAAGTTTGCAATTTAATCAACTTTATACTCGTAAGCATTTTTTTGTTTTGTAATTCCTATAAGACTGTAATAGAAGTACTATCTATCAAATAAAAAAAAATCGAGTTCGGTACACGTGATAAACAATAATCGCTAAAACTCCAACATCCATACTAAGCTGCGGCGCTACCACGAACTTCGAAAGTCGAAGTTAGGGTATTTCCATCTCTATCGCACTCCCTTACTCGAGTGACAGGGATGCATGTATTACGAACTTCGACTTTCGAAGTTCGTGGGAGCGCCGCTGATTGCCCTTGCACGTTATTTAGTACCAGATGGGGCCGATAGATGGCGCTGACCCCATTCCTACTTCGCGCTGTTAAGATTTTTCTAGAATGAATGGGGTTGGGACGGGTATATTTCAATAGCAGGCCAAAAAAAGATCGCGATTCAATTGTCTTGGTAGTTCGATGGTGATTTTTTTATGCATTTAGTATGCCCATGAGACACAGCGTTCTTCGTATTCTTTTGCTACCTGCCAACACTGTTACTAGTTCAACTACCTATTTTTACGACACAAATAATCCACTTTGACTTTTTGATTACTTATCAAAACTTTAGTTGCGTTTATTCTTTATTTAGGTAACAGACTTTAATTTCATGACATCCTTCTTCTTTACGAACACATTTCGAGAATAGATCAAAAAGACTTGGTCCGTTCCTAAAATGAGACATGAGATATTAATCCGAAAAATAGTATGAATGATTTTGATTTTGAAGTAAGTACCTATCTTTTAATTTTACTCTATCAATATCGAAAATTATGTGAAACGAGATACACATAACTATAAGAGACAGCGTACTGGAGACTGACTTTTAAAAGACGTTAAATAAACCGATTAATTAATTCATGGTCATAGGAAGGAGGCTTTAGTTAAACGTACCTAAAGTACCTACTTGGTAATGTCTCGAAGCAAGCGAAGGCATCAACGTGCTTCCTAAAGGCCCATTATTATTTACCTTAACGATGAATATACCTGAAAGACCAACATACATATATCAATATAAACTTATTTGAAAATATGTCAAAAACGCTGCGATGTGTTACGCAACTTCGTGGTGTCAGGTAGGTCGACCGTGAAAACGCCGGAACTTGACTCCCTATCGTATATACATATATACGAATGCACATCCTACCGCTAAGCTTAGCTTTATAATTGATATGAATATAAAAAAAAGAGCATGCCTTATAACTATATACACATATATATTTGTACTTTGTAAGGTTAGCGTCACAGATTATATGTAAGTATAATAGTTCTACGTTAGCGTAACAAAACTACGGCGATTTCAATATCTATCAATAAAGCTTTCCAGCGACTTACAAGAACTGACTGAACTTAGGTACCTATACGTATCAATTTAAAAAACCCGTAGACTAGAATTATATACTTGTTAAAAACCATTTCTGTGAACTAATCGCACAAATTATTCTTATGTTTAACATCAAATAAAAACTTTTGAATTTTATTCTATGATTAGATTAAAGAACGCATATCGTTGAAAGATTATAGAGAATTATTTGGGCAAGATCTCTTAGGTGCTCGCAACAGGATTCCTTTTGCTATGGTACGAGAATTACGATTATGTGGAGCAATGAAAGTTAAGTAGGAATATTTTGGCTATAAAATCAAACAATTTATTATGAAGTGCTCGCTGGTCGGTGTTAAAATATTTATTTTCCGCTCAGCATAATGTTGATATTATTATGACTCCGTTCCGTCAGTAACCGTTGATTGTTATTATATGATCAAAATAGATGTTGTTAACAAGAAGTATAAATATTACTTATAGGCTGACGGCGAAACGAACTGGGACCGATTTTTGACTTTCGAGCGCTCGACTCTTTCACTCGAAAACGCTCAAAAGCGATGAAATGCTATATTAATAATAATAATAATAATAATATCGTTTATTGCATATCACATAGCTAAAAAAACGAGCATTAAAAATACGAGCAATAAAAAAATTAATAATTTACTTTAAAAACAAAGTTTTAACCGACTTCAATTTAGTACTCCGCCAAGGCACGAGAACATTTCCACATTTCTTTTCAAATTTACCACATGAACTGATTTCCGAGAGCAAATGCGTTGATTAATAGAGAAAAAAACCGAATCGCTGTATGTGGGCCGATAATATTTGAGGAATTCCGTCAAGTCAAAAAACCTTTTGCACTTCATTAGTTGCTATTTCAACGGAATCTTATCAGAATCTGTGATATACTTTTGTACTTTTAAGTACATAATTGAGGAATTACATAAGTCATCTGTGGTCTTCATCATCAATTCCACTCAACCAAATGTATGATTTCCGGGTGGAAATACACTAGTTATACTTAATAGAAAATACCAAAATCACTACACGCGTGCCTAAAATAATTGAGGAGTTCCCTCAATTCTTCAGGGATTCCATCATCCAACTGATTTTTTTTTAAATGTGACCCGCCTGGAAGCATACTTATTTACATTACTTACAAACAAAAAAAAATACGAATCAACTCATCAATGACGGAGTTCTGAGGTAACAAACATTGGAAAAAAAAATACAACTGAATTGAGAACCACCTCTTTTTTTTGAAGTCGGTTAAAAACGAGTGGTGTTGATCACTCCTATTCAATTCTATCAGTAAAAAAATCACTTATTAATTTAAACGATACATATATTTTGACGACCGCTTTAGCCTAGTTGGTAGTGACCCTGCCTACGAAGCAAGAGGTCCTGGGTTCGAATCCCGGTAAGGGCATTTATTTGTGTGATGAGCACGAATATTTGTTCCTGAGTCATGGATGTTTTCTATGTATTTGAGTATTATTAATATTTATCTATATAATTATGTTTATCGTCGTCTAGTACCCATAGTACAAGCTTTGCTTAGTTTGGGACTAGGTGTGTAAGATTGTCCCCTAATATTTATTTATATTTAAATAAAATATATTGATTCGATGCTGGTTCCTTGGCTGATGTACGATTATATTTAATTTCTTGCCGAATTTTGTGGTTCAAAACCACAGATATAGATTTACATAGATCACACAAATGCATCCACTTCGCGTGTCCGAACCGAACTCGGTCTCCGAGTTCGCCCTCCGACTGACATACCGCGCGCGTCTGTTGGGGTAGCCGGTTGTCCGTGAATATTAAGAAAATGCCTTATTTCAGAATCAATTTTGCGCGGACAAAGGGGAAATCACATCACTAATTCGCCCTTGTGTCGTCACAGTAGGTAAAAAAAAGCGGCCAAGTCCGTGTCGGACCACGCACAACAAAGGGTTCCGTGCCTATTAAAAAGGTCGTATCGTTACTGAAATCATATGGCAATCTTATGACACGACCTTTTCTTTAAGGATGGTAGTTTTTTAGAAATATCCCAAAAACCTTACTTAAAATTTTATTCAAATTTCGAGTAAAATGCCTGTGACATACGGACGGACAGACAGACAGACAGGACGAATCCATAAGGGTCCCGTTTTTTGCCATTTGGCTACGGAACCCTAAAAAGTGACACGGTCGGTTCGGTTTTCATACAGATTGAGGTGTTTAAGTTATCTAGTGAATATCTATATCTGTGTTGAAAACCAAGATCGTTAGTCTATTGGCGGGAAAATATGCGTTTCGTTTACTATTATGCAATACTTTTGTTTTTTTTTCTGTTATGAAACGCATAATATATTTAAAATTAATCAATTTCCTATATTATAGAACAACTTCCAATAAAGTACTATTCTCTATATTAGGTAAGTATGTTGAAAATACAAATTTGAAAAACCGGTAATTATCTACTTTTTGCATACAACGAAACGCAAAAGTATCGACAGCCAATCACTAGCTTTCGAGTGATGATTTCAAAAATAGCTATTATAGGGCTAGTTCGATTTGTGCAAGATTGTCCCCTAATCATCATCATCATCATCATATCAGCCGAAAGACGTCCTCTGCTGGACATAGGCCTCCCCCAAAGAGTGCCAAAGCGACCGGTCCTGCACCACCCGCATCCAGCGGTCACCTAATATTATTTATTTATTCTTTATTTATTACATTAATATTATGAAATAATCGTCTTAGTTTTAAAATTTAATTAATTGGGTATCCATCGGGTACATGTTCATAAATATATTAATGTCAATAAATATTTTTTTAATAGGTACAATTTACTTAGGTAATATCCAAGGAAGTCTGTCAAGGAATAACATTTGGAAATTAATAATTTAGTAGGCTCATTTCTGAACGAGTGCAATGGTTTAATTCTAGAAACTATTTGTTGAAAATCTCGTTAGCCAAACAGAATACGAATTTTGGCATCAGTGCATGAAGCTACTGTTCAGAGATTATGGAGCACGGTAGGTATTTTTGTTGAACTTGTTTTAATAATGTAGGATTTGTTTTTACTAATACAGCAGTTTCATAACTAATGACCCGCTGTATTACATTACCGCTAGTCGTATTGAAGAACGATTAGCGCCGAACACATTCCAGCGGATTTCATTCAGCGGTATTCAATTTGCCTGATCGTCAACCGGCCGTATTACATTATGCTATTCCACTGCGACAACTACACAAGTTGAAAAGTTATCGAAGCATTGTCCTCCACAAACACCATCTTACGTACATAGATGAAGGCAAGGATATTGCCCTCTCTGACGACGACAGCTAAGCCAGCTTATAGTCCGTATTGTGTCCGTTATCGACTCGGTTCAGACAAAAGTTCCTTTGCGATCCAGTTGCTACCGTGCTATCAAGCGGAACCAGTGAGGCGTATGGGTTCTGATCACCTATCCGATCTATTTCACAGTAAATTTGATCTTCGACCAAAAAAATATTACGATCTAAAAGGTCGTTTTACGTTGGCGAGGTGAATTACAAAAGTAAAATGAGGATATATTTCCATCGCTCAAATACTGTACCTACATGAATTCTGTACTACTGCACGATAAGCATGTTAAATACTATCACAGAATAAATACTAGTACTAAGAGATTCCCTAACGAGCCTAGACGTGGCCATCCCTTTCTGTCACATACAAACTTTTTTTTTCATACATAACAAAATGTTTGCTTGCCTTGAGACGAGCTGGCAACGTTTATTATCGTATAGTATTTTTATTAGAAGAGAAAAGATTAACATACATACATACATGCAAAAATTCAGCCGAATCCAGATTATTATATACGAGTATGACATTTTATTTTCTAAATGTAGACAGGAGCGTATTCCTATGTAACTGCATGCTCAAAATCAGCTCTAGAAGTTTTATGAGCATGCCAAAACAATTTACCTAAGATACTTTTTTGAGAAAACATTGGGCGCGGTGGGTTGAGGTGTTTGATCTTCCCGTGGATTCTATGTGAAACCGTTAAGAGGGTTCACTAGCTAGCAATCTATTCCTATAAAGAATTCGATTTCGAGCTCAATAGGGCTCACAGAGAATGGAAACAAAACAGAGAGACTAGGTAAACCAATTGTAGGTACTTAGGTGCTTAATACTTGTAAAACATTTTTGCACAATTTAGACTTTAAACGTAAAAATATTTTAATTTCTATCTTGATGGTAATATTGGTAATGTATGTAATCTTTTATATTTTAATGTATTGTATATTTTTTTTATTGATACAATACAACTCGGTCGAGTTGTCTCCATACCTGGAACTCGTACATTTCAATGAGCGCGAGGCGGTGACTTATAGGGTTATAACCTTTATACTTATATATTACCCACACACATACTTACTGAATTTTACTTTTATTATCGTGAACAATAAAGAGTTTTACTACAACTACTACTCACAACCCGATCGAATTAACTCCGCACTTGTGGCTCATTGAAATGTTTTAGCGCCGGGTGCGGAGGTAACTCGACCAGAGGGGTAAACACGTAACTTTTCCAACGTGCGTCAGAACAATTGAACTGTAATTTTTCCAAACAAAACGTGACTACCTGACGCACGTACAAAGTGTAAAATATATGGGTGCATACAACTTACTCATAAATATGTCCCATAGCTCTTATGTCCGCCGACAGAAGACATATTTCTTCATACCATGAGATTCACTACGGAGCTTTACTCGCACACTTCATTTAGTCTGCTTCCATTAGGGAAATTGCATCTCATCGTGTTCTGCAACGCTGTGAACCGTATTAACTTCATCTAAACTATTTGAATAAGTAATGTACCAAGGATTAAGTATGCGCTACAGAGGAACAACATATTACACGATCTCGTTGTTAAAGTAATTAAACGAATACATTGCTGTAATAACTGCACTGCATCCTCAGTAAATTCGTATGGCGAACTTTGTAATTCACAAAACTGGAAATGGTCTAACGGAGGCTAGACGAGACGACCAAAGAATTGGACGAACTTAGCAATTGACGAATTAGGATATCGACGAACTAAGCATATTGACGAACTGGAACATGGACGAACGAGACCGACTAAACGAACGGTGAATAATTGGAATATACAGGGTGAGCAATCCAAATGGGTCAGTATGGCGGTTTTGGAAACCATAACAGATAGCGAAATCTTGGCTTAGGAACCATGACGTTGATTTTAGTAAAAAAGAAAAACTGCATTTATATACTTACAAAAATACGTGTACTCGGCCCAGGAATCGAACCTGGACTTTTTGAAAAATTAAATTTCGTTATTTTCCTTTGAATATCGGTTATGTAGCTCTTAAATAGTAAATGTTACTAAGAAACATGATATCTAAAACTAATAAAATGCATTGTTTTTAAACAACGAAGTTTTATTTTTCAATACTTCAGGGCCGCCGCCGGCCCTTTGACTTTGTATGGGGAAGTTTTAATATTGTTTAAGTAATCGAACGAAATCTTATGTAATTATCTTTGTGTTGAGTTTTGTCCACTTCGCGTGTCCGAACCGAACTCGGTCTCCGAGTTCGCCCTCCGACTGACATACCGCGCGCGTCTGTTGGGGTAGCCGGTTGTCCGTGAATATTAAGAAAATGCCTTATTTCAGAATCAATTTTGCGCGGACAAAGGGGAAATCACATCACTAATTCGCCCTTGTGTCGTCACAGTAGGTAAAAAAAAGCGGCCAAGTCCGTGTCGGACCACGCACAACAAAGGGTTCCGTGCCTATTAAAAAGGTCGTATCGTTACTGAAATCATATGGCAATCTTATGACACGACCTTTTCTTTAAGGATGGTAGTTTTTTAGAAATATCCCAAAAACCTTAATCAAAATTTTATTCAAATTTCGAGTAAAATGCCTGTGACATACGGACGGACAGACAGACAGACAGGACGAATCCATAAGGGTTCCGTTTTTTGCCATTTGGCTACGGAACCCTAAAAAGTGACACGGTCGGTTCGGTTTTCATACAGATTGAGGTGTTTAAGTTATCTAGTGAATATCTATATCTGTGTTGAAAACCAAGATCGTTAGTCTATTGGCGGGAAAATATGCGTTTCGTTTACTATTATGCAATACTTTTGTTTTTTTTTCTGTTATGAAACGCATAATATATTTAAAATTAATCAATTTCCTATATTATAGAACAACTTCCAATAAAGTACTATTCTCTATATTAGGTAAGTATGTTGAAAATACAAATTTGAAAAACCGGTAATTATCTACTTTTTGCATACAACGAAACGCAAAAGTATCGACAGCCAATCACTAGCTTTCGAGTGATGATTTCAAAAATAGCTATTATAGGGCTAGTTCGATTTGTGCAAGATTGTCCCCTAATCATCATCATCATCATCATATCAGCCGAAAGACGTCCTCTGCTGGACATAGGCCTCCCCCAAAGAGTGCCAAAGCGACCGGTCCTGCACCACCCGCATCCAGCGGTCACCTAATATTATTTATTTATTCTTTATTTATTACATTAATATTATGAAATAATCGTCTTAGTTTTAAAATTTAATTAATTGGGTATCCATCGGGTACATGTTCATAAATATATTAATGTCAATAAATATTTTTTTAATAGGTACAATTTACTTAGGTAATATCCAAGGAAGTCTGTCAAGGAATAACATTTGGAAATTAATAATTTAGTAGGCTCATTTCTGAACGAGTGCAATGGTTTAATTCTAGAAACTATTTGTTGAAAATCTCGTTAGCCAAACAGAATACGAATTTTGGCATCAGTGCATGAAGCTACTGTTCAGAGATTATGGAGCACGGTAGGTATTTTTGTTGAACTTGTTTTAATAATGTAGGATTTGTTTTTACTAATACAGCAGTTTCATAACTAATGACCCGCTGTATTACATTACCGCTAGTCGTATTGAAGAACGATTAGCGCCGAACACATTCCAGCGGATTTCATTCAGCGGTATTCAATTTGCCTGATCGTCAACCGGCCGTATTACATTATGCTATTCCACTGCGACAACTACACAAGTTGAAAAGTTATCGAAGCATTGTCCTCCACAAACACCATCTTACGTACATAGATGAAGGCAAGGATATTGCCCTCTCTGACGACGACAGCTAAGCCAGCTTATAGTCCGTATTGTGTCCGTTATCGACTCGGTTCAGACAAAAGTTCCTTTGCGATCCAGTTGCTACCGTGCTATCAAGCGGAACCAGTGAGGCGTATGGGTTCTGATCACCTATCCGATCTATTTCACAGTAAATTTGATCTTCGACCAAAAAAATATTACGATCTAAAAGGTCGTTTTACGTTGGCGAGGTGAATTACAAAAGTAAAATGAGGATATATTTCCATCGCTCAAATACTGTACCTACATGAATTCTGTACTACTGCACGATAAGCATGTTAAATACTATCACAGAATAAATACTAGTACTAAGAGATTCCCTAACGAGCCTAGACGTGGCCATCCCTTTCTGTCACATACAAACTTTTTTTTTCATACATAACAAAATGTTTGCTTGCCTTGAGACGAGCTGGCAACGTTTATTATCGTATAGTATTTTTATTAGAAGAGAAAAGATTAACATACATACATACATGCAAAAATTCAGCCGAATCCAGATTATTATATACGAGTATGACATTTTATTTTCTAAATGTAGACAGGAGCGTATTCCTATGTAACTGCATGCTCAAAATCAGCTCTAGAAGTTTTATGAGCATGCCAAAACAATTTACCTAAGATACTTTTTTGAGAAAACATTGGGCGCGGTGGGTTGAGGTGTTTGATCTTCCCGTGGATTCTATGTGAAACCGTTAAGAGGGTTCACTAGCTAGCAATCTATTCCTATAAAGAATTCGATTTCGAGCTCAATAGGGCTCACAGAGAATGGAAACAAAACAGAGAGACTAGGTAAACCAATTGTAGGTACTTAGGTGCTTAATACTTGTAAAACATTTTTGCACAATTTAGACTTTAAACGTAAAAATATTTTAATTTCTATCTTGATGGTAATATTGGTAATGTATGTAATCTTTTATATTTTAATGTATTGTATATTTTTTTTATTGATACAATACAACTCGGTCGAGTTGTCTCCATACCTGGAACTCGTACATTTCAATGAGCGCGAGGCGGTGACTTATAGGGTTATAACCTTGATACTTATATATTACCCACACACATACTTACTGAATTTTACTTTTATTATCGTGAACAATAAAGAGTTTTACTACAACTACTACTCACAACCCGATCGAATTAACTCCGCACTTGTGGCTCATTGAAATGTTTTAGCGCCGGGTGCGGAGGTAACTCGACCAGAGGGGTAAACACGTAACTTTTCCAACGTGCGTCAGAACAATTGAACTGTAATTTTTCCAAACAAAACGTGACTACCTGACGCACGTACAAAGTGTAAAATATATGGGTGCATACAACTTACTCATAAATATGTCCCATAGCTCTTATGTCCGCCGACAGAAGACATATTTCTTCATACCATGAGATTCACTACGGAGCTTTACTCGCACACTTCATTTAGTCTGCTTCCATTAGGGAAATTGCATCTCATCGTGTTCTGCAACGCTGTGAACCGTATTAACTTCATCTAAACTATTTGAATAAGTAATGTACCAAGGATTAAGTATGCGCTACAGAGGAACAACATATTACACGATCTCGTTGTTAAAGTAATTAAACGAATACATTGCTGTAATAACTGCACTGCATCCTCAGTAAATTCGTATGGCGAACTTTGTAATTCACAAAACTGGAAATGGTCTAACGGAGGCTAGACGAGACGACCAAAGAATTGGACGAACTTAGCAATTGACGAATTAGGATATCGACGAACTAAGCATATTGACGAACTGGAACATGGACGAACGAGACCGACTAAACGAACGGTGAATAATTGGAATATACAGGGTGAGCAATCCAAATGGGTCAGTATGGCGGTTTTGGAAACCATAACAGATAGCGAAATCTTGGCTTAGGAACCATGACGTTGATTTTAGTAAAAAAGAAAAACTGCATTTATATACTTACAAAAATACGTGTACTCGGCCCAGGAATCGAACCTGGACTTTTTGAAAAATTAAATTTCGTTATTTTCCTTTGAATATCGGTTATGTAGCTCTTAAATAGTAAATGTTACTAAGAAACATGATATCTAAAACTAATAAAATGCATTGTTTTTAAACAACGAAGTTTTATTTTTCAATACTTCAGCGCCGCCGCCGGCCCTTTGACTTTGTATGGGGAAGTTTTAATATTGTTTAAGTAATCGAACGAAATCTTATGTAATTATCTTTGTGTTGAGTTTTTGTTCAATTACTTAAACAATATTAAAACTTCCCCATACAAAGTCAAAGGGCCGGCGGCGGCCCTGAAGTATTGAAAAATAAAACTTCGTTGTTTAAAAACAATGCATTTTATTAGTTTTAGATATCATGTTTCTTAGTAACATTTACTATTTAAGAGCTACATAACCGATATTCAAAGGAAAATAACGAAATTTATTTTTTCAAAAAGTCCAGGTTCGATTCCTGGGCCGAGTACACGTATTTTTGTAAGTATATGAATGCAGTTTTTCTTTTTACTAAAATCAACGTCATGGTTCCTAAGCCAAGATTTCGCTATCTGTTATGGTTTCCAAAACCGCCATACTGACCCATTTGGATTGCTCACCCTGTATATCCTACCTACTTCTTCAGTAGCAATTTATGAAGGTAGGTAACTGATTCTCTTAGCAATATCATAAACGCGAAATGTAGTGAGGGCGTTAGAATGTTCTTTGATCTTTCTGGCATAAAACTAATGAACGCATTTTGATAAAATTTCTATTAACATCCCGGCCCTACTCCGTATTCTCATGAAAACTCGTTAAAAACACAAAACCCGATTTAGCGGGTGAGGTAGCGAAAGTTTTAATAT
Source organism: Epinotia ramella (assembly GCA_947578815.1). Classification (NCBI taxonomy): domain Eukaryota; kingdom Metazoa; phylum Arthropoda; class Insecta; order Lepidoptera; family Tortricidae; genus Epinotia; species Epinotia ramella. The sequence goes on from OX388202.1 coordinate 20,764,032, forward strand.
GAATCATTAATAAGATAAGAATAACATACGCTACAAAGTATGTTACGACGTGTACGAAGTAGTGGGCAGAAGCTATGTAATAATTATTTTTATTTCTTCGTTTACGGACTGCATTTGCGTTGTGAGAATAAAAGTCCAGGCAATGAACTGACAACTTGTATGGAAAAAATGACAATTTTGGAAATAATTTATAATAGCTTATTTTTTATGTATAACGGATATATTATCAATTAAATAGTTACCCAGCGACAAAATCCGACAAAATTTCAGACATCGAAAAAATGATAAGTTAACTGGCTTCTAAAAAGTCAGTAAAAATATTAATAAATGTTTTTGTCTTTATTTTGGTTCATTTACATTTGCTCTATAATATTCAAGATAAATCGTACAAAAAAAGATAATGCATGCTTCATTTAAATCTACATAATTACTTCCGGGTGGAAAGTTTGTCGGATTCTTGACTAAATCATCTTAGAATAACATTTTCAAATGAAATTAACAAAAAAAACGCTATTATAAATTAATGTTTTTCAAAACCGTATTTTGCCTGGAGTATAATAAGTTAAAGCCCCAGTCCAAGTTGGCTTAGTTCGGGTTGCACAGGGCGGTTCCACAACACTTCGGGAGCTCAAATACCGCGAGCCATCCGGTTGCCTCTTGGGCACTGTCACTGCTCTGAATATATGTGTAACTACGAATCACGGATGGTGATATAAGATTGATGATGTAACCACAACGAAAATACGTACGTATACGTGCGTCGACGTCAAAATATACTCATGCACCTTCTTTCATTGTAATGGATGAATTAATAAATATTTATTTTGAATAACAGAGATCCATATGTCAGTAAGTTGACTCAGATAGGTTGGAAAACACATAAATTAAGCCCTTTATCTGATCCACAACACGTAAGCATCTTCCAGTTTGGATGTTTAGATGTTTGTTACTCAATCACGCTTAAATGGCTCAACCGATTTGGATGAAAATCTGCACGAAGATAGTTTATAGCCTGGATTTTATATAGGGTATTTTTTATCCCTGGTCCACGCAGACGAAGTCGTGGGCGGAAGCTAGTTCTAAATAAGGAGAAAAATATATACATATCTTTGACGTCGACTGTACTTATATAGAATTGTCTTTTGAAATCTGTAAACCTATACTTACACATTTTTTGGGGATCATAAAATTAGTACCGGGATAGAAAATACAAAAAAATGTTTATAAAATAACAGCGTTTATTATTTATTGATCAGTGCATTATGTTTTTACTTACAAATCTGCAATCAAGCCAAAAGAGAAGTCAAGTGTTGTAAAGAACACTGAAAAAAGAACAAACAAAACAGAACACGACACACATGAATAATTAAATAAATAAACAATCCATTTTGAAGGTATAATTCCTAACCGAACTTACGAGCCCAAAAAGACAAAATAAAGCATCGGTCTCTGTCTATCAAGTGGTACGAGAAGCATAATTTTTGTCTTTACTTCTATCACGCGGTACACCAGCCGCCATTGTAAACCCGACGCTTCACGATTAGTACGCCCAATTTTCTGTGTCAAACCAACCTAGATCGTATAGCAGGTGCTACGATCGAGGCTTCTTTGTCCTTCTGAAGAGTTTCCTTCTCTCTGCGCAGTTCTTGGTTTCGAAGCAGACGATGGCCTTGCGCCGGCAGTCCACGACGCACGCGCAGCCGGTGGCGCAGTCGGGGGGCGGCTCGGGACACGCGCGGGGGGGAGAGGCCCCCGGACACGGGAACGAGCAGCTTACGGAACCACATTTTGCTCTTGGTGCTGCAACAATTATATAACAAAAATAAAATGCAGCTCAATAGTTACATACTTTCTATAAGTGACAGTGACAACGTTTTAAGGAAATCATGATAGTAGGTATTATCCCAAGCACCATGTTTCGATGTAGAGGAGAGGGGGGCATGACGGGGTAATAGTTATCGTTTCAAGTCCAATAAAACTAAAAAAGCTGTTATTTTTAAGGTTCCTGTAGGGGTAGGTGTAGGTCGACAGTTTCGACACGGGTTGTACCGGTCATGGTCGCAGATGACTCACTAGTCTAGATGACGGCTCAAAAATGCCACGAAAATTCCAGTCTCTAGTTACGAGTATAATAAATGTGAGCACTGTTGTTACCAATAGGATTCATATTCAATATCAATAGAACTTTATATAACGATGTGAGGAAATTTACTTACCCAAGACTTGTGCTAACTATTAGGTTTGATTTGTTCCTATTTTCCTTGAGCATTTGAACATTTAATTCAAGTGAAATGGGTAACGTTTATTACAACCCAAAAATACAGCTAAATAGCAAGGTAGATGAGAAGCCGCTGATGGCTGAAACAGTACCCGAAGTCATCGCCTAAAAGTATCAAATTAAGTTACAGTTGTCCCGTCGAGTCTCTCAAACTCATTACGGAGCTGAAACTAAATCATTTTCTCATCTTAGGTAGGTACTCATTTATTTTATTAGTGATTTTTACACGGTTTATATTAACGTGACCTGTTCGTATGTAGCTATGTATATAATATAAGTTGTCGTTGTTATGCTATATAGTAAGTATGTAAGTTGTCCGTCAAAATTTGCAATCCATTTTGCAGTCACTTGACGTACTAATTAATAATATTATGGTACCATCGAGCTGATCTGATTATAGAGACAGAAGGTGGCCTTGGTAATTCAGTATGTAACCGACGTAACCCCATTGAGTTTGGACTCGTTATAATAGCGGTGTCTTTTCAAGGGGTAAATAAAATACGAATGTATTATTATCTACACTAATATTATAAACAGTGATCGGTTTTTTGGATTCGACATGGGGTGAACGACCTCAATCATTATGTTAGTATGGATATGCCCCGGGAATCCGGGCTTTATGTTGTTAGAAAAGGCAAAAAAATACAATGTGTTTATTTTATTACACTTTAAAACATCTAAGTAGCTGATAGACGAGTACTTACTCTCCGTTCTTTTGTCTAAATCGAACAAATGAGCACAAGTGTTTACACTGACAGCTCTTTGCTGCCTCCAAATCGGCACATTTTGTACCGTTTGGATAAAAGTTCAGCGAGTAAGTACGCGTGTCTATCAGCTAATATATGGTTACTACGGGCCACTTTTAACGTGTTTTTAACAACATTTTTACTCGTACATCCGATGGTTACTTCACATTTTGAACAATAGATTTTTGCTTTGCTTAGTCGACTCATATCCCTTCAGCTGTGGCGAAAAAACATGGCCGCTTACCCACGTCTGTGGCACCCTCTGAGGGACGCTCCACCTCCAAGGTTTGTGGGGTGAAGTGATTTGGTAAAATTAAATTTTCTTTAGTTTTTTACATAATCACAGCCAGGATTTTAGACGAAACTCGATCTATATTAAATTATCTAACTGCAACGATATATCATCGTTACATTAAAGTCGTATTAAGGCTATCTAGCTGACCTCGTCACCAGGTCACCGAAGTTTACGACATATTTTGGTCATTTTTAATATAATAAATTGGATATTTGGGGTATTTAATGGGCTTAATTTGAAGAAATTAGTGTTATACTTATTCGAAAAACATAAAATGGGAGGCTCATGAGTATTTTTTTTACACTAGACCATTTGAAATATTCTACCAATATAATGCCTACACTCAGAAGTTGCTCGTGTGGGCTTCGATTTACATGTTTATATCTGAAGTGTTTTATACTGTATGTAATCAAATTCATGCCTAAACAATACATTTGGGCCATCAACTGGGTGTAACCGTAGCTTTTTTATTGTAGGTGCAGTAGGTTTTATGTGAGAGTAAAATGAAAAAAGTATGTCTACTTTGACACAAAATAACCTCTTCCAAACGACTGCAATTATCACAGCAACCATGGGCTTTAAACCAAACAAATTTGGTTGGAAGCATCTTGATTAAATATCCTTTCAATTAAAATTACAACATTAATACCAGTTAAACAAAAAACACGTAAAATATGAACATTAAAACAATGAAAATCAAGACCATTTCGAAAAAAAATGGTTTGCTTAGTATGGATATACCCTTACCCACACCATGAGTTTGTAGTAGCGGTACAACCTGATGAACATGAAGGAATAGTGGTGATTTCTGAGTGGTCTCTCGTCTGTGTAGAAATTAGTTCTTACTTACGATGGTTCTTCGTAGATTGTACAAGCACCTAAATAACACAGCACACAGCTCAGTTAACACTTATTGAAACTATGATAGCACATGAACCATCGTATTTGTGCTTACAATCGAAAGCGCCACTCACTCACTTGATTAGTCGGAAAAGTCCGAACGAGCACTAAAGAGACACCTGAATATTTATTAATATTAATATTGATAAGCACATTAGGCACATCCACAAACACTAAGTATTTATCTAATGTTAGTTCACCGACATAAAGCCAGACAATAGCAACAAATCGCGAGCACATCACAAGATCCAACTTTTATAGATACGAATTACGAACGTTGCAAGACAATCAATCCATGGCGTATCCATATTATGAAATCGCGCTGGTGCGCTGAGTAAGTGACGTCACGAGGTCTCATGTGAGCATCCCTCGGAGGAAAGTTCCTTGGCGGCTACCATCCCTCTGAGGGCTCTGTTATGACCGTTATCAATTTCGATCGATTTAACTACTTTCGGGCGATTGTTAGTTCATTTCCAACATTTTAAATAAATTTTCGATAAATAGCGGTAATATTAATAGCTGTTAGTAATTCTAAATTAGTAGAAAAGCGCTAAAAAACCTGTAAGCAAATTTTGACCATGAGTAGGTATGGTGTGTTAGCCACAAGTTTATTATCGTTAATCAACTAAAAACTATATTTTTTTAATAGAAAACGAAGGATTATTTACATTTCTCCAAGATATCTCCTTCTGGCAACGAAAATTCGCACTAAAACCATTAAAACTCACTCGCGAAACTCGATCGTGGTTAACGCGCCAGTGGCAGTTTTAGACTACCGATCAAATTCAAAATTTTCCTCCAATGGCCATTGAAATTGTCGCTTGTTAGCTGTCTCGCTTCATTGGCTATACGTTTCAATGGATTAAAACGAGATCAATACACGAATGGCGGTTTTATTTCTAAGAAAGTAAGCACAGCCAATGCGCCCCTCCGAGGGGGGCTCCACCAACCTGCAGGAAAAAATATGAAGCCCACAGAGGGATGACCACAGCTGAAGAATATATCAAGTCAACGTGGGGCTCGATCCAACATAGAATAGTTTCATTTCATTAGGTTTTCGCGGCATGTCAACTAGTATGTAACACTGCCTTACGGTCTAGTACTCCCCGAGAATATTCCAATCATACGCGATCAAAAGTTCAATTAGAGTAAGCCACAGTTGTCGTAAAAAAATAATCTCAGAAACAAGTCTATGAAATGAAAATTGAACCATTATAATTTATTGGATCGCCGTTGAGCTATAAGATCTATGTATTTGCACTTATACGATAACCTGTGACTTAATATTATAGTATAAATTATACAGCTAATACCTATTTATTTAAGCAATCCTTAGAAGCAAATAATTAGAACTGAAATCCAGAGAAAATAATGAAATGTCAATGTCAAGATTTTGACGTATTTTTTCCATCATGACAGATATATAAGCTAATACTTTGTGGAGGTTTTAATATATTTTGCTTAAAATAAAGTGTAGAGATTAGGAAAAGAATAGAAGTTTTTGTCTCAACTGGTTGCCATGTAAGAGTAAAAAATTCCTTAGAGATAATTTAATTTGTTTAATTTTTGTACGGTTTGTTCGGTATCGCGGGAAACTGTCGTATCTATATTAACTTTTCTACTTGATATCCCGCGAGGGAGAATCCAAATAACCGATCACTGATTATAAATCTACACTAATATTATAAAGAGGAAAGATTTGATTGTTTGTGTTTTTGTATTGAATAGGCTCCAAAACTACTGGCCGATTTGGAAAAATCTTTTACCATTAGAAGCCCACATTATCCCTGATGAACATAGGCTACTTTTTACCGCGGGAAAATGCTTTATTCCTACGGGAAAACGGGTAATCCGCGCGAAGCCGGGCCGGGCTGCTAGTAATTTATGAACGACTAGCTGCCCGGCCCGGCTTTCTAATCATCATCATCATCATCATCAATACATATAATAAAATCGTAACTGATCGCTGTCTGTACATGGCAAATATATTAAAAAAACTTTCATGGGGGGCCTTCATAAACGCAATAGAGCCCAAAAAAATGATTTTTGAACTTCCTGTCTGTTTGTCTGTGCGTTTGTGCACGCTAATCTCAGAAACGGCTGAACCGATTTGGATGCGGTTTTCAGTAGTATGTTATGCTAGACTTCCCTTAACATTTAGTGTTTATTTTATTCAAATCGGTTAATAGATAAAGTTATGTCAATTTAAGTCACGTAGCATAAGTATCGCATAAAGAGCTGCGGTAGCCCAGTGGTTCAGGCATGCGGCTGTCAAGCGGCGGTCGTGGGTTCGTATCCCGGGTCGTACCAATGAGTTTTTCGGAACTTATGTACGGAATATTTACCGTTAGCTTTTCGGTGAAGGAAAAACATCGTGAGGAAACCGGTCTAATCCCAACAAGGTCTAGTTTTCCCTCTGGGTTGGAAGGTCAGATGGCAGTCACTTTCGTAAAAACTAGTGCCTATGCCAAATCTTGGGATTGGGAGTCAAAGCGGTCCCCGAGCTCCTTTAGGGGCACAACCGGGATCAACGCTAGGAGGATGATGATGAGTATAAGTATCGCATAAACTGGTAGTAATACTCATAGTTACTAAATAATCAATCAATACATATAATAAAATATAATATTGAATAATAGGTAAAACAAATACTGAGCTGAATTGCTAAAACTTAGGTTAAATAAATTTCAAAATTCAAAACAAATAAACTTCGGTAGGCACATAGTTAGCGTACAAATTAAAAATACAACACAGGTTATCATTAACGTAAACATTTGACACAAAAGTCCTTCAGTAGAATCTAATTTGATTACAGTTTCAAGCAAGTTTCAAGTATCCTGAAATGGCTTATCAGTCGTTTTAGAATGATCCCGTGGTCATTAACAAAAAAAGAGGGTATTTTATTAATGTATTTAGAGAAACGGGTAGGTGAACAAAAGTCATATGAAATGCCAAATACGGAATCAGTCAGTCACTACTGGGGTTGAAAAAAAGAACATAATTGCTCCGGATCGCGGATTATCTCGGTAATAAAGTGGTACGGGCATACATTACAGGACACGGGGTAAGTTGAAGTTAATGTTTATATTTCGGATGCGATTGGTGATGAGCAAAACCATTGTCATTAACGGGTTGTTGTGTCCGCAGCCTGTGGAAACGCCCTTTTTGACGGCAGAATTCGGAAACTGTTGTCTCTCTGTAGATCGGAACTTAGACGAAAATAATATAATCCCTACATTGTGCGTTGCATAAAGATACGCAACAGCCAGTGTCGCTTCGGTACCGATAGCTACGAGGGGCGTTCAATAAGTTCTCGGTATCGGCATGATTGACGTGTCATGATAATAATTTCTGATTATTTTTCATACTGTATCACTATTCATGAATACACTACTAAAGTAAAAAATATATGATTAATTTGTTTTCTTTAATAAGTTTAAACAAAGACGATGGGGTAGCAAATATTCTGACCTGAGTAAAATTGAAGGATTCTTATTGAAGTGAAAACTTCTTTAGCGGCGAACGCTATTCGTAAGGGTTCTCTTATTTTTCGCAGAAAATTGTTTGGCCAATTATTAGTTCCCAACTAACGTTTCGCAGAATATTATTTTGCCAAATAATCACTTGCCAACTCGTCATAAGATTTCGTTTCGTTTCCCAACCTCACAGTTCCCAACTGTACGTTTGGTCTGATGATTATAAAGTAAACTTTCAAAATGCCAAAAATCGTTTAACAGAATGTTTTAGTTGGCTGAATAGTCATTTCGTTGTATAACGTTTCCCAAATGTTTCACGCAGTAGGGTTCGTACAGTTACTATACAGGGTGCAATCTTTTACGTGATACATAATAGCAAAATGTGAATCTATCCATGATTCTGAGCAACTTTTATTATGGGACCAACTTTGTGTTATGCCAAAAAAATCCAACTATTTCATTAACTCTGCTCATTTTAGACTGACAAGAATGTATGAACAGGTGTGTTTTTTTTGGCATAACACAAAGTTGGTCCCATAATAAAAGTTGCTCAGAATCATGGATAGATTCACATTTTGCTATTTTGTATCACGTAAAAGATTGCACCCTGTATAATATAATTTACAATGTGGGTAAGCGCAACTGCTGACTTCTTTTAATAACTTTGTGGGTGAGTAAGAATAAACTGACTTATTAGCGATAAATGTTTACGTTATTTTATTACTTGCGGGACGTTGCTTTTGGAATGTTTCCTTGTTATTATTTTAATACAAAATTATTTTTCATTACTTATTTTGAATATTCAATAAGGCGATTTTGGCACTCGCCGGCCGCTACCGCGGCACGCTCGCTTCGCTCGCTCGGCTTCGTGCGCTGTAAGATCGCGGTTAACCTAACACGCTCCTCCTCGCTTCGCTCGTCGTCGCACCTATCTGGACTCTGTCACAGTTATTATTTCTGTTGCTATACTTATCACGAAACTGTTCTTTGTTTCAGGCAAGTTCAACAGATGGGTTTCGCCAAAAGATACGCACTTCTTAATTTTATTTTCACCGAAAAAGTGGGTACTTTAATCCAATACTTAAAAAATTACTTATATTGCTAATTGAAATAATTCATCGTAAGTTTTAAGTTGGCTTATATGTTAAAACGTAACTATTGCACTGACGAAACGTTGTTCGTTCAATAGTTGTTTGGCCTAGTGAAATAGTTGGCAAGTGATAAGTTTTCCAAACATTTTTAGTCATTGTGATATTCTGCTTTATAAAAATTCGACCAAGTGTCAGGTTGTCATACAAAAAGTTGGTAATGGTTAGTTGTCAAAGTGAATAATTTTCGAAATGTTGGTTGGCAAGTGATGTTTGACCAAAGGAAATTCTGCGAAAAGGCAGAACACCATTCGTAAGAGTATAAAGCCGTTAAACACTTTTTGCAATAGCATATTCTGCAAATAAATTTGTAATAATACCAACGCGTCCTTTACCGTTTTGCTATTGAGAAAATTCGAATAGTTCGAATTTGGGCGTTATTCCTAAAGAGATAAAGCTTAGAAAAATATTTACCAACGGCAAAAACAAATTGTGTCAAAGCAGTTTATTAAAAAATCATGCCACCAAAGGCCAAATTTAACAATCCCTTCGCCGGAATTTATTGTTGATTTTGGATGGATAATCTTTGTTTTTACTATTTTCTCGTAGTCGAAGTAAAAAGTAGAGTGTATAACTCTGGTCTAAAAGCCATATTACCCCTCGAACAATTTTCCCTCACTTGGCTCGGGAAAATAACCATCTCGTGGTAATATGGCTTATTTTAGACCCTTGTCAAACAATCTACTATTTCAATACGCATGTGAAACCGCGCGGGCAGCTAGTATCTGATCAATTGAAACTTACGATTGAATAGCGCATCAAGCACTGGATCAACGAAAGAAGTGGTATTTGTCCGCACCGCAAACATCGGACATGGTAGTGTAAACCACAATAATAAGAAAGGTAAACATTTCGCCGTCACCATTTTGTTTATGCAGTAATTATTTACAAATACTACCTAACTGAAAATTATAAGCTCTTATAAAATTATATCATGATTGATGTCATGTAAAAACGTCAAAAAGCTTTTGAGTGTTTTGAGTAAGTACCACAGAGTATTTTGCTCTATACTTTATGTATATTGGAAAATAATACAAAAGGCTACAAGAAGTATGTATATGAATACGTTGAAAGAGAGAATACGAACTGAGTGGGCGCAACGATAGAAAAATATTATAAATACTAGCTTCTGCACGCCAGTCCTTCCGTGTGGAACTCGTTTATATACTTTATATCGTTAGGTCCATACAAACTTTCACCCACAATTTGACCCCCTTAGTGGATGATTTCCGGGATAAAAGTTATCCTATGTCCTTCCCAGCGATTTAAACTATCTCTATACCAAATTTCATTCAAATTGGTTCAGCGGCTTAAGCGTGAAGAGGTAACAGATAGACAGACAGACAGACAGACACACTTTCGCATTTATAATATTAGTGTGGATTAGTATGGATATGGATTATAGTGTGGATTAATCTATAGGTACTTAAAATAAAGCTGAAGAGGGTAGAAAGTCTGTACATGTAAGATATTCGAAAAAAAGTTGGCAGGGGATACTAAGAATCGATAACGAGGTTCTAGTATAAGTTTTACCGAAACAAAACTTTACGATCGCGTTTGCGTTTTACCCTCAATTTGTATGGGATTTGACAGCTAAACGCAAACGCGGTCGTAACGTTTTGTTTCGGTAAAACTTATACTAGAGCCTCAGAACACGTTCCAACAGTTACTAGAATCTTTGTCTGTTTCTCTATTTATTTGTTTGTCTGTTTATGTGATCGCGTATCACGTGAAAATGGATCAACGGATTTTGTTGCAAATTTTACTAATCTGTGGAGAAAATCCTCGGTCAGATTATAGGTACTTCGTCTGTGTGGACCCGGGATAAGAACCTATATTTTAAACCAAGCTATAAACTATATTCGTGCAAAATTTCATCCAAATCGGTTGAGCCGTTTAAGCTTGATTGAGTAGCAAACATCCAAAGTAGGATAAAAATTATAAAGCTAAGGGTGCAAAGGGGTTAAAAATGGGGTTGTACTTTGTATGGGAACTCCTCGAATCTATGAGCTAAATACTTGAAATTTGGGTCACATATACTTACTAGAAAGCAAAACTGTTCAAAACCATTCAAACGTTTAGCAAAATATAGATAAAACGTGAAAAAACACGGAATGAAAAATAGTGCTAGGCGGCTAAAGACTATAATATTAACGAAAACTGTTTGATACTGTTAAAGGTTGCATACCACTATTTGGAAAAGTAATAAACTCTTTTGATACATGAAAAATAAACTGTCAAGTGTGTCGTGTCTAAATAAGTGACAAAGAAAATAAAATAAATTTTGACGAGAGTCACGTCTATTTGATTTTATAATGGTTTTGTGCAGGACGGCGAATGATGTTAATGTTAAGATTACCTAGTTAAGTTCCTGTTTAGACTATTTAGTTGTTATATCGTAGAATTGACATAGATTTAAACACGTGGCAGAAATCCCACGCCCTAGCATTAGTTCAGATAATGTTTCGGTTCTACGAACTGCGTAATCGCTCCTTTACTACAGGCCCGCCTATTGTTCACTTCTGCCTATTCATGTTTTTAACTGTTTGTATTGATTGGGGTGTACAATAAAAGTATTTGTTGTATAGTGTTAACTGAGATGCACCGACGGGCCGACAAGGTAATAAACATTAATGTCCTTACTGAGGAAAATTACCACGCACCCCGAACCCATAATGATTGTGTTTATTTAAGGATTACCAAATAAAGACTAGCGGGGTATGGCAGGCCCGAGGAGAGGGCGGGGAGTTAGGCAGTATAAAATAGCGAGACTCACGCCGCACAGCGCATTCCAGTTCACGCATTCTAGTTCTAACAGTACAGCTCAAACAGTACAGTCAAGCAGTGCAAGTTGTTACGCTGTCCAACGCAGTACGCGCACGATTAATATACAGTCCACAGATTTGCGTATTCGTATCCGACGCAGCCTACGTTTATAACAACAAGACTCCCCCAATCGCCTCAGGCCCGCCAGCCCACTGCAATAGAAACATCACGGGCATTTTTCTCTCCTAGTATAACCAGTCATAGGTGCACTCCCGCACATGCTGGTCCTTCGAGCCGGATAAAATAACTGCAAGAGAAAAGATGCCCACCACAAGATCTGCAGCTGTGAAACGCACGCTGGCTCAACTTTCATTGGGGAACATGGAGCAACTATTGTCGGATGAAGCCGCCACGACCACGACGAGAACGGCAACTACGAGTCAAGACAGCTCGAGGCCGTCGCAGGAAACCCCACAGTCAAGCCTAAATCCTGCGGCGCCGTCGCCTCACGAAGCCCCGCAGTCAAGACCACAACCCATAGCGCCGTCGCCGCAGGAACTCCCACAGTCAAACCTACCCCCTGCGGCAACACCGCGACAAGAAACCCCACAGTCAAGCCCACATCTTGTCGCACCGCCGCCGTCAAAGTCAATCAGAACTACGTTCAGCCGCCGCGAGCGCCGCCTCGCGAAGGCACGAGAAGAAGCACTCAAAATCAAGTTAGAACTAGCACAGGCGCGTATAGCCGCCATAGAAGCTGAAGACACCGATGACGAAGACAACGAGACAGTGATGTCAACGTTTCAGCCGGAGCAACGCGTCGATGAATGGCTCGAATCTAACAGGAAGCACGTACTCGCCATCACCAACGCACCACATAACGAAGAGGAGCCTGAGCCTGCAAACCCACAGCACATTCCGCCGGCTCAAGCAAAGCACATCGCCGAAGACGTAGGACCCAACGCCACTGCCGCGCGTGCTGCGGTCCTTGTCCCTCCCCCCGGTACCGCCGCTGCCGTGCGCACCGGGGATCGTGCCCCCCTCTCCGCCGCCGCTCCCGTCTTCACCCCCGCGCCGCCACCGCAACGTAATTATGAAGGTACGAATCATCTGTCGCCACCGAAAGCGTATCCACAAGCAGATATGCGTGAAGATAACGCTGTAGTCATGAAGAATCAACAGAATATCAATTTAAGCGAGCTTGCTTCGGCTATCGCGATTGCCGCACGCGCCGGTCACAGAGAATCACCGCGATACCACGCCGAGCTACCACAGTTCAGCGGCTCGCACCACGAGTGGCTGTCTTTCAAAGCCGCCTATACTGAAACAGCCTCCACTTACAGCGAAGTGGAAAACATAGCTAGATTAAGAAGATGTCTCAAAGGAAGAGCCAAAGAAGCCGTCGAGAATCTCCTCATATACAACGCCCGTGCTGACGAAATTATGAGAAGCCTAGAAGCACGCTTCGGCCGCCCCGACGCCATCGCACTCGCCGAGTTGGAACGACTGCGCGCTCTACCACGCCTAAGCGACGGCCCGCGCGACCTGGAGAACGAGTCAACGCTTAGCTGATCACTTCTGGAGCCGATGGATCCGGGAGTACCTGCCGTCACTCCAGTACCGGCGGGAGCCTTACGGGCACGGGAACCCAATACAAATGGGCGACATCGTCCTGGTCGTCGACGGCACGCTGCCACGCAACACATGGCCACGAGGTCGGGTCATAGCCACTTACCCGGGCCCGGACGGCGTGACGAGGGCGGTCGACGTGGAAACCAGAGGTGGAGTGCTGCGGAGACCCACCAAGAAGCTGGTGATCCTGCCAACGGAGCCTACAGACCTGCACGCGCAATAAAATGCAACGCTCACCCGAGCGATGCACGGCGGGAGAGATGTGCAGGACGGCGAATGATGTTAATGTTAAGATTACCTAGTTAAGTTCCTGTTTAGACTATTTAGTTGTTATATCGTAGAATTGACATAGATTTAAACACGTGGCAGAAATCCCACGCCCTAGCATTAGTTCAGATAATGTTTCGGTTCTACGAACTGCGTAATCGCTCCTTTACTACAGGCCCGCCTATTGTTCACTTCTGCCTATTCATGTTTTTAACTGTTTGTATTGATTGGGGTGTACAATAAAAGTATTTGTTGTATAGTGTTAACTGAGATGCACCGACGGGCCGACAAGGTAATAAACATTAATGTCCTTACTGAGGAAAATTACCACGCACCCCGAACCCATAATGATTGTGTTTATTTAAGGATTACCAAATAAAGACTAGCGGGGTATGGCAGGCCCGAGGAGAGGGCGGGGAGTTAGGCAGTATAAAATAGCGAGACTCACGCCGCACAGCGCATTCCAGTTCACGCATTCTAGTTCTAACAGTACAGCTCAAACAGTACAGTCAAGCAGTGCAAGTTGTTACGCTGTCCAACGCAGTACGCGCACGATTAATATACAGTCCACAGATTTGCGTATTCGTATCCGACGCAGCCTACGTTTATAACAACAAGACTCCCCCAATCGCCTCAGGCCCGCCAGCCCACTGCAATAGAAACATCACGGGCATTTTTCTCTCCTAGTATAACCAGTCATAGGTGCACTCCCGCACAGGTTTAATTCGTTATTCGTAGTTAATTTATACACTTACTGACTCTGGCAAAGGCCCTCGAGGCTGCCATTTCTCTTTTATAATAATAATAATAAATAAAGTGTAAATAAAATTAAATAATATCGCGTGTGATAATAAACAAATAGTATGATAAAATAATCTATTGTGGATTGTGGTGCTTCCGATTCTACTGCTGCTGCTTGGTAAGCTATTACTTTATTAGATACCTCTGATAGTAACTGCTAGACATTAAAGACCTAATTAATTATACTTAGGGCCTCTTTCACAATCTCCAGTTAAAACAAATCTGTCAGATAAATGTTGGCTGTCACTTTTCTTTTATATGACGGGAAAAAAGGAGAGCAATAATTTTATTCTGCCTTCCTATATATGATATGAAATCAGAGATCATCTAAAGTGGTTTGATAGGTTGAGTTGAATACTTGTCTCAAATCATCATAGTTCACCAACGTCAATGTGGGTATAAAGTTTGGACAAAACGGCATTCCGCGGAGAACTGAGTTGGTACAATCAAGGTCACTAACATGTATATACCCAAAGTTGCAAAAATACTATTTCTGTAAGTTTGTGGTGTTATTTATGTAGAAAACTCCGTGACTTTATGAAATATTATTGAGCATAAGGAGCGCTCCCTAAAGGGATATTTTGGGCCTTTCATTCCTACGAAAACCTTAGCCTTCGCTTCGCTTCTTCTTCGCTTGCCTCCCCGTTTACCTTCGGAATTTTGGCCCTCAAGATTCGCTTGCAAGACACCGGAAGATAATGAGTGTCCTTAGGGGTCAACGAATAGGCCGTGCTTGCCTCGCCGCTCACCTTCAGGACTTTGGCCTCAGATCTCGCTTGCAAGACACCTGAGTCCGTCGGGCTCGCCTTTAAGGGATACTTTGGGCATCTATATAATAGGTCGAAATCAAAACTTTATTTTCATATTTGTCAGTAGTTTGGTTAAACATAAGAATATCATATAAACCATAATTTATACGCGTACGAAGTCGCGGGCAGAAGCCAGTAAGGTATAGGCCGGATAAGGTTTATCGCAGTGATCGACATGGAAGTGTTTATAATGCTTTTATTTTCCACAGCGAAGTAAGAAATAAGCCGTTATATGTTATGTATTAATTAGCAAGTTATGACTCCTGTTGTTTAAGAGTATATATGCCTCCATACTCAGAAAAATATACGAAGAAGATTAGATATATTTTTGTTAGTTTAATATGACCAAATATTTTTTTACCACTTTAAGTGCCTACATTTTGTGTTATGTCTTGTTTGACGATAGTTTTATGAAATCCAGTGTAACATGTGTATGGTGTAAGTATATTTAGGAAAACGCTTATTTATATATGTTGCAGGGAAATGGCCAAAACAGAGATTTGAATAAATCTCTAAGGGATATGATCAAACCACGCAGGATGTTAAAATAACGAATCCATTTTATCATTTGCCTAGAAAAAATCAGTCATTTGATCGAAATCTCTGAATCTGTTTTTTCTAGGCAAATGATAAAATGGATTCGTTATTTTAACATCCTGCGTGGTATGATCATATCCCTTAGAGATTTCTTCAAATCTCTGTTTTGGCCATTTCCCTGCGACATATACACGGCACGTACATGTATTGAATAAATGATAACCCATTTATAATTCCTCGCAAAATGTTTACACCTTTATTTGGCTCATTTCGTTTTCCGTAACAAATTTACTTCTAAAACGGGTCTAACTAAGAACATAGGTAAAACTTTATTCTGTTTTTGAATGTGACAAAAGTACATACAAAACATTTCCACAACGCAGGTTTCGTCAATACAACCAAACAGCATCTGCAACATGCTTCGTCAATTATCTACAAATTATAAATCCACCGCAGGTTTCGTCACCTATATTTAACATTACCATTAGTTCCTTACTAGTTCACATCCCACTCCGATACTCACCCAGACCAAACGTGCCAAAAATACCGGCAGCATTACCACGCTGAATGGCCAGTGATATTCGTTGGACCAGGTAAGAACCAGAGCGAGGGTCGCAGCCCCTTTCTCTTAAGCGCCGCCCTATGTCTTTGATGAACTTCTTGGCCTCGGTACACCACGGCCCAGCTGTCTCGACAGCAACCGGGACAAAATCATACACCAGTTCAAGATTTGCGTATTTATCGTGCTTGTATTTAGACGCATTTTCAGCCGCTCCACCCGCCTTTCTAACCGTGTGGGCGAGGTGAGTAGGAGCGAAAGTACTCACACACGTAGCATCCCAAAGCAAACTACGACCCTTTGCCCATGGAACCAGTGTAAGACCGTCCGGCCTCTTACCGTCCGTACGGCTCAGGCCATGGGGTTCCATAACACATGGCACGTTCGCCGAGACTAAAGCGCGCCTTATCAACTCATTGATAGCGCAGTGCCTGGGTATCCTGCCGGCACATCGCACGCAACTTAGGCCGTGGTGTCCATCTGTCTCGACCATCACCCCACATCGACACCGGTGTGGCTCGCAAACCTTACTTCCGAGTCTTAGGGCCACCGCCACCCGCAACGTGTCGTTGTCCAATAAAGTCCCCAATTGTGGCGACGGCAAAGCATGCAACCATGCACCGGACTCAGGTTCCGCGGCAGCTTTCAGCCGGGCCACGTCACTTCCAACAGCGTCATGCAGCAGACTACTGTGTATATCTCGACACAAAATATCGTCCCACAACCTTTGTGACGAGGGATTATCCGGCCATACAACTTCAGCAAAACGAGATGACCATTCGGACCGAGCTTCCTGTAAATACGTGATACAGATATTGCCACCATCAAAAGAAAGGATTCTAGTGACAAGATCTGACGCCGCATGAGATGATGCAAGGAAAGCTACTATACCGACGTCATGCATGCAACGGACCCCTAATCCCCCATAACGAACAGGAAGAGCCGCCTGGCGCCACTGTGTCTCGTTGAAACTGACGTTTAAAACAGTTTCAAGGCCACGCTCAAGCACACGATCAAAGTTCTCTACATCCTGTCCAAACATCCAAATAGGTGACGTCCTTAGGATATATGTAACGCGCGGCATTGCAAAGCAGTTGCGTAATAAAATTAGTGACACGTGCGCTGACAATTGTTCCAAATTCAAAAAAGCAGACTCCATTGCCTGAGTTTTAGCCTGAATCGCCGAACTCACCCCCTCCGTAAAGATGGGCGCTCCCAGAAGAGAAAACGAAGACTTGTCTAGCAGCCTAACACCTGGCAATACTGACTCAAAATTGGGCACAGAATCAAACGCCAAAGAACCACACGGATACAGCTCACACTTTGAGGAATTCACTTCCATCCCAATCGATCTCAAAGCCGGTAGCAGCCTGCTTATATCATCGAGAACAGCATCAGAGCTTCCCCCAATAGTGCCATCATCCAAATACCATACATTCAATGGTGACTGCAACGATGCTATACAATTCTGCATCGCAAGACAAAACACCAGAGGGCCCAAGGGATCCCCCTGCTGAGCACCCACCTGCGAAGAGATCGTGCTGTCACCAAAGAACAGGTTACTAGGAGTTGAATAGCACTGGAAAAGAAAGGGATATAGTGCAGGAGTACGGGTTTTCACCTGTTCTAAAAGTACGTCCCTTTCCACAGAATTGAAGGCGTTCCTGATATCCAGTTTCAATATAACAGTATCACTGCCTTCACGAGACATAGCAAAATGCCTTGTTGCATGGATTGCCGCTTCACAACCCAATGGGGTTCCAAAACCTATCTGACGCGGCTGAAAATATGCGGCCATCTCCTCCCTTACTGAACGGCAACCCAATTTAGCAACGAGCCGCCGCAAGGTTGTACCAATTGCAATGGGCCTTATGCCTCCATCTTTCTTCTCTAATGCACATAAAGTCGCACCATACAAATAGGGACATACTTGAGGGTTAAGCATGCCCCGTAAAAGAAAATTACACAGCTTAGTGAGAGACTCGAGAAGTTTGTATCCATTATCTCCCGCACTTGGTGAAGTGAGTTCCTTTACATGCTGTGGACGAAGGCCATCCAAGCCAGCAGCAGACCCATTGTAAAAAGATCCTATCGCGGTAATCACGTCAGAAACCGTCACCGTAAGGAAAGGACTCGACAAGTCAGGTTCTGGTGGGAAAACCAACGGTCTAGACGGCCCAGGGTGCTTAGATCTCAAAGCATCTAACGTACCGGCACCAGACGGAGCAAGAGCAGAATCGGACAACAGTAGGCGAACTGCGCCTCTCAAGTCTCCATCATGGACTTTGCTCTCTATAGCACGGTATAATGAACGAGGTTTGTGCTCATATTCATCAGGGAAATATAAATTCAAACTTTCAATATTATCCTTAACTTTTGATGTTAAAGATTTGCCCGCGCCACCCTCAGGGACTCTTAACGCCGTAAAAGAAAACGAGAGAAGAGCGAACCAATCATCAACCTCATTAGTTCGTAAACACGCATCGACCAGGTTAGTCAACTTGCCTGCAGCCAGGCACCTCGCACCCTTTGGAATGTGCTTCAGCACACGCATATTATTTTTCAAAGCCGGCAGGCTATGAAGACCTGCATCACTTGTGGATGAACCTGGACCTGGTGATGCGGAACTGGAACCTGAGGGCACGGCATTCCCCTTGTGAACTCGACTGATATGCACATTAAGACCCCTTGGGGCTACGTACAATTTTGATAAGCCAGGACAATGCGGACACGGTACTTTTGCGGGGCTGCTCATTTTACCATTAATTAAAACTGGGCCAGAGGAACAATTAAACAATAACAAAAGAACCCTTCTTCATTCAATGTAAATGCACAATGTCAAAAAAAAAAAAATATATATACATAAACAAGGTAACAACGTCCAGTCGTCCACATGTAGAAATTAAGCTATAACGTACAAATCAAACAATACAGTAAATCGTGCTTAAAAATAATATGTCCGTATTAAAAATTAAACCTTTTCTACACAATCGATACAAAATGTCATAAAGTAAAAAACCCCTGGACTACAAAATGTCGCAGCATATTATGCCAATGTCTACAAAATAAAATTAATTAAAACTCAGTCAAATGGAAATCGATTTCATAAATAAAAGTTACTTAAAAAAAACCCTGCATGTCATTAATCAAGTAATTGTTGTGTACTAAAATAACTCAATAAAAAAAAATATATAAAAAAAAAAAATTATATATCAATTAAAAAAAACGGTTGTATATTACAAAACATAAGATTCGAACCCACAACGTCTAAAGTCTGAAGTAAACACTCCGGCGCGCGGAACCACTGCGCCACGACGACGATAGCCTAATTGCTCGAAACAAGGCCGCATAAGCAACGACTCGCAATAATGTTATTATTTTTTTGCCAGCCTTATCACTTTGACTTTCACCATACATCACACAATCCTCCCGCCATCGCCATCACTATTTTTATATCACCAAATGCACTCAGTACTCACAGACAGGAGACTTCAATCACCTCCAATGCACAACACAAATAAAAACACCGTTAGCCCATCGTTCGTAGCGTTATCGCTCGCTCAACGACCGCCTGGGCTACATCTTCACTTATATTCGCGTAACGGGCGGTTGTGACGATAGAATAACATTTGCAGGTGATAATTGCGACGTTTTGAACACAGATGTATACAATTTGAAGCGATTAACTGGTAACTTCCACTTTTTATATTAATATTTTACGGAGATTCAACTTTGTTGATGTTTCCTCTCAAGGTGGGTAGTCCAAAAAAAAAGAACATAGGTTTAAGTTATCAAATTAAATGTTGCCTCTTTTTTTTAACTCTCGAAAGTTTTTTAAGCTTCCGGACTTATTGTCCAAAGAAAGTCCAAAGATAATAAGAGCTTACCCTTGTAACTCACTGACAAAATAAATCAGAAGTAACTTTAGGGAGGTGAATCTATTTTCGGTTATGATTAGGTATACCGGATACGCATGGAGGAGGACGCATGAAATAACCCAAGCAGTAGATCTGTGGGGAACCGCGGCCGATCGAGACAAAGCATTCAAAATGCAGAAACGCGCCATAAGGATAGTAACACGCAAATCTTATGATCACCCCGCGAAAGACATGTTTAGGGAGTCTAAAATACTTACGCTGCCCGCTGTTTACATCTTGACTGCTTGTAATTACGTAAGAGCAAACCTTCACAGCTTCGACAAGACCCACGCCCACAGTAGGAGCACTCGTAGGCGAAATCTTTTGATAACTCCCAGATGCAGACTCGCTAAATCTAGGAAGTCACTTGGTGTCATTGGGGCCAAGTTATACAATTCGCTCCCACAAGACATATCTGAATTGGATAACGATAGATTATTTAAAAATAAACTGAAAACGCTTTTAATTGACCGGGCATATTATAGCATCGATGAGTTTGTCGGATAGCGTTGACTGACAAAAGACAAAATGAAAAATATGACTACTAGAATAAGTATGTAGTATGTACCATGAAAAATATCGCATGATTATTTTTTTTTGACATTAACATTATTTTAGAAAAAAATGTAAATCATTATTATTTAAGTTGACATGTAAAATACAATATTTTATCAAG
The DNA here is from genome assembly GCA_947578815.1 of Epinotia ramella. Taxonomy (NCBI): domain Eukaryota; kingdom Metazoa; phylum Arthropoda; class Insecta; order Lepidoptera; family Tortricidae; genus Epinotia; species Epinotia ramella. Next base: position 20,784,839 of record OX388202.1, read on the forward strand.
AAATAAATGAAATGAAATAAAATGAATAATTTTGAATCAATCGTGAGTAACTGCGTGAGTAATCGTGTGTAAGTATAATGCCTGAATGGACATATCATCGTGTTTTATAATGTGAATTCTATTCAATTAAGATTAATTACGAAACTCAAAACTTACATTTTAGGACTAAATACGTCGGCACGTTTTACATCTATAGTATACATTTAACTTTCAAGCTGTAACGCTTCCAACGTCGACCCTCCAACTTCTACCTACAACTACTAAAAGAACTACCTAAAAACTAAGAAGCTTCTCGCCGACGCTCGAGAACGCGGGATAAATTGTAATAAGCTCTATTGTGATGTAAAACCCTATTCCTTCGTTAAGCTCTAACGCGACTACTGTAATTTGCATTCTATTGACTTATTTATTAAACCTACTTTTAATGCGTGCTTTTATTACGTGATCGAATAGTGGTAGGACCCCTAAGTGTTGTGTACCGTAATAATCCAGGTCCTTTTATGAAAGCTAGGCAGGTTTTGGACTCTTCATTGACATAATTAAAGCTAGCCTATCAGTACATAAATTGACCTATCTATACCCTAGTTTCAACTACTAATCTCCTAGTTCTAATTATAATAAAGTCCTAAGTGTGGAAGTATAAGTTCATTCGCTGAAGAATTATTATAAAATAATTATGTTTGTCGTTCCCTATTGGTAATTACATTATGGTTGATAATTATATGTCACTCATTTCATTATTATTAAAAATACTTTTATTTTTTGGTAGAAAATCCCTTACCACCTATTTATCCGTCCGGTTGAACGAGGGAGCAGCCTTAAGAATTCATAGCAAGCAGATTATTTTATTTATGAGCTAGATGTCTATCCTAAGTACTTGTATTTTAAACCAAAGTTCTAAACGACGGTTTGTGTGGTAATTCTTTTACTCACACATAGCTACTCACACGTTTGGATAGGGACTGGACGGCCTAACAATTTACCTACCTAGTTACCTAAAAGTTTAAGACCCAGAGAACGAATCTACCAGCGTTTCCAACCTAGCGGTCTGTCTAGAGAGAAACACCGAAACTATCTCAACAGACATCTTTTAACGTTAATAAATATTGTATTTACAACTTATATGGCCATTATATACCTAAGACCATTCTATACCGATGTCATTGGGGTAATGTCAATGTAAACCGTACCTTACATGTGAAATATTCTACCTAAATCGTACTTTGAATGAAGAATGTCCACTCAAGACAGTAATTTGCCTTAAATGGAGAATAGCTACTCCTGATAGTATAATGCCTAGAATAAAGGGTATCCATTCATGATAATAAGATACTTTAGGTGGATTTGATGAACTGCTCCGCCTGTCATCAATCCCAGACTTATTCCATCTTTCTGGAACAATACTGATATCTCAATGTCATGAATAGAATCGTTACCTTCCTATTGAATTTAGCCCTACATCTACCCCAGTTCCTATTCTGCTTACCTCTAGAACCATACCTTAGTTCAGAGGCAAGAATGTATCCCTTAGTAAACTGTAAGTAGTTCAGTCGGCAATACTGAGGTATCAGAACTAGCGCCCCCCCCCCTCGCGACCGAAAGTCTTAAGGGCATACGAGGAGTAGGGCGAGCTATCTGGAAATAGTCTAGTATATTTACATATACACTCGCGGTCAAAGAAACCGGGTCAGTACGAAAATTTGTAATATCTCCTAAAATAATAAAGCTAGGGACATGAATTAAACTGCATATTGTAGATAATTTTATACTGAATTAAATAACATCAAATGGTGGAATCGTAATTCTTTTGTTTAATAAAATTACATAGGAAACAAAAAATCAACCAATTTTACGTACAAAAATAAGCAGTAGGTACTTCACATACAACACAAAAAATAAAAATTAATACTTCGTATTGCCTCCTCGGGCTCTTCTTACAGCTTCTATACGATTCGGCATGCTGTTTATTAAGTTCTTTATGCGTTCTTGCGGGATATTGTCCCATTCTTCCACTAACGCCTGTTTCAGGTCTCTAAGTGTAGCTGGGGCGGGGTTTCGAGCTCTTACACGCCTCCCAAGCTCGTCCCATACATGCTCAATCGGATTTAAGTCCGGACTCCTCGAGGGCCAGTTCATACAGTTGATACCAACCTCCAAAAAATAATCTCTGACAATTTGAGCTGTGTGTGGCCTGGCGTTGTCATGCATAAACATAGAATTTCCACCCATATTAATTAAGTATGGGCCGACATGCTCATTAAGAATCTCTTCTACATATCTTGCACTCGTTAATGATCCATTTTCTATTAAAACTAACTCCGAGCGACTCTCTGAAGAGATTCCAGCCCAAACCATGACTGACCCACCGCCGAACGCCACTTTTTCCTCAAAACATGCTGGAATAAAACGTTCACCAGGCCGTCTGTAAACTCTTTGCCGCCCGTCATTTGCATAGAGCATAAATCTGGATTCATCGGAAAACAAAATTCTTGCCCAATCTTCGTCACCCCAGTATCTGTGATCGCGGGCATAAAGTCGTCTTGCTGTTCGATGTATTCTTTCAAGTTTTGGGCCATTGGCCGGCCTATGTGGGGTCAAATTTGCTTCTTTGAGCCGCCGCCTGACAGTCCGCTCGCTGATGCCGTCCCTTCGGGTCTCTAAAAGCTGATTTTTCACTTCAACTGCTGTGAGGTGCCGATTTCGGAGCATGGTTGTAACAATAAATCGATCTTCTCTAGCTGTAGTACATCTTGTTTTGCCGGTACCTGGTCTTCTAAGGTTCTGCCCAGTTTGTAGGTAACGTTGGAGGACTCGCTGCACTGTAGAAAGTGACACACCTGTTCTTCTCGCTGTATACCTCTGACTTCTTCCTTCTTCTAACATGGTGATGATACGAGTACATTCATCTCGTGTTAGCGGCATGATAGACATTCAAGAATGACCACAAAATAAAACAATGACAGCCTTTTATCATAGTTCTTTGACAGATTGAAAATAATTGCTTAAAAACAAGCAAAAGTAAAACGAACGCAATTTCAAATAAGTACCCAATTGGTCTTTTTTTTTCAATTAAACCTTTTTCCAGTTACTACGTAGAACATTGAAGGTTGGATTTAGAAGGATATTAAATTCTCTATAAAACAGAGTTAGTTTCATGCAGATACGACCAACGATTTACAAAATATTGAGGTTTTCGTCACTGACCCGGTTTCTTTGACCGCGAGTGTATATAATGCTGAACGACCCCTCAGGCATCCGATCGATTTCAACGAGCGGAGTATCCTCCTGTGCTTATCACAAGAAATGACCAAGCCTCGTCTCCATCGTCAGACGTTCTGGGAGACGTGAGGGCCCCAATTAAGGGGTTTTGTCTCCTATGTTGGTAAAAAGGTAGACGCCAGACCACACCTCAAATCTGGTAACTACGGACACGGAGTCAACCCGTGTTGGCACCGGTAGGTGGCGTTGACTCCGCAGATATACTGATCTTGGCCGTGTTCTGGCTGATTTAGGCGATTAGAATGAACCCCAACTAAATTCCGGAAACAATCACTCAAACATAACCAACCCCTAGGAGTAGCCTAGGCTCATCAGCTATATTTGATTAACCATATAAATCCTCGGAAGTACTCCGTAACGATAAATATAGTCCTGACTGTATTCCAAAACCATTTGTCAAACATGTCCAAACCTAGGGGGTAGCCGCCAGCGAATTTAGACATGTTTGATTTAGCCATATAAACCTTATAGAATATCTCCGATAAGGTAGATATAACTTGGCCCTAACACCCACTTTAAATTCACAAATGACTATAAATTTGTAAAAAGTAAACGACTCATAATTACGAGGAGAGTTTCCCCATAACGACAAGCCATTTACCATAATAAAGATAACACACACCAATAATTTCACAGCCTACAGCCAGAGACACTGCCAGTCCGAACGAAGAGAAATGAATGATCCGAATAATCCTCATACTCCCCCGACATCTTCTCTTTATCCCCGCAGTTCCGAGACACCACCGATCACCGTGACGCGATTGCCAGGGTAGAAATATTACTTTGGTATCCATATTGTAAAGGATTGTTATAAGCCTAGTTTATATCGCACTATTATAAACCCTTGTACCCATTATCATGAAATAAACTTATACAATATTCTTAAATGAAATAAGTTTCCGATACTGACTATTTACACGTTTGAATGCTAGCTTAATTGATTCCTTCCTCCCTTTTAACTATTAAGTAAATTTCCCAACTTTGGGTAAGAAATAAAAATTTGTCCTTTCCTTCCCTGTATCAATAATTATATAGTTTGATGTTTTTCCTTATACAGATACACACCGACGAGTATGCTCATTCCGTTACAAAGCTCAGGGGAGACAACTTTTCCTTTCACCGTAGGCATATTTGTATCACCCATTTAATATTTGTATAAATATATTTTTGTGCCTACTAGGTAAGTAGGTATTGCAAACCTTAAAGAATTTCAAAGTTCGGTCAAAAATCTTATCCACAAATAAAAATAAAAAACAAACTTTGTTTTTTCACGTCTTAGAACAATATAAGAGGGTGGCTCAATTAAATTTCAAATTTTAGGGTTTTAAGGACCACCCTAAGGTATGTATGTATATGCAGAACTTATCAATATAACTAACTCACCAATATTACAGAAGTACGTGTGCTGCGACGAATGCAAAAGAGATAGACGATCTCGATCACGCTGAGGAGAGACGCTCCAAAGAACACGCCGACCACGCCGCCGATATCCACTGTAAGGGAAAACTTGCAATCTGAACAGGTAATCAATGTCACAGTAAATGTATTCATCATATCAGCCGAAAGACGTCCATAGGCCTCCTTGAAGAGTGCCAAAGTGATCGGTCCTGTGCCACCCGCATCCAGCGGACTCCTACAACCTTTATATTGGAAAACTTAGAAAGAGAGGTGGTGCGAGGAAAATCGAGAGAGCTCGCGCGCTGTCTTGTGATAGCCGTGCAGGTAAAGGTTGCGGGAGTCCGCTGGATGCCATGAATGCATGCTGGAGTCCATCTTGTGGGTGGTCTACCCACGCTGAGTCTTCCGGTTTCCTTATGCCTAATTATGACTATTAGCTAAAGCAATATCGCAACTAGATTCTCTTATTTATTTCGCTTTACCATCGGACCTGTAGCCTGCTGCCTGCGTACTCTTTGAACAGTACATCTGTATCTGTACTGTAATGTTACATCTGTAAATATGAGTACGTGTCGGAAGATATTTCTTGTCAATAAGACTCAAAATTGTAAGCATATTATAAGAGACGACCATACTAAGAAATTATATTTAACTACAATCTGGCATCACCAATGAAAACGAGTTCACCTTAGGTATACCGAATTTCCTTACAACCGGCTGGTGCTTCCTACTTACATTGCTTTTGAATGCATTTCTAATATTGTGAAACAAATAAGTGCATAAATATAAATGCGTATAACTAACACGTCGCAAAGACCTAAGTATGATAAAGACGTGAGTTTGCTACACTAGTTAAAAGTTATATCGACAGTTTGCTAGTGAACTATTGGGAAACAAACTTTACTAATGATGATAATACCTAAAGAACCAAAACGATTGTGCTCCGTACAGTCGAGATCATAAATGTCATGATGTGCCACATACATTTTATCTAAACGTAATTTTATCCGAATCATTTAAATTGATCGCTGTTATTAGTCAGTTCCTTATATCCTTCTTAACCCACTTCAAACCTGGAGGAGGAAAGTATTCTTCATAGCTCGTCCCATGGTTTGGGTCAGGATCTGATATGGGACCCTGAAGAAATCAAGGGCACTCTTTAAATTAGGCACACTTGAAGCGAGTTGGGTACTGATTTGAAGTCGGTTAAAACTTTGTTTTTAATCTAAATTATAATTGATCGTTATTAGATCAGTTCCATATATCCTTAATAGCACAAATCCTATTAAATGGTTGATGCTGCCAAAATTACCGTAAAATGGGTTGAGTAGGGTTCGCGGGGAGAGTTGGGTTATGAATGGGGAGAGAAGGGACGAAAGGGGGGTGAGATGGGATTTTAAGGCTACTGCTACAAAAATAATGTATTCCAATTTAAAATGGAGCTATAGAAAAATCACCCGTGTATGAAATCCCATCTCACCCCAATTACGAGGGACTACGGGGTGAGGTGAGATTTCCTGTTTATCGTCAAAGTTATGAAATGGAACTACCCAAAATAAAATAAAAACTAAAATACAAACGTCCGGAACACTTATTATATATGTCGGCGGCAGATCGTTAAATACGCCAGATCACGAAATGCCTAGGCATATCGTGAAACGGCGCCATTTCATGATATGCCTAAAAGTCGGCTAGGCTTATCACGATGTGCCTGATAAACAATACGGCAGATCGATTAGAGCAACGCATTCGTCGATATTCCTAGCTCTATACCGGGCACATCGTAAAATAGTTTCTTTCTTGGCCACTGGTGGCGCTGCACATGCGATGGCGGCCGTTTTTGTTGGGGGCTAATAATCAGGGCGGACAAAAATGGTTTGTCATAAGCGAACTCTGTCTTAGGTCGGTTAGGTTAGGGTTCACTTGTGTCCCTCAGACCAGAAATAGACACCCCGCGCAGCGGGGTGGCGTCGACTCGCTGGAGATTATCAGTCCGCACTTCTTATTTTTTTTAATTTACCTAATTCAATTTTGGACACCCTACTTACGTATAACGGTGAGTATTGAACGATATGCCGGCGTTTCATGATATGCCTAGGAATTTCATGATCAGCCTAAACGTCACTGGCTTGGCCAAATCATGAAATGCCGGCGTTTCATGATATGCCTAGGAATTTCATGATCTGCCTAAACGTCATTAGACAAATCTTTAAACGTTAAGTTTTGAACGATATGGCGGATGTCCTTTAGCCAAATCATGAAATGGCGCCGTTTCACGATATGCCTAGGAATTTCGTGATCTGGCGGATTTTACGATCGGCCGCCGACATATACACCATTCAGTTTGCATATATTATGTAAAAATAAAATGTTATCGAGGTTTGAATACCAGTTTTGCCCCTACATACCCCATTTCACGGTACCTAGACTCTGAATTGCCAAATGTTGGTTAACGGTATTAATTTATACGCTATGAAAACACCTAAGTACCTATGTAAAAGGGGTGTCATCATCCTCCTAGCGTTATTCCCGGTTGTGCCCTAAAAGAGCCCGGGGTCCGCTTTGACATTCTAATCCCAAGATTTGGCATAGGTACTATAGTTTTTACGAAAGCGACTGCCATCTTCCAACCCAGAGGGTAATCAAGACCTTATTGGGATTAGACCGGTTTCCTCACGATGTTTCCTTTCACCGAAAAGCTAACGGTAAATATTCCGTACCTACATAAGTTTTTTTTTAATACAACGACGGTGGCAAACAAGCGCACGGCCCGCCTGATGGTAAGCGGACGCCGCAGCCTATAGACGCATGCAACTCCAAAGGAGTAACATGGACGTGGCGACCCTTGATATGTTTGAGGATCCGCCGCGTTGACAGCTGAAGGAACAAATTCCCTCGCTCTCAACACAACGCATCCTCGGGAGCTCTGGCAACCTTGCTCACCTCCAGGAACACAACACTACTACAGAGCAAGTAATAGCCGAAAAACTCATTGGTACGAGCCAACGAGGGTGTGTCGCGGTTAAATTCAAAGTGTGGTGTAATTCCATTTACGTCTTTTGGTCGCACTACACTTGGGAATGCGTGTTCGCGTTGCGTCGTTGCCTCTCTTTCATTCGCCGTAGGAAGAAAAAAGATGAAGCACGAATATTTGGGCAAATACCGCCAAGTGTAGTGCCACTATTTTGATCATAGTTTCCAGGAGAAATTCGCTTTACAGTTCAATTAAACTTGCTTCAACAGAATTAGTTAACCAAACTCTCGGTATGCGTATGGATATAGTTGGCGATGCAGTATAAAATATTGCGCATGTTTGACATTAGTTGCTTCTAAGTAATATCGTTTAAGTAATTAAAGACTACGGAGTTTTGCTATTAGATTAGATTAGATTGAGAATGAATGTGTTAACCCGTTCACCGCCAAGAATCGCTACACGCTACCCTCGTAGCCGATCCCTTGGATTTCGTGATCAGTGAAAGTGTTAAGAGTCCTTACGCCCACATAAGAGAAGCGGGAGCGTATTTTGCAAAATGCTTCCTTTTTCATTCAAGATTACGACGTAACTATAAGTATTTATTCAAAAACTGATAACGTATTTAAATAATCATTTCTTAACCTCTTAATTATTTAAAAAAAAAACGCGCGGCGTCTGTGTAGCGTGATTTTGACGCCTTTTATAAAAATATACATTTACGGCATCGTAGGTCCTATAGTTATGATATTTTTTTTATAGGTTAACATAAAGTTATAATTTGCTGTTATATTATTTTTAGGGCAAAATAAAAGTACAACTTGCGGTAAAAAATATAATGTAATCCTGTTTTCACCTAAAAAATTAAGAAAACTCGGAAGGTGTTTTATCAACTTTTTAAAATGAATCTTTGATTTTCAATCGTGTCAGCCCCTCGTAAAAGATCTGGTGATGTGAATTGTAATCATTCATGTACCTAATGATTCTTGTTTACTGTAAAATTGAGAACCGAAACGACACTTCTCACTGCATGAAAAAGACTCCCAAGAAAACTCATTTATTTTAGGTTTAGAAACAGAAAATGAAAATTTGTACCCTGTTAGCCCCTATTTTAAGAGATAATTATTTAAGAACGTTATCAGTTTCTGAATAAATACTAATAGTTACGTCGTAATCTTGAATGAAAAAGCAAGCGTTTTGCAAAATACGCTCGTTTAGGCGTAAGGACCCTTAAGAGGCTGACAAGACCTAATTCGGTGAAATTGATGTTATTTAAGCAGTTTTTTAAATTTTTTAAACCTATATATCTAGCACATCAAATAAAATATATGTTAATATTCACCATATTTCAAAGACCGTGGACGAGCTCGATACATAATTGGACGAAATCGGCTCGATGGAAAATAATTGCAAAGATTGGTCTTAAAATCACATTAAACGGTTCTATGTCTTTATTTTTTTGACGTATGGGTCTGCAATTCAAAACATGAAGTCAACATATTCATACCTAAACCGCGAACGAGTCATATTTCACAAATAAATAAATAAAAAGGGTGGCCTTTTTTTTATTTCAATATTTATGTACTTATTGTCATCAAAAACCGGGCCGCCCAGTAACACTCGCTCTCGTTTACTCCGATACAAATAGACAGTGTGCGCGCTATCCAAAATCCTCAAGGGCATTTTGGTGTTGACAGCGTCTTAAGAACTAAAAGCCTCATTCTTCATATAATTTCACTTACAAGGTTCGTAAGAGTAATCGTTTTTATTTTATTTGTTGCAACCAATGCGTTTATGTTATCGTCTACGTCCATTTGGTGTCATGGTGTGATTCATGTCCGCCCAGTTATCACTTACAATCTGGCTAGTAGGGGAGGAGTACTTTTTGTTCGACCATAACGTAAAGCCAGCGGTACACATTGGGCCAACGTTGGCGCGTGAGCTGAATGCAGCTATGCGTTAGAGGAAGAGGGCTTTATTTCGTTGTCATTCATGAACTATATCAAGATAGAAGGAAAGTGCGCGCCGATAAGTATGGGAACCGAGCGTGTAACATTTTGCGTAGATAATTTGACGTCACAAGCGTAATTTAGTGACGAGAAACATAATCCGCGCGAAATCGATTCGTCAACATCGACTAGCACGCGGCAGTTGTAATAATTTTGTATCGATTCAAAATATCGATAAGAACCGACGGAGAAATGAAAAATAGTCTTAAAAAAAGTCTTATTTTTTTCACATCTTCTTTACCCCCGTGGGGGTGGATTTTTCCAAAACGCTTTAAGGGTTTTTATTTTGTATTAAAATAAGTAATCTTTCTACAAAGTTTCAAGCTTCTAGCTCAAAAAATGAAATTTCTCCCATAATAACTTTGCACCCCTGTTTAACCCCCTTAGGGGTGGTATTTCCTAAAACACTGAAAATTCTTATTTTTGTATTTTAATATGTAATATTTCTGCAAAGTTTCAAGTCTCTAGCTCAAAAAATAAAGTTTCCCCCATACAAACTTTGCACCCTTATTTAACCCCCTCAGTGGATGAATTTTTATAACAACGCTAAATCATTTGTTTTGTTGTTTAGTAAGAAACCTCCATACAAAGATTCGAGTCTTTAACTTTCCAAATGAACGATTTCCATACAACAATTCGACCCCTATTTCACCCCCTGAAGGGTTGAGTTTCGAAAAATCCGTCTTTAGTACACGTCCACGTATATCTTTAGCGGTTTAGGCCGTGCGCTGTCTGTCAATCGGTCAGGAACGAAAGAGTAGATAATAATACATATAAGAGCCTTATCACACTTGCGATTTCCAAGCGTATTTTGTATGAAGGCGATCACGCAGCGTGTTCGCCGCGACTGATAATTGTATAGTAAACACGCTCGCAAATCGCAAGTGTGATAAGGCTCTAAAAACGTAATTTTCATTTCTCTGCTTTTATAATCGATTTAACCGAGTAAGAAAATCACAGTGTACAGCACACTGGTACAGCACTAGTGACAGAAAAATGAATAAATCGACCATGAAGCGACTCGACAATTTGAATAGCCTATTTATACATCGCTGGTTTTGAACGCACGTCAAGTGTGTCTCGTCAAACTAAAGCCGCAATGGAAAACTAGAGTTGGACATAATCTATTTTGATGAAAATAATACAGAGCAATAAATAAATTGTTTTTTTATTTAATAACAGGTATTTTAGGACAAATAGTACTTACCTATGATAGGAAATACCACGATTAACAGCTTCACCTTTTTTGGTGGTGTTTGAACAGCTCAGTTTCGAACAACGAGTCATTTTGTGATTATAACCGGACGTCGCACGCGTTCCGAGGTCGGGAGCGGACTGAAGTTCGCGGCGAGCAAAGAAGTCCATCGGACTTACTTTTGCCACGCGAAGTACATACACTCTTTCCTTCTATCTTGATATAGTTCTGTGTTCTCATTCGTTTGCATAGCTGCATCCTGCTCACGCGCCAACGTTGGCCCAATGTGTACAGCCGGCATTATATCATGCTAGCTAGGTAGGAAGAAAACTAGCCAGAATGTTTGTGTAACATACCTACAAACACGCATCGTGACAGCCACAGCACAGTCTTCAAAATCAAGTACAGATATAATTTAAGAGAACGCTCTAAGCGTATGTTATATTATAATGTTTGTATAAAACTGGCAGCGTAGCGTAAGAGATTCCATTCTACTAGAATGAGCTCGAGGTCAATCTGACTAGACGTATCTCATACCAACATGAAACCTTCGTTACTCGCGCTCATTTTACACGTTAGCTCGGCGCGTGTAAAAGCGTGCGGGTAACACATTGATATCATATTGGCATGCAACATGTCTTTTCGGATTAACCTCCTCGTAGTAATACTGAATGCTACGGTTATTACTTTGTCGTGGTTACGGTCTCTGCTTATGTCCGCGTGATATCGTCACAATTTCTTTTGAGGTTTATTTTTATATCGGGCAAAAGCAGTGTACGGCAGTGGCGTAGAGTTGTAGTAAAATAAAGGATAAAATTGCATTGAAATTGGCAAGCCAGTCGAATTCGGGCCCATTTAGGTCACGCTACATTTAGTGTTGCATATTTTCGGGAAAATCGGTATTCATGCTACACCACAAGATTGGATCTTGGGTACTAAATTATTTATTACTTGACTTATATTAACTGAGCATGTATTAATAATTTAATCATTCCCAATCTTGTAAATCGACTTTCACCTACTTCCATTATATCGAATCGTAACTTAGCAATGATGTATAGTATACGTACCTATGTATGACAAAACAATAATTTGGTACCATCAATTTGATCTGAAAATGGAGCCAGAAGGTGAAACGTTTCAAGAATCTATAGGCTGTTTTGAGCTTGTTACGCAGCGTAGCTGAGACTTAATAGGGTATTTAATATCTTTATATTGCGAAATAAAACTAACAACATATGTAGTGTTATGATTTCAAGTCGTATCGCTTCTTAGGCATAATACATCTCTCACATCATCGTCTTGACTCTATTATTACCCTCATGAAACGTAAGTGGTCGGTAAGCCACTTTTACCACTTCATAAACACCCCGCAGAGACAGACAGCAACGTCGCAGACTTAGAGTAAATAGAAATCGTAATTCAAGTTTGTATTATTTAACAAGAAGACGTAATCCTTTTGTATATAATTTAATAGTAGTGGCTCTGTGAGCAGTAGAACTGGCGATCCTGTCTTATCTTATATTCAAAATGATATTATATTTTAAATAAATAAACTGAATCGTAACAAATATCTATATATTCATTAAACAAAATTTCAAGAGAATCGGTTGAAAAATGCCACTGCCACAGTGGAGAACAGCGGGACAGCCGGGCACACTAGGCCTATAATAGGGCCGAGATACGAAATATTTTTTCCTAAAGCTGAAACGGAGAACTTCGTTCGCTTCGCTCGCTCGTTCAATAATTCAGCCGGCAAATTAATATTCGTCTTCCAATTTGACTTCATATTGAAGTTACAAATAGTTTGTAGCCTTTTATTGGCTTATATTATTATTAAAGATCGTTATCAACGTGCTGTATTGGTGGCAAAGTATGGTTGACAAAAAAAACAAATTACGCAAGTATTTTAAACATTATATATTTCACAAATTATGAGATTTATATACATATTTATAACAACTTATCCAAATTATAGTGAATAAATTACTAAAATTTGTTCAAGAGATTTGGCTGTCAGTCGTTCACGACGATTGGAAAAAATCCATCCACTCTAGATACGATGTGCATTGGATTATTTAGATTAGGTAAAATAAACACTTCGCGTAATGTAATTAGATTTTCAGCTATAGTTGTATTTTTATGACATTTTATGTCATTTGATGTACATTCTTTTAAAAATATATAAGGGCCGAAAAGGTTTTGTACCGTAGAGAGTTATATCTAGAGGTGTAATCCTAAGAAGGTAAGTATTTATTTTATGGTTAAGAACAAAAGTGAATATTCAAATGTATTTGTTTTTCTGCCAACCATACCCTTTGCCACCAATACATCACGTTGATAACGATCTTTGATCATTATAGAACAATCTTTCTTAGACGATAAGTCAAATAACCGGGGGCGCTAGCACAACTGACTTCGCGACACCAGGCAACACGAAATAATTCTCCTTCCTCTTTCTCATCAACCAATTGCGAGAGAGACAAGAAATGACTTATGATTTGCCAGTCGTTTGTGATAGCGCCACACTATACTAGTAAGTAAAAAAGTATTTCTGGCAAAATAAATTGCGTCACTTTGCCTTGTCCGGTATCTTTAAGTCTGTGGACGGACTAGTAATTTCGGCTCTATAGACACATTATTAGGGGAACCTTCTCATCATCCGGTCCGCTATCTTCCTAACAGCATTATAAGTATTAACTGCATAGTTATTTTATTAAAGATCACAAGTGACATGGACACATTAGGTACTCACAATATATATACAACGCGTTTTTTTTAAACGGTCTTAGAGCCAAAGCCCACTTAGAGTATCAAAAACGTACTACTAATATTCGTGAAAAAAAAATGTATTATTTAAGTTTTTACTAATAAAAGGTAATTAAGTTTCAAAAATCCTGTATGGCGCGCGGTGCGAAGTTCATTCACCCGGTTAGAGTTCGTACCTATCTATATAAGATGGCGGCTAGCGGTCACTCGGCTGGATGATTAAAACTAATATTAATACAAAAAAAAACAATATTTACATAAAAAATAACCTTTTATTAAGCCGCTGTCAACACCAAAATGCCTTTGAGGATTTGGGATAGCGCGCACTGTCTATTTGTATCGGAGTAAACGAGAGCGAGTGTCACTGGGCGGCCCAGTTTTTGAAGATAATACATAAATATTGAAATAAAAAATAAAAAAAGTGTGGATTATTTGTGTAATGTGACTCGTTAGCGGTTTAGGTATGAATATGTTTTTAATTGCAGACCCATACGTCAAAAATATAGATATAGAACCGTTTAAGATGATTTTAAGACCAATCATTGGAATTTTTTCTATCAAGCCGATTTCGTCCAATTATGTATCGAGCCCTTCCACGGTCTTTGAATTATGGTGAATATTAACATAGTTTTTTTTTGATGTGCTAGAACAAATAGTTTCTCCTAAAAAACTGCTTAAATAACATCAGTTTCACCAAATTAGGTCTTGTCAGCCTCTTAAGTTCTTTGTAATGTATAGATTGACTGGGCTTCGGCTCTAAGACGGTTAAAAATACACCCTGTATAACATGTTCAAAAATAGTCTTTCCGTCCATTTATATACCACTAGCGACCCGCCCCGGCTTCGCACGGGTACTATGGTATGGTGATTCAAGTGGAAGGTTTATATGTAGGTATACATATAAACCTTCCACTTGAATCACTCTTATCTATTAAAAAAAACCGCATCAAAATCCGTTGCGAAGTTTTAAAGATCTAAGCATAGGATAGGGACATACAGCGGGAAGCGACTTTATTTTATACTATGTAATGAAAGAAAAAGTTGAAGTGTTTGATGATTATTAAGACGCTGACAAGACCTAATTCGGTGAAATTGATGTTATTTAAGCAGTTTTTTAAGAAAAACTATTTGTTCTAGCACATCAAATAAAATACATATGTTAATATTCACCATTCTTCAAAGACCGTGGACGGGCTCGATACATAATTGGACGAAATCGGCTCGATAGAAAAGAATTGCAAAGATTGCTCTTAAAATCACATTAAACGGTTATATGTCTTTATTTTTTTGACGTATGGGTCTGCAATTAAAAACATGAAGTCAACATATTCATACCTAAACCGCTAGCGAGTCATATTTCACAAATAATCCACCCTTTTTTTTATTTCAATATTTATGTAAGATTATCTTCAAGAACTGGGCCGCCCACTAACACTCGCTCTCGTTTACTCCGATACAAATATACAGTGTGCGCGCTATCCAAAATCCTCAAGGGCATTTTGGTGTTGACAGCGTCTTAAGTTGGATACTATTCACAAGGTGTGTTACCGACTAAGGCCATGGTGTCCCTGATGGCGTGTCGGCGCACGCGCAGCGTGGGCAGCGTGTTCAGTTTCACCACCCCTCGCGACCCGCGCGCCACCAGCTCCTCGGCCACCGGGCTGGGTTCGCGGCTACGACATACTTTACATTAATATATTTCCGAATTTCAAGTTTGAAATAAAGCAATTTGCCTAAACTAATTTCGAATGACGTTTTTCACTATTTAGAATACCAAAGTTCTAAATTCACGATCGAAGGGCAAGTAACATGTCTAAATACCAGTGGCATCTTAAGAATTGATTTTTGTCACATCATATGGCATTGCTCAGCGAAATAAAAAATTAAAGAAGCAATGGCTTTTGAACTAAAAAAACAACGTAAATCCTATTTTTTTTCTAGCATATTAAGTGAAATATATCGTATTGAAATTCGATATAATGTGGACGTTTAGGCACTTGCCCCACCGCCGGCGAGTAGCGAGTACTCTCATAGTAATTCTTACTCGCGCGAGTAATAGCGAGTAAGAATTACTATGAGAGTACTCGCTCCTCGCCGACGGTGGGGCAAGTGCCTTACGTTCTACTTACGTTATGACGTTTTCTATTTAAATATGGTGCGCGAGCACTATCGTTTGGAATCGGTTGTAATTTGAATAAATCGGTACAAAATTAATAAACATAGTGAAACGAGGGTAAGGTAATTAATACATATATTTACTATTGTTATATTTTTTCCATAGGGTTGTAGCTGCTTGGCAACAGAATTATTAAGTTTTAAATTAAAATGTACACAAGCATACAATCGATTTAGTTCATAAACCACCACCATCAATATTCAATAATTACCTACCTATACCTTACCTTCCTCGGGCACAGTTCCCCCAGATTTCTTAATAACCCCTGATTAATCGATCACTCGATTAAGTTTAAACTTCAAACGGAAACTTACTTGAAGGAAACATAAACCGCTTTGTAGTTTATTTCTTCGCAAGCCATTGGGCATTCGCAGTTGATGTTTGATTGAAGCTTGTCTGAAAAATACATGGTATTATTTTAAGCACGAACTCAAGCAGGAATCGCTCCCTCGGCAACTTTCTACATAAACCAACATGAAAGTGAAATTACATAGTACTTACAAGACATTTGTACCTTTGTTATAAAGCTGATTTTCCACCGGAGGGGCGAAACGAGACGAGGCGAGGCGAGAACTGAAATTAGTAAGGCAAATTTTCAATTCTCTCCTCGCGCGCGCTCGGTGGAAATAGTAAGTGCCATACAAATTTCTATTCTTGCATCGCCTCGTCTCGTCTCGCCCCTCCGGTGGAAAATCAGCTTAACCCTTTGACCGCTTTTACTTTCGTGTCAAATTGTGACGTACACGCCAGCATCTTGACAGCTAAAGAGCGAATATGAAACTTATCTGACAGTAAGAAAATTGTTTTGACAGTGTCCGCCATAACCACTTTAAAGGTTGTCGGCGTGGTGGGTGAATACAATAATACCATTCGAAACGTTTACTAAACGCTGTCCAATCCTCGGCCTTGCCCGAGAACGTCGGGGGTGCTAGCGCCGGGAATTCACCGGCGGGCGCCGGGGTCGTGGTTTCGGTCATTCTTTTAAACCGCTGTCACCATGTTTAGTTATGAACTCGATTGAGATTCAAGTATGATTTTTATTGTTAAAATAATAAATTGACAATGAGTACATTGACGCGGTACGTCAAGTATTAAAACGAATCCAACCATAGAGGTTAACCAAACGTGGGCACGACGGCACACGACCGATTTATAGTTTTTTGGCGTTCAAAGGGTTAATAATTTTCGACAGAGGGACAATGACGTCGTCCTATAAGGGATCTACTTTAGTATCTCCCTACGCCCTACGTAACCTAGGCCCCTACCTACCTAGGCATACCTATATTAGTAGCGCGGTAAGTATTGTTGCTACAAGAAGTCTCATACTTAAATCGAGTTACTGTACCCACTACACGGTGTTCCGGGAATCTTTCCGTAAATCAAGGTGATGTGATAACAGTGAGGGGTTCTAAAATGTAATTGATAGAGAACATCGTTAGTCGGTACCGTGAGTATCAGGCCGTGAATACCGTAAAGTGATTTATAGATTAGAATCATAAATATCTAACACATTCACTGCCAACCTTCACGTGTAGCCGATAGCATGGAGTTTCCGCTTTGTAATAAGATGAAAAATTTGTAAATGTCTTCAATTTCGACTACTTACTGCAAAAATGCAAACCCTCTCTTAATGGCCAAGAAGTACGTTTCAATGAGATCATAAATGCCTTCTAGACTAGGCACTTTAAACTTTATACGATCACTTTGTTGACCACCGTCTGTCTGTCAAGACCCTTTATCTTGGGAACGCCTGGTGGAAATTAAAACCATATACAGGTCAACACTTCTACAGTACCTTGAAGCTGTGAAAAAATCAAACTTCTAAGATAACGTAGAAAAAAAATACGGCCGTTTATGTCGTCGGTCTGTCTGTCAAGAACCTTTATCTCAAGAACGCGGTGGTATCGAGTTGAAATGAAAACCATATACTCAGGTGTGTGTGATGTAACTGATGTGTCTAGAGTACTTCCATGCAAACAATAGTTACTATGGCAGCTCAGCTCTAAAGTACATCCGTCTTGAGTTATGCGTCCTAATCTATAACGTGTATCTATATGAAAACTGAGAAAATGTATGAGTTACTTTTAATGGTCGAATACTATTATAGATTATGACGCGTAACTCAAGACGGATGTACTTTAGAGCTGAGCTGCCATAGTAACTATTGTTTGTATGGAAGTACTCTACACATCTAACCAGGTGGCGTTAATGTGCCATCAAAAAAAAAGGCACCAGTTGTCCATACATTTCCAGCGGGCTTTGCTGGAAATGTATGGACAACTGGTGCCTTTTTTATTTGATGGCACATTAACGCCACCTGGTTAGATGTGTAGAGTACTTCCATACAAACAATAGTTACTATGGCAGCTCAGCTTTTGGCAAGTTATATCTTTTTATACTACAAGTACTGGAAACAATCTGAGAACTATACATTTGTAATTAAGAACTTAACCCTCGGTGGGCGAGTCCGACTCGCACTTGTCCCGTTTTCTTATACTACAACGCAGGGATGTTGCAGACATTCGCATCCATCCGCAACCGCGGATGTTCCGCATCATTTTCACCACACAAAAATTGATGCGGAGATTTTGCGGATGCGGATGTAATACAGTACGCGACAAGAAAGGGGCGAGGAGGAAAGGGGGAAGTAAGAGTAAGTCAATAAGAATATTCATTTCGTTTCTGTAATCTGACTATTTGCCGTATTCGCTATGCGTTAGGTTTGCAACAATAGGCATGCGGCCTCATGTTCAAATTGATAACGTAGTGATGCTAAATGGATAGTAAACCATCAAATTATCGTAATAAAGTATAAATTATAAAATGTAATTAAAATCATACAAAGATATAAACCTTGAAAGTTTAGAAAAATGATGCCTTTTTTTTATTGTCCAAGAGTAAATTTAAAGCTGCCAATAGAATCCTTACGCTTTTATAGAAACAAAATTGTATGACAACCATGTACTTAAACGCAGTATTTCGCGACCGAAACAACAATTTACCGGATTTTCCATACAACGATGCAACTACTTTGTACAAGTGACGTCATACGGGGGTACGTCATCAGTAGCAAGCGTTTTCCGCTGCCGCCAGCGACGTCAATGTTTGTCTCAATTTTTTGGGTATTTATGTTCTTTAATTGTAGTTGCTCCCATACAAACATTTGTTCCTCTCCAAAAACTGGTTCGAACGACATCGTAAAAAAATCTTAGCCCGCATCCCTATTGTAAATCAGTCGCAACGTATTCGAGTACTGCGTGACCCTAAAGACGTTGCTTATTTATGTTTTTGAGTGTTTAGCCCCAAAATCCGCATGCATCGCATGTCTAAAAAATCGCATCCGCGGCATCCCTGCTACAACGGTGACAAACAAACCTGCCTGGTGGTAAAGGCATACTACGAGCGCTTGCGGCTCGTAAAGAGTCACAAACGTGACAAACGTCCATATCGGGCGTAATTATAAATAGCGAGAGTCCAGCGTGATGGCACGTTTTTCATGGCCCTACATATGATTACAAGTTCTTGGCATTAAAAGTTCTAAGGTATGTTAACTATCACCTCTATTTTTATACAGGCATCCAAGTCCAGACACGTTGCATATGTCAAATCCATCTGTAAATTAATGTAAGACGTTAGCAAGTGAACATAAAAGATTTTTCAAAAAACTCAACTGCTTTTTTATAATTTTATAGCCTATGTCACTCTCACGATTAAGAGGAATCCAACGACACCTCATATGTCGAAATCCGTCAAACGGTTTAGGCTGCAGGGCGTGCCAAATAATAAGGTCACATACATGCATACATAAATACATACGCTCGAAAAAGGAGGGTTATGTCCTTCGGCAGTCGGGTAAAAAGACTCCAATGGAGATAGTAGAAAATACGACCCGAGTCAAAAATAATAACGCTCTTAATTTAAACAGAATTATAAAATTTATAAATAATGAACAGTAAGGAGTAGGTCGGTACAAACGTCGAATGCTATTTCAATTAATTACGTTTGAAATAGGCATTTCAGAAGTGATGGTAGGAACGGAAAATTATTTGCGTCAACATATAAGCAGCAATATTAACAGGCTAGTTGCCGAGCACCTGGAAACATTTTCTTTGACATCGATGTACTATTATTCACTTTCTCCGTAGGTACTTACCTACTTTCTGGTAATATGTAACTCGGTTTATCATCATTTCATAAACAACATTTCATAAATGATCATTTTATAAACATCGATTCACAAATTATTCATTTTACAAACTGATCATACTATAAATAATTATTTGCCAAATATTCATTTAGCGAATGAATGAATGTTAAATATACATTTTTAAAATGATCATTTGACAAATAAATCTTTTATTAAATAAGTAATTTTACAAAGCGCCGTTGATAAGTGCTTCGTAAAAAATAATATCTACGAGTATCATATCACGGTATCTACCGGAATATCCAAGAAGTAGTAAATTCATAAAAAAGTATATATAGTATTATAAAAAAAATGGTTCCGCTCACTTCCGACCTGAGAAGCTAAACTCACTTAGCTTTTGCATGAAATGATGTGTGCAGTTACACAGTTCGACTTCAAGCACGGCTCTACAGTACAAGACGCAGGCGCTGTAGGAGTACCGCTTGAAAGGCCAGAGGTGCGCAAACGCCGGTCTTTCTCCCTCCAGCAAACAACCGCGTCGCTGGGGGTCGAGGCGGCGGATGGTTAAGTCGCTTGTTATTGCTTCGACCTGAAATTGCTGATTTCTCATATCACTTTAAAAAAAAAACTAGTTTCCACTCTACTAACTCAATAGTAATAGTACATTACTGCAGAGACCAGTAAGTAAGCCATCCTAGACGAGTATGATAAAAGCGCCGCCTCCCCTCGCCTTCGGCTCGGCCGGCTATAATACGAGGCCAGGATGGCACTTATGGTCGAAGCGTGTATAGTGCTTTTCTCAAAAATAAAACAATATGTTTGAATAAAAGTTAGATAATTGTTTGAATAAAAGTTAGATAAAAGTTTGAATAAAAAATATATAGGTACAGTCACCAGCATTAGTATTTGAAAAATTTTAAATAAAAAAAAAAAAAAAAGTTCGTCTCATATCAAACTATTATCCCCCCCGCCCCCAAGCCTCGTCCCGAATCTCTCACCATCCTACGGTCACGTGACCTCCTACGCATCTGATGTCACAAAAATCTGTCGCGAGTTTAAAAGTTTTTTTTTCAAAAATAGTACGAAATGTTCCCATAACATCTGTGCAGATAGTATCCGAAAGTGATTCATCCTGGACAATTTTTAGAAGTGTCCAGTAAGTAAGTATGAAATCCCATTACATATCATAATATTTAAATAGTAAAGAACAAGAGTGTCCAGTAAGTAAGTATGAAATCCCATTACATATCATAATATTTAAATATAGAACATTTATGACGTCAGATGCGTAGGAGGCAGGATGGGGAGAGATTCGGGACGAGGCTTGGGGGGGGAATAGTTTGATGTAAGACAAACTTTTTTTTTCCTTTTTTTTTTGTGTTCTTTTTTTTTGTTTTTTTTTTTTTGGAAAATTAAAAAAAAAAATAGTTTTTACTTCTACTGCCTTTGTTATGGCATATACTAATGCTGGTGACTGTACCTATATATTTTTTATTCTAACTTTTATTCAAACATTGTTTTATTTTTGAGAAAAGCACTATACACGCTTCGACCATAAGTGCCATCCTGGCCTCGTATTATAGCCGGACCTAGCCTTCGGCTCGGCCGGCTAAATCATACTCGTCCAAGATGGCTACTTACTGGTCTCTGCAGTAATGTACTATTCCCCATCCCAAAAAGTGCTCAGCGCCGCTAAAAAAAGTGTTCACTTCATAAATGTTCTATATTTAAATATTATGATATGTAATGGGATTTCTTACTTACTTACTGGACACTCTTGTTCTATACTATTTAAATATTATGATATGTAATGGGATTTCATACTTACTTACTGGACAGTTCTAAAAATTGTCCAGGATGAATCACTTTCGGATACTATCTGCACAGATGTTATGGGAACATTTCGTACTATTTTTGAGAAAATACTATTACCTACAATCGGTAAACAGCTAATACTATAATAGTAATTATTTACGATACAAGTGCCGAAAATCTCGTAACTCGTGTCGACTCCCTTCGGTCGTGTTTTAATTTATCACCACTCGTTGCGAATTACCTATTCGCACGTGTATCGTACAACGTTTTACTGTACATATGGCTCTTTAATGTTTCGACATATGCACGGAGAGTGCTCCTTGCGCACTAGTGCGGAAAAGTAGCAGTGCATATGTACTGTAAAATATAAATAAATATAGAAAGATGTAGGTACCACAAAATATGTATGTGTACCTTGTACAGTCGTCTGCAAAGAGATTGATACGGTCAAAGTTACAAAAATATGTATACAAGACTTTATTGACTTCAATAACATTAAGGTCGTTCATACATATTTTTTCATCTCTCATTACTCTGAAAGTAGGTCATTGTTTATCTAAACAGCGGGTTGAAAGTGAGGCCTGTCGGCCCTAGGGCTGAAAAGTAATAAGTGTTCGTAGTTTATTGACGCTTCAGAAACGCGTCCTAAAGTCATTAAAAAATTGCAATGGCAAAAACCCATACTGCCACACTTCCATAAAATTGTGTTGATTTTTGAAGCTTGTTGATAATTATGATGGTTTTCATTCTTTATATAAATACACTTAATAATGTAATTTTTCTTCCAAAAACAATTATAATTCGTTTTGCGATATAACCGCTTCAAAAGCGTTCCAGGAACAGTTCCCGCCCTAATGGTCCACACACAAACGCTTTTAAAATGGGTTCTATAGGATCTAATTGATTTAGAAAATATATGTTTTTGACTTTCATTTCATTTCCTCGTATTCGAAATTAAAAGTAGAGCGTTTAACTCGGGGAAAGCCACCCATTTCAGTCTCGAACTATTGGCGCTCTCACTTCGTTCGAGCGTAGCTTTCAACCCTCGGTTGACAATCTACTATTGTAACTTTGGCCGAACCGATCTCTTTGCAGTCGACTGTACTATTTCACAGTTCACTCACGAATAACTTTGTCAGATTATTATTACAAAAAGTGTAGAGGTTACCTTCAAGGTAGCATTTAGTTCGGAGATCAGGGGCATTATATCTGTTGTCACTACCTTCTCCACTTTAACGGACACCATGTCGTCTGGTCCGTGTATTCGCAACTGGAACCAACAAGTAGCGACTTTTAGCTTTTATGCTCTTAGAGTCCTCAGGAAGCTCGCTTGACTCTCCAAACGCAGTTTGGCTCTCATTTTAAACGGCATGCTGAAATAACATGAAACTTTGTATCCACAATGCGATTCGCCATATCTAGGTTGGAAACTAGTCTCTATTATTTTTCTATTATGTATCATTTTTTGCACCAGATAATATAACTACTTTTAGCACCGCATGGTGAGCCAGCTGTGTCAAGATTCCCTGGAACTAAACGAACGCCAGTTCCACGACGAATGCTAGCCTCATATCGAATGTATAGACATCAATGTACACCCATCTAGTCTATTTTATTTCAAGTTCCAACAAGTTGAGTAATAATAATAAAACAGATTGAGAAGTTGTTATTACTGACATTATAAAATCTGATAAAAACTCTAGGTACATCTTAAAGAGAAGAGAACCCCGTCTTTTCTTTTAAATGTAGAGTTTTAACATCTTCATTTTTAAAAACTCACTCTCAACTCAAGTTTAACCAAAGCTATACTTGCATCCAAATTATATCAATCGTGTTGTTTCTGAAGCGAATTTTAAACCCGATCTCAAAGTGACAGAATGGTGCAGAGATGTTTAGTATCTCCACGCTGGAAGTTTAGTGTACACTTAATGGTTGCCTCTATGTCGCTTATCAGGACAAAACATTAATCACGTCCTGGCCCCGTATCATGGTCGGCCTTATCACGCGATTAGTGACAAGATAGAGCGTCAGTCTCGTTCTAGCGAACGGTGTCAGCCAGTGACGGACTTTCTATCTTGTCACTTATCACGTGATAAGGCCGACCATGATACGGGGCCTGGTAACCTTGCAAGTGCAATATCGACGAACATTTTATCAATTGATAAGATAATTGACAAAACTGTGCCAGTCATAGACCTACGAAAGAGCCCCCCCGGGGCTCAATACCCGTCCATTTTAATCAAGATTGCTCCTTGTGGTTACTGTCACAGGCAGTGTAATTGATCTTAAATAATTGTATTATCCTGACATTCATCTTGTTACTTGTCTGCCCGTGAACATCACACATTATAGTTGAAAAAGAAGCAAACGTTACTTAACATATTTATGCGAAATTATAAAATAACACCTATATCAATAAATTTATTGACTACTTAGGTAGGTACTTACTCATTTAACAATAATCGTCTGAAATGTTTTTTTAGTGTGGGGTATTAAACTTCTAAATACAAACCGAAATCAGCCGAGTAGCTGTGAACACGAGGCTTGGTAGACCGGTAGTCCTGTTGACGTGTCGCACATGCCCATTGCCCGCGAGCCGCGAATTGAACGTGAAGCACTCGCCATATTCCGTTTCAAGAGGACTAAATCTGGAATGACACTGTTAATCTTAACAAAGCTTTGATCATTGCACAAACAAATTAATAAAAAACTGCGTGCGTAAAATAAAACGGTTGACCGAGCCGATTACGGATTATAAATCTTGACGAATAGGTATTTAAGATGATAAAAAGAAAACATAATATACTACATATTGAGACTATTAAGTTTTACACTTCGGAGGACAAGCGTGCGCTCGAGCTCCACAAGACACAGCCTTAAGGAGGCATAAGGTGAGGGCGAACTCAATATCCACATTAATTCTAAATGTTGGGTCTATACTCAAATTCTCTCTATAACGTACATTTCACAGCAATTGTACGGCTTCCCATCCCACCAACACTTGTTCAACATCTCCTCGCAGGATAGCCGGTAATCTTTAACGTACTCGAGGTAGTTATCGACGCAAGTGGTGTTCTTGCAGTTGGTGCACTGTTTGCACTGCTGGTTGTTGTAGTAGAACACATCTCTGAAGAACGCCAACGTAGTCGCTGGTAGTTTCTTGCTGCGGAATTGACATAGAAGTATATTTAATTGCAACAGCCGCAGAAAAAGAGGACGTCATTAAAAATGACGACTGTATTATAACGGACCCTGTGTGTGGTTATAATACCACCACCTTTTTTCCCGTGGGTGTAGTAAAAGTCGACTACTAGATTGGGTTGAGGTGTGTTGGGGGCGATTGGCTGCACTGAAAATAAAATAAAATATGCTCTGCTAACCCCTTCGGCAACGCGGGCGTTAATGTACGTACGCATTTAAATAACTTTTCACCCTGTACGGGTCCAACTGCTCACAGAGTGTCACGGTTGGGAAAGGAGTGTTCCACGACAAATAGTTGGTATCCACAGAGTAAGAGACAGAGGCCTGTGTGTATAGGCTCAGGACTTCGAGCAGGATGGTGAACGTGCCCCAGCAACTGCCCAGCAGGATGGCCAGCCAGCATAGTCTGCAATATATTTAACCGTAGAGAGATCATGGATCATCATAATGTTTGATGTCAAAAATGCCGGCAGTTAGCGGTTCTAATATTTTTTCTTTGTTTTTATGTTACATATAAAGGGCATTGGGTAACCTTGTATGAGAAAAAATGTCGTTTTTTTTTGCAGCGGCCAAGGATGTTTTTTTAATAATCGTTTTGAGGACCTCTTAATATGCATAGATATATAAAATTAAACGCGTTAAATAATATCGGAGCCGAGATATTTAAGTTTGAAGTTTAGTTTATAATGTTACAATATGACCTGTGAAAATATATATTGCAAATATCTCGGCTCCGATGCATTTTAGTGTATTACATTTCATAACAAAATATGTTTGTTTTGTGTAGATCTATCATAATCTAGCACTTTTACGAGTGGCCGCTCATCTAAAAAAAAATGACAACATTTTTACCTAAACCCCTTTGTCATTTTGTGTTACGGATTTAGTTCAGCAATAGTGAACTGTGTCTCAAGGGAGCAAAATTATATACATATTTACGGCGAACTAAGTTAGTTATATAATCAGAATCACCTTTGTATGTAATTTTTATTCTTTAAATACATATTATTCTATCAGTACTTAAAAATATTGAAAACGGTTCATGTAATCAAGAATTATCGCTGAAAAACCAACATACATACCGAGTTCCTTGGTCACGCAAGTTAGTAACAAAATGCACCGGTAAATGGCGCTGCTCTCATGACGGTAACTACACCACGCGTTCGATTTTTCCAGAATTTAATGGGCGGGGCAAGACAGGTATGTTGCATGAAATTTTGTGCGGAACCCTGGTTGCACGAGTCGCACATGACCGCTTTTTTATTACTTTTCAGCCCTAGGAGCGACACGCATTACTTTCAACCCACTGTTTAGCTAGTAATTACCTACTTTCAGAGTATGAGACATGAAAACACTATTGCTACCAAGTGACGTACTGCTTGTCACACCTTTCTATGAGGAAATATAAATACCTCATTTAAGTGCAACTCTTTTCTGAATAGCAGGTGTGAAATAGCAGATTGTACAACAAGGACATAAAAGAAGGAATTTTACCTTTAGGTGGTTCGCCGCATTAGTTTGGGACGTGATACTTTGGGAAAACTACTTTTCTCCAATTATTCTAGTTTATACAAGTTTATTCTAGGAAAGGGGGAATTTCGCGCAAATGAAAAGCCAACTGATGAAAATTTGTTACATAACTTTCTTAAAATATCATGCCTCTAGCCTGCGAATGTCAAATAACTATTTCACATCACCTATTCGGATAAGGGCTTTTTCTTCCCTGCTAGGAGGGATCAAAGTGGCACTTTTCTGTTCCAGGACATATTGTTGCCAGAATAGAAAAATATATCCCAACGAATACATGAAATCAGTATACACATAATCGATTACTTATGTTTTATAATCGATTACTTGCATATATTTTTTGTCTTATAAAATATTACGAAACTTATTAAAATACCACAATATTGGAATGCAGCAGCATGTTTTTACATAAGAGGCTATAAATAAATAAACTTTTAGTAAGTGTAAATACATGTGTTTTATTACTGACATATTTCATTATCCTCATAAGTGATGTGAAAAGCAGTATGAGTCACACGGAAGCAAAATTATTTCCATCTTGGGCGTGAACACTTGAATCCCTCACTACGCTCAGGATTCTATTCTGGAATCCTTCGATTCATTCGGGATTCAATCTACGCCCTCGCCGTAAATATGGCATTTTGCTCCCTTATGACACAATCTACTATTTATTTGGAAATTTGCGACGAATTGCGACGCGTGCTGAAGAGTTTTGTGCAATTTTGTTTGCAAATGTGTGCCTGAGCGTGTGCTAAACGTCTTTAGCTTGGTTGAAAACCGGCTTCACTAGATTGTTCGTAATGCTCTGTTTACCTTTTTCTTAAACTAATTATTGAGTAACATAAGACTAACTTGAAACATGTACTTGGAAAAACGTTCACGGACACTACCTACGGAACACTTGCCCCGGCTTTATTGTTATTCATATATCTAATCATAGTATTTACATTTAAGACATGTCTATACTGTGTCTTAAAATGATTCTGCATTTCACATATAATTTTTTTTGATAAGAAAAATTATTACGATAGGGAATTGTAAGAAGTGATTAAAATCCACTGTTTCATTATTTGCTCCTGTTTCGAACCACAACCCGCATAATGAAATAATTAAATATAGAAGAAAAGATTTGCGATTTATCTCCAAGGCGATATACCGAGTACCGACTCACCTCATGACATTAGCGCACGATATGATGCGATTTTAACGTGAAATTTGAATTTACAAATGTGCCTTATTACCTCGAGCATTAGGGATATTAGCTCCTTGACTTGAGCACTGAAGAAATGACGAGCCATTTATGGCAGCTGTTAAAATTCAAGCCTGTTTAATGACGTCATTAAGACGGCACATTAACATGACGACCTACCTCCACTCGTTTTCTCATAATAGATATTTAATTTATAACCACTTGTGAAAGTGTAGATAAGTAGTACCTTTTGAACATTTTATCTTAGTTTTTTATTAGAAAAAGTTTCTATTAGGAGTAGGGTGATATTAAGGACACTCTTTCATAGCGTTTCTTCGCGAAGACTACAAAACGGTAAATAAGGCTAACCCTAGATGTATTAGCTAGTTAATTTTCACTTACCTGCAGGGAATACAGAATTCATACAGTATTAATACAGTTTTAGCAGTAAGTATTTCAATAGCACAATCAACGTTGATTTTTTAACCGACTTGAAAAAAACGAGGAGGTTCTCAATTCGGTTGTAGTTTTTTTTTACATAGTTTTTTTTTAATGTTTGTTAGGTACCTCAGAAAGTAACTCCGTCATTTTTATGAGCCGATTCGTACAATATTTTTTTGTATGTAAGTAGGTATTATGCTTCCAGATTGGTCCCATCCTTCTCAAAATCCAGTTGGATGATGGGATCCATGAGGAATTGAGGGAACTCCTCAAATATATTATGCACGCATGTAGTAATTTCGGTATTTTTTATTATAACTCGTGTAGTCGTGTATTATCCATACTTCCATTCTAATATACTAATACACTAATATATACTCATACTAATATACTAATATATACTAATATACTAATACTAATATATACTAATATACTAATACTAATATACTAATCCATACTAATATTATAAATGCGAAAGTGTGTCTGTCTGTCTGTCTGTCCGTCTGTTACCTCTTCACGCTTAAACCGCTGAACCGATTTAGATAGAATTTGGTATAGAGATAGTTTGAGTCCTGGGGAAGGACATAGGATAGTTTTTATCCCCGAAATCAGACCCTAAGGGGGTGAAATGGGGGGGTGAAAGTATGTGTGGAGCTGCGATATAAACGAGTTCCACGCGGACGGAGTCGCGGGCAGAAGCTAGTAATATTATAAATGCGAAAGTGTCTGTCTGTCTGTCTGTCTGTCTGTCTGTCTGTTACCTCTTCACGCTTAAACTGCTGAACCGATTTGGATGAAATTTGGTATAGAGATAGTTTGAGTCCTGGGGAAGGACATAGGATAGTTTTTATCCCGGAAATCATTCCCCAAGGGGATGAAGTGGGGGGTGAAAGTTTCTATGGAGCTACGATATAAACGAGTTCCACGCGGACGGAATCGCGGGCAAAAGCTAGTCTATTATAAATCACAAATGTGGTGAAGTGGAATTGATGATGAAGACCACAGATGTCTCTTGCAACTACCACAATGATGTACTTAAAACTGTTAAAGTACGTAACAGATTTTAATATGATTCCGTTGAAATAGCAACTAATGCAGTGCCAAAGGTCTCAAAATCACCTTTCTTGATGAATCGACGGAACTCCTCAAATATTATCGTTCGACATACAGGGAATTCTTTTTTTTTCTGTAATAATAAATGTGTATAATGGTAAAGCATGTGGAAATGTTCATGTGGCGTGGCGGAGTACTGAACTGAAGTCGGTTAAAACTTTGTTTTTAAAGTAATATTTTGATGGAATCTTTTTCGGAATATTAAATGATCAAATCGAGTCATACGGTAAACTTCAGAACCGTAACTTTCACTTAATCATGGTCATCATAATAAATGCAACATCATCATCATTTTATCTGCACTCCATCTTGATTTTGAAAAAGGTAAAGCGAAAATCCTTAGACTTACCGTTTGATGCTGGGTATGTACGATAAAGAAAACACGCGACCTACTCCGTGAAGGCTACTGTGGTCTCCGAAATAATTTATTGTATACGCAACTCTGTTCAACAAGGAGCTTTTCTTCGGGCTATTCATTTTGTTTGACAACCAAAAGGCTTTTGTTTACATTATGCGAGAACCCGAAGCAGCATTTTCAAATGAACCAAAATTCATGTCGATGCTCTACAGGAATAATCAAAGAGTAATTTAGAATGCCAGTATACACGCAGGCGTCATGGGAGATTGCCCATAAAGTGCAATATTATGCATGTCTATTAATTGAAACCTTACCAATGGCAGCAGTTAATGGACTTCACATGTAGCTAGTAGGTTCACGGATCGCACACAGGATCTAAGCATGCGATTAATAATGGAAATGGCTGGTAAATGTGTCATTTAACCACCCTCCCCGGCGTGCCTACATATATCTACTTAAACACCGATTTCATATAAATCCATAGTTCCATACTTAATATTATAAAGCTCCGTCTGTCTGTTACCTTTCACGCTTAAACCACAGAACCTATTGAGATGAAATTTGGTATAGAGATGAGCCGGGAAGGACATAGGATAGTTTTTATCCCGAAAATCATCAAAGGTGGTGAAATGGGGCACTAAAATTAGTACGGAGACTTCCACGCAGACGAAGTACCTATGCATGTACGAATATGTAGGTTTAAGCAAATACATGTCACTAAGATCAAAGTACAAAAGCGAACTTATCCCTATTAGGGATCTTTTCCAGTTTCGAAGTCGCGGGCAAAAGCTAGTATGTACTATATATACACTCCTAGTGGTTTTCCAGCTACGGCGACCGATGTCATTCGGCTTTGTCAGTTGTGTTCGTGCACGTAAATAATACTCCCAGATTACATTTTAGAGATAAACACGTAAGTGTAGGCACCAAGTCGAGCCAGCCAAAACATACTTAATCGTGGCAATATTTTCGATGGATTCGTTCCTTAATTAAATGTATGAAGTAGAATATAAATCAAGTATATTTTAATCCAGATACATTTATAAAGTTACATGGTCCACTATCTTTATCTTCAAAAAGCAAAGAGATATGTATTTACAAGTATAAAAAAAATGTAGAGAGGGGTAAGGGGGCGATGAGTAGAGCTGCCCCGTCGTTAAAGCCGAAAAAATGAGTTACGGATCTGACACCGTATCATGGTCGGCCTTATCACATGATAAGTGACAAGATAGAGCGTCCGTCACTGGCTGTCAGACGTCGCTCCTATCGTCACTTATTGCGTGATAAGGCTGACCATGATACGGGGTCTGAATCTGTGCCGAGTCTCGCGAATGCACATACTTGTGGCTCGGAGTATGGATATTATAATTGTTGACCTTAACCAGTCCATTATTACAGTTGGGGTCTGTCCCAGCGGTCGGTAATAGCTTCACCAAGATGTTTTATAAAGGCGGACATTTGTGGAGCGAAGACTCCGTCGACTGCTGTGACGAAAGGGGTAAATGTTGCGTGACGTTTCTCGCAGGCGTTGCTGTATTTATGTTTTTTCTCTTCTTCTGCGCATTTTGAATGAGAGGGGGCGTCAGTGTCTACGTCTACGACCCGGATATCGATGAAGTTACTCATAATTTTCAGTACATTACCAACGTACTATACCGTGAGTTCCTTCAAGTCTTTCGTTGTTTGGTTTGTTGGCTGCCGTTCATCACTTTTTGCAAGAATTTTCTAAACGAGCAAAATGTTTCTTATTCATAATTCATAATTCATTTATTATTTGCAAACCATGGTATTACAAGATATTACAATGTTATATAGTACAGCATGAACCCTGTTAGGGCGAAGCAAAAAAAATCTTAAAATACTTTTGACAGTATTGACACTATTTATACTACATATCTGGAAAAAAACTAAAGCTTTACAGATGTGGGGCTTTGTGATTACGCCAATTATCTTGCTACGGATACAATAAAAATTGCGAATTGATACATGACGACCGTTTAAAACGATACCATCAAAAAAACCCAAATAGTACTTAAATCACTAC
This sequence comes from Epinotia ramella, assembly GCA_947578815.1. Classification (NCBI taxonomy): domain Eukaryota; kingdom Metazoa; phylum Arthropoda; class Insecta; order Lepidoptera; family Tortricidae; genus Epinotia; species Epinotia ramella. The sequence continues at coordinate 20,816,471 of OX388202.1, forward strand.
TTCCAATTGGGAAGCAAGACCATGAGGCGTACAACGACGATAAGAATCGTCAGACTGCTAAACTTGTTCGTGATTGTGAGGGCGTGGTCCAAGAATCACTATCACTACATAGTATAAAACAAAGTCGCTTCCCGCTGTCCCTATGTATGCTTAGATCTTTAAAACTACGCAACGGATTTTGATGCGGTTTTAGATAGAGTGATTCAAGAGGAAGGCTTATATGTATAATATAGTACCCGCGCAAGGCCGCGGCGGGTCGCTAGTGTGTATGTCGCAGGGGGGTCTATCTATATCTGTTGGTCTTAATTTTTTTGCCCGATATTTTTTTCGGCACATATTTTTTGGTCTAATAATCTTTCGACGATTGTTTTTTATGTCGAAAATTATTTGGCCGTAATTGTATTGCATATATTTTTTTGGCTGAAAATTGTTTAGTCTAACATTTGTATGGAATAACATTGTTTGGTCGAATGTAATTTAGGCATAAAATTGATAACCTACTTACTGGCCAGCAGTTCGGTTCTGGCAATTCGCTGGCCACTGCCGCGGCACGCTCGCTTTGCTCGCTCGGCTCTCGCTCTGTTATTGTCGCAGTTCTAACCTAACCTAACCTACTTTTGCATTTTGTGTAGAGGTCGCAATTCTAACCTAACCGCCAGCGTGTTGACGTCACCCCGCTTCGCGGGATACCTATTTCCGCTCTAAGGGACACAAGCTAACCCTAGCCTAACCTACTAAAATACAGTCGTTACGATTATTTGAATTTTTAGTGCGGGGTGCTTCGCCCCCCGCGAGCCTCCTTTTTTGGGTGCCCAAACTTAAAACGCCCTTGCCTACCGACATAATTATACCTAACAATATTATACTTTTAGCATTTTAGTCATAAAAAATATATATTAAACAATTTTAGGCCAATCAATATGTATGCAAAAAAATGTTTATGCTAAAGAATAAGTATACTTACCATTAAATATTATACTAAAGATTTACGGCCAAACAATTTTAGAACATAAATTTTTAGACCAAGTGAAGGGCATATATATATAAATGAAAATACCGGGAAATCCCGATGCCATTTTGACTAGTACCGAAAATCCCGGTTTTTTGAAAACCGTACCGGTTCTGCAATCCCTAGTATGATGGTACCTATTGAACAAGAAGATTCTTTGGATCATGATGTTAAATGCATACTTACCTAGTTACTTAACAATTTCGCTGACCCCGATTTTGAAAACAACTTTTTCATGGTTAATTACAGATTATTTAATCTGAAGTTTACTCTTCTATTTTATAATTTACTGGCTGCTTCCGCGGCTGTGCCCGCATGTTATTTCAAAGGGCACTGATGGAGCAAAGGAATAAAATATAGCCTTTGTCTCAAGGACCTACTGCTGAAATAAGTTTTGAAATCGGAAGTACTCACAAAAATTACCTCTCTATGATTTCAGTATGGAAGACTGATCCATAAGTAGATTGGTGTTCATACTGTTCATGTGGAATAAATATGCTAATCTACAGATATACTTAATCCACTTGAAAGTTTGTGTATCTGTAATTTTATCTTGGATGTCTTGGACCAACTTCCTGCAGTCCAATTGAATTGAATTTTGTATACGAATAAAAGAAACGTTGCTAGCTGCCCGTGATGCGCCTTTTGGGTTGGCAAATATCTGTGCACCGAATTTTCTTCAAACATAGGATGTGGAATTCCCTGTTTTAAGGATGACTCACGCTAGAACGGGCCGTGACGGGCCCGGGCCGTAATCGTGACGAGCCGTCAACGAGCTTATTTGGTTGTCACATTTCGCCAACGGGCCGTGTCCGAGCCTGCAACGAGCCGAGCCTCGTCCGCAGCTCGGCCACCGGGCTGGGACATTATGCAAACGACATGTCACCGAGCTCGCACCGGGCCGGGCCGACACCGGGCCGACACCGTGCCGCGGCCGGGCCGCTCACGAGCTTTGCGTGTCAATCACAACGGGCAGCGACCGGGCCGCGACCGGGCCGCTTTCGCTATTTAATGTCATTAACCAAGACATTGACATTGTCATTGCAATTTATTCGAGTACTGCAACATAATCCCTTTGCATCATAATTATATTATCTTATAAATACGTAATCTTAAATACATATCTAATCAAAATAATAAAATGTCGAGAGTGTCTGATTTCGATGTAATATTGGCTGTTGCAACAATTCAAGACGAAGAAGAAGATTTGGCACCATGTTCTTCAAGACAATTTGGCGTGCATCCGCTTTGGCGTTCCCGTGAAGAAAGAGGAGAATCCGAAATTTTGTGTAAAGATCTTTGGACCTATGATGACAAATTTTATGATTACTTTCACATGACACAAGATTTTTTCCGTGCTATCTGTTCAGAGCAGAACAAAATATACAGTTATATTTGTAAATAGTTTTTAATGTCATAGCTGCCTATAATACCTGGCAGCTTAGAAGAATGTTGTAGTTTTTATTGTCTATGGAAAAACAGTTGAAGAAGAAAAATGTATTGAGTTGGATAGTTGAAGTTTTTAAAATATAATAAATAATTTTATTAGTTAAAAGTGAGTTGGTTTCTATTTCCGAATACCGGAGAAGGCGGAAAGATTATTCGGATAACAGAAAATTGGTCCTTCGAGAAATAAAAAGTGAATAAGTTGTGAAGATTGTGCATACGAAAATTTGCAATTTTTCAAATTTAAATTTTGCATAAAAAAGTCAAGAAGACAAATTTTGACCGAGCGGCCCGAATGGGTGCGTTCTAATTCTAATATTTCTAATACGTGTACTTGAAGTCTTTTCTTTTTACGCGAGCAGTGCCGGTCAATTCTGTCTGGCGCGGGAGGGCGACCTGCGGTGCGTGCACGTTTTCCTTTCGTGTACCGGAACGCAACGCCGAAAGTCAACGTCAATGTCATGTCAAGCAATTGTCATTGTCAATGTAAATAGTTTGCTCGCGCCAGAAAACATTCTGCGTTTATTCGTGTACATTTTGTAATTAAAATGCGTTAAGTGTAGATTTTTAGTGAGGTGTAACGTGGAAGATTGCGGTTGAGGAGTGTTGTATAAAGTTGTACAGTCATTGCATGTAAATATGGCTAAATTAGAAGAGTATCGAGCGGCCCGTGGCTATATAAAAAGTGCCATTACAAGAATACGCAATTTCTGCCACTCAGACAAATTAGCTAGTGCTTCTTCAGAAGCCGTGTTGGAGAAAAAATACAGACTAAATAAGGCGTTCGATGAATACGAGCATTACAACAGGGCCATCCTGTCTCTAGAGCCTGGCGACAGCGAGGACTATGGCCTAGTTGAAGACAAACGTGACGAGTGTTCGGAAATGATTAGCAGACGGTTAAACGAGTTAACTAGTTCAGGTAGTAGTGAGCAACCCAGTATAGAGTCGCCAGATGAAAGTCGCGGTAAGTTTAAGCTGTTACCTCCTATATGTTTAAAATTTTTTAATGGGAAAGATGTAATGGATTACCATCCATTTGTAAATATGTTTAAGGCAGTTATCCATACTGATGTAAAGTTGAGCTCTTGTGAAAAGATGTATTATTTGCGCTCCTATTTGTCAGGAGAAGCATTCGATTTGATAAAACATTTAATGCTTAATGATGAAAGCTACGAAGTTGCTCTGAAACTTCTAGATGATAGGTATAATAATAAGCCTAAAATTGTAAATTTTCATGTAAATAGCATAATTGACATGTCTGCTTGCACAAAGTGTACAGCCCATGGTTTGCGGTCTATAGTGTCAACTGTAAATATGCATCTTGCTGCATTAAAGAATTTGAATGAACCAGTAGAATATTGGGATACATTGCTGGTCAATATTCTGGCCAAAAAGATTGACTCCTATACTTATCGCGGATTCCATCTTGAGCGTGACATGAAAGAGGTGCCTACTTTGTGTGAATTTCTTGCATTCCTAGAGAAGCGAGCATTAGCATTGGAAGTCACAAATGAGGAGCCTCAGAAGCCCATGCGACCTGTAGTCAGTGCAGCAGTAACAACTGGAGCCTCATGTAAGTTTTGCTATGAATCCCATAAGATTTATCAGTGTGCAAAGTTCAAAATGCTTCCTTTTAAGGAGCGATCTGAAATTGTAGATGCCAACAATTTGTGCAAGTTGTGTTTAAATAATCACCGGGGTAGGTGTCTGCTAAAATTGAAATGTGCAATCTGTCATCAGTTGCATAATACCCTGCTGCATTTGCCAGCCCAGAGTAAAATGGCTAATGTTATTCATGATAGTCATGATCATTTTCCCAATCAGGGTGTAAATAATAACTCTAATTATGATGGTGGAAGTTTGCCTGTTAAGTCTTTAAACTTAGTTGCTAATGTGTCAGCTAAACAGCAGGCCCATAGTGTCTTGTTACCGACAGCTATGGTAAAATTGATGAATAAGGATGGTACATTTACCCAAGTTAGAGCTTTATTAGACTCTGCGAGTCAAGTGAGTTTTGTTTGTAAAAAGTTGGTGAAAAATGTAAATAGTTGTGCATACAATACTGACGAGATTGTAAATGGTGTGTGCAATGGGATAAATAATATCTCACAAAAGATAGATTTAGTTGTTCATTCTACTGTGAATGATTTCAAGACGAATGTGTCTTGCTTTGTGACTAAAAATATAACATGTCCTCTCCCACAGCAAACATTTGACATGTCAGCATTAAATATTCCATCTTATGTTAAGATGGCGGATGAAAAATTTAATCAAACAGATGATATATCACTGTTATTGGGATGTGATGTATTCTTCCAGGTGCTGCAGCGCGAGTCGCTCACACTGACACCTTCTGGTCCACATCTGGTGAATACTAGGTTTGGTTATATTGTTGCCGGGACTCTGCCAGTGTTTGCTGGCAAGATCTCAACTTGTAACATCTGTGTTATCACTAAAGGTAAATCTTTAAAATTCAATTCTTCGCTAAATGACTTCAAGTCTCCATTCCCATGCAGCAAAGAGATTAAAGCACCTCTACTCTCAAGCGATGTGCAGTATTTTGATAATATTGTCATTAGGTCTAAGTTGTGGGAGTGTGAAAAAGTGCCTGATCTTATTAAGAAGGCTGGCATGGATCCTCAGTTAGTAGTTTATGATGGTGGTACTGTGTTAAAGTAAAACTTATTTGGAGGATGTTTCCTTGAATTATCCTTTGAGAATTAAAATTGGGATGAGTTATTATTGCAGTCCTAACAAGAAGTGGATATAGTTTTTGTTAACAGTTTAGTTAGAATATTATGCTCTATGCATTTTGATAACACACATGTTGTATGTAAATAACATTTAGTGATTTTTTGTGTCCAAATCCTGCAAAAATTAAACTGGCATTTATTGTTAGGAAAGTTAATGCTGTGCTGTCTTTAAAATAGTTATAAATAAATAAAAAAAACTTGTGAACTGATTTGTTCAGATTAATATAAGACGGTCTTAGATTTTGTATGTAAATTATTAAGTTTGTAAATGTAAATAAAAAATATTTTATAGTTTGACTATAAGGCTTGTAACGTGTGTAAATTCTATTCATGAATTATATAATAATATATTTTATATTGTTAATTGGTGTCCTGTGTCCTATGATTTATGCATAAGTAAGAACAGTTGCTATGATATTGTGTAGGGATCTTGTTTTATAATATTGCGTGATCACGCACTTAGTTAATGTGCAATCTGCTAAATGCCCTGTTTGCATTTGTTTAGGTTAAATTTGGCCTTACATTATTTTTTAGTTTGGCCCCCAATATGTTCAGAGCAGAACAAAATATACAGTTATATTTGTAAATAGTTTTTAATGTCATAGCTGCCTATAATACCTGGCAGCTTAGAAGAATGTTGTAGTTTTTATTGTCTATGGAAAAACAGTTGAAGAAGAAAAATGTATTGAGTTGGATAGTTGAAGTTTTTAAAATATAATAAATAATTTTATTAGTTAAAAGTGAGTTGGTTTCTATTTCCGAATACCGGAGAAGGCGGAAAGATTATTCGGATAACAGAAAATTGATAAAGTTAAACACTGTTTGGAAAAGAAAATTACAAGGTTCCTGAAACCTATATCCTCCGAACATCGACTAGCTCAGGTAAGCAATATCGAATAAATAATCCAATAAAATCTGAGTAGGTATGTGCTATGAGAGTGTGAGTGTGCATTTTTCTCCAGCCCCGCTATTCTGTTTCTTATTTTAAGCTCACTCACAAATATATCCTGACGCCACGATTCGACTAAGCATAATCAGAAATCTAAATAAAGGGTTGAGAACAAGCTTGTTATACTACACAAGTTGCAAGTATTCATAGGCTATGGTGTCTGTGTTTGTGTACGGTCAGGTGGGCAGATCTTATATTGTTTGTGTGACGTTGACGAGTTGAAATTTTGTGAAAACATAAATGTGCGCGTTATTATTATTTGAATGTATTTCCCGCTCACGACGCAATAGTGCTTCGGACCTTTAGGAGGCGTGCGCGACGGTCGACTCGCCAGTGTGAGTGGAGAATGTCGATAGTTTTAGTTGGAGGGAAATCGTGAGAAAACTTGCACAGGTATGTACAGCATCTGCGAAGATGTTGACGAAAAGTGTCCAAGCAGCACTGGGCCACTTTGTTCCTTAGCCTATTCTCATCCACAAGAGCATATCTTTGCCTTATAGTACAGAACTAATAGGACGTTTAGGTATATAAGTTCATTTATAAGGATTTAAAAGTTTTTGGTAGGAAACAGTCAATCGCTCGGAGTTGACGCTTGAGGTGCAGTTATCTACTTCAAAACAAATTAAATTAAGAAATGCTACTGCTACCCAATAATATATATAGGTAATCAATGATACTAATCATCAACCTCCTAGCGTTATTCCCGGTTGTGCCTCTAAAGGAGCCCGGGGTCCGTTTTGATGAGAAGTTATTGGGATTAGACCGGTTTCCTCACGATTTTTTCCTTCACCGAAAAGCTAACGGTAAATATTCCGTACCTAAGCTCCAAAAAACTCATTGTTACGTGCCAGGATTTGCACCCACGACCGCCGCTTGACAGCCGCATGTCTGAACCACTAGGCTACCGTAGCTTTTATAGGTAATGCTACCCAATAATAATAGGTACCTACGACGTTTCAATAATTATACATTTAAATCCATTTGTAAATTATAAACTAAAGGTTAAATTTATTTGCAGATTCCTGACTACGGGGATTCATTCAAAACACTTTCGGTCAATTTTCGAATGGGTTATTCTGCCGTTTGTAAAATTGTTGACGAAACTCGTCCAGCAATAGTTTATTGTTTAATGAAAGAGGTGATGCCACAGCCAAACGAAGAGACGCGGAGGAAAATTGCCGACGAATTTAAAAGGATGTGACGTTTCTCAAATTGCATTGGAGCATAGTGAATGGGATAAAAAATGAAAAAGTAAGAATGGGACTGCATTTATAATTTGTATATTGATGATAACACAATAACATACAAAAATAAGCAAGATCCCATAAAAAACATGCCATGTAATAACCCTCCTCTCCTTCGGCAGTCGGGTAAAAAGAGTTGATTGAAATTCATTATTAGGTTCCTAGTATACATTTTCTGATAATAGAACCCAGCCATTGCAAACAACGTCTCATGAACGATTTTTAATAATCAATGTGACAGTCATAATATTCACAACCTTTTCCAATCCACCTCACCATTCAACCAATATGTTTAGCAATTCCGAGGGTCATAACAACTATGCGTGTTCGGAGGTCAGACTTTCACTGGTTTTGCTTTGATGTGAATGGTCGGTAAACGTAGTCAATATCAGCTCGGCTTATGATATGACAGGAACGTCACCGCCGCTGCCAATCTCAGAATAAGTATTAATAATCCATACTAATATTATAAATGTGAAAGTGTGTCTGTCTGTCTGTATGTCTGTTACCTCTTCACGCTTAAACCGCTAAACCGATTGAGATGAAATTTGGTATGAAGATAGTTTGAATCCCGGGGACGGACATAGGATAGTTTTTATGCCGGAAACCATTCCCGGAGGGAGTGAAATTGGGGATGAAAGTTTCTATGGTGCTACGATATAAACGAGTTCCACGCGGACGGAGTCGCGGGCAGAAGCTAGCGTATAATAAAGCATAATTATTATTTATATAAAATGCTAACTTGTGACTACTTACAGCTTAATTTTCACAGATGCACATACCACGGCAAACCTTACTATGGTAGTGTTTGTAAACAATTAAAAATGGCAAGCATTTTTTTTTTAATGCAGCAGTTATTCAGGTAGCATGTCTGTATCTTTATACACAGAACCTTCAACTATGTACCTTCAAATATGTACTTCAAATCATGCAAAATTCAGCTTTCGCAAGAAGGATTACATTGTGTTAATGTAAAAGTATTACACAATGGGGGATTTCTCGAATCGACGTTGCATTAATTGCACATTTCTAGTGCCCGAAACATTAGTGTCCAATGTCCATAGTTTAGATGAGGCTACTGAACCTATAATCAATGTGCGAAGTATTAAGTATGCATCACGTTTAAATGTTCGTGAATGGTTATTTGCATTTGTACATGACAACATAAATATCATTTGACATGTCAAAATTGTTCGTAAACAAAAAGATTAATTCAAAATAACGTAATTGATTTCAAATATCTACGTATTCCTTGTATCATTTAAAAAAAGACTTGGTGTAGTGAAAGTGTAGTTTATTATCCTCAAAATACACTAGGTTTTTGGATGTCACACAAAGAGTATAATTATATTGTTACAAAGGTACTATGGATGCGCGGTAATGGAGCCGCGCGGTCGGCTAGTTATTATCATTAATCATTATCTGTGCGTGCGAGGTAACATGATAGCCCAGAGGTTTGCACGGTATTCGAGGGATGTAAAAGTGACTCTATTCAAAGCTTACTGTACGTCCCTGTATACGTGTAGCCTCTGGGTGAACTACACGCAGAGAGCGTACAGCGCCCTCCGTGTCCAGTTCAACAACGCTTTCAGGGCGGTGATGGGGCTGCCCCGCCACTGCAGCGCGTCGGGCATGTTTGCGGAGGCGCGCACAGCATGCTTTCATGCGAACATGCGCCTGCGCGCTGCATCCCTGGTGCGCAGGGTCCAGGCCAGCTCCAACACCGTCCTGGCAATGATAGCCGACAGGCTGGACTGCCCGTACATGCAGCATTTCTGTGCGAGGCATATTACAATTAATTAATATTATTTATGTGTTGTTTATTCTTTGTATTTTTATTTTATTATATTACTACTTGACATTTATTGATCTTAATTTTAATTTTATTATCGAATTGTTTGTAATTATATAACTATGAGTCCTATTACTTGAAATAAACGAATTTTAATTTTAATGTATCTGGCACTCTTTGAGGGAGGCCTATGTCCAGCAGTGGACGTCTTTCGGCTGATATGATGATGATGAAGGTCGATACTTGATAATAGCTTTTCTGTGAATAGTAAATAAGTAAGTATCGTGAGGAAAACGGTCATGTTCTTGAGATTAGGTAGCAACAAGGTGTAGGTACATTACTCTCTGGGTTGGAAGGGTAGATGGCACAAAACAATGGTACTTACAATCGTAAAAACACTAGGAGGATTGAACGTTGGGACGTTGATTGAACGTAAAACCGATAGACCGGCGAAAAGTTTCTCGAGTGGTGACCACGTACCGGAGGGCGCAGCGTGGGTAGACCCCAAGAAGGTGGACTGATGACCTGGTAGACAAAGCGCGCAGGTGCCCGCTGGGTGTGGGTGGTGCAGAACCGGTCATTGTGGCATTTTTGGGGGATAGACCTTCCCAGCAACGGACTTCTTTCGGCTGATATGATGATGATAACAACATTTATGTTATGACCTTATGACCACCATTAGGGCTATATAATTTGAATGAAAGTATGTAGACACTTGAGATTTTGATGTAAGTATATATATATATCTCAAATCTGCTAGCATTATTTTCAACTTACAGGAAAAATTAAGAGGTACTTAATGTATCTTCTTAGAGTTCTGTACTTACCCAAAAGGGTGCATAATGGTCCCTAAAGCTCCTCTATATGTTCATCTGTCCGGCTGTTACAGGGCTGTATCGTTTGAATTATGTAAGTACGTAAGTAAGTGTAGTAATTATGTAGGTACCTACTTCACAGATTTCTAATTTTACTAGTTCTTCAGGTGGTGGAAATGGAATTGATGATGAAGGATCGGCACAGTATCTATATGGCAAACATATCAGCATCTTTGCTATGTGCTTTAGTACCTAACCAATACACTACAGTTACTATCGGAACATTCCGTGAACGTGACATTCCCATTGGACCTATTAAGATAAAAACACATTTATTAGGTACAAAAGGTGTCAGTAATTGAGCACATTAAATTGATACAAAATGTTCTTCAGCGTGGCGACTCGCATAGCATTCTTAGAAAAAACTAGGGTGTAACTTATACCATAAAATACAGTTTATTCACCAACTTGTAAAGTAAGGAAGTTCTCAATTCATCTTCTTAAGAGTTGTGTACCTAAAAGGATTATATTTGAACCCTTAACAAAGGCTCCACTATCTGCACAACATCCGTCCGTCTGTTACAGCCGTTACAGGATTGGTACGGAACCCTCCCTTGTCCGCTATCGTGTATCTACGTATCTGTCTGTAGGTATGTCTTTATCGTGTTTCCCAATTGTAATGTTTTTGTTTCATATGGATTTTGAGATACTTACGAAAGTTGTTGGACCCTGAAACAAGATGATTTCGAGACCCACACCCAACACCAGCTTAAGATTGACTGCTAAAAATAAGTACGTACTAATCAATAAATATAATAAAATCGTAACTGATCGCTGTCTGTACATGGCAAATATATTAGAAAAACTTTTATGGGGGGCCTTCATAAACGCAATAGAGCCCAAAGAAATGATGTCTGTTTGTCGGTTTGTCTGTTTATCTGTTTGTCTGTGCGTTTGTGCACGCTAATCTCAGAAGGGGCTTAACCTATTTAGATGCGGTTTTCAGTAATATCTTATGCTAGTTCAATTTCAATCAGTAACAGCAGAGCGTCGCACGTGGTTGCACTAAACTGCCCTCGATCGTGCCCCCTAAATGACGCCCATCTGCGAGGTGACCGACTTCGGCGAGGGGCGGTTCGTGTCCGCTCTGTATTGTATGTAATACTGTAATGTGCCCCAGAAGTCATGCACTATAGTATCGTATAATGGTAGGTTAGGTAGTAAAATAGATGGTAGGCACAGAAAAAGTAGCAGTATCGTGGTGAATGCGTTATCAGTGATGTTTTCAGGGTTCCGTACCCAAAGGGTAAAACGGGACCCTATTACTAAGACTCTTCTGTCAGTCCGCCTGTTTCTCTGTCTGTCTGTATGTCTGTCTGTCTGTCTGTATGTCTGTCTGTCTGTCTGTCTGTATGTCTGTCTGTCTGTCTGTCTGTATGTCTGTCTGTCTGCATGTCTATCCACCTGTCGCGAGGCTGTATCTCATGAACCGTGATAGTTAGACATTTGATAAAAAAACATAATAAAATTAATATTTAAGGGGGCTCCGGATACAACAAACGGGATTTTTTTGCCGTTTTTATAGATAATGGCACGGAACCCTTCGTGCGCGAGGCCGACTCGCACTTGGCCGGTTTTTTAATACTATGACAGTGGAAAACAATATTCGGCCTGCCTGATGAGTGATGATAAGCAGATACCGTGGTCTGTGGATGCTTAGGAGTCCAGAAGAGTCGCTGCCGACCCTTTATAGATTTGAGGATTCGTTGTGTTGACAGCTGGAGACAAACGCGCTCTCACTCTCACAACAACACTCCTCGGGAGCTCTGGCGACCTTACTCGCCACCAGGAACACACACCACATACCTACTGAGCAAGTAATGGAGTCATTATAGGTGTGGTCTTCTGTACTTCTGTAGTTTATGCTACATAAATATTTTATCATCATCATCATCATATCAGCCGAAAGACATCCACTGCTGGACATAGGCCTCCCCCAAAGAGTGCCACAATGACCGGTCCTGCGCCACCCGCATCCAGCGGACTCCCGCGACCTTTACCAGGCCATCAATCCACCTTGGGGTTTTTGAGGTTTAGCTCTACTCTGTCCGGATGTAGCGTTATAACATATCTATTGTATTTCTCTATTGTACACCTATAGCTGACATTGTATGATATTCTGATATTCATTCACTTACGGATATTTGAATCTTGCAGTTTTTTTGTTTTTTATAGCGTATCGCGTAGTCCTGCTATATGGAGTTATGATTGTGAAAAGCATCTACTTACTAAAAATGAAAATTAAATAACCGTGCAATTATTTAATTCATCAAATAAACTTTGTAACTGTATTTACTGATAGCTTGTGGTAATTTTCTTTCTCCTGTAGTTAGACGTTTTATTTCTTGTTACATGTACGAGCGAGGTGAGCCGGTCTAGATGATACTATACTGCAGCAACAACAGGCTACTAGCTGGAGCAGTCTGAACTGAACGAGCTGGTCTTCGTTTCAGCTTCATGCCACGTGGCATGGCGGGAAGAAGATGTCCAATCGGATGCCATCACTTCTCTGTCAGCCTACGGACCCAACTGCTTCAACATAGCACGGCGGAAAGAAAAAGACTTCTCCGTCAGCGGGCGGCAAATTGCAGCCAATCATCTACTCAATAAGTTTACCTACTATACTTATATACTTCATAATTCAATGTTATAAATAAAAGTATTGGTGTTTTTTTTTAATCCAATGGCAAATTGGATTACAGCTGTCAAAGTCAGGTGCAATCGATTCATGACATTTGACTTTGACATCCTGTCATGGGTATGGGTCACAAGACTTAGTGTAGGCGCGCACGAGCAACTTTGTCGTCAGCAACAGTACATCTCTCTTTTTCTCACTTCTAGCGTGCGAAAGAGACAGATGTACTGTCGCCAGCGACAAAGTTGCTCGTGCGCGCATACCCTTAGCTGCCGTTTTTATAAATCTGTGGGTTAGTTAGGCTACGAGGCTTTAGGTTGGTTACCATTTCTAAGTAATGGTATTCGGTAACCGAGGTTAAGGTTAGCTCACATGCATGATAATCAGACTAGCAAAAGCGGAAATCGGAAATCATCTATTTTTCTGAACGCACCGTAAGAGTTTCATAAACTAGTTATATACTTATCTGCATTTACGTCGTCTACGTAGCATATCAGCACGTCTATCATGGGACGGCCGCGACATACCTACTCTCGATTTTTCTCGCACTATACCTCTTGTTCTAAGTGTTCTAATAGGAGAGAGACGGATATTGCGAGAAAAATCGAGAGAGCTCGCGCGCCGTCGCGTGATAGCCGTGCAGTCATTATTTTTGTGGTGCGTCTTTATTTTTGACAGCTATGCTGTTACTCCGATCTGTTATTCATTCTATAGGGTAACAGATCGGAATAACCACAGTTATGAAGTAATAATAAATCTTATCTGATCATTCTACGAAGATGGAAATCTATATTTTCACAGATCTCGTATGAAGCCCATTACTTAAATCTGCCTAATCTTAGGCACGCTATGAAAAAATCACTATGAAAACAGTAATGTAACAATATGGGCACGTTGTTAAAAAACTATTATTTGTGTGTTTATACATAACCATGTAAACCCATGTGATTTTGCAAGATTAGTACTAATAAAAAAACTTTATGCCTTGTCCTGTTTTATTATTGTATTTTGTACATACAGTTAGAGAACCAGTAGCTACTTCTGCATATTCAGTTAGCACATATTAAGTTTAAAGTCCTTACTAATATTATAAATGCGAAAGCTCTGTCAATATGTCTGTCTGTGTCGTGTTACCATTTCACGCTTAAATCGCTGGAACGATTAAGATGAAAGTTGGTATGGTGGTAGATTGAATCCTTGTGAAGGAAAAAGCTACTAAGCTTTTTCTTTTTATAAGAACAGAAATGGGGGACGAAAGTTTGTATGTAGCTACGTTATAAACGAGTTTCAAACGGACGAAGTAAGACAGACTAATTAAATAATATCCAACCCTGACTGTTGTTTGCAAAAAAAAAACATAAATATCCTATACTATTAAACGAGCAATTTTGTATGTATGTATATATTTGCAATCACTTTCTCGGAAACGGCTCTACCGATTTGGAATAAGGGGTTAACGGCAGCGAGAAATCGATTTAACTAGCTAGGTCTGCTGAGAAAATTCGTTTTCGCCATATTTTCACCCGAGCTGAGCTCGGTCGCCCAGGCACTATCTATTTGAAGTAGGTAGGTACCTATTAGAACAAACAGAGATTATGTTTCGTCTTAATAAGATGATTCGTAAGAAAATATCGTATAATGTACAATAGCCCTTAAAAATATAATGTACAATAGCCCTTAAAAAAATAATGTACAATAGCCTCTAAAAATATAATGTACAATAGCCCTTATATTAATAAACCTTTGCGCTAAACCATTTTTTTATGAGCTCAACATCAAATAATGTAAACCGACTAAGTGCAAGGTTAGTTGGACTCCCATATTTCACATATTCAAATATGACACATTACAACATTCGTATTTTTGTCGTATGTGTCCGAGCCGCCCGGGCCGAGCACGAGCCGGGACCGGGCTGCTGAACAGCGGAGCGTTGTTGTAGGTCAACGGGCCGTGTGCGGGCCGGGCCGGGACCGAGCGTCGTCCGAGCCTCGGTTGTAGGTAGACCGGCCGTCAAACGTTGGTGTTACATATGAGCGACCGACACCGGGCCGACACCGAACCGCTTCCGAGCCTCGGCCGTGGCCCGGCCGGGCTAGGGCCGCGCAAAAACGCCGTCGTTTTTCTGAGAAAACGGCCCGGGCCGGACACGTCCCGTTCTAGCGTGAGTCATCCTTTAAGATGCATTGCAAAATACATAATGGGATTTTTCAAAGGCAAAACTGACTAAACTACAAGACCTAAAAAAAATATATAAATGTTTCTGTTAGTTTTTAGCGGTGCCAGAATTGCCCTATTTGCTTAGCAGCAGTAGGTGTTTTATCAAGCAACTTGAACCGTTTTACAATAACATTGCGTACGGAATAAAACCGAATCTCTGGGTAATCAATGAAAACGGCTAGATCATTGTACACACAGCAACACACCTAACTAACCATACCGTGAAAACCTAGAACCTTATTACAATGCACTTAAGGTCAGATTAGATTTCCGATGGTCACTTAGCTGTGTTGTCGACTGTACTTACAATTAATTCAATATCAGAAGTTGTTAACTACTGATATTTAAAAAATATATCTTTATTTTAGGAGTTCATAACAGTTTGATTGCAGAATTATCTACGTACTCGTATAAGATATGCCTCGTAAGTGATCTAAATGTTTACCGCTGTGAATAAATTCAACGTTGTTATCATATTTAAAAATCTCAATAGTATCTTTACTGTAATCACATTGTTGTTACGTCAACAATAAACATTATCATTTCTCCGTCTCTGTTCCACGCACTCAGTTCCGATCGGGTCGCGCTACGGCACACCCGAGCGCATGTGCTCCTAAAATAAAGCACCTTGAACTCTAAAAGTCATACATTTTTAATTTCAAATGTTTTAACTAATAAGCTAACGTTATTTGAAGAAGTACAAGCGAGACAGCATGTACGGGTTCAGTAAAGTGGGAACGAGACAGTTGATGAGATGGAAGGAGTGTCGCTGGTTTGACCGAGTGACATACCACTCTGGAGCCGGTGTGTTCGGACATCGACCGCGAACGGAAATCGAATGTGGTAGGTCACGCAACAAATCATCAATATATAGTGCACGTAAACTTTTTAACACTAAGAAAAACTTAATACCTAAAAGGAAATTACTACTTCTATAGCCGTAGATTCACTTAATGTTATCACAACGCAAAGAGAGAAGGACTTTATTACGACAATAAACTGTGAGCTCTTGTGTACTGCTCTACTTTACAAAAACAATCAGCTACTGACTGCTGCAAGCAGCGCGTGCGCACGCGTTGCCGCTGTTGCCAGGGGACTAAAGATTACTTCGGCTAGCACAAGTCCACGCACGCGATTGGTACAGTACGCTAGTTACCTACCCGTCTCTTTCTAAAACTTAGTCCGTGTATTTTAGTAACTAAACGTGTCAAAACACCGAAATGTTATGATTACTATCTTTAATGAATACTACACCTAATTTCGTAACACCTATCCGTCACTTGACATATTAACTTTTGCTCAAATGTTTCACTAGACCTTTTTCTTCGAAACAGTGAACTTTTCTAGAATCAAAAATACCTCTGGAGATCGGATTTCCTACCTATTCTACTCTAAGGCAGGTCGGTGTAAGTACGACGACGAGCGAAGCGAGGGGGAGTTTTGGGTACAACTGCGACGCTACAGCCAGAACCGACTTTATATACGAAAAAGTGAAAGTTATGAGACATTAGTCATTATGAAAATTCGGGATACTAACATTGGGGCTAATTAATAATTAGGAAAAATTAAAAGTCGGGTTTGCAATTTTAGAGTTCACAACATTAGGGCTAGTGAAATGAGGTATGAAATTTTTAGGGCTAACGGAGGGGAACCCGTTCCAGTTAATGGAGCCTGTTTAAGATTAAGCGCATGTTCTAGAATGTAGAGTCCGGGCAGTATGGTATACGTATTCACAGTTCTGATGCACTTTTAATAATAAATGATAATAAATATTAGGGGACAATCTTACACAAATCGACCTAGTCCCATAGTAAGCTCATTAAGGCTTGTGTTATGGGTACTAGACGACGATATATATAATAGATATAAATACTAATTATACTTAGGAAATTATTTCTCTCCAGAACATCTAAAAGCAATTTATCTTACAGAACGTCAAATTATTTTCAGTAGATTCTATGTCACACAGATAAGTTGTTTGAGAACCGACCTTGTGGCTTGTGAACATATGATTCAAAATTACGAAGGACTATAAAGATATGGAAAGAGATTAAGGAAGAAGATTTTCCATCGATAAATAATCATGGACAAGTTTGTACTGTCCTATTTTGATTGGAAAAGTTTATTCCTAATATTTATATTCTTAACAGCTCAAGATTAATTTAAATACGTACAGTCGACTACAAAGAGTGGATACGGCCAAAGTTACAAAAATATGTATACCTACACGACTGTGTTTCATTTTTGTAACGTTGACCGTATCGATCTCTTTGTACCTAGTCGATTGTACAGTATATAGGTACCTCAGATAAAGTAAATGATTTAGGTACGTTAAGTGTACCTACGTTAAAATAGCTTCTGCTTACATTAAAAATAACGGTCCAGTGCGAGTCTGACTCGCGCACCGAGGATTCCGTACAAACGTTCATACACCATACCCCATTCATTCTTGAACAATCTTAACAGCTCATAGTAACAGTTACCGTTGTACAGCGCCATCTACACTTTGGTACTAATAACTTACGACCTAATATGTTTGTTTCTCAGCGATATTCTATCGATAATAATATTTTAATTGAAAGAAGGGATTTTAACAATAATCTCATCGGAATTTGAAGACATAAAATTACGAACGAGTTAAGAAATGACTTTTATTTAAAAAAAAACGCTAGATAGAGGTATCGTTTTATTTGTATTATTTAATGTTAAGTACCTACTCCTAATCCTTACTAACATTATAAATGCGAAAGTGTGTGTGTTTGTATGTTTGTCCTTCTTTCACGTCGCAACGGAGCGTCGTATTGATCAGATTTTTTGTATGGAGATAGTTTAGAAGCTGGAGAGTGACATAGGCTACTTTTTCCAGCGGGAAAACATCTAATTCCCACGGGAAAATTCAATATGTTACATTTTCCTATAACCACGCGGGCGAAGCCGCGGGCATAAGCTAGTATGTAATAATTCCAAAATTTTCGCTTAGTAAACTATGAATGGTATTTTTTCGACATTTGACTTGATAAAACAAAATTTTACCACTAAGTATCTATTGTCGAACATTGTGGCTGGCTTGTCTGTATTGTTTGCGGACGACACAACAGTACTGGTTAGTGCAAGTTCTTACGATCAGCTCAGCCATAAGATTGATCAGGCTTGTAGTCAATTAGGGAACTGGTTCTCGGCAAATGGACTATTATTAAACTGTGCAAAATCGAACATAATCCTTTTCTCAGGCCGAAAGATTCCGCTTCCGCCGTGCATGGCCAGTTGTCCGATGCCAATATGTGACGAGAGTAAGTTCCTTGGGTTCATAGTTGACGCTAATTTGAATTGGAAGCGCCATGTCGACAGTTTATGCGATAGATTGGGTAGTGCAGTATTTGCGTTGAGAAAACTGAAACCATTGATCTCAGGGGAGGCATTGAAACAGGTGTACTTTGCTTATTTTCACTCACTCCTTTCTTACGGCACACTCGTCTGGGGGAGCTCTACAGATGCTAAAAGGGTATTAATCGTGCAAAAACGAGCAATCCTTACACTTGTTGGAGTAAAGCATAGGCACCCTTGTAGAGAACTCTTCAAATCTCAACGCATTATGACGCACTACTCACAATACTTATTTGACTGTTTGTTATTTGTAAGAAACAATATTTCCCAGTTTGTACGTGTTGATTTGCCGGGGAAACAACTCCGTTCTACTGGGCGCTTGAGAACGGTTCCTCGTCGCATGGCGCTTTCAACAAAAAACCCCCGCGTCATCGGACCCACTTATTATGAACACTTACCGGCCAATCTAAGGAATGAACCATATGACGAAACATTCCGGCGCAAACTGAGAAATCTTTTGTTGGAAAACCCTCTGTACTCCGTCAACGAGTACATGGAAATGACTTTTTAATTGTGTATTTTGTTTTTCTAAAATTGACATTTATTTTTGTTAACTTTATATTTATCAATGTTATGAACTATTATTATTACTTATTCCTGTTTTTAAACGTGACAATCATTATTAAATATGTAGTTTTGACATACTTATAGTTTAGAAAATATTATGTTATTGTGTATAATGAATGACGATCCTTTTTGGGAGATAGAATAATATAATATTTTGTATTTGACAGTCAACTGACTCATTAAGTCTTTATTATTAAAATTGACGAACATGGTAGAAATTCTTGTAATCTTGACATTTATGCAAATTTATATTGTAATTTTTATCGTGTAATAAATAAATCTAATCTAATCTAATCTAATTGAAAAAAAAAATGAAATGGTTTTAGAAAGTGCAACTCAAGCCCTTTCATATGATAACCCACTTGATCTATTTACTAGACTTTGAATTTTTAACCACTCTCATATTCGTAATTTACTTAAAATAAAACTGTTTTATTTTTTTCCATGCACGTGTGCCTTTTTTACAATTGTTCCACAAATTGTTAGCATAAGTAGTTCCTGAGATATTTAACGTTGTGACAGATGGACAGCGGCGCACCATAAAAGTTCCTTTTTTAACTTTTTGGTACGGAACCCTAAAAAGGGGCGACAGGAGGAGGCGAAAGGAGTAGGATACAAAAAAAAGTATTTTTAAGTGTATTGTTTTTGTGGTACAGAATTTAAGACGAAAGTAGAGATCTAGTTTGTCAAACGATACCTCAATCCTTTTATTGTAGAAAATTTCACTGACTCAATCACCCGAGTTTAAATACCTAAAATGGAAATAAATATTTGTCTTTCTAAAACTATGTTAGATCGGTTACTTTTGTTAACAGTAACATAAACAGTTTTGATATATATTTTTTTAAATATTTATAAAGCTGTCCAAAATCGGATAACTAAATTCTCACTCATTCTTTTTTTTACAGAAACACCGCAAGAAATATTAGTGAAGAGGTACGAAAACTGCCGCGCGCAGCAGCTCGTCGAGGCTTACCGAACCCACGGACATCTAACAGCCACCATTGATAATGTTGAATATAAGACGATTGACAGGTATGACCACAAACGGTGATTTACATGTATCCAATTGTATGTATCTACTTATATGGACACAGCAACACCTATACGACTCCTTGGAGTGATATGCTCTACTACTCTCGCACTCCAACGTTTTACTGCGGTATGCGGCCGTAACAAATTAACACCATATTGCCCGAAGGTTGAGTGTTAGAGAACGCATGTGGCGATAAGTTCGCCTTTGGTACGATAAGTTCATCAATATTAAATAAATAAGTAAATTAAGAAGGGTGTAATATTTTTCTCATCATATAAAAAAATATTAGCTAATTATCGTTTGACAAAAAAGGCTTCATCAAATAATTACTTGGCAAACGTGTTATTGCGCAAAAGTTTCATTTTACAAACGTTTACTTGACAAACACTCAATTAGCAATAAGTACATAACGTCAAATGTATTCAGTGTCAATTGTACACTTACCAAAATATCACACACATAGTAACAGTAGGTATAATATTTGAAAAATCGGTTCAGCACGGCTAGCACGCGACGGCGCGCGAGCTCTCTCGATTTTTCTCGCACTATCCGTCTCTCACTTATTAGACCACTTAGAACAAGAGGTATAGTGCGATAAAAATCGAGAGTATGTCGCGGCCGTCGTGTGCTAGACGTGCTGTAGCTTCGCCGGCCACTGCCACGGCACGCTCGCTTCGCTCGCTCGGCTCGGTCGCTGTATGGTCGCAGTTCTATCTAACACTCCTCCTCGCTTCGCTCGTCGTCGTACCTACACCGACCTGCCTTAAAGTAGAATTTGTGAAAGTTGAGAATTTATAAGTAGGGGCAAGTGTTGTACCTGTGGACGCTTGTACCTATGGACACTGACGATATTAAACAAACAACAAACCATAGACAAATATCGTCTACATATACATATCCAAATAGTATTTTTTTGATATGGTAACACTAGTTAGACGCCATTTTTATAAATGGACGGAATTGTAAATCTTGCGGCTGTTAAAAGTTTTTGTGCCAAAAAGTAAGTTATTACTTCCATTTTCAAAGTGTTTTTTGCAAATTCTGTGATTAATACGACTGCTTTTGTTATCACATATAAGTATAATTTTAATGTTTGATCATTGTTTTCTTAGGTTTTTGCTTACCGCCGGTAGTTTTAAATCCACGAATGCCCCTTAAACTTAAGGGGAAAATCTATAAAATGATCATAAGACCTGTCGTAATGTATGGATCAGAGTGCTGGGCAACGAAAGTGACGGATGAAAGAAGAATGCACGCAGCCGAGATGAGAATGTTGAGATGGATGTGTGGAGTGACGAGGAAAGATCGGATTAGAAATGAGTACATAAGAGGAAGTTTGAAAGTAGCACCTGTGACGGACAAAATGAGGAGCAGTAGGTTAGCGTGGTACGGGCATGTAATGAGGAGGGATGAACGTTATGTTGGTAAAAGTATGTTAGGGATGAATGTCGAAGGACGAAGAGCGATAGGTAGGCCAAGAAAGCGATGGATGCATTGTGTGAGAGCGGACATGAGGAAGAAAGGAGTAAGCGCTGAAATAACGAATAATAGATATGAATGGAAGAAGAAAACATGTTGTGCCGACCCTACATAAGTGGGATAAGGGCAGGGTGATGATGGTAGTTTTAATAATGATCGGTAACGGTTTAAAACTAAAAGTGTCGAATTTGTACCTGTGGACAATTACCTGAATGTACCTATGGACTGTCCATAGGTTCGACATTGCTGATTGTACCTTTGGACGATTCAATATTTCTTAATGTTTTCTTTTAATTCAGTGCCTCGTAGTTAAATTGGACAAATACGAAACAAGATATGCCCCGACACTTTAAGTACAGATGCGGTTCGGGAAGTAAATAATGGATGTTCTGTGCGAAAAGCTGCAAAAAAATACAAAATTACAAAGTCAACGATTTTTAAGTAAGTACCAGAAATTATATTTGGGCAAAAATCTCGAACAAAGTCGCTTGGAAGTCTTGAAAAATAACGTCAAAAGAGTATTTGATGATTGTGAGGAGCAGCGTATTTGCATATCATATAATAAATCAGCTTATATACGTCCTACTGCTGGGCACAGGCCTCCTCTCATGGGTGAGAGAGAACGGGCAGTAGTCCCCACGCTGGCCCAGTGCGGGTTGGGGACTTCACCACCCGTAACCTTTAAATTTCTTCGTGGATGTATTTTAGGTTTCCAAACGAAGTTTTTCTTCACCGAAAAACTAACGGTAAATATTAAATGATATTCCGTACATAAGTTCCGAAAAACTCTTTGGTACGAGCCGGGATTCGAACCCACGACCGCCGTTTAACAGCCGCATGCCTGAACCGCTAGGCTACCGTAGTTTTTTTTTCATATAGCATATAGCATTTGCATATAGGCTTAGATAAAAAATAAGTACGGGAACTTGCCTACGAGTTCACTGTGGCAAAACAAAACCCGAATATTCCTGAGAAAGTGCGTTTCAAAAGCTCACAAAGACAATAAAGATTCTAATGATGAATCTAGCTTCATTTGCCTAATGTTACGTGCTGAATGATGATTTCAATTACTCTGTTGATCGTGAAAACTCCTCTCACTCTGATGAATTTGCTGAAGAGTTGTATCATGAATATTGTAATGCTAGGAAGCAAAAGGTCTATAAGAAAATTACCAACGTATTATATAAATAATTAATGATTATTTTTATCTTGTTAATTAAGAGTTTTAGAAGAAATATTTTGTTAAATCTATAATTGTTGATTTTATGTCCTTAGGTATAGTGCCGTCCATAGGTAGGATATCGAAGTCCATAGGTACAAACATCTGATGTACACACAGCAACACACCTAACTAACCATACCGTGAAAACCTAGAACCTTATTACAATGCACTTAAGGTCAGATTAGATTTCCGATGGTCACTTAGCTGTGTTGTCGACTGTACCTGTGGGCATAAACTGTATTTTTTTAAATAAGCTCATATCTCTTGTTACTAAATAGCTAACATTATAAAAGTCTGCGGTAATTAAAGACTGACTAATAGTTCTATGAAAAAAAATATGTGTAATACTGTCGATGGTGTTTCATTGAAATTAAAAAATAGTTCCAAATCTGGAAAGTGTCCACAGGTTGAGCACTTGCCGTATAAATTCTCAATTTTCACAAATTCTACTTATTGCATCTGACACCGTAAGTAGCCAAATAATAACCTAACCTAACCTAGTTTCCTAGCACAGTAAGCGTTTCTGTTGAAGTAAAATTACTTGCCCACTGCCTGTATCTAAAGTAGAATATGTAATAGTTGAGAATGTGACACATTTTAGCAACTGTTCCTTTTAACAAAAGAAACACAGTATGTCAAATAATACATTAGTGCAAACATTTTTAGACCAATAGTAGTTTTTACAGGTAAGTTAGTTGCTAAAATTTAATTTGTCTTAACGATCATTTATTAGTCTTTACTTCTTCCTATTCTTGATTACGCTGATGTATCCTATCTTGACCTTTCTAAGGAGCAGCTTAATAAGCTTGAGCGTCTCCAAAATTTCTGCATTCGGTTCATATCTGGGTTACGCAAATATGACCACTTTTCTAGTTTCCGTTCCAAACTCAAGTGGCTCCCTATCCGTTATCGTCGTAACTCTCACATTATTTCGAATCTGTTTAGTGTCCTTTTTAACCCTGCAACTCCCCGCTATCTCAAAGAGCGTTTTAGTTATTTTAATTCTGTTAGATCTTCTAACAATTTGCTATTAACTGTGCCTTCGTCATCTTCCAAATTTTACAGTAGTTCGTTCACTTTTAAGGCTATTCGACTGTGGAACTCTCTCCCTCTCGATATAAGACAAGTTAAATCTATCGGCAACTTCAAATCTCTTCTTAAAGAACATTATTTGTGTCTCCCCTAACCCTGATTGTCTTACTATTATTATTATTGGCTGACTGTTTATGTATTATATATTTTTATTTGTGTTATTTGTTAATATGTATGATTGTGTATGTATGTTTATATATAGAGCTATTTATGTACGTGTATTAATATAATTATTTTGCTGATCGTGGGTATTTAGACTGGGAACAGTTTCAGGGTACTGCGGGCTCAGTAACGGGGCCGGCCCGCACTGAACCGCGGCCGTCCACCTCCACTGGCGGATATATTACTCGCAGTGGCAGAGTTGTGCGACCGCCTCAGCGATATTGATCATCTTGAGCAATATTTCAAATGAATTACCTACTGTAATTTACATTATATAAAATATATAAATACTTACCTGCCTACTTAGTCATCTACAGACTCAACTAAATTCTTGGCTGATGTTGTTTCAAATAAACATTGCTAACATATCGACCAATATTCATTCCATTATTGACCTTAGTAGTACCTTAGTAGTTGTAGTGGGTAGACACAGTAATGTGGGTACTTGGATCAGGAGATATGAGTTAATAAATCAGTCGTACGTCATCAGCTGTTTAATTCGGTCCCTGTCCGATACTACATGGTGTCAGGTGTGGCTTATAAACGCGTATTTGTGCAAAACAGTTGTAAAGTGTGTTAAGTAATAGTGAGATTAAAAATGCCACATAATGAAGGCGGTGAAAAAACTGAGAGTGCGGGCGGCGTTTATACGGCGATTCAGCAACCAGCGCCATTGCAACAAGAAGGCAATTTGGCCACGAACTGGCGAGAATGGAAAATGGCGTTTGAATACTTCTTAATTGCGTCAAACAAGGAGTCAGTCACGAGCAGAGAAAAATGTGCGTTGTTCATGCATGTTATAGGAAAATATGGAAGGGAAATTTATGAGGAATTGGATGTTACCGTGGCAGAAAAATCTAATTATGACTTGTTGTGCAACAAGTTTAGTGATTATTGCGAACCACAGAAAAATATCAACTACGAGCGGCACATATTTTTTGAGACATACCAGAATGATCAAACTTTTGATAAATTTTTAGGAGTTTTAAAAGTGACCAGTAAAAGTTGTGGGTTTGATAATTTAAAAAACAGCCTTATATTAACTCAGCTTATTCGAGGTTTAAAAGACGTGCAAATGAGGGAAAAGTTATTAGCGAAATCGTCGTTGAATTTAGAAGAAGCGGTAGCTTGGTGTAGAGCGTCAGAGCGAGCGGGTCAGCAAGCGGTTGGCTGCAGCGCACAGCCCGGCGCTGTGGAACGTTTGTGGCGCGACGGCGCGCGGCCGGCGGGTGCGCCCGCGCAGCGGGGCCGCTGGCGTGGCGGCCGGGGCGGCCGCGGCGGGCCGGCTCGGCGCGCGCCTCCGCAACATACGACACGGCAATATTACTCAAATAATGGGTGCGGCAGGTGTGATTTAAGACATAGTGCGAGTGATCGATGCCCGGCATCGGGAGTTGCGTGTTATCGGTGCGATCGGATTGGGCATTTCGCGAAATGCTGCCGGGTACGGCCCCAGCAGCCGCAAGCCCGCGAACTCCTCGGGGACGACGGTGGTGATGATGACGGTGATGTGGACGGGGACTGTGGTGAGCTGATTTTATACAATATTAGTATTGAGGCCTCCGAGTGTGTCGATTCGTGGACGGAGACGATTAGTGTGAATGGCGTAGACATAGATTTTAAATTGGACAGTGGGGCCGATGCTACGGTGATGTCATTGAATTCTTTTGTTAAAGCCGGTTTTAATACAAAAAATCTATTGAAGTGTAACACAGTTTTACGAGAAATCAGCAAACAACAATTACCTGTTGTTGGTTATTTTAATGCCTCATTGATATGTAATAACATAACAACATTACAAAAAGTGTATGTTTTGCAAGTAAAGTGTAATAACTTATTAGGTTTGAGAGCCTGTATAAATTTGAAGCTTGTTGCGCGAACAAATAAAGCTAACAATGTTGGTTTGAAAATTAATAAACTGGAAATTGATGAATCCATATTTAGCGGTATAGGTTGTTTGCCCACGGTGTGTAAAATAGAAATAGATAAGTCAATATCGCCGGTGGTCGCTTGCTCACGGAAAATACCCTTGAAACTGCGTCCTCGATTAAAGGAAGAGCTTGACAATATGGTTAATTTGGGGGTGATAGTTAGGGAGGACGGTCCTACGGATTGGGTTTCAAACATTGTGGTGGTGGAAAAATCGGATAACAAACTACGTGTATGTTTGGATCCCAAGCATTTAAATAAGGCAGTGAAGCGCAGCCATTTTTTGCTTCCTACTTTAGATGAATTAGCGAGTAATCTCGCGGGGGCTAAATTCTTTTCGAAATGTGACGCCAAAAATGGGTTTTGGATGCTGCGCTTGGACGAGGAAAGTTCAAAACTCTGTACTTTTTCCACACCAGAGGGTAGATTTCGTTATCTTAGGATGCCTTTTGGTATCAACTGTGCTCCTGAAATATTTCACAATGAAATGAACAAAATATTCAAAATGGAAGGGGTAGAAGTTTACTGTGATGACTTATTGATCTGGGGAAAAACTGAGCATGAACACGACAGCAGGTTAAAGGAAGTGATGAGGAGAGCATTACTAAATGGCGTAAGGTTTAATAAAAATAAATGCGTGTTCAGAGTGCCTGAAATTAGATTTTTAGGTCACAATTTTAATGGTAAAGGTATGAAACCAGACAATGATCGTATAAAAGCAATAGTAAAAATGGCCAAACCGTCTGAGAAAAGGGAGCTAGAGCGGTTTCTGGGGGTCACTAATTACCTCTCTAGGTTCATACCTAATTACTCACAAATATCAGCACCGCTACGTAGCTTACTGGGAAAAAATATCCAATTTGAGTGGCTTAGTATTCATGATAAAGCGTTCAATGAATTGAAGTTAAAAATTAGCAGTAGTCCAGTGTTAAGTTACTACTCGCCGCATGAACCAGTATGTGTCTCGGTGGATGCGAGCTCTAAAGGCCTGGGCGCGTGTCTCATGCAGGGCGGGCGGCCCGTCGCTTATGCGGCGCGCACGCTCACGCCAGCAGAGACGCGCTGGGCGCAAATAGAGAAAGAGCTGTTGGCAGTAGTTTTTGGCTGCACTCGTTTCCACCAGTACATCTATGGGCATAGAGTGATCACTGTGGAAAGCGACCACAAGCCACTGGAAGCTATTTTAAGGAAACCTCTAAACGAAACGCCAGCACGACTTCAGCGGATGCTTTTAAAATTGCAATATTATAATATTGATCTCCATTACAAGCCAGGAAAAGAGATGTTCATCGCGGACACTTTGTCGAGAGCTCCAAGCGAGGCGGGTCTGGATAGCGACATGTGCAAAGATGTAGTCGTACACGTTAATATGTTGTACGACAACCTAGAGGCAACACCCGAAATGTTGCGTAAAATAAAAGAGGAGACTATAAACGACCCAATTTTAATGGCGATCAGCGAATACTACTTCAAAGGATGGCCGAACAATAAAAAAGACGTTAAAGATATTTCGAAACCATACTGGGATGTCCACGACGAGCTTCACGACGTGAATGGTATTATATTTAGGAACGAGCGAGTCGTGATACCGGCATCGTTACGCAAAGAGATGGTGCGCCGTGTTCACGAGGGCCACTTGGGCGTGGACAAGTGTCAGCGGCGCGCCCGCGGCGTGATGTGGTGGCCGGGCATGGCGCGCGACGTGGAGCGCGCCGTGCTCGCGTGCGAGACGTGCCAGCGCCACCGGGCGGCGCTCGCGCGCGAGCCGCTGCAGCCGCACAAGGTACCCGACCTACCGTGGGAGGTACTCGCCGCCGGTGATATTTTTGAATTCAAAGGTAAACAATATTTGCTTGTGGTGGATTACTTTTCAAAATTTGTTGAAATTGGACATTTAGCTAATTTACAGAGTAGCACCGTCATTGAATCACTTAAACAAATATTTAGCCGTCATGGTAAACCGGAAAAGTTTATCAGTGATAACGGAACACAATTCTCTTCGTCAGACTTTAAGGAGTTTTGTCAAAAATGGGAATTTACTCATGTCACCAGTTCACCTTTGTATCCGAGGTCAAATGGTCTCGCGGAACGAAACGTGCGTACGATAAAAGGCCTTATGTTGAAAGCCTATGAAACTGGTGAGGATTGGTACCTAGCCTTGCTGAATTTTAGAAACTCACCAGTGACCGGTGAAACATATTCTCCAGCGCAACTACTAATGAGTCGAAGTTTAAAGACACGGTTACCAGCAACTGGTGCATTATTGAAACCACAGACAATTAATCGGCGTGTGTTTCAAGACGAAAGAGAAACAAGAATAAATAATTATAAACGTAATTACGATCGCGGGACTAAGGCACTATCGAAATTAAAACCAAACGATACGGTGCGCATGAAACAAAATAAAGAGTGGGTTAAATCATCAATAATAGATCAAGCCCAGGACGGGCGTTCATATTGGCTACGGACTAATGACGGTGGGGTTTACAGAAGAAACCGCCAGCACATATTAAAAGTTCCTCTCCCCACCAAAGAAAAAACTTCTCCAAGTCAGCAGGCAACTGCTGATCGTGGGTATTTAGACTGGGAACAGTTTCAGGGTACTGCGGGCTCAGTAACGGGGCCGGCCCGCACTGAACCGCGGCCGTCCACCTCCACTGGCGGATATATTACTCGCAGTGGCAGAGTTGTGCGACCGCCTCAGCGATATTGATCATCTTGAGCAATATTTCAAATGAATTACCTACTGTAATTTACATTATATAAAATATATAAATACTTACCTGCCTACTTAGTCATCTACAGACTCAACTAAATTCTTGGCTGATGTTGTTTCAAATAAACGTTGCTAACATATCGACCAATATTCATTCCATTATTGACCTTACGCTAGTAACAATAAGGTTTAAATTATAATACCAGCATTTGCAAGATGCGTTCCTTTGGAATAATTTCAACCAGAGTTGTAGTAAACAAATGTTATCTGTTGTTACAAGACTTATAAAGTACGTACTATTAGCAGTTAAAAAAATAAATAAATAATAAAAACCTAGTTACCAAATTAAAGATGCATGTTAAACTTACGAGTAGGTAAAAATAATAATAAGAATTTATTGCTTAGGTACTTACTACTACCTTAATGTTATTGAGTTGTCAGTGGTAGGTCTGTACTGTACATACCTAGATTTGCAGTTTCTCTAACGTCAGTGTTAGATTGTAAACTTTTCAATAAAATAACGTCCTTTAAGTATGAACTAAAGCATGTGAGTATTATTATTATATAAGTCAAATAAAGAAAAAGGAAGAACAATAATCATAATACAATTTAAAATAATTACTTGTACCTACAATGATGTCTAATATTTTGAAAATGATATTTGCATGTTTGCTTATCATGTTTGCATGTTCATTAATGTATCTATATATAAGAAGGGAGATGTAGTGGGTAGACACAGTAATGTGGGTACTTGGATCAGGAGATATGAGTTAATAAATCAGTCGTACGTCATCAGCTGTTTAATTCGGTCCCTGTCCGATACTACAATTATTGGCTTATTTTAATCTCTGCACCACCTACTTCATAATCTAGTTTTATCTCTTTCTCCGATACCCAAAGGTTGTCTGGAAGAGATCGCTTTTCAGCGATAAGATCGCCTGTTGTGTACCTCTACCTACATTTTATTGTATTGTTTCTCTTTTTAACTGCTTTGTTTGTGTGAGGAGTGCAATAATAGTACATTGTGATACAACTGAGGTATGTTGATAATTACTTTAATTTAAATTAATTTAGGTGTAATTATCAAAGCTCACGCGTTTCATACGACGTTTTTCAACACATTTTGCGAGGAAAAAATCCTTTTCATATGATGAAAATTTTATAGACCTGCCAAGTTATTTTCTTTACTTGTGGTAACAGGTTTTTACTCACACGCAAGAATTTCCAGTGGCGTCCATTCTTTTTATCACTTTTCTAGTCACCACGAGTCAACGTTTTTGTGAAGTAATACTTAACCAAACACGCATTAACAATGTTTACAAATATCTGTGAAATAACCTATAATGGCGCGCAATAGTTTTTTTTCATGAAGTTTGCGCAGTGCGCGCGCATTAGATGAAATCTCTAAACAGCCAATACAAAATAAAATATATATTTTCGTTTTAAAATGTTATCTTTATTAATTCATGTAAAATATTATCAAAAGTGAAAAGTTTTACTAAATTAAACGTTTCTTTATCATATCCATAAAGAAATAGTCAATTAATTAACAAAAAGGATTTAATTTGTTTAGTCGAGTAAGAATCCATTAGCCGAGAATTAAAAAAAAACCTGTACATTCTCTACAACCCGGTTAATTTAAGAATGCACCGTGTGCTGCTGCATCTTGCTGCAAGGTGCCAACTTGACTTAATCGGGATATAACCATAACACACAAGTGTCGTGATGTTATAAAACACGCGTGTTTAATATCCAGGATTATGAGCCTAAAAGCGACACAATAAGAGGTACGTTACGAGCAATTGTGTCGATAAGAGTATTTGTATTGTATTGTATTTATAAAATGTAAATTTGCCTGTTGATTATTTGGTCAAATCAGTCATTTGTAGAAAGTTGAGTTGTAAAAAAAAAACTTGTCAAAACAAAAAAATTAGCTACCTACTCACTGTAGCGTTTCTAAGGCTAACTAAGATAAAAATGGCAGGTCGTGCCTAATTGCCATAAAACCACTGAACTCTCTGAAGGTGACGGTAATAAAATACCTACCTATAAAAAACATTCCATGTAAAAAGAGGCCAAATCTTGAAACTCTTCCATCGTAAAAAGTTGTGAGATATTTCGTAGAGCCAAGTCTCAGGCATTCTTATTAATCATTATTTGCTTGCTAAATAAAATTCTGCAACTTGGCATTCACACAACTTTACTGCATTTATGGATTTTTGCTTAACTAAAACTATGTAGTATTGTGCCTTCCGGCCGTATTCACAACTGCGTTTCGCAACCAGATGCGGATAAAGAATGTTTATTCTTTGTTCACAACCAGTTGAGAATCAGGAGAACTTTTTCTTTTACCGGAACTTGGTTGCGAACAAGTAATCCTTCCGACCATTTTCACAACTGCAGTTCGCAACCAGGTGCGAAAAAGGATTTATTTTTCTTTGTTCGCAATCTTCGTTATCTATTTAATATGTCTAATCTGACACTACGCTCAAGACATTGTTCGCATTATGCGAGAAGCTATTTTGTCTATACATTCGAAAGTGTCTTCTGTACTCTTTTTACATGAATAAATAAAGATGATCTGAAAAAATGAAAATGAAATGAAAAAATGATTTATTGGGTAACACTAGGTCTATGTAACAGATAAGCAGGTTGGTATCTCTTTTTAAGTACCGGGGTACCTGTGTCAAGAGACACCGCACTTCACATGAAGGTAATTTTGAATAGCAAACAAGAGGTTTAAGCTTAAACTATACATGTAAGGAGGAGTGAACAGAATTTACTTAATTAGGTTTGTTTTAATATTAACAGTGCTACTGCTTGTTCACTCCAGCCAAAAGAAACTAAAATTAAAGTAAGATAAAATAAAAGTAGGTGTGAGGGTGCATGAGCGAGTGTATACTTATGTGCGTAGGCGTGCGTAGGCGTGTGTGTGTGTGAGTGTGTGTGTGTGTGCGTGTGTGTGTGTGTATTTGTGTGTGTGTGTATTTGTGTGTGTGTGTGTGTGTGTGTGTGTGTTTGTGTACCTGTATGTTAGTTGAATTAGACATAAGTCTAGGCAATACCTAACAATAAGTTTTCTACTTCAATGTAGCTTTTTGTTTTGATCCAGTTTATTATTTTAGTTTTGCATTCTTTATAGATGCAGGGGAAAATGCTAATCTGTTTATTAACTATATTGTATAACTTGGCTGACTGCGCAGCGTACTGTCTATTTGCAAATGCGGATTTAGTTACCGGGGTGGGGATTACATTAGGTTTCCTTCTTTTTGTTGTTGCCTCAGGTTGGTACGTAGATGTTTTGTGTCTCCTCAAGATTACTTGTAGTACGTACAGCTTTCTTACCGACAGCAGGTCACACATTTCATAAAGTTTGTTAGTAGGAAATCTGTACGGCTTACCTTATACATCGTGTTTTACACTTATTCAGACCGTACTACACTTATTCTCTTTAGCATTATGTCCGCCTCGTGTACACTGTAATTATTTTGTGCAATAAAATAAATAAATAAATTCTATAATATGTGATTAATAAAGATAATATGAAAGACTTTAGAAGCAAAATACATGAAAATATTATTATTGTAGGTTACTTATGTATTTATTATAAATAACTTAAGGGGCACTGAGTTTTTCTGAATTTATGTACGAAATGTCTTTAGATATTTACCAGTCGCTTTCGTAAAACTAGTGCCTACGTCAATTCCTGGGATTAGGTTGTCAAGCGGACCCCAAGCCCAAGCTGCGGCACAAAAATTTGGGACAAACGCTACGAAGAAGAAGAAGAAGAACTTAAGGGGCACTAAATTAAACTAAATGAAATTTCATTATCGTGTCGTGGTCGGACCAGGATCTATGACACCACACAGGCATGTTTATAGTATTTAAGATTTATCGCAGCTTCTTTTCTA
Organism: Epinotia ramella; assembly: GCA_947578815.1. Taxonomy (NCBI): domain Eukaryota; kingdom Metazoa; phylum Arthropoda; class Insecta; order Lepidoptera; family Tortricidae; genus Epinotia; species Epinotia ramella. Next base: position 20,848,892 of record OX388202.1, read on the forward strand.
CCAGATGTGCCTTTGAAGTTGATCCTTGAGGAAAGCCGAATTAAGTTCGTATTCGCAACCAAGTTCCGGTAAAAGAAAAAGTTCTCCTGATTCTCAACTGGTTGTGAACAAAGAATAAACATTCTTTATCCGCATCTGGTTGCAAAACGCAGTTGTGAATACGGCCGGAAGGGTATTGTGTGATTGGCAAGTCACAGAATTTTATTTAGCAAGCAAATAAAGATTAATAAGAATGCCGGTAGAAGAGTTTCGAGACTTGGCCTCTTTTTTACATGGAATGTTTTTTATGGGATCTCACTTGTTTTTGTAGGTTATACATAAATTCAATTATGGTATCCTAAATTTGAAGCTTCTATGTCTGCTAGAAGTGCCTTAGAGTTTTGATGATTTTGATGACCGATCAGTCAGTGAGTGAGTGACAAAATTAAGAAACTTTGACTAGTTATAATTCTTAAACGACTGGTTCAAATTGAATTAAAGGGTCTAGCCGCAATCCTATAGTGAAACTGCCCCTGGCTGAAATGTATAGCTTTCTTAGGTGCATTTATTTGTCTTATTATAAGATATCATTTTACCAAATCTATAATCACCTTCGTTCGGTAAAAAATAAAAAAAATAAAAAAAGCGTTTTTTTTTATTTTGGGCAATTTCATGGTTCGATTTCTTTGAAATTTGGAGGTTGAATATACCTAATAGTAATTACTTTTTAAAAAAAAACAAGGTTCTAACTTCTTTTTAAAGGCTTAAAAACTGATTTTTAGTATTTTTTTACTTTTTTTTTATATTTCTGAGATAGGGATAACATCAATTTTTTGTTATTTAATGTAGAATATAATATTGCATTACATATATTTTTTCTAAAAAAATCCATTTGGGGCAACAGGGTAAAATTGACTAACTAATGCATATATACAAAAACCCTTCATTCAATATTAGGTAGAATTGAATAACTTTATCTCAAATAATATATATACGAGTATATGATTATGTGTATATGTACCTATTCCAATATACTATATATGTATATTATATTGTATGTATTCTATCAAAAGAAACTGGAGTTTTATGTTTGACATATTTTATTAAAAAACACTAAACTTTACACATACCTACATACTAAGTTGACTGTGACTACTACTACTACTTATATGCCAAGACTATTTAAATAATTTGCTGTATGGAAACATCATTTCAGTGTTGAAAAAAATTGGCACTAGATTCAAATATTTTATTGAAAATTGCGTGCCTCATCCAGGAATCAGCACATAACTGTAGGATTCAATATATCTATTTCTAAATGACAACTTCACAAATGATAACTATTTATGAACAAATTATCCCAAATTATATTTAAATCTGAACGCACTCATTCGAAATGTGTTCGAATTTCGATCACGACATATTTGGAATTTGAATTTGGAATACGCGTTATTCTACCTAATATTGAATGAAGGGTCTTTGTATATATGTATTAGTTATACATTTTTACCCTGTTGCCCCAAATGGTTATTTTTAGAAAAAATATATGTAATGCAATATTATAATTTACATTAAATAACAAAAAATTGAGGTTGTCCGTCCCTATCTCAGAAATATAAAAAAAATATATAAAAAAATTAAAAATCGTTTTTTAAGCCTTTAAAAAAAAGTTAGAACCTTATTTTTTTCTTTTTTATTAATTATTATTAGGTTTATGCAACCTCTTAATTTCAAAGAAATCAAACCATTAGATTGGCTAAAAAAAATTAAAAACGATTTTTTTTTTTTTTTAACCGAAGCAAGATGATTCTTTTGGTAAAATGATATCTTATAATAAGACAAATAAACGCACCTAGGAAAGCTATACATTTCAGCCAGGGGCAGTTTCACTATAGGATTGCGGCTATACCCTTTGAATTAGACCGTGTTTATACAATGCCTGCTTTGTTACCTACTGAAAATTCAGCCTTCTAGTTTTATCCACAACGAAGAGATTATGGGGGGGTCTAAATTGGCCTGAACTGCTTCGAGAAAAGTATGGTACGGCCGTACCGCTGTTTTGCTCGACTTGGCGGGGGCACCGCCGTGCCCCCAGATTCAGGCTGTAAATTGTGAGATATTAGCAACATAAATTTGCAGGCATTAGCATTCAGGCGCTCTACTTTTCTGTATAAATCAGAACGAAAACACCCGCTATTTGAGCTGGCTTAGTGGTTATTTTAGGAAAGTGATCCACTATAATTTGGGTCAACTTTTAAAACAATTAATGAGGATAAGACGCCCCTTCATTTATTACAAAATACGTAATCACAAGATACTCTTGAAAATGGCGTTCTATTTATAACTGAATCGCCCTTTAAATATTTTTCACTTACTCGACATTTAATATCTATGAGCCTGATAAATAGGCAATGAATTAATTAAATATTATTCTCTTTTTGCAGTGGAGATTCGAATGCCATTCTCGGAATTCAGGCAACACGACAACATAGAAGGCATATTTTTAATAAATAGCTCGTCAATGACCGCTTGAAATCTCGTTAAATATTTATTTTCCTGTATTTCGTTACGAAAAGGTGTGTGAATAAATAAACAACATTTTTAAGTAGGCAAACGTTTATAAGCATCTTCGGTTCTTCTTAAATTATCTAGTAATAAAATTATTATCAAGGACGACGATTTGGCCTGCTTTTCTTTTATATTTTGTATATTTGACTTGACTTGTTAAAAATTTCGAGCGTATATATCTATGTGGACAAGAGTAATTCATGCTTGGGCAGGGGAGGCTCACTCCGTGATTTCGTCGCGCCGTTACAAGTACACAAGTACGGCCCCGACCGGCATGTTAGCGCTGTTACGGCACATCCGCGTTCTATCGCAGCGCGTTGCATGCGATAGAAAGGGATGGCCACGTTTAGACTCGTTCGGCATACCTAAACAGGGGAATTGTTAACAGATAAACTTCTGTACGTAGTCCTATTATTTATTCTATGGCACGGGCAACAGTCCAACCAAATGGATTGACATTATGTGGCGTGCTTAAGATTCATCTTAACAGCGCGACACACTGAGTACAATTGTACATTTAAATTGTATAAAATCGAGATAGTTGAATGAACAACTTTGGTATTTGCTTACATGGTTCCCTTGCAATTTGTAACGAAATACATTAAAACATGTTGGTGAATTTTCTTCATTGGTTTTATATTTCATTGACACTGACATGACAGAAAAATCATTCTCTCTTATTGACAACTAGAACCTAAACCTCATGAAGGTTGTACATGCCGCCCACCAAGGACGTAGTTGCGTCCTTAATTGCATGCACCGCCCACCATGGGGACCTAATTTTATACTTCAGCAACATAAACTCAATACTTCTCAAATGACACGTAAAGAATGAATTAATGACATAAAATCGGAATTACGTAACTTATTTAACATATATGAATGTGATACAAAAAGGAATACTTGTACTTTTCTTTAAGACATAAAAAAAAACAAGTTACCACAGTCAAGTAAAAAATAACAAATGTAACATGCACTAATATGCTATTTAACATACACAACAAAAACATTGCCTTCTAAAAGATTTATTTATATAATCACCAATTGGAAGAACACTAAGCTTAGACGTGGGACGTTTCATAAGTGAACCCTTGGAGCGCAATGTAACAAGTACAACACGTGTGACGTTGTTCGAACCAGGGTGCTTTGTTATCACTCTGCCAAGTAACCATCGACTAGGTGGTAAGTCATCTTCCATTACTAGAACTATATCACCAATATTAGGTTCAGGAGTTTGCTGTGACCACCTATATCTATGTAAGAACGAGTGAGATATTCGTGCGACCATCGACGCCAAAAATGTTGCAACATGCGTTGTGTAAGGTTCCATCTTCGTAAGCTGTTTATATTAGAGTTTATAAAATCGCGATCGAGCACTGTGAGTAATGGTTCTCCCACTAAAAAATGTCCTGGGGTTAACACGTTTATGTGTTCCGGATCATTGTCAAGCCGATATAAAAGGTCGAGAGTTAAGGCATGCTTCGATCTGAGTTAAAACAGTAGACATTTCTTCGTATGTCAGTGTGGAATTACCTATAACTCGCCTTAAATGATATTTAATTGATTTTATACCTGCTTCCCATAAGCCGCCAAAATTGGGAGCGTGCGGGGGTATAAAGTGCCAGGTAGTGCCTTTTGTTACCAAAGCTTCAGCCACTTCTGAAGCTATGTTCGGGTTTTCAGTTTTGAATAGTGTCTTAAGGTCCTTGGAAGCGCCGAGAAAGTTGGTACCGTTGTCACTCCATATTTCCTTACAATGTCCGCGACGGGCTACCATTCTTCGAAACGCCTGGAGAAATCCTTCAGTTGTAAGGCTGCTTACGACTTCTATATGGACAGCTCGAGTACACATGCACACAAAGAGACATATATAACCCTTGAATGATCTTTGTCCTCGACCTCTGGAGGCTTCTGGAAGCACGAAGATGAATGGGACCGGCGTAATCTACCCCACAGCAAGTAAAAGGGCGCGTTGGTGTAACTCTTGCCGTTGGTAATTGCCCCATTAACTGGGTATTTTTGGTGGCTGAGTGTCGCACACATGTCACACATTTTCGAAAGAATGCCTGCAGAGACTAAGTTCTTTGCGCCTACTCGTAATATCCAATATTTTGAATTAATATAGTTTTGCATGAGCTGTGGCGATCCATGGCATGTCTTTATGTGTGCATCTGCAATAATAAGTTGCGTTAACTTCGTTTGGGTAAAATTACAGGATGTTTTCTATTCTTACTAAATAATGGTGTGTTTTCTAATCTTCCTCCAACTCGAATGATACCGTTTTCGTCCAAAAACGGATTCAAAGATTTTAAGGCTTAGATTTAGATTTCTTCGTCCCGCGTCGCATCTCGTCATCAGAGTGTCGATCACGTAACTTTTCGAATGCACGTTAGGACAACTCAACTGTAATTTTCCCATACAAAAATTGCCATTAAGATTAACCTACCGTACGTGCAAAGCGTTACGCAATTGACCAGCAGTTGGTGCTAGCCGCGTAGCGTAGATTGACCTACTTCTTAACATTGTTTTCAGGAACGTGAAGGTGCTCCAGCCAGGTCGGTACGGCCTGTCTGCGCAGGACCAGGTCGACGCCGGCCTGTTGTACGGCGGTGGTGGGAAGCAGGCCGTCTCCACCCTCGTAGATCAACTCGAGCAGATATACTGCGGCCCGATCTCTTACGAATTTTCTTACTTGGAGGTAGGCTCAATGAGAAATCGGGACACATACTTTATTTGTCAGAACCTATGTCATATATTGGAATTCGATGTACTTACCCAAAGAGTGCCATGTAATAAATACCTTAACTGTTAATCCGGCTAATCCCCGTATCACTCACTTCACTAGCCAGTAGACACTCGACGTTGAAAAAAACACGAACTGCAATTTCAATGCATCGAATCAATTCAGGACATGTCAACGTCGGACAAATTCATATCGAATTTGAAATTCAATCAACGCGTAAAGTTTCAGTGATTTTCATCACATTTATTTATTTATAGACACACACATATTTAATAAGCTCACAGTATTTCACCAAAACGCTTACACGGTAACATATGAGGTAACAATATACAAATTAAAAATATAAAAACATTCACATATCATGAACAAATATTCCAATTAAAGATAATACTATAGGTAACACAGTTGAGTAGATATATTATTTACTTAGTTGCAATGGAGTTTAAGGCACATAATGCGAAATATTGTACTTTGAATTTGGTGACAGCTTGCAGGCTAACATACCGTTGCCACCAGCATAGTATAAAAAACGTATCTAAGAAGGAAGGAAGGAGCCCCTCCGGCCGCACCGCAGCAAAATGTGACGCATACGACACATACGCTTCCAAAATGAAATATTTGGTATTCGCAGACAGAAGCCGAGCGGGAATGGTTCGCGCGACGCGTCGAAAGCGGCGTGGACGAGGTGGGCAAGGGGCGCCGCCTGCAAATAGTCAAGGAGCTGCTGGAATCGCAGGCCTGGGACAAGTTCTTGAGTGTCAAGTACCCCACCGTCAAGAGGTACTGCGCTGAAGGCTCGGAATCACTGCTAACATTCTACTCAACTCTATTTGGGCTTACTACCTCGGGTAAGTCACTATAGGTGTTTGAGTAACTATTCTTATTAATGCGTAGTTTAATTTTATCCCAATTCAAAGAAAAGTGTATGTTTTCAGATTCTACTCATATTTTATGTGTTGACTCAAATTTGACTGTTATCTATATTAAAGTTAGTAAAATTAAATTCAACACAATTAATAAAAAACTCAGCGGAATGATGCAGATTCAAATCCTGCTAGGTCCAGACTAGGTCGAATACAGTAGAACTGTGTCTGATAAGTGATAATTGTTTATAAATTAAACAAAGTACTGGTGTAATACACTTGTACATTTTCAACATTTTCAACCAGTTCCTTTGCAACGAAATTTACCTGTAGGGTTTCATAAAACGAGTTTATATCTCAATTTAAATTGTAGTTTCGATATCGGACGTTTAATGCTTGATACAAACAATTGTTTTGTCTCTTTAAGAGGGCGTCGAACAAGTAATAGTGAGCATGGCGCACCGCGCCAAGCTGAACTCGTTGACAGGGCTGCTGGGGTGCCCGCCCGTGCGCATCTTCCACAAGATCAACGGACAGCCCGAGTTCCCCGAGGAGACCGGCGCCTTCTGCGACACTGTCATGCATTTCAGTAAGTTTTTTTCTTCAACAACAACATGTGATTATCTATAATTCAATAGCTCTACTCCCAATAAGTTCTAGTTTTCCCTTTGGGTTGAAAGGTCAGATGGCAGTCGCTTTTGAAAAATTTGTGCTTACGCCAAATCTTGGGATTAGGCACAGATATAGATATACACTAGATAACTTAAACACCTCAATCTGTATGAAAACTTTCTACCTACTTTGACGTCACACGGGCGAATTAGTGATCTGAATTCCCCGTTGTCCGCGGAAAATCGATTCTGCAATAAGGTCGTTTCTAATATTCACGGACAACCGGCTACCACAACAGACGCGCGCGGAATGTGAGTCGGAGTGCCAACTCGGAGTCCGAATTCTGACACGCGAAGTATGTACATGCATTTGCGTGCATCTATATCTGTGGTATTAGGTGTCAAAGTGGACCTCGGGCTCCTTTAGGGCACAACCGGGAATAACGCTAGGAGGATGATGAGCATATCGACGGTGGAAATTTCAAATGTCGTAAGGGACAAATGCCTACTTTTGAGGGGAGCCAAAAAACAAAACTCCATTTAAAAAAAATCGTAACTTGGAAACTACTCATCCTATAAAGATAAAACATAGATGTATAGTTTTTAAATAACTTCATCTACACTAACCTATTACTTGAATATCAATAAATGCAGTAATTTAGAAAATGGTATCCCTTACGACAAAAAAATATGAAGAAAATGTGTGTTACGCCTCTGAAAAAACAATATTTATCTGGCAAAATCTCTTACGCCCTCTAACTAAATTATCATTTTATATCGTAACACGTTAACAGTATCGTTTACTACGAATTTCTTTGTTGTAAAGTCATTAAAGTTTCGAGGTAAGTGAAGAAAGTACGTAGTTAACTGTATGAAAAGCAAGATTGTTTGTTGATACTAAATTTATTGTAAGTATAAAAATGATGTAGGTCTGGATAAAAGTTTTTATTTTTCCAAATAAATGTGTGGAAACAATTGAACAAAATGAAACTTAACGAAACAACTTCGTGCTGTCAGCTACATCTTACATTATAACAGCACTACAGTAGTAGCCTTATTCTCGAGGCGTTCGAGATTTTCTATAAGAAATTCCACAGGATGTATTTATTGACCTTATGATAGAGCGCCTCGAACAGTTTTCTCGAGAGTGGGTGTCAAGCAGCAGTGCTATCTAAGCTATTCAAAATCACAATCAAAATAATCAAAATATGCTAAACTAAGCACCTAGTGTTCTGCAACAAGTCAGGTAAAGTATCACAATAAAACAGGTGTATTTCTTTATTACGTCTACCAACTTTTAATTTTTGGTAACAAGTAAAACTACACATCTAAATATCTAAATAACATTATAGTATATGCTTCATACAGATTTTGTTATTCTAGTGAAGTTTTGGCGTCTTTTTTGTGGATATCTCAAAGAAAGGGGCTCTAAAAGCCTAATTTCCTTTCTCGACTCTTATAGATAAGTAATACTATAACTACCTACTCTACTAAACTAGACTATTATAATATATTTACTAGTTTCATTTTTGCATGGGGTCTGATACACTAGCAGAGACCGACGGGGAAGATGAGGAGCACGGAGATCCAGAGAACTAACAGTATTTTTATATTATACCCCGTTATTTCTTACATGATTCGAATTACTTACAGATACTTACAAATCTGGGTCCAAAACAATCATTCATTCGCAGACTTAAGGCTGGTTATTCGAGTATGCTGTGTATTTTGTTGTTGGAGGTCGTTGTTTTTTTACCGTTTCTAATTTTATAACTGTTTAACTTATTTATGATGTTTTCGATGTTACTATTGTTTTGTTTTTGAGAGATTAGATAATTTTTTGTTCCATTGATCTCAATCTTAAACAATAAGAAAAGTTGAAAAACCCCCGACATTTTCATTTCAAGGTCCAGTATCTCAAAAAGGGCTGAACAGATTTTCATGAAACTTAGCTAAGACCACTCGGGATAAAATGATCTATGACACAAATAAAACCGCATTGAAATCGGTCCATCCGTTTGGGAGCTACGATACCACAGACTATACACAGATACACAGACAGACACGTTTATTTATTTATTTATTAACCTCAAAAAAAAAAACTTAAAATGTAAGGTACAGATTTTACCTCGCCAAACTGTATTCACAGTTTGTTGGCGAGTGTTAGACTTATGACACCCCTTTCTTTGCGTCGGGGGTTAAAAATAATTCACTTGTGGTACTCGTGTAAAAAGTTCCTTTTAGTTATACAGTTCATACAGATTTCAAATACCTAGACGTCTTTCCTGTAAGGCAATGCTGCTTGAAGTTGAAACCCACTCTCGAGAAAACTGTTCGAGGCGTTCTATCATAAGGTCAATAAATACATCCTGTGGAATTTCTTATAGAAAATCTCGAACGCCTCGAGAATAAGGCTACTACTGTAGTGCTGTTATATGTACAGTCGCCATCAGATATATCGGAGCGGCCAAGGTGCTCACAAATATCGGAACACGCCTCTAATCTCTCTAATGCCTCGACAATAGGTCGAGGCATTAGAGACGTGTTCCGATGATTGTGAGCACTTTGGCCGCTCCGATATATCTGATGGCGACTGTAAGATGTAGCTGATAGCACAAAGTACAAAGTTGTTTCATTAAGTTCCGTTTTGTTTAATTGTTTTCACACATTTATTTGGAAAAATAAAATCTTTAACCAGACCTATAACATTTGTATACTTTCCCGCATCCAGAAAGCTTCGAAATCAATAAATTTTGTATTAAAATCTTTATTTTCTTACAGTTAACTACGTACTTTCTTCATTTACCTCGCAAGTTTAATGACTTTACAACAAAGAAATTCGTAGTAGACGATACTGTTAACGCAGTTACGATATAAAATGATAATTTAGTTAGAGGGCGTAAGAGATTTTGCCAGATAAATATTATTTTTTCAGTGGCGTAACACACATCTTCTTTATTTTTTTTGTCGTAAGGGACACTTATTTTCTAAACTACTGCATTTATTGATATTCAATTTGAAATTTCCACCGTCGATATTGTTGTTACGGATATAGTACAAAATGTACTTGGTACTTACAACAATGTTGATTCAAAGTCTTATATACATTTTACCAAATTGAATGTCGTAAGGGAATGTTATTCCTTTTTAATGCCTTACAACACAGGAATTTAAAAATTATTGAGACATACGACATTGCGCTTAATACCACAAGACGACAAGAAAATATATTTGACCGATACAACACAGTATTTTAAATATCAGGAAGTTACGACAAACTGTAACCATCTCATAACTTTTTTAATAAATGTCGTATCGAGATTTCAATACAACAGACGGATAGAAAAAAATATACTGATTCCAATGGTATATTTAGTGTACTTACGACAAAATGCCCCTTACGACATTTCATTACTATGACGCATATTATTAGCGGCCGCTGCAGGGTGTTGTGTTTCGGCGGTTCCGAGGCAACCTAACGAACCCTACATCGGAGCTGACGACGCACTGGAGCCACACCGTTATGTCGCCTAAATGATATCTTTAATATTAGTTTTTATAACTGTATGTCTGTTAGTCTTTAGGGTATTTGTTTTATGGGTCTTAGATGCCTGAATTAAATAAATTATCATTATTATTATCTTTGACTAATGGCTTGTTTACACTTTGATTAGTGATTAGTGCGCGCCCGTACAAAAGCTTCGCGCACTTGCAGCAAATGTATGAACTCGCACTAACTACTAATCAAAGTGTAAACAGCCGCCAGGACACTTAGAAAAACCCGATGTTCAGCTGGGCTAATAACCTGATCAATGATCATACTTTCCTTATTTGTCACACAACTCACTTTCAAGTCGCTATACTCAGCTGTCAAGTTTACGTCAGCAACACTGACGCTGCACGACGTATATGCAAGCGGCAACTGCACAGTTCCCTCTTCTCTCAAAACGTCACAGGGATTAATATTGTCAGTGCGCAAAACGCTCATGATCAGCTCAGATATACCTCCTTGCCAAATTTCCGCTACTTGCATCCAAAGTATCCGCGCACCAGTCAGAAATAACACAACGAGCTTTGATGTCTTGATCTTAACATTATTAATGGACACGTTATGTATCTTAGCATTACGCGCCTACTTGTATTGATAGCAGACCCCCTAGCACACTAAGTTTTATGTCGGACATAAAGCATTCGTCCCTTTCTGGCAAATATGCGAGTGCGAGAGGGACGAATGCTTTATGTCCGACATATAAGTTAGTGTGCTAGGGGGTCAGAGTGAGATGTTTATGCCTAAAGTGTTATGATCGGGTCTACCCGTGTCGAGTACCTACCTTGTGTATACCTAGAGTAGGTAGACCTCTACATGACGTTACACAAATACCATACTGACTCTAATTAAACGCGTTTTTCTACCTAATTGTGTTATTTTAAGTACATTCCAATAAATATTTAATCACAAATGAAATGTCAACAACAAGGTATGCATTCAATTCGTCATGTTATTCCTATAATACGGTTTGTTCAATTGGCTGATTATACCAACCTACGTATCCCATTAATCTGTACTAATTATAATATTACTAAGAGGAAGATTGTGGCTTTGTAAGTTTGTATTCAATGGGGTAAGTTTGTGTTATTTTAGAATTTGCCGTGGTAATCTCCGGAACCGTTTCCGACATCAAAAGCTTACACCTATGGATAGAACGGACTTTCCGGATGGGCAGAGGCTTAGGGTGAAATCACATCTATCAGCATCGAATCGCATTTTGTAATACAGTAAACGTAATTTTGTATGAGATGCTTCCGCATGCGGAAGGTTGAAATGATGCGGAAGCATCTCATACAAAATTACGTTTACTGTATTACAAAATGCGATTCGATGCTGATAGATGTGATTTCATCCTAAGCCTCTGCCCATCCAGAAAGTCCGTTCTATCCATAGGTGTAAGCTTGTTTTGGAAGAATTTGCTTGCGGTCTTTGCAATACGCGGGCGTAGCAGCGCGGACAGCTTGTCATAAAGACATTTGCTAAATAACCCGCTGTTTCAGGTAACTCGGAAGATATCGTCGTGAATGGTAAATCAGTCCGGTTTTCCATGATCAACAACCCTTCTCATCTCGAGGTATTTTTTCTTTCTTCTCTCTATTTTCGAGGTATTCACCTGCATTATATACAATGTTCTTCGGAATAGTGACTTAAAAATATACCTTTTCATACAGGCGGATTGATCAGACTTCTGTTTGTGGGAGTAGATGTATTTTTAACTAATTTCACAAAAGGAGAAGGTTCTCAATTCGTCGCATGGAATCTTTAATTTTTTATGTAGGCATGTTCCACCATTACTCGAATACAAAGTTTTACAACAGAGATGGATATTGATGTAGACAACTGCTCAATTCTTTCTGTGAGGTGCGATTTTTTCATGGTAACAATTCTCTAATCGAAATTCTGAGACTGGTAAATTGTAGGTAGTGATTTGTTCATGTGTGTGTGACTTTGCTCATGTATTTCTTCATTGTTTACAATGCATGTAATTTGTTATTTATTAGGCTGAGATGTTGTCATAGTCATTTATTTTATAAAGCCAATTTATATGTTTGTTATGTTGTATTTATTATTATTATTTCCTGGTGCACTACTCTGTATTAGCAGTTTACACATAGTGCGATAATATGTGCTACGTTTGTCAAACATTTTTTATCTCATTTCTATCTGTGAGTTCCTTGGCTTTATATTACTTTACTACTGGATGTTTGGATGTTTGTTACTCAATCACGCTTAAACGACTCAACCGATTTGGATGTGCACGAAGATAGTTTATAGCCTGGATTAAAATATAGGATAGTTTTATCCCGGATCCACGCAGACTATGTCGCGGGCGGAAGCTAGTAAATAAATAAAACCAGGGCATCGGCTACGAGCGTAGCGCTACGAAATTGTTAGCAGTGAATGTGATATATTTCGCGCGCTTGTTCTGACTCGTTAGCTTGGAGCGCGTGCAAATTAGCGCACGAAACACATTGAAATGAGATTATGATGTGAAGATACGACAATTATAGACATCCAATATTGATTTACAGGCCGCCAATCCTGTGTCTATGGGCAAGGTGCGATCCAAACAAATGCGTTTGAAGGAAGGGGACTATTCATCGGACGGCTCCTCCAAGATGGGAGACAAAGTGATGAATGTGCAAGTAAGACATCCCTAGATAAACTTGAGAGGAGTTTTTCGGCCGCCATTATTGTTAAAGTGTATCGATCGTGTCTTGAATATTGATGCTGGACTTGGGTGCTAAGTAAAGTTGCATTAGTTAGTAAATGGCTCAATCAGATAATTACATTGAAATTAGATTTAAAAAAAAAGACCGGGTTGCACTCCGGGAGTGCCGGCAGAAGTGAAAACTTGCATTTTTTGACATTTTGAATCGACGAATACCGTCGTAGCAACTGAAGTAAACTATTTCACTTGCAAATTAGCGCGTGAGAACTTATTGTGTGTCCGCCGAACGGGTAGGTAAGCGCCGCATCGCCACTACGGCATCGCTCCCCCCTCCACCCCCAAGCCTCGTCCCGAATCTCTCACCATTTACGGTCACGTGACACCTGTCGCGAGTTTAACAAATTTTTTCGCATCCCAAAAAGTGCACAGCGCCGCTAAAGAAGTTTTCACTTCAAAAATGTTGAATGACGCGTCATTGCTGTGTGTGGTTTGATCTGGTAGTGGGACGCGTCGCAGCTCGCCGGGCCGGCGCCGATGTCCCGCCGCTCGCCCCGCGCCGTTCCCCAACGTTGCCGCCGCCAACCAATTTGTTTTTGCCATTGCCAGATATTTTCCAAGCTTTATGTTCTTAGGAATAACGTCCAAATTCAAACTATTCAAATTTTCTCAATAGCAAAACGGTGAAGGACGCGTGGACAAAATTACAAATTTATTTGCAGAATATGCTATTGCAAAAAGTGTTTAACGGCTTTATACTCTTACGAATAGCGTTCAGTTTTGAATGAAGTCGAATCGGCTAGCAGCAAAATATAAAAGTTTGTGACCTCCTTCAAATCTGACGTCACAAAAATCTGTCGCGTGTCGCTAAAGAAGTTTTCACTTCAAAAAACAAATCGGCAGGTAAGTACACCGATTTACACTAGTTCACACGGGTCGTCTTCCGGATTATAGAGCGGTAGGCAATAATTAATAACTCCACAGGAATAGTCATATTGTACGCATATTTTATTGTAAGACACCATTTGTTACACTAGTGTAAAAGAAACGAATAAATTCAATATTGAAGGACATTCTTACAGACATTCATACTGATAGGTTGACAATTCGTCTGTCTTAACTCTTATTGTCCATGTCGGACATTAGGTAAACATGCAATATGTAAAATCGTACATTCAACCCAAGGAACTTTATCTCTTTGCTGACCTCGCTTTTCGTATGCTATAGATATGTATGTAATAGCTATATATTATAAAATCTATTGGTGAACTTTGACATCAAACAAACGCCAACCTCCTTCGTTTCCTCTCTTGCTCGTAGCCCGAAGGCTATTACAATATTGAGTTAGGATAGGATATTTTACTTTTTTATCTGCAAAACCTGTTAACTTATGTAAATATTTGAGATGGTATGATTGATTGCGATGGTACAGTCACGCCAAGTGAATGTTGAGCCTCTAACTTGTAATTATTATAAAAATTGGTAACCAATAAATGAATAAAGTATCAGAGCGTAGATATTTTGATTATCCCGCGCAGAGTCTTGAACTCAGGATTTCGTTTTTATTTGCAAATTTTAGTGTTTCATCAAAAATAATGCTCGATGGTTAAGTAAATAAGTTTTTATTCATTCTTGACATATTATATGGCTATGACTATACAATTAACCCTTAAGTCAAAAACATGCGGTACTTGAAATTATATTTTTAATTGATTAGAACCACGGAATAAAGAATCCATTGGAAGTGGCATTCAACCGATTTTCATAGAGGACCACTGTCGCCGCACGCACACAACCATATTCCAATAAATACACGGACACACAATTGCAATACGCTTTCGATTTGTTAAAACGTACTGTGCTAATATGTTGTTGACGGTAGCAAATTATATATGCAAAATCTACTTTAACTAGTACTATTTACGGTCTAATTTAGAGTGTCAAGTAAATATTTCTTACGTCCGTTATCTTATGCGTTGCAAGACTTGCAAGAGACGTGGTCGTTCGGCTACTCGACGCAAGATGGCGGTGTTTTCAAAACTGGAGATGCGACCGCTTATAACTGAATAGGGATGTGGGTATGGTATGAGTTGGACTATCGATATTTTTATGATATTCATACGGTAAATATTAAGCTAAGACTTAGTTACAGATTGTTTCTAATAAAATCTTGTTTATGATATAATTAGTATTAGGTAACATTTATATTAAATTACTTTTGTTATAAATGTAGTAGCAATTAAACACAGATTTCTAAAAAACAACGAATATAATTTGTTTAATTTAATACAAGCACATCTCAAATACTATGTAGAATTATTTTACCAGCACGGCTAGCACGCGACGGCGCGCGAGCTCTCTCGATTTTTCTCGCACTATCCGTCTCTCACCTATTAGACCACTTAGAACAAGAGTTATAGTGCGATAAAAATCGAGAGTATGTCGGGGCCGTCGTGTGCTAGACGTGCAGCAGAGTGCGGTCTAGTGAGAATTTACCGTCAAGTTTGTGCGCCGTGCGGGATATAATATAATAAGGAGGGCCTTTGTCCTGATTAAAATGCTTAAGGCCCATACGCCAATGACCTTCGATCTGAATCCCTTAGTTTTATAATGTTTTTTGTAGTTTATTATATTAACAACAACGGCGTTAAGCAATATAGTAACCCATATTTACTTCAAAGTTAATTGTTTTCGAGATATTTGGCATCAAAGTTGACCAATTTTAGGCCAGAAAACTGGTTTTCTGGCCATAACTTTTGTGTTAATTGGTTTAAAATGAAAACCCTGGACCAGGTTTTAGAGACGTCACAGACAAACCCAAATATGTAGATTTCGTATATGTTAGATCTTTTACGTCAATAGAGATCCGAAATAAGTGTTTTTTTGACAATGTTTAAAAAAATCATACAAAATTAAGTGTTCATTTGTTTCAAAATCCGGTGGACCAAAATGGAGGAATGAAAAGATTGAATAACCGATAGCCGTTTGATTTAGAATTCTATCTGTAGTGCAAAAGTACGAGATACGATTCAAAACTTGTCAAAAATCTATGAAAACCTCGGGTAGCCCCTTAAGCAATCCACAAATTATTTATGAGAAACAATAAAATATTATTATTTTAATTTCTATTTATAATTTCCTAAAAGTGGGTATCGAAAATTTATCTCGAAGAGATCGGTCATTCGTAATCATATTTTACATATTGTATTCTGTATTTATCGACATACATATGTATAATCGGAATTCGATAAACGAGATGTCCCTATGACAGCTCAAAAGTGCTACAAGAATACCGGGCTCTGTATATCACTCCTAAAATATAATCCTTTTAATTTTGGTTTATCGATAACAATTATCGACCTTAGCCACAGCATTTGAGTAGCGAACCTTCGGGAAATTTGCCGTGCATTTCACGTTCCGAGTAGCGAAATAATACACAGGATTATGAACTTTATTCTTAGAGTAATAGAATTGATATTTCCTTGACCACAGACGCAAATTGTGTCTAAGAAATTGAAAATTAAATATTTTTTATACGTATTCTAAAATATTATTAAACGATGATAGGAAATACCTCCTTGAGACAAGTTTTTTATGTGCTGTTATTGGAGCAGCTTTCAATAACGCAATACGGCATTTTCCTAAAATAAACAAATATTCACTCATGTCATACGCCGCGTACGGTCGCTAGGTGAGTGACAATAATCTGTGCAAGAAGTATGCTTATTATTGCTCATGTTCGGCGACACGGGAACGCCCACTCACCACTTCCAATGGATTCTTTATTCCGTGATTAGAACCAACTATTTATAGACGCTTTGGCGGCTGACAGTTGTATATCTCTGACCCCGTATCATGGTCGGCCTTATCACACAATAGGTGACAGGATAGAGCGTCCGTCACTGGCTGACACCGTGCGATAGACGCTCAGTCCTATTTTATCACGCGATAAGTGACAAGATAGGAGCGTCTATCGCACGGTGTCAGCCAGTGACGGACGCTCTATCCTGTCACTTATCGTGTGATAAGGCCGACCATGATACAGGGTCTGTACTAATTAGCGTTAGTTGTAACTTGTACGGTCGCGAAGCGGGATTGTGGAGCCACTTGTGACTTATTGTTTAAAGGTAGTGCGAATCGGACCTGAGGCTCTAGTATAAGTTTTACCGAAACAAAACTTTACGATCGCGTTTGCGTTTTACCTTCAATTTGTATGGGATTTGACACCTAAACGCAAACGCGGTCGTAACGTTTTGTTTCGGTAAAACTTACACTAGAGCCTTTGATCTATTAAACTCGTATACACACACGAAACGTAACACTACACGTCACGTTGCGCGACTGTACCTACTTGCTTATAACGGAGATACTTAGAGAGAAATCGTTTCTTCTAACAAACGTGCAAAGTCGATTTAGTAGGGCGAAATGTAACAACGGCAAAAATATTGTTTTTTTTTTTCATATTTATTTATTGCTGTGACTTTTAGGCGACCGTTTTAATGTCTAAATAAATATTTTTATTTGAGATCTAGCTCTTCAAGAGTTTTTAACTAGGTAATTAAGTAGAAAGTTCAGTGTTTTTAAGTAGGTAATTAGAGACTGAGAAGCAAAAATAAGTAACAGGGATTGGCATTGAAGCCCCAATTATTACGCAAGTAACCTTGCGCCGGCGAAGATAGACGGCGAGATATTGAGGGCTACATTCGTAAAGTTTGCTTGGTAGAAAATGGAATTGAAAATCGCAAAAATCAGCCTCGACCTACATTATCTTCGTAGCCTGCATAACATATGTGTGTACGTTGTTAAACTATTTGCTAATTAAGGCAATAAAATAAGTGTAGGTTATTAAAGTCTATTCATCCTCACGTGTCCTATCATGTAAATACATGAAGTCATAGATGATCATTGATCATACTCAATGACTACTTAGTGGCGGAGCGCCCATACAAGCCGAGTCCCACCGGCTTGCCTAAAATGTATATTTAGGCATTTTATGCTCCGGATTGCCCATCGAAAATTTTCACGCGCCGCCGCTGATGACTAGTGATTCGAAATGACGATAAAATATACCGTAAAATGGGGTGAGTAGGGGCAAAACTGACATTCAAACCTCGATAACATTTTTTTACATAAATGCATACTGAATGAAGTATATGTAATAACAATTAATAAGTGTTCCGGAGGTTTGTATTTTAGTTTTTATTTTATTTTGGGTAGTTCCATTTCATAACTTTGACGATAAACAGGAAATCCCACCTCACCCCGTAGTCCCTCGTAATTGGGGTGAGATGGGATTTCATATAAAGGTGATGTTGGAAGATTGTTGGATCGATTTTTTATATTATAATTATTACTACACCTATAGTATGTGGAGGCCTTTAAGACGCTGTCAACACCAAAATGCCCTTGAGGATTTGGGATAGCGCGCACTGTCTATTTGTATCGGAGTAAACGAGACCCAATGTCACTGTTATTTGAAGATAATAGTAGGTACATAAATATTGATATAAAAAAAAAGTGTGGATTATTTGTGAAATGGGACTCATTAGCGGTTTATGTATGGATATGGTGACTTCATGTTTTTCATTTCAGACCCATACATCAAAAAAATATAGACATAGAACCGTTTAATATGATTTTAAGACCAATCTTTGCAATTTGTTTCTATAGAGCCGATTTCGTCCAATTATGTATCGAGCCCGTCCACGGTCTTTGACATATGGTGAATATTAACTTTTTTTTTTTTCACTTGTCATGCTCGAAAAGTGTGTCATATTAGGCTTAGATAGCGGGGTTAAAGTAGAACATTTAGCCTCTAGGGAAAATATGTAAACATATATATGATTATAAAACATTTTCATTTGACTAATCAAAACACTTCACCGTATTAATCCACCAATCAGAACTGTTTAAAAAACCATTTGTATTTGCTATCAACTAATCAGAATACAGCTATATATTAAAATAATCAGGAAACAGAATAAATTTCAAATATAAGTGTCTTTTATTCCCGAATTCACAATCATTAAAAAAAAACGCCTTTGGATGGCTATCGGCCTCGTCCAAACGTTCAAGCGAGGTGGCCTGCAAACATGACATAAGCTATTAGATTGAGCGGGATAGACTGCTGTCGATCTCGCTTTATCTTATGCAGCGTATGCTGTCCGCCGCGCTCGGCCTTTTGGACACGGCTGTATACGGTAAGTAGCGTTTATTTGTGGTGTCAATATTTTGTATCTGTGTCAAACATTTTATTAAAAAATCATGGCGCCAAATTGAACAATCTTTTCGCTATGGAATTTATTATTGATTATGGATGGATAATCTTTGTTTTCACTATTTTCTCGCGGTCTAAGTGAAGAATAGAGTGTTTAACTCTGGTCTAAAAGCCATATTACCACTCGAACAATTTTCCCTCACTTCGCTCGGGAAAATAACCATCTCGTTTTGGGCGATTCTCCGAGCCGGCTCGATTTGCTTGACTTCGGTGAACGTATTTTTTTTTCACTTTTTCGATTGGTGACCTCGGTATTCAAGAGAAGGCCTAAATTTAAAAAATATTGGTGGTAAAGGCCTTCATAGGAACCTTGTAGTTTATGGGATATTCGGGTTTTTGCGTACACCGAAATCAAACACACACACCGAAATCAATTTTCATAAAATAGTATCACCGAATTCAAAAAATGCTTACACCGAAATCAAATTTGAAATTAAACAATGTTTTTTGCTACAAAATAACCTTTATTTCCAATTGGTACACTTACAAAATATATATATATACAGTCGTGGGCAGATAATTAAGAACACGATTTTTTTCCCATACAAATATGATTGTTCAAATTTGATGATAATTTATAATGTGTTTGATTACTTTTGTTTCTGATTATACGGATGTAACCGTGTTTAAATAGTATTTAATATAGTGCACATACGGCTTCTGTAAAATTTAGACTTAAAAAAATACAGGCGATCAAATCAACACTTTTTATAAGTTCATACATTGTTCCTAATTACAGTATGAACTTGTAAAAACTGTCCATTTGACCATCCGTTTTTTTTAAGCACAACTTTTACAGAAGCTTTATATGTTTAACTTAAATACTGCACGCTTTATTACTTATAAATTAATTATTAATAAATTAAAACTTAGACTTTCCCGGCGAAGAATGATTAGGAGAGCCGACCCCAACTGCAATGGGATTAGGCGAGAATAAAGAAGACAGGTCGGTTTATGCCGACGTAAGGAGTATATTATGGTGTTAGCCTAACGACTCCAGAATAACCAAGAGCGCATTGCCGACCCTTTAGTAATAGGAGAATTCGTTGTGTCGACAACTACAAACAAATTAAATACCCTTATTCTCAAAACAGCTTACCATAGGAAGTTCAAGTGACCTTACACTCAGCACCAGGATCATAATCAAACCTACATACATAGTAAGCCGTGGGACATATCCTAGTTATAAATATATGCGAAAGTTTGGATGTTTGTTACTCGATCACGCTTAAACGGCTCAAGATAGTTTATAGCCTGGTACAGTCAAGGTTACTAACATACGTACATTAATAAGGACATAAATATCTGTACAGGACTCTATTGTCAATGTCATAAAAGCGTGTACAGATTTATGTCCTTATTTATCTACGTATGTTACTGAACCATTGACTGAACTAATCATTTAGCCAGCACTAAACTTTAATGAGAATTAGAGTTTTAAAACCACATAGTTAACAGATCCCTGAATTGACAAATGGTTTTACTAAACAATTTTTTTTAGAACTACATATTTACCAATACCACTTTTTTTTAACAAAAAAAAATTACATTCCCACCTTACGTGTAAGACAAGTACCCAGTTTTTGTTAATTATTTTATTTTAACCGTTTCGTTGGCGTGATTGATTTACATACCCAAACCAATTTACACTTTTCCAGTAGTAATGGTCACTGAGGCGCGCTCGCACTCGGGCGGACAGACATACGGACATGCTGAAAATATAAGGGTGTTGACTACGGAACCCTAAAAAGCAATCATTTATACATAAAGATTGATTTCGGTCCTCATTTTATTGAATTCGGTGACCAAAAAGTACACCGAATCCGCGGAAATCAATGTCACCGAATTCAATATTGATCGATATTTGCAAATTACACAAAAAGTATAGATAGTACAGGGAAAGAGTTATTCAATACGAAATCACATACCTCTGAGGATTGCTTATTCACTTTTATAATAATTAAAACACAAACACTACACAATTTAATAGCTTCACCGAATTCAAAAAAACACGTAACCAAACTCACCGAACAACGAACAAACCTTTGTAGTAGCTGCCTATATGACATCAGCCGGCGTCCGCTCTCTTCGGCAAACGTGGTGCGACTAAAGCTACCGGCGTGTGCGTCGCGAGATTCCTACGCCATTTCTTTGTTATGATGCCGACGCGTTTTCTAAATGTCACTGAGTTTACGTGTTACCCCCGGACGCTTCGAAAAAATGCTTTTATTGAGTAAGTTTAATAGATAAATTATCGTAATATGGATTATATATGGGGGAAACTAATGTTGATTACGTGAACCGATGTAAAACATGTACTATAATTCCAATCTTGGGTTATGATTTTTTGTTTAAACCAACTTGGGTAGTGGACGCTCCCACTGAACGTCAATTTGGGCACTATTTTTTTTTTTCTTCAAACATATGTATATCTACAGAATATCTAAATAGCTGTCCAGGTATCAAAAAGCCTGAAGTATATGTGAGATTTTATTCAAAAATATCACGCACCTATTTGAAGAATTTTTGGCCCTGGACACTAAAAAATGCCACTCCGGAGAAATGCCCTTTTAATATGGCTTATTTTAGCCCCTTGTCATCCTATCTACTATTTTTGATGTGCTAGAACAAATAGTTTTTCCTAAAAAAACTATTTGTTCTAGCACATCAAATAAAATATATGTTAATATTCACCATATTTCAAAGACCGTAGACGGGCTCGATACATAATTTGACAAAATCGGCTCGATAGAAAATAATTGCAAAGATTGGTCTTAAAATCATCTTAAACGGTTCTATGTCTTTATTTTTTTGACGTATGGGTCTGCAATTAAAAACATGAAGTCAACATATTCATACCTAAACCGCTAGCGAATCATATTTCACAAATAATCCACCCTTTTTGAAGTGAAAACTTCTTTAGCGGCGCTGAGCACTTTTTGGGATGGGGAAAATACGCGACAGTGAAGGAGGTCACAAACTTTTATATTTTGCTGCTAGCCGATTCGACTTCATTCAAAACTGAACGCTATTCGTAAGAGTATAAAGCCGTTAAACACTTTTTGCAATAGCATATTGTGCAAATAAATTTGTAATTTTGTCCAAGCGTCCTTCACCGTTTTGCTATTGAGCGAATTCGAATAGTTCGAATTTGGACGTTATTCCTAAAGAGATAAAGCTTTGAAAAATATTTACCAAGGGCAAAAACAAATTGATATTTTGTTCGCCGCCGCCGTCTGCTGTTCTTGCAAATTCGAATAGTTCGAATTTGGACGTTATTCCTAAAGAGATAAAGCTTTGAAAAATATTTGGCAATGGCAAAAACAAATTGGTATTTTGTTTGCCGCCGCCGACGGGCGAGCCGGCCCGTCGCACCCAACAAAATTTGCGTCAAATTCATTTTTAGGGTGACACCGTAAGATGTCACGTGACCTGATCGAAAAACTGTTACAATGTTATTGAGTTTTCACTTCTGCCGGCACTCCCGGAGTGCAACCCAGTCTTTTTTTTTTCAATATTTATGTACTTATTATCATCAAAAACCGGGCGGCCCAATAACACTCGCTCTCGTTTACTCCGATACAAATAGACAGTGTGCGCGCTATCCAAAATCCTGAAGTGCATTTTGGTGTTGACAGCGTCTTAATAGACTTTAAGAATATGTATTGTAGTTAACTTTGTTACACTTTTTTCACTGTCGCTTGGTACTGTATTTATGTTTGAAATTTATAACTTCCACCTGCAATTACAGTATCAAGCCTCAGAGGGTTTTCAGTAAAGTCTACAATAATTATGCTTCTATCAGGCGAATTGAACAGTCGATGATGGGATGAAAAGAGCGTAGCTACACTGTCTACTTTGCCATCCAACAAATTGTGGTAGCTATTGAGGTGAACTTATTCTAAACAGAAAACAGGAGTAACATCTAAAATGAATGCAATTTAAATATTTATGCATTCATTTTAGATGTTACTCCTGTTTTCTGTTTAGAATAAGTTCACCCCCACGGGGGTAATTAATTACCCACAACGGGCCTAAGATGGTCGCGGGATCGGATCGGAGACTAATCATTAGTATAGGCACTCTCTTGGTTGTGCCTTGTACAGTTGCCAATTTCGCGGACCCCTAAACTGTCAACCGAAGTATGGGCTGCTTTGATAATAAAAAAATGAGGCAGTTTAGGCTACCTTTCTTAAAATCCGAAATCAAGTGACCGGATATTGACGGAGTTATCCCTCGTTCGCAGATCCACGGTGACGCGGCTTTCGCGGGGCAGGGCATCAACCAGGAAGGTCTCATGCTGTCCCGTGCGCCGCACTTCGACATCGGAGGATCCATACACGTCGTCGTCAACAACCAAGTATGACAAGATATTATCACAATATTTATATTTTTTACACTCAATACAATTTGGCCAATTTGATGACAATATGCAACACGAAGCCGCGTACGGATAGCCCGTAGCCTGCTACGCGTGGTCGGTTACGCGTGTGTTTACGCGTACATTGGATACCTGGACGGACCGCTACGATCCACTACCGGCGACTCGTGCGCGAGCCAGTTCGCGCGGCACGCGTTCCCCTAGAGTGTACGCGTAGCTGCAAGTACGGACATGGTGTTCCAGGACACGCGTAACCGACTACGCGTGCCAATGTACGCGCAATCCGTACGCAGCTTGAGTAGCGTCACTATCGACATGATTATTGGTCATTTCAGTACCTACATTTTACGACTATGTACTTCAGTCACTTATATTTTTCGCATGATAGTTTAGTACCTACCTACCTAATTCGTTTTGTATCATTTTGTACTTAAGCGGCAAGTTCACTAATAGTAGTTTTTTATAGGGTTCCGTACCAAAAAAGGTGAAAAAAGGAACCCTTATGGTGCGACTCCGTCCGTCTGTCTGTCTGTCTGTCATAAAGTGAAATATCTCACGAACTATTTAAGCTATCAATTTGAAATTCGGAATGGTTTTAAATGAGAGTTATCCACGTGCATGGAAAATGAGAAATTTAAGTATACATATTAATTTTTTATGAAAAATTACGAATGACGGGGGGGCAAAATAATTATTAGAATGAAGGTGTCAAATATTGGGACATTTACTTTACCTTGAGTTAATTGATAGTTTGTACGGAACCCTCGGTGCGCGAGTCAGACTCGCACTTGACCGGTTTTTTTAATTTCCAGATAGGTACTTCAAGAACTACCGACCCATCTCACTTCTGAGCCATGTCTATAAGCTGTTTTCAAGGGTCATTACGATTAGTTATATAATTAGCTCTTATAATCTCGTACCTTACTTAGGCCATTCGGCAAGCCTCATGACCTAAACACGGCACTCGACTTTAAGAGCTGTCATTATGAAACGATTGTATAAAATACTATTTCAAGCAAGTGAAGGAAAAAAAACAATAATAGGAGTTCTATAATATGTATTCAATAACATGTATTATTTATATTCTTCCCGGACCGGGTTGTTTTCTCGAGCAGCGTACTTAATTAATTTTCTTTAGAATGTGCTCTATAGTCTATTTATAGTATTTATCAGCACATTGTCTATACAGTATTAAATAGTATTAACTTTCTTATAGATTAATATATATTATGCAATACTGAAATGGAAACCTACATTGAACCCGTCTACATACTCTATATCTAGAGGAATTTGTAGTATGTTCCATGTTTTCGGATTAATTAAAATTGATAAGTATAGGTACTCTCACCAGCCGGCGAAAATATCTCACATATTTATCCTAACGGCATTCGAAATAGGGGCGTGTCAGATATATTTTCGCGCTTTGTTCTGGCTGATATGAATGCTGGTACACTAGACAGCAAAAGTCCATGGTCAATTCAGAAACAGTTTCGCTTGTCCGCCGAATCCTACGCCATCTATGAGCACAACGTGTAGTATTATTATAGATGTAAATGTAAGCCTCAAAAGTTAAGCGAGATTTCACTAGATGGCGTTGTTAGCTGATTTTTAATGAAATAAAAATTGTTTTCGTCCGCGTCTTCGAAATTTCTATTTACTTGGATAACCACCACCTACTACCTACTATTTTTGTATATTTATCGAGTCAACTTTAACGCATTCCCGATTTTTTGTTTTTAACAACACACCTTCGTGGAGGTATTATTAAATTTTCTTCTTCTTGTTAGTGTTTTGCACTAAGAGCGAACTCCAAACATCGAATAAATTACAAAAACATAATTTGGCTGGACGCGGCCGCGGGTTTGAACCCGAATTCTCAGGTCGACTTTAAACTGCAGTCTATTTGCCACTGGGCCATTTGCCATTTGGATGGTAGATTGAAATTAATCATCAGTTTGTTTTTTTATACCTACAGATATCCATTACGACTACGTTTAGTATAATAATTGAAGAAGGTAGATAGATGACATATAACTACCGTAATCTTTTTTATTACACTCACTTCGTATTCATTCGTTAGCCGTTTACCAATTGATTCCTTTCTTTACTAATATAGCAATGAGTTATCGATTGATCTTTAAAAGATCACAGTTAATTGCTATTTAATATAATGTATAAACGTAAGTAGTTTTTACATGTTTTGTAATATTAATGATACTTAATCTAATTACCTACTCATTGTTGTTATTATGTAATACTGTTGTTACAGCGAAAAAACGGTTGTTTTATGGGCACAAAAGGAAGGATCTAGTAGATCAGGTCTCAATCATACCATTATTCAGCGTGCAGCTATGGTGAATGGTGATGACCTACGAAGAAAGTTGCTTATAACCGATAAGCCACTTCCACGCAAGTGAAGAGTTGAAGACACAGTTCGCCGTTGCTAACAGATGCACAGAAAACGGCACGGTTGTAATTTACCCTATAGAATTTAAATGATGGTGAAGTGTTTTAAATCCAGTGAACACGGCCGTTTAAGTTTATGATATCGTAATAATACGTATGATAATGTTCGCGTAGTTCCTAACATGGAGAAGGTGAAGAAGCCGACCAAACAGTGCAGTGCAGTTTACATTTAGATTTATACATTATGTTTTAGGAAAAGGCCGGGTTATGCTAGACAAATTAAAAACAAAAACATTGCTTAGTAGGTATGATGTTTGCATTTTTTTTATCGCTTTACTATTCGAAATGTGATTGTGAGTTATTATTACTTATTATTAACTATATAATCATAAGTTCTAACTAGTGTAAGTAACCGTGAAAGTCCGAATAATATTATTATCATTATTAAAAAATCAATAACAGTTTTCATTATTTGAACGCTCACATAGGTATAGATATATATATGTATAAGTATGTCAATTAACATCTAAATCCGTTCGATTGATTTGAATGTTAGATAACCCGGCCTTAAGTTAATAATTGTTAATGTTATATTTATTGGGGGTATAGCTTCAATCTTTTTCCAATTTTCGGAAATGAAACTTAAGCTATCACCTTAATTAAATGTTAGAAAAGTTGCTAAGTAACTATTACTAAGTTCTATTAAAAAACTGCGTTAGCAGTACTGTAGTTAACGAAATAAACACAATAAAAACAAAAAAAGCTGTCTTAATTATTTAAGTTATTAATATTTTATTTCATTAAACGATTTTTATTTATATCTAAAAAACTTCCATCTAGAAATACAAAACTATAAAAAAGCAAAAACATAACTTATTCTACCATTAACAGGGAATCGATCTTCGATCGATCTTGGCTGCCGAGTTTATAGCACATGTCTCAATCCACTGGGCTGTCGCATCATTTTAATTACTAGTGGAAATATAGCATTCACATATCAGTTGTATCACACTTAAATAAAGCTATTGTAAATTGGTATTTGCTAATAATTAGTATAATTACACTATTAGGAGAATACTTCTGGTGATAATAGGTGTAAATTTATAGTAAATTGGCTTATGTTCCGCTATGTTCAAATACCATCGCCAAGAACGCCATCTAGTTTATTTATTGCACACAACGTGCAACTATGTGAGTTGAAGACGTCAAACCATTCAAGCGAAACTAGGCCGTAAGGTGTCCATGCATTATTGCAGCCGATAGTACATGAAGCTTTAGCCCAGAATTTCCAGAAATTTATTAAAACTGGATAGAAGCTGTGGATATTGGAGCCATTTGATCCCCATTATTCTCTCCAACACGCGAAACTCAATTTCCCCTGAAAACATCGGAACGGAAATGCATAGTGCATTGGGGAGAGATTTCTAGTTTTCGGTAATCTGGCTTGAGCTTTGAATATTCGCTGAAAACGCGGGATCGCAGAATCACACTTAACTATAGGTTTAGACTTTGCCCCCTGTAGCGATGGTGCGAGCGGATTTGATCTGGGTCAGAATCCTCCTGTTTAGATAAAATACAAATATTTTAGTTCCAATCAACAAGGCCACGTGACTCATTCTTATTGCGAACAATTTAAAAACAATTTACAACAACGTGTCTTCGTAGATTAACCCATTCATTGACACTCCAAATCTCTACTTTATATCCGCAATCTTGACGCAAATTCGCGTCCGCGGCAATGACCCATTCATAAGGAGAGTAAGTAGATAATTTATGTAAAATGCTAGCGCGGGCGTAGCACAGCACAGCAGATCGAGCTAATATTAGCGAGTGAGCGAGACAACATTTAGAGGTTTACAGTCGCTTTAAAGGATCGTGTGTCGTGTGTGCTGTCATCTTGTTGGGTTATACTAAGTATCACGTTGGTCATCTGAGCCAGCGTAATGCTGAACATTTAACGCCCCACTAAACGTATGTACCGCTTTAGCTGGCACTCAGATCGTACCCAGAGGCGGAAGGGGCGTTAAGTAAATTTCACGCGCGCCAGACATGCCTGCAAATTGAGCGGTAGATATTCTTTGCGAGTCCGAAATAACAAGACATAAACCCATATTCATTCAATAAATTAAATCAGTGGCACATAATGTCATGTCACTCAGGAGATACCTCCACGCTTGGTTTTCATAGAAATAGCGAGATCATTTTTTGACAGTGGGGTTTGAATGTGACTATAACTACTCGTACCTGCAGAATAAATGTTTACTTTACAGGTGGGATTTACTTTGCCCGCACACCGAGCGCGATCCTGCCGCTACGTGACGGACTTGGCGAAGGCGATAGCGGTTCCCGTGATACACGTTAACGGTGACTATCCAGAGGTTAGTACCCCCTCATATATTATATGTTTATTAGCAGAGATGTACCTAT
This sequence comes from Epinotia ramella, assembly GCA_947578815.1. NCBI lineage: Eukaryota > Metazoa > Arthropoda > Insecta > Lepidoptera > Tortricidae > Epinotia > Epinotia ramella. The sequence goes on from OX388202.1 coordinate 20,877,365, forward strand.
TATTAAAAGTCACTGGTTAACTGATTAATTAGTTTATTTCCTTTTTCAAAGTCGAGAGAGTCAACATAGCTTGACACTTCTCCTGCTCCGCTCTCTGGAATGCTTTCTTTTTAAAACCGTCCGCAGACTTGCGTTTTGGCCATACAGCCACTGGTCGCGTTCACTCATCCAACGTTATTGTTGATATATCGGCGTTCACGACCACGTTTATTTTACAGATCGCTAACATTCGGCCATTCTGACTCGTGTCTGTCCTCAGACCACGATACGGAAACTCAAATAAGGGTGACAAAAATTATTTTAGGTACAAGCTTCTATTGCAGACTGTACTTTTTTTTTTTTTTTAATCATCAAGTATTCACTGATTAGATAGGTACAGAAGACTGTGATAATTAATTTTGGGTTTGGTGTGATTTATTTGGAAGCTAAGGAAACTTTGGCTATTTAACCCAATGAGACCAAGCTAGATTTCATAGGATATTCGCTTTGGTTCCTAGACATTACTAACCCAATAACAAAGCGAATAAAACAAAAGGGTTAGCCCCGGCTGAATCTACTAAGTGACTTTATTGGTTTTAGACCCTATTCTGGATTGAACTATCCAAAAGCTAGAGAAACTTTGGCTATTTATCCCAACGAATTCAAGCTAGAGTCCATTAGGAATCCACTTTGTCTCCTAGGATTGCTAGTCCAAAAGCAAAGTGAATTAAACGAAAAAGACTAGCTCCGTACCTACTAGTAACAAAACGTAACTTAATTAATACTGTAAAAGTAATGATGTTATGCTGGCTAAAACGTGATCATGAATCTAGTGAAGGACGCGACTTTGTAAATGTAGACCCAAGTCTTTTTCGAAAGGTAAGAGGTTGTCGTAAAAATTTACAATATTTCAACTCGATTGGACTTCAAATCTGACTTGCTAAATCTAGGTATTCGAAAAGGGTTAAATCTTCAAGTCTGTATTCCTGTAGTGCTTCGGCCATCCCTCAATCATAGAATGACCCTATTCTATCAGTTTCTCGTATCATTATTCCTCATCTTCGAGCGAATCGATCATCTGCTGACATCGGTAGCACGCTCACTCCGGCACTCAGCGAGTTAGTCATCTATCTGCTGTCATCGGTAGCACGCTCACTCCGACACCCAGCGAGTAAGTCATCTAAGTCATCTAGCTGCTGTCATTGGTAGTACGCTCACTCCAACACCCAGCGAGTAAGTCATCTAGCTGCTGTCATCGGTAGTACGCTCACTCCGACACCCAGCGAGAAAGTCATCTAGCGCTGTCATCGGTAGCACGCTCACTCCGACACCCAGCGAGTAAGTTATCTAGCGCTGTCATCGGTAGTACGCTTACTCCGACACCCAGCGAGAAAGTCATCTAGCGCTGTCATCGGTAGCAAGCTCACTCCGACACCCAGCGAGAAAGTCATCTAGCGCTGTCATCGGTAGCACGCTCACTCCGACACCCAGCGAGTAATTCATCTAGCGCTGTCATCGGTAGCACGCTCACTCCGACACCCAGCGAGTAATTCATCTAGCGCTGTCATCGGTAGCACGCTCACTCCGACACCCAGCGAGTAATTCATCTAGCGCTGTCATCGGTAGCACGCTCACTCCGACACCCAGCGAGTAATTCATCTAGCGCTGTCATCGGTAGCACGCTCACTCCGACACCCAGCGAGTAATTCATCTATTCAGCAGTGTCGGAGCACGCTCACTCCAACACCTGCTGTACTGCATCCTAAAAATAAACAAATTCTCCAAACAGAATCATTTTCAACATTAAATAATTTAAATTAGAAGTCTCAAAGGTTAGATTGCACCTGCTTTCCTGCCATCGGTAGTTGATTTACTTCAAGATCCAGCGATTCGATCAAGTCTTCAGCAGTGTTAGAGCACGCTCACTCCCAACACCTGCTGCACTCATTTCCTGCCATCGGTAGTTGATTTACTTCAAGACCCAGCGATTCGATCAAGTCTTCAGCAGTGTTAGAGCACGCTCACTCCCAACACCTGCTGCACCCTAAAACAACACATACTCCAAGCAGAATCATTGCCCACATTTAGGTCTTTTAAATAGACAGCTTATCTTAAGACCTGGATCTATCTTTCGCCTATTAACTCAAATATTATAAATAGCATAGGCGTTGTTAAAGTCGATTTCTACAACTTTAACATAATCAAACAAATATGTTCAGATATTAATCAAATACTATATAATACTATGACGATATATAAGAAAATTAATCAGTTATTGAATTTATATTATCTATTGAATAATAACAATATAAATTATAACATTATGATAAAACAGCTTAATCTAGTACCTACTAGATATAGACTATTGAAGTATGCATATGAGCATTGTTAATTTGTTCTAGCTTAAACAACATTTTTTTTTTGTACACCCTAATTATATCTTGTATTACTTATTGTGAGATGTTTCCTTTTCTGACAAAATTTGTAGTATAAAGTATTGGTTAAATTTTAAACAACGAACGGAACGAACGCTACGCGCGAACGCGCTAGAACGGTGTGCTAGTCTGCTGTGCTCCTATGTTTTTCAACATCCTTGTATATCCTCTTTGATTATTGGCATTACCAGATAACATCTATATACAAATAATTATTATGGCACCAACTGTATAATATCAATTTAATATAGGCAGTTGGCGAATTATAAGTGCATTAATAAATTGCTCTAAGCAACTAGCTTAAGATTATGTTTCTAATTGACGATTCAAAAGTGCTTGTTACTAGACCCACTTGATTAGAGTTTACATTGAGTTTGCGTATAGTCAAGATCTTCTGTGTTTTTTTTATTATATGAAGCATTCGTGACCTCATGGGACTGTGGTAGGTCGGTATGATGACGTCTTATCCCTGGATTTTCGCTTACTTAAGCTTGACATTTTTTCTTTTTCTTTCTACACGCTAGTTTTATAGGAAGTGATAGCTCGCTCATCGCTATTGACAGTTGGACCAATGACATCTTGGGGTAATTGCTATCTCGTTCAATCGACTGAAACACATCCTCCGGCAAGTTTTGTTTTTTCCTTGAAGCTTTTTGCCTGGCCCCCTCGTTTTGTTGTAAGGATGGTATGGATGATTAGGGCCACTTCAAGCTTATTTGACAGTTTCCGTAGTGAGTAATAGTCTTCTTTTGTCTGCATCTAGATTAGAGGGATTGTAGTCTATCTGGAAGTATTTCATGTTCAGTTCTTTCTTGTAGCTTTCTTTTGTGCTTTTCTGTTATTTGCGTTTCCGGATTTGATGTCATTCACACCTCGATGAATTACTTTATTTTTTTAACAACTGTAGGGTAGGTAGTCGATATCATTTGATACGACAATAAAAATGGAGCGGAATTCCAAACAGCAAATTGTATGTGATTTGCGATGTATTAGATATTTTACTTTTCTTCTCAACTTTAGTAGGTATCTCTTAGCAAGTCTGAAGGTCAAGTTTGGATTGCCTGATTTATTATCCATGTCTTTAAGTAGGTAGGTATAATTAATAGTTGTACTGTACATTGAACTCCATCTAAATACCTCTACAATTGAATTATCTTGTCTCATCAATATTACTGTGATTCCAAGATCCCTAATGCTATGATATCAAAATTCCCTTATCACGAAACAAATTATGTAATTAAATATTTTTGTCCTGATCCTGTCGGAGGATACAGACGAAGACGGTTCACTTCTCCATTATATTCTTTCTCTGTATCATATCGTTTATATCAAAATTCGTTCGGTACTTTCATTTACAGGTAATCAACGTTAAATAACCGCGCTGACGGACGTAAATTCAATTTGTGTAGAAAGACTATACACACACACACAAGTGGGAACAAAATACCTAGATACCTATACTAAATGTCTCGTCTTCCAATACCAATTGTCTGTCGGATTTCCTGTTCCTCATAACAGTCATAACATAAAGGTTTTTTTTTTGTGTTAATCACTAGTTTTGTTCGAATCATGTACCATTTAGTAAAAATAATATTGCCATACAAAAACACTGTCTCATTATTGTGATACTATTTATTTTTCCTAAGATATCGCTATTTGCAGTAAAATTCAAACCTGTTTATTTTTTAATACAAAGAGTTCGAATCATGTACCATTTAGTAAAAATAATATTGCCATGCAAAAACACTGTCTCATTCATGATTGTGATACTATTTAGTTTTCCTAAGATATCGCTATTTGCAGTAAAATTCAAACCCGTTTATTTTTTAATACAAAGACATCAAAGCGTCACTCAAATCGACTATAAAACGCGTTTTTATAGCACTATAACATTTAAAATACAGACTTTTTGTGGAAAGGCTAATAACAAATAATTATATAATATTTTAAATATTTTACTTCAAAATTATCTGACAGAAAACATGGCTGATCATAAATATTTCCATGGTCCAAATTGTGTTGATTTTGATGTGCATGCACTATGCACTTTGCAAGTACAACTACTTCGACAGTTGGTTCAGCAGTGCAACATGCCTCCAGACGATAGCAATTAGTCAGATTCTGATAAATTGGGGCTGACAAATCATGACATGTATAGACCCCTTAAGACGTCAAGGATATTGGTCTTCTGTTAATTCTCAATTTAATTAGGTAGGGTAATTTACCTTCGTCTCTGTCGGCATAAAGGAAATATTCGGGGACTCGCTAGGTCCGCTAGAGCTCCATCTATGGAATTCTTTATGTACGCATTCTTGCGTTGCACCATCCATTCGCATGCTTATAATACATTACATTTTTACGATTACTTTGAGGGTCCGACCATTAAACGCCCAAAACCATTCGTCTAAATGTTTCAGTTTTATCTTTATCCGCAAAACTAGATCTCCTTATTGATTTATATAAATAAGTAAAAGGAATAAAGTGAAAATCAAAGAAACGTTATTCTAGCATGAATTTGGTAAGTATCGGAACGCAAAACGGATCTCCTCAGACGTCATTTTATTGAATGACACTTCACTTTATGTCAAACATCCGAAATATTTAGTTATTTACATCGTTGAAGACTTGAAGTTAATTATTGCCTGTTTCGTTTTGTTTGTGTAATATAAGTTGGACTAAGACCTAAGTGGTCTGGATACTGATTTCCTAGACGAGAACCGAGCTGCGTTGCTGCAGACTTGACTACAGTTCTTATTACTATGAACAGATACCTAACACGTTTCAAAACCTAAACAATACAGCAATGGAAAGTGATTAAGAACTAATTTCGATATTTCATTATTGTGTTAACTGGATCTTCATGTGTCTATCAATTCAACAGGAAGAAACAATACAATTGAACGTTTTGTGCCGCAATTTCCCTTATAAGTCGGCATTTTGCCGTGTAACAAGTGTATGATCACTATTAAGTTACAAATACAAACATGATGCAGAACTATTGTGGAAGTCGAAGTGATATATTGAAGGAAGTGTCCTGTGGGACCTATGTTTAACCTTACCTTAAGGATTATTTATTAATTTTTTTTTTTTACTCGGTCAACAATCAATATGTTTTTAATTATCTAATTACAAAAATACTAAATGATCAGTTGTTTTTTTCTTATTTCACCTATCTACTTCAGGCTATAGAGACAGATTTTCCCTGTCAGCCTCATGATATTGATTCAATACAAGATTGAATTTTTACTGGCCTCCGGAAGTATTTTTCATTATAATTAAATGCCATCAACTACAGCAGAATCTGCGCTGTCTTTTTGCCACTAGCCACTGAAGGCAAGTGACGAATGCACCGAATCACTAGTAATTGAGTCACCTAAGATTTAATCATAAGTATTTTAGGCTTGTATAGTTTTTCAGTAGGATGCATTTTTTAGCATGTTTTCCTTTCCGTAATACTTAACTTTCTCAGATAGATAATTAATTTCAAATGTTAATCCATTATTTTCACTTTCCTGGTTGCCGTTTTTCAAATGTTCAAGCTTTATTTTCTATCCCTAAATGTGAATCCACTCATTCTTTCTTTTCACCCCTCCCATGTATGCCTATTGTATATTCTCTGTAGTGGTATAGGGTTTTACAAAACTCTTCTCACATCATATTACTGTAGTTTCTTTGCACAGTTAACAACTTCTTCTGTGGGCTATTCTTACAAGCTTTCTATTTCAGGGAAGTTTTATAATTTATTTACAAAATAATTCAGTATTTAGACCTACAAAATTATTATTGTGTTGTCATCTAATTCTTATCATGTTCAACCACTTCCTGTATGGTTAATCTGTTAAAGCATGTTAGAAAATCCGTAATTTTGTCTCGTGGCTAACATGACAGATTAACAACAAGAAATAGTTGATTGACCCGCCTAAGCGAACTCTCAGCCGAAACAAATGGACTGTATCCTCTCCGCTTTTTTTTTTTTTAATCGCAGTCATGCCTCCTGCCTACCTCCTATATTTTGGATACTATACAAATAGGTAGGTGCACATTGGTTACACAAACTCTTATCATGTACTTAAGTAGCTAGTAAAAATGTTATTAGAGTAGTATCTAAGTAACCAAATCTGTATTTATTTCATTCTCGATTTGGCATTCACATATTACTTAATTTTGTGTAAGTATAGACAATATATTCGAATTTGCGGTAACCTATGGTTTGACATGCTAAGTAGTATGTTTTCATCTTTTGCCATTTCTATTGACCGCGAAACTACACACTTAATTTTCAATTTCTCTTTCATATAAATTATAGTAGTACTACTTACGATAAAATCTGTATTGCTGTTTGTTTTCTGTTTTATCGATTGACACTGGCGTTTCTTCTATTCGTCACCACTTCTGATATATTAAAAGTCACTGGTTAACTGATTAATTAGTTTATTTCCTTTTTCAAAGTCGAGAGAGTCAACATAGCTTGACACTTCTCCTGCTCCGCTCTCTGGAATGCTTTCTTTTTAAAACCGTCCGCAGACTTGCGTTTTGGCCATACAGCCACTGGTCGCGTTCACTCATCCAACGTTATTGTTGATATATCGGCGTTCACGACCACGTTTATTTTACAGATCGCTAACACTATGTGTTGATATGTGTTAATCCTATGCCTCGGTAAATGCAGGGTGGGTTGGAACACTTCGCAAGATGGTCCAGTTTATACCGTTATCGTGAAATATTAGCTGATTAACGGGTTTGTAGTCCTGGTTTATAGCGAGGACTTTGTAATAAGCAAACACCCTTGCCTAAATATGAGGAATCGATATGAAACTGTGAAGTTAATGTGTTCAGTAAATATGTCCGCCCCATCATAACGAGGTTATATAATCACTGCTGAATCTCTTTGACCCTGAGCCACGGATCACAGTATATGAGATCGACGGACGGATAAATAGATAATCGCATCGTGACAATAACGTAGACACGGCTTCCGACTTTCCTTAAGCCGACGTAGATTAAGGACAAATCTAGAAGGGAAAACGCGGCGGAAAATGAGTTGGATAATTTGGCGCCGTCCTAGTAAGTTAACCCAGTAAACTTGGGTTAGGGATTATACTTCTGTTCACGTTTCCATTGCCTTACACATGATATACTTATACTTACTATTATTGTGCAGTTGGTCCAAAAAGCGACGAACATAGCGTTCGAGTACCAACGCAAGTTCCGCAGGGACGTGTTCTTGGACTACAATTGTTTTCGGCGCCATGGCCACAACGAACTCGACGACCCCACCTTCACCAACCCGCTACTCTACAAACTCATTCACAGTCGCAAGTGAGTCTGTTTCTAAATATTAAATACATAGTTATCTTCTGTTCTTCTCATTTTCATCCATATTTAATAGATTTTCTAGCAACGTTCACTGACGTCAGTTAGAAGAAGCATATTCCATTTTGATTTAACAATAGCAAAATGTACATCGTCAGTGTTTGATTTCAGATCAATTCCTGATCTCTACGCAGATAAACTAGTATCGGAAGGTGTTATAACTAAAGACGAAGTCCAAAACATAGGGACAGATTACACCAAGTACTTGCAAGAGCAATACGAAGCTGCTAAGACTTATATACCTGAGGTGAGGGGATGACGTAAAGAAACAATATCCGTTGATAATACTTTTTTGTGGAGCATTTTGTGATGATCGGCATAATTTCGCCAAATTAACCATCAGAGTGCTATCAAACTCAGCAACAGCAACAGGTCAGTTGCGTTGCGTATCGTTCATAAGACGTAAATTCTCACTGGCTTATTGCTTATTTTATGACATTTGAGCATCTGATAATAGAGGTTTTTTTAACATCATGCTACTGCAGTATATGTAATAATGTGGTCGCAGGTCACGTATTACAAGGAGCAGTGGTCCGGCATGGGAAGCGCGCCGCACGCCGTAGAGACGTGGAATACGGGCGCGGATACGACCTTGCTGCAGACCGTGGGTTGGGCCTCGGTCCATACTCCTAGCGATTTTGTGAGTATAATTTCATCATGAACGTAACAACTAATAATATGTACTAATTCACGCAACGTGCGATGTCACGTTATTTGAAAGAGCTCGCTTCAAAAAAACAGATGATAGATACGACACGAAATGTATCAGCGAATATATCCTCGCCTCTCATATATCTCAAGTATATTTGGGGAGGCGATAAGATCATATATTAAAGAATCGATTGTTGTTGTGACTCCCTCATTATTAATATAGGTACTCATAATTATAAATTAAATTTGTTTCAGAATATTCACCCACATTTAGCAAAAATACACGTGAACAGTCGCATAGCTAAATTAACAAATGGGAAGGCATTGGATTGGTCAACAGCTGAAGCTTTGGCATTTGGTAAGGTTTCAAAGGACTTGTAATAATAGTAAACGTTCTCAGTTCTCACTGATTAGGGGCCGCACGGTCCTAGGCACACACTCATCGAAAGATGGAACGCTGCGCTTTCGGCGTCCAACTCATCGCGTAGGTACTCGTTAGCGTTCCAGCCAGCGACAACACAGACACATATCTGGGGACACGGCAGCCCCCGCCAATAGTCGAGCAAAACAGCGGCACGGCCGTACCATCCTTTTCTCGAAGCAGTTCAGGCCATTCGATCGACCCCCCAATCACTTCGTTGTGGATAAAACTACGAGGGCTGCCTTTTAAATTGTGTCGTTTGGAAAAACTAAAGACAATTTAAGTGTTAAATGGTATTTATTGTTTTTCAAAGTAATCACCGTGATATGTAATACACTTTTTCATTCGATCGAACCAGTTTTCGAAACACTTATTCCAGTCCGAAGTCGGGGTCTCCAAAATGGCCGTTTTGTATGCCTCAACCGCTTCTTCAGGCGTCTGGTACCGTTGACCACGAAGTCGTTGCTTGATTTTTGGAAAAGTAAAAAAATCGTTAGGGCTTAAGTCTGGACTGTACGGCGGGTGTTCCAGAATTTCGACGTTTTGCTCTTTTAAAAACGCAATAGTTTGCCGGGCGGTGTGCGAGCTCGCATTATCGTGGTGCAGTCTTATACGACGTCTTGGGTTATTTTTTCGAAACTCGGCGATGACTTCTGGTAAACAGACAGTGGTATACCAGTCAGCATTAACCGTTTTACGATCCTCGAGCACGATGGTGGCAACGTGGCCACTTTTCGCCACAAACGTGGCGACCATTTTTTTCGAAGTGCTCCGTGAGCGTATTACTTTGGTCGGTTTTGGCTCATCTTGGAACACCCAAACAGTCGACTGCTGTTTAGAATCGGGATCGTAGGCATATATCCAAGATTCGTCACCACTGATAATGTCGTAAACATGTTTCGAGTTTCCTCGGTTGAATTGCCGCAGAGTTTTGCGACACCATCGAACGCGAGCCGTTTTTTGGTCTTCACTGAGTAAATGTGGTATCCAGCGTGAGATCAACTTTTTTACGCCTAAGTGATCATGCAAAATACTGTGAACACTGGTCCCTGAAATACTTAAGGAAGCTTCTATCTCACGGTATGTCGCATGGCGATCTTCGATGATCAGCTGCCGTACAGCATCAATGTTCTGCTGGGTTACGGCTGTTTTTGGTCGACCTTCACGATGTCTATCACCAAGACTAGAGCAACCACGTTGAAATTCTAAATACCAGCGTTCCACAGTCCGAAGGCATGGTGCTTTATCATTGAAAACCGTAGTCAACTCTTCGAAGCACTGAAGTCGCGTTAAGCCCCTTTTGAAGTTGTAAAAAATTATCGCACGTAAATTTTCCTTCGAAATTTCCATTTTCACAACTGACTTGTCAACTTTGAACGAACGCTGTACTAAAACGGTTGGGCCGATTTCGAGTCATTCTTTTGTTTTCGAATTCTAAATTCAAATATTTTAACGTGACACTAGTTCTTTTTTATGCAATCACGGGAGGTTTGCAAACGACAGAACTTAAAAGGCAGCCCTCGTAGAAGGCTGAATTTTTGTAGGTAACGAAGCAGGCATTGTATAAACACGGTATATTTCAAATTTCATTCAATTTGAACCAGTAGTTTAAGAATGATAACTAGTCAAAGTTTCTTAATTTTGTCACTCACTGACTGTCTGACTGACCGATCATCAAAACTCTAAGGCACTTCTAGCAGACTTAGAAGCTTCAAATTTAGAATACAATTAGTGTTTAGTGTATAAATCTAGGGAAAACTAAAATATTTTCCAATTTCGGTCCAGTTTTCAAGATACACCAACTGCATAAATAATCCCATATTAACTGACTGACTGTTTATATAGGATTACAAAGTTACATTTGCAGTGAATGGACAAAAAATTAAAAAGCAAGAATGGGACTGCATTCATAATTTTATTAACAAAGAAATGAGAAAGAGAGAGATAAGTTAAAAAACATTCCATGTTCGGGCCGACCGTCTGCCCGCCCCTTAAACTCCTCACGTGTGTACGCCTCTTGAGTCTGTGGTTTTGACAGTGACACTTTGTCAAGGCGGACGAAAAAAAAGTTAACCTCGTTGTTGCAGACCCGAGAGGTCCGAGTGTTTTTTGGGTAATTTTGGAAACGCATTTTCCTTGTTTTGTGTAATATCGCTCGCTTTGAAGACACACGGGTGTCCCAGTGTTTTGTGTGGATATCCAGGTGATATCAGAACAGTTGGTGATTTGACGCCGCGGATTGTTGGCGAGACTGCCCCGGAACACCACGGCTGCTTCTTCAGCCCCGGAGACCCTCTTGATTGAACTTGACTTGACCTGACAGTTGACTGAACCTTGACAGATACTAACCGGAGTTGAAGCGAACATCGCGCCTCCCGGAATCAGGTGAGTTGAACAAGTTTTGTAGCCAATCCACTGGCTTATATGACCCGCGAAACGCGTGGCAGTTCACTCCACTCGCACTAGGCGAGGAGTTGAACATTCCATGTAAAAAAGAAGCCAAGTCTCGAAACTCTTCCACCGTAAAAAGTTGTGATACTTCGTAGTACCAAGTCTCAAACTCGTAGAGTATTCCAGTGTTTAAACGTCCCCGCGTGGTCGTGCCGGAGGGTTCCCTTGGATTTTCCCCATGCTACTCTCCAACCACGCAATTCGATCGCTGTATTGGGTTGGTCCTATTCTAGCAACAGTCAGGGAAAAAAAATGTAAACGTTGTAAGCATTGTTTCAAAAAAACTACTTTAACCAGTTCAATTCAGCGAACGAAAAAACCATACCAAAACCAACCAAACCAAGCTCTTTACAAATCTCTACCGAAACACGTGCCTAAAACCCGGTATGCGCATGTTCGAACTAAAAGGCTGCCTGGCATCGTGTTGACACCCCGCCCCCATCCCCTCACCCATTCTGTGGGGCCAGTTTGTGGGCCCTACTTAGAGTTCTATAGTTTTTTGTTCGCTGGTTCAATTACACTAAGAGGACAAATGCTCGGGTAAATACCTGAAATACCTGAGTACACACAAGGCAAAAGTATAATTTGTAAAGCCGTTTAAACTGAACTAACTAACTTCACACGCGCGCTGGCCAAGCGGAGCGGACGGGCAAATATAGGCAGGGTGCCCTACCCTACCTATAATTATCTATAAAGGAGGACACACCGCACCGTGCAGCTTAATCCTTGGCACAGTAGATAAATACGAGTAGCTTACACCAGTAAAACTACTCCGCACAAACGTCGGATGCGAAGCAAACATAGGGACACGCGTCGCTACACAATAAGCTTAAATGCCAGTCGGAATAGTCGGCGGTAAATGAGTCCACGTGCCCAGCATCTGTGCGTAGAAGTAGTCTGAAATGGAGCGCAGGTCTTATCTTAACCCTTAAATGCATAGTGTTGCCAAATGTCTACAAAGCATTAGACAGCTCAAAGATTTTAAAAAAGCCTTACGTTCTTGAACGCACCTTTACACGAAACATTTTTTTCTACCAAAAATAAATAATCATGCATTTAAGGGGAGACTAGTTGTGATTACTGCCTTAGCTAATATTATTTAGTGTATCCTTCGTCTTGGGTTCCCCGTGTGGTGTCGGGTTAGAATTTTACCACCCCCTTTCTCCTCGTAGGTGTAGTAGAAGTTGACTAATGGAGCATGGTTGAAGTGTGTTGTGGGTGATGGGCTAGCAACCTATCACAGCGATATCACATTTTGCCGATCTTACATACCCACATTTATGCTAAAAGTGGCACTGAAACATAATTTTCATGTGCTCTGCCTACCCATTTTGGGAATAAAGGCGTGAATCTATTTGTTTATTTAATCTCTATTGCACAAGAGAATATCTTATGGTACAAAAGATGGACTTAATGCTATAAAGGATTCTCTACCAGTCAACCTTAAGGCAAAGAAGATAAAATGTGGGCAATTAATCTATGTATGTATCCTTGGTCTCGCTGAGCTACTTATTTAATTTAACAAATGCTAACCTCACTTTTTACCATCGCAGGGTCACTGCTGATGGAGGGAGTGAACGTGAGGCTCAGCGGCGAGGACGTCGGGCGCGGCACCTTCTCGCACCGACACGCCATGCTGGTCGATCAGAACACCGAGCACATACATATACCGCTCAACCACATACATCCCGACCAAAAAGGGTTCTTAGAGGTAGTTGTGACTTACTTATTTGAAATACTTGTATTTAAAATGCAAATACAAAATACGTATTTTATATTTTGTACTTAAATACTTTTTTTTTAAGTATTTTGTATTTTATCATCAATACAGTATATAATAAAATCGTAACTGATCGCTGTCTGTACATGATAAATATATTACAAAAACTTGTATGATATTTGAATTTTTTGTCTGTTTGTCTGTGCGTTTGTGCACGCTAATCTCAGAAACAGCTAAACCGATTTAAATGCGGTTTTCAGTAATATATTATGCTAGACTTCCCGTAACATTTTGTTTTTATTCAAATCGGTTAATAAATAAAAAAGTTATGTCAATTTAAGTCACGTAGTATTATAAGCATCGCATAAACTGGTAGTAATACTCATACTGATTTATCTATACATATAATATTGAATAATAGGTAAAACAATTACTGAGCTGAATTGGCTGAAATTTTGGTAAAATAAATATAGCTTCTGCCCGCGACTTCGTACGCGTATACGTTATATTATAAGCCAGTTACGCTTCGGTACCGATAGCGAATTTCGTCGAGATCTGTAACTGACCGGGTAGCGTAGTCGGGAAGCGTTCAGTGATCAATCTTCAGACTTGGGTTCGATCCCCAGCGAGGCGATAATTTATGTGTGAACCGTTTACTTGCGTGGTTATTTTTAAATTTAATTTGTATTTAATATTTTTTTTTTATAAACAAAATTTAGTGGTTTCTTTTCTTTCTCTGATTGATTTGTTTTTTTGTTTAGTTGAATACTTATTTCGATATTTAAATACTTTTTGACAAAACGGTAAATTCCGCGGAGAATTGAGTTTTTTTAATGTACAAAACTCCCGTGACTTTTTGAAATATTAATGGGGCTTTCATTTCTACGATAACCTCAGCATTCGCTTCGCTTCTTCTTCGCTTGCCTCCCTTATTACCTTCAGGATTTCGGCCCTCAAGTTTCGCTTGCAAGACATCGGAAGATAATGAGCGTCGTTAGGGGTCATTGCTCGCATTGAGACCGCTATCAGAAGGGTTGCGGAGGGCCCAATCCTTTCATTCCAACGAAAAGGCCTTGCTTGCCTCGCCGCTCACCGTCGGAACTTTGGCCTGGGGTTTCGCTTGCAAGACTCCGGGGGATAGTAAATGTATGTGGGGGCTCGCCATCAGGTTTCGCTAGTAGGTTTAGGTAGGTTTTGGTAGTTAATGAGTGTCCGTCCATGGAGGTGCATTTAGAGCGTTTTCTGAAGGAATTGCCCCGAGTCTTTCATTCGAACGAAAAGCACGGTCTTTGGCCTTGCTTGCCTCGCCACTCACCTACGGGACTTACCTCGCCTCGCCACTCACCTACACAGGATAGTATGTGTCCGTGAGGGTTCGCTTGCCTGGCCGCTTATCTTCGGTACTTTGGCCACAGGTTTCGCTTGCAAGACACCTAGGGATTGTAAGTGTCCGTGGGGGCTTGCCTTCGGGTCTTCGGCCCTCGAGCTCGCCTAGGGAGCGCTCTCTAAAAGCATGCTATAGGGCTCAGCCTTCGGCTTCACTTACCTCCCCTTTTACCTTCGGGAATTCGGGCCCCAGGTTTCTCTTGCAAGACACTCGAAGTCCGTAGGGGCTCGCCTGAGAGTGCTCTCTAAAGGGATGCTTTGGCCCTATCATCCAACGTAAAGCTCGGCCTTTGGCCTCGCTGCCACCTGGGGATAGTAGCCTTCAGCCCCCGAGCGCTCTCTTAAGGCTTGATTTGGACCTTTCATTGTTACGAAAAGGTCAACCTTCGGCCTCGCTTGCATGGCCGCTTTCCTTCGGGACTGACTCCAGTTTCGCGGGACAGTGTCCGTGGGGGCTCACCCACAGGCCTTCAGGCCCCGAGCTCGCATAGCGACAGATCTCTAAAAGCATGCTTAGGGCCTTTCATTCCTACGAAAAGCTCAGCCTTCGGCTCCGCTTGCCTCCCCGTATACTTTCAGGAATTCGGCCCTCATCAGGTTTCGCTTGCAAGTCACTCGGAGATAGCTCGCCCTAGAGCCTTCGGACCTGACCTGACCTCGCATAGGGAGCGCTCTCTAAAATGATACTTTGGGCATCTAGGTATATAATATTATTGACGAACATGTTTATGAGAGTGTTTATTTAGATTCGAAGTGAACTGTTACACGCACACCGCACAGTCCATGTAAATTAAATCTTTATTTTTAAATTTGTCAGATGTATGGTTAAACATAAGATAAACATAAAAATATCATGTACTTAAATCATAATTTATCCGCGTACGAAGTCGCGGGCAGAAGAAGAGGGCTAGTTTGAAATACTTTTCGAAATGTATTTTATATTTGTCAAATATAAAATACGTTTTTTACTGCTAAGTTTCGAAAGTATTACCTTTACCACTCAAATTTTCAAGTGAATGAGTCAGCGATTCGGTAAATGGCCACTAGAGGCTGTGAACTTTGAAATTTAGTCTACAAAAAGCAAAACTATTTTTTATTTTGCATTTGAAATATTAAAGTACAAAAGTATTTGCATTTTGTATTTAAATACTTTTTTTAATAGTAGTTTATGCAACTGATACATAATCAGAGGCCTTAAAATACGAGTGTGGTTTTATGAAACGAGCGTTAGCGAGTTTCATAATAGGATCACACGAGTGTTTTAAGGCTAAATTATGTACAGTTGCATACACTACTTTATCTAAACACATATCATAAGTACTCTAAGATGGGTTCAGAAGCCGTAGGAAAATGATCTGCATTGCTACTATAGTGCTACCTGTAAAATGTCTTTGTTGCAATCATTGCTGCATTTACGATATCCGGCGGAGTGTTCATATCGTTCTCGGAGTCACTACTTCTCATATTTTCAACTAAAATGTGAATTACAAATAACTTTTCACAATTCTACTTTCGTCACAGCAAAAACCAACAAAGAAATGACAACAGTAATGGCGGCAATTCAATCCTACGTCAAGACGAATGTTTTTTTAATCATAGACAAACGAATGAAGTCCCTATTCTCATGTCACTCTTGATCAAATGTCGTGCGGTTTATATTAAAAAACATACTGAATTGTCGTTTCGCATCGATAACTGTTTTAATATCTATGGATACTAGAATAGAGACCCACTTGAGTTTTGACAGCTGTTCCAAATTTAAACTCATAACCTTACAAAAATCTGTACTGTAATGACATTACAGTACAGATTTTACCTACTACCACAGACAAGAAAGTTCTCATAGTAAAATTGGTTGTAATAATGCTGATCATTTCCTACGGTTTCTGAACGCATTTTAGAGTACTAATGATATGTGCGTAGATAAAGTATTTTGTACATCTCTGGTAGGTAATAGGCCATCTACTTCAACACTTACTGAAGCGTGCTGAAGCCTATTGATACAGCGAAGATAATAACGAACTTATCGGACAATATATGATAATAAAACATTATTTATAAAAGTATAAGAAGATCTTCATTAGAACTGATGAGTTAACTTCATCAAAAGTGATGGGCTAACGTCCCCGTTTCTGTTTAACATTTATGTTAATCAGTTGATTGTTGGGCTCAGTGATACCATTGTCGGTTGTTACGTAGGCGTTGGTAGGCGGTAAAATGATAAATAAAATGAGCTACGCCGACGACATGGTGTTCCTGGGCCCAGCAGTTGGTACCGGTTGATCCGATGAAATCATTTTAATTAAGTAAGTAACAAGCCAGAAAACTGAACGGAATATTTAGCTGTCTTTTCCCAATTATGCAAATAGACTTCGAAAATATTTAGCGCATTAAACGTATATTGTTTTACGTGTTTCTCGATATTAAATAGATTTGGGACATTAAACGTTCCCATATATCATACCTTTACCTACCGACTAAGTAGCCATAGCTACAGATAGAATGTTTGTAATACATCATAACCAATGCATATCTGAAATGCATAAGATCGAAACCACTCGGTTGATGTGCAAATGCAGCACGTTGGGTATTCAAACGCAGACCGCTCTAAAGAATTTTTAATCTCCGGTTCTAAAGTTAACCGAGTTCCGTCCTGGAGCTCAATTCAGAAACACGCTATGAACGTGTTAAGATTCTTAAGCGGTCTGCGTTTGAATACCCAACGTGCTGCATTTGCACATCAACCGAGTGGTTTTGGATACGAATCGAATCCGTTGATACGCTTGCACTCTCACATCTTAAGCCATGCACCAGCTCAAGCGAGCACGTACTATTGAATAAGGTTTCAATCGAATTTGAATTGGTCAGTAGCGTGATCCGGGCTGAAGACCCTGTTACGTCTGTACCGCTTAGATCCTTTCCTATTATTTCTTCCCTTGCTTTTTTAATTGAATTAACTTCCAATTAGAAAACCAAGACAACTACAAAGTAAATTAAGTAGATCCTTAGGTACATTAACAATATCTATAACTCCTATAAAAGCACCTCTTCTACAAAGCAGATTACTAGTTGCGTTAAAAGAAAAGTAACTTTCGTATTCCTGTATTCCTGCATTTTCTATTTGCTGCATTCTGCAGTTCAATAAACTTTGCACAAAATTGTCATCTTTCGTATGTAATAAATCCATCCGAGTTGAATGTGTCCATAAACCACTCGGAACTTATAATATTTCAAAAGATATTCCAGAGACGGACGGGCGAATTGAAATCGCCAAGCGTTCTATTACGTTAAAAATCTTTTACTTATTTACTCCAGCGCTAAAGGGGACAGTTTATGAGATTAACGGTTATTCGCGTGTTTCTGACACGGTTTAGTTAAATGAAGGGTAAAAAAGGCATCATCAACGCATGCGCTTCAGTTCAGGGAAATCTCGTTTTGGATTAGGAACGAGCTCTTTTTATGAGCGCTCTGGGACTTAATCATATCAAACATTGTGGGAAATGTTTGAATTATTGGCATGTTTTCGAATTCTTCAAACTTTGCGAAAGTGTCTGTAGTAGGTGTGCTAATTTGTGTGTGATGGTATTTCCTTGGCTACTTTGGGGGTAAATGCGCAGGGATACGTGACGATAGGGCTACCTAAGAGCCCTATATAGACCACCCGTGACTACCTACTACCAACTTGATTATTTACCCCTAAACTCAGTGCACCCACAGTTTCATACATGTTATATACAGTATTTGAATTTGTATCAGGTAGCAAACACAATACTGTCAGAGGAGGCGGTGTTGGCATTCGAATACGGAATGGCGTTCGACTCGCCAGCCAATCTGTGTGTGTGGGAGGCACAGTTCGGAGACTTCTTCAACGGCGCGCAGATTATCATCGACACCTTCGTCGCTTCCGGAGAATGTGAGTACATATACAAGGTTAACAGTATTAAGCCGTGTATTAGGAAGTATTTAATAGTCTTATCCTTGCAATACGTAGCTATGTACTATACTATATACCGCGTATGCAGACAAAGGCACATAAATATATCTAGTCACGCACGACTGGCCGACATCAGCATAAGACTCAGTGTTCTTAGTAATAAATTAATAATATAAACAATCGACGTCAAAGAGATGATTCCATTTTTCGCCTTATTAAGTAACTACAATGGAATAACGGGACGGGATAAATCCCACACAGCAAAAAAGTTACTATAAAACTTGTAAAATAATAAAACAATCGTATACAACAGCTAAGTGGATGAGAAGTAACGGACTGGTGATGCTGTTACCGCACGGCTTCGACGGCGCGGCTTCGGAGCACTCCTCCTGCAAGCTGGAGCGGTTCCTGCAACAGACGGACAGCAGAGAAGCGGCCCCGGACTCCGAGGCCGTGTGCCTCCACATCGCCAACCCGACCACGCCAGCACAGTACTTCCATCTGTTGAGGAGACAGGTACAACATCTCCAGCAGTAAAGAGTTAGGGAGGCTGTAGCCTCGGACCAATGCTGGAGCGGCTCCTGTAACTGTTGGACAATGAAGAGGCGTTGTCACCGATCACTCCCACGTAGTACTTACTTCAATCTCTTGAGAAGACAGGTACCTCTATATTCATTAGCAGCGAATATTAAAATAATTAAGTTTATTTTGCTCCTTGAGAATTGTCATGATATTTTTTATATTCAATGCAAAGAATCAACCATATGTTACTGAACATTCAGGGTTCTAGTTCTAGCTTTAGCCATTACAGGATGTTGAAAATGGCCTGAATAGCTTCGAGTAAAGGGCGGTACGGTCGTGCCTCTTTGTTTTGCTCCACTTAGCGTGGGCACTGCCATGCCTCCAGATTCTGTTCCATTATAAAATGTCAACGATCATGAAAGACTCGGCATAACGTCTACTAAATGTTGGTTGTTGGTGTCAGATGGTGCGCAACTACAGGAAGCCGCTGGTGGTGGTGGCGCCCAAGATCCTGCTGCGACTGGCCGAGGCGACCTCGCCGCTACAGGACTTCGCCCCCGGCACACACTTCCATCCTGTCATTGGTAACGTTTTTCTAGAAGCTTACCTAAGGGTTAGATTAACAATGTTCCTTGGAAAATACTGAAAATGGTTGGCTGACTTGCCCAGGATATAATTTGATACCTTCATAACGCAGTATAATATTGCAGGCGACCCAGTAGCTGACCCGTTGAAGGTCAAGCGAGTGATCCTGGTGAGCGGCAAGCACTACTACGAGCTGCACAAGGAGCGAGTTCGAGCTGGGCTCGAGGATGTAGCCATAGTACGAGTGGAGTCGCTCAGCCCCTTCCCTCTGCAGGCGCTGCAGACCGAACTCAACAAATACGCTAATGCTAGAAGTAAGTCAGAACCTTCAAATTCGTGGCCCACAGTTGGATATTAACAATTTATACCTAGTTTAGAAAAGTGCCAGACCAGCGCTATGTAACA
This sequence comes from Epinotia ramella, assembly GCA_947578815.1. NCBI lineage: Eukaryota > Metazoa > Arthropoda > Insecta > Lepidoptera > Tortricidae > Epinotia > Epinotia ramella. Next base: position 20,897,227 of record OX388202.1, read on the forward strand.
ACCAGTGGAGGCGTAGGAAAAACACACGCTTTTTGTGAGAAGCTTATTGACAGATAACGAGAATCAGACCTTACCCTAATAAATAAGATCCGTGATGTCATTATCCAAGTCCTTCGGTATCCCTTGCCTTTTAGCGCTAAATTATATTAATATATATATTTTCAGAATTCATATGGAGTCAAGAAGAACACAGAAATATGGGAGCATGGTTCTTCGTCAAACCTCGTTTTGAAAACTTATTAGGAAGAAAGGTAAGCACTACTTACTACTTATTTCTTAAGTTGCCAGTTTACCAAGCAATAGGAAAAAGGACATTTATCCCTCTCGCATTTACTTACACATTTGTTTGAAAAGACGAATGCGTCTTGCTGACCTAGGTATAAATAAATCGAGGGCAACGCGGTTGCCCTTGCAGCGCCATGCATCGCATACAAACTTCACTCACACTCACTATCATGTAAAAAAATTAAAACATTAGCCGGGGGGGTAAAACGGCGTTAGAATGTGCATGTAAAGTTATTTGATTTGACCCACTTGACCCAATTTTTCATAGAAAATATATACATACTATATGTATATTTTTCCTTTTCCATACACTTGCGTTAGGCTCGTTTACAAGTATTCCAAATTTCTAATTTATAGCACAAGTAGTTCTTCAGATATTTAACGTTGTGACAGACAGCCGGAAGGAACCCTTATCAACTTCGTCATCAAGAAGGCACAAGATCAGATTTTCATGTAGGTAGGTACACTAGACAGCATAAGTGCATGGTCAAGTCGCAAACTGTTTCCCTTGACGCGCTTGCTAACGCCATCTATGTGCACGACGTGTAATATCATTATAGATGTAAATGTAAACCTCAGAGGAGCGGCATAGTTTCACTAGATGGCGCTGTTAACACAGATGGAAACAAAAACTAATTCCTCATCTTGGATATAATTATATTTTTCTTGGGTTATTATTTTTCCTATATTATACTGTCAAGTAATCTTGCCAACGCATTATCGATCGATAATGGCGGTATTATGACGCAATTTGGAATGTGCTTTCTATTTATGTGCTACCTTTGTGCATTTATTTTTCTTGCGATGTTTCCGATTCACTACTAGTGAATATCCAAACAATTCCAAAAACACTTCTTTCCCAACATTTTTTTCGTTGGGTGCGGGATTTGAACCCGCGACTCTAAAGCTAGGTCGACAGTTACTTGCCTCGTTAGCCACTCGACCATCGGTTCAATTGACTAGGCAGTCGAAATTCATCATAAGTTTATTTTGCTGCTCAGATATTAATCCATTACGACTATGATTAGTATAATAATCGATGAGGGTAGACGAATGATTCAAAACTACCATACTTATTCGTTTTTATCACAAAGATGTTACATGTTCGTTCGTAGACCTACTTCAGCTGTGTTATTCATATTTTTTTTGGATATCATGAATATTAAAACTAGTTTTCTATGTAATATTGATCTAGTTAAAAGGTCGCAAATATTTGCGATATATAAAGAAGCTACAGAAACTGATCTAAACGTAAGTCGTTATTTTTACATGTTTGTGATATAATTATCTACTATAAGTAACTACTACTTAACTATCATACATTTTTCTGATGATTTATTTACGTATAATATTGTTGCAGCTAAAAAAAGGTTGAGCAAAAGGAAACGTCTCTGCTACACCGACAAAGAACGGCCACCAGCCATGGTAATGGACTACAAAGAAAATGATTTTGAATCGACAAGGCATTTCGTTGATTTATTGCACACAAGTGTGGACTGTTCGAGGTGTCTCCATAAAGAGGAGGGTTTATACTATCATGGGCATGCTGTTAGACCCTTGCTTACAGAGAAGCACATAAAACAGCAATTTGATACAATTTGGACACTGGACTAAATGTCATGTTTAGTGACGAGAAGTGAGAAGTGTTTAAATCTATTCAAAAGGACAATATAAGTTCACGTTCAGTGATCACGTAGTGCCTAACATGGAATCAGGTGGTATACCTAACTGTGAACATGTAAGGTTTGAAGAAAGACAGACCGGGTTATATATAAACAAGTGACAAAAGTAACATATGAGTAGGATATTGTTTTCATCATGCTTTTTTAACCCTATAGATACTATTAGTAATAGATGTGTTAAGTTAAGGAAAATTATTATTAAACAACATAATCATGTTAATTAACGAGATCGAGTGACATAGATAACCGTGGAATCCTACCATTATAATCTATAGAAAATTTGTTTAAGCGGATAACCCACATTCCACACAAGCGAAAGCCCAGTTCGTCGTTGCTAACGGAAGGCCAGAAAACAAGGTTGTAATTTGGCCTATGATATGGCTGTCTGAAGTGAAGAGTGAAAAAGTGAAGTGTATTAAATCCAGTCAACAGGGCCATTTAAGTTTATGGTGTTATAATAATAGGTACGCGCCGTGATAGTGGTCGCGTAGTTCCTAATATAGAAAAAGTGCAGATGCTGTCGGCCAAAGAGTACGGATTACGTTAACATTTATATATTCTATAAACCGGGTTATCCTAAATTAATTTAAAAAATATATATTGTTTCAGTAGGTAGGTATTAATATGCCGTTTGCTTTACTTTTTTATATTTTTTTACTATTTAAAATGTGATATTTCATAAGATCAAACAAGTGTAAGTAACGGTGAAAGCCCAAATAAAATTATTATGATTATTTTCAAATCAATAACACAATAATTCATGGTTTGAACGCTCACATATAGGAATAGATATATTATGGCAATTAACACCTTAATGCATTCTGCTGATTTGAATGTTAGATAACCCGGTTGTAAGTTAATATTGTCAATATTATATTTATTGGGGTGAAGCTTCAATCTTTTTCCAATTATGGAAATGAAACTTAAGCTATTACCTCAATAAAAATGTTACAAAGTTGATAGGTAACTATTACTAAGTAGTATTATAAAATTGCTTTAACAGAACTGTAGTGAACAAAATAAACATATTAAAACATAAAATGCTGTTTTAATTATTTAAGTTATGAATATATAACTTTCTTTATGACTAATATTTGTATATAAAGAACTTTCATCTATAGAAATAGAACAAATATAAAAAAAATACAAAAACATCCCATTAGCTGTGATTCGAACCTCGATCGTTCTAGGCCGCTGAGCCTAGAGCACATGTCTTAATCCATTGAGCTATCTCAACATTATAGGTAATGGTGGAAATATAGCATTCACATACCAGTGGTATCGCACTTAAATACAGCTATTATAAATTAGCATTTAATAGCCTTGTTAATAATTATACTAATATGAGTATATTTCTGGTGATAACAGGTGTCAATTTATAGGTATTTAATGTGCCTAGTATAGTGCTTATTTTCCGCGGTATCTCTAAATAGTAGCGCCAACAACGCCATCTAGTTTAATTATTGCGCACCACGTGCAACTGTGTGAGCAGCAGACGTCAAACGATGCAAGCGAAACTGGGCCGTAAGGTGTCCATGCATTATTGCAGCCGATAGTACATTACCTACATATTGTACCTATTGTATCTAAATATCCTTTGGTAAATTATCGAACGAGCGAGCGAAGCGAACGAAGATCCATGCTACAGCTGGGCAGAAAATCGTTCGTAGGTATGTCCGGTGTCCGGTGTCTGTCACGCTGTCCGGCTGTTCCCCTCTACAGGTCGCATTTCTCAACCAATAGGTACTCATAAAATTTTGGGAGCAGCTTCGTTAACTACATAGTTTTTTTTTTTTAGTCTAGTGTCTTTTTCGAAATTGAAAAAATAATAATTTCAAGACAGTCTCGCGAGTTTTACATTTCACAGAGCCACTCGTACAGTCAAGGAATTTAATTTCCGACCCAGCTAAGGCTCAATATTGTATAGCAAACTGTCACCATAAGAGCTAGCTAGAGCACGACGTTCCTTTGACATATCGCATGCATTGTTATATGTTAGTAACTAGGCAACTAGATTAACTACGTTGACATGGTGAACTGAAATTTTCACGGAATAAAGAATCCATTGGAAGTGGCATTCAACCGATTTTCATAGAGAACCACTGTCGCCGCACGCACACAACCATACTCCAATAAATACACGAACACACAATTGCAATACGCTTTCGATTTGTTAAAACGTACTGTGACAATATGTTGTTAACGGTAGCAAATTATATATGCAAAATCTACTTTAACTAGTACTATTTACGGTCTAATTTAGAGTGTCAAGTAAATATTTCTTACGTCCGTTACCATATGCGTTACAAGACTTGCAAGAGACGTGGTCGTTCGGCTACTCGACGCAAGATGGCGGTATTTTCAAAACTGGAGAGGTGACAGCTTATAAGTGAATAGGGATGTGGGTATGGTATGAGTTGGACTATCGATATTTTTATGATATTCATACGGTAAATATTAAGCTAAGACTTAGTTACAAATTGTTTCTAATAAAATCTTGTTTATTATATAATTAGTATTAGGTAACAAATAAACACAGATTTCTAATAAACAAAGAATATAATTTGTTTAATTTAATACAAGCACATATCAAATACTATTTAGAAATATTTTACCAGCACGGCTAGCACGCGACGGCGCGCGAGCTCTCTCGATTTTTCTCGCACTATCCGTCTCTCACTTATTAGACCACTTAGAACAAGAGGTATAGTGCGATAAAAATCGAGAGTATGTCGGGGCCGTCGTGTGCTAGACATGCAGCAGAGTGCGGTCTAGTGAGAATTTACCGTCAAGTTTGTTCGCCGTGCGGGATAATAAGGAGGGCCTTTCTCCTGATTAAAATGCTTAAGGCCCAACCAGGCCAGGCTTACGCCAATGACCTTCGATCTGAATCCCTGAGTTTTATAATGTTTTTTGTAGTTTATTATATTAACAACAACGGCTTTAAGCAATGTAGAAACCCATATTTACTTCAAAGTTAATTGTTTTCGAGATATTTGGCATCAAAGTTGACCAATTTTAGGCTAGAAAACTGGTTTTCTGGCCATAACTTTTGTGTTAATTGGTTTAAAATGAAAACCCTGGACCAGTTTTTAGAGACGTCACAGACGAACCCAAATATGTAGATTTCGTATATGTTAGATCTTTTACGTCAATAGAGATACGAAATAAGTGTTTTTTTAGACAATGTTTAAAAAAATCATACAAAATGAAAGTGTTCATTTGTTTCCAAATCCGGTGGACCAAAATGGAGATAAAAGATTGAATAACCGATAGCCGTTTGATTTAGAATTCTATCTGTAGTGCAAAAGTAGGAGATACGATTCAAAACTTGTCAAAAATCGATGAAAACCTCGGGTAGCCCCTTAAGCAATCCACAAATTATTTATAAGAAACAATAAAATATTATTATTTTAATTTCTATTTATAATTTCCTAAAAGTGGGTATCCAAAGTTTATCTCGAAGAGATCGGTCATTCGTAATCATATTTTACATATTGTATTCTGTAGTTATCGACATACATATGTATAATCGGAATTCGATAAACGAGATGTCCCTATGACAGCTCAAAAGTGCTACGAGAATTCCGGGCTCTGTATATCACTCCTAAAATATAATCCTTTTCATTTTGGTTTATCGATAACAATTATCGACCTTAGCCACAGCATTTGAGTAGCGAACCTTCGGGAAATTTGCCGTGCATTTCACGTTCCGAGTAGCGAAATAATACACAGGATTATGAACTTTATTCTTAGAGAAATAGAATTGATATTTCCTTGACCACAGACGCAAATTGTGTCTAAGAAATTAAAAATTAAATATTTTTTATACGTATTCTAAAATATTACTTAACGATGATAGGAAATACCTCCATGAGACAAGTTTTTTATGTGCTGTTATTGGAGCAGCTTTCAATAACGCAATACGGCATTTTCCTAAAATAAACAAATATTCACTCATGTCATACGCCGCGTGCGGTCGCTAGGTGAGTGACAATAATCTGTGCAAGAAGTATGCTTATTATTGCTCATGTTCGGCGACACGGGAACGCCCACTCACCACTTCCAATGGATTCTTTATTCCGTGGAAATTTTAAACGTGTTATCTCCTCAATCCCCACTTCCTGGTGTAACTGCTATTTCTAGCTCTTAATAGATCACGGTTAGCGGCCGGTATTTTATTTTTCATATTAATAACGTAATTGAAAATTATTTTTCAGAGTTCTCGATTGACACTGACACATGTTCGTAATTAGAAAAGCAAATGATAACTTTTCGCAAAGAGGTTATCTGTAATGTGAAGTGACAAATAAATATGTATTGACAATTTGACATTACAATACTATTACTGAAATACTCGTAGAAGTTTCGACCTTAATGCATTGCGAATGTCTAACGACATTTCAACGAAATGGGTAGGTATTTAAATTCCTTGACTGTATCTATACGAGATGAATATTTGTGCCAAAATACCCCGTTCACCGATCTTACGCCTCAACGAGAAGGTTCAAATTGCATTGCCAGTCTCTGCATCAGTTCACCAATTCCAAACCATTTGACAAGTGTTATTTTTCAGTTGGTGTACTCGGGTCGCGCGGAGGGCCCGACGACGGCCGTGGGTGCCTCGGTGCTGCACCGACGGGAGGTGGAGCACATCCTCAGGGAACCGCTTTACAACATCAAATGATTCCGTCATTTTAATCCAATGCTGTCTCTGTAGTCTGCGATAGAACCGTTTCACTTGCACGATATCGGCGTAAGTTACCAACGCCTTTAGAATTTGAAAGACCTTTGTACCTTTCGATATCGTGTATCCGAAAATTGAGCTGTTATTCTGACCTGTTGTCCAAAGACGGTATACCTTTATAGAGTTTATTTAAAAAATGTGAAGCTAAGCGACCTAGATAGACCTTGAAAAAGTCATGTTAAATGGATTTGAATATTTATTTCGCACAAATCGCCTGTTTTACGGAGCTATACAAGAAAAAGAACCATTCGTCTTATATATGAAACTTTGTTATTGCTTTACCTTCAACGTCGTGGTAACTAAACTACAGCCCTACTCGTACTGTGAATCGTGGACTATAACCCTATTTGGTTAGGTATTTGACTAAATAACATTCAGCCAATAAGATAATACCATAGATACAAACGGTTACTTACTAAGATTGGTAGAATGACCAAGTCACGTGGTTTTTCTTGTTTACATTTATATGTAGTTGAATTACCATGTAGTCCACCAGAATCCCCTAGCCTGATCCCCCAGGGGATTCTGATGAACGTCAAAGTTCATTAGAATCCCCTGATGTCAGATTCATAATTTTAAGCCTCATATATACTGAAGTAGTTATTGTCACGTCACGTATGACATTGAATTGTATTTTTTCAGAGACTCATCCCTTGTATTAAAATAAGTAAAAAAGCACAATGTATCGGTACACAATATTTATTATTAAAGTACTGTTTATTATTTAATTGAACCACTATTTAATTCTATTTGCTTGTTTACCTAACTATATCTAAAAACTGTCCAACAGTAATTTCACTGTTTAATAATTCCAGCTGTGTTTCCTGGATGAATTTATCATTGGCGATTTCATTCGTTCCACGTGTTTTCTTGATTTGCCGTCGTTTCTGTACAGCATCTCTTTTTAGTGCATTTAACAATTGGATGATATCAGGGCGTTGACGGCCAATCATTTTGAAAAAACTTGAGTTCCAGCTTTCACTGCAATTGTTCGTGCGATGTCTTTCACTGAACACTGACCACATGTTTTTAACATCATCTTTCTTGAGCCAGAAATTCATATATGTTTTTAATTTTAAATTTTTTGGATAATCGCCACTCATGCTTGATATATATTTGTTTATATAGTTTCATCCCTCACTCATATAATTAACCGTGTATTTGTTTTTTAACAAGTTTATTTTTTTTCCTTTTTTACGAATGCTTTTCTTAACATGGAAATAGCAAATGTTTATATCTGCCTCATCAAAATTTTCCTTGATAGCCTTGACAACGGCTTTCTCCATTTCAATGTTAAATTTCTTGGGGTTGAAATCAGATACCTGAGATTTGATCATTTTAAAAAAAATATCATATGTTTCAGCTGTTTTGTCATCAGCAGAGCATATGGTATTGCGTGCGGCAGGGACTTTACGACGTGTGTACCCTGATAAAAATAACAATTTTAGTATGACCCCCTTTGTAAAATATACATATGTACCTATGTTTAAAAAAATATATTCTCAGCAAATGCTTGATTTCACAGAATCGGCTTACAATATGATGTATATATATAAATATGTAATAGCCGCTACACTTAAATTTTTGCCAGTTACTGCACCGTAATAAAACGTACCCGTTCTTATATACTTTTTTTTTTTACATTTTATTGACAAGATTGTCTCTCTAGCCAGTCGTTAGTTCGCTAGATTAATAAAGGTTATCTACGAAACGAGTACTAATAACTATAATAAGGCAAACAAATCTGTGTTTTGCATGTGCATGTCAGGTGTGGAACTTTTACTGCTGCAGTGTATAAACAACTTTAGATACATTTACCATCAGGGGATCCTGGTGAACTCTGTTCCCCAGGGGATCGGGCTGGGGGATCAGGCTAGGGGATTCTGGTGGACTACATGTTAATTACTTAACCAAATAGGGTATAAGTATGTGTACATAGACTGTAGCGCGGACAATTCAAGAAATCTTGTGTTGCATCCACAATCCACATTACAGCCACTTGCAATGGACAGGGTATTAAAAAGTGCATTTTATTTTTATACGCAAATGTAAGTTTTAACTATTAAGTAGTTAATAAGATATATTTATTAAAAAGTAAATTGTTAATTTTCATAACCCTTTTTTTATTGTGTAGGTAAAGTCGCGGAATGAAAAGGTTTACCACTTTTGGACCTTAAGGCCTTTGAAATAAGACCGAAAAGTGGTCAACCTTTTCATTCCTCGACTATACCTCTAACATTCCCTTATTCCAAATAAATATTAGCATAATTTACTTTAAAAACGCAGTTTTAACCGACTTCAATTTAGTACTCCGCCAACCCTCGAGAACATTTCCACATTTCTTTTCCAATTTACCACATGAACTGATTTCCCAGAGCAAAATGCGTTGATTATTAGAGAAAAAAACCCAATCGCTGTACGTGGCCCGATAATATTTGAGGACTTCCGTCGATTCCACAAGGATCACCTTTGGCACTTCATTAGTTGCTATTTCAACGGAATCTTATCAGAATCTGTGACGTACTTTTGTACTTTTAAGTACATAATTGAGGAATTCTAAGATAAGTCATCTGTGGTCTTCATCATCAATTCCACTCCACCAAATTTATGATTTCCGGGTGTAAATACACGAGTTATAATAGAAAATACCAAAATCACTACACGCGTGCCTAATATAATTGAGGAGTTCCCTCAATTCCTCTAGGATCCCATCATCCAATTGAATTTTTGAAAAAAATGGGACCCACCTGGAACCATATTATTAGATATATTTACAAACAAAAAAAAAATTACGAATCGGCTCATAAATGACAGAGTTCTGAGGTAACAAAAACATTGAAAAAAAAAATGATAAAAAAAATATATATACATATACAACCGAACTGAGAACTTCCTCCTTTTGTTTGAAGTCGGTTAAAAATAGGCAACGTAATAGGACTGCTGACAAACTTGCTTCAAAAATAGTTTATTCACAGCTTCTTATTGCTTTTATTTATATATAAAAGGAGGAGTTCTCAATTCGGTTGTATTTGTTTTTTATATGGTTTCAAGTATAGTTTGGATGACAATTCAATATTATGGTACCATCGAGCTGATCCGATGATGGAGACAGAAGGTGGCCATAGGAACTCCGTAATAAAACCACATAACCCCATCGAGTTTGGGCTCGTTAGAATCGTCTCAATGAGCAGTTGATGACGGTATACAGAAAAGTACAGTCGGCAAAAAAAGCTTGTAACAAAAATGAAATTTTTGACAGAAACTATACTTACTTACGAACAAGTCAAGTTAATATATAAAGCTTGTAAAAAGATATGGTATTCGAGCCTCTAAAACCTTACATGAATTCAGATATTAAATAAAAAAGCAAAATGCCAACGACACGAGGTGTTCCCAGGCGGTCACCCATCCAAGTACTGACCTCGCCCGACGTTGCTTAACTTCGGTGATCGGACGAGAACCGGTGTATTCAACGTGGTATGGACGTTGGCGACAATTCAACCGAATAATATTATCAAGAGCAGAAAGATGACATCACATCTAAATCGTATGATTTATGGCGAAAAATAGTTTTTTTTTTTAATTTTTTAGGGTACCGTGGTCAACAAAGAACCCTTATAGGTAGTTTCGCCATGCCCGTCCGTTCGTCTTCGGCTTTGCTCAGTAACCCTTACAACTAGAATACTGTAATTTGGCATGGGTATAGAGACTTACTTTACTCTTTGGTATAGAGGTGTACTAGGTACATAAACACATAACTAACCTTCGTCTCCAAAGGGTCTCTAGCCATTTACGTGTTTTATTTATTTTATTTTATTTTTAATTTATTTTATTTTAAAGAATTGTGGTTATGTGTTGGATCTATATGCACGCACAGACCAGAAAACCCCTTTCTAGGCTTAAGCCTATGGTTTGGTTGAGGTAGGGTTGGAATGATCGGTGCCCGTGAATTTAAATCGGAGATACATAATATAACTTGTAGAGTGAAAACTTGAAATATTAGACGAGGGCCCCCCGTAGTACCTCGAAAATTGGTCATATTGAGTATTCCCATATAATACCTATCTTGCGTTTCAAAAATAGGACTAAGTACCTAACGAACCGGTGTATAACAACTAAACAACGTGGTGTGGAAATTGTTCACATTGGCAACTAATTCAGCGAATAATGATATCCAGATCAGAAAGATGAAGCAGGTACCTCTATTACGGCAGTGAGTTTTTAACCGGAATAGCAGAATATAAGAAGCTCAAATATGTATTCCTTTTTTACATCACTTTATAACTGACTAGTTCGATCACTGTTACTGACCCTGGCGCTAGCCAGCCTGCTTCATCGCTAGAGCAGGTAGAACCATAAAGCACAAGAAATTGTTTGATTTATAAGTTTAGATGAAAAGCTCTATAATTAAGCAATTATAATTTCACTTGTTATCATATAAAAACATACGAGTGTTACACATTTCTTTAGGTTATAAGGATTGAAAATTTCGAAGGGATTTTTTTTAAAGGCAAGGACTTGAAACTTCGTAAAATCCATACTAATATTATAAATGGGAAAGTGTATGTGTGTGTTTGTTTGTCCGTCTTTCACGGCAAAACGGAGCGACGAATTGACGTGATTTTTTAAGTGGAGATAGTTGAACGGATGGAGACTGACATAGGCTACTTTTTGTCTCTTTATAACCCGCCACTTCCCTAAAATGGGGGGTGTTCGTTTGTATGAAGCTACGATATAAACGACTTCCACGCGGACGGAGTCGCGGGCAGCAGCTAGTGGTTTTATACATATTAAAATGTGAGAAAACTGATTTCAGCGTTTTTGCAAATTCATACCCTAAGGGGATCAAAAATGGGTTGAAAGATTGTATGGAGAGTGGTTTTTTTTGAGCTAGAGATAAGTTGCTGCACTTCGCAAAATGGTCCCATATTAAAATACACGAAAACTTATTTCAGTGTTATTGAAAATTCATTTATGTACACTAGACAGCATAAGTGCATGGTCAAGTCGCAAACTGTTTCCCTTGACGCGCTTGCTAACGCCATCTATGTGCACGACGTGTAATATCATTATAGATGTAAATGTAAACCTCAGAGGATCGGCATAGTTTCACTAGATGGCGCTGTTAACACAGATGGAAACAAAAACTAATTCCTCATCTTGGATATAATTATATTTTTCTTGGGTTATTATTTTTCCTATATTATACTGTCAAGTAATCTTGCCAACGCATTATCGATCGATAATGGCGGTATTATGACGCAATTTGGAATGTGCTTTCTATTTATGTGCTACCTTTGTGCATTTATTTTTCTTGCAATGTTTCCGATTCACTACTAGTGAATATCCAAACAATTCCAAAAACACTTCTTTCCCAACATTTTTTTCGTTGGGTGCGGGATTTGAACCCGCGACTCTAAAGCTAGGTCGACAGTTACTTGCCTCGTTAGCCACTCGACCATCGGTTCAATTGACTAGGCAGTCGAAATTCATCATAAGTTTATTTTGCTGCTCAGATATTAATCCATTACGACTATGATTAGTATAATAATCGATGAGGGTAGACGAATGATTCAAAACTACCATACTTATTCGTTTTTATCACAAAGATGTTACATGTTCGTTCGTAGACCTACTTCAGCTGTGTTATTCATATTTTTTTTGGATATCATGAATATTAAAACTAGTTTTCTATGTAATATTGATCTAGTTAAAAGGTCGCAAATATTTGCGATATATAAAGAAGCTACAGAAACTGATCTAAACGTAAGTCGTTATTTTTACATGTTTGTGATATAATTATCTACTATAAGTAACTACTACTTAACTATCATACATTTTTCTGATGATTTATTTACGTATAATATTGTTGCAGCTAAAAAAAGGTTGAGCAAAAGGAAACGTCTCTGCTACACCGACAAAGAACGGCCACCAGCCATGGTAATGGACTACAAAGAAAATGATTTTGAATCGACAAGGCATTTCGTTGATTTATTGCACACAAGTGTGGACTGTTCGAGGTGTCTCCATAAAGAGGAGGGTTTATACTATCATGGGCATGCTGTTAAACCCTTGCTTACAGAGAAGCACATAAAACAGCAATTTGATACAATTTGGACACTGGACTAAATGTCATGTTTAGTGACGAGAAGTGAGAAGTGTTTAAATCTATTCAAAAGGACAATATAAGTTCACGTTCAGTGATCACGTAGTGCCTAACATGGAATCTGGTGGTATACCTAACTGTGAACATGTAAGGTTTGAAGAAAGACAGACCGGGTTATATATAAACAAGTGACAAAAGTAACATGAGTAGGATATTGTTTTCATCATGCTTTTTTAACCCTATAGATACTATTAGTAATAGATGTGTTAAGTTAAGGAAAATTATTATTAAACAACATAATCATGTTAATTAACGAGATCGAGTGACATAGATAACCGTGGAATCCTACCATTATAATCTATGAAATATATGGTCGTCTAGTATCAATAATAAAAGCCTTAGTGAACTGTAAGATTGTCCCGTATTTTATTATTATTTTAAATGTCATTAACACAAATGGCGGGTTTATTTACTTACTTAAAAGCTTACTTATAGATTTGGCTAACACCAGAATGCGTTCGCCTGATATATATGTTATCATAACCCGGTCTGAAATTATTAATAAAATTGTCAATAGGTTTTATTTTTATTGGGGTAAAGCTTCAATCTTTTTCCGATTTTCGGAAATGAAACTTAAGCTACATATAACCTCGATAACATGTTAGAAAGTGGCTAATTCACTAATACTATTAACAAAAACTTCTGTTAACAGTGTTGCTGCTAACGGAAGGCCAGAAAACAAGGTTGTAATTTGGCCTATGATATGGCTGTCTGAAGTGAAGAGTGAAAAAGTGAAGTGAATTAAATCCAGTCAACAGGGCCATTTAAGTTTATAGTGTTATAATAATACGCGCCGTCATAATGGTCGCGTAGTTCCTAATATAGAAAAAGTGCAGATGCTGTCGGTCAAAGAGTACGGATTACGTTAAGATTTATATATTCTATAAACCGGGTTATCCTAAATAAATTAAAAATATATATATTGTTACAGTAGGTAATAGGTATTAATATGCCGTTTGCTTTCTTTTTTATATTCCTTTACTATTTAAAATGTGATATTTCATAAGATCAAACAAGTGTAAGTAACGGTGAAAGACCAAATAAAATTATTATGATTATTTTCAAATCAATAACACAATAATTCATGGTTTGAACGCTCACATATAGGTATAGATATACTATGGCAATTAACACCTTAATGCGTTCTGCTGATTTGAATGTTAGATAACCCGGTTGTAAGTTAATATTGTCAATATTATATTTATTGGGGTGAAGCTTCAATCTTTTTCCAATTATGGAAATGAAACTTAAGCTATTACCTCAATAAAAATGTTACAAAGTTGCTAGATAACTATTATTATGTAGTATTATAAAATTGCTTTAACAGAACTGTAGTGAACAAAATAAACATATTGAAACATAAAATGCTGTTTTAATTATTTAAGTTATGTATATATAATTTTCTTTATGACTAATATTTGTATATAAAGCACTTTCATCTATAGGAATAGAACAAATATAAAAAGATACAAAAACATAAACCTCCCATTACCTGGTATTCGAACCTCGAAAGTTCTAGCCCTAGTAGCATTTTCGTTGGCATTTCGTTGGGCCAACTCGGTGATCAATGGCCCAACGTGGGGCCAACTTAAAATGCTACTAGGGAGGCCGCTGAGCCTAGAGAACATGTCTTAATCCATTGAGCTATCTCAACATCATAGGTAATGGTGGAAATATAGCATTCAAATACCAGTGGTATCGCACTTAAATACAGCTATTATAAATTAGCATTTACCAGCCTTGTTAATAGTTATACTAATATGAGAATATTTCTGGTGATAACAAACAGGTGCCAATTTATAGGTATTTAATGTGCCTAGTAATGTGCTTATTTTCTGCGGTATGTCTAAATAGTAGCGCCAACAACGCCATCTAGTTTAATTATTGCGCACCACGTGCAACTATGTGAGCAGCAGACGTCAAACGATGCAAGCGAAACTGAGCCGTAAGGTGTCCATGCATTATTGCAGCCGATAGTACACGCTTCTGAGTAAATAATCAAAGCATTATCCCACCAAAAACATTAATGTGAAAAAATTAATAATATGCGTGTGTGTCAACTTCGCGGGAAAAAAATTGAGATCTAAATGGGTTCCAAGTTAGCAGATAATCCAAAAAACACTGACGGGAAGAAACCTGATGGTTGCACTCTCGTGCCCTGGAGCCTAGGCCGCCCTTTAGCGTGGGACGCTACCTGTGTCGACATGCTGGCTCCGTCCCACGTCGAAGGGTCGGCTCGGAAGCCTGGGACTGCCGCTGACCAAGCCCAAATGTCCAAACGCCGCGCCGCAAGTACGCATTTCTCACCGATGAATATGAATTCGCGGCGCTTGCGGTGGAGACTTTGGGCCCTTGGTCGTCCGACACCAAAAAAATTATGAAAGAGGTGTCGGTCCGACTTATTGGCGTTTCAGGCGACCACAAAGCCGGTTCCTTCTTTGCCCAGCGTCTAAGCCTAGCGGTGCAGAGGCAATGCAGCCAGCGTCCTAAGGATCCATGCTTCAAGCGGGTGAACTGTGTGGGGTATTTTATATTTAGTTTGTCTTGTTCGTAGTTCTTTTATAGTATCAAAATGTCGTTTTTAGGGACCAATAAGGTAAAAACGAAACCCTTATGGTGCGACTCTGTCCGTCTCTCTGTCTGTCTGTCTGTCTGTCACAAAGTTAAATATCTCAGGAATTACTAATGCTATTCATTTGAAATTTGGAATAGTTTTAAAGAAAGTTAATCCACGTGTATGGAACATGAAAAATGTAAATACTTATATATTTTTAATATCTATCATATGTAATGGTCATATTTTGCAATTTTGTTTTGTTTACATTAACTTATTGAAATTTAGTTTGTTAACCTTTTATATATTATATAATTCTAAATTATTATTTTGTAAGATTATTATTATTTTATTGTAAATTACCGTTTGACATGTCCCTTGTGGCCTATTTGCAGAATAAATAATTGATTTGATTTGATTTATCTAAAATTACGGATAAGGGGGGGGGGGGGAGGGGAATTCAAAGTTTATTTAGTAGGTCAAGTGGGGTATCATATGAAACATTTTAAAACATTTTTTGTTTTTTTTCTACAGTGGCATAATTTTGATTTATAAAGGAAATTGTTGAAAAAAAAATCATTCCCAACCCTCTTATCTCCGATGTTTACCAAGCGAAAAGTTTTAAATAAATATGTAAGATTGAGATTAACGTAAGTATCACCGGAAAGTTATAATTTAACCTCTATCTAGCGTATTTTTTTTATTTTACAAAAATACATTTTTAAACTAAGATTGTAATTTAACACTTTTGTGTTTGATATTCATTCTTTAAATTTGTATGAAAGTATTCTGAAAGTGCCTTCTTTCAAATAAAAAAAGAATTATCGAAATTGGTTCAAAAAAATGCAGGGCCGTGACGGGTATATATAGTGCATGAAAGTTTGTACGGAACCCTCGGCACGCGAGTCAGACTCGCATATGCCCGGTTTTTTTTTAATATATACAGAATAAAAATAAATAAATAATTACAATGATAATCCAAAAAAAAATGTATTCTTGAGAACATACTTAAACAAAAAAATCTACTACAACAATATTTTGCTTTATAAAAGTATAACTTCTTAGAACAGTGGAATTATTAACATAAAACAGATACTTAACTTAGTTTAAGGCTAGATTGCTATCACGGTTATTGTGTTACTAAATATTGGGCTAATCGACGACGTCACATACACAAGTCACATTATTTCTTTCCCTTTTTCTTCTTCTTGTTGAAATCTGGTGGATGGAATCCCCTGGCCTGCAGTAGCTCCTGCACGTTGTGGCACGCGTAGTACACGTTGTCCATAGCCGCGTCTGTCAACATGTCCACGTTGCATCTCCCCTTCGATTTGCCTTTCTTGCCTCTCCCACCTCCTTTCTTAGCTTTCTTACTGTCTCCTCCTTCCTCTTTCTCTTTCTTTTCTTTTTTCTTGTTTTTACCTTTGCCAGCCATCGTTAAGTCAGTTGTTACGAATCGATTAAACACTGGTTAGGAGCGTCATGGCAACCTGAGAGCATAACAACAAACATCGAACAAACATCGAACAAACATCTGCTTGATCTTTCTCTTGCTCTGCTTGCCTTTCTTTGTTTACTCAGTAAAACAGGTTACAAACGGACGGAACGCTTTGCGTAAGTACCTAGGTATCCCATATCATAAAACTCATAAATAGGCATTAGGTTTATGAAATGGGGCTCTATTTCACTAGACGTATTGTACTGGAACCGGTTTTGTATTATGTACTGCGCGGAAACGAGTGTTCGCGACAACGACATTATAATCGTTTCCAATTCAATAGTTTTAGTCGAACATAGTTCGCCCTTGTTTACGTTTACCACTTATAAACGGATTAAATGGGCAATGGCACGAAATGTTGATCAAACTCAAAATGATCTTTATTCAAGTAGGCCTAGTAAGTAGTAACAAGCACTACACTAAATGATTCGGTTATAAATATTTAGTGATAATTTTAACGTCTAAACTAGGAATGTTACGAATATTCGCATTCGCATTCGCATATGCGAATGATTCGCATCAAGATTTGCATTCCCATCAAACGATGCGAATGTTTTGCGAATGCGAATATGTGCAAGTCGTGGCGTGTTTCGCCCGTGTCGGCCGCCTGCCGCCGAGACGCCGACTCGCGCATGCGCAAAGCGCGCCAATCCGTATCACGTGATTAATTTTGACCAATAGAAATTGATTACGTACGTTTAGTGTAGGTACTTCCTTAAGAAGAAACACAAGAGCCGTTTTTCCATAGAATTGTCCTCTGTTTTCTTCCTGGATAATGGCAGTAGAGCAATTTTTTTTCCCATATACCTATGGCTAGTGGCTACTATTGTCATGTTCCTATTTTTCCTTTTTTTTCATAAATTTATTCTTAAAAGAGAATATTAAACCTTCAAAAACCTAAGAAAAATGCCAGATTTTCCGCTGTGCTCAAACATCCAGAAAACAATTTTGACTAGATTATTTAAAAAAAGAAAAACAGGAACACGGCCAAAGCCTTTTTTTGATTTTTAACAAAAAAAATAGTTAAATAGGTCAAGTTTTGGAGAAGAAATCAGGGGACTACGAAACGTTGATTTTATGTACTTTTAATAGGTATTTTTGGTCCAAGCTGCAGTTGGCGCGACAGCAATACATTTTACATATACCTATTTCTCAATTATCTCGCCCTTGTTGTTTCCTCTTAATATTCGCATTCGCATTCGCACCTACTTACTTACTTCGTATAACTACCTACTATTTACCAAAAAAACGCAGTTCCCAATTTTTCCACAAAGTATTTACTTATATACCCAAAAACAACTTGAGATGAAATCGAAACCATCGAAACCTTCAAATATGACATAGTGTCAAAATGTGTTGTTAAAAAACATGTTGTAGTAAAAGTGTGTTGTTGGAAAAAATCAAAACAAATTACAAGTTACATTACGTACCTACCTACCTAGATAAATATAGTGTGTTCATGATGTCCTCCAACATTATTTAGTTTTCCTAACTACACAATAAGCTCAATCATGGTATTATTACGACACCAGTCCCAGTAAACATTAGCATACATACAGGTGAGAATGTGGGTAATCTCCTAGACCAGTCTGATGGAAATTAGATATGAGGTTTTAGAAATACTTAACCACGGAGCTGCTTGTTCTGACGAGTTAAATGTTAAATACTTGACGTGTTGAACAAAACCTCCGCATTCAGCACTAGGAACTGACTGACCCTTAACATAACTTCGCTAAATAAACCCCTCTTTATCAATCTTACTGCCATTTCGCTGCTTCGTAAAGATTATATTTTAAAATCCCCATTCAAACAGACTAAATTAAACGCAAGGGAGAATCTAGAGAAAAGTAGGTATTAGCATAAAAAAGTTGCGGAAGTGCGGCGTAAATATCGAATATCGATAAAATGCTAATTGTACTTACCTCTACTTGTCCCCACGCCGCCGCCTGTTTCCTCCTAAATTTCGGAGACACTTTTTAGGGTAACGTAATCCTCTTGATTTTATATTGTTACGTCTCCTAACAAAAATAATTTTAGATATCGGTGATAGTGGGGTATCACCCACAACAATTTATAGGTACCTTATTAAAATACAGTTAACAGTACAGTTTTAAAATCACTTTAACTTCCTCCCAGCACCATTAAGTAACTATGGGAGTCCCAGCGGTGGGCATCGACTTGGGCACGACATACTCCTGCGTCGGCGTCTTCCAAAACAGCCGGGTGGAGATCATAGCTAATGACCACGGCAACAGGATTACAACATCCTACGTTGCCTTCAATGAAAGTGACAGGCTGATTGGAGATGCTGCTAAAAATCAGGTAAGAATCTAAAATACCTCTTTATAGGTACCTACTACATTTTATCTTCCAAAGAAACCAGAACAAGTTGTAGATATGCTAATTAATCCTGCATGAGACCCTCGTCATTACATTTGCCTGCTTGGAGGCGCAGAAGTGTAGTCTTATCATTACTAAATTTATCCGATGTTTAAATTCTTTATTCAGGTAGCAATGAACCCAAAGAACACCGTTTTCGATGCAAAGCGAATGATAGGACGAAAATTTGACGATCCCTTTGTTCAAAGTGACATAAAAAACTGGCCATTCGAAGTCATCTCGGAGGATGGAAAACCAAAGATAGTCGTTGAATATAAAAAAGAAAAAAAGAAGTTCACCCCAGAAGAAATATCCTCGATGGTATTGACTAAAATGAAAGAAACAGCTGAAACGTATTTAGGAGGGACTGTCAAAGATGCAGTTATAACGGTCCCTGCGTATTTCAACGATTCGCAACGTCAAGCAACGAAGGATGCTGGAACAATTTCCGGGCTTCATGTTCTTAGGATTATTAACGAGCCAACTGCCGCTGCCCTCGCATATGGCTTGGATAAAAACTTGACAGGTGACAAGAACGTTCTCATATTCGATCTTGGCGGTGGAACGTTTGACGTTTCAATTGTCACTATATCTGAAGCATCGCTATTTGAAGTCCGGTCCACATCAGGAGACACACATTTGGGTGGGGAAGACTTTGATAATCGATTGGTCGAGCACTTTGCACAAGAATTTGATAAGAAGTACAAGAAAGATTTAAGGGGCAACCCAAAGTCAGTCAGACGATTGCGCACGGCTTGTGAACGAGCTAAGAGGACCCTCTCGACCAGTACTGAAGCGAACTTAGAGGTCGACGCACTTTTTGAAGGCATAGATTTTTATTCAAAAATCACAAGAGCTCGCTTCGAAGAACTGAACTCTGATTTGTTTCGTGCCACACTGGCACCCGTAGAAAAGGCATTAAAGGATGCGAAGTTAAATACTAGAGAAATTCATGATGTCGTCTGTGTAGGTGGTTCAACGCGTATTCCAAAGGTCCAAAGACTGCTACAGGTGATAAAATGTTTATATTATGTAGGTATTTTATACAAATACATATTTTAAGAATAACCCAAACCCGTCCTCTCCCAGACTTCCGCGAATACGTATACACATTCCGCCGTGAATACCCATACCTAATCAAATTACGCAACTTTGCTGTTTTAGGAGTTTTTCGGCGGCAAAACCTTAAATCTCAACATCAATCCCGACGAAGCTGTAGCATACGGTGCTGCTGTCCAAGCAGCTATAGTTACAGGATCCAAAGACGAGCGTTTAGCTGATGTCCTGCTGGTGGACGTGATACCGCTGTCTCTCGGTATCGAGACTGCCGGAGGCGTCATGACGAAACTGGTCTCCAGGAACACTAGGATTCCCATAGAGCAGAAGCAAATCTTTACCACATACGCTGATAATCAACCAGCGGTGACTATTCAGGTAATAGTACATTGTGATACAAGCGAGCTATGTTGATCATGACACCAGAGGCGGAATTGTTCACGCCAGCCGAGGATGTAGTTAGGTATCAAAGCTTTCATAAGACGTCTTTCAACACAATATTGATCGTAACGTACCTCTTATTGTGTCGCTTTTACGCTCACAATCCTGGATATTAAACACGCGTGTTTTATATCATTACGACACTTGTGTGTTATGTTTATATCCCGATTAAGTCACGTTGGCACCTTGCAGCAAGATGTATGCATGCCCACGGTGCATTCTTAAATTAACCGGGTTGTACAGAATGTACAGTTTTTTTTTTAATTCTCGGCAAATGGATTCTTACTCGACTAAACAAATTAAGTCCTTTTTGTTAATTAATTCACTATTTCTTTTTGGATATGATATAGAAACGTTTAATTTAGTAAAACTATTCACTATTGATAACATTTTACATTTATTAATAAGGTACGGTGGGGTAAGACTAACATAGTTTATTGTTAGAAATAAAGATCGGTTCTTACGTCGAAATTGTATGTCTTACTAATGAATAGTTCAAGTAACTTAAGATTTTTGTTAACTTTTACAAAAGTATATTGATTTTAACGCAAATTTATTCAAATCAGATATATTTAGGGAAAACGGAAGAGGGAAGGCTAACATATGCTCAGGAGTACAGAACCAGGGGTCTTGTAAAAAAAATTCGAGACAAATACCGAATATTTTTTATTAAACGTATCATAAATCTGATGGATTTATTAATAATATAATATACATTAATTACCTACTTTTATATTAGTTTGATCACTTTTATATTTTTAAATTATTACATTATTTAACACGTTGGCCGGCAGCTGTGGCTGTAGTGCTTAAACATAAGGTTTAAAGTTAAATGGCAAAACGGCCATAGCCGTTACTGTCGGTAAACGAGTTAATAATAGTGTAAAAAAAAATTACATCGATTTATAACTAGGGGTCCAGTTATTAATGAGTGGCCAAACACTTTTGTTCTCGAGTGAGACATACTAACATAAGTACCCACTTACTACTTTAGGAAAAACACGTATGTACTTATTACTTATATTCATTTACAGTCATTCACTCCCAATCTTTCTGCACAAAATTCAAATTTTGGACAAAGTTAGTGTATTTGTAGGGAGAATAGTATTCATCCAAACATCAAACCAGTTTATCTTTAAAACAATAATATCCTGTAGATAATAAATGTATAATAATATAGTTACGACAATAAACAAGTTTACATCTTTTTTTTTTTTTTGATTTTTTTATATTAAAAGAAAAAAAAACAATACAAAATAATAGACTCGTACAGAAACCTGTTTAAGGTTTATGCGTGACGCGAATGTATCGCACCGCTCACAACAGTAATATCATAATATTAATACTTATAGGTAGTTAAACGAATTAATTACAATAGATACCTATTGCATTTTCACCCCAGCAACTACACCTCGCTGTCTGTTCCCGTTAGAAAATAATATTTTTAATGCGATCCTGCACGACTTTTTGTCTGCAAGGACACTTGTGAGTATATCTTCTGGTATTCTAGATTGATTTAGAAAGTTAGGAAGCATGTACTCCCACGTCCTCGTACCATATACATTTAAATAATTGGTAGAATATATATATCTAGGTTGGTTTCTAACTTACGTAATTGTTTATGCCTATCTCGAGTTTTTAACAATTTTATTTTATCATAGTCTTCTAGAACTATTGACATATCAAGCTTGTTAGAGATTGACATTACTTTGCAGTATTTAAATACACTGGATTCGTCCTTCAATTTATTTTTCATGTATTTAGGTACAATCGTTTTGAGTATGCTCAATTGAGTCGCTTAAATTCAAACTCAGGTAAATCCATCTGTCAGATTATGCGATTTTGGTATTATGAAAAGGTAATAGGGTAGATATTTGCAGAGAGGGTCGAATGGATTTATCTGAGTTTGAAGTTAAGCGACACAATTGTAGCTTGTAGATGCAGCCCATGTTGGTTTTATATGTACGACCATAGCTCAGGCCATAGCTTGGCATTGATAGCATACGTGTAAGGGACCTATTTTGTATTAGTGCAGAGATTACACCAGTAATTACACATCTGATAAATGCATGTATCTCCACGTCCTTATACCCCGATACGCTAAAAATATGTATTATTAGGCCCATTCATAAAAAAGGGTCCTATAGTGACGTTAACAATTACAGGCCCATCACCATTTTGCCCAGCGTTGATAAGATAGTTGAGAGGTATTTCGAATCTGAGATAACCAGTTTCCTAACGACTAATAGCCTAATTAATGAAAAACAATATGGTTTTCAAAAAGGGAGAAATACCAGTCAGCTACTGTCAACTTTCGTAAATGAGGTCAACCAGCACTTGAATAATCGAAATCAGGTGCTGGTTATATTCATTGACTTCAGCAAGGCGTTCGATACATTACACTATTCCACGCTTTTTTCAAAATTAAAATAGGTTGGTATTTGGTATACGGGGCCCCCTGCTGGATTGGTTCCGTAACTATCAGACAAATCGTAACACCGTGGTACCTGTGAACGGAGAGGATAGCGACCCGATCCCTACGCTGCGAGGAACAGCTTAGGGATCAGTTTTGGGCCCGACCGAATACTTAATTTACGTGAACGATATGTGTAACCTTTTCACCGAGGGCTCGGTATTTCATTTTGCAGACGATACTTGCTTGGTTACATATGGGAAAAGTGTGAGCGAGGCTCAGGCGACGATGCAATGTAATTTCGATATTCTATGTAAATGGGCGCACGATGTGGGTCTGGTTATCAACGCAAATAAAACCAAAATTCTGCATATACACTCCCCATAAATCAAAACTGATAGCCCAGTAATCGTAGCCCACTCGCACACTTGCTTGCATAGCCAGCCCGCGGCGTGCGCTACCCGGGCCTCGTCATCGACAAAAGCTTCAACTGGAAGCCTCATGTAGATCATATATGTCACAAGCTGAGATCACTACGCGCTAAAATGAACATACTAAAGTATAAAATACCATATAATATATTAAGATTGCTATATTTATCGCTAGCCGATTCAATAATAAGGTGATCTGATTCGGGGCAAGACTAACATATGTTTGTCTTGCCCCAGATGAACTGATATTCTTACCCCACCTCGTAATTTTCTGGTTATGTATTTGTTTTGATCAATATCTTATGAATGAATTAATTAAAAGATAATATTATTGAGATACTACTTACAATAATAACATTTCAAATTCACCACTTTTTCCACCAAAATTTTACGAAAAACAACGAACCGGTGACCTCCTGTTTTGTTTCCTCAAATGTCATTTTTGAATGTCATCATTTTCAATGTCTATACGTCCAGTAGCGACATCTGTGTTTTGAGCTGGGAACTTTTTAAAATGTTTGCTGCTTTACCGACATAGCAAATTAGAGACGGAAGTCGTGCATATCGAGTTATTGGACTGGAGTAGTCTTCCCCCGGTGATAGTCTTACCCCACCTTACCTTACAGATAACAGTTTAACGAAAATATTTATTTTATTTTGTATTGGCTGTTTAGAGATTTCATCTAATGCGCGCGCACTGCGCAAACTTCACGAAAAAAAACTGATACGCGCCATTATAGGTTATTTCACTGATATTTGTAAACGTTGTTGATGCGTGTTTGGTTATTAACAAAAATGTTGACTCGTGGTGACTAGAAAAGTGATAAAAAGAATGGACACCACTGGAAATTCTTGGCGATGTATACAGCATGTGAGTGAGCTTTGATAATTACATCCTCGGCTCTCTTATCACGCTCACCTGCGGCTCGCGTGATAATTCCGCCTCTGATGTGATTATCAACATACCTCACTTGTATCACAATGTACTATTTCACCACGATTTTATAATAACCAAACAAGCAGGGTTCCGGACCAATAAGGTAAAAACGGAACCCTTATGGTGCGACTCTGTCCGTCTGTCTGTCTGTCTGTCTGTCTGTCTGTCTGTCTGTCTGTCACAAAGTTAAATATCTCAGGAATTACTAATGCTAACCATTTCAAATTTGGAACAGTCTTAAAGAAAGTAAATCCACGCAGGCAATTCCATACAGGAACATGAAATTTTTTAAGTAATATATATTTTTAATATCTATCTAAAATTACGGATAAGAGGGGGGGGAAAATTCAAAGTTTAGTTAGTAGGTCAAATGGGGTATCATATGAAATGGCTTGAGTTGGACATTTTAAAACTTTTTTTTGTTTTTTTTCTACAGTGGTAAAATTTTGATTTATAAAGAAAATTGTTGAAAAAAAAACCATACCTAGGTACATCCCGGTATACGAATGTACCGTCCATACATAACCTTGCTACATAACCGTAAAACACGAGTGCCGTAATGTTATTAAACACGCGTGGCTTAAGAATCCCCAGGACGCTCGACTCTCTATACAAAAGTAAGTAGTTTGGTTCACAAAGTTTCGTGTTATTCTAGCACGTCGTTTTACAATGCGATATGCGGGATACGTGGCCGGCAACCTCGTTTCTCGCCGAGATTTGTATAGTGCTTTTCTCAAACTTGCAATGAAATAAAAATAAAAAGTAGCTAGTCAATTTGTTTTATTCGTAGGTTAACACAACTAAAATAATACGTGTCTGAACACTCTGAACTGCACCGCCTGCCGTTCCCGCCGCGCCCCCTCGTTTAAAAAAAAAAGGAGGTTGCTTTACAGGACAGGCCTAGGTGTGTAAGGCAGTATGAAATTCCTTTACATATCATCTTCAGTCATCGCACCGGATACGTAGTATTTCCGAACCTAATTTGAAGTAAGTCACGTCAACATTTCATTGCAAGTTTGAGAAAATAAATTTTCTCAAACTTGCTTGAATGACTCGCTACGCTCGCTCGGCCGTCTATATCTACTTGGCCTGCAACCCTTCGTTTCCCGGCCTCTATAGTAATGTACTATTAAACATTGTAGGCATCAGTAAGTGTTTTATTTTGCAGATATACGAAGGTGAAAGAGCGCTGACCAAGGATAACAATTTGCTTGGGACATTTAATCTGTCGGGTATACCTCCCGCGCCAAGAGGTGTACCACAGATTGAAGTAAGTTTTTTTTCAATACCTAACACGTCGGTGGCAAACAAGCAAACGGTCCTGATAGTAAGCAGTCACCATAGCCTGTGGACGCTTGCAACTCCAGATGTATGACACCATGACGGTCATTGCCGGCCTTTAAGTAATCATCTTTTAGGTAGGAATTTAATTATGGTCTAAAGGGCAACTTTTTGTTGCTTAGGTACTTACCTAATTGGTATTATATTTCCCACTAGGTGTCATTTGACATTGATGCTTACGGCATCTTGACAGTATCTTTTAGGTAGGAATTTAATTATGGTCTAAAGGGCAACTTTTTGTTGCTTACTTATCTAATTGGTATTATATTTCCCACTAGGTGTCATTTGACATTGATGCTAACGGCATCTTGACAGTAAACGCCCAAGATCGAAGCACTGGGCGGTCGGAAAACATCACCATATCGAATGACAAAGGCCGTCTCTCTAAGAACGACATTGAGAAGATGCTACACGACGCTGAGAAGTTCAAGAAGGAAGACGATGCCGTCAGGAAGCGGGTTGAGATGAAGAATCAGCTAGAAGCTTATTTGTACGGGTGTAAAGCGGTTAGTATGTCTGTCTTATGTGATTAAAGTCGCATTTCTATTACCGTCAGGACTAACATATTTAATACACGCGGCACGCACTTACTTTCGGCTCCGGACTCGCTTGTCGCCACACGAGGTGCAAGGCATCAAATACCTACATTTCATCGAATAAGGCGCGGACTTATCGTCGAGGTGTGTTCAGATATATTATGACCGTGGGCCCACTCCCAGTACACCTACGTCACATGACAACATGATAAAATGCATGGCAGCAAGCAGGTCGAGAAAATTGTGCCGAGCAAGAAAAAAACTAAAATGTTTTTTTAATTGGCCGAAAGTTTAAAAATTGGCAACTTTGACGCTGTCTGCCAAGTATACTTCCGGCAAACTTCCGGCAAACTTCCGGCCATTTCAGGACTGACAGACTTAGCTTTACTCTCTCTACGATTAAGGGCTAAATGATGCCACATGTCTCGTACTGTTACCACATGAGGTAATATAGGTAGGTTACCTACCCATACAAATTTTGACCGGAAGTGAAGGATTTTCAAACTTATGGCCAATTTTAAATTTATTTTTTGTTTTTTTCTTCCTCAGCACAACTTTCTCGACCTGCTGCCATGCATTTTATGATGTTGTCATGTGACATACGTGTATTGGGAGTCCACGGTCTATTATTGATAATGCGGATTCTTATGAAGGTGCCTATTTGATGGCTTAAGTGCTTCGTAGGTATATACAATTGTAATTGTTTACGATTTATCTGGCTGTAGAAATTGAGTCAGTTGGAGAAAGCTAAGTAATTCAAATTTCCTCGTAACATAGGTATTAATAATCAGAAATCTCGGACTCCTTTGAACAGTCGATAGCCTAATTTGAATACCAATATTAAATCAGGATCGCGTTCCGAATAATTGTAGATATGCAATATTGGAATTCATTATAAACTGGAAAGGCAGGTTGAACGTTGTGATTAACGTCTTCTCATATAAATGCTGTTGATTAGGTGAGTGCCTACAGTAGGTTCATTGATTTTTTCAAATACCTAGATTAGTCAAACAACATACGTAAAAAACGACTTATTTGTAAAGTGTGAGAGAGATAAATGTTTTAATACCTACAGCTACACGAATAAAAAGCTTCGCAGTATATGATGACGCTGACGTACAAATACCTATGGGTTTCAGTAGTGTTTCCTGGCGCTGCGCTCCTTTTTTGGTCATATCTCATGGTACACAAATTAATACGAGGTCCGTCATACAGGCCATAGAAACCGCAGGCGACCGGCTAACTGGAGATGAAACAACTGCTGTTGAAAAAGAGTGCGCGAACCAGCTGCGGTGGCTGGAACTAAACCCGGAGGCGCCCAAGTCGGATCTGGTAGCTCACCTGAAACAGGCGGAGCAGGTGTGCCAGCCTTGTATGATGAAGTTACACGGAGCAGTGAGTGGCGGCGGGCCGAGCTGCGCGCGTCGACCCAGTGACGAAGGCGGACCTAGAGTCACTGAACTTTAGTTAACTTCTGACTTTTGTCGTATTCAAATGTACAATGGAATGTTTCAAATGCAAATCCAGTAGGGAGTAACAACTGTCACGTATTACTGCTTTGAGTGAAGTAACTATATAGCATAGATCATGTTTAAAATGACAGTGCGTTACATCAATCATTTTAAATGACAAATTAAACATTGTACCTACACGTCCTATTCATGTATAGTCAGCGTTATATAGTTAGTAGCAGCCAAGGTAGCCAAATATTTCGGTACACGTCTTTATTACTGTAAGAATAAGGGTGTGTTACGAAATATTTGGCTACTCTGGCTGCCACTAGCTATATGACGCTGACTGTTTCTTTCGTCGCCATAGATAACCATCTAGAAGAGCTTACCTCTGTAATATTTATATTTAGTCAAATTGAATATGTACCTAAACGAAAATAATAACAAGGTTTGTAAATACAAAAGCATTTTTTATTACAAAAATATAACAATCATTTCAGATAAAGAAAATCGCTAATCGATTATAGGTAACTGATGATTTTACAAATCAAAGTTTTAAAGTCATATACCTACACATAGGATCCATCAAACTTGCTTTCTTCGTTATTTGTGCATTTACTATAAACAAAAATATACATGTAACAAGTAATCATTGAGACTTAAACAACCAAAAAAATATTGCTATAAGTATATTAAACTAGGATTGTCGCGATAAGTTTAAGTACCTCATGCCTTCTCCACTATGATTTTTCTTAGAAGCATCAGTTTATATTTTTATCGATGCTTGGTGCAACTGACAGCTGTGTTTTGATTACGTAATTAAAGATAATTGTATTGAAGTCCACCAAGAGTTGATGAAAACAATGGTGTGGTGTAGGGGCAACATATTGAACGATGGACAGCGAAGTAGGACCATGCAAACTTAAATATACCTATCTAATGTGATCAGTGATCACATAATAATGAATGTAGTTATGGTGATCAGTGATCACATTATAATGAATGTAGTTGTTTATTTCGCTCCATATTTCCTAAAATTTCTGGATACAATAGGATGATCGATCACAATAGGATGGACATTATATTTTTTACATAAAACATAGTCATAACATAAAACACAACTGTTTAATATTCGCATAATGTTATTCGAGGTCAAGATATAATCATTTAGTTGCACAGATGAAAAATCGTAGGCAATATAAATATTAGTCGAATTATCCGTAGGATCCAAAACAATGGTTTTCAGAAAACTAGTTTTCAACAACATGCAACTGGTAAAACTCACGCCCACTGTCAAAGTTATCATATTTTTAGCATCTAATTACAAATACTTAGTGCAAAAACGACATATTGTAATATTGCTCGACTTATATGGAAATTCCATACTATTCTTGTTCGAATATAATTGAGGCTTTAACATGGTTACTCCAGTTCTTATTAGTTACAATAAAAACACAAAATAAGTATTACTAGTACACTATGTACAGCGTGTACATAGCGTAGCGTGTGCATATAACAAGTGCGAGTGGGACTCGCCCACCGAGGGTTCCGTACAAAATTACAAATTTATAATTTTAAATATTACTTGCCAAATTTCATAAAATGGTCAACGGAAAGTACCCTAGCTATACATTTTTATTCCCAGTGTCGAAATATACGTTTTTCTGCGGCATAAACGGCCGTATCTTTTTATACGTTAACTTAGGAGTTTGATTTTCTCTAACTGACTAAACCTGAGTATATGATTTTAATTGTACTCGATAACTCCATGCGTGATCCTATAAGGGTTCCGTTTTTCCTTTTAAGGCACGGAACCCTAAAAACAGCGTGTAGAGCGTTTTTTTTAAACGAAGTGTCTTATTACTTGATTTATTTTTTATTACATTTTGTGGCAACATAATCTAATTTTCGACCTAGATATGGCGGATGCCGTTATTCCCAATGTCTATACAAAAGAAAGTATCATGTTATTCCAGATTGCCGTTTTAAAATGACAACCAAACTACGTTTGTATGAAGAGCCGAGCGTTCTGGCGACACTAATCAAGACATATATTTGCACTGTCGGTAGGTGCAGTAGTATATAATACACGGGAAATAAAAAAAAAACCATGTTGGGGATTTATAATGGAACCCTATCGGACTATACAATTATTTTGTTTTTATCTATCACTTTCTCTCTCTCTCATTTAATGTTGTGTACTTAAGAAACGGGCAATCACATTATCCTAACAGAGGCATATATTTTTTTATCAATACGGGGGTTATTATATAAACTTAGCATCGGATGAAATTAAATAAGGATAATATAAATATATATCTATCTATTTTTATAATAATTTCAAAACCATAACTATCAAAAATCAGCCTACGAATCCCATCAAGACCTGTTTATACTATTCTTTGATCGGCAAAGATATTGCTTCCTCTATAGCACTCGCTCTTCGGATATATTTTTGTTGCACACAACATGTTCTTGAAACATCTTTTATGCACGTAATTATTGAATACGTCAAATTTATTAATATCATATATACGAGGGGCGTCTGAAAAGTTCTAAGCCTAAGGTATTTCGAGGTTATATATGCGTTTATGATACTGGCCACTAGAAAGGCCATTTAAAAACAAATTATTAAAAAATAACATGTCACGTTTTTATTATTCTGTTTCGAGATATTCAACGGAAAAGTATATCATGTGTGAATTACCAACGAATATTACGAAAATTGAGCACCGTGCTGTAATTAAATTCCTTACAAAAAGTGACAAATCACCGCAGTGTATTTTTGAGGAAATGGCTATTATTTACGGTGATTCTGGGCCTTCTTATGCCACAGTCAAAAAGTGGAGTCGCTTATTTAAACTCGGACGGGAATCGATCGAAGACGACCCCCGCTCAGGGCGGCCAATATCGGTAGTGACCGAAGAAAACGTAGCAAAAGTCAAAAAGCTGGTATTAGAAGATAGAAGAATGAAGGTTTGGCATATAGCTGAGGTCTTAGGTATTAGTAAAGAAAGAGTCGGAGAAATTTTACATGAACATTTGTACATGAGTAAAGTCAGTGCTCGTTGGGTACCGAAAATGCTAACGGCCTTCGATAAAGTACGTCGTGTGGAAACTTCTCGGGCGTTTTTAGAATTGTGCGAAGATGATTTAGATGAAGTTTGTTCCCGAATAGTAACTGTTGATGAAACATGGATCAGACAGTATGATCCGCAGTGTAAGTCTGAGTCGATGCAGTGGATTGAAAAGGGTGAAAGGCCGCCGAAGAAATTTAAAGTGCAAAAGTCGGCCTCTAAGTTAATGGCTACGGTATTTTGGGACTGTGATGGCATTCTTTTAATCGATTATTTAGAAAAAGGCTCTACGATAAACGGAACTTATTATGCAAATCTAATAAGACAGGTGCGACAAGCCATAGTTGAGAAAAGGCGGGGTAAACTAAGGAAAGGCATTTTGTTTTTGCAAGACAACGCACCCGTTCACACCGCTAATGTTGCGAGGCGTGCTCTGAAGGAAGTTGGTTTTGAGGAAATTGACCACCCACCCTACAGCCCAGATCTAGCCCCAAGCGATTATTTTCTATTCAATAATTTGAAGAAAGAGTTAAGGGGAAAGCGATTTAGAAGTGACGAAGAGATGAAGGCGGCTGTACAGGAGCATTTTGAAGGGCAAAATAAAGATTATTTTTTTAATGGCCTAAAAGCACTGTATAAAAAATGTAAAAAATGCATTGATTTAGGAGGAGACTATATTGAGAAATAAACACGAGTTCATTTTTGTAAATTGTTTTTTTCTATCTTAGGCTTAGAACTTTTCAGACGCCCCTCGTAAAAGTATATTACTTACGAATTATACGTTATTCCCTGGCTTTTTAACTATAAATTAGTGCAAAATCACATCACACACGGCGGCATGATTTTACTTTCGCGCAACAAATCTGACAGCTAAGACACGTTTACACGGTGCCATTGACCACGCCAGACTGAGGCAAGTTCGTGCAATTGGCTCAGTTTTAGTGTGACACTTTTGGAGCGCTTATAACATATCCACCTCTTTTTTATTAGGGTTCCGTAGTCGACTAAGAACCCTTATTTATAGTTTCGCTTTGTCTGTCCGTCCGTCCGCGGATAATCTCAGTAACCGTTAGCACTAGAAAGCTGAAATTTGGTACTAATACCTATGTATATCAATCACGCCGACAAACTGGTAAAAGTAACGCGGGGAGTGTTTTTTTTTTTTCATTTCAACCCTAACGTGTGATATCTTGTTGGATAGGTTTTTAAAAATGAATAGGGGTTTGCTAAAATCATTTTTTGATAATGTTAATATTTTCGGAGATAATCGCTCCAGAAGTAAAAAAAATGTGTCCCCCCCCCTTTAACTCTTGAACCATAAGTTTTTAAAATATGAAAAAAATCTCAAAAGTAGAACTTTATAAAAACTTTCTAGGAAAATAATTTTGAACTTGATAGGTTGAATAGTTTTTGAAAAAAAATGCAAAAACTACGGAACCCTACACTGAGCGTGGCCTGACACGCTCTTGGCCGGTTTTTATTAAATCATTGCCTTGTGCAAACAGTATCATATAGTTAGTAGCAGCCGAAGTAGCCATATATTTGGATACACGTCTTTATTACTGTAAGAGTAAGGATGTGTATTATATTACCATATATTTGGCTACTAATAATTATACGATGCTGACTGTACGTATCTTGCAAATAAATAACTTAGTATGAACAACTAGGTTCAATTTAAAATAATAAGGTAAGTTGTGATACATTTTATTAGCTTTAATTATAGAGTAAGAGCAATTAGAAACCACTTTATTATGAGTTTAGATCAAACGAACTAACTGGCATATGCCATATCACGATTTTATTGACAGATCAGGCCAGACTGTGAGAGTGTTCGTTAGGTCTAGGTCCCCGACATGAGAAGATATTACCTTCCATTTCTCTCAAACTTAACACTTTCGCAACCGGACTAAAAATGGAACAATTCACCAGAAAACGACAGAATTCGCTAGGCGTGTAAGTTCATAATACTACCCGCCTAGCGGGCTCATCCGGCAACTGAGCAAACATTACGAGTGCCCGCTAGGCGGGTTCTTGGTTACGAACGTGTTAAAATGCAGGTAACTATAAATATAGATACATATACAATTTGATATGAAGTCATAGCATTGTAAGAAGTTAGTCTAAAATTACAGTAAGGAATGTTATAGAAATACCGAGCTACACAAATCGAAATTTAACATAACTCCATGACGTCCATAAATAGATGTTCAGACCTGTGTATTAATTTCGAATATCAAAGTTCGACAGATCGCCAAAGTACCTATAGCAAAACCAATAAAAATCACAACTCTATTGGGATACATACATATACTTGCTACCTACTCAAAAGAAAATAAAGGCCACAAATATGGTGATCGTTACGTGAAAATTATATTAAACAGTGATATATATTTTCCAGCAGTGGACGTCTTTCGGCTGATATGATGATAATGACGACGATTTTTTTTTTCAGCTATTAGACTTAAACACCAACATGAAAGAGGTTGGATTCTGAAGGACGCGCGACATCATTACGAGTAATTAGCCACTTATCAATTAGTTTATGTCCAATAATTAACCCTTTTCTTGACATTGTATCATATATGATGCACAATTGTTGTTGTTTTTTTTTTGTATTTTTGTAACAGACAATTTTTTTGGCTCTACATGGCGCAAACGAGGCTCGAACTCACTTTTTTTTTTTTTGCCAAGAAAAGGGTCAGTATAATATAATATAATAAATCAGCCTATATATACGTCGCACTGCAGGGCACAGGCCTCCTCTCATGGATGAGAGGGAACGGGCAGTAGTCCCCACGCTGGCCCAGTGCGGGTTGGGGACTTCACATACACCTTTGAATTTCTTCGCATATGTATGCAGCTTTCCTCACGATATTTTACCTTTACCGAAAAGCTAACGGTAAATATCAAATGATATTCCGTACATAAGTTCCGAAAAACTCATTGGTACGAGCCGGGATTCGAACCCACGACCGCCGCTTGACAGCCGCATGCCTGAACCGCTAGGCTACCGTAGCGTAATAATTAACAATAAAATAGAAAAATGTAACTAAGTGGCCCTTACTTTGTTTTGAGCAGTATATGCACCTATCGACATATCCTAAAAACCAAGTAAACAAAAGAACTATACGAGGGGTGATCCAAAAGTAATGATAATCAGCATGATTTGGTTTCGTGATGATAATTTGTGATTGTCATTCCTATCGTGCAATGATTCAATAATACACTAAAAACTTAAAAAAAAGATTTCATTCATTTGTTTTTTTTTAATAGCTAATTAAATATGATGGTATGGAATATATTCTGCCGTCAGTAAAATCGGAGGATATTTTGTTACATGTTTGGGGCGGTGTTGGCAAAATTCTGGTGTGGAAATAAAAAAATAAAAATATACAATTTAAAGTTTATTTATTTTGATGCCACGAAATTAATAAATTAAACTCATGTCATCGTTTTTTTTAAGCACAGCTCACGTAACTAAGTTCAAGGTAGCTTTTCTGGCCATCAATACAAAGTTTTTTTTTTTTAAACAGGGTGAACCTAGGTTACAAATATATGAATATAAATACGAAGGGAGAGTGATACATCATAATTCTATAGCAATTAAGTGGGGCCGTCTCAGAAAAACCCAAAGAAAAAAAAGTACCAATTGTATGAGTTTTTTTCTTGGCTGAGCTTGCCGAGTACCAGGTGTTTTTCAGGCTTGTGAATTCTTTAAAACTAGTTACCTACAGTGTAATCTAGACCAACTCTTTTACTATTACTTCTTATTCTTAGATATTGAAAACTCGTCAATAAAATCGGTGGAATTGCGTCGGTGTAAAAAGTAGTCTTCATTTCGTCTATCCAAAGTTTTTTTTTATATGTAGCAAAATTAAAACATTTTTAATATATTATATAGGTAAGTAAACTAATAAAGAGTGTATTTAATAATTAAAAATGATATATAACGGATAACTTCTGTTTTTTATGCCGATTATCATTACTTTTGGATCACCCCTCGTACCTACTCGTTTAATTGGTTGTCTCCCGTGCCAATCGTCTACCAAGCTTCGACGGCATTTAGTAAACAATCGTCAAAATTTAAAAATTCTCGTCACAAAATAAAGCTTGTGTATAATAACCACATTTTTGTTAATAAAATAAAGCTTTTGCTAGGTCCAGTCTTATAAAGATGCGTCAGGCTAAATGTCAGATAAAGTAAGTTACTTTTCTCAAACATGCTCGGAAATGTACGCGTTAATATCACGAAATGAAGACGTGAAGTTTCTTGTTTATGGCTCCCTACATTACTTCTTGGCCCTACGCCAAGAAGTAATGTATGAAAACCCTAAGTAAAACCATTTTTGTCCGCTACTCTAACTTTTTAAATTTGCTTACTAATATTAAACTGACAAAGGCAAATTTACATACTGCCAACCACCACTAGACACTGTAAGCATACTTGCTTCATAAAAAAAATCTATGGTACTATACTTTATGTGCGGTTAAACATGGTGCTCGAACGGCTTGTTCAAATGGCATGTTTAAAAAATAAAAAAGGCACAAATTACCTATTATTTAATTGATTACCTAGTATTTATTTTAATTTTAATATTTCCTCACATCGTTTGAGAAAAGTACTATACAATCCTCGGCCGGAACAGGGATTGCTGGACTCGTTGTATTCGGCCTCGTCTACGACTCGGCCGTCTACCCCAATCTCGTCCGGCAATACCTTACTTCACGGCCTCTGCAGTAATCTACTATTTCTCAAACATGCAATGAAATATTGACATTGTGTTCTTCATAATGGGCTTCGAAATGTTACGTTTCGGGCGCAGCGAGACGAGAGACCCGCAATAGCATTTCATACAAAATTGGAGGCCTAGGCCTGCAAGATGGTCTTTTTTAATTCCCATTCCACAATTTGTGTGGAACATGATCACAACGTTCAGCCATGAAAATTAAAGTTTGATTTCTTGGAGTTTTTTTTAATTATTTCATTGCATTGAGAAAAGCACTACGCTCGGCCGTCTATATGTACTCGGCCGGCAACCCCTTACTTCCCGGCCTCTGTAGTAATGTACTATTAGTAACTCTGTAGTAATGTACTATTAGTAACTCTGTAGTAATGTACTATTAGGATCACAGCGTTCAGCCATTGCATGTTTGAGAAAAGCACTATACATACCTCGGCGTGAAAAGGGGTTGCCAGCCTCATAACTATCCGACCTCGCTACGCTCGGCCGTCTATATGTACTCGGCCGGCAACCCCTTACTTCCCGGCCTCTGTAGTAATGTACTATTAGTAACTCAGTACATTTTTGTCATTACTGAACGACATAAGGTCTAACAGATCTTTATATAACCGGGGGTTAATAGACGTAATTCGATAAAAGGTAAGGTAGGTTATAATCGTGACAGCATATGCGTCAGCTTTTGTTCGATGTGTATCTAGTATATAATATATATCTATATTGATCAGTGGCAAAGCGTCCCATACAACCAAATTCCTCACGTAATTGTCTTAACAAAAACTAGAACACCAAACGCAGGCTCCTTTAAAATAGTATATACCAATGTCACTACAAGCATATATAATAAATAATCTTTTCTCAAACATGCTCGGAAATGTACGCGTTAATATCACGAAATGAAGACGTGAAGTTTCTTGTTTATGGCTCCCTACATTACTTCTTGGCCTTACGCCAAGAAGTAATGTATGAAAACCCTAAGTAAAACCATTATTGTCCGCTACTCTAACTTTTTAAATTTGCTTACTAATATTAAACTGACA
Source organism: Epinotia ramella (assembly GCA_947578815.1). Taxonomy (NCBI): domain Eukaryota; kingdom Metazoa; phylum Arthropoda; class Insecta; order Lepidoptera; family Tortricidae; genus Epinotia; species Epinotia ramella. The sequence continues at coordinate 20,934,003 of OX388202.1, forward strand.
AAGGAAAATTTACATACTGCCAACCACCACTACACTGTAAGCATACTTGCTTCATAAAAAAAAATAAAAAAAATCTATGGTACTATACTTTATGTGCGGTTAAACATGGTGCTCGAACGGCTTGTTCAAATGGCATGTTTAAAAAATAAAAAAGGCGCAAATTACCTATTATTTAATTGATTACCTAGTATTTATTTAAATTTTAATATTTCCTCACATCGTTTGAGAAAAGTACTATACAATCCTCGGCCGGAACAGGGATTGCTGGACTCGTTGTATTCGGCCTCGTCTACGACTCGGCCGTCTACCCCAATCTCGTCCAGCAATCCCTTACTTCACGGCCTCTGCAGTAATCTACTAATTTTACAACGCTTCGCCACCGACATTAACTTATTTCTACCATCACCTTCTTAAGGCAACAATTGATTTCTACAATATGGGAATAAGGGTCACTGGCATATTTTGAAGTTCGTAAAGAATTGAGCACGAACTTCAAAATATGGGAAGTTTCTCAATTCGTGGTTTTGATTATTAATGTAGAAAGGGTTGGTTCCTTTTAAATGTTAAGACATAATTGGTCCTACTCAGACAACCCCCCATTAAAAAAAATATAACAACACCGAACACACCTTAAATATTAAATATTTTCTCAAACACAAAGTTCAAATTAACCCTGTACCACAAATTAAAATAATCATCACAGAATCGCTAAGCAATTTAACAAAGTTAAATAATATTGTAATGTTACATATTGCTACAAATAAATAATATCATTCAGTTGGTACCACATACTTCACATCTCTTTCAGAACTCTTTGTACAAAACCTTTCTGGATTTCATCAGCTCTGAAAAAGGAAAAATAAGTTATTAATAACAAAGACACAAAAGATTAGTCCAAATGCCCAACGGCTTTTCTTTCAAATATTATAGCCTGTCAGCAAACGCTGCCGAGGCAACCCTGTCCATAGTGTCCGTGTATCTCAGGCATGCCGAGCCCGATAATGTGCACTGGGCCTCATAGGTGCCAGGCTGTTTGTTACCTGGCATACCCAAAGACGCCTAGGCATGGCTAAAAACGCTTCAGCATGTCTAAGACGCCTTGGTATGCCTGAGAACGCCTGAGAGATGCCTCGGCATTTCCAAGCACACCGCGGCATACCTGAGGACGCCTCGGCTATAATTCCCATTAGTGTGCGCCTGCGCGTAGGTATGCCGAAGGATCAATACGGGTGTAGACTCGAAAATTATTATTACTCCAAGAGAAAGAAGGCAAAAATATATGCCTAGTGACGAAAACCCATTCAGTTATCTCAAAGAATTACGAAGCTACAACCGTTTTACTATTGCTTGTTAGAGAAAACGCAAACAGTGTGTGACGTCATATTACACGATGCTGCCGGGGGGCCGCGTCGACGGCGGCGCCGAACACGACGGGCACGGCACATTACCGTGACGTCTCAATCTACAAGCGACATCGTTTCATATGAAGTTGCGTTTTGCGAAAAAGGGACAGAACATACCCCTTCTTAAAACTTTGGACACTTATAACTTCGTGATTATTTAACCTTTTGCGTTGATTTTTTCTCCATTACATCACTACATTTTTTATCCTTTTTCGAGAAAATATGACATTATTGATTATTTTATTTAGTGTCTACGCCCCTATTGCCGTGCCTTGCCGATAGTGGGCGCCAGCCCTTAGGGAGTTAGTGTAGTTAGTGAAACTCACCTGTTGCTGGTAACGGTGTGCATCAGGTTGACGATGTAGCGCGGGCACACGTCCTCGTGCATGACTCGCGCGTGGAAGAGCAGCCCTTGGCACAGGCAATACAGGATCTCCACCAGCGGCAGGTTCTCGGGGATGAGGCCTTTCTGGTAGCCCCAGGAGCCGAGGATCTGCGGATCGAGCGTGAAGGTCAAATCTCTGAAGTCTAAAGGTTCCGGTACGTCTTCAGCGCCGAGACTCTCCGGAAGAGGAACTGAATATTTCCTGTTACTTATTTTCGTGTCATTCCTTCTCACTCATGGAGAGAGACCTGTGCCTAGCAGCAGCAGCACGTATGATGATAATTTTCCTGACAAAATAGATTGAGATACTCATCATTTTATTAGAAGTTGAACCTTAGTGGCTTTAACAATAAGGTTTAAAATAAATTGTGTGTATTGCAAATACAACTTGCTTTGAGAACATCCTTTGCAAGGTATTTATGCCATGGTTCCAATGGATCTCTGCGACATTGTTAATCGATATGTACCTTTGTACTGTAAGGTATACATGTGTAAATATGGATCTTGTTGCCTGATGAAAAAAATAGTTAAATAAATATACACCCTCCTTGGCCCCACCGCTCGTTGGGATCTGTAGCGGTCATGCTTTAGTGGAAAACGGCAAATACAGGCAGTCATATATAAAACGTCATCTATGGTAGACAGATTACGATATTTATGTTTTTATAGATAACCGCTAAGGGAATAAAATATTGATGTATACACAAGATGGCCTTGATGATAAACCTTGAGAATAAACTCGTAGTTATTCGCATATTTGCAGTCGACTTCGACACGTCGCCAGGAGCAAACCAATGCTGGTTGCGACTTCGATATACCGTCGTTGACCTTGAGTTAACAATACTTGTTAAGCGTTTATTGCTCTTTCGTAAATGTATGCAAGTCAGAAAGTCACGGAGGATGTCGTCTCCATAAATAAACTGAATAAACGCGACCAGAATAGGGCCTCTAGCAGCGTCTGTTTGATACGGGACCCTATGATAAGATAAGCAATAACATCAACTAATAAGTAAGTAATCCCCAATATTACAAGCCTTTATTGCCTAGATAACAATGATAAAATGCGACTTAATAACCGATCAGTAATACAAAGTCAGTATATAAATATTTATTAATCTGAATATACATAAAACCTACGTGTAAGTACACTGAATATAATGCTGCATTCAACGGTTTATTTTTGATGTCATCTCAGCAGAAACGGTAGTAACATTTCGGGAGGTAACAAATGTTTGAGTTGGAGTTGTTGACCTGGAAGTTTTTCAATATTCATTCAAAATACTTACCTAATGATAATGTCATCTTATATGTTGTAAGTTATAACCAACACGAATACTTGATAGAGTTTAATTGACGAAACGAAATCTAGATTACATTTTCTAACAGGTTTTGCAGTCCCGAACTCCCGATACTTATTGCCTCGAAGATTTTGTCACGAGAAATCCCCGATACTTTCGGGACCGGGATTTCCCGAAACTGACATTCATCAAAATATATTTTTTGAAGTAGAACTGATGATGAGAAATCTCAAATTAATTCGATTATACGGAGAGTATAGGCCACTATGGGATGCCCGGAGTCCAAAATGTTCAAACAGTCAAAGAGCGCAATAGTTATTTGCAGTGAAACGGATCGCCCAGTCGCAGATAAAAAAAAAGTTGAGTCTTTATTAGGATCATATAGACGTGAGAAAGTCTAGGATAAGCAAAGTCGAATCACTAGTTCAGGTAAGTATTGAATGTAATGTGTAGGTATTACCTATTTAATCAAGCAATATTAATCATACCATGAATACGCCTACGTCGTAAATAACGTTACTGGACAATGTTATTAGGTACCTATGTTCATATGATTTACTTTAAAGGAAAATGTTTCGTGTCTTTCCATAAAAACATATAGCGTCGTTGATCGGGTCACCTTCCTAACAAATGGTTGAAGGAGGCGATGGCTGAGATACGTGTCATACTCGTGATCGGGTGCTGTTTGTGGAGTCCGCACTGTTCATGCTTGCAAGGGCATAGTCACTACTTAAATACTAGTGTCATTATTATTATTTTCGTATTAACGAGAGACATCATTCTGTTCTTGACACGTTTTATTGTTATTGACCCTGTACATTTCTGACAATAGTACATTAATTTTCCCTTTTTATTTTTTTTGGCGCTTAGAGACCGTATACATCTCTATGAAAATTAGAATAATTATTCTGTTAAGTATTGAATTCCTATGGCCTGACCTTCTGTGTCAATCGTCAGATTAGCTCTATGGTACCATAATATCTAATTGTCATGCAAACTATACTTATACAGTTGAGGTTAGCTGGTTCAAAATTCAGTTTCATGATTTGTCCCACACCAACAAACTAACAGGCTAAGTTAAATAAAAGCTTTTAATAACAACAACAAACCCCCGACATTTTCATTTCAAAGTCCAATATCTCAAAAACGGCTAAACAGATTTTCATGAAACATGGCTAAGAACACTCGGGATAAAATTACCTATGACACAAAAAAAAAGTTTGGGAGCTACGATACCACAGACAGATACACAGACACGTTAAACTTATAACACCCCTCTCTTTGCGTCTGGGGTTAAAAATACCTGTAGGGTGGAGGTGAGCGGCGCCAGGGCGATGGGCGTGGAGGGGGCGACGCGGAAGGCCGCGCCGGCCAGGAAGCCCGCGGGCAGCGCGAACAGCGCGCTGTCGCGCCCGTGCGCGCGGCACAGCAGGCACACCACCAGCTGCAACCCGACACTTGTTCCCGACATCTCGCCACATACAGGCTGAATTACAAGACCGTATTCAGACGGACTGATTCCGACCTCACCTGGCTGAGTCTGTAACTTTTTTTAAGCTCACCTCAACGCTCTTCCACAAATATATCTTGACACCGCGATGCGTAGGAAGTAAGCGTAGGTAGAGGTCTAGTTTCGTGACGGGTGACCGGCGGGGTGAGCCGCATTAGCGCGTAGCGTATAACAGCCCCGCTCCATCTAAAATGTATGGCGACAAATACGGCGGCGGAATCCAGTCCGCCTGTCTGTGGCAGGGCCATACATTTTATATGGAGCAGCTGGGGGCAAAATCAGCCGGCTGAATTCGGTGGCGGCATTCAGGGTGTATGTGGCGGCTCTCATATTACTTACATTTAAAAATCATCTCATATTAGATTAAAATAACCAGGGGTCGGATTTTTCATCGCATGGTGAGATGAAAGAAAACTGTGGAGTCGACATTAAAGCTAAATTTTTATTCATATTCATACTCATACTCATCAATTTTCTTAGTCCCGTAATACTTTTGTCCCTTGTGCAGGTTGACAGATCGAAAATGTTAATCGAAAATTAATCTTACTGAATGTAATTAAAATTATTTGTGTAGTATGATTTGGGAAGTGTAAGCCTTTTGCTTGGTAAAGGGTTACATTTACCCTGTAACTATATCAAATTCGTTAATCTTTTGTTTGGTTCAGACTACTTTGTTGCGGTAAACGTACTAGCAGCAAAAGGCTTACACTTCCCAAATCATACTACACAAATAATTTTAATTACATTCAGTAAGATTAATTTTCGATTAACATTTTCGATCTGTCAACCTGCACAAGGGACTAAAGTATTACGGGACTAAGAAAATTGATGAGTATGAGTATGAATATGAATAAAAATTTAGCTTTAATATCGACTCCATAGTTTTCTTTCATCTCACCATGCGATGAAAAATCCGACCCCTGAAAATAACACAGTTTCACAAAAAAATCCTCATATTGCAGGTAAAGGAATAACAAACAAATAAACATACTAATCAAATTAATACAAAGCAAAATAAGACAACTAAAAGTAAGACAATAAAAACAATAGGGGTGTAGACTCGAACATTATTATTACTCCATAAGAAAGAAGGCAAAAAAATATGCCTAGTGATGAAAATCCCATTCAGATATCTCAAAGAATTACGAAGCTACAACCGTTTAAAATTATTGAATATTTTATTTACCTAGTGTCTACGCCCATATTGAAATATGTCAAATTTATAAAATGTGTTTAATTTTTTTATAGTAAACGGGACTTAATCGCGTATAATTAACTTATTTATTTACCTCACTGAGGTCTCCCGACGTTTCGGATGTGTTGCAACATCCATGGTCACGGGACAACCATTACCGTTAGTATAAGTAATGTGTGAGAATCGTGAAAGTTTAAATCAATATATGTGTTTAAATGTCAAATTATCAAGGCATTTAGTATATTAAATATTAATAGCTTTATCTTATCACAGAATAGGTTAATCTCTGTAGACATTCGGCCATACCTAAAACCGGTGATCCATTGGCAAGCAAAACCATCGGACGAGCTTGCGAGCCAACTGACTAACATTTTAGGCATTAACTGAGACTGTAAACGAGGCTTCACACATTCAGCTCGAGATGAAGAAATGAATGCATGAAGGTGCACGCACTGAATATAAAAAAAAAATACCACATTTTTTTAAATCAAAACCGCCCTTGATTTGCAGTCATATTCAAATGCTAAACATGAACTTTGAAGTGGAATATCGGTCAGCATCGCAAGCGCTCAGGAGATCATAAGAACCGCGTATCGGTTCGAAACGTGTCGAGCGATATTCGATCTTAATAACGTGAGTGACCCGACTATAGTACATTGTTGTATAGCCTAGAAAGCATGCAATAGATGGACGAGTGGGTTCGAGGTCCGAGCCGCTAGATGAGGACCTCGTACGAGACGAGTCCATCTATTGCACTTTTGGCCGAGAAATTACATAGTGCTTTTCACGCCTACTGCGAGGAAATTGCAAATAATTATGATTATAAGTCAAAATTAAGTACCTAATTAAAGATCATAATATGAAACACTTTAGCGCCGCCGCTCGCGTGTCGGGGGCACTGCGCGGGGCGGGGGGAGTTTTGATTGAGCGAGTCGCTGTTCGAACTGTCCAACAATAACATTGTTGGACAGTTTGAACTCATAGTTGGCCTCTTCGTGCGATGTCCAACTAACCCCAGCTTTGAAGCCTGTTTTCTGACCATCTTTTGCCACATTTTCGAGCAGTGGCGTGAACATTATATTTTCTCAAACATGCAATGAAATATTGACGTTGTGTTCTTAATAAAGGGCTTCGAAGTGTCACGTTTCGGGCGGAGCGAGACGAGAGACCCGTAATGGCATTTCATACAAAATTGGAGGCCTAGGCCGGCAAGATGGTCTTTTTTAATTTCCATTCCTCAATTTGTGGCACAGGATCACGGCGTTCAGCCATGAAATTAAAGTGTGATTTCTTGGAGTTTTTTTAATTTATTTCATTGCATGTTTGAGAAAAGCACTATACATACCTCGGCGTGAAAAGGGGTTGCCAGCCTCATAACTCTCCGACCTCGCTACGCTCGGCCGTCTATATGTGCTCGGCCAGCAACACCTTACTTCCCGGCCTCTGTAGTAATGTACTATTATTTGCTGATTTACAGCGTGTCGATTGCATTTCACGCCTCAAAGGCGCTACCTGTGTCGCCCAGTATCACTGCTCATTGTGCGCCCACATCTAACATATCACGGAATCACTTTACTCGGAATCGCGCAAATCGGTCGCACGATAAGATTCTGAAACTTGACCCCCTTGATTTTTTATGAGTCATTATGCGGCGCCCGATGATGATAACATTGATAACGCAATAAGTTTCCGTATAAATCTAATCTAATCTATAAAGTTTTACGTTAATTTCGTAGAAATCAAATATTATTTGCGTTTGAAACCAATGAGTTTACTTACCCTATAAATGCCTATGTATCCTCCGAAGAAAATGCCAAGCTTCATATGTGAGAGCCTCAATGACTTCAGTGCTTTACCCGGAGTCAGTATTTTAGGTATGATCTGCCGTAGCATCGTCATCGCGCAGCCGACTCCGAATAGCTGCGCTGTGCCCTACAACATAAGGTTCATTTTACTATAGAGCGCTTGTAATGAAGGATTTTTATGGTGACTTCAAGACAATTAGCAAACAATACGCTGAACATTTTGTATTCCGAAATATTTCAGAGATTTCCCGGTAAAATTAATTTTATATAGATATATCATAGCCATTGTTTTAAAAATATAATTATTCTCATTTAACATTCATTTAATCGGGTCAACTAGCTTATCCATACTAATATTATAAATAAATAAATAAATAATAATATAGGACATGGGATAGTTTTTATCCCGGAAATCATCCCCTCAGCGGGTGAAATTTAGTATCGAGCTATGATGTAAACGAGTTCCACGTTTTAATATTAGTATAGACTACTTTATCTTTAAGAGCTGTAAGTCAAGCTGCTCAACACTTCTAACTAGGCAAGTTGGTAGGTATACGATACAATAAGTTGTTACCTTCAAGGCGTAATTGACACAATTTCCCTTGTGAGGGCAAGCCGGGCTCCTGCCGTCGATGCCCGACATCGGTTCCCCAACTTGTTTCGACACTCGTGGTGGTGTGAAAAACCTGTAAATAACGTTTCACTTAAGGGGATGCCTTGATTTGAGTCGTAAACGCCCCCTAGACAGAGACACGCTGATGCCTTCCGCCCACGAGAAAAAGAGATGTAACACTCTTCGGGAATCGCGGTTTTGGACAAATTTCGATAAATACCTAACTTAGTGAAGGTTTATTAAAATTTCAAAAAGTGAGATTTTAGATGAGATAAAATACTATAGTATTTACTTCATTGTGTCGTAAAATAATGTATCGTTTGAGTAGGCTGAGTAAAAAAAGGAAAATACAGACACCCAACTTTGGATTTTTTTTCTATCGAGGAAATTTTAAGCAATCATGTATCCATAAAATCAGATGAACAATCATATAGTCAAGAATCATATATCTGAAAATCAGACCTTATTGTTTCTTAATCAAGTCAGAACGGCGTTTCAAAGCACGCGATAATTTCCAATACACCGCCTTAAGGATTTGCATTCATACTGACGCACAAATCCATACTAAGAGTATGATAGCACTACATCCCACCGTGAACTTGTGTCAACAAACGAGCATTAGATCGCATCAGGGCTCAGGGTCATCAGACCCCAAAACGAAGTGCTGGTGGGAACTGTTGGAAGAGAGATATTTTTAACCCCCGACGCAAAGAGAGGGGTGTTATAAGTTTAACGTGTCGTGTCTGTGTATCTGTGTATCCGTCTGTCAGAGATGGGCATTTCGTAATCGATTCCTGATTACACGATTACTCGATTTTACTTTGTAATCTGACAGTCAGATTACTTGTAATGGAATCAAGTGAAACGGTGAATTACCATTACATATTAAGGAATCAGTAATCATCTATACAAATATTATAATTACTAGTAATTGGGAATCAATGTCGATTCCAAATTACTGGAATTGTTGACTTGATTACTTCCAGATTACTTCGATATATTAAGTATATGAATAAACTTAATATATAGAACAAATCTGGTAGTAATCAAGTCAACAAATGATTTGGGCGGGAGTTGGGTCGGTCGGTCGGGCAGGTAATCCAAAAATTCTGTCCGTTACTTTTTACGCTTAACCCTTTGACCGCCGTCGTCTGATATATCAGACAAAGTGACAATTTAAATGACATCTTCTTAGTTTATGACAGACTTAAAAATTGTAACATACTTTTTTGACTTTTGGCGGCCAAAAGGTTAGCTTTGATTTAAATTAAATTACCTAATTTAGATAAAATTTGTGATTATGCGCGGTAGTTCCTTTGGCTTGTTCCTTTGAAGGGACTACTGAAATAGGGGCGTAGACACTAAATAAATTAATCAATAATGTAATAATTTCTCGAAAAAGGATAAAAAATGTAGTCAAATGGAGAAAAAATCAAAGCAAAAGGTTAAATAATCACGAAGTTATAAGTGTCCAAAGTTTCAAAAAGGGGTATGTTCTGTCCCTTTTTCGCAAAACGCAACTTCATATGAACGGATTCAACACCACAATTTAATGCGAAAGAGGAATGCCAGAACGACATGTAAACCAAAAACAATTTTATTTGAGTGACATTAACAAAATTATAAAATAAGGTCTGACAATGAAGTAAGTAATTTAGTATGGAATTGGAGTAAAGTAATTCAGTTTACTTAAGTATTTGATTACTGAGGAATCAAGATTACAGTAGTGGTTCACAATACCGATTCCAAAGCAATGGATTACAAATGTAATCGTAGTACTAAGTATTACAGTAATTTTGATTATCCAAGTAATCAATTACTGAGCAATCACGATTATTGGAATGTAATCGTGTAATTAATTCCAAAAGTAACTGATTACGCCCATCTCTGCCGTCTGTGGTATCGTAGCTCCCAAACGGATGGACCGATTTGAATGCGGTTTTTATTGTGTCATAGATAATTTTATCCCGAGTGTACTTAGCGATGTTTCATGAAAATCTGTTCAGCCGTTTTTGCGATATTGGACTTAGAAATGAAAATGTCGGGGGTTTTTCATCTTTCAAGTTGAAGTTATTCACTGAGCGTCTTTGTTTTCTAAAAAGAGAATGCAATGATTAGGTGGCAAACAAGTATCTAACGTATGCTGAGGACCTGGATATAATGGATATTATGCCCTTAAATCTACGTGTGTCTCGACCTACAGGTGGTACACCACCTCCCAACAAAGCGTATTCTTTGTTGGGAGGTGGTACAGTACAGGTGGTACTAAAAGAACTGATAACAATTTAACGTATTTTGTCTGGTAAGCGTTGGCCTGTCATACCAAAATATAGGAGTCCGTTTCTCATTCTCTCGTTCTTTCCGCATTAGGTAGAAGAAGACGGCACTTCCAAACATAAATATAAGTGTTTCCCTGCCGGGGGACCGTCGCAGCCAGCCTTTCACCTCTAGTGTCCGTAACCAATATTCAAATACCTATAAAAGAGAAACTGTGTGGTTTACTGAAAAAAAACTTTAGGTACAGTCAGCAGCAGAAGTAGCTACGCAAAATGACACGATCAAAATTATCTAGACAATCCTTATTCTCTTGACATTAGAGTCGTGTGTTGGTCATTTTGAGCACTTGACCCGTTGCTTCTTTAGATGCTGATTGTACTTGTACTTACAAGTAAAAATTATCAAATATTAAGAGCAACAGCGGCGAAATTTTGCAGCAATACACTAGCCATAGATCACCTCACCAAAATATTCCAGGAAAAATACGGTTTTGAAAAACATTAATTTGCAATAGCGCTTTTTTTGTTGATTTCATTTTAAAATGTTATTCTAAGATACTTTATTTATGAATCTGACAAACTTTCCACCCGGAAGTAATCATGTATATTTAAATGAAGCATGCATTGTCTTTTTTGTATGATTTATCTTGAATATTATAGAGCAAATGTACTTAAATGAACCAAAATAGAGACAATAATATTTAAAAATATTTTTCTGACTTTTCAGAAGCGAATTAATTAATTATTTTTTTGATGTTTGAAATTTTGTCTATTTCACTGATAATATATCCGTTACACCACAGGTTACACATAAAAAATAAGCTATTATAAATTATTTCCGAAATTGTCATATATATTATTCCATACTAGCGACCCGCCCCGGCTTTGCACGGGTACTATATTACACATATAAAGCTTCCTCTTAAATCACTCTATCTATTAAAAAAAACCGCATCAAAATCCGCTGCGTAGTTTTAAAGATCTAAGCATACATAGGGACAGACAGCGGGAAGCGACTTTGTTTTATACTATGTAGTGACAAACTGTCAGTTCATTGACTGGACTAAAAAGCCGCGTGTAACCGCTCTAACAAGATGACTCCTAATTGGTCACCTACTGCAAATTTGTACAATGTCAGATGCCACCGGATCAATCGGATAACTGTTATAAAAAAAAAAGACCGGGTTGCACTCCGGGAGTGCCGGCAGAAGTGAAAACTCAATAACATTGTAACAGTTTTTCGATCAGGTCACGTGACATCTTACGGTGTCACCCTAAAAATGAATTTGACGCAAATTTATAAACAATTATCAATTATTTAGGCGGACGGCCCGCGGGCGCGTTGGGTGCGACGGGCCCAACGCACCGCCGCGGCGCAACGGTGCCGGGGTCCGGCGCGCCGGCGGGCGGCGGCAAACACAATACCAATTTGTTTTTGCCATTGCCAAATATTTTTCAAAGCTTTATCTCTTTAGGAATAACATCTAAATTCGAACTATTCGAATTTGCACAGCAGACGGCGGTGGCGACCAAGATATCAATTTGTTTTTGCCGTCGGTAAATATTTTTACAATGCATGTGCTCGAAAAGAGCGTTTTCCAAGCACCCAAATCGTGCGGAAAGTGCCACTTTTTCGCACTAGTGCTTTTTACTTTTAATTTTTTTTTTTTTTTACGTCCGTCGTCAGCCCGACGCAAAGAGTTTTTATTACGAGTAATAAAAACTTTTCTCGAGAGAAAAGTTTTACAAATATTTCAATTACACGTTTTCTTTCAATATAAAAGGTACATAAATACTAAAAATCTTTATGAATTTTGAATTTGGTCAATAAATTAATAAATTTTAAATATTCACTTAATGTGTTTGGCTGAACGCATCTTTCTTTTGCCTTTTGCGATACGACAGTATGGCGACTTGCACATGCGCAATGCGCATATGTTGGTTTACCGCGCATGTATTTAAAACTAAAAAGCCCGCCATTGTTGTGATTGTTGTTTACTTTGGAGTTATTTTATGTAAATAAGTTAAAAATATCGAGTGAAAGTGAGTAATCAATAATAATAATGATTTAGGTATTGCGTTTCAATAGTGTCAGTATGTTTCTTAGAACTACGACGGTACAGCGTCTTTTTGTTGTTAAATATATTGAGTTACTCAAAATTAATTTTGTTCCAAAACCACAATACAATGGATTTAACTTTTAAGTGAATAAGCTTGACAGCAAAAGATGTGGAGAAGTTGTTAAATGCAGTTCCAGATAATAAGTAGTACCTGACAATCTACCTCTTCTTCAATTTTAACCTATCTATTTTAAACCGACATTTCACCATTTAATATATTTCCTCACACAAGGCATAGTAAAACGTTGTATGATACACGCGCGTAAAGATGATTTCCGACTCGTGTCGAATTATACATTCGCTCGCTTCACTCGCTCATGTATAAAAATGACACTCATCGGAAATCACCTACTTTCCACACTTGTATCATAAATAACTATTCTAAGCTTTATCTCTTTAGGAATAACGCCCAAATTCGAACTATTCGAATTTTCTCAATAGCAAAACGGTGAAGGACGCGTTGGTATTATTACATATTTTTCATCACACTTGCTCGAAAAGGGCTTCATAATGCGCAGACATACAGAGCTGTAATAGCCTGTGTTACGCCCACGGGCGTAATGGTTTTTTTCTTAAATTGTATCTGTCACTCATGCGGCAGTTACAAAGCAAAGAGGTTTTATATCAAATACGGTGTCTCAAAACGTATTTATAAATAAATTTAAACTTAAAAAACTACTTAAACATGTTTAACTGAATTATTTACAGATTTAATATGTAGTTATTTAGTGTCTATGTAAAATGTTTTTAAGTGTTTTCAAATCGTGGCTGTATACCGAAGGGTCTTTGCCATACGCGCCTCACGTCAAATTCAACAAAATGGACGACTGACATGTTGCAGTGTTTATTACGATTTGTATTCATTTCATCTAAAATTTATATTTGTTTCCTCGCAAATGTGATGAAAAACATTGTGTATAACACGGGCGTAAGAATATTGCAAACTCGAGTCATCAAAAGCGCTCCGCCTTCGGCGTCGGGCTTCTGATATACTCTTGTTCGCAATATTCCACTTCCGCCCCTCGTTAAACAATGTAGAACTATATTTGCAGAATATGCTATTGCAAAAAGTGTTTAACGGCTTTATACTCTTACGAATAGCGTTCAGTTTTGAATGAAGTTGAATCGGCTAGCAGCAAAAAGTGACCTCCTTCACATCTGACGTCACAAAACTCTGTCGCGTATTTAACAATTTTTCCCCATCCCAAAAAGTGCTCAGCGCCGCTAAAGAAGTTTTCACTTCAAAATATGTTTTGCTTTCATTTTAAGTTTTTAACTCAATTTTTTATAAGACTAACTTTTGGCATATAAAACCCAATTCAGTGGTTTAGTGAAAAGATTATAAACCGGCAGACAGTAACTTCTGCATTTATAATATTACCATGGATTTATTTTCAATCCTTACCAAGTTAACAAACAGGTTCACAACCATCACTCTTCGGTATGGTGGTTCAAAGTATACCGCAAGACCACTGATGGTGCAGGGCAACAATACTGTCCTGTAGTAAGTGAATTCACTGAAGAACAGCTTCCTGAAACCAATAGTCATCTCATCTATATAAATGAAAAAACAATTCGTGCAAATATGAAACATCATTAATTGAGAACAGCTTTAATAGGGATGTAGACCTGAAAATGATTATTACTCCAAAAGAAAGAAGGCAAAAAAATATGCCTAGTGACGAAAATCCCATTCAGTTATCTCAAAGAATTACGAAGCTACAACTGTTTTACTTTTGCTTGTTAGAGAGAGAAAACGCAAACAGTGTGTGACGTCTCATTACAGGATGCTGCCGGGGGGCCGCGTCGACGGCGGCGCCGAACACGACGGGCACGGCACACTGCCGTGACGTCACAATCAGCGTCATCGTTTCATATGATGCGTTTTGCGAAAAAGGGACAGAAAATACCCCTTCTTAAAACTTTGGACACTTATAACTTCGTGATTATTTAACCTTTTGCGTTGATTTTTTCTCCATTTGACTACCTTTATAATCCTTTTTCGAGAAAATATGACATATTGATTAATGATTACTTTATTTAGTGTCTACACCCCTATTGTGCTATTTGTAAATGTCATACATGTGAAGTTGTGGACGTCACTGGCTCTCGTATTGGCCTTACAAGTAGGGTTGCCAACCGTACTATATTATATAGTATTGTACTATATTTCGACTCTTTGTATGTACTATACACTGTTGAAGAAATATATAGTACGCAAAAATACTATATTTTTGGGGGCCTTACGAAGTGCTTCAAAGTGACCAGGTTTCAGTTCAATATTACCAAATAGCAACATTGCCCAGCCAAGTACTATATTTTTTAGCAGTGTACTATATTTTTGTCCTTTTTTTTGAAAAATACTATATCTCTCTCAAAAAAGTTGGCAACCCTACTTACAAGCCACTTACGCCGGTACCGCACTTTTATAGATGCTGCATAAATCATCTTTAATGGATGTTAAAGGCCAGGATAATAAAGTATTAGGTTACGCAGGGTTGCTAGTTATTAGTACCTATACCTCTTTCCTTATAACATTACAATTTTAACGGACAAATAGGGGTGTAGACTCAAAATTTATTGTTTCTTTAAAAGAAAGAAGGCAAAAAAACATGCCTACTGACGAATATCCCATTCAAATATCTCGAAAAATTACGAAGCTACAACGGTTTTAATGTTGCTTGTTAGAGAGAAAACGCTCGGGTATCGTGACGTCACTATCCTCGAGCGTCATAGTGAATGACAATCATTTCATATGAAGGTGCGTTTTGCGGAAAAGGTACCCCCTGTTAAAACATTAGACACTTATAACTTTGTGATTATGGAACTTCTGCACGGCTATCACAAGACGGCACGCGAGCTCTCTCGATTCGTCTCGCACTATCCGTCTCTCTCTTAAGAGAAAACCTAGAAGCATGCTGGCGTTGCTTTTATCGCCATCTGACTACATTTTTAATACTTTTCCGAGAAAACACAACATTATTGTTTATTTTATTTAGTGTCTACAACCCTATTCGCCGAAGTTTCTTCGTTTATCTAGGACTAACTTACGTTTGCGACTTCGTCTAGATCCGGGAAAACTATCCTATATTGTAATGTAGGATATAAACTATTTTCGTGAGAAATTTCATCCAAATCGGTTGAGCCGTTTTAAGCGTGATTGAGAAACAAACATCTAAACATCCATACTTTCACATTTATAACATTAGTAGAATACCAAAGGGAAATATTCTATTAGTTTTACTTAAGTGTGCTTTCGAAAAATAACCATACCAGTGTCTTTGCGTTTCAAAATGGTTTTCTTTGAAACCGCGCCACGCTTAACGCGCGATTTTTCTAATCTTATCTGGAATAGGGTATTTCCCTCATTAGAACTGAGTTAACCCTGATATTTTTATGAGGAAGAAATTTTAAGAGGATTTTTTAAGTAAACAGGAGCAAAAGGACTTGAAATTATTAAATACTAACGACCCGCCCCGGCTTCGCACGAGTACTATATTATATATATAAACCTTCCTCTTGAATCACTTTATCTATTAAAAAAAACCGCATCCAAATCCGTTGCGTAGTTTTAAAGATCTAAGCACACATAGGGACAGACAGCGGGAGGCGACTTTGTTTTATACTATGTAGTGATTGTTTATTTAAATTTTATTGCACACAATTCACAAATGTACAAATTTATAAAAGGTGCAGAGAAAAAGGTATGATCATTTCTGTTACAAATTGACTGTGTGATTTATGAATTGAAATAATGCACACTCATACATACACACATTATTTACACTCCAATGTTAATAAGTTTCTGTCAAATACATAAATGTTGGCATATTTTTGCACAGTCATCTACTCATCGAGGAGTTAATGAATGAGGACTTCCTATGGCCACCATCCATCTCTATTATCAGACCAGCTTTATGGTACAGTCAAGTGTAAAAGTATGGCTGCATACAACTTACCCATAAATGTATCTCATCTTAGCTCTTAAGCCAGCAGACATATTTATGAGTAAGTTGTATGCACCCATATTTTTACACTTGACTGTACTGTAATATTGCTTTGTCATTGACATACAGTATAAAAGTTACATCTTCATTGGAGTTTGGGAAGTTGGTCAAATTTACACTGCATGTTGAAGAAAAGCTTGTGAACGAAATACTTGGTCTTAAAATATGTTTTCCACCAGTCAACCTAAAGAGGATTGTGAAGTGCCGATACGCGGCGCGAGTAGGTATTTAAAAAAATGCTATCTGTTTCACACCACTCTGCCTCCCTCCTGGCGCGTGCGATAGAGAGAGTTGCAAGTCCTGGAGGCAATTGCCTACATTTCCTTGTTGAAATATTGTTTCGGGTGATAACGTTTTTACCTTCTAAACCTTTATGTAATGAAGCAATTTTGGTATTATTGAATTTAGTACATTTCAATCTGTCTGTACGTTTTCCTTTTTTAGTAAGTAAATCAGTTTAGATTAATAAAAAAAATAAAAAACGATAGACAAAGTTTTTAAGTAAAAAATATAGATTTTTAGATGCTAATAACTTTTAACAGGGTGAAAAACATTATCACTTTTTGTATGAAAATTTACAGGTTCACAATCCTCTTATGGGAAATAAATTACCTGAATATACAGTTTAATGTCACAAAGGAGCTCCCAACCGTGAGGCCAAAGATTCCAGACTTTAAGTACAGCTTGAACTGTTCCAGCATATCTGCTTTACTCAGTTTCTTGCCTTTCATCAATATTTGAATCTGTAATAGAAATTGAAAAAGTAATTCCTAAACAACCTCAAGGGTTTTATCCTCAAGAATTATGATTAAACATTAAGAGGCCCCTCAGAATGACACTTTTTTTTTTAAGATAAAAAGTCATGTTTGATTTTTTTTTTACGATATTGTGCAGTATACAATAAGTTGTAATTTAAACCAATAAAGAGTAATTTAAAAAGGCTGTCAATATTTAAGATCCAAACATAATAAGTATTATGAGTAGTTTCTGAGCTTATCTTTACTTATTTATAATATAATAGTAAGGAGTAAGGTACTTTTAATTTAATTCCCACAACTACTTTACTCTATTCATTTATTTCAATAATTGTTACTGATAGTAGACTTTGAGGAATGTTCATGAACACAGTTAGTAAACATGAAAACTAAGGGTTGTTTGCCATTTTGAGTACAGAACCCTATAAATGGAAGACTAGCTTTCATAGTAAATTGAAGTGAGGTATATTATGCATACTTTTTAAATTGTATGTTGATAAAATAGAATGACTGGGATCCCTATATTCCAGGGCCCAGTAATCTGCATCCACATATATTATATTTATCTCTCTCTCTCTTGACCAATTATTTAGCTGTACATTATATAGGAATCTAATAACTGTAGTGAAATGAATAACATTGCAGTTCAATATACACACAATAAGACAAGTGAAACCAAGTTTGAGTACCACCTTGAGAATTTTATTTATAAATAGCATAATATTTTTATGGAAATATATTCAAGAAATATTCAAGGCCTTAAATTACTTAACTATACATTAGACTATTGATCTTTACTCTATGATCTCAAGAAGTAAAAATAACATGCCATGTTTTTTGATCAACATGCAAAAGGTCTTGATTTTTTTTTTTCCCAACGGCTTATTAATAACATACTAAATGCTAAGCTAAGGTAACTTTTAAAAGGGCCCTTAAGCCCAACCATCAGGTAGGATATCTCTAGAAAGTGGATAATTTCACTTCCAAGCAAATTACTGAATACATATTCAGTAAAATTATGCAAAATGCACAATTTATCTCACAAAGTGAAGTAGGATGATTAAAATATTATTATCGAGTTTGTTTGTTAAACTCACCAGGTATACCATTGCATAGAACTTGTAAGCCCCTTTGATGCAACTTGCAAGCATGGTAGTTGTCGCATCAGAACATTTGTGAGTCCATGGGTGAATCAACTCGTGACACGCACACTGCCCGCAGGCCTTATCGAACCACAACTTACTGGCTTCCACCATAATTACAAATTACCCAAATCTAAACAATAAGTAATCCACGCAAATGTTTAGAAGTTGATCACTTAGGACGCCTTACACCTCAACGTCACCTAGCTAAAACAGACCGCCCAGCTATTTAAATATCTTACAATAATGTTTATTTACTTATTTAAATGGTATTGTAATTAAAAACTTTCGTAATACGTGTTTATTTATGCAGTGACCACTACAACGTCAGTTTGCGAGTCTGCCATTTAGACAGATGATCTTTCTTCTTTTATTGGTCAGAAAAAAAGGACGTCATAACTATCTGTCACCTGTGACATTAGGCTCGCCAATACGGGCCGATTTCCGCAGGGCTGATTTAGACTAAAGGCGCGTCCTAACTAGCTAGCGCGGCCGGCCTACATGCAGTCCGCGGCGTGATTTTGTGCCGTGTGGATAAGTGCAGAATGCAAGGCGTTCAGCAACATCAATATCACTCCGTATTAGATTCCATTTAGGCTGTAGGTAGCAAAATCGGTAGCCCTCCGGATGCTTGCACTACGGTCAGTAGAACGCTTTCGCCAAGGTTTCATTTGACAAACTGAGTAAGTATTATTATCTAAGGCCTGCAACACACCGGCGCGGCCTGCGGTGGCGGACAATAGTAAATTTGACAGCTAATGTCAATTTTACTTGCAGGCTTATAAAGAGTATACAAGTAGATAATTGACATTATCCGTTTTGTCCGTCTCTACACAGTGAAGAAGTTAATCGAGGTATGGGCTGCCTTAAGTCTTGTCCTCAAGGAACTACAAGTATTCTCTGGGGGAGATAATAGACATTGACTAAACTATTGGCTCTGTGAGCTGTTGAATAAAAGAGGCTGTATAGAATAAAATAAATCTTAAAAAAAAAATGGGACATCCGGACATACGTATATATTTCGGTCCAAGCTGAAGCATAGAACTTCGTCGCTATCGCTCGCTCGTTCGATTAAAGCTAAACTGAATCTAAAAAAGACCCTCAAGGCATTGTACCAAGGATGCCGGCGACATATTTAATTTTTTTAAATATAAATTCATTATAGATTTCCGAAAGTATTACCGTTAATATAGGTCTATTAATTTTGTGCTCGAACTTAGCCGTTGTTTTACAAAGTCAACCGAACTTAAGACAGATAAATACGAAGGATAAAAGCAAAGAATAAAGTAGGTACGAAACACGTGCTGCTATTTTCCAAAGCTATAACACAAAGGAAAGTTTACAGGTCAATAAATGCATCTATAATCAAAACCTCGTTTATTTACATACAATAATGATACACTACACTTAACTACACGTAGGTAACTAAGACTGCCCGAGACTGGGAAGTGGGACTAAGATCCCTATAAATTACCTATTCCTACTGTGTTATTGTAATTGGCAGCTAATTTAATAATTATTATAAGATAAAACAGGCCATTTTTTTTACCTAACAATACATTAATATTATTGTAAATTTCTCTGTACCTACAGATGCTGTCTGGAGAGTATAAGAATATAAAATAGTATTATATGGTTTCGTATTTACTTCTATCATTTCGTGTGTCCAATTTCACCTGTACCGCTATTCTGTAACTGGTTGTAACCTCACCTCAAGGCTCACCTACAAATATATCTTGACACCGTGACGGCCTGGCCTTTTTGCTGTTTTGGCCCTCTGGCCAAATCACGCCCTGTCAAAGCCGAGCAAAAGGGTCCTGCGAGACCCGGCTCGAAGAAAGACCATCAAAAAAAAAAAACCGGTTGATTTTCGATCAGGTCACGTGACATCTTACGGTGTCACCCTAAAAATGCATTTTGAATAAATGTTCGGCGCCAAGAACAGCGGACGGCGGCGGCGAACAAAATACCAATTTGTTTTTGCCATTGCCAAATATTTTCCAAAACTATCTCTTTAGGAATAACGTCCAAATTCGAACTATTCGAATTTGCAAGAACAGCGGACGGCGGCGGCGAACAAAATACCAATTTATTTTTCAAAGCTTTATCTCTTTAAGAATAACGTCCAAATTCGAACTATTCGAATTTGCTCAATAGCAAAACGGTGAAGGACGCGTGGACAAAATTACAAATTCATTTGCAGAATATGCTATTGCAAAAAGTGTTTAACGGCTTTATACTCTTACGAATAGCGTTCAGTTTTGAATGAAGTCGAATCGGCTAGCAGCAAAAAGTGACCTCCTTCACATCTGACGTCACAAAAATCTGTCGCGTATTTAAGAATTTTTCTCCACTCCGGGAGTGCCGGCAGAAGTGAAAACTCAATAACATTGTAACAGTTTTTCGATCAGGTCACGTGACATCTTACGGTGTCACCCTAAAAATGAATTTGACGCAAGTTTATAAACAATTATCAATTATTTAGGCGGACGGGCCGCGGGCGCGTTGGGTGCGACGGGCCGCGGGCGCGTTGGGTGCGACGGGCCGCCGGCTCGCCCGTCGGCGCGCCGTCGGGCGGCGGCAAACACAATACCAATTTGTTTTTGCCATTGCCAAATATTTTTCAAAGCTTTATCTGTTTAGGAATAACGTCTAAATTTGAACTATTCGAATTTGCAAGAACAGCAGACGGCGGTGGCGACCAAAATATCAATTTGTTTTTGCCGTTGGTAAATATTTTTCTAAGCTTTATCTCTTTAGGAATAACGCCCAAATTCGAACTTTTCGAATTTTCTCAATAGCAAAACGGTGAAGGACGCGTTGGTTAAAATTACAAATTTATTTGCAGAATATGCTATTGCAAAAAGTGTTTAACGGCTTTATACTCTTACGAATAGCGTTCAGTTCTGAATAAAGTCGAATCGGCTAGCAGCAAAAAGTGACCTCCTTCACATCTGAGGTCACAAAACTCTGTCGCGTATT
The DNA here is from genome assembly GCA_947578815.1 of Epinotia ramella. NCBI lineage: Eukaryota > Metazoa > Arthropoda > Insecta > Lepidoptera > Tortricidae > Epinotia > Epinotia ramella. The sequence goes on from OX388202.1 coordinate 20,955,494, forward strand.
TAACAATTTTTCCCCATCCCAAGTTTTCACTTCAAAAAAAAAAAGACGTCCTGGCCACGGACACGCGCGGCGGCGGCAGCGGCAGCGGTTTTTCTAATTAATTCATTGCGTGCGATTCCAACTAACCACAGGGCGTTGCGCGTCTCGACCGCGCAATGAACAGATAAAATGCCTGCCGCTGCCGCCGCCGCGCGTGTCCGTGGCCAAGCCGTGATTTGTATTAACTAAGCGTATGTAGAGGCCTTGTTTCGTTAGGCGTTACGAGTGAGGTGAGGCGCATGAACGCGTAAAGAATAACAGTCCTGTATAATAACTACAACCTAGAAACGTTGAGAAACCCCCGAAATTTTCATTACAAAGTCCAATATCTCAAAAACGGCTGAACAGATTTTCATGAAACATGGATAAGAACACTCGGGATAAAATTATCTATGGCACAAAAAAACTAAACGAAAATCGGTTCATCCGTTTGGGAGCTACGATACCACAGACAGATACACAGACAGACAAGTTAAACTCAGAACCGAGTATTTGGAGCTCGTACTCGTATTCATTTCTAGCTTATTAATAAATCGCAACATTCACCACGTTTTACTAAAATATAAGTTTTAAATTTATTATTATATGAATGTATAGGTATACTTACTAACCACACCACATGTAACGGAGTCCAAAAAATCATACTTCCTTTTGCGCACCCCACAAGCATCACCCACCAACCCTTGGCACACGTGTTGCCCCACGGGTGAATCAGTTCGGTGCAAGGAAGGTACCCCACTCTCGAATATTCTACCATTAATTTACTTATTTCCGCCATTTCTGCCAATACTATTGTTTGCTCATATCACGATTCCTTACACAACACAACCTAACAAGCACCTGACCAGACTGCATGAAGTTTAACCTTTGGTGTAATAGTGAAATATGTAAATAAGAAAATTAAAATTACAATAGATACTCGAAACCGAATGTTTTTTGGGTTCCGCGCAAAGAAAGTAAAGTGAGAATCGGACTCGCGTGTTGAGTTTTCGTAACTAAGGTACATAATAATTAAAACTTATATCTAATCGAAATAGGTACTTACCTCTTCTATCTTTTTGTCCTTGGCAGTGTTTTCTGGGAGGTCCTATATTAAAATAGCGCAAATGGACTGTTATACATAAATAAATAAAGTTAAATATAGCAAGTGTAGGTATGTTTTACTTTTATTCACAGAATTTGAACATTTTGAGAGTTTTTGACTCAATATCGTAAGTATAGCCCGACAAGTAAAGTAGTAGTATCGCTGTACACCGCATAATATTATGGCAATAATGTAGGTCCATACATCACGTTTAGTCGGGACAGTGTGTATTGGCATTGTGTTGTTTGTTGAATGTAAAAATTCTATGCTTTATAATAAATACCAATTCATCCATATCTGGTTCCAAGTACGTAGGGGAGAGCGGGGCAGTTTGGTACACCTTTTTTTACATTGATTTTTGCCAACCTTATTGACTAAAAACAAGTATTTTTTGTACTTACTTAATAACATAACTATTAAGGTATACAAATTTATCTTTTTTTAAATAAATTTGACTCATTGAATGAGGTATTTATATAGATTTAAACAAAAAATGGGATTTGTTCAATTCTGCCCCACCGGCAGGGTACTTTGATACATCGCATGGGGCACTTTGGTATGCCGTTTAGGGGCACTTTGATACATGTACATGTAACATTTATTAAAAATAAACTGTCAAGTATTTACTCATCAATGCTTATATTACCTGGAAACTGATTAAAATCACTCAATGGTAATCATATCGTAGATCCAGTGACCTGTAAAACTTCTCAATACAAATCTGACAAAAAGTAGTTATTATTTTACAAAGCAGCCGCGAAAACACGTTGTGCTTTGCCGACCGGCAACGGCTTATTGGCGAGCTTCACCGTCGCAGGATTGTTACTCACACATACAAAGCCATGTTTTATTGTTGCCGCTGGTAAATTAAAGTTCCTGGGTAAGGAAATAATGTAGGTGTACGAATGTGCCCCTTTTATCTAAGTGCCCCGCTTTCCCCTATTCAATATTTAAGTATTTTGCAGATTGTGACTCCGACGACTCTGACTCCAGAGGGGCTACCGCGAAACGAAAACGAACTTCGTTCGCGTATCCCTGTCTTTGTCGCTCGAACTAGCAAGTGGAAGATAGATTCGACTAACAAGTGGATTTCGAGGAAATAATAGATTTGTAGCCTTAGTACTTAAAACATCATCAAGGTGTAATTTTTTAAACCATATAATAAGTAGGAACAGAGAATAAATATAACGGAAAAATAAATCATCATCGTCTGAAGCCCGGACAAGACTCGAACTTGTGCCCTCTGGCAGTCTCCCTCTCCGGTTCACACCGCAGACATACTTTGTTCATTATTATTATTTATTTATTTGTTTAATAAGTAAAATTTATTAATACTAAAAATATTTTATATGATTTTCTTGTTTATTTTATTACTTAATATGTGTCCTGTGTGTTTGTGAATAAATGTATCTTTCTTTATTCTGAGGGGCAACCGCGAAACGAAAACGAACTTCGTTCGTGTATCTCCCTCTCTATCGCTCAAACTAGCAAGTGCGACACAGACGGAGATACACAAACGAAGTTCGTTTTCACTTCGCGGTAGCCCCTCTGTATTTAATAAAATACTAATTTGTTTCGTTAGCGGTGTGTAAATATTTGTTAATAAGTACCTACCTGTTATTAAAAAAAAAAAAATTCATTACGTACTTCGGAGTTGGAAGCAAACAAAACAAAAGTATTGAAATACAACTTAATTTTGGAGTACCACTACTTATTACGAGATGACCAGAATCACACTATGAACATCCGACGCGACGCCCATGCGCATGTTCATAGTGTGATTGTCATAGAAAATAATACAATTTGATTCGACTCAACACGCGTCGCGTTTCATCGGGTCGCGTCGCGTTTTAATAATGTGTTTGCTCCATTGGTGTACTAGTCGGACAGCTGACTGACATATGAGGCGCGCCCAAACGAACGATCGAACCGCTCCGTAAGCCTATAAAATCTATAAATTGCTGGCTTTCAAAAGACGCTACACTGGCCGATATCCGCCGACGGCTAAGCAAGGTCACAGAAAATCTAGTAGGAAGTGACCTTGATTTGGTTGGCCGGCGTGCTTCCAACAGTTCCAACACGTATCTACACGGGCCGAATCACGTGTCGGCCTGCATGCAGTCCGGTCGATATCGGCCAGTGTAGCGTCTCCTTAAAATGTATCGCGACATTCGCGACTATGTTCAAGAAGTAATATTGTCTACTTAAGAAAATATACGATCACTTCATATTGATAGCATATTTAATCAGTAAATTGCATATCGAAATATTTTCTTCTCATTAGTACATGTAGTAATTTGAGTGCTGTAAAGATTAAATTATTTCAGTATTTTCAGTGTCAATAAACTTTGGTAAAAGTCATTGTCTCTGGTCGCCACAACACAAAATGAGAGTTTCTACAAATCGCCGCTTCACGGCTGTGTCGCTGCAGTGGGTAAATGAACGTTTGATGTGGTGTTTGTCAAGATTGTGCTTTAGTGTGTTTATAGTGAATTATTCTACAGTAGTATAATCCTAATTGAAGTAAAAGCTTTTAAGGAGTAGATGAAGGTAATTGTTATTCAACGGGATATGTATTTCCTATTAAAATGACTTGTTAATTGCGGTCACGAATTCGCGCTTGGACTGGACATCGTCTGCGTCGACCATCTCTTTATGTCAGCTGTGTACTGAGATGATACGCATTTACGCTATTTTACTTCGAATAATGAATTAAATCATTACTTTTTCCGCAAAAAAGGCACCGTATTATCATTAGGTGCCTAATGTAACGCTTACTACTGCATTATTCCTTAGGCTTTCCTATCCAACGGCGGAGGTTATGGAACGGTTCTGTTGCCCTTATTTCGCAAATGAAGACAGTCTTTTATCAAACAAAGTGTTTTTAGCACCCCTAATGATCGGTGCTAATAAGGTAAAATTATATTAATTATATCTAGTAGAATAACATGTTGAATGAAACTATGTATATATATATACAAACAAATTTATCAATGTTTACTGAGATTAGTGTGGAGTACAGATTAATGTGAATCTAAATTAGAATAGTTAATTATAGTAGTGTGAAAAGAGTAGTTATGTCGTAAAGTAGTCAACTGAATAGTTTTGTAAGTATCACTTCAGCTGGACTGTTGACACTAGTGTTCTTGTGTTGCTACAAATAGCACCAAGCAAGTTCTGTAAAGTTAGAGGGATGTTTCTGTGAGTTGTGCCTGTCAGTTGTTGGAATAATTACACTATGATAAGTTGAAAAGATACTCCATAATTTACTTTAAAAACAAAGTTTTAACCAACTTCAATTCTCCGCCAAGCCACAAGAACATTTCCACATTTCTTTTCCAATTTACCACATGAACTGATTTCCGAGAGCAAATGCATTGATTATAAGAGAAAAACACCGAATCGCTGTATGTGGGCTGATAATATTTAAGGACTTCCGTCGATTCCACAAGGATCACCTTTGTCACTTCATTAGTTGCTATTTCAACGGAATCTTATCAGAATCTGTGACATACTTTTGTACTTTTAAGTACAGTCAGGGTAATGTATTCACATACCTTTTTAGCTCTTGTTACTATGACAATAAGGCATAAAAAGGTATGTGAATACATTTCCCTGACTGTACATAATTGAGGAATTCCATAAGTCATCTGTGATCTTCATCATCAATTCCACTCCACTAAATTTATGATTTCCGGGAGTAAATACATGATTTATAATAGAAAGTACCAAAATCACTACAAACATGCCTAATATAATTGAGGATTACCCTCAATTCCTCATGGATCCCATCATCCAACTGAATTTTTGAAAAAAAATGGGACCCACCTGGAAAAATATAATAAATAAATAAATAAATAAATAGAGCCTTTATTACTGACTTTTACTGGAAAAATATACTTACAAACAAAAAAGAATGTACAAATGGGTCATCCCATACAATTTTACCCCACAGTGTGTGCTGGTTAGGCAATTTTGTGCTACCAAACACCCAAAAATCAAGGTTTCATCAGATAGTTCACTAATCTATTTCAGTGGATGCTAACAGGCACACATTAGGTCTTTTATACAAAAGATTATAGGCCTAGAGGTCTACTTAACTCAACATATAGTTCATATGGCATTTGTTGGCATGCTCACCAAGCTTAACATGTCAAAATGGGTGCATGTAATTAAAGTGAAATAGTTGAGTTAAATAGTCCTTCCAGATTATAATGAAGAGATTATATATATATATAAAACAAAGTCATCTTAAATTTTGGAAATTATTTTTCAGGTGACGGTATGTCTCGCAACAAAGACAAGCATGAGGGCGCAAGTGGGCGCACTTATCATATCATGTCGGAGGCGGAACGAGCGTCCGGTCGGCGCGGCGGTTGGACCTCGCTTGAGGTACACATTCAAACTGTTGCTTTTGAAAGGAAAATGTTTATAGCATCTCAGAGAAGCTAGATACTATGCGCTGATTTGCTGCCCGGATACTTTGGTCTTTTGAGTTTTACCTGGGGTTGTAAGCAGAGTCTTATACTACTAATCTTACCATTTTTTTAGAATATAATCTTAGTTTTTAAGCAAATATATTCGCTCCTAATCAATCTAGACCCAAACTAAGGCTAGGCTTTACTATAGGGTATGGGGATGACAATAAAATAAAATTACATTTGCTTACTTTTTTTTTTATGACAAAGTATATTAAACATAACCCAAGACTACGGAACAAATACTCATGCTCATCAAACAGATAAATGCTGGCACATTTAGGGCACTGGAATTCGAACCCAGGACTGCCAGCATCCCAGGTTGGGTTATTGCTAACTGCAAAGTTCCCAAATCAACTGGTTGGTTTCTGCAAAACTGTATCTAATTTGATCGTGTCGTGTCTTGGCAAACTAGTGTGGACCACCCTCTGAATCGCTAAGCTTATCTGGCAGTGGGCGGGGCCATTGTACGTCGAACCGATGGCCGTTGGGGCGGAAAGGTTCTCGAGTGGCGACCACGTACCGGAAGGCGCGGCGTGGGTAGCCCCCCCACGAGGTGGACTGTAAAGGTGGCGGGAGTCCGCTGGATGCGGGTGGCGCAGGACCGGTCATTGCGGCACTTTTTGCGGGAGGCCTATGTCCAGCAGTGGACGTCTTTCGGCTGATATGATGAGATGGCAAAACGGCGTATGTAATAGGACGGGAAGCAGCCGGGGTATCACGAAATTCGAAAAATCAAGATTGAGCAATAGAGGATAGAACAATACTAATTTCGATTATCGCGTGGTGTGGTATGGTTGCGTAAAGCAGAGGACGGCTTTGTGGCGCACCTTGGGAGAAGCCTGTGTTCAATAGCGAACCGTCACACAATGGTAATTATAATAAACTGTTTGCAAATTGCAGGTAACAGGAGGTGTCCGCGCCCTGGCGCCACCGCTGTTCCAACTGTCGCACCTCACTGCGCTGTACCTGAATGACAACTCGCTGCAGCGAATTCCGCCCGACATCAACATGCTCGCTAACCTGCACACATTAGACATTTCCAGTAACAAGTTGAGATCGCTGCCCGCGGAACTTGGCGATCTCATCCAGCTAAGGTATTATTATTGTCCTAGGTATCTAGGTACCAAATCTTTTTTGTTGAGGAAGAGGGACTCCTGGGTCCAATATCACAAAATTGCCGAATAGTCTGGTGGCCTGCAAGGGTTTCTTGCCTGACCTGACCTGACCTGAAAAAAAAATAGAAAATACCTTCTCTGTAGGGGTAGCGGACTTTTACTAGCTTCAACTGCTCGTCCCAAGTAGCACAGATAGCGTTATAACTACTCACATTTAGTTCTATTTAACCCTCTGTGCGTAATAAGACACTGATTATAACACACTTGTGGTCCTACAGTCGTATAATAGCTGTCAGTGATATTTAAATAGCTTAGGGATGATTAAAAGCTGCATTACGGCTCTGAAAACGTTAACACGCAAAGAGTTTTAAGGGTTATCAAATGCTTTAACCTTAATAAGGTCTGAGTAGTGGATAAAATTATGCCAAAGTCCACAATTACCTTCTTATACAGGAAGGTAATTGTGGACTTTTATAATGTTGACTTATTAACGGAGCACAAGTGAACTATTATGAAGGGAATACACATATAATGGAACACATGTGGTGCATCATACAGCTTATCGCTGAACATGTTTACTGCTAAGCAGCTTTTGTTTCGCTGTCATTTAAGGGAGAACGAGTGAACTATTATGAATACAATAGATATAATAATGGAACACATGTGGCGCATAATACAGCTTATCGCTGAACATGTTTACTGCTAAGCAGCTTTTATTAAGCTGACATTTTAAGGGAGCACAAGTGAACTATTATGAAGTCAATAGATGTATAATGAAACACATGTGGCGCATAATACAGCTTATCGCTGAACATGTTTGCCGCTAAGCAGCTTTTATTAGTCACGTCACGTTTTTTTTTTATACAGAAATAGCTGGTCGTTCAATAATAATAATTACACACTATTTTTTGTTAGCATTACTTAACTTTTATTTTTTCAAATCTTTATTAAATAAGAATTATTTTAATATTTTTTGTATACAGAAATAACTCTCCATACAATATGAAAAATGTTTATTGTAAAATTAGATTTTTATGTATTTTTTTATAAAATGCTTGACAAATTATTATTTTTTATACCAGAAATAAACTCTACGTTATTGATTTATCCGAAATTGGATACTAAATTTGACCTATTAGCTAACCATGGACAGAGCGGTATTTTAGCCCCCCCTCCACGGTGCCAGAGGGGGGGCTCCCGAGGGCTACCGATCTTAATCGGCTTTTTTTGACACAAGGAACAACTGTGCCAAGTTTCATACTTGTAACAAAAAAAGGTAAGGTTTGGCCATTTTTTATGTCGCTAAACACTCTCACTATAGCTTGTGGCGCGCTGGTTGTAGCGACCCTACGTACACTGAGTGCTCCCGGGAGTCTATTGTGGTCAGGTTGTGCGAACCAGGTACACTACATAATTCCGAAGACTCATTTGTCCGAAAGCATATTTTTTCCGAATTTAATAATTCCGAAAACCATCGTAACCCAACCTATTTATATATTTTATTTAATAATCTGCGTCCAAACTTTCGCAAAGCGGTAAATGGCGTTCAGAATTTAAAAAATTCGGAATAATGATGATTGCAGACGATTACTGTTCGGAATTTTTGTGCGTTCCCGTGCCAACCGGGTGGATGGCTGGACATGCTGAAGTCCGCGTCTGGTTTGCCTTTACCAGCATCCAGAGTGGAGTCACAATAGAGCTATTTCTCAAGGGATGTGAGCAAGGTCGCCAGAGCTCCCGAGGAGGCGTTGTGTTGAGAGTGAGGGAATTTGTTCCTTCAGCTGTCAACACGGCGAATCCTCAAACGTATCAAGGGTCGGTTTAGTCGGTTACTCCTTTGGAGTTGCATGCGTCTATAGGCTGCGGTGTCCGCTTACCATCAGGCGGGCCGTACGCTTGTTTGCCACCGTCGTTGTATAAAATAAAAAGGGGCCTGCGGGACGGTGCTGCAGTTTTATTAGGCACGCATCCATTGTCTCATCCAATAGCCCAGCCATTAGTCCTTCATGTTAACCCAATAACCGGGTTCATTTAAATTCCACCAACCAGCAATAGCCCCTATACTTACTAGCTGGTGGTGTTTTATATTTCACTAGCTGCCCGGCTTCACACGGATTACCCGTTTTCCCGTAGGAATGAAGCATTTTCCCGCGGTAAAAAGTAGCCTATGTTCATAAGGGAAAATATCGGCTTCTAATGGTAAAATAATTTTTCAAATCGGTCCAGTCGTTTCAGAGCCTATTCAATACCAACAAACAAACAAACAATCAAATCTTTCCTCTTTATAATATTAGTGTAGAATGTAGATAAAACAAACAGCCTCTCACTCTTATATTATAAATATATTCTCCATTCCGTCGTGGGTAAAAAAATACGAAAGGGCCTCTGTGTCTTGGCTTCATCATCCTCACAGCGTTATTTCCGGTTGTCCCCCAAATTAAGAATCCGGGGTCTGCTTAGACACCTAATCCCAAGATTTGGCATAGGCACTAGTTTTACGAAAGCGACTGCCATCTGACATTCCCATCAAGAGAGGAAACCAAACCTTATTGGGATTAGACCGGTTTCCTCACGATGTTTTCCTGCACCGAAAAGCTAACGGTAAATATTCCGTACATCAGTTCCGAAAAAGTCATTGGTTCGGGATTCGAACCCACGACCGCCGCTTGACAGCTGCATGCCTGAACCACTAGGCTACCGTAGGCTTCTCTATGTGTTGGCTTATGGTGTGTATACATGTCATGATTTGTCAGCCCCAATTTATTAGAAGCTGACTAATTGCTATCGCCTGGAGGCATGTTGCGCTGCTGATCCAACTGTCAAACGAGTTGTCCTGATTAATTGCATGAAAATCACAATTTGGACCATGGAATTTGCATGATCTGCCAAGTGTTTTTTTTCTCACAAAATTCATTCAAATAAATTAAAATGAAAATTAAAAAATATATATTAAATAATATTCTTTTAATACACTGTAATTCTCATATTTCGACACAAATTTTAATCCGGTTGTAGATGGAATAAGAATAACTACGGAGAGTCGTGCTAGTTGATATAATATTAATCATATAAAATCAGAATCACTATCAGAATCCTCTAAGATCACATAGGAATATATGCGCTAGAGCAAACACTGTTTTGTGTTTCTATTTCAAAGTCAAGTCAATTTTGATAGACTGTACAAGCACCAGACGGTCCTGCGTTGCGAACTGCGCGTGCTATATGAAGCTGTAAGACAAAGCGGGATGGGGATATGAAATACATTTCCAGTCTTGCCCTATCTCGTCGGTTAGTAACAATCTTGCAGTCCGCTTCGCAGGACCGTTTGAATGCGGCAATTTTCGCTTTCTTACTGTTAACTGGCCACACTGAATGAAAATGTAGTTGCAGATTGTTAACCTGTACGTACGAATGTGAGGGGCTCAACCTGACGCATGCTCGCCCCGCGCGGCGAGCTGCTCGCGAGCCAATTTGGTGCACACAAACATGCGCGGGCGAGGCAGCGTGCTCGCGGCGAGCCGACTTTGTGCGTCGTTCAAAATGGCGTTGGACACGATGACAGCCGTGGCTGCGCTTATCGTTATTCACCGAATTATTACCAAAAAGAAGAGAAAATCGCCTTGGTGGTATATGAACCACTAGTACAAAAATCGTAATTCATTTATTTTATTTATTTATTTATTTTTATTCCAAACAGATTACACAGTATGACAGTGAGACACCAAGGCACTGTGAAATGCATAAGTACAATAATTATATTTAACAATGAAAACTAATAATTGCATATACATATTTAAAAAATAAACTATATCAATACTTCACTGAAGATGGACGATCATCCATCGCCTCACATAACTTCTTACACTCATCACATATCATCTTCCAACTACTTGCAAAAACATCGCAGTCAGGTGTTGACTTGAGAAGCGCGTTCAGATACTGCAAAGCACGAAGTAATGGTGATTTCCTATGCGCCACAGTGCGCGCTTTAGGGACTGCTAGCAAGTCGCGATTACGTGGTCTAAAATTAAAATTCAATTGAGACACAGAAGGCACGAGAAGTCGAACCAGTTGAGAGACCAGCTGGGGACAATCCGAATCCCCACGTAATATTCGGCATGCCCCAGTCACGAGTGCATAGTTACGCCTCACTTCTAAAGAATTGAATCCTAGAGTGCCAAGCAAAAACTTCGTCGGGTAAAGGAAAGGATAGTATCCATAGTTTTTTTTATACAAAAAACGCAGAAACGCTTTTTGGATCTTCTCCAGAAGCAAGGCGTAGGTAACTTCGTGGGGGTTCCATACAATACACGCTGCCTCCAGTTTGCTCCTAACTAATGCGGTGTAAGCAATCCTAATGGCTACGGTGTTATCAAATTCGCGAGCAATCCGGATAACAAAACCCAATCTCCGGTAGCCGTCAGTAGCTAGGGTTTTCATATGCTCATGAAAATCAAGACGTGCATCAAATGTAACTCCTAAGTCTTTGATGGAGTCAACGCGTTTTAAAGATTCCGCACCAAGCAGGTAATTTATTGTTATGGGACTACGAGTACGGGTAAAAGACATTACAGAGCACTTCTCAGGGTGGAAAAGAAGGCCATTTGCAATACTCCATTGATAAATACGGTTGACATCCTCTTGGAGCGATTCACCGTCAGACAGTTGCTGCAAGCCATAAATGAGCTTTAGGTCATCAGCATAAAGAAGACATTGGGCATATCGAGGGAGAGACGCCAAGTCATTTATCATGATGCCGAACAGAAAAGGGCCCAGTATTGAGCCCTGGCTTACTCCAGAGCGAGTGTGGTAGGGATTGGAAACAAAGCTTCCGTGTTGCACGTACTGCTGCCTGTCGCGTAGATAACTTGCAAAAAACTGTATCAGTTTCGGCGAGAAGCCGATATTACATAACTTGCTCAGTAATATGTCGTTATCTACGCGATCAAAGGCTTTTTTAAAATCAAGGTACAACACGTCCACCTGTATTCCTTTATCCAAATGCTCAGAGATAGAGTCTACCAGGGTTAGGAGGTTCGTCTCGACTGATCGTCTAGGCCTAAAACCGTGTTGTGAGTCACAGAGAAAGGGCTTTGTTTGAGAGGCAACATGTTTGTTTATTATGGACTCAAACAACTTCGCGATCGAAGAGAGTATCGCTATGGGACGATAACTCTCAACCTTAGAGGCATCTCCCGACTTAGGAATCGGTCGCACCCGTGTCAACTTCCACTCATTCGGATACTCCCCTGTGAGTAGAGCTAGGTTGAAAATATAAGCTAAAGGCAGAACTAGCCAGTCTTTGCAGCCTTTCAGTATATACGCTGGGAAAGCATCTGGCCCCAACGAGCTTTGGGGCTTTAGGCGAGCAATGCCGGAATACACGTCCTCGGAGGATATAGTATGAATATTAATTAAATTTGCCGAATTCGTCCCATCCTGTTCAACAGTTTTATTATGGTCAAGTAATGGCACGCAAGGTAGAAAGACGCTTGAGAAAAAGTTTGCGAATGCTTGAGCAGCCTCAACACCCTCATAAGGCTTACCATCATAAGTCACCCTGCTCTCAAACCCACCCTTGGATCTTAAACTATTCATATGTTGCCAAAAAACTCGAGGATTAACTGTTAAGTTAGTCTGAACTCTACTAATATAATGTTTGTAAACTTCTGCCGTTCGCAATTTTATGTCGGCTCTGAGTTTAGAAAAAATGACGTATACTTCTCCATCTCCTGTGCGTTTCCACTTACGGTGAAGAAAAGCTTTCCGTTTAATGTCAGCAATAAGATCCGCTGTAAACCAAATAGGATATATTCTGCAGGGCTTATTAGGCCTTTTCTTCCTTGGTATACAGGTATCGAAAATGTCATAGATTAAATTATAAAAGCGATCTACAGCGACATTAACATCTTGGGCTTCGAGAACGCTCTCCCAAGTCACGTCGGAGATCAGCTGGTAAAGAAGTTCGTAATTACCCTTGGAGAAATTCCAATCACGCCTCATATCAACATTACTAGGGTCAATCCCCGCGGGACTACTTAATGCTTTTTTGAGCGGTATTGAAATTTCAAGAGGTGGATGATAGGAGTCGGCATATGGAACCAGACTACCCTCCGGGACTTCACTGACCGAAACACCATGAGCGCGCTCTCGCACCAACACCACATCTAGCACTCCTCCATGCGCATTAACTACTTCATTCATCTCTTTAAACTCGCAGACTGTAGTAAAATAACAAAAGTAACTTAAAACACTAGTTGATGCATACTTAGGGTTAAGGTTCAAGTCACCAACAATTATAACCACGCCGATAGAGTCAATAAACGATTCAATTTTTTGAAAAAACTGCATGTAAACACTTTCAGATGAATTAGGTGGAATGTAAACAGCACACAGGTGAAAAAGTGTTTCACCCAGTACGAAAGACGTCCACAGGTCCTCACCGTCAACAGTCTCGAAATCACGTCGCCTCCGCAGGCTAATTCCTGGTCTTGCAGCAACCAGTACACCTCCTCCCTGTCGTCCGGTGACGCGGTCTCTGCGTAAGATACTCCAAGCATCTCCCACTAGTTCGGGGTCCTCCACGGATGCCGACAACCATGATTCGGTAGCGACGACAATATCACTTTCGTGAGCAAGAACACTCTGTTTGAAAAACTTCAACTTAGTGTTGAGACCTCTGACATTCTGATATGCAATGGTGATTGTGGGGCAATTACTTCGAGCTTGGGGTTCCCTTGGCTCGCCGGGGTTTTCCGAGAAAAAACCACATCTTCACCCTTGCATTATCAGGCCAGACATCCGCCGACAAGCACTTATCATAGTAGGCTACCGGGACACCTAGTTTGTAGGACTTATATTCGCCTTTGGACTGCAGCTCCTCCACTGTACACGTGCCCTGTTCACACAGTTGCTGCAAATATTCCCGGACTTCATCCGCACTGGACACCATGTTCCATAGGTGGATGTGTTTCCTGACCTCGACCGCTCTGAGAGTAACATTAGGGCCTCCGGTACAGTGTATGGATGATGGTCCTTTCTGCTTCCTCTTGTTTGGAACCTCACCTTTTGTGGATGGATCTTCAGGTGTGAGATCACTCTGCTGGGAGCCTGAGGCGCCAATTTGGTTGACAGGTGGAACGGTAGCGGGGATTTCACTCTGCGAAGCTCCAATATGGTTAAGTGGATCGGCGGGGGGGACGTCACTTGGCGGCGACATCATTGTCGAGTTGCTAGGCCCTGTTACGGGATCCTTGTTCTTTCTGTTCTTTTTCGCACGATTGCGCTTCGACGGACGGGTATTCTCTGACTTACTACCCATTATAATCTCGTCACCACTATCAATAGGCGCGGGTGTAGGCTTCATCAGCACTGAAGAGGCAGCAGTACCGGTAGACTCGATGGCACGTTCCAATGTCTCGAATCTGCCGCTCATTGTCTCAACCTTATCCGCACACGTAACACATGTGGATTGGAGCCGCCCCATAACCGAGACTGCATCTGCCAGCTGTTCCGATAAATAAGTTATTTGTTCCCGGAGTAGGGTAATGTCTAAGGCAGTAGGCATAGCCATGGACCCATCAGCTTCTGCCGGCAGCAGCGATTGTGGGGGGGATCGTCGAGGAGCAGGACCTGGTGTGATGGGAGGCCCACCAGAGGACGGCTTCCTGAGCGCTACATTTCTTATATTAATAGGGGTACCAACCGGGGTATCGCAGTTCCGGCCCCCCTTTCTAGCTGCACATGTACATTCGGGACAAACCCACACTGATTTTTCTTCCTCTGAAAGGGTCTTATTGTTGCATGCGTAATGATATAACTTGCCACATATATCCACCCTGCATTGCAGATACTCAGTACCCACAGATAGGTCCAGTTGACATGCATTGCACATCATACTATCGTCGAGTCCAGATTCCATCATAGTCACTCGTTCGATGCGGTCGGCTCACCGTCAGAAGTACCAGGGCTCTAGGAAATGCACGGAGGTCTCCGCACTGCGTCGCGTAGCAGATGACTCAGAGACGACGTCACACATACGCCAGCGCAGTACCAGGAGCGCATACGACCACAGCAGGTCGGTCGTTGCACTCGGGGCGTTCACGTAGCTGCGTAGCAGATGAAGCAAACGTCGTAGCAGCGTAGCACTCACCCGGTCCGTCCGTAGCACAGGCGTGACGTGTTACACAGTACAGTAGTATGGTAACTGCTACTCCTTAGAACTTATGCGCTCCTAATTTTCACGCGGATTTAAATGATGCAAAAATGTTTATTTATTCAATTAAACAATTAGCGCGGGGACTTGGGCACGTCTACACCTTGCGGGGGTCCGAGGAGAGAATATTTACTTCACCAAATTACATCGTTCTGTCCGCGGCACGCTAATACACGTCCGAGTTACGCGAGGCACGCACACTGAGGCGCCTTTGAGCACGATCACGCTGCTTGCGCACAGCGCGTGAGCGCTTACGAATTTGAGCAAAATAGGTGAGCCGTGCGTGCCTCAACCTGAGGCTGCTCAAATTCGTACACACCTTTACATCTGTACGACACACCCAATTTTGACTTTGACATGTACTGATATTAAAAATTGGGGTAAAATCACATAATCAGTAAACCCCATTAAACGATTGTAATAGTATAATGTGACATGTAATATACTAATAAATTAGTGTACATATATCCTGGCAACGTGTCAATGTATAAAGACAGTAAAATATAAATCAACTTATAGCTTCTGAAATTTATGCAAATAAATATTTCACATTTTAAATATAAACGAAGTAATAATAATAATACTATACTCAATTGTGCGCCACAAAGAGAAAAAAACTATAAACGAAACATAAAATATTAGTACAAGGCAACAACAGGCGGCCTTATCGCTAAAGAGCGATAGCGAGCGAGCGAAGCAAGCGTGCCGGTAGTGGCCGGCGAAGCGCCAGAACCGATATTAGTTAGACGCATACTAAATATCATCACTATCCTGGTCGATTTCGACCACGGCGACTGGAAAAATGGCTTACTGGAGCGTCGTTAGTGAGCTCTCAGGTGACTGACAGGATAGGCTACTCCTTGCAGAGAGTGTGCGAGTCGTTAGTGAGCTCTCAGGTGACTGACAGGATAGGCTACTCCTTGCAGAGAGTGTGCGAGTCGTTAGTGAGCTCTCAGGTGACTGACAGGATAGGCTACTCCTTGCAGAGAGTGTGCGAGTCGTTAGTGAGCTCTCAGGTGACTGACAGGATAGGCTACTCCTTGCAGAGAGTGTGCGAGTCGTTAGTGAGCTCTCAGGTGACTGACAGGATAGGCTACTCCTTGCAGAGAGTGTGCGAGTCGTTAGTGAGCTCTCAGGTGACTGACAGGATAGGCTACTCCTTGCAGAGAGTGTGCGAGTCGTTAGTGAGCTCTCAGGTGACTGACAGGATAGGCTACTCCTTGCAGAGAGTGTGCGAGTCGTTAGTGAGCTCTCAGGTGACTGACAGGATAGGCTACTCCTTGCAGAGAGTGTGCGAGTCGTTAGTGAGCTCTCAGGTGACTGACAGGATAGGCTACTCCTTGCAGAGAGTGTGCGAGTCGTTAGTGAGCTCTCAGGTGACTGACAGGATAGGCTACTCCTTGCAGAGAGTGTGCGAGTCGTTAGTGAGCTCTCAGGTGACTGACAGGATAGGCTACTCCTTGCAGAGAGTGTGCGACTATATTCCCTACTGGTCAGCACCCCTCCGACAAATTGTTATTCTGTTTTTCCTTTCGACCGCGATTTATTTAGTGCAGAAACACGGTTGCTTGGGACACCTTTTCTAGCCCCCTCCCCAGATGAGTGGAGGAAGCAGTGGCTCCCTATTTCGTCACTCAAGAGTGCTGCCGAGCCTGTGCTGTTAACCCAGCGCGACACAGAAGCGACCACTCTGTCTGAGCCGCCTATATGCAGGCATCAGCCAAAGCCCAGTTAGCACCACAACCAAACCTCTTTGCCTGTCGCTACAGGACTTTAAGAGTTCGGAGTCCTCTTGCCAGTACCAGTCATTTGCTATCGTCGTAGTTTAAGGGGCTCCCATACGCCAATGACCTTCGATCTGAATCCCTTAGTTTTCTAATGTTTTTTGTAGCTTATTATATTAAGAACAACGGCTTTAAGCAATACAGTATCCCATATTTACTTCAAAGTTCATTGTTTTCGAGATATTTGGCATCAACACAACTGGTTTTCTGGCCATAACTTTTGTGTAAAATGAAAACCCTAGACACGTTTTTAGAGACGTCAAAGACGAACCCAAATATGTAGATATCGTATATGTTAGATCTTTCACGTCAATAGAGATACGAAATAAGTGTTTTTTTAGACAATGTTTATAAACATCATACAGAATGAAGTATTCATTTCTTTCTAAATCCGGTAGACAAAAATAGAGATAAAAGATTGAAAAACCGATAGCCGTTTGACTTATAACTTATAATTCTATCTGTAGTGCAAAAGTAGGAGATACAATTCAAAACTTGTCAAAAATCGATGAAAACCTCGGGTAGCCCCTTAAAGCAAAACTTAATGTCAATACATAGGTACAAATAAGGTTAAATAAATAAATAATATAACTAAATATTAGGGGACAATCTTACACAAATCGACCTAGTCCCAAACTAAGCAAAGCTTGTACTATGGGTACTAGACGACGATAAACATACTTATATAGAAATAAATACTTAAATACATAGAAAACATTCATGACTCAGGAACAAATGTTCGTGCCCATCACACAAATAAATGCCCTTACCGGGATTCGACCCGGGACCTCTTGCTTCGTAGGCAGGGTCACTACCAACTAGGCTAAAGCGGTTGTCGGTTGGAGAAAGTTTCAATAGAATTTTTATACTCATACTTATTTATTCATAATATTATATAAATATTACATGTCACATATTATTAGAATCACAATTGCGTATAATATCATTTAAATTTAAGAAATATTTATATTTTCAAAATTGTTACCGGATTTCTAAATGGCAAAAACACAAAATAGCTGCTGTTATCTCAATAAATACACTCACTCACTTTACTCATCCTTCTAGCGTTATTCACGGTTGTGCCCTAAGTGAGCCCGGGGTCCGCTTTGACACCTAATTCCAAGATTTGGCATAGGTACTAGTTTTACGAAAGCGACTGTCATCTAACCTTCCAACCCAGACGGAAACTAGACCTTATTGGGATTAGACCGGTTTCCTCACGATGTTTTCCTTCACCGAAAAACTAACGGTAAATATTACGGTTATTATTATTAATACACATTGGTACGAGCCGAGATTTGATCCCGCCGCTTGATAGCGGCATGCCTGAACCACTAGGCTACCGTAGCTTACATACATTTACTTTACTAATATTTACCAACTTGCTTTCTTACCATTCAGTATACAGAAAATTCCCGTGAGAATCAGACATATTGAAATATAATGAAAACGGTCACGTATTTTATATCGAGAAACGCTCGACATGTTTCGAACCGATTCGCGGTTCCTAGTCATGAGCACACGCGTTGCCGGCGCGTTTAGCAATATGCTAGTAAACAATTCGAAATGATTTGTAATCATCATTCATTTCGGACTTTTACCACTGTTCACTTGGTTAATCTTAGGTTTACTACAGTGACGACGTAAAAGTCGAAAATGAAGAGGCTTAGTGCGAACCGAGGAGCAGTGTTTGGTAGGGATTACCTTTGTTTGGCTTAACAAAGACTAATCTTGTTTCGCATGATAGTTTTTTGTCTAATTTTTATTTGTGCGAAAATAATATTGATTGATTAATAGTCATTTCACCTGATTTTATTTTGACTAATTTCATTTTGCCTAATGTCTTGTTTGTGCAATCTTATTTTATGTACTGGGTGACTGATATAATTACTTTTTGTCTATCATACATTTCGCATAATTTAATTTTGTCTAATCACTCCCCGCCCTCCCCTCGGACTGTCGCCAGAAACTAATGTAGGTTTGAATAAAAGCTTTCGCTAAGTAAATTCTTAAACAATATATCATTTCTGGAGTTTCTGGCGCTTCGCTGGCCGCTGCCGCGGCACGCTCGCTTCTCTCGCTCGGCTCGCGCGCTCAGGGTCGCAATTCTACCTAACACTCCTTCTTCGCTCGTCGTCGTACCTACACCGACATGCCTTCAAGTGGAAATAGAAACCCGAACGCAGGCAGACGAGGGGTCGAGGTGGTGCAAAGGGTAACCAGAACATTCATAGTAGTTAGTTGGACAGTGACAGGACTCCGCCTTAGGTCCGGCGCTGCGCGGTGAGCAGCCCTTTCGCCCTTGCTCGACAAAGCACGGTCGCCCGTGGCTCCGGCTTTTTATATACACTCTAGGGGTAGGGCGGACAAGACCACGTAGATATTAGGGTGCTCCGATTCGATTTTGTTACCTGTCTCCAATGCATATAAAATACAATATCTTGGGCATTATTGATTTTAAAGTCCTAGCTCGTTTTGAACTTCTCGGTCCAATATCTCGGCCATTTTTGATTTAACATGCTTATTTTAACGTATTCTGTACGATAAAAATATTAAAAGTACATGCCACATGTACATAACAGTCGGTGGAAAGATTGGAATGACTGTTGTGTTTGATAATACACGATTGCCACACTGCGCGGTTTCCAGTCCGGTGTACGAAATGCGAGCAGCGGCGCTACCACGAACTTCGAAAGTCGAAGTTCGTAATGCATGCATCCCTGTCACTCGAGTAAGGGAGTGCGATAGAGATGGAAATACCCGAACTTCGACTTTCGAAGTTCGTGGTAGCGCCGCTGGACATCGCTGCATAACAACAGTGTTTCGCTCTCCGCAGCTGGACCGAAATTAGGCAAAAAGTTAGTAAGTTTAAATAATAAATAAATATTAGGGGACAATCTTACACAAATCGACCTAGTCCCATAGTAAGCTCATTAAGGCTTGTGTTATGGGTACTAGACGACGATATATATAATAGATATAAATACTTAAATACATAGAAAACTTCCATGACTCTGAAACAAATATTCGTGCTCACCACACAAATATTTGCCCTTACCGGGATTCGAAGGACCTTCAGCTTCGTAGGCAGCCTCACTACCCACTAGGCTAGGCTAGGCTAGGCTAACCGGTCGTCAGTATAACAATGGTAAACCGTCTTTTGTACAATTAGTACTTTTTAAAAAGTAAATATTTTAATGATTCAGTATTAGACAAAAAAATCGAAGTATTTTTTTTTATTCGGTAATGTGATGATTCGTTATAATTTACTTTAAAAACAAAGTTTTAACCGACTTCAATTTCGTACTCCGCCAAGCCACGAGAACATTTCTACATTTATTTTCCAATTTACCACATGAACTGATTTCCGAGAGCAAATGCGTTGATTATTAGAGAAAAAAACCCAATCGCTGTATGTGGCCCGATAATATTTGAGGACTTCCGTCGATTCCACAAGGATCACCTTTGGTACTTCATTAGCTGCTATTTCAACGGAATCTTATCTGAATCTGTGACGTGCTTTTGTACTTTAAGTACATAATTGAGGAATCCCATAAGTCATCTGTGGCCTTCATCATCAGTTCCACTCCACCAAATTTATGATTTCCGGATGTAAATACACGAGATATAATAGAAAATACCAAAATCACTACACGCGTGCCTAATATAATTGAGGAGTTCTCTCAATTCCTCATGGATCCCATCATTCAACTAAATTAAAAAAAAAATGGGACCCACCTGGATGCATATACTTACAAACGAAAAAAAAAAAATCGAATCGGCTCATCAATTACGGAGTTCTGAGGTAACAAACATTAAAAAAAAAAAAAAATACAACTGAATTGAGAACCTCCTCCTTTTTTTTGAAGTCGGTTAAAAATAAGAATCGACTAAGTGATTTTTAGATAAAATAATATTCGGCAAAACAAGAGTTATGTTATGATTATCGTCATTTAGGGTAAACGTATTTCGAACAAACAATGGGGGTAGAGACACTAAATAAAATAATCGATAATGTCATATTTTCTCGAAAAAAGGATTAAAAATGTAGTAAAATGGAGAAAAAATCAACGCAAAAGTTAAATAATCACGAAGTTGTAAGTGTCCAAAGTTTTACGGGTGTAGACTCGAAAAATATTATTACTCCAAAAGAAAGAAAGCAAAAAAATATGCCTAGTGACGAAAATCCCATTCAGTTTACACAAAGAATTACGAAGCTAGAACCGTTATAATATTGCTTGTTAGAGAGAGAAAACGCAAACAGTGTGTGACGAATCGAGCGACGACGAACGAGAGGGAATCCCGTTTGGTAGAACTGGGACACAGTGCGCGAGCCGAGCGAGCGAAGCAAGCGTGCCGCGGTAGTGGCCGGCGAACCCCCAGAACCGATATTAGTTTGACGCATACTAAATAATTATAACTGTGACTAACACATTGCATTGCATACCTACACCTCGTGTTTCCCGAGGTTGAATGATGTTCATTTCTACAAGGCACCGGCATTTTCACCAAGAAGTGGAGGAGCAAAAGTCGGAAAGCGGGATAGGATGGAACCAGGAATAAGGTTCAGATGAGAAAGATGTATAGAATGTATAGTTATGGAAAATATTGTTTGTAAATAACAAGCATATTTTCATATTATTTATCAGTATCAGTCACTGACGCGGCAGGTCAATGACCGAAGACATTTGTTTTGTTTAAGTAGTGTCTGATAATAGAATTTTAATTAGGTAGAATTTCAACGCTGTTGAAGATTTGGTTATACTTACATTTATTGTTCCTGAAAACCAAATAAAGTAAAACGGAATATATACTGGAAAATAAGCTTATTCTACTCTACATTTACATGCGAACGCACGAAGTTAAATGAAATGTTTGGAAAAATCCATATAATCCAAACACAAGTTACGAGGGTTCAAAAAAACGACGAACCGCTTCGAGAAAAGGTAGGTAGTGCCCTTGCGTTGCGCTTCGCTTGGCTCGTCTTGGCGGGGGCACTGCCGTGCCCCCAGATATAGTTCGTACAAGTTCTATAATAAAAAGATACAGTCATTAATTTGAGAGACAGCGAGATAATAATCATGCTACCACTGTTAATTACACCCAGGGGTTATCATTACATTGTTGTAAATGTTGAAGAACAAAAGTTTTTCCTTTAGAGCAATAATTTATAACTTAAATAGATAGTTATTTAAATTCGACAATAATTTATCTCATTTTGTTTTACCTGCAAGTGTACCTAACCCACTGTTTGATGATAGAAGATTAACGGCCGGTTCCAATCAATCAATTGATTATTGGAATCGGCCATTAGGTATCCTGTGACCATGATTATGTATAATCGATTCTCTAACGCAGCCCCTTAATGAATAGGGGTGTAGACACTACATAAAATAATCAATAATGTCATATTTTCTCGAAAAAGGATTAAAAATGTAGTCAAATGGAGAATAAAATCAACGCAAAAGGTTAAATAACCACGGAGTTATAAGTGTCCAAAGTTTTAAGAAGGGTTATTATTCAAATTGACTTTAGACGAACAATGCATTAGACGGCAATGTGCCGCGCCCCGTCATGTTCCGCGCCGCCGTCGACGCGGTCCCCGGCGCGCGACGCGTAACGTGACGTCACACACTGTTTGCGTTTTCTCTCTAACAAGCAATATTACAACGGTTTTACCTTCGTAATTCTTTGAGATATCTGAATGGGATTTTCGTCACTAGGCATATTTTCTTCCCTTCTTTCTTTTGGAGTAATAATAATTTTCGAGTCTACACCTCTATTGATGTTTTGGTTCGTCATCTTTGTCGGAATACGTTTCGGAATCAACTCACACATTCACACATTTCCGAATAAGTGTTAGGTATACTTGTGCGTCGTCAAAAATATTACTTCTTCTCCTTCTTTCTTCAGATGTTACTTCTCGTTACAGAACCCATAACTCGAGTCCTATACTCTCTCGACCATTCATTTATAACACCTATTGTTATCGGTTTAGTTAGACTCATGTTAAAATTGACAACGAAGTGTGGCTAAATGGATATTAAACCATCAAATTATTTTAATAAAGTATAAATCATAAAATGATATATGATATTATATACCGTGAAAGTTTAGAAAAAATATGAAATGATGCATATTATTGTCCAAGAGTAAATTTAAAGCTACCGGACGCAGTATTTCGCGACCGAAACAGCAATTTACTTGATTTTCCATACAACGATTAGTACAAATAGCAGACTGCGACGTCATACTTTTATGTCAATAAAGCTCTTGTTTCCTAGGATAGGATAGATAGACTATACGTCTCTTTCAAATTAGAAGAATTAGAATTCTTCACCAGTATCCTAGGAAATCGGAGCTTTAGTATGAATCGTTTCGGCTGCCGCCAGCGAGGCCCGTTTTTGACTAATTTTTTTGGGTTCTTTAATTGTAGTTGCTCCCGTACAAACATTTGTTCCTCTCCAAAATCTGGTTCGAATGGCACCGTAAAAACATCTTAGGTCACAGGCCTATTTATTCTCAGTGCATGAAACGGAGATTTATGTCATTAAAGTACAATATCATTAACTTCCTGTTAATGCTGGTACAGAGCAGCCTAAACGTAATGGTCCTTTTTTGAAATTTTGTTTTGTTACAAGCTTTTATTTAGTTTCACCTGTCCCGTTGTCTGTCTGTCTGTCTGTCTGTCCGTCTGTAATCAAATCTTGCGAGTTAAATTTGACCCACTTCCCGGTGACCGATTGAGCTGAAATTTTGGGTATAAGTATAGTTTGGATGACAATTCAATATTATGGTACAGTCGAGTTCTCCAATATATGTACACTTTTTTACCAAACCGAATGCGGCCGCTAACAATTAGTATGCAAACGCGTTCGATTAGGTAAAAAAGTGTACATATATTTATGAACTCGACTGTACCATCGAGCTAATCTGACTATGGAGACAGAAGGTGGCCATGAGAATTCAGTACTTAACCGACGTAACCCCGTTGAGTTTGGGCTCGTTAGAATCGTCTCAATGAGTAATTGATGGTGGTTACAGAAAAGTACAGTCGGCAATAAAAGCTTGTACCAAAAATGAAATTTTTGACCGAAGCTTGTTTTCGTTTAGTTATATAGTATACCATTTATAACCGTTTACCGTTTGACATGGAAAAGCGGCCTTGTGGCCTATTTGCAGAATAAATGATTGATTTTGTTCTACTTTGACAGTGCCTTGTAATGTAAACATGAGAAACCCTGCTACTTTCTTCTTAACTTTTACCGACATCATTTTATTGCTTTTGTTTCGCCTTTTTTAACTCTCTTTGTCACCTTTTTCTTTTCTTAAATACTAATTACGAAAGTCCTAATGAAAGGCAGTGAAAATCTGTTGGACAAAAGACAAACGCAACGAAGTGAATAGAGTCTTTATTTTAGCTGACTAGTCAAAAACAAAGTAACCTCACAATCACAATGAAAATGAACTGTCTGTGGTGAGGATAGAGTTTATTTTACCGTATAATGTAATATAATAATATAAATACCTAAATATCATTATATTTAAAATGAATGGACGGATTAAGTGTCGCAAATGTCGAGACATTTACCACATCGATTTGAAAGTTGGTAGAAATTAACTTTATAGTATTTTATGCAACAGCTATGAGGGGTCAAAACGCTATTGGCGTGGATAGCGATACAAGACGCACCGCACCGCACTTTACAGAAGCATATTGATATAAAATAACAGTCTGGGCAGGAAAGGTGAGTCTAGAAAAGAGCGGCAAATTGAATAAATCAGCGTGTTGCAACACCGTGTATAACGCGATAAAATAATAATGATACTTGAACAATTATTATTTTTCTTCAATTCACACAATGCCACTGATCAAGCAGAAGGAAGTAAAGTGATATGAAATAAAACTCTTTAACTTCATTCTGTAACGTGGCCTTTGTAGTTGTTAAAGTTTAAAGCCGGGACAAGTGGAAGTCAAGACCCGGTGGCCTTAGCCCAGCAGTGGGACACAGTTAGGCTTAGGAAAAAAAACTTCATTCTACTTTATATTTAAGAAGAATAATCAAAACCACTCTCCAAAATTAAATTCTGATGAGACATAATAATTGAACCTTTTATGATATTCTTCAATGTGAATAATATTAGCAGTATGCCACCCTGTAAAATTCTCTTGAAATGCAAAAAATTACCAGTTTATTGTGGAACTTATTTTCTTAGTTACCATATCAAGTATCAATATTAGGACATCATACTAATTTAAGACGTTTGACACATTTGACAATGATATTAATGATGCCATTTAAAAAGTAGCCAAATCTTTCGCTGGCCAGGCTCCAGATAATTTTATGTTTGTAACTACTTTACTACTGGCGCCGTTGGCTGGCAGAAAATCAATTACAAAATGTCCTTAAGGGGCTACCCGAGGTTTTCATCGGTTTTCTTATGCACTACAGATAGAATTATAAATCAAACGGCTATCGGTTCTTCAATCTTTTATCTCCAATTTGGTCCACCGGATTATGAAACAAATGAATACTTAATTTTGTATTTTTTTAAACATTGTCTAATAAAACACTTATTTCGTATCTCTATTGACGTGAAAGATCTAACATATACGAAATCTACATATTTGGGTTCGTCTGTGACGTCTCTAAAAACTGGTACAGGGTTTACATTTTAAACCAATTAACACAAAAGTTATGGCCAGAAAACCAGTTTTTTGGCCTAAAATTGTTTGAATTTGATGCCAAATATCTCGAAATAAATGAACTTTGAAGTAAATATGGGATACTGTATTGCTTAAAGCCGATTTTGTTAATATAATAAGCTACAAAAAACTAGAAAACTAAGGGATTCAGATCGAAGGTCATTGGCGTATGGGAGCCCCTTAAGCATCTTGCAGAAAATGTTTACATACCTTTAGTTTTATTTCCTCTATCCAGTTAAAAACCAATATTTTAACAAAATGATCTTGTTCCAGGGAGTTACTGCTACATAACAACTACCTCAGAGTGTTGCCTTACGAACTAGGCAAGCTCTTCCATCTGCAGAAACTAGGGCTACACGGGAATCCATTGAGCAAGGAAATGCTATCGATTTACAACGACAACAACGGCACCTCTAAGCTGCTCACGTATATGCTGGATAATTTACAAGGTAAGAGTAGTTATTATTATTACATACGGATACAGTCAAGGGCACCAATATGTATTCACTCAAAGTTTCATAAATATGTTTACTACAACCTCATTGTTGCAGAAATAAGGCCTGTGTACATATTTTTGAGACTGTGGTGTATACATATTTGTGCCCTTGACTGTACATGGTACGACATGGATCAAGGACATTTGAGTTTAATGTCTGGATATGAATTATATTTCGCATATAGCGCTGCTTAAATTGGTTTGGCCTGTATTTGCGAGTAATTTATTCTCCCATGCAGAACTTCTGGGGTAAAGGAAGTCAAAATGTCTGTACTTTATTTAGATACAACCTGATAGTAGGTACATACATATGTTCCTGAATTAGTCTTATTAGATTGAGTACAAGTCAATTGCGGGAAAAGTAACTACGAGGAATGCAGGTGCATTGTTATTGATCACTAGCTTCTGATTTCCGGAATAAAAACTATCCTATATCCTTCCCCGGGACTCGAAACTACCTCTATACCAAATTTCATCTAAATCGGTTCAGCGGTTTACGCGTGAAGGAGTAATAGACAGACAGACAGACACACTTTCGCATTTATAATACTACTATTATGGATATGTAGGGTTTAATTGTGAAAAACAACTAGGCAACTACGAAAGTGCTTTTAAAGATGGCACAGTGTCGTAAAACTTCGTTTTATGTGTTCCTCTGTTAAATAAACTTACCCGTGTTAGTGGTCGATGTCAACGGTACACGATTCTCTTTATCTGTTATACGTTTCGTATCGAGGAAACGAGGCACCAACCTAAGATATTTATTCAGCCCAGTGGCCAAAGGAATCAATACCCCTTAACCAATTTAATCGTGCCTGAACTTTGCAGAGTTTAGCCACACTGTGTTTGCTTAGCCAAACAATTTAGTTTAGATTTAGGCGTTCTCGGAAAGTTTGGGAAGTCTCCAGTTTACCGTTATTGAATTCAGTTGGAGCAATTAAAGCGCCATGTTAATATATTAATTCCGATGTAAGAGATCTCGGCCGGTCTCTGTTTGATTATTCCCCTTCCCCTTATTTTATTAGTCCCCTTATTCATAAATTAAAATGCCTCAGTTAAATAAAATGTGCTTTGTCCCTTTCTTACGAACACAAATGTGGAAGTGGCAGACAAACTAATTTGAACGCCATTTTAGTTTAAATAGGTATGTAGAACTTTATGAATACGGCTGTAAGCAATTTGCAGGAAACTGGAATTGTTATAGCACTTAGGTGTATCCTCAAATCAAACCTCTGATAATTACAGCCGCACGCAGCCCGCTCTTTTGTCTTATGGTTTAAGTTGACCAATCAGCACAGAAAAATAACATTTCTAGTTAAACAGACAACTAGTTTATCTAGCAATGTCTAGTCGTCGTGACCTCGCGCTTTGCGACCCGTCGAGCTCGCTTTCGATAATTGTGGAATACTTTGATTGCCTGCTTATTGTCACGCGCAACTTTTATTCCGTTTCTTAACTGAGCTAACTTCTCATTACATTTAGCTGCTCTTATATTAGCTGCCATTCATGTTTAAACGATGCCATTTTTTCACCGCGAGTAGTAAGTAACTCATGATTGCTTATATTATACGATGCTACATCAATAAAAAACAAACCGAATTATGAAAATATGGATGTAAGGTAATGCAGAAGGGAAGGAACTTAAAGTTATTGCCCCGTCAGATTACACTACAGTGAAGCTTAGTATAGTTTTTTGACGACCGGTTAGCCTAGTGGTAAGTGACGCTGCCTACGAAGCTGAAGGTCCTGGGTTCGAATCCCGGTAAGGACAAATATTTGTGTGATGAGCATGAATATTTGTTTCTGAGTCATGGAAGTTTTTCTATGTATTTAAGTATTTATATCTATTATATATATCGTCGTCTAGTACCCATAACACAAGCCTTACTGAGCTTACTGTGGGACTAGGTCGATTTGTGTAAGATTGTCTCTTAATATTTATTTATTATTTATTATAGTTCAGTCAAAAAGTATAGTTCCTGGCAACTAGCCTTAATTCCTTGTCCTGCCTTTAATTGCTTTTTAAATACCTTAACGATAAAGGTGTCTTGTATACACCAAGAGTGTATAAACAACTGTCGTTGTTTGTAGCTTTATTTTACTCAAGCTGAATGATAGTGCAATGGTAACCGGAGAAACTTTATGATACGACACAAATCGTGATGTTCCAAATGAAAATTAATACAACGCATAACAAATCCCGGTTTCCTACAAAAATAACGTCGTGACTACTGCATGACAATAAAATCTGCTGAAGATATGATTGTCTCACTCGTATACAATGGCGTTAGAAAGTGTGGGAAGACAGCCGTCCCGATAGTTAATTGTTTTATTTGTAGAGCTCCGTTGCCGTCTATAGGAGATAATGTTTATGGAATCTTTTTGTGCTCGATTAATTGATTGTTTTGACGTCGGCGTTAATTCCTTTTTGTAGCCGGGAAACGAAAGCTAAAAAACATTTTATTGAGGCCTAGGCCGATGCCGATAAAAGCGTAAGATTGCTTTCCTACCAGACCTATGCTAAGCCATGTCTATACAAACAAAGCTATCCTATCACACTTGTTCGGAAAAAACTGATGAAAAATCAAACAATGACTTCTGCCGTCACAACACTTGCTATTCAGTGAGTGTCGACGTGAATCGAACGTTTAACTATGAAAACATTTGTTAGCTTTCAACAATCATCAATCATCATTGAGGTAGTAAGGAGGATATTAAAATAATCTATTTGAGGGTATTAAAATAATGTTTTTGCGTTTGCGTTAATTGAGGTGAATCGGTATAGATTAGAGAAACTAGCGGATTGAACAATACAATGATTTAGGTCTTCGCATTGTAGTGTGCTTATTTCTGTTTGTTTTTATTAATTTGTTACAATGTAAGTAAGATTTCTAACAGAGATACAATGCCGACCGTGCAACTTAGTTTCTAGTAAAATTAATAATGCATTGAAATGGACTCCTTCTGCATACCATATCTACCTATAACACTGTTAATCCATGTGTATCTATACTTTGTAAGGATCTAAGTGATATAAATGTCGTTCTCAGGGAAGAGGAGAGTGAATTTTACCACGCGAACGAAAAAAACATAGAAGGCGAGCTCCTTACAAATTTCTACCCAAATACGTGCCTAAAACCCAGTAGGTATGCGCATTGTCACCTGCTCATCCAATCACAGCTACCCAAAATATCAGCCTATTTCTTATTACCCAACACAGATGAATGCGATTGGTCAATTTACGAATGCATTTCTGTGATTAGCCGTCGTGCATCACGTCGGACGAAAGCTATATGACAGTGACAACGAAAACGAATAATAAAATTGTGGAATGGTTACAATATGCAACAAGAAGCTATTTCGTTGTCATAACGTTCGTGTAATATTTTTAGTTTAAGAAATATATTTTTTATTTTAGCTAATACCTACATAAAGTACAAAATATTACTGACTTGGTTTCTACGATAATCGTTGTTAAACTAGTATATTTATTTGTAGGTTATATTTGTAACCATGTTTCTTGAAAACGGCGCCAATGATTTCGACGAACGGGGTGAAATATGTATTCTAGCTGAGTTTCATGTCCGGCAAAATTAGTTTGCTCTATTTTCACCCGAGTGGGGCTTGGTCGCCTAGTTACTAGATAAATAAAAATACCAAATTATTAATTCTGTGTTTAACTTATTATAAAAGTACTGATGTCTGTTGGCATAATACCATCCCTGTACAAAATGTGATCATAACAATAAAATCAAAATAATATGTTTATCGCTGTACCTACTTACTTGTGAAAAGTGCTTCCATCTTTTTTGTTGCGCTTGTCCGAACGACTCACACACCATTTTACAGCACAACAAGGCATATTTATTGAAATTGAACATTTGGTTTGTTTAACAGTTTGCCACGGCAGCCATGTTTGAACTAAACGGCTGCCTGGCATCATTCTGACGCCCCGCCTCCCATGGCACCCTTTCTGTGGGGCCATTTTACGGCACTAGTTAGACTTCTATGTTTTTTTCGTTCGCTGATTAACACGCCGTGAATATTGCATTTATGTTAGAGCAACGTCAATAATGGCGTTAGTGCCAACCGCACTAAGGGACCTTTTCTCTGAGAACGATAGGTACACAATTCTGATGTCTCGTTACTCACCGATAAAACCGCTTTTTTCATGTGAGTTTTTGCTAAATTAAACCCTATAATTAAGCGAACTAGTTTGAAAGATAAATATGTTGTCAGGCGGACGAAACGTAATCGTCATAGGTGCATGGTGCATGTCGATACAATCACATCGATATAACTCTGTACTGTCAATCATGTCAATAATCTGGGGGCACAAACCAAAAGGCACTAAGTGCCTCTCTTATCTCTCAAAACAGACGGTGAAACGCAACTGCAACGAAACTGCAACTTCTAGTTAATTTTGAGTTTCATTTGAGTTTATGCCATATACCCCTTTGAGAGATCACACATGACGCGACCGGTTTGAAACGCAGTAAACGGGTTTCAAAATGGTTGCGTCATGTGTGGGCTCTCAAAGGAATATGCCCTAAACTCAAATGAAACTCAAAAGTAACTAGAATTTGCAGTTTCGTTGCAGTTGCGTTTCACCGTCTGTTTTGGGCCGTTTTATCAATTATCATAGATATGCATTAAATAAAGTCTTCTACCTATGTCATCCAAAAATGCCTGATAACGTCCTACGCATATCGAAATCGATAATTTATTGAAATTAGGTTTTTTGTCAATAAGTATCTTCAATTGTATATCCTACTAATATTATAAATGCGA
Organism: Epinotia ramella; assembly: GCA_947578815.1. Lineage (NCBI taxonomy): Eukaryota > Metazoa > Arthropoda > Insecta > Lepidoptera > Tortricidae > Epinotia > Epinotia ramella. Next base: position 20,986,206 of record OX388202.1, read on the forward strand.
AAGTTTGGATATTCAGATGTTACTAAATCACGCTTTAACAGCTTAACAGATTTGGATGAAATTTTGCACAAAGCATGTTTATAGCCTGAATTAAAATATAGGATAGTTTTTATCTCGGGCACGCAGATGAAGTCGCGGGCGGAAGCTAGTTATTAATAAAATTACAAAGCTAATGCTACACCGCTGCTGCTGTACGTACAACAATTGTATTACTTAGGCTAAATTCTGGGGCACTGAAAAACAGCCACAGCCTTTATCACTACAGTCACAGAATAGGCATGATGACAGTAATTGAAAATCACTAAAATATGGTATTTTCTTAGTGAAATTTTAATCATAGAATTCGAAAAATGCTTATATTTTTTTATTAAGTAAGAGATTATTATTTATTTTGATAAAATTAAACTGAAAAATACGGACGCCCGCCATGATATGTTAAACACCAATCAGAGCGCATGACGTCACACTCGTATAAACAAATACCCACGAACTTATATAAGTACATACTGGACTTTGCCATTCAGACAATGTTTTGAAACAAGAAAAAAAGCGGCCGAGTGCGTGTCGGATCACGCACAACGAAGGTTCCGTGCCTATTAAAAAGGTCGTATCGGTACTGAAATCTTACGGCACTTATGTCCTTTCTTTTAAGGAAGGCAGTTTTTTAGAAATATCTCAAAAACCTTTGAACCGATCTTGTTCGAAACAATTTTCGCTGAGAGAATTTAATAAGCCCTATAAGCATGATATTTTCATATTTTTAAAATACACAGTTCAAAAATGCATAGAATCTAACAAGTTTCACTCTGATTTTAGATCCAAATTGATTGCTAGTAGATCCGCCGATATTTTCGTGAAATGGCCACTTACTTGTAAAGTTTAATAGCTGAATTCGGTCTCTAAGTACTTCCTCAGAGCGTCATTATACAAGACAATAACCATTTTGCGATTAAATTGTAGCAAAGGGTTTATTTCACGAAATAAACTTTCGATATGGTAAAATCTGTTTTGACATAACAGCCATATTTTTTAATTAGTATTGCCATAACAAGCAGTACAAGCATACCGTCAAAGTTAGGATTTTGACTGCGTTGGTATTTATGGAGTGATATTTAGAAAAGTCAATACATTTTAATTTCAGTAAATTAATTTTCATTTGCATTTAATTTAGTGAAATTATAACAAAATGAATGATAACCGTATAGCGTAGAGTACGTCTTTATAAAAATGTCGCACTGTTTGTGTTTCAAGTTATAGCAACACATCACAAAACTAGAAAGAGATGACGGAAAGACGTGACGTCATTCAAGGTAGGTAATTTTTTTCTGGTTTCAAAACATTTTTGAATGGCAAAGTCCAGTATGTCTATAAGTTCGTGGTTTATACAAATGTGACGTCACTCGGGACGCCATGACACTGACAAGCGTTTTAGCGCCAATTTTAAATTTAAAAACTAAAATGCATTTTTTTCCTACTTAACTGTTATTTTCTCTAGAAAAATCTTATTCGTTGTACATAATAAATGTTTCTAAACATTTTAGAACAGTTTTTCAAAACGTTTCATCATGCCTATTAGTGGTACCCATATCTTTTTAAACAATATTCACGGGTGTAATAGCGGCAGTACATAACATAACTAGTTCACCCACTTATTTGCACCACTTTGTTGACTGTTAGGTAATCTATGTTATGTTTCTCACTAAGTACTTCAGTCAGCGTTACCCTTCGTATGATGGAGGTACTCGTAATACTAATATTGTAATTGAATGTGACACGAAAACTTGACATTCAATGTCGGTACGAACCACATATTGGTCACATGTCTACTCGCGCATCCGGTGAAATTCGGCTACACGAGGGCCGAGTAGGCCAGGCCGTACATGTTGTCTCTGTAACAGTCATAGGGTGGCCATAAGCAAAATACATAATATATACCAAGACTACTTTTTCCGGATTTGCCTCTACTTGTTAAAAAACGAATCCTCAAATTAATAAGGGGTCGGCGACTCCTCTGGAGTCGCAAGTGCCCGTAGGCTACGGTGTCAGCTTACGCAGGCAGACTCCTTATGTTTGTTTGCCACCGTCGTTGCATAAAATATACTGTCGTCAGTGTCCCATCCCAATCCAAACGGACGCTATTCAGTACCTAAATACTATTAACGAGAAAGTAAATAATGATTTATAATTAACTTGTAAATGTCCAAGCATGTCTTATGATGGTCATATTTGGGAGCACGGCATTTTTAAGTCCCTATAAACAAGTATTTATTTCTCACAGATTCGATCCGAACTTTAACTTTTTTTTGTGAAAAAACCAGGTGAAATTAAATCTCAAGTCAATGTCATAAATACATGCCCAGGGAAAATCATTTAACTTTTTATCTGTGGGTTTCTGTTTATGTTACAATATTTTTACTTGTTTAATGTACGTGGTTAGTTTGGGAGAAACTTAAATAGTATTGTTTTCTGTCAGACGCACAAACTTACATCGGAAAAAATACGTTGTTCTTTTTTGAAGCCCTTAATATTTACAATAAAGTTAGAAAACACCAGTTTCATATTAGTTACGTGTAAGAACATTAAATAAAATTAGTCTTAACTTTAAAATAATATGGTCACCGCGGCTTGCTGTCCGAATAAATTATCGACTTTGTTTTGGTTGCTCATCGATTCTCACCCGCCGAATGATAATGCCTATGGAAGTGGTCGCCAACCAGTGACAACTTTTAAAACAGACATTATCATACTAATATTATAAATGCGAATGTTTGGATGTTTGGATGTTTTAGATGCTTGGATTTTTGTTACCTACTCAATCACGCTTAAACGACACAACCGATTTGGATGAAATTTTGCACGAATATAGTTTATAGCCCGGATTAGAATATAGGGTAGTTTTTACCCCGGGTCCACGCAGACGAAGTCGCGGGCGGAAGCTAGTATATTATAAAAATGCTTTTTACATTGAATTATTTTAAAGACACATGAAATTTTCCGAAAGCATGAGGAAAAAGTTAGTAAATCATGGTTTTTTTTTTACAATTTAAGTATTGTACTTACTGTTTTGTCACTAATTTGTTAGTTAGTACTAACTGAAAGAATTAGTTTCTTCGAAGTTTGGTGTTTTTAATCGAATCGTCTTTATTACTGGTTTCGATGAAAATCGTGTAATCATCAATAATGTTCAGTAAGGTTTTTCTTGGTGATATGTGGTAATACAAGATAACTAAGCTATTACGTCACAAAAAGCCATTGTATATGATGGTGGGGCTATTTTGTATAGGAGTCCAAAGGCTGTGCACTCCTGCCCGGGCCGCCGCCGGCGCCACGGACGGGTGAAAGTGCCTCGCGAAAGTGAAGCCGGAACCGAACGGTGACGTCACGGATTTGCGCAACACCTCCTCCTACGGCACGTTGCGAAACGTTATCTCGTTCTGTTGCTATTAAGACCTGGCCGGTTTTAGTCTTATCCTTATATGCGTATAATGCTGGAATGTCAAGGAAATGGTCCGTTGACCCTTCTACGTAAAAAGATGTTGTTACGATTTTATTGGAGTTTATTGCGAAACACGACCTACTCAGACTGTTGAGTAACTTGCTTAGTTGTTGCTCACGGTTATTAAAAGATATGGCCCTCGAGACTTGATTTTTTATTTTTGAAAGTTACGAGTTTTGTGCACAAGTATTATAGTCAATCTGATCGCATTACGTTCAACGCACCGTTGTACAATCCGGTAGGTAGGTACTATCAGAGTGTGTAGGGTGCCTATTGGCATCGCAATTTGGCTCTCGTGAATTATGGGACTCATCTGTAAGATGCAAAACTGTCCTACAGGTTAGAGTGAACTCAAGAGTACGAAAGTCCATAATTACACAAGAATGAAATATTGATTTTTACGTACCTACCTATTGTTTGTACGGAACCCGGGGTGTGCAAATCCGATTCCTACTTGACCGGTTTTAATGTAAAAACCCTTCGATCGAAATATTCACCATCTCTTGTATGTTCATAAATAAGTAAAATAAATTTAGTTGTGGTTGGGACATTATTGTTCATTCATAAATTGTACTTCAAAATATGTACTTAGGAAATAAAACGAACATAATATGCTAAAATCACGCATGTGTAAGTCCTTATAAATGGTGTCTGTCTGCTCTATTTATAAGGCGTTAATTAATATTTAATTTACTTTAGTTACCTATCGAACTAATGAAAGAATTCATTACTTTCATTAGATAGATAGTAACTTGTTAATTTGTTGGCGTGAAACGTAATTATTTTCAAATTACTTAGTCGACGTCTCTCTTGCTCGTTTGCTTTCATCGAAACAATATGCTAAACAATATGCTAAACAATATGCTAAACAATATGCTAAACAATATGCTAAACAATTTTCGGTGAAACTTTATGAGTGACTAACGATGACTCGTAACGAGACGCGACTTAGTAAACATGTCACGTAAACGATCATAATAAGAGAAAGTGACATTTGGTATTAAAAGTTTCATTATGCAGCAGATGGCTGATAAGATAATATAATTGCACTTCCTCGTTACGGATGCAATGACGATTGGCATAAAAAGTGATCCATAGTTATAAATTCTATATAATTTCACGATTCGTTTATAAGTATAGCGAACACTTATTTATTTAAAAATTACACCGTTTAAAAATATAACTGATTAAAACGTAGAATACTTTTATTGATTTGTGATAAAATAATGTATTATTATTATTAATTACATACGAGTATGTATACTTACTACGTTTGAAGGGACAACGACGATGTTTGTTTATTTCTTTATTCAGATAATCGATAGCAAATACGTTTAATACCTACGTTCAAGTAAACTAATTGAAGGATTTTTTTTTCTGGGTAAGATTTAATTGGTTTTCTTTAATCAGCAAAATCATTGCCGTGGAGTGGCAGCCGTAGCTTAATGTAAAAGCTTCCATGTAAAAAATAGTTTCTGAGACCAACATATGTAAGAGACCCCTTCTCAAATAATTAAAGTATGAGGTAATATGTCAATAAATAAATAAATAAATATTAGGGGACAATCTTACACAAATCGACCTAGTCCCAAACTAAGCAAAGCTTGTACTATGGGTACTAGACGACGATAAACATACTTATATAGATAAATAAATACTTAAATACATAGAAAACAGCCATGACTCAGGAACAAATATTCGTGCTCATCACACAAATAAATGCCCTTCCCAGGATTCGAACCCAGGACCTCTTGCTTCGTAGGCAGGGTCACTACCAACTAAGCTAAAGCAGTCGTCCTTTAACATAATAAACACATGCATGTCGAGTAGATGGAAGATTTTATTGACGTAAGGTCTGTCTTTCCCGCCAAAGCAATCAAATTTGACGCAGTATATCAACTTTATCTACGCACATATCATTAGTGCTCTAAAATGCGTTCAGAAACCGTAGGAAATGACCAGCATTATTACAACCAATTTTACTATGAGAACTTGTCTGTGGTAGTAGGTAAAATCTGTACTGTAATGTTATTACAGTACAGATTTTTTAAGGTTACTATTTTATATTTGGAACAGCTGTCAAAACTCAAGTGAGTCTCTATTCTAGTATCCATAGATATTAAAACAGTTATCGATGCAAAACGTCAATTCAGTATGTTTTTTAATATAAACCGCACGACATTTGATCAAGAGTGACATGAGAATAGGGACTTCATTCGTTTGTCTATGATTAAAAAAACATTCGTCTTGACGTAGGATCGAATTGCCGCCATTACTGTTGTCATTTCTTTGTTGGTTTTTGCTGTTACGAAAGTAGAATTGTGAAAAGTTGTTTGTCATTCAAATTTTATTTGAAAATATGAGTACTAGTGACTCCGAGAACGATATGAACACTCCGCCGGATATCGTAAATGCAGCCACGATTGCAACAAAGATATTTTACAGGTAGCACTATAGTAGCAATGCAGGTCATTTTCCTACGGCTTCTGAACCCATCTTAGAGTACTTATGATATGTGTATAAATAAAGTAGTGTATGCACTCTTGTATACTCGCTGACGCTCTGACGCTCGTTTCATAAAACCACACTCGTATTTTAAGGCCTCTGATTATGTATCAGTTGCATAAACTACTATTACTTCAAGGATTGTAGAATTACCATACATTACTTACTTATTACTTACTAACAACAATATGGGCCATGGCCTGTAATAAACGTTTATTTAATTTAATTTAATTTGTGTGAATATTAGTATTAACATTCATAACTAAATTGAATTAACTAAATAGTGAAGTAATTTCGTGTGACCTCACTGATTGTAATCTATTTCGACTGGTTTATAAAAGTTTTTTTTTTCGACAGATCACTAATGTATTTGTTTCTATTTACGCGTTTACCAGTTTTACCACATTCAACTTGTACTTTCGATAGGTTTGGATCGGCATTAAATAATAGTATTTTATGCAACTGTTGTATAAGTAGAGTCTTAAAACGCGAGTGTGCCACGGGAGTTTTAAGACCAAGTTATACACCGTTGCATACAATACTTTTTCTACGACTAAATTTTAAATAAGTAGCATTTTTTAGACTTTTCAGGCAGTAAGTTTTCCGTTTGTTCTATTACTAGTCACGCAATTTCTGTAGGAGTGCAGTTATTTTCTACTTCATTATTTATACTAAACGGGACTTAATCGCGTATAACTAACTTATTTATTTACCTCATTGAGTTAATTATACGCAATTAAGTCCCTTTTAGTATAAATAATGTGTGAGAATCGTAAAAGTTTAAATCAATATATTTTCAACTTCGTCCATTTTAAAAGGAACGTTCACATTTTTCTCCACTTCACTACATAAGTTATTTATTAATAACTAATAGTTATCATATTTCATCTTTTAATTTTGAACTGGGTCTGGGACTTTGGTGGGAAATTTTAAATATGACACCTGGACACCTCTTGTTTATGGTCTGTTTTCCTTTCACTTGCCATCCGAACCAAACTGAATCCGGATCCGAACCGAATCGGATCTGTTTATATTTATAAATAATACCAATAATTGATAAAATATGTATATTAACACACAATCTATGATCATGTATTTTTATTTAACAGTAAATAATTTATGTTATGCAAATGTTTGATAGTAGATAAAAACTTGATTCAATATATTTGTTTGAGAAGTTGGTACCACTGCAATATAAGGACCGATTGTTTTTTTTAAGTTTGGTGTTTTCATCGTGGTAAAACTGTGCGGTTATAAAAAATGTATGAACCATAACAGCACGCTAAATAGTGCTTTTATGGGCCATAGAGTAAAGAGTTTTTGGGCAACTTATTATCGGTGTCTTTGTATTTGAGTTAGTGACTATATAAATGGCAGATAACGGTACAGGAGTAATAAAACATATTTCGCGCTCTTTTGAAGAATATTCTAGGAATCTCCTAAAATTTAAGTTGTAAGTTATAAGTTGCATTATGTCTGCCCGTCAGACATACACCCTTGATACCGTATTATATTTATTATTACAAGAGACAACGGAACAAGAACGTGGCGCCTGCCATTCAACCCCGCCAGGTTTGTTTCCCAATATATCAGTAAAGCAGTGCCCCTTGCGACGAAGGGCGGACGTTAGGTGGAGTGCAAGGGCACAGTGTCGCCCTTGTTGCTAGACGGGGCGCAGTCTGGAGGTCACTGATGTACCCTTGCCGCGAAAAACGCAGCCCTTACTGTTTGTTTTTGAATCGACCATTCCGGAGGGCGAAAGGACGAGTCTTGGTTTATTATAATCGTTCGTTTCTATTGCATTTTATGTTTGAGTGTACGTGGCATTTTAGTTTATTCTCGTCTTTTTTCTGCTTTATTTAGTTATTACATACTTGAACGTCTTGAAACATTAAAAACAAGTAACTACGTAGTGGTGTTTAGGACGATATCTAATCCTGAATATAATTTACCTGTTTAGTATGACGCTTTTACTCGCGGAAAAATGGAAAACCGTTATGTACTCGATACACTTTAATTAGGTAAGGTCAAGCCTGTCACTCAGATTGTGCCAAGTATGACATTTCAATTAAATTTACTTAAAACTAGCTGCTGCCCGCGACTTCGTACGAACGTAAAAAACGTGTTCTTCGATGTTTTAGCCATTCGTATTAAATTACGACGTTAAAACGTCAACATATTATATTCCTTCAATTGCATACGTACTAGATCGTAGATAAATATGTTCAAGTTTTTGAAATGTGAGCATCACCTACTCAATAAAACTATAAATGACGCACTTTTGCATAGGCAATAATTTCAGGGGTATAATTTGGCCTCAAGAGTTTGAAAACTTTTTAGCATATCATGCATCAGCAAGATATACTAAAAATAGTATTAAGTTAAGCCCCCTACTATAGAATCAAGGATGATTCTCTTCTCGTTACACTATCGCCCTGCGCTTCGTCATGTAAAGCTGGGTCCACATTTGTATCATTTTGCCGATCACGATCACGCGTATCGTATCGAGCTCGCGTATCCTAAGTTTGGACGCTCACTTTGGGCACAGCGAATCACTAGCATCGTCGCGTGAAAAAATGCGTCCATACTAACTGTAGCGTAGCAGCGTATCGTTTCATAACGCCGTATCATTAAGTGTGGACGCGTATCCGTATCCCCTTTGATGATCGGGGAAAAACCGCCTCGAGAGCGCGGCTTACGGCTTATCGTGTATCAAATCATAACTTCGTATCGTGATACAGTATCAAAACACGTCCATAATTACCGATCGATCTTGATACGCGTATCCGATCGCGAGTGTGCGGGGTATATAATAAACGCCTATCAACATCGATCCCGAGCGATCATATACGGTGCGCCGCATGATCGCGATGTTTTTGCGTCCACACTAGAGATCTTGATACGCGTCGGTGCAACGCCACGGAGATAAGATACGACAAAATGATACAAATGTGGACCCAGCTTAATGTTTGTAAAAGGAGAGGCAGGGGAAGATCGAGGCGTGTGTTTATGGGTCGAGCTAAATAGAAAGTTCATATAATGTCGTAGTTATTACAGTGCAGAGAGAAGAACAGAAGATACTCCACCGACACGGCCCAGGGTCGTAAATTTGTGACGGTTATGACGTTTTTTTTAATTTGACACGTAGATTTTAGTCAATGAGTATATATGTTATTATTATTACTACGAGTAGTTACTAGTTGGGCATATCAAGAAACAACAGTTGCATAAAATACTATTATGCAACTGTTGTATAAGTAGGGTCTTAAAACGCGAGTGTCGTGAGGTGCGATGCTGCGAGCCTTGGCGAGCATCGCAATTAAAGACGCCAAGAGCGTTTTGAGACCAAGTTATACACCGTTGCATACAATACTTTTTCTACGACTAATTTTAAATAAATAGCATTTGACTTATCAGGCAGTAAGTTTTCCGATAGTTCTAATACTACTCATGCAATTTCTTCAGTGGAGCAGTTATTTTCTTCTTCGTCCATTTTAAAAGGAACGTACACATTTTTCTTCACTTCACAAACACGAATAAAATCTTAATATGTTATTAATAACGAATAGTTATCATATTTCGTCTTTTAATTTTGAACTGGATCTTTGGTGGGAAATTAGAAATATGACACATTGACACCTCTTGTTTATGGTCTGTTTTGTTTTTAATTTCCTTGCACTTGCGATCCGAACCAAACTGAATCCGGATCCGAACCAAATCGGATCGGTTTACATTTATAAATAATACTAATAATTGGTAAAATATGTCTATTACCACACAATACATGATCATTTATTTTTAATTTAGTAAATATTTATGTTCTACAAATGTTTGATAGTGAATAAAAACTTTTTATTTCGAAAAATTTGCTTATGAAGTTGGTACTACTGCAATATAGCGGCCGATTTAAAATCGGTTACATGATTTGACATCGTGGTAAATAGTGCTTTTATGAAAAATGTATGAACCATAAAAGTACGCTAAAGGTGCAAACACATTATTAAAACGCGACGCGACCCGATGAAACGCGACGCGTGTTGAGTCGAATCAAATTGTATTATTTTCTATGACCAGAATCACACTATGCACATCCGACGCGACGCCATGCGCATGTTCATAGTCTGATTCTGGTCATAGAAAAGAATACAATTTAATACGACTCAACACGCGTCGCGTTTCATCGGGTCGCGGTCGCGTCGCGTTTTAATAATGTGTTTGCACTTTAAAGAGTGCGTTTATGGGCAATTGGGCATAGATCATAGAGTTTTTCGACGACTTATTATAGGTGTCATTGTATTTGAACTAAAGCCTATATAAATGAAATGACAGATAATGGAACAGGAGTAGAAAAAGTATTATTCAGCAAGTAGTAAGGGACTTTTAATTACATACCTATAGGAAACGACGTTTAGCACACATCGTACTTATTAAGCATTATGGACAATCGGAATAACCTCGAAACTAGGGTACCGATTTTGATGCAAATGTCGCTAACTCGCGGCTTTATTCTCTGAGATTGTCTGGTTTTGATATGAATTAATTTAACCACTTATACTTGAGTGTGTATCTATGTTAAAGCGACGGTAGCCTAGTGGTCCAGGCATGCGGCTGTCAAGCGGCGGTCGTAGATTCGAATCCCGGGTCGTACCAATGAGTTTTTCGGGACTTATGTACCGAATATTTACCGTTAGTTTTTCGGTGAAGGAAAACATCGTGAGGAAACCGGTCTAATCCCACTAAGGTTTAGTTTTCCCTCTGGGTTGGAAGGTCAGGTGGCAGTCGCTTTCGTAAAACTAGTGCCTATGCCAAAAAGCGGACCCCGGGCTCCTTTAGGGCACAACCGGGAATAAACGAATAATGTAAAAATCTATGTAGGTACCTATAGCAATTGATTCGAAGGGGCGGATATTCAACCGTCATTTGTTGGGCGTCACCGTCGCCAAGGTCCTAATGGTCATTAGACAATAGGGGTGTGATCTAAGATTGAAGCCAAGCGATTTGAAACCAAAAAAATTGAGGCAAAGACGAACCTCGCTCGCGGCACCCAAACGCTTCATACTAACTGACATAAAAGTATGACGTCACAGTCTGCTATTGCTGTTTTGTACTAATTGTTGTATGGAGAATCAAGTAACTTACTGTTCCGGTCGCGAAATACTGCGTTTAGGTCCATAGTTGTCATACAATTATGTTTCTATAAAAGCGTGAGGATTCGATTGGTAGCTTTAAATTTACTCTTGGACAGTAAAAAACATGCATATTTTTTCTAAAGGTAAATTCTTTCAAGGTCATCTTTTTATGTTTTTTTTGTCATGTCGGTTTTGTTTGGGTGGCGTGTCGTGTCAATTCAGAGGAACAATGTAACGCAAAGGAATACGCCTGTCCAGCACTTTTATATTATAATAGCTGCTAGTAACTTGACAGAATGGAATGCAAATGAGCAATTAATCGAATGCCTAGACAACAAATATTAAGGCTTTATGGAGTTTAGGCACACCGTTGTTTATTGCCTCGTAAAACTAACTCGTGCTGCGTTAAGGCATTACTTAGTATCGAGCAGTTTGTAGCCCACTAATGCTAGCCAGCTGAAATGAGCTTTCTCTGGGGTTCTATTTGACGCTTAGAACTGGAATCGATTCCGTATTTCTTACGCGCGCTCATTCCGACACGTTTGGCTTTATGCACGTGAAAACAAGCGCGCACGAGAAATACAAAACCGTTACCAATTCTTCACGTTTCTCGAATATACCTCCTGCTCGGCCACTGCCTACAATAAAGTTTGTGCGATTGCTCGACAAGCACCGACTCGCGTAGTTAGTAGTAGTAGTAGTTCTCAAACAAAACGGTTAGTTGCAGTAAGAACAATGAGTTGAATGCATATGGCGGCGTTTAGTGAAAGTGTGACGTTAATCAAAAACGCATTAACCCGCAGATCTATTGCGTGCGCATACGATTACTAAGTAGTATATAGACTGGTTGACTGTCTGTACTGTGTATAGCTTGTGTAACTTTATAGTTCCACGTTCGGACTACCCATCTAGAAGCCCAGCGCTGTGTTATGTCACTGGTTTTTTTTTACGACTTCATATACATATTATGGAAATTTCATTTATATTTGCGCTTTCGACAGTTTTTAGTACCTACATGGAAAGTAAACACGAGTAAGATTTTATAATGGTGATGACGACGTCACATGTCCTTTTTTCTTACAAGCTTCATATTAAAGGGTCGTGTTGGCATTTCGAACAAGTCAGCTAGTCCCTCTATTCTACTACATACAACAGAAAAGTCAGTCAGAATATAGTCCAAAATACATGGTGTAATCGTTAAGTGTAGCCTGGCGATTATTCCGTAAATATAACAGATATCAGAAAACATGAAACTTGGTGTGGTTTTAACTTGATATTTTGAATATTTCTAGTTTTATTTTAAAAAAGGTATTGATGTGATTTTACTCATTGGGTAACGTACTTTCGATATCAGTATATCAATTTTTCAAAGGTTTTCTAAGAATGCACCTAAATGCTTATACAAATCATATATACCAAAAGGCCTATCATAGTAACACTGGTCTCGTGTTAAGGACAAAATAAAACATAAGAAACCGTCTCTTTCTGTCCCATAGTGTCAAAAAAGACACTTTTTCATGCTATAAATGAGACCCCCTTAGAACCGCAGTGCCTTGCGGGAAAACTGAATCGTCCGGACATATAATACATAGATGCGTCTATGAAAGGGAACCGTCTATACTCGACTTATTTTCATGAACATTACAGACAGCGCAGTAAAAATGAAATTTTAACTCATTATCATCTCTAAAAACAAAATTATTAATGTTTTCCAATCGGCCAAAGTCGATAACTATAAAAGAGACACTTTTACATTCAACTTGTTCATTTTCAAGTTGCAATCGAAAGGAGTAAAAATGGAAAGTGGAGTGCGTTAATGGTGATAATCGCGAAGTGAAGGTTTTTGTAAGTTTTGACAAGTAGGTGGCAATGACAGTAAATTCGTGGTGCGTGAATCTTTGAGGCGTTTCAGGGAAATGACAATTTAATATGCGTCGTGACTGGAAATGGGAGGGCAGTGAAATAAAAGTTACGCACGCTACGATATAAATCGCTATGACCTCGTTATTCGGTTCTGAAATGCCATATTATATTAAGGCAAATTTCCATTTGCCTTAATATTAGAATTATCGAGATGGATTCCCCTATATCTTAACTATCGGTCTAAATAATAAGCTCATGGTTGATTTTCGCTTTATTGGACCACTTCCAAAATAAAAAAATACTTAACATGATTTGTAGTCGCTATCATCATTATTACAGAAGTTTCAAAATAGATTGTGTGGCATCATCCGCAATATCCGCTCGTGTTATGTGGTGTTGACCCATGTACCTACACGAGGTCCGGCGGATAAGCTCTCATAATAACTTTCACTTATCTCGAAACGATAATAATCAAGCGTGTGCTCGTAATAACTATCATAACTCGTAATAGCGAGTTGCGTCGCGTAACGCATCTAACCGAGAGCGAGAGTGGCTAGAAAATTAATTCGGTCTAAACACGCGACGTTTCAGCAAAGGTCGACGGATCGGCTGAGCAGTGAGCACACTGATCACTTTCTCTGCTTGGCTGCTGTTGCGTTGCTAATCTGGATATCCAAGTCGAACTAAACAATCGATCTCTATTTGAAATCATGATTGGTATCGACGAGGCTTTCTCGCTAATGTCAAGATTTGCTGTCGTTATAGTCGCTAAAGTGCCACCAACTTTTATTTATTTCCGACATGACATTGCAACAAATTGCCAGAGCTTCAATAGACTTGATGCTTTTTCTGAGATGTGTCAGATCAGATGCATTTATAGTATTGAACTGGAGGAAATAGGCTGTCCAGTGAAGTGCATTTAAAGACGTGCCCACGTACCCATTCGGAATGACCGGCCGTAAAATGATGTCGTTGAACTCGAACTCACACAGTGATTTGATGACATTTCGGACCAACATAAAAAGCTAGGTCGCCTGATCGGTTAATTAATTGACTTCTGCAGTATACATATAGATTTCAATAATGCCTCTAATTTGAGTTATTTCGTAAGCACGGCTGCTACCTAATTCAGAGCTGCTGGTAACTTTCAATATTAACATCTCGCATAAAGTTCGCTAATTGCATGTTAAGTTGTGTGTTGTGTGGTTGTAGTGATAGTTTTTCGTACGTGGTTTGTATTTCTAAATGGCAACATACATAAAGCGGGGTTGAAATTGATCAACCTTTTACTGTGTAGGGTTACGTCTAACTAGAAAATGGTTGCTGTTAGTAAGATAACATTGGCATTAATCATTATTTAAGTATAGGTACGATACGTAGGGCCTAGGAGATGTACTGCCTGCGGTTCTAATGAAACCAATGCTTTTATTGAAAATAATGCTCAAACATTGAAAATAATCCTCATACATTGAAAATGTTTTAATTATAGAAGACGCACTTTTACAAAAGGGACTTCCCGCAGGAAAACTTGTTGTTTATTAAAAATGGGAGGCCTAGGTGTTTGAAGACATCGAATTACTCAAAACATAACCGTTACCTGACGACATGACGACCGCTTTAGCCTAGTTGGTAGTGACCCTGCCTACGAAGCAAGAGGTCCTGGGTTCGAATCCCGGTAAGGGCATTTATTTGTGTGATGAGCACGAATATTTGTTCCTGAGTCATGGATGTTTTCTATGTATTTAAGTATTTATTTATCTATATAAGTATATTTATCGTCGTCTAGTACCCATAGTACAAGCTTTGCTTAGTTTGGGACTAGGTCGATTTGTGTAAGATTGTCCGCAAATATTTATTTATTTATTTATTTACCTACTACATTATCCTGGATTCAAATATCCCCCCTTAAGGGCTAGAGTAAAAAAAAAACTCAAGTATTGTTATTTCCTATGTAGGTAATCAATTACTTAATCACCTGCACTAAGTACTTCATATTCATCCATTAATTGCCTTTTCCTGTCCGCTGCAATAACATGCTGCCCGAGTTTCTTGATAAGCTTAATCAGTAATTTGCAATATCAGTTGGATGATGAGTATAGATATATTGCATATATGTGATCGTTCATTAAAGGCGACTTTTTTAATCATGTGTACTTTCTATATGATTAAAGGTCATATATGCTACACACTACAAACCTCCAAAAAAAGAAATCTAAATCGCAAACTAGTAATTTGCAGGAAATAAGGAGGGCCTTGAAGGGCTTCACCTGATAAAATTCCAAAGTTTACTTTATTGTAATGGCTTCCCCGAGGCAGTTTGTAACAGCACATAATTTAATAATGAATTAATTTTGCACATGAATGTATTGTTGCAACTTATATGATGTTTAATTTTTAATTCTTTCTTGTTTCAGGTATGTTTTCTATGCAATATTTTTATTTTTGAGACACTAGGTAAGTTAAAATTTGGTATATATATTAACTAGCGACCCGCCCCGGCTTCGCACGGGTAATATATCATACATATAAACCTTCCTCTTGAATCACTCTATCTATTTTAAAAAACCGCATCAAAATCCGTTGCGTAGTTTTAAAGATCTAATCATACATAGGGACAGACAGCGGGAAGCGACTTTGTTTTATACTATGTAGTGATATTGTAATATAATAGTATATATTTCACAATTGATCAATTAGTTACGCCCAATTCGAGACAAGAATTACGTAACTAAACATAAGAAACGAAGTTATTATACGGGTAGCATAAAATTGAATACGCATAAAAAAATGTAGGATGTTTTCTTTGCATTGTGAGCGGGCTCCGTTTAATATAGTGCTCGGCGCATGTTAATTGTTGTTACATATCGGTGAAAAGTAAACAGTGCTGGCTTAATAGTAAAGCGGTTGAGGCAGCAAAGCTTTCCGCTGCATCGGCGAGGCGGGCGATATAGTCAGTCGCGTGGCACGCCGGCACTCCCACTCGGCACTCGCGGCCAGCTCGCACTCATTCACTCCAGTTCTCTGCCGACGGCCGCGGCGAACACACGCGACCACTCTCCGCGCCGCTTCCGATGTTACACTACGATTACGACATCGGTTCGCTCGTACAACTTTTACCGTGACAGTGAAACTTATTGCTGTGAATATGGGTTAAACGTCCTGCTCTGACGTTATGAGTCCGGGCGAGCGCGCCGCCCTAGGGCGCCGCGAACCCGCTCGCCCACAGTATGCAACTACCGCACCTGGATTCCCGCCGCCCTACTATCCGCCCTACGGCGTGCCGCATCCGAACGCATGGCTTGGCGCTCCTCTCATTTCTATGGCAGGACGTGCGCCGCCTGTCCGACAAACACCAGTATCCAAGTTGGCTATGCACGCGCAAGGTGCTCCGCTAATCATACAAAACCGCCAGGATCGCCGAAAGTTTACGACAATTCCTGAACAACGGACCCATCGGCCCCTGGCACACACCGACCATGCCACCAGGGAAAGGTGCGAGGCAAATGAAGGAAACAGACTTCGTAACCAACAGCAACAACCTCGTTCCACGCGAAGCGGACGCAACAACAACACGGATGCGGTCAGTGTCGCTAGCGACGAAAGTTCCGGTTCCACTAACTCCGAAACAATGTTGCCAAGGATAATAAAACCCAGAAAACGTCGTAAAAAAGACAGAAAACCCAACAATATTTTGCCCCATGATTTATCCGCGAATGGGTTAGATCTTGGTGATATCGATCATTGCACAGTTTCTGGCATTTCATCAACTCCGCGAAGTATTTATGAAGAGTCTTACTGTCGTGATTTGTCGATGTCGTATCGCGTGGATGTCAAAGTATTGGAGTACCCGGAACCGGTGCCGGAGACTTATCGTGTATCAGTGCGCGGCGAAGCGTTAGAAGCTAGCCGCTTTGGTCTAGCGGAGGCCGCTTCGCCAGTGGAGTCTGCCGTTACGTCGTGTCAATGTCGGTATTGCGATCCCGTGGGACAAATCTGGGATGCGGATTCAATTGCTCATCTGCTGGACGAAAATTCTAGTGGCGATTTTGCTCCAACAAAACTGGAAGATTCCATGAAGGTTGTGGGTCCGCTTGGTAAAAGAGGCCCTGATACGACTCTGCGACGTAGCTGGAGCGACCCGTCTTCTCGGATTCCCGAGCAACGGGCAGTATACAATAGTGACACTTTTTCTTCACCAAATCTCTACTCTCTTTTCCCTCCTACAAACAGGGCGAACTCTCCGGAGCCTCGCTCACCGCTCGCTCTGGAAATTACTTCAGAAATTGTGACTTCTATGAACGGTCATCGCGATCTAGAAATTAAGCTGTTTGCAACCTCGCCGCCGGCCAAAAACCTTGATCGGCCTTCGTTCTTCGGCGATAAAAGTGAAAGTGCCGTTAACAAAAGTACGATATCGGACTGCGATCCAAAAGTAAACAGTGCGGTGATATGTGACAAAGAGGATTCTAGTGTAGGTGTAAGTGGAAAGAGTGAAGGTGCAACCGAATCGAAGCGTTCTTCAGTTGAATCTTTAGCGAATGAGCGCAGTATTTGTGATTTGCCTTAGTAACCGCCTAAGGCTTGTGATCGTGCTTGATATGTTTGTTTAGACGGATGTGTCGTCAATCGGTCCAGAGAGCTCTATGCTCGCCATTTGAGCTGGACTCAAGTCGCCATGCAGCGAGGCATGCACGGAGTGTCTCATCGCGGCCCACAAATAAACGAGATCTCCGAATCGGTTTCCTGTAGATTCTATAATAATTTATTTTTAACAATAGCATAGGAAACTGACGAGGGGCTTTATCTGGAGATATGTTAGGTATTTTATGATTTGCCGCTTGTCAATGCCGCGGACGGATGCGCAGGAGTAACTCGCAGCTCGCAATTAGCGTTTCACACTACTGACACGATTCTCGCGGCTGCGGCGGCGCGCTCTTATTGCGGTTTCCCGCCGTTTTCTCCGCGCGCGCCGTTCCGGGTGGCGCCCGCGCTCACACCACCGGTTCATGGCTTTAATGATAATTCCATTCCAACTTGTTTCTCATATCAAACGATAGGGAGTGAAAACATTTTAAGAGTTTTTTTTGTAACACATTATTATTTAATATTTTCATTACTATTAATGATAAACTTTGGAAGACAGAGAGAAAATGTTAAAACATTTAATTAGGTTTGTTAACATCTTTTATCAATACGTTAAACTAAATATATTCTCCAAGGATCTCATAAAAAGTAGTGCGTGAATTATAATAGTCACGGTTAAGTCCAACTTTTTTATTGTTAGGTTTCATGTTAGCAGCTAAGAATTTTTCGTCTTAAATCTCGTGCATTTATTTATTGGTAGTAATTACATATATATCACTAATAAATAAAATATTTGATTAACTTAAACAAGGGAGGTTCACTGTATACCGGGTAACAAAAAAAAAAACACATATCCTTTTACATATGTCGTTTCCCATTTCAATTAACTTACAAACCTTTGACAAACTTGCACGAACCTATTAACATATTTTTATTTGCTGATCATCAACCTCCTTGTATCTTGCTTATAAAATTGGTTCCACATGTACATAACTCCGGGATTAAGGGATTTAATATTCATTGACAAGCGGCGATTTTGAAAATATCTGTCCGATTGGCAGACGTGTCATTTTTGTTTAAATAAGGGTCCAACATCGTAAGTTAAACCAGATAAAGTTCCACGATGTAGATATTGTGAATATAACTAAGTTATTCATGGACTGTACACCGTTTCTATCGTTGGGTATTACACATCATGGCCTGTCCGATGTTCTCTATTTTATTTTTATGTGTTTTGTTTGCTTATGTTGCGCGGCGCGTGCGTGGGACGACATGATAAATTGGTTCTCGCTTTTTATTCTTCTATAAGACAAGCTTGGCGTACGTTAGCAGTCCTTATAATAGCTTATAAGTATACGTATGGTTCTAAAATCCTAATGCGTATTAGTAATTGTGTGACTAGGTTTATTTATGAAATAAATCAGCGATTATCGTTATTTTAAATGCTAATTTAAAGTTGGGCCTAGGTCTGCTTCATTTTCATTTCTACTTTTATGCTAAAAGGAAGGAGGCTTTAGCTTCAACGAAGCGCGCGGTCGGAGCTTTTATCAGGGTGATTTCGATTATTTTATCGAATTGTTTGAATGATTGAAGTTGGGAGTTAGCCGTAAAGGGATGTGAATTGAAATCTGAATTAGTAATGGCTTCGATTCGCCAGTCACGCCGAGCTTGTAGTTGTGTTGGGTTCGAGAAGAGGTCTCGCTGGCGCGGTGGTAAGACTCAACGATACATCATATTAATATTAAAAATATAGGCTATGTGTAACTTACTGTGTGAATGCATTTTATGTATACTTAGTTACATAAGTATAGTATTTCGTTTGTGTACGGTCGAGAGGCATGAGTTACACGCTCGCACACTATTTTTGTACAATAAATACCAAGTCCAGAAATTATCATTTTTGTTTTATTTGATGAAAGTTGTAATTTAAATAGACCATTTAAATTTACTCAATTGCTTGTAGGAAATCGGCACAGGTAGGTTAGGTTACCCATCCAAAAATAATTTAGTCGTTGGTTGATATAATTTTATGTAACCTTATTCGTCAGTAAATACTATGAAAATAAGTATCCACAGTCTGCTTTGCTAATAGAAGTAGGTACAGACAGGAGGTAATGTTATTATAAAGCCGGATTCCCAAATTCGACACGAGAACTTATTTAATCCGTTTACGTAACTCATATAGGAGACTTTCAATTGTGGTCGAACAGCTGTTGGTTTGTTACGCCTGTGCTATTGTGTTCTTTGTTTACATTCAAAATGTTTCATGTTCGGAGTATGAACGTGAAGCCATAATCTATAATCCAAGGTTAGGATGCTGACGCACTTTGGTCTTTATCTATCTATGGAACAACAGCAGCAAGTGGCTGAAAAATCCCAGATTTTGAAGTAGAACCCACATACGAGGGCTGCCTTTTAAGTTGTGTCGTTTGGAAAAACTAAAGACAATTTAAGTGTTAAATGGTATTTATTGTTTTTCAAAGTAATCACCGTGATATGTAATACACTTTTTCATTCGATCGAACCAGTTTTCGAAACACTTATTCCAGTCCGAAGTCGGGGTCTCCAAAATGGCCGTTTTGTATGCCTCAACCGCTTCTTCAGGCGTCTGGTACCGTTGACCACGAAGTCGTTGCTTGATTTTTGGAAAAGTAAAAAAATCGTTAGGGCTTAAGTCTGGACTGTACGGCGGGTGTTCCAGAATTTCGACGTTTTGCTCTTTTAAAAACGCAATAGTTTGCCGGGCGGTGTGCGAGCTCGCATTATCGTGGTGCAGTCTTATACGACGACTTGGGTTATTTTTTCGAAACTCGCCGATGACTTCTGGTAAACAGACAGTGGTATACCAGTCAGTATTAACCGTTTTACGATCCTCGAGCACGATGGTGGCAACGTGGCCACTTTTCGCCACAAACGTGGCCACCATTTTTTTCGAAGTGCTCCGTGAGCGTATTACTTTGGTCGGTTTTGGCTCATCTTGGATCACCCAAACAGTCGACTGCTGTTTAGAATCGGGATCGTAGGCATATATCCAAGATTCGTCACCACTGATAATGTCGTAAACATGTTTCGAGTTTCCTCGGTTGAATTGCCGCAGAGTTTTGCGACACCATCGAACGCGAGCCGTTTTTTGGTCTTCACTGAGTAAATGTGGTATCCAGCGTGAGATCAACTTTTTTACGCCTAAGTGATCATGCAAAATACTGTGAACACTGGTCCCTAAAATACTTAAGGAAGCTTCTATCTCACGGTATGTCGCATGGTGATCTTCGATGATCAGTTGCCGTACAGCATCAATGTTCTCCTGGGTTACGGCTGTTTTTGGTCGACCTTCACGATGTCTATCACCAAGACTAGAGCAACCACGTTGAAATTCTAAATACCAGCGTTCCACAGTCCGAAGGCATGGTGCTTTATCATTGAAAACCGTAGTCAACTCTTCGAAGCACTGAAGTCGCGTTAAGCCCCTTTTGAAGTTGTAAAACATTATCGCACGTAAATTTTCCTTCGAAATTTCCATTTTCACAACTGACTTGTCAACTTTGAACGAACGCTGTACTAAAACGGTTGGGCCGATTTCGAGTCATTCTTTTGTTTTCGAATTCTAAATTCAAATATTTTAACGTGACACTAGTTATTTTTTATGCAATCACGGGAGGTTTGCAAACGACAGAACTTAAAAGGCAGCCCTCGTATTTACTTACTTAAATACGACCAGTGCAAGTTGAAAAAAACTTTTATGAAAGTTAGATAATTGCAAACACATTCGGACGAACAAAATTCTAAACATCGATATTTCACTATAACAATACACACCCTAAGTGATTTAAATCAATACCAAATCAGGTTTGTGATTATTTTAGTAAAGACCTAACCACTAGCAACATTAATTACCGCCTTTCAACTGTTGTAAACGCTGTCCTTATTCGTCGCGATATTGTTTGTAAAAGCATTTACTATGTTTAGTGAGGTGATAAATGTCGGTTTGTTTGTCTCATAATCGCAAGGACGTTGGCCCCAATGTCATGGTCTTCACTTGATGGGTCTTGAAACTGCGCAGTGGTTTGCTAAGTTTATGATCTATGTCTGCCATGTATGGCTATATTATTATCTTACTTAATCTTAAACGGTGTCATTATCATATGCCTGCTCGTTATGATATCTATACTGAGGTTTATTCTATTAATGACCCCATTATCACCCTTTACGGTTAATATCCGCTTTATTTAGGATGCGTAAAACCTCCCAACTATAGTCCCGAAGAACAACTGTGGACCAAAGTAGACTCACTAATTTTCGCCGTAACTAAGGACTTATTTAGTTATTTTCTCAAGGTACATTTGCCGTTTTGTAGTAACATTGCCTCCCATAGAGTTGGTACACAACACATTCGTGTAACATCGAGTTTATTTTTACCATACCTAGGTGATTTGAACTATAATTGGGAAGTTTTACGTACTACTCTGGCTGGCATATCGAAGGTTCCGGTAGTTGGTACTAGAAACATATAATTTAATTACCAAGCAAGCAGAGCAATAAGACTATAGGAACGCAATCTATTAATGTTTAAGTTCATCGGGTTTTAATATGTTTTATACGATAATAGTGTTTTACTGAGATATATATGTATATACCTACCGCGTTTTCCCGACTGTAAATCTTTAAGTACCTATCTGTAAATTTAATAGTTGTATTAGTGGCATGACGTTAATGTATACTCTATTCCAGATAGGCAATAATAGGTACTTTATAGTGCACATTTTAGGATATCTCATAAATGTTACATTTCTAATGCACGCCTCCATGGCCACATAAATTAATATTTTTTTTGTACACCAGCAGGTACGCACAATGCAGCTACGCGCAATATACGTACGTCAGGTAGATCTTAATGTCACTTTTTGTTTGGGAAATGACAGTTGAGTTGTCCTAACGTGCGCTCGAAAAGTTACGTCATCACCCCCCTCCGCCTTCACTTATGTTTTCATTTTCAGTATCGTCAAATAGCATAATGAGCTGCATATATCTCGCACAGCGCTAATTAGAAAGAGGAGCGTTGATTTTTGTATGTTGAGTCGCATCGCAACGTCTCTTGGTGCTATCCCAGCAATATAACGAAACCGTTTAAATATATACATATATTTATTTATATTTTTCAAAACAATTGCTCGTAACGTACCTTTAATTGTGTCGCTTTTGGGCTCATAATCATCGGTATTAAACACGCGTGTTTTATAACATTACGACACTTGTGTGTTATGGTTATGTCCCGATTAAGTCTCGTTGGCACCTTGCAGTGAGATGTATGCATGCACACGGTGCATTCTTAAATTAACCGGGTTGTACAGAATGTACAGCTTTTTTTGTTCATTCTCGGCAAATGGACTCTTACTCGACTAAACAAATTAAATCCTTTTTGTTAATTAATTGACTATTTCTTTTTGGATATGATATATGTAGAAACGTTTAATTTAGTAAAACTATTCACTTTTGATAACATTTTACGTGAATGAATAAAGACAACATTACAAAACGAAAATATTCATATTATTTTGTATTGGCTGTTTAGAGATTTCATCTAATGCCCGCGCGCATTAGATGAAAAACTGCGCGAACTTCACGAAAAAAAACTGTTTGCGCGCCATTATAGGTTATTTCACAGATATTTGTAAACATTGCTAATGTGTGTTTGGTTATTAACTAAAATGTTGACTCGTGAAGAAAAGTGATAAAAAGAATGGACGCCACTGGAAATTCTTGTCGATGTATATATACAACCTGTTGCCATGAATAAGTAAAGAAAATAACTTGGCAGGCCTATAAAATTTTCATCTTATGAAAAGGATTTTTTTCCTCGCAAAATGTGTTGAAGAACGTCGTATGAAACGCGTGAGCTTTGATAATTACATCCTCGGCTCTCTTATCACGCTCACCTGCGGCTCGCGTGATAATTCCGCCTCAGCACGGCTAGCACGCGACGGCGCGCGAGCTCTCTCGATTTTTCTCGCACTATCCGTTTCTCTCTTATTAGAACGCTTAGAACAAGAGGTATAGTGCGAGAAAAATCGAGAGTATGTCGCGGACGTCCTGTGCTAGACGTGCTGATGTAATTGTTATCAACATACCTCACTTGTATCACAATGTACTATTAAATCACTTCATCTTTTACTCCACAAAGTTTCTAAAGCATAATCACACACTTAATAATGCAGGATTATTCAATCTTACAATACTTGTTAACAAGTTATGTTTACAGCGTGGATCTACGAGGGCTGCCTTTTAAGTTGTGTCGTTTGGAAAAACTAAAGACAATTTAAGTGTTAATAGTAGATTACTGCAGAGGCCGTGAAGTAAGGGATTGCTGGACGAGATTGGGGTAGACGGCCGAGTCGTAGACGAGGCCGGATACAACGAGTCCAGCAATCCCTGTTCCGGCCGAGGATTGTATAGTACTTTTCTCAAACGATGTGAGGAAATATTAAAATCAAAATAAATACTAGGTAATCAATTAAATAATAGGTAATTTGCGCCTTTTTTATTTTTTAAACATGCCATTTGAACAAGCCGTTCGAGCACCATGTTTAACCGCACATAAAGTATAGTACCATAGATTATTTTTATTTTTTTTATGAAATACTTGCGTATGCTTACAGTGTCTAGTGTTGGTTGGCAGTATGTAAATTTTCCTTTGTCAGTTTAATATTAGTAAGCAAATTTAAAAAGTTAGAGTAGCGGACAATAATGATTTTACTTAGGGTTTTCATACATTACTTCTTGGCGTAAGGCCAAGAAGTAATGTAGGGAGCCATAAACAAGAAACTTCACGTCTTCATTTCGTGATATTAACGCGTACATTTCCGAACATGTTTGAGAAAATGGTATTTATTGTTTTTCAAAGTAATCACCGTGATATGTAATACACTTTTTCATTCGATCGAACCAGTTTTCGAAACACTTATTCCAGTCCGAAGTCGGGGTCTCCAAAATGGCCGTTTTGTATGCCTCAACCGCTTCTTCAGGCGTCTGGTACCGTTGACCACGAAGTCGTTGCTTGATTTTTGGGAAAGTAAAAAAATCGTTAGGGCTTAAGTCTGGACTGTACGGCGGGTGTTCCAGAATTTCGACGTTTTGCTCTTTTAAAAACGCAATAGTTTGCCGGGCGATGTGCGAGCTCGCATTATCGTGGTGCAGTCTTATACGACGTCTTGGGTTATTTTTTCGAAACTCGCCGATGACTTATGGTAAACAGACAGTGGTATACCAGTCAGCATTAACCGTTTTACGATCCTCGAGCACGATGGTGGCAACGTGGCCACTTTTCGCCACAAACGTGGCGACCATTTTTTTCGAAGTGCTCCGTGAGCGTATTACTTTGGTCGGTTTTGGCTCATCTTGGAACACCCAAACAGTCGACTGCTGTTTAGAATCGGGATCGTAGGCATATATCCAAGATTCGTCACCACTGATAATGTCGTAAACATGTTTCGAGTTTCCTCGGTTGAATTGCCGCAGAGTTTTGCGACACCATCGAACGCGAGCCGTTTTTTGGTCTTCACTGAGTAAATGTGGTATCCAGCGTGAGATCAACTTTTTTACGCCTAAGTGATCATGCAAAATACTGTGAACACTGGTCCCTGAAATACTTAACGAAGCTTCTATCTCACGGTATGTCGCATGGCGATCTTCGATGATCAGTTGCCGTTCAACATCAATGTTCTCCTGGGTTACGGCTGTTTTTGGTCGACCTTCACGATGTCTATCACCAAGACTAGAGCAACCACGTTGAAATTCTAAATACCAGCGTTCCACAGTCCGAAGGCATGGTGCTTTATCATTGAAAACCGTAGTCAACTCTTCGAAGCACTGAAGTCGCGTTAAGCCCCTTTTGAAGTTGTAAAAAATTATCGCACGTAAATTTTCCTTCGAAATTTCCATTTTCACAACTGACTTGTCAACTTTGAACGAACGCTGTACTAAAACGGTTGGGCCGATTTCGAGTCATTCTTTTGTTTTCGAATTCTAAATTCAAATATTTTAACGTGACACTAGTTCTTTTTTATGCAATCACGGGAGGTTTGCAAACGACAGAACTTAAAAGGCAGCCCTCGTATATGAAATTTTATGACTAAATTTAAATAATAGTTTTGAATTCCTGCTTATTAAGAGTTATCTGGAGTGTAGGCAAGTTTGAGCTTTTTGCAAAAAAGTCTAATGAAGGATCAATTGTCTTATAATTTCGAACGAGATTTAAATGAAGCCTGGTTTTTGCTGCCTACACAGATGCGAAGTTACAAGAGGTGCAATGGGCATGAGCCCTCCTGGTGAGTCCTTTGCGCTATGAAGGTATTAGGTACGACACCAGTCGATTCGCCGATCGCCAGGTTAATCCTACTTAATTAATCGAAATCTAAACCATAACTGACACGGGAGTCATGAAGGTGATAGGTAACTACATAAATTATAATTTGAAAACACCCCGACACAAGAAACATATATAAGAACGATCGCGACAGACAAAACTATTGATTTCAAAAACCGTTCTCAAATCGGTTTATCCATTTGGGAGCTAATATGGTACAGCAGGACACCCAGATACTAAGATCTTAGTCAAACTTCTAACACTTTTCGTTTGCGTCGGGAGTTAATCTGGCACATATGGTGGACAGAGGTCCGTGATCTCCGTTTTAATTGACTACCGTTTTTATTAAAGTGTCGTTTAGCAGATATTCTCTCTCTCACTTTGCTAGATGCTAAATTTCATGTTCCACATAGGTTCTCACGTATATGTATGTTCGGTAGACTCAGACTTGTCAAAGTGCTCGTGCGGCCTACTTACAGAATGAAGTTCATTTATATCATTTAACTCTGTTGGCCTTGGTAAGCAGAGGTCGTACGGTTGAACTGGTTCGACCTGCCAGTCGTATGCTGAGTCTAAATTGAATAAATTATTTTGACTTTGTAACTTAGACTCTCTTTGTTTAACTATACTTAGATATGACAAGATTATTATGATTTATGTATTGCGTATGAGCACGACATAGTATATGGCAATACTCAACGGGCACATTTTCGTCAAAGACATGTTGTTATTTTTCTTGTAAAAGCAATCTCGTCCTTGCATCTGTTTTGTGTTGAAGGGTACTTGTAATTAGGAACCAAAGAAGTCAAGTAAAATCCTTGTTAAAATAAATTACAATACATAACGAGATAGACAAAAAAACAGAAAAAACTTCAAGGTAAAGTGTAGATACCGTTTGCATTTTCATTAAATCTATATTAAAGAAACAAACAAATCAAGTGATTGTAGTGGAAATGAGAGCGTTGCGAAGGATTTATGGGGTGAGTTTGAGGCATATAATAAGAAATAGTGTGATAAGAGAGAGTAGTGGAGTGACTGAGTATGTAGTGACGAGTACTGAGACGGACATGCTAAGCTGGTTTGGGCATGTAGACAGGATGAATGAAAGAAGATTAACAAAGAGTGTTTGAGGGTAAAGTGTATGCACTTGGAAGTAAAGGGGACGACCTTGTCGAACTTTTTCGGACTAAAGCAGAGAAATCCTGAAGAAAGGTCAAGTCAAGAGTACCCTATACCCACGAGCATGTATGAAGAATGTAATCAAAGTGAATAAAGCAAGAAAGGTTTGTCAAGATGGCAATGGAAATCTCTGTCTGGTCTCTGCCTACTCTTCCAGGAAATAGGCGTGAACATTACATACATGGTACAAAGGTTTTGAAAGAGTTAAGAGTTTATAACTATTAGGCTTGCCTAAAAAGCAATTCTAGGCAAGCCGGTGGGAATCTGCTTGTATGGGCACTCAGCCACTGGTATGTATGTATATTATAACATAATAATAAACATTAAGCTGCATGCCCTGGACTGCTGCTCACTAAGTCACACATCGCATGCTACACCCACGCTTGTGGTTATGAAATCTCTTAGAAGTGTGTTATAAGATATGCCTCGAAGTGTCGTACTTTTAGAAAGAACGGGAGTACACCACCGGTATCAGCTGTGACTGTCTAATATGGCCGTGCTCGTAACATGCTCTATTGGAATTGATCTAACTTTATGAATATCATGCTGACGGATCTATCCAAGCACCGGGCAGTGCTCGTCGAGGTTACCATCACAGTCGACAGGAACTTAGTGAACTCCTAGAAGGACAATTTCAGGCATAGTAGAAAGAGTGCACCCACACAGCAGCAGTGTAACCACTCTTTCTACTATGTCTCAGGTTACTTAGGTTATATCTTCACTTGGCTCACGAGGTTACCACCACGAGCCTAAAGTGTTTTGACCTCAGATGTTTCGGATCTCAATGGAAAATATTATTTGGTCGGTTGATTATTGTATTTATAGGGCTACTTATAACCAAACGTAGATATTATGTTCCCGCTTAATACGCGTTTTTTTTCTGGTACCTTTCTACTGTAATAAATCAAAATCAAGCTGAAGATCCTGGGTTCGAATCCCGGTAAGGGCAAATATTTGTTTGATGAGCATGAATATTTGTTTCTGAGTCATGGATGTTTTTCTAAGTATTTAAGTATTTATATCTATTATATATATCGTCGTCTAGTACCCATACTTACCACAAGCCTTACTGAGCTTACTATGGGACTAGGTTGATTTGTGTAAGATGGTGTCCCATTATATATTTCTTATTTATTATATTTCTAAAATCAATCATTTATTCTGCAAATAGGCCACAGGGGCACTTTTACATGTCAAACAATAATTTGCAATAAAAAAACAATCCTTCAGCAATAATCATTTGGAAGTTGCAGTTTAACATAACTTAAAGTCACTAAATTAAAACAATATTACAAATTATTATCCATTACATTAGATAAAACGTCTCTATCAGAATGAACAAGAAGGTTATGGTATCATTTAATATCCCAGAGATTTATAAGGTGTCTGGGCGTCCAGATACAATTAATAATAATTATTCTAATGATCTTAGAGTTGTATACATTATACAGCCTCTAAGCGTCAAAACACAAAAATAGGTACATTAGTAATATTGTCAAGAGATGTATAGGGTCAATAACAATAAAACCAGTCAAGAACAGGATGATGTCTCTCGTCATTACAAAATAGTGATAATAATCACAAGTATTTAAGTAGTTACTATGTTTTGAAATGTTGAATATGATCATTGTGAAATTGGTTGTGATGAAATATAGAGATAATTGTAGGTCGGTCGTACACGTCCACTCTCAACAAAGCGCGAGCGTATCCTCATCACATGCCTTCAGAGCCAGATATATTGTTATTATGGCTGCGGTCTTCGGTAAGGAGGAGATACTTCCCCAGTTCGGTTGCTCCAAATATGAACGACATGACATTCTTTTGCGCCCTAACTCTCTAAAAACTTATTTCAGTTTGTAATGGGCTAAACTTGCTAGCTTTCAGGTCAGTTGAGTCGAAAACAAAGCCATAAAAACATTTAATACCTTTTGCATTCCTATAAATTGCAATAACAAACAAATCAATCTTACTAGCACCAGACTAAGGACTGGACGTTTACACCAACATTATTTTAACGGACCGGATGGTGGTCTTCCCATAAAAATCCCAAAATAAAGTTTAACGAATGTAACCTTACCTTACCTTAAATTTGAAAGAACCGGGTTTAATATTCAGATCAATATTTCCATTACCCGTGCGCATTCAAATCCATAAGTTGTCTAAGTGTGAATAGAAGGTGGAGAAAAACAACTTTCTCGTGGAACAACAATGTACCCGGCGCACGTGGCGCGCGACCTTGCTCGCGCCCGCCGCACCGCGGAATATAACGCGCCTCGTCTCTGTAAACACACGATGTTACGCGTTAGCCGTGAAAGACACGCCGTATTACATTTTACAGATAACCATGTGTGAGGTTTGCGATCAGGAAATTAGATAGCGCGTAATTGTGGATTTACATTAAGAGGGGGCGCTCCGCGAAATCGGGGTTCTTAGATTGAATATTTACCTATGACAAACTAAAGCGAATGCCAGGAAAAAGAACATACCAAAACTACATCATATTTGCAATTGAATCGTCTGAACAAAACCATACAAAACCAAAATTGCCTCGATAGAAAAGAACCGCCAAAACATGTCTTATTTTTACTCAATTTCAATAGTGTGAGGTTCCCGTGCATATAAATTAAGTAAAAGTTGAGTTTATAATAGCTTTTCGCATTACCTAATGAAAGTACTAGCGGGGTATTTTTAAGTAGTCCCTTTTCAGACTTATTGAGGTGAAACGTATTTGGCGTATAGGCCTTTTTTATTTAGCGCGATACCCTTTCTCCCGTCGCGTGTTTCGTGCGGTTCTGTATATCTTTTGTTGCCGTTCGCGGGCGGAGTCAGTCGTAATCGCTCCGCTGAGACGAGAGGACTACGTTCTGTGCTCTCACGACAGCACGATGAACTTAATTATTTCAATAATATTGTGACCCAGTATATTCGTCCAGTGAATGAACGTATCATTACATTCCAGTAGATATTTTGCTACATTTTGAAATAATATATTTAAAAGTCGACCTTAACATATAGATCTTAAAGTTCAAAATACAACTATAAGATTACGCAGCGATCGGCGGGTGACCGGCTTCTTAGAATAATTTGTGCAGTACATGCAAAACTAGACGAACATTTTTCTGTCGATCGTGTATTTACTTTATGAAAGATTATCACTATCACTATCACTACATAGTATAAAACAAAGTCGCTTCCCGCTGTCTGTCCCTATGTATGCTTAGATCTTTAAAACTACGCAACGGATTTTGATGCGGTTTTTTTTAATAGATAGAGTGATTCAAGAAGAAGGTTTATATGTATAATATAGTATCCGTGCGAAGCCGGAGCGGATCGCTAGTTGAGAATAAATCCGGTTATGTTCAAAATCGATGTCTGAGAGGTCTAAAATCTAAATACGAATTCATAGTCAGAAATATTTCAAAAAGTGGTCGCATTATTTAAATTTTTTGAAACATTCGTTGTAAATTAATATGCGCGTTTTTTTAAAGAACAACATACATTGGCAGGCTTCTCGATGGTGAAGATTCTAGAAATGATGTCCATTTTGAATTCCAAGATGGCGGACATTGCTTTTCGAATTCAAACTTTCGTGAGACGTGTTGAAACAGTACTAATAATTACACGGTTCAACTCACGTATTAAATGTCACTACGGGCGACATGTTTCGAACTCTTCGGGAATTCTTCTTAAGGACGAGTGTTTTCGCGGCGGTGTCGCTTGAATCTTGACAAGATTCAAGCCCACCGCCTGCAGCTTTATAAGTCGCAGGTCCGCCCACACATGGAATACTGTTCTCATCTATGGGCAGGGGCACCCCAATACCAGCTTCTCCCTCTGGATCGCATCCAACGACGAGCAACTCGAATTGTCGACAGCGAGCATATTTCGGATCGGCTTGACCCCTTGGCGCTGCGTAGAGATGTGGCCTCTCTCTGCATTTTCTATCGCATGTATAACGGGGAGTGCTCCGAGGAATTGTTCGGATTAATCCCTGCCGCTTCTTTTCGCCATCGTCCAACGCGACAACATTACCATCCTCACCACTTAGATGGTTGGCAGTCCTCAACTGTGCGCTTCTCCAGAAACTTCCTGCCTCGCACAGCTAAACTGTGGAATGGATTGTCGCCTGCGGTATTTCCGGACCGATACGACCTTCAAACCTTCAAGAAAAGAGCGTACTCCCATCTTAAAGGCCGGCAACGCACTCACAACACCTCTGGTGTTGCAAGTGTCCATGGGCGGCGGTAATCGCTTACCATCAGGTGATCCGTCTGCTCGTTTGCCACCTATATCATAAAAAAAAAAAAAAAAAAAAAAAAGTGACATTATTGACATTGTTTTTCTTTAAAGTCATCGCGGGTGTCGCTTTTAGGGTTATCGAGAGTGCAGATTCCAACAATTATTGCCTGCGAACTTGGACATTTTGATATTAAAAAAGTGAACATAATTATGCACTTTTTCTTTAATATGTTCAAAATTGATAACTAAAGGGCCAAAGCGTCTCCATTGTCTCCAAGTACGAATCCGAGATCAGAATTGAAAAATTTGGCCGAACACTTCGGGAGTTCTTCTTCAGGATGAGTGTTTTCGATGTTTGTTTTGAAGAAGAACTCCCGAAAAGTTCGAAACATGTCGCCTGTTGTGACATTTAATGCGTGAATTTAACCGTGGATTTATTAGTAGTATTTTAGACATGTCTCACAAAAGTTTAAATTCGATTATAGCTTTTTTTTGCTTTAGGCTTTTACTAGCCATTATTATGCTAGCTCACAACCCTTACGTGATTTAGTAAAAAAACGGAAGGCCATATTTCAGTTATAGCTCCGGTGGTTTTTTAAGCAACAAAATGTAGGTAGTGGTATTCCTTGGGTAATTAAAGTAATTTGTACTCTATAAAGTGAGTGTTTTCGCGGCGGTGTCGCTTGAATCTTGTCGTGATTCAAGCGACACCGCCGCGAAAACACTCAATCCTGAATAAGAATTCCCGAAGAGTTCGAAACATGTCGCCCGTAGTGACGTTTAATACGTGGGTGAACCGTGTAATTATTGACATTTTTTTCTTTAAAGTCATCACGGGTGACGCTTTTAGATTCCAACAATAGGGGCGTAGAAACTAAATAAAATAATGTGATATTTTCTCGAAGAAGGATAAAAAAAATTGTCAAATGGTGAAAAAATCAACGCAAAAGGTTAAATAATCACGAAGTTATAAGTGTCCAAAGTTTTAAGAATGGATGTGTTCTGTCCCTTTTTCGCAAAACGCAACTTCATATTGAAACGATGACGCTGGAAGAATGTGACGTCACAGAAGACGGCAACGTGCCGCGCGCATCGTGGTCGGTGACGCCGTCGACGCGGCCTGCCGGCAGCATCCTGTAATGTGACGTCACGCACCGTTTGCGTTTTCTCTCTCTAACAAGCAATATTAAAACGGTTGTAGCTTCGTAATTTTTGAGATATCTGAATGGGATTTTCATCACTATGCATATTTTTTTGCCTTCTTTCTTTTGGAGTAATAATAATTTTCGAGTCTGCACCCGAATTATTGCCTGCGAAGTTGGACATTTTTATATAAAAAAAAGTGAACACAATTTTGCAGTTTTTCTTTAATACGAATATGTTCAAAATTGATAAAGAACTAAAGGGCCAAAGCGTCTCCATTGTCTCCAAGTACGAATCCGAGATCAGACCCCGTATCATGGTCGGCCTTATCACTCGATAAGTGACAAGATAGGGGCATCGTCTCGTTCTATCAAACGGTGTCAGCCAGTGACGGACGCTCTATCCTGTCACTTATCGCGTGATAAGGCCGACCATGACACGGGGTCAGAATTGAAAAATTTGGCCGCCACACAGTGGCCTGAAAATCTGGCTTTCATAAACATGATCGAAGTTTTTATAATAAATTACAGTTTTTTTTTAATGCTACTAATAAATTCACGTACCTATTAAATGACGCGACAGGCGACATGTTTCGAACTCTTCGGGAGTTCTTCTTCAGGATTAGTGTTTTCGATGTTTGTTTTGAAGAAGAACTCCCGAAGAGTTCGAAACATGTCGCCTGCCGTGACATTTACGTTAAGAGGGGGCGCTCCGCGAAATCGGGGTTCTTAGATTGAATATTTACCTATGACAAACTAAAGCGAATGCCAGGAAAAAGAACATACCAAAACTACATCATATTTGCAATTGAATCGTCTGAACAAAACCATACAAAACCAAAATTGCCTCGATAGAAAAGAACCGCCAAAACATGTCTTATTTTTACTCAATTTCAATAGTGTGAGGTTCCCGTGCATATAAATTAAGTAAAAGTTGAGTGTATAATAGCTTTTCACATTACCTAATGAAAGTACTAGCGGGGTATTTTTATGTAGTCCCTTTTCAGACTTATTGAGGTGAAACGTATTTGGCGTATAGGCCTTTTTTATTTAGCGCGATACCCTTTCTCCCGTCGCGTGTTTCGTGCGGTTCTGTATATCTTTTGTTGCCGTTCGCGGGCGGAGTCAGTCGTAATCGCTCCGCTGAGACGAGAGGACTACGTTCTGTGCTCTCACGACAACACGATGAACATAATTATTTCAATAATATTGTGACCCAGTATATTCGTCCAGTGAATGAATGTATCATTACATTCCAGTAGATATTTTGCTACATTTTGAAATAATATATTTAAAAGTCGACCTTAACATATAGATCTTAAAGTTCAAAATACAACTATAAGATTACGCAGCGATCGGCGGGTGACCGGCTTAGAATAATTTGTGCAGTACATGCAAAACTAGACGAACATTTTTCTGTCGATCGTGTATTTACTTTATGAAAGATTATCAGTATTATCACTCACTATCACTACATAGTATAAAACAAAGTCGCTTCCCGCTGTCTGTCCATGTATGCTTAGATCTTTAAAACTACGCAACGGATTTTGATGCGGTTTTTTTAAATAGATAGAGTGATTCAAGAAGAAGGTTTATATGTATAATATAGTATCCGTGCGAAGCCGGAGCGGATCGCAAGTTGAGAATAAATCCGGTTATGTTCAAAATCGATGTCTGAGAGGTCTAAATACGAATTCATAGTCAGAAATATTTCAAAAAGTGGTCGCATTATTTAAAATTTGTGAAACATTCGTTGTAAATTAATATGCGCGTTTTTTTAAAGAACAACATACATTGGCAGGCTTCTCGAGGGTGAAGATTCTAGAAATGATGTCCATTTTGAATTCCAAGATGGCGGACATTGCTTTTCGAATTTAAACTTTCGTGAGACGTGTTGAAACAGTACTAATAATTACACGGTTCAACTCACGTATTAAATGTCACCACGGGCGACATGTTTCGAACTCTTCGGGAATTCTTCTTAAGGATGAGTGTTTTCGCGGCGGTGTCGCTTGAATCTTGTCGTGAATCAAGCGACACCGCCGCGAAAACACTCATCCTGAAGAAGAACTTCCGAAGAGTTCGGAACATGTCGCCCGTAGTGACATTATTGACATTGTTTTTCTTTAAAGTCATCACGGGTGTCGCTTTTAGGGTTATCGAGAGTGCAGATTCCAACAATTATTGCCTGCGAACTTGGACATTTTGATATTAAAAAAGTGAACATAATTATGCACTTTTTCTTTAATATGTTCAAAATTAATAACTAAAGGGCCAAAGCGTCTCCATTGTCTCCAAGTACGAATCCGAGATCAGAATTGAAACATTTGGCCACCACACAGTAGTGGCCTGAAAATCTGACTTTCATAGACATGATCGAAGTTTTCATAATATATTATAGTTTTTTTTTAATGCTACTAATAAATTCACGGTTAAATTCACGTATTAAACGACACGACAGGCGACATGTTTTGAACACTTCGGGAGTTCTTCTTCAGGATGAGTGTTTTCGATGTTTGTTTTGAAGAAGAACTCCCGAAAAGTTCGGAACATGTCGCCTGTTGTGACATTTAATGCGTGAATTTAACCGTGGATTTATTAGTAGTATTTTAGACATGTCTCACAAAAGTTTAAATTCGATTTTAGCTTTTTTTTGCTTTAGGCTTTTACTAGCCATTATTATGCTAGCTCACAACCCTTACGTGATTTAGTAAAAAAACGGAAGGCCATATTTCAGTTATAGCTCGGGTGGTTTATTAAGCAACAAAATGTAGGTAGTGGTATTCCTTGGGTAATTAAAGTAATTTGTACTCTATAAAGTGAGTGTTTTGGCGGCGGGGTCGCTTGAATCTTGTCGTGATTCAAGCGACACCGCCGCGAAAACACTCAATCCTGAATAAGAACTCCCGAAGAGTTCGAAACATGTCGCCCGTAGTGACGTTTAATACGTGGGTGAACCGTGTAATTATTGACATTTTTTTTCTTTAAAGTCATCACGGGTGACGCTTTTAGATTCCAACAATAGGGGCGTAGACACTAAATAAAATAATGTGATATTTTCTCGAAGAAGGATAAAAACAATTGTCAAATGGAGAAAAAATCAACGCAAAAGGTTAAATAATCACGAAGTTATAAGTGTCCAAAGTTTTAAGAAGGGATGTGTTCTGTCCCTTTTTCGCAAAACGCAACTTCATATGAGACGATGACGCTGGAAGAATGTGACGTCACAGAAGACGGCAACGTGCCGCGCGCATCGTGGTCGGCGACGCCGTCGACGCGGCCTGCCGGCAGCATCCTGTAATGTGACGTCACACACCGTTTGCGTTTTCTCTCTCTAACAAGCAATATTAAAACGGTTGTAGCTTCGTAATTCTTCAAGATATCTGAATGGGATTTTCATCACTATGCATATTTTTTTGCCTTCTTTCTTTTAGAGTAATAATAATTTTCGAGTCTGCACCCGAATTATTGCCTGTGAAGTTGGACATTTTTATATTAAAAAAAGTGAACACAATTTTGCTGTTTTTCTTTTATACGAGTATGTTCAAAATTGATAACTAAAGGGCCAAAGCGTCTCCATTGTCTCCAAGTACGAATCCGAGATCAGACCCGGTATCATGGTCGGCCTTATCACTCGATAAGTGACAAGATAGGGGCATCGTCTCGTTCTATCAAACGGTGTCAGCCAGTGACGGACGCTCTATCCTGTCACTTATCGCGTGATAAGGCCGACCATGACACGGGGTCAGAATTGAAAAATTTGGCCGCCACACAGTGGCCTGAAAATCTGGCTTTCATAAACATGATCGAAGTTTTCATAATAAATTACAGTTTTTTTTTAATGCTACTAATAAATTCACGTATTAAACGACACGACAGGCGACATGTTTTGAACACTTCGGGAGTTCTTCTTCAGGATTAGTGTTTTCGATGTTTATTTTGAAGAAGAACTCCCGAAGAGTTCGAAACATGTCACCTGCCGTGACATTTACGTTAATTTTTTAACCGTGGATTTATTAGTAGTATTTTAGATATGTCTCACAAAAGTTTAAATTCGATTATAGCTGTTTTTTTGCTTTAGCCTTTTACGAGACATAATTATGCTAAATTACAACCCTTACGTGATTTAGTAAAAAAACGGAAGGTCATTTCAGTTATAGCTCTCGAAACTGACTTAGCTACTAGCGAAAACTATATCTTCAAATATAGGTACTTACAGATTTTGTCTTTCTTTCCACTTATTATAATTATCTATAGGTATTCATCATGTTTCATCTGACTGTCGGGGCATTTACTATGCGAGAAGGAGCGGGGCAGCAATAGACGCATCAGCGCGGCAGGTACGGGGCGCGCGGGTGATTTCTGATTTTTCCCTGGCGATACGCCCCCTCTTAAACTAATTACTCTGTAAAGATTAACAGAGTAATATCCTGAATCGTTGAACTTAAACCGTTCGGTTTTCTAAATTTTAGAAAGCATTGAACATGCACATACTCCTATCTACATCGCTGTCTATATATACTACAGATAGAAGCACGTCATACAGTCTGTATTAATACCTAAAAAATGAATGTAGATATTTTAAGCAATTTTTTTAATAAAACTTTTTAGTATTTTTGTTCCATGAGTTGTAGTAACCAGGTGGAGATGAGCCCCTTCGGGAGAATTATTATTTTGCTTCTATCTTCCCGAGATGGGAAGCTTCAATACGTCAGCATAATATAATGCAATGAGTATAAAAACATAAGCCAACAATCTCGGCGGCAGGCTGCGACTTGCGAGGCGACGGTTCTCTGTAGTTTTCTCTATCGTATAAAGCTGTCGGGCTTGGTCACCCATTTAAGTACAGTGCCCTCTCTAAAAGCAGCCAGGGTTAGTTTTCCTCACGGCGGCAGGAGGCGGGGTAGAAAGCCGGCTTCCGTTCGGAAGTTTCACCCGCTTTCACTCGCCCGCGCTCTCTTGCTACCCGTACCTTGACATTACTCCTTATCGTCTTAACGTATTAATACATTTAATAGTCGCTAGATTGATTCCTCGTTTATTTTGTAATGTGCTTGGATGACTTTCTCTAGACAGTTGGTTATTTTACTGGAATTTGTAGAATATTATCTGAATGAAACATATTTACCTATAATATATTTTTCATCACACTTGCTCGGAAACGGCTTCATAATGAGCAGACATACAGAGCTGTAATATCCATGTTACGCCCACGGGCGTAATGGTTTTTTTCTTAAATTGTATCTGTCACTCATGCGGCAGTTACAAAGCAAAGAGGTTTTATATCAAATACGATGTCTGAAAACGTATTTATAAATAAATTTAAACTTTAAAAACTACTTAATCATGTTTAACTGAATTATTTACAGATTTAATATGTAGTTATTCAGTGTCTATGTAAAATGTTTTTAAGTGTTTTCAAACCGTGGCTGCATACCGAAGGGTCTTTGCCATACGCGCCTCACGTCAAATTCAACAAAATGGACGACTGACATGTTGCAGTGTTTATTACGATTTGTATTCATTTCATCTAAAACTTATTTGTTTCCTCGCAAATATGATGAAAAACATTGTGTATAACACGGGCGTAAGAATATTGCAAACTCGAGTCATCAAAAGCTTCTCATAGACTCTTGTTCGCAATATTCTACTTACGCCCCTCGTTAAACAATGTACTATTTCCGTAGCATTTTTGAATTATACATTTTACCGTTAGCTTTTGGGTGAAGGAAAACATTGTGAGGAAACCGGTTTAATCCCAATAAGGTCTAGTTTTCCCTCTGGGTTGGAAGGTCAGATGGCAGTCGCTTTCGTAAAACTACTGCCTATGCCAAATCTAGGGATTAGGTATCAAAGTGGACCCCGGACTCGTGTAGGGCACAACCGGGAGTAACGCGTAGGAGCATGATAATGACATACCCCCTTATTCATAAAACTTAAAATGCCTCTGCTAAATATAATGTGCTTTGTCCCTTTCTTACGAACACAAATGTCAAAGTGATAGATAAGGACAAACGAATTTTAACGGCATTTTAGTTAAAACAGGCTTATAGAATAGAATTATGAATACGGCCGTAAGTTTTCATCTGTGTAATCAAAAATCATATATTATTCTGATCAGACCAGATTTTAAGGTATGCACATAATAATCATTTTAATGCTTTAACAGGGTTTAATGAACCGTTTCGAACCAAAATAACAAAGTATTTATCATGTGTCACCGAAACATACTTATTTTGCTTTTCAGTAAGACAAATGAGTGTCGGTCGAATATTCTAATTTAAAAACGCTTAAGCTCTTGCAGCGGTCGGGTCGTCGTTCGAGAAATGATCGTACATTATTTTTAAGGGTCTTAATTTGGAAAATTACTTCTTATTCAGCAAGCTCAATTTGCATTCATAAATTAAATGTCTTTTCCAAACTGCTAACTCATCTCATTAAAGTATGGTGTAAATATATTAGAGAGGCCTAGGATATATTGACTACGTTTTAGTGACCTAATATATGTACAATATTTTGGCTTTTTTGTGATCGTGTGTATAATGTAGAAATATCTCAATTACAGCATGTTTAAACCACTAAATTACCTACATTTCATAATTTGCCAAGGTGTACAATACTACAATATAATTTACAGTAAGTACATATGGTGCAACTTTCCCGCACTAGTGCGGAAAAGAGCACTTTCCATGCATATGTCGAAACTTCAAAGAGCCATATGTACTGTAAAACGTTGTACGATACACGTGCGAATAGGTAATTCACCACTCGTTGTGAATTTCCTATTTTCGGCACTTGTATCGTAAATAACATTCACGTTATATTATATTTTCACCTCACCGGCTCGGAAAGACTTGCTTTATCGCTCAAAATCTGCGCCCAAAAGTCCATTAGGTATATGCGCTAGCGTGGAAAGAGTTTTTGAATTTGGAACGTGACGGTCAATCGCGAGATCCAACATTTTTCTAAACAGAATGAGAGGTAATTAACCTGCGTTCAGAAACTTATGGTGTTATGCCAATAATTCATTGTTATAATTTTGATAAAATTAAATTAATAATACATATTATTTCTAAATTACATATGAAATATTAATAATTAGACTGACTTACAAGGATATGATACAAATAAATAATTGTAAAATATAGTTTTATTTTTCAAAATTTTTCGCTTCGTGCAAAGGATGAAAATTCAAGAAAAAACTGATGTACTCGTTTTTGTATTGTTCTAAAGCCACAGTGAAATCAAAATAATGGAAGTTATTTATAGATTTTTGTGCAGAAGATACATATATGAATTTTAATGCCTGCTAAGTTTGCGAAAAAAGTAAAATTTGCGTATTTGAGCCGTGAGTACCCAACAATACTTTGATATTTTTAATGTAAGTAAGCGTGGAGTTATTTAAAGTGAATACAAAAATGTTTATGTTAAGGACATTTAATAATTATAAAATGCTTTGATGAGATGTAAACAAACCTTTATTGAAAAAGAGTTAAAGGTCCAAATGACTTTTGTTACATTTACAATTTTCCTCGCGGTGGTGAGGTAAAAAGTTGTGTTTCGCTCGGCAGCAAAGTTGTTTGGCGTTCAAACTCAATTTCGTTGAGATATTTTTTAATTCTAAGTCTTAAGGGGACGGGAAGAGAAGGTTGTAAGTTGTACTCGATATCAGATGGTAGTGATGGAATTGATAGAAATGACTTTTTATTATTAGTTACATGATTTGCTGCGTATGAAAGGCACAGTTCCTTTCTTCTTAACATTAGGGGCATTTCGTCTGCCTCAACAAGGATACTGTTTACTGGGCTGGTTCTAAAGGCTCCTAAACTTAATCTAAGGCAGGTGTTATGTGTGCTTTCTAGAAGTTTTAATATAGCGGGAGAAGCGGCATCGTATATAATTGAACCATAATCAATTTTTTGCCTAATTAATGCTTTGTAGGTATTTTTAATGCATATACTATCTGATCCCCATTTAATGGATGATAAAATTTTAATAACATTCATTCTATTATAACATTCAGATTTTAATTTTTTTATATGGTTTACCCATTTCATTTTTGGATCGAATGTTAGCCCTAGGATTTTTAAATTATGAACTTCTTTAATTTTATGATTGTTAATAGTTAAGTTTATCGTATTTTTGATTTTTCTTTTTGATAGGATCATGAATTCCGTCTTAGTTTCTGAAAATTTAAATCCAGTATGTTTACACCATTCATTGAGTTTATCCAATGTGTTTTGTAAAAGTTTTTCTGTAGGTTTAAGATTGTTACCGCTACATAATATCGTTAGATCATCTGCAAATAAACATCCCTTTACGGGTCGTTCTATAATATCTAGTACATCATTTATAGATATCAAAAAAAGGATAACACTTAAAACAGACCCCTGAGGAAGTCCATTTTCCGTACAGAGTGGATCGGAAATTGTATCATCGATTTTTACTCTTATGGTTCTATTTGTTAAAAAGTTTATAATAAAGGAAAGAATGTTACCTCTTACTTTAAATTAAAAACATGTCATATTTTCTGATTCAATGTCATCCCTGAAGGCACTGTCAAATATCCACAATAAAGACCCCTTAATAAATGTAATAAGAGAAAACCTAGTCGATCTAATTGATAAACAATTCGATATAGAACTGTTCTGGATCCCTAGTCATCAAGGTATTCCCGGAAACGAAAGGGCGGACACCGCAGCTAAAGAGGCTACGAGGTTTGAACAATGTAATTACACTACCTCTAATATCCAAGACCTTAAAAAGTACCTTAAACTTAATATAAAAAATAAATGGAACAGCTGTTGGGTAAAAAATAACAATAGCGCCTTATATGAGATAAGGAAATCAATTTTCGATAAAAGTAAATCATATGTAAATAATAGAAGAGATCAGGTAGTTATGAATAGATTAAGAATAGGACATTGCAATGTAACCCATATATATCTTATCACTAAAGAAACTAAGAAGCAATGCCTAAGGTGTAATAGTGATTTATCTGTCAAACATTTGTTAATTGATTGTCCAATGTATAACACAGAAAGATTAACTGTTAACCTTCATGGATGCTTAAAAGATTGTTTAAATAATTCAGAAAACACTGTTAAATTTCTAAAAATAATTGATTATTATAAGTCGATTTAATGTTGTGGTATACCTATAGTGGTCGCTAATGACCTTAGATGTTTGAGCGACCTTAAATAAATAAATAAAAAAAAATAAAAATAAAAAGTTGTTTGGCGTCTCGTGCCTTGAAAGCCTCGCTTTGCTTATGGTTCAATCTCACAAACCTTCGCTAGCTCGGCTTTCAATACGAGCACTTGCGCCAAACAACAATTTTGCAGCCGTGCATAACAAATAACTATGTATTATACCAAATTACAAACAAACGTTTGTGTAAAAATTTCCTATCTATGAATGGAAAAATGTGTATTTAAGTAGGATTATCCTCTTTGGGGTAAGCTTCGGTAGCCTAGTGGTTCAGAAATACCGCTTTGAAGTTGTAAGCTTTTATCCATACTTAATATATAAAGAACTCAAACTGGTAAATTTAACAACGTCTTTAGAGGCGACGTGTTCTGTTGCTTCTGTGCAAAATAAACTTTATAAAAGTATTTATTGTATTCGCTTTGCATGAAGATATTATTGGTTTTGCTTTGCAGAACTTTCTTTGTTTAACCACCAACATTTAAATGCAAATACAAAATACATAAAACGTTACGTCTTAGGTGAATTATAGGTACCTAGTGCAATAAATACGGATACACTTAGTCCTATTTTCACTAATCTTAAATGTGGTCAATTCGGAGTAAAGTATTACGCTCCGTAAGTTACAAAATTTCTGGCTTTAAACCACTGCTGGAGATAAAATGAATAAATGAAATAAAAATGATTAATGTACATTTCGGGGACGGTTTAAAACATCATACGAGTATATACAGCCATACATAACATAACTAGGCATCAATCGTTCCTTGCAAATCGGACTGATGATAGGTACCTACTACACGAATAGGAACTTCTGGTGCTGATTTTGCGGTGAGGTTATTTATTAGCAGAGAGTGTTAAGTCATCTAATGAAGCATTCATGGATTGACTCGTAGGCTGCTTGCATTCATTCCGGTCCGGTTTTAATAACAAATCATCGCGTGCATTGTGTTCGAGATCGGGATTACTCGCCACTTTAATTTGTTACCGTCGCTATATTTTAAAATAAATCATTACGATTATGATTTATGCTGTGTTTATATTCACTGTCTTCCCGATTACTATGGTAATATTTGTTCGTATTTCACTCTGATTTATATAATAGCCACGGGCCTTGAAGTTGGTGTTCCTGTGAATGATCTATGCGTTTTCAATGCTTTCCTTCTGCTGCGGAGTTGGCATCATCATACTTGGTCACGATTTCTGATAGTGATATAGACACGAATAT
This sequence comes from Epinotia ramella, assembly GCA_947578815.1. Lineage (NCBI taxonomy): Eukaryota > Metazoa > Arthropoda > Insecta > Lepidoptera > Tortricidae > Epinotia > Epinotia ramella. Next base: position 21,029,137 of record OX388202.1, read on the forward strand.
GTACCGTGTCCAAGCCTTTAAACTCTTATGAAAAAAAAAACGTTAGTATACCGATAATTTTAATTCCGGTGGTGTTTATAATTTTGTTATAATAAAATCAATATTCCTCATAATGATATAATATCATGACAGAACCGAATCATATCGTTATATTATGAAATAATGCTGTTGCAGCTCCAGAGCGTTAGCCTATAACGCTGTTAAGTTGTTTTATCGCTGCAAGTGCCGCTATTTTTATATTGGTTTAGATATGACTTATAACGTTATACTAGTGGATACAGCTATACATGTGCATCAAATATCGTTTTGAGTGTAACCCTTTTTCGCTTAAATAACGTTACAAACGATAGTGCTATACGAAAATAGCGTTATTTAAAATCCTGATCGTATCCGACGATTCCTGTGAGTTCGGCGTTCCTATATTATCAGTGTGAATTCACAGTAAAGATGTAGCGTAATTATTAGGGTTCCGTAGTCAACAACAAGGAACCCTTATAGTTTCGCCATGTCCGTCCGTCCGCGCCTGTCTGTCTGTCTGTCCGTCTTCGGCTTAGCTCAGTAACCCTTACGACTAGAAAACTGCAATTCGGCGTGGGTATATAAACCAATCACGCCGACAAAACAGTAGAATAAAATCATGAAAAAAAATTTTTTTTAGGGTACCTCCCCTATATGTAAATTGGTGATGTATTTTTTTTTCTCGTAAAACCTATAGTGTGGGTATCGTTGGATAGCTTGTTCAAAAATATTATGGGTTTGCGAGATAATGGGATTTAAAGCCCTAATTTTTGTTCGAGTCATGTGTCCCCCCCCCCTTGCCGGCTAAATGGCTACTACTGGGGACGTGAAAAAATTCGTGGCAGTAGTACATTAATGAATTTAAAGTGCTAGACGTGTTGGTAAGTAATGCACTTAATTTCGTTTGCATATACATTGTCATTGGAATTTGAACCTTTTACCGTGGACGGTAGAGTTGCTTTTTCACGGCACGGTGCTTCTTGCCCGCGGCTAGCGCGCAAAAGACCTGCCCTGCAACGTGCCCCCATATAGTATCTAATATTTACGATTATTTACGAGGGTAAGCTATAATAAAAACCCCAAAAGCCCCTTTTAAGTCCGCATTCTGTGGCAGACGGGCAACTACGGAACCCTACCCTGCGCGTGGCCTGACTCGCACTTGGCGGTTTTTTTTTAAATGATTTTTTATAGGTATTAGGTACATATCAATCACTTGCGTACAAAATAATGCAAGTATGATAGAAGTATTTGTATAAACCTCTTTATAATAAACTTAACCAAACAATTTATATCGTGAGGAATTGAGCAAGTTCTGCAGTTATATTACTAACAACGAGTAGCGGCGTGAATTCTCATACATCGATATCATTCCCACGTATGTCACGGAAATGAATACTGTTGGTGTGGTGCAGATAATTGTCACGTGTTTTCTCTGGGCGCGGGCTGATGAAGTTGCGGATGGCGAGAGAAAGCCGATATTGTGCGTTCCCCGCCATCGCCCGACTCCGCGGTCTGCCGTGTTCACATTATAAGCGGAAGCGAATGTTTTATCCAGTTTTTACGTCTTTAGTCTATCGTTACTCAATTTCGCTGCTGAGTCCATTCCTAAAATAGCATGTTCTCTGTAGGTACATAAGTCACATGAGTTATTAAAACTTTGATATAGGCAGTTTTGAGGCTGACCCTTATATTTGCTAATTACAAAGTGACAGCTATGTACAAAGTACCTACTTTATAATTAATTGTCGGGGATACTAAAAATATTATTGTTATTTATTATTCTTCCGCGTATTCAATTATTTGGATTTAATGAAAAGTCATAGGTGTCATTTATGGGCTGTTTACACTTTGATTAGTGATTAGCGCGAGTCCATACATTTGCTGCAAGTGCGAGTAGCTTGCCTAACTGTATGGACTCGCCTAATCACTACTCAAGGCCCTTAGAAAAAATAATACTTAAAATAAACTTTGTTTTTAATGTATTATTGTTATTGAACTATATCGTTGTTGTGTTGTGTATTTGCATCTAGTTGTGCTCGAAGTACCTAAAGGAATGTGCAGGCATTTAGTCTTCTTTTCACTTTTTTTATAAAACCAAACGCTACGTGATAAAACAGGCTAGCATTAAATATTACTGGGAGAATCAACTCTCAAGTCGCATATTCGTAACGCGCTAAAATAATTATAATCAATTTCGATTTTACGTAATTACATATAACGTTTTGGGCACGAATTGACAGTACGTAATACAAGAGAACATTACTGTACCTATCTATTAAATAATAATTGTAGGTTTTTTGTATAAGGTTGTATTCAATTTAAGCAGTATAACAAGGGTTTTGTTTATAAAATAATAGATAGGTACGTCATAGACCAACATCCGTGCAATTATATTATTAAAAAAAATGATTTAAACGCTGCCACATTATATTATGAATGCGATGTGTTGTTGTGCAATTTCGCGGTGTCAAGTAACTGACCATGGAAACGTAAACTTGATTTTACTCGATTCCGTTCGGTTATTTTTTTGTTAAAATTGTTAAATCTTTGTGAACTCCCCATTTGTATCTGGTTGTATTTTACATTTATGACGTTTAACGATTCATAGTATGTTCCTGGAAATATTTAATACTCATGTATGGAACAAAAATAACTGAATTCAGTATTCCCCCATTCTGCAACAGCACACTAAAAATGGTAATTTAGTGATACCTTACTCTTATACGAGGGCTGTTCCGAAAGTTGTATATATTTTTAACTGAAAGCTGTTTTGTATGGAGTTACGAATTGCTTAGAAAAAACAGCAATTTTAGGCACAATTAATAATTAATCTTAGAAAATCGAACTAAAATTTACCCGGGACTAATTATTCTGTTTCTTTTGCTATTTCCAATGTATAAATCAATAAATAATGTTATAAGTGTATATATATTTTTTTTACACATCAGAAATTTTTACTTTTAACGTTTTACTATGCCTTGTGTGAGGAAATATAGTAAATGTTGAAATGTCGGTTTAAAATAGATAGGTTAAAATTGAAGAACCTAGGTAGATTGTCAGGTACCTATATTATTATCTGGAACTGTATTTAACAACTTCTCCACATCTTTTGCTATCAAGCTTATTCACTTAAAAGTTAAAACCCAATTGTGGTTTTGGAACACAATTAATTTCGAGTAACTCAATTTATTAAACAACAAAAAGACGCTGTACCGTCGTAGTTCTAAAAAGCATACTGACACTATTGAAACGCAATAAATCATTATTATTCTTGATTACTCACTTTTACTCGACATTTTTAACATATTTACATAAAATAACTCCAAAGTAAACAACAATCACAACAATGGCGGGCTTTTTAGATACATGCGCGGTCAACATATGCGCATTGCGCATGTGCAAGTCGCCATACTGTCGTATCGCAGAAGGCATAAGAAAGATATGCGTTCAGCCAAACACATTAAGTGAATATTTTAATTTATTTATTGACCAAATTCAAAAAGATTAATAAATTATTTTATAAATTATTAGTATTTATGTACCTTTTATATGAAAGAAAACTTGTAATTGAAATATTTGTAAAACTTTTCTCGAGTAATAAAAACTCTTTGTGTCGGGCTGACGACCAACTTGAAAATTAAAAAAAAATAGAAAAGTAAAAGGCACTTGTGCGAAAAAGTGGCACTTTCCGCACGATTTTGTTGCTTGAAAATAGTTATTTACGATGCAAGTGCCGAAAATAGGAAATTCCCAACGAGTGAGGATAGATTAAAACACGACCGAAGGGAGTGTTTTAAATCGACACGAGTTGCGAATTACCTATTCGCACGTGTATCGTACAACGTTTTACTGTATATATGGCTCTTTAAAGTTTCGACATATGCACGGAAAGTGCTCTTTCCGCACTAGTGCGGGGAAGTAGCACCATATGTACTGTAAACGCTCTTTTCGAGCACATGCATTGTAAATAATATTGGAATCGCTTGAGTAGAGTCGGAGCAGCTAACAACTTTTGGAACAGCCCTCGTATTTATAGTTACCTCTTATATTCAAACTATCAATAGAATTGTGTCATTAAATTTTATATTATCTTACAAAGTTGCTCCCTATAGCAACAAGATGAGTATTTGACTTTCAGAAGTTCTCAAGTCTGGATTTAGTGTCTTATTATTCCTTTTTTGTTACGACTACGGGGACGTCTGAAGGGCACAATTGATTGCAGATACCCCAAAAATCTAATTTACTATCATTTAGGTTTAATAACTGACGCGCCCATCAACAACGATTGGATGATATGAAATTGAGGTACTACGAAATTAAAGTTTGGTTCCTACCTTGCTTAATAACTATATTTCCGTCCAATGCTAGTCATAATAGCTTCTACGTCATCTCTCGCAATTTACACCGGCAGTTGCCGTGTCCATATTCGTACGCAACACCGGTCTCACTCGTCGATACAAGAACGTCGAGAAAGTTGATCTGCTGCTCTCTAGAGGCGATTGATTCGAAGCCAACTGAGACTAACTGCTTCTTCCAGCCAGTGCATGCAAAGTTCTACACGAGCTCATTACATTATATTTTATGTTTTTGGTTTACAAACGCGGCGAGTACTTATTGTTGCAGTAGATACAATTAATTAAGTTTGATTCCTTATTTCTTATAATGACCAATCAATTAAATGACATACATTGCTACAGTGTAAATAAATATGTCTTACTGGGTATACAGTACAAAACAAATACTCTTTATTGCACACCTCACACAGATAGAGCAGTTACAGAAGAAACCACAGATACAAGGAGACAGTAGAGTTTTACCTCTCATATCAGGCGGTATTATCGCTAAAGAGCGATCTCTTCCAAACAACCTTATTGTATTTATCTAGAACAAAGAAATACCAAATGAATATACCGAAAGCAGAATCATTCCAGAGCAGCCAAAAAACAGAGGGGGGTCCGTAGTACGGAAATAGTCCTGCCTATTAATTGAATGCACGTGCGGATCCTTGACGCGTGTATTATTCCTGACACTGCATCGTTTACCACCAGCATAGCCTAATTTTATAGTTGGATTCGTATTGTAGAGATTGAATAGAATATAATTATGTTTCTTACCCTGGTTCCTAGGTTTACATTATGTCCAGCAGGTCGGCGGTTTATTCGACCAGTGGGTGTGCAAAGCAACCAGCAACTTACAGTCTACTTATATTTGTCTGAAAGATGTATATAAGTGTCGTGTAGCGTGTGCTGTGTGCTTGTTATTGTGTGAGTTTACAGAGTAAATTTATATAAATTTGAAATGTTTCATATTACTATCTACAGCTAATTACTATCTATGGGGACGTGGAGTGTACTTGCTGAGCTGCCGGTCCTGTCTTTTTTTGGCACATCTTGTATCTCGTACCCGTTGTAGGCGTTACCCGGGGTATCTTCGATGTGCATTTCGCGGCATCGGTGCAGCATGTCCTCGTTTAAGTCTTGCGCACGGAGGTGCCATGGATCCCAATCGAGCATATCCCATAGCGGGGTTTCTAGGCGTCTTGGAAATTGTCCAGAGAGAGCCATTCAATATTGCCGTTCAATTGTGAGTAAATTGCTCTTACTGTAACGTGAGAGTAGTTGTACCACGCCGTAATTCAATATAGGAAGTAGGCAGGCCTGAAAGACGGCAAGTTTCACCGTCAGATCCGTCTTGGCGTGCCAGCCTATGATAGGGGCTAGCGCGCCGCGAGCTCGTCGCGCCTTCTGCACGACGTTGTCTGTCTGTTTGCCCATGGTCATGGTTCTGTCTAGGTGTACGCCCAGATTTTTAATGCTGTGTTTATATTCGATCACATCGTCTTAGATGCGAATAGTTTTGTGGAGATCATCACACACTACTATTTGACGTCGAAGTTTTTTGCACTAAAAAAATGTTTAACTAAACTCAAAGTGTAATTATGAAACAAATTCACCTATTATTTTGTAATAAATCATTTTCACCTCGGAGTGCAGATCTAAATCTTGGGATTAGGTATCAATGCGGACCCCGGCTCCTTTAACGCACAACCGGCAAAAACAAATACCGAAAAAAAGGAGGAGCAGGATTATGAGTGCTGAGCCTAATCGACATTTGTGTGCGCTACGGCCAAGTACTGCAATATTATTAACAATGCATGTGCTCGAAAAGAGCGTTTTCCAAGCAACAAAATCGTGCGGAAAGTGCCACTTTTTCGCACTAGTGCTTTTTACTTTTCAATTTTTTTTTAATTTTCAAGTCGGTCGTCAGCCCGACACAAAGAGTTTTTATTACTCGAGAAAAGTTTTACAAATATTTCAATTACACGTTTTTTTTCATATAAAAGGTACATAAATACTAATAATGTATAAAATGATTTATTAATCTTTTTGAATTTTGAATTTGGTCAATAAATAAATTAAAATATTCATTTACTTAATGTGTTTGGCTGAACGCATATCTTTCTTATGCCTTTTGCAATACGACAGTATGGCGACTTGCACATGCGCAATGCGTATATGTTGACCGCGCATGTATCTAAAAAGCCCGCCATTGTTGTGATTGTTGTTTACTTTGGAGTTATTTTATGTAAATATATTAAAAATGTCGAGTGAAAGTGAGTAATCAATAATAATAATAATTTATTGCGTTTCGATAGTGTCAGTATGTTTCTTAGAAAGTTAGAACTACGACGGTAAAGCGTCTTTTTGTTGTTTAATAAACTGAGTTACTCTAAATTAATTTTGTTCAAACCACAATACAACGGTTTTAACTTTTAAGTGAATAAGCTTGATAGCCAAAGATGTGGAGAAGTTGTTAAATGCAGTTCCAGATAATAAGTAGGTACCTGACAATCTACCTAGGTTCTTCAATTTTAACCTAACTATTTTAAACCGACATTTCAACATTTACTATATTTACTCACACAAGGCATAGTAAAACGTTGTATGATACACGCGCGTAAAGATGATTTACGACTCGTGTCGAATTATACATTCGCTCGCTTCACTCGCTCATGTATAAAAATGACACTCGTCGGAAATCACCTACTTTCCACACTTGTAGCATAAATAACTAAATTAATAATCATTGAATACAAACACAACTCGCTTTAAATCTAACCGTTACGCATAAATGTTTCCTCCCATTAAACGAAACGTGTTGCTTTTCAGATTATTCTATGCTCGAAATACTACTTCTCTTATACATAATTGAAATGCCTGGGGTTCAGTTTGACCTAGAAATAGACGACATCGAAAAATTATTGCACCGATGGCCTCCGCATTAAGGTCTATAGATTTATTGGAATTATCATTGGCCATATCTAGGAACAGAGCTGTGGCCTGAATGCTTAGCTTGACCAACCGTGTGCCAGGCTATAAAATTTAGTTTTTATTTGGAATGTCTCATACTGGAGATAAAACATTAATCGGGTCAAATATTTTCATAAATAAATTGCGTTACTATCTTAACGGAAATCACAATTTAAAAATTTGACTATGTCTTAGTTCCAATTCCAACCTATGAGCAAAATCATACTTAAAATGGGGAAATAATAAAACTAAACGTAACATTATTATTGTTTACTGCCATTCGATTTTCAGTGTATTTTACGAGTTATATTTTTTTCAAATCTAGGTTAACTACCCCTGTTAACCTAGATTTGTCGGCACTAGAGTAACGTTATATCATCACTAAATTCGCTGATTGACGTACAGGCATTTTTTATGGTTCCATTAATAATAAATAATCCTTAATTCTTTCATAATTTACTGCATTCTTGGAGATTCCGATACTTCGTTATAGGTACTGTTTCTTTCGAGTCGAGAAAACCATTGTATTACGTTTTTGTAAAAACCATTTGTCTGGTAGCGGTTTGGAACTGATTGATCTTGTGCTAAAACTAGATTTACTGTTCATAATGCTCCCGGTTTTGCGTAGGAACAGTAGCAATGAAATACGTCGTAACATGTAAGGATGCTCAAATATGTAATATCAGAACACATTTAACGACTTGACATAAAGGTCATGTGGTAATGTTTGTGACTAACCTTGTTTGCTTACATGTATTTGATGTCGACTCACCTAATGTGCTTGCTACCTTTGTTCTACTAGTCGTTCTACTACTCGCATGTTCGTCTAAGATTAATAATTTGTCCTCAAAAGCCGTTTCCTATTCTCAATTTAGCTGACTAATAGCGCTTCTCCGGATAATACCGTGCTAATAATGTAAAATTACGCTGATGTATATAGATAAATAGGTATACATATATAAGGTGCTAACAAATTAAGTACCAATATTTTAAGAGGTGTTACATTACATCAAAACAATTGACTTTAAATAGAAATTAAGAAAACTTTTCATATGATATTTTTGTTTTAATTTCCGGTACAAAATAAATAAATTAAAATTTCGACCAAACATAATCAGCCTGTGCATTCAACTGACAAGATGTTAAAACACTATCTGTCAAGTGAACATCGTCGTTTGTGACAAACGTCAATGATTGATTGTTGACTATCTCATTAACAGGGTGTTTTTACGCAGTAACGTTGTATCCCTAATTATCTCCAAAAAGTGATACTCACTTTTAAATGTTTCATACTTAACTCTACTCCTAGAGACTAGTACTATCAGCTCTAAAAGTATTGGTACCTAATTTGTTAGCACCTTATATATACATCTACTATTACCTACTACTGTCTATTTAAAATTACCTATTTAAGCTATTATTACCTATTTAAAATCATCAATCATCTATGTGTCTGTTTTTTTTTTAAGTTTCTGCGTTAAAGAACTGACCAGTGAGGGACAAATCATTTCTAACTCGTTCATCGTGTTCTAGCATTGGCGTGTTACTCAGAAATAAAGATTATCCAACTCGTGTTTCGGTATGTGAACTTGATATCTGTCCCCTGAAGGGCGGTCCCTGACTGTCTAGTCCTCGCAGTAATCCTGCCTGCAGCTTCCGTCTGCAACGACCTTCGAATGCTACCATTATTTACTAACTTTTATGCGTTTTGGCTATCGCATTTTCATTTATATTTTACTTCAACGTACGTTTTGGAGCACTAACTAGTAGGTATGTACGACCAATTAAACCCTAGTTAATCAATTTCAGATTCTAAAGACATTCGCAACACCATAATTGACCAGTCGAAAGCAAACCAATAAATAACTCCATTACTGTCTTGTCTGTTCAAATGATGATTGAATGATGCCTAAGAGTCTGATCATGCAATTTCGATGTGACGAACAGAAGAACACGTATAGCACGTTTATTTATGCGTATTGTTTATGACAATCGACCAGTATGGCTCGCGTCGCGTGTCTTTGAACACTTTGAGAATATAAAAAGATGGTTAAAACTAAATTCAAGTCTAAGGGTATGTTTATACAAGCCCTTTGAACCTGTAATATAGTGTACAGATACTGAGTGCTATCCGGAATTACTAATATAATCTAAGAAATACCACGTCTGCTTATTGTAGGTATTAGCTTGTATTTGTCTTAACATTACGCACACAGCTAAATTTAATCCAGGGACTGATTTCGGTTACGGTTTTACCGGTATGAATTCGGTATTTCATTACGGTACCGTAATGGTGTAAAGGTTACGCGCGCCGCGCCAACATAATGGTACCGTAACCGTTTTGAAATATCGGTTACCGTTATCGATTTAAAGGTAACCGAAACCTTAATAATACCGGTTTGAAACAGGTATTATAAAGGTTACCGAAAAAATAAACGAACTTACACTTACACAGACAACTTCTTCCAATAGGAATCGAACGAACGAATCAGAAAAGTATCAGAACAGAACCGATAAAACTGAGAGACAAAACGGCAGCGCCGGCGATTTGGCAGTGACACCAAAATCGAAGTATCGGTAACCTTTAAAAAGCGGTTACGGTACCGAAAAAAATTAAGGTTATATAAAGGTTCTGCTACCGAAACCGCTATTTGAAAACCGATATGACGTCATATCGGTTATAAAACATACCGGTATTTTTCGGTTATGCAGTCCCTGATTTAAACCTCTTTGCTGTGTTCGATTGGGCTTAAATAGTACATAGAAAAACTAATGTACGTTTGGTACGTACGTACGGCAATACGATATTAGGATGATGGTGTTTTCGAACTGATCTAACGATGAAGTTTTGATTATTATAGGATCATCCGAATGAGCAGTTAACTAATTTGCAAAGAAATATACAGACAGTGTTGAAAACACGCAGCAGAAAAATACGCGAGAAACTTATGCCAGAGCTCTCTTCATTTTTAAAACGTTTACATTCAGTGCATCAAGTGCATGTCATCTCATCCACTCATTTGAACCATGCCATTATATGTGATTAATGATAGAATTAGCTTTGGCCAATGGTTTATAGTATAGAATACTTTCGATTATGAAGTATTTGTGATGCAGGCTGTGCAATGGTACAAAAGAAACTGCATATTGAATAAACTACTCTTTGCGTTATTCATAGTAGGTACCACTGGCGCGTTTAGGTAAACGAACCCTAATAAGTATTAAAACTTCGAGGGCTCTGGCGATATCTCCACTCGGTTGCTCGTGGAAAGCGTGTCATGTAGGTAGGTAAAAGCTGTCTATATTGTCAATTTTGAACGAGGAAGGAAGTTGAAGGACTTGCTTGTTGTTTTGGTGTCTATTTTCGCATCAAGTGGTGGTGACATCTCCGCATTGCATTGAAACGGGAAAATAATGCCCTTAGTATTATATTTCACGGGGTTTTTCGGTACCCCATGACTCTTTCAGGAAAATACAGTGACGACTATATAGGTATAGCAGCAATATCTTTGTGTCAAAATAAAAACAAGGAGTCTGTAGGGTAGGGTATGATAAGTTTCTATTGTCGATGGCAAACAGCATCAGTAGGTAAGTAGTTAGTTGATCTTTTAATGTTGTATACAAAAAAGGAAAAATCATTAGTAGGTAAGTTAGTTTATCTTTTAACATTGCATACCGAAAAGGATTGGACCGGGGCATATTCATTCATTTATGTCCCTTAAAAGGACAGTTAAGGATAGTAACAAAACCGACAGTTAATGTCAATCGCATACGTTTAGTAACAAAACCGACAGGTTAGACGTGACTTAAACTTTAGTTAACCTTAATCTGTCATTGTTTTAGAAACTCCCCTCCTAGAGAAATTGTGGTGTAGATGGCTACACAATCCATACTAATATTATAAATGTCTAAGTGTGTCTGTCTGTCCGTCTGTCTGTCTGTCTGTCTGCCTGTAACCTCTTCACGCTTGAACCGCTGAACCGAATGAGATGAAATTTGGTATGAAGATAGTTTGGATCCCGGGGAAGGACAGGATGGTTTTTATCCCGGAAACCATCCCCGGAGGGGGTGAAATTGGGGATGAAAGTTTGTATGGTGCTACGATATTAACGAGTTCCACGCGGACGAAGTCGCGGGCTGAAGCTAGTTACATATAATGTTAGCACGCCCTTGAATGCAGGTTTGGTAAAATAAAAAAAACACCAAGTGATGCCAGCATACTTAACGGAACCTCGGTTGCAATTAAATTTATTACATTTCATATACTGGTTTTAAGAAATAATTACTTGTATTGTTTACTCCACAAAAAGTACAGAAATATTGAATACATGTCGAGGCTGTAAGAGCGTACGGGTATTTTGGTCTCTTTGGTAACTTGCTTATATTTATGGTCTTGGTCTGTAGGTACCTACCTACACAGTAAACTGTTTGGCTAATTGTGACAACCTCCCGTCAACTAGCAGCCGTGTCCAGCCAATTTCTGAGATCGGCTGTTATTCGCTACGCGCTAATGCGGCTCACCCCGCCGGTCACCCGTCACGAAACTAGACCTCTACCTACGCTTAGTTACTACGCATTTCGGTGTCAAGATATATTTGTGGGTAAGCGTTGAGGTGAGCTTAAAACAAGTTACAGGATAGGGGGGCTGGTTACCTATGGGGCACCTGTTGCCGACATTGATGCTTGTTGAACGTTTGGTTTTACATGCATGTTTTAAGACGCTGTCAACACCAAAATGCCCTTGAGGATTTTGGATAGCGCGCACACTGTCTATTTGTATCGGAGTAAACGAGAGCGAGTGTTACTGGGCGGCCCGGTTTTTGAAGATAATACATGTACCGTCGGTAAAACAGACTAGGCGCCTGTCTGTTTTACCGACGGTACAAAAAGGCGCTCAATTCAAAAGAATTAGCTGGAGAAGCTTTTGACCCTCTTCCCCCGATGTTACTGTTGCCCCGACTCACCTTAGTACATAAATATTGAAATAAAAAAAAAAGTGGATTATTTGTGAATTATGACTCGCTAGCGGTTTAGGTATGAATATGTTGACTTCATGTTTTTAATTGCAGACCCATACGTCAAAAAAATTAAGACAGAAACGTTTAATGTGATTTTAATACCAATCTTTGCAATTATTTTCTATAGAGCCGATTTCGTCAAATTATGATGTATCAAGCCCGTCTACGGTCTTTGAAATATGGTGAATATTAACATATATTTTATTTGATGTGCTAGAATATATAGTTTTTCTAAAAAAAACTGCTTAAATAACATCAATTTCACCAAATTAGGCCTTGTCAGCCTCTTAATAAGTATACAAAAAGAAACCATTTGCGAAACTAACAATCTACTCATTTGAATTCACGTGAGTTACTTAGGTAAGTAACGATCGACTAAAAAACTACTGTGCACACAGATGTAAGATACAGATAAGTACGATGCGCCATCGGACAAGATAATTCATGGTTTAGTTTTTAAACTGACGGCTGCAAAGTACATATTTCATTGAACAGTCGTGTGTTTCTTATACGCGACTGTTTGTTAGCATTGTTGTGTGGTTCGCACTTTATATCATGCGTGATCGGATGAAAGTACGATTGTGGCTTTATCTTACATCTTCCCACGAGTGATGCAGTGCTCGAACCAGGCTATTGTATCCAAAGATATTATATCAAAGAAAAGACTGAGACAATAATAAATTATAATAACATAGTTCTCGTACAGTAATAAGTATGTCATGAATATCTCCGCCGGGGGTTTTGTGCTCTTAGGACTCGGCCACGACTTAGAGCAGCGGCGGCAGAAGCAGCGGTGCCACCATTAGTGGGAGCAAGATGCTGCGTTCTGATCTCTTGCTCATACGCATGGCGCACCGTTTTCACTGCCGACGCCGTTTGAAGTTGTGCCTAAGCCTATAAAGCTGCTTTAACTTCTCGCTTCCAAAGTTGCTGTTCAACCGGTTTGATTGCTTACACATACAACAATAAAAATATGACACGAGCAAGTATTTTGTTCCGATTCGCGTCGTTTAAGCTATATCAAATAGTGCGATGATATACTTTTGAGTGGTATTCAGAATGTTAATTTTATTATATTACTAGCGGCCATGCCCACTGCCCAGTAATAATAGTACATTATTGCAGAGGCCGGGAAGTAGCAATTCGTCTATTAGATACGAATCCACGAATTGCCGTTCCCACCAAGGCAGATATAGTTCTTTTCTCCAAAAATGTGAGGAAATCAAATTAGTAGGTACATTACTGCAGCCGCCGGGAAAGAAGGGCTTGCCGGGTGAGTAGGTATAGACGGCCGACCGTAAAGAGGCCGGATAGTGATACGAAGCCGGCAAGCCCTTTCACGGCTAAGGCATGTATAGTACTTTTCTCAAAAATATGCAATGTAATAAAAAATATCACCACTCAAAAAACATCCACAAATATAAAATCCAGCTACACGACAGAAAACTTAACTTTCCCTCCAATCCCTCCATAATGTTTTTTTTTACGGAAGTCGTCCGTATTACGCGTGTGTAGTGTTCGAATACACCCTATTAGGGCCATTATACACAAACTGATGTAGAGAATCATAATTTCTATAATAAATAAAATCAATGCAGAGGATATAAATAAAATAAATGAAGAGGATTTTAAATATTGTCTATGGTCTCTGGTGACTTACGAATAGACAATATTTTAAACATATTCATCAACACTTTGAATCATACAGACTTGTATTCTTAATATCTGTTCGTGAGTAATAGGCATTTACGCGGATATTTTTGGTCCGATAACCATTCAGCCACTAGAAAATAAAATAAAAAATATAATTTAGCTGTTTAGCCTGTTCATGAACACCGACGCCATATTTAGATTAAAATTAAAAAAAAAAATACTTCCCGGCCTAGGCCTTTAATTTAGTATGAAATTCCTTTAAAGTTCTCTCGAATTGTTCCGCCCGAAATGTGATACTTCCAAGCCTGTTATGACGCACGTAACGACGACATTTCATTGCATGTTTGAGAAAAATATTTTCCTAAACCTATTTACTTTTTTTTTAACTTACTCGTATGTGCACGGCATGATTTGATGCCAGTTTCAATTGGCACAAAAAAAAAAAAATTAAACATTAGAATCGGTCACAATTTGGAATATTTTATGTAGGCAATTAAAATGATTAAAGATTAATCGGGATTGCAATCGAAATGCATTTCAGTTCGTTATGAATTTTAATTCGATAAATATTCTTATTTTTTCATTTATAACTATTTGAGATATTTTTAAAAACGTTACTTCTATCAGTTACCAAAGTACGCGTTTTGTCTATGACCATTCAAACAAAGAAAACTTGGGAAAACTTTATGCAGGCTACAAACGGGCGCAATTTCTCACAGCAACTTGCAATAGTTGGAATGATACAGCCATACACTGCTAACCAGTCTTTACAAAAGCAAGTTTTGTGACAAAATTGCTAGGTCCTTAAACGTACGAGCACTTGGCTGTTTGTGGAGATTCGCCTTTAGTCAAAACATATAAAAGTATACAGTAATGGAATTTCATACACTTTCCTGGCCGCTAAAACTGTACAGTAATGACTTTTAACTATCTAAATTTGCGTTCTACAGTAAAGAAGAACTTCACGTACTATTTTTGCTATAGTAAGGCGAACGTTTCCGAGCATATTGGAGAAAAATAAATTAATAATATGGTGATAGATCTTAGGATTAAATGTCACAGCGAACCTCGGGCTCCTTTAGAGCAGAACCGGGAATAACGCTTAGGAGGATTAATAATATGGTGATAGCTCTATCACCATATTATTGATCCTCCTAGCGATGTTAGATGTTATAATTACTCTCTATCACCGATTATTCTCGGGTTAAACTTTCCAGAACTAACACCAGTGATGATTTATTTGCAAAATTTTAATAATAAGCAACCTACTCAGCAGGTCCCTACTCTATTATTTGTTTGTTTATACTATACCATATACTATAAATAAACGTGTTGTCTAAAAATATCAGGTTCTAAGTTTGAAAAGTTTCTCTAGTCCGATAATTAGTATTCCTCAAACGTTCCTAAAGTGTTGACTCGAGCTGTTCGTAACATTACTTACCCAATAAATTCTGCATATAGGATTGTGTCGTAATCAAAATTCTGTGGGTAATCCTTATAAATGCGTCAAAGCGCGTGGACATCCGCCATGCCCAGATTTTTTTCCTACTTAGCGTTATTCAAGACATGACATCGATTAACATTCCAACCTGCGACTATCCATTTATGGACAGCTGACACGTTATTTTTTTTGTAGTACCTGCCTATGAGTAATTTTAGGTTCGGCAACGCGCTCGTGACACCTCTAGGGCCGCTTACCATCAGTCGACCTTTACGCTCGTTTGCCACCGACATGTTTAAAAAAAAAGTGGGAATCGTACATCCAGTTGTGTCACAACATCCCATAAGTGCTCTGGATAAGTAACTAGTTTTCGCCGGAAACTCGTAATGAACATGTTGTGGTAATAACAGACAAACAAACAAGGCTCAAGAGGATCCTATCCAATTGTAGATAAGTCAATCCTAAGAATGTACCAACGTGCAAGTTGTAAAGTTTTTATTTTATTGGCTATATTATAATTTATCAATTAATGTCAAATTTGGGGTGGTTACTTATATATATTTTCTCCAATATGCTCGGAAATGTTCGCCTTACTGTAGCAAAAATAGGACGTGAAGTTCCTCGTTACTGTAGAACGCAAATTTAAAAAGTTAATTTCATTACTGTACAGTTTTAGCGGCCAGGCAAGTGTATGAAATTTCTTTACTGTATACTTTTAACTATATGCTTTGACTAAGACAAATCACTTTAAACAGCCAAGTGCTCGTACGTTTAAAGACCTTGCAATTTGTCACAACAACTTGCTCTAGTTAGACTGGTTAGTAGTGTATGGCTGTCTCTTTCCAACTATTGCAAGTTGCTGTGACAAATTACGCCCGTTTGTAGCCTGCCTAAAGTTTACTGGAAATTTCTTTTTTTTAATGGTCATAGACAAAACGCGTACGTTTTGAAAGTTATCGAAGTGACGTTTTTAAAAATGTCTCAAATAGTTTTAAATGAAGAAATAAAAATATTTATCGAAATTAAACTCACACAATTCAGCTTCGCTTCATCCGACAAAATCAACTCTTCCACGAAATGCTACTTCCCGGCCGCTCCAATAATGTACTATTCGTATATTTTTATGTAGATAGCGACACCCTCGATTTCAAAATTGACCAAATATATATTTTACTGGTAAAATGTAATGCTAGCAGAGCGTTCCAAATCTTTGTTTGTGTTCAAGGTTCAAAACGGCCAGCCCAGTTGGCGACTTGATGGTTAAAATAGAGAAGAATTAATATATACTATATTCAGCGATACTTAGTACCCTGTTATCCAACGGTACCCCACCAAAATACCACAGTTCGTAGCAAATTGTTTGGCTTTTAAGGCTATCGATCTATCTGTCGTGTGCCTCGGGTGGCGTGCCATGGCATGAAGGCGTGACGCGAGAAGCGACACTAACGCCCGCGTCGTTATCCCTTTGCAAGCACATTGTGTGGCTTGCCCGGGAGCAGCAATTGCGACTCGATTCCCTTGCATTTTCCGCAATAACTCGCGCTCCTTTCAATTGCCCGTACGTGATACCAGCGCGTGCCGCGAACCACAGCCATTGACGTATCGTTGCCCACAATTTCAATAAATCCCTGTGTTCATCGCTTCGTCTCGTCTGACCGAGCCGCCCAACCTGGTAGGTTGGCGCGGATACTTGTACAACTCCATTTCTTATCAAGCTCTAAAAGAGTCACGATTGCTGTATCCTGCTTTGTATTACAATTTTAATAAACTTAACATGATCACATGCTGAATTTCTCAACTTGACCGCAAGGAACGATTTGCCTTTTAGCCAGAGCTTCTACGCCACCCACTGGAATCAGTTTGATTGATTGCTAATGACTATTGTTACGCTGTAACTGTTCCCCTCGGGGAGCTGTCTTTGCTGACACCGAACATGACGGTTGATATTAGCATTATTTCCCGTGCTGTGAGAAGTGGCTTCAAACAGTCTTGAGCACATTTCTCTTACTATATGACTATAAGTTAGGTTATATTAAGGTAAGTAAGTATGCTGTACAGTTCACATAAGGTTTGTAAAAGAAATCGCCCTGGTAGACAATACAAAGCTTTCGTTGGTGATGCTGTTTACTTTGTGACTACAGCAAATCGAAAATGAAGGGCTCTGATTTTAGAAGTTTAGTGCGTTTGTATTTTAATGAATCATTGTTTATTGCTATATTATTATACAGTCCGAAATACCACAATATTTAAACTACTAATTATTTAAGATTTTGTACATAATAATTGAATACTCTTAGTAACTGATGGTAAATAAATATACCTAAATAGCCCCGACACGGAGCTTCTCGAGATATTTAATCGCTCGTTAAACTTAAGTTATTATTGTTCGCTAACGAGCGATTAAATGATACATGGAGGTAACACCCGAGGCCTACTGCGGACTAATTTGCAATGACATCGCTTTGCGAATGCTACATCTTTTACAGAATAAGTCATGTCGGCCTAATAGCGCCTGACGCTGGCCGCAGGGTACCATAACTGTTAGATTTCATTTTAGTGCATTCTTTTTAATATAGGTTATGTGTAAGTAATAAAACATATAACGTTGACTGTTTTTAGTATGACAAATTGCTTCGTCTATCTTCTATTACGTGTATAGTCTATAACATTATCCCAGTTGTTAAGTTACTGCTAATGAAAAACCAGAGTACTTATTGTTATTGCAGCGCCGCGGGCTGTTAGATAATTCGGATATTGCTCAGTGAAACATGACAAGTCTTCGCTCGTGTAATGCTCGGAGACGTAGCGTGTAGCTTATAGATTTTTTGCCCAAATGAGAATTAATTAGATGGCGCGACATTGCGTGCAGTGTGTGGCCTGATTCGCCTGCAGCTCGTGACGCGCGATAATCGATCCGCGAGCATCGCAACCCGCTCTGCCCAGCGACCCGGTAGACCTCGATTTGAATCAGCACGCGGCGCAGCCGATTCAGTGAACGTACAATCTGACCAAGTTAAAAACTTACAACAGCCGCACCGTCCCCGTGCCGCCGCCTGACCAACCGGCCTTCGGACGCTGCGATCGCATCGATGCACCGCAGCGTTCCCATTATGGCCATTTACGTGCCGATTGTATCGATTGTGACGTTGATTATTTATCGAAAACGCGCCGAGGTCAGTCCAGTCCTTCCAACAAAAAACATTTTCGAATCCATTCATGTGTTAAACTTTGAAATAGGTCAACAGGTACCTACCTTATTCAAAGTTTAACACATATCATCTATCTCAAGTCAGTTCGTAGTAACATGCTAAGGTATGTATATACATAAAGACATTATATTTAGTTCTATATTCAGTATTTTTGGCACTGTAAAAACAAATAATGATCGGTGATGGTTGAAATAAATGTGAGTAAACAAAGGAGGGTCAGAGCTTGCTTCGCCGGCCGAGGGCAATATGCTGCTTGATTACTCGATACCGGAGCTCTTCCGTGGTGTCCGGTGACCACGAGAAGCTTAGTTACTTAACGAAGTACTTTTTCTTGAGCGCTCGTTTCGAAATAAATGATTAAATATAAGAAAGCTACTCGTTCTAATACAGATTAGGCCGAAATTTATTATTGAGGACTAGCACCCGCCCGCGACTTCGTCTGCGTGGACCCGGGATAAAAACTGTCCTATATTTTAATCTGGGGCGAAAAGGTGCTCGAGTGGCGACCACGTACCGGAGGGCGCGGCGTGGGTGACCTGGTAAAGGTTGCGGGAGTCCGCTGGATGCGGGTGGCGCGGGACCGGTCACTTTGGCACTCTTTGGGGGAGGCTTATGTCCAGCAGTGGACGTTTTTCGGCTGATATGATGATGATGATGATTTTAATCTAGGCTATAAACTATCATCGTTTAAAATATTGAGTAACAAACATCCAAAAATCTAAACTTTCGCATTTATAATACGAGTATAGTAGTATAGTAGGATTTGTGACGAGTGATCTAAACGAACCTGTAATAGGCATAGGTCCGCCATTACAGTGACGACGTTGTTATAAATGAAGCCCGATTAAATCCGTGCTCTACACTTCAGTGAATCGAAGAAAACTGACAGAAGCCTGCACTTACTGCATTGAGTTGATGAGAAGAATAGACCATTGCATTCACCACTGTTAGGGCATTAATCGTTTGCGAAGCTTGCGGTAGTCTAGTAGAATAACAGCCTACCGGTGAAATTGGCACACAGTAGAATGAGTGATACGCGACTAAACATGTTCTTAAGCCACTACAGGGCGCTGCGGTTTCTTCCGACGGTAACGTATAAGTAGCACAGGACGGAATTAATTATCCACAAACCCCACTACAAGTTTAACGGTTTCTTGTGTAAAATGAGACTAGGTTAAGGTTAAATACGTCTCTAATCTGTAATATAAAACAATTACATTTCCGTAAAATAAGTGATCATATTATTTGTTTTTTTAAACATCAGAATGTGCATAATCCTGCTCTAGAACAAAAAATGTGAGTGAAGCGGTTGCCCCTGGCTGTTTGTAATAGATTTTTTTTATCACGGTAATGTTCGTTATTATGGTACATGGTGTATGGGTCGGTGCGCGGCGGTGCCGGTGTAGGGTAACGTAGTAATTGGATACACTTACCGTGGCCGCGGGCGGGTCTGTCCCCGTCTGCCGGCGGATTTATCGCTGCTGCAAATCATTGCGTTCATCTCACCAACCACTAACTTCTCTTATTCCCTTCCATTCCAACATCTTTTGCTCGCATTGCAGGCCATTTATACCCATGAACTGCGTTAGTCTTTTAGTCTTTTACACGTTCCTTGAAATTTACAATTTCGTATCATTCGTTGAGCATTGACGTATATTGTACGCTGAGAATTGTTTCCTTTTCGACGGAATAATCTGTGTTCGATATTGAATATTCTGTTTAACTTTATTCATTTTGTTCAGTTCCTTAATTAACGCGTTAATTTATTTGCGCGCAAGAAACACGAGATAAAACGTAGTGATAAAATGGCTGTATTCTTTTTGTAGCAAACGCATTAGTTATTGATTGTATCACAGTTTCACAATTCCACGAAGTCATTTTACTGATTATCAAGGTTTGCCCACCCAACCAACAGTCCTTGGTTTAAAACGCGTTATTCTCTGTTAAGGATGCGCTTACTCGTAGAATAGTTAGTCCCGACAAACTATTGTTACATTATTGATCGCAATTATATGATGCGGTCAATAATTAGGTACTATTTCAATTATTGTTTGCCACGTCTCTTCTATTTGATCCCCAGCAAGTGAGAACTTGAATGATATACCTACAGTTGTGATACTGTGTCTGCTGAATTAGATTTATTTACTTCTCCAAAATAATAACAATATAAATTTATATGTAGGTCAAAATTATCTGAATTCGTATCACGATGATCAATAATAAGATAACAAATAATATTAAAAATTGTTTATTTCTCTGTTGTTAGTAATGTTATGCAGATAAAAAAATTGTCCAACACGCACTTGTTTCCTAGATTTTAAGTAACTATATCGTCTAGTACCCATAGTCAAACCCCATTTTAGTTTCGGACTGGGGTCCAGTCAACTTGCTCTTGCCTGACAAACGCATTTATCTTAAATGAAGACTGCTAAGTTTCAATGAAAGGCCATAGTCGGGTTTCCATAGTAAGTCGGCCCTTGAAAACCTCTAAAGCCAAAAACTGTCACGAGTAGGATGTTCATACTCAGCATAAATATTCTTCACTGTAAGAGGTACTCACAAAAAAAAGCCCGAGCCCATTTGATATGAGGGCTGACTTACTATGGAAACCCGACTATGGCCCTTGTAGTGCAGGCCCAGGTTGTGTACGATTGTTGCCTAATA
Organism: Epinotia ramella; assembly: GCA_947578815.1. Taxonomy (NCBI): domain Eukaryota; kingdom Metazoa; phylum Arthropoda; class Insecta; order Lepidoptera; family Tortricidae; genus Epinotia; species Epinotia ramella. Next base: position 21,050,450 of record OX388202.1, read on the forward strand.
TTTAAAATTTATATAAATATGTCATGTCATATGTTGATAACACATCTGACGTCACATATTAATTTAAATTAATGTTAAAGTCTTGGGGCGGGACTTGTATCTTCAAATTTGTCAGTGCCATTTGAATTTCACTAGATGTACCTATCTGCTGTTTAGTGTTTATTATCAATGTTGTCTGCCGCTTAAACTGTTCCATGATAAATGACTCACGTCAATCGTGCGGCTATGAATCAGCGTCTTTTCTGGTTTAACTGGTAAAAGCTTTCGCTTAAATTCATGCACAATCAAAGTCATAAAATAAATCCACGTTACCGAAGTGACGAGAACATTTTTACGCTTTTACAGAACTATTATATAATCTGTGCTTTTACGTCCTCTTCACATTAATCTCTCTCACTCATGTTGAGATATTGATTGTACCTACATGCATTGATAAATGTCTGTTTGTTTTGTAGGTTACTATAGATGGTCGTCTAGTACCAATAGTATAGCTTACTATGGGGCTAATTCAATATGTGTAGGATTGTCCCTTAATGTTTATTTATTTAATTTATTTATATGTACAGAAGAATAATAGAACTTCTTCAAAACAAATAGATCAAAAAGTTAAGTGTAAAACATTTGCAACAACAATTATACCTGTCTTAATAAGTTGTGGCCTCTCGACGAGTTGTATTTTCTTTCGTTTTGAGTTCGAGAAAAGCGAAAATAAATAAATTAGGCGATCATTCGCTGTGTTCCCCGTTTGTAGGAAAATATCCCTGACATAATGTATGGATCATAGGAAGTCTTATTTATCTAAACCAGGTTTAGTATATTTTTTTGTTGGCGACGTGCCAGTTCCTTATACATATAAAATCATAGAAACCTTTTATTTGGACATAAACCACCTTTAACATTTTCATGTTTTATGACGTGACGAAACTAATGGTAGCCTAAAGGTTCAGGCATGCGGGTGTCAAGCGGTGGTCGTAGGTTGGAATCCCGACTAGTACCAGCAATAGGTTTTTCGGAACTTCTTACTCTTGGTGAAGGAAAACATGGCGAGGAAACCGGTCTAAACGCAGTAAGGTCTAGTTTTCCCTCGGGGTTGGAAGGTCAGATGGCAGTCGCTTTCGTAAAACTAGTGGCAGATGCCAAATCTTGGGATTAGATGTCAAAGCGGACCTCGGGCTCCTTTAAGGCCCAACCGGGAATAACGCTAGGAGTATGATGATTGATGAAGATGAGTGATGACGTATGAAGCTTAACGCGTCTTTTAAATATGGCTGAAGTCATTGTTCTCGTCGTCGAAGTCGAATTCTATGTCACAAAAAAAGGATTAGTGATTTTTCATCCACATTGTTTTAATGTTATAACTTCAGTATATTTATCATTGTGTATAGCAGATGAAATCGTTGTTAATAGTACATTATTGACGAAGCAAGGGAAGTAGGCAATTGCTGGCCGAGTATTAATTTTAAACGGACGACCTTGGGAGTCCGTCTAATTTAATACGAAGCCAGCAATTGCCCTTCCGGCTGAAACAAACATAGTGCTTTTCTCAGAAATTGTGCAAGAAAACAAAAATGTACTTTCTGAAAATGATAAGGCATGCATTTCTTCTCGCCGCTTCATGAAATTGTCGTACGCCTTTAGATATTTGTCTTTTGGCTTTGCAACTTACACTTAACAAATAATCAATAACTGAGCTTCTTTTAAATCTGGAATCATTTTCGCGTAAATTTTCTATATTTTCCGTAAAAAAAATTAGCCACTGCTCGGAAATGTGGCAAAAGATGGTCAGAATTCGGGCTTCAAAGCTGAGCTTAGTTGGACATCGCACGAACATGCCAACTGTACAGAATAATTTTTGCATTGCCGCCTTTTAATTTTTTTTTAATAATAATTTGGAAGTGTATTTTCCTTCCGAAAACGCCATAAGTTATTTGAGACAACTAAAAAGTCGCGATAAGTCACAGCTACTGATCTTCCGATTTGGCTGTTTAGGACCTATGCCTTTTATTTGGTATCCGATCATTTCATAAAAAACGTTTCATAAATATTCATTTTATAAACAACGTTCGGCAAACGAACGATTATCAAATTAGTCGTTCTATAAAATATTGTTTTACAAAGAGTTCATTAGACAAATCATTGAATTGAAAAAACATCATATTATAAATCATTATTTGACAAATCACTCATTTATTATTCGTGACAATTGGCAAAGTAACGTTTGGTAAAATAACGTTTAAGAAAATGCATTGCTTGGTAAATACCTTATTTAATAAATCATTGATCGTCTTGATAAAGTTTTAAACCACAAGTTGTATAAGTCCATACAGGTATCGTATAAGTCTGTACACGGATAAGTCTAAAAGTGTTTAGCAAGTAAGGCATCATTCCTGGCCTAAAAAACATCTTTTAGGTCTTAAAATGTACTGACATAACAGGTGGATTACCTATCTATTCTACTTTAAGGCAGGTGAGTATTGGTACGATGACGAGCGAAGCGAGGAGGAGTGTTAGGTGAACTGCGACCCTACAGCGCGCGAGCCGAGCGAGCGAAGCGAGCGTGCCGCGGCAGCGGTCGGTGAATCGCCAAAACCAATTTATGTTTAAATACTATACTTTTTTTATGAATTTACTACATGAATGTTTCTTGGCCAGTCCGCTAGATACCGTGATATGACAGATATTTACTTTTATGAAACAATCATTTATCAATCGACGATTTGTAAAATGACCTATTTTATAAACGATTTATTTGGTAAATGATCATTTTTAAAATGACAATTTAACATTCAATGTGTTTTTAAAGTGTAACATTTGCTAAATGAATATTTGTCAAATAATGATTTATAGTATAAGCATTTTGAGGAATGATAGGTTTATGAAATGAATAGTTTGTGAATCGTTGTTTATAAAATGATCATTTATGAAACGTTTTTTATGAAATAATGGTGAACCCTTTTATTTATATAGCCGTGTTAAGTATGTATAAAGTTTGTACCACGACAAATAATGGAATTTGTATGCAACATTGTAGTCGAGCAAAATCGAGCCGGCAAGGTTTTTTATTTTTTAAATATTGACTCCCTAAACTATGCACTTCACGCCCCGATTTTTTATCAATAAAGTCAACTTTGCCGATGATTTTTGAGAAAAGGACATTTCACTGACACTTCCCCCCGTTCCCACTATGTCGTCTGTCGGGACGATTTTTTATCGTGTGTCTCATACACATTGTTTCCGACTAATTGTCAATTGTTAAATGCTTCACGGACAATTCTTCCTATCAAGAAATAATATTTATGTTGCTACTGACGACGAGCATGCGCTCTGTAAAATGTTTATACGTTACTAAGGAGCGGCTGCTTACTCGTAGTAACGCCAATCAGACGTGGAATGCTTATATTACTCATTTCCGATCAATAGGATACTTTCCCGACGAGTCAAATTAGCTACTCTTTATGAAACGGAACCGAAAGTTAAGCATCTAGTATTTAAAAATGACTGTGTATCGTTAGAGTTGCTATGGTCACGTTTAAACAACAGTCGCTATGGCATCTAGCAATAAAAACGACAAGGTTCCACAGTGGCGTAGAAATCATTGGTTGACTGTAGTACAGTCAACCAATTCTGTACTCTTGGACGATAACAAATGCATATTTTTTCTGAAATTACAACTCTTTCAAGCGCCATCGGTATCTATCAGCGTTAAAAACAGAAGTTATTCGTATCGTATCATTTAATGATTAAATACAATCTTTCTTGTTTTACGTGCATATATGTATAATGTGTTAATTTTACATCATTAAAAAATAAAAACTTTTGTTCGACGAAATGAGGCAATTTTTTTAATTCAACGCAATTGCACAGATTTCAATGAGGAATTATTAGTAACAAAGAATAACAAGTAAAGTATATGAGTTGGTCTAGGTGACAGGGTAGATAGTTAATTGTATAGATTTACGTCCCTAAATAGCACCCCTGGTAATCTACAATCTCTTCCAAACAGAAACGTCATAGAATTGGCATTAATTTTTCTTAATTTTTTTCTTAGTCTACCTCCTTTAATTGCTATACGATTATCTTGTATGACTCTTCCTTGGTATTAACATCCATATATTTTTCATTTATACTGGCCCAATTTCTAGAAAAAAAAAAAATATGGCCATTAAAACCATTAACTTTTTTTAAATATGATTAATGAGATATTTTTTTATTGAATTTCCTGGCTTCTAAATAGATATATATCTTACTTTAAAATCAATATTCTGGATTACCACACCAGAATTTTACCAAATTTGCCCCTAAAATTAAAATAAAAAATCCTTCAATTTTACTCACGTCAGAATATTTGCTACCCCATCGTCTTTGTTTAACTATTAAAGAAAACAAATTAATCATATATTTTTTTACTTATTTAGTGTATTCATGAATAGTGATACAGTATGAAAAATAATCAGAAATTATTATCATGACACGTCATCATGCCGATACCGAGAACTTATTGAACGTCCCTCGTATTATTATGATTTTGATAATATTTTGTAATTTACACTTAATTGCAATAATTTGATTGTTTAATACATATTACATACTACGTTATCAATTTTAATATGAGGAAACTACCCTGTAACATGAATACAAAATGCTTTCAATGTAAACATAAGTATACATACTTAAATTCATACAATATTTAATACAATAATTACCATATTTAATTTAAAATATGTATGCTGTATAAAGGCGCTTCAAATCGTAACTTTTTTATTTTCAATTCGTATATATCGTGTGTATAATATATTAATAGTATATAAAATATGTGACGTTTGACCTTGGTATTAATTTTTTATCTAATATATCTCAATACACATACATGAATGTTCGTCACGTGAGCCCGCGCTCTGTTAAACTAGCGTGGAGTTGGAAGGCTCCGGCTTCCCTGTGCGTCACCGGATCACGCGGCGGTGGCGAGGGGCGAACGTGACCACTCGAAACGGGGTGAGCTAACCACGATGCCGGCCGCGTGACCTGCGGTTTGTAACTACACCTCAAACACCCTGTATTGATCATACACTCTACAGTTTTTCACTTGCATCGCACCTGGGAATGTTTTAAATAAGACGGAGCTTTAACTTTAACGTAAAAAATATCGTATTGTTAAGCTTCCGTACCCAAAGGGTAAAACGGGACCCTATTACTAAGACTCCGCTGTCCGTCCGTCTGTCTGCTTGTATGTCTGTCTGTCCTTCCGTCTTTCATCAGGCTGTATCACATGAACCGTGATAGTTATACAGTTGAAATTTACACATATGATGTATTTCTGTGGCCGCTATGACAACAAATACTAAAAAAAAAGACCTGGTTGCACTCCGGGAGTGCCGGCAGAAGTGAAAACTCACTAACATTGTAACAGTTTTTCGATCAGGTCACGTGACATCTTACGGTGACACAAAAAATCATCCTCCTAGCGTTCTTCCCGGTAGTGCCCCTAAAGGAGCCCGGGGTCCGCGTTGAAACCTAAACCCAAGATTTGGCATAGGCACTAGTTTTACGAAAGCGACTGCCATCTGACCTTCCAACCCAGAGGGAAAACTAGACCTTATTGGGATTAGACCGGTTTCCTCACGATGTTTTCCTTCACCGAAAAGCTAACGGTAAATATTCCGTACATAAGTTCCGAAAAACTCATTGGTACGAGCCGGGATTCGAACCCACGACCGCCGCTTAGCAGCCGCATGCCTGAACCACTAGGCAAAAAATAAACTCTAAAAACTAACAAATTATATTTATTATTATATTTTAAAGCTATAATAACTATTATCATCACATATATTTATGTAAGTTCACATATTTATTTACCGCTTCAGTCTCCCGATGGTCCCCCGACGCGACGGTCCCCCGACGCGACGATACTTGTAAAATAAAAATATTTGAACTTACATAAATAATTGTGACGATAATAGTTATTATAGCTATAAAATATTATTTGTTAGTTTTTAGAGTTTATTTTTTGTGTCGGAGGTTTTTTTAATTTTACTTTTATTGCGAAGTATTCACTGTGAACACGTATACACTTTTCCATCCGTCTAAACCACTTGGAAAATACTGATGACCACTCTTCTTTAGACACTTCAGACAATTCTTTGGTCTCAAATCGGTTTCCTTTTGATTTTTCTTTAATTTTTGGAAAAAGGAAAAAATCACAGGGTGCAAAACAGGGGAATATGGCGGGTGGGGCAGAATAGTAACGTTTTTTGAACTGAAATAGTCAAGTGTTCTAGCAGAAGTGTGCGGGGCAGCGTTGTCGTGGTACCAGAGCAGGTGATGGGTCCCTGACTTCCCCTGCTGGTCACACCAAGCTGACAATACTCTTGGGGCACAAACTGTCACATACCATTCTGAATTTACTGTCCTTTGATCTTCTAGCACTATTGTAGCAATATGTCCCGTCTTGCAGAAAAATGAGGCAACCATTTGTTTCTGTGTACTTCGTGCTCGGCGACATTTTGTTGGAGTCGGCTCATCTTCAAAGCAACATACTGTGGGACTGTCGCTTTGTTTCAGGATCGTAGTTATATAGCCATGTTTCGTCACCTGTCAGTATATCATAAACGTTATTTTTCTCGCTAGCGTCGAATTTATTTATCATAAATTTGCACCAATCCACGCGATGGTATTTTCTGCAAATCGGTGAGTTTCTGCGGCACCCATCTTGAACAACGCTTATGAAGGATCAGTTGATCATGAATGATAGTTTGCAATGCTGCTGATCCAATGCCCAGTTGACGCTCGAGCTCTACATATTTAATTCGTCGGTTCGCACGAATATTTTTTCCACAGCTTGCACATTTTCTTGAGTGGCTGCGGTTGGCGTCCGTCCTGACTTCGCCTCATCTTCAAAGCTCTCCCGTCCTCTTTGTAATTCAGTAAACTAATTAAAACCAGTTGAACGTGAACACGCAGACTCACCAAAAGCCGTGACTAAAAGTTCAAAACACTCTTGAGGTTTTAAACCTTTTTTAAAGTCATAATAATCATAACACGAAAATCACGTTGAGTGAGCTCCATTGTTGCGACAAATTCCCCCCAAATTCAACAAGAAAAAAAAAATACTCGTACGAAGGTCATGCCAAAAGAAGTTAGATACTCCATAGTCATTTGATTGATACTGACAAGTTATACACCATTGCAAAGGCTGGTTATTTTTAAATATTTTTTTCTGGTTGAATTTGCCGCAACAATGGAGCTTCTTATGGCAGAGAATTCTTTTGGCATGACCCTCGTACTTGTGCTAAAGTCTGCAGTCATTACAAATATGATTTCTCACATAGTGATGCGGTTCAGTTCGCGCTACCTTACACGAAACGCCCGGGGCACAGCAGGCGAGGCGTCTTGCGAAATTGAAAAAATAATTAACTGAGACCGCGAACCGCTTCATTACAAAATTGAACTGTCTTTTGAACGCCTACTGCATAAATTTTATTAACATAAAGCAGCTGCAAGTTGCTTGACAGCTCGTTCCCTTGCTCGTACAGATACCATCGGCATAACTTATTAAACGACTTTACCAGAACTTCATTATTCATACTAATAATCTGCCCTCAAAGATAATTCTTATATAATTGTAGTGTTGATGTTTCATCGGAATCAGTCGCTTTTAAATGCAAATATGTCTCCATCACGCGATCTGATCATTATCAACGAAGACAAAAGGTATCTTTGTATAGATTCGGCTGTATTGTTAAATTTGATTGAAAAAGTCCGTAACTACTCGTACAATCTTGTTATAAGCGGGCATCATGTATTACTGAGCATATTATATGAAACACTTTTTTTTAATGTTAGAAATTTTATAATTTTTTGACTTTTTATAAATAACGTAAGGTATGTCTCATTCCTCTTACACTATATTATTACCTACTTATTTGCTATGTATTTGCTACAAAAACATTGATCGATCCTAAAAATATGTATCGTCCATCCTTAATCATTCTCCTAATCTTATTAAGTTTTTTTTTATTGGGATCAGTTTCTTAATACCAAGATGGCGTAGACACCAGCTTCTGTGGAAGCGACTATCGTGTGACTTCTTAATCATGACCCGTAATAACCCTCCTCTCTTTCGGCAGTCGGGTAAAAAATGCGTGAATGGACATCTGATAATGTTTAAGCATACCTAATTTATTGTTATTGTTCTTCGTAAGCCACTGTAGCCGAGCGGTAAGGCGCGCGACTTTCAATCTCGAAGCCCGGGTCGTACCAAAAGCTATGTACTATTGTACGGAATATCATTTGATGTTTAACAGTGGCTTTTCGGTGAAGTAAAACTTCATGAGGAACCGGTCTAATCCCAATAGGGTCTAGTTTTCCCTCTGGGTTGGAAAATCGGATGGCAGTCGCTTTCGTAAAACTAGTATAGTATTTAGTAGTAGCACACATCTTGGGATTAGGTTTTTTAAGGGCACTTCCGGGAAAAACGCTAGGAGGATGCGGTTGATGCTGTTTACTGTCCTTCATTATTGGACTAATGGACCTGTGAAGGAGTTCTTTCCTGCTTTGTTCTGCTTTTACACACTGCATTCGGCGGAATCGGCGGTACATCAGTCCGCGTGCCGCGCAGAACTGGGTTTCAATGGAGCTCAGGTCTAAAAAGGTCTTAAGAGACAAGTTGAGAGCAGTAGCTTTAGGTAATATATTTACTGTGTAAATGTGGAGTGGTAGCGTGAATAACGTTTCTGTAGTAGCTTTACTTAACCAGTTCGCGAAAAAACTAAAACAACTAGAGTCTGGTCAGGGAAAGATGAGCCTGAGATCTATATGGCAACAGTAATGTCATTGTCAAATGTGTCAACGTCTTAAATTTGTATGATGACTTAATCTTGATACTTGATATAGTAAGGAAGAAAGTAACTGTTCCATAATAAATAGGAATGTTTTTGCCTTTTGAAAGAATTAAATGGTGGCTTAATGCTAATCTTTGAAGAATATCATTAAAAGTTCAATTATTATGTCTCGTCAAAATTGAAATTTTGGAGAGTGATTTGGATCATAAACATAAAGTAGAATGAAGTTAAAAGAGTTTTATTACATACTAGCTGTACCTGCGACTTTGTTCGCATGGTAATGTTGGTATTGTTTGTGGGAGTTCTAATTTAACCTATCAAGTAAAACGTTGAACAAACCTATTTTTACCTAAAATGCCGTTAAAATTCGTTGGTCCTTATCTGTCACTTTGATATTTAAATTTGTAAGAAAGGGACAATACTTGTTTTATTTAACAGAGGTATTTTAAGTTTTATGAATAAGGAGGTAAAAGTTTAGTATATGTTTGTGGCAATAGATCCAACAGGTAGGACACAGGCTGCAGCATTAAATGTTTATTGATCTTCTTCTCTACATATTTTTAACACTGTTTTATATTAATGGAGTGACTCAAGATCATTTCAGTTATCACGTTTTTATTTATTACGTGATAACTGAAATGATCTTGAGTCACTCCAACTTCCAGGTAAAGATGTGTTTAGGAATTAATAATAGACACTTAATCCTTTCGAGTAGCCATTGATCGGTACATAAGTGTTTACGTGGAACAAAAGATCTCTTTTTAATTAGACAACCATTGACTACCATTACAGGTGCCGGCAAACTTCGTGCGCAACGCGGGACGAAGTGGGGGGACAGCTCGCACGTACAATTCGCCTTGCGAACAGCCCCTCCCCTTCGTCCCGCATTGCGCACGAAGTTTGCCGGCACCTGTACTACAATGTATAGACTGGCAACCCAGAACATTTTTCTAGGCGTCTTTCTTCCAATCAGGCCGCCATCTTGGAAAATCAAAGCGTATGTTAACGTGCAATAGCTGCGACAATTTTCTGAGTTCGGATTCATGCTCCATGGCCGCTGGATGCGGGTGGCGCAGGACCTGTCACTTTGGCACTCTTTGGGGGAGGCCTATGTCCAGCAGTGGACGTGTTTCGGCTGATATGATGATGATGATGATGATGATATAATATTTTAAATATTTTACTTCAAAATTATCTGACAGAAAACTTGGCTGATCATAAATATTTCCATGGTCCACATTGTGTTGATTGTGATGTGCATACAATTTGTCAGTACAACTCGTTTGACAGTTGGATCAGCAGCGCAACATGCCTCCAGACGATAACAATTAGTCAATTTCTGATAAATTGGGGCTGACAAATCGTGACATGTATACACCCCATCAAATAGAGTATAAGGCTGAACGCAAGAACATCGCTATGCCATGCCATTAAAGGACGAGTCAGACTTTTGACGTTTCGCGTTATATTGTTGAAATTTGTTGATATATTTATTCAAATTACGCCTTAATACGAATTTAGCGCATATAAGTTTCCATATCAGAATCGATTATTTTTTTATGCTTTAGAATTGAATATGCGTTTTGTGAAGGTCTATCACAACACCGGATCAAAATTATTACTGTGGGATAGTTATGGCAAGCCCGCCATTTTAACGTCACTGACAGTTGACAGATATGGCGGCTACGATTTCAAACAGAATAAATTAATAATTGGTCTTTCGTCGGGGATGCGGTCAGCGGTGGACGCCTTGCTTCTCAACATCTTCTCAAGCGGAGCTTCTGACGCTGATTGCATTATTGACGACTGACCAAACTACCGAACAACGTCGCTTTATAAGCAAACTTGACATTGGCGAAATCATCTTAACTTAGATGGAAGCCATTTTTAAAAAATTGAATTGAATTGAAAGTAATAATTTAAGGAGGTCAAATGTTTCCGAAAAATAATTAATCGTCGCAGTCGGATAAAAACTATCCTAAACGGAAGCTAGAGTAATAATGTACTTATAAAAAAAGTTACATGTTTTTCCGTTCATGGGAAGCTGAAATCATTCGGGGACACAACAATGCTTAATTTGATACTGGCTGATTCTTTTTTTAATTTAGAGATTTATTATAAGTGAGAGATAACTTTACTTCCTTCTGCTTGATCGGTTGCATTATGTGAATTGAAGAAAAATTATAATTGTTTAAGTATCGTTATTATTTTATCGCGTTATACACGGTGTTGCAACACGCTGTTTTTTTTTATTTCCGCTCTTTTCTAGGCTAATCTTCCCCTGGCCAGAATCAGAACCAATTCAATTGACAGCATTTGGCATAATGCGTACCAGTAGAAAACTGAACGCTTAAAGCCTGCAACACACTGGCACGGTCTGCGGTGGCGGTCAACAGTAAATTTGACAGCTAATGACAAGTTCAGTATTGACTGGCCACGCCAGTTTGTGAGAGGCCTTAAAGTTGACCTGATTTTAAACAAGGTTCGCTTGTATTGATACAAGGTCGCTTTGCGTGCCCGTGAATCTCAATCCAGGTGCGGAAGGGAGAACTTTATAGATATGCCATTGGACCTCAATATAATATGATTGACGTGAATGACGTGGGAAGTTGGCCGTCTTCCTATTTACTAATCCATATCCTATAAAAAACATTCCATGTAAAAACGAGGCCAAGTCTCTAAACTCTTCCACATTAAAAAGTTGTTTTTAGCATACCTAAAACTATGTAGTATTGTGTAATTGCCAAGTCACAAAATTTTATTCAGCTAGCAAATAAAGAATAATAAGAATGCCTGAGACTTGGTACTACGAAATATCTCACAAGTTTTTACGGTGGAAGAGTTTCGAGACTTAGCCTCTTTATTACATGCAATGTTTTTTATCTCACTTCTTTTTGTAGGTTATTGTGGTATCAATACATACAAATTATGAATGCAGTCTGATTCTTGCTTTTTCATTTTTCGTCCCATTCACTGCAAATGTAACTTTGTAATATATATTTATTTATGTATCTAGAAAACTGGTCCGAAATTGCAATATATTTTAGTTTTCCCTTCATTATTACACTAAATACTAATTTTATTCTAAATTTGAAGCTTCTATGTCTGCTAGAAGTGCTTTAGACTTGATGATCGGTCAGTCGGTCAGTCAGTGACAAATTTAAGAAACTGACTAATAATTATTAAACTACTGGTTCAAAATTAATGAAAATTGAAATATACCGTGTTTATACAATGCCTGCTTGGTTACTGAAAATTCAGGCTTTTAGTTTTATCCACAACGATGTTATTGGGGGGTCGAAAATGGCCTGAACTGCTTTGGGAAAAGGATGGTACGGCCGTGCCGCTGTTTTGCTAGACATGGTGGGGGCACTCCCGTGCCCCCAGATATTGGGATTCCCTTGTTTAACCTACGTTTTGTCTAATTTCAGTTTGTCTAACAACTTTTAGTATAATCCATTGTTTGTTCAAGGTCAATTTGTATAATTTCATTTTTCATAATAATTGTTTGTTCGAAATACGTTTACCCTAAATTACGATTTTCATAACGAAAATGTCGATTCTCATTTTAACTAATCATCACATTGCCGAATAACGTTTTTACTTATATTTTTAGCCTAATACTGAATCATTATAATATTTATTTACTTGTTAAAAAGTACTAATAGGGAATATTCATGACATTTTTTTATTTTTTTTATCTATTCTATAAGTAATTATATAACCGGAAAAAAATATAACACTTTCACAGTATTATTAAATAAGCTAAAAAAAAATAATAAAAATTACTATCATTTTCGGACGATCAAAACGCCACCATTTTGGCGCGCTCATTTGTGACGTCACCGTGCAGCTTAGTGCACGGCGGTTCTTAAACAAATTAACAACAAAGTGTTTGATTCACACTTTTAATAAATGTGAGTGATTAAAGCTTATAAGATCAACTTATTGTAATGGAAGAGCACACAAAAGCTTATTATAAATATTGTATTGTCCCTATGTGTGAAAATCACATTAAAACTGCAAATATTTTCATATGCCCAAAGGTGCAAATATAAGGATAAAGTGGTGTAAGGCGATGAGGAGAGATAATGTATCGTGCTTGAGTAGTTTATATTGTTGTGAAGATCATTTCGACGTGAGTATTAAATATGTATGTACCTAAAATCTTTTTTATTACGACTCGCGAACAATATAGGTAAACAATAACCTAACCTCAAAATTGTATTATATAAGGTGCTAACAAATTAAGTACCAATATTTTAAGAGGTGTTACATTACATCAAAACAATTGACTTTAAATAGAAATTAAGAAAACTTTTCATATGATATTTTTGTTTTAATTTCCGGTACAAAATAAATAAATTAAAATTTCGACCAAACATAATCAGCCTGTGCATTCAACTGACGAGATGTTAAAACACTATCTGTCAAGTGAACATCGTCGTTTGTGACAAACGTAAATGATTGATTGTTGACTATCTCATTAACAGGGTGTTTTTACGCAGTAACGTTGTATCCCTAATTATCTCCAAAAAGTGATACACACTTTTAAATGTTTCATACTTAACTCTACTCCTAGAGACTAGTACTATCAGCTCTAAAAGTATTGGTACCTAATTTGTTAGCACCTTATATACTTATTCATAAAACTATTCTGATTCCCAATTTTTTTAGTTATTAATGTTACAAATATTATGTTATGTTATGTATGATTTTTGTTGATCAACAGCTGACTACGAGTGTTGATTTTGATCAAGAAACGTTTTAGCTAAGTTTCTTTGTTTGCACTGTTGATCGAAGAAAGTTAAAAGAATTTAATCCTTTTTACTGAGTGACCTACACAAATTTGTTTTATTTATAAGCCTTGACGAAAACAACCTAGTTTGTTAAAGTTCATAAAGATGTTCTCAACATTTAACATTCCTAATAGGTACCTACATATCTTTGATTATATAATACTAGCTTCTGCCCGCGACTCCGTCCGCGTGGAACTCGTTTATACTATCTCTATACCAAATTTCATCCAAATCGGTTCAGCAGTTTAAGCGTGAAGAGGTAACAAACAGACAGACAGACACACTTTCGCATTTATAATTTATTATTAAGTAAGTATATATAAAATATATAATATAACTAGCTTCTGCCCGCGACTCCGTCCGCGTGGAACTCGTTTATATCGTAGCTCCCCCCATATCCCCCAAAGGGATGAAGTGGGGGTGAAAGTTTGTATGGAGCTACGATATAAATGAGTTCCACGCGGACGGAGTCGCGGGCAGAAGTTAGTATACATAATATATAAAGTTACAGTATAGTAAAATAGTATATAGTATGGATAAATATCTACTAGTTTTTTATTCCACTTATTTAACAAAGACACCTATTTGAAGTAGTTTAAAAGTCTAGCTATTTGAATCGCCAAAATAGGTTATAATTATTTAATTGACCAATCTCACGAGTATAAAAACAAGGAATATGAAAACTTATTGAATATCTGTAACTTATTTACCTTGCAGCTTTTACTCCTCTTAGTTCAGCGGACGTAAAGTCACAAATATTTGCGAAGTATGTATTAAATTTAGTCATCATGAACACATCAATTTTAGGCAGATTATCCGACTGTGCCTTGACAAAACCGCCTTCAGTCATTGTGGCGAGTCTTTTTTCACTTAATAATTACCAAAAAACACTGATTATTTATCATAAACAGCGGCCAAACAATGCGAATAACTTTCAATAATCATACTAACGACCTGCACGGTGACGTCACGTTTCGCTCCGCCAATAGCGTTGCGTTTTGGAAATTTGCGAGGGAATTTGAAAAATAGTACTTTTAAACAATTTATTTTATCAATAGAAACATGATAATTTGAAAAAATAATCATGTGTGTATATTTATTAAGCAATATAGATTACACGTGTTTTTTTTTGTCCATTTCTAAATCACACGCATATTCCCTATTGTACAAAAGAAGCAAACATCCACCAAATTTCGCCTCAGCCTTATGGCACCTTAAGGCAGAACTGCGACCCTTTTTTTTGAGAATTTACTGATTGAAAGCTCTTATTCAAAACCTACATTAGTTTCTGGCGAGAGCCCGAGCGGGGGGCGGGGAGTGATTAGACAAAATGAAATTATGTTAGTCAAACAATTTACAAAATAAGATTACTTATACAAATTAAAAATCAGGTAAAATGAAATCAAGCAAAATTAAATTAGGTGAAGTGAGGAATAAACAAAATGATTTTCACTCATAAAACCGGCCAGTTGCGTGTCGGGCCACGCGCAGTGTAGGGTTTTCCGTAGTTGCCTGTCTGTCTTAGTTACATCGACGTGCGGTGGTTGCGTCGGCCGAATTAGTACGAAAATTTATCTTTCCAAGTACACATCAAGTTGGTCGACTATTACTCGGTAACTACTTATCCGTCATAGTTTTCCTTTTAAATTCATTATATGTACTACTGCCACATTTTTTTTTCACATTTTTGAGATTTTATTCTACTGTTTTGTCGGCGTGTTTGATTTATATACACATGCCGAATAACAGTTTTATAGTTGTAATGGTTACTGAGCTAAGCCGAAGATGGACGGACAGACGGACGGACACGGCGAAACTATAAGGGTTCCTTGTTGACTACGGAGCCGTAATAAATATTAGGCAAAATGAGCGAAACAAGCTTAGTCTAAATAAAATTAGGCAAACCGAAATTAGGCAAAAACGTTGTTAGGCCAAACATAGGTAATATAATAATTACACTATCCACTCCCGGGGCTATACAAATAAAAATAACATACCAACATAACGTATGTACGTACTAAGGTGTCATACATTTTCTCTTTTCTACAAAGTCCTAACTAATATCATTGTTGACGGCTTGTTTTCATCGAGGTCATAAACTTGATTTCTCTAATTATGTATATTTAAATGCCTAAAAGGTTTTAGAGGCTAGCTCTTGTAGATTATGGAAAGCGTTTTTCATGCTGTTTGTGCACCGGAAAATCGCACATAAAATTCTTTGAAGATTATTCTGAAATGATAAATAATGTCTATGTCATTTGGTTGCGACGTTTTTAAATAAGAATTCCGCCGCTTGCGTATCGGTGTTTTCCTGAATTGTAAAACAATAATTAACTACGTGTGCATTTCTCTCGTATATGAATTTCGTTTGCCTATAGCTATTGATTTAGCCTGTACAGCAATTGGCGCTGGTTTGTGAGTGATATTTAAGAGCTGCACAGACATTGGCGCTCAAGTTGTAGAGAGAATGGAAGGTTGTCGATCCGTACACACCTTACCGATCCGACGTGCAATTTGCGTTGCTGCAGCATTCCTGCCCTCAGCTATTGCAGTTTACCGCATAATTAGACCAGCTTGAAATGTGCTAGCCAGTTTATAACTGTTAGGTATATTAATCAATATCGAAGGATTGTATGTATTGGCTAGTTAGAGGCTTATAATTAAAACGGAATAAATGTAATAAAGAATGCGGCTTTTGTTAAATGCATTAAGCGGCCTGGTATTTACATTTTGCCTTGAAAGTTTTTTCTGGCCAAATAAGACCGCTCTCTTGCGTCTTTAACCATACGTTGTTACTTGACAAGTCCATGGTTCGTTCCGGGCGTTTTTTTAGTATCGTAAATGAACCGTAGGTATCATGTTCTTAAATAGACAAAAAGTAGCCTTGCGTTCTTGGTATTCACGAAGCTATTTAGATGTAATGTAAACGTAAAGGGCAAAGGCGTGGCGGAACCTACTCGTAAATACATCTGGGCGCAGCAGGCAACCTTTTAGGTGTTATTCAAATGCATCCCAATCTAAATTATGTCCGAGTCTTTATAACCTACGTACGTACCTACAGTTGGGATCGTGTCTCGCTTCGCGTGACCCTAACAAACAACGCGTGAGTTATTCGTAAACATTATTTAATACTTCAATAAAGTATCCCTATTTATTTGACACATAAGTAGGAACGTGTTGCCTTTCGTGTTACTGTCAAACTGCATGTAGTACATGTTATTGATGTTCTTAGTAACTCTGGCTCCTTTATGCTGGCATTTGCCAATTAGGTACTTTAATGGAACATAGCACCTGTTTATACGAAATCCGCGTGGGAACCTCCGAGAGCTCCGGGCGTGTTGCGCAAGGCTCGGTGGCGCTCTGCAACTAAAGTTTCGAAAACGCTTGTGCACGCGCACCATGCAACGTTTTGCTGGCTTCTGCGACTGTTACATAAAGACCTATTCAGGTTTGTTAACTAGTTACTGCTTTGTTTTTTTTTGTAGGAATATCAATGAGTTTAATGAAGGATTGATTCATGCCGACTAAGAAAAAATCTTTGATTAAATAAGTCGCCAAGTGTCCTTTGTGATGATCAAGGTTCCGCGTCTTTCTCATTGCAGCCTCAATCAACGTCAGTACGCGTGAGCACGCGAAATAACATTCTTAAACGCTCTGATTGGTCTTCAATGTATGTCCGAGCCCGTTTTATTGCACTTTGCAGCGGCAGCCTTTAAAGGCGTTAGCATCCTGATTGGGGTAATTTATGGTTAAAGAATGTGTTTCTTCCTGTTGTTATATTTTAATACTAGCTTTTGTACTAGACTTTGGCGGCGTGAACTCTTGTATCAACTACCACTCCTTTTCACTTCTCATGCTTGCAAAGTTCGCGTTTGTGCTAGCGGCACAAAATGCCACTTTTATGCTCTAGTGCACAGTTTTTTTTTTAAAGTAATATAATCGTGCCTAACAGCCACACGAACAATAAAACTTCGTAGAACGAACTTGTTATTTTATTTGATTTGTTTAATTAATTTCACTTCCGTGTTATATTACTCTATTAATAAAACTAGATAAAATAGAAGTCAATTATTATTTAAAAACGTATCGAAACATTAACTGACTTGGCAGTATGACGTACCTAAGTCTAATATCATGTGTGGAAAATAAAACATAAAAACTTAAAAAAATTAACTGGCGGGATTGAATTATTATTTTATTAAATTTTCGATTTGTTTTATTTTCATTCTTAGACAAGTTATCTACGTTTTATAACTCAAATTACAGACTTAAATTATTTGCGCCTTGTGCGTTGAATGTGCTCTAACTTGACACTACTAATGTATCTATTACAATGTCTATAGTCGATGTTTATTTATATCTACGGGCAGGTACTATGTGCCGATGTTATCGTAAGTCAAAACTCCCCTTTTCTGTCAAGCTGCTTCGAGATAAGTAAATGTTGAGATTTCTGTAATAGGTGCCTGCCGTGAGAAAATCCATTAGCTTGGTCTGAAATAATAGTTGCATTATGCATTGTATGACTGAATAGTTGCATGCAGCCATTGATATGTTTTTGTTTACCTCTGTGCGACATTTGAAGATTCTGTCTTTCTTGAATCATTTCTAATGCGTTAAAAATATACAGTGTAGCGTAGCGTGGGCGTGGGTGAACGGCCGGCTTACATTCGCTTATCAGTGTTATCACGCAACGGTCGCGATGTCCCGAGCCACCTGTCGGTTTCTACATCTCAATTTAATATACGGCGCCTTCGCGGTCCACGAGAAAGCTTCGCTCCGCGACTAATTTATGTTCAGAAATGCACTGCGACTCCTGATGCCCGATAACGCAACGTAACATTAATCGAATGTCTATTATTATTATTTTTATAAAAAAGTCTCGGTCTTACTATCGGAAACAGTGTATTATTTATCTAACGTTGGTACGTTATTGTACCTAGAGGTTAGAAAGTAAGCAAGAAAATAAACAAGTGAGTCCGAGAGCCATGCAGCAGGCAATTTCGGCCGAGACATACGGTACCTACATTGTGTTTTTCACAACTACTGAAATAAAACTGAAAAACGATCTCTAGTAATAACGTCTTCAATGCACTTATTCATAAACTTCCAATGATGTGTTTTTTTTTTAGTTTGACATTAATGTTTGTGATAAAGGGATAAAACTCATTTTATTTAACAAATGTTTGTCAATTTTTATGTACGTGCACATTTTAGGGTTCGGGGGGTGTAGTCTTGTGCTTTTCACAATGTTGACCAAATTTCAGCTGATTGTCGACAAGTAAAAAATATTACAAATTATACTTCTTTTCCACTGTCTTCATACCTACTAGCCAATTACGAATTATGTACTTTCATACAGTATTGTCTTCGCTTCCTCTTTATAGTAGTTTATGCATCTGATACATAATGAGAGGCCTTAAAACACGAGATACACTCGTGTGGTCCTATTCTCTAGATAAATAATACACTGTTTGCGATAGTAAGACCGAGACTTTTTTTACAATACATCAATACATCTCTGCATCCGGTGGAACCACTGAGAAAAGCACTTTGCCCACTCGTCCTTAGGGGTCTCTTCGACGGCTTTTTGAAACGCAGCCACTGCTTCCTCGGCGTCCATAAAACGTTTTTCTTGAAGTTTTTATTTTATTTTCGGGAATAAATAAAAATCGCAAGGTGAGAGGTCGGGGCTATATGGCTGGTGACCTAGTAACTCCACGTCTGACGTTGCCAAATAGTTGATCGTAAGCCTGGCGGTGTGCGACGAGGCGTTGTCGTGGTGAAGGAGGATCCTACTGCGAGGTCGTTTCTCCAGAACTTTTTCCAAGACAACTGGCAAACAATTGTTAGTGTACCACTCTGCAGTAACTGTTTTTCGATCCTCTAAAACAATTGTCGCGTAATGACCGAACCTTCCGAAAAACTAGGCCACCATCTTTTTTCCCACGCTTCGACCTCACTTAACTTTAGTTGGCAACTCCTCGGAAGGAAACACCCACTGAGCAGACTGTCTTTTGGTTTCGGGATCATAACCGTAAATCCAGCTTTCGTCACCCGTAAGTATGTCGAACACAGCATTTGAGTCACCTCTCAAATCTTTGAACCATTTCACGACACCAATCAACACGACGGAGTTTTTTGGGCCTCGGTCAAATTATGAGGTATCCACCTGGCACAAAGCTTCCTGACCGCTAAATGTTCATGGAGGATTTTGTGCTCTCGGCTCATACTTGCCCGAATCTGCTGATAGGTCACTCTTTTGTCAGTCTCTATCATACGCTGCACAACACTGATGTTATCTTCAGTCGCCGCCGTAGAAGGCCGCCCCTCACGCAGATCATCGGTGAGATTAGTGCGACCACGTTTAAACTCATTAAACCAGTTGTAAACAGTGGCACGAGATGGGGCTTCATCGTGAAAGGTCAATCGAAGTCTATCATAACTTTCTTGTTGACTTAAATGACATTGAAAGTCATAAAAAATCATTGCACGAAAATTTTCTCGCGTTAAGAGGAAACACAAAGGCCGAGATAATTGAGAAATAGGTATTTGTAAAATGTATTGCTGTCGCGCAGTGCCTGATCAAGCGAGCGCGAGCGCAATAGAGACAACTGCAGCTTGGACCGAAAATACCTATTAAAAGTAAATGAAATCATCGTTTCGTAGTCCCCTGATTTCTTCTCCAAAACTTGACCTATGTAACAATTTTTTTATTAATAATTAAAGAAAGGCTTTGGCCGTGTTACTATGTTTTCCTTTTAGGGTTCCGTACCCAAAGGGTAAAAACGGGACCCTATTACTAAGACTTCGCTGTCCGTCTGTCTGTCTGTCACCAGGCTGTATCTGAAGAACCGCGATAGCTAGACAGTTGAAATTTTCACAGATGGTGTATTTCTGTTGCCGCTATAACAACAAATACTAAAAACAAAATAAAATAATTTTTTAAAGGGGGCTCCCATACAACAAACGTTTTTTTTTTCGGGCTGTATTTCAAGAACCGCGATAGCTAGACAGTTTAAATTTTTACAAATTATGTATTTCTGTTGCCGCTATAACAACAAATACTAAAAACAAAATAAAATAAATATTTTAGGGGGCCTCCCATTTAACAAACTTTTTTTTTTTTACTGTTTTTATAGATAATGGTACGGAACCCTTCGTGCGCGCCGTTTTTTTTTAATAATCTAGTCAAAATTGTTTTCTGGATGTTTTAACACAGCGGAAAATCTGGCATTTTTTTAGGTTTTTGAAGGTTAATATCTCTTTTAAGAATAAATTTATGAAAAAAAGGAAAACATAGGAACATGTCAATAGTAGCCATAGATTTATGGAAAAAATAAATGCTCTACTGCCATTATCCAGGAAGAAAACGGGGGACTACGTTTGTATGGAAAAACTGCCTTTGTGTTTCCTCTTAAACTCATGCTGACGTGGTGACGTGACACAGACAATTTTCAATTTGCCGCCAAATCGTAAAACAAATGACAAATGAATTAAATACGTACTCAATAATTATGGCAGAGTTCTATTTTCATAATTTAAATTATTATTTTTATTATATTGTTTACAAGTGGCCAGTTCTAAACAGTTTCAGTGTCGCCCTCGTATGTTGGTGCAGAAAAAAAGAAAGGTCATACCTAACACCTAGTAACTATTCATTATTTTATATTTACGTACATATTAATGATAACTTTCATTTAAATGTGTTCGTAAGGATGTAACGTTAGTTTTTCACGTGTAGGTATAGTATTAGTAAATACAGTATTTTCATAGGCCGTCACTCGACGAGGTAGAGGTGTATATAAAAAAAACTTCGAATAAATTGAAACTTGCAGTTAAAAATTTATTTGCATGTTAATGAGCGAAAAACGTCCCATTACAAGGATTCAAAAAACATGACACATTCCACTACTTTCAAAAATATGAAATCTTGACGACCTCCGAGAGCCACAAATTAATATTCCAAAGCGTTATTACATTGCATTATCATGTATTTTTTGATGTCTTGAGTAATTGACTATAATCGAAGCGTTCTAATTGAGCCCCGAGTTGCAAAGAAGAATCGATAACTTAAACTGGTTATTGTGTCGTTACAGGTACGTACCATCTATGGCTGCTTGAAATTGTTTAAAGAAGTCAAGTAAGTTTTACCTAGTATTATTAAACAGTCAGTTATTTGTTGATACTGCTAGCGAAATAATAGCTTTTCTCCGGTTTCCAGCCTACACGAATGAAACAGGTAAGAGTTTTACTTTTTTAACTACGTAAAATCTTAAACTAGTCAGAAAAGGCCATGCACGGCATTGTATGGATCAATGTCATAATTAGCATTTATCTTGTTTCGGAATGATACCGCTAAGAAGTCGGCTTATGTGGCTGCACACCTTGGCTGTGTCGGATAAGGCGATGCCCTCGTTCAGTGCGGTAGTAACCTTCTAGTCAGCACAGCGCTCTAGAGCGAACTCAGCGAGGCATAACTAATCAAAATACTAAATCGAATTAAAGGTAACATCTACTCTCACAGATACCTACTAAAGGTATCTGTGAGAGTACCGTTTGCATTGCAACATTTCATACATTCTCAACGCCAAGCGGCCAAGGACATTCGCGGACTGCGGATGACATTGTTTATTGTTTCTGCCTTCACTTGTTTTGTTCATAAAGAATGACATGTCGTGAATGACTAGTGTTGGTTGACGCAAAAATCCTCCATACACTTGGGAACCCACGGTGGAGTAATTGACGATTGTTTCGTTGAGATGGGATGTCAACAGTAAAAGCCTTCGTACAATATACCTCCGTTTGCTATACGTTAACTATACTAGATATATATGACTATATCAAGCTGTAGGTCTAAGAAATTTAATTAAAGTACACCCACGTACCAAATACTTTTTTAGGGGAAATCTGACCATTTTTCTCTGAACATTGTACTATGGCGATAGCGCTCCATTCTGCGTCACATAATATATTTTTTATACTCGTCGACCTTAATGTTTGAATTAAGACTTAGTACACCAAACTTAAATCACATGCTTTTTACTATGAAGCTCCCAACTCAACATTTCATAACTGTTGAGACAACTAAAATGAAATTGACCAATCACGTGGCGCCTTTACTGAACTGAACTATAAAAATAAATAAGCGAACGTGCCCAAAAAAGAACGGAACGAGTTACCACTAAAGACAAAATAAGAGTGAGACGAATAACGAAAGTGACTAAAGATAAAGTGCGAATGATACCAAAAACGAGAGACACAAACAAAGACATAGTCCTAGGAAGACCGTGACGAAAAACGAAAAAGACTTATTAAGAAAGAAACAGGTTACATAATTGGACTTAAGACGATAGGGACGTATAGCGATCGAGACGAATAAAGAATGAGTGACGAACACAGAATGAGACGGACATAAGAAATGAACGAAAAACGAATGGGACGAATTAAGCTGATACCAGAAAGTCAAAAGGTAATAGACATCAACGCACAAAAAAGAAAAAGCCGTTGGTTGCACTTCGTTTTCAATAGATGCCAAGTTTGTTTAATTCGTTCAGTTGACTCGTAGAAAAAGTATTGTATACAATAGTTATATAATTAGCTTTTTAAGTCTCGTACCTTAATCAGCAAGCTTCGTGGCCTAAACGTGGTACTCGACTGAAAAAGCATACATTATATAACGATAGCATAAAATACTATTACGGATAGGGCCATTCTCGAGAAAAGCTTTTCAGCATTTCAACCGCTGTCGGTAACGGGTCTCTTATAATAAAATTGATCTTACTTGTGGCTACTAGTCATCGCGGTTGGTGACGGTAAGGACTTTTGGAACGCCTGCCGTTACACTTTCATGAGAATCACCCGGTATTAGGTAACTCATTGTTTACAAACTTTTATTTCATATCAACAGTCCACTGTTTGTAATGTGAGATGTTAAGTAGATACAGGGTTAACTTAGGTAATTTTCCCGCTGTTCTAAAATATTGAAATTTTGAATACAATGTCCTAGAAAGTCTTTACACGAGTTCAGTCGCTTCTTAGATTTTAAAAGGCTTTGTTGTATTCAGATTCAGAGCAAAGCAAGTCGTTTGCATTTGCAATTGCGATCTTGGCTGACATTCGCGGCGTAATTGTGATTTGTATTATAGTATGCAATATTAGCCTTTAACCCTCGCTGTTTGCTGCGGTTTCGTTGCCTTGATCATATTTTATGGATGCGGGATGCTCGAGTTGTACTATACGACGACTGCTCACTGATCTTGGACTATACGCGTTTCTTCATTTTAACGATCTTGTTTATTTTATTTAAACTTTATTGCACAAAACCAAAATAATGTACAAATGGCGGACCTAATGCCAAATGGCATTCTGTACCAGTCGACCATAAGGCTAAACAGAGACACTTAAAATTGGTGCAGAGTAAATGTTCAACGTTTAGAGCGTAGTACAGACTTATTAAAACATAATCCTACACATATATAATTACATATTATTATTTATATACAAACATATGATACACTATTATATATTGGACGATGGATGCTATGCTAATTCTTCTTCCAGCCTACGAAGCATTCGTTTGAAAACTAATTTGCTTGTGGCTTATCTTAAAGGGAAAGGGAGCGCATTCCAGAGGCGAAATAATTTTACATAGAACCGGGGCGCGGACATTCGGAAACAAATTTACGTTTAAAATAACCTGGAGCAGAAGGCTCAAACAGGATAGAAAATAAGGTACAGAGGGTACGCAGGGATCTACAACGACGTATTGAGAGCCAATTGAGCTGACGGCGGTAAACGGATACATGGTCGTATTTACGAAGACAGAAGATTAACTTATTTAGAAACTCCTGTGAGATATTGGTAAGGCAGATATCTGCGTAATCAATAATTGGCAATACCAAAGCAGTTTTACAAATTTAATGTCATGTTAGATTTTAAATTTGTATGCCTATCGGCGAAACATAGCGCCACTCTGTACCTTTTACACCACCACCCTGTAACCTATGTTTACAAATAAATCACTTACTTACTTAACGTTCCAGAGACCTTCCGACATATTTCTAGAAGTTGGCCGTATGGACGCTCGACGCCCCGCTCAGAGCGGGGCGTCCACTCAGGCCTAGCACTAAGTTGATTTTCGCGGGGTTCGCTTACCTACTAGCCCAGCCCAAAAATATTTTATTAATAAAGATGTTCAAATATTGTTACGCACATGCAATGTCATCTTGTCACATGATGGCCTTTAGTTTGGTTGATTTGTTTAATCAGGCTAGTTGCTATGCGTGATACCGACATTTTCGGATTTATATTTCCACGTATAGTTACCGCCATTTTTACCGCAAAAAACGGGGATTTAATAGTTATTTGATATGCAAGGCTGCAAAGTTGTTGTTTGGCGCAAGTGCTTGTATTGAAAGCCGAGCTAGCGAAGGTTTGTAAGATTGAACCATGAGCACGGGCATGAGACGCCTAACAACTTTGCTGCCGAGCGAAACATACAATTTTTCACGGCGAGGAAAATTCTAAATGTAATGAAAGTCATTTGGACCTTTTATTATTATTTTATAGCCTTTTATTTAAATCTCTTTCCTTAAATATTTACATTTCACTGTGTTAGTTTTATGGTTATTCTATAGTATGTTAGTTGTTTATCTATTATTGTTAGTCTTACTCGTTAGATTTGGATAGAGAGCCCCTTTTTTGGGTAAATACCTTTTACTCATTTTCAATAAAGGTTTGTTTACATCTCATCAAGATCAAAGCATTTTATAATATTTTATTAAATGTAACATAAACATTTTTGTATCTTGAAATAACTCAACGCAATCTCACTCACTACAGAGTTCCTTTACAGAGTAATATGCTTTTTTTAGTAAATTATTATGCAGTGCTTTCTTAAATTTTCTAACACTTTCTAAGTCTCGAATGGCCTTTGGTATTTTGTTGAAGACTCTTGGGGCCATTCCTAGAACACTTTTTGACATGTGCGCCGTGTGTGACGAGGCTGCAAACAGTTGATTACGTAACCTATTACTATTACTATTAATAATCTATTAATAACTTCCTTTATTTTGATTTTACTGTGGCTTTAGAATAAAACAAAAATAAATAAATGTATGAGTTTCTTCTTAAATTAACTTTTTTAAAGGTGCGTTCCAAATTTGCACAAAGCGAAAAGTTTTGAATAATGAAACTAGATGTTACAATTATTTATTTGTATTGTATCCTTATAGTTCAGTCAGTATTTTTTTTTCGAAACATATAATACCATGTCAAAGTTTTCGTTGCGAGTTGGTTGTTCGGCTATTTAAGGCGCCGTAGGTTCAGCGAAGTTAAGCGAAGAGAGTTTTTGAAACAATATAATGCGTCTGTTTATAATAATATGGTTTACAAAAAAAATACGAATAGTAATCTTGAGGCTTTTTGCAGCGAGATCAGTGATTCGAAACATGATTAAGCAAATCTCGCTCGATAGAAAAAAACCACGAACATCTAAAATACACAAAAATACACTTACAAATATTCGTAACAAATTATGCACAGAAGCTATAAGTATTAAAATTGCTTCTAAAAATCGGCAATATCATGTTCGAGGGAAATCAGTGAATACATTTTTTATTTATTTAAACGGCCAAAAAATTTAAATTAAAAAAAAAAACAAGATATCCGCGCTTTTGAGCACGCACTTCCATATCGCTCACGCTTATGCTCAGTGAGAGGGAGAGACGACCTCCCTACGGCGCCTTAAGAGTTAAGTGGATGCCTTGATGCGAGTAAACTATGCCAGTGTGATGCAACACTATCTGGGAATGGCTTGTTTGGACATTTTTTTGTGAAGTTTTATTCATATTTCCTTATGTGGGATTTTAGATGAGGTATACATCATATAACGTAAACTTGTTTGTGTCAATTAATAATGTATCGTTTGAGCTGATTTTAAGCTGTTATGAAATGTTTATTGTGTCGGTTAAATCAGAGAAACCACCAAGAACCATCTGAAAAGTACGGGATAGAACGCCGCGTTCGAATTTCAAAATCTCTGTCCACGCTAGCGGATAAAATAGCCATTTGGGCGCAGATTTTGAGCGAGCCTTTCTGAGCTGGTGAGGTGATAACTAAATTGTTAGAGCTAGCTTATGAGAGCATGACCCTCCCTCTTTTGTCTAAGAAGACATCATTTGGAATGATAGTACCATTGGTTGTCATTCTAATCTTTAAGACTCGAGTTATAGATTTCGAGCAAATGAGAGAATGGAGATGTTTAATTTCACTGCCTCCAACAAGTGCATATACTTACCATAGTCCCCAGGACTTAATATTTTCTTCAATCTTATGCTAATTCAAGGCTTTACTTCAACCGATTTACCTAATTTGATTTCGAATTCCACAGTAAATCGATTTATTTAACTTAGGGTGATGTACAGGTATTAATGTATATTTGCTATACGTTGATTGAGATTCATGTTATAATGTATTAAAAGCTGCCGATATCAAAACAATTGTTGGATGTTTGGTCTCATTAAGTGACGGCCATCGCAGAAATGTGCTGCATGAGCCAACAATAAACAAATAAACATTTTTAGCTCTGAGCATTTCTAGAAAAGCTTTTACATAGTTAACCAGTCAATTAGTCAGTTTGCTGTTACTAGGTATTTTTTTTTTTTTTTTTTAATCTTTATTATTTGGTAAAGGGGTTTTATCCATTATGATAATGTCACCCTTATTGTTACAAATCACTTAAATAACTAGCATCTTCGCTTGATACCTACATTTACAATTTTATACAATTCTTTAGCTACGAGTACGTTGGATAGAGGGTGTGCTAAGACACTATTACATTTGCCTGTTTCAAACAGGTTTACCTTATACCTACATTCAAGCGTATTCCTCTCAGTTTCGTTCCGGATGCATTCCACCAGGATGTGAAACACATCCTCTCTCGTTCCACACTCCGCGCAGTTCGGTGAAGCAGTCTTACCCATCAAAAAAGCAAAGCTGTTCAGTGGGATGTGTCCCGATCGTAATCTGAGAGCTAATACTATATCTTTCCTACCCATGCCCGACCCCCTAAACCATGGCACTTGACAGAGAGTAGGTTGGATAGTTCTGTACCATATTCCTTTAGTTAAAGACCGCTCATCAAAATGTTCTTTCCATAATTGCTTGCTTGGTATTTTTATCACCATGCTTTTCAATAATTTTATATGGACTGTATTGCTATTTTTGGTAATTAAGACTCTGTTATCCAACCCAATGGTTTGAGATTCTTTATAATCTTAATTAAAAACAAGTAAGAAAAAAGGAATACCTAGTCATGAGTAACTTAATTGTGTGCTAACTTGTATAAACAAACTTTTCTAGAAGTGCTCTTCGGAGAAAGTGCTTAATGCTCGTACGAGTTTTCCACTATTTTGAATACATCGTATACGCTCCCGATAGTAATTACCTAGAGTCACCTTATATTTATTATACTTGAAAATTAATAGATTAATTGATTTATAGTGCGACCCAACCACTCTTATTATGACGAAGCTAGATTAAAGTACAAATAAAACACGAGTACGATGACGAAATACGCCATTGTAATGAAAATTGTAACAGTTGAATGACTGACAGCAACACTGAACTAGATCGAATAAGCGGGACAGTAGATTTTGATGCATTATAGGGTGATACCCATATAGATAAAACGCACAGTTGTTTTATTATGATGACGATAAATGCTAAACTCAATTGCGTCACAACCAGTGATAGTAACTTTTGTAGCATTTTTGGTGCAGCGTAGTGTTGTTAACGGCATTGGTATAGACAATATCAATCAAAATTGCTAATTAAGGTTAATATTAACGTTATTTACGCTATTTAAGCATTAGGATTTTAGGATTGAAACTCTTTATACCAATTCCGTTAGCAACAGTACGCTGAACCAAAAATTCTACTAAAGTTATGATCACTGCTTATAACAACCGCGCGCTTTGGTTACAGATGACAGACATTTAAAGTTAAATTAAAACAACCTGAAAATACGGAACCGTCGTCGGTGCGTCAGTCTGTTTTGCACTCGACTGGTTATTTTAACAAATAAGTACCAACTTAAACCACGAAAGTTTCCTCGTGAAATAATAATTGCACGAACAGAATGTGCTTAACGCTCACCAATCGTTGCCCGTCAGCTTAAATAATTTAAAATTATTTGTCCCCGCACGAGGCCTGACTCCACTTTTATCTAGTGATAATTAAACAAAACCCCCATAGACTTGTTTCCTTGTTAGTTAAGTATACCTACATTGTTCTTTATCGCTGTATATGTTTTGCGTGATGTTTATAGGTATATATAAAATATATTGTGCACTCACTACGGACACGAGACACGACAGAGGACTCTTTAATTTATTCTCTAAGGCCGCGAACTTTTCAGCGACACGAGACACGACAGAGGACTCTTTAATTTATTTTCTAAGGCCGCGAACTTTTCAGCCGCCCCTCGTATGTATAATACTGCCACGATTTTTTTCATATTTCCAGTAGCAGCCATTTAGCCGGCGGGGGGGACGACGACAAATGACTCGAACGATTTTTGAAAAAGCTATCCAACGAGCTAGCAGCTACCCCAAAAAATAAACATTACTACAGAGGCCGGGAAGTAGGGGGTTGCCGGCCGAGCGTAGCGAGGTCGGATAGTTATGAGGCTGGCAACCCCTTTTCACTCCAAGAAGTCAAACATTAATTTTTATGGCAGAACGCCGTGATCCGTGCCATAAATTGTGGAATGGAAATTAAAAAAGACCATCTTGCAGGCCTCCAATTTTGTATGAAATGCCATTACGGGTCGTCTTGCTGCGCCCGAAACTTGACACTTCGAAGCCCATTATGAAGAACACACCATCAATATTTCATTGCATGTTTGAGAAAAGAAAAATCAAGATTTTATTCTTCTGTTTGTTCGGCGTGATTGATTTATATACCCATGCCGAATTAATTTATGAAGTTTTCAAGTAGTAGGTAATGGGTAATGAGCTAAGCCGAATACGGACGGACGACCAGAAGGACATGGCGAAACTATAATGGTTCCTTGTTGACTACGGAACCCTAAAAAAGTAGAACATACCGACACAGATATTTCGAAAAAACTTTAATCTGCGGTCAAAAACCTCTGAGGAAACAGCCGTGAACCTTTATATGAAAAAATTACCACTCATCTTTCCTCTTAATCGCTACATTACGAGTAGCACAGTTGTGCTTTACAAAATTGCAGTGGAAGTATAACTTGGGGGTACTTGAAATACAGTTAATATAAGATAACTTGGAGGTGAAACCAAACAACCGAGTTTCTCGTTAACTTTATTGAAGAAATTACTGGACAAGTGTATCTCATAATCCCAATCAGACGGAAGTACACGGGACCACCTATGGATCAAAGACAACTTAACAGAAATGTATATCTGGTATCGATGGGGTGATTGGGGTGGTTCCAGCCTGGTGGTGTGACGGAACTATAAATCCACCCTACATTGCTCCGAGGGTCATGAAATTTTACTCAAAAGAAACGATTGCACAGGCAGCGCCAATTATTAGCAAGTAAGCGGCGCGGCGTCTACGCGGTTTATTGAGTATGGCGATGCGCTCTATTTTATGTATAGCATCAGCGGATCACCCTGCAGATAGCTGCTTTCGAGCAAAAATCGCTATATATTCGAGGCAAGTAAAAATCTATAAGTACCTAATCACAATACTATTATCTATAGTGGAGTGGATGATATGGCGCATTTTCTAAGCTGTAGTTACGAGGGCTGCCTTTTAAGTTGTGTCGTTTGGAAAAACTAAAGACAATTTAAGTGTTAAATGGTATTTATTGTTTTTCAAAGTAATCACCGTGATATGTAATACACTTTTTCATTCGATCGAACCAGTTTTCGAAACACTTATTCCAGTCCGAAGTCGGGGTCTCCAAAATGGCCGTTTTGTATGCCTCAACCGCTTCTTCAGGCGTCTGGTACCGTTGACCACGAAGTCGTTGCTTGATTTTTGGAAAAGTAAAAAAATCGTTAGGGCTTAAGTCTGGACTGTACGGCGGGTGTTCCAGAATTTCGACGTTTTGCTCTTTTAAAAACGCAATAGTTTGCCGGGCGGTGTGCGAGCTCGCATTATCGTGGTGCAGTCTTATACGACGTCTTGGGTTATTTTTTCGAAACTCGCCGATGACTTCTGGTAAACAGACAGTGGTATACCAGTCAGCATTAACCGTTTTACGATCCTCGAGCACGATGGTGGCAACGTGGCCACTTTTCGCCACAAACGTGGCGACCATTTTTTTCGAAGTGCTCCGTGAGCGTATTACTTTGGTCGGTTTTGGCTCATCTTGGAACACCCAAATAGTCGACTGCTGTTTAGAATCGGGATCGTAGGCATATATCCAAGATTCGTCACCACTGATAATGTCGTAAACATGTTTCGAGTTTCCTCGGTTGAATTGCCGCAGAGTTTTGCGACACCATCGAACGCGAGCCGTTTTTTGGTCTTCACTGAGTAAATGTGGTATCCAGCGTGAATCTCACGGTATGTCGCATGGCGATCTTCGATGATCAGTTGCCGTACAGCATCAATGTTCTCCTGGGTTACGGCTGTTTTTGGTCGACCTTCACGATGTCTATCACCAAGACTAGAGCAACCACGTTGAAATTCTAAATACCAGCGTTCCACAGTCCGAAGGCATGGTGCTTTATCATTGAAAACCGTAGTCAACTCTTCGAAGCACTGAAGTCGCGTTAAGCCCCTTTTGAAGTTGTAAAAAATTATCGCACGTAAATTTTCCTTCGAAATTTCCATTTTCACAACTGACTTGTCAACTTTGAACGAACGCTGTACTAAAACGGTGGGGCCGATTTCGAGTCATTCTTTTGTTTTCGAATTCTAAATTCAAATATTTTAACGTGACACTAGTTCTTTTTTATGCAATCACGGGAGGTTTGCAAACGACAGAACTTAAAAGGCAGCCCTCGTAGTAGATTAGTAGTCTTAAGTATTGCGCTTGTCACCGCCGATCTGTATTAATGTAATAAAAAGGTCTGTCGAAAGTTACAGGTTTTCTTGAATCGTGTTATGATATTTTTTTCGTTTTCATTATTATTTTGTGAGCAGGTTGGTTCAGTACATAATAAACTTAAACTTAAATATAACTCCAAAATTCCCGCACATGTTAACAATAACAAGCCAACCTGAAACTCGGTTGTAATTAAGAGCAATTGACGCTACACGGGATGTCGCAATGACAGACAAAGAGTTGTTATACATGTATAATGTTCCTATACCTATACATCCAGATAATCTGATATTATAAGTTAATTGAATTGGTAAAAAAGTTTTAATTTTGATATGCTTGAATCCGATGGAGTTCATGTTTTTGCAAGGTCAATTATAAAATAACTTGCCTGGACTTTGCTTCCATGATCAACTTTTTGCGTTTGCCCGACACACGACAAATTAACTTAGATTTTTCTAGCGCGATTAACTGATTACCTACGTTTAAAATTTTCTTCATTTTTGTATGGGAATTGAAACTTTCCATTTCCAACATGGAAATTTCCTTAATTCCTTGTGAAACTTTCTAGAAATTTCCGAGAACTTTTCCTACTTTTTGGAAACTTTCCGCAATTTGCACATCACTAATGACAACCGTGAGATATTGGTTTAATGAATTTAAACGAGGTCGTACATCTGTTTTCGACGAGGACCGCCCAGGGCGCCCGGCAGACGTGGTTACCGAAGAAGTCGTGCAAAAGGTAACAAACTAATGGTCACCGATGGACGTACCAAAGTGCGTGAAATAGCAGAGGCTGTAGGGGTGTCGATGGGTGCCGCGATTGCTCACGGATGAAAATAAGCGGTTACGGCTGTCAATGTCTAAGGAGTCTTTGGGCTTGTTTGAGCGAAATCCGCAGGAGCTTTTCCGTCGTGTCGTTACTGTTAATGAAACCTGGATCCATTATGATACACCTGCGACCGAGGAATGAATTTTTTCTAACGAATCTGCCCCAAAGAAGGCGAAAACGGTCCCATCAGCCGGAAAAGTCATGGCCACGATTTTTTGGGATAGTAAGGGAATAATCCTTATAGATTTCTTACTAAAAGAGAAAACTATCACAGGGCCGTACTATGGTCAGTTATTGGACCGGTTTGACAAAAAAAGGAGACACGGCCCCATTTGGCAAAGAAGAAAGTGTTGTTCCATCACGACAACGCACCAGCACATTCATCCAAAATTGTCACTGCCAAATTAACCCAACTACGTTACGAATTGCTGCCACACCCGCCTTACTCACCGGATGAAAACATGGCTCGGGGGAAAGAAATTCAGGTCAAACGAGGAGGTTATAGCTGAGACAGAAGCGTATTTTGAAGAGTTTGACAAATCCTACTTTTTGGAGGGGTTAAAGAAGTGGCCGCGAAACGTTGGGAAAAGTGTAAGGACCTGGAAGGAGATTAAGTTGAAAAATAAATCCAAAACTTTAAAAAAAAATATACGTGTATATGTCTAACACAGGTACTTTTTGATCCACCCTTGTAGTAAACGGTATGTAATATTATTTTTAACGACGTGGTGTTTTACAGTAATTTAAAATATCCGATCAATTAAATGGAGCTCCATCTACTTGATAGTCTCAAAGTCTTGCCGTAACTAAAATTGGCAACGTTTCTTAACTGGAAGACTCAAGTTTTAAAATTGTACACCGTTCGTTTAGCGAATGTTAAATAAATTTGCCGTTAACAAATTGCAATCTGCGGGAACAAGGATATCATTCGAGTGCTGGTAAAGGTCACTTGGTTTGAGGAGACCGGTCAGCCTTGAGCGGTGTGGCTCACTTTCGTAGGTACTCGAACTTCGCATGGCCCTTGTGGCCTCATTTCTCAATATTTGCTTTGTTCAACCTGCCGTAAGCACACTATTGTGATTGTGACGAATTTATTTTGTTACCTTGTTCCTGTGCAGTTGACATACGTTTTCACTATTTTATATTTAGTTAAATAGCATTTTTGTAATAGCATAAGTATCTTCATGTAAGCTTTGGACTAGACGCGAATATGGGGACTGGTAAACTTGTTACTCGAAGCACAATAAGCAGGGACGACCTGCATTTTAGCGAACAATGCACTTGTGAAATTTAAATGATAGTCTATATAATATAACAATAGAACAGGGCCTTTCTTTTTACGCTAGTCAAATTCTTTCTACTACTTAGAACCTTGCTTGCATGTCATATACAAACGAGTATCTGTATAATATTTTACTTTCATTACCGAACTG
Source organism: Epinotia ramella (assembly GCA_947578815.1). Taxonomy (NCBI): domain Eukaryota; kingdom Metazoa; phylum Arthropoda; class Insecta; order Lepidoptera; family Tortricidae; genus Epinotia; species Epinotia ramella. The sequence goes on from OX388202.1 coordinate 21,084,388, forward strand.
GTAGTAATCGAGCTTATGGCACATATTTAGACCGCAATATACTATCATCAATGCATTGCGAAACCGTGCAAAACGTAGTTAAGCGGCTTGCTAAACACCAGCCTACAACAGTGCCTTCAAATGAAATACTGCATTTGTACAATACAGTTTTATTATACTTAGCTAATGTTCACCTGAGCTGTTATTCTGAACGCTTGCTCTGATTAATCATAATCATAATCATTTAATCATTGCTTTGTGTGTATAAAAGATCTTAAAGCTATTAAGGTTTCAACACAACCCTGTGAGGGCACTGCAACAGAATATTACGCTTAGTGAAGAAGTACTTAGTAGTAGTAGTTAGTGAGAGGTGAAGGCAAAACAAGTACAGAATAACACAGCTATTTAGATTCGTTAGATATTTTTTTCAAGTAAACTTTTGACTTATTTGATATTAGCAGTCCAATAATTTTAGATTTCTACTTGGCTACAGAAGTATACATTCAGAGGGGGGGAAATGAGGAAAAGCCGATTTAGATTTGTTTGTTTGTATTCACTTGCGTATTATTTAAACACCCCGTCATTAGCAATAGTTTTTACTCACATATTGTAGTGTACATCGCCAAGAATTTCCAGTGGCGTCCATTATATTTATCACTTTTCTTTTCTAGTCACCACGAGTCAACATTTTTGATAATAACCAAACAGGCAGTAACAATGTTTACAATTACTTTTTTCGTGAAATTTGCGCAGTGCGCGCGCATGTGTTAAGCCAGACTTGATAGATGAAATCTCTAAACAGCCAATACACAATATAATATTATTTTTCGTTTTAAAATGTTATCTTTATTAATTCATTATCAAAAGTGAATAGTTTTACTAAATTTAACGTTTCTATATCATATCCAAAAAGAAATAGTCAATTAATTAACAAAAAGGATTTAATTTGTTTAGTCGAGTAAGAATCCATTTGCCGAGAATTAAAAAAAAACTGTACATTCTGTACAACCCGGTTAATTTAATAATGCACCGTGTTCATGCATACATCTCGCTGCAAGGTGCCAACGTGACTTAATCGGGATATAACCATAGCGTACGAGTGTCGTAATGTTATAAAACACGCGTATTGAATACTCAGGATTATGAGCCTAAAAACGACATAATAAGAGGTACGTTACGGGCATATGTCTTGAAAACTTCTATTATGTGTGTCCTCAGAGCTATAGCGTCACAAATATAATATCTATAAATTTGTATGGAGCATTTTAAATGTTCTTTAGTAACTTCTGTTTCTCATTTCTGTGTCGTATTGTGCACATTCGTATAGGAAACAAGATACATTGAAAATGTATACTACGCCTGAGTTTGTTATTTTGAATGGGTCAGAGTACAAAATAAAACAAACAAACATTTAAAAAAATAATGTATTATATATATATGTATTTAAGTTTCTATGATGTTCATTAAGGCATTAAATTCACTTGGTCGTCTTGTTTTCATTCATTTCATCCACCTTATCTGTAGTCTATTCACCGTGACGCATTTGGAGCGTTATCACTTGACCATTGCCTATGTCAATCGTCTTGCTTTCCAAATCGCAATCTTCCGAAGTGGTATCCGTGTGTGAAGATTGATAAGTGCTAAAATTCTCATCAAAATTAGCATTTTCGTAATAATGTTGGTCGGCTTTAAAGATGATATCACATATCGCCTGTTGCACGGAATTTTTAGTGGCCTCACTATACTTTTTCATCTTGTAAGCTATGAAGTTCGTGAATGATTTTATTTCCTCTAAAGCGTCGTCGCGTTGCCGAGTTGGTATCGGTACTAGGGGTGGCACAGTCATCGGTGGTTCTCGCTGTGCCTGTGCGGGTGGTGCGGCCGCGGGGGGAGCGGGGGCTTGGCTCGGACTGGGTTTTGGGCAAACGTTTGGAAGCACTGTACCTATCTTGGAAGTTGTGGATTTTTTAGTTTTGGTTTTAGTTTCGATGTTGTTCTTTTCATTGTAATGTTCTATTAACGATTTTTTAATAGCTGATGGCCCACCTTCACTGCTATCATCAAGTTTGCCCTGCGAATATACAAAAGACGAATATAAAATTTACATTAAATGAAACATACAACCGTTTCCATTATAATAAAAAAGACTTTAGGTCCATGCAGCATTCAGCACCTGTTCCAATTCATCATAGTTATACCTATAAATACAATTAAACAGACGAAAGAAGTTCAACTCCAACAATAAAAATAATATAGGATAAAAGTGGGTATAAGTTAGTAGTAATGTAACAGTTAAGTCTCACCGTTGTTTGACGTTTTCTTTCAGATTCTTTATCTATTAAAAATGCCATTTCCTCGAAGGCAAACCAGGTACTCGTATAAGACGCTTCGTCTGCTAAAAAAACAAAGTAAGTATTTAACTTTAATGAACATGTTTGACCTATGGAGTTAATGTAGTTATACTATATGTATAATACTCGGTTTATACCAGAGAGAATCAAAAATTATCTGTATACCAATTACCAACACAGTGGTATATATAAAAAATATCTACCTATACCCCATTACAAATAATTAAAACATTAGATTAACTATTAACGAACAAATTATTCCACGTTTCTGCTGCACTAGCTGCCCGCGGGGCTCCCTTCGCGTATTATACAGAAAACAAGCGAAGCCGCGGGACAATGTGGCATGTGTCCATTCCAAAAGTTCATTCTACTTACTAGTGTTTTTTTTTTTGTCGGAGATTATCCCCCAAACTTGCAAAGTGTCCCTACTTATTATTAGCATTTATACATATAGATATCTATTCCATAAATAATCACTTTACAGTCATCAAGCTACACGTGTATCAGGAGAGATCACATTCATAACATAATGTTAATAATACAGCAGTGCCTGTCAACCCTTCCTTAGCATATAATGATATCTAGACAAGTGTGATAACATTTCTGATAATAATAATATACGATTCCCACCGATCGGGCCGGGCCGGGTCGCAACGGATCGGCAGCCGACCGCGTTTTAAAACAGTGCAGTAAGTAGGCAAAAGACGGACGGAGCCGGTCAGACGCGACGACAGCTGAGCGCAGTCGTGCGCGAGGAGCCGACCGGCCGCAAATATGATAAGATAATTTATTTCATGATAAGAAAGTATATCATGGTCGTCAAAAACAAAGAACATAATAAACAACACATGCATAAGATATTTATGAAATGTAACGTCTGTATAAGAGTCCGCAGTAGGCTCGATTCTCCATACAAACGTATTACGCTCTCATTTTAAAACTTCGTCTTGGATTGTAACGAAACTTTGCATGTACAATGACATGAGGTATCTCCAGGTCTGTAATTAGTTGTATGTAGCTTCAGATGCTATAGTAAAAAAAATACAGCGAATTTAAGTTTTTCATACAAAACTTGTTTTTGCTGTATTTTGTTTGTTTTATAAACTGGAACCATATAAACTAATTAAATTACAGACATAGATATACTATACCTCATGTCATTGTACATGCAAAGTTTCGTCACAATCCAACACGTAGTTATAAAATGAGAACGAAACTCCGTTTGTATGGGAAGGTGAAATTCGGCCGAGCTTACTGCGGTCTCTTAAAGCTTCAAATTCCTTTGGCAACTTGTAAAATGCGCTCAGGCGCGCTCCGGCCCGGCTCGTTCGGTGAGAATTGTACATAACAAGAACAAAGTCTTGGTTATTGCGCTTCTTCTCGCGTAACCCTTTTGCGCTAATTACGACACACGTGCGTCAGAGGGCTACAGGCGATTTTTGCTACATATCGAGGCTAAGCGATATTAGCATAGCTTAGAAATAATTAGGTAAGCACAATCAATTAGGTACGTACCTAATCATGTATTGCGCACGTCAAAGTTGGAGCTAAGTTTCGGAAATCAGTATATAAAGATACAATATGTTTATAAAATGTCTGCGCAAAATGGATATTTCATTTAGCATTCTCACCTGGTGATTCCTTGATGCTGTGCATAATTTTAGATTTTTCTCGTCTAAATGAAGATTGTAAAATTACCATCTTGTGCTTGCACACGTCGGCTGGCATATTCAGAGCCTCACCAATTCCTTCCCAAGCCTCCGGTTTCATGGCCTTTTTGAAAAAGAACGGATCTTTTGGGTCCCATAACATAGGACGTTTTCTGTATTCGTGTATCAATTGAATGCAGAGTTCTTCTGTCCAGTCGTCATTGGGTGCTGTTACCATGATAGAATTGTTTAATCACTGATATGTATTAATCACTAGTTCCAGAACGCGCGTCAACATGAGTTCGCAGGAACGCTACAGCTACACTGAATATAAAATGGCGTCGAACAAGCGGTTCGCTTGAGCCGTTGGTTGCTGTAACCACCTGGCGTATATTCCCGTCTCTTTCACACGCAGCACTCGCGCCTGAGTGCGAAAGAGTCGCACCGCTACGCTTGCCGTCTGTCCTTTATGATTGGCGTTCGGTCAACGCTCCGTTGCTGTAGCGTCATAGCCGTAAGCGTGCGTGAGAGCGTTTTATCTATGAGTGTGGTGTGTGGGTAGATGGCAGACGCAAAGCGGGAATGTTTATTATTTTGAAACTCGTACCACAGATTTCATAAAGAATGGACAAATTTGAAGAAACAAGAGAGAAGTTCAATAAAGTTTACTACTAAGATAGACAAACGTCAGGCCGTGAACATTCATTAACTTGAGCCTATTAAAATAAGACTAACGACATTGGCTGGTAATTTGTAGGAAAACCAAGATCCATTTTATAAATAAGATAAAATAGATATGGAGGTATGGGAAGTGAACACCTATTTTGTAGTAATAAATTAACCCCATTATTCATAAAGCTTAACAAGCCCCTGATAACTAAAATATATTCTGTCCCTTTCTCACAAATACAAGAACTACCTGTAACCTAGTTTGGCGGGTGACGCTGGTATCGAGAACGTCGCATCGCAACGCAACCTTTCATCATTATTGTTACTGCAACCATTAAGCGAACTGGCGAAGAGTAAAAAGTCTTGTTATCTAGTTATACATTCATAATGCCTGCTCTACCTACATAGGTATTTTAGTTTCTATCTAACTTCCTTGTTTAGTTGTAAAGAGCGGAACAAGTAACATTACACTACTTCTCAATATGGTCATTTAGGATAATGCACTTGTTTACTCTGTGTAGTGTTGTTCTTGTATAACTGTACTTAGGTACTATTTTGCAAACAGTGGCTCATGGGCCTAAAGAAAGCGGTGGCTCCCAACCTGGAAACGTACGGTCGAATTAACAAGTATACCTGGCACTCTGTACTATACATAAATGTCACAGAGTGTGCTAAATTTAAACATTTACCTAGATGGCGTTCGTTGAAAATAGGAGAGCATTGTTTACTTGGACTACTAAAGGCCTGCTTACGGCGACACACTAAACAAACTGCACCTCTGTCGGTGCGCTACTCTGGCGCATCTCGTAAGTGCTTGTTCTGTTGATTTAAGCCACGGCCCTGTGGAAAACTTTGGTACTCGACCAGCTAATGCTGCTTCCTCGCAGTGTCACGCTGACAGGCGACGGTCAAGACGACATTATTCATGAAAGTATGGGCCATGGACGCTCAATGTGGCCGCGAAAACCGTACAAACGTTATTTCGGTATCGGCAAGTCAAACGGGAATGCGTTTTAAAAACAGCTCCACTTGAATTGAACAGGGATGTTGCAGCATTCGCATCCGCATCCGCAACCGCGGAAGTTCCGCATACATTTCAACATCAGCATCCTCATCCGCCAAAATCGATGCGGAGTATTTGCGGATGCGGATGTAGTGTAATTCACGACACGCGGCGCTTGCCGCGCGAGTTTTAGATATTTTCGCCATTAGTAATTAAAACTTCTTGTCGTTTCGTGACCAAGAGCAGACGCGTTTTTGATTTGTTCGCTACGATTGTATGTAAAATATACGTTGTTTATTTACTTTTTTGAGTGTTTGACCCCTAAATCCGCATCCGCGGCATCCCTGGTATTGAATATGAGTAACCAATTACAATATTTTAGGGAATTCTACTGCTGCTCTAAGCGGTTTTCAGTTACATTAAACGAAACGGTATCATGTACACAATGTCAGTAAATATATCGCCGGGTGTCACCGGTGGGTACGCGTACGCGGTCACGTTCTGAATAGCCCAGTTTGTATTATATTTCACGTAGTTTGTCGCGACTCGTGACAGCGCTGCTGTCGGTATCATCGCTCATGTTGTGCAACTGGCTTGGTCTGTTCCACTCTATGGTTTCTGTAAATGCTCCTAGCACAGTAAAGTGCCCTTAAGTTATTTATGAAATATCAGTGAGGTTTTACTTTCAATGCACACTTGAGTTAGCTAAGAGTTATTGTGACGGTTTCGTACTTTAAAACGAAAAAACCGGTGAAGTGCGAGTCTGACTCGCACGCCGAGGGTCCCCATTACCCCCATTATATCTATAAAAATCTTAACAGCGCATACCTTACCATACCTTCATTAGTAAAGCGCGCATCTACATTTTATTACTAATAACTTGCAACCTAGTATGTTTGTTTCTCAGTGACAGTTTCGTGCCTACGAAGCTGAAGAGCTTGGGTTTGAATCCCGGTAAGGGTAAATATTAACTTGTTTCTGAGTCTTGGATGTTTTCTATGTATTTAATTATTTATATCTAATAATTATATCGTCGTTTAGTACCCATAACACAACCCTTATTGAGTTTACTATGGAACTAGTTCGATTTGTGTAAAATTGTTCCCTAATATACACAAATAGAGTGTTTAGATTTCTCATTTTCCGTACACTTGCCTTAACGTTGTGACAGAAGAAGGGTTTCTTCTTTACCTTTCTGGTACGGAACCCAGAAAAGAACCTTGATGCCTCCATGATCCTATAAGGGTTTCTTTTCAGGGTTCCGTACCAGAAAGATAAAGAAGAAACCCTTTTAGGATCAAGGAGGCACTTTTTCTCTAGAACGCGTGGACTTATTCTTTACTTGTAAAAGTGCGTGACCTTCCTTCTTGCCAAATTTCATGATTCTAATTTTGTAACTATATTGCAGAAAAGAATAATGTAGCCAGGAGATACCCAGGCGTCATGTGTTTACCTGCAAACACATGACGCTTGGTGACGGGAGCTCACGTTCACGTTACTCTAGAAAATGTCACAAAATAAAGTTTACGGTACGGATACGGAACCTTCCAGCGCGAGACGCACTAAGCCGGTTTCCATTTTTAAACAAGACGTGCATTTATTTGGATTTCTGTTCAAACCGCTAGATTTATGAAATATCCCTAATATTCAATCATACATCCGAACTAAGACAGGTAGACACGCTTATAATTGCCAAGTGTCAAAATACTTTGAAAAATGTATAGGTACCTTGATTGAATTCAAACTTATTTTATCTTAATTTTACCTTTTAACATCCCTGTTCGTTTACTTACTGACAGCCGCGCAAATACACGCAATTACATCTGATTTAGACTCCAGTGTCTCCAGTCAGTAAGTGTGTTTAATACAGAGGTAAACATTTTTTTTCTTGTCAACTATAAATGGTTAAAAGTAATACCATTGATCATTAAATACAATAGAAAATTATTATAAACATAGATTATTTACTCAGGAATATACCAAGCACGACGTGCTGAGATTCGCTTGCGCCTGTGTATCTGTTCACAGGGGCATTACCCAACCACTTTCAGAGCGACATTAGGTTTCCTAACCCTAATGTCGCTCGTTTTGCCCGTGCCTTTGCTTGCATTTAAGCTGCCGCGTGGTGAAAGTATTTTGCGCTAAAGCCGAGATTGATAGGCGAAACTTGCGTGCGAATTGATCGAGTGCTGTATTTTTAAAGCGTGGGTCTGGCGTGAGAGGACTTACATATATGCACTAAATTAACGCTTCATTAAATATTAGCGTTTCATTAAATAATACATTTCGTCGTGACTAATTAATTACTAATTAGACATCACATCATCATCATCTTCTTCATATCAGCCGAAAGACGTCCACAGCTGGACATAGGCCTCCCCCAAAGAGTGCCACAATGACCGACCCTGTCATCACATACAATCATAATATTCAACATCAACAAAGCATAATGCAAAATAAACTGTATACGTACATATATAAGAAGATTAGAAAAGTGAGCGGTATGTAATCAAGTACAGCAGATAGGAGGCTGTACCTATGTCACAGCCTAAGCGTATGTCACAACACAATAGGATATGTGAAGCGTCGGGGCGTGAGAAAATATCACGTTCGTCACGTAATCCGATACCAGACACATGGCGATTAACTGTCGTTGTGATACGCCGAAGACCGGCGGGGCCTTGGCATGGATTTGTAATGTCGACTTATAATTATACCTATTTAGGTACTCTAATGGCCGGTTCCAATAATCAATCCACCGATAGTTTTCCTTACCAACAGTTACATTTTGACACATTTTCTACGGGTCGTCTGTCACAATGTAACTGCCGGTAAGGAAAACTATCGGTGGATTGATTATTGGAACCGGCCATTACACTATTTGCGCTGTAGCATGGTGCGGGTGACAATTTCTGTAACGTCATGTCTAGTCTAGTCATGTGGTACTGACAGATGTCAACGTCATACAGGCAACTGTCACCCGCACCATGCCACAGCGCAAATAGTTTAGTGACCTTTAAGACTTGACTAATACCCAAGTACGAGTACCTATAATTTTTCCCAAGTGCCAAAAGTAGGAATTACAGCAGGAGTTATTAAATATTCATATTTTAATTTTACTTGGAATAAAAATAACACCATTTTTTTTAATTGAAAGTCTCAATGGTCTCATTGATCTCACATCGGCATGTTTTTATATTCGAACTAAAATTGAGACATATTGGGTTGCATGCATATCATAAAAAGAATATGCTGCTGGTTTTTGATTTCCAAAAGAGAGAGGTAGTCGATTCGAATGATAGTTAACGTAGTCACCTCCGAACTGTAACTAATCAATGTACATCGTTGGTTTTTTTTTAAGTTTTCACAAATCATCCTCGTAGTGAGGACCCCGAGGATCAGAAGAAAATATGAGGTTTAGAAATGCCCGAGTAAAAAAGCAAAAATTAATTGCAATATCACCCCATGTAGTACGTGAGAAGGTAGAACAGCATTTCACTTTATGCGCCAGTGAGCAGGTGAAATTGGTGTCCGTGTGGATGGACGTTCAAAGGGGGCATCTGATGAGCCGCGCCCACCGAACCGCGATTCCTGCTACATGTCCCTGCGCAACGAAAGGATACAGTTAAATGTACTTATATATGTACTGCAGACCAATCCCAAATGCAATGCACATTTTTGCATAGAGCTCGCTTAAAATGCTTTAAATATGTCGCAGTTATATTACTGTCGTTAGTATGGCCATTGGGTTAAAATTGTAGTGTTAATACTGTTAAGTAGGAGCATATTCGTAAATGGTTTCGATGGTTAGGTCCTTAAAGTATACTAAATGAATGTGACGTTTGCTTCATCTACATTCGTGACGTATTACGTATTGCACTACCGTAACTGAGAAAAAACCTATCTGTACTCTGTAGAGTTAAACGTTAGCTATCTGACTCAAATAAGTGTCGGTGAGCGACGGTATTCGCACTGAAAGCTGATTGATTAATTTCCGTTCACGTCCTGTTCTGAAAATAGACGGGTTACTCGCCCGGCGCCCGGTGAGCGGGCTGTCCTGTCCGCGCAGCATCCGATGGATTAACACTGTCCTACGTTACTACGTTTGACGATACAAGACTCCACTCATTATGTCCAGACAAGAAAATGAGATTCGCATCATCTATAATAAATGTTAGCTCGTTAGCTGGCATCAAATCCTCAAAAACGTAGGTATATCCTCTTAAACTGTTTATGATTGGGTGGGCCATTTGCGTTCGTCCGAACCCCATTAACTTTCTCGTAACAGGCAGTTTTCAAAAATGTGTGTACCCAATTAGCGTGAGTTGTTTAATAAAAATTAACTCGGTGTCAGTTTTGTTTAACTAACTTCATTATAATTTTATGTACATTAGTTACATAATCCTTCTTCTCGAATTTGGGCTACTGCCAGGACTATCTATCATTAAACAAAGTTGCTAGGGCCTTTAGAGTATAGCTGCTTCACTAAATATGCTTAGGTGTATATACTTAGTTGCGTATAACGTAGCAGTAATAGTGTGTTTTTGTAGTTGTTTATATCGATATGTATGTTAGTCAGTAAGGTATGTGTAAAATATGGGCGTTTGTTGCCAGACTCAAAAAATAAAATATATGGACAAACTTAAAAGATCATATTATATATTTGTGTCATTTTTGCCTGGCTACATGCCAGAATAATAGCTGTAACAAGAGCCTAAAATATTTATGCCAACTAATATATGATTAGGTACATGGTACTCTATTCATGAGCAATGAAGCTGGGTAGAAACGGTTTGTATAATAAATAATATGTAGATTACGTAGAATGCTATCTTAGTAACTTCATGTTCATAATACTTAGTACAAACATTTAGTACCTATCGGTTTGAGAAGTTTTCAGATTATAGCTTACATATGAATAAGTTTACATAAGCAATACAATTGTAATACAATTGTACCTTCCGGTACGTGGTCGCCACTCGAGAACCTTTCCGCCCCAACGGCCATAGGTTCTACGTGCTATGTGCCCCGCCCACTGCCACTTAAGTTTAGCGATCCTCCGGGCCACATCGGTTACCTTGGTTCTGCTGCGGACAGCCTCATTTCTGATGCGATCACGCAGAGAAACTCCCAACATGGTCCTCTCCATTGCCCTTTGGGTGATTTTGAGCCTTCTTATGAGGCCCATAGTAAGCGACCACGTTTCAGTGCCATATGTCATCACTGGCAACACACACTGGTCAAAGACTCTCGTCTTGAGACACTGCGGAATATTGGACGAAAAGATGTGCCGTAGCTTCCCGAACGCTGCCCAGCCGAGTCGGATTCGACGATTGACCTCTTTCCCGAAGTTGGACCTACCTAACTGGATAGTCTGTCCTAGGTATACATAATCGTCTACAACTTCGAGCGTAAAGTGTCCGATTGTAATGGGAGTTGGTACTACATGGGCATTTGACATGATCTTCGTCTTATCATGTTCATTCTTAGACCAACTCGCTCGGAAGCTTTACTGAGGTCATCGAGCATCGTACTTAAGTCCTCCATGGTCTCAGCCAAGACTACTATATCGTCAGCAAACAGAAGGTGAGTGATGTACTCGCCGTTGATGTTGATGCCTAGCCTTCTCCAGTCCAGAGTCTTGAAAATGTCTTCCAGTGCAGCGGTGAACAGTTTTGGAGAAATAACATCTCCTTGCCTGACTCCCCGCTGCAGCGGAATAGGTTTCGAGTTCTGGTCCTGGAGTCGGACTGACATAGTGGCGTTCTCGTACAAACACTTCAGCACTTCGATATAGCGATAGTCAACTTAGCACCGCTGGAGAGACTGTAGTACAGCCCAGGTTTCAATCGAATCGAAGGCTTTCTCGTAGTTCACGAACGCTAAGCAGAGAGGCAGGTTATACTCCTCGGTTTTCTGTATAACCTGACGAAGCGTGTGGATGTGGTCTGCGGTACTTTAGTACCGACCGAAGCCGGTTTCCGAAGAGGCTTTAGCCTCTTCGGAAACCGGCTTGTTCGGGAGGCTGGAAGTCATCTAGCCTGCGTACGAGACGATTTGTAATGACCCTTGAAAACAGCTTATAGACATGGCTCAGAAGTGAGATGGGTCTGTAGTTCTTCAGCAGAGTGTTGTCACCCTTTTTGAAGAACAGCACCACCACCCCTCTGTTCCATGCCTTTGGAGTTCTCCCTTCCAGTAAGACGGAATCGAACAACTTCTGAAGGGCCGTAAGGACCGGTTTTCCACCCGCCTTCAGAAGTTCGGCTGTTATTCCGTCTTCACCGGGTGCTTTGTTGTTCTTGAGCTGTTTAAGAGCCATTACAATCTCGTACAGGCTGATGCCCGGGATGTCGTCGGTATAGTGTCGGGTTAGTCTAGCTCTAGGGTCTTCCGCCTGACTAACTTCGGGTCTGCACGTTGACGTGTATAGCTGTCCGTAAAAGCGCTCTATCTCACCCAGAATCTCAGGTTTAGAGGAAACGATTCCACCATCTTCAGTTTTTAACTTCGCGAGCTGGCTCTGCCCTATAGACAGATGTCTCGAGAATACTTTAGTGCCCTTATTACGCTGGATGGCCTCTTCAATACAATTTGTATTGAATTGGCGCAGATCGCGTGTAAGGGACTTGGAGACCACGTACCGGAAGGCGCGGCGTGGGTAGGCCCCCGACAAGGTGGACTGATGACCTGGTAAAGGTTGCGGGAGTTCGCTGGATGCGGGTGGCGCAGGACCGGTCGCTTTGGCACTCTTTGGGGGAGGCCTATGTCCAGCAGTGGACGTCTTTCGGCTGATATGAAGAAGTAATACAATTGTACTTTATTTTACATAATACTTAGGTACAGACTGGCCATAGTCTGCTATATTCATTAATTGATAAAAAATTAATACCGTAATAAAATAACATAATAAACGATTCAATCAAATAATTTGCTATACTGCACTCAGTAACTAATTAAATAATCTAAATATTCCATTACAAGCAGGTAACAGGCCCATCAAATTGCGGGACACGCGGTTTGTCTGTATAAACAGGTTTCATACGTAGCCACGTCATCGTAGCACTCGATGCGTGTATGGGGAACTTGACCAAATTCTCTTTACAATGACTGCATATAAAAACATGCATTAAAAACGAATGCCCGGACGGCGCGACCGCCTGAAGGTCGAGGCGGCCGGTCGTCTGTAGTGCACTGAAAATAATTAAAGATGGAGTGCACAGGCGGTGGGTTTTTGCAGCGCTACTAGAATTAATAAGACAGTGAGAATTCAAAGCTTTTCAAATATTCCTTACGAATTTGTAATTCAGCGATGGAGTTTAGTTGGAATTCATAGTGTATTCCTATTTATTTTAGAATTTTTGTCAAATTAATCACGCTTGCTGCATTAGGCACATTAAAATATAAAGTTAGTTAAATTTTTTCACATTATTCGTTTCGTAGGTGCTCATAAATCTCATAATCATAATAATTTGGTATTTTCCTCGTGTTAAAATGTATAACGGTGTTGCTATATTTATAGTAAACCATCAAATTATCAGGTACTTATTACAATAAAGTATAAATTACTAAAAATAATTAAAATTATAAAAAGATATGAGACTTGAAAGTTAAAAAAAAATATGAATATATTTTTAATGGCCAAGAGCCAGCGAACGAAAACACATAGAAGTCTAAGTAAAGAAGGGCCGCAAAATTGCCCCACAGAATGGGTGCCATTGCCATCATGCGGGGATGGGGGCGGGGTGTCAAAACGATGCCAGGCAGCCGTTTAGTTCGAACATGCGCATACTGGCACGTGTTTGGGTAGAAAGTCGTAAGGAGCTCGCATTCTATGGTTTTTACGTTGGCTACCAAGAGCAAATTTAAAGATGGTACCAACCCAATCCTTACACATTTTGTAAAAAAAAATGTACGACAACTATGTATGTCCCTACCTAAACGCAGTATTTCACGACCTAAACAGCAATTTACGTGATTTGCCGTACCACGGTTAGTATATGAAGATAATGCTGTCACGTCATATTTTGTGAGCCGTTTTGTTCTCTACAGCGATGTCCAACTTTGACCCTGTTTTTAGGGTTCCGTAGTCAACAAGGAGCCCTTATAGTTTCGCCATGTCCGTCTGTCCGTCTGTGGCTTAGGTCAGTGACGCTTACTACTAGAAAGCTGTCATTCGGCTTCGGCATGGGTAGGTATATAAAAAAAATAAAAATAAAAAAAAATGCGTTTATTTTCAGACAACTTATAGGTCCATAGCATTGTTAGTAAACAACCTTAAAACGAAAATGAGTTAATAATAACAAAAAAGGGAATATAAACTAAACGCCCTGCAAAACAGCCAGCGCAACTGCCCCGGAGGCTGACAAGACCTAATTTTGTTGAAATTGATGTTATTTAAGCAGTTTAAAAAAAAACTATTTGTTCTAGTACATCAAAAAAATATATGTTAATATTCATCATATTTCAAAGACCGTGCGTGGACGGACTCGATACATAATTGGACAAAATCGGCTCGATAGAAAATAATTGCAAAGATTGGTCTTAAAATCATCATTAAACGGTTCTGTCTTTATTTTTTTGACGTATGGGTCTGCAATTAAAAACATAAATTCAACATATTCATACCTAAACACACCTTTACAAATAATCCACACTTTGTGTTATTTCAATTTTTTATTTATTAGGTATCTTCTAAGACCCGGGCCGCCCAGTAACACTCGCTCTCGAACCAGCATGTTCCCTTTTACAGATAATGCCCTTCGTTCTCTTTCGATGTCGCCATCATCCTTTAACTGCTCGTTTATAATTTTCCCAAGGTATTTAAATTGCGAGACTGCAATGGCGAACCATTGAGGTATACTGGAGGTACAGATGCTGGAAGTTAATTATTGCCTAAAAATACCAATATCTCACTTTTTTTGGAGTTGTACTGCTGCTTTTCAGCATAGGTCTCACAGATCGCTATTAATTTACGCAAACCCCCGATCGTGGGCCCCAGTAACACCATGTCATCTGCGCAGCTGATATTATTCAGACATGCTCCGTCCACATGACATCCCACATAGGTGCCGCGGAGTTCCTCGATCAGCTGATTTAAGTAAATGTTAAAAAGTCTAGTGGTGGAGCTTAGAGTGTTTACTGAGATGCCAGTCAACTACACTATCAAAAACTTTCGCTATCGCTGTAGCCAGTGAAATAGGTCTGTAATTAGTAATGACCCTTGCTCGCTATGTCTCCTGTTCCGTTCTTCACTATCGGCACAACCTGTTCCTGTGGGAGATACGAGTGACCTAAACATAAATTAAACAACATGTTCAGCACTCACGCTAGGTGCGGGCCAGCATGCTGCAGGTGCTCGATACTGAGCCCGTCGTGGCCAGGCGACGTCCCCCTCTTCATGCAACTGAAAACCAGGCGTTCGGCTGGCTGCGCACCCGCTGCACAGCGTTTTATGAACCCCATTTTTGTTGCGTCTCTTTTCTATTGTAAAAATCGTTTCCTTATATCATTCTAAGCACTAGACTAAAACTCCCCCATCGATACGACGTGTAGTTTTTGAGAAAAAAAATACTAAAGTTTGCCGGACAAAGGGTCACCTGAATCACAAAAAAAAACATACCTATTAAACTGGGCTACTTAATTGAAATTTTATTAAATGTTACGTTTACACTCTTAATGACAAATATTCCGACCGTTTTTGAAGTCGGTAATATAGATAGTTTACGAGATAATACCAATGTTAGCACTTTTCTGTTTTATTTATTTTGTCGAGAATAACTGGATTTTTGAAATATCGATATTAACAACAATAGCGAAACTGTGGCAACATTCGTGTGCAATGAACTGTCAAGTTAGTTAGCCTAATTAAAAATCCGAGATTAGTTACCGAGTAATACTCGACTAACCTAAAATTTACTTGAAAAGAAGTCGGCCATCGCAACCGCACCATTTACTTGGTGCGTGTCGATGTAACAAATACAGACAGGCAACTACGGAACCCTACAATGCGCGTGGCCCGACACGCACTAGGCCGGTTTTTTTGTCTTTTTACGTACTCTAATTATAGCTAGTTCCATACAAACATTTGATCCACTCAGAAAACTGGTACGATAGGCACCGTGTTTTTTCTTACAAGTAGCATTATTTTGTAAATACACACCATAATATAACCCCAATAAGGTGTGTATGCAAAGTGCAACAATGCCAACAATACGAGTACTCTACTTACCTTTTACCAATAGTTCTCCCTGAGCTGAACGTCAGAAAGCGCAATTGAATAATGTGAGTAACCTGACGTTAGCAGTTTGAGAGTAGCATATTTTTTTTAAATACCTACTATTTACGGTTGCCAGCAAGTATACTACCCGCCTGATGGTAAGCACCTTAAGGTAAGGGGACCTTACCATCAGGAACACAACACCACATACACTTACTAAGTAGGTAGTGGTATTAAAATGGCTGCGGACTTCTGGAGATGGAGGTACTTCCCTAGTCGGGCTGCTTCAGATATGAGCTAAATAATATTCTGCTGTGCCCTACCCCTCTAAAATTAATAAATTTGTTAAAATATTAATTTAATTTGCGTTGCTAACATGCTTCTGCCGAACTTTTATTGCGATTAAATCGCGTCTTCACACAACACGTGATTGCATTGCTAGAAAAGTCGCAGTGTGATTGGATTCTCAGTGTAGAGGATAGATTAGATTAGATTCATTTATTTCATTTTGAAAATTAACATGTAATTTTTTTTGAAAATTAAATAGCATGAATCACAAAAAGATCGTCAGAGTGTATAAGAATAACAATAATATAAATTAAAGTCAAAAATATGTACATTGCAAAATGAAAATAAAAATAATAATAAGGAACAATTGTAATAATATTAAAATGGTACAAAATGTCAAAAGAGTAAAATGTGTTTATATGTCAAATTATGAATAAAAGCTAGGGTATCCTAGATATAAATAGTCAATAGTCAAAATAGATTTGAAAATAATAAAAAAATATAAACAATATTAATATATAATAAGATACGCGGAAGTTTCCATGTGGAGATATATACTCGTAAGTATTGCTTATTGATTATGTGACGCCTAGCGCCTTGTGCATTTAACATACAGGTTAGCCAGCCGGTGATGGGCAGGGCAGTATCAATTATTTTTGATTGTACAGATCACTATATACTCGTATCATTATAGGTGTGTGTCGTTCTCTGGGACAAAGGATCTCGTCATGGGTAGAATAAGATCCGTTTAATTATAAAACGGTTTCATTATTATATTTGTTGCAAGTCATTTGTTCACTTACGGCAAGTGGCCATTAAATATAATAATATAATATTTAGTAAATGCCTACAATACAAGTTAGTTTACATTTCACTGATGTTACGATTATATGCATAAGTCAAAAAAGTAGCTTTGTTGGTAATAAAAAAGTCTACCACAGCTATTATGCCAAGTTTAGTGGAAAATCACGCGTAATATACTACGATTTTTATATTGCGTCATGTGTTTGAAGCTATATTACATTTATTACTGTGGGGATTGTGCATGTAGGTTTTATGTGTTGGCGGGCAATTGAGACTGGCACATTAACAAATGAATAAATATTGTCTGTCAGCTATCAACCGGCCTTTCAATCATCACATTGGCGACGAGTCGATAAATTTATTTAATTATTTTGGTGAAACCGTGCATATTTGAGTGTTAAACATGCCTATCGGAAAGCTGGCAGCTTTTGATCCGGCATCCAAACAGTGGCCGGCGTACATCCGCCGAGTAAATCAGTATATTTTGTTAAACGAAGTGAAGACTGAACTAGAAGTGCCTTTGTTAATAACGGTTGTCGGGGACGTCACGTATGCGCTTATGTGCGATCTGTGCTCACCGGATCTTCCCGAAGACAAAACGTTTGAGCAACTCATAGAATTGGTTTCCGGCCATTTGGAACCTCAACGATCTGAGATCGCCGAGCGACACGTTTTTAGGATGCGTCGGCAGCGCGTCGGCGAGCCGCTCGCCGAATACTTGCAGAGTCTAAAGCATCTAGCTAGCACTTGCAGCATCCGGGCGACTCTCGAAGAGAATCTGCGGGACCAATTCGTGTCGGGGTTGGCAAATGAAGCCATGCGCTCGCGGATATTTGCCGAAAAAAACATTCAATATACGGAGGCGGTGGAGCTGGCCTTCGCACTCGAGGCTGCGGAGAAGCACGCGGAGGTGAGCGGCGCGGCGTCGGCGTCGGCGAGCACCTCTGGCTGCTGCGGCGGCAGGCCGGAAGATTGAAAGGCCGGTTGATAGCTGACAGACAATATTTATTCATTTGTTAATGTGCCAGTCTCAATTGCCCGCCAACACATAAAACCTACATGCACAATCCCCACATCTCTCCCTCATAAGCTTACCTTACCATTAACAACAAACTCAACTTCTGGTATAGGTAAAACTTACACGATTGCTCTCCGAGCCCGATTCCAAGCGCGCAACGCACGGGCAGACGCGTTGGGCGGAGGCGCCGCCGGAGCATCTATCGGCGGCTCTGCGACTGCCGCGCCCGCCGACGAGTGCTCGAGCGGAGGTCGCTCCTCTGGCGACATTTTTATCTCACCGTCCAACGCGTCCTCAAACACCTCGTCAGCACCACACTCGGCTGACCTAGATCGAGCGCTGACCCGTTTATCCGGCAGCCGTATACTTGCCCGCGACAGTGAAAATGTATTACTTTTGACCGGTATGATTTGGTCTAGGTGTCTACGCCATTCGTTCCCTTGACCCATATCCACTTTAAAGTTAACCGGACCGGTCTGAGACGTGACCTTCTATTCCGACCATTTCTCCCCCCTTAAGCTATAATCGCGCGCGAGAACGACATTTCCTACGTTTACGAAGCGCGGGGTACCCCCGGCGGCCGCTACCTGACGCTCCTGGCTGGCCCGCACGCCGGCTGCGCGGTCTGGCCGCAGCGCGTCCAGCCGCCCGCGCAGCCGCCGTTTCATCAGCGCCATGGCCGGGGACACGCCAGTCGTCGAGTATTCGCAATTGCGGTACTGAAAAAGGAATTTACTGAGAGCAGTCAATACTTCCACGCCCTCATGATGAGCCCTTTTTATAGCTTTTTTAATAGTTTTCACCGCGTTCTCCGCGGCACCATTTCCCTGTGGCCTGTACGGTGCTGACATTACGTGTTTCACAAAGTTAACCTTACAAAAGTTCTTAAATTCATGTGAAAAGAAAGGCGGGCCATTGTCGAGTTCACGCCCCTCCTCAAAATGGGCTAGTACGCGTTTGTCAACCAGAGCCCGTTTCGCCTCTACAAAGGCCTGTTCACAAATTGAATCCCATGTCCATTCAACTCCAAAACACTGTTCATAAGCGTGACGCAAATCTAGTTTCGTGTACTGTTCCCCGCCGCTAAGATTAGCGAACAGCTCTTCTATGCGAGGCAACGGATAGTAATCACGCTTCAGTTTAGGATTTATCGTAACTTTGCAGTCCCCGCAAATGCGTAAATCCCCATTCTGTTTCATTACCGGTACTATTGGAGTTCCGTAGTCAGAGTAGTCCACGCGGCACAGGGTCCCGTCTCGCTCGAGTCGTTCGAGTTCACGCTCGACACGTACGCGCAAAGCGAGTGGCACGGGTCTCGCACGCACATAAACAGGGTCTTTGTCCGTGAGCTGTAGTTGAATTTTTTTTTTACAAGTACCTAATTTATCCGTGAACACTTCAGGAAAATCACAACACAGCTGGGTCACAAATTTATCCTCTTCCATTATATCATTGAACGTAATTTGGTTGATTTGCAAAGCTCGCATCCATTCGCGACCCAATAGTGGCCGCCCCCCATCTTTAATTACGTACAACGGCAGATTATTATACGTACAGCGCAAAATTAAATTATCCGCCTTGATCGCTTTGTTTGCGAACTTTTGCCTATAAAAGTCTTCACTAATAGCCGATATGCGGCTGCCTGTATCAACTTCGCAAACAATGTCCTGTCCATCCACATTCAAATTAATCAAATAAGGTTTGTTACCTTGCGATGACACCTGAATGTTAAACAAATCCTCGTCCGATTCGTCGTCCATGTAGTTCTGCCGCCCGAACGGACGACGCGCTTTGTCACACATTGCCTTTAGGTGTCCACGTTGGTTGCATACGTCACAGTTGTAGTGCATGTATTTACACTTGTCCGGCCGAATAATATTGCAGTAATATTGCCGGCTACCTGACCGAAGTCTAAATTCTTAGACTTTGATTTACTGTGTTATGCAAAGGCTTGCATAATAACCGTACACTCGTCATCCTCCACTGGCTGACGTCGCGTCTGATTGGTTTCGGCTGTACGGACACTTAATTCGAGAAATACTGAAGAAGTTTGCTTAAATTTCATTTTCCTTTTTTTAAGAATTGGCTACGCTACTATTTTTTATGACTTTCGAGAATTTGATATTAAATTGTACTGAGAGCTCTATTGAGCGTTACTTTCTGGAGCGTATTAACCGCTTGGATACTTGCTTGACTATGTCGACGCGTAACACAGCTTTCTTTATTCTTTAGCCGCCGCGATTCTTGTATCTACGCAAAAAGATTTTAAGGAAAAATATTTTTCTACTAAAAGCTTGTAAATATCTCTACCTTATCGTATCTTATTTCGAACTTATTTTGCAATAGTATACATATCCGTATATGACGATGAGCACGTCCTGTCAAGTGGCTTACTGCCCTTACTGGACCAAACGAGACTCTTTGACAACAACTAGCAGGGTAGTAACAAAGTCATATAGGAAGGAGGAGATATTGAACATTATGTGATAGGACGGGAATTTCACACGATTGGTGAGGTCACAAACGTCATGATATCCAATTAGGTATTTACCAACACCGTAAACTGTAAAACGATTCCTCTAGCTGGCAAATGTTAGTATTATCGCGAATGTTGGAACTTTAGTCGTACGTACGTTTACTCTTACTTATCTGCTTCGACCATTGCCTGTACTCTATTAGTGCCAAAACTGGTAAACAAATAAGTCTCTAAATTATTACGATAAGCTTTTCTGTCGACAAGAAGACTGGTACCTATTGAAAGGATCACTCAGCAGTAGGGCTGTTATTAGTTGCCCCAGATAGGATCGCAATCGTTGACTTTCTAACAACCCCTTAAGATTATATCTTATACGAGAACAAATTCTGCTGCTGTTCGCTGATGCCTCAACTCAATTCGTTTTATCTTGTTAATTAGAGAGCAACACTGACGCTGACCGCTCTACTTCGGCTCATTGTTCGACTCGCGACACTTTCTAACCTAATCTATCTTTACCTGTCTATTATGGCTATGGGAACAGCCCTTTACTTATTATCTATCAGATGTAATAAGTTTATGAGTTTAATTTTAGCGGTTTTAAATAAATACGAATGCCTATTAAATTTCGACTGTGTTTATTTTATTTCTTGTCTTAAATACGCCAACGGTATTGTCCCAGAAGCGGACTGGGAAGAAATAGATGTTTTGTACTTTACTAGGGCTACCAGACCAATAATAATGAAAGAGTTGTGTTATCTTTAGCCGAATACTTGTTAATTGGATACTTTCGTCATATTAAAAATAAATAACCTGGAGTCTCTTTCATATGAAAAGTAAACCATAAAATTCTCAAAATAAATAAGATATGGGACTTCAAAGATTGAAAAATACTTTTTTTAACGTCTACGATTATATTAAAAATTACCAATATGATTCTTATGTTAAAAAACAATTGTACATATGACAACTATGTACCTAACTAAACACAGTATTTCATGACCAACACAGCAATTAACTTGAAAATGTTTACAGTACGAATATATAGGTGTGAGTTGTCTGATTTTGACTCTTATTTTGACCGTTTGTTGTGCTCTGATTGTTGTTGGTCCCAAACCGTAATTTTGATCCTCTAAAAACTGATTAAAACGGCGTCATAAAAAAATAGAAACGTAGTCAATTCTGTGTCATAATACTCATAATGGCTCTAATTAACGAAAGTGGCGCGAGTGTTACTTGCGTGCAAATAGTTTTATTGCTCCTAACTGCTTAGAGGAGGGCTGTTAAGCCTTAACATACTAATTTATCTAGTTCTTGTTTCTTGACCTTAATTCCAATTTTGACACAATTATTGTGTATTATTGGTGCGTTTCTTATCTGTGCGTTCTTGGGCGAGTGGGTGGGCACGAAATATCTGCAACATAATTACGATCTCGGTACAGTTCTAATTCGTGAGTCACGGCCAAGTGAAATGGTACGAGGGCCGCGATCGCTCGCTCATCGCAGGCTCAATTACTGTGCGTGATACAACCTGCATTGTTAACCACTCAGATGTGTTGTCAGCAAATACACGAGTACTTTCCAAAATCGCAATATCGCACTATAATACACTAAACAGTAGGTACCTGACACATGAGTGTACACCAATTTAAGTAATGGGGGATATACTTTCATTCATCACGACGTATGTCCCGTAATAGACGCTTCATTAGACCAATGGATCTCTAGACGGCATTCGATGAGTGTCGATATATGATCCACAAAGTAGTTATATGCATCGTTCCGATAAACACACAACGATTATATTGTCACAGGCCGGCGATGGGTGTGGGTCGGCAGGTAACGGTGCGCCTCGAAACTGGGACACTTCGGCGTACGTAATCCTATTATGAACTCGTTAATGTAATCCCACCTGGACCTAAATACACAGAACCTACGCGAACCTCGCATTATACGTCTTCTAATCTCAATTCAATCATTATTTCAATGTCGTTAATATGTACCAGGCATAATTTCAAGCGAATGTACTATATATAGCGAATGGCCGAGCGTAGCGAGGTCTGATAGTTATGAGGCTGGCAACCCCATTTTCACGCCGAGGTATGTATAGTGCTTTTCTCAAACATGCAATGAAATAAATAAAAAAAACTCCAAGAACTCAAACTTTAATTTTCATGGCTGAACGCCGTGATCCTGTGCCACAAATTCTGTAATGGAAATTAAAAAAAACCATATTGCAGGCCTCCAATTTTGTATGAAATGCCATTACGGATTTTCGTCTCGCTCCGCCCGAAACGTGACACTTCGAAACCCATTATGATTATGAAGAACACAATGTCAATATTTCATTGCATGTTTGAGAATATATATATATATATTAGTACATTACGGCAGAGACCAGTAAGGAAGCCATACTGGCCGAGTATGAATCCGGCTGCCACACGCGGCCAGGATGGCTATTACGGTCGAAGCAAGTATAGTTCTTTCAATAAAATAAGATAAAAATATATTTAAGAATCCATTAATGTAATGGTACCATTCATATTCGGGCATTTGTTAAAGGATATTTTTATTGATTTCCAGGGGACATTTATATTCGTTTGTTGAATGTCTGAATTTGACTCTTAGGAGGAAGTGAATGTGCTTACAGATTTTTTTTATAAAAAAAAATATATATATAAATATTAATCATAAATATTAGGGGACAATCTTACACAAATCGACCGAGTCCCATAGTAAGCTCAGTAAGGCTTGTGTTATGGTATGGGTACTAGACGATGATATATATAATAGATATAAATACTTAAATACATAGAAAACTTCCATGACTCAGAAACAAATATTCATGCTCATCACACAAATATTTGCCCTTACCGGGATTCGAACCCAGGACCTTCAGCTTCGTAGGCATCGTCACTACCCACTAGGCTAACCGGTCGCCGGTATAATCTAATTCTTAAATATTTATTTACATTCATCGCTGCTGAATATTTGTGATTTATTTCCTTTGTAGCCATACGATTGTCTCTTTAACCATGCTATTAAAGGGTATAGCCGTGTTTGGATGGCGAAACTGCCTTTGAAGAGAAAATAGTTTTCCTTTTGCTGGGATGGTTATCTTTATATACGTTGTAATTTCACCAAATATCAGCCCTAAAATCGTCGTAATTTTTGAGATATAAAAAAAAAAAGGAAAATCGTTTTTATTTAATGTCTATTAAAGTTGTGGCCCGATTTTTTTGAAATTTGTGTATATTATGTAGATAATGGAGAACTTTTTATATATAAATAATACTATGAAATTTTATGTTTAAGTAAAAAAAAAAGGATTTTTAATATTTCAAAAAAAATTTTTTTTACTTCAAGGTTTTTTTTACGACTTCTACCAATATTAGATATTTTATAAACCATTTAATACTCTACCACTTGGATCAACAGGTTGGAAAATGCGTATTTGTAACATCTCATGCCTGCGTAAGTAATTTACATAGCTTTCCCTTTACTACCTACTACTCTTACTACTACCCTAATAGTCCTAGCGGTACACCCCGAAATCCAGTAAAAAGCTGCAAATGGTGTTAAAAGCATGAAAATCGGAACGATTGATATTTAGGCCATACTAGGGAATACAAAAACCGGTAAAATGTCAAAACCGGTTATTAACCGAAGCGGCACAGTCAAAAACCGGTTAACCGGTTTTTACTAATTGTTTTAAAAAGGTATTGGAGGATAATTTCGCTGTAAAAGTAGTTCCGGTTGTAAGTAGTAGGCGAGGTGTAGTTGAATAAATAACTATCATTTTTTTTAATACTTTTTATACATCATCATCATCATTGGCCTTGTTTATCTATGATAAGATGATTATAGCAGTGTATGTCATGGTGGTGCGGCACTTACGCACATGACTCGCAAGGCCAATACGGGAGCGACAGCTACGACCGCATATTTGACAAGTAAATGTTGTGCACGGTGATGAAGGGCTAGGTTCTCACGGGAACAACAGAAGATCGAACCAAGCTGCATCATGCTCAACTATAACTTCGCCCATGGTCTTCCTCCAGTGGTCTCGGTCCTCAGATTCCTGTTCCCATTTGGTTGGATCGATCTTAAAGGTTAACATGTCTCGTTTTGCTCTATCCTATTAAATCGAAGCATTCTTCGGCCCTAGGTCGTTTAGGATGGGCTATTTCGTTAAGGAGAGAAGCATGGCAAAGGAAAGGGCTCAATCCTTTGCACGTGCCCAGCTTTGCGCGCGTTGCGTGTGCCAGTGAAGACGCATTTGCTTCAAGATAGACAGCAATAATGCTGGGGAAACGCGCGAAGCACCCTTTCATTCGTAACACGATTCTTCCATGAGATCTCTAGAATACGCCAAAGACATCGCAAGTGGAAGTTGCTCAATATCCGCTCCTGTTTTGTATAAGATGTCCAAGTTTCAGCACCGTACAAGATGCATGTCTGGTACACGATCATCTTCGTATTTACTGTCAGGTGTTATCCCATACCCCTGTACTGAGCTTCCCGATCTTGGATTATTTGCCAATGCGGAAGTTGTTATCTACTCCAAGTGAGAGGTTGTTTGACACTGTGAGCCCAAGGCTGCAAAAATTGTCTACAACTTCCAGAGGCATATTATCCAACAGTATTGTTAGACAGATATCATGGATTTATATCGATATACTTCTTACATTCTCTCTCATTTTTCATTTATGCTCGTCGATTGAATGAGGATGATGATCTGTCCTACCGCTTTCGGCCATGGCGACCACTCCTAGTCCTATCCAGCGTTTTGGCGCTCGTGCGCTCGAAGATGGCCTATGTCGCCTATCCTTGCGGCGAATTTCCGTGCACATGCGGGCACGTAAGTACGCCGTTCTGGTAGTTGTATGCTATGACAGCAGGGGGGCGGGCCTTTAACTGGTCGCGTTTATTATCAAGTTCCACTTTGCGCTGATCCTCGAACTCGCGAACTGTTCACCATCCTGCGCCATTCCGACTGCCAAACACTCCAATCGAGAGGGCTCAATGTTGCATCTCTTCATATGTCGCTTTTGGACATCCTTGTACCGGAGGAGTTGTCCGCCTTGCCTTCGCTTGCCCTCCTCCAGTTCAGAGTAGAAGATGCGTTTTGCCACTCTCACCTCCGCCATACGAGACATGTGACCGCACCACCTAAGCTGCCGACGCATTAGATAGGCCTCAATGCCACCAACATGGGCTCGTTGCAGGACTTCGGTGTTTCTCACTCTGTCGGACCAGCACCATGCAGCTTGGCGAGCATCGCAATTTAAGATGCCACGAGCGTTTTAAGACCAAGTTATAGCACCGCACCGTTGCATACAATACTTTTTTTATGACTAATTCTAAAAAATAGCATTTGACTTTTCAGGCAGTAGTTTTTCCGTTAGTTCTAAACTACTCACGCAATTTCTTCAGCGCTGCAGTTATTTTCTTCATCGTCCATTTTAAAAGGAACGTACACAGTTTTCTTCACTTCACAAACACGAATAAAATCTTAATAAGTTATAAATAACGAAAAGTTATCATATTTCGTCTTTTCATTTTGAATTGGAACTTTGGTGGGAAATTAGAAATATGACACATTGACACCTCTTGTATGGTCTGTATTGTTTTTAATTTCCTTGAACTTGCCATCCGAACCAAACTGAATCCGGATCCGAACCGAATCCGATCGGTTTATATTTATAAATAATACGAATAATTGGTAAAATATGTATACACATAATACATGATCATTTATTTTTATTTAGTAAATAATATATATTCTACAAATGTTTGATAGTAAAACTTTTTATTTCGAGAAATTTGCTTATGAAGTTGGTACCACTGCAATATGGCGGCCGATTGAAAAAATAATTACATGATTTGACATCGTGGTAAACAGTGCTTTTATGGAAAATGTATGAACCATAAAAGTACACTAAACAGTGCGTTTATGGGCCATAGAGCATAGAGTTTTTCGACGACTTATTATCGGTGTCATTGTATTTGAGCTAGAGTCTATATAAATGACAGATAACGGTACAGAAGTAGAAAAATATATTATTTTTGCTAAATAACGATCTTGGCTGCCTGAAGGCATTTTATAAATATTACTCATTTCGGTTAATAACCGGTTGATAGTGTCCAAAACCGGTTATTAACCGAGCGCTAAAAGTTCCGGTTAACCGGTTTGCATTCCCTAGGCCATACCAATCAATTTGACCCGTAGCACAAAAAAAAACAAAACACGTAATTTTTTTTAATATCTATTCATGGATTTAGGTGGAAGTAAGTTATATGTAGCTAACTCCGCCTCCGCTTTAAAGTGAGGAGGAGTCCCGTCTATTCCGGAATCGGACTAGTCTTAACAATTTTTTGCAGAATTGTAATAAATCACACAAATAAATTATAGCCTTTGAAATCCCGCCTTAATATCATTGCGTTTTTTTGTTACAAATACTGCGTTTAATTATTTGCACTGACTTTGATGCACTGTCTTACCAATCTATTTTTTTATGATAAAATTTAATTATGTTATGTTTTTTAACTAATGTTCATACTTTTAATTTGGACTCAGACGTTTTTTTAAACAACACAATAAAGAATTCAGAATATCAACAATAATCTTAACTTATGTCCACCATTTTACACAACACAATTATGAACTAAACGCAGCAATTAAACTTTTCCGCACTTACCTTGTCGCTTTTTTTTTTAATATGCATCATGAGTTTCTTGTTTTCTTTATACTGCCAACAGTGGTGACCTTTTTTTCATTTAAATTTATTCTGGGAACAATTGTGTACTTATAATTAAAAGAATTAGTCGTATGCATATTTATACTTATAGTATACTTTAAATAAGAATATATTTGAAATAAAATAGCGTTCAAGATGATTAAATAATTATCTTTTTAAATACATATACCACTTCATTGCCCTCACATCCTTAGTTTTTCTATAGGTGAGTGACGCATGATACGTAATAGGAATTACATACTTACTTACTGGACAAATATTGATTCCAAGTTTAAAATCTTGCGTTTTACTGGACACTTCTAATAAGTCTTCGGTATGATCCACTTACCGTAGCCTTTTATGGCAACATTTCATAGCATTTTTGAGAAAATATATATACTACCGTACGTTTTTTCCATTGATAGTTGGCATTTAGACGTTTCACTTTAAATAGTCTTAAATTGTTTGAGATATGTAAAACAATAATTTAAGTCTAATATGCGAAGTAATTTTTTATGATATAGGTAAGTACCTACTTACCTTATAAAAGTTACTAACTATTACCTTTTATCGAAACACGAGTAAAACAAATAAATCCGTTATCAGTATCGCACCGTAAGTTGTTAAGGTTCACGTCCAATTAAATCAATAAAAAATTTAACGGCTAACTTATTGTTCGCTGGGCCGGTATTCCATCCGCGATATTAAGCAGAAGAGAACGTATCCCCACATTCATGTATAGCTTTCAAAAACAGAATGATTGATATATAAAAAAAGAGAAACAGAAACAGAAAAATATTTATCAAAGGGAACATAATATATGGTCCCTTCTGCCGCATATCGCAGATGGAATACTGGGCCTGCACTTACTAAACAATCCATAATTTGAAGATTAAGATCTCATCGATCTCGTATCGTATTGTTGTCTGAGTCAACTTGACTCATTAGCTCTGTAGGTTCCGCCCTTGTTGCCTCATCTACTCGTCATGCACCTAATAATGACTACTGTGTCAGGTTAATATTTGCGACGACTTGTAATACGTACAGGAATCACAAATCGTTTTATTTTAATACTCGCTACCAGCGCGGCATCGCCCGCGTATTACCGCGTATACAAAGAACACGTCCAGCTCGAAGATCCATTCTATAGAAGGGCTTCATTAAGTTATCAATATTACATTATTAGCACGATTTTGTCTTAATTGAATTTGACATGAAACCTAAAAGCAGGCAAATGTAAGAGGCATACACACATGTTACATAACAGCATTTAGTTTCTATTGATACTATTTATTAATTAAATACACACAAGAGCAGAATATAACTGGTAGATGTCGCTCTAAATTCTGTTAGAACTGCCTTTTGTCTATTAAATCTTTATAATATATTAATATAGAATGTAATAAATAGCTAATTGATCACATGATGATAATCATTGCACGTATCCCTTGTTTACATTTACCGGCTCTATGAATAAGATTACTAGTCTCGCATGAAACCTACAAATTGCTTCCAAGTAAACGTCGTTCCAGAGGCCCAATTGTTGCGTGCCCACTGTCGACCGCGATGCTATCTTACGTGGGCGTCGTTCACGATAAAACTCCCTGCCTTCAACATTACTAACTTTTCCTTTATTTCATTACTAGCTGCCCGCGTATTACGAACAACCCAGGCAGAGCCACGTAAAAAAATATAGCATTTATGTATCTCGAAGGTACATTTCATATACTGGTGAAAGTTCTTTGAAATCGGAGTATAAAGGGTGAACACTATTAAATTGTCGCAGGTCGAACATGTTACAGAAGAGAAAATAAAAATCCAGTGCTTAAAACTCTTTATGACTAATTTTATATATATAACGTAAAATCAATAAAAAAGTTATTAAGGTATGTCTATTTTAACGAACGACGAGTAAATTCCCGGACTTCACTTTTCATGTGATTCATCGAACTTTGCACGGAATCATCGGTTAACAATTTTATTCATTTCACCCATTTTCGTTGAAAATCTGCCAGGTTGGCAAGTTTTTCGCAGTTTAGTTTTTATATTAGTGCAATATTTTTCGATGGGGCGAAGTTCGGGACAGTTTGGTGGGTTACTCTCCTTAAGGCACTACCTCGACCGAATTCGCCTTATACCATTCCAAAGTTCGAGACGAACGAACGAATAAACTTGCTAAATCTGCGGCGCTACTAAGTTGCATCCCTGTCACTCGAGTAAGGGATGGCGATAGAGATGGAAATACCCGAACTTCGACTTTCGAAGTTCGTGGTAGCGCCGCTGGCCAAAACAATGTTGAGGAAGTGTGCTTCTTCATATATGGTAACAGTCTCTTTTTCAAGCATTCTTATATATAAATATAGGTGTTAATTGTCCCGGTAGTGATAAAAGGTGAGCTCCTCATGCCGCACAGGCAGCATATACGAGTAGCTTGCCAAACAAGGTATTTCTTAGCTAAATTTTCTACTGGGATTAACCGTTTCCAATTCTTTGAGATTTGAAATGTCACGAGAGGAATAGTACTGGTTACCTGGTAAAGACTTGAAGTCTGCCTTGACGTAGGTTTTATCGTCAATAATTGGGCAAATTTTTTTGTCAATCAACAAGGTATACAATAACCTGGAACGTCTAACAGCAAGATTATATTGATCCACGGTTCTCTTCGGAGCTTTTTGCTTCTTATATGTTGTAATGCCGCATTATTTTTGAATTTTTTGGACATTTGCTTGACTTGTTCCTACTTTTTTCGCCACATCTGGGGAAGAGATACGCGGATTCTTATCAAATAGCTTGCACTGCACACCTTTGATTGCAACTTAACATTAGATTTTCTGGTGGGTTCACCCGCACGTTCCTATCTATAGTTTCAGTTTTTTTGTTTAATTTTAGGGTTTGCCAAATCTAAAGTTGATAAATGACGATTTTTACTAAATTCTTGCAAGTTTAATTCGCGAACTTTTTTCTCGTGTAACGCCATTTTCATAGATAAAAAACAAATGAACGTTTTGTGGATTCACGAGCCTTCTAAATTTACAATTTCAAAAGAATATTCAAAAAAGGTTCCATGCAACACTGGTAGCAAAGTAAAAATGTAGACAATTTAATAGTGTTCACCCTTTAGTTCCGGAGATTTCCCCGTACTCCTACATACAAACTTACAAAGCTCTATTCTTTCTAGTATATCTATGAGTATAGAATTATAGATACATAGGTTACAAGAGACGTTGTGGAAAATATTTGAACGTTTAATGAATACGTTCTAATGAATTGTTTCACACGGAATTAGTCGACGACTGTAAATGTTACGGTGAATGTCCACTTCCGGGTGGGTCCCATTTTTTCCAAAAATTCAGTTGGATGATGGGATCCATGAGGAATCGAGGGAACTCCTGAATTATATTAGGCACGCGTGTAGTGATTTTGGTATTTTCTATTATAACTCGTGTATTGATGATGAAGATCACAGATGACTTATGAAATTCCTCAATTTTGTACTTAAAAGTACAAAAGTATATCACAGATTCTGATAAGATTCCGTTGAAATACTTGACATTTAGCAACTAATGAAGTGCCAAAGGTGATTATCGTGGAATCGACGGAAGTCCTCAAATATTATCAGCCCACATACAGTGATTTGGTTTTTTTCTCTAATAATTAACGCATTTGCTCTCGGAAATCAATTCATGTGGTAAATTGGAAAAGACATGTGGAAATGTTTTCGTGGCTTGGCGGAGTACTAAATTGAAGTCGGTTAAAACTTTGTTTTTAAAGTAAATTATTTAGTGCTATACACGGGCTAAGGGATAAATGTAAATACAGTTCGTTTATAGAATATACCTAGGTGGGTCTTACCTTTAATTAGGTTCGCGTTTTTCCTGTGGAAGATGTCAACAACAAAGCCAAATTTATGGTTGGTCTCTTAATCCTCATAAACAGCGTCCTTTCTTATATATTTTTATGCGATACTAACATTATTTATATACTAACATTATTTATATATTGACTTTTGTTTTAATCACTCTTATCTGTAAGACTCGGTATCGAATAAGTTTTTATTGCATCCAAAAATATACGAGGTTACGTATCTATATTAAGAGAGGCCAGTTGGCCATATATTGCAGCACTGCTCCTTGCGACAAGGGCACAAACGTGCTCATCTCATTAAATATGAACCTGATCTAGGAGGCACTCGTATGTGATCTCTCTAACCACCCATTTATTCTTCACACGCACGGCTTATGTTTTCTTTATTCTGGCTTCCTTTAACTTGTTATCCTTACTCACAGAACAAGTAAATACTATAGAAAAGGTAGTTCGCGCAGCCGGGTTCACGATTAGATCTGCATAAAACTGTCAAACGAAGTCAAAACGCAACTTAGTGGAATGCGGGTGACGATTTATACTCTATTAAAAATATAAATATGTTGTGTTGTGCAGTTTTGTCCTGCCGATGCCGACAAAGAAGCATTAAGCAAAAAGATCCTCCGGAAGTGATTTCTTTTCACGGGCCAATACTAAGTTAACTGCTTTTTGAAAAAATATGCAATTGATTATGACAATCACCATTAGGTACTCCGTTATTAAGATATAATACCCATAACACAAGCCTTAATGAGCTTACTATGGGACTAGGTTAATTTGTGTAAGATTGTCCCCTAATAAAAAAAAAATATATATATAACCGACGTGCATGCTTCACATTGCTTGCTGGCGATTGCCGCAAATAAGTAACGCTTGTCATTTTGTCGTGGCGATTGCGTTTTTTTTTTTTTACTATCTTTTTTTTTTTTTTCAAAGTGCTCCTGGCCTCCATTTTGCAGCCAAGAATTTATAATGTCAATTTCCGTTAAAAATGCGTCTCGCTCACAAACGCTTTGCTATGCCCTAATGCAAGAAGGACAGCATGTATCAAAACTATTCACAATTACCTCTTTACGCTAAAATCCTCTTCCAAAAGTGGCCCGGCCCCTATATTGATAAAGAATTTACTTACGTAGTATTTTTTTGGCATTTTAAATTAGATTAGAATTAGATTTTAAGAAACATTTTTTTGAGTAAATTTTCTTCCTCAAAATTACGATCGTTAACATCACAATGGAATTTTAAAAGCTTTTACCAATTAGAAAAGTTTTGCATTAGTGTTGACATGTACGAACTCGCTAAGACGCCGCTTTCATGTTTTTATAATTATGTTCCGTGCCCTTACTGAAACCCAGGTACCTACATGGAGGAATATGTTTAAAGTCAGTTTATGTCCAAAACGTATAGTAGTTAAATAATTGCATAAAGTTTAAATACTGGCATATTGGAAATATGCTTCTACCATTTAACTAAGACGGCGCTTGTGACGGAACAGGGGCGCGCGCAGTTCGGAAAGGACCACGGCTGTTATTCTGTACGTGCTCATGCGTCTCACCTCATCCGTCAACTCAAGCCTAACGAAACTAGATATCTACCTACTAGTCTAAGAGCTAGCGACCAAATCGGTCATGTGGCTTCAGCTGTATATATAGGTCAACCGCTTAACTGAAACGTTGCGGGTGTGAAGTAGGTGGCAGCCCCGTTATTCTGTAACTTGTTTTAAGTTCACATCACAGTCACCCACAAATATATCTTGACGCCGCAATTCGTAGTAACAACGCGTATAGACGGAGAGCTAGCGACCAAATCGGTCATGTGGCTTCAGCTGTATTGAAACTCCGTTAGCTACTTCCCTGAACAACCTTTTCCGATAACCTAAGTGCTGGCAGGCCGCGGGCGGTGGGTGCGGGTGTAGTGGGGTGGGGAAAAAAAAAGAAAAAAAAATGTGGGCTCAGCGACTTTACTTTTTTTTTTTCAAACAGTTGCTCTGTACTCCCTGTGCACCCAAAAAAAAAAGTTAAATCGATCGGGTGGTGGGAAGGGGTTGCCAGCGTTAATTAAAAATACCAAAATAATAATAATTTTCATGTGGGCTCAGCTGTATTGGCTTTTTTTCTGACGCGAGATTAATTAATAGCCCCTAAAAATAACCATGCAAAAATATTGGTGGAAAGGTATCGAAAATTTTTTTTGTAATCGTTGGATTTCGTTCGAAAATGTGCTGAGGGGAAGGCAAACGCGGAGGTGGAGGGGAGGGGAT
This sequence comes from Epinotia ramella, assembly GCA_947578815.1. Taxonomy (NCBI): domain Eukaryota; kingdom Metazoa; phylum Arthropoda; class Insecta; order Lepidoptera; family Tortricidae; genus Epinotia; species Epinotia ramella. Next base: position 21,117,702 of record OX388202.1, read on the forward strand.
ATCAGCCGGCGAACGCGAATATTAAAATGAATAGATGTTTTCGCATGAATAAAAATGAATAAATTTTTGGGTGCACATGGGAGTACAGAGCAACTGTTTGAAAAAAAAATTAAAGTCGCTGAGCCCACATTTTTTTTAATTTCTTTTCCCACTCCACTACACCCGCACCCACCGCCCGCGGCCTGCCAGCACGAAGATTATCGGAAAAGGTTGTTCAGGGAAGTAGCTAACGGAGTTTCAATACAGCTGAAGCCACATGACCGATTTGGTCGCTAGCTCTCCGTCTATACGCGTTGTTACTACGAATTGCGGCGTCAAGATATATTTGTGGGTGACTGTGATGTGAACTTAAAACAAGTTACAGAATAACGGGGCTGCCACCTACTTCACACCCGCAACGTTTCAGTTAAGCGGTTGACCTATATATACTCAGTTCTTTTTTCTACTCCAGCACTTCTATCCGTCAATTAAATGACGTACAGCTATATCTAAATCAACTGCATGTGAGTTGGGCTCATAAGATAACTGTGTACAGAACTAAAATGAATTTTGACCAATCACGAGGCTCGGTTTCCCGAAGACATCAACGCGCAAAAATAAAAAAGCGGTTGGCTGCACTTCGTCTCAGCAGGGCGATTTTCAATAGATACAAAGTTTGTTTAATAAATTATTATTTCCGTTAACTCGTAGAAAAAGTATTGTATGCAATAGTTATATAATTAGCTTTTTAACTCTCGTATTTTAATTAGGCCACTCAGCAAGCTTCGTGGCCTAAACGTGGTACTCGACTGAAAAAGCATACATTATACATATAACGATTGCAAATATGTACTACTATAAACTGTTGATATTTGAAACGACCAATTTTTTTTTTAAAGGTGGTTACAAAGTTAAGTTAACGACGATTGCGCTCATTACAATAAAATCTGTTTTGTATTATTCTCAAATACAAACTGGTTACATATTCCGAAATACCTCGGAGTCATCCAGTCTTTGTAAATTTTGCGATGGCGCTATTCAATTTGCCCAACGCGTAATTCGCATAATCTAGTCAACTAATATGGAAAAGTGGCAAATTAGGAAATTATTTATAAAAGCTGTTTTTTTTTCTTTGTAACGGATATTTCATCATTTAAATGACTGATTACTTAAAGACAAAATCGGACAAAATATCAGACAAGACAACAAAAAAAAAATACCATTTACCAATCCAGTTTGTATAATCATTCTGTACTGAATGTAGCCATTTAAATTGCTCTTAATTGCTTTAAGTGTAAATACAATAAATGTCTCACGTTTGCTATCGCGTTCGTGCGCCGTAGGTTAGTTAGATTAGCAGAGAACGTAAATTTATAAATTACTTGTCGGGCGTAGAAAACTAGTTAGTACCGGTAACGTCCGATATTTTCACTGATCCTTGGCCCTGAATGCTTCCTGTCATTTACCGCAACCAGCTTCAGTTGACAAGAACCGGTGTCTCTCACGGTGTGCTACAAGCGTCGAACCATGGGCGGATTATATCCCAGGTTGGCTGTTCTAATCTTCGAATATGTTACCGCTACTTTGGCCAATACACCAAATCAATGGCAATTATTGTCGAATGCCGTTCTAACTATTAGAACACTTACAACAAAGTTCTTAAGTCAAAAATTATATTAAGGCTTATCACGCTCCGTACGCTTAGGGGTAATCAAACTACATACCCAATTACTTTTTAGTAGAGCCAGTGGTATGTACATGACTTGGGAGTCCGTACTTACTACATTTGCTGCTTTGTGATTGTATTTATGTTGTTATTATATTTTTCATTATTCAAAATAAAATAGGTTTAAACCTGGTTCATACCAATTATTTGATATTTATTCTATCCCCATTTAATTTGCCTCGGTCATTCCGATTTTAAAAGACATACATACGATAGATAAAATGGGGACAAATTCCTATCTGTCAAAATATCGCGGTTGGAATACCGGTCCAGGGGTTTTATTCGATAGGTATTCAAAATATTACCTCTCCGGTACTTAAACTTTTTTTATTTTATTTAAAGACAGAGACAGGAAAAGATAAATCGATTTCCTAGGGATATCTCGTTTTGTTACTAAGACACATTGAATCGAGGCCCTGGTTTTACATCGAAGGAAAAACTTTGAGACTGCGCACATATGTGAAGAAAATCTTCTTTTCGGTATATACCCCCACTACACACGTACCATTAGGACGCGACCCTTTTTTTCTCGTCTATGGGAGGTGTATGCCCAACAGTGGGATTGATTAGAATCTATTGTAATTTTGAACATGAATCATCCCTGTTAGTAATCACTTGGACCCGCCCTCGCTTTGGTGCCTGTGATTCATGATATCGACGAAGAGGTCGTCCTATGAATGTGAATGCTTATAGGGCAGATTAGTCATGCCATACATTCCCTATGCTGTTCACACGATCAGCACAGGACTACGACGGATTGTGACCACATTACCACTACACAAGCTTTGAAGGGTGCCGCTGCCGATGGTGCGGTTGTGTACGCTTCAAATTAAAAGGTCGTCTATGTAGAAACTAAACTACTTATAGTTATTTTTGTTCAAGTGCCTATGTTTCTACATTGCTGCTAAAATTTCAAGTTGAAAAAACTAGGGATGATACGAGGGGTGATCCAAAAGTTTTGATAATCGGTATTCTCCGTATCATATCATTTTTAACTATTAAATACACTCTTTATTAATTTAAAAAAAAACTTTGGTTAGACGAAATGAAGCTTAGTTTTTACATCGACGCAATTGCACCGATTTTATTGAGGAGTTTTCCATCTCTAAGTATAAGAAGTAATAGTAAAAGCGTTGGTCTAGATTACAAGGTAGTAGGTTATAGAATTCACAAGTCTGAAAAACAGCCCTGGTAATCGGCAAGCTCAGCCAAAAAAAAACTCATAGATGGCCTCGCTTAATTGCAATAGAATTATGATGTATCACTCTCCCTTCGTATTTATATTCATACTTTTGTCACCTACGTCCACCCTATTTCAATTAATTATAAAATATGTATTGATGGACAGAAAAACCTACCATAAACTTTGTTACGTGAGCCGTGCCTTAAAAAAATGAATGCATGAGTTTGATTTATTAATTTCGTGGCATCCAAATAAATAAACTTCAATTTTATTATATACTTTTTTTTATTACCGCACCAGAATTTTGCCAACACCGCCCCTAACATGTAACAAAATATCGTCCCATTTTACAGACGTCAGAATATATTCTATACCATCATATTTATTTAGCTATTAAAGAAAAACAAATGAATGAAATATTTTTTTTAAGATTTTAGGTTATTATTGAATAGTGGCACAGTAGGAATGACAATCACAAATTATCATCACGAGACCAAATCATGCTGATTATCAAAACTTTTGGATCACCCCTCGTAGATGTTTCTTATATTGCATGTATACCAGTAAATCCGTATATTATTGTCTACAGAACATGTAAGTAAATGTGTTACTTTTGTAGTACGGTAACTCACAGCAACCATGGAGCTGGCCGCTAGAAAATAATCCGAGATACTTAAATGCGTACGCTTGCTCAACTCTTAAGCAGTAATCCTAAGGAATATATATTTAATTAAGCACCTAATTATCCATATATTCTATAAAGGTACCGTACTTATCGATTTATTTACGACAGTATCGTCGTGCTCAATTGACACGATTAAATTGTCACGGTAATGTTTCACTTCCATCAATTACTCATGCAAATGATCTTCCTCGTGAATATTCATTTATCCATTTACTTACTTCGTCGTACCAGGGATAAAAGAGGTGATAGTGTCGAGGCTGATGTACATTACCTATTTTAAATATTTTAAGTACACCTATGGAAAAATCAGTCACACCTATAAATAGATTTATCTAAAATATTTTCACATTATCTTGATAGGGGGTTACTCTGAATGTTGTAACTAGCCTTTGTATATGTCATGGGGTTAGACTACACAAAAAGATGGGTTTGTCTCACCGCCAATTTGTCTGGGAAGTATGCCCGTAAGTATTTATAATATAACACATTTAATTAATTTCATGTTTCATTTATCTCAAATTAATTAATTTACTTAGGGTTGAATACTTTTTATTTTTATTTTCTTCTGACCATAAACAATAAAGAGCGAAAAAAAAAATATCACCATGAAAACCGCGCGCCTCGCCTTACCATTTTCTTTGGCTGAATGTGATTTTTCCTTTGTCGTCTCGATTTAGTATGGGTGGTATCAGGATTTTAAAAAGTTTCACGCAGTGGGAAATAATGCGTTTTGTACCTATGGGTTATTGTGCTGCTAGGCAGGGAAGAGAGAGAAATGTTGCCAGATAAAAATATGGCTAAATGCGACGCTTTCCGAGCATGTTTAAAAATTATTAAACTCGCTCTTAACCGCACCATTTCCGGCGCGCGTTTCGAAATAACGACGAAAGGATTCAGGAAAAGATAACCCAGTAGTTAGAAACTTATGTAAGGCCCTGCTTACCTATAGTTGTGATTCAATTGCCTATTCGAACAGATTTCAACTACATCTAAAAGGGGCACATATAAATATGCACAACCAATTCACTTTAGTAGTAATAGGTTAGATTTTTTCCTGGCTGTTACCAGTAGCAATAAATTGGTGGTAACAGGTGGGAATATCCCGACGCAATCAGAGCATAGGAAAGTTGAATGTAGAGTACACCTCCTCTTACCTGTTGTAAATCGGAATAGTCGAAGTGCACCGTTTTCCCTCTTTTTTAGAAGAATCGTTTACCCGCTCAAGGCGGAAACTTGAGCGTTCTAATACTCGTTGAGTTATGTATCGACGTTAAAAACGTCTAGCAGTTACAGATTTATATCTCGTGACACATTGACCAATGACCTTTCAACATATCTCGATGACATGTGCTTTATTCTTTGCTAGGGACACCAATCAATTGCATGAATAATTAATATCCATTGTTCTTTCACGTATGCCACATGTCCGTCCCAGTGCCACTAAAGCCGGGAACATAATACACTCCATAACCGGGTTTCTCAAAACACGCCATAAATATGATTATGTTTACTGCAAAACTAGTTAGAACATGTAACTAAACTTCTCTTCTCTCTTCTGCATCTTATAAATAGGCACAATAAACTACATTAGACTATGCCCTTCTTAGGGTATCATTAATATGGTTCTCGCTAAATATCATCTTGTGTTACAGATACCAACACTCGTAAGTTGCATTAAATTAAAAACGAGCCCTTTATTTTGTTGCAGGTAAGCTGTACATCGATTATTTCAGTAAGTGCGCGCTTTTAATACAGGTTTTTAGGTATTTACGATAAACCGCCGTAGAAGGAAACTTGACATTAACGCCTATTTGTTTTTTATGTAATTAATGAGAAAACTTAGAAACTAAATAACTCTGTTATATCCTTGTACAATTTTTGTTTTTACGTACAGATACGGGTAGGTGCACAGGTATATAACTTTCTCCAACATAAACTTTGTGGTATCGTTAGTTACTGCTTCGTGAGCTGTAGAACTCACGAGTCTGTCTTAAAAAAAAAAAAAAACCTGCTCACAAAATTTCACGAGAATCGGTTGACAAATAAAGATATGTAGAGGAGATCAGCCGGTCATCCGGACATACGATAGCATTTGATCATGACTGGAACAAAAATTAGGGCTTTTAAGCCCGATATCTCGGAAACTAATCACTGATTTGAAAAAACCAATAATACTTTTGAACGAGCTATCCAACGATACCCCACGCCATGGGTTAAAAATGACATACCCGCTTTAGGTGTAGGGGAGGTACCCAAAAAAATTTTTTTTCAACATTTTATTGTACTGTTTTGTCAGCGTGATTTATTTATACCCATGCCGAATTACAGTTTTCTAGTAGTAATGGTTACTGAGTTAAGCCTAGGACAGACAGACGGACATTGCGAAACTATAGGGGTTCCTTGTTGTCTACGGAACCCTAAAAACCGGTCAAGTGCATGTCGGGCCTCGCGCAGTGTAGGGTTCCGTAGATGCCTGTCTGTATTTTTTACATTGCCACGCGCCAAGTAAATGGTGCGGTTGCGTCGGCAGATTTTGTACGAAAGTCAGGCTTTTCAAGTACATTTTTAAGTTGGTCGACTATTACTCGGTAACTAGTTGTCTACTTAGCCGTGATAGTTTTCCTTTTTAAATCATTATATGTACTACTGCCACGAATTTAGCCACAATCCCAGTAGCAGCTATTTAGCCGGCAGGGGGTGGACTCTTTAAAGCCCAATAACACACAAATGGACCACTAAGTAAAAAAATGATTTTTAGAAACTCATAATATTTTTGAACAAGCTATTCAACGATACCCCGCACCATGAGTTTAATTAGAAAAAAAATACATCCCCACTTTACATGTAGGGGAGGTACCTTAAAAAAAGGAATTCTACCGTTTTGTCGGCGTGACTGATTTATATACCCATGCCGAATTACAGCTTTCTAGCAATAAGGGTCACTTAGCTCAGTCGCAGATGGACAGACGGACATGGCGAAACTATATAAGGGTTCTTTGTTGACTTGACAACGGAACCATAAAAAGGCTTTACACCATTGCCTATGTATTAGCCATTTTGGTATTAGTACTAAGTCATATTACATTTTAAAAATCCTGTCGGCTTTCATTCCGCTTTCTAATTCTAGCCGCCAAGCGATCAATTTTTTACTTATTTGTTTAGCAATCAATTTGTTTTATTGTTATGCATTATTAATGTTACATCGACATTGTTTACGTTCTTATTGAAGAACTTCATGTTTTATTTTGTGTACCTATATTTCTTTTCCTGTTATCACGTCGGTAATTTCTAATTACATTGGAGTACAAATTTCATGCCCTGAAACTACCGGTCGTGAAAACTCTAATTTAAGCTATTTGTAAATATTACTGCAATAATGAATAAGTTAAACGTTCTAGTCCTCGACTCCTCGGCACTTTATGGCAAAGCAATATGGGTTAAATTTGAACTAAGAGGATTTTCTGTATCCGAATTTAAGCCGACATACACTAGCGCATCGTCGAGAACTACAACGTTTACCTCATCTATCCTCTGACATACCCTAAAGCCTAAATATGAGCTTATATTTAGGCTCGATTGTCCGGCAATAAGGAAGACGTGTAATGGCAATGAGATGCTCATTTGTTCCCTGTACGGTATACGCCATGCCAATTATTGGAGCAAGCAATCCAATCGCTGTAACATATTTCCGTGTATTCTTCATTTAGAATTTTATCATATTCAATGCGTGACCTCACGAACTCCAATATGAACGATTGTTATCAACTCATTTAATAAGGTCACATTTTATTAGTATTTAACCGATACTTCTATTTTCTGTGTGGGTCCAACCTTATACAGAAAAAGACTGAATAAAAAACCAGAGGGTTTATCAAGATTGAAAGGAATTTTGACACGCACGAATAATTCTCAAACCTTTCTAATCCCCCAATTTGAATCAATTTATATCTGTCCTGTCGGTGGCTGTTGCCGTCAAGCTTTCAGTGACGAATTGTTTTTGTCTTAACATTTTGGTATTTTGAGTTGCGTTTGTATCATACATGCATTCCAAGTATACAACAGCATAATGTTTTGATAAATTACTCGTCTTGGTTATATGGAAAAAGAATATTTGCCTGCATTAGGTACCTACCTAAATAATGCATGTAATTCCTTTTTTTTAAAGTACTACTATATGTTTTGTTAAATTAAGTCTAATTTAGCTAAATACTCCTTGACGTGCCAAGCATTTTACGCTTTGTATGCTAACATACATTGTATGCGACCCTAAGGTCGGAGATGAAAAAACTGGTTCGGAGGCACTGACTGTCTCTTACAGGAAGTTTGTGGGTGGTGAAAGTCGGACAACTTGTCCTTGAGTCCCCAGACTAGACGAAAAGCGCCCAGCGATAAATTCACTAAAGAGCCTTTTTAGGGTTCCGTAGCCATATGGCAAAAAACGGAACCCTTATAGATTCGTCATGTCTGTCTGTCTGTCTGTCTGTCTGTCTGTCTGTCCGTCCGTATGTCACAGGCATTTTACTCGAAAACTATAAAGAGTATTTGAATAAAATTTCGAGGATAGGTGTATTTTGTTAGCCGCTACATAGTTTTGTAATTGAATTACTAAAAAAAAAATTTTTTAGGGGTGCACTCCATACATAAAACTGAAAGTCAAAAATTTTTTTTCATTGCAAGCCCACGTGTCAAACGATAGGCTTTTTAAAATAAATATGAGGTTTCTCAGCAATTTTATTGATTAAGTGAATAGAGTCGGAGATAATAGCCCCGAAACTAACTAAAATTGTGTCCGGCCTCTTAAATTTTTGAACCGTGTATTTTAGAAATATGAAATAAATCATGGACACCACAGGGCTTATTAAATTATTTCAGCGAAAATTGTTTTGAACAAGATCGGTTCAAAGGTTATCGAGATATTTCTAAAAAACTGCCTTCCTTAAAGAAAAGGACGTAAGTGCTATAAGATTTCAGTAACGATACGACCTTTTAATAGGCACGGAACCCGCCAGGGGTCAGGGTTGTGCGTGGTCCGACACGCACTTGGCTGCTTTTTCCACTTGTAGGCTGTTGGGCTCGGATTTTAATCGGGTGTCGGCGCCAGTGTTCACACTAGTCGGTTGTCGGCCACGATCGAAGCTGGTGCCAATAGGGAAGGTTTTCAATCCCGACATCCGACAAATGTGAACAGTCATATTTACTCATAGGCGAGCGAGATCCGGCGCGTTTTTTCCGGACGTAGACGGCTGGAACATCCGATAAAAATGTCATACTATGGAGGATACTATGGTAGTAGAAATAGGTGCCGAGTTCCGACTACTTTTAATTACTTCAAATTTAAAACAAATTAGTTTTGATTTATTGTTTTATATTTTAAACAATAAACTAGAACAACATCACTTAGATATAGCCAAGTGTAAAATTACGGAATAATACATAGGTAATGCTTTAATCCGATTTATAGATACTGTATCAATTGTGGTGGGCCATATTTGAAGTAGCGCTTTCAATGCTCACTATGATGTTGACTCTCAGACATTTCAAATTTTTGTATACTTACTTTATAATAAACATCGTCGTCAAATAATAATTTAATTTATGATATGATTTTTATTTTGTTTTTGGAGTGCTCATGAAAAGATCTATTGGTTAAAATTGCTTTTAGCCTCGCGTTTATAACTTGTACCGTTTTCTTAGCAGTCTAAGCCACGCCGTTTCCATGGTCGATGAAGTCAAAAACAGTCGGAAAGAATAATTACCATCACCATTATGGTAATTAATTCTTTTAACTTCACCGCAAGGGCCAGACCCCTTGCGGTGTAGCATGACACGAAAATTAAAGTTATTAATCCTGTCGACGATACGATAAGTATTAAAATCCGTTATAGAATCGTGTACACAATAGCTAAGTAATGTGTTTTGAATAAAACGCTCTTTGAATGAATGAACCAGATACGTTGTAGTTGCGCTCTGCGTCCACACGATACAGTTATCGAAATCTTACAAACTAAAAACCGGCGGGGAGTAATTATATCATACATCGTGCAGCGGAGAAGGTAGCTCCATGGTTGTCTGCGTTATTTGCGCGTGGTATATTTAGAAGCATTCATTGATGTTGTTTATTAATGTCTATGGGAATATTCCTCTACAGCCCCACGTACTAACAGCAACACAATTTACCGACCATTTGTAAAATGTTATAGACATAAAGTCTACACTAGTTTTCGATGGTGTTGCTTTAAAAACACACTGAATTATAAATCCAAGCAGAAATCCTTCAGAAAATGAATCTGTGTAACATACTATTCGATTCGAAAGGTTATGGTAGTGGCAACCAGTTTAAAAAGAAGCTGTTATATAATATAGCTTGCTAAGTGTTTTGGCATTGATAATAAGTATAGCGCTGCCGAATTATTTATCAATATTTATACGTTATATTATGTAAGTTTTCATTTTTAGGGATCCGTACCTCAAAAGGAAAAAAACGGAACCCTTATAGGATCACTCGTGTGTCTGTCCGTCTGTCACAGCCGATTTGCTCCGAAACTACTGGACCGATTTAGTTGAAATTTGGTAAACATATGTAAATTGGTGACCCAAAGATGGACGCGTAAAGTAAATTAATAAATTCTGAACAGATTTGAAGTAATTGAGAAAAAACGACGAAAATTGACCATTCCCCCCCCCCTTATCTCCGAAACTACTAGGCTTAAAATTCTGAAAAAAATATGGAAAATAGTTCCTTGCCTAAAGATTACAGGAAAACCTATAAGAAGTTTGAGTATTCAAAGTAACGGGAAAATTCTCAATATTATTGTGTATTTTGTATGGAGCGCCAGATGATTGAGCATAGCAATTTTTACGTCCGATTAAAAAAACACTTATGAAATTTAGACTATATACGGAACCCTCACCACGCGAGTTAAACTCGCACTTGTCCGGTTTTTGTAAGTGGAGTCGAGTATTTAGTTGAATAAGCACAACATAAGAGACGTCTGCCCGAGGGTAAATGACCACCTGACCCATATCTGCGCCTCTACTTTCACCGGCGGCCGTTCACCCGGGAACCGACACGTAAACACCCGGCCCGATTTCAAAATGGAACCATCGGGAGCGAACGAAGTCCGCCATTAATTGGGGCGCATTCCAATTAACATCTCGTTACGTCCGTCTCTTATGCAATTAACGCCGTCCATTTCATTCATTCAGGCACAACTAAACTTGTTATTCACAAAATATTAACGTACTTAGGTACCTCGTTATCTTAATTCTATTAGAAAAATGCCGAGTTATACCTGTTCAAGGGAGGAAATTACACGTTTTATGCAATTTTTCATATGTACAGCAAAAAGAACTTGGATTTGAGCGCTGGATCGACGCAACATTAATCATGCCGCGATAAATCTGTAACCTATGTTTTCTACAATCGACGCATTGCGCAGGCAATTCTCGCAAGAATGTAATAATATCAGAAATCGTCTCGTTTCTGTATTTAGTTTTGATGAATGAGCGCCATGCAACTAGGCGCTGTCTTCTCGCTGGTTTCTCTAAAATTGCCATTACTAAACGATTCAATTAATAAAATTAATGGTTGTATTTAACGGTACGACACGCTCGGAGTTAATAATCTATTCTTAGTATGTAAGATTGGCATCCACTTACTATTCATACGGTCTAAAACAATGACGTGTGTTATTGTCTTCCTGGCACAAAGAGGTCCTTTTGATGCCGGTTCCAGCACAATGATCTGCATTTAACCAATTCATACCACCATTGTCCATGCCAGGGTTGCACACACAAAGAGTTGTTTGCATAACCTTATCAGACGACACACATCGATCTAATTGTTTATTATTTAAAGTCCCATGATGAATTTAACGAAACTTTAACTAAATCGGCTGCCGATTGCGGACTACAATTCAAGTCCAATGAAAGCGTTTACATCGTGTACTTAACCAGAACTTGTATAATATAATAGCTATTACACTTTCTAATTCGTTTCAAGCAACCAGGGAAAATGTCTATTGTGTTCGAATTAATCTTTAAACGTTACTTTCATGGTGACAAATCAATTGTATGAGGTCATGGAATGGTAAAAAAAATCGTTTTACTTGTGATTTTATTTATTGTGAGTCTTAAACTGCCCAAGTAATTTGGAAACATAATAAAAATGTGAACTTCTCGTATTACGATTTCCAAACTAGGTAATAAATACGAGTATATGAACTGTCTGAAAATCATTTGGCCGAACCTTTTTTGGCATAATTTTGAATGGCATAACTGATTGATAGGTAAACAGGTATATCGCATATATTTTTGCATGCTTGTTGATTGTTTTAAAGCGTCCTTTAGACGTGGCTGAATGCAGTGCACTAACTGGGGGAGAGGAGATAACCCATCTCGCTCTAATCAATGAGTGTGAGTGCAATTAGTGCACTGCATTCAGCCAGGCCGCGTAATTCTTGTTGCTCCTAATATTAAATAGTTGAAAATCAAAATGGCTAAAACTTATTACGGCTAATTACCTCTATTATCTGGCATAAAGAAACATTGTACCCAGAACCGAATCAGAGGACCCCACTTACACGAGATCTTGTCTGTCCTACCCCTAGAGTTTATATAAAAGCCTGCGGGAGCCAGAAGCTCGCGAAGGAGGTCCTGAGTTGAGCTCCTGAACGAAGCGTAGCTTGAGTGTGCCTCGAAGGGCTAACGAAGCAAGTTGGCGGGAGTCCGGTATGAGTGCTGGCGGGACTGATTTCCAGAAACCCCTTCACATTTAAAACGAAATTTAATATAAAATGCCTATTATTCCCGGATAGGTTCGTGCGTTACGTACATATTTTAATTACATCATTTATATCATTGTAATTAAAATATGTCCGCTATTAAAGTGCACCACAAGCTACTTACAAACCAGATCGTATCGTGTGAGAAATAGGAGACACATTCAGTGGAAAAGTTCTGGTGACAGAAGGTACAGCACAAGGTTTCGTGCTAGGGCCACTCCATTACTTAACCTATGTAAATGATATGAATAAAGGGACGGACATATTCAATCAGTGTGTACCTACTAAATTAAGTTAGTAGTTAGCTGTTATCGCAAAAATGTATATCCTACGTAATAAAATACTGAATAAAATTAGACTAGATATGTACAATGCGCTTTTGGAAAGTATCATCTCCTGCGGTCTAAGAAGCTATGGACGTACCTTTAAGTCATATCTCGACATAATATAAAACTACAGCAACTACAGAAACAGTCTGAAATGTGATGGAGATCTTTTTAAGGCGTACGTAGTGCTACCTGTTCACACAAAATTTAATTATCAGATACCAAAAGCACAATTCTTTAGAGGCGAAATCCAAAAGCCAATTCCACATTCAAAATCTACTAGACAAGTAACAAATGGCATGCCAAATAAACCGGAATTTAATCATTTCTACGGACGGAGAACATCGGATTACATCTTACCTGACTTAAAAAAAAACTCCCAAAAGAATTAAAGTATAAAATAACTATTCATAAGTATCTTAAAAATTACATGTTTATAACAGTTAGAAAGTTTACAGATAAATTAACCCTGAATGAATGAGAATGTCGTTTATTCACCAGAAACATATGGTACATACAGATGTTACAATCAATTAGCGTCCCTAAATATGTTTCGCCAAAACAGGCATGTGAAATTTTTATGTCATAAGTTAAATTAAGAATTGTAATATAAAAATTAATGAATCCAATTAAAACTAAGATTCGGAATTAAAATTAAAATATGTCAATCTGATATACCATCCCAACCGACCCTTTACCCGCCCTGGTCTGATATACCTATCAGAATATGTGTATAAATGACACCTTAATTGATTATTTATCATGACTGAGTTGAAAATTGCTTGTAACTTATCTGACGTTAGGTGGTTAAAAGATTGAAATATGATTTTAAAATGGCGTGCTTATTTTAATCAAGACTGACTTGTTTATAGGCGCTATATAGACGAGTTCTGATATTTGGAGGCTAACCGGGTCCGTATTCAGAACCGAAGGGACAAGTGGTCCTTGAAGTCGACGCCGCCGCTTCGGCTGACCGCAGGCGAGATGCAGTAAAATATCATGATAATTTACTAACCAGCTACCTAAAGTATATCTACATGTAGCCTTCCAACTAAATAAGGTTGTAGTCATCGAACTTGATTCAGAGTAGTAGGTATTAGAATCGACTTATACAGGGTGATATAGTATTCACCGTTCAAATTGTGGGAGGTGATTCGGTGGGTCATCTCGATCAAAATTGGATAATAAGTTGTATCCAAATCGCAAAAAAAAAACCAGCTGTTCCATACATTTTGGCGGCTGAGCTCACGCCGTTTGTCAGACCTCCCAAAATTTGAACGGTGAATACTATTTCAACCTGTATATTCAAAACTCTAACGCACAATCAGCGTCAGTAAAATGGTTTGTTGCTTGGTAATATATCATCTGCGTTATTATAAATCTCATGCTTATGTATGTGATCATCATGATCATGACAAAGACTTCAAAAATATGTCACACACATAACCGGTCTTCAAAAAGTATTTTCAGGGGTTAATAATATACACAATAAGTTACCTATAATCGGGAAGAGATAAATGGAAATTAGCTCGAGAAAAGGGTTAAATTTAGCAAACAGCGAGACTGCATTCTCCTCGAACGTTATTATCTTCTCGTGGCGTATATCCTCTTCTTTTTTTATAAAAACCTGTATCTCGGCCATCACTCCCATGTACTGTTATAAACATTAAATTTAACAATTCACAGTATGATTGCTATATTTATTTTTCTGTATATCGTGAGTGAAGAGAATCACCAAGAATTCGGTTTGCAGTTATCCGAATTAGATCATGGTCATATTCCACTTGAACAAAAGAATGCTCGTGACTCCTTGTTTACCGTTGTTTAGTAATGTTCTAAACGTCTTGATTTATATAAAATGTCATCTCTGATTTTTCTCCTAATCATTCGGTATATTTATCTTATCATATTAGTTGTTTCATCTATTGCACAAAATGAATACTTACAAAAGGTGGACTTAACGACGGTACCTAAGTTAAGAATTTCAATATTTTTTTCATTAATATTGTGAAGTTTTGAATTGAATGTAATTGCATTTATTGACGTGTGTGTTGAATAATCAGTTTTGCAACGCCAGTCGCATTGTTGCGGCGCGTGCGGCCGGCGGGGGCGTCGCCCCAGTGAAAGTGTGAAAGTGAGGCGAATGCTCTGGCGCATCGCAACCATGCAGCTTATATACTCGCAGATCTATAATGTACCGATCTGATTCGTTTTTCAATCTTAGTGCATCCCAAAAACACGTATTTATTTATAGTATTACTAGCTGCCCGCACGGCTTCGCCCGCGTAGGTATAGCAAAGAACGCGCAGGCAAACCTGAGGGATAAAATATAGCCATGACAATCCGGAAAGTCCATTCTACACAATAGGTGAAAGAATTTTTCGAAATTGGTTCTGTGGTTCCAGAGATTACCCATTACAGTATACAAACTTATATCTCACACACTTTTCCTCTTTATAATATTAGTATATAAATATAGATACATCATTTGAATTACTTTTTTATTTGAGTGCATTGTATCAAGATAATCAATCAACGATCCAAAGGTCTAAGGATTAAGGCGCCGTAGGTTCAGCGAAGTTAAGCGAACAGAGTTTTTGAAACAATATAATGCGTCTGTTTATAAAAATATGGTTTCAAAAAAATACGAATAGTAATCTTGAGGCTTTTCTGCAGCGAGATCAGTGATTCGAAACATGATTAAGCAAATTTCGCTCGATAGAAAAAAATCACGAACATAGGTCTTCTAAAATACACAAAAATACACTTAAAATATTCGTAACAAATTATGCACAAAAGCTAAAAATATTAATATTGCTTCTAAAAATCGGCAATATCATGTTTGAGGGAAATCAGTGATTACATTTTTATTTATTTAAACGGCCAAAAAATGAAAATTAAAAACCGTGCTTCCGAGCACGCCCTTCCATATCGCTCACGGTTATGCTCAGTGAGAGGGAGAGAAGACCATGAACCTACGGCGCCTTAACAAAACGGGTAATGGAAATGAAATGGTCAAACCATTTTCAACGGCGCATAAAATGAACCCAATACTTATCTGGTGGGAATATTACAGATTAATTGTTAATATTTCCATTGTTTTATAGTACACTTAACGTTTTAACGAAATCTCAAGGCACCTGACACGTCTTTCGCAAGTATAAAATTAATGTTATGTTTTAGGAACATAAAATGTATACAAAAATGCTTCGAAGCTGTAAGCTGTGCCGCTAGTATATTATATTTTACATAATTTTTGGTTACTGCAGAACAGTCACGATCCAACTTCACTAACAAGAAGAGATGGCAAAAAATTAACGAGCTTCGCAAATAATGTATTTAGAGCGTGCTGGCTCAGTTTATCCGTTTCCGCAAACGGTAACGAAGCCGGCTGGCTGCATGTGCCACACGCCTATCTACGAGTTAGCCGCTAGCTAATGTGACTGGTCATTTGAACCTTTTTACTATGGACGAATAACATTTACTACCCGTAGTAAATTCATAGCTAGTGAAAAACCCTATCCACGTTTGAGATTTTTTCATTATGCGCTGCAATATCTACAAGTAGTTTTAGTTATGTATTGTTTTCTATTTCTGTGTACTGTGCACACCGATGTATCCTGTATGATCATCTCTCGTGGATGAAAATGGATAACTACACGATGGATGAAGTATGATTAGGAGATTATGGAAATAAACGTGATTGATTATTTAGAATCAAAATTGTTCACATATTTTTAGAGCCGACCTGACCGTTGGTACCTACTTTCGTAAGAGTCGGTAAATTCGGTTTATTTGATGTTCAAAATTCGGTTTAATAGTCTTAAACCGTACACCCACTTAGTACCTATCCAAGACAGGATAATAATCCTTATCCCCAGAGTAGGTGCTATGCAATGCAACAATGTTTGCTACTTACAAAACACTGGGCGATAAAGGCCATTCGATATAGTTCACGGTGTTTTCATATTGTAGTTATACGACACGCATAATGTCCGTAAATTATCTGCTCGCCATGTCTTGTAATCGTCCGGCAACGGATTTATTGAGATGCAAGAAGATGCTTTACTGCAGCGGAGGTCGCCCTCCGCTGCAGTAAAGCATCTTTCGCCACGATGAGGTGTGACGAACGCTATACCATAAACTTATTATTATAGCAAGGTGCAACCAGTCCTCTACAGAATCGCACACTTAATAGATTGTGATGCAGCAAGTTATTAGTGAACCAACGTTAATTCCAACTGACAATTTATATCTTAGGGCAATGAAAATGTAGCATTTGAACTTTGCTGAGTCGACGGTTTCCTTTCATTATGCCCTTTATTTACATTCAACTGCAATTTCAAAACATCTGTTCGTGATCGCAACGTATAATGTGTGGCTTGTATTGTGTCGGCAAGATCCCGTTGAACTGTATCACGGTCAATACCTGTTATTATTGCTGTTGGTCTTGCCCTTCATATAAATACAGGGCGCAATGGATGAAATGTGTCACGGTTGACTGGCGACTTGGCCACACGTTTGGAATAATTTAACAGTTGCTTATAGGTTTTGGTATCAAATTATCCATGTACTTAAATGTTTGTAAAATTTTCAATCATTGTTGGGATCGCCATTAGGTACTAGAAGATTTTTTTTAATTATCTCGAAATTTATAACGGTAGCTGTGTAGTTATAGTCTTCTTCATCTTATTTAAGAGCTAAGCTCTTGTCGGTGTAGCTCAAAGTAGGTCCAGTGTCCGGTGCCTATCCCGCTGTTCTCCTCTACAGGTCGCATTTCTAAACCGGTGCCGTTCAATTTGAATGCAAACATTTTGCATAATTACATTTAACTACTTTTAAAACTCATAATAAACATAATGTATAGAAACAAAATCCATAATATTATTCGTTATAATAATTAAATTACAGAATGTTCTATCATCATAAAAACGTTGTTTATAACGATCATTATTTTACTTGTTATAACAGACAGTTAGTATTATGAATAAAATTTACAATTATATTTTAACGAATGATTGGGTGACATAATATAATATGACATAAATTATAAAACAACTTTTATAATCTACCTTTAGGCAGGTCGCCGTTAGGTACGACGACGAGCGAAACGAGGAGGAGTGTTAGGTAAAACCCCGACCCTACAGCGCGCGAGCGGAGCGAGCGAAGCGAGCGTGCAGCGGTACCGGCTGGCGAAGCGCCAGAACCGACTTATTTTATAATAGTACATATAATTACCCTGTTGATCACGAGAGGAAGCCTGTGCCCAGCAGTGGGGCGTGTATACGCTGATGATGACGATGCTATACTTTTAAATTCTTTGAACATTATGAACTTGGTTTTATAGTCCAGTCAATGAACTGACAACTCGTATGGAAAAAAAGTCAAATTTGGAAATAATTTGTAATAGCTTATTTTTAATGTGTAACGGATATATTATCAATTAAATAGTTACTCAGCGACAAAATCCGACAAAATTTCAGACATCAAAAAAACGATAAACTAACTAGCTTCTGAAAAGTCAGAAAAAATATTAATACATATTTTTGTCTTTATTTTGGTTCATTTACATTTGCTCTATAATATTCAAGATAAATCGTTCAAAAAAAGACAATGCATGCTTCATTTAAATCTACATAATTACTTCCGGGTGGAAAGTTTGTCGGATTCTTGAATTAATCATCTTAGAATAACATTTTAAAATGAAATCAACAAAAAAACGCTATTATAAATTAATGTTTTTCAAAACCGTATTTTGCCTGGAGTATTATTGGAAAAAAAACGTTAAGAGCATTAAATAGTATACAAAGTGATCATTATACTAATTGCCTGTTAAGCAAATACATTATACTATGCAACGGAATGATTATTATTACTGAAAGAATTCAATTTGTTCTTATTCATTTTGTTTTTAACTAATTAATCATTTCTGCATTTCAAAATTATGCAATTCGATTTATGCAAAATGAAAAATCGAAAATTGTTGTTAATAAAAACTTTACACACCCTTTCTAAACCGATTCTCGTGAAATGTTGTGAGCAGGTTCGTTAATTATATAGAACTTTTTGTAAACTTTTTTGATAACCTAAAAAATCAGGCTCGCGAGATCTACACGCGGGTTGGGCAGTATTTCAATTACATGTATTTGAAATACAAATACGTATTTTGTATTTGTATTTCAAATACTAATTGGCGAAGTATTTTGTAATTGGTATTTCAAATACGGCACTCACATGTATTTAGTATTTCGTAATTCAAATAAGTACTTTACTTTTTTAAATACATTTGCACAAAAATACGTGTTATTTAATTCTATAACCGTATAATGCAACGTTTTTTAATATAGTTAGGGGCTTAGGGCACTGTGGCAACACTTTACTGTAAGTTTCACGTCAAGTGCCAATTTAGTTCGTTACGCGGTTTTTCTGTTACGGAGGATTTGATTCGGATAGATAAGATAATGGATTTAAATTCACGTCCATCTACATCGACACCAAGAGAGGAACGAGGCAGTGTTGACAATGATGATGGCGATGGTTACAGTGAAAGTTCAACAACTTATCCACTAATTCTAACCGGCAAATTCTACAAAGTGACGACGGGCTCGAGTGTCCCCCGTGGTAGAAGCCAAGATCCAGTAAAAGTTGAAGCATCTTGTGTAAAATGTCAGACACTTATGAAACGTAGTCCCAGCCTGTGTTCTTCCGGTCCAGTCGAGAGACTGTTTTCATTGGCTAGATACATTCATTCACCTACTAGACGGAACTCATGATAACAATAAATAATAATAATAATTTAGGGGACAATCTTACACAAATCTACCTAGTCCCAAACTATGCAAAGCTTGTACTATGGGTACTAGACGAT
Source organism: Epinotia ramella (assembly GCA_947578815.1). Classification (NCBI taxonomy): domain Eukaryota; kingdom Metazoa; phylum Arthropoda; class Insecta; order Lepidoptera; family Tortricidae; genus Epinotia; species Epinotia ramella. The sequence goes on from OX388202.1 coordinate 21,137,252, forward strand.
GATAAACATACCAATATCTATAGATAAATAAATACTTAAATACATAGAACACATCCATGACTCAGGAACAAATATTCGTGCTCATCACACAAATAAATGCCCTTACCGGGATTCGAACCCAGGACCTCTTGCTTCGTAGGCAGGGTCACTACCAACTAGGCTAAAGCGGTAGTCTGACAATACTTTTAGGAATCTAGTTATTATGAAAGAAAATGCCTTCTTCAATTTATTAAAACGTGTGAAAAGTGTTGTGAGATAAAATTCAAAGAAGTTCAATTATGTATTTTGTATTTGAAATACATTATTTTGATTACTGTATTTTGTATTTCAAATACCTGTCACCAAAGTAGTTTGTATTTCAAATACAATGAAGCCAGTATTTTGCCCAACCCTGTCTACAGCTCACAGAACCACTAGTTTATTAATATAAATGATCACCATTCCCCAACTACTACAATACGTGGTAGCTGCAATATACCTAGTAGGTACAATATTAAGCGCATTGGTATCCCTCCCTAGCTTGGTCTTAGATAGTCATGAGACGCATACTCCCTGCCGTGATTAGTAATGCATGATGCTCACGATCGTGTCGCTCTCTCTATTGTGCTTGCAACTCGCATGACGTTTCACAATCTTTTGTATGTTGTACCACCGCAGACCTCAGCGTTCTTTTAATGCCGCCATAGTGGAACTTTTTGTAGTTTTAATCTAGGCCGCGTTGTGCTCGTTGGCCATTAACTAATGTCGACCGTCAGTCAGATGATATCAGGCTCTCGTTAGTAGTATTGTAGCACCCACGCCTGGCATACTGCGCTTTAATGGAACCCTGACAGGATTACACACTGTCCAATCAATCGTACTCCCCATGTTCACATAGTGCTGATTTATGCAAAGTAGCTTTTGAATTTATATAATTTAATTTAAATCACGTTCTGAAGCCTGACACGGGGCTACTGAAGGTAAAGATGATTCATGGACATCAAACGAATGTGCGTAGGTGTGTGCCGGAGATACAGATGGATACTGGGGAGCGTGTGAACGGCAATCCCTTACGTGCTGGGAAGGAGGCGAGACGGATCGGTCTCACGCGCCGCTGATGGTATCGGTCACCTTCTACCGACCCCGCCTAATCGTTGATCTTTACGTGTGTTATGAAATTCAATTGTAAACGAAATTAATAACAAGCCTATCTACGCATGCCCACTTATTTAATAATATAGACTAAATACGGCTCTCACTCTTCAAATTTGAATACGAAATCGCTGTCATTGTCTTGTCTGCGCTTTCCGAGCACGTTATCTAATACACTTCCCACAATGGATCAGCGAATAGCGCTTGCTCGAACACAATGCTTCCGCAGACGCTGGTTCCGCTCTCGTGAATTGGGTAAGTAATTTTGACGAAACTTCACTCTTCCAAGCACTCTAATGTCCCAATTTATTCATCGTTGAAATCAGCCATTGAAAAATCTGTTAAGCTATTTGACGTCGATTAGCAACGGAGTTTACGGAGTTAGCTTAAAAGTTGATTTATACGGCTACCGAGAGGTATATTCGAGAGCGGGCGATTTGCAACGCAGACCGTTCGCACGACAATCGGGAGCGAGACGCGGCAACTGGAGCGATTAATATTCAAATGTTCTAGATTTCGCATCAACGCAGGCTACAAAATAGCGAAACGTTCTGCACGTTTTTTTTGGTTTCATTAAAACATAACCTTGACTTACATGATTTTACAGTTATAAATTGGCTATAAATTTTGTAGATATGAATTTGTTGATTTGTTAGCTATCCTTTTTTAGGGTTCCGTACCTCAAAAGGAAAAAAACGGAACCCTTATAGGATCACTCGTGTGTCTGTCCGTCTGTCACAGCCGATTTGCTCCGAAACTACTGGACCGATTTAGTTGAAATTTGGTAAACATATGTAAACTGGTGACCCAAAGATGGACGCGTAAAGTAAATTAATAAATTCTATACAGATTTGAAGTAATTGAGAAAAAACGACGAAAATTGACCATTCCCCCCCCCTTATCTCCGAAACTACTAGGCTTAAAATTCTGAAAAAAATATGGAAAATAGTTCCTTGCCTAAAGATTACAGGAAAACCTATAAGAAGTTTGAGTATTCAAAGTAACGGGAAAATTCTCAATATTATTGTGTATTTTGTATGGAGCGCCTGATGATTAAGCATAGCAATTTTTACGTCCGATTAAAAAAACACTTATGAAATTTAGACTATACATATACGGAACCCTCACCACGCGAGTTAAACTCGCACTTGTCCGGTTTTTTTATAAATAATCACTAATCGAACTAGAAAAGTGAGCTCAATGAGGCTTTTGTTTACTAGACGGATAGAAAACATCCAAGACTCAGAAACAAATATTTATTTATTGATTTATTTATTTTATTTATTTATTTGAGTCAGGCAACAAGGCCCATATTTACAAATACCTTACAGACTAACATACATAACAATATACAAAACTCATAAACATAAAACAAAAACACGTTTAAGACGGCGACGCGCGGCGCAAGTTCTGGGTGTCAAATAGCCGGCCTTGAAATCGCCGGAAAACTACACCCCTCGGCCAGATCTCCTCCTTCATGAAGGTCGGTAGCTTGTCAGTTGGTACTCTCACCACAAATGAATTGAAACTCGGTTTGTGGCGGGACTCCAACCTCTTAACCCTCAGGATGAGCTTGGTCTTCAAACGCAAGTACTCGATGATCTGTTCGGCTTTCGTCGAGTAGTGCAGGCGGGACACATATAACAATGTCACCGGGACCGCGGGCTTTAGTAAACCCGCCGTAATATTCATGCTCATCACACAAAATACTTGCCCTTACCGAGATGCGAACCCCGTAGGACCTTCAGCTCCGTAGGCAGCGTCACTATTAGGCTTACCGGTCGTCAACATTAATTACCTATGACAATTTACTATACGTATTCATAAAATTTAGACAGATGGTAATGTTTTATATGAATAAATACTAGCACAACATACAAGTTACATGCACGATAATAGGTTTGTGTGCAATATGCAAATCAGAGCATGATATCCACCGGGCGCTTTCGCTTCGCTTCGTGTTGTTCTCGTTTATATTTTGGGAAACTGCCATCAGGCCATAATAAACTACAATCCCGATGTATATTCTTAACCTGTCTTGATGTTAACCTACATTTTGTTAAATCTTATCAATAGTTGAAGACAACCCTGTTATACATTTCAACATTAGTTGTATTCCATTACCGTCGCAACATTCACCCAGAAGGTAATGTGTGGGAAACGGGCGTTCCAACTTTTTCTAATTGCCTTGTGTCGGCTGTACGGTGTGTTATTATTGCGGGGAGTAATGCAACACGGGCCACAGAAGTAAGACGCCTAGCTGTCTCCGGCCAATTTCGTTGTTAATTATCTTCCATCGCCTGGCTGACTGCTCGGCGGCACGTCTGGCCGTAACTGCTGCCTCGAAAGTAGGCAATGCGTGTGGTGTGTGGGTTCAATACGGTGGATATTCTTACCTGCTGTTTTCAAGCTGCTGCCGAAACCTAATTACTGGTTGTCGTTTGTATTTTATTTATTTGGTTGTAACGTAGAAGCTTCTAATCTCGACGATGAGAAAAGGCGGTTCCTCTCGTCTTAGATGATTTAATCGGAGCTGTCTGCCACTAAGTACCGGTCTTTATAAATAACTAGCTTCCGCCCGCGACTTCGTCTGCGTGGACCCGGGATAAAACTATTCTATATTTTAATCCAGGCTATAAACTATCTTCGTGCAAAATTTCACCCAAATCGGTTGAGCCGTTTAAGCGTGACTGAGTAACAAACATCTAAACACCCAAAATTACGCATTTATAATATTAGTAGGATTTGGTTTATTCTCCTCGCCGACCTCGTCACTTAATGTGGAACTAGGTACTCGTTTTTCATAACATAATCAAATCGAGACAATGTCAAATCACCATGAGGAATTTTTTGCAGTTCGATATACGGAGCTGCTTAGTTGAAATGGTTCGTCAAATGCATTAATCGCTACATTACTGATATTATGTAGGTATCATGAAGCACTTACAGCAACCGACTTACAACATTGTTGTAACAACCGACCTAGTTATTGAAATTTCACCGTTTTACCCGTTTCATCCTCGTCGTGGAGTCTACGCCCGCTTCGAATCCACTATCGCATTTGACACAGTGACTAATTAACTCGTTGAGGTCACCTACAGAACTGTTTTTATTTCTCGCTCGGCATTTATTACACTAACAAACAAACTTCCTTGAAGATATCGAGGTCGCCTTTAATTGCGTCTAGATGAAATACTGAACTCATTCATTTAACGACTTATTTTGCTTGGTCTCTAGTTATTTAGCCGTTTTTAAATTAACAAGCTTTTCGTCACAACCGGCTCTAAATATCAAATAATCACGTTATAAAGGGGGTAATTAAATAGAAGTTTGACGTTACAGTCAGGTAAACGTCATCATTTTGATTAACCTAACCTAACCTAACTCTCCCTGACTCTTGTCACATTCAAATATACAGTTCCCGTCAAACAACTTGAACATGCGGGACGAAGTGGGGGGGGGCAGCTCGCACGTACAATTCGCCTTTGCGCAGGCAAGGTCATTTGCTCAAGTTATTTGACGGGAATTATACCAAAAAAACTTACAAACAAACAAATAACTGGGCACACATTTACAGAGAGGCAACCCTTGTGGTCCAAGGCATTATACCTACCCTTCTGGTCCATTGCATTATAACTACCCTTCTGGTCCATTGCATTATACCTACCCTTCTGGTCCATTGCATTATACCTACCCTTCTGGTCCATTTCATTATGACTACTCTTCTGGTCCATTGCATTATACCTACCCTTCGGGTCCATTGCATTATACCTACCCTTCTGGTCCATTGCATTATACCTACCCTTCTGGTCCATTTCATTATGACTACTCTTCTGGTCCATTGCATTATAACTACCCTTTTGGACTATTGCATTATACCTACCCTTCGGGTCCATTGCATTATGACTACCCTTCTGGTCCATTGCATTATACCTACCCTTCTGGTCCATTGCATTATAACTACCCTTCTGGTCCATTGCATTATACCTACCCTTCTGTTCTATTGCATTAGGACTACCCTTCTGGTCCATTGCATTATACCTACCCTTCTAGTCCATTGCATTATAACTATGATCAATTCAAAAGGTCAAATGGAATTACATGATTAGTTAAATTCTAGGTCATAGTTACAATTTACATACACACATACATTCACATAAGGGGTAGGCAGAGCACATGAAACAGTGGCACTTTTAGCTTAAATTTTGGTGTAAAAGATCGAAAAAATGTGATATCGCAGTGATAGGTTGCTAGCCCATCGCCCACAACACACATCAACCATGTTCCCTTAGTACGACTCTTACGACACCCATGGAAGAAATGGGGTGGTGCTATTCTAACCCGACAACACACAGGGGATATAATCGAGGGGAGTTAGAATTTAATATTATTTTAATATATAGGTATATAATATAATATATATATATATTCCTTGCCTGCCTGCTACGCGAAAATGCTGGTTAAGGAGACCTTTACTAACTTTTGAAGTGATGACAATCGACATTCACAGATTTTAGATAGGTACAATGTACAGTCAGAGAGAAACTCGACAGAATTAACAAAAAAAAATGAGAGACTGAGACAAACTAAGGTTAGAGTACTAGAACAAACACAAAACAAAGAAAACTTACGCATAAGTTATGTTTACTACAATATTACATCAGCGTATTATGTATTTCAACATGCAATAGTTGCCTTTTTAATACAAGAGATACCTAGGTACAAGCGTTTTGAGTGCGAAATGCATTCAATAACAACAACATTAAACGTTAGGGAGGGATAAAACTCATTCACGCTTTTTTCCAGTATAGTTAAACCTGTATAAATTTTATGTTATTAACGAATCTTTTGTTCGCCGTTACTGAGGCCTAGATGGCAACGCGGCTGGAAAGGTACGTTTACACTCTGGTATTTGGCACGTAGTGCCGCTCGCTGCGAAATTGGAATTTCTCTTAATAAGCCGATTGTTCCACGGAATAATCTACACGACCTTCATTATCCCTGCCCCATCTACCTTTGATTACGATGTCAGCTCAGAAAATTTCAATTAACTAGCCAAATTACGTTTAGTTGGGTTATAAATAAGGTCTTTGACATTTCACTAGTGTATAACGTGGGCACTTTATTTCGAACCAATATTGGTTAAATTCGGAACTATGGGGATTTTACTTCATACGAATTTAAGCCACTCAGAGTATCATGACACTTTTACATTGATTGATTTTATATTGATTTATGTGCAGTTCAAACATCGTGACTGGTTTAAAATGACTTGTTGATCGACGATTCCAAATGGCCATAATCATTTATTAGTATTTGTCAATTTTATTCGCAGATTGATGTACATGTCTCTCGTTCAAGCATCATCAAGTATGAAATAAATATTCATGAAAAATTGTCCCCGCTTAAGAAAGAGCAGGTAGGTACTCACATTATCAAAATGCTCATAGTATATGTTGATTAATAACTAACGCTGGACGTACAATCCACATCTCACAAACTAAGTACGGTGCTTTATAAGCAGAACGTGAACCAAATTATGAGAATGAACTTCGTAATGGTTTAGCTCTGTGCATTTTTTTTCTGCGAGCATACTCACCTGAGATGAGTCACCTCTAATAACAAGGTAATCGTGACATAAACATATAATCTTATATATGATTTATGGCGATGATTTTCAAACATTTCAACAAATGATTACAGTAATTTTACAGGTACAAACTTGCCTAAATGAAGCGATCATTTTTATACTTCACATGACGAATGCTCTGTTGAAATCATGTAGGTATGTTTTTTTATTTATGTATTGGCTCAGCTTTGGCTGATAATTTTTCCCATGTTAATCTGTCTACTGTTTTTACTGGTCTAAATATAGCGAAAGAACATTTTAATCAGTAGTCATTTATTGTGTGAAGAATTCAGGTCGGTACGTAGTCGAAGGTATAAATGACAATATAGTATCACTAAATCCTGCCTTTTCAGGCGTACGCACTTTTGCTGTGGTTTGAACTAACAATGAAAGGATATTAAATTCATAAATTAAATTATAGACATGCTTCAGTCAATATTGTATCAACATTGTATACATTCATGCATTCTTTATAAAATAAATACAATCATATTTCTTTCGCGCAACAAAAGTACGATGTATGTCTGTAGAATTCCCCCACAAAACAAGTCCATACCGAATTGCTTTACAGACGTAACTGTGATATACGATTAGTGCAGTTTCCTCGGGAGTTATCCTTCTCAGCTTCTTTAGAGCAAAAATAAACCTGTTGATTCTCGTACATATTACATCAACATGTTGCTTCCAATTTAGGTATTCGTTAACAGTAATGCCGATAAATGTTGTATGTTTTGCACCTACTATACAATCCTCGCCAACTTTAATATTAAGATTGACATTGTTCCTTTTGTTTTTTTGGGTTATAAAATGTATGAACTTTGTTTCAGTAGAATTAATTTGCAAACGGTTATCGTTTAGCCAGTTGTTTGTATTTTTAGGGCATATTAATATTTTCTGCTGACTCATCAAAGCATTATCTACGATATAACTTTTTTTATCTACGCACACACATTAGTGCTCTAAAATGCGTTCAGAAACCGTAGGAAATGACTATCATTATTACAACCGATTCTACTATGAGAACTTTCTTGTCTGTGGTAGTAGGTAAAATCTGTACTTTAATGTTATAACAGTACAGATTTTTGTAACGTTGTGAGTTTAAATTTGGAACAGCTGTCAAAACTCCAGTACTTATCTCTATTCTAGTATCCATAGATATTAAAACAGTTATCGATACGAAACGTCAATTCCGTATCTTTTTTTAATATTTACGCACGGCATTTGATCTCGAGTGACATGAGTATAGGGACTTCATTCGTTTGTCTATGATTTTTAAAACAACCATTCGTCTTGACGGAGGATCGAATTGCCGCCATTGCTGTTGTCCTTTTTTTGTTGGTTTTTTGCTGTTACGAAAGTAGAATTGTGAACCCATCTTAGTCGAGTATTTATGATATGTGTGTAGATAAGGTAGTGTATGCAACTGTACATAATTAGGCCTTAAAACACTCGTGTGATCCTAACACCACACTCGTATTTTAAGGCCTCTTATTATGGATCAGTTGCATAAACTACTAACCTCTACTTCCTTATAGTACTTGATCCTTACTTCACATATGATTTAAGGGAATCGAATGTGATAAAAACATCAGCCACTAAACCTACTTACTTTGAAATTATTTTAATGACACGCTTTCAACGAACGTTTCGTACGACCAAGCAACATTGTTTATTTCAAATTATGAATTTGCTTGGACTTTGCTTTTTGCTAGACATTTACCGATCGTTTTTTTTTTTTCAATCACATAACTACTGAGTGCTATTGATGTTATACTTGGCATAAGGGCCCAAGTCGAATATAGCATATGAATTTATTTTTATTACCTTTACACATTTCTGTGTGTTTTTTCTTGAGGCAAGCTTTATTGTCGACTGTAAATCATCAGCAGCTTCTCATTGAGACGATCCTAACGAGCCTAAATACGACGTAAATTTAAGGAACTAATAGGACATTACTACAGAGGCCGGGAAGTAAGGGGTTGCCGGCCGAGGACATATAGACGGCCGAGCGTAGCGACGTCGGATAGTTATGAGGCCGGCAACCCCTTTTCACGCCAAGGTATGTATAGTGCTTTTCTCAAACATGTAATGAAATAAATAAATAAAAAACTCCAAGAAATCAAACTTTAATTTTCATGGCTGAACGCCGTAATCCTTTGCCACAAATTGTGCAATGGAAATTAAAAAAGACCATCTTGCAGGCCACCAATTTTGTATGAAATGCCATTACGGGTCTCTCGTCTCGCTGCGCCCGAAACGTGACACTTCGAAGCCCATTATGATGAACACAACCTCAATATTTCAGTGCATGAAAATATTACTAAACGACAAAAATTCAACATCATCAAAATAGAAGCATATCGCGTCAGACAATCCCAAGATCAGGACCACGATTCTGTCGCACCGAAGTCAACGCACCGTCTCGTCGAACTCGGGTCTAGTAAACAAAATAAACCTTCCGCTTAAATATCAGTTCTACAAAAGCTTTTACTGTCTTTGGTTGTCTTGAAAATCAACACCATGGAGCCATTCAGTTGTTACATTTATGTAGAATGTGATAATCAGTCTCAACTGTAGCCCTATCTACAGGAATAATATAGTTTTTTGCTGACAGAATAATGCTTCCTATTGTCCGGTATATTTGCTATGTCTACAATAGGCTACAGCTGAATTGATCTAGTGGATGTGATTTACCAAATGACAATTAAACGAATGTGCTCATTCCTCAAGGTTATATTACTCGTACCTACATCCAGTCAAATGCGGTTATCAACTGGCAGACGTACCCTCATCAATCCGCCGATGATAAGCCATGCCGCCGTCTTTACTGCCCTGAGGCACTTGCCAAAACTCCTTCACTCAACGCAATTATGATCAACAAAATACACCCACTTGTCTGCAAGTGTTCTTCACAAGCGCGTCTTAATGAGCGATGAATTGAGAAACATTTTAACTCGCAACGAATGGAAGGCGTTGAACTGTTTTTTGCATGTGCATGAAATCATTTCACAATTTGGTTTTAAAAGAGGACTTTTATTGTGTTTCAGTACTGTCTTTCATTATTATTATTGATAACATTCAGCTTCGCAACAATAAATAAATTGCTAAATAAGTGTCCATCGTCGTATCAACGGACAAGCTTTCAACCATAACTTTTACTACTGTGTTTGGAATTGAATACCCAAAACGTATCGAGATTACTTTGTATAAAATTACCAACCTGACTACCTTCTATCTGACATACCAGCGACATCAAAACAATAATGATGTCACACGTCATAAAATATAGTCGGCCGGCTTGTGAAGATAACATGCTATTTGGTTATTCACCTTCGACAAGGCTCATTGTACTAGTTGAAACATCGCATGATTAAATACAATGTGACTATTCATTGCTTGTCTATTTTAAGCATAAGTTCAAAGCACAGTTCACGGGCTTCTTATGAACCTGGGTTGAGAGATTTAAGGCTAACTTTGATTCACGCTCCGGTCCAGAAAATGGCACCTGCTGCTCTTTTTTTGATGATCAATTCCTGAGATCTGATTTGAGTTGACAATTTGTAACATCCATAGCATGTCATTAGTATATCAACTTTGATGTCTCTATCTTTTTTAAGTAGAATTAAAAAGACATAAAACGATTGCGATATCCTAAGAATGTCATGCCAAATCCAATGGCGGCCTTGGATATCAAAACCTGCAAGCGTATTAGATTAGATTAATCTCAATATCGCCTATCACCATCCGTGAACTCGAGGTGTGCAGGGCTGTAATTTTGTGTTATACCTAGATTAATTATTACTCAAACGATGTTAAAATCTAACATATTGGTAACAGCTTAATTATAGTTTAGTGATGCATTTAATTCTGTTAATTGAAGTGTTTTCAAACTATAAGTTCGTCCGTTTTTAAAGGTAAAGGTAGCTAAAGCTTCTAGTCTTAGGGGCTATGGCAATCTTCCAGGTAGAAGAACTGCACTTATATAATTGTATTAGGAAACCAATACTGGTTCACTTTGGCGAACAATATTCGTAGACGATATTTCACTATTGAATGAATATTATTGCAAAAAAATATTTTCAGTGTATCACTATACCAAATTTCTGACCAAACTATTATTAAGATAGTACCAGCATAGCAATTTAAATTATGATGCAATTTGTCAGGCGAATTTATGTAATCATCAAGCCAATCATCTATGTATTTATCATCGGGTTACGCAACTTAGTTCTGTAATATCTCCCGAACACTTTCACTCCCCTCCGTGGCGACCTCTGCCATGAAAGTTATGATTTGCGAACCCCCCTCTCCTCGCTCTATCCGGTTGCGGACCTTTCACACAAGTTTTGTGTTTATCATCAGATAATCTTGTCATCAATACTTATTGCAATCACTCCAGTAACTTGCAGTAGGGTATTTTCAATTAACATGTATTTTCCAAAGGAGATATTACGTTCTCAAAACTTAATCATAGATGAACCGAATAGTCCAGTCAATGAACTGACAACTTGTATGGAAAATATGAAAATTTTGCAAATAATTTATAATAGCTTATTTTTGAAGTGAAAACTTCTTTAGCAGCGCTGAGCACTTTTTGGGATGGGGAAAAATTGTTAAATACGCGACAGAGTTTTGTGACGTCAGATGTGAAGGAGGTCACTTTTTGCTGCTAGCCGATTCGACTTCATTCAAAACTGAACGCTATTCGTAAGAGTATAAAGCCGTTAAACACTTTTTGCAATAGCATATTCTGCAAATAAATTTGTAATAATACCAACGCGTCCTTCACCGTTTTGCTATTGAGAAAATTCGAATAGTCCGAATTTGGGCGTTATTCATAAAGAGATAAAGCTTAGAAAAATATTTACGAACGGCCTAAACAAATTGATATTTTGGTCGCCACCGTGCACCGCCATCTGCTGTTTGTGTAACGGATATATTATCAATTAAGTAGACAGAATTCGACAAAATTTCAGACATGAAAAAATTGATAAATTAACTAGCTTCTAAAAAGTCGACAAAATAAAAATATATATTTTTGTGTTTATTTTGATTCATTTGCATTTGCTCTATAATATTCAAGATAAATCGTACAAAAAAAGACAATGCATGCTTCATTTAAATCTACTTACATAATTACTTCCGGGTGAAAAGTTTGTCGGATTCTTGAATAAATCATCTTAGAATATAATTTTAAAATGAAATCACCAAAAAAAACGCTATTATAAATTATATTTTTCAAAACCGTATTTTGCCTGGAATAGAAAGTCAACCACGATTCATTGACTGACTCTAGAATTAAGTTGTTTTTAAAGTATAGCTTTTGTCTGCGTGAACTACGTATGAATTTCCACCCCAAATTGCACTCCTTTGAGGGATGTTTTTGGGAATAAAAAGCATTCTGTATTAATCCAGGCTGTAGACTTTTTGTATACCAAAGTTCATTATCATCCGTTCAGCCGTCGTGATTGAGTTTTATAACATGACTAGGACTAGGTGCATGCGTTCATTTTCTATGTATCTAATCTACTATTTTTGAATAGCCTAAGTAGGTAGTGTTCCATTGCTGGGCAAAGGTCCTACCCCCTAGATTTCCAATTATCCCGATTAATTACCAAGCTCATCCGCCATCTCCTCGGCCGACCACGGCACCGCCGCATAGTCATGCATATTGCATACGCATATATACACGTCACCAGCAACTAGGCAACAGACAGACTAAGCAGAAAAATATTTTTGAACATGTAGACTATTCTCAAATGGGTAGTCCCATCCCGTCCCGGTAGTCTAGTCAGTCAGTCATATATTTAAAACGATTTTTATTATTAATAACTGGTCTGACGAGATATATGTTGTACCTACCGTCTAACGTTTGTATAGGGCTTGGGTAATTACGAATGACTGACATTTTAGCAAAGTTCTTATTAAGATAGAACTTGAGTACCCGACAAGAGTTTATTAAAAAGTGGAGGGCATACCAAAAAAGTGCTCCTCATAATGCTACTACCCATCAATTATTTTAGTGTCTTATCATACAATCAAAGATAATATGAAGAAGTTTAATATTTAAGATCCTCGAAGAAGCGGTGATAACGTTAAACTAACACGTTGAAAGTTGAAACATGCTGTCCAGTGATTACTGGCTCAATTGAGCCTCATGCTTTTTAAAATGGTATAAGCGAACAAATAAGCGCATAAAATGTACCTAATGTTTACGCTAAATATTCAGTGTGTGAGAAATTTGATTGAGTTCGTTTTTAATTATCAATGCAGATTCCAATATTAAACTATTCTCTACTTTTGAAATATACTTTCCATCTATCATCACAGGTAATTCAAGAGTCATTACTACCGCATATGAGACTCTTTCTTGTAGATTGAGCCTCAGTAGCAACCTATCTGTAATTTAGAAAATAAAGTAAAAGTAAGTATAGTGCATGCTAATGTTCTATTCTTACTTTCGACAACACAATTTCACCGTACTTATCGACTTAAAAAGAGCAAAAATTTAGGTCAAATTGGTAATGCTTTTATAAATTCCCTATAGAGGGAATTTCACCTACATTTAGATATGAAATTATGTCTCTACTTTTACTTTTTTGTATACAGCACGGCTATCACAACACGGCGCGCAAGTTCTCTCGATTTTTCTCGCACTATACGTCTCTTTCTAAGTTTTCTAATAAGAGAGAGACGGATAGTGCGAGAAAAATCGACAGAGCTCGCGCGTCGTCTTGTGATAGTGTTTATGACATGACAAATCAAGTAGATACTATTCGACTTTTCAAGAAAACCTGCTATAGCCGTAGTTCCAGAAGGGCATTATAACACCTTACGTGCTGTATGCCTATTTACAAATAACATAATAGTATTTTATGCAACTGTTGTATAAGTAGGGTCTTAAAGTGAGAGTGTCGTGAGTTGTGATGCGAGCCTTGGCGAGCATCGCAATTAAAGACGCCACGAGCTTTTTAAGATTAAGTTATACATCGTTGCATACAATACTTCTTCTACGACAAATTTTAAATAAATAGCATTTGACTTTTCAGGCAGTAAGTTTTCCGTTAGTTCTATTACTACTTACTACTGACGCAATTTCTTCAGCGGTGCAGTTATTTACTTTTTCGTCCAATTTAAAAGGAACGTACACATTTTTCTTCACTTCAGAAACACGAACAAAATCTTAATAACTAATAGTTATCATATTTCGTCTTTTAATTTTGAACTGGAACTTTGGTGGGAAATTAGAAATATGACACATTGACACCTCTTGTTCATGGTCTGTTTTATTTTTAATTTTCTTGCACTTGCCATCCGAACCAAACTGAATCCGGATCCGAACCGAATCGGATCGGTTTATATTTATAAGTAATACCAATAATTGGTAAAATATGTATATTAACACACAATACATGATCATTTATTTTTATTTTAGTAAATAATTTATGTTCTACAAATTTTTGATCGTAAATAAAAACTTTTTATTTCGAAAAATTTGCTTATGAAGTTGTTGCAATATGGCCAATTAAAAAAAGTTAGATGATTTGAGATCGTGGTGAACAGTGCTTTTATGAAAAATGTATGAACCCTTAAAGTACGCTAAAGAGTGCGTATAAAGCATAGAGTTTTTCTACGACTTATTATCCGTGTCATTGTATTTGAGCTAAAGCCTATATAAATGCCAGATAATAATGTGTTCTTTGTTAATTTAAATTTACACTTAATGTTGTTTTTCCGACCTAAGTACGTTGGTCCCAATATACTCGTAAGGATAGGCTTACATCGCAGTCGGAATGATATGTCTGAGCCGTTTTTGACGGGGCCCTACGTCCATAGATATAGCGGCATTACCATTTGCGACGTTTGATGGGAGATTATGCTTTTTACATGTGAACCATGCTGGCTTGGAGACTTTAATGTTACCATATGCGTGTTAGTTAGCTATCCAATGTGTACATCTCGAAGAACATTGTTTTAGTTTGATGGCTGTGTAGATAATATAGGTACTTTAAAGTTTGTTACTATGAAATGAACGAACGTAGGTCCAATTTCAAAATATTAAGATCGTGTCACTTTTTTTTTTTTTTTTTTTCAGATAATGAGAGGAGCGAATAAATTATAATAATAATAGGTCATACTAATAAAACACCAGCCTATATACGTATATGCCCAGCAGTGGGACGTCCCACTGCTGGGCACAAGCTCTCATGGATGAGAGGGAATGGGCAGTAGTCATATAAATCCCATAAAAAACATTCCATGTAAAAAAGAGGCCAATTCTCGAAACTCTTCCAACGTAAAAAGTTGTGAGATTATTCGTAGATCCAAGTCTCAGGCATTCTTCTTCTTCTTCTTATTTAAGAGCGAGGCTCTTGTCGGTGGAGTAATTTCCAACTTATTCTACATTCCGCCTCTTTTTATTTCTCTATAGGATGAAGCGTTTATTTTGTCTTTTATTTGTTCCATGTACGATTTCCTCGGCTTTCCCCTTTTCCTTTTTCCTTCTATTTTGCCCTCTATTATTGTTTTCATTTAGTCATCGTGGCGTAACTGTGTCCTGTCATTTTTCCTCTCCTGTTTTCAAAAAATCCTATCAGATTTCGTTTTTCATTGACTATATCCGGCCGGCATATATGACTTAGCCTAGTGGGTAGTGACGCTGCCTACGAAGCTGAAGGTCCTGGGTTCGAATCCCGGTAAGGGCAAATATTTGTGTGATGAGCATGAATATTTGTTTCTGAGTCATGGAAGTTTTCTATGTATTTAAGTATTTATATCTATTATATATATCGTCGTCTAGTTACCCATAACACAATCCTTAATGAGCTTACTATGGGACTAGGTCGATTTATGTAAGATTGTCCCCTAATATAAAAAAAATATATCCAGAACCTCGACATTCGTTTTCTTTTCTGTCCAACTGAACCTTTCTAACCTCCTCCAACATCACATTTCAAACGCCGCCAGTCTCTCTGTCCCGTTGCGTCATGGTCCACGTTTCGCAGCCGTAGAGTGCTATGCTCCAGATGTACACTTTAACCAGTTTCTTCCTAGTGCGACTTGCTATTCTGGCAGTGAGTAAATGCCTTTTTGAATTAAACGACTGATTTGCCATGGCTATCCTAGAAATAATATCAGGTGTACATCTAGAATCATCAGTAATAATGCTTCCTAAATATCTGAATAATTTGACTTGCTCAATTAATTTATGGTCCAAGAAAATTTAACTTACAACTGTTATTTTTGACACAACTAGAGTTTTTGTTTTGTTTACGTTAATTTGAAGACCACATTCTGAAAAAGAAGCATCCATATACTTCAGCATTGCTTGAAGTTCTTTTCCATTTTCAGCAACTGCCGCTATATCGTCTGCAAACCTTATAAACTTAACTTTTTCTCCATTTGTTTTGACCCCTCCTGTATTACACCGTTAACTTAATTTACTCATGCATTGTTATTAATCTTTATTTGCTTGCTAAATAAAATTCTGCAACTTGGCAATCACACAACTTTACTGCATTTATGGATTTTTGCATGCCTAAAACTATGTACAGGGTTGGGCACATTAAGTGTCCTAGTCTTATATCGTATTTTTTTCAAACATAATCCAACTTTTTTTACCGTATACATATGTTTTTAAATAGACAATTTATTCGTCTTTATGATGTCTAGACTTTATCTGGACATTTTTTTGTCTTTCTTTTGTTTTCAACAATGGACGCGAAACGTGAGCTCGTTGTCAATTTGTATATGAAAAATTTTCGCCCGTGCGAGATATTAAGGAAGCTGAAACATTTAAATATCAATGTTAGGTTCATATCGCGGACCATCAAGCGATTCAATGAAACAGGGTCTTCACGAATCAGGCCCAAACCTGGACGTAAACCATATGTTCGTGTCAAAAAAGTGATCAAAAGTGTTCGTGAGCGTATTAGGCGAAATCCAGCTCAAAGTGCAAGTAAACTCGCGAAAGATATGAAAATATCCCGACGATCAATGAGTCGTATATTGCGACATGATCTTGGATTGAAAGCCTACAAGAAACAAAAAATTCACGGATTAACGGAATCCCAGAAAAAAGCTAGAGTGACAAAATGCAAGGAGCTACTAGCATGGCACGAGGGTGATGACATTATTTTTTCGGATGAAAAAATGTTTCAATTACAAGATAGCCACAATCAACAAAATGATCGCGTGTATGGCGTTTCGTTGAGGGACATACCAGTGGACAAATTAGCTGTACAGCGATTTCAAAGTGCGTCGGCCGTCATGGTGTGGGGTGCGATATCGCCTAGAGGCAAGTTACCACTGCTGTTCATTGATCGAGGAGTCAAAATCAACCAAGATTACTATATTCAGAATGTATTGCAGGGTCATTTGCTGGATAATGCCCGAAAGTTATATGGGAGTGATTATTTTTGTTTCCAGCAAGACAGTGCCCCATCTCACAAAGCCAAACGCACTCAAGACTGGTGTCGAACGAATTTGACAGACTTTATTCCGTGGCAAGAATGGCCTTCATCTTCACCAGACTTGAATCCGTTGGATTTTTCAATATGGGGATTTATGCTGAGTAAGATTGGGAGCACACACGGCATGAATTTAAATTCCTTCAAGCATCGGTTGGTGAAGATATGGAACGATATTCCAGATGAGGTAGTGCGTGCCGCTTGTAATTCCTTCTATGGGAGAATGCGGAAGGTAATTAAAGCAAATGGAGAGAGATTTGAACTTATGAATTAATTTTGTAATTTATATTATAAGTTTAATATATTTATTAAAAAATATTTGAAATCTGTCGAGTTGTTTTCATTTTATGGATATTTTCAAGTAGGACACTTAATGTGCCCAACCCTGTAGTATTGTCTGATTGCCAAGTCACAAAATGTTATTTAGCAAGCAAATAAAGATTATTAAGAATGACTTGGCTCTACGAAATATCTCACAACTTTTTACGGTGGAAGGGTTTCGACACTTGGCCTCACTTTTTACATGGAATGTTTTTATGGAATCTCACTTATTTTTGTAGGTTATTGTGTTATCAATACACACAAACTATGAATGCAGTTCCATTCTTGCTTTTTCAATTTTTGTCCCATTCACTGCAAACTAACTTTGTAATATATTTATCCTGGATAACAAAGTTGTTTATGCAGTTGATGTATCTAGAAAACAGGACCGTAATTGCAAAATATTTTTCTCAAACATGCAATGAAATGTCGTCGTTACGTGCGTCATAACAGGCTTCGAAGTATCACATTTCTGGCGGAACAATTCGAGATAACTGTAAAGGAATTTCATACAAAATTGAAGGCCTAAGGCCGGGAAGTAATTTTTATTTAATTTTAATCTAAATATGGCTTCTGTGTTCATGAACAAGCTAAACTGCAGAATTATATGTTTTTTATTTTTTTCTAGTTGCTGAATGGTTATCGGACCAAAAATATCCGCGTTAATGCCTATTACACACGAACTTATATTAAGAATACAAATCTGTATGATTCAATGTGTTGATGAATAAATTTAAAATATTGTCTATTCGTAAGTCACCAGAGACCATAGACAATACTTAAAATCCTCTGCATTTATTTTATTTATATCCTCTGCATTTATTTTATTTATTTGCTATAGAAATTAAGATTGTCATTATCAGTTTGTGTATAATGGCCCTAATAGGGTGTATTCGAACACTGTAATACGGACGACTTCCGTAAAAAAAAACATTATGGAGGGATTGGTGGGAAAATTAAAAGTCTTTTGTCGTGTAGCTGGATTCTATATTTGTGGTTGATATTTATATTTTTTATTTCATTGCATATGTTTGAGAAAAGCACTATACATGCCTAGCCGTGAAAAGGGCTTGCCGGCTTCGTATCACTATCCGTCTATACCTACCTACTCACCCGGCAAGCCCTTCTTTCCCGGCGGCTGCAGTAATGTATACTGTTACAATGCACTTGCTCTGAAAGTGCGCCTTTATAATTATGTGTGTCAACATGAACACGGGAAGCCCTCCATGCCCGCATGGCGGGGCGGGCAGGGGGGCGGCCGTGCAGGAATGGATTTCGGGCCAATATCACACGCGTGCGAGAATGAGATTTCATGACAATTCAAATTTCAACTTTTATGTATAATTTTTAATTTCGTCGCATGATGCATTGTAATAGTTATTTATGCTACAAGTGTGGAAAGTAGGTGATTTCCGACGAGTGTCATTTTTTAGGAAATATATTAAATGTTGAAATGTCGGTTTAAAATAGATAGGTTAAAATTGAAGGACCTAGGTAGATTGTCAGGACCTACTTATTTTACCTGGAACTGCATTTAACAACTTCTCCCCATCTTTTGCTGTCAATCTTATTCACTTAAAGGTTAAAACCATTGTATTGTGGTTTTGAAACACAATTAATTTTGAGTAAGTAACTCAATATATTAAACAACAAAAAGACGCTGTACCGTCGTAGTTCTAAGAAGCATACTGACACTATTGAAACGCAATAAATCATTATTATTATTGATTACTCACTTTTACTCGACATTTTTAACATATTTACATAAAATAACTCCAAAGTAAACAACAATCACAACAATGGCGGGCTTTTTAGATACATGCGCGGTCAACATATGCGCATTGCGCATTTGCAAGTCGCCATACTGTCGTATCGCAAAAGGCATAAGAAAGATATGCGTTCAGCCAAACATATTAAGTGAATATTTAAAATTGCTTAATTTATTGACCAAAATCAAAATTCATAAAGATCAATAAATCATTTTATACATTATTAGTATTTATGTACCTTTTATATGAAAGTAAATGTGTAATTGAAATATTTGTAAAACTTTTCTCGAGTATAAAAAAACTCTTTGTATCGGGCTGACGACGGACATAAAAATAAAAAATAAATTGTAAAGTAAAAAGCACTAGTGCGAAAAAGTAGCACTTTCCGCACGATTTGGGTGCTTGGAAAACGCTCTTTTCGAGCACATGCATTGTAAAATGTTGTAGGTATGATACACGTGCGGATTGGTAATTCCCAACTCGTGTCGATCAAAAACACTCCCTAACGGTCGTGTTTTTGGTCATTTATTTATTTATTGACTATTTGTTATGACATTTATTTACGTGACATTACAGTAAAAACCAATGCGTCACGAAACTAAAAACAACAAATAATACTATTTAGGCGACGAAACGGCGTGGCCCCGTTGCATCGTCATCTCCGGTGTAGGATTCGGCAGGTTGCCCCGGAACCGTCGAAACACGACCCTTCGGCCAGAAGTCAGCACATGCGATGGTCTCCTGCAGCGGCCGCGGCACGCGCACCACAAACGAGCTGAAGTTCACATAGTGGCGCGAACGCAGCTGGAACACCCTCAGCGCGAAGCCGGTCTTCTGACGAACGTACTCCACCACATCATCAGCCGTGGCGGTGTAATGCACATCATCACTCATCACTCGTTGGGAATTACCTACTTTCCGCACTTGTATCATAAATAACTATTAGTTCTCCTTGATTTGTACAATAAACACTAATTGTATTCTAAATTTGAAGCTTCTATGTCTGCTAGAACTGCCTCAGAGTTTTGATGATCGGTCAGTCAGCCAGTGAGTGAGTGACAAAATTAAGAAACTTCGACGAGTTTATAATTCTACTACTGGTTCTTTCTGGTTCTAGTTCAAATTAAATAAAATATGAAATATACCGTGTCTATACAATGCCTGCTCGGTTACTGAAAATTCAGGCTTCTAGTTTGGTCCACAACGAAGTTATAGGGGGGTCGAACTGCTACGAGATGGTACGACCGTGCCGCTGTTTTGCTCGACTTGGCGGGGGCACTCCCGTGCCCCCAGATTATATTAATAGGACAGGTGATCAATTATATTATCAAGTACCTAGCATCTCACGATATAATATATATATTGTCGGCTGGAAAGAGCTAGAAGAAGTCGCGCAAGATCTTGTAAGATGGAGAACTCTTCTGCGAGCCCTGTGTTCCTAATGAGGGATAACAGGATTACACGATTATCATCATCTCACGATGCGTTACTGGAGCCGTTAGTCGTCGGATCTGGTTATCAATCGCGCGGTATTTCAGTTCGTTCACCTCAACATCAAGGTCCCAAGTTGAGCAATATTTTCGCGTCCGACGAAACCCACTCATGCACAATGATGCACATTTCCAAGTACGATGCACTAGGTTGGAGGAATGAGTGCGCGTGATATGCATGCGAGAGCGAATATCTGTCGAGTGTAGATCTTATCCGAACGTAAGACCTAACCACTCCCTGTGAAGCGGTATGGCCAAATACATTCTTCACATAACTACATAACTAGGCTTAGTATATGCCTTTTTGTTTGGTTCCTTTCTCATTATTCAGTCACATTGTAGATAGATCCTAGCAACGTAGGGAGAAAAGTCGAGGTTTATCCCGCAATAGTTATTTCCGCCAAGTCGTGCAAAACAGCGGCACGGCTGTACCATCCTTTTCTCGAAGAAGTTCAGGCCATTTTCGACCCCCCCTATAACTTCGTTTTGAAAAAAAATAGAAGCCTAAAAATGTTCAGTAACCAAGCAGGCATTGTATAAACCCGGTATATTTCAAATTTCATTCAATTTGAACCAGTAGTTTAAGGGCCTGTTTCACAATCTCCAGTTAAAACATATCCATAATGTTGGCTGTCACTTTTCTTTTAGCAATAATTTTAACTGGCTGATAACTTTATCCGGTGATTGTGAAACAGGCCCTAAGAATTATAACTAGTCAGTTTCTTAATTTTGTCACTCACTCACTGACCGATCATCAAAATTCTAGCAGACATAGAAGCTTCAAATTTGGAATACAATTAGTGTTTTGTTTAGTGAATAAATCAAGGGAAAATTAAAATATTTCGCAATTTCGGTCCAGTTTTCTAGATACTTACACCAACTGCATAAATAATCTCCCGTATAAATACATAGGATTACAAAGTTACACTTGCAGTGAATGGGACAAAAAAATTAAAATGCAAGAATGGGACTGCATTCATAATTTGTATGTATTGATAGCACAATAATCTACAAAAGGAAGTGACATCCCATAAAAAACATTCCATGTAAAAAAGAGGCCAAGTCTCGAAACTCTTCCACCGTAAAAAGTTGTGAGATATTTCGTAGTCTCAGGCACTCTTATTAATTTTTATTTGCTAGCTAAAAAAAATTTTCACTTGGCAATCATACAATTGATACAACATAGTTTTAAGTATGCAAAAGTAAAGTTGTGTGATTGCCAAGTTGCAGAATTTTATTTAGCTAGAAAATAAAGATTAATAAGAGTGCCTGAGACTACGAAATATCTCACAACTTTTTACGGTGGAAGAGTTTCGAGACTTGGCCTCTTTTTACATGGAATGTCTTTTAATGGGATTCACTATTACTGTTTACGTTGTTACTCTTTAAACTTAAACTCTTAGCTGTCACTGTGTTATTATTTACATCACATATTTTACATATTTGTTAATTGTTTGTAACTCGCTCGATATAAGCTTGTAGGACCTGGCTGGTACGGCTTAACTCTTGTGTATATGCCAACATCCTATTTTGCAAATATTGCAAAAAAAAAATTGCCATTACTTAAAAACTTTTTTTTAAGAACCGGCGACCTACTGCCGAAAAAAGTACGAGAAGAGTGTCGCTGGCACATCTTCGTAATTTAAGCCAAATACTGAACAAAAACATAAGTATGCACGGAAATATGATCATTCGAACCGAAGTATAGGAAATAGTTATTTTATGTTTGTTTGTGTGCTTTGCTTCCAGTTTTCTCGCGAGGACAGCCAAAGAGTGGAACTCGCGTCCGGCAAACCTTTTCCCAGTTACATATAACTTGGATCTTTTCAAGACGAGAGTGAATAGGCACTATCTAGGTATGTATGTAACACCCTCGACCTCATCATCACTTACCATCAGGCGAGATAGGGGTCAAATGCGTACCTATACATAATAAAAAAAAAAATGTTAACAAAATTTTGCCATGGCACTTTTTTGCAGTTATTTGTATTTCAATATTGTTATAAGTAGTTGAAGGTACTAAAAAAACCTGACGTGACTGTATCGTATTTTTTCCCGAATCGAGCTACAGAGCTATTGGCGTTGTCACGCGAAACGTTTTCATTAAAATGATGCGTTGGGTTGGTAGATTGTTCGGTGGCTTTGTAATTTTCCGAGTCATTAAGTGTTGTCAGAGGCTCATAAAGACTCCCCACGTGGGCTTGCGCGCGCGCTTGTTTTTTGCTTGGTAGCACGTCGTTCATCATTGCGCGTTTATTTATTATCACTCTGGCCTTGGCCGTGAACGGACGCGAGGACATCGCCGCGTGGGCAAACACGATGATTACATATAGAGTTAGTCGCGATGTGAATTAAGATTGACCCAACAAAAAATGCACATTGTACTCGCCGCCGCTGGGGCCGGGCCGTGCCGCCCAATCAACAGTATATTAATCGGCGCGTGTCAAAAAAAACAAATTGATATCAAAAGGAAGGAAGGGTAAATTTATGATAAGGAAAAAAGATAGAGATGGTTTTAAGTAAAATTTTGTAAAGCTCTAGAAAAAAAAACAGGTTCAAAGACTTCGACGACATTGGTACAGAAGCAGAACAATTATCTACATTGGCATAAGAAAAAAGTAACTTCGACTACTTTGGGCTTTGTGCAATCCGTAGCCATCGATACTAAAATTGTAAAAACAGCCCCCCGTGGGGCTCATCGAAGCGCAACGACAAACGATCATCAAAATAGCGTGACGCCAAATAATGTGACCGTGATGTCATCCCATCAGTAATTATAGTAAAAGTTCGTGACTGTCGTTCGTCTCGGCAACTAACGCATATTAAACAATGTAGTTAATAAAAATAATAGTGCTGGTAAAGTAATCCAACAGTTCAATAAGGTCAATTGCTTTATTGGGCAGGACGCGGACGGTAGGGCCGCCTACTGTCATCCATCGCGCATCCGTTACATGCAGCCTGTCAATTTGCCTCTGCTACTTGGAAATAGGTAATTGCTTGCAATTATTATCCGATTATCAACTTACACGAAAAGCCGCGAATTCGTATCGAAGTATTGCTAATATGAATAATTTTCGTATAATGCTGTATGACTAGTTCAAGACATAGAACTTCAAGTCTATAGTCGTAAATAGTAATGTGTATTGTATTTTTAGACTGCTGACGTAACATAAAATCTTGCTGTTTTGTGTTGTACTTACCTGTCCCCAAATATTAGCTTTGTGATAAGATCTCCGCCAGAGGTCATCGCCCTAATCTCAAGTTGTGACTACTACAATGCAAACTGAATGATTTGTGACTTTTATTGTAGGTATACAATATGCTTAATAGTGCTTATTAGTCTTATGTCTCGACCTCATGGATACATCCAGTTGTTTTGGGAGAACATCATCATCATCCTCCCAGCGTTTTTTCTAAACGAGCCCGAGGTCCGCATTCGCACCTTATTGCAAGATTTGGCTTCCAACCCAGAGGGAAAACTAGACCTTATTGGGATACGACTCACGATAATTTCATTCACCGAAAAACCACTGTTGACTTTAAAATGATATTTCGTAGGTAGGTTTTTTAAAGCCAGGGTTCGAACACAGATAAATAATTATATACAGATATGTAATAGCGAAGTTCGCATGTTCCGTTCCCTCAACAGCCAAGCGTTATATGGAACCTTTCCTGTACGAATCCGACAACCATATTTTATTAAGTCGAACACATAATACATTTGCCTAAGTAGAATTTAGAAAACTGTGTATTGAATAAGAATAAACAACTTATGTTAACGTCAATGTTAGTTTAAGAAAATGGAAATAGATGCAATGGCTTCATAAAGTTGAGCAGAAGGATAGAAGATATTCGTATATGTGCGTTTGAGCAGTCTCCTCACGCAGGGCAGCACGATCTGCGCGGCAAGCGACACCGTATTTTGCTCGTTAATCCAAAAGGACATTGACAACGAGTTGTAAACGGCTCGGTCACGTATATTGACTTCTTAAAAAGGTACACGACACGAAGTGATGGATTATTTGTGGGCAAATCCATTTACCATGCCGTTATGTATTTTGAAATTACGAGAAACGTTTAATACATAAAATCAAATCGATATTTTATAGCGATTACTAACTACATCCATTCTATTGGTTTTCTCATAGAGCAGGATAGTTTTTGCTCTATTATGAGAGGCTTGGTACCGGTTTTCGCTCCATCGGCTCCGCAGCGTCTAGCGAAGATGCTATAGTCAATGGACTGAAAATGTTTTGCATGGAATTGATTAACCTCATGGCCTCGGGTCGTTTGATATTATTTTATGCTCATAAATAATATTAAATGTCTGAACTGCTCATATTAAAATGCATAAATACATTTTGCTATTATTCACACCATGTAGTACATAGTTACTTCCGTGTCGATTTATATTTCAACTAGCGACCCGCCCCGGCTTCGCACGGGTACTATATTATACATACTCGTATAGGTATAAACCTTCCTCTTGAATCACTATCTATTAAAAAAACCGGATCAAAATCCGTTGCGTAGTTTTAAAGATCTAAGCATACGTAGGGACAGACAGCGGGAAGCGACTTTGTTTTATACTATGTAGTGATGATAACGTTTCTCAAAAACCCTTTTTTTTTGCTTATTAGGGTTCCGTACCAAAAAGGTAATAAACGAACCCTTATGGAGCGACTCCGTCCGTCTGTCCGTCCGTCTGTCACAACACAACGTTAAATGTCTCAAGAACTACTTATCCTATCAATTTGAATTTTGGAGCAATTATAAACACACTTACCTATATAGAAAAAGATATTTTTTAATAAATATTATTTTAAAAAATCTGTGAAAATTACGAATATGAGGGGGGTTAAAAATTCAAAATCTAGATAATTATCTTGATCAATTGATCAAGTGGGGTATCATATGAAAGGGCGTGAATTGCACTTTCTAAAACCTTTATTTTTATTCTACTCGGGTAAAATTTGGATTTATGAAGGAACATGTTGGAAAAATATCATTCCCCCCCCTTATCTCCAAAGTTTACCAAGCGAAAATTTTGAATTTAATACATATGATTAAGATTTAAGAGCAATATAAATAACCCAGGAAAAATAAAACTATTGTTTTATAGAGCTCTGTCTATTTAGCGTATTTTTTTTAATAGTTCAAAAATCTTGTCTTAACTAAGTTTGTAATTTAATTACTTTTGTATGTAATTTTGTCTTCAAATTCCTATGAGATTATTGTTAAAGTCCTTTCTTTCAAATAAAAAAATATTTTTCGAAGTCGGTAAACACGTGATAAAAAAATATCTCTGAGAAACCAACATACTAGGTTGCAAGTTATTAGTACCAAAATGCAGATGGCGCTGTACAGCGGTAACTTCCACTATGAGCTGTTAAGATTGTTCAAGAACGAATTGGCTCGTGGAACCCTCGGTGCGCGAGTCAGACTCGTACTTGATTGTTTTTTTTTTCTATTGTACAGTCGAGGAAATTGAATGTTTAGCACTTTTGGACCTTAACGTCATTCTAATAGAGTTGACATGTGCCAAACATTCAATTTCCTCGACCGTACCTACTCTGTAATTTATAGAATCAAATCAATAAAAACGCTGTACAGCGGTAACTTCCACTATGAGCTGTTAAGATTGTTCAAGAATGAATGGGCTCGTGGAACCCTCGGTGCGCGAGTCAGACTCGTACTTGATTGGTTTTTTTTTTCTATTGTGCCTACTCTGTAATTTATAGAATCAAATCAATTAAATTTGGACAGTCGTAAAAAACTTGTTATAATTATGTGATTATATATCTTAATCTAGCTAACTAAATAAATCTTTACTGCTTGTAGGTTTATGCCACAGTAATTGCTTTTTTCCGCTTTATAATTAATTATTTTAGTAACGAGAGGCACTGTGCTTGTTTGAAATTTCGTAGTTCTTACAGATAACTGAACTCATGTCCTTTACATGTACCTGAACTAACACCATTTATTGTAAAAAATAAAAAAAAAAACAAAATACCATTACACCATACCAATGCTAGTAGCGGAGACATACCTAGGTGATGACCTGATGACTGTAAGATAAAAAAGGTGTTCCTGTTTTGCAAATGTAGACTCGTACCTAAGCTACAAAGCATCTTCACGGTAGCTCGCGAGAGACGGACGGAGAAAGCCTTATCTCATGTATCGGAGCGCGAACAATGTGAAGAGTGTGTTGATTCTTATCATTATCCAGCCTATCTGACTTTCACTCAATTCGCCACTCGTGTGTTAGTTCTTGCACCACCTTGTTGTTTGGCTTGTACCGCCTTGTTAGCGCTGTCGGAACTTCGTGACGAGCACAAGAGTTCTCTCGAGAAAGTCGCCTCGGCGCGAATCTTTGACTTATGCAGTTATCGACGTCTATAAATGGCGATAATGAAACGTCAAGAAAAGCCTAGGATGAACAACCTTACTGTACTGTATTTATTGTTTGACGTCCATATATGTAAAGGACGTCCTTTCCACGGCAGAGTTGTTTTTTTACATTAAATATTCAATAAGCCGTGGGTAAAGAGGTACATTGTGACGCTGTGAGCTATGCCCGTTTGGAGGGCGCCGGTCGCGCATGTTAAACCAGGCCTGTCGTGATTTAGTGCAGGGCCGCGGCTTGCACGCAGCCCACGGCCCTAATTACAAAGTGTAATGAGGCGACGCCTGCGCAGTGCGCGCCCGTTGCACCGGCTTCACGCCTCTGCCACCTCTGCCCGCGAGACTCTACCATCGATGAGACACACCACTTGCTTCACGATCTACTCTCTTCACTAAATTGCTACGTAATAAAACTTACCATACATTTACTACTTCATGAATTTCATGATAATACACCTTTATTACACAGTTACTTGAATACCTATTAAAAGTAATATATCGTCGTAACGTCTAGTAACCACAAAACAAGATTTATTATAGAAAGCTTACTAAGATATATTAATAAAATGCATAAATACATTTTGCCATGCTAAGCTTTTGCGAGTATGTATAAATAAGAGTCTAGTTTACTTCATGAATTTCATGATAATATACCAAAATTATCACACAGTTACTTGAATACCTTATTATTATTAATAAGCTTTTGCGAGTATATATAAATAAGAGTTTAGTTAGTTCCCAATTATCTAATCTACCTATTTAGCGATCTCGGCAGGAGCATTAAACTCAAATTAATAGTGTATTCAATTGTTTTACTACCATCTATTGACACATTCCATTGAAAACTTTGACATTGATTATGTAGCGAGTCGGTCTTTAAATACAATAATATTTGACCATAAGATTGTTCAACATACACCCACTTAGGCCAGTGTCTAGTCTATTACCCACTATATTTCGTCAGGAGAGAAGCAAGTTACTGCAAAGCACTTGGAAACAAATATGTTTTATCTTATCTCTTATCTGATCGACTCGGAAATTATTAAGTCACGATGGCTGCATCAACATGTTTCTTTTGTTTGCGTCTGTCTGTTATGTTAATACTTTGGCCATATTAAAACTCTACGAAAGCTAACTTTTATCATTAGACTACGGAAGCATATCCTAATTTTTATTTTGGTCCGGACTTTATATAACGTATAGTCTGCGACGTACTTGTTGTCCTTATAAACCTTATGTTTGAAACTGGTACATATCCTGATATTTTAAAGAATACACGGGTGTGTCCAGTTTTTAAAGGGAAGGGCGACAGGTGCGATGTTGACAACTATAGGCCAATTACAATAGTACCCACTGTCTCCAAACTCGTGGAATCTATCTTATCGTCTCACCTAATGTGTCACCTAGAGTCGAATAACCTGTTTACGGAAAATCAATTTGCGTACCGACAAAAAATGTCGACTACCACCGCGGCGTACAAGATATTCGATTGTATCATGACTGGGTTGGACGATAGGAACAAGATGGCAGGAATATTATGTGATTTGTCAAAGGCCTTTGACGTTATTAGTCACAAATTGCTACTAAATAAGTTAAATCTATATGGCATTCAGAACAGTTCCCTCGATCTATTCACCTCGTTTTTGTCAGATCGCAAGCAAGTCGTGAAATTACTTACTGACGGCAAATCACTGCAACCGATGCAGGGGACATAAATATAGGTATTCCTCAGGGTTCTGCTTTGGGAAATACCCTATTTCTAATATTTATAAATGACCTTCCGTCGAACATTGTGGCTGGTTTGTCTGTATTGTTTGCGGACGACACAACAGTACTGGTTAGTGCAAGTTCTTACGATCAGCTCAGCCATAAGATTGATCAGGCTTGTAGTCAATTAGGGAACTGGTTCTCGGCAAATGGACTATTATTAAACTGTGCAAAATCGAATATAATCCTTTTCTCAGGCCGAAAGATTCCGCTTCCGCCGTGCATGGCCAGTTGTCCGATGCCAATATGTGACGAGAGTAAGTTCCTTGGGTTCATAGTTGACGCTAATTTGAATTGGAAGCGCCATGTCGACAGTTTATGCGATAGATTGGGTAGTGCAGTATTTGCGTTGAGAAAACTGAAACCATTGATCTCAGGGGAGGCATTGAAACAGGTGTACTTTGCTTATTTTCACTCACTCCTTTCTTACGGCACACTCGTCTGGGGGAGCTCTACAGATGCTAAAAGGGTATTAATCGTGCAAAAACGAGCAATCCGTACACTTGTTGGAGTAAAGCATAGGCACCCTTGTAGAGAACTCTTCAAATCTCAACGCATTATGACGCACTACTCACAATACTTATTTGACTGTTTGTTATTTGTAAGAAACAATATTTCCCAGTTTGTACGTGTTGATTTGCCGGGGAAACAACTCCGTTCTACTGGGCGCTTGAGAACGGTTCCTCGTCGCATGGCGCTTTCAACAAAAAACCCCCGCGTCATCGGACCCACTTATTATGAACACTTACCGGCCAATCTAAGGAATGAACCATATGACGAAACATTCCGGCGCAAACTGAGAAATCTTTTGTTGGAAAACCCTCTGTACTCCGTTAACGAGTACATGGAAATGACTTTTTAATTGTGTATTTTGTTTTTCTAAAATTGACATTTATTTTTGTTAACTTTATATTTATCAATGTTATGAACTATTATTATTACTTATTCCTGTTTTTAAACGTGACAATCATTATTAAATATGTAGTTTTGACATACTTATAGTTTAGAAAATATTATGTTATTGTGTATAATGAATGACGATCCTTTTTGGGGGATAGAATAATATAATATTTTGTATTTGACAGTCAACTGACTCATTAAGTCTTTATTATTAAAATTGAAAACATGGTAGAAATTCTTGTAATCTTGACATTTATGCAAATTTATATTGTAATTTTTATCGTGTAATAAATAAATGTAATCTAATCTAATCTAGTGGAAATGTACTTATATACATATAAGTTATACGTTGAAAGTGTACTGTTGAATTAAACTCTGAAAAAATTTTTTTTTTGGACCATGGTTCGTTTGCAGCAGCCTGAGGGGCTTTTGCTGCTGGTCTTGGCTGGCCTGTGGGTAGGCGCCACTATGGGGCTACCCGACTACCGAAATGAAACTCTGAAATGCTAATTGCTACCTCTTTATAGTATACTCTGGTGTTTATACATAGATTAGCAAGATTAGTCATCCTCCTACGCCCTTTGGCACGTAATCCCAATAGGGCACTAGCAATGACGCGTATTAAGTAGTTTCAATGTCCGAGAGGCAAAAAATCAAAATCATAATATTTATTTTGTAAATAGGCTTAAGGCGCTTTCAACACCAAAATGTCCTTGAGGATTTTGGATAGCGCGCACACTGTCTATTTGTATCGGAGTAAACGAGAGCGAGTGTTACCGGGGCGGCCCGGTTTTTAAAGATAATAGTACATAAATATTGAAATAAAAAAAAGGGTGGATGATTTGTGAATTATGACTCGCTAGAGGTTTAGGTATGAATATGTTGACTTCATGTTTTTAATTGCAGACGCATATACGTCAAAAAAATAATGACAGAACCGTTTAATGTGATTTTAAGACCAATCTTTGCAATTATTTTCCATCGAGCCGATTTCGTCAAATTATGTATCGAGCCCGTCTACGGTCTTTGAAATATGGTGAATATTAACATATATTTTATTTGATGTGCTAGACGAAATAGTTTTTCTTAAAAAACTGCTTAAATAACATCAATTTCACCAAATTAGGCCTTGCCAGCCTCTTAAGCTACTTTCTTTTACACGTCATGTTTTAACTTAACTTTTTTACTAAACAAATTAAACTTGTCATTAATAAGATGCAGAGGGGTAAGTCGCCGGGCCACGATGTCCTCAGTATAGAGCACTTTAAATATGCAGGGGTGCACCTGCCCCGAGTACTGACTTTGCTATTTAACTTATGTGTCGGTCACTCATACCTTCCTGCGGCGCTCATGAGAACGATTGTTGTACCAGTGGCTAAAAATAAAACGGGTGGCCTGTCTGATAAGTCGAACTATCGGCCTATCTAGCTCGCCACCACTACGGCCAAGATACTTGATCGTGTGCTTGAAAATGTGCTAGACAACTACATAAACATACATGACGGCCAATTCGGTTTCAGAGCGGGGTTGTCCACGGACAGTGCAATTCTATGTCTGAAGCACACGGTCAGGTTATATTATACAGATAGAAAAACCCCGGTGTATGCCTGTTTCCTCGATTTGTCTAAGGCATTTCATCGAGTCAATTATGATATGCTTTGGCAAAAACTAAGTGAGACGGGTATACCGGCGGAGTGTGTGGGCTTGTTTAGGCACTGGTACGGCAATCAGATAAACCTGGTTAGATGGGCGAGCAGTTTATCCAGTGAGTATAGGCTTGAATGTGGGGTAAGACAGGGGGGTATCACATGACCGAAGCTCTTCAACCTATACATCAACGAGCTGATAAATGGGCTTAGTGGCATGCATGCGGGATGCTATGTGGGTAGCACATGTGTCAATAGCTTAAGTTATGTATGTATGTAAATACTTTATTGTACACAAGACACAGGTAAAAATACAGACAAAAAAAAGTTAATTCGGTACAAAGGCGAACTTATCCCTGTAAGTTATGCCGATGACATGGTGCTACTGAGCCCGTCTGTCAGTGCGCTGGAGCAGCTGCTTGCCCACTGCAAAGCCTACGCCGTGACTCGTGGGCTAGAGTACAACAACAAGAAGAGTGAAGTGTTGGTATTTAAAGCGGGTAAAATCAAGCCATACCATGTACCACCTATATTGTTGAACTCTGGCCCATTAAAAGTCGTGGATAAGGTCAAATACCCGGGGCAATGTGAACGAGTGACCTAAGGGATGATTCGGATATAGAAAGGGAGCGCAGGGCGTTGGCGGTTCGGAGTAACATGATTGCCTCCAGGTTTGCTCGCTGCTCACGTGACGTAAAAATAACATTATTTAAATCATATTGTCAATCTCTGTACACGATCCGGTACACGAAACGAGCCTACAACGTCCTGCGAGTACAGTACAACAATGCCTTTAGAATGCTGATGGGACTGTCGAGCAGGTGCTCTGCATCGGGCATGTTTGCGGATGCGCGCGCGGATAGTTTTCAGACCATAATAAGGAAAAACATAGTCTCCTTACTAAGTCGTGTGAGGCATAGTCCCAACAGCATTCTAAAGGAAATTGCTGACAGGTTTGATTGTCCGATATTAAAACAGTGGTCCGACCAAATTAAAAGCATAGCACGGTACTTAGTATAGATGCGTTGCTGGAGTTGCTTATGTATACCGCAAACTAGCTAGGTACTGTGAATTAGATCTATAAATGTCCCAACTGCTTATGTATAAATGCTAACACTAGATTAAGATATTTGTTATGTTACTAATACTCTATGGATACTTTGTATGTCCGAAATAAAGAAATTGTATTTGAATTTACATATAAATGCTCTTTATCGTGTATAAATTCCTTTATAGTATAATAAGATTTCTCTATAAGATGTCGTTTAACGCTGGTCTTAAATCTATTCATTGACAATTTCAGTATATCAGAAGGTATTGTAAAATCGTACACAGTTCCCCATAAACGACATATTCACTTTGCAGAGAAGGTATCTGGGAATAGCTAATTTATTCTTATTTCTAGTGATCTATTTAATTTATACATGTCATGATTTTTACGAATATACATTATATTTTCATAGATGTACAATCGGATGGCTCGCGGTATTTGAGCTCCCGAAGCGTTGTGGAACCGCCCTGTGCAACCCGAACTGAGCCAACCTGGATCCACAACACTTCGGGAACTCAAATACCGTAAGCCATCCGGTTGCCTCTTGGACCCTGCAACTACGCGTCATTGCTCTGAATACAAGATTTGGCAAGGGCAAGAGTTTTACGAAAGCGACTGCCATCTGACCTTCCAACCCAGAGGGAAAGCTACAACTTATTAGGATTAGGCCGGTTTCCTCACGATGTTTTCCTTCACCGAAAAGTCACTGTTAAGTATCAAATGATATTTCGTACATAAGTTGTTGAAAAACCCAGTGGTGCGAGCCGGGGTCCGAATCCAAGAGCCCCGGATTGAAAGTCGCGTGCGCGTGCCTAAAGGCCTTATGCTCAGTGGCTCTTCATCTTCAACATTAGTAACATTAGTATAGGCTACCAGAAAGTCAGCGATACGTGGCGTATTATTTGATTTACGCGATTATTGGAGTTTCCCTATGTGAGCACATGCAACTCTGTTTCTCGTTTAGTGTGCATACTAAGAGGACCAAACAATAGACCTAGGTTTTTTAGTTGGCTTTGTTCTAACAGTTACAAATGTAAATCGAACCCAGAGATGTTAGCCAGCGATTGCATTATCAAACGAGCAACTTTTTGCTCCCTCCGCGAATTATGAGGGTTCGCTTAATGCGATTGCAGAATGTACGCCTTTAATTGCAAATAAATCTACGATGTACTCTCGGGCACGAGGCACGAACAACAATAACGGTAAGGATATTGTGGCTTTTTGCGCGGAAGCTTGCAAATGAATTTTTTCATCGATCTGATATTCAATGGTTCCGTTGTTTAAAATGAATAGCGTTGAAGCGGTTCATCTTTTAAAATGTGATTTCTTTTGTTACAGTAACTGCCACCTTGCCGCCACAGAGGCCTTGGATACCATTAACTCGACCGAACAGATCTCGTCCCACGTGTAAGTACATAAAACACAGCTTTTTATAATGGCAATTGTTATACTCTTTTAAGATTGATTTCTCTTAAAGTAAATCGGTTACCATAATTACTAACCCGGAATATTTGTTACCTAACTATGGAACTCGAGTAGGTACATATTTTAATTAGCAAACATCTAATACCTTACACGATGCTATAAGATTTTTAGCGAGTGGATCATTAATAAAGTGTCATAGTGGCACGATGGGCGCGGCGCACGCGGCGCGTCCCATAAATATAATCAACCGCGGTCCGCCCCGCCATCACTATGGTAATGTTCCCATAAGAGAGCTCCGGGATACAGGATCGGTCCCGATCGTGACTCTTCCATGAATCTTTCATACGTGTTCGTACCGTTATCCGTACAATTGATAAGCCCATGTTTATAAACGACACATTAGCTATAAACTTTACGTTTGATTCGAATATGTTAAACCTCCACGTCTGGAAATCAAATATTTTATGTCAGCATCGCATTGAACGAGCTTGGCATAACATTAGTAACTTAGCATAGGTTCGATATGAAAATCGAATATACAGTTGAAAATAAAATAAGTAAGTACCTAATAGAAAAAAAGTATTTTCACGAATAACTTTTTAAATAAACTGACGTTCAATTACAGGTCGACACAAGTAAAAAGAGCTCTGCGCGCCATATTAAATGTACAGACCCATATAGGTATGTCAAAAAAATAAAGACAGAACCGTTTAATGTGATTTTAAGACCAATCCTTGCAATTATTCACTATCGAGCCGATTTCGTCCAATTATGTATCGAGCCCGTCCACGGTCTTTAAAATATGGTGAATATTAACATATATTTTATTTGATGTGCTAGAACAAATAGTTTTTCTTAAAAAACTGCTTAATTAACATCAATTTCACCAAATTAGGTCTTGTCAGCCTCTTAAGTACCTACATTTATAGTACTTAAGTGCATTAACATTTTTAAGTAATTCTTTTAGATTTCCTGTTTTGTTACCATAAATATTTTCTTGTATAATCTTTTTATTAAAATAATTGTTTCCTTCTCGTCTCACGCAATGGAGCATACAGCGAGTTGACGTGATGTTACCGGCACGGGTGCGAATAGAACTGGCCGAGGGACCACATTATGGTTACTTACAGGCCTTATTATATAAATAAATAAAATAATAAATAAATATTAGGGGACAATCTTACACAAATCGACCTAGTCCCAAACTAAGCAAAGCTTGTACTATGGGTACTAGATGACGATAAACATACTTATACAGATAAATAAATACTTAAATACATAGAAAACATGACCAGACACAAATGACATGACTCAGGAACAAATATTCGTTCTCATCACACAAATAAATGCCCTTACCGGGATTCGAACCCAGGACCTCTTGCTTCGTAGGCAGGGTCACTACCAACTAGGCTAAAGCGGTCGTCAGAGAATAGATATATGAATTAGCTATAATATATATATATATATACACATAATAATGAGGCTCGACTGTACTTTAGCTGACATTGATTTCAGGGCTCATATTTTTTTTATAGATTGTACTCATCATAAGGAGTCTCCCCACCAAATCTTATGGTGCGGAACCCCATAGTTTTCAAGAAAAAAAATATTATTGTTCCCATACAAAATTCAGAATTACGTGCTGCCTGTCAAAGTTTGCGTGCGTTCATTTGTACGCGTTTAGTTCGGAAGTGGTGTGGTCATTTTTTGGAGTGATTTTTAGGTAAACATTGTGTCCAATTATTTATAATTATATTTCTATGGTGTTGAATTTGGTTTTCTAAGTAGTTTTGAATATTATGTTGTTGAATTTGGTTATCTAAATATTTAAAAAAAGGGTTGTTTCATTAAATAATCAATAACATCCGTCTAGGGGTCCGTCATCACGTAGGTAACAGGGCACTTAGTGGCAAAACCGACTCGGATCGCGGATAGGTTAGAAGACGAAAGCGGGAGCTTTGCTCCCGCTTTCGTCTTCGTGGTTATTTTTTTTATAAAAGAGTGGAAAAACTTATTTGAAAATGGGCGTATTTGGCCATGTCAGCTAAAGTACAGTCCTTCCTATTATGCTTTCCTCAAACATGCAATATTTATTTTTTTAGATGGACGCCATTATGTGCTGTCACAAATTGATTTTGAAACAAAACAAGGTCGCTTTGGCTTCGCATTTCCCTCCTCTTCCAGGGCTTCTCGTCTCAGGATATGTCCTTCTCAGCCTATTTTATAAGGAATATGTATAATGTCAATATTTCACAGCATGTTTGCGAAAACTCTATTTTTGTTTGATCGAAGGAGCCAGCACTTAGATTAAGCGATGTCTATATTTAATAGTCGTCTTCAAGATAGTGTATTTTTACCTTAGTTTCGTATAACACAAAAATCCTCCCATGTATAAGAGCCGGTTATTCGAAGAAGATACGTGAAGTGTGTATTCTGTTTACTACAAATAATAATATATTAGTCGAATGGTACGCGCAAAATAGCAGTAGTAGTATATCAAAGTGTCTTGAGCTGTACTTCGGAATGTCACAATCCGTGAGTTATACAGCGGGTATATTTTATTTATTTGACAATAAAATGTATTTATTCGATATAACTCTTCACGATACGCGACTTTGTCTCAGCTGTCACATTGTGAAAACTGGAAATCAGCAATGAATTGATTAAGGGGTTAAGTTAAAATAGGGTGATAGCAACTTTTTGGACCCCACAATGCCTGAGGTAAAAGTGAATCATTTTCGATATTTCTTTTTTTTCCTTGAAAATCCTAGCTCAGCCACATTAAATAATTGTAATAATAATAATTAAAGGAAATAAAAATAAAAAATGTTATTAAACTCGTACTTACATTTATTTTACAAATCGTCTTTCTGTTAATTAAAGAAGAACACTAATACCCAATTCAAACTCTTCAAGAGCGTGCTGACTTAACATACGGTAAATCATTCACGTAAGGCCTGATGCTATTCTCGAGGTAACTGCAATTGCATTTAACCCATTACATGTGATTAATGGGCATACATGAATCTTACAAATGCGATCCGTACTTCCCGCGCACGTCAGGTTACTCGTATATTCCCAAGAGAAATCCTACGGCTAGAGTGGCCGGCGAAGCAGACGAAGGACCTCTTGTCGGCATGCCCTCACGAGTGATGCGTTTATTACCCACTGCTGTCACGCTTGGTTTTGAGATAACCACTAAAACAGGTACTTATTAAAACGTTTGGCAGCGGATTTATAACAACACTAGCGACCCGTCCGGCTTCGCACGGGTACTATATTATACATATAAACCTTCCCCTCTATTCCCTTCCATAATCACTCTATCTATTAAAATCCGTTGCGTAGTTTTAAAGATCGAAGCATACATAGGGACAGACGGCGGGAAGTGACTTTGTTTTATACTATGTAGTGATGGGTCGTCCATACTCGTACCACTTGGCCATACCATATTTTAAAAGGCACTTTGTTGCAAATATCGTGATATCGGCTTTGGCACATGATTTGCGATGTTTCATACTGTCCTTGAATACAGACGCTGTTGAATATACTTACTGCCTCTAGACCCTGTCAGTAGCCACTTAGATTCGAATTCAGAATCAGAATCAATTTATTCGTGACACACTAACAAACAGACACTAACGAGCAGAGCTAATTATGATCGCTACTGAAAGTTTTCGCTTCCATTGTACAGACTGAATATTCGTGATATAATTATAAAATAAATAGTATGACACGGATTTACGAACATCAGTATAACATATATTTTCGCAATATGTCTATTCTTTAACAACGGCCGCCTCCGGCCTCGTTAAATTACTCGGCAAACGTAATAATTAGACCAGATGTGCGCTCTCATACGAACGAACCATATGTTGCGCAATGCACGATGCGCCATATTCGCAATAGTGCCTCGATCCGCCGCAATTATGGCCTTTCTTATGCAAATTATTATGAACAACTACGGCTGTACGGTGCCATCGTCGAGAATATTCCTGTCAATGTTTCGCCCCACCTTATGATTAATTACTTATTTCTTTGTGTTATCCTTCAAACGAGTCCGTCATATATTTATGACTTTTAAGTTCCTGATAGCGAGATAAAAGATACCAATTAACTTCCCAGTATCAATCATTGAACAAATAGCCAAATGTAATGAATGAAATCATTTTATCATTATTACATATGAAATCTCTAGATTAATACCGAGCAGGCTCGTTCCAAATGTCTGCTAACAACAGCTTGTTAGCACCTATTGATTTCTTACGTCGTATTGCATATTGCGACGCCCGAACTCTACGTGGACTAATGAGAACTTTGTAACACCAATACGAATAGGTGCCTTTACATAATTAAATCGACGTATTTTCTCAGATCACTTTGCAATGAAACGTGCCTATTTAGTACACAATTATGGAGCACATTTCATTGAATATTCAGAACTAAGTAAAGGTTGAATGGCCATATTAGACACGAACATAACAATATCAGTTTTATGAAAAAGCTTTTCTTCTATTTGCTAGTTATTTTTTTCAAGATAGGTAATAAAACTTGTAACTAATCTGGCGATAGGTTCGAATCCTGCTCAAAGTGATGCGATTTTACATTATTCCTTTTAATGTAAGCATGTTTCGTAATGTAATGAATGTTGAATATTTTGGTTTAGAGTAGTAAATAGTAAGAAAATGAACTATAGTTACGATATATACATTTTCTGTGCAAGAAGGTAATTGTTATTTCCAGTTTGCATTCTGCATATATTAAAATGTAGGTAAAGAAAGACTCGGGATCTCAACGTATGTGATCGGTCACGATGATGTCGCCGTCGATAGATACGTCTGGGAGGATATCATCGTAATCATCTAAAAGTAGTATTTGCATGAGCAAACATAAGAAATGACTGGGTCTGTGTGTGTTCTAAGTAGAACTTCCGTAATCTGTGAGTAAGTATAATATCAATTTAGGTAAATAACGCTGTGTATTGTAGTAGGTATCTTAATTAATGGGCTCTCTATTAGTAGATATTATATGAGGGATTTTGCGTGGGGGCAGCCGTAGTTGTGTTGTGGACGAAAACCGGTGCGTTGCGGTGCGGCGCGATCGCGGCAGACACACCCACACCCGTCGTGACATGCTTCACTTGCCGTCCGACATCCGCCGCCACCACGCCTTTTCCGATTGCTTCTTTTTGCTCTACACATCACTCCAGCCTCCGAACCCGGCATAATATGTGACATGTGTGGTATCGACGGGCTGCAATGGAGCCCTATAAAATGCATTAAGTTTGTCATACAATGGGCCTACCCGTCAAATGTAATGTAGCAAGACTAGCAAGACACCTTCCTCCATTGTTCGGTGATCGATGCGACACGTGCTTATGCACGTTATATTTCATCATCGTTGTCTATTTATTTGAAATGATGACACGAGTCCATATATTGCACAATATTAGCATTTACTTTTGCGCTAGGGTAGAGCTTTATTCGCTTCGACTGTAGGCTCTTCAAAACAGTCTATAGTATCGATGTGCGTATTGTTATGCGACGTTTGGCATGTGCGCCACGTCTCTTGTGAATTGCATCGCGCATACAATGGACTCGACAAAAGCACGTGCTGCGGCAGCATTGATCGTTGTTGGGTGACATTGACTCCTTGAAGATTAGCATGAGCGCGAGTGTGGTGCGAGTTGTGATCGTTATCAATTTGTCCGTACCACAACTCTATGCTCATGTCCCGCTATTGTCCTGTCTCTCTGGCAGTCATTCTTCTGTTACACCTCTTTGTATTAAACTTACACTACTGCATTGTCGCTACATTTTCTGTTGATTGACGGAGATCAGGAGCGATTAAATGTAGATAATTACGCCGCCAAGGTCTTCCACGAAGTTGACATTTAGACGGTTGGCTTCATCGTCCCAGTCCCAGCGCTTTTTGATCCGCGTAATGAGACGGGTGCGACTGCGAGCGCGCCGCGTCCGCATACATCTGAGATAATGGCGTACAGCGTGAGAGAGCACAGTCGTGCTACGTTGGTTTACGTAATAAGGGGATACGTTGAAACCGCCTAGTAAAGGACCCACATGTCTAATTTCCTGTCCTATTCCAAAGAGCCCATTTCAGTCTTCTTAGTACCTTGTTAAGTATCTACCTGTGACGGATTTGTATGTCTCTATCATACTTAGATGCTTGCGACCTGTCGAGCACTTCCAAGCAAATGCATATGCCATTTTCCAATCATCACGAATGATTCTAATACATCCCACACGACTGGCCCGCAGGCTCGCAAGATGACAGCTTGAGTGACTGCTAAACGGCTCATTTTCATCCCCATTCGAAAGAAGGTGAAACCCATAATTGTTTCACGCTGGTTAAGCCGCCGAGTCACGATATATAGACTCGGCGGCCGGAGATATGCAATTACACAAATACTAACTATTGTGGCGCGTGCCGACGAGCTAGCATCGCTCGCTGGCGAGGTCGCGATCACGAAGCAACAGAAAACAGCTCTCCGTTAAATTAGAACACTTTAGTGACTTTACATTGCCACGCAACATGCGCCGCCATTGTAATAAAGCGTCAGCGTCGGCTAATTGGTCTCCAAACGACCACTTGCCTCGTAACTGTTACAGTAATTGGAACAATTGCTTGGCAATCAACTATATATCTACCTATACAGATTCAAAGTTAAATAAAAAGGAAAAAAGCTAAGTTTACATTGTCTTTATTTTCAGGTATCTTCACGGTTATGTGTTACAATGTCCTTTGCGACAAATACGCGACCAGACAAATGTATGGCTACTGTCCAAGTTGGGCGTTAGAATGGGATTACCGAAAAAAAGGTATTCTGGATGAAATCAGACATTATTCCGCAGACCTAATTAGTTTGCAGGTTAGTGGGTATTTTGCTAGTTGGTAATATAAGAAGATGTTTGATTTATAGTAACGGAAAGTTAATTGAATTTTAAATATTTGTATTTAATCCATTACGTACATTTACAGGAGGTAGAAACCGACCAATTTTACAACTTCTTCCTACCAGAGCTAAAAAGTGATGGATACGATGGCATTTTTTCACCAAAATCGCGAGCGAAGACCATGGGCGAGTCGGAAAGAAAATACGTCGATGGTTGTGCCATCTTCTTCAGATCTGCAAAGTACGTGATACTTCTTTCATTGGTTCGAAAGATTACGAATGCTGATGCTGATGTGTGTTGGGAATTTTGATTTAACAAACATTTCGCAAGTCCTTTTCTTTTTAGGGTTCCGTACCTTAAAGGCAAAAACGGAACCCTTATAGGATCACTTTGTTGTCCGTCTGTCTGTCTGTCAAGACCCTTGATCTCGGGAACGCGTGGAGGTATCGAGTTGAAATTAAAACTATATACTCAAGTCTACAGTTCCTTGAAGCTGAGAAAAAAAATAACTTCTATGTTAACGTAAAAACTGGATACGGCCGTTTATGATGCCGCAGAAAACGTATAGGCATGTCGACACTCTCAAGTGAATCAAAATTTATAGGGTACTTTCCGTTGACCTAAATCTGAAATTTCACATGTTAATATCGTCTTACGAGGGTCAAACTGAAAGTTCTTAGAAAATCAAAAACTGAGCAATCAAGCAACTTATTACTTTTATTATATCTTTTCAAAATAGCCTCCCTTCACATCAATACATCGCTGCATTCGATAGAACCACTGAGAAAAGCACTTTGCCCACTCGTCCTTAGGGGTCTCTTCGACGGCCTTTTGAAACGCAGCCACTGCTTCGTCGGCGTCCATAAAACGTTTTCCTCGAAGTTTTTCTTAAATTTTTGGGAATAAATAAAAATCACAAGGTGCAAGGTCGGGGCTATAAGGTGGGTGACCCAGTAATTCCACGTTTGCCGTCGCCAAATAGTCGATCGTTTGCTTGGCGGTGTGCGATGAGGCGTTGTCGTGGTGAAGCAGGATCCTACTGCGAGGCCGTTTTTCTCGAACTTTTTCCAAGACAAGTGGTAAACAATTGTTAGTGTACCACTTCGCAGTAACTGTTTTTTGATCCTCTAAAATAATTGTTGCGTAATGACCAGTCCTTCCGAAGAACGAGGCCACCATCTTTTTTCCCTCACTTCGACCTCTTTCACTTTAGTAGGCAACTCCTCGGAAGGAAACACCCACTCAGCAGACTGTCTTTTAGTTTCAGGATCATAACAGTAAATCCAGCTTTCGTCACCCGTAACTACGTCGAACACAGCATTTGAGTCACCTCCGTTGAATCTTTGACCCATTTCACGGCACCAATCAACACGACGGACTTTTTGGGCTTCTGTCAAATTATGAGGTATCCACCGGGCACAAAGCTTCCTCACCGCTAAATGTTCAAGGAGGATTTTGTGGACTTGACTCATACCAATGGCTAAGCTTGTACGAATCTGCTGATATGTTACTCTTTTGTCAGTCTCTATCATACGCCGCACAACACTGATGTTATCTTCAGTAGTCGCCGTAGAAGGCCGGCCCTCACGCAGATCATCAGTGAGATTAGTGCGGCCACGTTTAAATTCATTAAACCAGTTGTAAATAGTAGCACGAGATGGGGCTTCATCGTGAAAGGCCAATCGAAGTCTATCATAACTTTCTTGTTGACTTAAATTACATCGAAAGTCGTAAAAAATCATTGCTCGAAAATTTTCTCGCGTTAAATTCATGCTCACGTAGTACACACAATTTTCAATTTGCCGCCAAATCGTAAAACAAATGACAATCGAGTGGAATTCGTACACAAAAATATTAAGAAAGAGTTCCATTTTCAAATTTTGAACTTATTTTTTTATTATATTTATTACAAGTGGCCAGTTCTAAAGACTTTCAGTGTCGCCCTCGTATTTACAATTAAAGTGTCCGGTTTTTTTTTCTATTTGCAAGTCACTTCTTGTAACAAATACACTGAATATTTTGATTAATTCATGAAATGTTATCAAGCAGCGAAAACAGTTCACTATATAAATATGCATTCGCGATAGCGGATTGTTTATAACCTATAAACAACTCCACCAGCTGGCCCAGTCAATATACAGGGAGATCAATCCAAATGGTTTAGTAGGGAGAAGTCCGAAACTAAGAAAGAAAAAAAAATGCCATTATTATTAAATCTAAAATCGAAGCCATGGTTCCTAAGAACAGATGTCGCTATCTCTCATAGTTTCGGACTTCTCCCTACTGACCCATTTGGATTGATCACCCTGTGTAGTGACAATAATTTATGGGGACCTACTTATGGTTATGATGATATTGATTCCAGATTCGCGTTAGTAAAAGAACACCTAATCGAGTTTAACCAGCTAGCGATGGCCAACAGCGAGGGCTCGGACAACATGTTGAACCGCGTCATGCCCAAGGATAACATCGGCTTGGCTGCGCTGCTGAAGACCAAAGAAGCGGCATGGGAGAATGGTGAGAACATCTTACGTTCATGGGGCGATTAAACAGCAAATAATTTGAGTTACTAATGATAGAGTCGTAACTTTTCTTCCTAATGTACTAGATGATCTCTGATTGGGTTTCAAAATAATCATATAGTAGCTCTTAGATCGCATTGTTTTTCAAGTCAAAGAAATCCTCTATTTCTAACACATATAATAGAAAGAGATGCATTTTTTATAAACTCCGATTTTATTCACAGCGATAAACTACAAACGTACCAGAACGTCACCGTGTTAACGCTATTAGACTTCAGTATTGGTTTTAACACTGTTGATTTTGAAATGTTGCTTAGTTTATTGTGTCCTCTTAACATATCTTCTGCGGTGATGCGGTTTCATAGTTACTTAAATGGCCGTCGGCAACGCATAAAGGTAGATTCTTCCCATTCGTCGTGGTGCGGCACGCTTGCCGGCGTTCCGCAGGGCGGCGGCCTGCTGTCTCCTATTCTTTTTTCCATTTTCATTAATTCCATTACTAGTAACATTTTCACATCTTATCACCTTTATGCCAACGATCGC
Organism: Epinotia ramella; assembly: GCA_947578815.1. Classification (NCBI taxonomy): domain Eukaryota; kingdom Metazoa; phylum Arthropoda; class Insecta; order Lepidoptera; family Tortricidae; genus Epinotia; species Epinotia ramella. The sequence continues at coordinate 21,181,234 of OX388202.1, forward strand.
CAAATTTATTCTCAAGGCGCTATCATTGAACTACCTCAGGCTATCCACTCCATGTATAAAGACTTGGAAGGTATTTCTGATTGGAGCGAACGTAATGGACTTGGTTAACCCAGCTAAAACTCAGGTCATAATTGTATGGTAGATCAAAGCTCATTTCTAGGGTCGATTTTACCACTTTAACTGCCATAATGTTCATTAAATTGCGCTAGCCCATTCCCTTCTTCTCCCCACTCTAGACTCTGCTGACATCTGCTATCTTGATCTTTCTGAGGACCAGGTGAATAAACTCGAGCGCCTTCAAAACTGTGTATTAGATTCATATATGGTTTGCGCAAATATGACCACGCTTCTTCTGTTCGTTCTCATCTTAAATGGCTTCCAATTCTTCTCCGTCGTGATTGTCATATTCTTGCGCTACTTTACATAACAGCATACTATTTGTCCCCATTATACTCCTCCATATTTTAAAGAGCGATTTAATCGACTCAGTTCCATCAGATCCTCTCGAACCCATCTCCTCGCTTCTTCCATCTCGCCACCTTCATCTACGAAATTCTACAATAACTCCTTCACCTTCCGGGCGGTTCGGCTGTGGAATGTTTTGCCGTTGCATATAAGATGCGCTAAATCTCTTTCCATCTTCAAAAATCTGTTGAAGCATCATTACTTATCGCTCCCTTAAGTTGCCTTTTAATTTTGTAATTAATGTACCATTTCTTGTATGTATGTATATGTATGTTTACACATATGTATTTATAGATATGTATTAAAGTCTGTATCTTTTAGTTAAAGTAGTAAGTTGAATTGTGATGTGTGATTATGATTACGCTCTTTTAGCTGTATGCACTGCCGGTTTACACTTCTAGTTAAATATTCCTGTTACCCAAAGGTTGGAAGAGATCGCTGTTGTTACCATTATTTATTTTGCCGAATCTTGTAATAATCTCTGTTATTTGTGGTGCAACAAAGAATATTATTATTTTATTATTATTAACGGATCGGATGGATAAACCATGGCGAAGCTCACTGCTAGTGAGATTGATGAATTAAAAATAAAATCCATTGACAGGCATACCGACGGACTCGTCGATGCTCGGGCAGCCGATCTTAGTGTGCACGGCACACATCCACTGGGACCCAGAGTTCTGCGACGTGAAGCTGATCCAGACGATGATGCTGAGCAACGAGCTGCGCAGCATCCTCGACGACTCGGCGCGCACGCTACGGATGACGGGCCAACGCGAGAATGTGCAGCTACTGCTGTGCGGGGACTTCAACTCGCTGCCTGACAGCGGTAACTATACGAGCTTCATTATTATGTACAGGCTGTATCAAAAATGGGGTGTGAACCGAGCAAGGGAATATTCGGTAGCGTATTGCGATTCGAAATATACATTTGTTTGTTTTTTATTTTTGTTTCATCATATCAGCTGAAAGACGTCCACTGCTGGATATAGGCCTCCCCCAAAGAGTGCCAAAGTGACCGCTCCTGCGCCACCCTCATCCCCACTTTTTTTTACATTGATATTTTTGTTTTTGTTTACATTACAGTCTTTGTTTTTGTTGACATTGCTTGTGTGTGACAACATTCCCCCTCGGGTGGGAGGGTTTATTTCATTTTCAAGCGCTGCCGCTGCGCGAACAGCTGTGTTTGAAAACAAATGTTTTGTGTATGTTTTTTGGCACGCAGGTGATAAGCTTTTACGTTTTTGATGTCATACACAAGCAATGTCAACAAAAATAAAGACTGTAAATGTAAATTAAAACAAACATTTCAATGTAAACAAAAACAAATCACAAATTAAATAATATAATAAAATGCATTTTTGGAATCGCAATACGCTACCGAACAAGCCCTTGATCGGTTCACACCCCATTTTTGATACATCCTTTATAACCAACTTACAAAACAGGGAAATTTTTCAAGTCAACCGTTTTTGTGTGCTATCTCATATGCGCATGGAACTGCATATATTATGTTAAGGAACATCTTCGATTTTTTAATTAAAAAGCTACTATCTGATTTTGAGGACCAGGTTATTATCGCAACTGAGGCCTGATTGTGGTGTGGTATCCAGGAGGACTCGGCGGTGTATTATCCATTACCTATGTTTATTCTAAAGTAAAATTTGTTCTCACTAACCATCTGCAAGACCCGATTAAGTAAATAGCAGACTGTTGCTATCGATTTTTTATTTAATACTTTTGTTGTTAAACTTCGGACCTTTTAACTCATACGTCTTTTTGTATTTGATGTTATCAAAAAGGAAATATGTATATACTTATAAGTTATAATGAAGCCTATAATCAAGTAGATTTTAATTTCCATACAGGTATAAGACTCCTCGTGTAGGTTTTTATTTTATGTTCTTCTGCGAAATAATATTAAGATATTTTTATAATATAACAGACCTTCGTTTTTCTTAATTTGTAATAATTAATATATACGGTACGTAGCGATCTAATATCTAAACTGTTAGTTCGCTAATCTGTTACCTACGCTACGCCCTACATTGAATGGTGGCACAATACAAAGTGCTTAGTTCGAATTAGCCGGGTGAGATCCCCGAGACAAACAGACCAATTAACGGTTTTCTCGGCAAATGGTCTTGTTTGTACAGACAAACAAGACCGCTGACACTTGGAAATAAATTAACGATTTCGGAGCGGCTTACCGCAGCTCTGGGGATCGCTTTCAATGTATTTCTATTTCTACTTAGTTTACAGAATAATCTGCCTCAACGCTTTGATGGCGAAGTTGTTAGATTTATTGACGATGTTGGTATGTTTAATTTCGGTTCATATTCTTTACTTAAAAGTTAAAAACAAAGTAAATATATGTCAGTAACTAGTTTTGCGGTATTCAAATATGGTTTTTAATATTTTTTTTGTTTATATATGAGAGCTCGAACTCTCACAAATAAATATTGAAAATAATACAATATTGATAGTTTGTTGTGGGCACAGTGTGAGTTATTGAACTTATTAATAAACTGGTTGTTTGGAAGCAAGCAGATCATGGCGTTACATGGTTTGGGAACATGTAAGTTTAGTCATGCGCTTAACTCCACATTGGAAGATCATATAGCAGTCGCTTCTCATGACCTAGTATCTACTCGGTACTAAGCAAGGCAGACCCCGGCTCTTACTCGGATAACGCTCAGATGATGTGGAGTTGTGATGTACGAGTACTAGAATGTATTCCAAGTATGCCCTTGGTATTCTGTTTGAGTAAGTTATAATGGTGCGCATGTCAGGCGTGGTGGAGTTCCTGTCGGCGGGCCGCGTGTCCTCGGAGCACCGCGACTTCAAGGCGCTGGGCTACGCCACCTCGCTGCGCCGCATGCCGGGCTCCGAGCACGAGTTCACGCACAACTTCAAACTCGCCTCCGCCTACAGCGAGGACATCATGCCCTATACTAACTACACGTGAGTTGACATCATCATCTTCGGTGCCTATACAAAGTGCCAATGCATCAACGCTTATTAGGATGTGGAAACGAATCTATGATACTCCTAATGGTGTTTAAGCAGTCATTAATTTAATATCGTGTAACGAAAATATGTTCGCACTATTTGTTTCGACCTGTGTGATTCAGACAAAAGTTTCTATTTTGCAAGTGACTTTTATACGCTCCTCTACCGACTAAGCCAGTTTATTAAAGCGGTTTAATGGATGTATAAGTATTTGCAACTTTTTCGTATTCCGAAATGTGTGCCATGTAGACTTAATATATTGTTTTGTTTTTAGATTTGACTTCAAGGGTATAATCGACTACATATTCTACTCGAAGCAGTCAATGACGCCGCTGGGCCTGCTGGGCCCGCTGTCGCAAGACTGGTTCCGGGAGCACAAGGTGGTCGGCTGCCCGCACCCGCACGTACCCTCAGGTATTATAAGGCTGGCGACTGGTATTTCTGTTACTTCAAATAAGGTCGCTTTTCCAAACGGTGGGGGAACATAAAGCTAAGAAAGCTCGGCTTTGTTGAACCCGTTTCCATTAGAGTTAGTTCTAATGGAAACGCTAGCCTAAGGTATGAAAATAATCGATGAGCAACTTAGATTGGTAAAAAATAAACCCAAGGGTGTAGTGACTAGCTGAAGCAAATGTAGAACGCGCACACTTCTAAGAGCGTAGTAATTTTCACAAATAGGTATAGGTACTGCGAACTAGAAATAATTAAGGTTTAATAAGATTTCAATAAGGGTAGAATTGACGAGTATTTTTTGAAATATTACAGACCACTTCCCTCTTCTGGTGGAGCTGGAAATGTGTCCAGCGAGCGGTAACTCAAACGGCCTGATCGGGCGCAGGTAGCACGCGTCGCCGCGCGCCCGCCGCCGCCGCGAGCCCGAGCCGCGGCCGCGCTAGCGCCGCCGCCGCCTGCTGACCGCCACCGCCACCGCCACCGCCACCTGCTGACCGCCACCACCACCGACGCCGCCCACTCTACGGAGACGCGGAGCCGCCCGCTATCAACCTTCAATTTGACCCGATTCCGAGATTTTACATATTGGATATTTTACGAATGTTCCTGAAATTTAAAGTCTCCAATTGTAGAGTTTTATTATTGTAGAGGCGCGACGTGGCCCGGGTTTTAGGGAATGATACCCGACGATCATGTTCACCGGACGATCATTATTATTTAATGGGTTTGGTTATTTATTACCGGTTTTAATACATATACATATTGTAGCGCTTCTGTTGAGCGTGAGCCGGACGGTCGGGCTCGTGTACCTCGATATGCCGTCGAGCACTTTGTAGTATGAGCGGATTTCGTTAGGCGATAATGAGTCTGCGAGTGTGACGGTTCGCCGTTCCCCGGATTCCCCTGTCGAAGAACGGTACATTTAGTATTAATAGTACATTGTTGTAAAGGCTAGAAAGTAGGCAATAGACGGACGAGTGGGTTCGAGATCCGAGCCGCTAGGTGAGGACCTCGAAGGAGACGAGTCCATCTATTGCACTTTTGGCCGAGACATTACATAGTGCTTTTCACGCCTACTGCGAGGAAATTGCAAATAATTATAATTGTAACTCAAAATGAAGCACCTAATTAAATATCATAATATGAAACACTTAAGCGCGGCCGCTCGCGTGTCGGGGGCACCGCGCCGGTACTACAGCTATTGCCTACTTTCCAGCTTGGTTTTAGACCATCTTATGCCACATTTCCGAACAGTGGCGTGAAAAGTAAGTTTTGTAGTTGTCTCGTTTCATTTGCTTACGAAGGTACGCAGATATTTGTACAGATTAATGTGGTAGTGGAGCGGTAGTGACACGTTGTTCCGCAGCGGGGAGCGGGGACGGCGAGCCGCGCGTGGACTGTGTTTGTACTCGCGTGTCGGCGGGTACCGAGTGTACTCCGCAATCGCATGTCAATATTATGTTTTACTAGTACGTGGAGTTTGTCTTCGTAGATCGACCTACAAATCGGCCGTTAGGTAGTACTAATTTTGACTATTCTAGTAAAAACGTTTCAATGAAATAAATCAGACCTACGCTTTTTGTGTCAATGAATATTTATGATGAAATAATGTAAATGGTACATGAAGAATATTTTTTCAATAGTGATAGTCTGTGGCGGATAAGCTTAGGTTTTTTGATGTTACATATTATACAGTTGAGGAATGGTTCGAGAAATATATTAATTTTTTAAATGAAGTTACAATAAGACTAATGTGAGGTGTGTAATTTTAATAATTTTGACGTCGTTGCCGAGATGGGCGTGTGTCGCGAGAGTCAAACGTCCATTTACCATTGTTAGTTATAATACATACAATTCCTCCACTGTATATTATTTAGATGATATTTGTATTCTGGCCATGCATCACATTGTATGTATGTATCGAATTAGTTAGGAATAGAGAGGGAGTCTGGAAACGTCATCTTTGATGAGACTTCTTTTCTATGCGTATGGGGATCAGTGAGATATCTGTGCGTCAGTGTATGCAGGTAAAAACGTAATTTTTAGCTTTCTGTGAATCAGCTTTCAGGAATCCGGATTCAGATCAAAAGTCACAAAAGAAGATCACTCTTTTATATTGGTGCGCGGTTTTCGAGAAAGGGTAGCTTAAACAATATTAATAACAGCGTTTGTTGAACAGTGTCTCAAATAAAATTACTCCCCGTAATTGTCTTCTCCGGTTCCATAATTAAGACGATTCTAACCCAACAGATACAACCAGCAACCGCGTCTGACGTTAAATCTGAAACCGGCTCTTGAAGGTTTGTATAAATAATAAATATAAATATTAGGCGACAATGTTACATAAATCGACCTAGTCCCATAGTAAGCTCAATAAGGCTTGTGTTATGGGTACTAGATGACGATATATTTAATAGATATATTTAATAGAAATACTTAAATACATAGAAAACATCCATGACTCAGAAACAAATATTCATGCTCATCACACAAATATTTGTCCTTACCGGGATTCGAAACCAGGACCTTCAGCTTCGTAGGCAGCGTCACTACCCACTAGACTAACCGGTCGTCAAATTGTATGGTACAACTAGTCGCCAGTCGCGTAGACTCTAAATAAAATAATCAATAATGTCATATTTTCTCGAAAAAGGATAATAAATTTAGTCACGTCACAGAAGACGGCAACGTGCCGCGTGGCATCGTGGTCGACGCGGCCCCCTGGCAGCATCCTGTAATGTGACGTCACACACCGTTTGCGTTTTCTCGCTCTAACAAGCAATATTAAAACGGTTGTAGCTTCGTAATTCTTTGAGATATCTGAATGGGATTTTCGTCACTAGGCATATTTTTTTAGCTTATTTCTTTTGGAGTAATACTAATTTTCGAGTCTACACCCCTATTGTGTGGCACCTGACGCCCGGCACAGCTGTCTCACTGACCAGTTAGCGGAGGGTTTAGAGTTAGTGGCGTCTAGGCGGCGTAGTGGATACGGTAGGGCATTCGTTAACGTGAGTGAGGAACAAAGCGGCAAGCGATCATTAGGTTAATATCGCATTGTGTGTTCCAACAAACTTCTCAGCGAGACTATATTAAGTATATTTTTAGCCTATCTACCCCCCTTCCTTGATATTCTGTAAACCTCTATATAAGCAGAGTATAGATTTATATTTTAAGTGAGTTTTCTAAAAAGTCCCTCTTGCAACTATTTGCCTCTCGACACGCCCCCCTTAGTTTTAAGTAGATTTATATTAGGTATTCTGTCTGTAACCAGATCTCTATCTCTGTCTCCACAGAATTAAACACAATTTGTCCACGACACCATGAACTAAATATGACGTCGAAAATATCGTTGGCATTACCGAGATGTTACTAAATGTAGCAATGTACTATCCACAACACAGCTAACTGACCATTTGTGCACTTTATGTGCATTGTAATTTGGTTCTATTTAAATACAGGATGGTCAGTTAACTGTGTTGGCGTTTGTATTATGGCGAGATGGTCGCGAGGTGTCATAAAAACTCGAATAGCATCCGTCTTGCCTCAACTGACATTTAATGGTGCCCTAAAGTGCAATTCTGGCGATTATATGAAATCTAACTGCTGTGATTGTCATTTTTATCAAAGCAACTATTCTTTTTCTGATTAAACGTTAGTCCCATATAATTTTAACTGTCAGCCGCCATAACCTTTATTTGCCTTATATTGACTAATTGTTATAAATATTATATACACATCAGTATTGGTTTCTCTGAATTTGGTCTGAACTAAAATAACAAGTGTTGCATTTTTAAGATATGTTTTAGTGTTTCTATTGTCTATAGGCTTAGGACGTGTCGCGAGGCAATGTGCCTTGTCGTTTATAGCAGGTAACATACTGGAGTAGTACAAATGATTGTATGAATGTTTTACCGTTTGTGACGTGATTGTCTTTGTTCCTTAGAAGACCTAGCCCTTTTGATTCTTATAAATAGATTAATTGTTGATCCATACACGTTCGATGACTGTTTTGAACCTATTAGAAGGAAACTATCTCAAACACCCCATACGATTTGATTAACGATAGTGTCTATATCTGTTCTGAAGTTCGGATTATCACCAATCCGTTGCCAACTTCTATTCTCAATTATTGTCTTTATGTAAAATCTCAGCCCCTGATTCATAGAACTTATTTTCTCTTTTATATAAATCAAAATGTAAAAATTAAATGTGAAAGATAAATCAAAATGTACAACTTTGTTACTGTCAGAAGTTAATGTCGTGCCTAATGCTCAGTAAAAAGTATAAAATATGGGAGCACACAACATGTCAAAAAAACTTATTTAAAAGGCTGTGCACCTCATTATTATGTACAAAAAAAGGAGCAAAATGTAGTAAGCGTACGGACTCGTTGTGAAGCGTTACTTCTTTATTTCGATGTAACATTCTAATTGTCAGTAACATTTGGACCACTGCATAGTAACTACGCTTATATTTTTTCACTCCATCGGAATTATGTATATGGAATAATCATTAATTTTTATTAATTTTATTTTACTTTTTATGCATATTATGTATATCAAACGATAGGTGCTGTTGTATTTATTTTGTAATTTAAAACTGTTCAGTTTGTAATAGAGATAACGTCTCTCTTGTACAGTTTTGCAGCTGGTGTATCAAAAAGGTTGTAGAGCTGAAAATATACACGATTTCTCTCAGGAGTAGTGTATGAACTCTTCGTCCAAAAGAGAAAACATACATACATCTACTGCTCGCTGTACATGTCTCTCGGATGAATTGTAAAAATGCCAAATCATGAAAAGGGTATATTGAATATTACTTTTAGGATAAATGGAGCGAAATGAAGTTTTATATGAATCAAATTTTTACTAATGACGCAATATAATTTTCTAAGTACCTGCAGGTAGTTTTTAAAATCATATCAATGTGATCTTCTAGTTCTCGTTTTAATAATATACTTGTAGGAGTTTAAGACAAAGTCTGGTGTTGAAATTCTTCCACTGAGCGTATGGAGGAGCACAAACTAGTCGATAACAACTGAAGGGTTTCAACTGCCGCACTCTATTTGCCTTTGCTATCTATGCTATTTTCAAATTCAATCGTCTTTAAACAGGTTTTACAATAGTGAGTGTCTTTGCATTTATCAATATACCATATTCATACTGTCTAGAAAAGCATAATAACTGTAGATAATAGTCGGAACAATGATAGCAATAATAGATGAGCCACAAATAAATAGATCGTCTTATGTAACACGGTATATCTAACTATTAATACGCTGGCGGACGGCATGCTCGCACGATTATTATTCTAGTTGTAATTCATCATTTCCATTTTGGATTCAGGGGCGAGAAAGTAGAGCAACTGAAAATATGAAAAGAGTAAGAAATGAAAAATTATAATATGAGAAGGTATTACTCGCGGAGATTTGGTACAACGTTCTGTTTCAGTAGGGTTGGAATTTTTGGGGCATAACAGAAGACTGTCACGATTTTCGAAGTAAGAATACTTACTTACAATTTATTATTCATGTTCATGTCACTTCTTGCAATATAAAAATCTTAATTACTTAGAATCGTTGACATACCGCTAGTTGAAATTTAGCCGTATTTAAAAATAACAACGTGCATTAATCAAACTTCAAATGTATATTAAAAATAATTATAGATATCTGTTACAGTAGCGAGTCTCAAGAGAGCAAAATGAGATTGGTTTTCAATAGTCCTAAGTGAAGCGAATCATTCTGCAATAGAATCCTGAGCGTAGCGGGGTATTCTAAAGTAGAATCTAGAGGGCAACGAGGGATTCAAGTGTTTACTCCCATGACGGAAATAATTTTAATTCCGAGTGACACATTGCTTTTCATACAAACGAGAAAAATTTAAATCTCTTATTTGAGGGCTACAATGACTCTTTTCTGAATAGCAGGTGTGAAAGAAAGAAATAATATTTACCTTACTGTGGAAATCGTTACAGTCTTATTATCCACCCATAAACAATCTGCCTCCAAATCGTAAGTTATGCTTTCGCATTGCATTCGAAATTGTAACCACTCGTATGCTAAACATTATGAATGAAACTGGGCGACATTTTTAATGTAGTTTCGTATTTTATTTGCAAAGCTGGGCACCATTATTAAAACTTTTAAACAGGTACTAAAATAAATCTTTTAACTATGAAGAAAAATTAACCGTTTCCAATTGTAAACTTGAAACAATTTTTTAATTGTTTATGGAAACAAGTAGGTGTTGTACACGTCAACCCGACCTAGTCAATGAGTTATCACCATTGTGTTTAGCATTGTTATAGTCAGTACCCTGGAACCGACCTCTGTCCTCTTTCGATCTCATAACAAAATTAACTATGTTATCTATGGTTTACATGTATTTATTTTTTACAATTGACGACCGGTTAGCCTAGTGGGTAGTGAAGCTGCCTACGAAGCTGAAGGTCCTGGGTTCGAATCCCGGTAAGGGCAAATATTTGTGTGATGAGCATGAATATTTGTTTCTGAGTCATGGAAGTTTTCTATGTATTTAAGTATTTATATCTATTATATATATCGTCGTCTAGTACCCATAACACAAGCCTTATTGAGCTTACTATGGGACTAGGTCGATTTGTGTAAGATTGTCCCCTAATATTTATTTATTTTATTTATTTACATGTAAACCATCGATAATGAAGTTTATTTTCTTATAATTGATGTATAATTGAGAATTAACAATACATATCCTTATTCATGTGGAAAAGTGCCCTTATGGCCTATATGCAGAATACATATTTTGATCTGCTCGGGTGAGAATAGAGAACGATTTTTCCCAGATACGTGATATAGCTAGGTCGATTTTTTCTCCCCTTATTGCAAATTTCATCGAAATCGTTAGAGCTGTTTCGAGAACGTGGTTATATATATATATATATATATATATATATATATATACTAGCTTCTGCCCACAACTCCGTCCGCGTGGAACTCGTTTATAGCGTAGCTCCATACAATTTTCCATACCACATTTCACTAGGGGTGTATTTTTCCAAAACGCAATAAAAAAAAATTGTTTTAATTTTGTAGTAAAAAAAAAGTTTCCCCCATACAAACTTTGCACCCCTATCTAACCCGCTAAGGGGTGGGTTTTTCCAAAACCCTAAAATTACTTTTGTTGTATTGTAATAAGGAGTCCAGCCAGAACACACAGTTTCAAGTCTCATACTTAAAATTTTACTCCATGATACAAACTTCCAACCCCCCTTTTTAACCCCTTGAGGGTGAAAATTTCAAAAATCCTTTCTTAATGGGTACTTACGTTATATAAACTACCGATTGTGAAAAAAAACAGCTTTCTAGGTTCAACGGTTTGGGCTGGGCGTTGATTTAAGTGTGAGTGAGTAGTTAGTCTGTTACGTTTATATATAATAATATGTATATACAAATATTTCTCGTTCAATAGTATCGATACCTATCAATTAACGATATAACAACGTATTTCAAGTAAAATATACTTTGTTACTCAATAATATAACTTCCTTAATGAACGTGCCCAGCTATGTCTATTTTAGTTATTTCACGTACAGTCGAGGTCATAAATATGTTTACACTTTTGCACCTTATTTTATTACAAGGCAATAAGGTGCAAAAGTGTAAACGTATTTATGACCTCGACCGTACAACACGCAATGAAGTCGTAAGTTATGAACTTTTATACGCCAACAGAATTTGTCCAGGAGAAAGCATACCCGTGTGTACGCCACCGGCGGAGAAATATTAAGCCACGTATCGCTCGTGTGTTCCCAATTAGGTTTATTATAGTTCTATTGATAGAACCAGTTAGTTCGACCTTTTTCAGGAAGTAGTTCCACTGGCCATAATGTTTTTGTTTGTAAAACCAACTAGTCTATCAATAAAATAGACACTGGGAATGGGAATACACCGCATCGCTTGTTTATTGCGTTCTTTCAATTCAAACGAGCTGAAACGTTCTGTAATTGACACGTTTGTTACTATTTTTCCTGGGCTGACAGAGGCACTTCCTACCTGTGCCTATACAATTACCACGGACATGAATGCGGGAGTATCGTTTACGGATAACGAGAGCTTTATCATAACATAACATGTGTATCTTATTTGTAGTTGAACATATGTATATGATCTCTTTATTTTAATAGAATTTTGATGGACATTTTACTTAATAGAATTAGCCGTGTGTAGTTGAAAATAAATACTTTTATAAAGATTGCAGATTCTTGTAGTAACGTGCCAGGCAGTTGTCTGCTTAATCGAAATTATTCAGTTAATGGTCAGTGTTAGATTCGCCGAGTTTTATGTGGGCGCCGGGCGGCCGCGGCTCCCCAGGCGGCTAAGAACGACCACATTAGTGATCGTTTGTTTCATGAATGGATATATAGTTATTCGCTAAAATATAAACTGTACATATTTGTTTTAAAAATACTTTTTTTATTTGTAAATACTCATTAAATTCTTATTATTTAGTTAAATATTTAAAAAACGACAAACAGCCGGCTGGGAAGTTTCGGATTCAACCTTGGCACCGGAATAACTTTGGAGATTTCCAATTTACCAAAAGAAGCCTTCAGTTTGTGTGTAGGGTACATTTAATTTGTAAATATATGTTATTTCGATAACGATTAATGCTAAACAACGAGCGAGCCGGCGTGTTGTTAGCCGTTTGGACTTCTGCGCACACCAAGACCAAACCAAGCCTTCGTCGAGTTCCACTAGAATAGAAGCGCCCACGCATTCACCCGAGTTGTGTCTAGACAGACATTCCATAGGCCCTATCGAATTAGCTCAAGACTAAAGACTGTTTGAGACTTAAAAATATCATAATTAAAAAATATTTTCTGAAACACCTTGACTACTTTATTAACTGTGTTATGGGTGATTTAATGATAAGATCGAACAGTGTAACTCACTAGAATCTAAGAAGAAATGCTTTACGACACTGTGATAGACAATACTGCTCCACCTGAGAGACACTATAGGCATTTATCGTCGTTTGATCTGCTAAATTTGCAAAATGCACAGTAACAAACAGTACCTTACAAATTGGATTACAGTCTCTAAATTGTGCACAAGCGAAATTAGCGGACACAACGACGTTATCAGTTATCAGGATATAAATTGTTCTTATGATGAATGGCAATGTTAGAGATATATGTACTCTCAGTATTAAACGGGTCCTGCTTGATATTTCGTGACCAAGGACGTTTTTAACAGAACCGCAGCTAATCCAGTCGATCTACGAGGTTCAATTATGCTACTTATAAATCAAATTTGGGCAATATAAAAATCAAGTTGTACCTGTTCCTGTCGATATGTATATAAATGTACAAAGCGTATGTGCAGAAGTTCTGTCGCGGCTCGGGGCGGGGAGGAGCGAGCGCGGCGGCCCGGGCGCGGCGCGTGTCGCGCCTCGAGGCCGCGTCTCGCTGTGCTGTTTGTTGACACATTATGTATATTCGAATGAATCAAATTATAAGAGAATATGAATTTTATGATTAATTTTCATTTATATCCTAATTTGACGTCCTTCCTTCTTTCCAGGCCTTCATAGTAGTTTGTTGTAGTACTTGTAGTAGGCGTCGTGAAATCTGAGGTAGGGCTTTCCACCAAGAAGATAAGCCGTCTTTGGCACTCTAAAAGTTAAACTGGTTGTTTAAACTTTTTGAGTAACAATACAGGTGGTCTTATTTAATTTCTGACTGCCTTTGCCTACTGCCATTTAATGACCTTTTGGTCTTATGGAACTTAGACCCAGTGCATTCTATTGTCTTGTGGATTATTATGAAATGAAGTAGAAAGAACATTTATAACTAAACACCTATATTTACATTGATTCAATTAATACCACAAACTTAAATATATTTAAAGACCACATCCTTAAAGCTGTCAACAGTTTGCAGCTCCAAGGTGACGGGGCACTGGAGCCAGTTGGACAGTAGCTCCTCTGTGTAGCCCAGGAGGAAGTACATCTTGGTGGGGGACACCGCGCGCCGTATGATGGCTGCTACTCTAATGTGGTTGAACTGACGTTTTATAATGACCTGTGAAATCATACGAAGTTGGTGCTATATTCATTTCAAGAAAAGGTACATAAATATAAAGGATTTTTCAATGATTAGTTTTCTTTTTCTGCTACTACTTTCTATTAGTCAGTTGAGAATGCAAGTAGCTGAGATTATTCAGTTTCACATTAGCATGCTAGCATATAGCATTACTAACAGTGTGTTTCCGGCAGTTCTTATATTTCAATCCAACCACTCGGTTCTATTTCCAGTAGTTATATTACATAATCATATGTACAATGTAGAGATGATTAAAAAAGTAGTAGGAAGGTTTTGGCTTGGTTATTACATTAAAACAGCCAAGTGTAGTGAAATGAAACTTAATTTCTTGGGAAATATAGCACTACGAAATCTTTCAAGTGAAATCATTGTGGCCATTAGAACCATAAACTATTAAAACAACAAAAAGTTCCATCAATAGAAATGATAATAGACCAAGTAAGAATACACTACTGTTATGGATTAAGTTTCCTTTTACTGATTTAGTTCTTGGTTGGTGGCTTGGTTATCATTATATTCACATATTTGGCTCAGGGGCTTGTGTAGTCAACTCTTAAAACATAGATTATAATATTTATAATTCCCAATGATATACTTTTGCATTAGAATACTCCCCAAATGAAAATCAACCTTCCAACTAGGGTTGCCATATGGAAGAATTAAATGTCCTGATAAAAATCCGGACATCACCCTAAAAATCCTGCCATTTCTTGTAACAGAGATTTGGCGTCGCTTGAACGCCGCCCTGGCATGGATCTACCTATCCCTTTCACTCCGCCGGCTCTAAGCAAACAAATTGAGATCTGTTTAGCTGTAAATTATGCTATTTTAATTGATTTGAAAGAAATATTATTGTTTTGGTTGATTATTTTCTACTTTCATTATCCTTTCATTCATTAAAACTGTGTAAACTTTGTAATAAACATATCTCCTCCTTTTTTCTTTTTTTTTTACGAGGTCTTCATCATCCTCCTCATCAACAACAGCAAACTCCAACAGAATATCAACACACTGACTGCAAGCCTACCTCACTGCACACAAGACCATGCCAGGTGCCAGTCATGAATCTGCGAATGAACTCATCTTCTACTGCTGTCTCAGATCTCCGGAGGCCATCCTTGAGGTTAGCTGAAACATTCATTTTATTAATCATTCCAAAATTTGGTGAGAACTCTTAAAGAAAGAGGAAAAAGGACTAGCTAAGCTACGTTTTCGTACAAACTAACCAAGCTGCATGACTTAAATGGAAGC
The DNA here is from genome assembly GCA_947578815.1 of Epinotia ramella. Taxonomy (NCBI): domain Eukaryota; kingdom Metazoa; phylum Arthropoda; class Insecta; order Lepidoptera; family Tortricidae; genus Epinotia; species Epinotia ramella. The sequence continues at coordinate 21,196,504 of OX388202.1, forward strand.
AGCCTTATGGGGATAAAATGAAATATCACTCGTGCGGTTATAATCTGCCTCTGATAAACTTACAGGTATTCCATGAGTTCCAAGACTTCCGGTGAGCGATGTAGTGTGGAGGGTTTGCCATTTCGTAAGTCAAAGGTCTGTCCCTTTTCTTTGTTATCCTGTACTTGCCCGACACGACACGGCATAGTGCGGCAGAGGTGTGTAACTGTGAATCCAACACCGGCCGTTGCGCTATAGGTCCCAAAGTACATAGCTTAGACTGAAAACAAAATAATTAAATATGATTTTACTTTATATTATATTGAATATGATTACACTGTATCTTAATCCAAGTATTTATTTCAAGGCGGCTACCTGAAATATCTTCAAAGTTGTTGAATTCATCATGAATACAGATTTATTTGCACCTTTATATTAGATCTGTTTTAAAATTAAAGAAAATACAAAGTTTGTGAGGTTATACTAAAGCCTCACATGAAATGTCAAGTTGACATTGACGTTTGTTTTGTAATAATAGTTTGACGCAATCTGCACGTGAGGCAGTATGGCTCATGGTCTTAGCCTGTCCGAATGGACGAATATAAAAAAAAGCAATCTTCACGTCTGAAAAATCGAGAGAGCTCGCGCGTCTTGTGTGTGATAGCACTGATAGCCGTGCCGTGCTAGGCCAAGTTTACAATATGGACTGATAAAATGTTCTGTTTGTGAAGTTACGGAAATATTGTATGACACTGTATTATACATTTAAAAAGTTGTATTAGTATTTCTTTTATAATTTTAAACCTTTTATTTTAGAAATTAAACCTATTTATTGGTCTAAAAATATCAAATACATAATATTAAGCATCATATCGGCATCTATCTCTGAAATTGGACTAATATTAAGCTCGCTAGATGGCGCATTTCGACAACTAACGCGACATCTATCCGACTGAAATTGAACCAAAATTATGCTGGCTAGCAAAGAGAATAATATAACCACTACGTTCTAAGAGACGGGTCTTCGAACTAAGTTTTGGATGACACTGTCTTATATCAGTAGCGGACAATAATGGTTTTACTTAGGGTTTTCATACATTACTTACCTAAATGTAGGGAGCTTTAAACAAGAAATTTCATGTCTTCATTTCGTGATATTAACGCGTACCTACGTGAAAACAGTGTGCAAAATACGATTGTGCTCACTCCGTGAGACAAAGTAGCTTTTAATATTGATGCCGGGCGCTGACATTTCATTGTATGGGATCTATTACAAGTTCCGAATATTTAAACTTTAATAGCTCTGTCCCTTTCATTTCAATACGAAAAAATAAAATAGCAGACATAGTTCAACCATCGAATTTCAAAGTAGACCCCCAAAAAAGCGCGAAACAAGTATCACGTTCGAAAACTATCAAATGAACAAGTATAAATTAACTAACTACCAAAATAATTATACAAAGGAATCTTCAATTGAAAAATATTTAATTAAAAACATCTCGGAATAAACTCCGTTTTTCATTATAACATACAGACATACATACATATAATCACGCCTCTTTCCCAGAGGGGTAGGAAGAGATTACGGATCTCCATTTGCTACGATCCTGAAAAACCCTATCATTATAATTAGGATATTATTACGCGAGCTAATTAATAATTCTAGTTTAACAATGTTAAATTTTATGAACGTATACACGTTTATGTACACATGCAGTTTCCGAACGAAGCGCGGCGCCCCGCCCCAGTTTAAAAAATTGCGCGCTGTTAATTTGTTTTTCACCTCAGCAGCTCGAACAAGCATATTTTGCTGCGTGAAAACAGTGTGCAAAATGTGATTTTGCTCACTCCGTGAGACAAAGTAGCTTTTTAATTTTGATGCGGAGCACTGACATTTCGTCGTATGGGGTCTATTACAAGTTCAGAATATTTGAACTTTATTAGCGCTGTCCCTTTCATTCCATTACGAAAAAAGAAAATGGCAGACGTAGGTCGATCCATAGTTCGACCATCGAATTTCAAAGTAGACCCCCAAATAACGCGAAACAAGTAACACGTTCGAAAACTATCAAATTAACAAGTTTAAATTACCAAAATAATTATACAAAGGAATTTTCTATTGAACATAATTTTAATAAAAGATCTCAGAATAAACTCCGTTTTTCATAATAAATAGGTAAACATGAATTTTATTTCGCTAGCTAATTAATATTTATATTTTAAGCAATCTTAAATTTTATGAACGTATACCACAGATGCAGTTTCCAAACGCAAGCGCGGCGGCCCGCCCCTTTAAAAAAAATGCGCGCTGTGAAATTGGTTTCAGAATTTATTAGGTATATTATTCTTCATTCTTGCGTTATTGATATTGGTTTTAAATATAAAAACGACTAGGATAAATCAATTCTCTATCTAACTAGGATATACAGTGAAGTCAGTGACGTGACGAAGGCAGTATTTTAACAACAGTTATGGCTAGTTTTTGGTGTGCACGCGAGATACACGTAAAATCCTTGTGATAATGATAAATATTTCTAAAATATCTCGAAGATATTAGTAAAATCTGTGAATTTTAACAATATTACGGTTAATTTTTAGTGCTGTGTTAGTATTTTGGTTTCTCGCGCCTTTGTCTCGCCTTTCTAGTATTGACTAACGGCGCGGCCGGCGCTGATGAGTTAAAACAAGCACTAACGAACGCCTAATTAAGTTTTCTTCCTGAACAATCTTGAGACGAATAGGTACGTGATACTATTATGTATTGTTTGATTTGAATATGTTCTCACTGCTGAGGTGAAAAGTTGTATGTGTTACTCGAGAGCAAAGTACTTGCATCTCGTGCTTTTAAGTCCTTCGCTGCGCTCAAGATTCAAACTTTGAATCTCTCGCTACGCTCGTGATTCAATTTTAGAATCTTTCGCTTCTTCAGGACTCAAAATCAGCACTCGCAGCAAAAACAAACTTTGCCCTCTTGTTGCTCAAATAACTATTAGACTTTATTAGGTATATTATTCTTCATTCTTGCGTTATTGACATTAGTTTTAAATATAAAAACTACTAGGATGGATGAATTCGCTATCTAACTAGGAAGTATATATAGTGTAAATCAGTGACGAAGGCAGTAGGTACCTATTTTAATATATTATTATTTTATTTTAATACATATATTGAGCTCTTACATGCCTTTTACTGGTTTTGCTGCGTCGAGTGAAATATTGCTGGTCTTCCTTGACCATACAGCACCTAGGACCATATAGGATAGTTTTTATCTCTAAAATCATCCCTTAAAATGGTAGAACTTTGTTTGGGTCGGCGATAATTAAGGTTCCGCCTACAATAATGTAATAGCAATATTTTTTCTAAGACGGTAACAAGTTCTACGCGGGCAACAGCTAGTAAAATTTAAGGAGGTACTTATTGTTAGTAATAAAAAGTAGGTAAATAGTACAGTAGGTAGTAGTGTGTCACAGAGTCCCTAAATTCAATAATTCCATCACATAAACAAACTTATTACCTACCTACACCTACTTCATGTATGTTTAATGGTCTGTGTCATAATTAAACATGAAACGATTTGATTCCGCTGTAATTACTGCCTACCTACTATATAGCGATATAACCCTCACGCATTTCACTAGCTGTATCGTGCTAACTTTTATAAAGCGTTCCTTAAAAGAAAATGAAACTAACTTTTTTAGCAGGACTGTTACTTGTTATTGCTTCTTGTATTCATGGTATTAAATAACCCTACAGTGCTTTACTGATCCGACTAACTACGGTTCAGGTAATATTAATGCAATTTTTTTTTCAGATTGTTATGGCACGAATCCTTTCAATGACGAACCTCCAGAGGAACGGCGCCAGATGTTGGTCAAAAATATAATTACTAAAATGACTAATTTATCTTTGTACTCGTTCCTTAACGCGTCTACTGATGAAATGCCTAAAATAATGAATAACATAAGAGCTAAACTAAAATTAGCGTCGATGCGCACTGGAGCCCGTAGTGGCGGCAGGTACGTAGAACTTGTCATGGATGGCATACAGTCAATAGTAGCCAGTAAAAATAAAGTCGGTGTAATCGATTCCGCCGTAAAAACAAACTTAATTGACTCACTGAATCAGGCCGTAGTGAAAGAGGAACTATTGCGCACTCGTAGCGAAAACGATACCTCAATAGAGGAACTAGATCCAGCAGATGAGAGTGCTGTTTTCGGCGACGATACGTGTGATTGCAGTTGTGTTGAGGAAAAACTCTGCTTGAAAATATCAATGTTGGATAAATTTACCTGCCTTAAAGACGAAAATACGATATCGTTAACAAAAGTTTGTGATGCAGAGAACGACTGCACAGATAATTCAGACGAAGATCAATGCATCTTCCATGGTAAACCTTATTATTTTTTAAATGATTGCTTAAGGCACAGATTAAAGAACAGATACCCAATCTCATAGAGCAAAAGCGTACCGTCCTAATGTAGGCAATTCTGTATACAATTTTAGTCCCGTAGCTACACCAGTAGATGCAGTATCCGAGCTACCACGGCTATGACGCTGTCAGCCTACCTGATCGTTATAGTAATACATTGAAATATCACCAGATGGCATTGACTTCCCGGGCAACAAATAGAGTATTTTTGATTTTTTTGATACAAAAGTAGTATTTTCGAGACAATATTACGCATCACACAAAAATATACATAATCAAATGCTTGGAGCCTGTGGTTCCATAGAACTTTCGCGTGATGGCGCCATCTAGTGACAGTACTCAATAATACGTAGCAAACTTGAAAGCTCACACGTATAGTACGAGTTACATGGATTTAGTACCAATTTTATTGCATTTACTAAACTTATAAAATATACCTTTATTTTATGTACGGAAGGATGTTTGTGATATAATTAAGGTACTTTGGATTTATTAAGGTGTAAAAATCATTCTATCTTCACGATTACTGGTTCAAATGTTTCGCTCGCTACCTGTGTCGCCATCTATGAGTTTTTTTTTGTGATAATTATACGTTGTTCGACTTGGGAGGCCATGCTTAAGGTAACTCACCCATTTAATTTTCGACGTGTTTGCTCTTTTACAGCCAACAAAAAGCTGTTGGACGCTAACCACTTAGTGAATGAAATAAATAATATTTTGCCAAAACATTGTCTAGAAGTGCAAAATAGCGTGGATAAAGTTGTAATGAAAACTCGGAAACAAACTTTAACCAATGTCCTCAAAACTCAAATGGCATACTTGGACATCGTTGCACCAATAAAAGTACAAAAGAAAAAAGGAAAGCAAATTAAAAAAGTGCATGAAATTGCTCAAATAGTGAGTTTAGTGGGAGCAGCCCTTGAAGGGGCACTGTGTATCCGTGACAGATACAAACATGTATTTTATCGCAGGGACAGTTCATCACTAGACAATAATGTAGAATTTGGAAAACAGAAGCCTTGGGCCCCTCCCCTATGCACATGCAATGATCAATTTTGTCTTCAAAGTAACTGCACTACTTCTTGCAACACCACTTGTTGGCAGCGATATTCCCTAAATCAATGGGTTTGCCAAGCCGTAAGCGGCGCCCGAAGTGTTTCATTAAATCTCATATGTGATGGTAAAATCGACTGCGTGGATGAATCTGATGAGAATGGGTGCACTGAAGGTAACTTAAAGAGTTATTTGTTTGTTTATAGCAGTTGTATCGATCGACAGCTGCATTAAACAAACTATATAATAATATGGCTTAAATATGGCGTAATAGGGTAAGTAATTTGGAAACACTAATAATGCCTAGAAAATTAAAGGAGGGCTTGTTTTACAGACAGCATAAAATAACAAATGAAATATTTCTTGTCATTCTGTATTGATGCTTTCATACTAGGTTACATATTTGCCACTCTACAAGCGCTATCTCAACAAAACCTAGATCTTGGATATAAAATAAGGAAAAAAACAAAAGTATTATACACTATATTTTTAGACATTACATACCTAAATTAAAAAAAATAGAAAATACATTACAGGAAGAGATAAAGTATACCTATATGCAATAAATATAGATACTATACATAATTATTATAAGGATGGATGCTAAGTCGAACTCTTATTTTATATTTATTTATCATACAGGCGCAGGAACGGATAAATTTGAAGCTACACAAATGTACCATATTATTATTGAAGTTTTGGCTACTAAAATGGTATCTACTCGGCAGCTACAAAAAAGTGTTGATTTGCAAGAAGCGGTCAAGAACTTACAAGCACAAAGTATACAAAAGAAACCGAATGATGACGCAGTAAAGCGTTGGAGAGACGAAACCTTTTCGAGGTTATCTTCTGTTTTTGAGGGTATATTGGCGAAGGCTGATAACGAATTAGAAGTAGAGACTGGCTATAATTTCTTAACATCTGTGGGTCAAAAACTCGTAGAAGCTATGAAGCGATCGAAAACGGGAAACGGGAAGATCTTATCCTCTATGGAGTGCCTCTGCTTGGGTACCAAGTGCCTGATGGCCGATTGCAAGGACGCGTGCGCACGCATCTGCGCAGTCCAGGCGACCTTCACCGAGTACTCGTGCAAAGGCGACTCAGGCGCAATGACACCGGCTCAAAACATATGTAACGGCCATAAGGACTGCCCAGAAGGAGACGATGAACAAAAATGCGAATATGGCAAGTTAATAGTTATTTGTGCAACAAGAGAGCAAAGTTTGTTTTTGCTGCGAGTGCTGATTTTGAGTCCTGAGGAAGCGAGAGATCCTAAAATTTAGAATCTTGAGCGCAGCGAGGGACTAAAAAGCACGAGATGCAAATATTTTGCTCTCGAGTAACACATACAACTTTTCAGCTCAGCAGTGAGAACATATTCACATTCAAAAATATATCATAGTATCACGTAGGTACCTATTCGTCTCGTGATTATTCAAGAAGAAAACTTAATAAGGCGTTCGTTACTGCTTGTTTTAACTCCTCAGCGCCGGCCGCGCCGTTAGTAAATACTAGAAAGGCGAGACAAGGCGCGAGAAAAACGGAGTTTATTCCGAGATGTTTTTATTTATATATTCCGCAATTGAAAATTCCTTTGTATGATTATTTTAGGAGTTAATTTAAACTTGTTCATTCGATAATAGTTTTCGAACGTGTTACTTGTTTCGCGCTTTTTTGGGGGTCTACTTTGAAATTCGATGGTCGAACTACGGATCGGTGGCATTTTATTTTTTCGTCTTGAAATGAAAGCGACAGAGCTAATAAGGCTCAAATATTCTGAACTTGTAATAGACCCCATACGATGAAATGTCAGTGCTCCGCATCGAAATTAAAAAGCTACTTTGTCTCACGGAGTGAGCAAAATGCATTTTGCACACTGTTTTCACGCAGCAAAATATGCTTGTTCGAGCTGCTGAGGTGAAAATAAGTTTTATTTTCTCTACAACTTGAACTACAATTTTACTGTAGGTACAGTCGACTACAAAGAGATATATACGGCCAATGTTACAAAAATATGTATACACGACCTTAATGTTAAGGCAATACAGTCGTGTATACATATTTTTGTAACTTTGGCCGTATATTTCTCTTTGTAGTCGACTGTACCTACCAGATTCCACCTATCTACTTTTTATTCAAATCTGGGCATTTAAAAAAAAAGTATACCCAATTAATAGCGTAAGTTGTTAAACAAACATCAACTCGGTGCCAGTTTTTTTTTTACATGATTAATCTGCAATCAGTCTCCAGACTATGATCAGATTAGTGGAATGAAGGATGGCGGGTCGTAGATTTAAAGGGCAATTCACATAGATTGGAGTCATGGGTAAGGCGAGCTAAGATGTGTTGTTCGGTATAGCGGGCCACTTCGGATGTTACTGTTGGCGTTTTTACATGCTCGTGAATTTCATCGTTCCTCGCGAACCATGGAGCATTTTACTCCAGGCAAAATACGGTTTTGAAAAACATTAATTTATAATAGCGTTTTTTTTGTTGATTTCATTTGAAAATGTTATTCTAAGATGATTTAGTCAAGAATCCGACAAACTTTCCACCCGGAAGTAATTATGCAGATTTAAATGAAGCATGCATTATCTTTTTTTGTGCGATTTATCTTGAATATTATAGAGGAAATGTAAATGAACCAAAATAAAGACAAAAACATTTATTAATATTTTTACTGACTTTTCAGAAGCCAGTTAACTTATAATTTTTTCGATGTCTGAAATTTTGTCGGATTTTGTCGCTGGGTAACTATTTAATTGATAATATATCCGTTACACATAAAAAATAAGCTATTATAAATGATTTCCAAAATTGTCATTTTTTCCATACAAGTTGTCAGTTCATTGCCTGGACGTGATCTAAGAATGTTGTTTTGTACCCTTTGTAGGCAGGCTATATTACTCTTACTGGCTACTCCCCATATTGCGAGTGCCGGCTTGGGTACACATTTTTTTGAAAATGCCCATCTATCTAACCAGTCACCGATCAAAGTATGCGCAACTACCTACATCTCGTTCTCATTTGCATACTCATCTGCTACTTTGGAGCCCAAAGCTCTCTCGGAATTCAAATAACTTACCTACTAGTTATTATGTATAGTTTCAAATAAATAAATGGGTAGTTGTTTTTATTGGGATGAGCCGCATAAAGAAAGTAAAGTATGGAGCAAATACCTCATCAATATGGCTGGCAAAAAAAAGATTTGCAGGGCGGAAAGTGTGTCAATTCGCACGGGTGCCGAGGTGCCTTGGCTTGGGACGAGTGAAGATGGCGCTTACGCTCGTGTTACAAAAAGTACGACTTTTTGAGCAACTGTAATAAAAAAAACAAACAATTTTTGTATCTGAGTATTTTAAATATGTATATAAAATGATGATCTATGTACAGATATTTGCCGAAATCATCATTTACTGGTACTTCGCAATAAAATACAAAGCTACAAAAATGACCGATGGGGCTACGCGCTGGGAGAAGTACTTGATGTTTGGAAGACTAAGGTGCGTCCACTGTTTTATTGACATATCTCATCAAATAAAACATTACAGGTTACTTAGGTACATTACGGTAGCCGCGATTGTTCACAATCGTCTAGCTAATATAATGTCATCTCAGAAAACTCAGACGTCTACTTAAAACATGTATGCTACAAAACTAAAACATGTATGCTAGAGCCTGTCAAGCGAGTCGTGTCCCTGGAAAATAGCCAAATCAAAAAAAAAGACCGGGTTGCACTCCGGGAGTGCCGGCAGAAGTGAAAACTCAATAACATTGTAGTTAACAGTTTTTCGATCAGGTCACGTGACATCTTACGGTGTCACCCTAAAAATGAATTTGACGCAAATTTATAAACAATTATCAATTATTTAGGCAGACGGCCCGCGGGCGCGTTGGGTGCGACGGGCCCAACGCGCCGCCGCGGCGCAACGGTGCCGGGGTCCGGCGCACCGACGGGCGGCGGCAAACACAATACCAATTTGTTTTTGCCATTGCCAAATATTTTTCAAAGCTTATCTCTTTAGGAATAACGTCTAAATTCGAACTATTCGAATTTGCAAGAACAGCAGATGGCGGTGCACGGTGGCGACCAAAATATCAATTTGTTTTTGCCGTTCGTTAATATTTTTACAGTACATAAGGTCCTACTTTCCCGCACTAGTGCGGAAAAGAGCACTTTTCGTGCATATGTCGAAACTTTAAAGAGCCACATGTACAGTAAAACGTTGTACGATACATGTGCGAATTTACTCGTGTCGATTTAAAACACTCCCTTCGGTCGTGTTTTAATATATCACCACTCGTTGCGAATTTCCTATTTTCGGAACTTGTATCGTAAATAACTATTCTAAGCTTTATCTCTTTAGGAATAACGCCCAAATTCGAACTATTCGAATTTGCAAGAACAGCAGATGGCGGTGCACGGTGGCGACCAAAATATCAAGTTGTTTTTGTCGTTCGTAAATATTTTTCTAAGCTTTATCCCTTTAGGAATAACGCCCAAATTCGAACTATTCCAATTTTCTCAATAGCAAAACGGTGAAGGACGCGTTGGTATTATTACAAATTTATTTGCAGAATATGCTATGCAAAAAGTGTTTAACGGCTTTATACTCTTAGGAATAGCGTTCAGTTTTGAATGAAGTCGAATCGGCTAGCAGCAAAAAGTGACCTCCTTCACATCTGACGTCACAAAACTCTGTCGCGTATTTAACAATTTTTCCCCATCCCAAAAAGTGCTCAGCGCCGCTAAAGAAGTTTTCACTTCAAAAACGCATGCTAGTAACACGAAATGTATGGCAGCGTAATAGGTACTTTATAGCTGACAGTTTATTTCATAGGTATAACTGTTGCCATATGAAGAATTTGATTATAATGCTGTGGACACGACTCGCTTGACAGACTCTAACCATCGTATTGTCTTGTGTTTTCAGACGATTGCGACAATTCGGGCCGTCGAGACGAGGAGTCGGACGACCCGGGTCGGGCTGCAGAAGCTGGTGATGGCCACGCTGCGGGACCTCGTGCAGACCTACGGCACGTTGCCCACGCTCGCGAGGAGGGGCACCGACGGGACCCTGCCCGCGTTCATGGAGCTCACTCGTCTTATACAAGGCGCACTGCGAGATTGCACCGTGTAAACGCACCTAGACCTTGTTTTAAGTACCGCATATAACGAGGAATAACGCGTGTATAATAACTTTTAAAGATTACAGTACTTTCGTAGAAATCGAGTTTTGCGAGATTGGCTCCGGTCATATATATACCCAACTTATTTATACCTAATATCCCAAAGAGGATTATCATCATCCTCCTAGAGTTATTCCCGGTTGTGCCCTAAAGGAGCTTGGGGTCCACTTTGACACCTAATCTGAAGATTTGGCAGCATAGGCACTAGTTTTACGAAACCGACTGCCGTCTGACCTCCCAACCCAGAAGGAAAACAAGACCTTATGGGATTAGACCGGTTTCCTCGCGCTGTTTTCCTTCACCGAAAAGCTAACGGTAAATATTCCGTACATAAGTTCCGAAAAACTCATTGGTACTAGCCTTGATTCGACCCCACAACCGCCGCTTGACAATCGCATGCTTGAACCTCATCGTCACTAGGCTAAAGGATAATCCGACTTAAATACATATTTTTACATACATAGATAGGAACTATAAATATAGAGCCAGCGAGAGAATCATCCACGTATCAACGTAGATAGTGATAACAGTTGAGTCGAGTCACACGCACGATAAATATTTCGTAGCGCGCGTGAGGGCATCAGTCAGTGAGGAAACTTACACCATGGCAGGTAAGTGGCTGATTACGATACTGGATATCTGATAAAGCGAGTGTACTAGAAAACTATCTTTGAATCATTGCCTCGCTTTCATTGTACTCGTATACTTAAATATGTTTTGTATTTAATGCAATAAGTACTGAAATAAGGCAATACTTAAGGGGTAGGTACCGATTATTGTTAGGTAGTTGTAATAATGTATTTCTTATTTACGAAAAATTCAATTTGCTGGTGTGGCTAGCGAGCATTTAAAGTTAATATCAAACATACCTATCATTAAATTTTATGCCGATTAACTGTAGATATCAATGATTACTACAGCAGGTACTTACTTGAAAAAAAAAACCAATTGCTATAAATTGTTCGTATTGATCAATAAAAAATAATAGTAACTAATTGCGAACGTAATTATGATTCCTATTGCTACTTTATTTGTTGGGCGGAACGTTCGTTTATTGTTTTTTAATTCTCAATTAGCAGTAAAACTGTAAGAAGAGTAAGTTATTCGAAACAATATGCACTGGTACAGAATAATATATTAGTCGTGAGAGAAGTATCTGGAAGGTTATTACGAACCGATGAGGCGCCCGTATTGTCATGCAAATCTAAAACGTGCATCCGCGCCAGTACCTACTCAAGTACTCATACTCATGTCATGCTAGTCGCTCACTTTCCTTACTAAATAAATAACCAATTTAACTGTCTCATAAAGAGGCATTTAATTATAGCTAGATTGGTATATAATATAACTATAACTACCCTAATAAAATCTCGGAGACTGCTTGAATTTTCAGGTTTTCAGACGGAATACGACCGTCCTATAGTCCTATCTTACCCTATCGCCAGAAATTTATTATTTCTATGTCGACTGTAGTAGGTATCGCAATATATTAAAAGGTACTGAGCATAAACTAAACATGTACATACCTACGTGTAGTATTTGTAAATACCAACTTATCGTAGGTACTTCAGAATGAAGTATTGGGGATCGGGGATTTTATAATGATTCTAACTTCATGCCTTCTTTTGTTGGAGTCATGATAAGCACATTTTAGCGGACTGTTTCTCATTTTCTTTGTATTGAACGTTATTGTTACAAGTGGCACTGCACAGTGCAAATACTTACTCATAGCCTTTCAGATGTCGTGTGTGTAGGTATGTTCATATTGTATAGGTGAAACGCTGAAACTCACACCTGAAACGCTCTACATTTTGCAACCAGTGCAACGACGCGAAGAATTAAATACTTAAGCTACGACATAGATGAACTATACTTACATGTATTTAAGTTTGATCAATAGTTGATGAAGAAAAAACTTAGGGGAGTGTCTACTGTCTGATGTACCTACAAGAATATCTTAAGTGCATTTGGTTATACAAGCAGACATCGTAAATTTTGTAGCATTTTCGGTGCAGCATGGTTGTGTTAATTGCGATTGGAAATACAAAAATACTTATCTTATCTTGTCTGAGGATTAATACTTAACTATTTACCAATTTCGATTAATATCATAAAAATACTAAGTAGGTATAGTTATCAGTGATCGGTATTACAGCTTTAGAAATTCCTCGTTTTACAAAAACTGGCGATAAATAGTACATTACTACACAGGCCGGGAATTAAGGGGTTGCCGGCCGAGTATATATAGACGGTCGAGCGTAGCGAGGTCGGATAGTTATGAGGCTGGCAACCCCTTTTCACGCCGAGGTATGTATAGTGCTTTTCTCAAACATGCAATGAAATAATTAAAAAAAAAAACCGGGTTGCACTCCGGGAGTGCCGGCAGAAGTGAAAACTCAATAACATTGTAACAGTTTTTCGATCAGGTCACGTGACATCTTACGGTGTCACCCTAAAAATGAATTGGACGCAAATTTATAAACAATTATCAATTATTTAGGCGGACGGGCCGCGGGCGCGTTAGGTGCGACGGGCCGCCGGCTCGCCCGTCGGCCCGCCGACGGGCGGCGACAAACACAATACCAATTTGTTTTTGCCATTGCCAAATATTTTTCGATGCTTTATCTCTTTAGGAATAACGTCTAAATTCGAACTATTCGAATTTGCAAGAACAGCAGACGGCGGTGGCGACCAAAATATCAATTTGTTTTTGCCGTTGGTAAATATTTTTCTAAGCTTTATCTCTTTAGGAATAACGCCCAAATTCGAACTATTCGAATTTTCTCAATAGCAAAACGGTGAAGGACGCGTTGGTTAAAATTACAAATTTATTTGCAGAATATGCTATTGCAAAAAGTGTTTAACGGCTTGCTCTTACGAATAGCGTTCAGTTTTGAATGAAGTCGAATCGGCTAGCAGCAAAAAGTGACCTCCTTCACATCTGACGTCACAAAACTCTGTCGCGTATTTAACAATTTTTCCCCATCCCAAAAAGTGCTCAGCGCCGCTAAAGAAGTTTTCACTTCAAAAACTCCAAGAATCAAACTTAAATTTTCATGGCTGAACGCCGTGATCCTGTGCCTCAAATTGTGGAATGGAAATATAAAAAGGCCATCTTGCAGGCCTAGGCCGCCTCCAATTTTGTATGAAATGCCATTACGGGTCTCTCGTCTCGCTGCGCCCGAAACGTGACACTTCGAAGCCCGTTATGAAGAACACAACGTCAATATTTCATTGCATGTTTCAGAAAAGGTTATTTATAAGTACGAGTATTATGTATGACTTCAAGCCTCATGACTATTTTTGTTTGATGTTTAGCAAGTTCTCGAGAATGTCAATTTTTTTCCATAAACTTGTGTTGTCCAGGCCGACATCCTGGGTATCACGGTTACGGCGGCCCGCCGCCCATGCAGCCGCCGGGCCACCCCCAGCACATGTACCCCGGCCCCCCCGGGGTCATGGTATACCCTGTCCACCCCGCCTACTTCTATCCTTATCCTGCCCCGCCCGAATCTGTCCAAGTGGAGGACGGCCCGCCACCGGAGGAAGAGGCAGTCCCCGAACTGCCCGGAGAGACGGTCGAGCTGCCGTGGAGTAAGTCTCGGGCTCGGGGCACGCCGTGGGGAGATAACACCTTTATATTAGATCGTCTGTCATCTAGAATTGAGTAATAGACTTTAAGTGCGAGAGAAATTTGCGGTGTCATAGATCGATTTAAGATTGTGAGTCACTTACCAAAGAGATTCAAAACCATCCACACCACAACGTTAAGAAGTCAAGGTAACACATTGGTGTGCCAGGAACCTTAATCCTAGTAGGTATGCCTAAATTTAAGCCTGCTTAAATCGATAAAATGACCACCTTAAATCCATTTCACCGAAAACACAATTATTAATCAAATATTTATCAGTAAAGGCAGGTCGTTATCCTTGATCACGCATCCATTATCTTTCTGTTATATCGATGACAGTGCCTGTAGACGTTTTTCCTTATCAGAAAAGTTACAGTTGACTTATATTTACTTCGAAAGTGAAATCTAATCATCAACTACTCAGAAATGAAGGTAGATAAAGGTGTTATCATGCCCTTAGCTTGGATGTTTTGTCTGCCGATGTTGGGCCAATCCTCTCTGTGGACTCCTTTTCCTCCTTTCACCCAATCCAATCCACCCTTTCGTGTCTGAAAGATGAATCGTATTACTCGAATACTGTTCGATATACTCCATAAAGAGTATTGGCCGTCGCTTACTTGTGTTGTCTTGCAAAGTTGTAATTTATTTGGAGTACCTATATTCCTCTTGTGTCATAAATTAGTTAACTTTCATGAACTCAAATAAGCGTACCTACTTAGTTAATCATTTTATTATCATCTCTCGAGAGAACTTACACGAGAACGGTTTTATGTGCGTAGCTCCGTAACGGAGATCGTAAAAATGTTAATGTTTTCTATAAGATTTTTTTACTTTACTTTGTAAATAGCCGCTTTAAATGTTGTTAAGATACTTACTCTTATTTCTTTTTTTATTGATGAATAAGATTACCTTAAATATAAGTTTGTATCTTATCGGGTTTGAGTTATTTATTCTGGGAATATTAAATCTTTCTATAAATAATTTCTCCTACTATTCTATTGAACTACAATACGCACAAGCTGCCAGTACCTACGTCTAGCACAACTTGCTGAAAATTGAGATAGCGCTATTTATCTAATAAGGGCAGTACCTATTAGGGCCGGTTTACACTTACTGTTTTAACATTTTAAACGCCTCAAGAGTCAAGAACATCTCGCCTGCTACTGTGCGTGCATATTTCATGACACGTTGTTTAAATTATTGTTGTTACATTCCGTGAGCACTTCAAACATTTTTCGGGTGTGTTCTTATCTGTCGTAGGTAGACGTTCTTATGCCAAAAAAAGGGATTTAACCAGAAGCCAAAGACTGTTCCATTAGCTCACGGGCCGTAAACTGCTTACCATAATGTCGGGCATTAAGTACCTACTTTCAAATGTCCCTGGCTTGAACACGCACGTGTCATGCAGGTACATACCGTTGGGTCCCGGCGTGCCTGAGCCAGCGCAGCATCCCCCCGGGCGCACTGCGCGTGGGCACGGACGCGGACGGCGAGGAGATCTACGCGGGGCGCGCACCCCACGAGGGTGACATCCTCCCCGCCAAGGTCATCCCCTCGAAGAACGCTTGTTACGTATCGCACAATGGAGAGGAAATCCTGATAAATCAATTTGAGGTGATTATTGACATTATTTTGTCTTTATTTATTTATTTAAACCAGGCAACAAAGGCCCATACGTATTAAAAAAATAGATTTTGCCCCCGAACAAGTTTGCTCAGAGTGATAATGCACAGCCAAATAATGCAAAAAAGTTAGATCTCACGATTGACCGTCACGTTCCAAATTCAAAAACTTTTGGGCGCTGATTTTGAGCGATAAAGCAAGCCTTTCCGAGCCGGTGAGGTGAAAAATATTGTGTGTGACAGGTGCTGGTGCCGGCGATGTTCTCGTGGCAGTTCTCGACGAACGGCGCGGTGCCGCCGGGCGCTGTGGAGGCGGGCGTCTGCGCCGACGGCGAGAAGCTCTACTTCGGTCGCGTAACGCACGACGGCTGCGTCACCCCTGGCAAGGTAAGAGCCTTTTGACACATGTCTTTTTAGTGCAGCGGAAATTATTACGTAAAATCTCCCGAGAACTATCTAGTACAAATTACGCCGTCAGGCATCAGTACGCACTAAGGCGTCGTAGAGGATGTAACACCTTTTTTTAGGGTTCCGTATATAGTCAAAAAGGCACCCTTATAGTTTCACCATGTCCTTCTGTCCGTCTGTCCGTCCGTCCGTCCATCCGTCTGTGGCTTAGCTCAGTGAGTTCAGTGACCCTTTCTACCTTAAAAATGTACTTGAAAAGAACAACTTTCGTACTAATTCGGGCGACGCAACCGCAACCTTTAGTTGGTGCACACGCGATGTAACAAAGAGAAACAGCTTAGAAACGGACAACTACGGAACCCTACACTGCGCGTGGTCCGACACGCACTTGGCACGTTTTTTAATTAAGATTTACGGCGGAATGCTTTAGCATGCCAGCGAATCTCCTTGCTTACGCTACGATGGTGCGTTTTGGTATAAGCCGCAATCAAAGTCCTCTGCGAATTTTGCGATGCAACAAGCTCAGTCATAGAGAGGATATAATAATCATTGATATACTTTTAATTTATCTACGCGGCGCTTTCTATCTGCGCCAGATCCCTAAGTCATTTATCGTCACTATTATTGCCTTCGATGTATCTCGTACGTGGTCGCTTATTTGCTTTAGAAAGCGACAATACGAGTAGGTATAGGTACACTATATATATGAATATAAAAGGGGATTATGATAACCCCGCGCAACGAGAACAAACATGCCCAGCGATTTGCGAGGCCGACTGTATATTCAAAGTTAATAATATGTTAAACATTCATATAAAGGCCTGTGTCCACTAAACCGTATCATACCATGACCGTAACAGGACCGTGCCAGGCACAGAGCGGAACGACCCGAACACCACCATGCGAACACCACCACTGAAACGGACAAACACTGTCTTATACCCGCATGACGCCAGTATGCAAGGCGTATGTTCGCACGCACAGATAGTGTTCGTGTAGCGTAACCGCCTTGATGATTTCATTTCTTTACAAATTTCGTTCCATGCTGTTTCTTTTTTTGGTGGTCCATATTCAACGTAGGTGCAATATGTATATATCTAAACACCACGAGTAATAAGAGACAGAATCAACGCAGTTGCATTCGTCGACTGCCAAGGAACAACTGACCTGTCTGGACCTCACAACGGAGCATACGCGGTTAGAACGCGGCATCAACGCGGCGCGTCGCCGGCACACAACGGTTTAGCACCGTCGCGTGTCATACACGGAACGTAACGGCACATGAAAAATATTCCTGGCGAGAATAGGCGGATGGTCCGTACATGGCGCGCTACGGTGTTGGCCAGTGCCGGGACGGTCTAGTGGGCGTCATATAGTCATTCATACAAAGAATATTTATTTGCATGTGCCGGTATGGTAACGGTCCTGATACGGTGTGGGCACAGACCTAGTAAGTAAGTATGTAAGTATCTTTATTCGCATAAGACAGAGTACAGTGGATGTTCTTAGGTACAATATATAGGACTATCTATCTCGTCACGCGGTGACATGCAAAATTTAAGTATAAATAAGTACTTATATCTAAGTTTAAACACGAGTCTATCGAGTGGTCATAAAAAATATTTCAATATTCCTAAAATTCACAAACTAATTATGTTAACCTAATCTTTAAAAAACTCTTATTCCAGATCCACCCGAGCCATGAGACGTGTTACTACCCATTTGACGGCGAAGAGAGGAGCTCCGCCGAGTACGAAGTCCTTGTGCTCATATAGACTAATAAGCTCCAACACTGAGCCTCTACTCTAGATAAGCCATGTTCTACTTCCGTGTTCATCATATCAGCCGAAACACGCCCACTGCTGGACATAGGCTTCCTTCAAAGAGTGCTACAACCGCTATCCATTACTATCGCGCTATACATTGCTAGTAAAACATTTAAGGGGCAGGATATGGAATACCTACTAAAATTATTTATACAAATGATAACTAAGAGTAATTTAAACAAATGCACTTTATACAAAAGTTATTAATTCTGTATCCGTTTTCAGTGTGTAATAGTTAATGTCTAATTAGCTTGCCATTTCATTTGTTTAGACTTAAAGCCAGTGATATCTAAGAATATTTTGTTATAAAAAACATTACAATATTTAAAAAATGACTTATTTAAATATGACTACCCTGATAAAAACATAACGACCGATTCTGTCGTAGGTACTTGCAAAGGAATCAAAACATAGGTACCTACAGTCAAGTGTAAAAATATGTGTGCATACAACTTACTCATAAATATGTCCCATAACTCTTATGTCAGCGGATTAAGGTTTTGGTACTTATTTATAAGAAGATGAAATCGATACCTACATATTTTTGCACTTGACTGTACAGGGCACTTTCCGCTAACCTAGAATCATAAATTAGAAAAAACCGAATAAGGTTATTTGTAATTCTCGTAATACTACACCTTTGTCTTTTTCCGCTGTGTTCAAACATCCAGAAAACAATGTTGACTAGATTATTTAAAAAAAGGAAAACACGGCCTAAGCCTTTCTTTAATAAAATAAATTGTTAAATAGGTCAAGTTTCGGAGAAGAAATCAGGGGACTACGAAACGTTGATTTTATGTAATTTTTAACCGACTTCAAAAAAAAAGAGGTTCTCAATTCGGTTGTATTTTTTTTTTATCAATGTTTCTCAGAACTCCGTCATTGATGAGCCGATTCGTAATTTTTTTTTTGTTTGTAAGTATATGCTTCCAGGTGGGTCCCATTTTTTACAAAAAAACAGTTGGGTTATGGGATCCATGAGGAATTGAGGGAACTCGTCAATTATATTAAGGCACGCGTGTAGTGATTTTGGTATTTTCTATTATAACTCATGTATTTACACCCGGAAATCATAAATTTGGTGGAGTGGAATTGATGATGAAGACCAGAGATGACTTATGGAATTCCTCAATTATGTACTTAAAATTACAAAAGTATATCACAGATTCTGATAAGATTCCGTTGAAATAGCAACTAATGAAGTGCCAAAGGTGTCCTTGTGGATTCGACGGAAGTCCTCAAATATTATCGGCCCACATACAGCGATTGGGTTTTTTTCTCTAATAATCAACGCATTTGCCCTCGGAAATCAGTTCATGTGGTAAATTGGAAAATAAATGTGGAAATGTTCTCGTGGCTTGGCGGAGTAAATTGAAGTCGGTTAAAACTTTGTTTTAAAGTAAATTATTTGTACTACTATCTCGGGTTCGCTTGTGGAATGAGCTCGAAGCTGAGGTTTTCCCGAGGGACATAAGTATGGGGTTCTTCAAGAAAGGAGTGTATACATTTTCAAAGGGTCGACTGCGTGACACACCTGGAGTTTCAACCGCCCATAGGCTACGGTGACCGCTTACCAGCAAGCGAGCCATAAGCTGGTTTGCCACCGATGACGTGGTATAAAAGAAATATATCTATAATAAAAATAAGGGAATATTATAAAATACAAATTTAATTTTGCTCCTCATACAGTGGGATGCTTGAGTTATCTACTTATAGAGTGCGAGTCAGACTAGCACCTGTCCGACTATTTTGTGATTTGTAGCAGTGTAAGTTATAATGAACAAATATTTTAAATGTCATGCGCCCTCCTAGAGACACATCGAGACGAGGACTGTAACATACTGGTTATATGATTGTCACCGTACTGACCCTGGCCGTGATAGTGCATGGAGATGAGAGCGGCGCGGCTTATCTCACTCAGCAGCGGGCAAGCGGCCCGACCCGACCACTCGCTCCGCCGACACGGTTTGTTGACGAAAACGCGTCTACCAATAATAAAAACTTCAAGGAAATTAACAACTGCTCTTTTTAACTCGGAAGTGTATCTTTTCGACCATGAAGGTTCTACTGTGTTTTGTGGTAATCCGTAAGTATTTTACTGTATTTATCTACTTCTGGTGTTATTTTAGTTAAGTAAATGCTAGTTAACATCTCATGAAAGTAGGACTTGCTTTCTAGTTTAATTTGAAGATTAATGTACCAACTTTTTTATCATTATTTTGAAGGCGTTGTGGAATATCTTGTTTGAACTCGCATTTTATGATCAATCACCAACCTAATTAGATAGGTTATTGGGTAAAAATAGGAAGACTACCTACCACCCCATTGTTTTGTTTAGGTTATCCCCAAAATGTTCTAGGAAAATGTGTGCTATAGTGAAATTTCAATCCATTGTGTGTATCTATCTACAGATCTTTTAATGTTATTATAGTACCTACCTATCGTCCGTGGAAGCCTACACTATGCAGCTTTGTAACCACATTAGTTGTATAACCCGACCACAAAGTAAACACTTATTGAATTAGCAAGAAATTCAAAGCACACATACATCATGATTCCATAACTGATCACAAGTCTTGTCACAATTTTCTTCGCAATGAATCCACATTAACTACTAAATAGGTACTCTCTACCTACTAGAGTATACCTAGATAATTTTGATTTTACTAGAGTGTACCTAAGTTAATTGAATCCAGTACCTCTCTACCTATTTAGCAACAATAACATTTTGGTTGTATTGCAGTGACTGGTACTAATACCATAGGTACTTAGGTACTTATTTTCTGATTACTCTTAGTCGCAATTACATTACATTACTTACATTTCTAATTAGTATAGGCAACTAAGTCGGTAGGGTCATCGTTTATTACCTACTATCGCATGTTAGTCCCCAATAAAACTAAACTTATTTATGCAAATCTGGAACTTGCCTCGGAGACCTCGGAGTTGTTGATGGAATAGGTAACGGTACGAGTAGGTAGTTATAATTATAAGGGTTTTAAATTATTCATTCGTAGTTTTACGCCGACAACGCGTTATAATTCGAGGTTAGTAATGTAGGCGAACTAGTCGCTGCCTTCACTGATATGTTACCTTTTAGCAGTTAACGTCATGATAAGGATAGCAGTGGCGGTGCATTAAAATTTTCGATGGGCAACCCGGATTTAAAAAAGATATGAAAGGGTTTAGAGTAGGTAAGGTACATAACTATAGGCATGCCAAAAATAAATTTTAGGAAAGGGCGGTGGGAATCGGCTTGTATGGGCGCTCCGCCACTGATTGATACAGAAAGTCAGGCATTTAAATTTTTTAAAAGGTATGTAGGAAATGTAGTGACATACAGTATAGGTTTATGGCCGGTTCCAATAATCAATCCATCGATAGTTTTCCTTACCAACAGTTACATTTTGACACATTTTCTACGGGTAATCTGTCTTAGTCGTCAAAAAATAAGTTTTACAGTATAATACATATGGTGCTACTTTCCCGCACTAGTGCGGAAAAGAGCACTTTTCGTGCATATGTCGAGACTTTAAAGAGCCATATGTACAGTAAAACGTTGTACGATACACGTGCGAATAGGTAATTCGCAACTCGTGTCGATTTAAAACACTCCCTTCGGTCGTGTTTTAATTTATCACCACTCGTTGCGAATTTCCCATTTTCGGCACTTGTATCGTAAATAACTATTTACGACTAACATACAAAATATCCACACTTTTATGTAAAATGAATGCCACCGTACTTTTGCGTTACTCTGGTTGTCTAGGTCTAGGTACAGAACGGAAAACGCCGAAATTCGAAAATACCTCCGCATTTATCCAGCTCACACACAACCTGAGAAGAAATTGAAGTACCTACCTAGGATGTACAATTTTATCATAAAAAAATGTGTCATCAGCCTCAGGAGATTAGATTATGGGCAGGTGTGTCTATTTCGCGCTGAGTAGCGTTAGAACTTTGCAAGGTTATTAAATACCTGCCTAGGTAGGGGAGAAGTGGCAGTTAAAGAGCCAGTTGATTAAATGTAGCAAAAAAATACTGTTTCAATTAAATTATCGGTGCCAATTTATTTTTCCTAAAATATTATTTATTTATTACTGTAGGTATGTATTTGTATACGTAACCACGTTTAACATGTATATTGGCTTTTTCATAACTGATGGGCGTTGAAAGAGCCTGTGTAATATAGGAATTAAATTAAAAATGTAAGTATGAAAAGTAACAATTAAAAATGTTTTAAGTATGGTTTTTAATTTTAATAGAGTGCATATTCAAATTAAAAACAATAAAACATTTTTATCGTCACAAAAAGTACATTTTTAACAAATTCTTGACTGTTATAGCAATTTTATGTCATTTTCGTCAATAATTGAGTTCTCGGGTCTTATACATAGTTTTCGGTCTCCATAATAGCAAATAATATTATTAGATATTAAATGACATGAATATTTATTAAAATAACATTTTATTTTACTAATTTATTACTGGGTTATGCTAGCTCTGTCAATGCCTGAACACCCGGCTCTTTCATAACAAATTCTTAAAATATAATTTTCAAAACAACGAGGATATCAATTTTTTTTAGCTTAGTTTATATTAAACGTAGCTGCATGGTCAAATATATGCACAAATCCGTTTCACGATGCACTATATTATTTAGTAAATAAAACAAAAAACAAACGAATGTAGCAAAATACTTTCTTTTTGGTGCCCAACGTGTCCATTCGTTTTGGCGCACTGACAAATCTTTGTGGGTGACGGGAAATAAGTGTTGCTACGTACAAATTAAAACTAATACCCAGTTCGTTCCGAAACTACAAAAATAATGGAAATGGCTCTTTCAAATCTGGCTCCTTCATGCCACTTCTCCCCTACCTACCCACTACCAGTTAAACACCAATCTCCAGGTACCCTCCCAAGCATCGTGTTGTGTTTCACATTGCAGGTGTAAAGATTTCTGCACACCATAGTTATACAGACCTATATACCTACTTATTATAATACCAAAGAGACATATAGCGTTCCAACATTTTCATCACATTGGAAAACGTGAAGGTTAATCCCCTGTTCTTAAGTATCAGAGAAGGGAATACATAGATGGGAACATAGTATCTTCTTAGTAGTCTGTGGATGGGAATTTGAATAAACGTACTAAGAAAATTGACTAAGAACCGTTTCGTGTCAATGTTGTCTTCTATTTTTTGTTTTTTGATTTATCTGCATGTATGTGTCGTCATGAATAAATGTTATTCTATTCTAAAATATAAGTCCCAAATCAGTGTGCTTGCTCCGCGGGTGCTTGAAGCAGCATTCAAAAGTGAATATGCTTAGAATTCAAATTCTAGGAGACGTGGATTTACGTTTTTGCTGGCAAGCCACTTTATATTAGGTAGGTAGTAGATGTTTCTATATTAAGAACATGGGGCCGCGAATGTTGGTCAAATATATTGAAACGTGCTGAATATAACCATCAAATTTCAATGCAATGGACAAGTGATGACATGATTATCGGCGCCACAGCAGGGTTCCAAACTTCCAACAGAGTAGCGATTTTGGTAAACATAAAAACATATATTACTGGAATACTTATAATAAATATGATTCTGTATTTCCCGTCTAGGCCCTATGCAGTCACTCATACATAATATAAAAGTAAGTATAATGTATTCGCGTAGCAGCACATAGGTGCTTACTTACTTATCAAGGAAAATATGAATATGGTTTGAATGTTAGATGTGACCTTTGTCCCTTCCTCTTGGGTTAGTATCCGTATGCAATTAGCAGGGTTCGCCTATAATGTTTTATACGAATATAAGAATGCTTGAGTAATCTAACAAAAAGTGTAGGTAATTAGGTATAGGTACGGACACAATCCCAATTTATAACTATCCAACAAAAGAAAATGTTTAAAAGCTGATCTACGTCGACCGAACCTAAAGAAGATGTTGCAATTTTATGAGGGCGCGCGTGAACATGTAGTAGGTAAGTTGTGTCGCAAGCACAATTATATATTAACGGTGAGGGCGGTAGAATCTTGAGCATAGCGAGGGATTTTAAAGAAGAATCTTGAGTGTAACGAGGGATCGTAAAGTAGAATCTTGAGCGTTACGAGGGATCAAATAAGTGTTTACGCTCAAAAACAGAAATAATAATGCTACCGAGTGGCATATACTGCATTTTACACCTTCGATGAGGAACATTTTAATAATACGGGGAATATCAGGGAAGAATAGTACAACTTTGATCCCTCATTTGGGCAACAACCTTTTTTCTGAATAGCGGGTGTGAAATAGTAGAAAAGTAGGCGGTCTGAAGCTTTCTTTATTACCGCCCGTGGTGCGAACACAATTTTACGTCTCTAGGAAGTGGGGTTTAATTTAATAATTGCTACTTTATAGCCAGGTCTGACGTAAAATAAAAAGCGTCGCGTTTGTGTTTCGGTACAGTGGCAGGGGCCGCGTGGGCGGACATGAGCGGAGCGTGCGACCTGGCGATGTTCTACCTGGAGCTGGGCTGCGCACCCGCCGCGCGCGCCGACGGTGCCGCTGGCTGCCCGCAGGTCTTCACCTGCCCCGACCTGCATCCGGATCCCACCAAGTGCTACTACAGGTACATTCAAACTCGGAGGCCAAGCCGAAAGCCAAGCCAGCACTAAGCGTCTTGCGTTTTATTGGGGGTGTGTGGATGTGGCGACCGTGCGCCTATAGTACTTCCGCTTTTACCCGATGTTTTGGCCTTATTATTTTCAGAGTTAAAATTTTCCAAAACGAAGGAATCTTTCCCTGCCAACAATTGCGTAGCACTATGCTCGTCGCCGATGCTGCTACCCACTAGGCGGGTTGCTGGCAGTGAAAGTTTTAAGTTGTTTTAATATCGTCGTTATACTTAAGTTATAACCATGACCCAAAACTCATTAAACTTGCAAATTGGAGATCAATGGCAGGGTCATCAAAATATAAACGAATCTATTGAACTGGGCGGTATGCAATGACGAATGGCAATGACGATGACGTTCACTTTTTGCAATCTTAGTCGCGACGCGACCTCCGGAGTTTCCGAGAAATTTCTGCAACTTTGTATTGGTCAACAAGATTTAATTCAGACAATAAACAACTAAGTAGTAACTTTTGACTTAGTATTGAGAAATCCGTCGGCCTTGGTCGGGTGGAGATAAATCAAATGTGGCGATATTATAGGTATAAAAGTATATGATAAATATGCATTTATGAAACTTGGCTGACTTATTGTTATGATATGCATGAATCAAGCAGCGATAAAACGCACATCTATGTTACGTATTCTTATCGCATTTCTCTTTGCCCCATGTTAAACTTTAGTACCGTAAATTGGGGTGAGTAGGGATCGCGAGTTGGTTTATGAATGGGGAGAGAAGGTATGAAAGGGGGGTGAGATGGGATTTTAAGGCTACTGCTACCTAAATAATGTATTAAGTACAATTTAAAATGGAGCTATAGTAATATTCATAATTAAAAAAAAAACGATCGACGATTTGTATTAAAACCCGCAACCCCCATCTAACCGCAACTACGAGGGACTACGGGTGAGGTGGGATTTCGTTAAAGTTATGAAATGGAACTACCCAAGATCATAAAAAAACTAAAATACAAACGTCCGGAACACTTATTATAGTTATACAACATTCAGTTTGCATATGTAAAAATAAAATATTATCGATGTTTGAATGTCAGTTTTGTCCCTACTCACCCCGTTTTAAGGTAGATACCCACCTAGATCAAAGCAAGGTCACATTTATACTTAATGGCAAAGCTTCGGCTACTAATGAAAGTAGAAATATATTAAGCGCACAATGTGAT
Source organism: Epinotia ramella (assembly GCA_947578815.1). Classification (NCBI taxonomy): domain Eukaryota; kingdom Metazoa; phylum Arthropoda; class Insecta; order Lepidoptera; family Tortricidae; genus Epinotia; species Epinotia ramella. The sequence goes on from OX388202.1 coordinate 21,222,480, forward strand.
TTTTTTGTAAACTACATAAGTGTATTGTAATGCAGAGGCCGCCTTCAATCATGACTGTTTTCCAAATTCCAGAGGCGTGGCGTATGCGGCAAACGACGTTCTCCCGCAGAACCTGGTCAAGAACCCGTGCTCGCAGCGCTGCGCGTGCCAGGTGGGTTACATTATACCTACCTACTGGGCCGGACAAAAATTAGACAACACACCCAGGAAGTTAAGGATGCTGACGCCTAATTTCTGGCGTTTAAATATATATATATAAGTACCTATTCGATTTACTTGTTTAGTTTTGGCCTGTAGGTACTAATTACTTGTCGGAAATATCTGCGAACCTCGGTGCCTGCGAACGTCATATAAGCCAGGTTCGCAGATATTTCCGAGGCGTTGTAGGAACCAAAATTGTAAATATTTTGACCTGGTTAGATGATATTATGTTACGGATATGATGTTTTGCTCATACGACCGCGCGTATTTTATATAAGTATGCGGTAAACGTAACTCGTTTTGCGCGCACAAATTGATATCCCCTTAACTAACCAACTAAACATTGATTTTTGCGATAAACGGGTTGCGTTTAACGCTGAGTCACGCGTACTTATTTCGAAACACGCTGCGTTGATCACATGCGTGCAGTAACTACAACATTACTGTTGCATAAAACAACAGCGCAGCGCGCTTTACTATCAGGAACAGGAAAAATAATCAGTAAGCTAATCCCGTTGAGCCAGGTGTCCGGCGAGCCTCGGTTCGAGTGTGCCGCCGTGGACTGCGTGGAGACGTTCGACGCCGACCGCCAGCAGTGCGTCGCAACCTTCGAGCTCGACTCCTGCTGCAGCGTCGGCGACGTGTGCGGTAAGGAAGGACATACATAAGTGGGTCCAGGCTTGAGAGCTAAGCGGCCTGAGTCTGAGTCCTTATGAAAATCTAACCTGAGTGGAGTCAAACCTCCCTCCTTAACCCCTTCCTGGATATTCCCAGTGCACACGAACTAAAAAATGCGCATCGACCCTTAACACTAACATATTTTACATATTGGAGAAAACCGCATCAAAATCGATGCAGTGGTTGATTTCCAAGTACATTACGAGCGAAGATGCAATATTTTCAATTTAGCTTTCATTTGAAAAAATCGCATGTAGAATAGTCCACGAAAGTAATAAAACATTAAAATACTTACTATGTTTTATAGTCAAAAATTCCTGTTACTGACAATTTAAACTTTCGCGCCTAAACGGATCTAGTTCCTGTGATGTCACTCATGTGTGTCACTCGCCATAATTGTTTGTCCGTAGATGTCAGAGTTGCCTAACTTTTGACTTTTGACAGGAGTGACGTCACCAGACGCCGATTGTTGAATTACAACACGTTTCGTTTCACATTACTTCAAATCGTAATTATTGTTTGAAATTAGTATAAACTAAAGTAAAAACGTTTCAGTAGCTATTATTCTATGTTTTTTCAACATTTAGGTCACAAAATATTGGTAAATATTGTAGCTGTAGATATCTGCTCTATTATTGGGTCAACGTCCCAGTGCTCGACACTAACCCAATACAGGAGACCTTCAATCTTAGATAACACAGCAGCATAGCAATGTGGCTGACAACAGGTTAACAATTAAAGGAATAAAGGTGTCAAACATTGGGACGTTTTTCCTTAGATACCTATAGTCAGGCTGCTAACTAAAAATTATGAATGTTAACCTGACATACCTGTCCTACTTAATAACGATTGGCAAGCCACCCACGACACAATGGCTTCCTATAGGTACGCCACCAAACCAAAACGTCATTACTGCACCTTAATGCGTTGTTCAATAGGCACTAATACGTGCAGAGACCTATCTGGGGGCACGGTAGTGCCCCCGCCAAGTCGAGCAAAACAGCGTCACGGCCGTACCATCCTTTTCTCGAAGCAGTTCAGGCCATTTTTGACCCCCTGTACAACTCGCAAACTGGATAATGTACCCCAGGTCGGGGTGTAAAATAATGCAAATAAGTAAAGGTAACTACCCTTGGATCGGGTTTAAGTAGTAACTTCCCTAGGATGGGAATTCAGTAATAATTACCCTTGGATCGGGTTTAAGTAGTAATTTCCCTAGGGTGGGAGGTTTGTTATCCAGCGTGCGACTGCACAGACTGTGTAAGACTAAGGGGTGGGTTTATGCAAGGGAGCCTACCATCCTACGTCCCTAAGTCCCTAACCTATCCTCGACTTACACCTTACACACACGTACACATGGAGCCAGGGATATCTATTGCCACGAGACCTAAGGCAACAGATGGATACCTACGGGGAGGAATAGGGTTTAGCGGAGGGTGATTTTCTCACAGCAGATCAAACAGACTCTGTTGATCAATTGAGGGCTTGAAGGTGTCTTCGCCACTGTGAGAGGATGCTGAAAGGTGAGACCCTACACTCCCGGAGAGAGTGCAGGGTTTTAGGTAATAAAACACCAACGGACAATTGGTAACTAATGTAGTATTACTTGATTAAAACACTCTTTTAAGGTCTTCGAAGGATTTATTTTATATAAATCTTAATATATATATTATAATTATTACAGAGGATTATTGAGGCCGTGTGTATGCTTGACGTACGTCATTGCAAGGGAGGGGGCCGGTGTTGCCCACAGAGTACATCATAATATATACGGTGCGTTTACACTGTCTGTCTTAGACATTAATTAAGGTGCGCTTACACTCTATTACATCATCCCCTCTTAAAACGAAATTTAATACAAATGAAACTAATTGCACCAAGGAATTTCTTTAAAACTGCTAAGCCAACAACAACCTTAAATTACAGCTGTAGTTTACTTATTTTAACAATGTTTACATTTCTATTCCTTTTCCTCCCCTTTTGAGTCCCAGATAGCCGCGGAAGTGGAGCACTGAGCCTGTAGCAGACTCTGGTAGAGCACAAAGCCCTACGCCGGTCGGATGTGAAAAGAGGTTCTCGTATACTTAACATTATCCTTATCAACTAAATTGTAGGATCTAAACCCATTATTACTAACAATCTTGGCTTCTCGCCATACCTTTTTGTTTGGTTCTTTTCTGAACCACACTTCTTGTCCATTATGGAAAACATTTTTATGCCTAGCTGTACTATTGTAATATATAACATTTCTTTGTAATGTTCTACTAAATTGCCGTTCCACATTAAAATTGAGTTTGGGTTTTAGATATTCATCCGTAACTATGGCTTTTGTCTTTAAATTCCTGTTCATGAGTAATTGACTGGGTGAAAAATCTGTACCGGACACCGGTGATGCCCTGTACTGTAAGAGTGCCGTTCTCACATCAGTCTTATCTTCATTGCATTTAAGTAGAATTTTCTTTGCAATCTGTACCCCTCTTTCGGACATTCCGTTAGACTGGGGGTACCTGGGGCTTGTATAGTTAAAAACAAATCCACTTTCTCGAGCGAAATCACGGCATTCTTTGGAATCGAATGGTACGTGATCAGAAACTACTTCTTTAGGAAAACCAAAAATCGAAAAAATGTCTGTCAGCACCTCAATTATAGACTTAGCACTTTTGTTACGCAAATATTTAATTTCTAACCATTTCGAGAAATAATCATACACTATGAGATAGCTTTTTCCTTTAAATTCCATAATATCGGTTGCTAATTTGTGGAAAGGTAATTTAGGAACCTCGTGCGGCAACAAAGGTTCTTTAATATTATTATTCTGAAAAGTTTGACAGACATAGCATCGTCTTACATGTGTATCAAGGTGTTCATCAATTTTGGGCCAGTAGTACAATTTTCTAGCCATTTGTTTCATTTTTGTCGTGCCCAGATGGCCTTCATGTATTATTTTCATAAATTTCAACCGCAATGACGTCGGAATTATTAACCTGTGATTTAGAAACACCAGGCCTTCATCACTATGAATTTCACTTCTTAATTTAAAATAAAATTGTAAGCTGTCAAGAACATATTTTTTGTCTGGCCATCCATTTTTTGTATATTCTATTAATTTAGATAATTCCACGTCATCACCTGTTGCATTAATCAATTCCTGTTTTTGTTCCCGAGTGCATTGCAAATGACTTGCTATTCCTACGCAATGGATCATTTCGTTAAGGTATGGTTCATCGATGTTATTACTATTAATGTAAGCACGTGAAAGTAAGTCCGCTATATACATGTATTTGCCTTTCAAGTACTTATAATCAATGTCATATCTCAATAGTCTTAATTTCATTCTTTGTAGCCTGGGCGACGGAACTTCATGAATATGTTTTTTAAGCAAGGACTCTAATGGTTTATGGTCATTTAATACTGTGCATTGTTGACCATATATGTAGTAATGAAATTTGTTTGTAGCGTAACAAACACTGAGCAATTCTTTTTCAATTTGTGAGAAGTTTTGTTCTGCTGGTGTTAAGCTTCGTGATGCATAGCTTACAGGCTTTCCATTTTGTAACAAGCAACATCCTAGACCATCTTTGGAAGCATCGCACTGAATTACCACGGGCAATTTCGGATTAAAATTTTGTAAAGTTGGAGCTACCGTTAATTTTTTCTTAATTTTATTATACACATTTTCATGAACTTCCGTCCAAAGCCAATCCACATCCTTCTTTAGTAATAACTGTAGAGTTGATGCAATATCAGCCAAGTGGGGTATGAACTTTCTTAGGTAATTGACCATTCCCAGGAATATTTGCAGTTCTTTTTTATTATTTGGGCTTTTCATATTAGTAATGGCATTAACCCTTTCAGGGTCAATTTTCATGCCTTTTTCAGAAAAAATATGTCCAAAATATTTTACTTCTTTTAATTTGTATTGAAACTTGTTTTTATTAAACCGAACATTATGTTCTTTAGCACGTTCAATAACTCTTTTTAATATTGCATCATGCTCATCTTCAGTATCCCCACATATTAATAAATCGTCACAGTACACAATAACGCCTGGGATGTCACCAAAGGCAGTTTCACTGTACCTTTGAAAGACCTCCGGGGCCACGGAAATTCCAAATGGACATCTTAAGAATTTATAACAACCGTAGGGGCTGTTGAATGTGCATAGATCACTCGAATTGTCAGATAATTTAATATTATAAAATCCATCTGACAAGTCCAAGACAGAAAAATATTTTTTATTACACAATTTTGGAACAATTTCCTCTAATGTTGGGATAAGGTAATGTTCCCGAATTAAAACTTTGTTTAGATCCTTAGGGTCAAGGCAAATTCTAAGAGAACCATCTTTCTTTTCAATAATAACAAGGTTGCTTACAAAACTCCTTGGATGTTTGACCTCAGCTATGATCCCGTGCTCTACCAGAGTCTTCAGTTTGTCAGCAAGGCGACCCATCAATGCATGAGGCACTCGTCGCGGGGGCCGGACCACCGGTTGTACTTCAGGCTGAGTGCGCAACTCCAACGGCTCTCTGAACTGCCCAACACCCTGAAATAGTTCACAATTTGTATTAACAATAGCATCTTTACTTAGATCTGTGTTCCTTATTGTATTAATATTATTACTTTTTAGCAATCCTAATTTAATTAGGGACCCTAAGCCTAAAATGGGGCGGACATTTTCTTTAATAATTATAAATTCAGTCTCATATTTAGTTTCTTCATGTTTGGAAAATGTGTTCAAAGTAATTTTTCCTACTGGCACTAATTTGCCACCCCCGAAGACCTCTATTAGTGTTCTTGTCTCAGACATCATTAATTTGTATTCATCATTGACAATTAGTTTGAGATCTCTTAATGACAGAACATTAATTTGAGCCCCCGTGTCACATTTAAACGACACTCTTTTATTTTCCACCCTAAGCTTCTCAGTCCATTCATTCTTCGATAGGTCTATTGAATAAACTAGTCATAAATCATGAACATTATTATTACATTCATACTCCTGTACTTCATGTACCTGCCTCCGAGGCATGCTGCACCCTATGCTGAAGTGATTGTGTCTATTACATTTAGTACATACTTTCCCATAAGCCGGGCAATTTCTGGGGCCATGCTCAGTCCCACACTTTCTACACTTATAATAGTTCCTGTTATACTGACTAACATTGTGATGATTATGTGAGAACCTGTTGTTTGTATCAGAATACTTAGCTTTTGCATCTGCTGGTTGATGAGACGGAGTCCTGGCTTGTACTGCATGCACCTCCGAGCTGTTCAGGGCCTTCATGTGTTCTTTTGAAAGTTCAGCTGAGCGGCAAACATCCACAGCTTTCTCTAGAGTAAGTTCCTTTATTTCCAAAAGTTTCTGCTGTGTCCGCTGGTCCTTGACACCTATGACGATCCGATCCCGTAGCATCCTGTCTTTTTCTTTATAGTTGCAATTCTCTGCAATCTTCCTTATGGCTGTGTAGAATGCATCAAAGGTTTCTCCGTCTTCTTGATTCCTCTTATTAAAGTTGTAACTGTTAATTACCTCATTCTGCTTGGGCTTAAAATGTTCATCAAATAATGTTATTATTTCTTCTAATTTAGTCTTGTCCTCAGTCTGTAAAACGTTGAAATATAATTCCTGCGCCTGTTGTCCTATACAGTTTAACAGTATGGCCGCTTTTCTCGTTTCTGCAAGCTTCTCAAAGCCGGCGGCTAGCACGAAAATTCGGAATGATTGTTTAAAACGCTGCCACTGCGGCCAGCAATTACCTAGGTCATCCAGGTTTAAGCTCTGCGGCATCTTGTACTCGACCGCACAAGTCATGTTGTCGACCTCGCAGGTGTTCTCCGCATTTTCATCTTTGTCGTTCTTCGGCGGCATCTTCGTAATTAGTATTCTTCGTAGTTCTTTTATTATCAGTAATTAGTAATTTCAAGCCGGCCGGCGGCGGCGGCCATATGCCTTCGTGGTATTAATCTTGTTGAATCCTGCTTACCGGTTCTTCTCCGACTGCGCCATGTAGTATTACTTGATTAAAACACTCTTTTAAGGTCTTCGAAGGATTTATTTTATATAAATCTTAATATATATATTATAATTATTACAGAGGATTATTGAGGCCGTGTGTATGCTTGACGTACGTCATTGCAAGGGAGGGGGCCGGTGTTGCCCACAGAGTACATCATAATATATACGGTGCGTTTACACTGTCTGTCTTAGACATTAATTAAGGTGCGCTTACACTCTATTACACTAACTAGATTTATTTCTCTTTACAAATGTGCGGAATCTTATGATTTACTTAAACTAGGTTGATGTCGCAAACGTAGGCGCCTTGGGAGGCGCGTGATTCTGTTCTCTGAACACCCCCAATAACTTTGTTGTGGATTAAACTAGAAGCCTGAATTTTCAGTAATCAAGCAGGCATTGTATTAAACACGGTATATTTCAAATTTCATCCAATTTGAACCAGTAGTTTAAGAATTATAACTAAGTAGTCAAAGTTTCTCAATTTTGTCACTCACTCTGCACTGACTGCCTGACTGACTGACCGATCATCAAAACTCTAAGGCACTTCTAGCAGACATAGATGCTTCAAAAGAATATAATTAGTGTTTAGTGTATAAATCAAGAAAAACCAAAATATTTTACAATTTCGGTCCAGTTTTCTACATACACCAACTGCATAAATAATATATACCTAAATAGCCAAAGATTGCCAAGTTGCAGAATTTTATTTAGCAAGCAAATAAAGATTGATAAGAATGCCTGAGACTTACGAAATATCTCAAAACTTTATACGGTGGAACAGTTTCGAGACTTGGCCTCTTTTTTACATGGAATCTTTTTTATGGGATACCAACTATTATAAGTATAATTTTATAACGTACCTACTTGAGCCTGGGATCTGCGCAAAAAGTTGGGTTCGCATTAAATCTATTGTCACAAGTGCAAGTTACTCAGCGGTTGGATGCATAACCAAATATCTAGAACAGTTTCGCAGAACTCTTTTAACAATAAGTTTTAGAAGTTGGAGAATCGCCCCCAGCTAATTGTATTCTAACTAAAGCAACAAAACATTTACGACAGCAACAAAGTTGACTTGGTTTGTTCACTACAGGTAAAGACGCCATCGCTAAGTTAGCGACCTGTGAGGTAGACGGCAAGACCTACCGTGAAGGCGAGTCCTTCGAGCCCAAGGACTCGATGCAGACCTGCGTGTGCACGCCGCAGTGGAACGGCACCAACCCCGTCTCCTGCCGCGACATCAACTGCGGCATCGAGATACACTACCAGCAAAACATCCTGGATAACTGCGCGCCGATATTCTTCAAGAATACGCGCAGCTGCCCCATCGCTTTTAAATGCCGTAAGTTGCTATTTTGTAACAAGTAGTATATTTGTTAAATTGAAGCTGCATAGAGCCGTCTTTCCGGTTTTCCCCCGGGGCAAAATGCCAGGGTAACTGATTGGAGGTTCCGAAGGGCCTCGTAGCACCTGCCAGTTTGCAGAATTGACTACTACCTGGAGCGCTGTTATTCTAGACGGCCCATGGACCCAAGATACGTCCAGATACAATAATGTACTAGGTACACTCAAGTGACGATTTATGTATGGTTAATGGCTATCACAGCTTGTTTACTCGTAGTTTAATTATTGAAAGTTTTTCGTATCGTATTCCAGCGGCTTCAGACACCAAAGTGGTTCGTGGGCTGAACCTGAAGACGGTGAGCGCGCAGTGCGTGTTCGGCAACGAGACGCTCGCCGTGGGCGACGAGGTGACCGTGGACGAGCGCTGCACGCGCTGCGCCTGCGAGGTGCCGCCCTTCGTCTCCTGCACGCAGCAGAGCACGTGCAGTTAGGAGTGACACAACATGACCATCACATCACATATCGATGTGAGTGTCGAACGCGCTCGATTCGACCCTCTGCTTAACATAGATTTCTGTCATAAACTTCTAGGACGATCAATTCAATGCGTATAGTACGCATTGAATCGCAGTCAATCGGATTCTAAATATCAAAGACCTGGGCCCAATTTTTTTTTATTTTCCTAGGAAGTGAACTGAAACAGAACAAATCTGACCTTCACATTAAGGTACGGAGGAGTAGGTATAGAATTTAACGAGAGTCAGAATAGTACATAATACCTAGGGCGGTGAATTCGTAAATGGCCCAGATCGCAAGTGTTTGTGGCCCGAACCGAAGGTGAGGGCCATAAATATGCGATCTGCGGCTTTACGAATTACCGCCCGTGGTGAGTACACAATTTTACGTCTTCATCTGGCCACAATGCGAGTTTTACCGTACGCGCAGCGTGCAGTAAAACTCGCATTATGGCCAGGTGTGACGTAAACCTAATTACCAGGAAGAGTGGTTCATAGTTAGCGCGCTATAACACTTGAATAGCCAAGTATTCCCTTGAAAATATATTAATTATCATCTTATCAGCCCATAGATGCTGCAGGACACAGGCCTCCCTCAAATATATTCGTCTACAGATAATTGTGAGCGGTTTGTCTACTCGCAGACTTCTTTTATTTTTAGTGCTTCAAGCTGATATAAAAAGGGAGAAGCTATTTTGTTTTTCCTAGATTATTCGTAGGTACTTGTCGATACTAAGTATAAGTAGTATTTATTGCAGTTTATACTTATTTTTTATTATAAACAGCAATAAATACCATAAGATTAAATAATAATTAAATTAATAAACCGGCCTTAAGCGAAGTGATTTAAAAGTCGATTATATTGAAAAACATTTATTACATGATTATATCTATTTATATATCACTTATTTCTTCTTAAAAATATTAAGGACATATTTACAGTTTACTTATGTACCTACACAGCCTTAATAGAACCTTTGTAAATATCTTAGGAAATACTCATAAAAAATTGTGACGACTTAGATTTACGTATTTTTAAGTACTTAGTATAGCAATCATCACGTACTTAAGTGTAAAATAAATGATTATAAACGAAAACTTATTTTTAATAATTTCCCTAATATTGTTTCGGAAATTATATTAAGTAAGTATATAACATTTTTTTATAAATGTAAGTACCTGGGCATATGCTTAATTATATCTACTTACCTATATAAGTAGATAGGTACCTATCTTACTAGGAAATTCGGTAAGATAGGTACATTACAAAAAAATATAAAAGAAATGTAAAGAATAGGTACTTATTATTGTTATTCATTTATCTTCTTAATTTTATACCACATAAAACGAAGTACTATTTAATTTTACGACATTTTTACAGTGAAAATGTAGAATACCTAATACAAATCTTTGGCATTATTAACACTCCGCGAGTACCTGGTTAATTGTTTAATAACCCAATTATCAGTACGTATTGCAAATATCCTGCAATTTTAGATACAAATCTTAAATAATAAACGTTCCGTCCGCCCATCAGACGTTACGAGTTAGCACATCGGTTTACATTGTTGCACTTCTCGTCCCATGTCGAGATACGACGAAATGTGCTACGAAACAGGAAGGTTCATTTCATGATCCATTAATCCATTAAGAAAAGAGTATGTCTGGATTTTACCTTCCCTTCAGTCAAAATTAATGGAGATGACTGACTTGGGTATGGAAATACCCAAACACAATCAATTCAGTTGCAGAAGCAGTTTGTCGCGTTATTAGTTATCCTCGTTAGTAGTTAGTTCAACTACCTACTTACTCGTTGGTTATTTTCAACTCTAGGCGAATGTTACAGAAAATACGTCTCGGTTGGCTGAATGTCTCGATCATCATTCAAGTAAGTATTTTTAGTTTTTCGTGTTAAATATTGCATGAAATCAGCTGCGCTTAAACTACGTACGAAACTACTACTAAACGTACTTAGGAATATCATGACATGAAATCGACTCTGTTGTAATGACATTAAAGTTGGTGCTAACATAATTTCAATCGCGCTAGTAGCATACTTTTTGAACCTATCACATACTCTCAAACTCGACTCTTAACTTCAAGGCATTAGAGTGCATATTCACATATGTATTTCTAAATACCTTAAAGTGTATTTGTTGTCGTTGATGTATTTGATGAAGATAGATATGAATACATATTCCGCCCTATTACAATGGAATAAGGCACAAAAGAATACAGACATGTTATCGTCGTGTTGTTTCGCCATTAGCAGTAGAAGCGAGCGTCTGTGGTCCTATGTGAAGCAGGCCAGGCCAAGTTCGAGGCGGAACTGCTGCTGGGGCCGGCCCAGGTCGCGCACGGCCACGTCCATCACCGGGAGCCGCCCGGACTTGTCCGTCGAGAACTCCACCACCGTCTTCGCCCACTCTTGGCTCTTATACTGTAAAATTATCAGTCAACATATGAACATTATGTACTTTCATTTGGAGTTTTTTTGGGCTTTATAAGGTAGGTACAACCGGGAAAACGTTAGTAGGATAGTAATTGGATTGGAGTTTTGCCACCATCAAGGACACTTGAACAAAAAAAAAACAAATACTCATACCACTCTCTTCGGTTTCCGCGATTATAACTCATAAAATAAAACGATAAAAACTGATTTTATCGCGTAAATTATGACGGGATGTATTTAATACATAAGTACACGCGATAAAATCCGTTTAAATCGATTTATATTTAATCAAAATCTCATAACTTAAACTACTCAGTGTGCTCTACAGCCAGGCTCAAGTTTTGAAAGCACCCATGCACAGTGTGTTATGAGACCCCAAAATTTGACATCCATCGATCTTCACACCAGCGAACGGCTTCTTTGATTTTAAATGCAAGACAAAAATTCCCGTGTGCCAATTATGTTTAGTTTAAGAGAAAATAATTTTTAAAATAACCTTAATTTTTTGGCCGAAAAATCAGAAAAAAAGTCTAGTTCTAAATGTATTATAGATACAGAAGTTTCTTTAATATCATTTGATAGGGCTACAAAAACGCTTTCACGTGAATGTTTTTGTAAATGTTTAGTACTTCAGAAAGTTGATTTATTAATTTATATTTTTCTAAATTTGCTATTTTTTTTTTCTTCGGAATGCTGCCGTACTAGTGTCTGATTTTTATATTAATTAGCGTGTGTAGCGTGTTTTCTTCCCCACGGTGCCAAGAACACCTATACCTGTGTGTTATGTGTGTGCTAGGCTAGGAGTTATATGTGGCGTGCGCTGTCAAAGTCACCTTCATGCTTTGAACTAATGTTTATATGACGACCGCTTTAGCCTAGTTGGTAGTGACCTTGGCTACGAAGCGAGAGGTCCTCGGTTCGAATCCCGGTAAGGGCATTTATTTGTGTTTTGAGCACGAATATTTGTTCCTTAGTTATGGATCTTTTCTATGTATTTAAGTATTTATTTATCTATATAAGTATGTTTATCGCCGTCTAGTACCCATAGTACAAGCTTTGGTTATCTTGGGACTACGTTGATAAATGCAAAAGTAGTTGGTGCATAGGCACGTAAAGAAAGGCAAAGGGTTAAATGTGAAACGAGCGTCATGTTTACGTGTAGATACAGCTGTGTGTGCACCTAGGAAATTGTAGGATCAACCTATAGGCTTTTAGATTGAACCACCTGCCGTTGTAGTTATAGTTACCTGGCATTCATCCAGCACGGCCTTGTACCGCAGCCGGTTATTGGCCTTGGGCAGGATCTCGGCGTCGTTGTAGGCGAGCAGCTTGAGCCCGCGGCGGTGGTGGCGCGCCTCGCGGTCGTAGTAGCCCACCGTGTTGCGGCAGTGCAGCGTCACGTTCTGCGTCGCCTGCCTCGACAGCAGCTGCAGGTACACGAGCTGGCTGTGCTCTGCCTTGTACGTGATCTGTTCCACAAGTAACATTTCTCTTTTAAGAATTTATTCGGCAACATGTGCAGAGAGATGCAAGTGGACCCCGGGCTTGAGAGAATAGAGTAATACAAACGTACAGAAGAATCATTTCGAAGCCCGATTTTTGACATGAGAATAGAATATACCTTTTCTCCTTGAGGCTGTTACAGGCTCGCTATTTAAAGTTGTAAGTTTGTTATCCGCGTCATATATTTATGACTAAAAATGTCAAACATTCAACGTGCAACCCTTTCAAAATTGCTCTAATTAAAGAAGCTGCTGAAAAGGTGTAAATTATTGTTTATATTGTTAGAGGCGGAAAAAAATAATCGTTTTTTTAGGGTTCCGTACCTCAAAAATAAAAAAACGGAACCCTTATAGGATCACTTTGTTGTCCGTCTGTCTGTCTGTCAAGACCATTTTTCTCAGGAACGCGAGGAGGTATCAAGCTCAAATTTATATCAAATACTCAAGTCTATTGTCCCTTAGAGCTGTCAAAAAATCAAACTTAAAAAGCAACGCAATCAAAAGATACAGTCGCTTATGCTGCAAATTTTAGAGTTTTTCGACACTCGCAAAACCTACGGGGTACTTCCCGTGAACTCAGAAACTTGAAATTTGGCACGAAGCAACGTCATATAGCACAGACAAAGGAAAAATTACGAAAAGTAGACATTTTTAGTTAAATCATACAAAAAAATATTTTTTTATATTTTAAACTTAATACCTTTTTCCTCGTAAACGCGTAGAGGTATTAAATTGAAATTCATGTCAAATACTCAGGTCTATAATACCTTTCAGCTGTAGCAAAACGAAACTTTTATGTCCACGCAATCATAAGAAATTGATATAAGTAGCATAATTTAAAACTGAGAAGGTAATATGGCTGTTGGTCGTATGACTTCTATGGATGTAGAGTTAATATATTCTAGATGTTACAGTATTGCTACTTTCCCTTTTGAGGCAGATGGAGCGATAAAATATACTACAACTTTTGCTTGTTATAGGTTTGTACGGAACCCTCGATGCGCGAGTCCGACTCGCACTTGGCCGGTTTTTTAAAGCTTTAAAGGGCTCTCAAACACTATCTTAAGCCAGATGGCCACGGCAAATAATATGTAAGGTTTTAGACCATTTCACAGTGAAGCCGTCCTTCAACTCGCTGAGCCAGGCTTCCGTCTCCGCTCCGCTGTACGAGCTGACCTCGGACTGAATGAGTGTGGGGAGTAGCAACTGTAGCAAGTGTTGCCATTGTCCATGCACCGGGATGACGTAATTCGTTTCTATACAAATAGTTCATCTAGAATAAAGTGCAAGATCACTTACAGTGAAGCCGTCTTCCAACTCGCTGAGCCAGACCTCCTTCTCCGCGCCGCTGTACGAGATGTCCTTGGACTGCATGGGCTTGGGGTAGATGCAGCTGCTGCCCGAGTCCATGTCGCAGTGCACTAGGATGGCGTCGTTGATGTCGCCGCCGTTCGGGTCGATCCAGTATTGACCTGCAAACAAATACATTCCGTTACGTCTGACAAGGCTTGCGTCTGGGATGCGCCGTAATGAGCCAGTTAAGGGGAATAATTGCTGGAGGTGAATATTGACGTATTTTGCTTCTAATTTGATTGCGGAGTTCGTAAGTGATAACTCTGGTGATTTTCATGATATGACCAAGGGCGCTTTCACACAGTCTGTAGCGTTTTGAGTGAAATGGGTCATCAATCCTACAGTGTGCATAATTTATCTACACAAACGGCCCATTGCCATTGCTAACGCTAAGTACGGCCACGTTTTCATTCTATGCAAGAATCGAATGAATTGTTATGAATATGAAGATGTGAAAATAGAATATAAATGTACCACTCTGGAATCCATGGTGGTGATATTTGATGTCGCCGCAGGTTTTGCCGGGCGCCTCTTGGGACCCGTCCGGGCGCAGGAATTTGTCCAAGGACGCCTTCAGGCGCTCGTACGCCTTGTTCACGACCTCCTTGCGCTCCGCCTCGGTCATGTCGTCCTTGAAGAACCGCGCTGGCAGCGAATTGGGGTCGTCGCCGAGTGGGTCGGGGCCTTTCACTGTGCCTGAAAGTTTGGATTTTTGCAATATTTATACTACACCACAGTATTCTTTTGTATAGGTACATGAAGTTGAGTAATTTAGAAGCATTGATTTTGGGAAACTAACATTAAAGTCACTAGGTATGTACAGTCGACAACACAGCTAACTGACCATACCGTGAAAACCTAGAACCTTATTACAATGCACTTAAGGTCAGATTAGATTTCCGATGGTCAGTTAGCTGTGTTGTCGACTGTACTTATTAATTAATAACAGTGTACCGGTCCACAATTAAATATATGGACAGTGTGACAAGAGTGCACAAATTATGTAGAATTTACTGGCTGACGCAGTCATAGTCGGTTGACATCGACACGACATTCATACTATAGTTATTAACAATTACATTTACCAATACAATCGCCATATACGCATACCTTGTTGCATCATCGCAGCAAGAGCAGCTGCGTCATACGCCAAACCCTCTCCGGGGGGTCCTGGGGGCCCGGGGGGCCCGGCCGAGCCGGGGGCCCCGTGCCGGCCGGGCTCGCCCGCCGGCCCGCGGCCGCCCGCCGGGCCCGCCGGGCCCTGTGGGCCGGGAGTACCGTCGCGGCCAGGAATACCTGCAACTCAACATGTTATTAGTTGCTCTTGCCTGATCTACCCCTAGTTGATACTAATATACTATTATACCCGGAGTAACATTTTTAGTCTGAACTGAAAATCATAAACAATTGTAAAAACCTCACCTCTGGTACCAGCTTCACCATCTTTTCCTGGCGGTCCCAGCGGTCCAGGCAGCCCTCGCTCGCCCGCTCGTCCAGGAGCTCCGACCATCCCAGGCAGGCCCGGGAGCCCAGCGTGCCCCTTGGCTCCATCCGAACCAGCTTCTCCTCTTTCGCCTTTAGTCCCGTCGAGGCCAGAAAGCCCTTGCTTGCCGGCTGGCCCGCGAGGACCGTCCACGCCGGGAGGACCTGATTCGCCACGCGGTCCTCGTTCACCTGCCGGGCCAGGAGACCCTGCATGACCCGACGGACCCTACATTGAAAAAATATACAATATGATCACGTTTGCATACAGTTGATGATGCCAATGTTAAAAAAACAATTCGCACGGGTTAAACATTATACATACAAACCTTCCTCTTGAATCACTCTTCTATTAAAAAAACGGCATCAAAATCCGTTGCGTAGTTTTAAAGATCTAAGCATACAGGGACAGACAGCGGGAAGCGACTTTATTCTATACTATGTAGTGATTAGTCAGTAACTATACATACATACGTAGGTAATCGTAATGTTCGGTGAATTCAATGTTATTATTTATGTATATTTACCTGCATTCCTGGCGCTCCAGGCGGCCCGGAGGCGCCCGGCTGTCCGCTCGGCCCCTTGTCCCCGGGCCGGCCCGGTATGCCCTGCTGTCCAAGTTTCCCCGATCGCCCTTCCGGACCCTGCTCTCCCATGGGGCCTGGTGGGCCTTGCAGACCAGGATTGCCTGCGGAGCCTGGAGCACCGTCGGCACCTGGTTTGCCCGGAATTCCACTTTCACCCTAGCAAAAGATAAATAAATTGTTATTTTGATGTACCACTCTCAATAAAGTTTGTCAGTCAAATATTAAGAATACATTAGCACTTAATTCAATACCTGAGATCCACGTAATCCTTGAGCACCGGGCTGGCCTGTCATCCCCGGCAAACCACTCGGACCCCTCTCTCCAGGTGGCCCAGCGGGTCCCGCAACGCCTTGCGGTCCGGTCTCACCCTCGCTGCCTCTTTCGCCCTTGACCCCCTCTGGTCCCGTAGGGCCCGTGGCTCCCTGCTGTCCAGAAGCGCCTAGGCGACCAGCATCTCCGATTGCTCCTTTCGGGCCCGAAAGGCCTGGTGATCCAGCTGGCCCGGGGCTGCCCTGAGGACCCTGTAAAGTCACATTAAGCATGATTATGAAACATAAAAGAACAATGGAGGTAGGTATCATCAACACTATTAACTTTCATATTTTATACACGATTTCCAATTTGTTTTCATGTTATTTAAGTCTTACCTGCGGTCCGAGGTCACCCGGCCTTCCCGGCAGGCCAGCGTGTCCAGCCTCGCCCTTGTGTCCATGCTCGCCTCGTGCGCCCTTAGCCCCCGCCAATCCGGTAAGGCCACGCAGACCGGGTTCCCCAGCAATGCCCGGACTGCCCGGAGATCCTTGTTGGCCCTTGGTTCCACTGTATCCCCTGTCACCTTTCAGACCAGGCATGCCTGTGAGGCCCAGCGAGCCGGGTAAGCCTTGGGAGCCCTGCAGACCGGGCGCGCCGCGTTCGCCGGGCGAGCCATTCGCGCCGGCTTCGCCTTGCACTCCGGGGGCCCCGGTCTCTCCTCTCTCTGCGGGCTCGCCGGGCGGCCCGGCTGGACCCACGGGTCCTTGAGGACCTTGTTCTCCTTGACGTCCTACAAGAAAAGCATGAAAAAGACGTCGTAACATTTTTTATAGGAAGAACAAAAGTGAAAAAGTGAGATGTTCATATTTTTCGAACCATTATTTTACTCGACAAGTGTGATTCTGTGATTACATCCATTTAATATAATAGTTTTAAACTTACCAGTTGGCCCATCATTGCCTGCGGGGCCTATAGAGCCTCTCTCACCCTTCTCACCCGGTGTACCCGCTGGCCCTCTGGGCCCCGGCAAACCCAAAGCTCCCGGGTGTCCTTGTTGTCCTTTACTGCCTCTCTGACCTTCGGGACCCTAGTATACACAACAAACGCACCAAACATCCATTAGGTAGGTACTTAAATAAACGCACTTAGCAGCTTTCAGCATTTTGTAGTAAGTGGATTTAGGTAATGTATTTAAGATTTTCTTTTGTTAGATCTTAGTTAAAATGCCATTAGCTTAAATGTTTAAATAAAACGCTGTAGGAAGCGTATTTCGTCAACGCGAAACCACGGTTTTACTCGTACCGTAAGCGCTTTTATTATTTTATTATTATAAGTCGTCAATTTTAAATAAAGATAATTCTTAAAATTCTTTATCGTCAGCCGGTTTTCAACTGCATTGCAGACCTGGTCGATCGCTCTAACCTATTTATGCTCGATTTGACGCTTTAGGAGTGATCATAGTTAAACGATCAAGTCGATTAGTATTAAATATATATATATTATATTTACCAGAGGCCCATCGGGTCCTTGCGCTCCACCATCGCCCTTCTCGCCGGGTGTCCCCGCAAGGCCGGGCAGGCCGCGGTCGCCGCTGGCGCCGCGCTCGCCGCGCTGGCCCTGCGCCCCCGGCGGCCCCGCCGGCCCCGCTACGCCGGGCTCACCCTCTTTACCGGCCGAGCCGGGTAGACCAGCAGCACCGGGCATACCCTACAATTTAGAAACAGGTACTTAATAATGGAGAAATTGTAAAATTCCTAGGGACAGAAGTTCACTAAGGCGAGAACCAAGAGGGTAGGAAGAGAAAATCCCTAATTATGGGGCAAAAGTTTATTTTCCCACTTTATCGCGAGATTTCACTCTGGTGCTTCTTTGTATGTGCATTTCACCAAGCCGGTGGAAGAGTGTTTTTTACTAATCTTGTTCTCGTTTTATACAAATATATATAAATATATAAGTATTAGGTCATGTAGTTTACTGTAATGCAAACGTACGGGGAAACCTGTTTGCCCCGCTGGCCCGGCCGGGCCTCTTTCTCCAGCTGCTCCCGGAAGACCCTGTGCGCCTTGGATGCCAGTGCTACCATCACGGCCTGCATCACCTTTCCGTCCTTCAGGTCCTTGCTGACCCATCTCACCATCTTTTCCAGGCTCGCCCTACAATAAATACGAAAAATCATAAATTATATCATTAATGCTGAAAATATTCTTTTTATTGAATAATAGACAGAATAGTGTCCACAACCAACCTGCAATCCTCGCTCACCTGGACTGCCCATGAGTCCAGGTGGTCCCTGTAAGCCTTGAGATCCCAACTCCCCGGGTCTGCCATCAGCCCCGGGTATACCACGTTCTCCAGGTGGACCCGTTTTACCAGAAATTCCAGGTCGTCCTACTACGCCTCTAGGTCCTTGTAAACCTTGAGGGCCAGGTCTGCCAGCATCGCCGATAGTACCCTTTTCACCGGGCATACCAACATTTCCTCTTTCTCCTGATGCCCCCCTAACTCCAATTGGACCGTCAGAACCGGGCAACCCTCTCAACCCTGATTGACCCCTATCACCTTGAGGTCCAATATTGCCAGCAGGCCCTCTAAGCCCTCGCTTGCCGCGTTTGCCTTCAGGTCCTGCACTTCCTGGAAGACCACGTGGACCTGGAGAGCCCGGCTCTCCTCTGATGCCTGATTCACCTCTAACACCTCTTTCTCCAATTTGGCCCTAAAATAATTAAAATAAAGTATAGTATATTAAATATAGTATTTAAAAACATTTCACGCAAAATGAGTTGGTAAATATGTATAAAAAAAAATAATTGTATATTATGTACAAACCGATTCTCCTTTAGCACCATGCGCGCCTGGGTCTCCAACAACACCGGGTAAGCCTCTGGGCCCAGGGAAACCTGGTGGTCCCCCGTTTCCTGGTTGGCCGTGCACTCCTTTCTCTCCTGGAATACCGTCACGGCCAGCGAGCCCCGGTGGGCCTACTTCACCCGATTGCCCAGGGCGCCCCGATTCTCCCCTGGGACCTTGCATGCCTTGGCTTCCTTGAGGACCGACTGCGCCTTGCTCGCCTTTTATGCCGGGTGAACCAGGGAATCCCGGGGCACCTGATCTTCCAACGTTACCCTAAAACACCGTAAGAAAGTTATTTACATTTTCGTTACAGTTATTGAATAAAGCATCAAGTCAAACTACTTATTTGTTTAAAATAATAATCTTATATTGTACATGATAACATACCACTGGTCCTGGTGGCCCTGCGGCGCCGTCCGCCCCGCGCATGCCGGGCGCTCCTGAAGGGCCTTCGCGACCTCTTTCTCCACGGGATCCGACAGGACCCTGTACATTTTGAAGAATAACTTTATTATGAAGGTGAAAATAGTACATTATTGCCGTGGCTGGGAAGGAGGCAATTGTAGGCTGAGTATTTGTTTAAACGGACAAGCTTGCGAGTCCGTTTAATTATAATACGAAGCCTGCAATTGCCATTCCGGCTAAGGCTAATATAGTGCTTTTCTCAAAAATAGGGGAATATAAAATACCTAATTTATATAAACTTTAAATATCGTTGCACAACGTGAAAATATTTACGATTTCCCGCCGTTTTTTTTTTAAACAGAATCGCAACTATATTTTTCCACCAAAAAAATGCAAACTATTTGAGACACACATAAAAACGTCGTGTTTGCAACAGAAAAATACGAGTTGAATTGGCTGAACACGAGCTGTGTCGTCTGTCTTTTATATGCCAGTTTCTACTTCAAAAAAAAATTGGTACTCGACAAATAAAGGAATTTATATACAACATTCCAGGCGGCCTGCAATATTTTTTATTTTTTAATTTAGATCTGACCTTAAACTATACACTTTACCTTCCAATATGTAGCAGGTTATGTTCACTTTGCAGGCCATTTTTGAGAAAAACATCTTTATTTATCCCTACTTCTGTACTATATAGTTCAAGCTTACCACAGGCCCAGTTGGTCCCATTGACCCAGGTTGTCCAGTAGGTCCCTTTTCTCCCGCCGTACCAGATTCACCTTTAGCGCCATCCTTGCCATCGTAGCCCCTGTGGCCCTTCAGGCCCTGGATGCCGGGCAATCCCGGCGCGCCGTGCGGGCCCGGCTGCCCAACCGCTCCCGCCGGACCAGGTTCACCGTCGTCTCCTGGAGCTCCCTACCAAAAATTGTTGCGGAGTGAAATTAAAAATGATGCTCATACTAAATGTTTAAAACGTAAGAAGAGTTGCCATGGCTTCCGGAGTTTTGTCATAAAATTCTTACATCTTTTCCAGCGAGTCCTTGGGGTCCTCTTTCACCAGGTGGTCCTTGTTGGCCCGGTAAGCCAGGCTCTCCCGTCTCACCGCGCGGTCCCTGAAATCCTTGCGGGCCTGGCGGCCCTGCGGGTCCTGAAATAGTATTTCGATCAGCCTCCATGCAACCAGATAAAGGAGACTGGTTATAGTTAATGCCAAAATAGCCCTTACCCTGTACTCCTCTGATTCCCGGAGAGCCTACAGAAGCATGCATGTAGTTGTAGGGATCGAAAGTTGGCCCTTTGTCTCCGCCAGCAGTCGCGGCTAGTTGTGCCAGGTAAGCATTCACCTGTAAATTAAATAACTCGGTATGTAATCCGTTATCCTAAGAAACATAGCACATACGAAAAATTCATTACACTTGGATTTGGGTAGAAAGACATGTTCGCTCCCCAACAACAGCAGTGGAGTACTCACGTCAGGCATGGGGCCGGTGGATCCGGGCAGGCCGGGAGCGCCGGGCACGCCGCCGGCGCCGTGCGCACCGGGCGCCCCGCCGGGGCCCTCCTCCCCCGCGAGGCCGGGCGCGCCGCGGACGCCCGGGACGTGCGCGCCGGGCCTGCCCGGGGTGCCCGGGGTGCCGACACCGTAACCTAAGGAAATTGTGCTTTAGTAGATTGTTCACGGCATTACTGTAGAAATGTGGGGAAAGATTATCCGAAATGAGGCTTCAAAACAGGAAACTATTCCCTGTTTTACTGCTTACTAACGGAGACGATAACCTAGGTAGACGTATTTATCCTTTGAGGCACAAGTTATTAAAGTGGATACTTTGTTAAACACTATGTATTACTACTGAAGAGTACTATTTACTCACATTTATTACTCCTGAAGAGGATTTTTTATAGGTTATAAATGTTATAATATACTCGTAATGTTACGCTGTTGAAGGATCGTTTCACCTGGCGTGAGGCAGCTTGGCAGCACGGAGCAGTTAGTGCGGCCGCCGAAGCACTGGCAGACCGTGCAGTTGTTGGGGTTCCAGGTCTCGCCCTCGGCCCACGAGTGGCCCTGGTCTAAGCAGCGCGGCCCTGAGCCTGTAACCAATGCGCGGAGGGTGAATGTATGCGTCACCGGTGTACGGTATCGGTGTCTGTGCAATTGTCAACTACAAATAAGTACGGAAATTTGAGAGATTTTGTTATATAAGTGCATCAAGTTAGGCTGCAGAACAAAATTTCAGTAAATATTATCCTTCATCAGTTCTATTGACAACTTTAACTAACCGATTAACCTGATCTTTGATACATACTAAAGTCCTGGGGGCCTAGACAAGGTTACAATCGACAAGCGCTAACGCTAACGCTAACTAATAAAATGTATGGGAATGACAGATGTTAACGAAAAGTGTTTCGTTGGCATCTGTCATTCCCATACATTTTATTCGTTAGCGTTAGCGTTAGCGCTTGTCGATTGTAACCTTGTCTACGGCCCCTGATAAGAAATAACAGCATTATACCTTTATAACGAAACAAATTCTTTAATTAAATAGTTTTGTTTCGTGTTAGTTTTAACGAGGAAGTTACCTCGATATTTTTTTAGACGATATGATACAGAGAGAAAGAATATAATGGAAATATAAACTATAACTATACTAGGAATCGAACCTGCGATCATTTTGGAGACGAAGATAGTTTATTTTTCCATTATATTCTTTCTCTCTGTATCATATCGTTTAAATTATTATCCTTAGGCTCAGAAGGTCGACAATTCGTGATCCCTTTTCTTCCATGACAGCGATCGCAATTTCCCGTTCGCGCAGTGATACGCGTATTACGAGTAGGTAGGTAGTTACGCTTAATCCTCGACGTTCGAGCTTTCTCACGGAATCATACGATTGGCTCAGAGATTACCTAAATAAATAAACATAACTTTATTTGCGTTGATAACGGAACCAAATTGGTCTTGCCTGGGAAAAAACAACCCTTTTTTCACGCATCCGAGAAGGCCTGTGCTCTTATGAACTAAGTTTACAGACCACGATTAAACAAGCATTCTTTTGATCTGAAATTATTCGAGTTTACCCACGTAAAGCGTAATGAGCTCCTATAGCATTCCTAATACTCACCTCTAGGTACTGCCTGAGCCAACGGTCTTCGGGTGCCAGTATTGCCTGAAACAGAAAGATATGTCAGAGTAAGGAACTAATGCAAGGTGTTCAGAAAACTTAAGATTAGAAACTTAAGTTTGGACATGCTTAAGCGTTTCATGGGAAACCGATTAACATACGAGTAGGTACCTATGCATTTTGACATGCGTTTACGTGTGAGTTCAATCAAAGCCTGAAATAACTTAATTCACCTGTTCCCAATCCTCGGAAATCCCCCAAATCCGCTTCAGTTTCTGTAAGTATATTATTTTTCTGATTATACGTTTCCTGAAATGCAGTGTTTCTGTCTGCTAAATGATAATCAACGTAACACATTGACTACATTTGCAAACAGATTGTCGCTGTTGTAATAGAAATTGCTGAATCGGAAACGCTGATTTTCTCTTAGACCTAAAAAGCATAGATCATCGGACCGAGCAGTCACGAAGAAAATCTGTGCTGTATGTTCTTAAGAAGTCATTAGTAACATCTCACATAGAACATGCAGAACAAAGTGAGACCTACCATAGTCGTCATACGAGGTGACTTCACTGTCGCTGAAGTTAGGTTCCTGCGCCTGCGGCAACTCCTGGTCGGCTGCGGGGTCACGCAGCTCCTTGCAGGAGACTTGCAGCACCAGTAACGCCATCACCGCCGCTGCGGCCTGCCACGACATCTTGCCTGCTAACCAAAATGTTCTCTCTTTCAACGAGCAGCTACGCTACGTGTGCTACGCCGTAGCAAATTAAAATCTGCATGTAGCGATTATTATTTGTAGGAGAATAGCGTCATGATATGGACGGTAAAAACTTAAATGAGCAATAATATGTACGTACATAAATATGAAACTGAACTTACGAATTTCAACCCCCTAGCGGGTCAAAGGGTTGAAAGTACCGTAACTTGAAAGTTTGTATCGAAAATAGTCTAGGACTCAAGCCTGAGCCATATGAACAGAAAATAGTTTGAACAGTTTGCAGTTTGAGTCGGTTAGACAAAGACTCAGTTCCTTAAATTTGAGAAAAAAAATGGGTATGCTTGATACGAGTATAGGCTCCAGGTAGGTAATCGTAGGTATCGTATTATTAGATTTATGCCTTGGCAAAAACAAGGTTGCTTAAAAACAAACTCTTAGCTTTTAAACCCGGACGACCGGTTAGCCTAGTGGGTAGTGACGCTGCCTACGAAGCTGAAGGTCCTGGGTTCGAATCCCGGTAAGGGCAAATATTTGTGTGATGAGCATGAATATTTGTTTCTGAGTCATGGAAGTTTTTCTATGTATTTAAATATTTATATCTATTTTTTTTCTATTATATATACCTATCATCGTCTAGTACCCATAACACAAGCCTTACTGAGCTTACTGTGGGACTAGGTCGATTTGTGTAAGATTGTCCCTTAATATTTATTTATTTATTTTATACCGCCTCATAGGTATTCTTATCCTTGTGGACCTCAGCAATAACGAGAGAGAATAAGCAGCAAAAATACGAAAGTATAGTAAATTAGCAAATGTACGAGTATTGTGTACCTATCAGTTGTATGAGCAGGGCTTATATACCTACGTATATACAAAAAAAGATTTGCACTCCCTTACATACTCTGCTACCCCCCATTAAGAGGAAACATTACCTGAGCCCTTTTTCTGATTTAAGGATTCAAAATTAGTATTTCTGTCGCACTGAAGTAGCCGCGCGCTAACATAAGGACAACTGCAGCGTCGACCAAAAATATTATGTGAAATTCAAAAATCGATGTTTCTTTCTCGATTGTTTTCCCGGGACCTCACCAATCGTAAAAACATTTTGGAAACTGAATAAGAAGGAAATATTAAATGACTGACTGTTTTGATTTTTGCGCTTATTGTATCACTTAGTATACAAATCCATCAGGATTTGTATACTAAGTGCTGTTCCATCTTCCAAGCCGAATGCGTAGCGATAGAAGCGCTGGCAAGTGGTGCATCCAACTCGAAATAACTAACGCCATAATCTTCTCCGACTCCTAGTCAACACTGCAAGAAATAGCCAATAAGAGCAGCACCAACTATACTATTAATAATATTCATCACTTAATTTAAATAAATGGAAACATAGAATTCTGCTGCGCATTCTTTTTTCTTCATTCTTCATTTCACTCATCATCAATTACAACCATCACTCATCATTCAATCACAGAATCACTTATTCCACTAGAAATCATTTACCATACAGTAATCGCGGATTCAGTCGCCCGTATCCTTGGCGGAGACTGCTTTCTGGTAAAATCAAAGTGACAAAAAAAAATAGAAGCCATTGCGAACATTGCATTTGCATTGGTTGCGGAACATTGAAATAGGCCAATTCAAGCCATTTTGTTTACAGCAACCTAGCACTTATAGAAATAAGTATATACCTTCTTATAAAAAAAATGCGAAACATACTAATAATATTGTTTATTTTATTTTATTATTTCACAAAATCATTAATCTACGGTCAAAAACCTCGGAGGAAATAGTCGAATAGTCGTTTGTATGCAACGTATGTTTCCTCTTAAATATAGAAGCACTTTAAAAGAGGTCGATTTATGATCTACTTATATCTCAATCCTAAATCAAGTTTTTTAATTTATGTGGGGTACGTACTATTTTGGTTGTAGGTATACAACAAAAATAGTTCAAAGAAATGAATTTGCCTGGATCAAAGTAGGTACCTTCAAGCATGTACTGAACATATGATATCATCAACTCGTAGTTTTGAAATGTGGATAATTAATATCTAGCCGTCACTTATCACACATTAACAGAAGACCCGATTTTTAATTGACTGTTGCAATAAATATCAATGATTGGACACCATCAACTGGCCCAAATAAATCAGTGCATAGACACGGACTCTTCGACAATGACGATCCATCGGGCAGGCGGCCTGCTGCGGCCCACTGACCCGCGCACGCTACTCTACATCTGTTTGTGTAGAGCTGACAGAATCAATTGGCGACTCATAATTAATTTTAGCAAAGCAACCGTTGTGTGAACGAACCAATTCGTTTATTGGACGACTGATGAGAGGCCATTGCCCACTTTCGTTAGAGATTTCGGCAGCGCACTAGGAATTGAAGAGGTTGCTCTATTAGGTAACTTTAATTATATGAATTGACGATTCATAGCCTATGAATACTGTGCTTTTGCTACGTGTAGTACCTAGTATTGAATATATGTTTTTGTCCATTTATAAATTCTGTCACAGAATCAATAATGTCGCAACATACGTCGCTAGTAAACAGTAATTACCAATTATTTACCGGAGTTAGATATGAACATAATGTTCATTTCGGGGTCAAAATTAAGAATATTATTTAGTAGTCAAGCGGGTTTATTATTTGCCATGGAGCGGTTAGGCAATTAAGGATCAATTACAGAAATCAAATATCTGTCCTTATCCTTGAAGATGATAATCAAAGTCACGACCTCAATTCTAGAAAAATGTAAAGGGAATCTGGATAAGTGCTAATGCGAAAATATATATCGAGGTGTAAAAAGATATAACAAATGTTTCTCGAGAAAGAGCTTTTTGCGCCTGTCCCGCTTGCACCCGACGTGGACTAATGATGGACCGGATACCGGGTCCTTTATATCTAACAACGACTAACGAAGAATTTCTTATTTACTTAAATAACCAAATTTTTCAAATTGGTTGATATACCATACATTTCCAAGATTGAATTTTTGAAATAATTGCAGTTAATTCCTTCAAGAATTTTGGTGTAAATCCTTGATATATCTAAAACAATGGTCACCTTACACTCCAGTAAACCTTTTTGATAACTAACTAATCATATGAGTAAGAATTCGTCAAAATATCAAAACAATTAGAAAAACTTTCTAATAGCCTTGCCGATTCAACGGCCGAGGATTGTCGCCATCTTGGCGAGAGTCACGTCTATTTTTCAATTCAAATCAATTTATTTCCCATATAGGTATACAAGATACACTTATGTCCGTCAGTAGATAGATACATTGTTTCTTATCACTAGAAATTATGACTATTAATAATTCTAATTAGTTACTTATACAATCTTTCCAAACATCCTTTTCTGTTATAGTATTTTATGCAACTGTTGTATAAGTAGGGTCTTAAAACGCGAGTGTCGTGAGTTGTGATGCGAGCCTTGGCGAGCATCGCAATTAAAGACGCCACGAGCGTTTTAAGACCAAGTTATACGCCGTTGCATACAATACTTTTTGTACGACTAATTTTAAATAAATAGCATTTGACTTTTCAGGCAGTAAGTTATCCGTTAGTTCTATTACTACTCATACGCAATTTCTTCAGCGGAGCAGTTATTTTCTTCTTCGTCCATTTTAAAAGGAACGTACACATTTTTCTTCACTTCACAAACACGAATAAAATCTTAATACGACATTAATAACGAATAATTATTATCATATTTCGTCTTTTCATTTTGAACTGGAACTTTGGTGGGAAATTAGAAATATGACACATCTCTTTATAGTCTGTTTTATTTTTAATTTCCTTGCACTTGCCATCCGAACCAAACTAAATCCGGATCCGAACCGAATCGGGTCGGTTTATATCTATAAATAATACCAATAATTGGTAAAATATGTATATTAACACACAATACATGATCATTTATTTTTATTTTCGTAAATAATTTATGTTTTACAAATGTTTGATAGTAAATAAAAACTTTTTATTTCGAAAAATTTCCTTATGAAGTTGGTACCACTGCAATATGGCGGCCGATCAAAAAAAAGTTAGATGATTTGACATCGTGGTAAGCATGTGCTTTTATGAAAAATTTATAGACCAAAGAGAATATAACCACTGTTATGGACCATAAAAGTACGCTAAACTGTGCCAAAGAGAATATAACCACTACGTTCCATGCTATGGAAACTTAGAACCTATTGCAAATCCAGATTTTGATTGAAAACGGTGATGCCACCTACTCGGCAAACTTCTAGGTAGCTGTTGCTGTAGCGAACTAAAATATCAGTGTTGTTACATTCAAATATTTTATTTGATGTAGGGAGATTGATACGTGCTACGTAAATGAATATGAGGAGTTAAATAATGAGAAAACCTGTAGTATTCAGGTTTTAATAAACATAAAATTGTACATTATTTGAAATAATACACGGAGAAATATTGAATGACAATGACATGGCAGGCAGGAGTAAAATTAGAGGTTGGCAAGGAAGGAGGTTGCAAATAGATCATATCACGTCAAGGAGAACAGTATATTGTATAATGGTAACACAACATTGTGTCTGCTTGACATAAGTATAATGTCGTTTTGCGTGAAATATGTTGACATAATTTGCGTCAATAAATCCAATTAAAATTTTAATATTCAACGAAGTTTGTTTGTGATTTGAGCATTTATCTATTACTGGAGGACCTGGAAGGGCTATAGACACCGCTAGTCGACCGAGCGCGGCGGTTTGTTGAGAAATATCTAGGGAAATGTAGTACCGAGTGACCTTGGTTTTGGATGAGCGTATCGTTTTAATGTTTCTTGCTTTATATTAATAATATGCTCCTTTCCATGCATGAAGTTACTAATGTATTGTTAATAACTTAAATAAATCTGTGTATTCCTCATTTTTACGTTTCATTTCACAACAGTTATTACAAACATTTAAAATACTGATTAATAAAATACGACCGAATTGAGAAGTTCCTTCTTTTTTTTTATCGTTTGAAAAGTTTTATATGCCATAGCACAGATGGCGCTTGTACGCAAGCATAAAATGCCTTCTCAATTTGGCTGAGTTGCCTGTCTATCTCAGTATGTATATTGTAGTCTTTGCTACGTTCTACTAAAGCCTATATAAGTGACAAGAGTAGAAAAAATATTTAATCCTTTACTCTATATAATTTGAAGCTGCCATTTCTCTTTTATAATAATAATAAAAAAAACTTTCTAATGTTCTAGATAATAAAAACCATAGTATAATCAGCAACGCTAGGTGTATGCTGTTCCAAATGTAGAGCGGTCAGACGCGGATATTCTGTACAAACAAACAGTGCGACAGCGGCTCGTGGTGTGTGCGTTAAACGGTACGTATCCCAATCACATCCCAATCAGCCTAATCAAACAAGGACCACTAATGAATTGTTGTATAGGTACTTATTTGTTATTTATTAAGTAAGTACTTAATTTGTTTTAGTGTAAAAAAAATATTTACACACCAAACGCAGACAGTAAGCTTAGCTTAGCAGATAGGGTAACAATCGTAAGCCGTATCGTATCCTTGCAATTCGAAAGATCCACTTGCAACGTGTGTTGTTGTAGTTGTAGGAGGACCATAATTCAAAATAATAGAAACGTGTTTTGCTGATGTGCAAAAATATCTACACAGTCACGCCGGAATATTTTTTTATGACACTCCTCGAACACTGCCATTTTGCCACTTTATAATCTGCATATTGTATTCATTTATCTGGATTTTAACTCTGTTCTTCAGGCAAAAGAAAGGATAAGGTATTTTTCGTTGCACTTAAATTGTCCACTTTGTCAGGATGTAACGATCACATTTTACTTTCTTAAATTAGAACAAACTACAACACCATTAAAAAACTACCTACCTATAAATCTCATTTGAACCATTTCATAAAGGAAGGAGAAACCAGACGATCCTCCTCCGCGGAGAAATACTAAACTATCTACTAATCCTACGAATATTATACTCGTCTATGCGAAAGTTTCGATGTTTGGATGTGTGTTAACTGTTAATCAATCGCGACTGCTCAACCGATTTGGACGAAATTTTGCAGGAAGATAGGATCAAAATATAGGATAGTTTTATCCCGGGACCACTTAGATGAAGTCGCGGGCGGAAGCTAGTAGGATACAAGTAGCAGTCTGCCCGCAGGACTTTGCTTTGTTTGGAAATGCCTATCTGTAAATAAACCTACAGGTAGGCAATTTCCGTAATGTACCTATACGCACTATTTATGTCCACACATCAAATATCCTTGCGTCTACGTGAAATCATAGAAGCAGTACGATTGGATATAATAAGTAACATAAACCCTTCCCAACTATTCCCTTATAATATAAGTTATTTTCGATTGGGCGGCAAGTGAAAGGTTACCGCGGTTTATCGATAGGCCTCGATTAGTTTGCTCAGCTAAGCCGTTAATCGGTAACGCCAGATTTTATAGCTAGAGATGATGGGCATGAAGTAGGTACCCATAAGACGGCAGGACGCACGCATCCGGATTCAGACATGAGTTAGAAGCTGTGAAACCTGTGTTGGGGCTTTTCCGACATGAGCGGAAATTATTGATAGCAGATATTTAGCTACTTTTGATTCATTTTGACTAACGTCTACCTATAGCACAATAATAATCTCGATTATAAGTAAATTATCATTTTAATCTGTGTCCACGAAGACTCGGGAGAGTATAACAAGCTTTTATTTAATTTAATATGCGGGGATAAACTTGCAATTCGGAATTTTCAGCGACTTGCCGGTATCCGATCAAGCTGAAATTTGGTATACTTGTAAGTTCGGTGTAAACGCAATACTATGGGCCCACCGAGCTGATCTGATGATGGAGACAGAAGATGGTCATAGCAAACCTTAAACTACACAAGATAAACCCGACGTGTTTGGGCTAATGGAACGCTTTTAACGAGTAGTTGATGACAATGATGACTGTGCAGAAAAAAGTAAGTACTGTCAGCATCACAAGCTTGTAGGTGCTAAATTTTTTTTTTTCAACAATGGCCCGCAAAGTGAATATAACTCGCTACATATTGGAAGGTAAAGTGTATAGTTTAAGGTCAGATCTAAATAAAAAAATAAAAAACATTGCAGGCCGCCCGGAATGTTATATATAAATTCCTTTATTTGTCGAGTACCAAATTTTTTTTAAAGTAGAAACTGGCATATAAAAGACGGCACAGCTCGTATTCAGCCAATTCAAACCGTATTTTTCTGTTGCAAACACGACGTTTTTGTATGTGTCTCAAATAGTTTGCGTTTTTTTGGTGGAAAAATACACTTACGATTCTGTTTAAACAAAAAAAACGGCGGGAAATCGTAAATATTTTCACGTTGTGCAACGATATTTAAAGTTTATATAAATTTAGTATTTTTTATTCCCTAATTTTTGAGAAAAGCACTATATTAGCCTCAGCCGGAATGGCAATTGCAGGCTTCGTGTTATAATTAGACGGGATTTAAACAAATACTCAGCCTGCAATTGCTTCCTTCCCGGCCACGGCAATAATGTACTATTATTTACCGAAACCTATTTATAAGAAATACAATCACTTACTAGTTACTCTTATAATTTAGAAATAGGTACGTTTAGTATAACGCTTACATATGATTTAATAGTTTCGTTAGTTAAATTTAACTCTTTCCTTCTCACAAATTTTGTTTTTTTACCTACTCGTTCTTATATGTATATAACAATCACAAGACGCCCACGCGTTCATATTTATGTTCCACTCAAATAAGCGTAAAACAACAGATGGCTAAACCACTTTGGTTACAGTGCAGCATTATAATACGGACACAGAGTAAAAATGCTGAACATTAAGTGATTTTATGATTACAACAAATAAATAAAAATGCTTAGATTGTTTAAATAAATACGTATAAAAAAGTAAAGCACCCTCAGTGCACTCACCTACCAGTGGTGTGTGTGAGGGATGCGCGGGCGCCGGCCCGCGAGTACCGCGCCGCAGCCAGCGCGCGCGCATAAATAGAGCATCCAAGCGCCGGCCAGGGGACCTCAAGCGATCATAGACAAGGGGCTTATTGGTAGCCTACTCTTAAACAATAACGCATGCGCAGAATCCCTTGCTTTTTTATTTTAGAACAGATGTATTACAATTTTCTGGTTTCGACGGGGAGTCTAGGTGTAGTACTGCGGCGTAGCAATGTTTTCCGTTTGTAACAGTCAGATACTTATATTCAGAAATATTCGTTATAAGTATTTTGTAATAATTATCGTAATTCAATAGCTATACTAATATGCTAACCAGATTTGCCCGACTAGTGTCAATTATTTATAACATGACATAATATGATTGTGGTGTGCACCCACCTATTTTGCAACTAAATAATGCACGTATTTAGGGGCATACCTAATACTCGTAGGTATAAAGATACAGTAATAATTAAATGTTGAGCAGGCTTTTAATGAAGTATAAGCTTTTATATCAGTAAATGTAAGCACACCAGCTGGCAGCCACAAAGGTTGGCAGCCCCATTTTCAGGCAATATTTAGGCCGCGGTGTGGCGCACCAATTCCTGCGTTATGGCGATGACCGCTTTTCAATTACCCGGGTCAAATGGCGATCTTTTTATTGCTATTCCAATTCAAAGTTAGACGTTGCGAGAAAGTGTTGGTGACAGCTTAATTTTTGATTCATTGCAATGTTATTATGTGCCAAGGTAACGCTGTCTAGTTTTTTATAATTCATAAACGTCAATAGTTTTCATTTCCTGCAATGTATTCTAAGTCACAACGTTAATCCAAAATAATTTCAGTCAGAGTCTAAATTGGAAATTGGTTTGAAAAAACCCATAATATTTTTGAATAAAAGGTATCCAACGATAGCCCACGCTAGGGTTAAACGAGAAAAAAAAATACATCCCCACTTTAAATGTAGGGGAGGTGCCCCAAAACATATTTATTTCCAGGATCTTATTCTACTATTTTGTCGGAATGGTTAATATAAATACCTATGCCGAATAACAGTTTTCTAGTAGTAATGGTTACTGAGCTAAGCCGCAGACGGACAGGCGGGCGGTGGATGCGATTGGACGGATTGGCCGTTGCAATCCCATCTCCGAAAGAGAATGATGTAGAACTAACTCCGTTAAGAGGAATGCCTACCTGCGATTTTCCCATACAAACGCTCTCGACTGTTTCCTCTCTGGTTTTTGAACATAGAGCAATTAATTTTTGAAAATCGCAAAAATCGGCTTAATTGAATTGGCTGCCAAATAATTTACTTTAAAAACAAAGTTTTAACCGACTTCAATTTAGTACTCCGCCAAGCCATGAGAACATTTCCACATTTATTTTCCAGTTTACCACATGAACTGATTTCCGAGAGCAAATGCGTTGATTATTAGAGAAAAAAATCCAATCGCTGTATGTGGCCCGATAATATTTGAGGAATCGACACAAGGATCACCTTTGGTACTTCATTAGCTGCTATTTCAACGGAATCTTATCAGAGTCTGTGACGTGGTTTTGTACTTTAAGTACATAATTGAGGAATTCCATAAGTCATCTGTGGTCTTCATCATCAGTTCCACTCCACCAAATTTATGATTTCCGGATGTAAATACACGAGATATAATAGAAAATACCAAAATAACTACACGCGTGCCTAATATAATTGAGGAGTTCTCTCAATTCCTCATGGATCCCATCATACAACAAAATTAAAAAAAAAATGGGACCCACCTGGATGCATATACTTACAAACAAAAACAAAAATTTTCGAATCGGCTCATCAATGACAGAGTTCTGAGGTAACAAACATTGAAAAAAAAAATTAGGTTGTTTTTCTAGATATATTCACTAGTATTTTCTATACAATTTTTATTTCTTATAAAATTTATTTTTATTTTTTATGTTTCATAAAATACTTTTAAAAAATAACTGACGATTTGAAAGTGCTTGTTACTAGGCCTACTTGAATAAAGATCATTTTGAGTTTGAGTATGAGTTTAATGAGATATAAAAATTTCTATATCGGGTATAAACTAGTTTTCTAAAATTATCATTAGGATCTTTACGAGATTCCAGATGGAGTTTATCTTTGTGCCTAGAACATCTTAATAAGCCGGAGGTCATCCAAGGTTGCAAAGCATACTTTGAACGGCTAAATTTCACCTTTTCAGAATGTTTAGTCACGGTATTACTGAGCACTGTAGAGAATAAGTCTGCGGCACCGTCGACGTTAGAACGACGTATTAAAGACTTTAACTCTGCTCTAACCGAATCGCAATCTGTTACCATTTTTACGCGTTCAGATTTGACTGGTTTATCTAGATGAACCGAGATCGCCACCATAGTTATATCATGATCAGTTACCTACGTCATCGGAACACACCATTGACATTGAGCTGGTACGAAAATATGATCCAAACAGGACTTATGGTGAGTGACAGTGTTTACGCAGGGTACCAAACAGTGTTCAGCCAAAGTACAAAGATACTGTGAATAGTAGTCTGAGATGTCTATGTTCAGGTCCCCCGCTAGAACAAGGCAGGGGGACGGGACGGGTCGATGGATTTTAAGGCCGAGTCGAGAGAGGTAGTAAAAGCGACAACGTCACGAAAACTCGGTGATCTGTATATAACCACAACTGAGAAGACATTCGGCACAGTAGCAAGCACACAGTTCGAATCGTCCACATTAAATTCCGAAAAAGATGGGGACCACTTATTGTGAATATATGAATATAAACAATTACCCCGCCTGACTTGTTTATAAACTTTGTTGAGCTAAAAGAAACGTAACTATCTAACTGGCTAATGATTGACCTTTCGTTGATCCAGCATTCACTAAAAAATATCACGTCAAACTCTATATTTAATCTTTGGCGCAGCACTAAAATAATATCAAAGTTCTTATTTATGCTGCTGATGTTTAGGCTCAAGATGTTTAGAGCATATTTTGATATTAACTGGAGCGCAGTTTTCCGGACCAGATGTCAAATGGCATTTAATTTAAAAAGATTTGTAAATTTCATCTAACAGGACTATGGTACCCATGGGAAAGACAAAAATGAGTAAAACATTACAGGGTAACTTAATGCCAAGACCTGACAAATATACTTGCGCCCAGGCGAAATAAATATCCTTCTAAAGAGCGTGTGGTTATGTGTAAGTGTATAAGTGCGTGTGTGGGTAGTAAAAAGGTAAGAGTTTATGAAGTGGCAGTCCTTAACATATAGTAACATTAATACTGAGCAAACAAGAGGACAATGACCAATATCAGCGGACAAGATAACCAAAATAATTATGCAAAGCATATAAGGGCTGTTAACTAGGCTAGATTGCGTCGGATTTGCACTGCACAACAGAATTAGACAGTATAAGAAGATCGTTGTCGGACTTGATACGGATTGCCGAGCTTCCATGATTTGCGTACTGTTTCCTGATGAAAATTGCACCATTGCGCACCCAGCAGTGTTTGTACTTGAATTGGCTCGCGAAGACTCTGGAGTTGCGAAATAACCGGCGGTTAGAGTTAGTAAGGCGTTCGTTCACATATATTGTCGAGTCAGGCCCTTCAGACTCGACTATGTCCTTGCTCTTAATGTTACGGCGAGCCCTTAGCATGTTTGATGAATTCATTGCGTTTAGCTGCGCGAACAAAAGTGACAGCCAGAGGCCGTTGCCAGCGACGGGTCGGGACCTCGTTTCCTTCGGTGCCGGCGCGACGCTTGGGGCCAACTCGGGACACGTGTACTAAGTCGGCGTTGTCTCTCCAATTCGATAATTTTGCCTTTTAACAAAATATTATCACCCTGCATCATCTCTAGGGATTTGATTCTGTCATCAAGGCCCATAATTTTTTCACATATTTCGTCTAGGCGAGTTTTAAATGAGTCCCCACATATCTGACGCACTTTTCCGCAAGAGATTCATTTCTGAGGAAAGGGTCCCGTCGTCTGTGCCCGTAGCGGTGGTGGCGGCGGCGGTGGATCCCGCAGCGGTGGCGGCAACATTGGATCCTGTAGTCGTGGTTGCGCTTTTCGATCCCGCAGGGGCCACAGCGGCGGCGGTAGTGTTCGGTTTGTGAGGCCCTGATTTTTGTTGGGGTTGGATTACCTTTTTACGCATCGTTACATTTTCTGCGGGGGTGCGAACTGGTGTAGACGAGTTGTCTCCTCCTTTCCTCGGTCTAGCGGTGCAATCGGAACAGTTCCAGACATTCACTTCGTCTTTAGTTAAGCGTGAGGAATTTGTGCATGCCGAGGGGAAGGTTTGTTTACATCCTCTAGAGGTACATTTGATCACCTCTTCACCTTTTGCCAGATTTTGTAAACACCCGGAGCAGCTCATGATTCCCGTACCAAGCAACGAGTCGGCAAACTAAACAATCGCGAAAATATTACGGGTCACACACTGGCTAGCGCGCGGCCAGTGGGACATAAAATTTATGACAAGATCATTAATAATAATAATATAAGTATTTTATATCCATTTAGTTATTTATACTAAATTCATTTTATCAGCTCAATTGATAATTGATGTTGTCACAATTAAAAATTCTTTTCCGAAATTATCCTACCACTTACAATGTTTGGTATTATTAGCATGTTTGTTTACCGTGTAACGGGCAAAGTTAAAATTTATTCATAATTTAAGTCTTTTGCTATTGTGTAGACCTAAAAATTCTGGCCCATAAAAAATACAAAAAGATGACCTTACAGGTGGTCATTTTGGCTATGCAACTTAGATTGTGCCCTATAAAGGGTTAATAATTATATTTAAATTATGGTATTTTATTATCATTTGCTACGCTCTAACAGGGCCCTTGTACTGTACTGGGCATTAAGTTGCATGTGTCTATTTTACAGTTGCAAATAAAAGAATTTGTACGAAAGTTGGCCTTTTAAGTAGGTCGACTATTACTCGGTATCTAGTTAGGCGTACTTGGCCGTGATAGTTTTTCTTTTAAATTCATTACCATATGTACTACTACCACGAATTTTTGCACATCCCCAGTAGTAGCCATTTAGCCGGCAAGGGTGGGGGGGACGCACGA
This sequence comes from Epinotia ramella, assembly GCA_947578815.1. Taxonomy (NCBI): domain Eukaryota; kingdom Metazoa; phylum Arthropoda; class Insecta; order Lepidoptera; family Tortricidae; genus Epinotia; species Epinotia ramella. Next base: position 21,259,032 of record OX388202.1, read on the forward strand.
CTCGAACAAAAATTAGGCTTTTAACACATTTTATTTTATGTAGACGCACGGAGAGTAGGATGGTCAGAGAATAACACAAACGGTGTGCATAACAATTTCTGATTTTCAAGGACCATAAGAAAACTGCAAACTATATGAAATGGCGCTTTTTATTCCAATAACAGCCGAGATTTCTCAAAAGCGAAGACAGCTTGTCTCGGTATGCCATAAAGAGATACTTTGCTACTGCAGAAGATCAGCATTATTTAAATGCTTTACATAGCTTAAGAACTCGTTCAAATCTTCAAATGCTTCTAAAATACCCAAGCAAGGGAATGTTTTGAGAAACATATTGTGGGCGAAATGTTTTATTGCAGAAAATTCTTCACGTATTCGAACTAAATGTAGGTATAATCACTTAGCTAACCTAACCCTCTTTCTAATCAATCTACCAATTGCGACTTGTAACAGTTCCTTCAATTACTCAAAGTATCACTTCGATTAATTAAGTTAATTAAAGGGCCTATGTGTACAAGTGAAGTGTCAATATTGCGGGTGAGGCGGCGTTAAGAAAACAGTACGACCTTTGACACAACATACGACGCAGGTCCCGGAACTTTATCTTGTCGGTGAGCACTATCTGGGAAAGGCTTTGTGATGTACGGGATATTGTTGGAAAATATTCGTTACTTTGTTTCGGTAAGTCCAAGCGTCGTTCTGCCACTATTGTTGCTGTACTTACCTACATACTTACTTAATAATATGTTTATAAACTCATGATTTAATTGTCCCTCTGTGCATATCTGGCGACAACATGTCTTGTGATTCGTCGTTCCTTCATTACTAAAGCTCCCTTCGCTTGTAGCAAAGTTTCGATGTATGAAAAGTAACATAGAGGTCCATTAGACTAAAACGAATCAAGTTGAAATCGGTTCCATTATATATCATGTGTGCTCTTTTGGACTCGTCGTGCTTTGCGCATGAGGAAGCAAAAAATAATCAAAACTAATTTACAAAACCATTTGGTCATAAGAGAATAACAACCTATTCGGTCAATAACCTCTTCATATATTTTTTTTAATTTCGGGTGTATTGTATTCCTGCAGGTCGATCACGTAACGCAGTGTACGACGAGAACGTTAGGTAGATCTAAATAAATGTAAATTTTTATATAGAATAGTGACAGATGAGTTGTCCTAACGCGCGTTCGAAACGTTACGTGATTACCCCTCTGGTGTACAAGTACTTACTGCTCTCAATTAAGCACGATGACAATAACCCGAATAATTGTAATAGAGTCGCGTCCTTCAAAGGGCGCAGTGGCCAATTGGCGCGATTGCATTTCACCGAACCAATTCAACGCATTCTCTGGCCGCGCGGTGACGTCACTGTCGCTAGTCACGTGATGAAACGTCATAAGATCAACAAAATTAGGGTTTGCAAGATCCGCCAATATTTCGGATCCGGATATTTCGGATCTTTAAATTCAACAGATCCGGATATCCGGAATTTTCGGATAAAACGGATCCGCAAGGTTTTTTTGGTATAAAGTAGGAATTGTAAGGCTAAACTAAGAAACAACTAAAAATGGCTATACCACCGTATTTTTAGACCCGAAAGATTTTAAATAGATACGCATTCCCGACTTCATAAAGGTTATAAAACTTTATTTTGTTTAAAAAAAATACTTACTACTACAAACTAACTGGCGAAGTCAGAGTTTCGTCAATGAAAGCTGTCACTTGAATAACTACAACCGGGTCACGGTAACTTCGTACCCGGTGCTCGTACATACATTTCAATGAGCTCCATGTTTACAATTAATTCGATAGGGTTGTAACAGATATTGACATGTCACAGACGCCTTACTCAGTAATCGATTGGAAGAAGACCCAACACGGAAATCGTGAAAATCAAGGGAGGTGTCTGTTTAGCAAGGGAGATTCCATTAGGCCAATAAGACTATGTCTAGATATAGCAAAAACGGTGAACGGGCCATAAATATAGCGCACTATTCTTATTTTACATGATCATATTATGAGTCAAGACCATAATACTAAAAATGTGTTACAATTATAAAACGTATAGGTATTGTTGCTGCATTTACTTCTTACTTCCTGTGTCAAATATACTTCTTAAATATTTCTTTAGGTACATCACATCTAAACTACGTCTTTAGTAGGTAGGTATAGACGGTATAGTATAACTACAACTATGGACTTGCTCTGAATACAATTTAATAGTTCCGGTATAATTGGATTTATATGTATATATATACTAGTTCGTGGTTTAATTATTCTTTGTGACTAATAAATAAAAAACAATATAGTATAATCTGGTCTGGGATGAAGAAAGGGCGAATAATACAGAGATTGAGAATTATCTATTCCGTTTTCAGCGTGTACTCGGTAAAAACTTCATTTTGTAGTTGTATTTTCGGTTTTCATGGTTGTATTTTAAGGATCCGTAATATCCGAAAAATCCGGATTTAGGAGCTTGTCTGATCTGAAATCTGGCGGATATCCGGATATTTCGGATATCTGGATTGCAAACCCTAACTACATAATGTATACAGTAAACGGGGCAACGAGGGAAAAATTTGAAACTACAAGAGATACGGAAATTTGCTATTAGGAGTTACGAGGCCGATTTTTGAAATCACACTTCACACAGATCAGTACCAGAGTACACAGATCACTTCTTCAGATTAGTAGTTAAGACTGTAATTTAACCCCTACTTTTTTATTGAAATAAACAGTTCAAATTTAATTTTAATTTATTTTTTTTACACTGATATTATAAATGTGAAAATTCGTTAATGATGTCAGAGAGACATAATAAGAAGATCCTGAAGGAAATTGTATTTAGGTACACGACATATACATAAATTAAAAACTTCAATAGCGCGATGCAGAACATTACCAATTAAAAAGAAGATAAAGAGATAAAGCTTTGAAAAATATACGGCAAAACCAAATTGATATTTTGTTCGCCGCCGCCGTCTGCTGTTCTTGCAAATTCGAATAGTTCGAATTTGGACGTTATTCCTAAAGAGATAAAGCTTTGAAAATTATTTGGCAATGGCAAAAAAAAATCGTCCGCCTAAATAATTGATAATTGTTTATAAATTTGCGTCCTAATTCATTTTTAGGGTGACACCGTAAGATGTCACGTGACCTGATCGAAAAACTGTTACAATGTTATTGAGTTTTCACTTCTGCCGGCACTGCCGGAGTGCAACCCGGTCTTTTTTTTTAAGATAGAGACTTGAAACTTCGTAAAAATACAAGAAAACAATTTTCATCGTTTTTGCCAGTTCATACTCTAAGGGGGTCAAAAATGGGTTGAAAAATTGTATAGGAATTAGTTTATTTTTTAAGATAGACTTGAAACTTTGTATAAAGGTTCTCTAATGAAATACAAGAAAACAAATTTCAGCGTTTTTGCCAGTTCACACCCTAAGGGGGTCAAAAATGGGTCGAAGATTTGTTTGAAGAATGAAGATTTTTTGAGCTAGGGACTTGAAACTTCGTAATATGATTCCATATTAAAACACAAGAAAACAAATTTTGGCGTTTTTGAAAGTTCATCTTCTAAAGGGATTAAAACTTGGTTGAAAGTTTGTATCAGGGATCACGTGATCAGTTTGTCACGAATGTCAGTTGAATGCGAATATTTAGAATGCGAATGTGCGAATGCGTATGCGAATGCGAATATTAAGGAAGTACACTAAAAACCCAACGTACGTAATCAGTTTTTAATAATTTCATGTAACAATCCCAAGTATAAAATGCAATCACAAGTCACTACCCAAGTAAAAGTGCTTTCTATTGCTATCTATTTTCGCTTTGCGCATGCGCGAGTCGGCGGCAGGCGGCCGGCGCGGGCGAAACACGCCACGACTTGCACATATTCGCATTCGCAAAACATTCGCATCGTTTGGTGCGAATGCGAATGTTGATGCGAATATTTAAAATGATGCGAATCATTTGCATATGCGAATGCGAATATTCGTAACATCCCTAGTTTGTATTAAGGAACCCTAAGTACTTAAGGCCACGTTATTCCAAATCGAGCTATTTTACATTCAATAATAAACAATGAAATAAGGTGCATTGGGGTAATTGCGAAATTGGGTATATTCCGAAAGTTTATGAAAACTACCAAACGCCGCGATATTTTCTTACTGGTAACATTACTTTAGACGCCATTGTTATCGGCTTTGACGCTCCAATCGCGTTCGTCGCTGCTAGCATAAGTGTGTGAGTAACGTGCCGTCTCGACAGACCAGTGATTTTCGCGCCTTTTTGGGTGATTCGTAATAGCCCCAACACTCTTTTCTCGGAACCCAGGTAAGTAATTAAAATAATTGATTTTTAGAATTATAGGTTATTGTTTTTTACTGTTGAGGGGAACACTAAGTCCACGTGTTGTTTTTCATTTTATTTCGGAAATACCCCTCTGGGTTTATTACGATACACATATTCATTCGCAATAACCCCACCTAACATTCTCATAGAAATGGCCAGCGGTCCTCAACCTAGGTATTTAGGATAAATAAATATTTAAATATGTGAGAGGTCCATATTTTCTTGCAATATTCAATCGTATGTATTAATCCATTACTTAATTACTTACTAATATTATAAATGCGAAAGTGTGTCTGTCTGTTACCTCCTCGCGCTTAAACGGCTGAATCGATTATGTTTAAATTTGGTATATAGGTAGTTTTAATCCCGAGAAAGGACATAGGATAGTTTTTATACCAGAAATCAACCTTTAAGAGGGTTAAAGTTTGTATGGGTAATTGGGGAATCAACAACCGATGAAACGATTTAGTTGAAATTTGGTATTCGGGGAGGGGTTCTTTGTATGGGGAATCACTAACCACTGAATCGATTTAGTTCGAAAGTTTGTATAGAGATAGTTTGACTCGCGGGAAACGACAGAATAGTTTTACCTGAGAAACCATTCTTAAACAGTGTGAAAAGGGAGGGGGGACGAACCGATTTAGTTGAAATTTGGTTTAGAGACAGTTTGGGTAACTGAAAAAGGGCAGTCGTTTTTATTCTAGAAATTTTGCTTAAGGCGCCGTAGGTTCAGCGAAGTTAAGCGAACAGAGTTTTTGAAACAATATAATGCGTCTGTTTATAATAATATGGTTTAAAAAATATATAAATAGTAATCTTGAGGCTTTCCTGCAGGGAAATCAGTGCTTCGAAACATGATTAAGCAAATTTCGCTCGATAGAAAAAAATCACGAACATAGGTCTAAAACACACAAAAATACACTTAAAATATTCGTAACAAATTATGCACAAAAGCTGTAAATATTAAAATTTCTTCTAAAAATCGGCAATATCATTTTTGAGGGAAATCAGTGTTTACATTTTTATTTATTAAAACGGCCAAATAATTAAAATTAAAAAACATGATATCCGCGCTTCCGAGCACGCACTTCCATCTCGCTCACGCTTATGCTCAGTGAGAGGGAGAGAAGACCATGAACCTACGGTGCCTTAAAAGTGTTGAAAATGGGGGTGGAAGTTTGTATGGGGAGTCATAATAACCGCTGAGCCAATTTAGATGAAATTTGGTATAGATATAATTTCACCAGTTTATAACCGCTGATTATTACTGATTCCAAGCAGACGAAGTCGCGGGCAAAAACTATTGTAAGGCCAACAAATTTCACCTAAATCGGTTCAGTGGTTGACGTGAAAACGTGTTGTTAAGACAGACTATACTACTACTTTCGGATTTGTAATATTGGAGGGGCCGGTGAACTTCAAGGGATAGCGAGGGTAGGAAAGGGTAAAATAGGGGTTACACATAGGCGAATGCGCGGGCTAAATTTAGTATATAATATTGTACGAAATTAATGACCAGCGGCTTCTTTTTCAGGGTCATTATGCCTCGAACGTTAAGTACTTACCTATCTATGTTCCTCAAAATAAGAATACTGAAGTGCTATGTTGTATAGCCATTTCTATTATTACGTTTACGTTTATTGTAAAACAATAAAATTATTCTCAGTAAAATGCGTTTTTTTACTACTTAAAATAATGCGTATCTGTTTGAAATGTTGAGAACCACTTCCTCTTACCGGGGGTAAATCCGAAGTAAGAAATCCCAAATGACCGTAAAAGCGAAACTATTGACAAAGTTTACAATATTACAAGTAAGGGGCAATTACAAATGAAAAATAAATATAAACCATCAGTCTATAAGTAATAAGATCTACTTTTCAACTATTTCGGAATTACCCGGGCATATTTCGTATTTCCCCCAAATGTCCAATAAAGTGAGACATGACAATACATATGCATAAAAAAGAAACAACAGCGTATTTTTGTTTGTAATGTCCACTAATCATAAGTATATTCATCAATTTTCAAGAGATACGAAATAATAGGCAGTAAAATTTAAAAATAAAATGTTTTTTTAACTGAACCGCTGTCGTTTACTCAACTCGTCAAAATTTCTATCGTAATTACCCCAATGCACCTTACTGAGTTTTTTGATGGGATATTGAGATATGTTACAGTTTAATAATCGCCCTTGTTACTTTTACGGACCAAAACACGATATTTTAAACTTCGCTTGATCATATCATACCAAGAAAAAAGGGAATAAGTATTCTGATCTTATTTCGAGTCGTACATAAAGTAGGCGCAAAATTGACTCAAGTGAATAATGACAAAAAATAGGCAATGATGTAAAGAGGATCTTTTTACGGACACTTTCTTTAAACATGGCTTTATATTTATCTATACACAATTTATCTGGGAAAGTGACCTGCGCGTCTCATTTTAGTAGGCAGATGGCCATGCGGCCTCGGGCTGGACGGACGTCTGTAGCGATTTTTTCATTTTGACAACCGTATTTTTCGCAAATTTAATACCAGCAACCAGATAATAATATGATTTTAGGGAAAAAATATAAGATGTGATGCGGTTGGATAAGCACTCAAACTAGATGTTATGGTATTTTTACAATACGCACTAATATAAAGGTTCAAAAAACATACCATTACAACGCAATTTTCCACTATTTTCTTCTTCAAGCCCTTTCGAGGGGGCGCTCCGCGAAATCGGGGTTCTTAGATTGAATATTTACCTATGACAAACTAAAGCGAATGCCAGGAAAAAGAACATAACAAAACTACATCATATTTGCAATTGAATCGTCTGAACAAAACCATACAAAACCAAAATTGCCTCGATAGAAAAGAACCGCCAAAACATGTCTTATTTTTACTCAATTTCAATAGTGTGAGGTTCCCGTGCATATAAATTAAGTAAAAGTTGAGTGTATAATAGCTTTTCACATTACCTAATGAAAGTACTAGCGGGGTATTTTTATGTAGTCCCTTTTCAGACTTATTGAGGTGAAACGTATTTGGCGTATAGGCCTTTTTTATTTAGCGCGATACCCTTTCTCCCGTCGCGTGTTTCGTGCGGTTCTGTATATCTTTTGTTGCCGTTCGCGGGCGGAGTCAGTCGTAATCGCTCCGCTGAGACGAGAGGACTACGTTCTGTGCTCTCACGACAGCACGATGAACATAATTATTTCAATAATATTGTGACCCAGTATATTCGTCCAGTGAATGAACGTATCATTACATTCCAGTAGATATTTTGCTACATTTTGAAATAATATATTTAAAAGTCGACCTTAACATATAGATCTTAAAGTTCAAAATACAACTATAAGATTACGCAGCGATCGGCGGGTGACCGGCTTCTTAGAATAATTTGTGCAGTACATGCAAAACTAGACGAACATTTTTCTGTCGATCGTGTATTTACTTTATGAAAGATTATCACTATCACTATCACTACATAGTATAAAACAAAGTCGCTTCCCGCTGTCTGTCCCTATGTATGCTTAGATCTTTAAAACTACGCAACGGATTTTGATGCGATTTTTTTGAATAGATAGAGTGATTCAAGAAGAAGGTTTATATGTATAATATAGTATCCGTGCGAAGCCGGAGCGGATCGCTAGTTGAGAATAAATCCGGTTATGTTCAAAATCGATGTCTGAGAGGTCTAAATACGAATTCATAGTCAGAAATATTTCAAAAAGTGGTCGCATTATTTAAAATTTTTGAAACATTCGTTGTAAATTAATATGCGCGTTTTTTTAAAGAACAACATACATTGGCAGGCTTCTCGAGGGTGAAGATTCTAGAAATGATGTCCATTTTGAATTCCAAGATGGCGGACATTGCTTTTCGAATTTAAACTTTCGTGAGACGTGTTGAAACAGTACTAATAATTACACGGTTCAACTCACGTATTAAATGTCATTACGGGCGACATGTTTCGAACTCTTCGGGAATTCTTCTTAAGGATGTGTTTTCGCGGCGGTGTCGCTTGAATCTTGTCGTGATTCAAGCGACACCGCCGCGAAAACACTCATCCTGAAGAAGAACTTCCGAAGAGTTCGGAACATGTCGCCCGTAGTGACATTATTGACATTGTTTTTCTTTAAAGTCATCACGGGTGTCGCTTTTAGGGTTATCGAGAGTGCAGATTCCAACAATTATTGCCTGCGAACTTGGACATTTTGATATCAAAAAAGTGAACATAATTATGCACTTTTTCTTTAATACGTTCAAAATTGATAACTAAAGGGCCAAAGCGTCTCCATTGTCTCCAAGTACGAATCCGAGATCAGAATTGAAAAATTTGGCCGCCACACAGTAGTGGCCTGAAAATCTGACTTTCATAGACATGATCGAAGTTTTCATAATATATTATAGTTTTTTTTTAATGCTACTAATAAATTCACGGTTAAATTCACGTATTAAACGACACGACAGGCGACATGTTTTGAACACTTCGGGAGTTCTTCTTCAGGATGAGTGTTTTCGATGTTTGTTTTGAAGAAGAACTCCCGAAAAGTTCGAAACATGTCGTCTGTTGTGACATTTAATGCGTGAATTTAACCGTGGATTTATTAGTAGTTATTTAGACATGTCTCACAAAAGTTTAAATTCGATTATTGCTTTTTTTTGCTTTAGGCTTTTACTAGCCATTATTATGCTAGCTCACAACCCTTACGTGATTTAGTAAAAAAACGGAAGGCCATATTTCAGTTATAGCTCCGGTGGTTTTTTAAGCAACAAAATGTAGGTAGTGGTATTCCTTGGGTAATTAAAGTAATTTGTACTCTATAAAGTGAGTAATGTGACGTCACACACCGTTTGCGTTTTCTCTCTCTAACAAGCAATATTAAAACGGTAGTAGCTTCGTAATTCTTTGAGATATCTGAATGGGTGATGGTTCATCACTATGCATATTTTTTTGCCTTCTTTCTTTTGGAGTAATAATAATTTTCGAGTCTGCACCCGAATTATTGGCTGCGAAGTTGGACATTTTTATATTAAAAAAAGTGAACACAATTTTGCAGTTTTTCTTTAATACGAGTATGTTCAAAATTGATAACTAAAGGGCCAAAGCGTCTCCATTGTCTCCAAGTACGAATCCGAGATCAGAGCCCGTATCATGGTCGGCCTTATCACTCGATAAGTGACAAGATAGGAGCATCGTCTCGTTCTATCAAACGGTGTCAGCCAGTGGCGGACGCTCTATCCTGTCACTTATCGCGTGATAAGGCCGACCATGACACGGGGTCAGAATTGAAAAATTTGGCCGCCACACAGTGGCCTGAAAATCTGGCTTTCATAAACATGATCGAAGTTTTCATAATAAATTACAGTTTTTTTAATGCTACTAATAAATTCACGTATTAAATGACGCGACAAGCGACATGTTTCGAACTCTTCGGGAGTTCTTCTTCAGGATTAGTGTTTTCGATGTTTGTTTTGAAGAAGAACTCCCGAAGAGTTCGAAACATGTCGCCTGCCGTGACATTTACGTTAATTTTTAACCGTGGATTTATTAGTAGTATTTTAGATATGTCTCACAAAAGTTTAAATTCGATTACAGCTGTTTTTTTGCTTTAGCCTTTTACGAGACATTATTATGCTAAATTACAACCCTTACGTGATTTAGTAAAAAAACGGAAGGTCATATTTCAGTTATAGCTCTCGAAACTGACTTACCTACTAGCGAAAATTATATCTTCAAATATAGGTACTCACAGATTTTCTTTTTCTTTCCACTTATTATAATTATCGATAGGTATACATCATGTTTCATCTGACTGTCGGGGCATATACTATGCGAGAAGGAGCGGGGCAGCAATAGACGCATCAGCGCGGCAGGTACGGGGCGCGCGGGTGATTTCTGATTTTTCCCTGGCGATACGCCCCCTCTTAATGTAAAAAGGTTCAATTAGTTTCTTTAGCATGAGGAGTATTTTTTTTATTACACAGGTCACATAGTCATTTACGCCGTATAGGTGCATGTGTGTGTATATGTGACAGATTTATCGTGACATCTGACATATTAGGTACGTCTGACATTTGACATTTATGTCATGTTGTCTTACGCAACTATTGATTTTGCAAAGCTAATATAAATAAATAATATGAAGTACACGGAGCACCGTATCGTGTACAGTCGACTACAAAGAGATCGATACGGCCAAAGTTACAAAAATATGTATACACGACTGTATTGCCTTGACATTAAGGTCGTGTATACATATTTTTGTAACATTGGCCGTATAGATCTCTTTGTAGTCGACTGTACCTACGAAATATGAAGATTTTGCCATTTATGATGCTGTAATTGTGATCCTGCCATTATGTTTACGCCACCCAGTGAAGTGCAGCACACCGTGCCAACGACTTGAATCCTAATCGAGAAAGTCAAAGTCACAATATTTATAAGATCAACTCGTAATCCTCTACAATTGGACGTTCCACTGGTCTCCCGCTAATACTAAGGGGGAGAGTAAACTGTTCCTAAAGTTTTTGTTCTGAAATGGCACACAAAATCTGTTGGACCTTGGACCTGACTGGTTTAAATTCTTAATGTCACCAAAAAAATAATTAATCCTAGGTCAGTGACCCGTCACAGTAAAGTGAGATGTGTGCGTGAAATGTAGTGGTGTGCGTTACTGGGGAGAATTACGATTACGTTGCGCCGCCTAGCGGATATTTTGTGTCGTGTATGTAGCTTTACTCGAATAAGAAAGCCTTAACTTTATCTACCCGTCACTATAGATGGCATATGCTGTACATGTTTTTGTCACAGTAGAATTGTTGATGCTGCTTCAGCTTTCCGATCACAAAAACGACTAAACGCATTTTATATAACTTCCCTTACAGCTTTGTAAAACTTTACCTGATGATAGTCTACTATTTATAAAGAAAAAAAAATATCATGACAATTATACAGTTACTTACCTACAATATGTACAATACAATACTCTTTATTGCACTTCACATATACAAAACACAGTTAGGTACAATTAAATAAAGTACCTAAGTTGAAGCCTGTGTCATACTTTAAAAAGTTAGCTACTGGCACTAGATGGTGTAAGCTGTTTCACGTTTCCCGCGTTATTTTTGCAGCGAATGTAACCCTTTGGATATCAGACGCATTAATAGTTATTTGTTATGCAAGGCTGCAAAGTTGTTGTTTGGCGCAAGTGCTTGTATTGAAAGCCGAGCTAGCGAAGGACTGTAAGATTGAACCATGAGCGAAGCGAATGGTTCAAAAGTACAATCCTGAGCATAGCGAGGCTTTCAAGGCATGAGACGCCAAACAACTTTGCTGCCGAGCGAAACACAAAACTTTTCAACTCACCACCGCGAGGAAAATTGTAAATGTAATGGAAGTAATTTGGACCTGATACTCATTTTCAATAAAGGTTTGTTTACATCTCATAAACATATAGCATTTTATAATTATTAAATATATAAATAACCACCATTATTTTGGTTTTACTGTGGCTTTAAAACAAAACAAAATTAAATGTAGCTACATGAGTTTTTTCTTAAATTAACTTTTCAAACGGTGCGTTCCAAATTTGGAAAAAGCGATTTTTTTTGAAAAAAAAATAAAAAAAATAAAATTATTTATTCTTATTGTATCCTTATAAGAGTTATAAGTCAGTCTAAATATTGATATTTCGTATGTAATTAAGAAAGAATAAGTATTATTCATTTAATTTTATCAAAATAATAACAATTAATTATTGGCAAACACCATCAGTTTCTGAACGCAGGATAATGACCTCTCATTCTGTATAGAAAAAAGTTGGATCTGGCGATTGACCGTCACGTTCCAAATTCAAAAACTCTTTCCACGCTAGCGGATATAATGGGCTTTTGGGCGCAGATTTTGAGCGATAAAGCAAGCCTTTTCGAGCCGGTGCGGTGAAAAATAAATAATAAATAATTGTACATTATAGATTACTAGCTGCCGCCCGCGACTTTGTTTGCGTGGACCCAAGATAAAGCTATCCTATATTTTAATCCAGGCTATAAACTATCTTCGTGTAAAATTTCATAGAAATCGGTTGGGCCGTTTAAGCGTCATTGAGTAACAAACATCCAAACATCTAAACATCCACCATCCAAACTTTGGCATTTATAATATTAGTAGGATTATCCTTTAGTTTATATTTTATCAATTAAATTTTCAATTTGTTGGTAAACTTCAGCACAATTCTATCACCGTAACGGAAATCGTGAATAAACCTCATTCATTAAACTATTTATTCGTATGGCATACATTACTTTTAACCGCCGCCGACGCAAAGAGAGGGGTGTTATAAGTTTAATGTGTCTGTGTATCTGTGTATCCGTATCGTAGCTCCCAAACGGATAGACCGACTTGAATGCGGTTTTTATTATTCGAAAGCTGATGTGATCCCGGGTGTTCTTAGCTATGTTTCATGAAAATCTGTTCAGCCGTTTTTGAGATATTGAAATGAAAATGTCAGGGGTTTTCAATTTTTCTAAGTTGTAGTTATTGGCCTTTAAGGTTTGTCAAGGGGATACGTGCAGGGTTGTGGTGGGTAGCTCCTGCGGACGCGAGTGACAGTTGTTCCCCCTTTGTCAAGTGAGTGGGCAACAATTGCAATTACACCGTAATGATGTTTGTGAAACCAGGTCCATGTCGGCGGGCAAGTTTGATGTGCCGAGGGTCAGTAATTACTACGGCGACAGGTGTCTCCGGAAACGCCTACCCTATATACTCAACAGCCTGCCCTCTGACATCAGGCAGGAAGCCAATAAAGCTAATCTTGGTAAAAAGCTGCGTAGTTACCTTGTCAAATGTATAAAATAAAATAATTATTGTACCTATAGAAGTAGATAAATAGTTCTTATAGATAAATATGATAAATATTATAAATAGAAGACAGTAGAGACTGCTCGATCCCACAGTCAAACTGTGCAAACGGTTTTGCGGGACCCTGTACTTGTTTATGTTGTATTATTGTTTCTTTCTTATTAAATAAATAAATAATAAATAATAAACACGACTGCTAGAAGTTCTTAAGCCGCCCGAAGGCCTCTAACTCGGCTTAACGACTACTGTCATAGACAGCAGCCGGGATCTACTGCTTAGCGTGGCTTCCAAAGCACGGAAGCGCTCATTTATGTTAACCACTCAAACATCAGGCGGTCACCCATCCAAAGACTGACCGCTGCCATCTTTGCTTAACCTGCGTTATCGTTTCCGACTCGCAGGCGCCGCTAGGCTATGATTAACCTATAATGGCGCGCAACAATTTTTTTTCGTGAAGTTTGCGCAGTGCGCGCGCATGTGTTAAGCCAGACTTCGATGAAATCTCTAAACAGCCAATACAATATGAAATAAATATTATCGTTTTAAAATGTTATCTTTATTCATTCATGTAAAATGTTATCAAAAGTGAATAGTTTTACTAAATTATACGTTTCTATATCATATCCAAAAATAAATAGTCAATTACTTAATTAACATAAAAGATTGAATTTGTTTAGTCCAGTAAGAATCCATTTGCCGAGGATTAAAAAAAAAGCTGTACGTTCTGTAACCCGGTTAATTTAAGAATGCACCGTGTGCATGCATACGTCTTGCTGCAAGGTGCCAACGCCAACGTGACTTAATCGGGATATAACCATAACACACGAGTGTCGTAATGTTATAAAACACGCGTGCTTATTATCCAGGATTATGAGCCTAACTAAAAGCGACACAATAAGAGGTGCGGTACGAGCAAATGTGTTGACAATAAATATGTATGCGGGTTACGAACCTGTCGGACTGCGAGAATAACTGTCACTTGAGTGTTTTTTTTGTAATAACTAAGTGGATCAATCAGATCCCAAAAAAAAACCCATTGGATTAAAATTACGGTAAAATTAAGGTACCTTCTGGACGCTGGTCTGTTTAGACGGCCGCGGTTCCGAATGTGTCCCATTTTGTAGACATTGTCGCTAAATATGCAAACTACTCGCGGCCCTCTGTTGGCATTTCTTTATTACTTAGCTGTCTCCCTCGTGAAGAATTTACAGAGATTCCTTTTGACTGCGTATTTTTGGAGCAGTACCTATTGTTTCTCGTAAGTTTATTGTTTATAATAATTAAAAATCATTTTTTAATTTGCAAATGGAAAATAGGTTTTAGTAGGTTTCTTTTGGTAGGAATCTTCAGTGTCAATTGCTTTGATCAATTACTTCGTTGCATTCTGTGCATTCTTCTATAAACAATACGGTATTAAGTACCTACAGTATTTACCCGAACTCTAATGTCATATAAAAATTGAGAGATTAGCAGTTATACGTTGCCACATTGCTTTTATGGTAGCACTATAATATGTTCTCTGCCCGACACAGGTGCATGACCCATCATTGGGGGCACCAATGCAGCTTTTCAGGAGTCCGTGCTTCCACAATGGACTCACAGCTTCGAACTGGAATCCCACTTGGATGTGTGACATTGAAATCTCGGGATCATAATGGATCGCGCAAGTGAGTGAAGTGAGCGGGAAGGTATTTGCTGCAGTGGGGTCTCACAGGCGGCTTCGTAATTTTCTACCTACTGCAACTAAAATTGCACTCGCTCAAACGTTACTTCTTCCTATTCTTTGGCTCCTGTGTGGCTATGCTAATGTATCCTATCTCGACCTTTTCTGAGGAGCAACTGAATAAGCTTGTGCGGCTCCAAAATATCTGCTTTCGGTTCATATTTCGGTTACGTAAATTATAAATTTAAAATTAAAGGAAAAATTGAAAAATGTAATGCTCCGAGCCGGATTCGAACCAGCGAGCACAGGCATTCATGGCCCGTCGCTACTGACCAACTGAGCTATCGGAACAACGCCTTAGGGAGGCGTGTAGCGACATCTCCCAGAAGACTTAGGCTTCGTAACGGCACGCCACGTTCGAAACCGATCCCGTGGTTTTCCTCATATGTAGCGGAAAGCGACTACGGCGTAATAGGCGCCCGCTAGGCGGGTTCCTGGCAGTGAAAGTGTTAACCATGCTATTAAACGTCGGTCTGTTTATATGGCTTTTGAACCAGTACAGGCTGATGGAAACTTAGAACGTACATAAAAATGTAACTAACTCTTCGAGTAGAACCGTAGAAACATATAGCTAACTCTTCAATTAGAACATTATGAAAATTAAACCGATCGAGGTCTATTTCGTATTTCGCCTGCCGGTAAAATCTTTGTACTCGTATGTTCGCCCCCAAATATTTCAAAAGAATAGAGCCTTATTGTATTGGAAAGAGCGGACTGTGGGCTGTAGATCGGCAGGGTTCCCCGAGGAGCGGCAGTAGCCGCGCGAAAGCCTCGCTGGCTGCACGGGTCGGGCTGTTTACATAGTAATTAGTATTGAATGCTCTCTTTGTAATATTTTCTGCGCGGTACTTCACGCATTCCAGCCGAGCTAACTCAAATCATTTCTTGATATACTTATTCGTTAGGTTATGCTGATCGTTTAATTACCTACCTAATTTTTATTGATTTTAATTCGGTTTAAATACTAGTATACATATATACATATATTTGAAAATATTTTCATATATTGGTGTATTCCGTTTACGTAACCCAGACTTACTTCGGCCTATACAATTAAAGTAATATCTAAAGAAAACGCTAATATATTCGTATTATTGTTTCGATGTATTAATTAGACGAATGCGGATAGGATCTGCTTACCTATGTATAATATTCATTTAATTACAAAACTGATCCGTTGGCCACAAATAGCGAACTTCCAGACACTATTTTCTTTATCAAGTATAAGTGCAAAGTAACGGATAGTTAACAACCCGGTGCGGTACTAACTACTCTTGAAACTTAACTAGCGCCATGTACGGGTGGCTGTTGGAGAGCGTGCAGCACTATATTGTGGTAAGAAAGAACCTACCTATGCCTACTCACTAACTTTTGCCCGCGACTTCGTCCGCGTGGAACTCGTTTACTTTCTTATATCGTACCTCCATACCTACAAACTTCCATCTCCCAGGGGGATAATTTCTGGATAAA
This sequence comes from Epinotia ramella, assembly GCA_947578815.1. Taxonomy (NCBI): domain Eukaryota; kingdom Metazoa; phylum Arthropoda; class Insecta; order Lepidoptera; family Tortricidae; genus Epinotia; species Epinotia ramella. The sequence continues at coordinate 21,275,424 of OX388202.1, forward strand.
AACCAATCTTATATACTTCCGCGGGATGTAAACTAGGTATCTTCATAACCATCTAAGTCTATTCACCGGTTTAAGCGTGTAAAGTAATAGACAGATCTAGACACTCAGACACATTGCTTTCGCATTTATAATATTACCTAAGTATGATGTCATAGGCTAATGTTGGATTTAAAACTCTTCTAAAAGATCACTACCGTAAAATGGGGTGAGTAGGGTTCGCAGGGAGAGTTGGGTTCTGAATGGGGACAGAAGTGATGAAAGGGGGGTGAGATGGGATTTTAAGGCTACTGCTACAAAAATAATGTATTCCAATTTAAAATGGAGTTATAGTACTCTAAAAAAAAACGATCCAACAATCTTCCAAAATCACCTTTGTATGAAATCCCATCTCACCCCAATTACGAGGGACTACGGGGTGAGGTGGGATTTCCTGTTTATCGTCAAAGTTATGAAATGGAACTACCCAAAATAAAATAAAAACTAAACAAAATACAAACGTCCAGAACACTTATTATATTCACCATTCAGTTTGCATATGTAAAAATAAAATGTTATCGAGGTTTGAATGTCAGTTTTGCCCCTACTCACCCCGTTTTACGGTATTTGTCTTTTCCGTGGCTCTTTTCATTTTTACATTTCTTTGAACTTTGTTATTTATTGTGTCTGTGTATTTGGTTAATACTAAACGTAGGAATAAGCCTGACAATTTGTTATAATTAATAATTTGTTTATAATTTGAATTTTGTTTATCTCTCGTTCTCGTGCGGTTGCGCTAGTGTGTAGCATTATAGAACCTAAAGTTAAAATACAATGTCAGTACCTGTGAGTTCCTATAATTGGCTCTATGTATCCACCGCCAATATTTATTATGTGAATATAGCTGTTGGTTCTCCTAATAAATAAATAAATATATTTCCGTCTCCATGGTGGATATTGTAGATACCATGTATATAAATAGTTATGTAACACATGATGTAAGAATTTACACATGTATATTTTTATGTTTATCATTGGTACCTATGCTTTAATTGTAGGTACATATATATATATATATTAAAAGCTGGATATTTAATTCGTTGTATATTATGCCACCTAATAAACTTGACACCATGTATTCGCTACCCAAAGGTTGTCTGGAAGATATCGATCTGACCGCAATTTGTTTACCTCTACTTTTTCTGTATTTTTTATTGAGGTGCGATTGTATTGTCTTGTATCATAACAATTCAAAGAAATATAAATCTCCTTATAGGATGACAACAGTAACTTCCACGTAAAATATGGATGTGATATATTTATTATGGTGTTGAAATGGATATACGATGTAACTGGCAGAGATCACACATTTTCTCTCTTGAGTGTCCTTCAAGGTCAAGGCTACCCAAACTCAATTAAACTAAGCATAACTTACCCCCCTTCCCCTCCTATTCATTCCACAAGTGAGGAGTAAAGATTGCTCGACGCCCGCCCACTTGTTGGTGCCTAGTTAGCTTCTTGCTATTACACTACATTTTTTTGATACGATTAAGATCTTACTTAAGAATTACTATTTGTACTAATAAGCATGGATTTTTCAGGAACAAGCTACCTATCCCTACATTTTTGACATTACGGGAAACGCTCATTTAAAATCTGTAGTACTTAATCAATATTTCTGCCTGACGACGTTTAGCCCTTATCTCACTTGTCAACCGCTCTGACAAACGCTTAAATTCCAATGTTGCTTCACATGGTGTACGAGCGAGGGCCCTTTCGGATCCACTTCGACCCAGTGGGACCTTATCACATGTTTTATATACCTAGTCTATTATTTGAATTGTCTGAGATAAACAATGTACCTCAACAAGGGATAATGGAGCAAAGGAGGGTAGCATCATTAATTATAACTGCCGCACGATTCTTAGTGCGCAATTCTTCTATTGTCTAGTTAAAAATAGGCGTCTAGTTTAGGCGCGTCACGTATATTGCCGTGACGTCCAAATTGTTGCCAAATAACGATTTCTATTCCATGCCAACGTGCACCTCTTTTAACCATGTAGATATTTAAATTCACGAAAGGGGTCAATTCTTTGTCACGGAAATTTCGGCAAAAACTGATCAGGAGGTTAAATTGGGTCGAAATTCTGCATTAACACCGAGGGACATGCATCTCTGGCGTTCAATACAACGAAGCCTCAAATCAATACGCGCACTTGCGTAATTATTTAATGTCAAAGCAAATATGAATAAGGTTCCTGGCTAGCAAAGAACGCGGGGAGTCTATTCTACGGAACGATTGGAACTTTAATGTGCCTAAGTAAATTATTATACTTAAAATAAAACAACAAAAATCGTCTTTCCTGCTGTCAAAGCTAACCTAAGTTCCACTAAAAATGCATATCGCATAAAATTATTGACCTATCTTCATTAGTTATTTGTTATGCAAGACTGCAAAGTTGTTGATTGGTGCATGTGCTTGAAAACCGAGCGAGCGAAGGATTGTTTGATTGAACCATGAGCGAAGCGAATGTTTCAAAAGTACAATCCTTACCATAGTGTTAGCATTACTCCTGAACGCCGCTTATTTGACATCGATTTGAAAATATTTATTAAAAGAAGAGGGTAGTTAATACTATTATTTGACGTATGGCGGTAGGCAGCGCAGGCGGCCACCGGCCAGTCAGAGTAGACCCATCGGACCGGACAGTCAGGGATATTGGATTGTTTGGATTAAATAATCAATGTAACTATTGGCAGAAATATAAAGCTGTTGTATATCTTCACTGGTTTGTATCATTTCTCGGGAGTCCTGTTACAGTCAGAAGTGGTAAGAACTTTGGAAAAAACCCCGAGGTATGTTTTTATTCATTATTATGCCATTATTGTTTATTTTTAATGAATGTCTAATTACATTACCGCCAACAACATAATTAATTGATCTCTCAAGAACCTTACTGCAACGAAATAAGGACAGTGGTCAGTTTATGATGTTTGTTCCGTGATTTCATCGTTGTCTTTTACCAAGAAGTATTTTCGTTACATAATGCATCTACGTAGGTAAGCACCTACGTACTAAATAAAGAACATGTAGAATAAAGATTGATTTTTTAACGAAGGAAGCAATAGTACTCACGTAACTGTATATTATATATATGTGTAATACAGTGTATGTTCTATGTTCTATAACGCGAATGCTCACCTATATTGCATCCTTATATTTACTATGTGCTTTAAAAATATACGTGTACACATATAATTTGAGGTCTCGGAATATTGACGTACTACTACTATAGGAGTGCAATATATTTTCAACAAGATTAAAATGCGTAATAACTATGAGCAAAGAACTATGGATTTGGGTTTACGTTTCCTTTGTTTACGTCTGAGGATAAACGACCAAATTGTGTTGACTATTTATCTTGGAATAATAGTCCAGGCAATGAACTGACAACTTGTATGGAAAAAAATGTCAAAATTGGAAATAATTTATAATAGCTTATTTTTTATGTGTAACGGATATATTATCAATTAAATAGTTACCCAGCGACAAAATCCGACAAAATTTCAGACATCGAAAAAATTATAAGTTAACTGGCTTCTGAAAAGTCAGTAAAAATATTAATAAATGTTTTTGTCTTTATTTTGGTTCATTTACATTTGCTCTATAATATTCAAGATAAATCTTACAAAAAAAGATAATGCATGCTTCATTTAAATCTACATAATTACTTCCGGGTGGAAAGTCTGTGGGATTCTTGACTAAATCATTTTAGAATAACATTTTCAAATGAAATCAACAAAAAAAACGCTATTATAAATTAATGTTTTTTAAAACCGTATTTTGCCTGGAGTATAAATTCTATCCCGATTTGGTTGCAATGACACTTGGTTACTGATGTAATACTTACATAGAAAACAAAAGAACAAAACAATGAACAAATACAAAACTGTTACACAGATTTGAATATTAAGTAAATGGGGTTTTACTCAAATGTCTGTTTAGCTATTGAACGTCTCGAGGAAGTAATTTTCAGATTTCTTAGTGTTTTGTTTTCTGTTTATGTTATTTAAAAGCACAAGTTTTATTTGCATATTCTATACAGTTTTTAAATCTTTCTATTAACTTGCAATGTATTGTATGTACCTATAACCAGGCCTTTAAAACGTTATAAAATGAACCGGAATTATAACGGTATATTCCGTTAGTGTTCGAAAATTACGTTATAACAAAACCAATATTCTCCATAACGATATAAATACCGTAACAGAATGAATAACAGAACGATATATAATAACGTTATAATATCGTTTTAAAATGCGAGCCGCGCGCTACGGCTGCGCCGTTGCCGCTCTGTGCCAATGCCAACATGCCACCACGTGGGCCGTAGCGCGACGTGCGACGTTGCCGTTACGTTGTTCTAGCTTCTAAATCTTATTAATGCTTGTTTACCTCGATCATTTGCAAATTGGTTGTGAATTGTGAATATTTGGTTGGTTGCGACGATAAATGGCGGAATAAAAATGGGACGCAGGAAACGCAACGCTGTCCACAGATTCGTGGACTTGCTCATAAATGAAAAGAAAGAGTGCCAATCTCAATAGCCCCTAGGTATACACTATTACAATATGTAAGAGGGTCAATATTTTTCTATGTTAATTGTTTGTCTCGGCACTAAATCGCAGACTCCCAGTATTAGGACCTATTCCAAACAAGCCCTACGACCGACGGTGTTGCCGTGAGCAAAAAATTATGCATAGGTATGTTGGTATGTGCTTTTGTTCATTAATCGTAATAAAATTAAAATATACTTTTAGTTTCCGACATTTTATTTTATTTTTGATTTAGAGCCATTCCGAAAACGACAAGTTAAATAAAATCTGATTATGAAACCAAAGAATGTGTGAATTTTCGATTTCGGTTCTTCGCCATAATCTGTCTAGATAGGCTCGCGATAGATAGGGGAGACCAAGGACGGTTGGTACGATAAATATGTATCGATCCTCCTTTTCTTACGATTCATCCTCCTTTTCTAATTAATCCTTAGTCACTAAATATTTATGTAAATAACTAGCTGTTGCCAGCGACTTCGTTCGCGTGGAACTTGTTATGGTCTTAGAAAAAATATTGCTATTAAATTATGTTCGGTGCAAGCTATTTATCGCTGTCCCAAACACACTTCTACCATCTTAAAGATATACAAAAACTATCCTATATCCTTCCAAGGGTCTCAAATTATCTGTACGGGAAATTTCATCTATATCCGTTCAGGGATTAGACCTACGTAAAAGGTAACAGTGCGATGAGTTCGTTAGTTTAAATTGATAAATCTAAATTGAAAACTTCGTTTTTACAAACATAAATATCTTAAGAATCATCAACAGACGTATTCATACATTATTAAAGAAAAATATATTTTTATATGTCTACTAAGCTACATTACTGTTATAATAATAAGTACCCAATGTTGATTAAATCTATTCGATTCTGGGAGCATCGCAGTTCTAACCTAACCTATCCTACATATCTGGTAACTGTTTAAATCTGTAAATCTTACTTTAAAAAAGGTCTTGCTCTCTATACAACCTTCAAACCTTTTAACTCTCTTAGGAGATGAATAAAAAAAACGCTGAAATCGTTTTCTAATAATTAAACAAACGGTCCATAACCTAAGTAATAAATCTATTATTTTAAAAATATCTTGCTCTTCGTATAAACTTTGAACCCCCTAGAAACCCTCTTGGGGGATAAATTTCAAAAACATTGAAATGTATTTTTTAGTTTTAAACAAACCGTCTAAATCGTAGTTACACTAATGTTTTACTTTAAAATTGTCTTGACCCTATACGGCCTTCGAATCCCCTTTAAATTAAACACTCTTAGGTGATGAATAAAAAAATCTACTAATCTGCTCTCTCTATTTACCAAATATAGACAATAGACCATAGACCAAAATTAAAAAATCTTACTTAAAAAATTACTTGTCCCTCCTTATAAACTTTGAAGCCCCATTAACGCCTATAGGGGATGAATTAAAAAAAAACTCTGAAATCAGTTTTGTTGTCTTTTAACATACAGACTAAGACTGACATTAGAAATATCTTACTATATTTTCTTGCTCTCCATATAAACCTTGAATACCGTTTTAACACTTTTAACCCCCTTAGGGGTGGTATTTTTCCAAGACGATGAAAGGATTTTTTTTTCTAATAAGTAATCGTACCACAAAGTTGCCCATCTCTAGCTCAAAAAAAATGTTTCTCATCCTAATCTTGCATAAGTACCTTTTTAACCCCCTTAGGGATGGAATTTTCTAACACGTTAAAAGTACTGTTTTTCTATTCTAATAAGCAATCTTTCTACAACGTTTCAAATCTCAAGCTCAAAAAAAGTGTTTCTCATACAAACCTTTCATCCCTATTTAACCCCCTTAGGTGTGGAATTTTCTAAAACGCTGACAGTCCTTTTTTGTATTGTATTTAGTAATCTTTCTACAAAGTTTGAAGTTTCTAGCTCAAAAAATAAAGTTCCCTCCATACAAACTTTGCACCTCTATTTAACCGCCTTAGGGATGAAATTTTGTAAAACACAGAAAGTACTTTTTTCTATTCTAATAAGTAATCATTCTACAAAGTTTCAAGTCTAGTTCAAAAAATAATGTTTCCCCCATACAAACATTGAACCCCTGTCCCCTACTTAACCCCCTTAGGAGTGGAATTTTCTAAAACGCTGCAAGAACTTTTTATGCATCTTAATAAGTAATCTTCCTACAAAGTTTCAAGTCAATAGTAAAAAACAAAGTTTCCCTCATACAAACTTTGCACCCCTATTTAACCCCCTTAGGGATGGGATTTCCAAAAATTCCATTTTGTCCCTTCTTTTTAGTCCCAGTAGTTTCGGCTGTGCGTTGATGAATTAGTCAGAAACATTTGATGCAGGCATTTAAATTATAAATAATTTACCATGTTATAACAATGCCATTAATATCTGGGGGCACGGCAGTGCCCCCGCCAAGTCGAGCGCGAAGCAAACACTGCCGTACCATCCTTTACTGGAACCATATCGCCACATTTTCAGGCCCCTATTTGAGAACCTCTGGATAAGACCAGAATGCAGAAATTTTCGTCATCCAGTAAGCTATAATCAATCACATACTTAAAATCCAAAATTTCAAGTCTGTAGGTCATTTAGTTCCGAAGTTAAGCGAAAGCAAAGTTTCGCATTTATGACACTCACTCATGATCATCAAAATAGAACTAGTTTTTCCCATAAACTCAGAGAGCTGAAATTTGGTTGGAGTTAGGGTTTAATGGCCACATTAAGGGAAAACTATAAAAAAAATTCTATTTCAACCCAGTTTTCTAGATACACCAACTGTATACATTACTTTGTAATCCTATACGAATATATAGGATTACAAAGTTACATTTGCAGTGAATGGGAAAATTCAAAAGCAAGAATGGGCCTGCATTCATAGTTTGTATGTATGGATAACACATTACCCTACAAAAAGAAGTGAGATTCCATAAAAAACACTCCATGTAAAAAAGAGGCCAAGTCTCGAAACTCTTCCACCGTAAAAAGTTGTGAGATATTTCGTAGAGCCAAGTTTCAGGCATTCTTATTAATCTTTATTTGCTTGCTAAATACAATTTTGTGACTTGGCAATCACACAATACTACATAATTTTAGGTAAGTATGCAAAAATCTATAAATACAGTTAAGTTGTGTGATTGCCACGTTGCAGAATTTTATTTAGCAAGCAAAAACATTCCATGTAAAAAAGAGGCCAAGTCTCGAAACTCTTCCACCGTAAAAAGTTGTGAGATATTTCGTAGAGCCAAGTCTTAGGCATTCTTTAATCTTTATTTGCTTGCTAAATAAAATTCTGTAACTTGGCAATCACACAACTTTCCTGCATGAATGGATTTCTGCATACCTAAAGCTATGTAGTATTGTGTGATTGCCAAGTCACAAAATTTTATTTAGCAAGCAAATAAAGATAAAAGAATGCCTGAGACTTGGCTCTACGAAATATCTCACAACTTTTTACGGTGGAAGAGTTTCGAGACTTGACCTCTTTTTTACATGGCATGTTTTTTATGGGATGATGCATTTCCGATTAATGAGGCACAGAGTAGCTAAAGACAATCTGATTTGAAAATTATTAGTCAGGATATTCGTATCAGGCTACAACCTGCGCCGACAAGCCGAGCAAATCGAAAAATTCTGTATTTTACTATGACGTCGAGCACTCTAACAAACAACCTACGTTACGTACTCGTAATCACATCGCTTACATTGCACGAGTAGGCTATACTGAATGCGAGAAAGGGGTAGCCTATAACGTTATAACATTATTATATCGGTTAAAAAAGTATCGGTTTTATATTAATGGTTTAGATTTATAACGTTATAATGGATATCGCTATACAGCGCGTCAAATATCGTTTTTGAGTATAGCGGTTTAAGGAATAATAACGTTATAAATGATAGCGCTATACGAAAATAGCGCTATTTAAAGGCCTGCCTATAACTATGTTTGTTCGTGTGGAATCTTGCAACTCAATTTTGAACCAGATGTCTTCAGCCGATTGAGCTGAGGTTTTGGATGAACGTGTGGTTTGGATGACAATTCAGTATTGTGGTACCGTCGAGCTGATCTGGTGATGGAGGCAGAGGGTGGCCATGGGAATTCAGTACTTTGCCGACGTGGCCCTGTTGAGTTTGGGCTCGTTGGAACCGTCTCAGTGAGTGGTTGATGAGTGATGACGGTATACAGAAAAGTGCAGTCGGCAATGAATGGCAGCTTGTTGTATTCTATATTTAATTTCTAGTTCTAATAAGCTACTAGTCCGGTCTAACAGCGAAAAGTAAAACTCGAAAAATAAGAGAATGGGTTTTTTTTCTGTTAGGCGTAAGCCGATTAGGATTTATTACTAACGAAATCTTACAAATGCTTTATTTTATTTTCCCTTATTTCTTCTGTCTAATAATCATACCTGTTGAATTATGTATGTAACACAATCTAAATGACTTCTCATTACTACATCACAAAGAAAATAACGAATACGAATTACATAATAAATTAATAATTGACACATTGATGAGTCATAATTCATATGCTATTGTAGTTTCCAATCCCCACTGTCTGACACATTGTCCTCAAGCGATGAGTCGCGGTACACACACCACTTTCAAATATGAGACCTTTCGAACGCCACGCAGCCCCAAAAGTAATAGGGATCGACGGCGTTCGGTCAATAGTACAAATACAAGGCAGTGAGCGCGGACCACCTACCGTAGCTGTTCCCGCCGTCCCAGATCGCCATCTCATTGTAGCGATAGTAGCAGCGACGCTAGCTCAGGGGGGAACAATTTTTACGAAGTCTCATCGGCGTAATCGCAGGGCAGGCCGTTCCCCTAGTAGACGTCGGCGCTATCGTAGTACTCAGTAGGAAACGGCGGCATAATTCAAACTTAGTTGTCTCGCGGTCATAATTCCTCATTCAGAAGCAGCCGGGAGCGAACTAGTCCTCATCGTCATCGGCTTGGGAAACGAAGACGATATCGTTCTCGATCTGGGAGCGGCCAGGAGAATGGTGTCCTTAAGGAGTTTGCCACGATTATGAGAGGCAAAGGAAACCATTTTGAAGGTGCTCACAATGTTATCCCACTCACAGACTGCGAGAATATACGGCTGGAGCCAACGACAGATAATATTCAACGCCATACCAAAGTTGGCTGATGGTAATGCAAACCAATGGCACGAGACGCAATACCTAATAGGTTTATGTGCACCCGCGAACAAACAACGATATTATTATTATAAACACTGTGTGCCAATATCTTCCTAAACCTCAACAAGCCGGTGACAAGCCCACGGATAACAAACCTAACTTAGACACTGAAGTAGAAAATATTTCTAATAAATGTTTAGTTTGTCCACAAATCAGTAAAGCACCTTCTAGGACACAAAAACCATGGCCTGTCCCTCCTTAACAATAACAATTATTGATAATAATATATAAGAATTATATGTATATATAGAGGTATACAATAAACAGTATTTGTATTGTATTTTAACACAACATGTTATATACATTTCGGTGGCCAATGAACTTTAGTTAATGATTCGCTAGTAGAAAAACAGTATATAGTTATTAACGGTTTTACATAGTGAGAGTTAGTAAATATATGGGTAGACGAGTTGCCAACGTCGAGGCATACGTTGTTTCGGCCATTTATTTACTTAAGACTGCGGAGTCCGCTGGATGCGGGTGGCGCAGGACCGGTCATTGTGGCACTCTTTGGTGGAGGTTTATACAAATACAAATCATTTATTTCGGACTATAAAATCCATAGTGTTAGAGGTTACATTACAAACATAGAGCTATGGTTAGTGTTCTATAATTAAGCTAAACATAAATTAAATTAAAGGCGCCTGGGCGCTTTGTCAAGGTTTATGTCCATCTCCTAAACCTGTCACTTTTCTTAAGCTAAAATAACTCGGGCGTGCTATTAAATTAGAGACTTAAAAAAAAGCTCTTATTAAAAATAAACCAGAAATTAGTTTATAATATCGTTGATGAAACCCCAGCTAAACCTATACTAACAATTTAATAATGAATCAAACTAAAGAACCATACATTGGACATGATACATTTTGGTCCAAAAGTATCGGACGCCGATAAAAATCGACTAAGTACTTTAGTAAGCAAAGCACTGCACTCGTGAAGAAAGCTAATACTCCTATAAGTTGGAGACGATTGCGGCTAGAATTTACGGTGATCACCGACTATAATCCATTGCGGTCCAACTTGACAAAGAGAGACTTGATAACTAAGATAGCAAGATCCTGCTGTTACAAAAATATACTTTTACGATCGAGTATAGACCTGGGTTCAACATGCAACATGTGGCTTAAGCCGCAATCCAGTCACTACGTCAGACACTTAAGGAGAGGTAGATTATTCTCAATATTACCACCAATCATTGGCTCCATACAGTGCAGATGACAGATCTACGCATCTAGCACATAACAAAAAAATAAAATATTCATGACGATGTTAAAGATTACCACCTACCACTAATTACGTTCTCCGTGTTGCCAAAGTTTATAGCCGCATGGCCCCTAAATTAAAATGGGTCGTATCAAGCTCTGCTCGATAGGATATGCTCTTAATCACGACGGCAGATTATTGGTTTCCCCAAAATGAATCGCTTCATCAATACGTTAAAGCTTAAAATAACTGTGCATGCAGCCAAGTATTGGCAGGCAAGAAATCTGTTTACTTACTGTATCCTATTCCCACAGTGATTGCTATTTTCACACAGTTCACATGGAAAAATTAAAAAAGGGAATACTTATACTTGGTGTTATAAGATGGATTCACCAAGTACATTTTTGTCAAGGCAGTAAGAAATACTAAATCTCAAACCACTATCAAAGTGGTATATGACATTTTCACATCTTTTTGTAGGCGCAAAGTTATTGTACATCCGATAAAGGCTCCAGTTTCACATTAAAATACTTCAAAACATTTGTTGCTTCAATTAGGGCAAAGCACGTTTTAAATACCGTTGCCATCCCTCGGGCAAATTGGCAAATTGAGAGGTACAACAGGGCTATTTTGAACTTGCAATACACTGTGAACCATGGGTTGGATGAGAGAGACTGGGATACACACGTTAATATTTAAACTGCGGTGGAGTTTAAATAATACAATCAATAAAAGTACACGGGAATCTCTAGCAGAAATGGCTATTAGAACAATTTATAACCTGGGGTCGCGTGAGTCATGAAGAGACTTCTTCAAGGAAATACGAGTAGATGTTCTAAGACTGCCGATATACGTATTTGAAATAATATTGTATGTTAGGAAGAATGTATACGACTTCCTAGCGAAGACTGATAAGCCAGAAGCACGTGCTTTATTTCAAAAGCATATTATATGTATTTATTTATTTAATCTTATGACATACATTATTTTTTGCCTTGAAAGTTTGTCACTTTTTAGTACCACCCAGGGGACACGTGCAGGTTGTGGTAGGTAGCTCCTGCGGACGCGAGTAACAGTTGTGCCCCTTTGTCAAGTGAGTGGGCAACTCGACTGTTAGAAGTTCTTAAGCCGCCCGAAGGCCTCTAGCTCAGCTTAACGACTACTGTCATAGACAGCAGCCGGGATCAACTGCTTAGCGTGCCTTCCAAAGCACGGAAGGATTATATGTATGATAAACGATTACCTACATCATGGATACCGACATTTGGCAGTGATAGCGTCCGGCACGAGTAATTTATCGCAAAAAAAATAATAAATAAGATTTCTACTGTAGCAAATGTAGCAATGTAATTTTATAATACTGTGATGTTGAAATTATATAAGTACCTATTGAATACGGTTTTGAATGAAATATTTATATCGCCGAGTATTTTTACGCCGGTTCTTCTCGTGGCAGAGGTTTTCTTTCCGAACCGGTGGTAACTACAACCTTCATGTAATATGCCTAAATTGGCGAAGCTATACAGTAGTAGTAATACGCAAAGGCAAGATATGAGAAAAATTGTGCAAGAAAGAATAGAGAAGGGACAAGCAAAAATTAAGGCAACTATCGATAAAAAATTGGCAATAATTAAAGTTTTTAAGAAAGGTGACTTAACCCTAAACTTTGCAAAGTAACACAAAAATCATACGTTCAAGTCTCGTTTGCGCTAGATAGGTAATGCGCAAAAAACAGTTATAGAAAAAAATACAAAAAGATGACCAAAAAAAATGTGTGCATTTTTAGATACTCTATCAATTTTAGGCATGGTACCTATCCATAACCCTGAGATGGCAAAAAGTTAATAAGTAGCTAATAGCCCCTAAGTTTCATGGATCTTTTAGGGTTATGCAGTCCCTAGACAATGACAGCTACGAAGTAGGTATCGAGCATTCGAGGACATGCTCAGAGACAATATAAAAATGTTTTTAGTACCGACCAACTTAAGCCATGGGTCACAATATGCGTAGGTATCACCAATTCTAATGAAATTAGTGACAATACTGACGCAGAATCAAATGATGAATAAATTATACAATTACTTTCTAGCCTATATTGTATTCCTGATAGTTCAGACATTAAAACCAGCATTTATGGGGTTTTATCGAACTACACCGTCCTTAGAGTATTTACTATTTTGCTCAATTGTAATCCTTATTCCACCGCCAAAGTGATTTGTTAAATAGCATATATTATGACATGATACAATAATTGTTTGATGTAATAATCTGGTATGATTATAATAACAGTTGTCCATTTCTGTCCTACCAGTTACAGCATAGAGACCGGGTGATCGGATATTGCCCAGCATATGCAGATGGTTGAAGATGGACATGACCTTCGGGTGGTCACAATATAATTGAAGATGTATTACTGGCATTGCCATGGCTTTCGGATGGCCAAAAGGAAGACTGAATGGATACTGGCCTGCGGGTGGCCTATGATAAGTGACTTAAATATGAAGGCCTGCGGGTGGCCTATGATAAGTGACTTATGAAGGCCTGCGGGTGGCCTAAGCAAGACAAAAGCAACGAAAATGATTAGAAAATATAGCATATGTGTTAAATGTAATCTTTATTAAAATAATCTTTGAATTGGTAACTTGACAACAATTATTAACATGTTTTACGTTTAACATTTTGTTAACTTAATCATTATAGTATGATTTGAAATAAGTAATGAATGTTGTATAAAGTAATATACAGAATGAAAAACCTTTAAAGTTGTAGTACCGATAGCTAAATATGTAGGTATGAGGTCATACCACTGTCTTTAGAATGGCCGAGTCAATCGGAATGAGGGCATCCCGACTGCAGGATGGCCGACTGTTAGCATTACTCCTGAACGCCGCTTATTTGACATCGATTTGAAAATATTTATTAAAAGAAGAGGGTAGTTAATACTATTATTTGACGTATGGCGGTAGGCAGCGCAGGCGGCCACCGGCCAGTCAGAGTAGACCCATCGGACCGGACAGTCAGGGATATTGGATTGTTTGGATTAAATAATCAATGTAACTATTGGCAGAAATATAAAGCTGTTGTATATCTTCACTGGTTTGTATCATTTCTCGGGAGTCCTGTTACAATAGCGAGGCTTATCGTGTTAAATGCTAATACTTAATTCATTATTTTTTATTTTGATAAAATTAAATTATGAATACTTATTCTTTCTTAATTACATATGAAATATTAATAATTAGACTTACCTACTTAAACTTAAAGACACGAGACATTTAAATAATTTTTAAACGTAGTTTTTTTTTAAAGTGAAAACTTCTTTAGCGGCGCTGAGCACTTTATGGGATGGGGAAAAATTGTTAAATACACGACAGAGTTTTGTGACGTCAGATGTGAAGGAGGTCACTTTTTGCTGCTAGCCGATTCGACTTCATTCAAAACTGAACGCTATTCGTAAGAGTATAAAGTCGTTAAACACTTTTAGCAAATATATATATAATAATAATCAATTAATATATATTGCATATTCAGCAAATAAATTTGTAATAATACCAACGCGTCATTCACCGTTTTGCTATTGAGAAAATTCGAATAGTTCGAATTTGGGCGTTATTCCTAAAGAGATAAAGCTTTGAAAAATATTTGGCAATGGCAAAAACAAATTGGTATTGTGTTTGCCGCCGCCCGTCGGCGGCCGGCGGCCCCTCGCACCCAACGCACCCGCGTCCTCCTAAATAATTGATAATTGTTTATAAATTTGCGTCAAATTCATTTTTAGGGTGACACCGTAAGATGTCACGTGACCTGATCGAAAAACTGTTACAATGTTATTGAGTTTTCACTTCTGCCGGCACTCCCGGAGTGCAACCCGGTCTTTTTTTTTCTTGTTCGCATCGTGCGCTCCGTTTAGACACTTAATTTTAAAAAACCTCTTATACATTTAATCTTGATTTGTTTTGTTTGTAAAATCAAAATCATGGAAGTTATTCCTAGATAGCTAGCTGTAAAACATTGTATTTTTGATCCTTACTTTACCCAGCTTGTGCAGTTGAGCACCCCGTGTGCGTGTGCGTGCGGGCGCGTGTGTGTGTGTGTGTAGGTGTAGGTAGGTATAACTTACTTACATTCCTAATTTAATCTCTCTTCTCATTGTGTAATAATATACTAAGACTAATTATACCTACAATTCGATTAGGCAATCTAAAATCTTACAATAATAAGATTTGGAGGATATAGAATAGAAAACCATTGATGCCTGGGTGTCTGTTTATTGCACACAGCATTGTGTTTTTTCGTCTGCAGGAAGAGTGCGGAGAGGAAATATGGGAGACCATTCTTCGGGAAGCGGGGGCGAGGAACACGGTGTTCAGCGCTACTCAGGTATCAGTAGTACCTACATAATCTATACTATATATATATATAATCTATACTAAGTAATATAATAAAGAGGTACATTGTGTGAGTGTGTAGCTTTGTAAGGGTGTACGTTTTTTTATGTTGGGTTGGGTTGGCTAATATCCGAAACTACTCACCTGACTTGAAAACATCTTTCACCAGTTTACAGAATGGATCTTCGAGTTGTGATCAACGAGGGTGTGCTCTCGCCAAGGCGTGATTACCCAGTCAATTATAAGATTTTCGTTACTTAGTTATTTGTTCCGTCATCTTACTTATACAGGTTATCTGAGGGCACAGTAGTGCCCGTACCACGACAAGCCAAAGGGCACCACCCTTTTCTCGAAACATTTCGTCCCTCACAGTCAGTCAGTCTTGTTAATACTAGCAAGCTCATATCCAGAGGATAAGGGTCATCTTAGCAACTTTTTTGTTCCCAGAAAGCTTCGTATGTCTTCGCAGCTTTTATACCTACTTTAGATTTTATTGAGACTTAAATTTAAAAACTGGATATCAACACAACAACCCCCCGCAAATGAGGGATACACGTTTATATGTAAACATCTAAAATAGTTTCGATAGTTGGAGTCCTAGGAAGATGAAATTTAGTGTGCTGGCTAGAATTGGAATAGAAACTATACACAAATTAAATTATCTGCAATTTTTAGACCTTCCCTGCACCCTAAAGAGATATCAGATCGCAAGTAGCGCCAAGCTTGCTACTCCACACGGCCTAACTCTACCATCCACGCTCTGCAAATTCAAAGAGTTAGGCCGGAGCTTAGCGTTACTTGTTACGCTGATATCTGTATACATATAAGCTAGAGAGTCTTGGGCAATCACTTTACATGAAATGTTATTAGTGGGATTTTAAAATGTGCATGATAAATCTGTACTCTCGGCTCCTAAGATACACACCGCCTAATTTGGGGCTGACGGAATATTGTTTTTGCAAGTCAACAACACTTACTTGCCTACTCTTATAGAAGCCTACATCATCCTAGGAGGATGATGAATAAAATAGGTACTTAGCTAAAACTATTCTGATGTAAGTAACGTGTTGTTATGGTATAGATAATATGATTGTTTGCGTTTGAAACTATTTAACGATTTGAACCGCTTTTTTTCACATTAGCTCAAAAAATGATCCCCAGCTAACGAATTGCAAACAGTTTCGAAAATTTAATAAAACCTTGAGATATAATTTACTTACAGCAATACCCCGACGCACTGATGCTGCGGCTGGCGTGTGCTCTGGCGCGACTGGTGAGCGACGAGCCTGCCACCGCCGCCGCAACCGCCGCCGCCACAGCTGCCGCCTCCGCCGCCCCCAGCAGCCCCGCGCCCAGGAAACCCTCCTTCAAGTCCAAGCCCAGCTGGCGCAGTGCCTCTCTACACAACGACACCAGGAACCCCAACTTCAAATGTCCCTTCACGGCTACCAACGCCCTGACCGCTGCCACTAAAAAAGAAATAGAAGCCTACAATTCCGCCGAGGAAATCAGAACACACAAATCCACAGACAAGATTAATGAAATCGACATCCTTACTGATATAAAAGAAGTAAAAAATACTTGCAAAGAAATTGTCAAGTATAATCGAAGGAGCTTGGGTTTCAAGTTGGAAGACAACAAGACTTTCCCATGTGTCGCTTCGACATCGTCTGAAACTCCTCAAAGTAGCGCTCCTGAAGAAAAAAAAGAGAGTGGTGAGTCTTTACCGACCTCACCAGTATCTGATGGTGGAAAGAAAACCAGTAGACCAATTAGGAAGAGCAGTTGCACGGGGGCCCTAGACGTGTACAAGCGACGCGGGAGTGGGGTGAAGCCCAGCGCGAGGGTGAACAACCTCGGCCTGATCCGCGAGGATCAGCTATCAGGCATGAAGGAAAAGTTCGGAACTCCAGAGAAAGTAATGCATTTCTTTGGAAGGTGCTTTGTAAAGTTCTTTAGCAAATACCAGTAAGTTTCTCAATTCTATTTTTTTTATATAGAAAAGCTATGCAAATTGTAGGTCTATGTAGTTCAAATAAGACCGTCAAAATTAGAAATACAATACATCTAGTCCAATAATATTACACTGTATCCTTACTTGGAAAACATAAAACCGTACAAAACAATGTCGGCCGAAAAATTCTAGCAATAACGTCAACATCTGCCGGCTGAACTTTTCTCATTAATGTGTCAGTCGTCGATAAATCTCTGGTTATTTTACGGTATGGGGAGCCAAGTTGCCAATCGTAGAGTCATCTATCAAAGTGCGCCAATATAAAACACGTGTAAGCTTGATCGGCCGCGCCATTCTGCTCATTGGCGCGAGTATAACAAGGAAGAAGGATTCTGTTATTTATCTGCACTATAGGTTGCGGCGTTAACGTATTGTCTTTTATTATATATACCCTTGAACTGATAGTAACTGTTTGAAATCTGAGATGAAAAAAGAAACAGGGTACAATTTATGGTAGAGTCGAGAACCAACTTAGACCAGACGAGCTCATGACACGTCTCGTTCCACCGATTCAATAACAATTTCACAAATTGCAAAACACTTCAGCGACCGGTTTTATTGCTATAGGTAAGTATACTCGTAAGTAGAATATTATAGGGGCCAAGAACACAATTTTAGGGGATGGCTAAGAAAACCTAAGTTTCATTAAAATATAGGTATTTTTAAAACTTCGACGTTGTCTTGCGTGGTCCTAATCCAATACAGGTTGGATTGAATTACCTAGACCCGCTACTCTTACTAAGTGTAATTGCAGCCCTGTGGATAAAAACTAAAAATAAGATGGTTATTATATTATTATTTCGGAGTTCCGCAAAGAAGTTTCAAACTGGATGCGACGCGTTAAAAATATTAAGAACCGCTGGTCTTGTTAGGGTTACGCGCAGAGCAGCGCAAGGGATCTAGCGTAGGATGCACAATAAAAATAAGGAACACAGTAGTAAACACGTTTTGTATTGTATAACAGTTCTTCCAGTACACACGTCAATCAATGAGTGATCTATTAGGATAGGAACACGTCAACTCAAAATACCTACTGTATAGAATAAATAAACACAGCCAGCAAGTAACTTTGCTTGTGATACAAACCTCAACAGGTCTATATAATAATCGTCAATGCTATTATAGTTTAACCCAGCAAGAAAACAATCACCCACTTATAAGTAAATACCTATGTTAACCCTGTACCCTTCTCAGACGGTAATAGTACATTGTGATACAAGTGAGGTACAAACGCCAACACAGTTAACCTACCATCCTGTATGTATATAGAACCTTATTACAATGCACGTAAAGCGCACGGATGGTCAGTTAGCATTGTTGTCGATAATATGTTGATAATTACACAAGTGTCGTAATGTTATAAAACACGCGTGTTTAATACCCACGATTATGAGCCTAAAAGCGGCATAACAAGAGGTACGTTACGAGCAAATGTGTTGAAAAAAGACTTTTTTCTTGGTCGCTCGTGGAATATGGCACTCTGGTAAATATCCGCAGGTACGACCAGATGATCCGAGCGACGGGGCGCTACTTCTGCACGTTCCTGCAGTCGGTGGACAATATCCACCAGCGCATGCAGTTCACGTTCCCGCGCATGCGCTCGCCCAGCATGCAGCTGACGCGCGCGCACCGCCACGGCGCCGAGCTCGTTTACAGCAGCACGCGCACCGGCTTCGCGCACTACCTCATGGGTATACTGCTATAATAAGTAACTGAACATGGCCTTCAAGAATGAATGCCATAACTAATCTCGGATTCATAATTAGGCGAACTAACTTGACAGCTGAAAATCTTGCCAGACAGGAAAAAAAAAATAGTGATAGGTTCGTGTCGATACAAAATATCTATATAACCTTGCAGCTACTGTACATCTGATTCAATTTGTATTTTATCTTGTACCTTTAAAATAAAGTGAGTATGGACTAGGGTCCATGATTGTACTCACTTTATTTTAATACAACCGGCCAAGTGCGAGTCGGACTCGCGCACGAAGGGTTCCGTACCATTACCTATAAAAACAATAAAAAAAAAAATTTTATTTTGTTTTTAGTATTTGTTGTTATAGCCGCAACAGAAATACATCATCATCCTCCTAGCGTTATTCCCGGTAATGCCCCTAAAGAAGCCCGGGGTCCGCTTTAACACCTAATCCCAAGATTTGGCATAGGCACAAGTTTTACGAAAGCGACTGCTATCTGACCTTCCAACCCAGAGGGAAAACTAGACCTTATTGGGATTAGACCGGTTTCCACACGATGTTTTCCTTCACCGAAAAGCTAACGGTAAATATTCCGTAAGTTCCGAAAAACTCATTGGTACGAGCCGGGATTCGAACCCACGACCGCCGCTTGACAGCCGCATGCCTGAACCACTAGGCTACCGTAGCTCAGTCCGCACCATATTTGCGTCTGTCTTTAAAGTTATTGTACTAACCCATTCATAGCCGATTACTCATATATGAGTCATGTGTCTACATGCGATTTCCGCTACAGGGCGTAAAAAAAAAGCACTGCTACGTGCTACGGCGTAGCCTAGTCACAAAGATATAGATATACATAGATCACGCAAATGCATGTACCTACTTCGCGTGTCAGAATTCGGACTCCGAGTTGGCACTCCGACTTACATTCCGCGCGCGTCTGTTGTGGTAGCCGGTTGTCCGTGAATATTAAGAAAATACCTTATTGCAGAATCGATTTTCCGCGGACAACGGGGAATTCTGATCACTAATTCGCCCGTGTGATATCAAAGTAGGTAGAAAAAAGTGACACGGTAGGTTTTCATACAGATTGAGGTGTTTAAGTTATCTAGTGTATATCTATATCTGTGCCTAGTCATTTATTTTATTGTTTAATTATATGCTTGTTACATTCCAATGAAAGGGATGTTTAGAAATATACGCGGACAGGTCCTCAACTTGCCCAGGAAAGATGCTTAGTTGATTGTATAGTCTATTTAATTGGAGGCCACGCAACGCTGCCTCTGCTACGCTATAGCGCGTGGCAGCGTTTTTCCGCTCTTACGCAGGTTTTGCTTCTGAATGGTTCACAAATCAACATTTTGACAAATACCTAGATACCTGTATATAGACAGATGCTGTACAACAACATGGAAACTCGAACCCCAATCAATATTTACTTGCATTAAAAACTTTACATTGGTATGTATTACATGCATAACACAATCCATACTATCCATACTAATATTATAAATGCGAAAGTGTGTCTGTCTGTCTGTCTGTCTGTCTGTCTGTCTGTTACCTCTTCACGCTTAAACCGCTGAACCGATTGCGATGAAATTTGGTATGGATATAGTTTGAATCCCGGGGAAGGACATAGGATAGTTTTCATCCTGGAAATCACCCCCTAAGGGGATGAAATGGGGGGTTGAAGTTTGTATGGAGCTGCGATATAAAAGATTTCCACGCGGACGGAGTCGCGGGCAGAAGCTAGTAAGTAATATGTATATCATCGCAGGTCAACTGTATGAAATAGCCGAGGACATTTTCTCGCTGAAGCTGAAGGTGTCCATCGTGAGGGAGAGCATGGAGGGCAGCTACTACGTGGCGGTGCTGAGGCTGGAGTTCGACAACTGTGATTATGTAAGTAGCCTTGTTCAACGGGGCAACACTTTAAGAAGATCAAACGCGTTGTCAGGCGCTCCAAAAAGTCGCCGTGTGTAACCGCTCCAAGAACAAACCTCTCGGCCATCCAGAATACGGGTGTAGACTCGAAAATTATTATTACTCCAAAAGAAAGGAGGCAAAAAAATATGCCTAGTGACGAAAATCCCATTCAGATATCTCAAAGAATTACGAAGCTACTATCGTTTTAATATTTCTTGTTAGGTAGAGACAACCCAAACGGTGTGTGACGTCACATTATAGGATGCTGCCGGGGGCCGCGTGGACCGCGGCGCCGAACACGATTCAGCGCCGTACGTTGCCGTCTTCTGTGACGTCACATTCTTCCAGCGTCATCGTTTCATATGAAGTTGCGTTTTGCGAAAAAGGAATTGAACATACCCCTTCTTAAAACTTTGGTCACTTATAATATAACTTCGTTGCGTTGATTTTTTCTCCATTTGACTACATTTTTTATCCTTTTTCGAGAAAATATGACATTATTGATTATTTATTTAGTGTCTACGCCTCTATTGGTTAAACGTGCCTTCCTCGTGCTTACCTCACTAGGTGTAATAGATATTTCGATTAATAAGTGATGTCTTTGATACTTTTGTACAAACCCACATCTAATTTATTCAATAGTTACATTATCAGAACAGATGCATACGAATGCTTTACTTACGTCTCCCTCTTGGGAATTAAAAAAGCGCTTTCACTGCCAGGAACACGCCCACCGGGCGCCTACGCCGTAGGCGCTTTCCGCTACATACGGGGAAGCCCTCGGATCGGATACGATCGTAGAGCGTAGCGATTCTTGGCAGTCAATGTGTATCCCACGTTGGTGACGTCGGTCATTTGCCCCGTCGGCATAAGCTCGTTCACATTCGTATGCAAATATTGAATGGATGCACATTTACATACATTCGTCATTTCACATT
Source organism: Epinotia ramella (assembly GCA_947578815.1). Taxonomy (NCBI): domain Eukaryota; kingdom Metazoa; phylum Arthropoda; class Insecta; order Lepidoptera; family Tortricidae; genus Epinotia; species Epinotia ramella. Next base: position 21,297,369 of record OX388202.1, read on the forward strand.
TGTCTTCGGAATCGAATCAATATAAGATTGACGAGGGACCTACAACTTGCCACGGTTTTATTATTATGTTCATCGTTTCCAAATTTCTGAATCCTGATAATTTTAGGTGTCTGCAACAAGTTATGGAGGGTTTCAAGGACACGGCGATGTCTTATTAATGTACCTAAATAAAGCCTTTCCAAGCGTCTCAATTGGTCGGCAGGTACTTGAATATAAATGGACTCATTGTTATGCCGCTCAAGTGGCTATTAGGTATAGGAATTTAGTGCGTGATAGTGATAGCTCGTAGTATTTAGGCCAAAGTAAATTAGGAGAATAGTAAGTAGTATATGTAACTGGTAGTATATCTATACCTACTCAGGGTTGACCAAATTTTCCAGATCCAGATTTTCTAACGGGCCTAAGTATACCAAAGAATAACAGAAGCAGGAATAAATAATCATAATAATAAATAAATATTTGCGGACAAATCTTACACAAATCGACCTAGCCCCAAACTAAGCAAAGCTTGTACTACAGGTACTAAACGACGATATACATACGTATGATATAAATAAATACCAAAAAAACTTTCATGTCTCAGGAACAAACATTCGTGCTCATAATACGAATAAATGCCCTTATTGGGTTTCGAACCCAGCAGCCCTTGCTTCGTAGGCAGGGGCCAACTAGGCTAAAGAGGTCGTCAAAAAACCGTTGAGATTTACATAGGTACATAATGTACCTAACTATGTATGGCTATCGACCTTACGCGCTCATCTGTACACCTACGGGACGTACTGACATGGACCCAGTCGGAATAGGGCTATACAAATAGTAGCCACAGTTGCTTGAGGTTGAAGTAGAGAATAGTCTCTACATCAACCTCAAAAACCTCAAGTGAATTATTTAGCCATCACGTTTACCGTTTCTTTCCAAAAAGGTAAACTCTTTGATGCGTATTTTGTGCAAAATATTACCTATAATGAAAATGTTTCTAAGTTATGTAGGAATGTATAAACGTTGTTCTCATTGAAATTATGCATGTTGTTAATGAAATAAATAAAAATGTTTGTATTTACATTCATCCGAGCTCAGAAAGAAGTGTATCAATTACTTAGCGAGTTTTTAAATAACTTTGGGATGTAAAAATAAAAGTTGTAGGTAGGTAAGTAGGTACATTGTAGTAAAGGCTAGAAAGTAGGCAATAGATGGACGAGTGGGTTCGAGGTCGTGAGCTATTACCACAAACAAAACAAAACAAAATCGATATTTAAAGCAGGGGTCAAACATCCACACGTTGCACTTAACGCACAATACCCGTCTCAAACAGGCAACTGATAAACATTAAAGGCCTCCACGGTATCTATATCTCTTTCGCACAGTAGCGCGGCGTCTCTATCGCACAGTAGCGCGGGCCCGCGCCACTGTGGGATAGAGATAGTGAGAGAGATATTAAATGCGTTGGTAGTGAGAGAGATATACCGACCCGCGCCGCGAACGACCCGCGCCGCGCCCGACCCGCGCCGCACCCGTCCCGCGCCACGCCCGTCCCGCGTTCGATCTGTGGAGGCCTTAATTGATCGGGTCGGAGCGCTGAAATATTCGCGCATCGCAGGTAGCACGATCGCAACGTCGCTACCTGCCAGTTAGGGCTGATCTTATTGGTTGTCGAACTTACTAGCACTAATAATTAAGGCGGTGCATTGGAAATTATCGCGTGCTTTGAAACGCCGTTCTGACTAGATCAAATCATGTAACTTTTTTTTATATGTACATTATTACTCTAGCTTCCGTTTAGGATAGTTTTTTATCCGACTGCGACGATTAATTAATTTTCGGAAACATTTGACCTCCTTAAATTATTAATTTCTTCTGTTTGTAATCGTAGCCGCCATATCTGTCAACTGTCAGTGACGTTAAAATGGCGGGCTTTCCATAACTATCCCACTTCGATCCGGTGTTGTGATAGACCGTCACAAAACGCATATTAAATTCTAAAGCATAAAAAATAATCGATTCTGATATGGAAACTTATATGCGCTAAATTCGTAATTGAGGCGTAATTTGAATAAATGTATCAACTTTCAACAATATAACGTGAAACGTCAAAAGTCTGACTCATCCTTTTTTTTTAATGGCATGGCATAGCGATGTTCTTGCGTTCAGCCTTAATACTCTATTTGATGGGGTGTATACATGTCACGATTTGTCAGCCCCAATTTATCAGAAACTGACTAATTGTTATCGTCTGGAGGCATGTTGCGCTGCTGATCCAACTGTCAAACGAGTTGTACTGACAAATTGTATGCACATCACAATCAACACAATGTGGACCATGGAAATATTTATGATCAGCCAAGTTTTCTGTCAGATAATTTTGAAGTAAAATATTTAAAATATTATATAATATGAACCCATTAGCAATTTAGGAGACTATAATTATTATATTAATTTCTAATTAGATAGATAATATTTATTTTCTAAAGCACATTACAAAATACATGTCACACAATAGAGTAAAAATAGAACAATACATTAAAATTAGAAACCTAAGCCTAAATTCTAATTGCTTTCAAAATATATATCTGAGGATCCCGTGGGACCTTCAATGTGTATGGATCTGACTGAAACAGAAAATGGTCGTAATTTAGTTTTTAAATTGTCTTGCTGCGATTGCTATCAAAATCGATATCTGACGATCCGCATACCTACCCATTTCGTTGAAATGTCGTTAGACATTCGCAATGCATTAAGGTCGAAACTTCTATTTCAGTAATAGTATTGAAATGTGAAATTGTCAATACATATTTATTTGTTACTTCACATTACAGATAAGTAACCTCTTTGCGAAAAGTTATCATTTGCTTTTCTAATTAGGAACATGTGTCAGTGTCAATCGAGAACTCTGAAAAATAATTTTCAATTACGTTATTAATTTGAAAAATAAAATACCTGCCGCTAACCGTGATCTATTAAGAGCTAGAAATAGCAGAGTTACACCAGGAAGTGGGGATTGAGGAGATAACACGTTTAAAATTTCAGTTCACCATGTCAACGTAGTTAATCTGGTTGCCTAGTTACTAACATATAACAATGCATGCGATATGTCAAAGGAACGTCGTGCTCTAACTAGCTCTTATGGTGACAGTTTGCTATACAATATTGAGCCTTAGCTGGGTCGGAAATTAAATTCCTTGACTGTACCTTAAATCATCAAATCTGACACAAATCGCTGAGACAAATTGCATCAACACAGTGCATCCTCGGGAACAATAAAGATATCCAGTATCAGAAATTTACAAAAACCAAATTTTGGTGATTAAATCAATAAGTAGTTTTCTTATACGAGTGTATTAAATCACACTATGGCCATAACTGAATCCGAACTCAGAAAATTGTCGCAGCTATTACACGTTTACATACGCTTTGATTTTCCAAGATGGCGGCCTTAGAAAAATGTTCTGGATTGCCAGTCTATACATCGTAGTATACAGGTGCCGGCAAACTTCGTGCGCAACGCGGGACGAAGGGGAGGGGCTGTTCGCAAGTCGAATTGTACGTGCGAGCTGTCCCCCCACTTCGTCCCGCGTTGCGCACGAAGTTTGCCGGCACCGGATGGTCAATGGTTGCCTAATTAAAAAGAGATCTTTTGTTCCACGTAATCACTTATGTACCGATCAATGGGTACTCAAAAGGATTAAGTGTCTATTATTAATTCCTAAACACATCTTACTTGAAAGTTGGAGTGACTCAAGATCATTTCAGTTATCACGTAATAAATAAAAACGTGATACTTAACTGAAATGACCTTGAGTCACTCCATTAATATAAAACAGTGTTAAAAATATGTAGAGAAGAAGATCAATAAACATTTAATGCTGCAGCCTGTGTCCTACCAGTTGGATCTATTGCCACAAACATATACTAAACTTTTACCCCCTTATTCATAAAACTTAAAATACCTCTGTTAAATAAAACGAGTTTTGTCCCTTTCTTACTAATTTAAATATCAAAGTGACAGATAAGGACAAACGAATGTTAACGGCATTTTAGGTAAAATAGGTTTTTTTAACGTTTTACTTTATAAGTAGGTTAAATTAGAACTCCCACAAACAATACCAACATTACCATGCGAGCGAAGTCGCAGGTACAGCTAGTTCATAATATAACACTTAAGAGTATAAGTAGTGTACCGTAAAATGCTGCAACTTTGCCTGGATTTTGACGTTTTTTTCTTATATCTGTGAACCTATTTTTCATAATGAGTTTAATGAGTATTAGTCGGAAAACATACCCTATGTCTTGCCAGATAAGACTCAAATCTCATTACCTAATCATACTGTATTTCCGATTTACAAGCAATCAAAGTGGCAGGCAAAGTTGTAGACCTAAGACGTAACTTTGCCTAGGCGGATATCTCAATAAATAATGTGTTGCTATTTGTAATAATATTTACTCGTGTGCATGAGACATTGGGCTTGTCCCTGGCAGTCAAATTATTGCCATAAGCTTAATACTTTTTTTTTCACAGGCAATAGGTAAAGTTGTAGCAGGTTCCACAAACTTTCTATACAAAAATATTGTTAACTGTAGGGTTGTGCCAAAAAAAAGATCATTATTTAAATAAAATATTTTTATTTTTAGTTACAAAATAATCAACAAACAATAATACCCATTTTTTTCCTTATTTTTTTTAAACGGAATAACGCCTAAATAATTGATAATCGTTCATAAATTTGCGCCAAATTCATTTTTAGGGTGACACCGTAAGATGTCACGTGACCTGATCGAAAAACTGTTACAATGTTATTGAGTTTTCACTTCTGCCGGCACTCCCGGAGTGCAACCCGGTCTTTTATTCATTTATTATAAGTACATTGCAAGTACACTTTTTTGCTAATTTACAATGCATTATTATAGTGTAAAGTTCTATTTCATTGTAAAGTTCTAATCACCCATCACCTTTAAACTCCAACTGTAGGTAATCGACCTGACAACCCATTTGATAAGAAAGATAACTGCAAGACAAATCAAACGAGCCTAAACACAGTGGGTTTATTATGTGTTGTTTAGAAGTTTCTATCTTCGGTCTCCATTATCAGACCATCTCGATGGTACCATAAACATAGCACTGTCACCCAAGTTACATAAGTACGTTAAACACCTCAATTGGTCGCTAATAAGTGGTTGAAAAATTTATTGCGAATCTTGAACTAAAAGACAAACATACAACATAATTATAATACAATAGATATACAATTTGCAAGTAATTACAATAAAAATAACTTAAGTACCTTTAAGTTTTTTTTGTTAACGTTAGTTTATTACTGCATTGTCAGCAGATCTACCCACACTGAAAGTTGGTGAAAATCGACTTGCAAGATTTGACTTAAACCAACAATCATTGCAAGTTAATAAAAAGCTTGTAATAAATAAACTCATTTAAGCAGGCTTATTTTTACTATTTTCTGTACATTTATAAAACCCAGCTAGTGACAGCCCTAGACCCAGGCAAAATTGTGTCATTCAAGTTTCCAAAACACTGCCCAATATTGCCTAGTACGTTATTATGCTGAAATCATGTCCTTTTCTTGAAAATATTAAACTTACGGAAAATAGACAGTCTTTACTTACCCTGGGACGTTACCACTTCTCAAAAAACACCTTTTTTGTAGATAAAAGTTCAAAAGTTGCGAGACACTAAAAAAATGCTGCCACTCACTCCGACTTATGATGCGTAACTGGCGGAGCAACAATGGAGTTACCATTGTAAAAAAATAAATATGTGTTGCCAGAATAATGAAAATTCCTACCAAATGGTAAAAAACAAGAAAAAACTAAGCAAATTCGAGAGGTCATAATAGAAACGAAATAGGCAAAATTGAGTTTAAATGGCAAAGTTGCAGCATTTTACGGTACAATAATGAAAACCATGTACTTTCAGCAGTTCTTCTATAAACAAAATATATTATTCCGCAAGATATCGCTTCGCTTGTAAATATACAATATAAGTTACTTTCCGAGCGGAACTGCGTATTGTCTTGCTCATTGTTTGGAATTTTTGTTCCATTTGAATGCTAATAAATCAGCGAAATATAATAAATACGGTAAAATAGTAGATTACAATACGTCTACTAGCATAACTAGTATATGAGCACAAGTCAAATTTAACGAAATTACCAAGGTAGAAAAAAAATAGTTCCGTTTCTAGATTTTTTTGCTAAGCTGTACGCATATACTCAAAATGACATATTATGTGCCTAGTTTAGTCTTTATGGTCATCTAACGCATACACAATAATTAGACTTTAGGTACAAACCCTTTTGTAGAGTTTTCTTTAAATAATTATTGCACAATAAGTAGATGGCAACACTATTTCAAGATTATTATTATATTAAGATTAATATTTATTAGATTTAGATTTAGATTATTTATTTCATGATAAAAAATTACATTACAGATTCATTTCAGATTCTGGTAGTGGCTCCCGTTTTAACTTTATCTCATTTCGGATAAAAATACATTTGGTATTTTGAATAAGAAATAAAAAATCTCACTAAATATGCATCATAATGGATATTTCATAATGACTAAAGATGTTCAAAAGGCTTTGAACATTTCATTAAAAAAACTCGGCCCTAAAATTTAACTTTTTGAAAAAATCCATTCGAAATAGTTTATACCCACCAATTTGGGTAGATATATTTACTGGCTGCATTGGGTAAATACCGGGTATTTACCCACCCCTACCCATCTCTAGTTGAGAGATATCCCTATGTATGGGTTTTACTGGGTAGGCACTTATGTAAATTAACTGATTTGGAAATGAGGGCATGGAAATAAGATGAGTAGATGTATAATTCAATAAGAAAATTAATCAATCCTCAACTTGTAGGTATCGTACAGATTTAGATGATCAATTCACACAATTCGCTACCTACATGTTAGTATCTACTTGCCAATAATGTTCATCACATCATCACAAAGGACGTTAATCAGTCCATGTGGGGCGTGTAATGTGAGCAGAGACGATTATTGTGCCTCTACACTATTGTTTGGTATGTGCTTCACTATTGTCCAGAGAAAGCCTTGGGCTTTATGAGCACCGATGATCCTTATTTGACCGAGCTCTAAGACTCGGGTTGTAGAAATGTTATGCTGTCATCTTAAATATGATTTGTCCCAAGAAGTCAAGGTCAGGAAAGTGGGAAAGTTGTTTTTAAGTAGGTACTACTTACCCTGACACAATGTTTACAAACTATAACTAGGTACTTATCCAAACTTATTCAAATAGAAATGCCAACTAATCACAGTAACTTCACGGGGCTATGATTTTTATTTTCTATGTGTAAATCGAGAATTCCAAACTCAATAATTCGAACATTTCGAAATACATAGTTTCTCATACAGTTTATATGTAACTGTAAAACGGGACTCAATTACTAAGACTCTGCTGTCCGTCCGTCCGTCCGTCCGTCTGTCTGTATGTCTGTCTGTCTGTATATCTGTAGGCTGTATATGTATGAACAGTAATTGTTAGACAATTCAAATTCTCACAGATGATGTATTTCTGTTGCCGCTATAACAACAAATACTAAAACACAATCGTAAATAGCTAAGTGATTTTTGTTGTCGTTTTTATAGATAATGGTACGGAACCCTTGGTGCGCGAGTCCGTCTGTGATGTCTACAACAAATGAAAATTCTGTTAAATTAAACATTCTTTGAGATGTTGTCGTACGAAACGGTTGAACATTTATAGGCCATTAGCTTTTTCGCCTTCTGCTCTTTTAAAAGGCTTTTGGAATTCATAAACATTAAAAAAAACAGTTTTAATTAAAATGCCGTTCTAATTCGTGAGGTAAGTGGAACACCCGGGAAAGATCGTTAATTTGGACTTAAGGGAACGTTCCTCTTACCTCACCTGACCTCATCCACACGCGACTACGAAGACGAAGTAATAGCTAGAAGACTTCCGTCCCCCCACAGGTGCAGTCGCTGATGCTGCGTAAGTCGCTGCCGTGCCCGCTGCCGCCCGTGCCGGTGTCACTGCTGCTGCAGCTCTTCCCTTTCGGAGTGCTGCTTGACAGGAAGATGAAAATTGTCAAGGCAGGCGAAAGGGTAATAAGCCCGTATTCCCTGTAGTCTAACCGCGTAGTCTTACCTGTTGGACTACTGGGAATTTCCTTCCCAATAGACTTACTGCACGGCTAGCACGCGACGGCGCGCGAGCTCTCTCGATTTTTCTCGCACTATCCGTCTCTCTCTTATTAGAACACTTAGAAGGAGAGGTATAGCGCGATAAAAATCGAGAGTATGTCGCGGGCGTCGTGTGCTAGACGTGCTGGTAGGATCCCGTTGTTAAGTATGTTCCATTTATTCCTTGTTTCTGTTTTTGTTTTTTTTTCTGTCCTGACAACGTGAATTATGGCGATAAATACTTTCATGAATTCGATCTAGTAATTAGCCTATTCAACCAGCACTACTATATGGTTGCATTGTGTGAAAAATTATAAAAATGTTAATAGAATGGTGGCTGCCAAAGTAGCCAAATATGGCTATATATAAGTATTTATCGCAACGTCTGTATTACTATAGGTGTAAGGACGTGTTACGATATATTTGGCTACTTTTGTAAGAAAGTAGGTTTGAGATAGGCATTGAATTTGGTTTTCAGTTGGTAGCAGCGTGGGGTGGGCCTTACGGTAGCATGGTCAAGTCGGCCATTTCAGAAATACTCCGCCTGAGAAAACCAAAAGTTGCATTTACTTGGGACAAGGTAAGTATGTCAACTCCTTTTCTACGTTTTTTACACGATTCAAATTCAAGAGAACCGCTGAAGTCTATCTATACAAAGTCGCGATTCTTCAAAATAAAAATCGGCCAAGTTCGTGTGCGTGGCCCGACGCGCAGTGTAGAGTTCCGTAGTTACCTGTGTCTTATGCCGGCTGTACACATTGGCCCAACGTTGGCGCGTGAGCAGGATGCAGGTATGTAAACTAATGAGATCGAATTATAGACCTTTTTCTCTGACGCATAGCTGCATCCTGCTCACGCGCCAACGTTGGGCCAATGTGTACAGCCGGCTTTAGTTACATCGACACGCGCGCTCCAACTAATTGGTCAGCCGAATTTGTACGTAAGTTCGCCATTCTAAGATTTCTAAGTAGGTACATTTTAAGTTGGTCGCCTATTACTCGGTAACTAGTTATGCCTCCTTAGCCGTGATAGTTACTACTGCCACGAAAGAAATCTCAGAGTTGAAAAATCGTTATAAGAAACTCATAATAATTTTTAACAAACTATCCAACGATAGCCCACACTACGGGTTAACGAGTAAAAAATTACATCCCCACTTTAGTTTTAGGCGAAGTACCTAAAAATGTTTTTTTTTCTGATTTTGTTCTACTGCTTAGTCGGCGTGATTGATTTATATACCCATGCCGAATTACAGTTTTCTAGTAGTAATGGTTACTGAGCTAAGCCGTAGACGGACCCACAGACAGACGGACATGGTGAAACTGTAAGGGTTCCTTGTTGACTACGGAACCCTAAAAAGCCTACTGTAGCTCGTATTAATATGGATAGGAGCCATTAATTCCGTAGAGCCATCAGCTACAGCAGACTTTTCATTTTGAAGAAGCCTGACCTTTGTACACACATCGGCTGTTATCTACGATTACGACTAATACCGTTAAAAATAAGGGTCCCGTATAACTTTTTATATCCACGTTCGTTCGTGTTTCTTGTCGATTACCGAGAACTAATGCTAATCTTTAAATTTATGCTTTTTAGTTAACGACGAAAACGGATATCCTTCGAATCGTAATTTTTATTTCATTATTAAATGTCTTGGTTTCCTTCAGGTGGTGTGTATGCAAACGGTGATGTTCGAGCTGGAGCTGACGCGCTGGCGGGGCAAATGCATCGCCGACGCGCGGCGCGGCTCGCAGGGCGCGAAGGCTATCCTACTGAAGGGACCCATCTACTTCCTCGAGGAAATCGACGCGCTCATCTTCTTGTGTAGCCCCATGTGAGTTACTGTCTCTGTGAACACTTCTCCAGAAACTCTTACTACCTTTATTCCTACGTAAACTCTGCTGTTCCCAGATTCAACGGCCTTGAAGAGTTGAAACAAGCAGATCTATGTTTAGCGGACATGAACGATCACGGCCTGTCCAAAGAGATGATCTTGCACGGCTGGCAGCACTTGTCGAAGTTGGAGCTGCTGTTCGAGCGGGCTGAGAACAGGTGTCTGTCGCTGGAGAAGTCGTGCCGCTTGCTCGACCAGTGGAAGAAACGGAGCGACCAGCTGCTGTACTCAATGATACCTAAAGCTATTGTCGACCATTTAAGAGCGGGAAAAGATGCGATGTCTGCTTGTCAAGTAAATATTTGTTTTTTGCTACTAGTGCCCTAGGCGTCGCGTTAGCTGGTAATAACTATTCCACCCTTAATCACCTATACACTGGAGGTCTTTTTAATTGGAAGTGCCTGAACGTGCAAGCAGGCTCACTAAATATTATATCGATAAACCGCGTTCACATGGTCCTGCAAGTTGTAACGTAGAATGAAATAAAGATTTTCATCTCTATAACTCACTCTATGGATTAGCACAGGCTGATTGCCATTGAGGACCGTCTAAATGCACCTTTATCAACCAAAGGTCAAATTATTTAGATACATTAAGGTAGACTCCTAAGTTGTTAAAATATCCCTTCTGCACTTTTGCTACAGTCGGGTAATGATGAATTAAAATCACCTTAAATAAGTTGTACACAGGATCTGGTTATCGCCATAGGTGCAATTTTATGATTAGGTATGATTTTTGCAGGCGTTCGACGTGACGATTATGTTCTGCGGCGTGCAGGTGCCTGAGGTGGGCACGCGCGCTGACGTGATGCACACGGTGGCTCACATGAACGATGTGTACTCGCGTATCGACCGCTTGCTCGACGCGCACCGCGTCTACAAGGTGCGTACTACAGTGTTCTGCAGCGTGTAGCTGCCTGAGGCGGGCACGCGCGCTGACGTGATACACAACACACGGTGGCTCACATGAACGATGTGTACTCGCGTATCGACCGCTTGCTCGACGCGCACCGCGTCTACAAGGTGCGTACAACAGTGTTCTGCGGCGTGTAGCTGCCTGAGGCGGGCACGCGCGCTGAAGTGATACACAACACACGGTGGCTCACATGAACGATGTGTACTCGCGTATCGACCGCTTGCTCGACGCGCACCGCGTCTACAAGGTGCGTACAACAGTGTTCTGCGGCGTGTAGCTGCCTGAGGCGGGCACGCGCGCTAACGTGATACACAACACACGGTGGCTCACATGAACGATGTGTACTCGCGTATCGACCGCTTGCTCGACGCGCACCGCGTCTACAAGGTGCGTACAACAGTGTTCTGCGGCGTGTAGCTGCCTGAGGCGGGCACGCGCGCTGAAGTGATACACAACACACGGTGGCTCACATGAAAGATGTGTACTCGCGTATCGACCGCTTGCTCGACGCGCACCGCGTCTACAAGGTGCGTACAACAGTGTTCTGCGGCGTGTAGCTGCCTGAGGCGGGCACGCGCGCTAACGTGATACACAACACACGGTGGCTCACATGAACGATGTGTACTCGCGTATCGACCGCTTGCTCGACGCGCACCGCGTCTACAAGGTGCGTACAACAGTGTTCTGCGGCGTGTAGCTGCCTGAGGCGGGCACGCGCGCTAACGTGATACACAACACACGGTGGCTCACATGAACGATGTGTACTCGCGTATCGACCGCTTGCTCGACGCGCACCGCGTCTACAAGGTGCGTACAACAGTGTTCTGCGGCGTGTAGCTGCCTGAGGCGGGCACGCGCGCTAACGTGATACACAACACACGGTGGCTCACATGAACGATGTGTACTCGCGTATCGACCGCTTGCTCGACGCGCACCGCGTCTACAAGGTGCGTACAACAGTGTTCTGCGGCGTGTAGCTGCCTGAGGCGGGCACGCGCGCTAACGTGATACACAACACACGGTGGCTCACATGAACGATGTGTACTCGCGTATCGACCGCTTGCTCGACGCGCACCGCGTCTACAAGGTGCGTACAACAGTGTTCTGCGGCGTGTAGCTGCCTGAGGCGGGCACGCGCGCTAACGTGATACACAACACACGGTGGCTCACATGAACGATGTGTACTCGCGTATCGACCGCTTGCTCGACGCGCACCGCGTCTACAAGGTGCGTACAACAGTGTTCTGCGGCGTGTAGCTGCCTGAGGCGGGCACGCGCGCTAACGTGATACACAACACACGGTGGCTCACATGAACGATGTGTACTCGCGTATCGACCGCTTGCTCGACGCGCACCGCGTCTACAAGGTGCGTACAACAGTGTTCTGCGGCGTGTAGCTGCCTGAGGCGGGCACGCGCGCTAACGTGATACACAACACACGGTGGCTCACATGAACGATGTGTACTCGCGTATCGACCGCTTGCTCGACGCGCACCGCGTCTACAAGGTGCGTACTACAGTGTTCTGGGGCGTGTAGCTGCCTGAGGCGGGCACGCGCGCTGACGTGATACACAACACACGGTGGCTCACATGAACGATGTGTACTCGCGTATCGACCGCTTGCTCGACGCGCACCGCGTCTACAAGGTGCGTACAACAGTGTTCTGCGGCGTGTAGCTGCCTGAGGCGGGCACGCGCGCTAACGTGATACACAACACACGGTGGCTCACATGAACGATGTGTACTCGCGTATCGACCGCTTGCTCGACGCGCACCGCGTCTACAAGGTGCGTACAACAGTGTTCTGCGGCGTGTAGCTGCCTGAGGCGGGCACGCGCGCTAACGTGATACACAACACACGGTGGCTCACATGAACGATGTGTACTCGCGTATCGACCGCTTGCTCGACGCGCACCGCGTCTACAAGGTGCGTACTACAGTGTTCTGGGGCGTGTAGCTGCCTGAGGCGGGCACGCGCGCTAACGTGATACACAACACACGGTGGCTCACATGAACGATGTGTACTCGCGTATCGACCGCTTGCTCGACGCGCACCGCGTCTACAAGGTGCGTACAACAGTGTTCTGCGGCGTGTAGCTGCCTGAGGCGGGCACGCGCGCTAACGTGATACACAACACACGGTGGCTCACATGAACGATGTGTACTCGCGTATCGACCGCTTGCTCGACGCGCACCGCGTCTACAAGGTGCGTACTACAGTGTTCTGGGGCGTGTAGCTGCCTGAGGCGGGCACGCGCGCTAACGTGATACACAACACACGGTGGCTCACATGAACGATGTGTACTCGCGTATCGACCGCTTGCTCGACGCGCACCGCGTCTACAAGGTGCGTACTACAGTGTTCTGGGGCGTGTAGCTGCCTGAGGCGGGCACGCGCGCTAACGTGATACACAACACACGGTGGCTCACATGAACGATGTGTACTCGCGTATCGACCGCTTGCTCGACGCGCACCGCGTCTACAAGGTGCGTACTACAGTGTTCTGGGGCGTGTAGCTGCCTGAGGCGGGCACGCGCGCTAACGTGATACACAACACACGGTGGCTCACATGAACGATGTGTACTCGCGTATCGACCGCTTGCTCGACGCGCACCGCGTCTACAAGGTGCGTACAACAGTGTTCTGCGGCGTGTAGCTGCCTGAGGCGGGCACGCGCGCTAACGTGATACACAACACACGGTGGCTCACATGAACGATGTGTACTCGCGTATCGACCGCTTGCTCGACGCGCACCGCGTCTACAAGGTGCGTACTACAGTGTTCTGGGGCGTGTAGCTGCCTGAGGCGGGCACGCGCGCTAACGTGATACACAACACACGGTGGCTCACATGAACGATGTGTACTCGCGTATCGACCGCTTGCTCGACGCGCACCGCGTCTACAAGGTGCGTACTACAGTGTTCTGGGGCGTGTAGCTGCCTGAGGCGGGCACGCGCGCTAACGTGATACACAACACACGGTGGCTCACATGAACGATGTGTACTCGCGTATCGACCGCTTGCTCGACGCGCACCGCGTCTACAAGGTGCGTACTACAGTGTTCTGGGGCGTGTAGCTGCCTGAGGCGGGCACGCGCGCTAACGTGATACACAACACACGGTGGCTCACATGAACGATGTGTACTCGCGTATCGACCGCTTGCTCGACGCGCACCGCGTCTACAAGGTGCGTACTACAGTGTTCTGGGGCGTGTAGCTGCCTGAGGCGGGCACGCGCGCTGACGTGATACACAACACACGGTGGCTCACATGAACGATGTGTACTCGCGTATCGACCGCTTGCTCGACGCGCACCGCGTCTACAAGGTGCGTACTACAGTGTTCTGGGGCGTGTAGCTGCCTGAGGCGGGCACGCGCGCTAACGTGATACACAACACACGGTGGCTCACATGAACGATGTGTACTCGCGTATCGACCGCTTGCTCGACGCGCACCGCGTCTACAAGGTGCGTACTACAGTGTTCTGGGGCGTGTAGCTGCCTGAGGCGGGCACGCGCGCTGACGTGATACACAACACACGGTGGCTCACATGAACGATGTGTACTCGCGTATCGACCGCTTGCTCGACGCGCACCGCGTCTACAAGGTGCGTACTACAGTGTTCTGGGGCGTGTAGCTGCCTGAGGCGGGCACGCGCGCTAACGTGATACACAACACACGGTGGCTCACATGAACGATGTGTACTCGCGTATCGACCGCTTGCTCGACGCGCACCGCGTCTACAAGGTGCGTACTACAGTGTTCTGGGGCGTGTAGCTGCCTGAGGCGGGCACGCGCGCTGACGTGATACACAACACACGGTGGCTCACATGAACGATGTGTACTCGCGTATCGACCGCTTGCTCGACGCGCACCGCGTCTACAAGGTGCGTACTACAGTGTTCTGGGGCGTGTAGCTGCCTGAGGCGGGCACGCGCGCTAACGTGATACACAACACACGGTGGCTCACATGAACGATGTGTACTCGCGTATCGACCGCTTGCTCGACGCGCACCGCGTCTACAAGGTGCGTACTACAGTGTTCTGGGGCGTGTAGCTGCCTGAGGCGGGCACGCGCGCTGAGGTGATACACAACACACGGTGGCTCACATGAACGATGTGTACTCGCGTATCGACCGCTTGCTCGACGCGCACCGCGTCTACAAGGTGCGTACTACAGTGTTCTGCGGCGTGTAGCTGCCTGAGGCGGGCACGCGCGCTAACGTGATACACAACACACGGTGGCTCACATGAACGATGTGTACTCGCGTATCGACCGCTTGCTCGACGCGCACCGCGTCTACAAGGTGCGTACTACAGTGTTCTGCGGCGTGTAGCTGCCTGAGGCGGGCACGCGCGCTGACGTGATACACAACACACGGTGGCTCACATGAACGACGGTATTCACGTGTGATGAGAGGGCCGCTACCTTATGATGTCGATTGTCAGTGATTATTAGAAGTCCGTTAAAGTAGTAGATTTTACCTACAGCAAGTGCAAAAATAAAGGCATTTTAGCCGAAAAAAAAAAGAGCCGCGGGGAGGATGATATGAAGTCGAGGATGAAATGGGGTTTAACCTAACCTACCGAGCGTATTACGTAAGCAAGGCCGTCGACGGTCGTATCGTACTTAATACGAGCCAGGCCATCCTTGTTCCGGTCGTTTTTCAAGAAAAATCGTGGAAATTTAAGAAAAGTGCCCAATTAGCGTAAGTCATTAAACAAAAAAATACATTTAACGTCAAAAGTAACCCTTCGAGTGGCAGTATCCGGGAACTGGACCCAACGTCAAGTGGCGGCGATCCGGGAGCCGGACCTGACATAACAAAACTTTGAGTGGTGGCGCCGCAGATTGAACTTCAGAAGAAGTGGCACGGCTGTTTTTGAAAACATACCGTCAAGTGGCAGGCCCCCCACGGGTGGTCGTCGCGAATTATCCGCACGTTAGAAAAATTACGATTTCTCAAAAAAAACTTATACGTACCGTATATAAACCATGTACCTACATCGTTGGATTCAGCATGAAATGGCTTATTTGTATAGCAATAAATGCCATTCCATTTACGTGAATTTTGCTAGTCTTGGTCAAATCTCAGATGAACAATTTTACTCCACTTTCGTGAATAAAAATAAAACGATTAATTGTAAAAAAAAAACAGATTTAATGATAAAACTATATATTGATCTACACTTATAAACATTGCAATTACCCCAGTACAAAAAGTACGGTCGACGCGCCGACCGTATCGGAAATATGACGCAATTTCTAACGAACTTTGTATGATCAAATAGTTGTTTGGTAGGTGGAGACTGTGGGCACGGTGTACATGCTGGTGGCGGGCGCGCCGGAGCGGCGCCGCGCGCACGCCGCCGCCGCCGCCGGCGCCGCGCTCGCCGTCGCGCGCGCGCTGCCGCGCCTCACCATCGGTGAGTGCCATGCAAGTGGTTACCGACTCCGACTGTGCTAACAATGAGTTTCTCGCTTAACCCATTCATAGCCAATGACTCACATATGAGCCATGCTTCTACGCGCGTTTCCGCTACAACGCGGAAAAACGCTGCTACGCGCTACGGCGTAGCGTTGTGTGGTCTCGAAACACGTTATACGTATATCTAAACAATACGGGCGTAGATTCGAAAATTATTATTACTCCAAAAGAATGAAGACAAAACAATATGCCTAGTGACGAAAATCCCATTCAGATATCTCAAAGAATTATGAAGTGAGAAAACGCTCGCGGAATACAGTGTTTACATACGTGCACCTAAAACCAAAAGATGGGTGCTTTGTACCCATTAGCGAACAGGTGGAAAATCTCGCTGTACCTAAGTAGGTAGGTACCTAAGTAGGTAGGTACTTAAGTAGTTTAAATTACCCTAAAGCGGGAACAGAGATGTGTGGTTGGCAACTCATAGTACACTGGTACACCCATAAGCTTATATGTATACCGTTCAGAGAAATGCGGTATCGAAGCCGCCATCTCCTCTCACTCATGTTGCTCAATGCTTGTTGGCAGGCGTGCACTCGGGGCCGTGCGTGGCGGGCGTGCTGGGGTTGAAGCTGCCACGGTACTGCCTCGTGGGCGACTCCGTCAACACCGCGAGTCGCATGCAAACTACGTCAGAAGTAAGTACCTACATTCATTCTAAATTTTACACATTCACTGTCAAATATTTCGTAGCGCTACGCTCGTAGGCAAAACATGCGGAAAACCGTTTGTAGAGAACAGCGCCTCAGCGAGCAGAGTGCCCACCTGGGGTTTCTGGCACTAAAAATCTACTTAAGACACATTTTATGTACCATGCGAAATCAATTAAGAGACCACAAGCAAGAAACTACGCAAGTCTTCACATATTTATACATTTATGATGTAGTCTGGTAAATCTATGAAGTTTCTACGGAAGGTAAAAGTCAACAGAAGTAAATAATATCTACTCGTAAAGTCAGCAGCAGAAATAGCTACCCAAAATAACACGCTCAAAATTATCTAGACAGAGTAGACACAGTCCTTATCCTCTTGACATTAGAGTCGTGTGTCGGCCATTTTGAGCACTTGACCCGCGTAGGTACTTTTGCTGCTTATTGTACGATCAGTAAGACCACATCAAGAAAAAAGCCTACTGCGCCGTACGCTACGCACGAATTCCAACTATGTAAATTCATTGGTCGAACCGTGCGAAGCGTAGTGTGTTGCGCAATGGGCATCCATCTTCAAGAGTTGCACGTAGGTAAAAGCCAATTAGCATTGTTTCACTGAAACGAGTTTCAAACCCTTTCCCTGGCACTTCTGTTAGTTGTTTATTTACGAGTGTCATTGGTGTGCAGCCGGGGCGCATCCAAATATCCGCGGCAACGGCGGCGCAGCTCCCCGCGGGCCGCTTCCGTCTGCGGCGCCGCGGGCTCATCAAAGTTAAGGTACTCACCTACCCACCTCTAAATTTACAGTAAGATACCTATCTAATAATAGTCTAATCAAGAATCAGTTGCCCCCGCGGACCTACTAGCAGCTTGTTACAGTTAGCAGCCTGCAATAACCTCTCGGAATACAGAAATAAATTAATAATACCTATTAACCATTTGAATTTTATGTCAAGCCCCATCCACCGCCATGCTACGCTCGTAGCGCTACGCCGTAGTCCGTAGCAGTGCTCCACATGTAGCTAAAAGCGCCCGTAGTGCACTGATGACGCATTGTGTCGTGATTGGCGCTGAATGGGTTAATCATGTGACGCCCACGTAGTGCGTAGTGCGCAATGTTGCTTCAAATACACTGCCCAGAATCGCTACGCGCTACGCTCGTAGCCGATCCCGTGGTTTTCCCGCTAATAAGTGTAGGCGCCCGCTAGTCGGGTTCCTGGCAGTGAAAGCGCTAAATAAAACCAGAGACGAGTAAAATTATGCAATCGTATTCGTAAGCAACGCTACGTTTGCTACGCCGTAGCTTGTAGCAGCATTTTTCCGCCTGTATCAGAGATTGCTCGTGGATATGCCATTGGCCTTGAATGGATTATTGGAATGTCGCGTGTTGAATTAAAATATTGTTGCAGGGCAAGGGCATGATGGAGACGTTCTGGCTGGAGGGCGAAGTAGAGGAAGACGAGCAGCACGAGGCGCTGCAGCTCTTCTCCGCGCTCTGCGGGGACAATTAATTAGCAACGCAACCAACTTCTGTCACATAATTTACTTCTTGGTGTCGTTTTTTCTTGTGTGTCGCAATCAAAACCAAAGCATCTAAAATCAACGATATTTATTTTATGTAAGATATACCTAACCGTAATGTAACCGTAGATATAACTGTAGGTTTAAGGAGCGAGCCGAGCGCGACGCTGCGCGACTGCTGTAATGCTGGGGTTGTATCGTGTTACAAGTCTGTCGCCGCCTTTAGATTTTACAAAACCAGGCTCCGGGTAAAAATTAATTGTGTATAATTTCGTTACACTTAACTAAAAAAACAAAGTTTTAACCGACTTCACTTCAGTCCTCTGCCAAGCCACATGAACATTTCCGCATTTCTTTTCCACTTTACCACATGAACATGATCAAATCGCTGTATGTGGGCCGATAATATTTGAGGAGTTCCGTCGATTCATCAAGAAATGTGATTCTGACACCTTTATTGGCACTCATTAGTTGCTATTTCAACGGAATCCTATCAGTATCTGTGACGTACTTTTATAGATTTAAGTAAATCATTGGAGAGTTCCAGGAGACATCTGTGGTCTTCATCATCAGTTCCACTTCACCACTTTTGTGATTTCCAGGTGTAAATGCACGAGTTATAATAGAAAATACCAAAATTACTACATGCGCGCTAATATATTTGACGAGTTCCCTCAATTCCTCATGGATCCCATCATTCCACTGGATTTTTGAAAATAATGGGACTAATCTGGACGCATATAAAACTTACAAACAAAATAAAATTGTACGTTTCGGTTCATTAATGACGGAGTTCCGAGGTAACAAAAATAATACAACCGAATTGAGGACGTCCTCCTTTTTTTGAAGTCAGTTAATAACAATAAATTAACTTCGTCGAAAGCGACGAATAGATCTGAGGAGCTCCCGCGAATCGAAGACGTACTTCGTTCGTGTATCTCCCTCTCTGTCGCACTTGCCAGTTCGAGCGACAGAGAGGGAGATACACGAACGAAGTTCGTTTTAGTTTCGCGGTAGCCCCTCTTAACCCAACGGGGTTCAGGATGCTATATCTAATGAATGGGGTTTCATCGCCTAAGAGGCGACCGTTATAGTTACGTTTACTCTTCTCTGGTTACGTTTCCAAGCATGCGTAACGTGATGGGCTGATGGCACATATAATCAATACGGAACAGTAACCGACACTTGTCTTTAACCGTTGAAAATAAGGGACTGGCAACATTTTTTTTTATGTGGCAACACTGAACCATGAACATTGAACTGATTGAACAGTGTCTATCCTACTTTCATCCAGTACAACATTAACATATGGAACTCGGTCGTTTTGTTTAAAGATGGCGAATTAAAAGTGAATGCGATGTCAGCAGCGCTTTGGTAAAATAAATCAAGGCTTCTTCAGCGAATCGTTAAAAGAGCGAATATAACCAGAGGGCCTACCGCGAAACGAAAACGAACTTCGTTCGTGTATCTCCGTCTCTATCGCACTTGCATATTCGAGCGACAGGGAGAGATATACACGAACGAAGTTCGTTTTCGTTTCGCGGTAGCGCCTCAGTTATCCAGTCTCCAGAGATTTCATATATTTTTGCTTATTCCAATTTTTCAATATTTTTTTCAGTTAATAAAAGACTAAAATGACATATTTTAGAGATATAGGGTAAATCGCCCATATCTGGCCACCCTTCGATAACTGGCCCCCTCATACTAAAAATTTACTCTGTTCCCCTCTAAACAGAATTCAATTTAGTATAACGTCGCCAGATATTGAAGGGAGACCAGTACCTAATGAACACCTTATACTAAAAATGAATTCTATTATAGGTTAATAGATTTCATTAGGGTTACGTACCAAAACGGTAAAAAAGGAACCCTTATTCGTTACTTCGTCCGTATGTCTGTTACATTACAACTTCAAATATCTCAAGAACTACTTGTGCTATCAATTTGAAAGGGATAACCTAAGAAAAATTGCCCCCAGCGTTTTTGGGTCGAAACTATAATCAGACGATGCCTTTTTCGGAGGTAATACCCTGCACAAAGTTTCATCCCACTGTTACCCCCTGGGGGTGAAAAACACCCGATTAACCCCAAAACTGTCTTGTTTATTTTTTCCTAAACTATGAAAGTGACGAATTTTAAATTGTGTACAAATAATTGGCTCTTTGGTGCCAGATATCGTTAATCGTGCATTAATTAGGTGCATTCATCGATTAATTTTTTAGTCAACTAATTAGTCGAATATGAATTGGCTCTTTGGTGCCAGATATCGATAATCGTGCATTAATCGTGCATTAATTAGGTGCATTCATCGATTAAGTTTTTAGTCAACTAATTAGTCGAATAAACAATAAATCGTCACAAAATTAATCGCTATTAATTTAGTCAAAATTAATTTAATCGTCACAGAGTTCGATTGACGATTGATCAATCGTCATTTTAATCGACTTAATTTCACGATTAAATCTCGATTAAAAATTGGAACACAGCACGTTACAAAAATTCAATATGTCTTGTCATGTATTTTACACTTGGAAATCATTCTAGTTAGTATTCTGTGTGATATAAACTTGTTCCAGTAACACAAGATGGTTTTTACAGTGCAGTACTCCAAGGGTCTCCTAGAACTAGGATTCATAAGCGGGTTTATGGCTTAGATGAATGAAGCCCAGGTAGAAAATTAGAAAGAGAAAGATGTATGAAAGAGCGAGAGAACTACATTACTTACCCTTCTTATCAGTTGTTTCTAGCCTCCAGCCAAACTGACGACCGGGGCCATAAAACACAGAAGTTACTGCAATTTCGAGATATAAGTTTTATTTTTTAGTATGAGGTGGCCCGTTATTGGCGATTTACCCTATTTTATAATTTTCACTCATAATTGTTGTAAAGATACACGACTTCCTTAAAATGTCGATTATTGGTGCCATCACGCTAAGCAAGCAAACAAAAAATGCATAGGTACTGTAAATAAATTATAATTTATTATCAACAAAATTACAATATGACTGTATTATATTATTATATATCATAGCTTTCATAGGTATTTTTGTTAACCTACGTGTGTAAACATTTTAATATATTATTATGCCTCTACATAACATTATGTTTGATTAACGTTATCTACATAATACTAGTCTATAATAGATGAAAAAAATTGTTCCACCCCGAACTTAGGATGGAAAAAAGAACGGGTTGCACTCCGGGAGTGCCGGCAGAAGTGAAAACTCACTAACATTGTAAGTTTTTCGATCAAGTCACGTGACATCTTACGGTGTCACCCTAAAAATGAATTTGACGCAAATTTATAAACAATTATCAGATAATTTAGGCGGACGGCCCGCGGGCGCGTTGGGTGCGACGGGCCCAACGCGCCGCCGCGGCGCAACGGTGCCGGGGTCCGGCGCGCCGACGGGCGGCGGCAAACACAATACCAATTAGTTTTTGCCATTGCCAAATATTTTTCAAAGCTTTATCTCTTTAGGCATAACGTCTAAATTCGAACTATTCGAATTTGCAAGAACAGCAGATGGCGGTGCACGGTGGCGACCAAAATATCAATTTGTTTTTGCCGTTGATAAATATTTTTCTAAGCTTTATCTCTTTAGGAATAACGCTCAAATTCGAACTATTCGAATTTTCTCAATAGCAAAACGGTGAAGGACGCGTTGGTATTATTACAAATTTATTTGCAGAATATGCAAAAAGTGTTTAACGGCTTTATACTCTTACGAATAGCGTTCAGTTTTGAATGAAGTCGAATTGGCTAGCAGCAAAAAGTGACCGCCTTCACATCTGACGTCACAAAACTCTGTCGCGTATTTAACAATTTTTCCCCATCCCAAAAAGTGCTCAGCGCCGCTAAAGAAGTTTTCACTTCAAAAACGCTGCCCCGCTTTTAGGAGTAAATATGAAGAGTCTGCGATCATATGCAACGGAACCGCTATATTCACCGCGCAAGTTTGCACGAGTTTCTTAAAGCGCTACATGCGCCTGATTCAAGAACTGGACGATTCTCATCTGACCGACAAATTGCCGTTTACTTCGGCTAAACAGGTAACAATGTTCGCTAGATTTGTTTAGAGTCTAAACGAATCTATTGAACATTGATACTTTTTAAAACCCTCAAATGCTAGGTTAGGTTAGGGTTTAGGTATGGTCAGTCAGTGGAGACGCACAGTCGACATAAGGCTGCCTGAACGGACCTTGGCTGAAAGGAGATTAAGGTGGCCAGGACAAAAACAGATGGAAAACCCTTCTGATGGGACATATGGGGATATCATCATCGTCAGCGTCAGGTCAGTGGTGACAATTGTGAAGTTGGTGAAATAAGGCGAGAAGTTACATTTTCCGGGCGCGACTCGCGCTAGTATACCCTCAGACATGTGTTCGATGCTTAGTACCAGAATATATCGTTTAATTTTGAAAACAGTAATTAGCAGGAATTGTATAGAGACCTATTATAAGTAGGCATCGATTTAAAATACCCGGTATTTATGATCGAAGTAGGTAGGTTACAAGCTGCTAAAGTAAGAAATTCTTATATTTACATACACATGTATTACCAATTGTTAGATTACATAATTTATACCTACCCATAGCTCATTTTCATAAAATGACTAATGGATAGGTGCAGCAAGTTTAGTGCAACAAGTGATTTGTGATAAAATTCTCTATTTGTACCTACGTGTTGGGTACAAGGACTAAATGTGTAAGTATATTGACAAGTAACTATTTTCTTACAACTTAACATAACTACCAATACAGACACGCACTCCACGTACAGTAGTATACAGAGTTTGTGTGTACTTTAAAATCAAGTCTTTGACGTCACAACGCTCTTGGAAAGGAGCTGTCCTATTTCAAATCTTGGATATAATATTTGTATACATGTTTAACTATCGATAAACGCGTAAGTTAGAGTGTAGTTGGTGTCACCTAATATGTTGCATCGAAGTATAGACAACACTAATTTTCTAAATTCGTTATTGGCACTAAATTACTCTAGGACGGTGATCGCGTTATCCAGGTGAAAAGACAAGTATTCAACGTATTCTTACTGAAACACAAAATGTAAGGCACTAGAATGTTGTAGGTACAATGCATAACATGATGTTACATTAACAAACAATACATAGGTAAGTACCCATTCACCAAACGTAATAATAATAAAAAGTAAATCTACAACCCTGGAATGATTAAAAATATACTATTATCAAATAAAACAATGTATAAATAGGCAAGATAAACAAACAACACAAAAATTGGTCCTCAAACCCTAAGTCAAACGGAACGAGTGTACATCAGTAATACCTACTATACTATCGACGTATACTTAGTTACACAAAATAATATCAAAATGTTATCCATTTCGCAAATGGAAATAATTTTAGAAGTATCACTTATGCTTAAAAGTTATAAATATTACTCATAAATAGGTACTCACTTAAATTTTAACTATAGGGTCATTGCATCTAGGTGATTAAAAATCCAAAGATGTGCTGGACATCCTTACAACGACTAATCATTTTCCAGTAAGTACTTTATTTTTAATTATCAAATAGGTATAAACAATTACAATAAGTGAGATGTTCAGTCTTTACAATGCGAAATCGATAACAGACTACCAAACGATCCGCTGTCTATCTTATCCTGACGGTTAGGTCAGCACTGGCGCTGGTGGAGCGCAGCTATACTAGCTATTGCTCTCGGGAACATGGCAGCACTTACACCTTCAATACAGTGCTGACCTGCTGACCGTCTACGTTGTGCTAGTCTGAATACGGCCTAAGATTGAAAAGGGAATTTAAACAGCTACCGATTATTACAAATAGTTTTTCTTAAGTTAATACATGAGCTATCACAATTTGTTTAGTTAGACTTATTGCAATATAATTTGGGCAACAATAAGGAATGTGTCGTAATATAGTATATCCTCAGCCATCGCAGGTTTATTTCTTGAAGAGAGCCGTTACTTCCTCTATAGTTCTGTTCTTCGTTTCGGGCAACATGAAATACGTGAATATGAAGGATAAAATGAGGAAAGCCGTATACGGCAAAAACACATAGTCTCCCAGTGCATTTTGCAACCAAATGAACGATATGCCCACGATGAAGTTGGCGAACCAGTTGACGAACGCGCCGACGCTCACGGCCGCGCTTCGCGCTGACTGCCCGAATAGTTCCGATAGGATCATCCACGGGATCGAGCTCGGCCCGACGCCGAAAAACGCGACGTATAACAGTGTGAATATAACGGCAAATATGCTCATGGTTGTATTATTTTCGTAGGTGAAGAACGCTACTGTCATTAGGACCGAGAACACTGTCATGCCAGCGAGGCCGCCTAGTTGCAACGTGCGCCGGCCCAGGCGGTCCATCAGCGGTATTGATACCAGCGCCATGATGAACAGCATACTTCCGACGCCGATTGTCGCCAAACGGGCATCACTCGGCTCGAGACCGGCACCCTCGAAAATAGTAGACGAGTAATACAAAACAGCATTGATCCCTCCCCACTGTTGTGATAAATGCATAACTATCCCGATTATGAGCGGAGTCCGAAGGGACCGGTTGGTTACCAAGCCCCATACGGTAAACTTCGTCTCTTGTTTGTCGGCTCTGTCTTCGGCGTGCATGTCGTTGATTTCGTTGTCGACATCCGGGTCGCCTCGAATTTTAACAAGTGCCATCCTGGCTTTTTGTTCGTCATGGGCCGCTAGCAAAAGATATCTTGGCGATTCGGGAGCGAAAGGCAACATTATGCATTGAAGACCGGAAGGAATTACAGCGATTCCGAAAAGCCACGGCCAACCTTCATCACTTCCTAATAAAGCATCTATTCCTAGAATTTGTGCGAAAATAAGACCGAAAGCAACAGCCAATTGGTTGACTGTACCAAACGCACCTCGCAATCTCAACGGAGCTACTTCAGACACGTAAGTCGGCGAGACAGTCGTAGCGAAGCCGCAGTTGATCCCGATGAGAAACCTACCAATTATGATCATTTCCACGGAACCGGCAAGTTTACTGAAGGCCATAAGAGCTGCCGCAGCGACACCGAACACCGCGTTCATGAGCAAAGCATTTTTGCGTCCATGCCTTTCAGCAATCCAACTGGCGAGCGGGCAGCCAATCATTCCGCCCACGGGGAATATGGATACAATAAGGCTGAACAGGAATTCGCTCCGGGTGGCATCGACGTCGAGTTGGTCTCTGATGAAGGTCTCTATGAATGAGCGCGGTGCGTTGATCACGCCGGTGTTGTAGCCGAACTGGAGCATGCCCAGCACCGCCGCGGTCACCGCGTACAGCAGCGGTCCCGTTGTTCCGCCGGACATCTTTGTCGCCGCTCAATACCCTGAAAAAGAATACAACACCCATTTAAATTTTCCGCCTATAAAATAACTAAAGTATGATCATGAAAAAAATATATAGGTTCAGGTTTTCAAATGCAAGACAAGCCGTTTACTACTTATTAGTTTATTACCCTTTAGGCTCTTTGTATGTGTCTCTCGTTAGATAGATATAGATCTCTATTTGCAGGACTTGATCTCTCTCTAATTTGGAGGTTAATCTGCCGTGCAAGCATGACTGCGTCGTATTACCGTAGATATTATGATATGATAGGAGAAGATGTTCAAATCCGCTAAACCCCTGCCGGCTGGTGAGATAACCCCTTGATAACTTGGGTTAAGTCTTCAGTTTGGTTTCTTATCTTGCTTAGATACAGAGATCCAAGGTAACATATTTTTTAGAAAACCCCACACACTATATGCATTTTCCAAAAAAACCATATACGAGTACTTTATAGTACATTAAGTACCTAGGGCGGTGAATTCGTGAATGGCCCAGATCGCAGGTGTGTGCCATAAATATGCGATCTGGGGCTTTACGAATTACCGCCCGTGGTGAGTACACAATTTTACGTCTTCACCTGGCCACAATGCGAGTTTTACCGTACGCGCAGTGCGTGTGCGTCTAAGGCATACGCTTCTTAAATACCTATTCAACACAATGTATTGTTAGGAATTATAAAATAACAGATACGTACATTTACCAGGAGGGTTTCTATAACTACCTATATCAAAACACACGAGCCACGGAGCTCTCCTCAGGCCTTGTAGACTCTGGCTCGAACTACGAGTCGATATTACTTAAGTATAAATAGCATTTTAGCCTAGCCGATTTAATCTACGATACGGCATTACCGATTTAATCCAAAGTCATCAATTATTTTCTTAGTTAGATACCAATTATCGGCACCTTTAATAAGAAGGAGACAAAATATTAATATTGTTTGTTATCTAACAGCAATCATTGAGATATCACCTACTTATAATCTACGTAGTCGAGTTCAAGGATATGTATGCACACACACATGTACACTTCTGCACCTTATTCCATTGTAATAAGGCCCAAAATGAATACATATCTGGGTAAGGACCAAATTCTTGGCCAGTAGTTAGCCTGGTTAGTCGGTAGTTAGCCATACAAAATTACAAACTGAAGAAGTGAAAAACATATTTCGTTGTGACACGAAAATGAACCATACAATTCTATGGTTAATTTTTGTGTCACAATAGCCAAGAATTTGGTCCTTACCCATCTTTGACGTCGACTGTACATGCGTGCCATAGTCAATGAGTGCGGGAAAATTGAGCCCCACTCATTTTAGACGGTTATCATCAGAGATCGGAAAAATTTGCGACATTGTTTGCAATTATGTGGACATGACTCCAAAATCAATCAAAATGTTATTCAGTTAATTAATTTTTTACTTGACATATAATTTGATTCCTAGTCAATAAATACAAAAGTTTGTTAAAGTATAGGTTTATAAAAAAAAAATATCAGTATTTTTTTCAATTTTTTTTCTAGTGTAGGTAAGTAATCGTGTCAGTTTAAAATCGTTATTTATTTATTATATATAAATATTTACGGAAACGATACCCATTTTAAATACGAACCTTTTGCTAATAATTATTTATGTAATTCATCGTCGTCGTAACGTCATTTTTTTTTAAGTTATTATAGTATATACGTGCTTATAAGCACTTTATAAATAAACTATTATCTCCAATAATTCAAATTATCTTTCAATGAATAATTAATTAACATTTTGATTAATTTTGGAGTCATGTCCACATAATTGCAAACAATGCCGCAAATTTTTCCGATCTCTGGTTATCATATAGATCACAGTGCCGTCGTATACCGCAGCGGTGTCCAGAGGTGCAGTGAATTGAGTGGTACCGTACGCAATGTCTATCAAAACTGAGGTAAACAAAGCATACAACGAGAAAACCGCTGCTCTACACACATGCGGCAGCAGTGTTATATTAAAACCGTTGCTCCACACACCGAGATGCGGCAGCAGTGTTATATTAAAACCGTTGCTCCCCACACCGAGATGCGGCAGCAGTGTTATATTAAAACCGTTGCTCCCCACACCGAGATGCGGCAGCAGTGTTATATTAAAACCGTTGCTCCACACACCGAGATGCGGCAGCAGTGTTATATTAAAACCGTTGCTCCCCACACCGAGATGCGGCAGCAGTGTTATATTAAAACCGTTGCTCCACACACCGAGATGCGGCAGCAGTCTTATACACATTCATTGCCCAGAATCGCTACGCGCTACGCTCGTAGCCGATCCCGTGGTTTTCCTCGTATGTAGCGGAAAGCGACTACGACGGTCTGACGCATATGTGTCGTCATGGGCCCTGAATGGTAGCCGTTGCTCCCCACACCGAGATGCGGCAGCAGCGTTATATTAAAACCGTTGCTCCTCACACCGAGATGCGGCAGCAGCGTTATATTAAAACCGTTGCTCCTCACACCGAGATGCGGCAGCAGTGTTATATTAAAACCGTTGCTCCCCACACCGAGATGCGGCAGCAGTGTTATATTAAAACCGTTGCTCCACACACCGAGATGCGGCAGCAGTGTTATATTAAAACCGTTGCTCCGCACACCGAGATGCGGCAGCAGTGTTATATTAAAACCGTTGCTCCACACACCGAGATGCGGCAGCAGTGTTATATTAAAAGCGTTGCTCCCCACACCGAGATGCGGCAGCAGTGTTATATTAAAACCGTTGCTCCACACACCGAGATGCGGCAGCAGTCTTATACACATTCATTGCCCAGAATCGCTACGCGCTACGCTCGTAGCCGATCCCGTGGTTTTCCTCGTATGTAGCGGAAAGCGACTACGACGGTCTGACGCATATGTGTCGTCATGGGCCCTGAATGGTAGCCGTTGCTCCCCACACCGAGATGCGGCAGCAGCGTTATATTAAAACCGTTGCTCCTCACACCGAGATGCGGCAGCAGCGTTATATTAAAATCGTTGCTCCCCACACCGAGATGCGGCAGCAGCGTTATATTAAAATCGTTGCTCCTCACACCGAGATGCGGCAGCAGCGTTATATTAAAACCGTTGCTCCTCACACCGAGATGCGGCAGCAGCGTTATATTAAAACCGTTGCTCCTCACACCGAGATGCGGCAGCAGCGTTATATTAAAATCGTTGCTCCCCACACCGAGATGCGGCAGCAGCGTTATATTAAAACCGTTGCTCCTCACACCGAGATGCGGCAGCAGCGTTATATTAAAACCGTTGCTCCTCACACCGAGATGCGGCAGCAGCGTTATATTAAAATCGTTGCTCCCCACACCGAGATGCGGCAGCAGCGTTATATTAAAATCGTTGCTCCCCACACCGAGATGCGGCAGCAGCGTTATATTAAAACCGTTGCTCCTCACACCGAGATGCGGCAGCAGCGTTATATTAAAATCGTTGCTCCTCACACCGAGATGCGGCAGCAGCGTTATATTAAAATCGTTGCTCCTCACACCGAGATGCGGCAGCAGCGTTATATTAAAATCGTTGCTCCTCACACCGAGATGCGGCAGCAGCGTTATATTAAAATCGTTGCTCCTCACACCGAGATGCGGCAGCAGCGTTATATTAAAATCGTTGCTCCTCACACCGAGATGCGGCAGCAGCGTTATATTAAAATCGTTGCTCCTCACACCGAGATGCGGCAGCAGCGTTATATTAAAATCGTTGCTCCTCACACCGAGATGCGGCAGCAGCGTTATATTAAAATCGTTGCTCCATAAACCGAGATGCGGCAGCAGTGTTATATTAAAACCGCCTATGATGGGTCAGTCTCCTCTCTACCAGAACTGTGCGAGCCGGTGAGCCAGGAAAAATTGAACCAATCAGAAGCGATGCGCGAGCGCGCCGTCAATGCTATTCTTATGTGAACAATGGACGAAATTAGTATCATTAAATGGCCTATTTCAACGAATAAAATGATTATAACAGGGGCTTTTATTGTTGGTGAAAAATCAAACAAAAACGGAGCTAAGGATATTGTCGGGAGCGGTTCAAATCGCCATAACAACTGTTTGTATATTATTTATACTAAACGGGACTTATTCCATTCACGCAAAAATAAACTTCACATATGAATTGGAATCAGAACGCAGTCTGCCTTTTCTGGATGTTAAAGTGATAGGTCGAATGGATGGGTCCTTGACGCACACTGTTTACAGGAAACCGACACACACAAGTATCTCAACGCTCTGTCTCACCATCACCCCCGCCACCTACACCTACCTGTCTGTGGTTTACTCCCTGCGGACCTTTGTGATCCTGAATTTTTAGAGAGCGAGATGTTGCATATTCAGAAGGTCCTTAGGTGGAATGGGTATAATTTAGACGGACGGCAACCCAGACGGAAGTCTAGAGGAAAACATCCTGATGTTCCATGGCAACCAGCTTTTATGCCCTACGTTAAGGGAGTAACGGACAAAGTTGGTACAATACTGCGAAGGTATTCCATTAATACCATATACATGCCGTTATCCAAGGTCGTGGGACATCTAAGATCACCAAAGGATGTTATCCCCTTTCAATCACCAGGAGTTTATAAGATTGACTGCAGTTGTGGAAGTTCCTACATTGGCGAGACCAAGCGAACCATCGCCAAAAGGGTCAAGGAACATAATGCGGCTGTCAAAAATCGGCAGGTGAATAAGTCTGCGATAGCCGAGCATTTGTTGGAGTCAGGACCAAACCACTGGATTGAGCTCCATAAACCGAAAATCCTGTCTGCGGAACGTCATTTCTACAGTAGAAAAATACGTGAAGCCGTTGAAATCAGGAAACATCGTAATTTCATCTTCGTGGAATCCTATCATAAGTAAATGCCAGCGTCAAAAAACATCGTCCTTATATTTATATCACCGGATATTATTAGTGTGGTGTGTCGGCCGGGTGGCAACCCTAGTGTACAAGTGGTTAATAAAGACCAAATGCGGATAGTTCGGAAAACCCGCGCAGCAAGAAGATGTTGATACCCGCTCAAGATGATGATGATGTTGGTCCCGTAACCATGGATGTTGCAACACATCCGAAACGTCGGGAGACCTCAGTGAGGTAAATAAAATACGTTAATTATACGCGATTAAGTCCTGTTTAGTATAAATAATGTGTGAGAATCGTGAAAGCTTTAAACAATAAACTGTTTGTATAGTTTTATGCATACGTTCGAAACACATAATCAACGCTTCCCATAAAAACTATAATCATAACTTTAGTAAGCATAATACTGAAATGATATAAAACGTACAAATCATAACAGCTTTTGCTATAACGTTCATACTGCATTAAAAACGAATATATTATAGTCATAGTCTATCATAATTATGATATTTGTTTTTATGCATCTGAATATTATGAAAACTGATCATTATGTTGTATAAAATTATGCAATTTGTTTTTATACAACCTGATCACGTATACAAGTTGAAATTATGATATTCGTTTATATGTAAAAGAAAATTATAGAAATTGTTTTTACACACCCGATATTGTCATCGATGACAATGTGTCCTGCAAGAAAATGTTAAAATAATTAAGTAGTACTGTGAGAGCAACTTACAGCAGTACCGTCTGTGTCGACCAGATGCCGGCTACTATCGTTTATCTGAATAGATATCAATCAAATTTAAGAATTATCTGTGCATTGACTTCAACTCTTATCACTCTTATCCTAAAATCTATCAACCGATGGTTCTGAATAGTTTTTGATTAAGTGCAAAATTATAGAATGGATATGAACATTATATAGTTTTTGTCATTTTGGCGTTTGAAGTTATTGAACAAAAACTATAGGTAAGTATTTATTTCGATACATTCTGGGATTAGGTTTCGTCAAGTGACTGTTAGAATACGGATACTCAAAATGTTTAATTACTTCAAAAGAAAGAAGGCAAAAAAATAGCCTATATATAAAAATATGCCTAGTGACGAAAATCCCATTCAGATATCTCAAAGAATTACGAAGCTACAGCCGTTTTAATATTGCTTGTTAGAGAGAGAAAACGCTCGCAATGACGTCACAATCTGCGAGCGTCATAGTAAATGACAATTGTTTCATATGAAAGCGCGCTTTCCGGAAAAGAGACAGAATATACCCCTCTTAAAACTTTGGACACTTTTAACTTTGTGATTATTTAACCTGTCGCATTGCTTTTTTCTCCATTTGAATACATTTTTAATCCTTTTTCGAGAAAATATAGTATTATTGATTATTTTATTTAGTGTACCCCTATTGAATCCGCCCTAAAGTTAGGCAGAAGAAATTCGAAATATTTAGCCCTTTTTTATGATCCAGGCGACTCGTTTAGGGTCTTCTTAATGACTACTGTCATAGACAACAACATGGAGCATAACTAGACTTTAAAAAGATAAATTATAACTGATTATTACCTCACAAAGCGGCCAGCGCGGCTCTACCCGTTCAGGCAGATGCCGCTAGTGCTCTATTAAAAAGCAAGCCATAAATATAAAGTGATCTTCCGTGCATAAAATGTCCATATGTTTTGTAGGCGGTTAAAAGAACAGAGAAGTATATACTTAATAAAGTAAATTTAAAACTTTACGAAGCTGCTGCGACGACGTCATGGCATTTCAAAGAACATAAAAAACAGGAAATTCCACACGGACGTAAAGGTCGTGCCAAAAAAAGCCAAATTAAAACAGGCCAACTGCTTAAAAACAAGTGGTCTTCTGTAGATATAACTAAATAATACAAATAAGATGGTTATTTATTATTATATATTTAACTTGAATTAAATGCCGTATCTATATGATGGCGCGTGTCAAACAATTTTACAGCGAACCGGTTATTAGGTAATGGACGATGAGTACCATGTTGATGGACACGTTGAAAATACAACTATAACACGTTCATAAAATACTGTCAAATGCAACGCGCAATATACGGTATTCTCCTTTCTCGTAGGTATATAGTGTGTGTAATATGTTTATTATAGGTTTTAGGCATATAAATAGTCATCGTACATTTTGTAGCATTTTCGGTACATAATGGTTGTGTTAAGGAGTTGGTAAGTTGGTATGGATATCCATCATAATTGTTAATAAATAACATTCCATGTAAAAAAGAGGCCAAGTCTCTAAACTCTTCCATCGTAAAAAGTTGTGAGATATTCGTAAAGCCACCAAGTCTCAGCCATTCTTATCTTAATTTGCTAAATAAAATTTTGTGACTTGGCAATCACACAATACCTACTACATAGTTTTAGGTATGCAAAATGCATAAATGCAGTAAAGTAATGTAAAGTATTTATTCATTGTAAACTGTGTACATACAGGTGTTAAAAATATATAGAAAGTAACAACAGTTGCTCATTTCGAGCGTACAATGTTCAATCTTAAAATTAAGAGTTAATAGTGATATGTGTACTGACTGAATATATATAGCTATTCTAATTCATGCGCTGCTGGTATTCAAAAAATTCGTTTAAACTATAAAATACTATTAGGTAGTGTACGAGTACATAGCGCGTGCCGCGTGCGTCATAGCACTCATTTGCACCATCAGCATTTGCTTTGTATAATATTTCGTAATTAGCCAGTAAATCACTTTACCTCACTTCACGTTCGATATACATTAAGTGTGCACACCTATCAAGTTAAATAAATCAAGAGTAAATCAAGTATTCGTCTTTCGTGTTCCAATCTACCATCAAGAAACCTATCAAGTAATGTAAGAGTTGACAAGTACTCGAACATTAATGGTCCTTCGAACCTAAGCAGGTATTTGGTGTTTTTGTACTTATATTGCGATAGTGAATCGGTTTGCTGGCTTCCCACAAGCGGGTTCCACCAGTGAATTGAGAAGGCACATATATCGCATATAGAGTGCAGGAGCACTGTTTACCTGTAACCAAGCAAGCGATTATCAAGCATAAAGTAGGACAACAAGGTCTAAAGAGCACCAGGGCTCCAAATCAAGAATAGAGCATCAAGGCTAACAGGTACCTATCCACGAACAGTGAAGTCAAGAAAATTAAGCATATACCTAAAGTGAACACGACACAGCAAGAAAGGTGATCATCAAGCAAATCTACCGCCGTTTAGCAAGAATTTATTAGCAAGTATTTTTATTTTTTACCTTAATTTACCAGTTGACAAGAACTAGTAATATGGAGGAATTGTACCAAGGTCAAATCCAACTACAAAACGCAAGGAAATCACAGCCAATTGGATGAAATGTTACGCAAACAAAGTAGCAACTTCAAGGCCTTGGCTCGAACTCTGTCGATAACAAGTTAGACAGTGTTGGAGAGAAATGGGAGCTCGAAGACCTACTTAGGTCTCTAAGCTCCCGCTGGGCCGCCATAGACTCGCTGCATTGGGGAATTGACAGTGAAACCGGAGGAACAGACGAGCATTACGAAAACATGTTCACTAAGTACGAAAACGAGTACGCTTCTATGAAGAAAGAGATCAATAGCAAGTTATGGTCAACATCGCATCGGGAGCAGTCGACCCCTCGTCTAGACATCCCTGTATTTCATGGACACTACCAACAATGGGTTTCATTTAAAGACCTATTCACAGAAGCTATCCATAGTAATCCTTGTCTATCAAATGCCCAAAAAAATGCAGTTCCTGAAGAGCAAGATTAAGGGAGAACCAGAAAGACTCATACAGCACCTACCTATTAGCTCAGATAATTACGTCACATGCTGGGAAATATTGAACCATCGATACAATAATAAGAAGTTAATATTTACAACCCACATCAACAATGTCATGACCCTGCCTGTGTTACAACAAGCTACATCAAGTCATATCAAGCGACTACATGATGTAACTATAGAAAGTCTAAATGGTATCAAGAATTTAAGTGTCAACATTGATACTTGGGACCCTATATTAGTCCATTTATTGACGCAAAAGTTGGATTCGGAAACTCACAATGAATATGTGGCGTCACTGAAACAGCCGCGAGAATTGCCATCCTTAAAGGAATTCCTATCATTTTTGGAAAGTAAATTTACTGCTATGGAGTCATCACGGCGTAAACAAGAAGCCGCCGTGCACAGAACAAGCTTAAATACGCCGTCCACCTCAAACAATCAACATAAACCAAGCCGTTTCAAACAGTACTTTACAAGCAACAAGGCTACTTCAAGTAAAGTCCCCAACGAGTATAAACGCCAATGCCCGGTCTGCCAGGAAGACCACGGCGTGTACTTTTGTACAAAGTTCAAAGACATGGCCCCGGAACTTAAACGAAAAACAATTGCGAAACTGAATCTATGTAGCAATTGTCTGCATAATCATAACGCCAAGGCTTGCCATTCAGCAAAAAGGTGTCAAGAATGCAATGGGTATCATAATACACTATTGCACGACGTATTTTGCAATCAAATTGCAACGTCCGGATATCAAACTCGTCAACAAGAAAATGGGTCACACGTGGCACAAGAACATGATCCTAAAGAACAACCAAATATAATTCTCGCCACAGCCTTGATCAAGATCATAGGAAAGGATGGAGTGCCTCTCCAGATGAGAGCTCTTGTAGATCAGGGTTCAGAGATATGTTTAATTTCGGAGAATGCCGCCCAACAATTAGGGTTGCCACGAAACAAATGCAAGGGTGTAATCACAGGAGTCGGCACTAATGACAACATCTGCAAAGGGATGCTGAAGTTAAACTGTTTCTCTTCTGACGAGCAATATTCATTTAACACCGACGCATTCATCATGAAGAGTTTAACAAGAAACTTGCCCAACACCACATTTTCCAAATCAAGATGGGAACTTTTGGATACCATACCGCTGGCGGACCCGAAATATTACGTCAGTAACTCTGTAGATTTATTATTGGGCGCGGAGGTCTATGCAAGTATTATAATGGAGGGAATACACAAACATGAGAACTAGCCCCTTATCGCACAACAATCGCGTCTAGGGTGGATTTTGAGCGGGAAAGTGCAGCAAAGTTTTCAATGTAATTTGGTATTGAATAATATTGAAGACATTCAGAAATTTTGGGAAGTCGAAGATATTCCAGAGTATACAATTAATACTAGCGAAGAAGATGAATGC
The DNA here is from genome assembly GCA_947578815.1 of Epinotia ramella. Classification (NCBI taxonomy): domain Eukaryota; kingdom Metazoa; phylum Arthropoda; class Insecta; order Lepidoptera; family Tortricidae; genus Epinotia; species Epinotia ramella. The sequence continues at coordinate 21,333,461 of OX388202.1, forward strand.
ATCCAGTTTTATCAAGAAACAACAACAATGTTGGCTGATGGAAGATATCAAGTACGAATCCCGCTCAAGAAACAATGTCTGAGAAGATTGGGCCACTCAAAATGCAGGGCTATCATGCAATTACGGCAATTGGAAAATAAATTCAAGAAAAATAACTATATTGATCCATTGGGTTGGCTTACACCAATTTCCACTAAGCTGAAACTATTTTTCCAGAGCATTTGGAAAACACCGGACCTTCAATGGGATGACAAGATCCCCAATGATGTCAACGCTGAATGGAAAAAGTTCAAACAAGATTTAATAAATAATATAAGTGCATTTAAAATCCCACGATGGATCGGCACGAGCGCTATAAGCGATATCGAGTTACACGCATTCAGCGACGCGACACTTCGGACATACGCTTGTGTTATTTATGCTAAAATAAAAGTAGACGGACAAGCTAATATTATATTACTAACCGGGAAATCAAGATTAGGACCGAACTCCAAGACTATTTCACTGCCAAAATTGGAATTGTCCGGGGCTCATTTGGTCGCAAAATTGATGATCAAGGTGAAAAAATGTTTAACCAACCATACTATCAAGGTCTATGGTTGGGTGGACTCCACAGCGGTCTTGGGGTGGATACAAGGCAACCCTAGCCGCTGGAAGACTTTTGTCGCCAACAGGGTGCGACAGATTACCGAAGTAATTCCTCCGGAGAGCTGGCGTTACGTCAAATCAGCTGATAACCCTGCAGATTCCGCAAGCAGAGGCCTGACCGCATCTCAACTAAATCAACACCAATTGTGGTGGCACGGACCCACTTGGTTATCAACGTTCAAGGCTGAAAATCAAGACAAGGCCATTATTTACACTACAGACGAGGAGAGCAAAAGTAAACAAGTTAACGTCGCGGTTAGCAGTAAAACAGAAGACAACATCATAGACCAGCTTATCAACAAATATAGTTCTTTTTCAAAACTCGTATATGTCTTTGCTTGGGTCCGAAGATTTATAACTAGAAAACAAGAAAGAGAAACCGAAAAATATCTTACGCTATCAGAACTGAGAAAGACTAAGGCCATGATCATCAAGAGAGTCCAAACTACAGAATTCCAAGATGAGTATCAAGAACTTAAGAAGAGCGGAACGGTCTTCCCTAAAAGCAACATATCAGAATTGTGCCCATTCATGGATAAAGATATTCTTCGCGTCAAGGGGAGATTAAGTCAAGCTCACATTACGTATGACATGAAGCACCCGATCATACTGCCACATAAACATCCCTTAACTACACTTATCATAGATCATGGACATAGAATGGTACTTCATGGAGGAGCCCGAACAACTCTCAACTTTATTCGATATAAATACTGGATCGTCGGAGGAAATAGCGCGACAAAGCAATTCATTCGTCGATGCGTCACCTGTAAGAGACAAAAGGCGAGCATGCAGCATCAACTTATGGGAGACTTACCGGCTGCAAGAACTAATCCATCTCGTCCCTTCGCCCACACTGGAATCGATTACACAGGTCACGTGTACCTCAAGGCCAACAAGGGTCGTGGTATCAAAACCTCCAAAGGATACGTGTGTGTGTTTGTTTGCATGGCGACGAAGGCAGTCCATCTAGAACTGGTGTCAGACCTCACTACACCAGCGTTCATAGCAGCTTTGCGCCGGATGGCAGCACGGAGAGGAGCTCCATTGCACATTTACAGCGACAATGGACGAAATCTATTAGGAGCCAGCAGGGTGCTCCAGGAGCAATATCAAGAGATCCAGAACGTAATTAATGAAGAGTTTATAAAGCAAATATCAGATATGGAAATTACCTGGCACTTCAACGCGCCGGCCTGGCCATCAGCAGGAGGTTTGTGGGAAAGTGCTGTCAAAGCGTTAAAATTTCACCTTAAACGAGTAATCGGCGAACAAAAACTCACTGTTAGATGAAATTCTGGTCTCGCATTCGTTCTGATTTGCTGCCCAGACCCTGTCTTGGGATGACACCACAGGAATACTCACGCTGCTTCCCGGCTGCGCCCGCGGCGGCTGCGTAGCGTGGGTTGAGGTTATGTGGTGACGAAAATAATAGAAATTCCTTGAATTTATGCACACAATGTAATTCGTTCACCACGATTTATTATAAAACGAAATACTAGGTTTAAACTTGATTAATTACATTTTCTTTAATTAAAGTACCGTGTACAATGTTTCGTGAACGAAATCCGAGAGAGAAGCGCCACAGATTATACAACACTCTCGATGTGTCACGTCACCGTTCGTTCCGAAACGCAATGGTGTCTCAAGAACCATCATTAGCTCGCTAATGTTGGCAGTAAGAGAATTTAATACTATTTAATTCATATTACAATTTATATGTTGATTTTGCTTCAACATTTACTGGGCCCGGCCAGGAAAGAAGGAAAGGACTGCTTCGTTCTCTCATTGCATCATCGAAAGTGGTATCTGATCATGCAGCATGATATACAATCGTCCCTTGGACTATAATATAACACATATCAATATAAACAATCGTCTACTAGACTAGATATAATGGCCTGACAACGTAAGCAATTGTATCTTAGACTATATATAGTGACATGAGAATGCAACAATCTGATCCTAGACCATAATTATAACATATGATAAAATAGTGACATGACAATGCAACAATCTGATCCTAGACCATAATTATAACATATAGTAAAAATAAACAGTCGTCTCACGGACTATAATATGACAAATAAAAACAAGCAATTGTTCCACAGAACATGTGACACATGAAAATAAGTACAGCAAATTTTTTATCAGATTATAATATAAGCCTACTAACAAGTAAACAGTTGTTTCATAACTCATGAAATGAAATATAAGCAAGTCTCTACAACAACTGATAATAACAGTAGTGTTATTCACTATTGTCATTAGAAGATTGACTTAAATTACGTTCCATTGGCAATTTACATAGTTTGACGACAGGTCGCATCAATTCACCATTAAGAGTTTTTAGCTTAACTGAGCGTACTATATTATCTGAGCCCTTGAACACTTCTATGACTCGACCTCTCCGCCACTGTAACGGGGGTGAATTTTCATCCTTGATGAACACTAAGTCATTGATTTGAATATTATCTATGTGACTGTACCATTGATTACGTGACTGTAATGTATTTAAGTATTCAAGATGCCAACGTGACCACATTGACTGATACATTTTCTGAATGATTTGAAAGCGAGATAAGCGCGACATTTTGACGTCTTTCCAGAGTGGTTCGGGCACGGCAATCAAGGGCTGACCTATCAGAAAATGAGATGGAGAGAGTACGTCCAAATCACACGGGTCCTCTGACATTGGGACCAGCGGACGAGAGTTAAGAATAGCTTCTATCTTTGTTAACAAGGTAGCAAGTTCCTCGAACGTCAAAATATTCTCCCCGAGCTCCCGCTTGAGGAGATTCTTTGTACTTTTAACTGCGGCTTCAACCAACCCTGACATATGAGGTGCGCCAGGTGGGTTGAACGCCCATCGAATATTTTGCCTACGAAACTCGTCCTTGAGAGTACTCTCATTGTCAATTAAAAACTTAGTGATCTCCCTGAGACACGAATTAGCGGAAGTAAAATTGGTACCTCGATCTGATCTGATGAGTGAGGGCAGACCGCGTCTGCTCACGAACCTTGTGAACGCTGCGATGAACGCCTCGGTGCTCAGCGACGACACCAGTTCGAGGTGGACCGCCTTTGTACCTAGACATATAAAAACACACAGGTAAGCCTTGACCGATTTTGCATTTCTAAGCAAACTAGCCTTGACCAGATATGGTCCCGCAAAGTCGGTAGCCACACCGGAAAATGGTCTAGCTGCTGTGACACGATCAGCAGGCAGATCAGCCATAAGAGGTGGACGCGAGGATGCATCAAATCTGAAACATACTAAGCAATTATGGATAACTCTAGACACCTGGCGTCTAATTGACGGTATCCAACATTCGCGCCGGAGTATGCCTATAAGAGCGTTGGTTGGTGAATGACAATAAGCCTTATGATAATATTCAATGAGCATCTGAGTCCATCTATGATCCTTTGGTAACAGATACTGATGTTTAGCCTCGTATGGCAAGTTTGACTTCTTAAGCCGGCCTCCAACTCTTATGATCTGATCCTTGTCAATGAACACGCTGAGTTTCTGTAATGATTTACAAACCAATTTGCCCTTGTTCATCAATATGACCTCTTCATGATAAGCATCCATTTGGACCTTCTTGATCCATAGCCTTCGCGCGTCACGATTCTCCTCTAGAGACAGCGTAGGCTGAAGATTCCTGGCCTCCTTGGGCAGTCTTAAGTTCCTGCAAAACCTGATGACATATGATGTGATATTTATGAGCTTACTAAATGAGCTGATCTTGGCCAGCAGAGTGTCTTCCCAAGGCTCGACCGGCGTGACAGCATTGACGAGCTTCTTGAAGCCTGGCAGCTCATGTGGCATGGTTACCGTCAAGCTGGGCCACTGTGACTCATCCAACAACAACCAACTGGGTGACCACCACAATTCGAGATCATTCAGATCACGAGCTGACACTCCGCGAGAGGCAGCATCTGCTGGGTTCAACTCTGATCTCACGTGCCTCCATATCATAGGCCGTTTGGAGTTCCTAATATCCTGAACTCGATTACCTTCGAAGGTTTGAAGCATGTGCGGCTCCGTGTTCAGCCATGAGAGTACTATTGTGCTGTCTGACCATGCATTGATGCTCGCAAGATGGATTGAATCTTCATAGGACTCCGCCACGTGATTGAGAAGCTTGAATAGAAGATGGGCTGAACTCAGTTCCAACTTCGGAATCGTCTGTTTAGTCTTCCTTGAAGCTACTCGAGTTTTAGCTATAATTAGACGTACCATGACGCTGCCTGAAGCGTCCTCTGTCCTGAGGTAAACGCTAGCTCCAAACCCAAGTTCTGAAGCATCTCCAAAGCCGTGCAGAGAATACGAGACTGCGTCTGGCAGTGCCACACACCTAGGAATGCGTAAATATGACAAATTGTGCAAATCCTGGATGAGCTCGTTCCATTGGTGGTGCTGGGCTTGACTGACGGTTTCGTCCCAGCACAGGCCATCATTAAATAATGATTGTAGGAATACCTTGAATCGGAAGACTATAGGTGCGCAGTACCCGCAGGGGTCGTATAGCCTCGCTATTGTGCTGAGTATGCTACGCTTCGTGACCGGTTGCCCCAGGGGCACGTTGACTTGATATGACATTGTGTCTGTCACTGGACACCATTGGATGCCCAATACCTTTATAAAGCTAGGATCCTCCATATCGAAGAGGTGCGGGTGCTCACAGTATTCATCTGGCAAGTCAGATAACAACTCCCTAGAGTTGGATGACCACTTCCGAAGGTCATATTGTGCGCTTTTCATAAGGGCCACTAGCTCCTCCTTGAGGGTCTGAGCTTCGGATAGTGAATCTGCCCCCGTTAGAATGTCGTCCACGAACACATCCCTGCGCATGACGTGTGCAGCTCGAGACTCTGGGTGGGTAACCTCCCAGTCCGTGGCTAATTGCAGCAGCGTCCTTATAGCTACATAAGGAGCTGGCCGGAGACCGTATGTATTAGTATTTAGTTCATATACCTTGATATCTTCAGATGGGTTCTCCCGCCATAAGATCAGCTGGTACCTTCTGTCCTCAGGGTGTATCCAGGTCTGACGGAACATCATCTTGATGTCTGTAGTGAAGACTATCTGGTGGCGTCTGAAATTTAAAAGTATCTTGGTAATATCGTTCTGGAGTGGGGGTCCTGAGTGAAGGCATTGATTGAGGGACGTTCCCGTGGAAGATCTCCCACTCCCATCATACACTACTCGAATCTTATCCCCACCCCTTTTGAAAATGCCGTGGTGAGGGATCACGAAGTGTTCTGAGTCAAATTGGAACTCGGATAATGACATGTGACCAAGTGATTCATACTCCCGCATGAATGCCTTATACCTTTCAGCAAATAATGGATTCCTTGCCATTTTGCGCTCCAGGGCATGCAGCCGATGAGTAGCTGAAACCCTTGATTCACCTAGCGGGGGTCTACTTGAGCGTAGTGGTAACCGGACCATATATTTACCGTCCGGCATTCGTTGGGTAGTGGAAGCGTACAACCTTTCGGCCTCCACGTGCTCCGGGTGTGCAGCAGGCTTGGTGGGTGGTGCCTCGACTTCCCAAAACTTCTCCAAGACTTGTTCCAGCCTGGTAGACAGCAGGCCGTAGTCCTCGACAAGCGTGCCCGCCAGCGGCATCCGTGATGCAGCCGGTGCCTGACGTGATGGTGTCTGCGGCATGACGCCCATGATGACGTGCCCGAAGCATGACCCATATGCTGAGAGCCCTGGAATCCCAGTGTCAACCTTTGAGCCATCAAATACATAATTTAAAATATCAGTTCCTAGAATGACGTCTACATCCTTAGCCTCATCCAAGCCTTGGTCAGCTAGGATGATAGGTTGTGATTGAATATACTCCTTCAAACATGCATGAGTTACTGGGAGGCTTCCCGTTAATGAATACATAACCATAGCGACAGTGCTTATAATTGGTACTGGGTTGTTGACCGGCTTGACTACTAATTTGACTACAGTTCCGGGACTAGGAACATACTGCTGCCCTATTCCATAGACCTTGTTTCCATTAGACTGTTGGTGCAAGTTCAATTGTTTGACTAATGATTGTTTGATAATGCTGACACTTGCTCCAGTGTCGGCTAACGCTCTGACCTTGACATAACTACCATCACCTGCCCTAACCATGACCACTGCTGTAGGACAGATGGTGATGGGCAGTGACATCTGAGCACCAACAGTGGTATCATCTCACAGCTTCGGGTTCGTCCTCGAACCGAAGCGAAGTGAGGTGAATGTCTGCTGAGCCTGATGCGCTCGTGCCCCCACTCTCGGCCTAGGGTAGTGCTGATCCCGGAGGATCTCATTATGCCGCCGCGGCGGCGATGTCACCGAACCTGAGGGCGACGGCGTGCGTGGGGTTCGGTTCCCTTGGACCAACCCCTCTTCCTGCTGTGCTACCTGTACAGGTACCTGCCGCACGTCCTGACGAGGATCACCTGATACCATTGGCTGCTCGTAACCACATTGTTCGGGCATCGCCTCACGATGGTGGTAATTGTGTGGTCTGGGCGCTGATGGCATGTGAACTCCTCGGTGGCTTGGTAACTGAGCCTGACCGCCTTGGGTCTGAGGCCCAGCCTCCAAATTGCACAGTAGAGTATTGTGCAGGGTTGACTTGCAATGAGCACACCAGTTTTGGTAGCTGCACTCACGGGCAAAGTGCTGTCGCAAGCACCGGTAACACAGGCCAGTCTTCCTTGCCCAGGACCTACGGCCTGACGGGGCCATCTGCAGAAACCTGGCACACTGATACAATGAGTGGTCGCGTCCTTGGCAATGATCACACCGGAACGAGCTCACCTGTTCTGGTGGTGATGGTTGGGCTGTCATCACCTTCCGGGGTAGCGGCATCCTTGATGCGGCTGGTGCCCGACGTTCTCGCGCAGGTGCTGGATGCGTTGGTGACTGCTGCGGTGCCTGGGCAGCGCCCACGCCATCCTCCGGAGACACGCTTTGCAGCACACGACATTGCTCGTCCAATAGTTGAAGCAGCTGTCGCACTGTAGGCAACACCTCCGGGTCGTTACCATGCCGTTCCTCGAACATAGCACGCAACCGTACCGGCAACTTCTGCAAGACTAAAAATAAAATTATATATGACCAGTCCTTGACCGGCTGATGAAGCTTCTCCAAGGCCTGGATTGACTCCATCAGTGGGTCATAAAAGTCAGACCTCAGTCCCACTGTTCCTTGAACAGTGGGCAGGTTGACAATACGACTCAAGTAGGTATCCACCAGAAGCCTGCTGTTCTGGTACCTGTCCTGGAGCAGTCCTATGGCTACCGAGTAACTTGAACCATCGATCGGCAGCTGTCTTACAATAGATAAGGCGTCCCCCTGAAGAGACGCTCTGAGGTAATAGTGCTTCTCGGCATGCGTGATATCCCGAGAATGCACTAGAGAGTCAAAGAGGTCCCAAAAGGACATCCATTCTGCCGGCCCTCCTGTAAACTTGGGAAGCTCGATAGATGGCAGTTTTGCACTTACTAGAGATGTTGGCAGTCTTGACGGACCTGCTTCGGTCACCGGCTGCTCGTCCAGACGTACCATGAACCGGTTGACTTCACTGAATTGCGCCCGGAGCAATTCAATGTCCCCCTCAGTGACATCCTCAGAGTCGGCCGCCAGGATCACCTCGTATGCCTCCACAAACTGGGGATAGAACACATCAAAATGCCGCCTCGCTACTGAGGCTGCAACACTATATTTTACATCTGTCACTGTGGCAAACAAGTCTGATAATATTTGGTGTTTTGATTTAAATTGAACTAGCGCCTTGCGCAGGGCAGCCATGGTGATATATCGGTTCGTAATCAATGGTACTACTTGACTGGATACTATAATTAGTTACCAATTGCAACCACAACTAATTCTTTGCGTTATTGCCAGGGATAGAACAAATGACAAATTACTAATCGTAAACAACAGCCTTTTACGTCACTGTCAACTTTAAAAACTATGATTCCTTGAATCCTGTAACTGCACAATGAATTGACAGCGTTGCAGTGACGTAAAGTTCCAACCTTTAAATTCTAAATTCTAACCTAAAATGTCTTTTCGCGCCTTCCGGTGGGTGATGCAATACTTAACACGTCGCGTCGATGTGAATGTTCAATATGGCCGCCGAGATTGATGACGCAATTTACTAAATTGTTACACTTTTTTCACCATAAATTTACGAAATTGCCCGTAACGCGCACTGAATCGACACTGATTATGATTACACTATCTTGATTCGTGTAGCCGACAAATTCCTTGAATTCCGGCGATGTTCGACTTGACCCGGCGCCCGCGCCGTCTACGTCGAGTTGTTTTCTGGCCCGAAAATCGTGCTTATAAGGTTGCTCCCCTCGTGGGTTCCACCAAAAATGTTAGATGAAATTCTGGTCTCGCATTCGTTCTGATTTGCTGCCCAGACCCTGTCTTGGGATGACACCACAGGAATACTCACGCTGCTTCCCGGCTGCGCCCGCGGCGGCTGCGTAGCGTGGGTTGAGGTTATGTGGTGACGAAAATAATAGAAATTCCTTGAATTTATGCACACAATGTAATTCGTTCACCACGATTTATTATAAAACGAAATACTAGGTTTAAACTTGATTAATTACATTTTCTTTAATTAAAGTACCGTGTACAATGTTTCGTGAACGAAATCCGAGAGAGAAGCGCCACAGATTATACAACACTCTCGATGTGTCACGTCACCGTTCGTTCCGAAACGCAATGGTGTCTCAAGAACCATCATTAGCTCGCTAATGTTGGCAGTAAGAGAATTTAATACTATTTAATTCATATTACAATTTATATGTTGATTTTGCTTCAACACTCACCTATGAGGAATTCAGCACCGTGTTAACCCAAATTGAAGGTTGTTTCAACTCAAGACCACTGTGCGCAATATCTGAAGACCCGGACGATATCAATTACTTGACTCCTTCGCATTTTTTGAACACTGGACCGACCCTAACATTAATCGAGACTGAAAAAGACTTACGTACAAGATGGCAGCTCACTCAAAAAATACTTCAAGATTTGTGGAAAAGATGGCGCACAGAATACCTAGCACAGTTAAATACAAGAAGCAAATGGAAAAGGCCACTACTTAACATTAACATTAACGATGTGGTGCTCATTCATGACGATAACTTGCCGCCCGGCAAGTGGGCCATGGGCAGAGTTATAGAACTGCACCCGGGACAAGACGGATACGTGCGCGTCGTAACGCTGAAAACGAAGAACGGAACCTTGAAACGTCCAGTCCTAAAGTTATCCATCCTATCCGAACATACAGAAGATGAACCAACAAAAAATGATCAAGGCAACACTCCACAAAAGCAAGATATAAACAAACAAAACCATGTATCAAGAAAACCACATAAGTCAAGTGCAAACAAGGCTCAGTTCACACTAACATCAATGTTTGCCGCGCTATTATTATTTATGTCGTGCATTTCAAGCGGTCAATGCAACGTCAATATAATACCATTTCGTGAGACACAAGGTCTATATTTTGATAAATTAGCAAACATGATGCTAATTCGAGACGAATGGAAACTTATTATATATTACAACATGGCGCCATATTGGGAAGCAACAGATGCGCTTCAAAAGTATACACGATTCCTAAAAGACACATGCGAAGCTATAAAGACTCAAGTTCATTGCGACATAATATCGCTACAGCAACGTCATGGATTATCCGAACTCGAGTACTACAACCAGCTATTGCTCAGTCAGCATTTGAGCACGCGACTCACGGCACAACGAACCCGACGCGGCCTTATCAACGGTGTCGGTTACGTCGCTAATAGTCTCTTCGGCGTATTAGATGAAAGATTCGCCGAACAGTATCAGAAGGATATTACGCTTCTACGAGACAACGCCAAGTACATGGCTTCCCTTTGGAAAAATCAAACATCCATTGTTGAAGGGGAGTATAATTTGTTAAAACGTACGGAAGAAACTATGACTCAACAACATAAAATTATACATCAGCATATGAATAGTTTGGAAAAGGCGTTCAAGAATATTCAAGACCAAATTCAAACTAACAACATTATTAACGATTTCAACACAGGCGCAATAATAGCAAGTAATATGCTCCACAATTTAAAAGGACTTCAAAACGTGTTATTGGACACCATCACTGACGTTTATCATGGACGTTTCAACTTACATTTACTGACTCCAGAACAACTTATTAATGAGTTAAGCACTATAGCTAGCTCCCTGCCAAGAGATGTTTCCCTGCCAATTGATAATTTACACTCGGATCTACGCAAGATATACGAGCTGCTCAAAGTGAAGACAAGGATGATGGAAGATGTCCTCATTTTTGAAATACGGGTACCACTCATCAGTAGAGATATTTATGAACTGTTCAAAGTCATACCGATACCCAAAAGGACCGGAAGCAAGATTACCACTGTAGTACCTGTATCAAGCTACGTATCGATTAACATGAAAAAAGATACGTATATTCCAATATCGGAGTACGATGTTCGAACATGTTCTATACTAGCCGAAGCCTATTTTTGCTACATCAAGTTACCAATTTACCAAATGAAAGGCGACAACAGTTTTTGCGAAACAGACAAGTTGAAATGCAAAACTGTTATAACATCATGTAAAAACGACTGGCTCGAAAGTAATGCATTAAATACCTACATATACTTTTGTTGCGAACAGTGTCGCGTTCGAACACTGTGTGCGGATCAAGTAACCGCTCATCAGCTGACGAACGCCGGACTTATCACCGTAGGTCATGGCTGCATTATAAAGACCGACAATTTCTCCGTCTTTCCGCACAAACCACACTGGTCAGAACTTAAGATGAAGCCGGATCTATATAATCCGGTTATGGCGCCAATAAACCACGTCATCAACATCACCATCCCACACACCCAGGAGAAAAACGAATCAGAAGACTTACTTAGAGAAACGACAAAGCTCGGGGAGAAGATCACCAAATTGAAGGAAATTGAACTCACGTCTGAGAACATATCATATCACGATATTCATCATTACGCAATGATATATGTGATACTCGGAGGGATTGGAGTCGTCGCATTATGCATCATCGTACGAAGAGTTCAGTGGAGAGTGCCGCCGACGCCGTCCCCTGCCGTCGCCCAGGAGCCCCCGGCCGGCCCCGCGCCGCCCGCACCCCGCGTCCCGCCGCGCGCGCGCTGCGCCGAAACCCCCGAAACTAGCCAATTTCAACATTCAGATTTCAGCGAAACAGCAAGTGTTTCGCGAGTAGATAAATCTACGTCTCCTAAATTTAAAGTAGTTACATTTCATTGATTTAATGTTTATCTATTTGTCTTTATCATGTTTGTACTCAGCATCCACCTTTCAGCTCATCTGCGCCCCGGAAGATGTACGAGTACATAGCGCGTGCCGCGTGCGTCATAGCACTCATTTGCACCATCAGCATTTGCTTTGTATAATATTTCGTAATTAGCCAGTAAATCACTTTACCTCACTTCACGTTCGATATACATTAAGTGTGCACACCTATCAAGTTAAATAAATCAAGAGTAAATCAAGTATTCGTCTTTCGTGTTCCAATCTACCATCAAGAAACCTATCAAGTAATGTAAGAGTTGACAAGTACTCGAACAGGTAGGACATTAAATACACGTATCGCAGTAATGAACGCGCTTTTAAAGTAAAGGGAATTACTGGCCTTAGGTCGCGACAGGTTGTACTTATATTTCTCACGCAGATTCTCTTTTAGTGAAGACTTCTTAACAAGTTGTCCATATTATTTCACAATTCCAGAATGTATATTCCAGTAAGAGTGAGTAATCGTTTTTCTTTAAATACATTCCGAAGTGATTGTTCAGATCTCATACGGTATACTACTCGCAAACACCTCTTTTGCAGAATAAATGTACTTGGCACATCAACGGAGTTCCCCCAAAAATGATTCCGTAGTTTAATAGAGAAAAAACGTTCCCAAAGTACGAATTTCTAACAACGCTTTCCGAGCAGGTTCCCGATAGAATGGATAGAGCATAGCACTGACTTGGTAGCGTTTTATTGATTTCAGCAATATGTTCCTTCCAATAGGCATGCGGCCTCATGTCACAGATTATATAATAGTTCTGCTCATGTTCAAATTGATAACGTAGTGATGCTAAATGGATAGTAAACTATCAATTTTCGTAATAAAGTATAAATTATAAAATGTAATTAAAATCATAAAAAAAATATGAACCTTGAAAGTTTAGAAAAATTATGCATGTTTTTTTATTGTCCAAGAGTAAATTTAAAGCTGCCAATAGAATCCTTACGCTTTTATAGAAACAAAATTGTATGACAACTATGTACGTAGTTATTCTAGCTATTAGCTTAAACGCAGTATTTCGCGACCGAAACAACAATTTACCGGATTTTCCACACAATGATACAACTACTTTGTACAAGTGACGTCATACGTGGGTACGTCATCAGTATGAAGCGTTTTCCGCTGCCGCCAGCGACGTCAATCTTTGTCTCAAATTATTGGGTATTTATGTTTTTTAATTGTAGTTGCTCCCATACAAACATTACTTCCTCTCCAAAAACTGGTTCGAATGGCATCGTAAAAACATCTTAGTCCGCATCCCTATTCAAGAGAGTGTCAATAGTAACACCTAGAAAGCGAATATTATTGGCTTCTTGAATTGGTTCCTGACTCCATTACATTTAACTTAATAGGATTACTCTTATGGTTCCTGAACTGGATGAAGTTGGCTTTATCTAAATTTACTCTAAGATTTATTGTTTCATGCCAATTTACTACTTTCTTAAAAGTTGTATTGATGTTATGCTCCATTAAATATATATTGGATTTGTCTCCTGAAAAAAGTATAGTGGCATCATCCGCAAACATAACGCACAACGTATCAACAATCTTAGGGAGTTCATTAATATAAACTAAAAATAAAGTTGTGTGTTTGCCAAGTTGCAGTTTTTATTTTATTTTATTTTTTATTCATATTACAAACAAAAGTAGATAGTATTTCACTAGTTAAGACGCGTTACAGAAACCTGTTTTAGGTTTATAATTTATGTGTGGCGCGATGTATTGCTGCGCTCATAATATTATTTTAATATTAGTAGGTAGGTACGAGTATTAGGTACTCGTAGTAGGTAGATAATTAAACCTTACTTCGATAACTCCAGTAATCACAACAACTAGTTGTCGTCCGCTCCCGTTATAAAATATTTATTTAATGTGTTATTGCAGGACTTTTTATTTTTGAGGATATTTACGTACAGATCTTGTGGTAAATTAAATTATTTAGTATATCTAGTAAGATTTTTATTGGATCTCACTTGTTTACAAGTTATTGTGTTATCAATACATACAAATTATGAATGCAGTCCCATTCTTGCTATTTCATTTTTTGCCCCTTTCACTGCATGTAACTTTGTAATCCTTTACATATTTATATGGGATTTATGCAGTTGGTGTAGCTAGAAAACTGGACCGAAATTGCAAAATAATTTAGTTTTCCCTTGTAGTGGCAATATCGCAGTCTCCTTCACGATTTTCGTGGACATCTCTTCTATATACCTAAAACTGGTATACATATGTTCCTTATTGTCTCCAGAGTGCGAATCTACCGGTTTTAGTTAAGAGAGGGGGACGGACATAGCTGTGACGTCACAAAGATGGCGGCCGACGGTCATAGATTTTTGTTCAAATCTCGGGTTCTATTTTACTGATTGCTTCGTGTGAGGTATCCGTCCTCCTCCCCTTAAACTAAAACCGGTAGATTCGTACTCTGGAGACAACGAGGAACACATTCATGCTAGTTTTAGGTATATAGAAATCGTGTCCACTAATTGTATTCTAAATTTGTAGCTTTTATGTGCCTTAGAGTTTTGATGATCAGTCAGTGAGTGTGTGACAAAATTAAGAAACTTTGACTAGTTATAATTCTTAAACTACTGGTTTAATTTTTTTTTTTTTTTTTTAATGATATAGGAGGCAAACGAGCAGACGGATCACCTGATGGTAAGCGATTACCGCCGCCCATGGACACTTGCAACACCAGAGGTGTTGTGAGTGCGTTGCCGGCCCTTAAGATGGGAGTACGCTCTTTTCTTGAAGGTTTGAAGGTCGTATCGGTCCGGAAATACCGCAGGCGACAATCCATTCCACAGTTTAGCTGTGCGAGGCAGGAAGTTTCTGGAGAAGCGCACAGTTGAGGACTGCCAACCATATAAGTGGTGAGGATGGTAATGTTGTCGCGTTGGACGATGGCGAAAAGAAGCGGCAGGGATTAATCCGAACAATTCCTCGGAGCACTCCCCGTTATACATGAGATAGAAAATGCAGAGAGAGGCCACATCTCTACGCAGCGCCAAGGGGTCAAGCCGATCCGAAATATGCTCGCTGTCGACAATTCGAGTTGCTCGTCGTTGGATGCGATCCAGAGGGAGAAGCTGGTATTGGGGTGCCCCTGCCCATAGATGAGAACAGTATTCCATGTGTGGGCGGACCTGCGACTTATAAAGCTGCAGGCGGTGGGCCGGTGTGAAATACTGTCTCGATCTATTGAGCACACCGAGCTTTTTTGAGGCTAATTTGGCCTTACCCTATAAATGGCCGCGGAACTGGACTTCACTCGAAATGTCGACGCCAAGGATTCCGATACTGGCTGCGGCAGTCAGGGGAGTGCTCTCAAAACAAGGTGACACGTCGAACTTTAACTTTTTTGCGGTAAACGCGCAAACCTGTGTCTTGGTAGGGTTACAACGGACTAAGTTAAGTCGACCCCATTCAGAGATTTCACTTAGGGAAGTCTCAATTTCAGACACAAGTTTGTTCCGGTTCTCGATGACGATTTCCCGAGAGATATTGGTACGGCCGGTGTAAGAGGCATCACCTGTACTATCATCAGCATAACAATGAATTCCGCTGATTTGCAGCATGTCATTGATATGCATAAGGAATAGCGTGGGCGATAGCACACAACCTTGGGGGACACCAGCATTCACAGACATGGAGTCGGAGCATTCCCCGTCAACTACGACCTTAATGCTTCTGTCTGCTAGAAAGCTACTGACCCATACACATAATCTCTCGGGAAGCCCATAGGATGGTAGCTTCGAAAGAAGTGCTTTGTGCCAAACCCGATCAAAGGCCTGAAGGAATTGAATGACATTTGAAATATACCGTGTTTATACAATGCCTGCTTGGTTACTGAAAAGTCAGGCTTCTAGTTTTATCCACAACGAAGTTATAGGGGGGTCGAAAATGGCCTGAACTGCTTCGAAAAAAGGATGGTACAGTCAGCGTCATATAGTTAGTAGCAGCCAGAGTAGCCAAATATTTCGTAATTCAACCTTATTCTTACAGTAATAAAGACGTGTACCGAAATATTTGGCTACCTTGGCTGCTACTAACTATATGACGCTAACTGTACGGCCGTGCCGCTGTTTTGCTCGACTTGGCGGAGGCACTACGGTGCCCCCAGATTATAATGAATTTAATTATTGCGAATGCCAAGTCTACTAAAATTCGTCATATTCATTATGCATGCAGGAGGAATTGGACATGCGTGTGCTTAAATTTTATTAATTCCTCTGTTCGACTGTTTTTAGACATTTCACTTAGTGGGAACCTGTTTTTTAAATATGCAAATACAAATAGTTTATTTAGCAGTAACAGATTATCATAGAAAAACATATCCATCAGACTCCAAACTAGACTGAGCCTAGATCTTGGACTACTGCGAGAGCGATTAACAATTATTTATTAACTTAAAATTCAAATTCTAGGTAAGTTAAAATGACATTATTCTAGATATAGGTACCTTAGTCAAATTAGGAACCTTTTTTCCCTCTATGAGAGTATGTAGTAATGTAATAATAAGAAACAGCAGTCGCGTTTATGAAAAGAAATAAAATCTGTACTAAAACTGAAGTTTATTTCAAAGGATCGGAGATTTTGCTTCAGTTGCTACTTTTCGAGGTTAAATAACATTAGTTTTGTTAATAAATAAGGATGCGTAAGGTAATAGGTACTAAATTTCACTCGTGAGAGCCTATGATGGTAACGTTAACCGCGACAGCATGCTTCTTTATATCGATGTTATCCTGTTATACAATTTATTTATCATATAAGTACATACGTGTGTACAGTTTTGGCATATGCCAAATGAAATGCGTATGCCACCTGATAAACATTCGATTTGAGCTATACTTATCAATATCATCAGAGATTTTCATTGCAAGATAAGACGAGAGCGAGATATGGTGTCAATTTAGTTAATAGTTTTATTGTATTCCACAGCACAGTTTCGTTATTAATGCGATAACGATAGTTTGTAATAGCGTTTCTTATTTAACTATGCTACAAGCAACAATTGCAGTTTGAATCGTTTCACGAGCGATATTAGATTAGTAATGTAATATGCGCCCGTGGTAGAGTTATATTTATATGAGTGGCAGCGAGCATATGAGCAGTTGCCACGCTCAAAGGGCAAATTAGAGACACAGATAACAATGGATCTGATAACAATCAATCAAGTATCTAGACAAGACCCAAACCGGTCAATCTACCCGCTGGACCACGAGGACCAGGCGGTGAACACGTTCAAGTCCTCGTAGGAGGAACAGCCTTTTTTGATTGTTGCAATGTAGTTTCATGGAAAGAACACATTAACAATTTATGTAGCAAGGTAAACTCATTTTCATACGCTTTGTGGAAACTTACAAAAGTCAGTACTAAAGAAGCTGCTATACAGGCATATCATGGCTATATTTGTTCTCTGCTTAGATATGGCATTCTTCTCTGGGGCAATTCTAGCCATCTGAGACGTGTATTGATTGCACAGAAACAATGTGTAAGAGCTTTATGCAATGTAAATATGCTGACATCCTGTAAGCCATTATTTAGAGACTTAAAACTATTGACTGTACCGTGCATATACACATATGAAGTTTGTTTATTTGTAAAATTTAATCCAAACTTATTTAATAAAAAAAGTGACTTCTGTAAATTTAACACCAGATACCCTGATCGACTGGTTATTCCGCATAAAATAACGAAATTGTATGGCAATAATTCATATTGTATGTCAATTAGTATATATAATAGATTGAATGATGACATTAAAGAATTACCACTTACTTTATTTCAATGTAGACTAAAGAAATGGCTGATACAAGAATGTTTTTACAGCGTCAATGATTATTTTGAATATTATAAAAAATCTTGACATGTTTATTTTTATATGTATAGGTTGAGCAGTGACATTTTATCAAAATTATTAATTTGTTGACATTATTAGTATTCTGAATTGTACATCATTATTGGGAATTTGTGATTAATAACTACTCTTATTGTTGAATTGTTTTCGTTTTGCATGCCAGCTACTGGTGAAATGTGTGTTTCATTTGCTTGTTTACTTACCATCTTTATGTACCACTACCATGTTTTATGCAAATAAATGAATTATGAATTATGAATTTATTAGGGTTCCGTAGTCAACAAGTATAGTTTCGCCATGTCCGTCTGGCCGTCCGGCCGTTCGTCCGTCTTCGGCTTAGGTGAGTAACCATTACTACTAGAAAATGAATGAAAATGAATTCGGCATGGGCATATAAATCAATCACGCTGACAAAACAGAGGAATAAAATTGAGTTTTTTTTTTTTCGGGTATCTCCCCTACCTGTGGGGATGTATTTTTTTTTCTAGTTAAACCCATAGTGTGGGGTATCGTTGGATAGCTTGTTCAAAATATTATGGGTTAGATATTGGGCTTTAAAGCCCTTGGGGATGTGAAAAAGTTCGTGGCAGTAGTTCATATAATGAATTTAAAAGAAAAACTGCCGCGTGCCGTCTTTCGAGTCGGCATATGACCGCGGCCTTCCTGTCCGACGTGCCGGTTTTCCCCTGAGGGACGTGCGTCTCCCAGACTCCTGTTGCAGCTGTCGCCCCAGGAGTCAATCAAAGTAGGCGAGCTAGAGGTTGCCGCAGTATTCTGACAGTTTTATTTTTACCATTCGTAGTTGCTCGCGATCCTAGGGTAATGTCGTTATTCTGGGTAGCGACTTGCTGTCGCGCCGTAGGCACTTAGTTAACGTGCTCGGTTCTGCCGACCTTTCCGGATCGGATTTATGTCTAAATTCCAAAAGGAACCTCGCCCGTCGCCGTGAAATATTTGATTGCTATCTTTGGTGTTCATCCATCAGTATCATTCTCCACCATCCTTCAACCCATTCCACACTCACCGACCATCTACAACCCTTCTTTCTTTCCTCCCAGTGTTTAGCTTGGAGCCGGGCCTCTGTGGCTCTATTGGTAATTTATGTCGCAATGCTGCAGCTCGCTACCCATTCCTGCCTACCCCTAGCTCGTTCCGTTTTACACGCTTAGTTTTCCGACACCCGCGTCACCCCCCTTTGGCGGTTTAAAGTGATACATTTTAACCTTTTTTACTAAAGCAACATGATAAAATCCGTTTTCCAAAACCAAAGAGAGTAAATAAGTTAATTATTTAAGGTGTGTCAATGGGTATATGCGTCTTTTGAAGATATCTTCGAAACGCAACATTTTAGTACTATTACAGCCCTCTCTGTTCAAAGTATAGTTACCAAACTTTCAATTTAGACGATTGTATAGTTCTAAAATGTTGAGTTTTGGAGATATCATCAAGAGACCCCATCGACGTATTTGCCCCGGTTGACCTTATGCATTTTATTTTTTAGATCCCGTCGTTTCAGATTGTTTTATGTGTCTCTAATTTTCCTTTTGGCCGGAACAACTGCCCACACGCACTTCCACTCTTATAATGTATAACTCTGCCGCTGACGCATATTACATTACTATGCCCTATTCCATATAAGATTCGATTAGAAATCATGCGTTAATCGTCATGCGATTTCAATCAGAACCATTTTAAAATGCAAAAACATTAGATATGTTATGTTTGAAAAGCACTTAAGGCGCCGTAGGTTCAGCGAAGTTAAGCGAAAAATCACGAACATAGGTCTAAAACACACAAAAATACACTTAAAATATTCGTAACAAATTATGCACAAAAGCTATAAATATTAAAATTGCTTCTAAAAATCGGCAATATCATGTTACAAGGAAATCAGTGTTTACATTTTTGTTTATTTAAACGGCCAAAAAATTTAAATTAAAAAACATGATATCCGCGCTTCCGAGCACGCACTTCCATCTCGCTCACGCGTATGCTCAGTGAGAGGGAGAGAAGACCATGAACCTACGGCGCCTTAACACAATGATCGAAATAAGAAAAAACATACAACGAAGAGACGTAGACGAATTTGTCCGTCAAAATTCTAATGTTATATGGAATGAGGTCTGATGTAAAAGTAGTAACAGATGAGGGAACATGTTCGGTTCTAACCGTGACCTTCGCGAACCATAAGCATAATACGCAAATCATTCCATTTAATGGAAGCGAACATGTTGCCTCGTCTGCTACACTATTATATCGTTCCTTCAAACCGTTCAAACTGCAAATAGGTAATTATTGCTTAATCATAGTTAAATAAGAAACGTCGCCGTCGTGACCGCTGTATATATAAATTGTCCTTCCTTGTCCTGACCACATGTAATCTTCCTTGAAGACAGCAATTATATGAGCGCATTCAGCTGCAGTTATTCCTTTCCTACCTATATGTAGTATGTACCTACGGTTTAGAGTTATGTATTACCTAATCATTTTTAGCCTATAGTTAATATGTTAATAAGTTAGTTATATTTTTTTTCTAATTGCATCATATCATACTTTTTCCCAGCATCCAATGAAATGTCAGTAGATAAATTATCATAGGTGCACGTTTTTAAATTCAGATCATCATCATATCAGCCGAAAGACGTCCACTGCTGGACATAGGCCTCCCCCAAAGAGTGCCAAAGTGACCGGTCCTGCGCCACCCGCTTCCAGCGGACTCCCGCAACCTTTATCAGGTCATCAGTCCACCTTGTCGGGGGCCTACCCACGCCGCGCCTTCCGGTACGTGGTCGCCACTCGAGAACCTTTCCGCCCCAACGGCCATCGGTCAATACTGATAATAATCCTAAACTTCTGTTCTTGTGTACCTGCACCGTGGGCTCGAGCGTCTCTGTTTATAATTAAACTAGCTTCTTTCCGCGACTCCGTCCGCGTAGAACTACACACTTTTGCATTTATAATATTAGTATGGATTTATCGATTCAAATATCATAAGTAAGTTTGTTGTGCCCTAGTTCTTGGAATACCCAATTATATGAAATGTGTGTCGCCTGCTATTTATTTTGTGTTGTTACTATGTAAAACAAATCATGATTTAGTTGGCGTTAGATATGAAAATGCACAAGGACACTCGGGAAATCTCTTTACAATAACATACTTCCGAATACAATTGACAAATGACCAATAAAAAAAAACATAATTGACATGTCTAACGCAATTACCTATTTCTAAAACGCGAGAGGTAATGATCATGACTAAAAGCAACATGATACCTAAATATGCTTTATTCAATACACGCTTTAATTGTATAAATCCGTGTCTAATTGGTAAAAATAATGAGTACGAAACTCTTTGCTTTGGCTTTGGTCTCTCAGTGAAGCATTACGCTGCATACAGCGTCACGCTGTATTAAATGAAAATATACTTTATTTGTACATTACACACTAGGGTGGGTCATTTTTTTATTTTTTTTATTTTTTTATGGGCACAGTGGCAAAACGCTGCCATTTGTTGTGATCAAACCATAAACAAAAAATGGCTATCTTTGAACGCAACTTATTGCCTCCGGATTGACATTAAGTAAATTAAAAAATAACATTTTCGCGGGTATTTTTCTCTCGAAAACTAATAATGTACGAATGCTTTTTGAGTAAAGTTTTTGTTGTATTTCGTTAAAAACAGATTCTATGACCAGTTAAAAGTATATTTTTATAAGTGCAATCTATTTGAAGGTAGTTGTAAGAAGCGAGGTTTGACATTGAAATCACCAACAAAGTGTTTCGTGGCTACATCGACTTTTATCGTTAAATGTGTGTTATCTTGTGATTATTAACCATGGAACGTACTCGAAATAGTTGGAAATGTCCTTTATTTGGTGTTACATGCGATTTAAAGGATAATACGTTGCCAATATATGAGGATGTTATGAAGTTTTATGACTGGACGCGACACAGAATAAAGTTTGAAAATGGTACTAAAAAAGAACCCACTTACAAAGAATTGGAGGCAATTGTTATTAATAAACTTTGTGAAATTTGGAATAAAGCTTCAATTCCTACTGTTGAACGAAAACGAATGAAAGTTATGCTGCAAAATTATCATTTGAAATGCAAAAACATCCTGAAGTCACATCCAAATATACCTGAAAATAGATTAGAGGAGTTCCGTCGCGGAGGAAAAAGATTATTTGATATTGCGACTTGCAAATGTCTGGATATTTCTAACTGCACTTGTCCCAAGCACAAGAAAATACCAGCCAGAGAACATTGTTTCTTAATGGACCAACGCACTGTTCGTAAAATGGTAATAGGGGGCTTAGACGTCAATACAACCCAACTAATTACAAAGTCACAGAAAAGAAAGTTATTGCGTGAAAAATCCCAGCATAAACGTCAAAAAATAGCACCAATATCAACAGAGGAGCCTGACAACACATCTGTATCCAGTATATCCGATTTGGAAGATAAAGATTTTATTGAACTGCAGTATAAAAGTACAAGCATTGAATCACAGAGTGGTTCCGCCGCTAAAGTTAATTACGCTTTGCTATCGCAAACCTGCGATAGATTTGGAGTGTCAAACAGGGCGGGGGCAGCAATCGCATCAGCAGTTCTTCATGCTTCTAGTTCCCAGGTTATAGATAAATGTAAGCTACAAAGAGAACGTACAAAGACTAGAAAAGAGATTGTTGAACAGCAAACAATTTTAAATGTACCCGCGTTATACTTTGACGGACGTAAAGACAAAACTCTCATTACTGCTGAGACAGGCGGGAAAAAGCACAGGCAGATTATACTTGAAGAACACATTTCCTTAATTAAAGAACCTGAGTCAAACTTTCTAGGCTACGTCACACCAACCGCAGGTTCCGCAAAATGCATAGAGCGTGCTTTAGTCGACTTTTTTATATATGCAAAGATACCAACGGACTCATTAATTGCAATTGGATGTGACGGAACAAACGTAAATGTAGGAAAATATGGAGGTATCATTAGATTGCTTGAAAAAAGATTAGATAAGCCTTTGCAGTGGAATATTTGCTTATTACACATGAATGAACTCCCATTTCGACATTTGTTTCAACATATTGATGGTCGCACATCTGGACCACAGACGTTTGCAGGAATTATTGGTAAACAATTAGAGAATTGCGAAACAAAACCTGTTGTCCAGTTTCAACCTATTTCTGCGGACTTACCTGAGCTTTCAGCTACAGACATTAGCACAGATCAGAAATATTTGTACAAAATGGTGCAAGCTGTTTCAACAGGTGTATTTCCTAATGATTTAGGTTTCAAATCACCTGGTAAAATGTCTCACGCCCGATGGCTAACGCGTGCCAATAGGATTCTCCGTTTGTATGTGTCCACAGCCGCCCCATCTGCAAACCTTATTACTCTTGCAACATACATCGTCAAAGTTTACGCTCCGGTCTGGTTTTCTATAAAAACTCATCCTACATGTAAAGATGGGACGCGGCACTTATTCAAACTGATCCAGCTTAGTAGATATTTACCACCAAATTTGAAAGCAGTTGTTGACCCGGTTATTCAAAGAAACGGCTTTTACGCACACCCGGAAAATATACTGCTTGCAATGTTGACCGACACCCAGCCGCACGTTCGTGAATTAGCAGCTCGTCGCATCTTGAAAGCCAGAAGTAGCACAACAGAAAAATTGCGACTGTTTCAGATACCAACATTAAACTTAAGTGCTTCATCGTATTACGATCTTATAGATTGGCAAGAAACTGTCACTGAACCGCCGGTGTTACAATCGATATCTGAAGAAAGCCTCAATCTGTTGGTAGAAGAAAAAGGAGAGGGAGAAATTCCTATATTACGCCTTCCTTGCCATACTCAAGCTGTCGAAAGAGCAGTGAAAACTGTCACAGACGCATCAGCTACTTTATGTAACAAGACAGAGCGAGAAGGCTTCATAAAAGCTCAAATAGCGTCGCGAAAAGCTATGCCTAAATTTGATAGTAAGAAGGACTTTGCGGCCATTTAAACTAAACAACTCGTAATAAATATAGTTTTTAGGTATTGTTTTATTGTAAAATAACTAATACATAACATGGAAATGAACGTTTTGTTTTGTATATCCTTAACTAAGTATTTTTGTTTCCTATGTTCTTAGACGTCCAAATTGCCAAAAATAATGTTTTTTGATAACTTTGGTATGGATCCGGAGGCAAAAGATATATTCCGATAGCTAAAAGTTTTCACACATTATTTAAGCTCAATATTTAGCACCGTTTTACATCTGTGCCCGATGAAAAACAATCATTTTTTTTTTCTCATACAAGAGTGACCCACCCTATTACACACCTAAGTAACTCCAAAAAAGCTAGACACGTCAATAAATCTTTAACCGTTACTCACCGAAATCAATTGTTAAAGACAAACCAAGTCCGAGCTTGGAAAAGAAAACACTTGCAATCACATAAAAGGGGAAATCGTCAAGTGCGGCGGCGGCGACCGAGCGGAACGCACTGACCGCGTGCGCTGTGCTCGCGGCCCCGCCGAGGACGCATCACGCAACCAACACCGCCTATTCTGTAACTTGTTTTAAGCTCACCCACAAATATATCTTGACATCGCGATGCGTAGTAACTACGCGCAGGTAGATATCTAATTTCGTTAGGCGTACGGGTGAGGTGAGGCGCATGAGCGCGTAGCGAATAACAGCCTTGTTTATTTACCCATAGACTGTAGCGACTTCACTTTATGCGCGATTTGATGTGACGCGCAATAATTGCTTTCCGTAGTTTCCGTTGCAAGAGTTGGTGGCTTTCTCTCAATTCCTTATGAAAAAGCCGCTATTGTCAATTTATAGATTTGCATTATTATGTTACATAAAGACATGGGAATATTAGGAATAGCAACAGTAGCCATATGAATCAGGAAAGTTATAAAACAAATAATTAAATAATTTACTTCTCAACACATTTGCTCGTAACGTGAACGTGCCTTTTATTACGCCGCTTTTAGGCTCATAATCCTGGGTATTAAACACGCGTATTTTGTGACAGTTAGGGCTTGAAACTTAGGATCAGTATCGAATATTCGGCTCATTTTGTACCTACTATTAAAACCAAAACCAACTGCATATCAGCACTTTTCCAAGACATAGCTACATTTCCACATTTCCCTTCTACTTTACCACATGAACTTCATCCGAGGGCAAATGCGTTAGTTATTTCAGAAAAAGGCCAAATCGCTTTGTGTGGGCTGATAATATTTGAGGAGTTCTACCGATTCCTCATGGATCACAGAATCACCTTTGGAATCATTAGAATCATTAGCTGCTACTTCAAAAAAATCACGTCAGAATCTGTGACGTGTCTAGTCTACATCAATAAGCAGTTCTATTAGTCATCTATGTGGACTTCATGATCAGTTCCACTTCACCAAATGTGTGGTTTGCGGGAGTAAAATACACCAGTTAACACTTTCGCAAACCGGACTAAAAATGGAACAATATACCAGAAACCGACAGAACTCGCTAGGCGTGTAGGCTTATAATATACTACTACTACCGCCTAGCGGGCTGAACCGGCATCTGAGCAAACATTACGAGTGCCTACCAGGCGGGTTCTTGGTTGCGAACGTGTTAAAATAGAAGATACCGAAATCACCACATGTATGCCTATGAAATTAGAGGGATGGTCTCGATTTGCCTGGGATACCATCATCAGATCCTGCCTTGGACTTGACAATGCTCAACAATGGCAAATCTTTGGAATAAAAAATAATTTTGTTTCATAACATAATTGACAGAGAAATCGGTGAACATACATAAAAAATATATTTAGAACCTTCTTCCTTTTTAGGGTTCCGTAGCCAAATGGCAAAAAACGGAACCCTTATGGATTCGTCATGTCTGTCTGTCTGTCCGTCCGTATGTCACAGGCATTTTACTCGAAAACTATAAGGTGTATTTGAATAAAATTTTGAGGATAGGTGTATATTGTTAGCCGCTACATAGTTTTGTAATTAAATTCCAAAAAAAAATGTTTTAGGGGTGCACTCCATACATAAAACAGAAAGCAACAAATTTTTTTTTCGTTGCAAGCCCACGTGTGGCACATCAATCGATAGGCCTTTCAAAATAAATATAAGGTTTCTCAGCAATGTTTTTGATTAAGTGAATAGAGTCGGAGATAATCGCCCCAAAAGTCACTAAAATTGTGTCCCCCTCCCCTCTAATTTTTGAACCGTGTATTTTAAAAATATGAAAAAAATCATGGACATAGGGCTTATTAAATTCTTTTAGCGAAAATTGTGTTGAACAAGATCGGTTTAAAGGTTTTTGAGATATTTCATAAAAACTGCCTTGCTTAAAGAAAAGGACGTAAGTGTGCCATAAGATTTCAGTAGCGATACGACCTTTTTAATAGGTGTAGAACCCTTCGTTGTGCGTGGTCCGATACGCACTTGGCGGTTTTTTGTTTTAATTCGTTTAAAAATGTCTACCTAGAGTACCTAGTCATATTATCTCCGTGAGCAAATTAAACAATGTCATTGCGATATAACTATAATCTATATAAATATAGCAGGTGTTCTGGGCTGCTGTTGTAAATAAAAGTTGTGGGTCAAGTAAGGGCAATGTTATCATTGGACGCGGACCAAAACTATATAGACACAAATACTGTTGATGAAATGTTAAAATTTTGTATCGTTAATATAAATACACTAAGGGCCAGTTTACACATTGATTAGTGATTAGTGCGAGTCCATACAAAAGCTACTCACACTTGCAACAAATGTATGGACTCGCACTAATCACTAATCAATGTTGATTAGTGCGAGTCCATACAAAAGCTACTCGCACTTGCAACAAATGTATGGACTCGTACTAATCACTAATCAATGTGTAAACCGGCCCTAACTACGTAAGCAGCGCCTTCACTAGTGGCTCTGTGAGCTGTATGTAGGTACAGTCGACTACAAAGAGATCGATACGGCCAATGTTACAAAAATATGTATACACGACCTTAATGTCATGGCAATACAGTCGTGTAGACATATTTTTATAACTCTGGCCGTACCAATCTCTTTGTAGTCGACTGTACCTACACTCGCAAGTCGGTCTTCAAAAATAATAATCGGAAAACAGAATTGACAAAAAAATACGTATAATTATCGAACCTGCTTACATCCACGAGAATCGTTTGAGAAATGCGAACTGTAGAGGGGAACAGCCAGACATACAAAATAATTTTGGCCCGAGCTGAAACTGAGAACCACGTTCGCTTCGCTCGCTCGTTCAATCTAAGCTAACCTCAAATATAGAGAATTAGAATAGATAAATGGTTGTCAAGGATACAATTTGTCGCCGCTTGTTTACAATCAACATGCCTTTGAGCGTATTACACTATGACGAGTGGTTAGATATAATAGAGCGTAATAATAGTGACATCTTTCTCTAGCTCATCAAAAAGGGCGGTGAACGAGGAGTAGGGTTGAAGGGGTAGGTCGCTCACTATTCATCTCAAAATTACTTTGTAGGTATCGTATTCTCTTCCTCTTATTTCATCGACAAACGTTTCATCAAATGTATTTTTTCGCAAAATTCCAATTCAGTTTAAGTATTTAAGGAACCGATATTGCTAAAAGGTCATTGTGTAGAACCCATTACAAGAAATCAAAAAGCTTGCGTCTCTCGTAAGCAAGGATAGGACAAACGCCCGTCATTTTGAAAACTTAACCCTGTTCTGTACAGTAGAGACTTCCTAATGATATTTAAAATTAAAATTAAATAATTATTAATTAATTTTTATTTTAAAATTTGGAAAAAATTGTGGTCATTCTTTTCCATTGGCGAAAGTGATTTATCGCCTTAATCATCGTCATTTGAATAATTTGTCACTGGAAACATGAATTATGGTACTTAAAATAAATTTATAAAACATTACTTTTGTCCTTTGTTTTGTATTGTCACGAATATTTCTTATTCTTATTTAATAATTCTTATTCTTATTTAGTACCTAATTTTTTTTATTAATATAAGGAAGTCTCTACTGTACAGAACAGGGTTAAGTTTTCAAAATGACGGGCGTTTGTCCTATCCTTGCTCGTAAGACAAGAGGATACCTTAAAATTGTGTATGAGGTACCTTTAATTCGATGGCGGCGCAGTAACAGTTCTGTACTTTGTTAGCGGCGCTGAGCACTTTTTGGGATGGGGAAAAATTGTTAAATACGCGACAGAGTTTTGTGACGTGAGATGTGAAGGAGGTCACTTTTTGCTGCTAGCCGATTCGACTTCATTCAAAACTGAACGCTTTTCGTAAGAGTATAAAGCCGTTAAACACTTTTTGGAATAGCATATTCTGCAAATAAATTTGTAATAATACCAACGCGTCCTTCACCGTTTTGCTATTAAGAAAATTCGAATAGTTCGAATTTGGACGTTATTCCTAAAGAGATAAAGCTTAGAAAAATATTTACCAACGGCAAAAACAAATTGATATTTTGGTCGCCACCGCCGTTTGTAGTTCTTGCAAATTCGAATAGTACGAATTTAGACGTTATTCCTAAAGAGATAAAGCTTTGAAAAAAATAATAAATATAATTGCACCCAACGCGCCCGCGGCCCGTCCGCCTAAATAATTGATAATTGTTTATGATGCTCGCCAAGGCTCGCATCGCAACTCACGACACTCGCGTTTTAAGACCCTACTTATACAACAGTTGCATAAAATACTATTAAGAAGTATTAACTGTGTTGCAGTTGTTTTCCATAAGGTATTACGAGTAATTAGCGAGTTTTGGTTGTCACCCTACGATTGTAGGTATACCTACTTGGAGTCTCACGATGTCATGATTTTATTATTTGTGTCAAAGGGTGCCGTTTTTTTCACTTTGCTAAAAAAATAGTCTGCACAATACAATGTTGACAGAAATAAAAAGACCGCTAGTTTTTCTCACTCATTACTTAGCTATCTTTGGTAACCAACTTGGTTCTTATCACCTTTATTTATTGCCTATTCATGTGGCTGTTACCTACTCACGATGCCCGTGCGTACAGCTTTGCAGATTAGCCACGTTCGCTAGAGTATTTAAATTTGTAAAGGAGAATTATTAATAATTAATCTATACATATTATAAAACACTTGCGTTACTGACCGATTGAAAAACAGCACACAGCCTAAACCGCTAAAGATATAAGCATGAAATTTTGAACATGTATTCTTTACAGTACGTGGACATGGATGGGCGTGAAATAGGGGTCGAACCGTTTTGCATGGAAATCGTTCATTTGGAAAGTTATAGACCTGAATCTTTGTATGAAGGTTTCTTACTAAAAAGCAAATCAAATGATTTAGGTTGCTATTAAAATTCATCCCCTAAGGGGGTTAAAAAAGAGTTGAAAGTTTAGTTAAAACAAAACAAAGATTTCATCGACTAAAAAGTCCAAAAACAATCAAAAAAGTATTTTCACGTAACATCCAAATCAACAGAATAGAGAAGTATTCTTAAATTGGAGTCCAGTTCAACAATTTCTAATTCGCAAACATTTTTTAAAGTCATTTAAACGAATAATTATATTAATAATTTTTATTTGTCATAAAAATACCCACCTAACAGACTGTTTTTTCATTGAAATGAATTCTTATTGAAGTTAGTATTTTTCTGTGCATTTACCATATTTTTTCGTTACGTCGTTTAAAAATACGTTTTGCAAAAATGTAACGTAATCGTAACAAGTGTAACCAATTTTTGAAAATGTATGAAAAAAAGTCGGTTATCATGGAGAAATAATGACATTTTGAATATAATAATTTAATAATACGTCACTTGCGTCAAAAACATTACCGTATACCGTATTGTATAAAAAGACACCGGCTAAAAATAATCACTACTTACCCTTAAAGTCACATAGTCACTTTAGGAGTAATTTAGCAAAACTTTGTCTGCCATTTGTCAACAAGCTCATGAGATTAGATTTTTAATTTTCTTGCCGGTGTTGCCCAAATAGAATATGAGTTGCCAGTATACAAAAACGAATTTCTTCCTTAATTACCTTTAGCTACGTCTTATGCCCGATAAATGAAAGCAAGATAAAACAAGTAAATAATTTTATAATTATTTTTCCGCAATCGGTAGAATTATCTTTAAGTATATCGTAAAATTTTGTTTAAACAAAAGCATGATCATGAGAAGTTAAATATCGTGAAAATAACAGCGCTTTAAGTACCATGGTCGAAAAAATTTACAACTTTCGTTACTTTTTGGAAGGAAATATATTTTTAGTATTTATTTGAAAGGATTTAAATCAACTATGTCACTTGCGACTTTGACGATTTTAACGCGTAAAATAATAAAATTGTTTTGAAACCTCTCGGTGTGACCAATTTTTTTATGAGCAAGTTAAATTTGAAACGTCCAAACCAAATTGGTCAAAATTCGCGGCGTTACCCATTATGTGATTATAAAACTTAAACCAATTTCATGGATAACTTCCAAGTCCAAAAATAACTTAACGACCATATAAACTTTTACTCCCTATTTTACCCGCACGGAGCTCGGATATCCAATAATGCATCAAGAGAACCTTGTTTATTTGTGGCCGAAAAAATCCAAATATATCATATATAACAGATTGCAAAGTTCACCTCCTAAGGGTTGCATTTCAAAATATCTTTCCTAAGTGCACCTCTACGTGTGCGTTGTTTCGCCAGCCAGTAGGTAAGTAACTGTCCTATTTCATAATATGTAATAGATAATAAATCTTGGTATTGCCATTCTGTATTAATATATGTATTCATTTGTAAATGTATTAATTAATAATATATGCTTGCAAGGTCGCCAGAGCGCCCGAGGATGCGTTGTGTTGAGAACGAGGGAATTTGTTCCTTCAGCTGTCAACACGGCGTATCCTCAAACATATCAAGGATCGGCAACGCCCATATTGCCCTTTGGAGTTGCATGCGTCTATAGGCTGCGGTGTCCGTTTATCATCAGGCGGGCCATACGCTTGTTTGCCACTGTCGTTGTATTAAAAAAAATAGTTTTGTAAGTTTGTATGTAGGGACTAGGGAGTAATATCAGAAACAACTCATCCGATTAAAAAAAACCACCCGTATACTTATACG
Source organism: Epinotia ramella (assembly GCA_947578815.1). NCBI lineage: Eukaryota > Metazoa > Arthropoda > Insecta > Lepidoptera > Tortricidae > Epinotia > Epinotia ramella. The sequence goes on from OX388202.1 coordinate 21,364,445, forward strand.
GCCGTATTCATAAACGTTCTACAAGCCTATTTTAACTAAAATGGCGTTAAAAATCAATTGGCTTTATCTGTCACGTTGACATTTGTGTTCGTCAGAAAGGGACAGAGCACATTTTATTTAGCGGAGGCATTTTAAGTTTTATGACATAAGGGGGTTAGAATGCACCTTCGGGATGGACATGGGCTATATTTTCTCCCGTTGGTCCGCCTGGGTTATTTTTCTATACAATACACCTCCGCGGGCGTAGCTGCGCGGGCAGCTCTGCTAGTTTATAAATATTGTGTACAGTGTACACTTGCTCAGGCAAGTCACTGTGACCGGAGCGCATCTAAATAGGCATTGTTTCAAGTCGGCAAGGCTGAGGTGACATCAGCTTAAGCGTTTCTGTAACGAATTTATCCGAGCCACTTTTTGCGGTATTAGTCTGCACGTCTGGTTGGTAAATACATAATATTTTTTTCAGCATGTTAGGTACTTTGTTCGCTAAATTAACCCGTAGAAGGGCACAACGCCTATAGGCTTCTTCAAATGGACGGCTAGCCAATACTTAATGGAAGTACTGTCCGTAGTGTGTCCGTCAATGATTTAAATAATTCTAATCTCTACTGACTCAAGCAGTATTATTTAGTATGAATGAAATTTGTCTAACCTATTAGTAATCCTGGGTGTAGTGGTTATATCAACCCCATATCACGTTCTTAAATTACACCCGTATTGAATATCGTTTTTAACCGTCATCAAACTCATCAAGGTAACAAGTGCGGCGAAGCCTCCATGTTTACATTTAGAAGGGTTAGGTTAGGTTAGGTTAGGTAGGTAGGGTTATCTTGGCTTGCCTCATAAACAGAAATTGGTACACCTGTTGGTAGTACTCTACCCTAAAAACTAAGCTTTATAAAGAAACAAAGGAATGTACGCGACGTACTACTGCTGTCACTAAATTATGAAAACTGCCTCACGTAAATTTTCTGCAATATCACTTAATCAAACAGTCCATTGCGCTATTGACACCTCGATTCCTGAGCGAAAGCCGAGGAATTCCGATAAATGTATGAGATTCCTGCAATAAATATCCTATAGGTATTTGCTTTTGATACGAAAGTAGGTCGTACGATCTACTACGGATGGTAATGGAATAAATTAAATCATTCAGACACTTTAGCATTCAATCGGAAGAACACGAAAGCGAAGGAGTATTCGGGGTATATGTGTCGGCGGCAGATCGTTAAATACGCCAGATCACGAAATTCCTAGGCATATCGTGAAACGGCGCCATTTCATGATATGCCTAAAAGTCGGCTAGGCTTATCACGATGTGCCTGATAAACAATACGGCAGATCGATTAGAGCAACGCATTCGTCGATATTCCTAGCTCTATACCGGGCACATCGTAAAATAGTTTCTTTCTTGGCCACTGGTGGCGCTGCACATGCGATGGCGGCCGTTTTTGTTGGGGGCTAATAATCAGGGCGGACAAAAATGGTTTGTCATAAGCGAACTCTGTCTTAGGTCGGTTAGGTTAGGGTTCACTTGTGTCCCTCAGACCAGAAATAGACACCCCGCGCAGCGGGGTGGCGTCGACTCGCTGGAGATTATCAGTCCGCACTTCTTATTTTTTTTAATTTACCTAATTCAATTTTGGACACCCTACTTACGTATAACGGTGAGTATTGAACGATATGCCGGCGTTTCATGATATGCCTAGGAATTTCATGATCAGCCTAAACGTCACTGGCTTGGCCAAATCATGAAATGCCGGCGTTTCATGATATGCCTAGGAATTTCATGATCTGCCTAAACGTCATTAGACAAATCGTTAAACGTTAAGTTTTGAACGATATGGCGGATGTCCTTTAGCCAAATCATGAAATGGCGGCGTTTCACGATATGCCTAGGAATTTCGTGATCTGGCGGATTTTACGATCGGCCGCCGACATATGCATGAACTGCAGTTTCTTATTATGGTTTCATATTTTTGAAATAATGTGCTAAATGGCCATAAATACTGGCGATTCTTCGTGTGTTTTTACTAAAAAGTTGTTGGATGGAAATACGGTTTTACTCAACAATTTAATATGTAACTTATAAAATGTTTTCCACTTAATCCTAAGAAGACTATCAATCCAATATATATTGATTTGTTTTATCTCGGTTTGAAATCAATTCATTCTTCAAATCTAAGTCGTTTTACACGTCTCCGAGCGAAAATTGAGAAAATAGCTGTTGGACTGAGCCAAAATATGGTAAATTGAGAGCTAAATGTAAACAACATTTCCACTTATTTGACTTGAATTGAAATGATCTTTCATATTACACAATAAAATCTGTAGAAAAACGAATATTTCATGAGATATGACCTCAATAAGTCTAGCGAATTCAGCAAACGGCTGTATACGGACTCTTAAGCTGCAACGAGGAGGAAAAGCGACACAATCCTGCAGAGTGCCATTCTGTAATTAATATAATAATGCTCTGACTAGGGTTTTTTTAAGTGACCATATCGTCATGTGTTACGTAAGCCCGTTTTAGCCCTAAGCCCAAAATAAAGGCTCATTTGAGTTGACGTTGTATTATGTCACTTCGTTATTTTATAACCGGAACTCACCAGCGGGCAGTGGGGCAACAAGCGGCAGTTCATACATTTGATCGAGTTCAGTCTGGGCTGTGAACACCTCCTGAACATAGGTTTACAAGTCTGGGGGCAGTGCCCCCGCCAAGTCGAGCAAACCAGGGGCACGGCCGTGATTCTCAAGTTGCAAAATTTTATTTAAATATCTAGTTTTAGAGAAATAAATGTTAGCAAATGATTGTTGTCATAGTTATATTCCGCTGTATGTCTCCACAAATTATTCCTCCTTTATGCCCCCGCCAAGTCGAGCAAACCAGGGGCACGGCCGTGATTCTCAAGTTGCAAAATTTTATTTAAATATCTAGTTTTAGAGAAATAAATGTTAGCAAATGATTGTTTTCATAGTTATATTCCGCTGTATGTCTCCACAAATTATTCCTCCTTTATGCCCCCGCCAAGTCGAGCAAACCAGGGGCACGGCCGTGATTCTCAAGTTGCAAAATTTTATTTAAATATCTAGTTTTATAGAAATAAATGTTAGCAAATGATTGTTGTCATAGTTATATTCCGCTGTATGTCTCCACAAATTATTCCTCCACCATTATTTACCTCTGTTAGGTAAATGGGCATGTGCCCACAGTCTAGGGTTTACATTACGTTAGAGTTTAATAAAATTATTCAGCGTTCTCGAGCAGGCCTTTAAATAGCGCTATTTTCGTATAGCGCTATCATTTATAACGTTATTATTCCTAAAACCGCTATACTCGAAACCGATATTTGACGCGCTGTATAGCGATATCCATTATAACGTTATAAATCTAAACCATTAATATAAAACCGATACTTTTTTAACCGATATAATAATGTAATAACGTTATAGGCTACCCCTTTCTCGCATTCAGTATAGCCTACTCGTGCAATGTAAGCGATGTGATTACGTAACGTAGGTTGTTTGTTAGAGTGCACGACGTCATAGTAAAATAGAGAATTTTTCGATTTGCTCGGCTTGTCGGCGCAGGTTGTAGCCTGATACGAATATCCTGACTAATAATTTTCAAATCAGATTGTCTTTAGCTACTCTGTGCCTCATTAATCGGAAATGCATCATCCCATAAAAAACATGCATTTAAAAAAGAGGCCAAGTCTCGAAACTCTTCCACCGTAAAAAGTTGTGAGATATTTCGTAGAGCCAAGTCTCAGGCATTCTTTTATCTTTATTTGCTTGCTAAATAAAATTTTGTGACTTGGCAATCACACAATACTACATAGCTTTAGGTATGCAGAAATCCATTAATGCAGGAAAGTTGTGTGATTGCCAAGTTACAGAATTTTATTTAGCAAGCAAATAAAGATTAAAGAATGCCTAAGACTTGGCTCTACGAAATATCTCACAACTTTTTACGGTGGAAGAGATTCGAGACTTGGCCTCTTTTTTACATGGAATGTTTTTGCTTGTTAAATTAAATTCTGCAACGTGGCAATCACACAACTTAACTGTATTTATAGATTTTTGCATACTTACCTAAAATTATGTAGTATTGTGTGATTGCCAAGTCACAAAATTTTATTTAGTAATAAATAAATAAATAAATATTAAGGGACAATCTTACACAAATCGACCTAGTCCCATAGTAAGCTCAGTAAGGCTTTTGTTATGGGTACTAGACGACGATATATATAATAGATATAAATACTTAAATACATAGAAAACTTCCATGACTCAGAAACAAATATTCATGCTCATCACACAATTATTTGCCCTTACCGGGATTCGAACCCAGGACCTTCAGCTTCGTAGGCAGCGTCACTACCCACTAGGCTAACCGGTCGTCAAACAAGCAAATAAAGATTAATAAGAATGCCTGAAACTTGGCTCTACGAAATATCTCACAACTTTTTACGGTGGAAGAGTTTCAAGACTTGGCCTCTTTTTTACATGGAGTGTTTTTTATGGAATCTCACTTCTTTTTGAAGGTTAATGTGTTATCCATACATACAAACTATGAATGCAGGCCCATTCTTGCTTCTGAATTTTCCCATTCACTGCAAATGTAACTTTGTAATCCTATATATTTGTATAGGATTACAAAGTAATGTATACAGTTGGTGTGTCTAGAAAACTGGGTTGAAATAGCCATTTTTTTATAGTTTTCTCTTTATGTGGCCATTAAACCCTAACTCTGTACCAAATTTCAGCTCTCTGAGTTTATGGGAAGTACTAGTTCTATTTTGATGATCATGAGTGAGTGTCATAAATGCGAAACTTTGCTTTCGCTTAACTTCGGAACTAAATGACCTACAGACTTGACATTGGATTTTAAGTATGTGATTATAGCTTACTGGATGACGAAAATTTCTGCATTCTGGTCTTATCCAGAGGTTCTCAAATAGGGGCCTGAAAATGTGGCGAAATGGTTCCAGTAAAGGATGGTACGGCAGTGTTTGCTTCGCGCTCGACTTGGCGGGGGCACTGCCGTGCCCCCAGATATTAATGGCATTGTTATAACATGGTAAATTATTAATAATTTAAATGCCTGCATCAAATGTTTCTGCTTAGCCCGTTGGTTGACTGGTAGAGAATGCCTTATGGCATTAAGTCCACCATATATACTTTTTTTTGTATTGTGTCACAAAGTTTAAATAAATTAAACCGGTTTCATGGCACCAGCTCGCACATTACGGATGGATGGTCAGCTAAGATGCTTAAAATGAGGTGGAGAGAATGAGAAATTTGATTTATCTATATATGTAAAAGAAGACTTCCTGACTAATTCATCAACGCAAAGCCGAAACTACTGGGACTAAAAAGAAGGGACAAGATGGAATTTTTGGAAATCCCATCCCTAAGGGGGTTAAATAGGGGTGCAAAGTTTGTATGAGGGAAACTTTTTTTTTAACTAGAGACTTAAAACTTTGTAGGAAGATTACTTATTAAGATGCATAAAAAGTTCTTGCAGCGTTTTAGAAAATTCCACTCCTAAGGGGGTTAAGTAGGGGACAGGGGTGCAATGTTTGTATGGGCGAAACATTATTTTTTGAACTTGAGACTTGAAACTTTGTAGAAAGATTACTTATTAGAATAGAAAAAATTACTTTGTGTTTTAGAAAATTTCATCCCTAAGGCGGTTAAATAGAGGTGCAAAGTTTGTATGGAGGGAACTTTATTTTTTGAGCTAGAAACTTCAAACTTTGTAGAAAGATTACTAAATACAATACAAAAAAGGACTGTCAGCGTTTTAGAAAATTCCACCCCTAAGGGGGTTAAATAGGGGTGAAAGGTTTGTATGAGAAACACTTTTTTTGAGCTTGAGATTTGAAACGTTGTAGAAAGATTACTTATTAGAATAGAAAAACAGTTAGTACTTTTAACGTGTTAGAAAATTCCATCCCTAAGGGGGTTAAAAAGGTACTTATGCAAGATTAGGATGAGAAACATTTTTTTTGAGGTAGAGATGGGCAACTTTGTGGTACGATTACTTATTAGAAAAAAAAATCCTTTCATCGTCTTGGAAACATACCACCCCTAAGGGGGTTTAAAGTGTTAAAACGGTATTCAAGGTTTATATGGAGAGCAAGAAAATATAGTAAGATATTTCTAATGTCAGTCTTAGTCTGTATGTTAAAAGACAACAAAACTGATTTCAGAGTTTTTTTTTAATTCATCCCCTATAGGCGTTAATGGGGCTTCCAAGTTTATCTGGAGGGAAAAGTAATTTTTTAAGTAAGATTTTTTAATTTTGGTCTTAAAATAGAGAGAGAAGATTAGTAGATTTTTTTATTCATCACCTAAGAGTGTTTAAAGGGGATTCGAAGGCCGTATAGGGTCAAGACAATTTTAAAGTAAAACATTAGTGTAACTACGATTTTAGACGGTTTGTTTAAAACTAAAAAATACATTTCAATGTTTTTGAAATTCATCCCCCAAGAGGGTTTCTAGGGGGTTCAAAGTTTATACGAAGAGCAAGATATTTTTAAAATAATAGATTTATTACTTAGGTTATGGACCGTTTGTTTAATGATTAGAAAACGATTTCAGCGTTTTTTTTATTAATCCCCTAAGAGAGTTAAAAGGTTTGAAGGTTGTATAGAGAGCAAGACCTTTTTTAAAGTAAGATTTGAACAGTTACCAGAAATGTAGGATAGGTTAGGTTAGAACTGCGATGCTCCCAGAATCGAATAGATTTAATCAACATTGGGTACTTATTATTATAACAGTAATGTAGCTTAGTAGACATATAAAAATATATTTTTCTTTAATACTGTATGAAAACGTCTGTTGATGATTCTTAAGATATTTATGTTTGTAAAAACGAAGTTTTCAATTTAGATTTATCAATTTAAACTAACGAACTCATCGCACTGTTACGTAGGTCTAATCCCTGAACGGATTTAGATGAAAGGAGATGGCTAAATTACTGCCCTAAGGATGTATATGAACTTCTTACTAACTCGCATCATTGAAAAATTCGTTCATGAATTATTACAGGTTTATTATTCTCCTAGAACTTTCATGAAATAATGAAATAATTAAAAGTTGTTGTTTTGGTTTGTCATGTTTCGCATCGCATGGTGCCGGTTAATGTACAGCCATGATAATCCACGGCTAATTTAATGTACAGCCCAATAATCCGCGTCCATTGTGTACATAGATTACTAAAGGAGACGATCCACGGTCCGATATCGGCAGAACTGCAGAAAAATCTATTATGGAGTGACCTTGAAGCCGTGCTTCCAACACGTATCCACACGGGCCAAATCACGCGTCGGCCGGCATGCAGTCCTGCCGATATCGGACCGTGGAGCGTCTCCTATAATGATTACATTGTACCTCTGTGAAATATACACCTACGCACTATCGCACGAGGAACCTTAACATAAATGTTTACGTACGTACGTTACGTTTACGCAGTAGCACAAGCGAAGGAAACGGGAATTTGATATAATTAAGTGTTTTAACATGGACTTTTAACATTAATTCGTTTAAGGAAAAATCTATGATCTCGTTCCTGTTAATTCTCAAGCCTTTTTAGGCCATATACTAAAATATTGGCGCCACCGTCTATGCACAAGTGGCGCATTAGTATGAGAATATTTAGTTCCAACAAACGCCAGTGCAGTTATAAAATCAGCTATTGGAGCTTCCCTATATATATACTATACGTCTCTTTCTTATTAGAACACTTAGAACAAGAGATATAGTGCGAGAAAAATCGAGAGTATGTCGCGGCCGTGGCATGATAGACGTGTAGCATGGCTATCATGCGACGGCGCTCGAGCTCTCTCGATTTTTCTCGCACTATCCGTCTCTTTCTTATTAGAACATAAGAAAGAGACGGATAGTGCGAGAAAAATCGAGAGAATGTCGCGGCCGTCGCATGATAGACGTGCTGGTGTGTTTTACTCAAAATGCTGTTGGAATTCCATCAAGTGCCGACAATCTCAGTATACGTAATAGAAGCGCCTAGCCCGAAATTCATAGCAAAACATTTTTCTGTTACCTTGTTGAAGTCTGTATACGTAGGAGTTTCTACGATTTATTTTCAGGATTGTAACGATATGAAAAGTTCCTGAAACTTTTTTCATACTGAATACTAATATTCAGCTATTCAGCATTATATATTACTATGCACAATGTTTATACATTGCTAGGGCAGTGTCCCATACTTCAGTTTAGCCATCTCCTTTCCCGTACAGATAATTTGAGACCCTTGGAAGGATATAGGATAGTTTTTGTATATCTTTAAGATGGTAGAAGTGTGTTTGGGACAGCGATAAATAGCTTGCACCGAACATAATTTAATAGCAATATTTTTTCTAAGACCATAACAAGTTCCACGCGAACGAAGTCGCTGGCAACAGCTAGTTATTTATATAAATATTTAGTGACTAAGGATTAATTAGAAAAGGAGGATGAATCGTAAGAAAAGGAGGATCGAAACATATTTATGTGTACCAACCGTCCTTGGTCTCCCCTATCTATCGCGAGCCTATCTAGACAGATTATGGCGAAGAACCGGAATCGAAAATTCACACATTCTTTGGTTTCATAATCAGATTTTATTTAACTTGTCGTTTTCGGAATGGCTCTAAATCAAAAATAAAATAAAATGTCGGAAACTAAAAGTATATTTTAATTTTATTACGATTAATGAACAAAAGCCTATGCATAATTTTTTGCTCACGGCAACACCGTCGGTCGTAGGGCTTGTTTGGAATAGGTCCTAATACTGGGAGTCTGCGATTTAGTGCAGAGACAAACAATTAACATAAAAAATATTGACCCTCTTACATATTGTAATAGTGTTTACCTAGGGGCTATTAAGATTGGCACTCTTTCTTTTTATTTATGAGCAAGTCCACGAATCTGTGGACAGCGTTGCGTTTCCTGCGTCCCATTTTTATTCCGCCATTTATCGTCGCAACCAACCAAATATTCACAATTCACAACCAATTTGCAAATGATCGAGGTAAACAAGCATTAATAAGATTTAGAAGCTAGAACAACATAACGGCAACGTCGCACGTCGCGCTACGGCCCACGTGGTGGCATGTTGGCATTGGCACAGAGCGGCAACGGCGCAGCCGTAGCGCGCGGCTCGCATTTTAAAACGATATTATAACGTTATTATATATCGTTCTGTTATTCATTCTGTTACGGTATTTATATCGTTATGGAGAATATTGATTTTGTTATAACGTAATTTTCGAACACTAACGGAATATACCGTTATAATTCCGGTTCATTTTATAACGTTTTAAAGGCCTGTTCTCGAGCTTCGACGAGGAGTTTCTTCAGTGTGTTAGGTCTTTCGTATTCTTTTCGTGTTCGTTTCGTATTGCGAGCGTCGTTGAGAGGGGGGAAACTGTTACAGTAGAACTACTATGGTGGTAGAAGTCATTAAAATGGTGCCAATTTTATTTATCTGATCTACCAATAGCAAGAAAAAGAAATCTTAACATTCATTGACATACAGAGTGTTTGCTCCATCGTTTGCCAAATTAAAACGGCAGGTAGGTCGGGTCATTAGCTATCTTTTCCGGCCTTTTGTGTCCAACAACAAATTTTTGTGTCCACTCGTATTTTTTTTGTATTTTTTTAAAATAATTTAGAAACTTTCTATATGCTTGCGTTTCAATTTGAATTCAAAAAAAAAGAAGTGGTAGAGCCTAAGTTTTTATTTTATTGTAATGTGTAATGTTGTACGGCTCTATCAGTCAAAATTATTTGCAAGTAACGTCTACTTATTTTTTTATTAACCCTCAACAAAAAAATAAGATGCAAGAATTTCGTCTTGGGTAACTTTGATTTGCAATTAAAAGAAAACTATAAAAGATAATGTTCTTAAAACTCTTTTAAACAGTTCTCTAGTCTATCCTTTTTCTAATGTCAATAATGCCAAAAACCCTTAAAGGAACTTTATTAATTTGCCAATTTTGTGTAAAGGACGGACTAGGCTCTTAATCGGCGTACAATATTTTTTGTAAACCACACGTGCTTAGAAATGGATCAGCTGTCTCTCTCTTTCGTCAAATAAACGATGCCAACCAGGCAATTAAATTCGATAAGCAGGTTTTTATGTAAATAACATACTGTAAGTAGTAGTAGTAGGTAATAGTCAAATTTTTATAATTTCAATCAATAAATTCGTCTTCATTTACAAGTCTTGCTCGAATTGACGGCCTTCATTACGAATGCACGCGTAGCATCTGTTTCTGATTTCTACTGTGGTTGTTCGTAAACGAATCATATTCATACAATTTATTTTGTTAATTGGATTTTACAATCTCTTTATGACTTATTATTATTATTATAAATGCGAAAGTTTGGATGTTTGTTACTAAATCAAGGAGAAACGGCTGAAAGGATTAAGATTAATTTTAGTAGGTGCCTATACAAATGGATTAACAAATAGAATACTTTTTACCCTAATAAACGTCGAACAAAAGCAAGTAAACGCGAGCGAAGTCGCGGGAAAAAGCAAGTTTCAAATAAAAAAGGAGCATAAGAGGAGTTCTAGGAACATAGCCTAAGCCCGCGTGCGGCTTGCCGTGCGGTTGGACAAAACATATGAAACCGCAAACGCAAAACCTCTACGCACTAAGCGGTGGGCCGCAACCGCACGCCGCTAGCCGCTTAGTGCGTACACGGGCTAAGTTTACACTACACATACCATACGTGGGAGGCTGAAGAGTACCTCAGGAACAGTCTTGGCTGCCTTAGCCTACTTAGTACCAGGCTCTATTCATATCACATTGTATGTACCACCCCGGTCATATGTCTGGGTTTGTAACATTCTAAGAAAATGGGCATTATAAAATAACTGGGAATTATACAATTCTAAAATGAACAAATATCATAATGTACAAAATACATTATATTAACACAGGTACAGTTCAAAAGTGATTAAGTATACATATTAAGCTACAAAAACCTGTCAAGTGCGACTGACTCGCGCAGCAAGGGTTCTGTACAAACTTTCATACCTACTTCATACCCATCACAACCCCATTAATTCTGGAAAAATGTTGTACGGTGCACTTGAGAAGATACCGTCAGGAATATGGAGTCTCCATACCGAACTGAAACTCTACATTTTGTTACTTATAACTTGTAACCTAGTATGTTTGTTTTTCTGCAATAATACTTAACATGTATACTGATTTCTATTATCCTCTTTTTACTCATACTCATACTCTTTATTTGAAAGAAGAGACTTTAAAAAAGAATATTACGTATTCGCTTTGTTTACACCTATTCCAAATTTCAAATTGATAGCATCATCATTAAGCACTCAAACCAACTTCTTGGCTTTATCTGGCGTAATTGCAAAAAAAATTAAAAGTGTATCTGCTTTCAAAACTGTCTTTTTTGCCTTGGTTCGCAGTTTGCTCAAGTACTGCTCTAATATCTGGAATCCATATTATAAATGCCCCAATGAGCGAATCGAGCAAATACAAAAGCGATTTCTATACTTTCTTTCCATAAATCAAGGAAAACTTCGCTTGCTAAGCTCATACAAGGACCGATTAAAATATTTCAAGATGATTACTCTAGAGGATCGCTGTTGGATTTCTGACAAGATTTTATTGCACAAAATTGTCTCTGGTTCGCTAGAGTGCCCACAGCTTTTAAAAACAATTAATTGGACAGTTCCACAACAACACTCTCATCTAGCTAACTTTCGGCCTTTCTCATGTAAAACTTACAGAACCAATGTTGGATCTCATAGCTTTGTACCAAGAACTTCTACAGAGCATATTTTTTTATTCAAACTAAACAAGGTGGATATATGAGAATTGACTCAAAATCAGTTTAGAGCATATTTACACAAACTCAAGGCTAATTCTTAGTTATTATAAATATATATATATATACTCTGTTATTTAAGTATGTGCGTTTTTACTTCGTTTACAAATAGTCATGTCATTTATTTTATAGATTTTGTCACGTAGACTGAGAAGCTGCCAACAATTTGTTACTTTTTACTCTACCTTATTTTCTAAACGCAACATGAGCTTGTACTACTTAGATTAAGTATATTTTGTAACCATTCACTATTATGTGCATGCCGTGTTTGCCTGTAATTGGGTGAATACTCAAGCAATCTTATCTTATGTTCTGTTTTTAATTAAGTATTTAGTGTTACACCTGTTGGCAAACCTAAATAAATAAATAAATAAAATAGCATACCTATGTAGTTTCCTGAGATATTAATGTTGTTACAGACAGAAGGACAGTCACACCACAAGAGTTCCTTTTTTACCTTTTTGGTATAGAACCCAAATAATATCCAATACTATGTAACCAATGTAACCATAACCATATATAGAATCAGTACCTATCTACTATCAGTAGTACTAACTAGTAGTATCATATAATCAGTAGTATTAACTTCATGCATCTTAATTTTGAGGATGAAACATGTATAAAGCAAAAACTAAACCTCCCTAACCACTAATTGTAATATTATGTTATATTTATTTATTTATTTAGTCTTTAATGCACAAAAGAAGAACTTATACTACAAAAGGCAAACTTAATGCTATGACGCATTCTCTACCAGTCAGCCTTCAGGCAAAGCAGATAAACTACGTGTGGTGTGGTGTGGTGCAACTTTATAGGTACCTACACGAAAAATATTTAATAACAATGGCATTAAAATACTTTAGAGTAATACTTATAATATGACAATAATATAAGTATTACTCTACTCTACTAATACATACATACTTACACACATGTAAATATATATATAAGTAAATATTGATGGAACATACTGACCAGATAATTTAGATACCTTTTTATTTAGTTCTGCCAGCAAAGAAATTGAATAATGAGTTTTTGAAGACTCATTTGGAATACATTCGTTTGAAGGCAGTTTTTTGTTTAGTTTTTAATAAGTACCTACCTATTGGTTTTTTTTCTTTATTTCACAGTTGAGGAAACGACTCAGTTACTCACACACACTTGATTGTTACATTAGTTTTATTTCACAACAATGAAGTTGTATACCTAGTTTATACCAATATCAACGTAAGCTAATCGCTATGTAAATATATTTTTTTACTCGAAGCACAGTAATTTGATACTAATTTAGATACATACCTTAATAAAACTAGACAGTATCAGGGCTGTAATTCCGAGATCATATCACTATATTTCTCCCCAAAAGTCATATAACACGACGGTAGTTTTAAATAAATAATGTAAGTTATAATTAAAATGATTGAGCAAGTTTTTATGCACTTTCCCTTGATTCCTTTCACAACAACACTGCCAGTTGCCACTACCTACTGCCAGCCAGTGCCATACAGAAACCAGCTTTGATTGGCTGAAGCCAATCCAATCAATTTATGTCAAATGTTGAGGTCGCAGCGAATTCTACCATGTTAACAAAAAATGCATTTTTAACGATAATGCGCCTTATATGGTTTTATATAAAGAAGTTTTTATATTATCTATTAATCAAATGTTGAAGGATTATTAAGTTATGACAAGTGTTTCTTAAGATCTCATTTTACAAGTTTTTACCGAATTATTTCATATACTGTATACTACGTTACGTGTACTAGGCCGTGTAATTATTTAATGAATGGAACCAGGATTCTACTTGAACGCCCCTTTACTTTCTGTTCTGTCAGTGACAGTGACTATCCCGCTCCCGCTGTCAACGCGCTGTCACGATTCTCGGTGAGCTTTTTGTTTGTTGCGCAATACAATAATCTATAAAAAACAATCAAACACACAAGCTGTTCAACAGACAAAAACCACCGAGAAAAATCCACTATGGCTAATATTCCATTCTTCGAAAAGCTACGATCATTTCTAGGGATCCAGCAGGAGCCGCCAAGAAACGATTTCCGTAACCCGATTTGGGGAGATGACGACGACGACGATGGCGATGAGCTGTACTCGCGCACGTTCCTGGACGAACACCGCGACGTCCTGGATGCGCTTGCCGACCCGCGCGACCTGCACCGCGACATCACTCGTCAGATGCACGACATGTTCCAAACGTTTGGCTCCATTTTTGGCGATATGAAAACATTTATACACGACTTTGATAACGTGCATGTAGAGTCGTCTACGAACACGCCAGTCATCCTGCCTCCTTCGGACACTGAGAAATTTGAGAGCAACAACATCAGAGATTATTACCTGAAACCAGGCTTCCACAACAACGGACATCACCATGACAAGGAAGATATTGATTTGGATGGCAAGATCTCTTCTCATGATATAGCAGGTTTGTTGAAACAGAGAGATGAAGAAAGCAAGCGACCTGCAAATCATTTCAATAGTGACCTTGTGCCTGGTAGGTCATTCTGCCGAACCATCATTACGACCAGCATTACCAAACCAGATGGTTCCAGGGAGACCAAGAGAATTGTGAAAGATGGCATGGGTGTTGTTGAAGAAACTATCACTACTACGGAACCTGATCCAAGGGCACCTACTCTGGCTATGGATTCATTTAATACATTTTCTTCTGTTGACTACGGCAGTGTCTTTTCAGAACTTGGCTCGATTTTTAGAAACTTTTACTAGTACTTGCTAATGTTATTTTTTAATGTTTATTCCTTAAGCAATTATGAGAGTTGATTTGGATGTTCTTGCAAATATTTTCAGAAGGAGCACTAATATATATTATCTAATACATATAGCAATACTGTAAAATTCTCTCTACTCAAACTTCTTCAGCCATATTTTGTTCTGTTGTTAATGTGTAAATATCCAAAGTCAACTAACTGTAGTCCATCAGCAACAAATTATTTAAAATTCCAAAGAATTATATGATAATTACATAAATTATTCCATGGTTAAATACATTTTTATTAGTAAACTTGTGTAACTAATTTTAATTTTTAGAAGCTTTTTCTTTGGTATCCAATGAGTAATATGAGTACCTATTTAGATCATTGATAGGGTCTGAAAATTTACTTCCTCATAGTTATGAATATATTTTATTTAATGTCTAGTGATTAATTAAGATGTGTGTGACTAGGATTATTAATATCAATAAACTTATCATGGCACAAAACTTGTTTGTTTCACCTGCTTAACTTAACACAAGATAGTATGCAAAAAAATACATTTTAGATACCAAGGCTAAGACCAGAAGAAAGGTTGCTACTATTTAGTGTTAACAGTTTTAATCAAAGTAAACAATATGAACATTCCAGCCATTTTATTCTTATTTAATAAATACAGTTAAATAGAGAGCTAATATAACAACAAACATAAACATACAAAATCAAACCTCTTGCATAATTTCTTATCAAATCGTTATACCCATTTTCATATTCATATGAAACTTTGTTTTGACCCAAATAGTTCAGTTGGAAAAGAGGTCAATCTGATACTGCGGCAATAGATAGGTATTGATTAAAGTTTAATTATCCTAATTAATAATCAAAACTGTACAGTGCACTCAAGCATTACCACTTCACAAACTCTACCAGCAAATTTTTTGTAGTATTTCAGTTACAGAGGAGCATCTCTTATATACCGCTATTTCGTAGAGTACTTCAATCAGCTTTGTTTTATAGTGCTCCTGTGCGGCGCGGCTGACCGGTGCAGTAGCAGACGTCCGGTGTGTTTTACGCAGCCTCGTGAGGAAGCGGTCGAAGCGCGTGTTAACCAGTCTTGTCGTAGCTCTATAAAATACATTTGGAGCAAGATTGATCAGAGGTAAGTATTATGTATTGTCTTTGTAGTGCATCAGGACTGCTGTTAATCGGTGCAGTAGCAGGCGTCGCGCGTGTTGCTGCGTAGCCACGTGAGGTAGCGGTTGACGCGCGTGTACACGCCGGGCCGGTCCGGCCGCGCGCAGCCCTCGCCCCACGACACGATACCTGGAAACACCACATTACTTAAGTCTGGGATTCACTTCACGAGCCGCGACCCGTACCCATACAAATAGGGCGCGTGCATACACACGGTGATTTGTCCGTTACCTCGTCGGCTAGCGACTAATCCGGTGGATTTGGTGCGCGTGTGAATGTTGGGCATTACCTTTCACATGATTCGGACATCTAGGTACAACTTACTCTGCTGTACTGGCCGTAAATGAAAGGAGACTGGCTATTCAATTCCTATTAATCGTTTCTCGTTATACGTATCAAAATAGGTAAATCAGTCAGCCACTCTTGGAGACTTGCTGAATATTCAATTATCGAAATATGAATCACCTGGCCACTGTTCATTGTACAGACTAGCTAGTGTATAAAACTATTCCAAGGGTTGGACGCCACTAACACAGGCTAGTGGTGATGAGCTAGTGGCGTCAAACACAACTATTGTTGTCTGTGGTACGTAGAGTCGAAATATAACATATTATGTAATTGAAGGTAAAAGTTTCGCCTATCTACTTAGAGAGTGAAATTTATATTAGGTACCTACCTACTTACAATAATTTACTTTAAAAACAAAGTTTTAACCGACTTCAATTCAGTACTCCGCCAAGCCACATGAACATTTCCACATTTCATTCCACTTTACCACAAGAACATTGATTATAACAGAAAAAAACCAAATCGCTGTAGGTACGTGCGCCGATAATATTTGAGGAGTTCCGTCGATTCATCAACAAAGGTGATTCTGAGACTTGGCACTTCGTTAGTTGCTATTTCAATATTGCTATATCAGAATCTGTGACGTACCTACTTTTACGGTTTTAAGTAAATCATTGGGGAGTTGCAGGAGACATCTGTGGTCTTCATCATCAGTTCCACTTCGCCACATTTATGATTTCCGGGTGTAAGTACACGAGTTATAATAGAAAATACCGAAATTTCTACATGCGTGCCTAATATATTTGAGGAGTTCCCTCAATTCCTCATGGATCCCATCATCCAACTGGATTTTGGAAAAGAATGGGACCCACCTGGAGCATTAACTTACAAAAAAAAAAATTGTACGAATCGGCTCATAAATGACGGATTTCTGAGGTAACAAACATTAAAAATAATAATGATAAAAAAATAAAAATACAACCGAATTGAGAACCTCCTCCTTTTTTAGAAGTAGGTTAATAAAAAAGTGTGTATATAAACGTCTGTCTGTACATAAGTTGTATATAAATACAATTAGTACAAATTACTACGAGAGACAAGAAAGTGGCCTACCACTTTTCGACTCTATTATTTGTAGGTAGAGTACCTATACCTATATTAAATTAAGGTTCAAAACTGGTAGACCAATTTTTTTCTGATGACAACACCATAATGTAGTTTTTGCGTGAAGATAATTGCAATTAACTTCACCAAGATTAATTAACTAATTGGTAAGAAACGTTTTTATAAAAACCCGTTTCACTTGCTGACCGCCTTCCTCATCATTACAATAGGTAGGAGGTACTTTATGTGTATGCTCAGTGTAAGTGCATGATAGACCAAACTATTTAAATTCGTATTTTTATTTACGAAAACAGTAGTAGGTATCATGCAGCCAAAATACTTCTTATACTTGGAGTTTCGTTCTCATTTTAAAACTACGTGTTGGATTGTGACGAAACTTTGCATATATACAATACGTCAATGACATGAGTATGAGGTATATCTATGTCTGTAATTAGTTTATATGGTTATAAAACAAACGAAATACAGCAAATACAAGTTTTGTATGAAAAACTTAAATTCGCTGTATTTTTTAACCACTTCAAAAAAAAGGAGGAAGTTTTCAATTCGGTTGTTTTTTTTTAATCTTTTTTTTTTTTCAATGTTTGTCACCTCAGAACTCCGTCATTGATGAGCCGATTCGTTTTTTTTTTTGTTGGTACCTATGTATATGCTTCCAGGTGGGTCCCATTTTTTTTCAAAAATTCAGTTGGATGATGGGATTCATGAGGAATTGAGGGAACTCCTCAATTATATTAGGCCCGCGTGTCATTTTGGTATTTTCTATTATAACTCGTGTATTTACACCCGGAAATCATACATTTGGTGGAGTGGAATTGACGATGAAGACCACAGATGACTTATGGAATTCCTCAATTATGTACTTAAAAGTGCAAAAGTATATCACACTTCACAGATTCTGATAAGATTCCGTTGAAATAGCAACTATTGAAGTGCCAAAGGTGATCCTTGTGGAATCGACGGAAGTCCTCATATATTATGAGCCCACATACAGCGATTCGGTTTTTTTCTCTAATAATCAACGCATTTGCTCTCGGAAATCAGCTCATGGTGGTAAATTGGAAAAGAAATATGAAAATGAAAGGGAAATATGGGGATGAAAAGGAAATAATGTCCTAAAATAAATGTTAAATATGGTGATAAAGTAATACGGGAAACTGATGTAGTAACATTCTTAGGTATAATGGTAGATAAAAACTGCTCTTGGAAACCACAAGTTGAGAAAAAATGTAAACAAGTAAATAGTTTTGTCTATCCACTCAGGAGACTCGCAACACGTGTAAATAGAGAAACTGCTATCCTTGCTTACCACGGGTATGTCGCATCTGTGCTAAGGTATGGACTTGTGCTGTGGGGAAACTGTTGTGAAATGAATAGGCTATTTATTTGTCAGAAGAAATGCTTAAGAGATATTTGTAACAAGCCGCCACGAACATCGTGGAGAGACCTTTTTGATGAACTGAAATTGTTGACATTACCATCGCTATACAGCGTGTCTCTGACTTTGGGGCTATAAATGCAAATGTAAATTATGCTCCTTAAACGGAACTACTTTTGCTCTACAACTTTTCAAAAATACGTTCTTTTTATATTTTCATTATTCCATACAAATAAAATAAAATGTTCAATGTACATCATCCATTAGTTCGTTTTCATACTTGTCAGTGTCATGGATGTCAAATAATGAGGCCGTGTTTGCAATACATTGATGGTACAGTTAAAGTTCAAACGCGAATAAATTATAGAAATAATAGTTATTATACAAAGTTGCGGAACAAAAGTGGTTCAGTTTCAGGACCGTAATGGACATTTGCATTTAAAGCCCCTAAGTCAGAGACACGCTGTATATACTTGAAGTAACTAAGTTCGTAAAGTCAAATCCTACCCCTTAAGATTAGTTGCACCTAAAACGATCACTAAAAATTGCAGTAGTAATAGTTACTGCATGTGTATACGAATATACAACCAGGTTCCAGAGACCATAAAACATTTGCCATATAAAGCTTGTATATCAACACTGAACAACTGGCTTTTGCAGAAGAAATTCTACAGTGTTAAAGAATTCCTATCGCTGCGAAATTAATGAATGATGCATGACTTTTCTACCATTAAATTAATTATTAAATATTTTTTGACATTGTACTATAATATTATACTAATCATCTTAATTTTTAAATTTATTACTGTAAGATTATAACGTTGTGACATAAATTGTGCTCCTTTGACATTTGTATGCCTATGAGGCAAAATAGTTGGATCTAATTGTATACCTAACCTGACATCTTGTTGTACACTATTTTATGCAAATAAACTTACTTACTATTGAAATCAATGTTCTCGTGGCTTGGCGAAGTACTAAATTGAAGTCGGTTAAAACTTTGTTTTTAAAGTAAATTATTTACCATGATATTTGAAGCTACATAAACTATCTGAAATTACAGACCTGGATATACCTCATGTCATCGTACATGCAAAGTTTCGTTACAATCTAACACGTAGTTTTAAAATGAGAGCGGAACTACGTTTGTATGGAGCTTACCTACTGCGGACTCTTAATTAACCAAACTTGTACAAATAACTATTAAGGTTAATAAATTAAGAGGCTGGTAAAAAGCGATCATCTATCCGCTGGTCCGACCAGAACAAAGAAAATAACCTACTAACACCACCGCCCTGAGAAAAGCTGAAGATAGAGTGGCATGGAAACAGCTACCTACCTAAAGAAGAATACGTAGAAGAGATTTAAGAGGCTCACTGACCGACTTCCTGCATGACGTTCGTGTTCTCGTCGAGGACGTGCAGCGGGCCGCCCGAGTCGCCTTGGCAGGCGTCCTGGCCGCCCTTGGGGTCGCCGGCGCACAGCATGTTGTCGGTGATGCGCTGCTTGTATGCCGTCTGCCGGCACTCCGCGTTCGATATTATGGGCACGTACACCTGAAACGTTCGACCGATTTCATGACAATACTAGGTAGGCAGGTAGCAGTGGCGGCTAGTGAACATTTTCCATGGAAAAAAGTTATGAAAGAGTAGAGTATATAACTAAAGGCTTGCCTTAAATAAATTCTAGGGATTGTATGGCTTGTATGGGCGCTCCGCCACTGATAGGTAGATGCATATCCTATGGGGTCCTATCCTAATACCACTCGTCGCGCTTAGTAGGTAGGGTAACTTGTCCATCAATGAAACACCAAAATTTTAAAGCATCCTAGCTCCGACGTTTTAATAGTTAAGAGTCTGATATTTTGCACCGAGATAGATAATTTAATTAGTAATCAAGGCATATTAAAAAAAAATACTTTACTTTAACAGTTACATAACAAAAATCATTTATTTTAAAAATGAGCAATGAAACACCTGAATTTATACAATGAAACAGGGGTAATCAACAGTGAAAAATTGCTATAAGTCTCAATATTTGTTTGCATTTAATCAAGTTTTATATACCTATAGTTATTTTTATTCGATCATTATAATCAATTCATTTAATTTTTTTTTTTACATCGCTGTCATTGTTGCACACACACTGTTTCATTGTAAACAAACTAGGTTTTTTTTATTATCAATGAAAAATTGCACAAGTAAGTGACCCATTTATATCAACAGTATATACAGTTTAATTTCCTCTTCCTTGCCAGTGCGCTCCTTGCCCGAGCTCTCCTACACGCGTTCTGGGCGTTGGTCCCCTACAGATCATCGTCATCCTCCTAGCGTTTTCCCGGTTGTATCCTCAACGTGCCCGGGGTCCGCTTTGGCACCTAATCCAAAGATTTGGCATAGGCTTTTACGAAAGCGACTGTCAAACCTTCCAATCCAAAGGCAAAACTACACCTTATTGGTACCGGTATCTTCACGATGTTTCCTTCACCGAATAACTACTGTTAAATCATCATGATCATCATCATATCAGCCGAAAGACGTTCACAACTGGACATGGGCCTCCCCCAAAGAGTGCCAAAGTGACCGGCCCACAAGGTGGACTGATGACCTCGTAAAGGTTGCGGGAGTCCGCTGGATGCGGGTGGCGCAAGGACTGTTAAATATCGAATGATATTTCGTAGCTACGAGCCGGGGTTCTATTCGTACCCACGACCTCCAGAAGTCCAAATCGAAAGTCGCGTGCCTTACCACTCGACTGCAGTGGCTCATCTACTGATGTCCGTAAAACTACGTACCTCCTGGAGGGTATTAGAAACGGATCCTCCTTCCGATGTGGTGCCCCACCCCGAAGCCAGGCCGGAGTAGTTGCTGTAGGAGAGGCTGGGGCTCGCGAGGCACACGGGCCGCAGCCCCACCTCCTCCTCCTCTTCATTGCCCTCCTCGCCCGAGCTCTCTGGTTCGCTGCGGACGCGTTTCAGGGCTTTACTTAGGTCCACCTGCAATTTACTATCTTTCATTCCAAGGGCAAAGATACTTTCACACTTCAACGAATCTCGCTTTCAGGCGTATACACGGTGAAATTTAATCGGTGATCAGGAATCCAAAAATCTTAATTATCAATCTACACAGAAACCAATACGTGAGATCTCGTGCAATATAGCTCACAATCTAATTAATCACACTTAATTAACATCGGTAAAATGTACACTGACTGAATAAATGGACACCCTACTTTTATTGAAGGGAAGTTACTCGTAAGTGTACATACGTCAAGTGCTTGCTGGCTTTGGCGGGAAACTAGACAGATCAGACGATTTGAAGCAATTTGTTATGAATTTGACAATGACAAATTGACAGCTTATTGCTCATTTATGTTTTAAGTTTCTATGGCTGATGGTTTGAAAAGAGGTATTAAACTTTTCAGACTAAACCATTAGTAGGGTGACAATAAATTTTAATTAAAATTTAATTTCAACTTAAAAATTAGTTATGATAAAAAAAAACTTGGTTCCACTTAAGTACTACATAAACGTGACCGCCATCGATTACTGAATTAGAAAAACGGGTTCCTGTTCACCGATTAAATTCCACCGTGTATATTGACGTTTATGACCCTTCATCTGCTCCCTGGCTAAGCACTTTATGTGACTTTATTTTAATTTGTAGTTATTGTCATCACAATATCTATTTTTTCATATCCTATATACCTAAATATCCCATACCGTTTTTTTTGCGGGATGTCTAATGCAACGACGAATAAAGTAAAACTTCTATCACGAGTTAACTTGTTAACGATTAACGTTATCTTCCGTTAAGTCTTCCGAAATGTAACGCATTAACGTTAAACGAAGTTAACTTTTTTATTAACGGATTAACGATGCCCAGCTCTGGTTATTTAGGCACATGAGCAACCCGCTGGGACCAGCACAAGCAAAAAAAGGAACAGTCTGCGAAATATGTTGTGCACTCCTGCATAGAAACATTTACTTACTTAGTACCTACCTACCTAAGTTCAGTTAGGTAGTACTATTACTTATTCTGTGGTTCAGTTGAGCATTCAATAATATCAAATCATACCCTCTGATCAAGCTTCAGCAACGCGATATCGTTGTCGTAGGTCCCAGGGTTGTAGCGCAGGTGGCGGATGATGGCCTGCACCTTGCGGTCGATGGTCTTCGTCTCGTTGGCCACGGAGCGGTCGTGCTCCAGCAGACGCACTGTGATTTTCTCCTTACGGAATCTAAAATCAAACAGTTTATGTACATGTTTATTTTGGCGGGGACTTACTTACATTACAACAAAGTGAGCTAACTTTGCCGGGAATACGTAGGTAACTAGGTACGCATTCGAAACAAATAATTAATTGCATAAGTAGATCCTAAAGTTTATAAAAAATAATGCAATCATCAGGCTAGACGACTAACGTAGGCACCAAGCATATGTATAGTGATTTCTAACACACGTTACCTACTTAATTATTCTGTTGCTCACTCTAGCCCACAATAATGTCCGGCATTCGATACGTTGTTGGTTGTTGGCAGGTAGGTAACCCGAAGGCGTATCCATTTAGTTCAGGGGGCAGATAAGGAAGCTCTTCAACCTTAACATGTTAGACTCTTACCCGCTTTACGTACGTGGCTGCGTCTTTGTGTCTTCAACTTACCCGCTGATGCAGTGCGCGGCGGTCACGACGCGGAAATCGTCTTCGCATTCTGCCTTGATCATTCCGTCATCAGTGTCAGCACTCACTCAAGGCAAACACTGACTTAGCCGCTAGAAGTCGATGATAAGCGAGCCGCCGCGGTAGGAGAGGCCGTTGTACATCAGCTTCATGATCTCGTACCCGCCCACGATGCGCCGCCGCGTGTGTGGCATTGGCACGCCGTATTCGGCCGAGCTCAATGCTTCGCCAGTGTCTGTGCTGTTACTCAAGGCAAACACTGACTTACCCGCTGGTGCAGTGCGCTGCGGTCATGACGTAAAAGTCGTTGATGAGCGAGCCACCGCAGTAGAAGCGCCCGTTGTACATGAGCGCGGCCATCCACGGCAGCTCCAGCTTCTTGGTCTCGTACCCGCCCACGATTCGCCGCCGCGTGTGTGGCACGCCGCATTCTGCAAACAGCACCAATATTTCTGTAACAGTCCTAAAGGTAACTTCGAGTAACTAAGTGTTTGACGTTGCAGGGCTCTATCTAACTCAAGCGGCATAGGTAAACGTGAACGTGCAACGTAATTTCGTGTCTGGCCATCCCTCTCACATTTTACCGCGTATTGTCTTTTATAGCTCGGGTTCCTGGGGCGGCTTTACCTACAGCCTACAGTGCAGGGGGTGCACCCGGGCGCATTTGGGGTGCTAGAGGGCGCTGCGGTAATGCGCCCAGGCGCTACATGGGTTGAGCTGCCTACCTGCCTGTCGGGTTCTAAAGGATAATTATACTTAGTGATCAATGTAGCATGATACCTAACTATCGCTTTGATAATAACTCTAGGTACATCCCCACATTCGTATTCGCTTTTGACCTCGCTGCTCAACAAAACTTGTGTCGAAGTATACCGGCGCGGACTACCGTTCAAACAGTAGCTGAATTGCGGCAGTGCTTAGGTACTCATTGAATTTCATTATACCTTTTTGACTTCTAAATGCGCTTGTCAGTTTCTTTTAATGCGCATTTCTTCACTCTTTTTTGTATACATCCTCTATAAACTCACACTAGTGATAACTATCTGATAATTTGTTACGTATCAAATCTATTCTATAAGTTCTATGTATCTTAATTATTTTGAACCCTGTCTGTAGCCACAATCCATAGATAGTTTCAGTAGAAAATAGAAATGTGCGGATAAGATTTTGAGTTACTGGGAGATGTGCAGTAACATACCTACTTAGTTGAAATACGGGTACCGTCTACTACATATTATAGTGCTTTGTCAAAATATCTGTATTACATACGGCAAGATGGGCAATCATCCGGAGGGTCCTGCGTAGGCCGCAGAGTGGTGGTGGTGGGGGATGAACCCAAGATGCTGTTGATCCAGTCGATGAAGCCTTTCTCCCCCTCTTTAGGCACCTCAGTGGGGTGGCCGGTCACTACGCTCACCAAACACACTACCAGGAACCACCGCATTGTGGATGCTGCAACAATAACCAGGGCCCATATGGAATGATAGGCAGGCACCAACATGTCGTGTGGGTATTAGGAATCGAATCAACTACAAGCGGTTGTTTCCATAATTATCTTGTTGGGGTGGTCAATATTCAATTATTGATGCAGCCAATAGCCTTTTTTATTATAGGTGTGGAATATGGATCCCTTAGTAATATATTGTTCACCTCACCAGCTTGGAAAGGCTTAGTTTATCGCAATCTGAGGGGCTACCGCGAACCGAAAACGAACTTCGTTCGTGTATCTCCCTCTCTGTCGCTTGAACTAGCAAGTACGGCAGAGAGGGAGATACACGAACTTCGCAGTAAGCCCTCTGCGCCCACAAGTCCATTAAATATCCGCTAGCGTGAAAAGAGTTTTTGAATACGCTCTATCGCGAGATTCATTTTTTTTTCTATGGAATGAGAGGTACCGTAAGCCAGGAGACAATATGACAGTTTCTTAGAAAAAATGGCTACAACATGGACTTCTAATGCTTAGAAGATTGCTCATTAAAAAGGGGTTAATAATGCTATCTAAATTCTACATTTGGTATGCCCCGTAAGCCGGGAGACAATATGACAATTTCTTAGGAAAAATGGCAAAAAAATTAACAAAATTAACATGCTTAGAAGATTGACCATGAAAAATGCGTCATAAATGCTGGCTAAACTACATTTGGTCTGTCCCGTGAGCCAGGAGACAATATGGCACAGTTTCTTAGAAAAAAAAAACAATATGGAGGTTCACATGCTTAGAGGATTGCCAATGAAAAAGTGGTTAAAAATGCTAACAAAACTCTACATTCGGTGGAATGAAACCCGTAACACCAGTTTTAAAACGCCCACTTTTAACCTTTCGATTCTTATAATTTAAGACTTCGTAGCACAGATATAGATGTACACTAGATAACTTAAACACCTCAATCTGTATGAAAACCGACCGTGTCACTTTTCTACCTACTTTGACGTCACTCGGGTGAAATATCTGTGCTTCGTAGCTAGTAACAGTTGATATCGGATCTATTAAAATTTTACATCTTGTTCTGTTTTTTTTAATAAAAACTTATTTTGGTCGATTTAGCCATTTTAGCGAGATGTTGGCAAGGACTCGGGTCAAGCACCGCGGGGCGGCACCGCTACCGCACGTCATTAGCATACCGCCATACCGCTGCCCTGGCTAACGGACCTGTTTCCTCTCCGTTTTTAGGGTTCCGTAGTCGACTAGGAACCCTTATAGTTTCGCTTTGTCTGTCCGTCCGTCCGCGGATAATCTCTGTAACCGTTAGCACTAGAAAGCGGAAATTTGGTACTAATATGTATACCAATCACGCAGACAGTGGTAAAATAAAAAGTGTTTTTTTTTTATTAGGGTATATCCCGTATACGTAACGTGGGGAGTGTTTTTTTTTTTTCATTTCAACCCTAACGTGTGATATACACGGTGGAATTTAATCGGTGAACAGGAACCCATTTTTCTAATTCAGTAATCGATGGCGGTCATGTTTATGTAGTACTTAAGTGGAACCAAGTTTTTTTTTATCATAACTAATTTTTAAGTTGAAATTAAATTTTAATTAAAATTTATTGTCACCCTACTAATGGTTTAGTCTGATAAGTTTAATACCTCTTTTCAAACTATCAGCCATAGAAACTTAAAACATAAATGAGCAATAAGCTGTCAATTTGTCATTGTCAAATTCATAACAAACGTCTGATCTGTCTAGTTTCCCGCCAAAGCCAGCAAGCACTTGACGTATGTACACTTACGAGTAACTTCCCTTCAATAAAAGTAGGGTATCCATTTATTCAGTCAGTGTACATTTTACCGATGTTAATTAAGTGTGATTAATTAGATTGTGAGCTATATTGCACGAGATCTCACGTATTGGTTTCTGTGTAGATTGATAATTAAGATTTTTGGATTCCTGATCACCGATTAAATTCCACCGTGTATTATTGGATAGGTATTTAAAAATGAATAGGGGTTTGCTAAAATATTTTTTTGATAATGTTGATATCTTCGGAGATAATCGCTCCAGAAGTAAAAAAAAATGTGTCCCCCCCTCTAACTTTTGAACCATAAGTTTTAAAAATATGAAAAAAATCTGAAAAGTAGAACTTTATAAAAACTTTTTAGGAAAAATATTTTGAACTTGATAGGTTGAATAGTTTTTGAAAAAAAATACAAACACTATGGAACCCTACACTGAGCGTGGCCTGACACGCTCTTGGCCGGTTTTTTTTTCACTCTGTTTTTGAGGTCTAAAACAAGTCTTTGTTTGGATGGTTACCGTAAGAAGGTATACATAACAACATAAACATAACTGACGATGACGATTCAGTTACGCATCACATCACTCTACCGAATAAGTACCTAACCGCGGTCCGTGGATACCAATCATAAAATTTATAAAATCATTAATTCATTAAATAATGCATTTTTTCTAGATGCACTAGGCAATGTCTATTGGTACGTAAACATCAACCGAAGAGATCGTAATTTCCGTCTTTCAACTGATTATGCTGTTGACTTGGGTACGGATACCAAAACTAAATTTATATCCACATAGGTAACCAAAGTATTAAAACCAACACTTGTCAAAATATATAATGGAAATTCTCGAATTGAAGATGTAGCTGTAGCCTCCATGACTGGAGACGTTAGATTCGTTAGAATTAACCAGAGGTCATTTACCTACCATAATATGTTCATACGATCTATTTTCTAATTTTGTTCCCCATTAATTTAGCTAAACGTATAAGGAATACGGAAAAAAGCCTCAATTGAGCGCAAATACACACGTTTATAACCATAGTTACACCCACGACGACATTGACCTAGTCTCTACCGACATGTCCCGTGCGCCGTCTTCCCGATTGGTATGCGCGTGCGCACAACCGACTCCCGTAGAGAGCTGTATTTTCCTGTTCCCCTATACTGCATTTGATTGACGGAAAAGAAAGTTGCACTCGTTTAGACGTTATCACAAGTAGGACTGTTAGGGCAATAGAACTAGGTATTAAGGTTTTATTAATGGCTTTATAACGAATGTAAGTTGCTTAGTATGCGCAAACTGTATATTACAACTACAATTCTTAAACTACATAAAACACTACCCTACAAAACGCCAACTGAAACACGAAGACGCTCAGCAATAGCCGCTCCTGTACCCCCTAACAAATCCGTCTTTGCTAAGAGACAATATCATGTACAGTCTGCCCACTTATACAACAAACTAAATGCTAAGAGCCACTTCTATAGTTTACGACACGATAAATGTAAGAAATCCCTTTATGAATGGATAAATAAGTAAACTTGATTATAGTGAAACCGAAGGACTGTTGTTTTTAGGCACAGAGAGTTAATAATATAGCACCCATGAAACTGTCACTGTAGAAACTGTCTAGTAACTGTAGTATTGTACATTTACCTAAACACACACACATACACACACACACACATACATAAAATAAACTTAGATTAAGTTAGTATAATATACTTCAATTATTTTTTTCTAAATTGTGGATTATTACAATGTACTATGTCTGGAAGAGCGAGACTTCTCAACACAGGTACATATCCTCAACCTTGCCCTGTCTGTAAATCAATAAAATATTTTGTATTTGTATTTTTGTATTTTGTAAGTTAATTTTCCTAGGTTCAACAAATCTGAATGCAAAATCGTAGTCGTAATTTTGTAACCAGAGTTCTCCTGCTTTACTTGTTGAATACCTATCTGGATCAGAATAATCATATACAAACCTGAGTAAACACTGGTTTTGAAAATTATTAGTATACTGAATATAAAAATATTATATAGGTAGGTACCTACTGTTAAATACTGAGTTTATACAATTAATTTTGTGTGTTAAGTTTTAACAAATATCTACGTTTTTGCACCTTAACGATAAGTTTGTACCTACCGCTTATGACTATTCATTAAACCCATTTTTAGCGGATTTTAGACATTGTTGTACCTATACTGTAAATCGATAAATTCATAATCGGTCGCCTTTGGAATTGCAAATCAGACATTAAAGTGGTCTTAGATCTAATGCAAGTTTGTGCAGCGGACTGAAGAATATTTGTTGATTTTTAATTATGGTTTGATCTTATATTTTTTAAGTCAAGATGTTGGTAGGGTACTTGACCCACATTAGCTTTCCTGGCATTGCCAAATGTTATATATGTCACTTCAATTCCTGATAACTGCAAAGTATAGAAAAATGCTTTTCCACAATATTCATCTTTTTCATACCACGCAATCAATTATAACACACACTTAGCAATATTTTGTCGAAAAACAAAACACTTCAAAAATTAACTCACACTTTCAAGCTAACGGTTTGTTTGAAAAAGGAACGCAATGGCGCAACACGCTCCTCGCGATTCCGTGGCCACACTGAACGGACCAAGGAAATGCTGTCCACTTTCACTGGTCCTGGCAACACTCCCAAATGTACCGCAGAACCGCCCGCACGCAGTTATATGCCGCTTCGACAACCACCATGCATTCCATACACTGATACACCGCAAATTAACTACAACTATTATCGGTTTAATGGTGCCTATAATTGGAGCATTCATGAGAATCATGAGGGATTCAAATGTGTTTCAGCAACATGCAACAATTCAGTTAGTTGCGTAATGGCTTCTAACAAGTGGAGGTATTAAGTATCATGAATCATGATTGTCAGGCAGAGTGGCCGTTAAACCTAATGACACGAGTGCGAATACGTTTAGTTTGTCACATTTTTAGGATTCCGTACGTCAAAAAATAAGGAAAAGGATAAAGGAACGCTTATAGGATCACTTTTTTGTCTTCCTGTCTGTCCGTCTCTCAAGACCCTTTTACTCAGGAACACGTATCATCAAGTTGAAATTTACAGTCGATATTGTCTAACCTCGAAATCGACAAGTTGAAATTTCATTGAGCCCTCTTAAAATATTATTCTAATACATCAGAAAAAAATAACGTGTTTCTATTTTTAACCGACTTCAAAAAAAAGGAGGAGGTTTTCAATTCGGTTGTATTTTTGAAGTGAAAACTTCTTTAGCGGCGCTGAGCACTTTTTGGGATGGGGAAAAATTGTTAAATACGCGACAGAGTTTTGTGACGTCAGATGTGAAGGAGGTCACTTTTTGCTGCTAGCCGATTCGACTTCATTCAAAACTGAACGCTATTCGTAAGAGTATAAAGCCGTTAAACACTTTTTGCAATAGCATATTCTGCAAATAAAGTAATAATACCAAAGCGTCCTTCACCGTTTTGAAAAATTCTAATAGTTCGAATTTGGGCGTTATTGATATTTTGGTCGCCAACTCGCCACCGCCGTCTGTGTTCTTGCAAATTGGAATAGTCCGAATTTAGACGTTATTCCTAAAGAGATAAAGCTTTGAAAAATATTTGGCAATGGCAAAAACAAATTGGTATTGTGTTTGCCGCCGCCCCGTCCGCGCGCCTAGCCGGCGGCCCCCGTCGCACCCAACGCGCCCGCGGCCCGTCCGCCTAAATAATTGATAATTGTTTATAAATTTGCGTCAAATTCATTTTTAGGGTGACACCGTAAGATGTCACGTGACCTGATCGAAAAACTGTTACAATGTTATTGAGTTTTCACTTCTGCCGGCACTCCCGGAGTGCAACCCGGACTGTTTTTTTTTTTTTTCAATGTTTGTTACCTCAGAACTCCGTCATTGATGAGCCGATTCGTCAATTTTTTTTGTTTGTAAGTATATGCTTCCAGGTGGGTCCCATTTTTTAAAAAAATCAGTCGGATGATGGGATCCATGAGGAATTCAGGGAACTCCTAAATTATATTAGGCACGCGTGTAGTGATTTGGTATTTTCTATTATAACTCGTGTATTAACATCCGGAAATCATAGGTGGAGTGGAATTGATGAAGAAGACCACAGGATGACTTATGGAATTCCTCAATTATGTACTTAAAAGTACAAAAGCACCTACCTACGTCACAGATTCTGATAAGATTTCGTTGAAATAGCAGCTTATGAAGTGCCAAAGGTGATCCTTGTGGAATCGACGGAATTTAGCCCTCAAATACCTATAATCGGGCCACATACAGCGATTGGGTTTTTTTCTCTAATAATCAACGCATTTGCTCTCGAAAATCAGTTCATGTGGTAAATTGGAAAATAAATGTGGAAATGTTCTCGTGACTTGGCGGAGTACTAAATTAAAGTCAGTTAAAACTTTGTTTTTAAAGTAAATTATTATTT
The DNA here is from genome assembly GCA_947578815.1 of Epinotia ramella. Taxonomy (NCBI): domain Eukaryota; kingdom Metazoa; phylum Arthropoda; class Insecta; order Lepidoptera; family Tortricidae; genus Epinotia; species Epinotia ramella. The sequence goes on from OX388202.1 coordinate 21,395,419, forward strand.
TAGGATAAGATTAAGAGGTCGCGACCGAATTTATAACCTTTTTAAAGCTTGCATTTTTCTATACTAAATGTTATTCTATTCTATTCTATTATATACTAAATTATTTCGTTTTTTTAACCCTTATAGATTCGTCATGTCTGTCTGTCTGTCTGTCTGTCTATCTGTCTGTCTGTCCGTCCGTATGTCACAGGCATAATACTCAAAAAATATGACGTGTATTTGAATAAAATTATCTTTATAATTATTAGACTATCATCAGGTAAAGTTTTACAAAGCTTTAAGGGAAGTTATATAAAAATGCGTTTAGTAGTTTTTGTGATCGAAAAACTGAAGCAACATCAACAATTCTACTGTGATTTTTCCACAAAAATGTGTACAGCATATGCCATCTAGTGACGGGTAGATAAAAACTTTCAACCAAGTTTTAATCCCTCTAGAAAATATTTTTTTAAAAAACGCTAAAATTTGTTTTCTTGTGTTTTAATATGGAATCATATTACGAAGTTTCAAGTCCCTAGCTCAAAAAATATTCATTCTTCAAACAAACAAAAATTCGACCCATTTTTGACACCCTTAAGGTGTGAACTGGCGAAAACGCTGAAATTAGTTTTCTTGTATTTCATTAAAGAACCTTTTTACAAAGTCTATATCTTAAAAAATAAATTAATTCCCATACAATGTTTCGAACCTTATGACCCTCTGAAGAAATTATATCTACTTAATTAAAAACCCCCGACACAAAAAATATGCTCTAAAAACTAACAAATAAAATTTTAAAGCTATAATAACTATTATCGTCACATATATTATGCAAGTTCAAATATTTTTATTTTCCAAGTATCGTCGCGTCGGGGGACCGTCGCGTCGGGGGACCATCGGGAGACTGGTTATTCATTATACTCTATGGGGTGACTGAAGCGGTCCCCCGACGCGATGATACTTGGAAAATAAAAATATTTGAACTTGCATAATATATGTGACGATAATAGTTATTATAGCTTTAAAATTTTATTTGATAGTTTTTAGAGTATATTTTTTGTGTCGGGGGTTTTTAATTTTTTTAATTTTACTTTTATTTTGTCCTTTTTAAAGTGATGATTTTCAATCTGCTGATCAGGTCATGGTTACCTTACCATATATTTTCAATATCATTGAAGTAACACGGTACCAAATTTCGAATCGATAGGACATATGGAAGGTTGTCAGATTCCCTCATAAATAATTAAAGAGCTGATGATCTCCAAACGGCTGATCAGGTCATGGTTACCTTATACAGGGTGTTAACGGGGTCATGATCCGGAATGACAAAAAGCGAATAAGATGATCATACTGAACAACCTTTCCCATGGGACCAACCACGAAATCGCAAAAAAAAACCAGGTATTCCATACATAACTCTCAATTAAATCGCAGTTAACTCACAGTTAACTCTTAATTGGCTCTTTTTTTTTGCGATTTCGTGGTTGGTCCCATGGGAAAGGTTGTTCAGTATGATCATCTTATTAACTTTTTGTCATTCCGGATCATGACCCCGTTAACACCCTGTATATACTTTCAATATCATTGAAGTAACACACTACCAAATTACGAATCGATAGGACATATGGAAGTTAGTCAGATCCCCTCATCAACTATTAACAAGCTGATGATCTTCAAACGGCTCATCAGGTCATGGTTACCTAACCATATAATTTCCATGTCATTGAAATTTGCCTTTGGTAATTATTTTTCTAAGCCTTATCTCTTTAGGAATAACGTCCAAATTCGAACTATTCGAATTTGCTGAATAGCAAAACGGTGAAGGACGCGTGAACAAAATTACAAATTATTATTACAAGCATTATTATTATTACAACTCGACTGTACATAACCTTGACTGTTACCCTAGTAGCATTTTAAGTTGGCATTTCGTAGGGCCATTGATCACCGAATGGTTGGTCAACCGTTGCGAGTGAAACACCTGTTTTCGGTAAAGCCAACGATGTCTCCCAACATTGGGCCTACTATGATTACTATGTTGGGCCAACCACCGTTTCCGGCTGTAGGGCCAATTTACATTTACAACGTAGGGCCTACAGCAATATTACTACGACAACTACGTTGGGCCAACCACCGTTTCCGGTTGTAGGGCCAATTTACATTTGCAAAGTAGGGCCTACAGCAACATTACTACGAGAACTATGTTGGGCCAACCACAGTTTCCGACTGTTGGACCTAAAGCAACATTGCGTAAGAAGGGCCTACAAAATAAAAGCACTCTGTACCAACTGTAGAATAGCCGTTGGCAGTTAGTAGGGTTAGGTACAGTTGTTTATCTCACGAAGGCGGGTTGGTCTTACTTATGCACGATCTCCACTGACCGGGTGACGCCGGGGCGCACATTGTGAGTGCCAAAGGAAATTGAAACTTCTCTGCTGTAGTTAAATTCCATATTTGCACGGAATTTTCGCAGCTTGCCACCTGCGCGCTCGAGTAGTGGAATTTAACTACAGCAGAGAAGCTTCAATTTCCGTTGGCATTTACAATGTGCGCCCCGGCGTCGCTCGTGGTCGGTAGGGATCGTACATTTGTTGTGGGGTGGTACCTATTTAGTGCACATGTCCATGGGTTCTAGGTGCGTAATCTCGAGAGAGATTCTATATTGGCCGAGCACATAACAATGTGCATGTGCATAATACTCACAAACCGCCTTCGTGAGAATAAACATCTGTAACATACAAAGTAAACGTCTTTAAATTACCGAATTTACAAACGTAACTGCACATTAACTGTTAACGGAGATTTAAATGCCTTCTGAGACTTTTCACATTTACTTGCGTTACCATCATTTTGTACAGCTAGACCGTAAAATAAAACTTCACATAGTACGTTTATAATTTTATTGTAAGGAAAAAAAAGACAACCTCGATTTATAATCGATATGTTTCTATTATAATTAATTGTATTTGAATGCTGGCCCTGTAGCACGAAGCTTTTTGACCGGCCTTAAGCATTCATCACTTTCTAGCAAGTATGTAAGTGAGAAAGGGACACATTCTTTATGGCGGGCCATAAAAGGCATCATACTAGCCCAAATTTGTCAACGTCATGACTGGACTAACATATTTTGACCTCCGATTCCGAGCAGTTGCACTCCGTCATTTCAGTGGGTTCAGATGTCAAAAATCCAATGGTCCGCTCATCGCGCAAGGTCCAAATAAGTTAATTAGACGCTGGATTATTCAGCAACTTTAATGTGGCGTCCACACTGGCCAGTTTCGTCAGCCAATTGACAAGGACGCAGCCATCTGTTAGAAGAGAGATGAACACACATTTAAATGACACCGACAAAGAGGACTGTGATGAAATAGCTAAAACTAACCTTTTCATAAAAACGACAAATGGCTAAAACTATTTATTATTACCTATGTACTCATAGAGAAATGGCAGCTCGAAACTTTTGCCAGCATCAGTTTTAAACAGATATTAAATCAAAATGAACACACGACGTTACAAAACTAAATTGACCTTGTGATTTAAAAATTAAATTAACTAATATTATAGTTAAAATTTTTTGAACTGAGCCGAATCCACTTCACGCATTCACAATGGCTTTGTGTTACTAATTGTTTGTTATCTGCTTTTGTATCCGTACTTACTTACAAGGAAAGGTTAGAAATACATTGAATGTACATTTGATTCTCGACATTATCCCTTGTTAAATAAGATTTAAAATGGTTTTAAAAGAAAAAAGACCATACGTTTTTTTCTGTCAAGTCATATCCATCTTGAGCACTTCAGGGACGGATTGTGGTATTAAATAAAACTATGTCGAAGTATAAAAAGTATAATTATCATATTAGCCAACAAAAATAATCATATTTGTCCAAAACCAACATTTTTATAAGTACCTACTAACAATATAATTAAATCAATCAAAATAGGTAAATGACATAGGTACGACTAGAACAAAAAAAGTATAAATACATACATAATGGATCTTGATTAAAGATTTCGATTTTCGTATTACAGTATAAAATAAATAATATAATCTTTATACATATATATATACATACAAATATAAGTCGATAGTTATATATGTATGAAACAAGAAAAACAACTTATTCTTAAAGAGAGCAATTTACTTATTTTTTTAAATTAATTTGACTAGAACAATGAATGTTCTGATAAGACTGCAAATATCAATAATTTATATAAACATAAAAAACATAGGAAATATTTTAACATATACATAAAAAAACTAAATTGGCTTAACTATCGCTTTCATCCGAGTCTTCAGTCACATTTATGACGAATGAAGGGTGACTATAATTGCGTTTCATTTTTTTTTCTAAATCGATGACATGCCTGCAACAATTCCTCCAATGCGAATTCGTCGTGTTTATGACGTTTCTAATGACTGTTAGAACCCCCTCACTAAATTTCGGGCTCGTGTTCCTCTTTCTTACATTCGTCTTCACGTCACTCCACATTAATTCGATTGGGTTCAGCGTGCAATAGTAAGGGGGTAATCTAACTACTTCACAACCTCTTTCTCTTGCTTTTTCGTCTACATAATAACTTTTCTTGAAAGACTTGCTTTTGATGATGGAGAGCAATACTTTTTTAGTGGCTTTAGCTGGGTAATCTATTTGATGTTTCTTTAAAAACTCTTGCATTTCACCTTTTTTTGTGTTTGTACAAGGCACTAACTCTTTTTGCCGTGAATGATATGACGCATTGTCCATCACAATTACACTCCCGGTAGAAATATTGGGCAGCAGCTGGTTGTCGAACCACGTCTCAAATAAAGCAGCGGTCATGTCTTCGTGGTAGTCGGCACTACAATTGGCTATGTTTTTGGCAGACAGCAGTAATGCACCGTCCACCCAGCCATCTTCTGACCCCGCATGTAGAATAATTATTCTTTTGCCTCTTGACGCTGGCACATCTAACGTACAACGACTGTCGTCTCTGGTCCACCCTTTGTTTGCGACGTCATGGGTATCATACCAAGTTTCGTCTAAAAATACGATTTTTCTTCCCAGATCGCGAAATCTCAATATTTTTTCTAAATATTCGTCCCGTAGATATATCAACCTAGGAGAGTCCATCAAAATTTTTCTTTTATTTAAAGTCGAATACCGATAACCCAAATGCTTCAGCAGTTTGCACAAATATGATTGTGAATACGGAAAGAAGGCACCATCTTTCGTCAATTCTTGATAAATCATCATTGTAGTGGGTGACATGTTTTTAGAATAAAAGCCACTTATGGTCCTGTCAATAAAGTCTGTTGTGAAGCTGTCGATCTTTGCAAATTTAGGTTTATTCACTGTCGGCTTCTTAGGTTCCTTTCGGGCAATTATTCTTTTGACGGTACTTAGACTGTAATGTGTCATAAATGCTGTACGCTTGGTCGCACCATGAGGTCCGTTTTCAGCACAAATTGTTCTATAGACAGCCAAAACAGTTTTTTGTGCACCAATGTCTAAGTGAACAAAGGTTTTACGTTCACTTGTACTAGTTGCACTAGTATCTTCCCACGGTCGCCACATAATTATCACAAAGTCCAATATAACGTAGCCTGGGGTCGTTTAAATTGCAAGGTTTTGTCCAATCCAATCGAAAGCAAGGAATATCCGGTAAAACGTAGCCAAGTTGCGTGAAAGGAATAAAACAAAATACCACATGTACTCAACGAGCGAAAGCCAGTTAGACACTGAAGCTTAAACATTCATTAACCATAATTTCCCACTATTTGACACATTTTTTTTATTGTTATCTCATTAGCTTTTTCACCTTTGTGCTCAGGTAATAGTAAGTATGGGACTTTTAACATTAGATAAAATGCCGACATAAACAGGTAAATGACTCATTAGATGTAACAATGAGAGTTCGTCCCTGGCGGCACTTTTGTTATCTGTAAATGCACAACATGTGAAGTATTATCTTATTTTTAAAGCATTGTAAGTCTTATGAATAGCTTCATTGAGTCGATAATCTGATGAAATTTTGAGTTGTTTCTTGACTCTTTTCCTTTGAAGTACGTTTTTGCTTAGTGTCGAAGATTGTAAAATGCATAGAAAGTTAGGATCGCCATTATTTAGTTTGTGTATTTTGTAGTCTGCTGATGTTAGAAATAGAGTCGATTATCTATACTTACCTTCCAAGGCGGTTATAATCTGATTTTACTGGAAACTCGTTATCTTAAGTCGTGGTTAAACCACACAAAGGTTTTGTTTTCTCAAGTGGAAAAGGCTCAGTTCAGAGGATTTTTACTATAACTCACCTGTCTCGTACAATATGCGTTTAATGGGATACACATGTCAATTCTCGTCCGGTAATATTTTAGTTGTGAGGCATAGGTACTGTACTGACGATTTTATGAGGAGGCCAAACGCACTCCTTCTTGCGAGGCGTGATCCACTCTTCTGTTACATAAGTATTACACTAAGACCACGCCGTCACCATCAGAATCATTCATTAAATTCCACCACTTTGATCATACTGAACGTGATTTTGAAAGGATTGCTTAATAAACACGATATATTGTTATTTGATTAGTGAATATAACATGTAAGTATTAACTTGCACACTATTTTTTATATATATTTGCTAAGTAAATATGCAACCCTTTCAAAAACAAGTAATACTTTATACCATGCACGCACGCACTCAAAAGAAAATATAAACACTAAGTATACGTTTACACGCACTATTCACGATGGAGATCGATAACAAAATGGCCGATCGAATTCGCGCGCCGCGCGTGCTCTTGTCCACCGCCCCCCGCACCGCACTTTGTTTCCGAATTCCCCTCTCCCCTCCCGCTGCCATTGGATTCCTATGTGGCCCACTGTTGGCCCTATGCTGTTTTCAATATGCAATAGTACTAATGCTATGTGCTCTCTGGTGATGAATAGCGTAAAAAGTACTTGTTTAGCCTATGTCCAGGCCCGTGACAGATGAGCAATGCCTCTACTCGACACGAGATTCCAATTTTTTGGTAGGAAAGCCAACTAAGTCGGCGGTAGGGCCTATGTTGGCGGCTCGTATGGGATTTTCTGTTGGAAATCCGACCAAAACCGCGGTAGGTTGTATGTTACATGATCGTATGGATTTTTTGTTCGGAACGCCGTACAAAACCTCAGTAGGGCCTATGTTGGCTGCTAGTAGGGATTTTTTGGTAGGAAAGCCAACTCAGTCGGCGGTAGGGCCTATGTTGTATGGTCGTATGGTATTTTTGTTGGGAACGCTGCGCAAAACTGCAGTAGGGCCTATGTTGGCTGCTCGTATGGGATTTTCAGTTGGAAAGCCAACTCAGTCGGCGGTAGGGCCTACGTTGTATAGTCGTATGGTGTTTTTGTTGGGAACGCTGCGCAAAACTGCAGTAGGGCCTATGTTGGCTGCTCGTATGGGATTTTCGGTTGGAAATCCGACCAAAACCGCGGTAGGGCCTATGTTGCATGATCGTATGGATTTTTTGTTCATAACGCCGTACAAAACCGCAGTAGGGCCTATGTTGGCTGCTCGTAGGGATTTTTTGGTAGGGAAGCCAACTAAGTCGGCGGTAGGGCCTATGTTGTATGGTCGTATGGTTTTTTTGTTAGGAACGCTGCGCAAAACTGCAGTAGGGCCTATGTTGGCTGCTCGTATGGGATTTTCTGTTGGAAATCCGACCAAAACCACAGTAGGGCCTATGTTGGCTGTTCGTATGGATTTTTTGTAGGAAATCTAACCAAAAACGGTAGTAGGGCCTACGTCGTTTGTTCGTATGGATTATTTGTTGGTAACCCAACTGATAACTGTGGTAGGGCCTATGTTAGATGTTTGTATGGTTTTGCAGTTGGAAAATGAACCATAAATAGCATTAGGGCCATTGTTGGCAATTCGTTAGATTGCTACTAACGATTTCCCAACTTTTTCCCAACCGTTAGGTACGGTTGGCCAACGCAAAATGCTACTAGGGTATGGACTCACATTTAAATCTTACATTGATAAACTGGAGGCATTGCAAACAAGATTTTTAAAACTATTAGTCAATAGGAAAACAAGAAAAAGTTGCAAGGGAAATCTCAGGTATTTTTTTTTAATCCTTCCAATTAATTTAAAACATAAATATCTACTAGCAGTAACCAACCATGGCAGTCAGGTGCATAGTCCAATACTTATAGAGCATAAGCATGGCACTAGGTCGATGTCTGCGGGTAAGTATCAAGTAGGTACCTCGTGTAAATAACTATTTTGGAGATAGAATGTTAGCTAAACGACTTCCGTACCTACTAAACACCTTGCCCGAAGACATTCGACACGAGCCATATTTGGGGCCGAGCCTTAAATTTAAAAAAGCTTTGAAAAAGTACATACTTACTTCAAACACTTGAGTAACAATGCTAACAAGCAAATGCCACGTAAATGTTTAGTGCGACGCTCTATGTGCGTACATTATGCAATTATATTAGATACATATTAGTTAAAATTATAGTGTAAAACGTTAAATATTGTGATAGATAGTTTTTATAGAGACTCGTACCTGCAGACAAACTGTTAAAACAGTTTTGCAGGAAAATGTAATAAGGTCAGGTGGGGCAAGAGTAACATCGGGGGAAGAGGGTCAAAAGCTTCTCCAGCTAATTCTTTTGAAGTTGGTAAAACAGACAGGCGTGTATTAGTTCCATCATCAAATCATAGATCTCTGTCACACGCCATATTGAAACAAAACGCGGTTCATTTTGACAGGTTACGACTTGTGATAAGTGGAAGTGCACGTCTATAATTCAAAAGCGGTTTTGTGTGATTTATGGCTGTTAATTCGGATTTGTTTGTTGATGAGTCGAATATCTATAGTTTATTTCTTATGTTACATCGTTATTTTCTGTGATTCCTATCGATTATAAGTTTTTATCAAGCCAATAATTTTAACCTCAAATTATTTAAGTGGGGCAAGAGTTCAGTCCGGGGGAAGGGAGTCATATGCTACTCTTACCAAACCTTTTATAAATTGTCATTTTTATTACAAATTGGCACCGTTTAATTCAGGGATGTGCGTATGCGATTTTTCGACATTTGAGGATGTTGGGTTCAAGCACTCAAAAACATAAATAATCAACCATATCGTGACACAATTACAATTACGAACAAAACAAAAAAAAACGCCTCAGTTCTTGTCACCTGATAACATGCAGCAAATTGGTATATAACAAAAACAAAATAAAGATTTTTATTGGCTAAGTGTACCTGCCTAAATACTACTACTGTAATACCTACTCGTAAGTAGTATAGTTTACAAAGTGTTAGGTGGTTTTGTCACCCCTGATAACACCTACTATGACACTAGCCCCAGAATAAACGCATTTTCTCAGAATTTTGAACCGTATTTTGTTAAGGTATTAATTTTCTTGACAACGTCTACCAACTGTGTTACTAAATACGTAAATCCACTGGAGCTAACCTAGATCAAGTTCAAGTTAGGTACGTACGATACTCTTACCCCATTCATGAGGCAAGAGGAACAGTCATGCCGATTATTTTTTTTTTACAAATTAGTGCATGTTTTGTATGTTTCTTTGCTTGATAAGTAGTTTCAATTAAAAATATATTAACTTTATTTATATTTTATCGCTTTATTATACGAATTAATGCAATAATAAGATCACAAACACTATTTTAATTAAACTTTATGATACTCTTGCCCCGACTCACCTTAGATTAAGTTTTGTATCCCATTGTTTAGTAATAATAAATGAATAAATAAAATACTTATGCATGCAATGAAAAATAAGTGCAACATATAGACAAGTTAATATTGACGCACGCCTGAATTTACTGGATACGTTGGTAATATAGCTTTACGTGCAGATCAAAATGCTAAATTATTTTCGTAGGCACTCGCACCGTGAGCGTGAGGCCGTCCGTGAGGTGAAAAATTATGAATGAAGTTGTTCACTTTATCACACAGATAACATTTCAAAGGTAGTCATATTTTTTCGTATGTTTAGGTACAAAAGCGGTTCCCCTGGAGCTCGTGTCATCGCTGAGCACAGAGGGGTTCATTACGGCCCTCACGAGGTTTGTGAGCAGTCGAGGTAGTTCCTGCTTGGTAATAAGCCAATAAGATGTTCAAAGCCACAAGCCTCAAAATTGTTATACCTAGGTCGTAGAGTACCTCAAAGTATTAAAAGGCATCGTTCACTTCAATTGATTTTATAAGACATAATCAATACATGACACTTTCAATCTTATGGTTAAAAATATGTTTCCACTATTAAGCATTAAGGTGTTGAGCATTGGGATTGCGACATTTGCCTTACCATTCTAAATTGGAACATAGTTTCATCGTTTTCATTTCTTCTATTTTAAAATAAAACCAACTACTCTATTCCTATAGGTGATTAAAATTTCATTATATTTTTTTCTTGTATTGCGGCTAGAGCATACCTACTATCTATGTCCATACTAATATTATGAAGAGGAAAAGTCTGTGAAATGGTAGCTTTGTAAGTTTGTATGTAATGGGTAATCTCCGGAACCGCTTATCTGATTTCACAAATGATTTCACCTGAGTGTAGGATTAACTTTCTGGATGGTTATAGGCCATGTTCTATCCCGCAAGTTTGTCTGTTTTTGATACGCGGGCGAAGCCGCGTCGGGAGCTACTACTATATATAGAGGTAAGGCAGAGACGCGATCAAAAGAAGAAACAGCACTACATACGAAGGTGAATGTCGTGTCGCCACAATTATGGATGAACACTTTCCCTACTTGTACCTTATAAAATCTTTACCTACTCTCCCTCGTTAAAAAATGCCATATTTTAAATTAACATGAGTAAATGCCGTTACAAGCGCTTGTTTGATGTGATTACTAAGTTATGATTTAAGTAAGTAGCTACAACACTTTGTATGCAATATAGGTTACCCTAATTTCTCATTTTAAGAAACAATGTGTAAGTTCGTTTTACTCCAGCTAACTAAAAACACTACAATACATAATAATTAGCAAATTGATTAGTGAGCCGGCTTAGAACCCTGTCAATCTTCTCTCTCTTTCTTTTTTCTGTCTTCTTGCCTACCTTTAGTACTATTTATTTGGCCTGAGCCCTCATCGCCCCTTCTCTCCGAAACAATTTTCATATTTTAAGTTGTCATTGCTTTTATTTCGATAATTTCAAGATATTTTTCAATGGTGCACTTCCCTATCGCAACAGGTCTCTTATTGGTTATTTTCCTCTTTCATGTCGGTACTTATTGCATCACAACCGAGTCATATGATCCCCGTTGCGCTTCATAAATGTTTCCATACAAATGTTTAAATCATCTCTTCTAGCTGGCAGCACGTGTTCCTCGGCCTCTAACCCATATTCCATCGCCACCCTTATATATCCATATGATCTCCGTAGTAATCTTCATGTGCTCATACAACTGCAAGCAATTCTCTCTCTGATATTGTCCTCGAACTTTGCAACTTTCAACACAACGTTAGTCTCCGTAAAATGACAAAAAACAATTGAAGTTGGACATTTAATTTTCTAAAGTTTAGGGAATATTTCCTTGAAGTTATCAGAATCTCGGAGTTTATGTTAAGTTCCTTTACAGTATTTGTATTCAGTACTCACAGTGCCTGAAATCTCCGATAACACGTGATAACGTATCCATCACTAAGTAGAACATGTCGCGGTCAAGCCTCCATGCAGGCCATGCTGACCCAATTTCGAATGAACTGTGTCACTGGTGCATTCTGCTTAAATATTCCAATGAAATCATAAATAACTTTCAACGGAGATACTACCACTGGTTGATGAATCTTTCGGTTGTGTCGAGTTTAAATTCACTGCTCACCGATGCAGTCATACTCGTAACTCGTACGTAACGCACACGCTCAGCTCATACTCGTAACATTGGAACTACATTATAATAATAATAATAAATCAGTCTATATACGTCACTGCTGGGCACAGGCCTCCTCTCATGGATGAGAGGGAACGGGCAGTAGTCCCCAAACGCTGGCCCAGTGCGGATAGGGGAGTTCACATACACCTTTGAATTTCTTCGCAGATGTATGCAGGTTTCCTCACGATGTTATTCCTTCACCAAAAAGCTAACGGTAAATATCAAATCATATTCCGTACATAATCTCATTGGCAGGAGCCGGGATTCGAACCCACGACAGCCGCATGCCTGAACCAATGGGCTACCGTAGCTTTATTTCATATAGTTCCTGAGATATCTAGCGCTGTGACAGACGGATAGAGTACTATAAGGGTTCCGTAGTCAACGATGGAACCCTTATAGATTCGCCATGTAATTCGGCATGGGTATATATTGGGTAGCAGTAAAATAATTGAATTGAATTGAAAATCAACAACCACGCCTACAAAAGGGTAGAACAAATTCTTGAAAAAAGTGAAAGTCTCAGAAAGTGGTTTCTAAATTTAGGGACTTTTCTGAACTTTGATTTTGACTTAGAAACCAAAAATTAGAATTTTACAGGTCAGTTTCTTGCCCTTGGAGCGATTTTTTTCAGTTACTACTCCAAAGTCCAAGACCAAAGGGTGATGTGATGACACCAGCGAACGGTAAAATGTTACTACTCTCGACAGTTGGGATATGGCATAAGGAAAGTATTGTAATAGGTATAGGTATTATGCTGTGTCATTGAAACGAGTCAAATACGAGTAGGTGGCCTTGAACTCGGTCTGGGCTAGGTCAAATCCGAACTCGAAAGCAACTCGCCCGCCTTAAAACACTGCTCTTCCAATAGTGATGCACCGAAGGCTGCATCGTTATCGGCATACGGGTATGCTACCTTGGCACACTTGGTCGTCTTCGGTGGAATCGGCTCTTTCCACGCCACGCCCCCGCCGCGGACCCGCTGCAAGGGCACGCCGCGGGCTCTTTCCAACACAACTGCGTGCATGCATGTTTGCGTCGAGTTTTCCATTACTACTAAAGACGCTGATATGACCTAAAAGATTAATTGCGCATTTATAAGCGCTACCTTCCTGAACCGTTACTGCCGAGAATAGTATTTAATAAGAAAGAGAGCCTGTAATGGTCAAATTATAAGCCATTTATGGCTGCGTTTAAAGTGGAAGATTTCAGGTTACTTTCAACCTCAAGGATTTGGGGAAATTGGTAGGTTCCTTCCAAACTATTTATTTTAGTTTAATTGACTTATTCACGGTATTTACTTAAAATCATTGAATAGATAATAGTAGGCTACCTATATTGTTAAACAAGGGTTGAATGCCAAGTAGTCAGAGCGCCAAGCTCGAGTCTGAAATCACCCGAATTAACACTCTACTTTTCATGTCGGTTCTGAAATAAATAGCTAAATACTTATTGAAAAACGGATGCTTAAGATTAAAGGTTAAAATTAAAGAGAAAGAAAGAGAAAATGTAAAATATATAACGCCTGACTTTCTGGCTTACCAGGCCAGCCGCTCTCAACCAACTGAGCTATCGAAACCGAGCAGCTAGTTCAACGAATCTTTCAAGCAATTCCCTCTATTACTTACGCCTCGGGGAGGCGTATAGAGATATCGACCTAGAGGACTCACGATTCTTAAACTTCTTATGTCTCAAATTATGAGGGATCGTCAGTAACGACAACAATGCGCCGCCTTTTTTAACCAAATGCAAAAAAAGGAGGAGGTCCATAATTCGGTCGTATTTTTTTTTATCATTATGTTTTTTTTAATGTTCGTTACCTCAGAACTCCGTAAATTATGAGCCAATTCGTAAATTTTTTTTTGTTTGTACGCTTCCAGATTAGTCCCATTCTTTTCAAAAACCAGTTGGATGATGGGATCCATGAGGACTTGAGGGAACTCCTCAAATATATTAGGCACGCATGTAGATATTTCGGTATTTTCTATTATAACTCGTGTATTTACATCCGGAAATCACAAATGTGGTGAAGTGGAACTGATGATGAAGACCACAGATGTCTCCTGCAACTCCCAAATGATGTATTTTAAACCTGTAAAAGTACGTCACAGATTCTGATGTAATTCCGTTGAAATAGCAACTAATGAAGTGCCAAAGGTCCCAGAATCACCTCTGTTGATGAATCGACGGAACTCCTCAAATATTATCGGCCCACGTACACCGATTTGTTTTTTTTCTGTAATAATCAATGTTGTTGTGGTAAGTCGGATGTCACACTGCACCGCACCTTCGTCCGGCGAAATTTGTAAGCTGTTTGTATCCGCCTAAAGTGGAAGGAAATGTGGAAATGTTCATGTGGCTTGGCGGAGTACTGAATTAGAGTCGGTTAAAACTTCGGTTGTTTTTAGAGTAATTTATTTAACTTACTTTAAAAATGCATCATTTCAACCTGCTACTTAGATTAACCAAATTTGTGTCACCACACACACATGCTAACTACGCCAACTAACTGTAAGTGATGAAGACCTGGAGAAGAGCATATTTATTGTCACCTGAGAACGACAATTCCGTACATTGCTGAATCCACAAGTAACCTAGCGACCACCTTAACTTCTAGAACAAGCAATGTATCGCGAATTGTCAGTGTCAGATGACAATTGTCAAGTTGGTGAAATAGGGGCCTGGTTTTAGTAGGTATCAAGGTACGCCGTTATCTAGGAAATGTTTTCCTAAGTTGGAAATATTTACGTACAACCCTAAGGCTAACTTTGTTTATACATCACAGGAAATGATTCATCTTGACAATGTGCGCAGTAATGTTTCCATGAGACTGGAACGAAAAGCACATTGCTATCCACAATTCCACATGCCCTTTAGATAATGCTGTTTGTTCAGGAAATAGTTCCGTGTTATCGTCTTCAGCTGTTTGCGTAGGGGTAAAACAAATGTACCTTAATCACGTGATTTACCCGTAATTTTATTGCGTCTTCTTGAATAAAATATCAAACCGCTTATGTCAGTTTCATGTTGTAAACAATTAGTGTCCTCGGAGATTCGTTTTTCGAGGCTATTGTGTCTTTAAGTGCTGTACCTTAGTTAATTACGTATTTTTAAGAAAGTGTTGGTATTTTTATTTCCATATCATTAACCGTAGTTTTGACCAAGCAGAAGCTAACTTCTACATCATCTATTTACTTACTATTTTTTTTTTTTTACTTTTATTCTAAATCATAAGCTATTAGTCAGATAGTACCTCCACTCAGACGATCGAATGCTAATTAAACAGCGGCCTTGTTAGTTATGACTCGGCCTACATACAGCATCGAAAGTGAGGTGCAAATGTAAGTGTATTACTTGACTTTGTTCCTCACAAATCAAAATTAACAGACATATAATAAATAAGAAAGTAGGATGGCGCCTTACGGCTTTTGCACGTTATTTGTGCAGAAAGGTCAGGGAACGCAAATGCATGTCGATTCCATCCGGTAAAGACAATATTACCAAACAAATGAGTGCAAGTTAATCCTGGATTACATAAGCTATTGGCCAAGATTGTCCAAATATAAACGGATTTAATTAAAACTTGGTCCATCTGGCTGCGGCAAAATTGCATTGCGTAAAAAAGCTCACCTTTAGGATTTGCAACTGCAGGAGGCCGCGCACGGGCGACTGCAAGCAGCGATATACAGGAAATATGCTAGATCACACCCATCACCCATCACATTAAAATGTTAAACTTATCTTTTTTCTTAAACATTGTTGTTTGGTGATTTAATTCGGAAGACATACCACGATTTTATTGTATGGTTAGTCACTTTTCGATACTTTAATGAAAAGTGACGAACCTTTTCATTCCATGAGTGTACCTACCCATTAATACAAAGAAATCAATTTAGATGGGTATGAAGATCGTCACATAAATTTAATACTAGCTAGGATAAAATTCGGCAGTTATCTATCTAGCGCAGCAGTGGCGGAGGGGTATACGCAATGGACCGGTATTCCAGAGACACCGGGATCGATTCCTGGCCTGCTCCGATAGTGTCTTCATTTTTTTTCGTGTTAGATCTTTGTATAAACCGGTACAATAAAATTGTTATAAATAAATAGTATTCATATAAATAAATAGTACTTACCTATAAGACAATACAAAAGGGTCACGGTTATAAAAACTTTTTTTTATAAACCACGTTGTTGGCATGTTTGAAACACGAACCAATTTTTTCTCTATGTCAGTGTAGTTACTGTTTGATGCACTTGCACCTAGTACCTATAGCTACCCACTTACACATGTGCCTTTCTTGTAAATCCCTGCTGAAATAAGTTTATGAAGTGCAATCGATCAACTACTCGTTGGCAAAAGAGTAATTCTTGTAAGGCATGTCCAGTAACGAGTTGGCTATCGATTTCACGAACGTCCCTAATTAACTCCAGATAATAGATTTGGCCACTCAAGCCTTCCTTTCCTTGACTTGTTCAATCGCTCATGAAGGGGCAGCTTTCCTTCGGTCGCATTTTAATGAGCACATATGTCACTATGTGTGATAAATATGATAATCGCGGGTGTCGATCCCACGATGAATGGCGCTTTTTTGCGACGTAGTAGCGCAACGATCTCAATAATATGTGACTAACAAACATATTCCAACATAAAAAACTAACCTACTCTACTATAAGCTGTTATGTTTTTTTTATTCCAGTTTAAATTGTATCAACAGGAAAAGTAAATAGCAATAAGTGCCTCACATGCGACCTTCTGTCAAGGTCTCATTCTGCCACCATTTCAGATTCGGCAGTGGGGTGTGTGCGCGACCATGTCGAGATAGGCGAGTCATTCGCTCCGTGGCCGCGTTGCCGTGAACTTGGCTACCCTGGCCCTGGGCTTATCGGAGGCGCCGCCCGCGGCCTATAATAGCTGGGCCGGCGTCTCCCTCTGGCTCCAGAGCCGCCCGAGCCTCCGCCCGCCATGCTCCGTGCCTTGTGCTGCCTTACCGTCATCGCCGCTGCCGCTGCCGCTGCCGCTGCCGCTGCCGCTGCCGCCGCTTGCAAGCCCTGCAGTGAGTGTCCAGCAGTCATCACTTCACACTATTTTCATATTTTACAGCGCGGTGTGACTCCAGCTTGAACGGAACCCGAGCTAGTGTATTGTGGTGTAATCGTGTTTCAGTGATTTGTGTTCCATCTTAATCAGTGGCCACATTAAACAGGTATTTTCCGATGATTGCCAATAACAAATACAATTAATTAACTACATTAATACCAATTTATGTGGCGTGTTTGGCAATTTCGTGACGTGTTTGTTTTATTTTATTGAATTTTCTGTTGGTCGTTCTGTGTGTGTCACGAATAAATGTGCTTCTATTCTATGTTTTCGAACAATTGTTACTGAAGTTTTCATTTTCATTGTCATGTACATACCTATATTTAAGTGCATAATGATGCTATAGACACTTATGCAGCAGAGCATTGAAACTGACACACAGATACACACTTTATATAATTTACGTCACTCTGGGCGGTAAGCGAGATTTACCACCCTCGGGCGCAGCGGCAAATCTCACTTCACACCCAGGAGAAGACTTAAAATTGTGAACACACCACGGGCGGTAATTCGTAAAGCCCCAGATCGCCTGCAATCTGGGGCATTCACGAATTTACCGCCCTAGGTACGTAATGTACTATAAATTAACCCTTTTTCATTAAATCTCATCTTTATGTCATCGCTCACCGCCATAAACTGCCCTAATTATATATTTTTCAGTAAAATGTTCATAAATATTAACATAACTAGAACCATGAGTATAACCTACTTGTAAAGTCAATTAATGATTTTGACCCCATAAAAGTATTACCCGGAGTTAAATATTGGTTGCACTTGCATCCATAAGTATTTAACAGATTCTGTCGCATTATCACATCATCAGCCTTGTTGTTTGTTTGTGTACAAGGTTTCATAACGCTAAAGATTACGCTCACTAATTTCATTCAAGATAATTTCTATAAACAGTTTTGTCCACTCTTGCATTGTTACGTCAGTACGTCACTCCGCGTTATCAGCAGCAAGTGCTTTAGAGAGCCACTTACACATGTTAATCCTGACCACTAACTTATGAATTTTTCACTAAAAACTTTAGAAATCTACCGTATTTGACTTCCGTCTTTATCCTAATACGTAAATAGTGACTTTTCCTTGACTTTTACAAACTTTTATTTCGTTTCACCTGTAGGTACATACGGGTGCCTATAAATAAATAATAAAGTTCTTTATTTAGATAACCAGGATCCACATATTGTTAGTTACATATTTTAATCAAATCTTGCCAGTCTTTGACCATCTTCTCGGCGCCCAATAGAGTTTAAATTTGGTAGTTACCTACATATTGAACCATTTGAACCCAACAATGCAAAATGATGGTACCATGAAGCTGTGGTCTGATGATGGAGATAGAAAGCGGCCATAAGAACTCCTAAATACCAAAATGTGACGAATTCAACGTGTAGAGCTCGGTAGAATCGTCTCGAGAAGTACGTACCGCACTTACGTAGTTGTAGAAGTTGACTTTCTGTACATTTTTGACACAAACTCTTTATATAGAATGCGCTTACGATCCTTAGTTTGGAAAAAACTGTAGTACCTATCATACATTCATTATTTCCAAATACTCATGAGTAGTAATATATGTACCTACCTATTTACTACTTATATTATATGCATAAGACTGATTCAGAAAGTTTCCTGATAGTGTTTGCGAATCGAGACAAGTTACCTAGGTGCAGCAGCGAAAGTCAAACACGGGCAAAGAATACAGACCATTAAAAAATATCCAATCTAGGTCTCCTATTTAGGTCACGATCGATGTGTATACAAATATTGACAATGGATATGTTATTGTCGTGCATGCCTTAAATCGCGTTATCAGACAATGCCACAACTTAACCCACTTTTCGACGGTAAATTATGAAATTGCATGCTTCGAAATAACTCATCGGCAGAATGTATGTCGGTGTCGGTGCAGATTTATAGCCCCGTGAACAATAGTAGATTGTTCGTTCGAGCGCGAAAATATCTCGTCAGGACCTTTCCCCGAGTTAAACACTCTAGGTACTTTTCATTTCGAATACGAGGAAATGAATTGAAAGCGAAAAACTTAAATAAGTATTTTGTAAATCACTGAGATCCTATAGAATCCATTTTAAAAGCGTTTGTGTATGGACCATTTGGGCGGGAACTGTTAACAGATTTCAATAAAGTTAGTGTGTGGACCATTTTTTCGACGCGCTTTTGAAGTGATTATATCGAAAAACTAATTTTAATTGTTGTTTGGATGATAAATTATATTATTAATTGTATTTATATATATACCATATAGTAATAACGAATGAAAACCATCATAATGATCAACAACCTTAAAAATCAACACAATTTTATGGAAGTGTGGCTGTATAGGTTTTGCCATTGTTATTTTTTTTATGACTAGGACGCTGGTCTGAAGCGATCACATTAAACTACGATCACTTAAAAAAATATTCAATAGGCTTCAAATAGCAATAATAGTCACACGATAATTATTTTATTATCAATATATAAAAAAATAACGCATGGTTTGAAAA
Organism: Epinotia ramella; assembly: GCA_947578815.1. Taxonomy (NCBI): domain Eukaryota; kingdom Metazoa; phylum Arthropoda; class Insecta; order Lepidoptera; family Tortricidae; genus Epinotia; species Epinotia ramella. Next base: position 21,414,900 of record OX388202.1, read on the forward strand.
TTGTACTGATTTTGAAACTGGTTGACGTTTCAAAATCAGTACAATTTTCTGAAACTGTGGCTGTACAGGTTTCTGCCATTGCTTTTTTTATTTTTTATTACTTTTCAGCCCTAGGGGCGACATGCCTCTACTAATCTAGAGATTCCTGTAAAATAACTTTCAACCCGCAGTTTAGGTAAACAATGACCTACTTTCAGAGTATGAGAGATGAAAAAGGGTTTAAAGCTGCCTTGTTGCGTGCTGAGGGACTAACCGTTTATAAGAACCCTGTATTGGAATTATATTATGGAAGGCCCCGGAACTTGAACTTGAATATGGAATAGAAATATAAACAGAGCGTATTTTACAGGAATCTCTAGATTAGTAGGTTATAGAATTCTCAAAAACATCGAAGCCAATATGGGTTTGTCATAAGGACATTTTTGAAGTATTACATATTTGAGCTTTCATTGTCTTTAATACCTGTGTCTCAATAAAAGGTAGTAGAGGTACCTACAAAGGTACTTGTGAATCCATAAAAGTTGTCAGTCACTGGCATTTTTTGGAAGTAGCCTGCCGCTTTACAAATACTCCAGGCAAAATACGGTTTTGAAAAACATTAATTTATAATAGCGTTTTTTTTGTTGATTACATTTGAAAATGTTATTCTAAGATGATTTAGTCAAGAATCCGACAAACTTTCCACCCGGAAGTAATTATGTAGATTTAAATGAAGCATGCATTATCTTTTTTTGTACGATTTATCTTGAATATTATAGAGCAAATGTAAATGAACCAAAATAAAGACAAAAACATTTATTAATATTTTTACTGACTTTTTAGAAGCCAGTTAACTTATCATTTTTTCGATGTCTGAAATTTTGTCGGATTTTGTCGCTGGGTAACTATTTAATTGATAATATATCCGTTATACATAAAAAATAAGCTATTATAAATTATTTCCAAAATTGACATTTTTTCCATACAAGTTGTCAGTTCATTGCCTGGACTAAAAGGGATTAGAGGGTAAATAGGTGACACTTGAATTAAAAGCAACACATCGTTTGCAGCATGCGGGGTGGTGCGGGGCGCGCGCGTGATCGGAGGCGGCCCCGCGGCGCCGGGCGAGTTCCCGTGGCTGGCGGCGCTGCGCAAGGACGGCAAGTTCATCTGCGGAGCCACCGTCGTCGCCAACGACCACCTGATTACTGCTTCGCACTGCGTCCAGGGGTGAGTTCCTTGATCACTCGTCAAAACTCCTTCAATTGGCTTTACATTTTCTTTATAGGTACTTGAGGTTAAACAACAGCGGAACGACTATCCAAAAAAATCCAAAAGCCTTTCGAAAAGGTAATCTCATGAAAGGGTTACTTTACACTTTACGAGTAAGTATGCAATTTTTACCCCTTTACTTTTGATATACTTTAAGATCCAATATAACATGGCACTAAGGGTACATCACCCTGCAAAAGGAAAATCTAAAGCGCTTTCTTGAAAATTAAGCCTAGCCCATCTTCAACTAGCGGCAATTAAGTTTGGTGTCCTGATGGCATTTTTAACCCCCGACGCAAAGAGAGGGTGTTATAAGTTTAACTTGTCTGTCTGTGTATTTGTGTATCTGTGTGTCTGTGTATCTGTGTCTATCTGTGGTATCGTAGCTCCCAAACGGAATTACCGATTTGAATGCAGTTTTTTTTGTGTCATATATAATTTTATCCCGAGTGTAAGAACAGGCTAAGAAGCCATGTTTTATGAAAATTCGTTCAGCCGTTTTTGAGATATAGATTTTTGAGAGACTTTGAAATGAAAATGTCGGGGGTTTTTTTGTTGGTTTAATCAACAAGTAGGGTACGAATTTCGTGAGTGGTAAGAAAGGCCACTAGTTATTTATATCATTTTGTATCAATGGTGACTAGGTATCCTATTTATCCCATTTGGGGAAACATTCATCACGAATGTAATAGGATAGGTATCACTCTCTCATGCAGACAGGAAATCATTTCCGCGCGTACGTGTCGTCAGAACTAAAATCATGAATTAGCCGTGACTGAACATACTTAGTCATGTTATTAATATGCATATTTATAAGCCGTAAATGATGTTAGTTAGAGCCGCTCCGACACCTAGTATTGCAAACAATGGACCGGAGAAAGCCGTTGATTATTGAGTTGTCAATGTGACGACATCTAATCTCTTTCAACTGTTTTTGATTTAGAAGAGTCCCGTTTTAGTCGTGGTAGGAAAGTTGTTTATTGAATCACCCCTACGTGTCGACTGTTAAATCTCTCATAGTGGTCCAAACCTTCATATGTTCCAAGTATTTATAAGCACACTTAAGATTGCTGCCCCTAAGGGCATGATTACACCGGGCAAACTGTGTGAATAGCTGGTAAAGAAATTCGATACCTACCACATTAAAACCGATAAATTTTACGAGTCTTACATTCAATAACATTTAAATACTTATTCGATCGCATTTAATGCTTAAGTGACTTTTTATTATGACCACCTACTTTCCGTTTTTCGAGCAGGATATTTACAAAGTAATGAGCCTATCATTCCAATAGCTAAATTATTATTGGTATTAGTAATATGAGTGAATTCTATTTAAATAAATTTGTAAAAGAATATTTTAATAACCTCGAAGTCTTTATTTTGGTATAAGTTTCTGAGTTTTCTTTCGTAATAGCATCATCATCATCATATCAGTCGAAAGTCGTCCACTGCTGGACATAGACCTCCCTCAAAGAGTGCCAAAGTGACCGGTTCTGTGCCACCCGCATCCAGCGAACACTCCGCGCCTTCCGGTATGTGGTCGCCACTCGAGAACCTTTCCGCCCCAACGGCCATCGGTTCTACGTGCTATGTCGTAATAGCATAATGGGACTTACTAAATAGAAGCGGTTATGTGCGCACTTAAGAGTCCGCAGCAAGGTCCGCTCAACTCCGCGTTGAGATCGCGCGCTTACGCTTTAAAATGTTGTTGTTTCACCTAGAGGGAGACAGGGCGCTAGCAGTAAAGCGAGAGCGCGCGGGGAGGCGGAGCTATACATGTCGCAGTTAAAATATCGCAGTAAAATATCTTCATACAACGGCGAAATTATTGCGGTAAATAAAATATAACAGTAGAACATCTCCATAGCGAGATAACAATACAGTTTATACAGTGCGTAAGTGCGGCTAGGCAAATTTTAACTGATTATTTAACCTACTAAAAACGTAAATGTAGAGTACAGGCTACAAGTTTTGATGTGCCAACAAAAGTAGTAGTAACTAGTAACATAAGTATAACATACAATATACCAGGTTTTGTCATTTTAACAACCTAGTGCCATAATTGCATAGCAGATTTTCAGATACCACTACCACTATTTTTGTTATAAATGAAACAAATGAATATTTATTCTGCAAGTAGGCCGCCAAGGGCACTTTTATAAGTCAAGCCCTACCAGCGCTTCTGCAGAGACCACTGTCAAGAAGAAACGCCGCAAGAAACTTAAGAGGGGGCGCTCCGCGAAATCGGGGTTCTTAGATTGAATATTTACCAATGACAAACTAAAGCGAATGCCAGGAAAAAGAACATACCAAAACTACATCATATTTGCAATTGAATCGTCTGAACAAAACCATACAAAACCAAAATTGCCTCGATAGAAAAGAACCGCCAAAACATGTCTTATTTTTACTCAATTTCAATAGTGTGAGGTTCCCGTGCATATAAATTAAGTAAAAGTTGAGTGTATAATAGCTTTTCACATTACCTAATGAAAGTACTAGCGGGGTATTTTTATGTAGTCCCTTTTCAGACTTATTGAGGTGAAACGTATTTGGCGTATAAGCCTTTTTTATTTAGCGCGATACCCTTTCTCCCGTCGCGTGTTTCGTGCGGTTCTGTATATCTTTTGTTGCCGTTCGCGGGCGGAGTCAGTCGTAATCGCTCCGCTGAGACGAGAGGACTACGTTCTGTGCTCTCACGACAGCACGATGAACATAATTATTTCAATAATATTGTGACCCAGTATATTCGTCCAGTGAATGAACGTATCATTACATTCCAGTAGATATTTTGCTACATTTTGAAATAATATATTTAAAAGTCGACCTTAACATATAGATCTTAAAGTTCAAAATACAACTATAAGATTACGCAGCGATCGGCGGGTGACCGGCTTCTTAGAATAATTTGTGCAGTACATGCAAAACTAGACGAACATTTTTCTGTCGATCGTGTATTTACTTTATGAAAGATTATCACTATCACTACATAGTATAAAACAAAGTCGCTTCCCGCTGTCTGTCCCTATGTATGCTTAGATCTTTAAAACTACGCAACGGATTTTGATGCGGTTTTTTTTAATAGATAGAGTGATTCAAGAAAAAGGTTTATATGTATAATATAGTATCCGTGCGAAGCCGGAGCGGATCGCTAGTTGAGAATAAATCCGGTTATGTTCAAAATCGATGTCTGAGAGGTCTAAATACGAATTCATAGTCAGAAATATTTCAAAAAGTGGTCGCATTATTTAAAATTTTTGAAACATTCGTTGTAAATTAATATGCGCGTTTTTTTAAAGAACAACATACATTGGCAGGCTTCTCGAGGGTGAAGATTCTAGAAATGATATCCATTTTGAATTCCAAGATGGCGGACACTGCTTTTCGAATTTAAACTTTCGTGAGACGTGTTGAAACAGTACTAATAATTACACGGTTCAACTCACGTATTAAATGTCACTACGGGCGACATGTTTCGAACTCTTCGGGAATTCTTCTTAAGGATGAGTGTTTTCGCGGCGGTGTCGCTTGAATCTTCTCGTGATTCAAGCGACACCGCCGCGAAAACACTCATCCTGAAGAAGAACTTCCGAAGAGTTCGGAACATGTCGCCCGTAGTGACATTATTGACATTGTTTTTCTTTAAAGTCATCACGGGTGTCGCTTTTAGGGTTATCGAGAGTGCAGATTCCAACAATTATTGCCTGCGAACTTGGACATTTTGATATTAAAAAAGTGAACATAATTATGCACTTTTTCTTTAATATGTTCAAAATTGATAACTAAAGGGCCAAAGCGTCTCCATTGTCTCCAAGTATGAATCCGAAATAAGAATTGAAAAATTTGGCCGCCACACAGTAGTGGCCTGAAAATCTGACTTTCATAGACATGATCGAAGTTTTCATTATATATTATAGTTTTTTTTAATGCTACTAATAAATTCACGGTTAAATTCACGTATTAAACGACACGACAGGCGACATGTTTTGAACACTTCGGGAGTTCTTCTTCAGGATGAGTGTTTTCGATGTTTGTTTTGAAGAACTCCCGAAAAGTTCGAAACATGTCGCCTGTTGTGACATTTAATGCGTGAATTTAACCGTGGATTTATTAGTAGTATTTTAGACATGTCTCACAAAAGTTTAAATTCGATTATAGCTTTTTTTTGCTTTAGGCTTTTACTAGCCATTATTATGCTAGCTCACAACCCTTACGTGATGTAGTAAAAAAACGGAAGGCCATATTTCAGTTATAGCTCCGGTGGTTTTTTAAGCAACAAAATGTAGGTAGTGGTATTCCTTGGGTAATTAAAGTAATTTGTACTCTATAAAGTGAGTGTTTTCGCGGCGGTGTCGCTTGAATCTTGTCGTGATTCAAGCGACACCGCCGCGAAAACACGCAATCCTGAATAAGAACTCCCGAAGAGTTCGAAACATGTCGCCCGTAGTGACGTTTAATACGTGGGTGAACCGTGTAATTATTGACATTTTTTTTCTTTAAAGTCATCACGGGTGACGCTTTTAGATTCCAACAATAGGGGCGTAGACACTAAATAAAATAATGTGATATTTTCTCGAAGAAGGATAAAAAAAAATTGTCAAATGGAGAAAAAATCAACGCAAAAGGTTAAATAATCACGAAGTTATAAGTGTCCAAAGTTTTAAGAAGGGATGTGTTATGTCCCTTTTTCGCAAAACGCAACTTCATATGAAACGATGACGCTGGAAGAATGTGACGTCACAGAAGACGGCAACGTGCCGCGCGCATCGTGGTCGGCGACGCCGTCGACGCGGCCTGCCGGCAGCATCCTGTAATGTGACGTCACACACCGTTTGCGTTTTCTCTCTCTAACAAGCAATATTAAAACGGTTGTAGCTTCGTAATTCTTTGAGATATCCGAATGGGATTTTCATCACTATGCATATTTTTTTGCCTTCTTTCTTTTGGAGTAATTATAATTTTCGAGTCTGCACCCGAATTATTGCCTGCGAAGTTGGACATTTTTATATTAAAAAAAGTGAACACAATTTTGCAGTTTTTCTTTAATACGAGTATGTTCAAAATTGATAACTAAAGGGCCAAAGCGTCTCCATTGTCTCCAAGTACGAATCCGAGATCAGACCCCGTATCATGGTCGGCCTTATCACTCGATAAGTGACAAGATAGGGGCATCGTCTCGTTCTATCAAACGGTGTCAGCCAGTGACGGACGCTCTATCCTGTCACTTATCGCGTGATAAGGCCGACCATGACACGGGGTCAGAATTGAAAAATTTGGCCGCCACACAGTGGCCTGAAAATCTGGCTTTCATAAACATGATCGAAGTTTTCATAATAAATTACAGTTTTTTTTTAATGCTACTAATAAATTCACGTATTAAATGACGCGACAGGCGACATGTTTCAAACTCTTCGGGAGTTCTTCTTCAGGATTAGTGTTTTCGATGTTTGTTTTGAAGAAGAACTCCCGAAGAGTTCGAAACATGTCGCCTGCCTTGACATTTACGTTAATTTTTTAACCGTGGATTTATTAGTAGTATTTTAGATATGTCTCACAAAAGTTTAAATTCGATTATAGCTGTTTTTTTGCTTTAGCCTTTTACGAGACATTATTATGCTAAATTACAAACCTTACGTGATTTAGTAAAAAAACGGAAGGTCATTTCAGTTATAGCTCTCGAAACTGACTTAGCTACTAGCGAAAATTATATCTTCAAATATAGGTACTTACAGATTTTGTCTTTCTTTCCACTTATTTTAATTATCTATAGGTATTCATCATGTTTCATCTGACTGTCGGGGCATATACTATTCGAGAAGGAGCGGGGCAGCAATAGACGCACCAGCGCGGCAGGTACAGGGCGCGCGGGTGATTTCTGATTTTTCCCTGGCGATACGCCCCCTCTTAACAGTCAGTCTTTTTCCCAAAACAAGCTTATTACAGTGATAGTACTTAAACTATTTTTAAATAAGTAACTCTAAAATCCGTATTATAGATGATCAAAAATATTAGACACGTATTTTTTCTTTTGGTCACTAAACAAAAAATGTCGAAGTTATAAGTGCGCGTAACGTCACGGTTCATACGTTTGTGAAGTCACGCGAATTATCTACGCGCCATAACTTCGTCATTTTTACAGACTTCAAAAAAGCAGGAGGTTCTATGTTCGGTTGTGTGTATTTTTAAAATAGGTGTCCAATATCTTATGATCAATAAAAATACGCACTAATTAGAATCCAGATCTTTTTTCCTAGGAACCTACCCTATAAATATTTATTCACATTGAAGATTTGGTGTATTGAAGGAAATAAAAAAAGATCATACATTATTGTTTTTATTTTTGGTAAAAAGTACCTACTTACAACAATGATCCTAGTTGGTCCATAAATAAATGAAATTTGAATTTATAGCCTTATTATAACTTACCTATTAGGATTTATATTTTCTTTTTGACGACGAGCCGGTCCTCTTTTCTTCCTTCGAGCCGATAGCCATAATTTTGTCTTTGAACACCTTTTCGCTTCTAGAAAAAAAAAATAACTATAGGTAATTATAAACGTCTATACGCTCCCGTGATCGCTTACCATCAGGTGGACCGTATGCTTGTTTGCCCCCTGGAGTTTTATTTGAAAAATATATGTACCTATGTACCTTGTACATCTTATATCTACAAATTGGACAAGCGCCAACCTGAGCACATAATATAGTAAGAACCTAGTACATACATAAATAATAAATACCTACAACCAAGGTTCAAGTAGCACCGAGAAACAACTGCTATTGTCGCGTCGTCATTTTTTTATTTAGATACCTACCTAGTATTGTTATTGTCAGGTCACTCGATCAAAAAAGTGGAAGGGTAGGTAAGTGCCAATTTCTATATATAATTATGATATATAGAAGTACGTAGATTACTATAGAGAGTGACGAAAAAACCTATCCTATATACTTTAGGATACTATACTATAACCAGAGATCGGAAAAAATTGCGACATTGTTTGCAATTATGTGGACATGACTCCAAAATTAATCAAAATGTTAATTAATTATTCATTGAAAGATAATTTGAATTATTGGAGATAATAGTTTATTTATAAAGTGCTTATAAGCACGTATATACTATAATAACTTAAAAAAAATGACGTTACGACGACGATGAATTACATAAATAATTATTAGCAAAAGGTTCGTATTTAAAATGGGTATCGTTTCCGTAAACATTTATATACAATAAATAAATAACGATTTTAAACTGACACGATTACTTACACTAGGAAAAAATTTGAAAAAAATACTGTTATTTTTTTTTAATAAACCTATACTTTAACAAACTTTTGTATTTATTGACTAGGAATCAAATTATATGTCAAGTAAAAAATTAATTAACTGAATAACATTTTGATTGATTTTGGATTCATGTCCACATAATTGCAAACAATGTCGCAAATGTTTCCGATCTCTGACTATAACTTACATACCTACTTAGGTAAACTAATTAAAATTTCTAAGCAATAATGTGTGATAGGTAGTTTTCGTATAAAGTCCGTTCGTTCATCCTCGTCTTATTTAAATTTATAGCGTAGGTATTATTATTTTTTAACTAAGTAAGTATTTTGTTTTGGCTATATAAAAGAATCAAACTATATATCACCAAAGCCATATCCAGAATGATTTGACGTACCCAAGTGATATTTACGTAGGTACAGTCGACTACAAAGAGATGTATCCATACGATGTTACAAAAATATGTATACATAGACTTTACTACCATGGTAATATAATAAGATATACATACATAACTTTGTAACATTAAAAAACATACTTATCTTTGTAGTCGACTGTACCTACCTATTTAATACCGAATGAGTACCTACTGTGAGATTAAAATTTTGTTTACCTACCAAATAAATTAAATAACACGTCAACTAAGGATTAATGACTAGGTACTCATATACATTAATATAATATGTACATATTACATGTATATAATTTATTTGTATACTTGGAACTTGACTAAAATGCATATAAGTAGGTACTTACCCGGTTTATCCATTTTTGTAACATAAAAATGCAAAGTCCATAAGAAAGCCACAGATCGTCGATCAGTATGATCAGTATGATCACACACACCACCAGTATCACCAAGAAAAATCAAATCCGTTTTATCAGTCCAAGTCGTGAATTGACCGCGATTATCGTAGGAAGATAATTCACCAAAACAATACGTCGCTCCCGCGCACAGCAAATGGGTCACTATTGTCACTAAACTAAGCGCACGGCAAGGAGTAGCTATGATAAGGGCGGTGCGTACCGCCGCCCCCCCCCCCCGGACCGTTCCCCGCGCTAGAGTAATTCGCTGCAGTTTCGCATCAAATTTTTGTAATTTATTTTAAGGTTTTCGTAGTTACGCTCTCATTTTAAAACTACAAGATCAATTTTGATAAATCTTTTTTCTTTTCAAACTGCATAGTTTAATCGACACCGGAAATAGGTTTCGACTTCAATCTAAACTATATTTTGGTCGTAGTAGGCCGCCGAACTGAACAACTTTCTGTGGTCTAAAAATGCAAAACTTGTACTCGCTCTATTTTCTTTCTATTAACATTTTAAGAGTCATAAACTAGTTTTAGCCCTAGATATATCTTACCTCATTATATTTAGAGAATTTCATGATAATGTGACATGTTATATTAAAGTAAGGACGTAACTACGTTTGTATGAAGAATCGAGCTTGCTGCGGACTCTTAAGTTTTCTTTCAAAGTAGGTGTTATTAATTGCTCGTCCATCACAAGAATCGAGTCTCTGTACCTGCGACTTCGTTTGCATGGTAATGTGGTGGAAGTTAACGCATTTCTTCTCTTGGACACATGCAGTTCTAATTTAACCTATCAAGTAAAACGTTGAAAAAAACCTATTTTAGCTAAAATGCCGTTAAAATTCGTTAGTCTTCATCTGTTCTTCATCAAGAAAGGGATAAAACTTAATTTATTTAACAGAGGTATTTTAAGTTTTATGAATGAGGGGGTAGTCGTTTAGTATATGTTTGTGGCAATAGATCCAACGGGTAGGACACAGGCTGCAGCATTAAATGTTTATTGATTTTCTTCTCTACATATTTTTAACACTGTTATTAACTATATTAAACTAAAAATAATTAAAATTAAAAATTAAATTTAACACTATATTAAATAAATAAAAACGTGATGACTGAAATGGACTTCAGTCACTCCGACTCTCACAGGTAAAGATGTGTTTAGGAATTAATAATGGATACTCCCTTCGAGTATCTACCCATTGACCGGTAAGTGTTTACGCGGAACAAAAGATCTCTTTTTGATTAGACGACAGACGGCCAATTTATATTTTCCAAACTAAACCTTAACCACTAGGTAAGTTCTACAACCATAACGCGCGTCTACCTCCATTGTGATTATGTACTATAATATTTTTAATAATTGCCTTAAGGTGAAGACGTAAAATTGTGTAGTTGTCCTACTCACCATCCGAGCCGCAGGCGAGTGTTGTAAATATGCGAAAGAGGGCTTTCTGTTTTACTGCCCGTGGTGAGTAGGACAACTACACAATTTTACGTCTTCACCTTAAGGTAATTATTAAAAATATTATAGTACATAATATGTTTATTTTTATCATATTGCAATGTTTCAGATGGCACTATCGCATTCTGCCAAATCTTGTAGATGTTCCCGCCATCGCCAACTTGAAAAATGTGTTGCAGACGTTATGATAAAAGTATTTTCCTGTATGCTGGCCAATTTCTGCGTCTCTATATTGGCTGAATGTCAACTTGCAGGCGCTAAGTACGAAGTTATAATACCGCCTTAATACTGACACGATTGATAATTAATGTTTATAAAAGGCCCGTTCTATACTGATTTAATACATACTGTTTATAGCTGACAAATATAAATACTGACAAGCCAGTGACAAATACTCAGCGTGTAATCTTGCAGACACTCAAATAGACTTTATGGCTGAACGCGAGAATGCCATATGCCATTAAAAAAAAGGTAGAGAGTTAGACTTTTGACGTTTGACGTTATTTTGTTGAAATGTGTTGATACATTTATTTTCAAACCACATGCTCGACAATGCCGAATTATAGGTCATGTAAACCCTACCGAAAGCAAGACATTAAATCCCTTGGTATTAGCCGGGTTATAATGTTGTACTGAATTTCATTATAACCCGCTGGTTAATAATATGATTTCACTTTTCATAATTCTTATTACTATATGCATAAAGTTTAATTTTGCTAAACACAATTTGTCCTAGGCCATGGCCTACTTGATTTGACAAAATAAATGAAGTTTGCCTCCGTGTGAACCCCGGTCCGGAGGAGCGCGGTGTTCGAAATTCGAATTTCGAATCTAGGACCACGGCTTGTGCTTTCGAATTTGGAACGTCGCGCGCCTTCATTTGTTCACGCGTGACGAACAAATCGAGTTCTTGTAGGTGCCTATAGAAGATTTAATTTCAAAAATAATATTGAAAATGTCGAGTGATGAAAGTGTTTTGACTCCTGAGTTTATCAAATTAGATGCCATAGGCATTGTCAACAATCTGCTGCCAGAGAAGTCAAAGGAAAAATACCTAAAAGCCTACAACGATTTTGACAAATGGAAAGCTGTAAAAGGCGTAAAGTCTGTGTCTGAATCAGTGCTTCTGGTCTATTTTGAATATTTATCTACTGGGCCTGCTTTTTTGTCTCGCATAAAGGTGTGAAAAGTAGAGTATACACCTCGGGGATAAGACTGTTTTAGTCTTGGGCGGTTGAACCCCTCACTGCACTCAGGACTCAGTCTTAATTCCCTCGCTTCGCTCAGGAATTAACTTATAACTCCCTCGCTACGCTCAGGAGTTAAATTATGAGTCCTTCGTTACGTTCGGGATTCAATTCGCTCCCGTGACATAAAACAGTGCTTTATCCCCTTAGTGTATAATCTACTATTAAATTACACCTTAATACGAATTAAGCGCATATGAGTTCCCATATCAGAATCGATGATTTTTTTATGCTCTATCGTTTAGTATGCGTTTTGTAAAGGTCTATCACACACCGGATCATAATTATTAATCATCATCATCATATCAGCCGAAAGACGTCCACTGCTGAAAATAGGCCTCCCCCAAAGAGTGCCAAAGTGACCGGTCCCGCGTCACCCGCATCCAGCGGACAATACAGCGCATACAGCGGTAATTATTAATGTTGGATAGTAATAGCAAGCCCGCCATTTTGACGTCACTGACAGTTGACAGATATAGCAGCTAGAATTTCGAGAAAAAATGAAAAAAAAAATGAGGTCAAATGTTAGGAAGATTAATTAATCTTCGCAGTCGGACAAAAACTATCCTAAGCGGAAGCTACTGAAGCTAGAATAATAATGTACCTACTAATAAAAAGAGTTGTATGTTTTTTTCCGTTCATGGGAAGCTGAGATCATTTGTGATAGAAAAATGCTTAGTTTGATACTGGCTGATTCTTTTTTTAATTCAGAGGTTTATTATAAGTGAGAGATTGCTCCTAAAGTCACGAAAATTGTGTTCCCCAATAAAACTAGCGAACCGTGTAATTTAAAAATATGTAATAATCGTGGACTTAACGCTTAATGTTTTTTTAAATACTTTCAACGAAAATTATTTTGATCAAGATCTGTCTAAAGCTTTTCTCCGTTAGGGCACAACCGGGAATAACGCTAGGAGGATGATCTGTCTAAGGTTTTTGAGTAAGTTTGGCTGAAATAATGCCTTCTGTAACGAAAAGAACGTAACTGCCCTGAGTTTCCATTAAATATTTTTATTTACTTACGGTATTTTAATGTGAGTTAACTACTATAAGGTATGGAATCCTTCATTGTGCGTGGTCTGACGCACGCACTTGGTCGGTTTTTTTTTAAGGCATGTAACTAAAAATAAAAGAACTTTGGTTGGATTGGTTCAGGCGTGAATACTTTCCGGTTCCGTAGTTGACAAGGAACCCTTATAGTTTCGCCATGTCCATCTTTCCGTCTGTCCGTCTGTCTGTCGTGTCTGTCTGTCCGGCTGTCCGTCTGTCCGTCTGCGGCATAGCTCAGTGACCCTTACTCCTAGAAAGCTGTCTTTCGATATGGGTACCTACATAAATCAATCACGTCGACAAAATGGTAGAATAAGTAAAAAAATAAAAAATAAATAGGGTTCTTCCCGTACACGTATTGTGTGGATGTAATTTTTTTTTTTCATTAAACCCATTGTGTGGCGTATCGTTAGATAAAAAAATATGAATATGGGTAACCATTTTCAACTTAGTGGTTAATTTGTGTGATTCGGGCTTTACCTCTATAGCCCAAATTTTTCATGTCATGTGTTTTTCATATTCTGTTCGGGCCGACCGTCTGCCCGCCCCCTTAAACTCCTCACGTGTGTACGCCTCTTTGGAGTCTGTGGTTTTGACAGTGACACTTTGTCAAGGCGGAGGAAAAAGAGATAACCTCGGTTTTGAAGACACACGAGGTCCGAGTGTTTTTTGGATAAAAAAAAACGCATTTTTGCCTTGTTTTGTGTAATATCGCTCGCTTTGAAGACACACGGGTGTCCGAGTGTTTTGTGTGGATATTTCGGTGACATCGGAAGAGTTGGTGATTTGACGCCGCGGATTGTTGGCGATACTGCCGCGGAACACCACGGCTGCTTCTTCAGCCCCGAAGACCTTCTTGATTGAACTTGACTTGACCTGACAGTTGACTGAACCTTGACAGAGACTAACCGGAGTTGAAGCGAACATCGCGCCTCCCGGAATCAGGTGAGTTGAACAAGTTTTGTAGCCAATCCACTGGCTTATATGACCCGCGAAACGCGTGGCAGTTCACTCCACTCGCACTAGGCGAGGAGTTGAACAATTTTTGGTACCCAGAGCGTGGTTCCTCACAAAGAAAAAACGCGAATTTTGATAGTTTTTTCCTTTTGGGTAAAAATTTTGAGGTTATTTGTTAAAACCAAATTTAGCTACAACTATTTAAAACCTCTATTTTGTGGCACTGCAAGTGTTTTGTACTGTAGATTTCACGAAATTATTGTACTTGCAGTGCAAATTAGTGAGATTACAACCTCCGGAAGGTGATTTTGAGTGTTTGGTACAATTTAATTTGGAAAATATTTGAAGGCAAATATAAGCCACATATTTGATTGATTGTAATTTGGAAAGCCTTTCATAGCTTGTTGTTTGGTAATAAGGCATTTGTTTTATTCAGTTTGCTATAAGCGGCCAAGTTTGCTAAGAATATAAGGCTACCACAAATATTAGTTGTAAGCTAGATTATTGTACAAGTGATGTAACTAGCCAATTATAGATTATAATTTGAGCTTCCACTGCGTTTTGAGAATCTATATTGGTTGTTATTGTAAGGCATTCCTGTAATTGAGTTGATATTTGGTTTTGATTCACTAGGGTGACCAAGAGATTGGAATTTCCACATTAATTAAATTAATTTTAATTTTCTCTGGTATTGTTGGAAATTCATTTAAAATGGGATCTACACCTAAGGCTAAGATCCAGTCTGCACTGCGTTGGTTTTCATCTGCAGCAGCTTTGGTTGACAGAAATGACCGGGAGGAGGCTTTGTTGACCCGGTACGAGGAGGTGTCAGACCGTCTTAAGGCTGTGGAGTTCCAGGTTGAACTCTACCTAGCGGAGCCCGGCCGGACGACCCCGGAGACTGAGCAGGTGGAGCGGGACTTTGAGCAATGTATGGATTTTGGGGACAGGATTGTCGAGAGGGCTTCTAAGATACTGCGGGTTCGGAATGGTGCGGCCCGGGACGTTCCGAAACACGCAGTTATCTATAACCCAGGGTTGGCAGCGCGCTTGCCAGCCATACAGATGCCGGTCTTCCGAGGAGACCTGGACGAGTGGACCAGCTTCATCGACCTCTTTGATAGCTTGGTGCATGCCCGGACGGACCTGCCAGCGGCGTTGAAGTTGGCGCAGCTGATGTCTGCTCTCGTCGGGGAGCCGCGCGACTTGATCGCGCATTTGTCGGTCACCGACGACAATTATGAAATCGCGCGCACGTTGCTGAGGGACCGATACCAGAACGTGCGGCGACTTGCGGATACTCTTATGACTAAGATCTGGAATATCCCTCGGATCGCTCAGGCTTCAGACATCCGGCTGAAAATGCTGAATCCTGTTTTGACAGCGACCAAAGGGTTAGAGAACCTTGGTTTGCCGGTGGACCAGTGGTCCTACATACTGTTGAATTTTTTGTTGAACCGGCTGCCGGCTGATGTGCGGGCCAGGTTTGAGCACCGGTATGGTGGTGAAAGTGCTCAGCATCTGCCGACCTTCACCAATCTTATCGACCAATTGGAACTTGAGTGTCGACGGGCCGACACCTCGGATCTACCTCCACCCCCGAGGCCTCCTGGGGCCCAGCGGGCCCAGGGGAGAGTTGCACCTCAAAGGGGAGGGTGGGGCAAATCGGCCCCACAACCAGCGGGTCCTCACCAATATAATATCAGTGCATTGGACCCTGAAGTCTGCCTATGCTGCAAGAACCCTGGCCATCGGGTGCCAGCGTGTCCGAAGTTTCTTGCGCAGCGGGTTGTGGGACGCCGCAACATTGCTAAGCAGCGGCAATGGTGCTTTGTTTGCTTGGGCCCACATTTTGTGCGAGATTGTGCCCACCCGCGGGCGTGTAGGTCCTGTGGTGGGAAGCACCACCCCATTTTATGCATGAACCGCAGTGGGGATACACCTCCCCCCCCCCTGCGCAGGGGTCATGCTCCCCTGTTCGGAGTCAGCAGCGGGCTGACCAGGGGCCCATGGCCTACCAGTGGGGACGTCGGGTAACACCCCCCTCCCCCCCCCTCCAAAACTACGCGACTACTTCGCACGCACCCGGGCCCCAACGGGGGGTCCTTACGGGCGGGTGCCCGCAAACGCCTCCACCCCGGCATGCGCCACGGATGTCGCCGCCGCTTGTGGAGCGACCCCGCTTGGCGTCGGGACCTCCGGCGTACGGCCGGAGTAGGACATACCAGGGGCCGCAGGCGGCACGCATGGCGCGACGGCAGTACCAGCCGGAGTGGGACCCGCTCGAGCGGTACGAGCGGCCCGCCCATGCGGAACAGGATGCAACGCGTTATCCCTGCTAGGGATACGCCGCCCACGCACCAGCAACCGCCACGCCCTTGGAGACCGTGTTATTGCCCACGGCTTCGGTTTGTGTTTGGGGCCCTGGCGGAGGATCAGCCTGCGTGCGCTCTCTCCTTGACACGGGAGCGCAAGGCTGCATGGTATCCAGTAGGTTGGTGCGACAGTTGGGCTTGGTTGTGAAACCCCACCCGGAAAGTATACGTGGGGTAGGCAATGTGACAGTGTCAAATCTGGTAGGGCAGACCTTACTCACCTTTGGACCGGGTCCCACTTCACGCGCGAGGATTAATGCTCCCGCGTTAGTATTGGATGAAGTGGTGGGGAGACTCCCCCAGGTGAAGCTGCCTCCAGAGGTTCGGAGTTTGACAGCTGGATTAGTTCTGGCGGATGCTGGATTTGACAGACCTGGTCCGATTGACGTGTTGCTGGGTGCAGACGTTCTTGGGCGGGTGCTGTTGAGCGGCAACCGTACCTTACAGCCTGGCGGACTGGTTACACTGGAAACGGTGTTTGGCTATGCTGTAATGGGTTTGGTTTTAGCGGCTCCATCGCCTCCTACTGAGGAGGGCTGTCTGGTTGGAACTGCTCTTTCAGAAGCCGTGCAACGGTTCTGGGAGATTGAGGAACCACCTACCGCGTCGCGTATGAGCCCCGAGCAGGAAGAGTGCGAACGGTTTTACCAAAATAATACTGGGCGCCTCTGCTCTGGTCGGTTCATAACACGACTTCCTCTGCTCATCCACCGACCTCCTCTTGGAGCGTCACGTGAGATGGCTGAGAAGCGGCTGGTTTCGATGGAACGCCGAATGAGAAGAGATGCGCTCTTCCGGCAGAAGTATGTGGACTTCATGAGGGAGTACGAGGGTTTGGGACACATGTCGGTGGCTCGGACGGACTGGAGTACAGTGGAGCACTGCTTCCTGCCGCACCACGCGGTCCTAAAATCCCCGGAGTCCAAGATTCGTGTGGTCTTTGATGGGTCCGCGTCCACCTCGACTGGGGTGTCATTGAACCAGTGTTTGCATGCAGGTCCTAAGCTGCACAAGGATATCACGGATATCCTCACAAATTTTAGGAAACATCAGGTGGTGTTCGTCGCCGACATCCGGATGATGTTTCGGCAGACAGTGATCCATCCTGATGATCGTCGGTATCAGCTGATCTTGTGGCGTGAGAGCCCTGATGAACCGATGTTGGTGTACGAGCTGAATACGAATACATACGGCTTGAAGAGCAGTCCGTACATTTCAATTCGAACTTTGTTAGAATTGGCGTCTCGAGAGAGACTGAGGTTCCCTCGAGCGTCCGCCATTTTGGAACGGGACTTATTTGTCGATGACGTGTGCACCGGGGCAAACAGTGTCGAAGAGGCTTTGGTTTTGCGGGATGAGCTGGTGGAACTCTTGCGGACGGGTGGATATGAATTGCGCAAATGGATGTCCAACTCACCGGCCGTGGTGGCCGGCCTCCCCGAGGATCACCAGCAGGATCCGCACCTGTTCGAAAATGTTGAGAGCCCGCACATGTTATCAGTCCTAGGCGTGCAATATCGACCAGTCCAAGATGTGTTCACCTATCGGGTGGAACTGGATTCCCCGAGGGTCTGGACGAAGCGGCTTGTGCTGTCCACGGTGGCCAGGACGTACGATCCGAATGGATGGATCGCGCCGGTCATCTTCACGGCGAAGGCATTTATGCAGCGCCTGTGGATGGTCCAACTGGGTTGGGATGATCCACTATCCGGAAATTTGTTGAGCGATTGGGAGGTTTTCTTCTCCACGCTCCCGGAGATAAATCAGGTCGAACTGCCGCGTAAGCTGTTGCCGGCAGGGAAATGCCGAGTAACCCTACACGGGTTTTGCGACGCCTCCGAGCGAGGGTATGCAGCTGCCGTTTACTTGCGGACGGTCAGCTCCGCCGGATCGGTCGATTTGCACTTGGTAATGGCGAAGAGCAAGGTGGCTCCCCTTCGCACGCGTTTGACAATCCCAAAAATGGAATTATCTGGAGCGGCTCTTCTTGTACGCCTACTGAACCACGTGGCCTCTACCTTGAAGGACACCGTGAACCTTGAGGAGAGTGTCTACGCATGGACTGATAGCCAAATTGTATTGTGTTGGCTGCAGTCGTCATTCCATACTTTGGAGGTCTTTGTGGCCAACCGGGTCTCGCAAATCCAGAATTCGGAGACTGCCTTGGTTTGGAGACACGTGCCAGGTGAACTGAACCCAGCGGACGTGGCGTCCAGGGGTTGCACGGCACCTGAGCTTGTTGCCCACTCACTGTGGTGGAGACCAGATTGGTTGTTGGAACCGGAGACACTCTGGCCTGCCAGTTGTGTGATTGGGACCCCATCCTCTGGCTTGGGTGTCCACCTTGTCGAGACCGCTCCAGTGTCAGACACTGCTTGGTTGCTAGAACGGTATAGCTCTCTCGACAAGCTTGTTGGAGTGACCGCCTGGGTCAAGCGATTTATACACAATTGTCGCCACCCTGACAACCGGTCACGCGTTAGAGTTCTCGCCACAGAAGAGCGGAATGCCGCCCTACATCATTGGATTAGGGTTGTGCAGGAAGAACACTTTGCGGACGTATTGAAGCCCCTGCGGCAGGGACGTCCTAAGCTACCGAAGGCGATAGCACGCCTCAACCCGTTCATTGACGAGTCGGGTACACTCCGGGTTGGAGGACGGCTCCGCAACGCTAGCTTGCCGTACTCGGTGCGCCACCCCATTTTGCTGCCTAAGAAGGGGCATCTGGTGGAATTGTTGGTGATTGACCGCCACATAAAGAACTCGCATGCCAGCTGCAATGCACTCTTGGGCATTTTGCAGCGAGACTTTTGGATATTGAACAGCCGACGGGTTATTCGGAGCATCGTGTTTCGGTGCTTGCCTTGCTTTCGGCTCAAGGCAGCCACGATGCAGCCCCAGATGGGGGACCTTCCTCCTGATCGGGTCAACGAGGCTAGGACCTTCTCTAGGGTGGGGACCGATTTTGCGGGACCTTTTTTAGTGAAAACGTCGCGACTTCGAAATGCGAAGGTTGTAAAAGCGTATTTGTGCGTTTTCGTATGCCTGTCGACCAAGGCTGCTCATCTTGAACTTGTTGGTGATCTTACGACGGAGGCTTTTATTGCGGCATTGGATAGATTTGTATCCCGTAGGGGACTCCCATCTCTGATCCGGTCAGATTGTGGAACCAATTACAAGGGTGCCGACCGTTATTTACAAGATGTTGTAAAATTTTTATTTGAAAATAAGATTGATATTGGAACAGACCTCTCCCGTCGGGGTATCACCTGGACGTTCGATCCGCCAGGCTGCCCCCACTGGGGTGGAATCTGGGAGGCTTGCGTGAAGCAAGCAAAAGCCCATATGTATCGGGTAGTCGGTCAAACTGTATTGACTTTTGAGGAACTCGCGACGTTGTTTTGTAGAATTGAGGCCGTCCTCAATTCCCGTCCGTTGTGTCCGCTCAGCTCCGACCCAAATGACCTGGAAGCGCTCTCTCCAGGCCATTTCTTGATTGGTCAGCCACTTGCAGCGTTGCCGGAGCACCCCCTCCGGGACGTACCCTCCAGTCGTTTGTCGCGCTACCAGATGCTGCAACAAATGGCTCAGAACTTTTGGACCAGATGGTCATTAGAGTATTTGCATGTTTTGCAGCAGCGCCTCAAGTGGACTGACAAAACCAGTCCCCCCAGAGTTGGAGACCTTGTGCTAGTTAAGGATGCTAACCTTCCGCCACTGCGATGGCGCCGGGGGCGCATCGTTAATTTGTTTCCCGGTAAGGACGGGACCCCTCGGTTTGCCGAGGTCATGGTTGGGGACTCGGTTCTGAAGCGAGCGGTAGCAACCCTATCGCGACTTCCCCTAGTATAGCGGACCGGCTTAGAGGCCGTTCCGAGGCGGGTGATTGTTCGGGCCGACCG
Organism: Epinotia ramella; assembly: GCA_947578815.1. Taxonomy (NCBI): domain Eukaryota; kingdom Metazoa; phylum Arthropoda; class Insecta; order Lepidoptera; family Tortricidae; genus Epinotia; species Epinotia ramella. The sequence continues at coordinate 21,435,243 of OX388202.1, forward strand.
TCTGCCCGCCCCCTTAAACTCCTCACGTGTGTACGCCTCTTTGGAGTCTGTGGTTTTGACAGTGACACTTTGTCAAGGCGGAGGAAAAAGAGATAACCTCGGTTTTGAAGACACACGAGGTCCGAGTGTTTTTTGGATAAAAAAAAACGCATTTTTGCCTTGTTTTGTGTAATATCGCTCGCTTTGAAGACACACGGGTGTCCGAGTGTTTTGTGTGGATATTTCGGTGACATCGGAAGAGTTGGTGATTTGACGCCGCGGATTGTTGGCGATACTGCCGCGGAACACCACGGCTGCTTCTTCAGCCCCGAAGACCTTCTTGATTGAACTTGACTTGACCTGACAGTTGACTGAACCTTGACAGAGACTAACCGGAGTTGAAGCGAACATCGCGCCTCCCGGAATCAGGTGAGTTGAACAAGTTTTGTAGCCAATCCACTGGCTTATATGACCCGCGAAACGCGTGGCAGTTCACTCCACTCGCACTAGGCGAGGAGTTGAACATATTCATTTATTGCATTTATGGGTTTTACAAGATTTTATAAGTAATTACTTACCTACATGTTCCAGCATACACCCCGTTAGGGCACAGCAATATTATAAATTACTTAGGTACTCTAGGACTTAAAAACTAAGACACACTAACAATATTAAACCTTATAACTTAGATACTCTTTCATGTTGTAAAACGAGTTTAGGAAATTCTTTAGTTTCTTGTAAAATAATGCTTTTTTGTCTATATTTTTAAGCTCTAAAGGTATGATGTTATAAAGCAATTCTAGCCTCCAGAAATTTAGCATGACAAATACTTTTGGTAATGACTTGATATTTGGATGTGCCCTGCAGGGCGCGACCTACTCAGCCCGCGGCACACTTTCTTGTTGCACAAGCTGTTTACCTTCATCTGCATGTGCATTGTGCGATCCATCTCAGTACAGACACCTGCCATTGGGGGACCTTCAGTCATTAAAATAGCACTGGTCAGATTACCTATAGCGTTTGTCCGGCACTATACATTCGTCCTACTCGCACTTAAACAATTCCTATTAGGAATGAAATTGATAAATGCTTTATGTCGACCATAAATGAGATCTAGCTAGTTACTTAGTAAGGTGTGGGCATTTTAGACGTCCTTGCGATTTCAGGTTGCATATACTTTTATAGATCTAGAGGCAGTTACAGCAAAGTGTAGTTACCTAGCTGCATACGTAGCCCTGTATACTAACTAGTATGCAATTTTTTTGCTACCTGTACCAACGTTAATACATACGTTCCTTGCACTCATTTTCAAGGTGGAGCGAAGAGGGTCAAGATCAGTTCTTTTCTATGAATCGACGCGAATCGATTCTCACTGCCAACCCAACTGAATGTTAATGCGTTTGTCTCGGCTTAACGGTTAACGGAGCAACTCATCTCTTAGTACGAGTATATTATGAGTAAGTATATTTAGTGCGCGTATATACCTAATCTTAGCCTAGGGCCTACGCCAATCTGATAGTAATATAAGTAGGTATCTAGTAGATAAGATCAATATTTGACGATACGTAGGTACCTGCCTAACGAAATACGATTACGTATGAAAGTTGTCGTAGATCAAAGCACTTTAATTTCTAAATTTTTTGGCGTAGGCGCATACCTACACCGAACCCCGGCCCTTTAACCGAACCTACAAGGGGTCAAGAGGTGGAAAGTGAAAACGTTAAATGTTTATATTGGCGATTTACATTTTATAAAGCGAAATCACTTTGAGTTTAGCTTTGATTCCTCCAAATATAGAGACGAATCGCGTAGGTAAGTACATTGATTGTGTTAATCGACCCTGTGGGAAAAAAGACTATATATGTAGGACTTCATGAGACGAGTCGGATATCACATGGCCGGTATTTATCGTTTGTTTCCCAGGACAGCTTCGACCTTGAACAACGAATATTTGAAAAGAGATTGGCTCTGATTTTTAATTAGACTAACTAGGTAAGTAAATATAACAATATTTAATTCAGTACCTATACATAATAAATTAGTTAACTAGTTATTTGTTTAATAAAATAAATTGGCGACATACATTGTGTTTATCTCTCACTTAAGTATAATAAATCCTTGAATTAAAAAAAAAGAATCAGCCAATATCAAACCAAGCATTGTTGTGCATTGTAAGCATTTTGACGACCGGTTAGTCTAGTTGGTAGTGACGCTGCCTACGAAGCTGAAGGTCCTGGGTTCGAATCCCGGTAAGGGCAAATATTTGTGTGATGAGCATGAATATTTGTTTCTGAGTCATGGATGTTTTCTATGTATTTAAGTATTTCTATCTATTAAATATATCGTCGTCTAGTACCCATAACACAAGCCTCATTGAGCTTACTATGGGTCTAGGTCGATTTGTGTAAGATTGTCCCCTAAATATTTATTTATTTATTTTATTTATTGTTCTGTCGCGAATGATCTCAGCTTCCCATGAACGGAAAAACATGAAACTTTTTTTATTAGTAATGCGGCAATGCAAAAAATATTCTGTTTTTACATAGAGTACCTACTTACCTAGTTGTTTTTTCGGAAAATATAGAAAATTTACGTGAAAATGATTCCAGATATAAAAAAGCTGCTAAATAATATATATAATAATTATATGCTATAATTTGTTCCCAAAAGACAAATATCTTAAAGGCGTACGACAAGTTCATGAAGTGGCGAGAAGAAAAGCATGCCTTATCATTTTCAGAAAGTATATTTCTTGCACAATTTTTGAGAAAAGCACTATATTTGTCTCAGCCGGAAGGGCAATTGCTGGCTTAGTATTCAATTAAACTTATTATTATTTTTCTAACGTATTATTTTAAAATTAATACTCAGCCAGCAATTGCCTATTTCCCTTGCTTCGACAATAATGTACTAATATTCCGAAACATTCGACCTCATCAAAATTTTCATTTCTTCTTCTCGAAATTCTAGCTGCTATATTCTGTCAACTGTCAGTGACATCAAAATGGCGGGCTTGCTATTACTATCCAACATTAAGAGCCCGCAGTAAGCTCGGCCGAATTTCACCTTCCCATACAAACGTAGTTACGCTCTCATTTTAAAACTATGTGTTGGATTGTGACGAAACTTTGCATATACAATGGCATAAGGTATATCTATGTCTGTAATTAGTTTACATGGTTCCAGTTTATAAAACAAACGAAATAAAGCAAAAACAAGTTTTGTATGAAAAACTTAAATTCGCTGTATTTTTTTTACTATGGTATCTGAAGCTACATAAACTAATTACAGACCTGGATATACCTCATGTCATTGCACATGAAAATTTTCGTTACAATTCAACACGTAGTTTTAAAATGAGAGCGTAACTACGTTTGTATGGAGAATCGAGCTTACTGCGGACTCTTAATAATTATGATCCAGTGTGTGATGGACCTTTACAAAACGCATACTAAACGAATAGAGCATAAAAAAGGGTGTCCATCTAGTCGCATAATGACTCTCGCCATAATTTCGAAAGCCATACAACTTTACGCATAAAGTTGTTGCGCATAAAAGTCATTTGTCATTAATAATTCTGCGCATAATACTAGAGATGCAACGGATAGTGGTTTGGCGAGATACCGGATACCGAATATCCGGCGGTGCAGCTGGCCGGATATCCGCTATCCGGCCGCCGGATATTCGGCCGAAAGTTACATGCCTAAAATGAAGCAAATTCGACCGCACCCGTGCGCGGCGCTCTGTGTAGGTTGTAACTTGTCACTCGCTATGGCAGGCTTTGATAAAATAGAAACATGCGCAATTGTTTAAACTGACTGACAATTGATTAATTTGTTGTTCGTTATTTATTCAACTTTATTTAACCTACTGTAGTTCTCGTTTTACCATTGTAATATTCTAGGCTTATACATTACATTTAATACCGAAAAAAAGTTATATTTTCGGTATAAAATACAATCCGGTATCCGGCCGGATACTAAAATTGAGGCCGGATAGGCCGGATACCGGATAGTGACCGGATATCCGTTGCATCTCTACATAATACTTTCATTGTCATAACTGTACTATGTCATATTTTGTTAAACCATAATATTGATCAGCATACAAGTTTTAGTCATTATATTGAAGATCATAATTATTTTTAGTCATAAGAATTGCTATGCATAACTTATGACAAAAGGCTGTCGTTGTTGTTGGTTCGCAAAGAAAAACAAGTTATTATATTAGTTGACTAGGTTAGGGAGCTAGAAAAGGGGGGCTCGGGCGGCAAGGCCGCATTAAAAAAATAAACAATCTCAACAATAACTGTATTCTTTGGTAGGTTAGGTTATGGTTATCTTGTGTCCCTTAGAGCGGAAATAGGCACCCCGCGTAGCATTTTAAAAAAAAAAAGAAAGTTGGTTTAGTTTATGTTACAGAGACAATGTATTTTAAAAAAATGTACAGGATTAAAAATGTTAGTCTTATACCTATGACTTGAAAGCATTATGCGCAAACATATTATGGCGATTGATATTTATGCTCTCAAATATTATGGCTAAAAAATGTATGCGAACTATACTACTATATACTATATATATATATATATATATATTTATGACTATTGTCATTTATGCGTAATAATGATTATGACATAAGTAGTTATGCCTATCGGCCTTATGGCTACAAATATTATGCAACCCGATATGGACCCTAAAAAAATCATCGATTCTGATATGGGAACTCATATGCGCTTAATTCGTATTAAGGTATAATTTAAATAAATGTATCAACAAATTTCAACAAAATAACGTCAAACGTCAAAAGTCTGACTCTCTTCCTTTTTTTTTAATGGCATGGCATAGCGCTGTGTCCTCGCGTTCAGCCGTAAAGTCTATTTGAGTTTCTGCAAGATTACCTACACGGTGAGTATTTGTCAGTATTTATATTTATCAGCAATAAACAGTATGTATTAAATCAGTATAGAACGGGCCTTTTATAAACATTAATTATCAAGCGCGTCAGTATTAAGGCGGTAGGTATTATAACATTTATAACTTCGTACTTCGCGCCTTCAAGTTGACATTCAGCCAATATAGCCAACATACAGAAAAATACTTTTATCATAAAGCTGAAACACACATTTCATTAAGTTGGCGAACTTGGAGATGGCGGGAATATACACAAGATTTGGCAGAATGTGATAATACGATCTGAAACATTGCAATAAGTATGAATAAATAAACATATTACTTTAATATTTTTAACAATTATAGGTAGCGGCACGTAAGTCTAGCGCTGACCGTTCCTGCGCAGAAGTCGAAAATAAGGTATTACGGGGGAGTGAAGGGGACGCGCGGGGGCGTGCGTGAGCGCTTATTGGCTCTCCAGTCGTACTCCGTCCCGCGCACCGATACGACACCCCGCTCACTTCTGGTTATACAGTTGCGTACTAAATTGTTATTACCGTCGTCGTTTTGTTAAGTTTGAGTTTGTTTTTTATTGACTGTTTTAATTAAGTTAGTGTTTATTTGTGATTTTAAACAGTAAATATGCCTAGAAGAAATACTGTTTTGAGAAGACAGGCACGGAAAATGATATATGACGTGCATTCTTTTTTAAAGACAGAAAGTAATTAATTAATTGATTCCTTGAAACATATTAAAAGTCAGATTGACGAAACTACGAATATGTTGCTCAGTCACTTGGACATTGTTATTTAATTTTATTGGAATTTGTTATTTGCGTCAATGAAGACAGTTCCGAAGATGATTCTGACGATTCTGATAATGATGATAATGATGATGCTAATGATAACGATGACCGAAGCAGCCCTGAGCCTGGACCCTCATCAAGAAAACGGCCTTGTACCGGCCAGGCATACGGCAGTTTAGTGGAAGGCGTGCTACCCCTGTCAGATTCTGATTAATGTTTTTTAATAAAAATTGTAAAAAAAAATATAACTTTATTTTTACCTCCCTATATTAGTGATGAGACTAGTTTAAACGAACTACCTTAGATATAAAAGAAGGACAAACAAAGACAATTTTTTTTATTAGTAAGGATTGTAATCAACTTGTAGTGATAACAATTGCGTTTGCGACAGTACCTATGCGCAGCTATCCCCTCCACGATTCGTTCACCGCTAGACTTACGTGCCGCGACCTATACCTACCTTTAATAGGGACTCGGACTCGCGTTATGGTTGGAGAACTTACCTAGTGGTTAAGGTATAGTTTGGAAAATATAAATTGGCCGTCTGTTGTCTAATTAAAAAGAGATCTTTTGTTCCGCCTAAACACTTACCGGTGGTCATTGGGTACACTCGAAAGGATTATCTATTATTAATTTCTAAACACATCTTTACCTGAGAGTTGGAGTGACAGTGAGTGAGTCCATTTCAGTCATCACGTTTGTATTTATTTAATATAAAACAATGTTAAAAATATGTACAGAAGAAGATCAATAAACATTTAATGCTGCAGCCTGTGTCCTACCTATTGGATCTATTGCCACAAACATCTACTAAACTTTTACCCCCTCATTCGTAAAACTTAAAATACCTCTGTTAAATAAAACGAGTTTTGTCCCTATCTTACAAAATATCACAGTAACAGATGAAGACAAACGAATTTTAACGGCATTTTAGCTAAAATAGGTTTGTTCAACGTTTTACTTGATAGGTTAAATTAGAACTGCATGTGTCCTATGTCCAAGAGAAGAAATTCGTTAACTCCTAACATTACCATGCAAACGAAGTCGCAGGTACAGCTAGTACTTAATAAATATTGTCTAATCATAACTTGTCGCGCAACGGAGTCACACTCTACGCATATAAATAAAAATTGTCATGTAAGTACACACATTAAATGTAGGTAGTAAGTGTACCGTACACCTCCCAATAAGTCCAGCCGGTACCGCAGCACTTTCTTGGCTTGGCACTTGATAGGTTTACTAGACTATATCAGAGTTATACAAACCTACCTGAACTGTCTACTGTATTGCGCTATAACTGCCGAGACGTTACTTAAATTTGATGTGATATGCAGAGTGGAAGCGTCACGGCTGAACGTCCTGGTGGGCGAATACGACGTGGAAGAGTCGCAGTCGTCGGGCTGGGGCGTGGCGCACGTGCTGCAGCACCCGGACTTCAACGGGTACACGTACGACAACGACATCGCCGTGCTACGCCTCGCCGAGCCGCTGCCGGACCATCTATTCAGGCCCGCCTGCTTACCCGGTAACCACAATTCAATTACCGCCTGCCTGTTTGTATACTATAGGTAGAACAGTTTATTCCCAGCGGTTACCACTAAAGATTATGATTATTGTTAACACCAGCACGTTACCGTACGTTGTAACAAAGTATAGATAAATAAATATTTGGCGACAATCTTACACAAATAAGCAAAGCTTCTACTCGGGTACTAAACGACGATATACATACTTACTTAATATATAGACAAATAAATACTTAAATACATAAAAAAAATGGTGGTAATAAGTAGTAATAGGTGGGAATCACGCAATAGTACGGCGTGCCCAAGCTACAGCAATTAAATTACTGCAATCTACTGGTATCTAAAACCTTGCAACTTTACAAAAACATCTAATCACTGCTAGGTAGTTCCAGAAAAACTGATACTCACCATGTTGTTAATAGGTTAAGTATCAGTGTTTTGCGATAAATTTCATAAACTTAGAATTGTTTCTCTAATAGAGGACGGAGACCCCCTCAATGGAGCTGATGCTGTGGTGTCCGGATGGGGAAGCACAGAAGAAAAGGGACCTACATCTAACATTCCTATGAAAGTAAGTCAAACGAATCAGTCAACTACTAAGGATTTGCAACCATTTCCCAGTAAGTATACTCGTACAATAGCCACGCGTGGTCCATAAGATCGCGTATCCTATTTAGTTACATTGGCGTTTTCTATATGCCGCAACTGCAAAGATCAGTCACCCTAAGGCCTAAGGATACCTCCGCATTTGGCGGTGCGGTAGATATCAGTAAGTTATTGTCAACTGTCAATCTAGTCAGCACAAATTCACTTCCTGATTGACGCAGGTAAGATATCTGGGCAACATTAGCAAGCTCTCTCGATACCGATTCCACTCCGCCGAATGCAGAGGTGACCTGTGAAGAGCTGTTAAGAATTTTGAGAGGTTTCCGTGTTTTTTTTTGATGTGGCATTAAATGTATACGGCACTATTCTAGGTTGAGGTGAAGATCTGGGAGCAGGAGGAATGCTCGACGGCAGGGTACGGGCGGCGCAAGGTGACGCCGCGCATGCTGTGCGCGAACGCGCCCGAGCGGGACTCGTGCACCGGCGACTCGGGCGGGCCGCTCGTGCTTCCGCGCCCGCACCACACGCTCGTCGGTCAGTATTAGTGTAAGGCCTGAGTGAACGCCCCGCACAGAGCGGGGCGTGGAGCGTCCATATAAATTGCATTTGTTTTATAATGCGCCACTTTGGACATCTGAGATCTAGGAGTAGAGGGAATGTTCGACGGTGGTTGACAAAATTGGGGGGCAAACAAGCGTAGGTACAGCCTGTCTGCAAACATCGCAGCCTATGAATGCTTCCAAAAGAATCACAAGGGCGTTGCCGACCCTTCATTGATTTGAAGGTTCGTTATCTTGACAGCTAGAGACAAATGCAGGTGCCTCAGCGCATCGTCGGTAGCTCTGGCGACCTTCCTTACCACAAGGAACACAACACCACATACCTACAAAGCAAGTGGTGATTGTTATGTTATTATGTCTAGCATGGCTGCCATCTTCTATACGGTGTAGATCTTCCCCAGTTGGGCTGCTGTGCTCCAAATATGATCGTCATAACGTTCTGCTGTGAAATAGGGCTCTTTTTAAAAGTTGAATCAGTTGTAGGTTATTGGTGACTCATACATTGGTTTGTATACAGGCATAGTGTCGTGGGGCCGCGGCTGCGCGCGGCCCGGGTACCCGGGCGTGTACACGCGCGTCACCCGCTTCCTGCCGTGGCTGCGCGCCGCGCTGCGCCACGCCTGCGCCTGTGCCGCACCTCATTAACTACCTCTTGACTAGCGTTGTGCCTAAAGCTGGGTACTCAATAGCAAACTGGAACCGTAACTGAACGAATACTGTAACGAGGTACTAGTCTGAACGTAACTGTCAGAATGCCATTCTTCGACTCGTTGAGAGCCGTTCGCGGACGGTTCGAGAACCACATATAGGGTTGGCAGATAATTACCTGACAGATAACCAAGATCTACTCGTATTAACGAATTTTCATACCACTATGGTGGGAAAAAACTGCAACTACGATCTCCGCTGGTATCAATGTACCTACATTGCGACCCTTTAAAAACTTGTTCCTTTACTTGGAAAATATCGTACCTTCTGCAGTCCCTTGGGAAAACCTCGGAAGGACCACCTCACTAAACATGTGGCGGCCAGCTTAAGGCGCCGTAGGTTCATGGTCTTATATCCCTTTCACTGAGCTAAGCGTGAGCGAGATGGAAGTGCGTGCTCGGAAGCGCGGATATCATGTTTTTTAATTTTTGATTTTTTGGCGGTTTAAATAAATAATAATTTACTTTAAAAACAAAGTTTTAACCGATTTCAATTTAGTACTCCGCCAAGGCACGAGAATATTTCCACATTTCTTATCCAATTTACCACATGAACTGATTTCCGAGAGCAAATGCGTTGATTATTAGTTATTAGAGAAAAAAACCGAATCGCTGTAGGTGGGCCGATAATATTTGAGGAATTCCGTCGAATCCACAAGGATCACCTTTGGCACTTCATTAGTTGCTATTTCAACGGAATCTTATCAGAATCTGTGACATAATCTTGTACTTTTAAGTACATAATTGAGGAATTCCATAGGTCATTTGTGGTCTTCATCATCAATTCCACTCCACCAAATGTATGATTTCCGGGTGTAAATACACTAGTTATAATAGAAAATACCAAAATCACTACACGGGTGCCTAATATAATGGAGGAGTTCCCTCAATTCCTCATGGATCCCATCATCCAACTGAATTGTGAAAAAATGGGACCCACCTGGAAGCATATAAGTACTTACAAACAAAAAAAGAAAATTTCGAATCGGCTCATCAATGACGGAGTTCTAAGGTAACAAACATAGAAAAAAAAAGACCGGGTTGCACTCCGGGAGTGCCGGCAGAAGTGAAAACTCAATAACATTGTAACAGTTCTTCGATCAGGTAACGTGACATCTTACGGTGTCACCCTAAAAATGAATTTGACGCAAATTTATAAACAATTATCAATTATTTAGGCGGACGGGCCGCGGGCGCGTTGGGTGCGACGGGCCGGCTCGCCCGTCGGCGGCGGCAAACAAAATACCAATTTGTTTTTGCCATTGCCAAATATTTTTCAAAGCTTTATATCTTAAGGAATAACGTCCAAATTCGAACTATTCGAATTTGCAAGAACAGCAGACGGCGGCGGCGAACAAAATATCAATTTGTTTTTGCCGTGGGTAAATATTTTTCAAAGCTTTATCTCTTTAGGAATAACGTCCAAATTCGAATTATTCGAATTTGCTCAATAGCAAAACCGTGAAGGACGCTTGGACAAAATTACAAATTTATTTGCAGAATATGCTATTGCAAAAAGTGTTTAACGGCTTTATACTCTTACGAATAGCGTTCAGTTTTGATTGTAGTCGAATCGGCTAGCAGCAAAATATAAAAGTTTGTGACCTCCTTCACATCTGACGTCACAAAAATCTGTCGCGTATTTAACAATTTTTCCCCTTCCTAAAAAGTGCTCAGTGCCGCTAAAGAAGTTTTCACTTCAAAAAAAAAAAAAAAAATACAACCGAATTGAGAACCTCCTCCTTTTTTTTGAAGTAGTAATCACTGAGTTCTCTTAAACATGATATTGCTGATTTTTAGAAGCAATATTAATATTTTTAGCTTTTGTGCATAATTTGTTACGAATATCTTAAGTGTATTTTAGACCTATTTTCGTGATTTTTTTCTATCGAGCGAAAATCGAATCACTGATCTCGCTGCAGAAAAGCCTCAAAATTACTATTTGTATTTTTTTGAAACCATATTATTATAAACAGACGCATTATATTGTTTCAAAAACTCTGTTCGCTTAACTTCGCTGAACCTACGGCGCCCTGATACTAATGTTAGGTAGATCAATAGGTTTGGCATTCATTGCTGGCCGATCTATTTCGAAACAATAGAAGAACAGCAGTGTCGATAATAATTATGATGATGAGGCTACGATATGCATCTATTTAATACAGAATACGTAGGTTCTAATACTTATTTTTGTTAAGAGGCTTCCAATTGCATATATTGTAATTCATATGAGTACAAAGCTAGGTATTTTGTTATTTAATGTTACCAGTGTTTGTTACGATATTGACTGCGAATTGTTAATTACCTACTGGTAGAGTAATTCAGGCCAGGTGTGTACACTTTTAGCGTCCAGTATAAAATGAACTATAGGTATTGGTCCTTCTCGCACACACCGTATTGCTAGTGAAAGGCGAATCCTTTACCTCAGACATAAGTACCCTAAACACGATCGGGACAGCTAGTCACGAGTCGGTCAATGACGGTCGCCTTTAACGTTTATCACGTAAATAAAGACAAGATAAAGCGAGATAGTGCTAAGCGCGCCGGCATCGCGCCGAACTTGGACCACTTATTGGTTCGAGTTCGACCCATGTCGAGCGATATTCGACCTCAAAGATGTGAGGTACACGTTTCACCATCGAACGAGGGAACGAAACGAAGGAAGTTCTATGCTTCAGCTTGGGCCGAAAATCGTTTGTATGTGATGTCTGGATGTCCGGCTTCCCCGCTGTTCTCCTCTACCTACAGGTCGCATTTCTTAACCGATTATCGTGAAAATTTGTAAGCAGGTTCGTTAATTATACAAAAAAAATTGTGGAGTCTCGTTTTCGAAATTCAAAAAAGTTTTTTTATTAAAGACAGGCTTGCGGGTTGTACAGCTCACAGCCACTAGTACTTTAATATGTCTGAGACTCACGGAAGTTTCTATATAAAAAAAGAAAGCATTTGTCGCTTTTTAACGCCACTTGTTAGAAAAAGACGATTGCTTTATCGTGTCTTGTGATAAGCGCCATGATATTTGTTCTGGAATGCGCTTGGCTAGCCCGAATTACTCTATCTGCATTTTATAATTGTTACCTATGTAACTACTTTTTAATGCCTGCCAGTAAGTCAGTCTTAAAAAACTTTACCATTATTAGATGTGAGTAGATACAATACTATGTACCTAAGTTATAGTTTAATTAAATAGTAATTATTGTTATTTTATTTATATTTAAAATATGGCTGTGATTTGATTATGTAGTGAACAAGTACCTACTGTAATTAACATAAGAATCTAGACATAATATTAATTTAGTCGGTCGCCTCAAGTCCATATCCAGTGTAGTGTCGAAACTGTCGAGTTCAAAAAGATGTCGGTAATGCCATATATACTACTTAACTAAAGGCACATCCTGACGGGCATTGATATATAAGATAGAGCGAGAAAACCACCTTGCTCTGTCTTATAGCTTGCAGGATTGCAATGCCTGCCCGCCATCAGACTGCGCCTTTTGGGGTAAAATATGGTTATATATGTAGATAGGTACATCGCACTTGTTAGCAGACAATACTACACTACATGTCACAATTTAAGAACTCCTTTTATACATATTATATTGACCGTTGGATTCATAACATTTATTCCTGACCACGGTGGCTGAAAAGTGAAAACGGTATCAAAGTTAAAGTTAATATATTTTGACCTTAGATAGTTTTTCCGGATGAAGAGGCCTGTGGCGCGATGTAATGAGAACGCTCTCAGGTATTTACTGCCGAGTAAATAACTTTCTCCTTACCCGATTCTTGTTTACCTACACCGCTCAGGTGCGACTACCGCCTAGCTAGCATGAACGCGGTTATGTCGGACATACAGCATTCGCTCGTCCCTCTCGCACTTAAATACTTACTAGTAAGGGACGATATTAGCTTTATGTCAGACATAATAAACGCGATCGTGCTGACTAGGCAGAACTGCGCACAAGGTTGTGCCCATTATTACTTACCTATCAGATTTCGACTGATGCGCGCTGATATGCCCCTGCCTAGCTATAGTGTATTATAATAAAATTTACTTACTAAATAAAATTGTATTCAACCGTTGTTTTGTGGTTTTAATTTGTACTTATTTCACTTCTTATTCTTGTAAAGTACCTAAGGTGAGTCGGGGCAAGAGTAACATCGGGGGAAGAGGGTCAAAAGCTTCTCCAGCTAATTCTTTTGAATTGAGCGCCTTTTTGTACCGTCGGTAAAACAGACAGGCGTGTATTAGTTCCATCGTCAAATCATAGATGTCTCTTTCACACGCCATATTGAAACAAAACGTGGTTTATTTTGACTGGTTACGACTTGTTGTGATAAGTGGAAGTGCACGTGTATAATTCAAAAGCAGTTTTGTGTGATTTATGGCTGTTAAATCGGTTTTTTTTGTTGGTGAGTCGAATATTTATAGTTTATTTCTTATGTTACATCGTTATTTTCTGTTATTCCTATCGATTATAAGTTTTTATCAAGCCAATAAAATTTTAACCTCAAATTATTTAAGTGGGGCAAGAGTGCCAGTTCAGTCCGGGGGAAGGGAGTTATATGCTACTCTTACCCCATGTCAGGGCTGTCCAACCTTTTATAAATTGTCATGTTTATTACAAATTGGCACTGTTTAATTCAGGGATGTGCGTATGCGATTTTTCGACATTTAAGGATGCGGATGGGTTCAAGCACTCAAAAACATAAATAATCAACCATATCGTGACACAATTACAATTAAGAACAAAACAAAAAAATCGCCTCAGTTCTTGTCACCTGATAAAATGCGGCAAATTGACCAACAATTGCGCCAATGTATAACAAAAACAAACAAAGATTTTTATTGGTTAAAGACGAAAGTAATCACGAGTGGCATTAATACTAAATACTACTACTGTAATACCTACGAGTATTAGGTAAGGTCAATGAGGGCATTTCCGTCATACTTTTTGATAAGTTCACTTTGGCTGGTCATAACTAAGAGGATATTTACTTTTTAATAAACCTGATCACTGTAATAGTTTGGGCATTTATTTAACTATACAAATTTACTCATATTAAATTGCTAGTATTGCTGGGTATTTAAATATGTTTTTCTTTTTAAAACATGTCAGTTGACGGATTTTCCCGACGGTTTGGGGCTATTCCGTCAACCAACGATTTTTCTTGTATCGTGACGTATTACAAACATATACGAGTACGTCAAGTGAACAAATACCACTGAACTGTTAATCGAAACTAAACTTTAGCGAACTCAATTTAAGGTTTATTTTAGATTTTATTGCCAAATATTTTTTTTTGGGGCATTTCCGGCCTATTTTTATAATCAGGAGTAGTAAACCTTTTAAAACAAATTCCCAAACCCTAGGGAAAATCCGTCAACTGACATGTTTTTAAAATAATGGGCTACTGTTTTTGTGTTCACCAGATGGCGCCACTGTTGAGTAAGATCCAGTACAGTGGCCAACTCATTGTTATTATGGGCGCGACAATAATTTTAATTTCAAATCATATTTAATAAGCAAATTGGTCATTTCATATTGAACGACCAATTTAGCTAAGACCCTAAATGCTCAACAATCGAAGAGCGTGATTACCATCATACTGCTATTTTGCCTTTATCGATCAAAATTAATTATTTAACTTTGCAACCGTGCTTACAATTTTAATATTGAAATCGTATAATGATATGGACTAATTAACACGCGCTAAGACGTATATACACCAGATGGGTATACGTAGACATGCATTAAAATGTAAACGTAGCTATCTTAAGTATTCCCTCCCAATACAAGTCACACTGCTTGCGAGACGCACGCGTGCTCACGTCACACAAGCGGTAAGTCCTGTCCCACGGAATTGTATACCTTCAAATGCAGTAGGAAGCGCACGTCTAATACATCTGGTGTGTAATGCCTTTACATATGACAATTTAGTACCTACTGATTTTTAATCGGGACTAATCTCAGTCCGCCGAGTTGAAAAACAAATAAAAAAATCAAGCAAAATATAAAAATAAACTTGATCCTCTGCAAATTAAACTAAGAATCGTTGAAAATAAATTATAGTATAATAATCATAGTTAATCATAGTTATTATTTAACTACGCTACGCTACTACTAAGCTACGCTACCATAGTTATTACTAAGCTACGGTAGCCTAGCGGTTCAGGCATGCGGCAGTCAAACGGCGGTCGTGGGTTCGAATCCCAGCTCGTACCAATGAGTTTTTCGGAACTTATGTACGGAATATCGTTTGATATTTACCGTTGGCTTTTCGGTGAAGGAAAAACATCGTGAGGAAACCTGCATACATCCACGAAGAAATTCAAAGGTGTATGTAAAGTCCCCAACCCGCAGTGGGCAAGCGTGGGGACTACTGCCCGTTCCCTCTCATCCGTGAGAGGAGGCCTGTGCCCAGCAGTCGGACGTATATAGGCTGATTTATTTATATTTTATTATTTAACTAAGTCAATTCAAAAAGGTTGGCAATATATGAAATGGGGAAATTCCGGCACATGACGGTTTTGCCCGTTTCACAATTGACGGATTTGTCTACTCGATCATTTCGTTAGTACCAATATTTAACCATCCATAGTTTCTCACCAACAGATTATAATTTAAAATTAATAAAACTACCATCAAACATGAATATCGAACTATATAACAAACGCATTTACTAAGCCCTAAAAGTACATTTTTTCATCGCACCGTCACGAAACACAGCAGCACACTACACTCGCATTCGAGTTCAGAGCGCAACTAAACTTTGAAAGCGGGGTTTTTCCGTTCACTGGCTAGACAGCGCCATCTGTTTTTGACTGCGGGTATAAAATTTTCTCTCTGTTTTACCGATCGAGTCAGTAAGCGCGTACTGTTGTTTGAATATCCACAAACGCCGCTTGACGGAAATGCCCCGCTGACGGCTTTGGCCACCCTGACCTTACTCGTAAAAAGTATAGTTTACAAAGTGAATTAAAAAATTAAAAGCATTTTTTTTTTAAGTGTCAGGTGGTTTTTCACCCCTGATAACACTTTCTATGACACTCTTGCCCCAGAATATGTATAAACGCAGTTTCTCAGAATTTTGAAGAGTTTTTCAACTTATTAAGGTATTCATTTTCTTGACAGTGTCTACCAACTGTGTTACTAAATACGTAAATCCACTGGAGCTAACCTAGTTCAAGTTAGGTACGTACGATACTCTTACCCCAGTCATGGGGCAAAAGGAACAGTCGTGCCGATTTTTATTTTTTTACAAATTAGTGCATGTTTTAATAGTTTCTTTGCTTGGTAAGTAGTTTCAATAAAAAATATATTAAATTTACTTATATTTTATCGCTTTAGTATACGAATGAATGCAATAATAAGATCACAAACACTATTTGATTCTAACTTTCAAAAAAGTATGATACTCTTACCCCGACTCACCTTACCTACTTTATGCTGTACTAGCTGCCTGCATCCTCGAATGCTCGCTGCAAAGAACGCAGAATAGAGTAGGTACGGTACCGTATACCCATTCGAATCGGATGTCAGAGTCGGAAGCAGCGTTGAAGTTTTTACAATTTGATTGCCAATCTGATTGTCTTTACCTACAGGCGCACTCTGCAATTCTACTTTTGTAGGAAGATAAAATACACTTCCGAGTTTGGCCATGTCGGTTGTCAATATAAATGCGAGCGAACGACAGAGATAGAGAGACAGTAAGTTAAGGAAAAACCGATAAATACAGTTCGTAATACATGCAGGGATGATGAAGGATGGACTCGATTAAGGGAGTGCGATAGAGATGGAAATACCCGAACTTCGACTTTCGAAGTTCGTGGTAGCGCCGCTGTTCACGCGACCTCGCTTTATGGCCGGTTCCAATAATCAATCCACCGATTTTCCTTACCAACAGTTACATTTTGACAGATTTTCTACGGTTAATCTGTCAAAATGTAACTGCCGGTAAGGAAAACTATCGGTGCCAAGGCGACAGTCGCACGCAACGGTTGCAATGCAAAACGTGAAAAAGCAACTCGAACACTGTAAACATTCTGTTTTATTCTTTTTTTCGTTTCACTTCGTTTGGCGACCGGCGACGGCGGCGACGCACGGAGAAACTACCTAGTTATTTTTGAAACTGTTTTTCAAAACTGTTTTTTGTTAAAAAAAAAACGGTTACGTTTCGTTTCACGGAAAAGTCGAAACGACTCGAGCTCTAACTGACTTTGACACAACACGAAATAAATCGCAGTGATTTGCCTAAATACCTCACGCCACCGTGTCCGCCTAAAGCAAAGGGGGCGCAAAGTAAGGACTTAGAAAATTTTTGATCCAAAGTGAAAATTGTATAGGAATCATAAAATACTTAGGAAAATTTTATTCAAAACGCTAAAATAAGCATGTTTTATAGAAAAAACTTTTTCTCTAAAATCAAAAATGGCCGAGATATTCGCCCTATTAAGCTCATTGATTGCCGTTATCGCAAATGCCAACAAAATGTATAAAACCTAATCTAACCTAATGTCAATAGTGACTTTCCCTATCTCCTCATGTCTTTTTTATATTGTGTCAGACACTGCCTTAGCTCCGGCGCTGCGGGAAGTGCAGCTCTCCCTCCGCGCCTCCGGCTTTTTATATACACTCTAGGGGTAGGGCAGACAAGACCACGTGGAATCGGGGTTGACAGCTTCGGTTCTGTGGCAAGTCTTATGATAATGCAATGCTTATTTTAGCGTAGCGTTTTTTAGCTAGATTCGGTCGGACTTTCGCAGCCTAATATTGAATACATAATATCCCAGCTCCCTTGAAAACCATCAATCTTTGAGGGCGAATATCTCGGCCATTTTGATACTAGAGAAAAATTGTTCCTATAAAACATGCTTATATTAGCGTAATCTTTACGATAAAACAATAATAAATAGGTGTTATAATGACACCAACTCCATCAAAAACTGTCCTGCGCCCCCTTTGCTTTAGTCCAACCCGCCACCCCGCCATGCTGTTTTTAATTTGACCAATCCGGGCGAGCGCGTAAAGCGGGGAAATTTAGTGCGAAAATTTGAAATGCGCGTATAGCGATTCCGTGTAATGGCCGGTTCCAATAATGAATCCACCGATAGTTTTCCTTACCAACAGTTACATTTTGACAGATTTTCTACGGGTAATCTGTCAAAATGTAACTGCCGGTAAGGAAAACTATCGGTAACTGTAAGCTGAAGTAATCTCAACGAGGAATTGAGGACTACACGGCTAGTCCCTATTGAAAGCTAAGTGTCTTAGTTTCTTGGTTCATTCTTTGTTCTATTCGATTTATTGTTCTGCTATTATTGTGATCTATAACCCGAGTACATATGCGAGAGGTTTTATACTAAGTAGTATTTCTGATTCCTGTGTAACGTAATGACAATTACCCATCATGATAACATGCTACCAGTAACCTAGGAATAGAGTTACTGATTTGAGAGATCGTATGCCCGTCCTGATAAATCTACATAGTTGAGCGTCGACACGTGTCAGGTGTCGACTTTGTCTCCTCCTTTATACGAGCTAAAGGGCCGCCCCTCCGCGTGTCGGATGGGGGCTCAGTTAGGTGTGTGGCTGCAGGGTACCCTGGTGTAAAGCCTGGTCCAGGTAGCAAGATCGTCCCATACGTGAGCCATAGCGGACAAGGTTCCAATATGAGCAAGACCGTATGCGCGTGCGTGAGCTTGGTGTCCCAGAACCCTTCCTTGCACTAACACCAGGTGCCGGTGATGGGGCAAGGACGGACGAACTTGTGAGGTCTGAGAGTGAACAACCCGTGTGATCAAACATGCTTATTGCATGCATTGGTATTGTGTATCAGTCACGTGTTATCTACACAGACGAAATGTGTGGATAGCAAGATCACCCTTAGGATGATGAGTAATGAATTATTGGTTGAGAGATAAGGCTCGTGGACTAAAGACAGACATACAGTAGGACTTGACAACTGTTAGTCACCCGGATAATGCAATATCCTTGAATATCAGTACGACATGGGTGAGGCCTTTCCTATCTAGATATAAAGGAGACAAGAGACAGTCTAGAGATGAGGTATTGTCATGGTTGCTCGGCCGGTGGGCGAGAACATGAGATGGACACAGTACAGTAGAATGTGGATTCCCAGGGTTGCTCGGCCGACAGGCGAGAACCTGGACAGTAATATACAGTGCACACACCTCATGTGGCTAACATATTATAGTGCAAGGAACTGGCAGTATGTGATTGAGATCGTGTTACTACTACCATTCATATAGCTACAAGGAGGAAAGTATTTCCCGTTTTTTAGTAGTTAGAACTAACGTGTGCCAAGTTCTAAGGCTCTATGTGACCGTGTTTTCATATTATAACACTCAACCCACAGGTGGGACAAGCCGTCAGAAGCGAAGCAGATGGATACATGGACTGCGTGGGATGATTTTAAGGTAGGATTCAAATTTCCTCTCCTTAAATCATGTTTAAACCTATCGTGGCGTCCGTCCTCAAGCTTAACGCAGTCTAATTGTATTATACAAGAGTTTATAATATATCATTAATGTGTAACATTCCATTATAAAGAGGGCGTCGCGACAGCAGGACCGTTTGAATGCGGCAATTTTCGCTTTCTTACTGTTAACTGGCCACACAAAATTACAATATTACAGTGTAAAATATTAAAACAATAGTCTTTAGTATATATTTTTTAATTTTCATTTAAAGTTATTTGAATGAAATTTGTGAGAAAAAAAACACTTGGCAGATCATGCAAATTCCATGGTCCAAATTGTGATTTTCATGCAATTAATCAGGACAACTCGTTTCACGGCACAAATCATATAAAGTATATACCCCATTACTGTACGAGAAACCGCTTTTGAAAACGCTTACGGGAAAAAACGCCCAGCTCTAAAGTCGGCGCTACCACGAACTTTGAAAGTCGAAGTTCGTAATACATGCATCTCTGTCACTCGATTATTGGAGTGCGATAGAGATGGAAATACCCGAACTTCGAGATTCGATTTTTGTGGTAGATAGTGAAATCGGACGTGCACGTGTTAAGTATTGTGTAGAAACGACTATTTAACATGTATTTAACAATTTGGGAACGCAACCGATACATTCTCGCGCGAAAATTTGACATTTGACGTTTAGTGTCGTTTATTATAGGAGTTTAGTTTATGACGCCGTGTTGCTGGAATATCAGATGATGATATATTAGATGTATTTGATTAATTACAATTTATAGAAATATAATTACCTAATATTAAGTTATCCTGTAACACAAACAAGCAAACGCCATGAATATATCAGACAATGAAGCTGTAAGTATCCTGTTTGCCAACCTGTGTTGTCGTTTAAACATAACCAAACAAAAGACGCTACATTAACGGATTATTTACATTTATTCTAGGACTTCTTTCTCACTTGTCTTCATTGATTCGATATTAAATGATGATTTAATTTAGGACGACACGTCTAGCGTGGAGAGCACGTCAAATACAGACAATACGTCCCGAAGCGAGACTCCAACAAACACTCGTGCCAAGAAACGAAGGCGTGGGAAAAAGAAGAATGTCATAAAGCCCGTGAAACCACCATACAAGTTCAAGTAAGTTCTTTAATGCTATTATACATAAGCTTTCAACTCGCCCATTGAATATCCTTTTTGTAGTGTTGAGGCAGCTTTTTAGTAATCATTAAAAATAGTAAAATTAGATAGGGTTAAATCAATTCTTTACATTGTTTTGGTAGGTACAGTCAGCATTGTATAGTTAGTAGCATCCAAAGTAGCCAAATATACACATCCTTACTCTTAGGGCCTGTTTCACAATCTCCAGTTAAAACATATCCGTCAGATAAGTGTTGGCTGCCACTTTTCTTATGACGGGAGAAAAGAATAGCAATAATTTTAACTGGTAGATAACTTTATCCGGCGATTGTGAAACAGGCCCTTAAAGTAATAAAGATGTGTACCGAAATATTTGGCTAGTTTGTCTGCTACTTCATATTTACAAAGCATAAAGCAGTATCTGTTATATGTCTTTTCATGGTTATCTCAAAGCATGGGCGGCCTATTAAAGTGCTGGCAGCCAGCAGCCGCTCGTAGCCTTGCCTTTCAAGGGGCCTTTTGCATTTGATAACAACCAACACAAAAAAGTTGAAAAATATTAGGTTCAAGGGCCTCGCAAAGATCTTCCCACCAGCACCTGTGCTCAACAGCACTCGTTCAGAAGAAAATTGCACAAATGTGTGGCTGTATTCTGGTGGATGTTTTTGCTGTATAATTGAAGTATATATAAATAAATGTCATTAGAAAATAGTACATTGTTGTAAAGGCTAGAAAGTAGGCAATAGATGGACGAGTAGGTTCGAGGTCCTCACCTTTGGCTCAGACCTCGAACGGGACGAGTCCATCTATTGCACTTTTGGCCAAGACATTACATAGTGCTTTTCACGCTTACTGCGAGGAAATTAAGTACCTAATTAAAGACCATAATAAGCGCGGCCCCGCTCGCGTGTCGGGGGGCACCGCGTGAGGCGGCCCGGCGCCGGCCGGAGGGCCCTGAGATTGAGCGAACCGCTGTTCAAACGTTATTGTTGGACAGTTTGAACTCATAGTTGGCATGTTAGTGCGATGTCCAACTAACCCCAGCTTTGAAGCCTGAATTCTGACCATCTTTTCACACATTTCCGAGCAGTGGCGTGAAAAGGCAATTTTTAATATTATAAATAATCTTTATTGTCATACAGTTGTAGTGCTAAGGAAGACCACGCCCAGCCGCTATTTGGTTGTCAATTTAACCACCATTTGGGAGAGGATGAGCCGCAGGTGTTTGCAGTAGTGGGCAGTAACAGAGTCTCCATATATGAGTGCCCAGAAGCTGGAGGTTTCAAGTTGCTACAATGCTATGCAGATCCCGACGTAAGTTATATAATGCATATGCATATCTGATAGATATCAGTTGACTTCATACTCTTTTTATGCTCTTTGGTATACTTTAAAAGCTTAGTATATTTGTATTATGCAGAATTTGGGATGATTGAACCACTAAGAACATTTGGTTCAACTTAATGCGTTCATAAACAGTTCTAAAATTTGTGCTGTTTTCATGGCCATATCCATGTTGATTTTAATCATTACTCAATCATTACTCATAAACAAAGGAGTAAGTTAATAAAAATAATAGCGCAATAATTTTGAAAATAGATTACTAAGGCGGAAGATACCACAAGTAAATAGGTTGGACTTGAATAAGTATTTATCATACCAGTTTTCATTAAATTTTCCTGACTATTCCTAAGCCGGCTCAGCTGCGTTACTTTCAGATATGTGCAACTGCTACAATCCGAGTTTTCATCGAAACGTTTGACTTACTGAAATTACCATTTTATGTCTGAGTTTTAGTGAGAGCTAAATTTAAATAGCGTAAATAGATTCCTTAATCAAATCAATCAAATCAAATCAATTATTTATTCTGCAAATAGGCCACAAGGGCACTTTTACATGTCAAACGGTAATTTACAATAAAATAGTAATCTTACACAATAATAATTTAAAATTATATATAAAAGGTTAACTATAAAATAAAACTAAATGTCACTAAGTTAATGTAAACAAAACAAAATTGCAAATTACATTCGATATAAGATCTGTAACACAAGATTGTGATTGTGATTAACAGAAGTTAATGATATTATTCAGTATTCCAGAGATGTATAAGGTCTCTGAGCGTCCAAATACAATTAATAATTATTCTAATATTCTAAGAGATGTATACGGTCTCTAAGCGTCAAAACAAAAAAGGAACATTAATGTTATATTGTCAGAGATGTACAGGGTCAATAACAATAAAACGTGTCAAGATCAGAATGATGTCTCTCGTCAATACGATAATAATAATAATAACACTAGTATTTAAGTAGTTAATTAGGTACTATACCCTTGCAAGCATGAACAGTCCGGACTCCACAAACAGCACCCGATCACGAGTATGACGCATATCTCAGCCATCGCCTCCCTCAACCATATGTTAGGGAAGGTGGCGACCCGATCAACGACGCCACCGTAAGCAAAGCCCTTTAAGCGAGCATGACATATTCAAGCCACCACAGGACATTGATAATAGCAAAGATTAAGCGACTTGTTCGGCGAGAAACAGCATTACGTGCTCTCTTCTTACATAAAACGGTACAGTTATTTCAGGTAGGTACTTATAATGATTACATGTATTTAGGTATATTCCTAATAGAATCAGACTACTACTGGCTTAAAGGCATTTTTGTCGTTTAAGAAATAGTTGACAGCATAATACGCCTTGCTTAGCAAATTACTCTTAACATGAGACTTAACTGTACGGTAAATTAACAATTTCAGTAGGTATTTTATTGTAAAAACGTATGCAGTTCCCCACGAACGACGTGCTAACCTTGCGGAGACGACTGGCCTTCACTGCGATCTTGTTTTTACTTCTGGTGTTGTAGTCGTGGATATCACTGTTGAGTTTGAACTCATGAAGGTTTTTCCGCACATACATGATATTCTCAAGAATGTATTGGCATGCTACAGTAAGAATGTTTGCCTCCTTAAATTTGTCCCTGAGAGAATCTCGAGCTTTTAGTTCGTATATGGAGCGTACAGCTCGTTTCTGTAGCACGAATATAGTCTGGATATCAGCCGCCTTCCCCCACAACAGGATTCCGTAGGACATAACACTGTGGAAGTAACTGTAGTACACCAGCCTAGCCGTCTCAACGTTTGTTAACTGCCTTATGCGTCTTACTGCATAGGCTGCCGAACTAAGTTTTCCGGCTAGGGCGGCGATATGCGCATGCCATTGCAGTTTTGAGTCCAAGGTGATACAGTCAGCATCACATAGTTAGTAGCAGCCAAAGTAGCCAAATATATCGTCACACTTCCTTATTCCTATAGTAATAAAGACGTGTTCCGATATATTTGGCTGCTACTAACTATATGATGCTGACTGTACCTAAAAACACTGTTACATTTTCAAATTCCAGCTCATCGCCCTTTAATTGGATCTTGGTATTATTTACCTGCTTGACATTAGGTAAAGTGAATCTGATACACTTTGTTTTCTTAGAATTTAGCAGTAAATTATTTGCTGTAAACCATTTCACAACAGTGTTGAGAGCATCATTAATACCATCGAAGCTTTTCTCTTTCCTGTCTACCTTGAAGATAAGCGACGTGTCGTCTGCAAATAACACTATATCATGTTTATCTTGCAACACATTTGGTAGGTCATTGATGTAAATCAGAAACAGAAACGGACCCAGAATCGAGCCTTGAGGAACACCAAGAGCAACAGTTGTCCCTGCTGATTGGGTCCCATTGATGACTACTCGTTGTGTTCTCTCCGAGAGATACGATGAAACAAGATCAAGAGCACCGTTTTTAATCCCATAATGTCTCAACTTTCTGATTAAATTCTCGTGATCAACGCAATCAAATGCCTTTGATAAATCACAGAACACTCCAATAGCATCTTGAGCCTCTTCCCAGGCATCAAAAATATGTTTAATTAGTACCACCCCTGCATCAGTGGTAGAGCGACCCCTAGTGAATCCGAACTGATTGGTATTGAGCAGTTTATTGCAACTAAAGTGGGACATAAGCTGATGAAGAATAAGCTTCTCAAAAACTTTGCTTAGTGCCGGTAGTATTGATATTGGCCTGAAGTTGTTAGGGTCAGTTTTCGTTCCTGATTTAAACAACGGGATAATTTTACTGTGTTTCATGAGGTCAGGAAATACTCCAATATCAATACATTTATTGAAAATATCAGCTAAGAAAGGTGCAATAGGGAATATTCATGACATTTTTTTATTTTTTTTATCTATTCTATAAGTAATTATATAACCGGAAAAAAATATAACACTTTCACAATATTATTAAATAAGCTAAAAAAAAAAATTTAAATTACTATCATTTTCGGACGATCTAAACGCCACCATTTTGGCGCGCTCATTTGTGACGTCACCGTGCAGCTTAGTGCACGGCGGTTCTTAAACAAATTAACAACAAAGTGTTTGATTCACACTTTTAATAAATGTGAGTGATTAAAGCTTATAAGATCAACTTATTGTAATGGAAGAGCACACAAAAGCTTATTATAAATATTGTATTGTCCCTATGTGTGAAAATCACATTAAAACTGCAAATATTTTCATATGCCCAAAGGTGCAAATATAAGGATAAAGTGGTGTAAGGCGATGAGGAGAGATAATGGATCGTGCTTGAGTAGTTTATATTGTTGTGAAGATCATTTCGACGTGAGTATTAAATATGTATGTACCTAAAATCTTTTTTTATTACGACTCGCGAACAATATAGGTAAACAATAACCTAACCTCAAAATTGTATTATATACTTATTCATAAAACTATTCTGATTCCCAATTTTTTTAGTTATTAATGTTACAAATATTATGATTTTTGTTGATCAACAGCTGACTACGAGTGTTGATTTTAATCAAGAAACGTTTTAGCTAAGTTTCTTTGTTTGCACTGTTGATCGAAGAAAGTTAAAAGAATTTAATCCTTTTTACTGAGTGACCTACACAAATTTGTTTTATTTATAAGCCTTGACGAAAACAACCTAGTTTGTTAAAGTTCATAAAGATGTTCTCAACATTTAACATTCCTAATAGGTACCTACATATCTTTGATTATATAATACTAGCTTCTGCCCGCGACTCCGTCCGCGTGGAACTCGTTTATACTATCTCTATACCAAATTTCATCCAAATCGGTTCAGCAGTTTAAGCGTGAAGAGGTAACAAACAGACAGACAGACACACTTTCGCATTTATAATTTATTATTAAGTAAGTATATATAAAATATATAATATAACTAGCTTCTGCCCCCGACTCCGTCCGCGTGGAACTCGTTTATATCGTAGCTCCCCCCATATCCCCCAAAGGGATGAAGTGGGGGATGAAAGTTTGTATGGAGCTACGATATAAATGAGTTCCACGCGGACGGAGTCGCGGGCAGAAGTTAGTATATATAATATATAAAGTTATAGTATAGTAAAATAGTATATAGTATGGATAAATATCTACTAGTATTTTATTCCACTTATTTAACAAAGACACCTATTTGAAGTAGTTTAAAAGTCTAGCTATTTGAATCGCCAAAATAGGTTATAATTATTTAATTGACCAATCTCACGAGTATAAAAACAAGAAATATGAAAATTTATTGAATATCTGTAACTTATTTACCTAGCAGCTTTTACTCCTCTTAGTTCAGCGGACGTAAAGTCACAAATATTTGCGAAGTATGTATTAAATTTAGTCATCATGAACACATCAATTTTAGGCAGATTATCCGACTGTGCCTTGACAAAACCGCCTTCAGTCATTGTGGCGAGTCTTTTTTCACTTAATAGTTACCAAAAAACACTGATTATTTATCATAAACAGCGGCCAAACAATGCGAATAACTTTCAATACTCATACTAACGACCTGCACGGTGACGTCACGTTTCGCTCCGCCAATAGCGTTGCGTTTTGGAAATTTGCGAGGGAATTTGAAAAATAGTACTTTTAAACAATTTATTTTATCAATAGAAACATGATAATTTGAAAAAATAATCATGTGTGTATATTTATTAAGCAATATAGATTACACGTGATTTTTTTTGTCCATTTCTAAATCACATGCATATTCCCTATTGATTCTACAATGGAATGTAATACTTTGACTGAAAGGCCCCAAAGATCTTCAGTCTTCTTTAAGTTCAACAATTTAAACGCTTTTATAAGAATAGGTGGGGTCACGTGAGTGAATCTAAAGATTTCTGTACATTACATATTATTATATCCCTGCCACTTAAGTTTAGCGATTCGGACAGTGGCGTGGCAGTGAGCGGGGCACGGCACATAGCACGTAGAACCGATGGCCCTTGGGGCGGAAAGGTTCTCGAGTGGCGACCACGTACCGGAAGGCGCGGCGTGGGTAGGCGCCCCACAAAGTGGACTGATGACCTGGTAAAGGTCGCGGGAGTCCGCTCGATGCGGGTATGGCGCAGGACCGGTCACTTTGGCACTGTTTGGGGGAGGCCTATGTCCAGCAGTGGACGTCTTTCGGCTGATATGATGATGATGATGATATCCGTGCCACTATTGTGATTTCCAGGTAGATGAAACGTTCTACACATGCGCGTGGTCGTACGAGGAGGAAACGGGTCTGCCACTCCTGGCGGTGGCGGGTTCCCGCGGCGTGCTCCGCGTATTCAAGCCCTCCACGCACTCCTGCATCAAGCACTACATCGGCCACGGGCACGCCATCAACGAGGTCAAGTTCCACCCGCGCGATCCTAACCTGCTGCTGTCTGCGAGCAAGGTTTGTATTACTGAAGCTAGCAACCAGTAGCAATCACTCCAGGTAGATGAAACATTCTACACTTTTATTTATTTTTATACCACATCGTTCGGTCGTTGCGGTCACTATAGACTATATAAAAGTGGCCATTATATATGGAAGCTTGCAACTCCAGGGCTGTCACATGCGTACACTCCTTTCTTGAAGAACTCTATACAGTAATACCCATGCCATGTTATGCCATGTAGTACATACGCGTGAAGGAGAAATTCAGGGCTGCCACTTCTAACGTTGATAATTAAATGCTAGTGATTGACCCAGTCTCACCTAATGAGATTTTTTTTTTTTCATTAGCATAGTGTTTAGCATTTTCTTATTCTGATCGCTATTCGTAACAGTATAAAGCCGTTAAACACTTTTTGCAATAGCATATTCTGCAAATAAATTGGTAATTTTGTCCAAGCGTCCTTCACCGTTTTGCTATTGAGCAAATTCGAATAGTTCGAATTTGGACGTTATTCCTAAAGAGATAAAGCTTTGAAAAATATTTACCAACGGCAAAAACAAATTGATATTTTGTTCACCGCCGCCGTCTGCTGTTCTCGCAAATTCGAATAGTTCGAATTTGGACGTTATTCCTAAAGAGATAAAGCTTTGAAAAATATTTGGCAATGGCAAAAACGAATTGGTATTTTATACCCTTTTCACGAAACAAATTATTTAATTAAATATTTTTGTTTCGTGTTATTTTTAACGAGGAAGTTACCCCGATCATTTTATAAACGATATGATACAGAGAAAGAATATAATGGAAAAATAAACCATCTTCGTCTGTAGCCCCCGACAGGATTCGACCCTGCGACCTTTCTATTAACGCTAGACTGCTCTACCAACTGAGCTACGAGGACAGTGACGCAAGTTGTACATTTTTTCCACTATATTCCCGCTAAGACTAGCGCCCTCTCTGTATCGAGTTATAGACTTGTTTCACAGTCTTGGCACCACTCTAATGGGCGAGCTATGCGCTCGCTCCATTCTAATCGAACCACATCAGGTAGTTTCGGACTTAGCGAGAGAGATGGCGCTGGTGTACATACATTATACCCTTTTCACGAAACAAATTATTTAATTAAATATTTTTGTTTCGTGTTATTTTTAACGAGGAAGTTACCCCGATCATTTTATAAACGATATGATACAGAGAAAGAATATAATGGAAAAATAAACCATCTTCGTCTGTAGCCCCCGACAGGATTCGAACCTGCGACCTTTCTATTAACGCTAGACTGCTCTACCAACTGAGCTACGAGGACAGTGACGCAAGTTGTACATTTTTCCACTATATTCCCGCTAAGACTAGCGCCCTCTCTGTATCGAGTTATAGACTTGTTTCACAGTCTTGGCACCACTCTAATGGGCGAGCTATGCGCTCGCTCCATTCTAATCGAACCACATCAGGTAGTTTCGGACTTAGCGAGAGAGATGGCGCTGGTGTACATACATTATACCCTTTTCACGAAACAAATTACTTCTCTGTATCATATCGTTTATAAAATGATCGGGGTAACTTCCTCGTTAAAAATAACACGAAACAAAAATATTTAATTAAATAATTTGTTTCGTGAAAAGGGTATAATGTATGTACACCAGCGCCATCTCTCTCGCTAAGTCCGAAACTACCTGATGTGGTTCGATTAGAATGGAGCGAGCGCATAGCTCGCCCATTAGAGTGGTGCCAAGACTGTGAAACAAGTCTATAACTCGATACAGAGAGGGCGCTAGTCTTAGCGGGAATATAGTGGAAAAATGTACAACTTGCGTCACTGTCCTCGTAGCTCAGTTGGTAGAGCAGTCTAGCGTTAATAGAAAGGTCGCAGGTTCGAATCCTGTCGGGGGCTACAGACGAAGATGGTTTATTTTTCCATTATATTCTTTCTCTGTATCATATCGTTTATAAAATGATCGGGGTAACTTCCTCGTTAAAAATAACACGAAACAAAAATATTTAATTAAATAATTTGTTTCGTGAAAAGGGTATAATGTATGTACACCAGCGCCATCTCTCTCGCTAAGTCCGAAACTACCTGATGTGGTTCGATTAGAATGGAGCGAGCGCATAGCTCGCCCATTAGAGTGGTGCCAAGACTGTGAAACAAGTCTATAACTCGATACAGAGAGGGCGCTAGTCTTAGCGGGAATATAGTGGAAAAATGTACAACTTGCGTCACTGTCCTCGTAGCTCAGTTGGTAGAGCAGTCTAGCGTTAATAGAAAGGTCGCAGGTTCGAATCCTGTCGGGGGCTACAGACGAAGATGGTTTATTTTTCCATTATATTCTTTCTCTGTATCATATCGTTTAATTGGTATTTTGTTTGCCGCCGCCGACGGGCGAGCGGCCCGTCGCACCCAACGCGCCCGCGGCCCGTCCGCCTAAATAATTGATAATTGTTTATAAATTTGCGTCAAATTCATTTTTAGGGTGACACCGTAAGATTTCACGTGACCTGATCGAAAAACTGTTACAATGTTATTAAGTTATAGAATAGTGATAGATGCCATCTGTGTTTAGGACCACGCACTCCGACTATGGAACATCAATACGGACGTGTGCATCGCCATCTTCGGCGGCGTGGAGGGCCACAGGGACGAGGTGCTGAGCGCGGACTTCGACCTGAAGGGCGAGCGCATCATGTCCTGCGGGATGGACCACTCGCTCAAGCTCTGGCGCCTCGACAAGCCCTCCATGCACGAGGCTATCAAGCAGAGCTACTCCTTCAACCCCCATCGTGCCCTCAGGCCATTCAATTCACTGAAGGAACACTTCCCCGATTTCTCGACGAGAGATATACACAGAAATTATGTTGATTGCGTCAGATGGATGGGCGACCTAATTTTATCAAAGGTAATTTGAAGGAAAAGTGGGGAAAAGCCTTTTTTATATGCGTTCAGTCTTTCCTGTGGACATGCAAAGTTTTAAGGTCTTTTGTTGCTGAACCCGTACATATAAGACGTAGTCGATGTGCTATATTGCGACTTATGAACTTGTATGATCGCAGCATAATTGTTCCATACGTAAACTCTTAACTGTTGTAGTGTCCACAGGAAATACGCCTATTTTTAGAAGCTTTTATTTACTTTCACCTGTCCCGTTGTCTGTCTGTCCGTAATCAAATCTTGCAAGTTAAATTTGATCCACTTCCTGGTTTCCGATTGAGCTGAAATTTTGCATGCATGTATAAATCGTGTGACAATGCAATATTATGATGACGTGGATCTGAAGAAGGTGGTCATAGGAACTCCGTAATAAAACCACATAACCCCATCGAGTTTGTGCTCGTTAGAATCGTCTCAATAAGTGGTTGATGACGGTATACAGAAAAGTACAGTCGGCGATAAAAGCTTGTACCAAAAAAATATTTTTAGAGAAAATGATTTTAACCTAAATAGAATGTATAATGAATGTGTGTGATTCTGAAATGCAAATCTTTAAAATTAGGATAGAATCATAGTCTCATGAATCAGAATCATATTTTTACACAAACTGTCATTAGCAGCGAACGAAAAAACCATAGATGTCTAAGTAGCGCCGCAAAATGGCCCCACAGAATGGATGTAATGCAAATTCATTATGCGGGTATGGGGGCGGGGTGTCAAAACGATGCCAGGCACGTGTTTGGGTAGAAATTTGTAAGGAGCTGGCATTCTATGGTTTTTTCGTTCGGTGGTCATTATGATATTCGGTTGGTGTTGGCAGTCGTGCGAGAACGCGATAATCTGCTGGAAGCCGGGCCGGCTGGAGGACGCGGAGCTGCGGCCCGGCGACAACTCCGTCTCGCTCGTGCACCGCTTCGACTACAAGGAGTGCGAGATCTGGTTCATACGGTTCGCGGTCGACTACGCTCAGCGGGTCAGTACCATCAACTGCTTTAACATCGTGCCTTAATGTAACGACATAAGGTTAGGCATGCAATACTACATATTTAGAGAGTACCTGGACTAAAGCACCCAGAATGTATAATGAATATATGTTTCCGAGTCATGGATGTTTTCTATGTATTTAAGTATTTCTATCTATTAAATATATCGTCGTCTAGTACCCATAACATAAGCCTTATTGAGCTTACTATAGACTAGGTCGATTTGTGTAAGATTGTCCCCTAATATTTATTATTATAGAATACCAATCGTAGAAGAAACTAAACAAACAGTGTTATAGGAATCAGTATTGAACTCGTTCATTATCCTCACTGCCATGTCTTCTTTATTGCCCGAACGCGGACGTCCGCGACGCTTCCCTCTAAATCCCAGTCTACATCGCTGTCCTGTGTGGCGAAGGCTTAACTCTGCTTCTACAAGAATTCAAGATTGCGTATCAAAGTGGCTCCAAGAAAAGCTACCTAACCTACCTGAGTATTACAACAGCACCGATGAATGTTGAATATGGCGCTCGCATGGTAGTAATTTCATAAAGAACTGATGAACTTTCCAATCTTCCCATTCGCCAGTAGTTATTGTGTCTAGCTCCTTAGTGTTACCAGTTTAGGCTTGTAATATTGCCACAGACATGATAGATGATAGGGTATCAGGGAGTAGTGGGAAATCATGTAGCTTCTTTATAAAAAGCTGCAATTAAATAAGCAAATATGTAGCGCGGTAGTGGCACTAGTCAAACCCAAAGTTATTTATTCTTCAAGGCATATTACATGCACCTATGAATGTCGATGAGCTACCACCGGTTCGGAAAGAAAACCTCTGCATCCAGAAGAACTGGCGTAAAAAACTCGACGAGGTATATTCTTTTCAAAACAGTATACAATATATAATTTCAGTATACAGTAACATCAGAGTTTTATAAATTTACATTGATACAGTAGAAAGAATTTGCGATAGATTTTTAGTGCATGACTTTATCACTGCCAAACATCACTATCCATAATGTGTCTGTTTTATGACAGATTTTAATTTAATTACTCCTGACAGGAAAGAAGGTAGAGAGACAAACTCGGTAATCTGTGGTGTGTGTGGAGGCTAGGGAGAGACCACCGTTGTGTGGTGGTTTCCCCCGTGCCTTCCACAACCTCCCTAAATTGGAGTATTTACTCAGGAAATGACTCCACCGACAAGGGCCTCGGTTACATATGATGCTGACGTGACGAACTACAATCCTGCTAATGTTCATTTCATTTCGTTAATTTGTGTGTTAGGTAATCGCACTCGGCAACCAGTGCGGCAAGACGATGGTGTGGGAGCTGGGCAACGTGGCGGGCGGCTCGCGCGCCACGCAGCTGCAGCACCCGCGCTGCGTGGCCGCCGTGCGACAGGTACCCAACTAATCAAGCCTAGGAGACAACTCATTATACAGGGTGGTTTTTAAACCGTCTTAGAGCCGAATTCGGACGACCGCTTTAGCCTAGTTGGTAGTAACCCTGCCTACGAAGCTAGAGGTCCCGGGTTCGAATCCCGGTAAGGGCATTTATTTGTGTGATGAGCACGAATATTTGTTCCTGAGTCATGGATGTTTTCTATACAACGTGTTAATAAAATAACGCAAAACCTGAAAACAGTTTGTTCAGAATCGAGCATAGAATGCGAAAAAAATAAAAAATAAAATGCTTGACAAGATTTATTTTTTACATTTGTATGGAGTGTTGGCCGACTGGGGCGACCTGCTCCATACAAATGTAAAAAATAAATCGCGTCAAAAAATTTATTTTTTATTTTTTTCGCATTCTACTCTCGATTCTGAACAAACAGTTTTCAGGTTTTGCGTTATTTTATTAACACGTTGTATATTTAAGTATGTATTTATCTATATAAGTATGTTCAATGTTTATCGTCGTCTGGCACCCATAGTACAAGCTTTGCTTAGTTTGGGGCTAGGTCGTTTTGTGAAAAAAACAAGCCCAGTTAATGTATACATTACAAATAACTTAAAAAAGTGTATTTTTATGTATTACAGGGTGTCCACTTTCTGGAAAGTCAGGGAAAAGTCAGGGAAGCTCATGGTGGTCAGGGAAAGTCAGGGAAGGTCTAGCCAGGTCAGGGAAAATATTCTAGGAGGAAAAAATAATAATAAAAAAGCAAAGGAATCATCAACAAATGTAAATTGCATTATAAATATGTTGATTATGTTTTCCGTTAAGCAGATCAGATAGCTATAAATCTTTATAAGTTAGTTTGTTATTTGTATTCAGTGTTAAATAATGTTCTTACTCCAAATAATATAGGTAACAACAATAGAATCCAAACAAATAGAAGACGGATTTTTATTTTAAAAAAAAGACCGGGTTGCACTCCGGGAGTGCCGGCAGAAGTGAAAACTCAATAACATTGTAACAGTTTTTCGATCAGGTCACGTGACATCTTTTTCATTCATTCTTACGGTGTCACCCTAAAAATGAATTTGACGCAAATTTATAAACAATTATCAATTATTTGGGCGGACCGGCCGCGGGCGCGTTGGGTTCGAGGGGCCGCCGGCTCGCCGACCGGCGGCGGCAAACACAATACCAATTTGTTATTGCCATTGCCAAATATTTTTCAAAGCTTTATCTCTTTAGGAATAACGTCTAAATTCGAACTATTCGAATTTGCAAGAACAGCAGACGGCGGTGGCGACCAAAATATCAATTTGTTTTTGCCGTTGGTAAATATTTTTCTAAGCTTTATCTCTTTAGGAATAACGCCCAAATTCGAACTATTCGAATTTTCTCAATAGCAAAACGGTGAAGGACGCGTTGGTTAAAATTACAAATTTATTTGCAGAATATGCTATTGCAAAAAGTGTTTAACGGCTTTATACTCTTACGAATAGCGTTCAGTTTTGAATGAAGTCGAATCGGCTAGCAGCAAAAAGTGACCTTCACATCTGACGTCACAAAACTCTGTCGCGTATTTAACAATTTTTCCCGATCCCAAAAAGTGCTCAGCGCCGCTGAAGAAGTTTTCACTTCAAAAAAACCTTTTTACATTTGCGCCTTTAGTTATTCCGGTGGCATAATTACGACAATATCTTATAAATCTCGTAACTATCTGGTTTAAGAACTTTATTTTTCTCATAAAGAATTACAAATTCACTTAAATGAGAAAAAAAAAAATTAAATATAACATTTGCTGTAGTAAGTAGTAGTAACTACGAAGTTACCTCTACTACTGCGAGCTCAAAATGTGGACACATGAAATATACTTCCGCCCCAGTGATTTCAAATGAGGGATATTTCCATGCTCTAAGCTGACTCTAATCCAGTCTATAGAAGAATTTTATTTCAGATTTCGAGGGATCTATAGCATGATTTAATTTGTCATAAGAGATTTCTCAATTTTAAAAGTATGGTTAGATCCAAAAGTAAGCCTGAATTTCTGGATTGGCTTGGTGAGGTCACTGGCGATCCTGCATCTGCTTACTGTAAAGTATGTTGCAAAATCTATACATAAAAGGTGAAATTTTAATTGTCATGAAATCTCATCCTCGCACTGATCTGGCCCCTATTATTTTATTTATTGTCACTGACAATTCGCCATACATTGCGTGTTCTAGAAGTTAAGGTCGTCGCTAGGTTACTTGTGGAACCAGCAATGTACGGAGAATTGTCGTTGTCAGGTGACAATTGTCAAGTTGGTGAAATAGGGGCCTCGAAGTGAAGTTGTCAATTTCGAGACTTTTTGATTGGTGCGGTTGGTTGTATGAAACATAGATTTTTCTGTCTTTTGTAGTTATTATGTCCTGGCAAATGTAATGAAAAACACGGGCGTAAGAATATTGCAAACTCCAGATATACTCTTGTTCGCAATATTCCACTTACGCCCCTCGTTAAACAATGTACTACTCTCCCAAAAAGCAAGGTGGTGAAAGGGAATTGTGGGAAATCATCACTTGATGCTGAAGAACTACATTGTACGTGGAAAATTAATACTAATATCGCTGTTACTTTCTCAGGTGACGCTGTCACGTAACGGCAAAGTGTTGGTGGCGTGCTGCGACGACGGGACCATTTGGAGGTGGGACCGCGTCAACAACAACACCATTAACTAGCAAATCACTGAACCCTGGACGATTAGTCGCGGGCCACTTCCTTATTTTTAACCACCCGCTCAATCCACTCTGCATCAGCTTTGCTGTGCTGTCTCGATTTCAGAGACTGTAGCTTTATAAACGGACTCGAAGTAATCTTCACAATGCTGCTTTAAAGACTTGTTGACATGATAATCCAATTATTGTGATACTTTATTATTATTATTAACTATTAAAACTAAGACAGTATTAGTCTAATATCATAACTTGTTTTTCTCCAACATGCAATTAAATATTGACGTTGTGTTCCTCATAATGGGCTTCGAAGTGTCACGTTTCGGGTGCTGCAAGGTGGTCTTTTTAAATTTCCATTCCACGTTTATTTGTGGCACAGCATCACGGCGTTCAGCCATGAAGAAATCTAAGCAATATTTGCTTTTTGGTTCGTTATGAAATTCTGCCACTACGATTTGACCTTTTGACAGCCAGGGTGCAATACAAAACGCTGCCTACCTGACGCCAGTGATAAATTAGAAGTTACGAGCGAGTATGAAAATTATCGTCGTCCGTGGCCGTCGTTTTGCGTTGCCGACTCTTAGTTGCTGTCAAAATGTTGAAAAAAAAACAACAAACGATTTTTGGTATATTTTGTCGTATTTATTTTTTATTTTTTATCACATATCATATTGGAGGCAAAATTGATTATTTTTCATTCTCAGGTTCTATTTCATTGTGCGTTGTTGATTTTGTTATATGAGTGACGTGCAGAGCTCGGATAGGGTGAGCTGTTTTGAGAGTTTGCATTACATGGACATACCTGTCAATGGTATGTGTCCAAAGTGTAATTTAATTAGGTACCTTACTTTGTTGAATTATATCTATACTTAAGTCGATATCAAACGTAAGAAGAAATACGTTGAAAATAGTAAATATAGAAAAACTGATAGTTCTTTTACACAGAAACTTTATAATAAATTAAAAATCGTAGAGAGTACTCTTTTTGCAATGCATTATCATTATAGTTTAATCATAATCAATTAAAGTTTCGTTTTGTTTTAATATTTATTTTCAGGGTGTATCCATATTAATATTAACGCATGACATTAATGACATAAGAATAGCTCACCCTGTCCGAGCTCTGGCTGACGTGTATATGAGTTTCGACGAAGATATCAAAATATATGTGTTAGTTAAATATTTCGTCTAGTTTACTTTTAGTTTCTCTAGAAATTAAAGTTTGATTTCTTGCAGTGTTTTAATTTATTTCATTGCATGTTTGAGAAAAGCACTATACATACCTTGGCGTGAAAAGGGGTTGCCAGCCTTATAACTATCCGGCCTCGCTACTCTCGGGCGTCTATATGTACTCGGCCGGCAACCCCTTACTTCCCGGTCTCTGTAGTAATGTACTATCATATCGTGCTGAGACCGCATACAATAGCAGATTGTATAACTGGGGTAAAATAGGGCATATTACCACGAGATGGTTAATTAAGATGGAAAATTGTTCGAGGGGTAATGTGGCTCTTAGACCAGTTATACACTACTTGACACTTCGATTGCGATTGGATTTGCGAATTTCATGGCATGGTTATATTTATAAACTGATTTGACACAGGTTGCATTGAGTCATTAATCATAAAAGCCAAAACAATCAAGCATAAAAAATCTTAAAAGCCCGAAATTGGCCTAATAATGTTTAATGTTGTTTACATTAGTAAGAGAGACTGTTTTACAAGTTCTTGTTTTAAATTATGTACTATCCATTTTTTTTACCTGTTTCTACCAGAGTGATCCATGATCAAGTCTCCCCATGCACTGGTTCACTCCCGTAGGGGTAGGAGATTACACGTCGGTTTATTCACCTGCTATCCAGAAAAGAGTCAGTCGAATGGTGGATCAAAGTTGTACTTAGGTACTTTTCTTTCCTGTTTTTGCAATTAAGGTAAGAGTCATTGTTGAAATGACATTGACATTGTTGAAGTTTTAGCCTCAAAACACCGCACACATAATAAAAATAAATCAACACGGTTCTATGACAAATTTTATTTATTGGCTATCAAATTCTAGATTAAACTAAATGAATCACAGGGGCCAAGGTGTTATCTCGTGTCTGCTACTCGTTAACATACATGTTGCTTCTAATAACGTGTCCTAGTACATAATCACTTCCTTCTAAACTAACAGATATTGTAAACCTATAGTTCACTACCGATATAGTTGACTCGCTGCGGTTCGGTTTGCATTGGGGAATGAAGAAAGACAAGCGTGAATATTAGTCTGTCAGTTCATTTATTTTGTGCCACAGGAACACAAAAGAAATGTTGAAATCCTGACATTTCAATCAGTGTACAGTCAGCGTCATATAGTTAGTAGCAGCCAAGGTAGCCAAATATTTCGGTACACGTCTCTATTACTGTAAGAATAAGGGTGTGTTACGAAATATTTGGCTACTCTGGCCGCTACTAACTATATGACGCTGACTGTACAGCGTTTATTTCAGACAGTACAATTAGCAGGAGCCCAGTTTCGTATTCTCATTTAATTTCAATGTGATTCTCACGCGCCCACGTTCCCCGTGCGTGAAACTAAACAGCGATACGCATGTAACAAATTGGGTCTCTGTACTTTCTTATTTGTGGTCACTTGTCTCCTCACCCCCCAAGTCTGCGGTCCCGATTACAATTAACTTATTAGTTTACGACATTGTAATTGATTTTAGTCCTTTTCAATTTAATTCAGTCTTTAATTTTTATTTTAATCAAACGAAGGAAATAAATTGCCAGAAACCATAACCAATTATGTGCCTTTATTTAGACACCTTGAATAGTTATTACTTAATAAATAGTTATTACTTAGGTACTTACTTAAATAATCTTCCACTGGAGTAGAATTATTTGAGTAGGATTGGGCTGCATATTTTGTAATAATAACGCTTGACTGATATGCTCGACGTTCACTCGTCTTTGTTTAAATTGAAATAGCCACACAATTTGTAATATTTTTACTACTTTGGGTTTTACATAACAAACAATCGTTTAACCTTAACCAAGTGTTAAAATAACCGCACCGAAAACGGCAGACCTTGAATTTGTTACTTTCTGTGCACGGGCAGGGCGCGGTGTCGGCGGCGCGCATGTCGACCGTTCACGAAAACTAACTACTTAATCATGTTAAATAGTTTCTTTACATCAGCAAAGCAGATTTTACTAATTACTTTTCTCATTACTGCGAAGGAATTAACAGGATCATGATAGGGGGG
Source organism: Epinotia ramella (assembly GCA_947578815.1). Classification (NCBI taxonomy): domain Eukaryota; kingdom Metazoa; phylum Arthropoda; class Insecta; order Lepidoptera; family Tortricidae; genus Epinotia; species Epinotia ramella. The sequence goes on from OX388202.1 coordinate 21,473,935, forward strand.
GGGACGATGACATAATATATGGACAAGCCCAAAAGAGGGCGGACTGTGCCACTTTTTCGTACTAGTGCTTTTTTTTTTTTTTTTTTAATTATACATGCCATACAATTAAATATTTTTTTATTTTTAGGCACACCAGTCATGGGCTATTAATAAATCGCAGCCGTTGAGTTAAACTCTTCAAAATGAACCCACACTATCGTTCAAAAGATAAGCAACCATACGAAACATAACAGTCACAACAAAGACATTGAGCTCGACGATACAAAAACGTGACAACAAACTCTTCCGACTAGTATACCTAGTGATAAATTAACAGTGATCGGTTATTTGGATATCAAGTAGAAAAGTTAATATAGATACGACAGTTTTCCGCGATACCGAACAAACCGTACAAAAATAAAACAATTTAAATTATCTCTAAGGATTTTTTTACTCTTACATGCCAACCAGTTGAGACATAAACTTCTATTCTTTTCCTAATCTCTACACTTTATTTTAAGCAAAGCTTTATTATTAGCTTATATATCTATCATGATGGAAAAAATACTTCAAAATCTTGACATTGACATTTCATATTAGGCATTTGTATAATATTAGGTCACAGGTTATCGTATAAGTGCAAATACATAGATCTTATAGCTCAAAGGCGATCCAATAAATAAGTATCCACGTTAAGTTCGCGCACTATGATGTATGGTTCAATTTTCATTTCATCGACTTGTTTCTGAGATTATCTTTTACGACAACTGTGGCTTACTCTAATTGAACTTTTGATTCGCGTATGATTGGAATATTCTCGGGGAGTACTAGACCGTAAGGCAGTGTTACATACTAGTTGGCATGCCGCGAAAACCTAATTCTTTCCCTAAGGATGAAACTATTCTAAGTTGGATCGAGCCCTACGTTGACTTGATGTATGAAGCCCGGATTCCCGGGGCATATCCATACTAACATAATGATTGAGGTCGTTCATTGTCGAATCCAAAAAACCGATCACTGTAAATTAACTCTGCACATGGCCTCGTGTACAACACTTGCCTGTTATTTGATATAGATGCAGGTAGTAGGTAGGTAAATTACCTACTTGATGCAACAGGCGAGTAGTTAGACGCGAGGTAATGCCCAAAATATATTCTAAAACATTTACCTTAAAATGAGATCAACATTTATTTCAATGTAGGAATGTAAATTATACTATGTAATTTAAAATTTAACAAAACTCACTATCGGTTTGTTTTAAGGTACCTTCATGAACCATTCCATTTATTGGTAAGATAAATTGTAATGAAGGTCAATACTGCAGGTGTGCATATTGGTGCGTTGTAGTGCCATCAATATTTATTTATCGATACGAAATACCAGCCCAAACCACGCACGCACAGCTTAACATTAAACACGCAAGAAGTGTAATGCGAACGAGGGTCAATTTCTGCAGATTTACTTTGCTTGCGTTAAGTCCCCAGTTAGCTAGAGTCTCCTTATAACATGCAATGTGATCCGTCATAGCTAGGTCGCAAACTAAATAGTTGCTGTTGCTAAAAATTTTAATCCCTATTAATTTTTTTACAATGCACTTGCTCTGAAAGTGCGCCTTTATATGGGACAACATGAACACGGGAAGCTCAGTGTGCATGTGCACTCGCCGAGGCTGCCTGAAATGCTCGCCCTATATGTACCCTATTTAAGGCGCCGTAGGTTCAGCGAAGTTAAGCGAACAGAGTTTTTGAAACAATTAATGCGTCTGTTTATAATAATATGGTTTCAAAAAAATACGAATAGTAATCTTGAGGCTTTTCTGCAGGGAAATCAGTGCTTCGAAACATGATTAAGCAAATTTCGCTCTATAGAAAAAAAACACGAACATAGGTCTAAAACACACAAAAATACACTTAAAATATTCGTAACAAATTATGCACAAAAGCTATACATATTAAAATTGCTTCTAAAAATCGGCAATGTCATGTTTGAGGGAAATCAGTATTTACATTTTTATTTATTTAAACGGCCAAATAATAAAAAAACATGATATCCGCGCTTCCGAGCACGCACTTCCATCTCGCTCACGCTTATGCTCAGTGAGAGGGAGAGAAGACCATGAACCTACGGCGCCTTAATGACAAATCAAGCAATAGCACTTCTTAATAATTATGTTAGTATTGTTTAACTATTTATACATTGTACTAAAGCGACCAGTGTTCGTGGGTGGGGACTGAGGTCATTCCAGTGCGTAATTAAAACGTGTGACACTAGAACACTCTTCACGGCTTACCGTTATTGATATTATAAGTACAAGACGACAAACCATATAAATAGTTAACATTAAAAGACATAACAAATCCGTTTAGTTTTCAGGTTCTTTTAAACAATGGTCTTCGCACACTGTTGCTGGTAACTATGGTAATTGTGGACCCATTTTTAGCAAACGAGCTAACTTGTGTGTTTGTAACGTATATTTATATTTTTAGTGAAATAAAGCTATTCCACATGCCAGGCAAAATTCATTCTTATGTCAATGTCATAAAGACTAACAGGGAAATCTTTTCTCACTTTATATGTACTTGTGCCCAATATGTTGACGTCGTGACCTATAGGGGTTCCGGCATAATAGAGATGCACGCTGATTCTTTCCCTCGGTGTTACGAGGGAAAGTGATCACCGCATACGGGGATACAGAGATGAACTTAAAACGATTTACTGACATTCGGCACACATGGAAAATTGTCAACAAGAAATGTCAATTTTGAAATTGGACCACAAGGAAGCACCAAAAGTAAATTTAGCAAAAATTTGATTGTGCCTATAAAGATCCGATATTATACTTATTTTGTTAGTTCCAATAACAAGCTACCACACAGCAGCAATATGGATTCTTTCAATTCGTACGCCAACATTAACAATTCAGTCGTTAACTAACTTCTACGACTACATTAGGGTTAACGTTATAAGTATAACAACTACGGAGCGAGAAGAGTAGAAACCTCGAGAAGGTAACGCGGTAGCCAACTAATGCTATACTCAATACTGCTATAGATAAGTGATACATACCCACAAGTTATGTGCATGCAAATCTAAATAATTACGACTCAGGTACATAGTATGGAACTTGTCAGTGTAAATAGGCTTTTCGTCATCTAAATGTATAGTATGTTTATGTTACTGTACAAGCCCGAAGTGCCGTTAATTCTAGAATTAACCAACATGGTCCAACCAGTCCAAAATGCTTTGAAATCAACGTTCGTTTCGGAGTTTTACTACTGTTCACTTGGTAAATCTCAGGTTTCACCATGACGCGGTTAAAATAAAGACGCGTCGTCTCGTACGCAAGGTTCGGGTACTTCAGGCTTTTACAGTAAAATATACATTACATATATTTAACGGACATGCACATAACTTTTACAGTAAAATATACATTACATATATTTAACGGACATGCACAATTGCACATATCTTGAGAGCTAAAGTGATGCTTATATTTATTTCTACATTTTGGGGCGGTTTTAAGAGTGGCATGAGGTGCATACAAAGTTAAACTTAAAAGCGAGACAATGCTTCATACCGCCAGAACAAACCACGCAGTTTCGCGCCTCATTCGCGCGGTAGGCTCTTTCCATTTTTATAGAGGCAAAGTGCGTATAACAACTGTCATCCTAGTACAATTTATAGTTCTCAATTCAAAAGTACAAGAACGTATTGTGATGACCGCTGATACTCGCACCAAGGCGGATAGCACGATAGGTTTTATCGTCAAGTTTTACGGCGAAAATGCACTATAACGGCGTGACGTCATAGTACATTTTCGCCGTACAACATAACGATAAAACGTATCATGCTAGGCGTCATATGATATACCTACATGTAGCCTACACAAAATGCAGGTACTATGAAGACATGGATTCCACGACTCGAAAATGCTTGGGCTGTGGCGACAGCAGCCGAGATTTTATAAACAATTAAAATTAAAACCTACAGTAAATAAACTCTATATAAGTGTAACATTTCAAAAGTAAGATAAATCGTGTATAACATATATATATTTATACCCTGACTAGATTCGACTAGATCTTATTTAAAATTCGATATTCATAATTTCTAAAGACAAATTCGGAAGCCATCCTTCGGACCGTCAGAATGTACGATTTAATGATCTCCTCGTACATTGAAACGATCCAAACCGTACACTAACCACTACTGGTGATCACAACATCAAGATTATAGATACTATATATATGTATAGATGAGTAATTGAAGTATTAAAGTGCACTAATGATGTATTTCAGTGTCGCGAGAATTGTATTCGTGTTTGTTCTCGGTATCCCGAGTACGCAATATTGTTGCTAGTGCAGATTACTTGTTTAAAACATTATTGTTATTACTCAGGTGCTATTCAAGTCGAGAGGACGGACGGTAGTCGAAGTCTATTAAATTATACAAGCACTAGATATTATATATAGCGACGATGTGAGGTATAATTAGATCATGATTCTTTTGTTAAATGAGGTGACTTATTACTTTTCGGAATTATAATTGTAGTACAATCGGTATATTTTGTAAATTTTGGCCAGTTATTTTAAAGGTCTAACATGATCATGAGCAGATAGTCACTAGTCTATCAAATCATAAGCTAATAATCGGTTAAGTTATTATATTATCCTAGTATGTCGAGTAATATTTCTCCGAGGCGTTTAAATGGAGCTAGTAGCTTACCCACCCAGCTTTAATTAAAGAAGAACAAGGACGCGTCACGGCCGCGACAGAATGGTATTTAATCGTTCATTTTGCGTCCTATGTTCCACGCGCGTTCCTTCCTTAGTTCGCTGTATGAGTATATGTCTCTACAAGATATTGGTGGCGGACGCGCTGTCATGAGAAGTTGAGATCATCAATGAGCCCGACAGGGGTACGCTACATTTAACAATGAAGATATCCTACATCCAGTTTATTATTAAAAGACCACTCTCATCACATACCTATCTCGTGATAGTTCCTCAGATTTGTACCCCATTTTACCAATACTCGTAACGCAACAACGATTTCGCACTGACCAGAATTAGGCGTTCCAATAACCTTATATTGACAATCGTCGAGAGAGACCCAAGGTCCGCAAGAAATGGAATTAGATAATTATCACGTCGCGATAGAGCGCATAATCGTTTACTCGGGGTCGTCTGGCGGTCACCGGACGCGGCCGGAGGGCGAGCGCAGGTGCGAGCGTATGTAGCCGGTGCGGAAGTCCATGGCGTCGCGGCTGCGGCCCGAGCCGTTGTTGCCGCGCTGCCGGCGGCTCCATCTGAGGGAGGACAATCCATCAACATGGCTACTATCTGTAAAGTCAAAGTCAAAAGTCAAAAGTTTATTTGTGCAAAAAGTAGGTAATGTTAACAACAGGTGTTATGTGACAATTCAGAGGATCTCTATTTTTTGCCGATAAAACGGCATACAAATTTTAAGTCAGGCAATTTCATCGCCTTACGTACCAAACCTAATTACAAATTATTTAATAAACATTATTACATTGTTACAATTTCCTAAGTCAAGCCATTAAATATAAATAAATATAACATGCACATTGTAACTTCATGTAACATCGACCACTGCTCACTGTCTACTCTGGCTTAACCAACAATATTAAACTTACACTTCATACATTGAGGGACTCTACTCCAGACGGGTGCCCTTTGCGTAGCCGAATATTGACTGTCCTAAAATCTTTTGGCCGAACACTTTTGGCATGCCTTACTTATTAGCCTAATCTTTTTTTGAATAATTGTTGATTGTTCTAATTCTTTTTGCTCCTAATACCCTGGCCTACTCCTAATACAGACTAAGATGGTTTATTTTTCCATTATATCCTTTCTCTCTGTACCATATCGTTTAAAACATGATCTAGCCTGAGAGCCGTACGATTTCTCTGTATGGAAACACAACAATATATAGATATCAGCCCGATTTTTACACCAAAAAAAAGATTGGGTAATTTGACTAAATATTCATTAATAATCCACCTACATTTAATACGGCGACGGTACTAAATAATACAAACTTATCTATAAAAATTACTTAAAAATCTGGCGAAAATGGTATAAGAATTATTTACTTTATGATATACTAGTTCTATTTATGTTCTTTGTGATGCATATAAAATCCACTTCGTTTTGTAAAAGAAACTTCATAATACATACTATTTTTATTAAAGTAAAAAATAAAAATTCATATCGTTAATGGCATAAAAGGTATCAGTATAGTTATGGTTTATATATGTCTTTTATACGTGTCTGGACACTTTTTATACTGAATCAATCGAAAATACCTAAAGCTATATTAACTTTGAAAAAGTCTTGTGAAATAAATATATCAGTCAAACGAACTACGAAGAGTTTTCCTAAAGGTCAAATTGAAATAGATGAAACGATAATCCACCTTAAAATTACCCATTAAGTGGTTTTCTATTTATCATCTATTTCAATAGGCGCGAGAGGGGAATGCGCGGTGAGCGGAGGGGTAGGCGAGGCGAGGCGGCACGAGGCTCGCGGGAGTAGCGGGCCGGGGACAGTGATAAGCCGACCGAGAGACAGTTTTTAAATTGGCAGCGTGCAATTTTGTCATTAGGTGTTTAAAAGTGTATACTTAATTGTTAATTGTTGTTTGAAAGTGAAAGTATCATCGAGGGCAACGAACATAACGTTATTAAGTGTAGAATCTGTAATTGTACCTTGTGTTTTGACGTCGTTCAAGTTGGTGAAACATTATTTAGTACAGTCGTCTCGTCGGGATATATTTAAATTAAGTTACTTACCTACTTCGATAATACCTACACAACAGGTTTTGTTTTGTAATATGTGGGAGATTAATAGGTATATTCTAACTGTCGTATGTCGTAACGTAACCATAGACAGGATGAGCGATAGGTAACATGGCATTAAATTGTATTTAACATGCTGCGTTGATATGCATGTATGTATGTTGTAAGTGACTATGCAGTTCAGATACTGGCACTATCTCGGGAATCCCCGGATACTTACGTTACGGGTCTCTAGAAAAATAAAAATTGAAAAAAGATAAAAATTAAATTAATTTAATCAGTAATAAACTGTTTTTTATTTCACTCAACTATTAATTATAAAATCATTTCTAAGCGGTGTCAACCCTAGCGTCGATTGGCCAGCGTATGCGGGCAACGACCCGCGCGTTCAAGGTAGCTCCATTGTTAAATTTCGTAGGCACTTAAAGTAGTAGGTATTGGCATTTTTATTCAGACCTGAGTATCTGTTCGTAGAACTATTATATAATCTGTGCGTACGCGATGACCATTGCCATCGGCCAAATAACTAAAACGCTCTGTAAAGGAGACGCTACACGGGCCGATATCGGCCGGATTGCATACCGGCCGACACGTGATTCGGCCCGTGTGGATACGTGTCAGAAGCACAGCAGCCAACCAAATCAAGGTCACACCATACTAGATTTTTAGTGACCTTGCTTGGACGTCCGCCGATATTCGCCCGTTACGTGTAGCGTCTTCTTAATTAAGATAAGGTAACTATTTATTTTAGGTACGGCGGAAATTGGCCCATATTGATAAAAGTCGTGGACTCGTCTTCTATATACCTAAAACTGGTATGGATGTGTTCCTTGTTGTCTCCAGAGTACGAATCTACCGGTTTTAGTTAAGGGAGAGGGGGACGGACATAGCTGTGACGTCACAAAGATGGCGGCCCACGGTCATCAATTATTGTTCAAATCTCGGGTTCTATTTTACTGATTGCTTCGTGTGAGGTGTCATTTGAAAGCATATTAAACGTACTATAATTGTTTTTTCATCACACTTGCTCGAAAAGGGCTTCATAATGCGCAGACATACAGAGCTGTAATAGCTTGTGTTACGCCCTCGGGCGTAATGGTTTTTTTCTTAAATTGTATCTGTCACTCATGCGGCAGTTACAAAGCAAAGAGAGTTTTATATCAAATACGATGTCTGAAAACGTATTTATAAATAACTTTAAACTCAAAAAACTACTTAAACATGTTTAACAGAATTATTTACAGATTTAATATGTAGTTATTTAGTGTCTATGTAAAATGTTATTTAGTGTTTTCAAATCGTGGCTGTATAGAGAAGGGTCTTTGCCATACGCGCCTCACGTCAAATTCAACAAAATGGACGACTGACATGTTGCAGTTTTTATTACGATTTGTATTCATTTCATCAAAATGTATTTGTTTCCTCGCAAATGTGATGAAAAACATTGTGTATAACACGGGCGTAAGAATATTGCAAACTCGAGTCATCAAAAGCCCTCCGCCTTCGGCGTCGGGCTTCTGATATACTCTTGTTCGCAATATTCCACTTCCGCCCCTCGTTAAACAATGTACTATTTTACGCCTAGGAGCAAATTATCTTATCAGCCAGGTGAGCATAATTTATTTTGTAAATATGTTGCAATAAAAAGGCATTTAAAATTCATAACTTCATTGGCTGTGGGCCGCAAGCTTTTGCCAAAATCTATCCCGAGGATTAGGATGCAAACTGGTGACAATGCCACCATAGCCGTATCCCACGCCCGCGCATATTTCATTTCATTCGAGGGTAAGTTTTTTTAATTTAATAATGGTACATTTTTTTTTATAATAACTTTAATTGCGCTAAAGTTATTATTTATTAAGTTACAATCGCGTTTTTTCAGTACTCGTGCAACCGCGCACGGTAAAAATGTCATATTTTTTCTAATACTTAAAAACATTTAGATGGTACGCATAGAGTTAAAAGAAACAATTATAGAACGTTTAATATGCTTTCAAATGACACCTCACACGAACCGATCAGTAAAATAGAACCCAAGATTTGGACATAAATCGATGACCGTCGCCCGCCATATTGGTGACGTCACAGCTATGGCCATCCCCCTCTCCTTTAACTAAAACCGGTAGGTTCGTACTCTGAAGACAACAAGGAAGGAACACATTCATACCAGTTTTAGTTTAGAAGAGATGTCCACGAAAATACGACTTTTTGCGATATTGCCACCGTTAATTGTCCTCTAGTCACTATTAATAACAAACTACCTACGTTACCTACGTATTACAATTAACAATAAACATTTCAATAATTTTAGGCTAAAATGTAACTTAAAATAATTGTTAAAATAAAAATTATATGAGTATAGTCTAGGTACCTATGTAAAGTAGGTATCAATTCAGAAATCACGAACTTTGCATAATAATCCCTACATAGGTACCTAAAATAAAAGTGCGATTCATTAACACTGAACAACAACTCCCGGCCGGACGGTATGTATTTAAAGATAACTATGTACATTGTACTTGGAGGCGGCGGCATCGGCAGCGCAACAAAGGTGTGCGTACTCAATGCCTACATTTCCATTTTGCTGTGCGTTCTAAAATAATCCTTAATCGTATAGTATTTAGGTCCAAATCAGATTGGACATGTAAGTTGTAAGTGAGTATATTAACTAAAATTAATAATATTTGTTTGATTACTATTCCATTGATATTCTGAGGGCTTAAATTAAAAGTCTGAGATAAAAATGCAACTGCTACTTTTTTGCTATTCATGTTATTACGGAAAAACAAAAAAACTATTTTCCAAACACATATGTTGTTAGATTTCAAATGATAATTTTTGGAAATAATATTAGTTATTAATGTGTAGCTGAAAAAAACTTATATTATTATTTTCTTTGAGTAAATTTGACAAGAACTTAAACCACCTTTTTAATTTAAAAGCTCATATTTCCCGTTGCATATATTTTTGGATTCCGGTCATACATTTCAGAACTAGCATTTACAAAGAAGTTTTCATCATAAAAAATACTGATACCTTGTTTGCGGACAAAAATCACTAGTTTTCAGGCACACATTTTTTTTTCGTACTTCCGGTCCGCAGATTCAGTTTTTTTTAAATAGAGGTTATTAAAATCACCTATAAAAACCATATAAAAAAAAATTTGCTTGATATTGAATTATTTCCAAAAAAACCGTACGGCTCTCAGGGTAATCGGGGTAACTTCCTCGTTAAAAATAACACGAAACAACAAATATTTGATCAAATAATTTGTTTCGTTATAAAGGTATATACTTAAGATGAATTACTTTTAATGGTCGAATACTATTATAGATTAGGACGCGTAACTCAAGACGGATGTACTTTAGAGCTGAGCTGTCATAGTAACTATTGTTTGTATGGAAGTATACTATAGTAAGTATACTCAATAGCATACTCTACACCAGGGATGTCACGAATGTCAGTCCTATTACATTCGCGAAAGCGAATGCGAATATTTAGAATGCGAATGTGCAAATGCGAATGCGAATATTAAGGAAGTACACTAAAAACTCAACGTACGTTATTATTATTAATTTCTATTGGTCAAAATAAATCACGTGACACGGGTTGGCGCGCTTTGCGCATGCGCGAGTCGGCGGCTCGGCGGCAGGCGGCCGGCGCAGGCGAAACACGCCACGACTTGCACATATTCGCATTCGCAAAACATTCGCATCGTTTGATGCGAATGCAAATGTTGATGAGAATCACTCGCATATGCGAATGCGAATATTCGTAACATAGGCATGTGGGATGGGACTCTACACATCTAACAAGGTGGCGTTAGTGTGCCATCAAAAAAAAAGGCACCAGTTGTCCAGCAAAGCCCTTTATGAACTGCAATTTCATAAAAAAAAGCGGCCAATTGCGTGTCGGACCACGCACAATAGAGGGACGGAACCCTATTACAAAGGTCGTATCCTTACTGAAATCTTATGGCTCTTACGTCCTTTTCTTTAAGGAAGGCAGTTTTTTAGAAATATCTCAAAAACCTTTGAACCGATCTTGTTCAAAACAATTTTCGCTGAAAGAATTTAATAAGCCCTATGTCCATGATTTTTTTCATATTTTTAAAATACACGGTTAAAAAATTAGAGGGGGTGGGGACACAATTTTAGTGACTTTCGGGGCGATTATCTCAGACTATATTCACTTAATCCAAAAAATTGCTGAGAAATCTTATACTTATTTTAAAAGGCCTATCGATTGATATGCCACACGTGGGCTTACAATGAAAAAAAAAAAAAATCTTTGACTTTCAGTTTTGTGTATGTGTACCCCTAAAAATTTTTTTTTTAGTAATTTAATTACAATACTATGTAGCGGCTAACAAAATATACCTATCCTCAAAAAAATATTCAAATACACCTTATAGTTTTCGAGTAAAATGCCTGTGACATACGGACGGACAGACAGACAGACAGACATAACGAATCCATAAGGGTTCCGTTTTTTGCCATTTGGCTACGGAACCCTAAAAACACATTTTGTATTTTCTATAAATTATTAAGACTCAAGGTAATATTTTTCGCAATTGCTACCAGGCATTCAAACTTGGTAGGTACATATGATATTATACGATTTCATACGATATATTACGATTCCTATTTCCCGAAAAGAATATAATAGAAATGTGCAAGGTTAGTTCAAAGTAGTGTTAGTAGTTCAAAGTAGGTACGACGTACTTACATATTATATGTACCTATATATACAATTTGCAAAACGTTATGTTATTTTTGTTACCCATCCCTCAGAGCGGAAAATAGGAACTTGGTCGACTTGATGGCGGACCGTAGATACTTATTTCCCAATTGAGAATATGTTTAGGAATTATTAATTGTAGTCCAAACAGCTTTAGTACTCGTAGGTACATCTAATATTAGGAATTGTAAAGTTATGCACAAGTAGTATGTAGTAGTCGTTAATTCGATGTTCGACACAATAAATATTATGTACACCAATAATTAGGACAATCGATGTTATTTATTTATTTAACGAACGATTATGCGAACGATTTCAGCGAAACAATATTATATACAACAATTATTACGCCAAACGTTTGTAGGCGAAAAGTTCTTATGCGACACGAAAATCGAAGATTGAAAAATTATGCCATCCGATGTAGACCCACTCCTGCACGGCTATGATGGGACGGTGCGTGGACTCACTAGAATTTTCTCGCACTATATACCGTCTCTCTCTTATTAGAACAAGAGGTATAGTGTGAGAAAAGGGTAGCTATCACTTTATCGAAATATCTTTCATCAAATTTCATACCACCGAAAACTATTCCACGAATGACATTTCATTTTTTTTCTAATCACATAATCATCATCTCATTGCTTTTTAAATAATCTAACAACTATCGGCGGTATAGGTGATCGTTTTTGTTTACTATGGCGTTCTTTTAATGACAAATGTGAAATAAAAGGGTCCTACGATTCGAGAGCTTTTTGTGAGTGTGATGTGTGTGATGTGATGTTCACGATCATAATTGGTTCGAGATTCACCGGCAAAGACCTCATCTCAATGATTTGCCAATCGCGTTTTAGTATTTTGTGCATAGTGACATTAGTGACTGACATATTAAACCAGCCATATGATTGTACGTATACGTTTCAGCCAAAGATGCACAAAATACACGAAATTCGTTTGTATCGATTGGCAAACCACTTGAGAGAGCCACCTAAATGGTATGAAAATCGTCGACAAGCCACTCCTTGATATAAGAATAATTTTATTAGCATAGTGAATCAATGAATAAATAAATAAATATTAGTGGACAATCTTACACAAATCGACCTTGTCCCATAGTAGTGAATGAAAAAATAGCAGATTATTTTATAGTTTTAATTATTGAAACATGAAACCGGCCCTTTATAAAATTTGTGAGGTGAAGAAATCAGTCGATTATTTCGAATATATTTCTGTTCAGCGTCGAAATTTTGCTTGCGACTACTACTTTTCCATGAATGTGTATATCAATTATAAGCAATAAACTTATGCGCCCACGAATATTTCTATTTTAAAACACACTGCGATTTTGCAACAAGTAGTGACACCAAATCCCAACTGCACATAAAGTTAAACTACCGAGTGTGTGACAACCCTAACTTGAATATTCAAAAATTCATATCTCGCGAATCCTGCGATATTTTCATTTACTTTTTTTTTCTAGTGATAATGCTTCTTATAAACTATTAAATGGTTGTTAAATCAAATGCGACCGATCTAAGACTATCAAATCGTAGCTATCGTATCTAATTTGTGTCAAATCGTAGCTTAACTATTCATCGAATTTACCTTTCATAGAATAATTAGTTAGTCATAGTATTAATTTATCGAAACGTGATTCACAGATGGTACGTTCCATATGTTATTATTGCCAGGAACAATGTTTCATCGCAGTAACGTTTCATCGAAAGACGCATTTGTTATTACAGCGAGTTAGAAAAAAGACTGCGGTCATTCGTAAATAACACAATTACTTACCTCCAATATTGTATATTACATTGACCATCACTGACGTTCTGTGTAAGGTGCCTGCTTGTTATTGACGTGTTTGATATTAATTCGAAAATGGCTCAACAAACGAAGTGCTGTAAGTTTTTTAAGTCGAAAAGAGGTGCCTTGAAGTTGCATATAGAAGGATATACTTACGATAGAAACAGAGTGAAAGACAATCGTTTTTACTGGCTTTGTGAATCACGTTCCGATAGTGTTTATAAATGTAATTCTTCTGTTATAACCACAACGGACGCAAATAATAAGGAGAATCATGTTGTAAGTAAGCAACCTCATCCTCATAACCATGAACCAATTCCGTTGCGCAAAGAGATTGCCGATTTTTGTAATACACTGAAAGAGGAAGCTTCTTCCGGTAAAAAGACCTGTCAGATAGTACAAGATAATTTGGCAAGTACATCATCTGATATTCGTGAGTTTTTACCCACAAAAGCGTCTCTGAAACAAATTATTTATCGAGCTAAGAGAAAAGTCGATCGTCCATCGGAGCCAACAGATGTTACTTTTCAGATTGATGAAAACTACACAAAACTCTTTGGGGAAAATTTTATTATCAAAGATCATATTTACGATACAACCAGAAGACTAATTTTGATGTCATCTCCAAAAATGATGGGTTTATTAAGCTCGGCCAACTATTGGCTCATGGATGGTACATTTAAAATTGTCCCCTCAATGTTCAAGCAGCTGTACACTATTCATGGCAATATAGATGAAGATAATAAGAAAACTTTCCCCTTACTATTTTGCCTATGTACCAATAAAGACAAACGGTCATATAACGTCATGTTCGAATTGATTCTAGAATATGGCGCCGAAAACAATCTAGATATGGCACCAAAAATATGTATACTGGATTTTGAGAAGGCCGCAATATTAAGTTTGTATGCAAATTTTGAAAATATTTTTTTAAATGGTTGTCATTTCCATCTTGGACAAATGATTTATCGAAAAATCCAAAACACTGGTTTTGCTACAAAATATGCAGCAAATCATAAATTTAATATTGAGATGAAATGCCTTTTGTCATTAAGCTATTTGAGTCCTGAGGATATTCCTCTATATTTTAATGAATTTCTCGCAAGCTTACAGGATGAAGATAGTAAGTTGATAGCTAATTGGTTTGAAGAAAATTACGTAAGTGGTACATGGTCCGCTCAACCCAAATATCGTCCAGAATTCTGGAGTTGCTATGTTGTAAACACAAAAAATATACCAAGAACCCAAAACGCAGCGGAATCGTGGCACCACCACATCAACCAAATAATTGATAAAAAAGCGCCCGGTTTTTATCATTTGATAAGTGAACTGGTAAAAGAAAGCACTGTTAACGACACAGAAATAGATAAAATTTTACGTGGCAAACCACCAGCAAAAAAAGCAAAGAAGTACATTTTGAAAGACATGCGAATTGAAAATATTATACGCAAAAAAGATTTACTCTCGAAAAAACAGTTTCTTATTGAAATTGCCAAAAACTTAAAACTGTAACTGTTGTTGTACGTAACGTATGTAATAAAACATGTATTAATTTGTAATCTATATTTTTCATTTTTGTACCTGTTTGACCGTCTGATGACCCGCCAGCGTGTCGACGCGCCTCTGAGGGACGCAAGTGAACCCTAACCTAACCAACCCAGTTTCGATGGGCATAGCATAATACACACCACCTATCCTAGGCACCAGCGTGTCGACGACAATCAAGCGTCAATAACCAAATCTGACCTACTTTTTTTGATACACTTTTTAGTATGTAATTAGTAGTTTTTTTCTAGAGCTAATCCTAATAGTTTCAATTGTGTAGAGGATTTTCGAAAAAAAAAGAAACAAAGATTTTTTTAATTTTGAATTTCTCGTATTTATTGTATGGGTGAGTGAAAATTTAGTCACAAAAATGAATTCTTCATCTTCGAATTATACGAAAAAGACACCAAACTTGATATAGTTATTAGATGTATGCAGATATAAAGCTTAGAGTGAGGCGCGCCGGAGGCACTTTTCCTCCTCCTCCCCTGCCCACCTGCTGGGGGGAACCTCGTGGCAACCGGGCTAAATCAGCTCAGATCACCCCCAGAAACTCCTGTTCCGAACAGTTTGCTTTGTCTCAAAAATGCAAGGTGGTGACCCTAAGATCTCCTACTAGACCGCTTTTTAATGAGTCCTCGCCTGCTCGGTACGGGGGCGCCGGGGTATGGCGACAAATGAGAACGAAGTAGGTGCGGGCGGTTTCTAAAGTGTTCGTATGTACGTTAAATGCTATTTGGTTGCACTAACTATTAATTTTATGTCCGAAGATATTTCTACTCAGCTTGACAATGTCATCTCATGTATAACTCTCACAAAGCGTCCGCAACTGCCAGCAGGTGCGATCGCTAACCGCGAAGCGAACGACATGACTTGTGTCAAGAATGCGCCTGCCGCCCGCGCCTCATTCATTCCCCTCTGTCGTCATACTTAGGACTCATTGAAGCGGTCGGTCTATATATAACGGCATGCTGTGTCCAGATTATTATATATAGCGGTCGAATTGCGTGCTTGGAGGGTAGCCTGGGGAAAATCCAGGGGAAGCCTCCAGCTCGACCACGCGAAAAAAAAAAAACAGATCATTATAAATTGAGCGTGAGCGGGTTACCTGAGCAGCCGCATGATGTAGTTGGGCCAGTTGTCGGGGAACATGACGAGCGAGAACCCCACACCGATGAGCACGATGCCGGCCAGCTTCATGCCCTCGAACTCCACCTGGTAGAACGCCACGTCCAACCCTGCACAGCAACATTTTCATTGGATATTTGGTTTCAGTCCATTTTGCTTGAAATATTGTTTTTACAAATTTTAAAACTGTTGTAATATCCTCGTGGCGCCCAGCACGCAAAAAAGAACAGTGAAATTTGAAGTTTCTCTTAAATGGAATTAATTTCAATTTTCATCAACTGACACGGCCTTTTAAAAGGCGCGTGGGCGCCACGAGGATATAATTAAATAATTCATCATCATATTCATCATCATCATCATATCAGCCGAAAGACGTCCACTGCTGGACATAAGCCTCCCCCAAAGAGTGCCAAAGTGACCGGAAACTAAATAATTGTTGATTTAATTAAATAATTGTTGATGTGTAATTCAATTTCATAGTTTTATTTCTACATTCGTTAGGTGAAGAGCCGAGAGAGAGAGGTGAACGCTGGGGTCGTGATCGTAATATGGAATCATTTTTTTTTCTTTAACAACTTTCGAATAGTCTTATCAGATTTTTTTGTGAAATATTGTATTATAATAATGTTTAATTGGAAAGTAGGAAATAGGATTCAAAATAAATACTTGCCGGCTGAGACTGGAACAGCAGTGATGAGGGCGAGTGAGACGAAGATGTTGTACGTCACAATGTTACCAAACTGGAACACTAGGTGAAAAACTGTAAAAAAATGAGTAAATGGAAAATTACACCGCAAATCTGTTAGATAACCATTTAATAGTAAATAGCGTAGCCGTTTATATGATACTTAGTAATGAAAGTAACATGTATAGCGCCACGCTACTTTAGCATACAGTATAAGTAGATACTTAAACGAATTATAGGCATCACGAAGGTGTGACCGTGAATGGCGGTCGCGACTTATAAGTCTGCGACTGAGAGAAATATCCGCTGGGTAACAAGTGCAGTCAAGGTAATATCCGCAAAGGAACACCTTGCTTTCCGGACAGACTTATGGGACGTCTAATGTAACGTAACCCTAGCGTTAACGCTGCTGCGCTTGCGTCGCCTACTGGTGGCATGGAAACGAACATAATTAAACTTATGCCCTGCATTAAAAGCAGCATAGCTACAACTTAGAAAAGTTGAAAATCTCCCAACATTTTTTTTTTATTTATTTATTTAAGAAACAAACAGTCTTTTATAGTTATATATAACGCTAGAACATTTTCTTAAAGCTAGACTTACAGTTTCCTTAATGAATATACTTTAACATCATGTTTTGATGAAGTTTCTACAGAGTAAAAACAGAGCTATTTGTGCATACAAGAACAAAAGTAAATAACAATAACAATTATGAAAAATAAAAAATAAAAAGCAAGAGTATAAGAGTAATAACAAATCTGTTATAAAAAGCAGTAACATTTAATACCGAGATTCTTTCTTACTAGCGCCAATCTAATTATTTGGGTTATTATTATTACACTGCAAAGATAGTGTTTTAAATCCATTAAGTTTCTCACAGAAAATATCGAGACTCAGAAATTTTTCGTTGCACAACCTGCACGCCCTTCTAACAAAACTATTTCTTGCGTAAGCAGTCCGACTGCGGGGGATGTAAAAAAGGGGTTTTTTTCTGCAAGCGCGTTCACAACGTCGAGGAACTCTGAAGGAAAGTGAATGTAATAGAAACGGAGCATCAATAATATTATTAATAATTTTATAAAGGGTTATGATATCGGTACGTTCTCGGCGATAATTAAGGGATGTTATATTGTGTACTCTCATTGCCGCGGCGTAATCTGAGTACTTATTTCTAATTCTGTACTCTATCGTCTTAGCAAACTTTTTCTGAACTCTCTCTATCCTATCACTATGTATTTTATACTGTGGGCTCCACACAACGCTTGCAAATTCCAGACGACTACGAACATAACTGTTAAATAGTACCTTATAAGTTAAGTCTCTTAAAAGGTTTTCCTACGCGTAATATAAATCCTAACTACTTAAATGCTTTACTCAACATGTCATCCTCATCAATGTGAGGTATAAAAGTGAGTTTTGAGTCCATTATGACACCGAGGTCTCGAATCTGGTGAACACGACCTAATTTTTTATCACAAAGTTTGTAATCAAAATCAATACTACTCCTTTTTCTGCTAAAACTTTTGTGTAACGAAACATTTGTCCGGATTTACGGACAACTTATTATCAATACAATAAGTCTCAAAAAGGTCCAAGTCATCTTGTAAGGTTTTGCAATCATCCACATTACGAATGACTCTAAATATCTTTGCATCGTCAGCATATAACAGTAAGTTTGAATTTTTTATGCATGCAGAGATATCATTGATGTAGATGATAAACAATAAAGGCCCCAGATGAGAACCTTGTGGAACATCAGATGTGATAGGCCTATACTGAGAAGTACAGATTTTGATTTCAAAGACCAATATCTCAAAAACGGCTGAACAGATTTTCGTGAAACATGGCTAAGAACACTCGGGATAAAATTATCTATGACACAAAAAAAACCGCATTCAAATCGGTCCATCCGTTTGGGAGCTACGATACCACAGACAGATACACAGACAGACACGTTAAACTTATAACACCCCTCTCTTTGCGTCGGGGGTTAAAAACAATCAACCATTGAAGAGTTTTATATACACGTCTATTATTATTTGGCAGTTATAGATAGGGTGTCAACTTAAAATGTCGACATCGTCTTCCCGATAAAGCCACATTTTTTTTACTAACGTCAATAACTACATTTACGCTGTGGTAAAAAAAAAATACTAGTCAAAGCCGAAGGATTTCAAGTTCAACGCCTACTGCTGTAACGAGCACTATCATAGTATTATTACGCTATCATCTGTGTAGTCTCAGTGCTCTACTCCCCCGGACTTCCTCCCCCTATCGTAATCGGGGTCATTGGGTCCCTTTTCATGACGGGATATAGCAGCGGCAGTTACATCTCCGATCGAGCCTTCAGAAGCAAGGCGTGAGCAAAGGTCCGAATTATTATGTAATGATCAGTCATTGGGATAAAATCACTATCAGCGCAAGGCTTACAGACAGGACATGTGGTGCGAGGGGGACGGCATCATCTCGGAAGCGGTGAGGCAGAGCGCGGCCACACGAACCATGGCAGCGAGGCTCTCATGTCGAGGATTGACCAGATCCGGATGCTCATATTCAATCCTTCAATCCAGAGAATGATCGGAGGTGGGTCACTCACCCATAAGCGCGAGACTAGTGCCAAGCAGATGTAGCCAGGGCATGGCTGTGCAAAGGGGACGGCAGCATCTCAGAACCGGTGAGGTGAAGAGCGACACACACGGACCATAGCAGCAGGGCACTCATGTCCAGGATTGACCAGATACTTATAATCCAAGCCTGACAATGGACGGGGTTAAGTCACTCACCCATCAGCGCGAGACTGGCGCCAAGCAGATGTAGCCAGGGCATGCTGTGCGAGGGGGACGGCAGCATCTCGGAGCCAGTAAGGTAGAGCGCGAGACACACAGGCCACAGCAGCGAGGCGCTCACGATGCCCAGGATCGAGAAGAACAACGCGCGCTGGCCCGTGTTCACTTCGCCCATTACTTTGCGAAACAACACCTGGCCAGATATTACATTTGTTTATTTATCTTATCTTCACTGCTTACAATAACGTATGATATTAATTGCACCATAGGCGATTTTCTTTAAAAAAAAAACAGTAAATCTTTTTAGCAGTTAAATGATTATTGTTAAAGTATTGACAAACTGCAAATAGCAATGATATCAAATTCTTATAGTCTTTGACTGAGTTTGACTTGACACAAACTTGAGTGTATTCACGTGTGAAGCTTTGTCATTTGGTATGTCTATGTGTCTGTGTGTTTGTGTGATGTCATAGCTGTCTCTCTCTGTCATAGTGTCTGTCATGCTGGGTGGAACCTGAAATTTGCTAAGGTGTGTGGAGTAGGAAAAAAAACATTTAAAACACTAGAAAATTAGAACATGTTTTAACCATTAAAAAAAGTATAATTATTTGAGATGCGTCGAATATTCGGTTACTATTCTTTATTCGGTATGTCTTTTAATGTTCGGTATTTGGCCGAATTATTTGGTTCAGCTGCCGAAAATTTAACCGAACAATTATAAGAGGTTTGTTTAACAAGTTACAAGAATGTAAAATAATTACTGCTTCGTGGTATAAATTAAACCCATTGTTATTGTTATGTAACTTACTTGATTGTCAATATTTCGCTTTGATAATGAACAAAAATTTTACCATTAAATGTGTCTGTTTTAGAATAACGGATGAAGGCATTACATTGAACCAAATAAAATCAAAAAGTTCGGCAAAAGCTGTGCCTAATATTTAGCCGAATGTTCGTATTCGGTGAAACCCATATTCGGCGCATCTCTAATAGGTATTAAGCAAACACCATGTAGAGCTCGTTTACCTTGAATATAGCGAAGCCGGCGGCGGCGCAGGCGGCGAGCACGACTCCGCCCAGCGTGGAGCTGCCGGTGATGCCGTCCATGTACGCCAACAGCGCAATTCCCGTGTCGCACAAAATTGCTGCCACTATCTGTTGCACCAACAGGATTCACTTTAGAACACTGTTGACTTGGTGAAATAGGGTTCAACCATTTTTAACTATTAATGCTTTCACTGTATGTATGTTCAGTTCATGCATGATCTGCATCAGAATTTTTGAAGTTATTGTGGTCTCGAGGGCTACTTGGCCCGCAGGCTAGCAGTAGGATTAGTTGAACCCCCAAATATGGTGCGGTTGCGTCGGCCGAATTTGTACGAAAATCGGCCTTTCCAAGTACACATTAAGTTGGTCGACTATTACTCGGTAACTACTTCTGCCTCCTTGTCCGTGATAGTTTTCCTTTTAAATTCATTATATGTACTACTACCACGAATATTTCACATCCCCAGTAGTAGCCATTTAGGCGGCAGGGGGGGGCGGGGACACACATGACTAGAACAAAAATTAGGGCTTTAAAGCCCAATATCTCGCAAACGAATCACTGATTTGAAAAGTGGTTTTAGGAAACCCATAATATTTTTAAACGAGAAAATGATGAAATACCATGGGTTTAACGAGAAAAAAAATTACATACCCGCTTTAGGGTAGGAGGTACCCTAAAAAAATTTTTTTTTCAAGATTTTATTGTACCGTTTTGTCGGCGTAATTGATTTATATACCCATGCCGAATTACAGTTTTCTAGGAGTTATGGTTACTGTGCTAAGCCGAAGACGGACAGACAGACGGACGGACATGGCGAAACTATAAGGGTTCCTTGTTGACTACGTAGCCCTAAAAATTAGAACATCTGGACTCCTTCACAAATAAATTTAATTCTTGGTTGGTTGAATTGGCCTTTAGTCCTTGTACGCACTAAGCGGCTAGCCGCGTGCGGTTGCGGCCAACCGCTTAGTGCGTAGAGGTTTTACGTTTGCGGTTTCATATGTTTTGTCCAACCGCACGGCAAGCCACACGCGGCTAGCCGCTTAGTGCGTACAAGGGCTTACCCAACAGCATTTATGTATGTTTAAATCTTCAGAACATTCAGAAGCTTAAACAGCTTGACGGAATTTAGCATGACAGCCGTCGTTAAATTATCTCAGTCAAGCAAGTGACATTAGCCATACCTAATGTTTCAAAAAGGCATTTGCGTTTTTAAAAAAAAAGCACTGTAATTGAATACAACCATCACTTACCCTCACACCAACAAATTGTTCATGCAATATAACCCAGGACAGTAGATAGATGCATGAGACATTGGTGGCAAACAAGGCCACTACATCTGTGCAGAGCAGGATTTTCAGTGAGTAAGTATACATGTAGATGGTCAACACCCACAGCAGGCAGAATAGTCCGCAGCGGCTGATGAAGCGTGCTGGTGAATGGTTAAAATATCAATATATCTGAGATCTATGTATTGTATGTTAAATTAATGGTGTATATTAATATCACACTGCCTGCTCACGCAACACATGTAAAAAGAGGTCTGGGTGCCATTTTAAATGTATGTAATATGCGAGTGACATAAATTCATTTTATTATCTATTGTGGGAAATACCAAACAATGAGTGCTTACTCTTTCAAATTGAAATTGAATTACACTTAGATTTAAAATTTTCAAATACAACAAGGACATGATCAATTACCAAAAGTAAATCCCTTCTCTCTGAAATCTCTGAAGGCATCATACACAATGTCATTGGCTGATTTGCACTTATTGTGAATTAGCATCACTATCATGTAGATAGGATAAAACAAAATCAACCAGTTGGTGCAGAACCATGCTGTGAAGAATGGAGCATTGTACAGATTCTGAAACAAAAGTTATGGTTAACACAGGTTTCATAATTATAAATATTAATAAGAAAAATCCTTGATGATTCTGAACATAGATTATACTGATACATCATAATGTAAACATCGATCATAAAGGTAATTGAAATCTTAAAATCTTATACATATTAAAACTGAAACCAAAACTTCTCTTACATGATCCTGAAGCTTAGTGGTATAGTTGAAGGACTGAGAAATTGTTTCCGTGCTAGTGGGATAGATTATAGGTGGGTATGTTTCCAAGTACATATGTTTGATGCAGTGGGTTGAGGTCACCCAGGAAGCAGTAAGCACCAGGGTGATGCAGATTCCGTAGTAGATCTGTAACAATGGGTTGAAAGTAATTTAAACATTTGAATTACTAATCAAGGTAACTTTATATTCCATCACTATATATGAAATAATGAATTAGGAACACTCAAGTACCTTTTTTGCAAATTTGGAGCAGCAAGACCGTGGGCATTTCTTTTCGCGCAGTTGTCGTTCTTCGTCTTGACTGCTGGCCGCAGACTCACTAAAGGCCTGCTGGAGGGACGGCTGCGTCGTCAGAGGCGGTGCCGACGACACGGACGTCTGCGGCGTTAAGGGCGCTCGCGGGCTCAGTGGTGTCGGGGGTCCATTTGGGAGATCACGATCAACCTCGCCACCTCGATCAGTCTCGACTTCCTCACTAGTTATTATCACAGAAGGGGCACGAACTCGCTTTGGATTGAAAATAGTCGGCACATCTCCATCCCGTGCCATGTTGTTAAGTAACACTAGGGAAACATCTCAAACACCATCACCAAACACTTATATTGAACTAAAAGTAATTATTGCACTAAAAAGCCCTGATTAAATTAGTATTCTCGTTACATATTTGTAAGAATTAAAATTTGATCTTACTGTATAATATTGTCACTTATAAGTCGTTAGTTTCACTTCTTAAATGTTTATTCATGTTTATTTCAGTTATTACAGGTTAAATTGTATTGTGAGAAATATTTTTAGACATTTTCCGCCGCCATTCTATTAATTTCTAATATGGCAATACTGTGTCATGCAGTCAAATGGCAAGTTCGGTGAGAATAGTTTATACGATACGCTGAACAGTCCTAAAAGCGATAAGATCGGAAACACCGGTTACAAGTATACTAGAACGCCCTGCCATCGCTTGAAAGCTATAAAACTATGCTATAAAATTATGCGCAGTTAAGCAGACTTCACACTCTTCATATTTTAAGATTGGTTTCTAGTAGCAAACAAACAGCACAATAAAATTAAATAAAGTTTGAACATCGTACTATGTATTTCAACCTATATTGTCGAATTGTATACCATAATATTTCCAAAAAGTGTACCCCTAATGGTATTCAATAGAAAGTGAAATGTGTTAAACTTCTTAAGTAAGCAATCTAATAATTCATAAAAAAACGAAATAAAAGTATTTCAAGACAACTTGAACATAACTATCTTTTATTTATATTGAAATATAAAGCTGGCTGATTAACTGTAAATTAAAGTCTCCTTATCAATTTAAAAGTTTGAAATAATTTCACATTTTTCACTGTAGGGGGCAGCATGAAAAAATTCGGCATTTTACCGCCAGAGGGAGATAATTGCTAGCCTACTTGAAGCATCCGGGACGAACTCGGTAGTAGACATGGCGGGTATCAACCTGGTTAAATGACGAAATAAAATTTGTTTGCTAATATAAGAACGTGTTAATTTCGTAGGAAAAGTGTTGATACTGAAAGACTAATTAAGTTATATTGGATTAGGACAAAAATGCAGAATGTTGGACAGTCTGAAAACCGTAATATCGATAAGGTGAATGTGCAACTTGATGTGGTAAAATCGTCCACTCCTCAGAGTTCGGCTTCGAGTCCGGCCAAATCTGAAACCGAAACGTATTCAGGTGCGCCTGCCAAGTACATGACGGACTCTTCTGAAAGCGAGGATGACTCTGTATCCGAGGTAAAACGTGTTTTGTTTTCGGTAGAGGCGGTGGCAGTAGGGAATGTAACTATCTGTACCGCTCTAAACTACAAGCAAGGGACATCTTGTAGATGTCTGGTCATCCAATTTCTTTTCTCTTGAAATCGAATTATCTCACAAAAATATGTATTTCCAATCACGTGTAGCACGCTACAATGAGATAATCCATTTCTTATTCCCAACAGTCGTTGCTTGCCAAATATTCCGTAAAACGTCAGAAAGTTCTAAGTACATACGTACTACTGAGTAATGCATGAAATTATTTATGCCAGCCGCTCCTAGACACTATTCAATTGATTCTGTTTAATTATACAATATTAGCGAACTATATCGCCGTAAGGTTCTTTTCATTGTCTATTTGTGTTTTGGAGGTTTGAAGTATGGTGGCCATGTTTCTCATGAATCACATGCATTTATTCATTCTGAACGACTACATTTTGCGTGTTAGTGACGTTATTTCCCTGCGTTTATGGGAATTATATAATTTAAGAATGAATTGCACACAAAGACCGATAATAATGGTGTGTTTTCTGTCGACACGCGCATACGTTTCGTATGGAACGCCTACTGGTATTCGCGCAAAATAATGGTTATTGGTGAATTGCAAGGACCATCGACAGTAAATATACGCTGTAAGCTCGCCCTGAAGCACCACATTGTCAGTATGTCTCACATTGTTCTCGTTGGTGTTATAGATCTTGCTGGCTTGTTTGTGCCTTAGCAGGCCAGACCTGTTGGTAAGTGGAAGATGACCTTACTGAGTGAGTGCAGCAGGCTTCACCTACGGCCGCTGTTGCCGTGCAGTGACTTACTGTTAACCTGCATAATGTGTGTGCAATGGACACTTACATGTCAGATAATGTTTTTGTTTTCTTCATGTTGAATGGTCCTTGTGATTCTAACAAGTAATATGTGTGGTTTGCATCCGTCCAAACCCTAATGTCAAAGTTAGTGTGTTAACATTACTAACTGCTCACCTGTGTCTTTTTGTGTCTGTGCTATATTTAATTGGGTCAGCTGCTGTGTATGAATTCCAATGCCGAGGAACAATCCAAAATAACCTATAATTTAATCGGATCAAAAATCCAAATTTCAGTGAAACAATTTGTATAGCAGTTATTGTTGTGATCACTTACATGCAATTACTTTAACATATTGGTTACCGACTAATGAATGGCTTTCTTTGCGCCTAAGCATTTTGAGGTAGACCCAAATAATCAAGACTTCAGGTGCCACACCGCATGCTTAAACCTTTTTAATTTATTGGCAGCAGTCACTGCCAATAAATTAAAAAGGTTATAGGTTAAAAAGGTTAGGTATTAGGATAGTTGTCTTGATAGAGATTAGTCATAACATACAATAGACTGTCTGTTTAGGTATTTAACTTAGGGTAAACAAACCAAACCATGTGGCTTGCTTATTCAGGCAAGCATATAATACCACAAAATTAAAAGGTTGTGTTGATTGGCTGAATTACCATAATGCTATTTGGTTGGTTATTGGATGAACTTTTTGCTTACACAGTAATTATTATAATAAAATATTTCTGTATGAACTGACTATGAATGCTGTTATTAAGGGTGCTTATGGGATGTTGGTGCCTTAATGAGCACATGCACAAACTTAATAAACACATTATTGGGTTGACAGAAGGCAGTAGCGGAGGAGATGCTTGCACATATCATATCCGTTTGCCTACCCTAACATGCTGCTGTAACTCTATTTTGGGCAAACACATTATGTGCCCAGAAGAGATGTATTTCCATAATCCAGCAAAAGTTCAGCAAATACTGCAATTTTTGAAATACGTGACGACTGAGAATTGTAGGAGGTGGTGGTCACAATAGATCAGCAATGGTTGCAGTGATACAAGAGCTTGGTAGCCTGGAATAACTATTATGCAAATAATTATAGTCTACTAGCTTCTGCTCGCGACTTCGCCCGAGTGAACCATGTTTATATTGTCGCTCCATACAAACTTACACTCCCCATTTCACACCCTTATGGGATGATTTCCGGGATAAAAACTTTCCTATGTCCTTCCCCAGGACTCAAACTATCATACCTAATTTTATGTAAATCAGTTCAGTTGTTTAAGCGTGAATTGGTAACAGATAGATAGACAGACACACTTTCGCATTTATAATATAAGTATGGACATGGTTAGAAACATACATTATATGCAAGTCTATTGTTCTTTGGGAAAAGGAGCTTAGTGTAAAAGTATTGCATTTATAACATTGTGGGACCGGCCACTAGAGAATTACACATATTGAGTTACCCTTAATGAATCCCACATTTGCCATAACAAGTATAAATATATCATACATACAAAGCAGTATCTTGCTTAAACAATAATGACAATAAAATTTCTAATATTCATACATACCTATCTATTTGTTAAATGCAAATACAAACATCCCCAAATACAATCGTTTTGAAAAGCATCATACCATTCAAGTCAAGGTGTTGACTGAATTGGGAGTGTAATGATCGGTATAACAACAATATTTTCACTGGATATAACAACATTTTATATAATTTCATAGAATATAATCATTCAGGAGCATAATAAACTTTTGATATAACAACAAAATAGTTAATTTCATGGTGCATAATGATAAGTTCAATAAGTATAAAAGTCATTAAATATAACGTTTACTAAATATAATGAATATATGGTATAAGTATTAGTGGTATAATGTGTTGAAAGATGTAAAAAATATACCCATAGTAAATTCATAAGAAATGTATAGGCTACCGCGGCACGCTCGCTTCGCTCGCTCGGCTCGCGCGTTGTAGCGTCGCAGTTCTATCTAACACTCCTTGTCGCTTCGCTCGTCGTCGTACCTACACCGACCTGCCTTAGAGTAGAATAGGTAGGCAATCCAATATGGATAGAGGTGGGTATTTGCATAATATTTCAAATTTATTATACCAGTACTTCGTTATACCCACTGAACGTTATATCGAACATAGTTATATCACATATACATTATACCATATTACTATTAGAGTTCATTATACCTGATGATAGTTAGATCTTATCAAAATATACCAAATGTATACCTTTATATACCAAAGGTGCATTACATCCCGTAATCATTATATCAACTAAAAATATGTCAAAAGTTGTTATATCGACCTTTACGCACCCCGACTGAATTGACAAGAAACATACCAAAATACTTTGTAAGTCTAAAAGACGCAGTTACAATATTATAAAAAAGAAACTGACCTAACACAGGGCTATTATTAAAACAGTGCCAGAAGGGTCATTGACATAATTTTATTGTCACCACTTTGCTTTAATTATCTCTTTTTTTTCAATACAAGTGAATTGATGATAACTGAAATATTTTATATAAACATATGCATAACTTATTTTATTTATATTAAATAATTTCCTCCACTAACTAGCCCAGTTGTCATTTGGTACTATTTCACATTGAACATTTAATCAACATTCGGTGCACCATAGTGAGTGAACCTTCTTGTAGTTGCAAGTTCTTTGTTCTTATTTACGTCATTGTACATTAGGTACTGGATTTGTTACCAGTGCGGTACCATCCATATAATTAAATTCCAACCGGCTTGCCCATTTAAGCAGCTTAAACTACAACTCTTGACGAAAATATGCAACTAATTAGTTTTGGCTGATCTGGATATATTTGCTGTCAAGCCTCTATTTCTTGGGTGCGTAATGTTTCATATAATGTCAGAAAAACTAAAATACACTTAATATACATTAAATTGGCATAAAGTTACTTAGTAGAATGTAACGTTTGATATAAGGGTTTTTTGCTATATTTTGCTTTATTCTAATTATCAATTGATATAATAAGCAAAATGACATAGTTTGCAAGTGGCATAATTATATTTTCGTATAACGCATTTATGACATACATATCTTTAACATACATATTATTTAAAATAATTGTGTTATCATACTTATCATATAATGCATTTATGACATAAATATGTTTAACATATATATTATATAAAATAATTGCGCTTTCATATAACAAAGTCTTCCAAGAATTTGACGGAGCCCCGCTTTCGTTTTTGGGACTCAATCTCCCGCCCTCCGCCGTAGACTTTAGTAAGTATTTACATAATACGTGATGTAAGTATTACTAAAAAATGTTTGGTTTTGGCGCTTCGCCGGCTGCTGCCGCGGCACGCTCGCTTCGCTCGCTCGGCTCGCGCACTGTATGGTCGCAGTTCTACCTAACACTCCTCCTCGCTTCGCTCGTCGTCGTACCTACCTGAGACCTGCCTTAATGTGGATTATGCTATATCTTTAAAGTGCAAAGGGACTTAGAACATTTCGGTATCGTGAAATTAATGTCAGTATAAAATGATAACCACTCACTTGCTTGTGGCAACCACAGTTGCCAATTTCGCGGACCCCTAAACTGATGGCGTGGTTGCCAATCGAAGTATGGGCTGCTTTGATAATGAAAAATTAGAAGCAGTTTAGGCTACCTTTTTAAAAATACGAAAGCAAGTGAGGGGATAATACATTTTTCTCTGTGACCATCTGTTTTGGAAATTACAACGCGGCGACTGATAGGCATTCCGACGGAGCTTAAACAGGTCTCACTTATTTATTTTATTATTCACTAGGCCCGGTTTCGCACGGATTACCCGTTTTCCCGTAGGAATGAAGCATTTTCCCGCGGTAAAAAGTAGCCTATGTTAATCAGGGATAATGTCGGCTTCTATAATAGTAAAAGATTTTTTTAAATCGGTCCAGTAGTTTCGGAGCTATACAATGCAAACAAACGAACAAAAATCTTTCCTCTTTATAATATTTATTTATTTATTTAAACTTTATTGCACAAATATAAAAATAGAAGTACAAATTGGCGGTAATATTAGTGTAGATGTAGATTATATCATTATTTTTAATGATTTGTTTATATCTAGTTATTTATTGTAAAATCAACATATCTTCTGAAATTTATAGCATTGACGAATTATGTTAAGTCATTATAATAAACACATTTTATACCAAGTGATAAATATAGTAAATGTCTTTTATACTAATTGTAATTATAGCCTTAAATCATTATATCACTTTTATAATAAGCAATGGTATATCAAACCAAAATAGATTAAGTGAAATTATATAAAACGTCGTGCACCCCTATTGCTTACGTAAATGGACACCCTATTGATATGGTTTTCTTAAACATGCAATGTACGTTGTATGTTTGTTCAGGGCAAATCTTGAATCTCTGAATTTTAACGCAGTCAGTTTCAAGCTCAACTAATTCAACAAAAATTTGGCATACAATGACAATGCAATATTAATAATAACATGGTATCATAAAGCTGGTGTGATGATGGAGTCGGAAGGAGGTCATAGAAACTCCTTGATTGACACAACACAAACCAGTTGTGTTTGGGTTCATGACAGCCTCTCAATTAGTAGTTGATGAAAAATCTGTTGGCAATCAAATTTAGTACCAGTACTTTAATTTTTAACAGAAGCTTTTAAGACTGAAACATGTCCTGTTTGTAAGATCGCAAGTACCAATTGGAATGTCTTAAATTTTTCAGTGTCCCTATACCAATATCAATTGACACTCAACTATGAACATACATATTTTTAGTCCAATTGCAATGGAATCAGTGCAAAAACAAATCTGTAATGTTGCTTGTCTCTATAATATTAGAGACGGATAAGGTCTTGACAAAAATATGTACCAGATTCCATTCAATGTACAAATGCGTAACTTGAAACATTTGAAATAAAATGAGTTGATGAAAAAAATAGGGAATGCAAAAAAAAAAAAACTATTTCCAAAAACAACACTGATAATCTGTGTGGGCTACAATATTTTACTAAGCTTCAAATGATTGCCAGGCGGAGATGGAAGAAGAAGGAGGTGGTGCGGAGTCATCTAAGTTCCTACTATCCCATGACGACCCGGAGCGGGCTGTCGATCCTGAAATGCAGGCCAGACTGGAGGCACTCCTTGAGGCAGCAGGTTAGTAACTCAGAGATTAATTTTAATAATATTCTGATTTCTATATTATACTCCACAAAGATTAACAGATTGCAGACATGTAAGAATATTTTATATCATTAATTAGTTGAAAAATTATGAAAAACGTCAAAATATATCCAGGTATGTATAAAAAAGTAATAGTGAGAAATTTCGATTAATATAACCCAACATTAAGAAAATAATGTAGGTAGTAAAATATTACATATATATTATTAATATTCCATTCCGTAGGCGAAGAATAGCATGGCACTCCTGTATTTGTAATTTTAAAAATATATCTAATCGCGAAACAGTATATTATGTAAAAACTAAAATGGGTGGCATAAGCGTATGTCCTTAAACCTTTATCTAACCCCTATGTGGACTGGAACTCATAAAATAACCCCAAATTGTGGTTGCATTATAAATTAAATGTAAAACAAACAATTCTAAAAGGTTTTGATTCCTTTGCGAGTATCCAAATATGAGACATAAACGGCCATGATTTAGATAAGTTGACGTTGACTAAGATAGAAGATTGATTAGTTCACAGCTTCAACGAATTCTGAACCTGAGTATTTGATATTAATTACAATCCACCACCACGCGTTCCTTAGAAACATGCTCTTGACAGACCAGACGGACAAAGAGGCGATGCTATGCTTTGGGCTTATAACTACTAAATTGCATTTTACCTCTTTATCAATATTCCCAGATCTCAAAACTTCAGAAGTCTCAAAATACCTAAATTACAGAATGCCTATTTTTTTTTCTTAAAACACCGTGATCTTAATATGGCCGAATTTCAAAATAGCTTAGTCTCATAATGCCTAAACTTCAAAACACTTTCATGGCAAAAGAACATAATGCTAATGAAAATAATGTCAAAATACCTAAATTTGTATTACACGGAGATTGTCAATTAAAATAATTTTTATAGAAATATATTCTTGTATTTTCATTTAACGCCTACGGCGCACGTTGAACAGGAACTATACTAAGGTCATAAATCATAATATCAATATATCAAATCATTCTCAACGAACCACACGTGAAGAAAAAAATTTGGTTTTCCATTTAATAGGTGTTTTCAGTTTGAGTTATTTTATTATTTTGTAATTTCTGTCATTCGGTATTTGAAGGAATTTTACATTTCAATCTTAAGGTATTTAGAGAATATGACGTTTTAGGTCAGTCATAATGACTTTCGTTCATTTTAAGAATGAGACAATACCAAAAAAAAAACAAGTCTGGGGCAAAACAAAAGTTTTTTCTTCGAACTTGGACATTCCTTATTGTGTTATAATATGGTTATAATAGTACATTATTGCAGCGTCCGGAAAGTAGCAATTCGTGGATGAGTTGAGTTGATTATTGATAATAGAGACGAATCCACGAATTGCCGTTCCTGCCAAGGCAGATACAGTGCTTTTCTCCAAAAATGTGAGGAAATCAAATAATATCACTACATAGTATAAAACAAAGTCGCTTCCCGCTGTCTGTCCCTGTCTATGCTTAGATCTTCAAAACTACGCAACGGATTTTGTTGCTGTTTTTGAAGTGAAAACTTCTTTAGCGGCGCTGAGCACTTTTTGGGATGGGGAAAAATTGTTAAATACGCGACAGAGTTTTGTGACGTCAGATGTGAAGGAGGTCACTTTTTGCTGCTAGCCGATTCGACTTCATTCAAAACTGAAAGCTATTCGTAAGAGTATAAAGCCGTTACACTTTTTGCAATAGCATATTCTGCAAATAAAGGAGATGGCTAAACTGAAGTATGGGACACTGCCCTAGCAATGTATAAACATTGTGCATAGTAATATATAATGCTGAATAGCTGAATATTAGTATTCAGTATGAAAAAAGTTTCAGGAACTTTTCATATCGTTACAATCCTGAAAATAAATCGTAGAAACTCCTACGTATACAGACTTCAACAAGGTAACAGAAAAATGTTTTGCTATGAATTTCGGGCTAGGCGCTTCTATTACGTATACTGAGATTGTCGGCACTTGATGGAATTCCAACAGCATTTTGAGTAAAACACACCAGCACGTCTATCATGTGACGGCCGCGACATACTCTCGATTTTTCTCGCACTATCCGTCTCTTTCTTATGTTCTAATAAGAAAGAGACGGATAGTGCGAGAAAAATCGAGAGAGCTCGAGCGCCGTCGCATGATAGCCATGCTACACGTCTATCATGCCACGGCCGCGACATACTCTCGATTTTTCTCGCACTATTTCTCTTGTTCTAAGTGTTCTAATAAGAAAGAGACGTATAGTATATATATAGGGAAGCTCCAATAGCTCATTTTATAACTGCACTGTGGCGTTTGTTGGAACTAAATATTCTCATACTAATGCGCCACTTGTGCATAGACGGTGGCGCCAATATTTTAGTATATGGCCTAAAAAGGCTTGAGAATTAACAGGAACGAGATCGTAGATTTTTCCTTAAACGAATTAATGTTAAAAGTCCATGTTAAAACACTTAATTATAACAAATTCCCGTTTCCTTCGCTTGTGCTACTGCGTAAACGTAACGTACGTACGTAAACATTTATGTTAAGGTTCCTCGTGCGATAGTGCGTAGGTGTATATTTCACAGAGGTACAATGTAATCATTATAGGAGACGCTCCACGGTCCGATATCGGCAGGACTGCATGCCGGCCGACGCGTGATTTGGCCCGTGTGGATACGTGTTGGAAGCACGGCTTCCAACCAAATCAAGGTCACTCCATAATAGATTTCTCTGCAGTTCTGCCGATATCGGACCGTGGATCGTCTCCTTTAGTAATCTATGTACACAATGGACGCGGATTATTGGGCTGTACATTAAATTGGCCGTGGATTATCATGGCTGTACATTAACCGGCACCATGCGATGCGAAACATGACAAACCAAAACAACAACTTTTAATTATTTCATGAAAGTTCTAGGAGAATAATAAACCTGTAATAATTCATGAACGAATTTTTCAATGATGCGAGTTAGTAAGAAGTTCATATACATGCTTAGGGCAGTAATTTAGCCATCTCCTTTGTAATAATACCAACGCGTCCGTCACCGTTTTGCTAAATAGATAAAGCTTTGAAAAATATTTGGCAATGGCAAAAAGAAATTGGTATTGTTTGCCGCCGCCCGTCAGCGGCGAGCCGGCGGCCCGTCACACCCAACGCGCCCGCGGGCCGTCCGCCTAAATAATTGATAATTGTTTATAAATTTGCGTCAAATTCATTTTTAGGGTGACACCGTAAGATGTCACGTGACCTGATCGAAAAACTGTTACAATGTTATTGAGTTTTCACTTCTGCCGGCAGTCCCGGCATCCGCCACACCCCCCCCCCCCCCCCCCCCCCCCTATTCTCAGAAGTTATACAAGCGAAAAATTTTATATAATTGCTTGTGATTAAGATAAACATGAATATTATTTGTTTTATTTGTTTTTATTTTTTGTTTTATTTTCAAATATCAGATCCTAGTTAAATTTGCAATTTAATCAACTTTATAAGTATTTTTTTGTTTTGAAATTCCTATAAGACTATAATAGAAGAACTCTCTTTCAAATAAAAAAATAAATAATCGAGATCGGTTCACGTGATAAACAATATTCGCTAAAACACCAACATACATACTAAGCTGATTGCCCTTGCACGTTAGTACCAAATGGGGCCGATAGATGGCGCTGACCCCATTCCTACTTCGCGCTGTTAAGATTTTTCTATTAATGGGGTTTAGACGGGTATATTTCAATAGCAGGTCAAAAAAAAAGATCGCGATTCAATTGTCTTATGGTAGTTCGATGGTCTTTATTGAATTATGTTGTGTTCATGGCTTTTTGTAGAAGGATATATGTGACAGAATTTTATAGTTGATTAAAATTTCATCGTCAATTTTTCTAGTATAGTGGTCGGTTAGACTAAACACTTGTGCAGAGGTGAGTCGAGACATGCTATGAATCGCATAGCAGAAGCCCCGACGCTCGCGGGATTTGGTCTCCAACCTGCGATGTGAACTGCTAATACCGGACAACATTTTTAACAATCCGCCCAGTGGCAGCTTTTGTTCAAATATAACTATAAAATCGTTACTTCCAAACGGGTGAACATTTACTGTGCGTTTTTTTTATCGAAAATTTTGTCTGTCGAGACGGTTTTTAGCTATAGCCCATAACCCACATAGGTTAATTGGGGTGTGTTTTAATTGATGTCTAATTTCTTACATCAAATGTTTTTTTTTATTTTTATTGCAAACCCTTTAGAATTGTTATAAAAGAAAACTAACGTGATCTATATAATGATCATATCACCCGAAAGACGTCCACTGCAGGATATAGGCCTCCCCAAAGAGCGCCATAATGAGTTAGATTACTGTAGTTTATAGTTTGAAAATAATTCTGAAAAGCAAAATTCTTTGACTGGCTCTAACGAAACTTAGGGAAAACATTTTATAGGTATACGAGTCGAGTCAAATAGTAGTAACTTTTTTCTCTTTGGTGATGAGAATAGTTGTTACTTCCGCCATGTTCCCTCGTTTACACCACGCCACGCTCCGCCATAGCAATTGATATCGCCAGGCGGCTACACCACTCACGCCGTGATCGTCGAGCCAGATGTTCGCGGCGTGCTCTTTACAGTAGCCGCTTACCAACAACTTAGCCTTACCAAGAAGCCAGATTATATACAACTAGCTACCCGGCCCGGCTTCGCACGGATTACCCGTTTTCCCGTAGGAATGAAGCATTTTCCCGCGGTAAAAAGCAGCCTATGTTCATCAGGGATAATGTCGGCTTCTAATGCTAAAATATTTTTTTTAATCAGTCCAGTTGTTTCGGAGCCTATTCAATACAAACAAACAAACAATCAAATCTTTCCTCTTTATAATATTAGTGTAGATAACGACACCACGTAATTTTTTAACAAAGTTGTTAATGGTGTATCCAGTGCAACACGTTAGTTAAACCTTGACCTTTTAATGCAACTTTCATTCGTCAAATCAATATCTCATGTACCTATCTCTTACATCACACGTAGACTAAAGCACAACCTTTCTAAACCTTTAGTAAATCTAGTCGCTGACGGTTTATACGTGTCTGCATTTCTTAGGTCACCGTTATTGAAGAGAACTTTCTATCGACCCTCTAAATAGGGTGACGTCTGATACCTGTTCACCTGAGCAGTGATTATCAAATACCAATCTATGTTATATAACAATTTTGCGGTTTGAGTGAGTAATTATAATTATGGTAATATTTCATGTAATATGCCTATATATTAGTTTTGAATTAGTCACGGGAGGGAAACCCGACCGCCCAAAATGAAGACAGCAGGGCTGTTATTCGCTACGCGCTAATGCGGCTCACCCCGCCGGTCACCCGTCACGAAACTAGACCTCTGCCTACGCTTAGTTACTACGCATTGCGGTGTCGAGATATATTTGTGGGTGAGCGTTGAGGTGAGCTTAAAACCAGTTACAGAATAGGGGGGCTGCACGGCTATCACAGGACGGCCCTCGACATACATATACTATCCGTCTCTTTGTAAGCGTTCTAATTAGAAAAGGACGGGTAGTCTACCTCGCCGCGACACAGCTCGCGGGCCGTCCGTGATAGCCGTGCGGGGCTTGACCGTAACATCGATACCCTGTGATAGCCGTGCGGGGCTTGACCGAAACATCGATACCCTGTGATAGCCGTGCGGGGCTTGACCGAAACATCGATACCCTGTGATAGCCGTGCGGGGCTTGACCGAAACATCGATACCCTGTCAGCGTGTCCACAAACTGCTCAAGACTAGAAAACGTAAAGGCATTTGCCCACCGGCATAAGGCCTAATCCAGCTCGCGATAATCAATATTTATTAACCATCTTACTTATAAAAGCCTATGTTTTAACCCATCATTTAAAACATCAAAATGCAACTCTAGTTTTACTAAGCCTGTGGAAGGGTAGGTGTGTCGCTTAATATCGGTTATGCGTTTGCCCAACAAATCCAACAATCCCTTATTTGGATTAGGCTCATGTTAACACGCGATGGCGATGGAATAGTTTCAAGATGGGCTCGCGTCGGATTGCAAGATCAAGTATCGATGCCCACCAATCACCAGGCGGTAACAATATTGAACGCAATTGAATGTAGTCCGTTCTTATCTTTACAGTGCATTTCTACTCCTTCTGTTGTCATGATTTGAACCATGTTTAAGTTTGAATTTGGATTTATAAAATGCACTTCCACAATCGAATACACAAATGTGATTATTGCTATAGACAGACCTGCTTATCTTAGCCCGAAACTACGTCTAACAACGGTTTACTCCAACAAACTTTAATTTTAATGTCGAAATCAAGAAAAAGTCCATACGTTTGGCTTCCATTTTGATGAAAATAATTTAAATTCACTGTTAAATAATGGAAAAAGGTTCCTATTGCTCCTTTAAAACATTTTTGTATGTTTGTTGTCGCGTTCAACGTAAGAGTTACTAGAAATTCTTCTAGATCTTAGGAACTCGTATTTTCCCTTAGTATTAATTTGATAGAGGTAGGGGCACATCGGAGTGTCGTGTCGTCTCGCTCATATTTGAACCTGAACTAAGAAAGCACCTCCACCTCACAGAAGACCGCACTCATAATAACACCACTACTGGTTCTGTAGGTACGTAGTTTTCAAGAGAGCTTCCAAGAATGACACCTAAAGCGAATCCTCAAATCAAGAAAGGTTCGGTGCTTGATGGCAGGCCGTACGCTTGTTTGCCACCGTCGTAGTATAAAAAATATATTTTCGTAGCGTTGAGGCGGACTTTAGTATAAATGATTTTGGATCTGTATAGTCCCTACGCAGGCGCCCGTAATAACTGCATAATATTTATGAACCCGTCTTTTTAACGCATGAATGAACCATGATTGACCCCCACAGTCCCGCTGTCTTCTGATAGCTGCACTAATTAACACTGAATTAAACGGCTAATATGCCCACGTGACCCGCAGTCCTTCGCCCCAATAGGCTGATCGATACACAATCCCTGGATTTACATAAATTCGCTTTAGTGTATTCAATGTTGGTGGCCAAAGTTTGCCACAAATGTGCTCGCCAATGCTGAATAGAGGAACTGCCTCGCAAGTCCAATGCGATGTTGGTCGGTTCCGCGCCGTATTTCTTCACGGCTGCGGACGTTATGTGACTGGCTTTCCGAAAGATCATTTTAAATGGCTGTCGTATTTCATGTTTTCTTTCGCTGTTGGTGGCCAGATTCACTATTATCTATAGTAGATTACCCGGAAAGCGTTTAGGTAATAGGGAAGTCAGCTATAATATTTACCATTATTTTGTGACCAAAATGTTGAAAAAACATAAAATAACAGCTACTGAAACGTTACTTTAGTTTATACTAATTTCAAACAATAATTACGATTCGAAGTAATGTGAAACGGAACGTGTTTTAATCCAACAGTCAGCGTCTGGTGTCAACGTCACTCCTGTCAAAAGTCAAAACTTAGGCAACTCTATGACATCTAGGGACGAACCACAGACAAAAAAATATAGCGAGTGACACACATGAGTGACGTCACTGGAACTGCAGATCCATTTAGGCGGGAAAGTTTAAATTGTAACAGTTTGTAACAGGATTTTTTAAACTATAAATTATAGTGTTTTAATTTTTGAATACTTTCGTGGTCTAATCTACATGCGATTCTTTCAAATGAAAGCAAAAATGAAAATATTGCATCTTCCCTATTGAATAAACATATTCATATCGCCAACTTGTGTGTTTAACTATTCGAATAATAAGATATCCACGTGCCGCCTTTGCCAGTGAATCAATAATTAATAAGTGATTAATCAATTGTTCATATTAAATACATACGACTGCCCTTTTTAATTCATACAAACAAGTTCAGCGGCCGCTTAGCCGACGATTAGTGCCGTGTAACATTTGATGTTCCATTGCTGACATTTTCCGTGGACAGGCAAATTGAATGTTTCTCGGCTGTTACTTCATGGTATTTGAGTACACAGCGGGGAGATTAGCTCGAATCAGTGCGGCAACAACGTATTACTATTTCCATGCTTAGTTTTGCCATTTGTTTTGATTTAGATATCTTATTCGTTGTATATTATGTTCTTATCATTTAACACTTTTACCAGGTTTTAAGCTAGGCGATTAACTGCGCTGTGTTGTGACGAGCTTCACTCAAATGTGGGACGTAAATAAAAAAAATATGTTAAATAAAAAAAAGTGTTGATATAGAGCAGTAACACACGATTGCACCTAACTCGGCGGGTTCCCACGGCCCGCAGCCCGCACATTAGAGTACGTGATCAAGCCCAATTAATGTATCTTTCTAAGCACAGGAATTACGCCGTTCATGCATTTTGCAATCCGCGTATTTCGATAGAAGACTCACAACGATGAAACTAAAACTTGCCAACTATCACCGGCATTGTTCGCAGGTAATAGTTTCATAGAATGTATAAATTATTCACTAGCGCAGTAAAGTAAAACAGTGTTTCGCGTTCCTTTAGTAACGTGCATAACGGATACCAACCAATGCAATGTAAAACTGAGCGTATAAAAGCTCTTAGTCCATGATGTTATCATTGCCGACTGCTTCCACTCGTCCAGGCTATTGTTAGTCGTAAGTCCTAACTAGATCGAGTTCGTCTCTCAACACCGAGCTATATCTGTTAGTCTTAGCAGTCATGTATAATTTAAAGATCGGGGTGGACGCAGTTGTTGTTAGGATAACCCAGTTAAGCAATATCTGACCTAAGTTATCAATTCTACCTTGTGTTCACATTTGGGATAGGTTGAGATTTATTGTCGATATTCAACTAACGGAGTGTCTCGAAACGAAGCGAGAACCGTATTATAACTTAACCCATACGGTGCAATATACCTACTGGCTCTCGTATTATATCCTCTTAATTATAATTTTCATTTACAGATGTATAGAACTGACAAAAATTATACATAGATACAATATAATTAAATATGTAAATGCTCAATGTCTATGGGAATTAATGAGAATAAATAAACTAATACGACATCGCTTGTTGTATAAATTGACTGCATCGTACAATTGTATACGTACTGCTGTGAAATCCTAAAAATCTTGAAGCACCTGATTTTCCTGTTACTTAGCGCGTCCGAGTTTCAACTGACCCCTTTCTGTGACGTCACTGCGGCGCGCTACATCTTGATCTCGCGTCACTATTCCGCTTTGGAAATATGAGTAGCACTTTATTTTTTATTTAACGCTTAAATGCATGCATTTTCACATTACTTGACTACCCAGCCCAATGATTCATCTACGGGTAATATTCCTGTAACAAAACCTCAATTAGCAACGTAATGTTTGTATGTCATTTTCTAGGCGTTCACGTTTAATGACTTACTACTTTTAGCCATCTACGTACGGGTTCTATTAAGATTTATTTAAACTGATCGTCGCGATGATGACTTGCCTTATAAATAATCCGGTTTGGCATACGTATGATGTCGAACAAATGTATATCATTGTTATCATCGTATAAGTAAAAACTCTTTGAAACTATAGAGCTCTCTAAAACAAATCAGATTCCCCGTGCGGTGATGCACTCGATTAGACTTCCGCTCAAAGAGCAAGGTACACAACAGGGCCACAGCTTGTTAAATCATTCGCGAAGGACGCAATGCATCGGTCAGACCTTCGGTAGCCTGCATGAAGTTCCGACTGTTGATGATGTATGTGCAGAAAATTTAGCTTTAGAAAAACGCCTCCGTTAGAAATTACCGTAAAGGAATGGAGAGAACATACACTCGGATATAATATACCTTAGACTGGGTACTGCCTTTCCGATAAAT
Source organism: Epinotia ramella (assembly GCA_947578815.1). Lineage (NCBI taxonomy): Eukaryota > Metazoa > Arthropoda > Insecta > Lepidoptera > Tortricidae > Epinotia > Epinotia ramella. The sequence continues at coordinate 21,514,180 of OX388202.1, forward strand.
AGTTGTAGTGTAGCAGGTCCTTTATTTTGCTCTTGTGACATTGTTAACGTTTTAAACATGTAAAGAGGTACCATCGACGACACAGTTGACACGCTCAGTGCCAAGAACTCGCTAGGTAGCGAGCGAACGAACTGAGCGGTGAGGCACCACCACAGATGAAATACTAGTTCCTTGCAGTAACAGACACTGCACGCGCCTAGGGCAGGGGCGTGTCTGCGCAGTAACTATGTGTGTCTCGCTTTATCTGCAAGAAGGCCGGCGTGACGTCATTTGACTTCGCGCTAGGGCTGTCTGCTCAGCAAAGTGTCAACATAACTTTGCGTATAAGTATTTTTGTCATGGGCACTACTCTGAAAAACTAAATAACAGTGTGCGAGTTATGAACATAACTCGCACATATGTATTCTCATTAAGTAAAGTAGGTTTTATTATATTATGAAGTTTTTTTTTATATTAAGAACACTTTTATTTAACACATTTAACAAAAAAAATAAACTCTTGCAAATCTAAAGCAATTGACTTTACCTACTAGGGTCATTTCGCCGGTTAGCGACCACCTAATTTCATGTGCCGGTGGGCGACCATTTAAGCCGAGTTGGTGAACTGAAAGGATATTTTCTCGGTTTTTTAGTAGATTTCTATTCTAAAACAATAAAAAAATGCATGTACAAGTCATTGTCACAATAGGGTGTGTAGAATTGATGTTATCTTCAATAGAAAAAACCTTCTCCTTCAGGTGGTCGCTAACCGAAGGTGGTCGCGTAACCAGCGAAATTACCCTATATTATATTATTATATTTATTATGTCGCACAATACTCATAAATTTTTCTAACATTTTGATATTTCCTCGACTGGATATTGTCAAAGTTTTAAAACTCAAATTATTTGTCACTTAAAGTCCAAGTTATAAAAAAGACCGGGTTGCACTCCGGGAGTGCCGGCAGAAGTGAAAACTCAATAACATTGCAACAGTTTTTCGATCAGGTCACGTGACATCTTACGGTGTCGCCCTAAAAATGAATTTGACGCAAATTTATAAACAGTTATCAATTATTTAGGCGGACGGTCCGCGGGCGCGTTGGGTGCGACGGGCCCAACGCGCCGCCGCGGCGCAACGGTGCCGGGGTCCGGCGCGCCGACGGGCGGCGGCAAACACAATACCAATTTGTTTTTGCCATTGATTCGAACTATTCGAATTTGCAAGAACAGCAGATGGCGGTGCACGGTGGCGACCAAAATATAAATTTGTTTTTGCCGTTGGTAAATATTTTTCTAAGCTTTATCTCTTTAGGAATAACGCCCAAATTCGAACTATTCGAATTTTCTCAATAGCAAAACGGTGAAGGATACGTTGGTATTATTACAAATTTATTTGCAGAATATGCTATTGCAAAAAGTGTTTAACGGCTTTATACTCTTACGAATAGCGTTCAGTTTTGAATGAAGTCGAATCGGCTAGCAGCAAAAAGTGACCTCCTTCACATCTGACGTCACAAAACTCTGTCGCGTATTTAACAATTTTTCCCCATCCCAAAAAGTGCTCAGCGCCGCTAAAGAAGTTTTCACTTCAAAAAAATCAAAGCTAAAGAGTTCGGAAATACCTCGTCAACACGCTCCTTGCTCGAACATACTATCATGCTCATAACCGATATCAGCAACGTGTGCCAGCCAGCCCTTAATAATGGTCCCAGGGGACAGACTTATGTCAACGCGACGGGATGAAGTCCGCGGGCTCCGTGGAGGTAGCCTGGCACCAGCTAGTAGGCGCTTTCCTCTACAAAGCTTCTGCTTTCTCTTACACTTACGAGCGCGGCGCTATGAAATAGGGTAGGTAGCGTCATGTTAAACTGAATAACGTAGTGTTGCTAAATGGATAGTAAACCATCAAATTATTGTAATTGTCCAAGAGTACATTTACAGCTACCAATTGAATCATTACAACTTAAAATTGTTTGACAACTATGGACCTAAACGCAGATTTCGCGACCGAAACAGCAATCTACTTTATTCTCCGTACAGCGATTAGTACAAATTGCAAAGTGTGACGTCGTACTTTGACGTCAATTAGTATGAAGCCTTTCGGCTGCCGCCTGCGAGGTCCGTCTAACCAATTTGTTTTGGGTATTTGTGTTCTTTAATTCTAGTTGCTCCCATAGAAACATTTGTACCTTTCCCTAAACTGGTTCGAATGGTATCGTAAATAAATGTTAGGTCACAAGCCTATTGTTAGCACTGAATGCGTCAACTGATGTCCGTGAACCTACGTACAACGGGATAAAGAATAGTAATCGTCTATTTTGGACATGTTGTAACAGATTATGTGATGCATGTGTACTTGTTTGCAGGCATCGGCAAGCTGTCGGGCGAGGGCAAGCACCTGGCGGACCCGGAGGTGCTGCGGCGGCTGACGTCGTCGGTGTCGTGCGCGCTCGACGAGGCGGCGGCGGCGCTGACGCGCATGCGCAGCGACCAGCCGCCGCCGCACCACCGTCACCACCACCAGGACAAGCCGTTAGTATACTATATCCTATTCCTATACTACATATTATCACCCTCCTAGTTAGCAATTATTGCAATCAAGTTTTCGAAAACGTCTCCATCGATTTCGTAAAATTTGCAATATTTGCGGGGGTGAAAATACGAGCTAGACCTCATATGTAGGAATAATCGTTTCTCTATTTTCACCTGATAAGAGCGCGGTCGCCCAGTATACCTAGTAACTAAGTATAATGGCCACCAAACATGCCGTTAGCATAAACATTGAAAACATCGTCTCCTCTCTAGGGGTAACAGTGCTAGCTGTACAAAGAGATGAGATGAATACTAAGCCAAACTCAGTGGCATGAATGGTACATGCGTTATTTTCTCCTTCTCATAGCTTTTTCCTGTATAGGTAAGCATTCTCAGCCACTGCTTCAGAACCCGTGGTTCGTTTGTTTTCTACTTAAAAATGTAGACCTTTGGAAATAGACTGTATATTTCTGTTATTCGTTATCTCGGTTGTTGTCCAGACCTATTTAACGTGAAATTTTACAACACTCAAGTCGCATAATTGCTGTCTCTCATTCAACCTTAATTGTACAGTCGAGGAAATTGAATGTTTAGCACTTTTGGACCTTAACGTCATTCTAATAGAGTTGACATGTGCCAAACATTCAATTTCCTCGACCGTACCTTACTTTTAGACAAACTTACTTGTACATAAAATACTATGTATAGAAAGCTATGGGTGGGTATGGGTACTATGTGTAGCTAAAAAATCGGTTCAATACTTTTCATGGTGACTCATGCGAGAGGCGAAAATACAACAACACATTAACCTTTCTTGTCCTCCCTTGTCTGTTATTTATACACTTTATTAGATTACCTCGAGACAACATTTACTGCTCGTTATTAACAATTATTTCAATCGTAGGTAAACATGCTTACTTACGCTAGGTAATAATCCCTAATACTATTGTCATATACACTTCTACAAGTAATATATAACTGTAGATATAAATTTATATTTTTACGATTTCTTTACCACTCGTATGCCTAAAAACATCGTACCATGTTGAGCCGCTTTATATTTTTACGGAACGAAACATACACAGTTACAGTGAAAATTTGTAGTTTTTTTCTGTACGCTCTGCTTGTGCCTACGTATCCTCAACGCAGTCTATTCGACCTTTAACGAGTCATTTCAAATTTGGTATATGAAGCGTACATGTGATGATAACCCGAGATTGAGTCCATACGTGTCTAGCTTCTCGGACCTTTCGCGGTCGAGTCTCAGGACTCCCCGAAAGGTCCGATCGAGGCGGGGCACGCGGCCGTGATTTATGAAGCTTTGATCTTATCTGATAATCCGGTTTAAAATTAAGAAATAAACCTGCAATTATTTCGAGTAGTATAGCTTGATGGTGTTTCAGTACCCAATGCGGTTCAACGGCAACGGGTACGACGCCCACGGTGGCGACCCCGGCGGGCGCGGAGGGCGCGCCGTCGCTGGCGGAGGCGTGCTCGGACGGCGACGTGGGCACGGTGCGCAAGCTGCTCACGGAGGGCCGCTCGGTGCACGAGACCACCGAGGAGGGCGAGTCGCTCCTGTCCCTCGCGTGCTCCGCCGGCTACTACGAGCTCGCGCAGGTGCTGCTCGCCATGCACGCCAGTGTCGAGGACCGGGGGATAAAGGTAAGCTACACGATATACTTGATGAACATGTACACGGTAAGGCCGTGTTTAAACCAAACTGACCGTAAGCCGCCGAATGTGAGCAGGCTCACTGTGAGCGTTATAACGTATTCTAGGTTAGCTGTGAACGAAAAAGTGAATAGATTCAGATTCAGATTTATTTATTGGTAAAAATGTTTTTACAGGTCAATAGGTACACTATTTCAAATATACATTTGATACATACAACCTATGTTAGGTTGAAATAAAATTAGTCAGCAAATTATGGATAAAGTAACAATTAAAATTTAAATAACAATTACAATTATTCATTAGAAAAATTAAGGACAATAATCATAACATAAGAAAATAATTAATTTGTATTTACAGCGTAAAACAACTTGTCAGGTAGGTCCTTGGAGAAACTCGTCAACACTGTAGCATGCTTGCTGTTCAAGGAATCCTTTAATTTTTTTGTTGAATACAATATCACCCTCAACTGACTTTATTTCAAGTGGGATCTTATTATAGATCTTAGGCCCTATGACACTCAGCGACTTTCGGAGCTTGGCAAGTCGTTTTACTGGAGCGATCAGCAAAGGTTGCCTACGACTCTCAGCTCCTCGCCTGCAGTTTGTATTGTATTCGGACAGATTGCATCTGACGTGTCTACATGCGGACAATACAAAAACTGCAGGGAGCGTCAGTATTTTATGTTTGCTAAAAAGTTCCCTTGCCGGATAGTCGAAAGGTTTCCTGGCAATTATTCTTATTGCTCGCTTTTGCAACTTAAATGCACTTTCGCGATGAGCAGACAGGCCCCATAGATCGACACCTTGGATTAAAATAGAGTTGAAATATCCATAGTACGCAAGTTTTAAGTCATTTTCAGTCAGGCTTGGGGCGAGTCTGGACAAGGCAAAACACGCTGACGATAACTTATTACACAGGTAATCTATGTGGGGGGACCAGGTCAGCCCCGAATCTATTACAAAACCTAGATATTTAGTGTGGGCTGTATGGAAACACAATAAACTGCTCACTTTCGGCGGCTGACAGTCAGTTTAGTTTGAACACGGCCCAAGGGTTGCACCAAACCACCTGTAATCGGAAGCGGTGGTCGTTTAAATCTGTTGTGTGGAATTTTTGTCAAGTTTGTATGGAATGTCAGCTGCCGGCGCCATATTTAACGTTGATCGGTCTGTACCGTGAGTTGGTGCAACTCGCCCTTCATGTTCAATGTAACATAATCTGTCCTAATAGTATGTATCTAAGCACTTTGTTGTACACAATAACAGGTTATAGAATATACATGTCACACATTAAATCAAAGTACAATGGCGAACTTATCCCCTTTTCCAGCTAACGTTTAAATACCTAACCCTAACCTTTTGGTAGTCTACCACATGATTAGGTAAGTTCAACAGACTTACTTACCATTCAATCACCTGTTTTATGCCCATGTACAGTCGAGGAAATTGAATGTTTAGCACTTTTGAACCTTAATGTCATTCCAATAGAGTTGAGATGTGCCAAACCTTCATTTTCCTCGACCGTACAACGATTCGCGCCTACCAAAAATTGCATCAACGGAAACAAATGTTTCCTCATCATCATTGTATCCTGGATTCCCCCTGTGCCAGTCCTCCGTCGCTGGCCGCTAAGCTAACCGGAAAAATAATGTATATCTTGGCTAACTTTGATCACGATTACTGGAATGACGGGAGAAAAATTACTGCCATGTGTGAGCGTCGGTCATGAGCTCTCTGATTTCTAACGTGACCAATTTTGCAGTTAGCGTGCAGACATTATTGTTAATGACTGCAGACGCTGATCGTCTTTAACTACTTAGCGTTTATATCAGTTCGTCTTTGTTCTTGGAATACTATCACTTGGACCTTTAGGAGAACATTCAAAAACCTATTTTATCTAAAATGCCGTTAAAATTCACTTGTATTGTCGGTTTGACATGTGTTCGTAAAGAACGGGCAAAACAGATTATATTTATCAGAGGTATTTGAAGTTTTATGCATAAAGGGGTAATTGTATAAATGTAAAATGTAATATGTGTCGTCAGGGCGACTGCACACCTTTGATGGAGGCGGCGAGCGCGGGGCACGTGGACATCGTGCGGCTGCTGGTGGCGCACGGCGCGGACGTGAACGCCGTGTCGGGCTCCGGCAACACGCCGCTCATGTACGCCTGCGCCGGCGGACACGAGGAGTGCGTCTCCGCGCTGCTCGACAACGGCGCCAACGTCGAGGACCACAACGAGAACGGGCACACGCCTCTCATGGAGGTAACTATACCCAATACTATTGCCCTCAATACGGGTGTAGACTCGAAAATTATTATTACTCCAAAAGAAAGAAGGCAAAAAATATGCCTAGTGACGAAAATCCCAGTCAGATATCTCAAAGTTTTGTTGCTTGTTAGAGAGAGAAAACGCAAACAGTGTGTGACGTTACAATATGCGAGGCTGCCGCAGAGCGCGCCGCGCGCGCACCAGGTCGCCGCGTCGGCGGCGCCGAACACGATGGGGCACGGCACGTTGCCGTCTATAGATGTCACAAACTACAAGCGTCATCGTTTCATATGAAGTTGCATTTTGCGAAAAAGGGACAGAACATACCCCTTCTTAAAACTTCGGACACTTGTAACTTCGTTATTATTGAATCTCTTGCGTTGATTTTTTCTCCATTTCCATTTTTAGAAGAAAATATGACATTATTGATTATTTTATTTAGTGTCTACACCCCTATTGTTTTGATTCTGGTAAACCTAAATTGCTGCATTCTCATGATCACCATAACCCTGCATCCTGCATCCGACAAGTGTATATGAACTGATATTATATCGACTGGATTATACGCTTAACGCTGTCTGGACGTAGCCGTACATGGCATGGTTACGGACCAACTCCACTGAAGCATAAAATGTTGGCTTTGACAGATATTACACAAAAAAAACGTTGCTTGATCAGGTTCCGTTGAGGACCTTTACCAATTTTGTCCGAGGCTTCTTCAAATGTAGCCAGTTGAAACCTACATGACGATTCATTTGGCAGGCTGCGTCCGCGGGCCACGTGGGCGTCGCCAAGATCCTCCTGAAGCACGGCGCCGGCATCAACACCCACTCGAACGAGTTCAAGGAGTCCGCGCTCACGCTCGCCTGCTACAAGGGGCACCTGGACATGGTGCGGTTCCTGCTGGCCGCGGGCGCGGACCGCGAGCACAAGACGGACGAGATGCACACGGCGCTGATGGAGGCGAGCATGGACGGGCACGTCGAGGTCGCCAGGCTGCTGCTCGACTCGGGTGCACAGGTTAGTTCAGTGAGTTTGTTTTGTTTTACTATTTACTGCACCGTTTGAACACGGAACTGCACTTAGTCCTATTATACCTTAAGAGCAATGCCTAGCTGAGCAACTATTCAAATCTCGAATTTTTGACGCAATGTTTCTGTCGCGCTGCAGTGGACTCCGCCTCCAATTCGTGCGATAAGGACAACTGCAGCTCGGACTATAAATCCCACGCAAAAAACTCAAAAATCGAGGTTTCGCTCTCGACTGTTTCCTCCTCCAAAACGCAACCAATCATTATAAAACTTTGGGAACTGCAAGAAGAAGAAATAATCTACGCCGCTATGTTTTGATTTTTGAAATGAAAACTTCTTTAGCGGCGCTGAGCACTTTTTGGGATGGGAAAAATTGTTAAATACGCGACAGAGTTTTGTGACGTCAGATGTGAAGGAGGTCACTTTTTGCTGCTTGCCGATTCGACTTCATTCAAAACTGAACGCTATTCGTAAGAGTATAAAGCCGTTAAACACTTTTTGCTATAGCATATTCTGCAAATAAATTTGTAATTTTAACCAACGCGTCCTTCACCGTTTTGCTATTGAGAAAATTCGAATAGTTCGAATTTGGGCGTTAATCCTAAAGAGATAAAGCTTAGAAAAATATTTACCAACGGCAAAAACAAATTGATATTTTGGTCGCCACCGCTGTCTGCTGTTCTTGCAAATTCGAATAGTTCGAATTTAGACGTTATTCCTAAAGAGATAAAGCTTTGAAAAATATTTGGTAATGGCAAAAACAAATTGGTATTGTGCTTGCCGCCGCCCGAGGCACCCAACGCGCCCGCGGCCCGTCCGCCTAAATAATTGATAATTGTTTATAAATTTGCGTCAAATTCATTTTAGGGTGACACCGTAAGATGTCACGTGACGTTTTTTTATATTTGTTGTCATATTTGTATAGTGCGCCTTTTTTTGCAGCCAATTCAATTAAGCCGTTTTTGCGATTTTCAAGCTGCTGTAAGTTTCTTAAAAATAAAAATATCCAAAAAAGCAAAACATAGTGGCATACATATTGATGATATTGATCTTATTTGAAAAATTCATTGCTCTACGTTCAAAAAACAGAGAGGAAACAGTCGAAAGCGTTTGTATGGGACAATCGCAGGTAGGCATTCCTCTAAACATGTTGTCCATTGGGCAGGAGACTTTACTACTTTACAATAAGACCCAAGAGGATCTACTTTTGGGCCTAATTCTTGACATTAAGCATTTTACCTTTATAACAGTATCTTATGTGATATCTAATCATCGTCACCTGCCTTATTTGTTTCACAAACGACGTGCATTCTATTTTCACAAAGCACAATTTTACTTGACACAAACTATTTCTTATCCTGTTATTGTATTATTATTTTTTATGCTTTTTGTCTGTGTGTGTATGTACGGTACAAACTGTGGTACTAATTTAGTTTTTAGCGCTTAATTTTAATTGACTAGCTCTGAGACAGTCCCTCTCCGCTCATCCACGGCAAGGGTTGATGTGTATGGACTAAATAGGTATTCGGGGTTGACTTGAGTATATAACATATAGAATACCTCGCGGTGCAATCTCTATATGTGAGCGCGAAAAAAAAGAATCATTTTTAGGCAGATTTCCCCGGGTTCTATGCCCGGCCATGTATGAAGGTTTTGAAAACCTTTTAATGCAGTATAATTTTTTTCTATAATTGGTCTTGTGACTCCCAAGAGCAAAGTTCTGTGTATCTTGTAGTTTCGCATTTTCCCTCACTGCCCCGTTTGAATAAGACACCCTTTGATGAACGCTGCCAGCTTTCAGTAACATTTTAAGGGCAATTCAAATAAACTTTGCAACTAATTTCAAAAAAACCTATACAGGCAACACAAAATGCATAGCGGCGTAATAGTTACTACAACTGACAGCTTATCGTATACGTAAAATGCTGGTCATATAAATAATTTGTAATAAATGCTCGTGGTCTGACACTACTCGCTGGCCAGACCCTTAACCCTTGTACCTGATTTGTGCAGGTGAACATGCCAACGGACAGCTTTGAGTCGCCGCTGACGCTGGCGGCGTGCGGCGGGCACGTGGAGCTGGCGATGCTGCTGCTGGAGCGCGGCGCCAACATCGAGGAGGTCAACGACGAGGGCTACACGCCGCTCATGGAGGCCGCCAGGGAGGGTACGTTATTGACTACTTTATATGATAGCTTTGGTAAGATCCAATGCTCTAACAAATAATGCACCTTATTAATGAAACTCCGATTTAGGTACAAGTATTATTTTTTGCGTAGGACTAATAGCATACTCCCAATACACCTACGTCTCATGACAACGCGATAAAACATTGAAACTACACTTCAAACACACATCGAACGCGGGCCCGCGGCGCCAAGTTACAACTCGGGCAGCGCGGCCGCGGGACGGGCGCGGCGCGGTTTGGGCGATTGATATCCCTCTCACTCACTACCAACCATTCAAAATCTTATCACTATCTCTATCACACAGTAGCGCGGGCCCGCGTTGCTGCTGCGGCGGGCCCGCGACGGGCCCCATGCTACTGTGTGATAGAGACGCCGCTCGCCTGCGGTGTGAATATACCGCTTCAACCGCGCCCGCCCCGCGCCGCGCACGACCCGCGTTCGATGTGTGGAGGCCTTCAGGGTAATAGATCCTCGTTTGCAATCGTTAATTACCGTCCTTAATATTGAATGTACTATCGTGTTGTTTAACAATAACGTCAAAAACATACAAAATATAGAAGTGATAAACACCACACATCCGACCGACCACAGACTGGTAAGGGCAAGCTTCAGTATGACGAAAATGAATAAAAACTGTAGAAAAGCATTTAAAGGAAAATTAAAAGAATTTAATTCTATAGAAAAAGAGTCCCTGAAAAACATATTTTCAGAATCGATAGAGTCCCTAAGCTACACCAATATTCAAGATTATTACACAAATCTTAAAGAAAAAATAAAATGCTGTACCTTGAAACTGCCTACGACTAAACTAACAGAGAGGAAAAAACATTTAATATCAAGAACAATTGAAAACCTTATAATGGAAAGAACTAGATTAAAAAATAAATCTCCAAAAACAGCTGACGGAAAAAGAAAACTGAAACAACTTTACTCGAAAATTCGTAATAAACTAAAAAGAAATAAACTTTACCACAGAATGAGAATCACCGAAGAGGAACTCTCCAGATGTGGGTCTATTAGAACATAAAACCTGGATACCATCGCTAAAAGATAACATTGGACAACAACAAACAAATAGAGATAACATTATTCAAACGGCAACATCATTTTACAGAAATCTCTATAGCGAAAACCAAGACTCATATATAAAGCCGAGATTACCGACAAAGGACATAGCGCCTCTACTAGAAAATGAAATTCGAACTGCTATAAATTCCCTAAAAAATATGAAATGCCCAGGGGACGACGATATAACCAACGACATATTAAAAGCCATCCAGGAACCTCTCTCTCAGACTTTTTAATGACATGATACAAAAAGAAAAAATACCAGAAGACTGGGAAACATCTATAATTACACTAATATACAAAAAAGGAGACCCATTCAAAATAAAAAATTACCGTCCTATAAGCCTGTTGCAATCGACATACAAGCTCTTTACTACCATCATTTTAAATAGAGTTCGAAAAACGCTTGATTTCCACCAACCAGTAGAGCAGGCGGGATTCAGGCGCAATTATTCAACAGTGGACCATATCTTTTCCTTGCAACCAATTATAGAAAAATATAGAGAATACGGCAAAATACTTTATATAGCTTTTGTCGACTACTCGAAAGCTTTCGATACAATATCGCACCAGAAGCTGTGGGAAGCACTAGAAGAACAAGGCGTCGATAGCAAATACATAAACATCTTGACTGAAATATACAGCAGAGGCAAATCAACAATTAAACTGGAAAGAAAGGGTCAATACTTCAGAATAGAGCGTGGGGTAAGACAAGGCGATCCAATCTCGCCAAACTTGTTTACCGCACTACTCGAATACATATTTAGGAGACTAGACTGGCAAAGCTTCGGACTTAATATCAACGGGGTACGGCTACATCATCTGCGTTTTGCGGACGACATTGTCCTGATGGCAAGCGGCCACGACGAACTTACGTACATGCTTAAAACACTGCAGTGCGAAAGTACTAAATGCGGCTTGGAAATGAACCCCGAAAAGACGTGCATTATGACCAACGGCGACGCTAAACCGATAACGATACGATCTAAAAATATCGAATATGTTAATGAGTACTTATACCTTGGTCAAAACATATCTTTTCAAGATCGCTTTCCTGTTCAAGAAGTCGAGAGACGAATTAAAAAAGCATGGAGTGCATACTGGTCCCTAAAACGTATATTTAAGTCAAAAATGGATATGAAATTAAAGAAAAAAGCAATGGATTCTGTGATAACACCGACCTTGTTGTATGGATGCCAAACATGGCCTCTAACTAAAGAAATCCTGACTAAAATAAAAGTATTCCAAAGATCAGCTGAAATAAGCATGCTAGGATTAAAACTAACGGATAAAGTGCGAAATACCGAAATCCGTCGTCGTACAAAAATCATCGACGCAGCAGAGATGGCATGCCGTCTAAAATGGCGATGGGCGGGTCACACAGCTCGCACCACAGACGGACGATGGAGTGAGAGAATGCTACACTGGTACCCACGAGATAGCGCGCGACCGCGAGGCCGCCCGCGCCGACGCTGGCGAGACGACATCGTAGCGGAGGCTGGTGGCACATGGACGCGAGTAGCTACAGATAGGAACGAATGGAATAGGAGGGAGGAGGCCTATGTCCAAAAATGGACAGCACAATAGATGTAGGAATAAAATACAAAAGAATCTTATTTATTAACTATCAAAATATTATAAAACTGTTTAATTATAAATGTTAATGTTATTATAAATTATTATTTAATGATAATATGAAAATTGTAATTGAATTACTATCTATAAATTATGAACTTAAATTATGAAATGCATGAACTAGATTTATTTGATAATACACTGAAAGCTAATCACTTGTATTGTAGTACTAAATGTAATTTGGTTATCTATTGGAAATAAAAGGCTTATAATAATAATAATAATAATCGTGTTGTTTAGGTCACGAAGAGATGGTAGCACTACTGCTCGGTCAGGGCGCCGCCATCAACGCGCAGACAGACGAAACGCAGGAGACGGCGTTAACCCTGGCGTGCTGCGGCGGCTTCCTCGAGGTGGCAGACTTCCTCATCAAGGCGGGCGCTGACGCCGAGCTGGGCGCGTCCACGCCACTCATGGAAGCCAGCCAGGAGGGACACCTTGAGCTAGTTCGGTGAGCACAACATTAGAGCATCTTCTTTCTTGTAAGTTGAGTAGGAGATGGTGACACTACTGCTCGGCCATGGTGTTGCCATCGACGCGTAGTCAGACGAGACATTAGAGGCAGCGTTGGCGCTGGCCTGCTGTGGAGGCTTCATTATCTTTGCGCATGTTCATGCGGGCTAGGAGTGTTCCTGCGTCCCTAATTCCGTTCGTCCGAAACTGTAATGATCCTGTCAAAAAAACTACCTCACAGTCAGAGCACAAAATAGATTATACATAATAGGCATGATGCCTCGTGTTCAAATTGATAACGTAGTGATGCTAAATGGATAGTAAACCATCAAATTATCGTAATAAAGTATAAAATTCCATCTGCAACGCAATAACTGCGACTGTCCTAGTATCGATTTTGTAAAGGAACATATGTACATTGGCTTATTGATTGACTTTAGATTTAACTGGCAACCGCACACTGAATATGTATGCAACAAACTTAGATCACTTCTAGGAAGATTAAATATACTGAAATATAGGATCCCATACAACACCTTAAGAATTGTATACCTAGCATTAGCCGATTCGGTTATACGATACGGTCTCAGCAGCTATGGACGATCGTACAAAACCAATCTAGCCAATATATTTAATCTGCAGAAAACAATATTAAAAAATATTATACCGAACAGTATAAATATAACTTACTGTAATGACTACTCTCACCTTTTCCAATATTGCAAGGTACTTCCCGTACAAAACATGGTCAAACTTTCCATACTCAAGGAAGAATATAAATACATTACCAAGTAAAATGAATACCACCGTAACATTAGGCTAAGGAGTTTATCTAATACGCACAGATATGCACTACCAAAAATTAAAAACGTTTACGGCATGAGAACTAATCATTACATCCTTCCAAAATTAATAAATAGCCTACCAAAACACATACAAGATTTATACCTATCCAACCCTACATCAACCAAAGATGTAAACAAGTATTATATGTCAAGCAACAACTATGATTACGCCTTGTAATAACCTAGTGATAGATCTGTTATTGTTAATTAGCGTTAGGTACAGTAATGTGAAAGAAAGTATATTGGTTTAAACTTACACGATTCTCACACTATATTTTTACTAAACCTCAGAGAGGTAAATAAATAAGTTGATTATATATTATGTGCTTGAATCTCGTTTAGTAAAATAATAGTGTGAAGGTAATGTAAGTACTTACATGGCAAATAGTTAGTCCGAACTCTAGCTTTAAATAAGCCATTAATGGCTTTAGCACAACATAAAACATGAAACTCTGCGATAAAATTATTTGTAACTTTAAATAAAAATAAAAAAAATATATATATATAATTAAAATCATTAAAAGATATATACCTTGAAAGTTTAGAAAAAATATGCATTTTTATTATTGTCCAAGAGTACATTTAAAGCTTCCAATAGAATCCTTACGCTTTGATAGAAACAAAATTGTATGACAACTTTGTACTTAAACGCAGTATTTCTCGACCGAAACAACAATTTACCTGATTTTCCATACAACGATTAGTACAAATGTCAGTTGTGACGTCATATCTGTGTGTCTATCAGTATGAAGCGTTTTGCGCTGCCCCCAGCGAGGTCAGTCTTTGTCTCAAATTTTTGGGAATTCTTTAATTGTAGTTGCTCCCATACAAACATTTGTTCCTCTCCAAAAACTGGTTCGAATGACATCATATAAAAATGTTATTCATAATCCCTATTGCAGATACCTGTTGAACGCGGGCGCGGACGTGCACGCCCAGACGCAAACGGGCGACACGGCGCTGACGTACGCGTGCGAGAACGGGCACACGGACGTGGCGGACCTGCTGCTGCGCGCCGGCGCCGAGCTCGAGCACGAGAGCGAGGGCGGCCGCACGCCGCTCATGAAGGCGTGCCGCGCGGGCCACGTCTGCACCGTGCAGTTCCTCGTCGGCAAGGTACGTGTCGCCGAGTGACGGTCGAAACACGCCTCTCACTCGCTAATTTACATGAGGTGGCGAATAACACAAATGTAAGTTACATCGGCAATCTTCGTCCACGCCGACGAGTGCTGACAAGTACCGAATGAAATCGAACGTATGACCATTTCAATAAAGACCTTGTTGCAATATATGTAAGGTACAATATATGTAAGGTACAATATAAAGCACTCGTGCTTTCCCGCTCATGGCGCCAGACAAAATGGCGGGCGCCGGAGCTACCGGCGTCGCGCGCAAAATTTTGGCCAATGGGCGTTGAAGATTTTACCCGCGCAAACGCGCTACCTTATGATTGGTTAAAATGTTTTCAAAAAATGTTTTCTGCGCAGGTACATCGTTGTAACTTATATTTGCGGTACTACTGTACGCACCATTTGTGCTAAACCTACGGATAGGTGTTCACTTCTTTCTCACAAAGCACTTTCCTTTAAAAGACGTGAATTCGCGTATGCGGTCTGCCGCGTTAAGATTTGACACTCATCAATTAGTGCTGATTCGTATCCGCGGCATTATGAGCAAACTTTCCTTTTGGATGGTGTTACTTACTAGGGACAAATGTAATTGCAATTTTTATAATATTTTTCGCTTTATTGCCTTTATTTGGCTATGTTATTTTTATTGTTATTGGTTGTGTGACAGGGCGCCGATGTGAACCGTGTGACGGCGAACGGCGACCACACGCCGCTGTCGCTAGCATGCGCGGGCGGGCACGCGGACGTGGTCAAGTTCCTTCTGGCGTGCGACGCCGATCCTTTCCGCAAGCTCAAGGACAACTCCACCACGCTCATCGAGGCGGCGAAGGGCGGCCATACGCCCGTGGTGCAGCTGTTGCTCGACTACCCGCACTCCGTCATGTTGCCTAGGGGTGAGGAACCAGCACTTTGGATATACCTTATTTGTTTACAAGACAAAGCAACGCTGTTTTGGGAACGATTCCGTGAAGAAGTTGTTTTGTTCCAGTTACGTGAAGAAGTTATTTTGTGAACAGTCAACTTCAACCTCGCGTTCGCGTTTTACTTTGGTGTTGTAACTTTTCATCAGGACTTTATTTTATACATTAGCGGACTTGTGCGTTCGAATACGCGCTATAGTGAGATTGTTCCCGCCAGGACCCCGGGGAGTGTCACGGACCCATAGAATGACCTCCCATACAAACGGTCTATCGTGGTGGGAACAATTGGGGACGCGTTACGCGCCGCTAACTTATAACTTACTTAAACCTAAATAGCTACAAACCTTCTTTTCTGAATCTTTCCGTCCCAACGTCCAGCAAGAATGAGTTAGTGTTTTGTGTAGTGTGTATGTATGTGTTATCTTGCGGCAAACTGGCACGTCCTTCGTCCGGCTCGTCCTCCAAGGCACCTTGTCCATACAAATTCCCGTACACTACGCAGCTAAGTAAGCTAACGCTCGAAACCCCCGCGGGTTCAATCTTACGAGCTCCAAACCAACTATTTATCTCGGTGCCTCCGCAGGCACAGCGACAACGAGATCAAAACCGTAATCTAATTAATACGGTTGTAGACTCGAAAATTATTATTACTCCAAAAGAAAGAAGGGGAAAAAATATGCCTAGTGACGAAACGCCCATTCGGATATCTCAAATAATTACGATGCTACAACCGTTTAAATATTGCTCGTTAGAGAGAGAAAACGCAAACGGTGTGTGACGTCACATTACAGGATGCTGCCGGCAGGCGGCGTCGACAGCGGCGCCGACGACGATGGGCGCGGCACGTCGCCGTCTTCTGTGACGTCACATTCTTCCAGCGTCATCGTTTCATATGAAGTTGCGTTTTGCGAAAAAGGGACAGAACATACCCCTTCTTAAAACTTTGGACACTTATAACTTCGTGATTATTTAACCTTTTGCCTTGATTTTTTCTCCATTTGACTAAATTTTTTATCCTTTTTCGAGAAAATATGACATTATTGATTATTTTATTTAGTGTCTACGCCCCTATTGAGGTGTCCGCTCGCGGCGGCGTCCGTATTACCTCTGGCTTAGCGGGCGCGTGTGCCGTCGCATCTATCTCGCTTCCGCGCCGTAGCTCTGTTCCGCTTGCGCATCCTAATACGCAAGCGCAGCAAAACGACCCTTCCAGGCACGCGACCGTGCGTGCCTATATTACTTATAAGTAATATGCGGATGGATTCTAAACAGAGATACTAGAAGCCTCACGCTCGCGTGCAAAACGCGTGCCGCTTGCGAATTGTGGGTTTTATGTAAGAATGCGCGCTTCTGTCGGCACGTATCTTGTATCGTCTAGACGCCGCCACAGTGATTGGTTCTCCACGTATAATGGGTCGTGTGTGTCAGGTAACGGCGCAGCGGAGCCGACGGACAGCAGCGGGCTGAGCGCGGCGCAGGCGGCGGCGCTGGGGCTGGCGCACGCGCCGGCGCCGGGCGCGGCGGCGCGCGCGCTGCTGCCCGCGCACCCCGCACACCCGGCGCACGTGCCACAGCTGCCGCCCGAGATGGCCGCCGATCCTGTAATGGCCAAGGCCTACATCGAAGGTAAACACTACTCTAGCCGACGGACAGGCGCTGGGGCTGGCGCACGCGCCGGCGACTCCGTCATGGCTAAGGCCTACATCGAAGGTAAACACTACTTTAGCGTTCTCTTACACCTGAAACTCGTTGGCGTGAAAGTCACCCGCGTCACATGCGTCTGTAAAACCGGTTAAGATCTGTGTGATTGAACTATACTATACCACACATGCCATGGAGTTGATAGACTGACACAAATGCCTCGTGATATTGAGAATTTCATAACCTGAAAATTCATTACTCTGTATTAATAATGTTGGTCCCAAAATGAGTATTGATAGGATAGTGGTTGAGATCCGGATACTCCCCGTACTGTATCCGACTACTGCGCCTGTAACAGCGTATAGTGACGTAACCGTGTGGTCCGCAGGCTGGCGCATGTCGGCGCAGGCGGGCGGCGGCGCGGGCGCGGGCGCGGCGCCGGCCGGCAAGCACAAGTGCGCGCGCAAGCAGCGCGCCGCGCCGCCGCACCCCGACCACCACCTGCCGCCGCCGCCCGACATCCTCGAAGACCCGGTCAGTACCGATTTTCATGACTACGGCTTGGGTGCCTTATTATAACTTAGCGCACGCTTATTCCATAAATACCAGCCCATTGTATAGTCACCATCGTTAAATTTCCTATAGCAAAGTTGGAAAATACGAAACGGCCTTCGAAATAGAGTCGTTTATGCGCTCTTTGTTGTAGCAGATATTAATGCTGATGACTTACGTAAAATGGGAGTCGGTTGAAGTGGCCTAACTCTGCCCAGCAGTGCGATATCCTATAGTCTCCAGCGGCTTCGCGGAGTACCATCATTAAGAAGGATTCCCGCGAAGCGGTGCTCCGTCGACTTGTTAACGGGTCGTAGATGTGATACATACTTCACAGCATACGCCATGTAGCACAAAAAAGCACAACATAATTATGCCACTATACTATAACTTATGCTTTTTATTAAGTTTGATTAAATTAAATGGTTCAAGGGAAATTACTATTTTACAAGTAAATGTTAACGATTTGTACTTTCAGAGGACGGCTGAAGCGCTCGCGAGTCAGCCTCGCAACGAATCACTGCCAGAGACTGAAAGGAACCTTCTCGAATTAGCCGATAATCACGGTCAGTACATTCATATCGTTCACCTATTTACGAATAATATATCTTTAATAACAGGCTAAGAAAACTTAGCCACAGAAAAACATGCTAAAATTATCAACTTACTTGTTTCTTTCAAAGAAAACTTACTGTCATTCAGTGTGTTTGATGATTATGATACAGTTATGGTTTAATAGCTACGGAGATAAAATCTGAATATATGTATTATAATATTTATAATAATACTCTGGGAATGACGCTAGGAGGATGATGAATACACTGCGGAATAATTGTATTATAATATAATGCAGCACGCCGAGCAAGCATATAAAAGGCTTGATATGTTGTTATGAAGGTCCCCCGACGCTCGCGACGTCGGCTCTCCACGCGTTGGACCTTCAGTTCTGCGCGCAAGGCAAGTTGGCTCACCCGACACTAACATCCACGTCCGACATCTATCGCCTACACCACGCTCCCCGACCACACGACTCGGTTAAAGGCGTCGGCATGCGTTACAGTGAAAGATAAATAATTACACTGTAAACATTCATCTCATAGTCCACACTATCGCACTCACACAAACACTTTGATTATTAAATAAAATGTAACACAAAATGAGATATCGCTTCAAAAAAGAACCTTAAATTTGAGGGGCTTACCCAACTGCTGCAATTATTTCCTGCTCTAACGTATGACGTCATAAAATAAAACTATAAAATTGGAGCGTCAATCTAATATAAATCAGGGTAAAGATAAATGTATTAGTGATTTGGTATTATTATGTAAAAGTAATTGCGTTTGTATGTCATATTTACCCTGATTTATTGATATATGCATCATTTTTTGTTGTCTTCATTCTGTGCATCGATATCCTCCGGATCTGGTCATAACTTAATTTTGCTCCTTCATCTGATTTTAGTCATAATGTCCATTTTTTGGCTTTGTGTGTTTATTGTTTGAAGCAATCGGCTAACCTCATCTAACATGTCGTTTAAAGCAACACAATCTTCCATAATACCTCTATAACATCCTTCACATAGTTCTATACACATAATAATAATTTATTTCAATAAAATATACAATAAGGTCAATGTTACTGTGATATCTGTCATTGACAGTATAGTGTTCCAGGCCCCTATTTCACCAACTTGACAGTTGTCACCTGACACTTACAATTCGCCATATATTGCTTGTTCTAGAAGTTAAGGTGGTTGCTAGATTACTTGTGGAACCAGCAATGTACGGAGACTTGTCGTTGTCAGGTGACAATTTTCAAGTTGGTGAAATAGGGGCCAGATGTAACCTTTTCCTAATAGTAAAGAACACCCTTAGGTCTAGTTGCTAAATATCAGTGCTAAACTCGCTTATTTAAGACGCGATCTGTGTAAGACTGTCCGGAAATAGTATATTTTCTCATTTAAAGAATATATAATACCTATCTAGTACCACCAATTTCACAACTAATTATATTATAATTTTTGAGTAAAATGTCATCTTTTGTATGTTCTTGTAATTATATTAGTTATTTTATTCAGCAAGAGTTTTCGATGATTGTATCTATATCAAATGTGTTAAGACGGTTGTTTCTCCACAGGTGTGACGACCGTGTACCGGCCCACCACGCCGCCCTACCCGCCGCCGCAGCAGATATTTCCCACGCAGCAGCTCGCGCCTAACCTCACCCAGGTATGTCCATGTGTCTTTGAAACATTTAGCATTTGCGTGAAATAACCATAAGTCCGTGAACTACGCCCTTTCAATAGCTGAATCACGAGTTGACCCTGTGATTCAAGAATGGCGATTTTTTTTAGTGTGTGTCTCTCTTGTGGAAAGTGGCACACGCAATGATGCAACCCTATCGCGCTCCATCCTATTTACTCAACGCGGTCCGCTTTCCTGTATGCGTGTTACATGCTTTTAACATAACCTATCATTGGCCAACTGGCTCTGTTAGAAAAGAAACCCATTGCCTTCTAGAGCGTTCCAATACAAGAACGGGCGCGTATGAAGCCGACGCGCAAATGTGTTAAGTTCGGTTGCAAGTTCCTTCGCATGGACGCGTTCAGAAAGCTCGACCAGCACATTACTGAAGTAGGGGTCATCACTTACTCGGAGCTGGATCACATCTACAGAGTAAACTTAAGCTGTACCATCCCGCTCATTTATTAGGTACGAGAAACTGCACTGCCATGGTCCTTTACTCTATGGGTGTGGCCTAGTGGCACATACATTTAATTGACTTCATTTCGGCCTCGAGCTCACCACTGATGCGAAATACTGTGTTTGAAAATCAAGTAGTAATGTAATTAGAAAGTAGTCAAACCACTAGGCACTATTCAAAACATAAGTATTTTGAGCATATGCAAGTTAATTTTAACATCATTTAGGAGTATCTAACAAGCAGTAGACCTTTGAAGAAATTACAACTTTTATACAAAATTAGTTGAACCCAGAAACAACTTATCTTTGTTTTCTAGCAACAGCAACTGCAGGAGTTACAACTACAGCAGCTCCAGCAGTTGGCAGCTCAGCAAGCCCAACAGCAGCAGCAGCAACCTCCACAGCAGCAGCAAACACAAGCGCTGCAGCAGCCACAGCAGAAGAAACCACCACCACCCCAACAGCCCCAACCCGTTCAGCAGTATTCACAGGAGCTACAGAGGCCCGAAGCATATGCGCCTCAGGTAACCATTGCACTTGCAGCTGACTAGTAGTACCTATTACCAGGCATATCGGAGGTGATGTGATTGAGAGAGAATGTTCAAGTCTCGAAATGTATAGAATTCCATAGTCAATTCACTCTATTTAAATTACATTTTGCTCCTTTATGAAAAAGATGTACATGGCCGTCTTTTAGTTTCTCCTGGTTATCCAGGGTTTGATGTAGCCTCATAGGATTTTCTAATTCCTACCAAACACGCACTAGACTTGGTAGCTAGTGCTGGCTGGGGGCCTGGGAGCCATTACTCTAAAGTAGTTTGGGCCCCCAGTAGTTGGTCGAGGGTTATACATGGGCATATAAATATTAGTTGTGACGGTGATGAGTTGGTTGAATGAATATCCTCAGTGAAGGTATTGATATTGAGATGGGCGTGTGTTTATGTGTGTGTTGTGTGTTTGTGTGCAGACGGGCGCGGAGGGCATGGGCGCGGTGGAGGCGCGCGAGCTGGGCGCGGTGCTGGCGTACCTACAGCGCGAGGTGCCCTCGCTCGTGGCGCTGCCGCCCAACGAGCTGCGCTCGCTGGTGCTGCAGGTGATCCATCCCGAACAACCAACCAACCTCTAGCTTCTTCTTCTACCTACTATCCTATCCATTCACGTTTCCTAAGCACCGTGCACTTTTCAACGGACTGTTTACTTCAATATCTATGATAATCCCATAATTTAGAAAAATCTACCTATCCTATACTATTATAATATAATAAAGAGGAAAAGTTTGTGAGATTGTAGCTTTGTAAGAGCGTATGTAATAGGTATTATCCGGAACCGCGTATCTGATTAAAATAGTTACTTACGATACAAGTGCCGAAAATAGGAAATTCGCAACGAGTGGTGATAAATTAAAACACGACCGAAGGGAGTGTTTCAAATCGACACGAGTTGCGAATTACCTATTCGCACGTGTATCGTACACCGTTTTACTGTACATATGGCTCTTTAAAGTTTCGACATATGCACGAAAAGTGCTCTTTTCCGCACTAGTGCGGGAAAGTAGCACCATATGTACTGTAATAAATCTTTCACCTGCTGCGCGATTCTAAGCGAGAAAACCACGGGATCTGGTACGAGCGTAGCGCATAGCGATTTTTGGCTTGTACGTGTTAAAAGCATGCATCCCTTACTAATAACTTTCGTTAGTGTAGGAGGAACTAATGCTTTATGTCCGACATAAACGTGATTATGCTAACTGGGCAGATTAGTAAGATCGCATTTTGTCTAACATAAACCCCTTAGCCACAGTTATGTAAATGCTAGATGGTCAGATGTTATACAGTACCGGTCAAAAGTTTAGGTTCACTCTGCGAAATAAAGTTATCATATTAAATTATGTTCAAATATAGAATATGTTTTGAATTTCAAACGTTTAATTGTTTCCACGACTACCAAATAACAATAAAAATACCTCTTGGAGGAATCGTTTTATGTTATTCGGAAAATTTGATCCATTTAATATTTTTGTTCCGTATTTCCTATGAGATTTCGTGAAGTTAGAAATCATTTAATATGGGTCGCAAAGCCGATTTGAGTGTCGAAACTCGTGCTGTTAAAAACGCGTGCGTGTTCGTGTGTTAGCTCTGTCAAATGAGGGCTACACGACGCGGAAAATCGCTGAAAAAATGAAGGTTTCTCAAACCGCTGTCGTGAGTACTTTGAAACGAAAACAAGAAACCGGTCTTAATTGCAGTCGATCTCGATCAGGTAGGCCAAAAGTCACGTCTAAAAGCGAAGACCAATTTATTTGCGTTCAGAGCAAACGCCAACGTACTCTAACTGCTCCAGAAATTTGCGAAGAACTCAACGCCACCCGAGAACAGCGAGTATCGGTTTCGACAGTGCAACAGCGTCTGCGAAACTATGGTCTAAAAGGTCGTATTGCTGCCAAAAAACACTTGCTACGTAGTCAGAATAAAGTTAAGAGGTTGAAATGGGCCCAGAAACACAAAAACTGGACGTCTGAACAGTGGTCTAAAGTTTTATTTTCTGACGAATCGAAGTTTGAAATTTTTTGAGGGAGACGTCGTCAATATGTTCGACGACAAGTAGGCGAACGAATGATAAAGCAATGCGTGATGCCAACAGTGAAGCACGGTGGAGGATCAGTTATGGTCTGGGGATGCTTTGCGGGTGATAAAGTTGGTGATCTCGTGAGAGTCAATGGCATAATGGATACGAAAATGTATCATAACATTTTGCAACGTCACGCTTTTCCATCTGGAAATCGGATTGTAGGCAGAGGTTTTGTTTTCCAACAAGACAACGATCCCAAACATACTTCGAAGTTGTGCAAAAACTACATTTTATCCAAAGAAAAACAAAAAGAATTAAAATATATGAATTGGCCTCCTCAATCGCCCGACCTCAATCCGATTGAGTTGTTATGGGATGAATTGGACAGGAGTGTGAGAAAAATGCGGCCAACTAATAAAGAACAGCTTTGGGAATACCTACACATTTGTTGGAATAAAATTTTGACATCAACACAACTTATTACGCGAATGCCGAAAGTGTGTACGGCAGCATTGAAAGCAAAAGGCGGACATTTTGAAGAGTCTAAAGTTGACAAAAACTGGTATTTTTTTTATTTAATTGTGGTTTTAAATTAGAGAATTACCTTTCTTTTTGTATGTAATAGAAGATTATTAAATACTTTTATTAGTACATTGTGTTATAGCTTCATTTAACCGAAATTACAGAGTGAACTTAAACTTTTGACCGGTACTGTATATCTGTCATAAACGCGGTAAAGGGACTACTTGCTGAGTGTCATTGAACACTTTCGCAGCCGGACTAAAAATGGAACAATTCCCCAGAAACCGACAGAATTCGCTAGGCGTATAAGTTCATACGAGTGCGCGCTAGGCGGGTTCTTGGTTGCAAACGTGTTAATTTATAACTGCACTTAATGATTGAAAAACGATCAAATCCCCTGAGGCTCTAGTATAAGTTTTACCGAAACAAAACGTTACGACCGCGTTTGCGTTTAGCTGTCAAATCCCATAATTGAGGGTAAAACGCAAACGAGGTCGTAACGTTTTGTTTCGGTAAAACTTATACTAGAGCCGCCGTACGATAAGATGTAACATTCTGTGAGTGATCCGTGCACGGCCGCAGGTGATGCAACAGAAGTCGCACGAGATCTTCTCCTCCAAGTGCGCGGAGGTGGAGGAGGAGGGCGAGGAGCGGCAGGCGCGGCAGCTGCTGGCCGTGGCCGAGCAGGTGCTCGACATGGACTGGAAGCGGCCCGCGCACCACCACCACCACGGCGACCAGGCGGTCAGTACCAGCTTTGTTTAATGCTAGTTTCCTCAAACATACTCGCAATTGTAGACCATCATGATCATCATATCAGTCGAAAGACGTCCACTGCTGCACATAGGCCTCCCCCAAAGAGTGCCACAATGACCGGTTCTGCGACACCTGCATCCAGCGGACTCCCGCGACCTTTACCAGGTCATCAGTCCACCTTGTGGGGGGCCTACCCAAGCTTCGCCTTCCGGTACGTGGTCGCCACTCGAGAACTTTTCCGCCCCAACGGCCATCGGTTCTACGTGCAATGTGCCCCGCCCACTGCCACTTAAGTTTAGCGAGTCACCCAAAGGGCAATGGAGAGGGCTATGTTGGGAATTTCTCTGTGCGATCGCATCAGAAATGGGGCTATCCGCAGCAGAACCAAGGTAACCGATATAGCCCTCCGAATCGCTAAACTTAAGTAGCAAGTGGGCGGGTAGAACCTTACGTTAGCGAAATTAGACTGCTAAACAACGTTACAGGCGAGGCGTCACGTTTTCAGGTCGGTAACGGGATTTGTATAGGACATTGCCGGTGAGTCTGTAAATCGCAGGCGCAACTGCCGGCCCGCGCCAAAGTACGCGCGCCCGCGCCGTCGCCACCGCAGCGCAGGGCGCGGCGCCGCTGAGTGCTGGAACAGTTTTATTACTGAATTGATTTTTAGGGTTCCGTAGTCAACAAGGAACCCTTATAGTTTCGCCATGTCCGTCCATCTGTCTGTCTGTCCGTCTTCGGCTTAGCTCAGTAACCATTACTACTAGAAAACTGTAATTCGGCATGGGTATATAAATCAATCACGCCGACAAAACAGTATAATAAAATCTTGAAAAATATATTTTTTGAAGGTACCCTACACCTAAAGTACTATTGTGCTCAAGTAGGAACTTTTAAATAGTTGATGTATAACAACTTTCACAGGTGAACAATGGCTGCCAGTACCGCGTGCGCGGCATTTCGCCGTTGGACCCCACGCTGGAGCACGAGCCGGCGGAGCGCGAGCCGCAGTTCGCGCCGCCGCCGCCCGCGCCCGCGCACCCGCCCCAGCCCGCCGACGACTTCCGGTAATTTGTATACTAACAAAAACTGTTGGACCACTTGGACCCCACGCTGGAACACAAGCTTATTACAAAATATGTGACAAGCGTCGCGTGATAAACGCAAACATGACACGCTTCCTGATGAAAGTATTAAAATGGCGTGTTCCCCAGGTCTGCGACGTTCGTACCACCGCACACGCCCGCGCAAACACAAACGGCGCCACCGCAGCCCGCGCAGCCCCACTCCAAGCGCGAACACCCGACCGCCGGAGTCAAGAAAAAGGTACTGTTAAAACAGTTATTCCCAGCCCTGTAGGTTTGTATTAGTTGTCACAGAAGATTTACTAAACCAAATGTGACGCACTCGCACAGGCAGTCAAGCGTCGCTATTTGAGATATCGCTTAACCCATATATGCCCAGAACTATGCTTGTTTTTGGCATCTCATTTGCCCTTGTTTTGAAAACGATGAACAGCCCTTATACATATTAATACGGTTCTGGGCATATGAAGGTACATATTATTCTCGAATCCATGGGCATATATGGGTTAAGGCCTTTCTCACACGGGACGACGGCAACGGAACTCAAACTGGTTGGATAAGTGTTGCCAACTGCGATGCAACTCAACCTCTCACACGGCCCGACTCAACTTGTGACGATCAGTCTAGCGACGTTCACCGTCTGCCCGATCCAAGGCCAAAGCAATAGAGTCAAGTGATGAAGACATAACATACACATACACACATACATGACATATTTATTTTACCGGCACAGACGAAACCGTAACGAGAAAAGATTCTGGATACACACCCCTAAATTGAAAAAAAAATCAACTGTAGAGCATTTTTTAGCGTATAATCATACATGCAATGATATTTTTCAACTTCCTGCACGAATTGTATGTATGTCGGCGGCCGATCGTAAAATCCGCCAGATCACGAAATTCCTAGGCATATCGTGAAACGCCGCCATTTCATGATTTGGCTAAAGGACATCCGCCATATCGTTCAAAACTTAACGTTTAACGATTTGTCTAATGACGTTTAGGCAGATCATGAAATTCCTAGGCATATCATGAAACGCCGGCATTTCATGATTTGGCCAAGCCAGTGACGTTTAGGCTGATCATGAAATTCCTAGGCATATCATGAAGCGCCGGCATATCGTTCAATACTCACCGTTATACGTAAGTAGGGTGTCCAAAATTGAATTAGGTAAATTAAAAAAAATAAGAAGTGCGGACTGATAATCTCCAGCGAGTTGACGCCACCCCGCTGCGCGGGGTGTCTATTTCTGGTCTGAGGGACACAAGTGAACCCTAACCTAACCGACCTAAGACAGAGTTCGCTTATGACAAACCATTTTTGTCCGCCCTGATTATTAGCCCCCAACAAAAACGGCCGCCATCGCATGTGCAGCGCCACCAGTGGCCAAGAAAGAAACTATTTTACGATGTGCCCGGTATAGAGCTAGGAATATCGACGAATGCGTTGCTCTAATCGATCTGCCGTATTGTTTATCAGGCACATCGTGATAAGCCTAGCCGACTTTTAGGCATATCATGAAATGGCGCCGTTTCACGATATGCCTAGGAATTTCGTGATCTGGCGTATTTAACGATCTGCCGCCGACATGTATATGAATATAAAATATGTTTTTTAACTGCCCCGACGACATGACGCGCGCCGATTCGTGCAAATTCCATGAAAAGTTGCGTCGGCAACGTGCGGGCTACCAGCACTGCGAGTTGCGCGTTACTAGTTGCGTCGCCGTCACAAACTAGTTTTCGATAAGTTGCTTTGTGTGCAAACCGCCTTTTGAACACATATGCCAACGTGTTTGGTCGCGTCACAGTTGCCAACTAGTTTTTTTTTGGGTTGCCCCGTATGAGAAAGGCCTTAGCGTTTGGTTAGCATGTAGCTAACTGTGTTCCCCCCTCAGGGACGATTCGCGGGCGGGTCGCGCGCGCGCGGCGACGCGTTCGGCACGGCCACGCCGCCGCAGCCCGCGCCGGCCGCCTACTCCGCCATGGACGTGGACGGCGAGACCGACTCCAACCACGACACGGCGCTCACGCTCGCCTGCGCCGGCGGACACGAGGACCTCGTCGAGCTGCTGCTCAGCCGCGGCGCCGACATTGAACACCGAGACAAGAAGGTACAAGAACACTATTTTCCTCATCTTGCACTTTTTCTATGGTCCGATGACTACCTAATGCCAAAAATATTACTACCTACGCGTATATTTTCGTTAGGAGTATCCTTACTACCCATAAATGTACAAAACCAGGCGACTTGGCGAGGGTTATCCACGGAATAAAGAATCCATTGGAAGTGGTGAGTGGGCGTTCCCGTGTCGCCGAACATGAGCAATAATAAGCATACTTCTTGCACAGATTATTGTCACTCACCTAGCGACCGCACGCGGCGTATGACATAGAGAATATTTGTTTATTTTAGTAAAATGCCGTATTGCGCTATTAAAAGCTGCTCCAACAACAGCACATTAAAAAACATGTCTCATGGAGGTATTTCCTATCATCGGTAAGTATTATTTTAGAATACGTATAAAGAAATATTGAATTTTCAATTTCTTAGACAAAATTTGCGTCTGTAGTCAAGGAAATATCAGTCCTATTTCTTTAACAATAAAATTCATAATCCTGTGTATTATTTAGCTACTCGGAACGTGAAATGCACGGCAAACGCCTCGAAGGTTCGCTACTCAAATGCTGTGGCTAAGGTCGATAATTGTTATCGATAATTCAAAATGAAAAAGATATTTTTTTATGAACCCTAAGAATATTATAAAATATGTGAAAGTTTAGATGATTGGATGTTTATGTTTGGATGTTTAGATGTTTGTATGTTTCGATGTTTAGATGTTTGGATGTTTTAGATGTTTGGATGTGTGTTACTCAATCACGCTTAAACGGCTCAACCGCTTTGGATGCCATTTGTCACGAAGATATTTTATAGCCTAAATTAAAATATAGGATAGTTTTTATCCCGGGTCCACGCAGGCGGAGTCGCGGGCTGAAGTTAGTACCAAATATATAATATCTGAATGTTATTTCATACACAATAAAATGATAATTATAATATTATAGTTTTCCTAAAGACACGAAAACAAAGGAAAGATGGATTGATACTACGGGGAGAAAGGATTGGTTTCCGCAACGATGCAACACCATTTGTTCGGAACATTTTGTTGAAACTGATTTTTGGGTTTGGCCAAAAGGAAAACGCTTCATTCATGAAGATTCAATTCCCACGCAAAACATAGTATGTAGCGTAAGCGCCGAAAGTACGAATCATTTTATTATGATTAATTATTGTTTCTCTATTTGCATACTTATAATGTTGTAAAGTGCATTGCTAGGCCAATATATCGAACGGTGGAGGCAGTGCAGTGGGCCATACAAAGGAGCGAGCAACGCTCCGATTTCCCATATGACGCACTGCTTCCAATTATTTATATTTGACGACCGGTATAGCCTAGAGGCTGCTATGACTAGGGGCATACAAAGCTGACGGTTCTGGGTTCGAATCCCGGCAAGGGCAAATATCTTTGTGATGAGCATGATTTCTGAGTCTTGTATTTTTTCTATGTAATTGGGTATTTCATCTATCGTTTAGTATCTATAACGCAAGCTTCATTGAGCTTACTATTTTATTTATATTGCATGTAGACTGAACTCAATAAAACGGAAGAGCCAGGACCTTCGTCCAAGCGGCCATCCACAGAAGGAACGGGAGATGGTCAAGGTTCTAAACGACTACGTATTGAGGACTTTGAATTAAATAACGCCCAATCCGTTTGTCATGCGCCGTCACCGTCCAGTTCGACGATTTCATCCCCACGTAAATAAAACCTAAAAAGTTCATTAAAAAAACTGAAGAAAAATTCAAAGTCCAGCAAAAGAAAGTCAAATGTCTGCAAGCTCAGAATCGTAGTCGTATCGAATAGTATTTAAGATGTGCTTGCATTATATTTAACAAATTATACTCTTTGTTTATTAGAAATAGTGTTTAATTGCAACAACATTTATAACTAAAGTAATTAACTATAAATGTTACCTAATTATATAATAAACGAGATTTAATTAGAAACAATTTGTAACTCAGTCATAAAGTAACCTAAGTCTGAGCTTAATATTTACCGCATGAATATCATAAAAATATCGATAGTCATAATCATATGTACCCACATCCCTATTCGAACGTCGCATCTCCATAGTTTTGAAAACACCGCCATCTTGCGTCGAGTAGCCGAACGACCACGTTTCTTGCAAGTCTTGCAACGCATATGGTAACGGACGTAAGAAATATTTATTTGACACTCTAAATGAGACCGTAAATAGTACCATTTAAAGTAGATTTTGCATATAAAATTTGGTACCGTTAACAACATATTGTCACAGTATGATTTAACAAATCGAAAGCCTATTGCAATTGTGTGTTCGTGTATTATTGAAGTGTGTTTGTGTGCGTGCGGCGACAGTGGTTCTCTAAAATCAGTTGAATGCCACTTCCAATGGATTCTTTATTCCGTGGGGTTATCAAATAGTTTGAATTCCTCGCTAAGCTCGAAATTCCACGTCCCAAGTTTCGTTTACTTGTATAACAATCCACAATGTCACAGCAAGGCTGAAATTGCATTGTCATAATGAACACAATTTGTCCCACAGGGCTTTACCCCGCTCATCCTAGCGGCGACCGCGGGGCACGAGAAGATCGTGGAGATCCTCCTGAACCACGGCGCGGACATCGAGGCGCAGTCGGAGCGGACGAAGGACACGCCGCTGTCGCTCGCGTGCTCGGGCGGCCGCTACGAGGTGGTGGAGCTGATCCTGAGCCGAGGCGCCAACAAGGAACACCGGAACGTGTCCGACTACACCCCCCTCTCGCTAGCGGCGTCCGGCGGCTATGTCAACATCATCAGGCTGCTCTTACACCACCAGGTCTGTATTTGTTCGATGTTAACGCTATTGGGATAATTTGCATTTAAAATGCCTTGAGATTACCAATCATTCACGTGTCGATTTCACCAAGCTCGACATTTTGACCTCAAATTCATTTTACAATATTTTAATTTTTAACCTCAGGTTAAGCCCTTTTCCTGTTTGATCAAATCGGACCAAAAACTCTTTCAAGCCGATCTGACAATATGTACTAAAGTTATATGAACGTTATCAGGCGGAAATAAACTCCCGCACGGGCTCGAAGCTGGGCATCTCGCCGCTGATGCTGGCGGCCATGAACGGTCACACGGCGGCCGTGCGGCTGCTGCTGGACTGCGGCTCCGACATCAACGCGCAGATCGAGACCAACCGCAACACCGCGCTCACGCTCGCCTGCTTCCAAGGTAGGCCCAGGATGCTCGTTGGACACTTGGAATAAGACCAACTAATCATTTATTTACGAGGCTCTGAGCATTTTCCGAGTGTGGTCAATGAGAAAAACTGCCATGGTTACGTCGCCTTCTGAACTACCCACGTGTTAATACTTGTATGACTGCCCAGATGTCAATGTAGAGAAAATTCTGTACTCTTCTCTCTCAAATAGATCTTAGTTAAGACAGTGCGCGGCGCTCACTCGGCGGAAATCTCTTTTCCTGATCAAAACGATCAAGAAAACTGATCAATTACGTTTACATTACATTCACACTATGTTTATTTCTAGTATGTATATACATTATACAAATAGAGCCTATCAGATTGCATGAGTTCGGAGTTTTAATACTTAAGATTAATTAAATTATCAGCGACGATAGTGGCTCGAAAACAAAAACACGATGTTTTGACATGTCTATGTGTGGTTTTATTGTATACGGCATCATTCGTGAACCCCGGTGAGTAACACGTGACATTTGTCTTCTCTGTAACCCCAGGACGCCACGAAGTAGTGAGCCTGTTGTTGGACCGCAAGGCGAACGTGGAGCACCGCGCGAAGACGGGGCTGACGCCGCTGATGGAGGCGGCGAGCGGCGGCTACGTGGAGGTGGGCCGCGTGCTGCTGGACAAGGGCGCCGACGTCAACGCGCCGCCCGTGCCCTCCTCGCGCGACACCGCGCTCACCATCGCCGCTGACAAGGGACACACCAAATTCGTCGAGCTGCTCTTGCAGAGGTCTAGTTTTTTCTTCTTTTCTTTTGTCTGCCCTGCCAAACGCAGCATGTTTTTTTAGTGCGTCATATTTCTAATGGACATGAGGTCCGTTTAAAAAAAAAACAATCGAACTTAAAGTCGATTCATTTTATAGGCGAGCGGCGGTCGAAGTGAAAAACAAAAAAGGCAACTCCCCCCTCTGGCTGGCCGCTAATGGCGGTCACCTCGCCGTGGTCGAAATGCTATATGCAGCCGCCGCGGACATCGACTCACAAGACAATAGAAAGGTAAGTTCACAATGTTCACATACTATGGTATGCAATCATTTATTTCATATTCTGTAGAGATTTAACCCTTTATTGGCAAATTAAAAAAAAAGTCGTGAGATCAAGCCTAGTTTGCGTCTTGGAGATCAAAAAAAAATAAAAATACAATAGGACAATTAAAATAGGAGTGTAATATACACAATCAAAAAAAGGGTAGAACACTGTGGAAGCATTTTGTTCACTATACTTGTCATGTTGTAGGTATCGTGCCTGATGGCCGCCTTCCGAAAGGGCCACACAAAAGTGGTCAAATGGATGGTCGGTGTAGTCACGCAATTCCCCTCTGACCAGGAAATGACGAGGTGAGTTTAACAAACAATTTATGTTTTGCAACTTAATCCGTCTTTAGCTTAGCCTTATTACTCAACCGTTGCTCAACTTCTCCCTGTTTTACAGATACATCTGCACAATATCGGACAAGGAGCTCTTGGAGAAATGCCAAGAGTGCGTGCGCGCAATCCGAGCGGCGAAGGAAACGCAAGCGGCGCGCGCCAACCAGAACGCGACCATACTACTGGAGGAGCTGGACGCGGAGCGCTGCCGCGAGGAGTCGCGTCGGCAGGCCGCCGCGCGCCGCCGCGAGCGCAAGAAGAAGAAGAAGATGGAGAAGAAGGTCACCATCATGGTCAGTATACCCACAGCCTTATACGCACTTTCCAGCTCTAAGGGTGGTAGTCGACTTGTCCGATATCTTGGTTCGAGTTTTTATACTATTTGCCTAGCCATTTTCAATTAAATGTCATTCGTAATATGTGATAAAATGTCAGTGTTTCTAGTATATTGGATGAAGTCATCCAATATCTTTGATCACAGGCACATTGAACAAAGTGGAATACCACCCTTAGGCATTTATGAATATGAGTTCCTAGGAATGCCGAGGGAAGCTGTTGAGGTGTTACACTGTCCTTTCTTCCGACTATACTTCATTGTACCTCCCGATGTTAATTGTTGAATCATTCTAGTTGCAACACATACAATTCGTACAGTCAGCAGCAAAAGTAGCTACGCGGGTCAAGTGCTCAAGATACACACGACTCTAATGTCAAGAGGATAAGGACTGTATAGATCCTTTTGAGCGTCTTGTTTTATGTAGCTACTTCTGCTGCTAACTGTACTTAGTTATCCCCAATGTGATAGACGCTGAATAAGTCGATGTGGTCTAGTTTAAACTCTCGATGACAGGAGGAGCGGCGCAAACTCCAGGCCGAGAACGACAAGAACTCCTTGTACTCTGAGAAGGCACTGGGGGAGTGCTCCGAGGGCGGCGAGCCCGATGACGAGCCGCAGGCCAAGGAAGAGGGCGACTCCGGCATCGATGCCAACTCGCAGGTACATTATTTAGAAGCTACAATATCTCTATCTATAAAAGATAAGATAAATTCATCGCCTCAAACAAGTCCAGGTGCGCCGTGTTCAGGGTTGGGCAAAATACTGGCTTCATTGTAATTTAAATACAAACTACAAACTACTTTGGTGAAATATAAAATACAAAATACAGTATTTCAAATACAAAATATAAAATACATTATTGAAACTTATCTCAAAAAACTTTTTACACGTTTTTCACGAATTGAAGAAGGAATAACTATCCTTTCATAAAAATTCAATTCCTAAAAGTATAGTCAGATAAGTTCCGTCTAGTAGGTGAATGAATGTATCCAGCCAATGAAAAAAGCACAGGCTGATACGTCAGACACTTATTAAAGGTAGTCTACCTTTAATAACTGTCTGACGTATCAGTGTCAATTGGCGTATCAGGAACAACCCTGTTTGACGTTGACACTTACAGTAAAGTGTTGCCACTGTGCCCTCAGCCCCTAATTATATTAAAAAACGTTCCATTATACGGCTATACAATTAAATAACATGTATTTTTGGGCAAATGTATTTTAAAAAGTAAACTATTTGAAATACCAATTACAAAATACTTCGCCACTTAGTATTTGAATTACAAAATACATGTAATTGAAATACTGCCCAACCCTGGCCGTGTCGACGCAGCGTGGCTTTTGGTATTTTAGCCGAAACGTCGCATATCGGTTTTTTCAGAAGTCAAAATCGTTCTTTAGGATAGCGCTTCTACTAGGACGTCGTGCAGATCAGCACCATTTTGTATGTATTTAGACGTATTTTTTTTACAGTAAGTGTATATATTTGTTCTATTTTGCACAGGGCTCATGCTCCTCCTCGGATGTGAAGGCGCCGCCGGCCCCGAGCGCCAAGATCAAGAAGAAGAGGAAAGACGAGAAAGCGCCCCCGCCCTCCCCGCCCGCCCCGCCCGCCCCTCCTGCCAAGCAGCCCGACAAAGTGAGCATCGACCTAACAACTAAACTTCTATATGTATCAGTAAAACCTATAACGAAACTCTACGTTCTTGATAACCTCACCACTCGGTCCACAGTACTTAACAACTCATGGCTCAATTTTAAGTTTCAATTTAAATTCGGCTGTAGTGCATGTGAAATATCGATCACTGTTCTGCAGAATCAACTATAAACATGATCTCCACCAAACCTTCACCCATCTACATCTGTCGTCTACGAGCCTTATTGAACTTACTGTAGGACTTGATTTGTGTAAGATTGTTCCCTAATATTTATAATCCTATAATGTACAGCCTTCATGGAGTGTTTTCTATGCAGTGACCGTGATTATAAGAGACTTTGTTTTCCCGCAGCCCAAACCCAAGCAAATAGAGAGTAAACCAGAAAAAGAGAGTACTCCTAAACCAGATAAGAAGCAGGAGAAAGAGAACGTGGCCCCGAGCCCGCCCGCCACGCCGGTCAAGCCGGCGCTGCTGCCCGAGCGGCGGCCGCCCGAGAAGAAGGAAAAGTGAGTGCATGCCTGGACATCTAGTAGCCTGCCAGTCCAATATTAGCTATATGCACGGTCGTTATCATCTGGGAACTAAAAAGTGGATACCTTTCTCGCACTCGATAGTTATGGAGAGGCAGGGAGGGCAGGGCATAGCAGAATTTCACTTTGCTCATATTTGGAGCAGCCCAACGGGGGAAGTACCTTACTGAAGACCGCAGCTATAATAACACCACTACTTGGTCTGAGGTATTTGGTGTTGTGTTCCTGGTGACGAGTACGGTCCATGCGCCGTGTTTAGTGTAGGCACAGTCTATAAACCAATACAGTCAGTCGACGAAGCCGTCGTCGTCAGGGCAATCGTGCGGGGGGTGAGGGGCGAAGGGCGGGTGGGGCGAGCCCGAGCTGCATACGTCGCCATTGTTAGTAGCTCGGGACAACCCTAGGTAAGTACACAGGCCTTGTGCGGTGTCGGCATTTACGCAAACATCAAAGGCGTCGGCCCACTGTTACTCTTTACACTGTGGTGTAGGTCCCTCACACTCTCTCATTTGTCTCTAGCTGAGGACAACGAATGCTCAAATCAATAGGGTTGGTTAGGCGCTTAAGATTCTTCTGGAGTAGCGAACATCCATCGACTACGGTGCTGCGTGTGCTACGCTTGTGTACGCCATCGTAATATTACATTTAAAAAAGGCCAAGTGCGAGTCGGACTCGCGCACGAAGGGTGCCATACCATTTTCTATTAAAACAGTAAAAAAAAGTCCCCCTTAGATATTTATTTTATTTTGTTTTTAGTATTTGTTGTTATAGCGGCAACAGAAATACATAATTTGTGAAAATTTCAACTGTTTAGATATCGCGGTTCTTGACATACAACCTGAAAAAAAAAACGTTTGTTGTATGGGAGCTCCCATTAAATATTTATTTTATTTTGTTTATAGTATTTGTTGTTATAGTGGCAACAGAAATACATCATCTGTGAAAATTTCAACTGTCTAGCTATCGCGGTTCTTGAGATACAGCCTGGTGACAGACATACGAACGGACAGCGAAGTCTTAGTAATAGGGTCCCGTTTTGACCCTTTGGGTACGGAACCCTAAAAAAGAACATGAATGAGATCTCGGTCAAAGTGCGAGCGATATATCCTAAGGTCTCGTCTTTTCCGCCCTCAGATGATAACATCCGTACAGTAGTGGAAAACAATCAACCAATGGAGGTATTCCATATTACCTAATTATGCGGCATAGGCATATGACAGGTGTTTATCTTATTGGACTGACAGCCGGTGAGCAAGTAGGCTCACAATGGAATTACATTATGTTACACTAATTATTTATTAGCAAAACTTGAATAATTTCTAAGAAGTAGAGTCAACAGCAGATAATTCGGAAGAAGAGATGTAAATGTTTATCCAGCAGTCATATGGTTATCTTTTTGTTAGTCAGTAAACAGAAAAAGAATTGCCACTTGTCACTTTTTAGGTTTTCAGTATCCGATAGATCTGCTGCAGTCTGTACATCACAATGAAATACTAGGTGATAAATGATTATACTTAAGCTAACCAGAGTGTTGATCTGTACGCAGCATTGGTATATTACGAGTATATAGCTTCGGTAGATTGAACTCGCCTGTAACTTGCTGATACAAACAACATGGCTGAGGTTATCTCCTTTAGCGATGAAGTGGTTTGGTTGAGGTGTTTGTTGCCAGAATTAAAATGCTGCATGCTTGTAGTGGTTGCGAGTCAGTGATACTTACAAATGCTTGAAGGATTTTCATTTTGATAAAAATTGATTCTGCTGTCCATTATGAACAGCTTACAGCTAAAATTGACACAATAATCTATTTGAATTGTTCGCAACATTTTTTTTATATCCCTGTTTAGTACTTTTTTGAAACACCTTAATTAAAATTTGGGATCAAATCTAAAATGTGTGTGTGGCACGTTCAAGAAACAGCTGTATTTTTCATATGCTATTTAGATAATGTATAGCGATATACAGATTTGGGTCACATAAGTAATCCTTTCATCTATAGAAACGTCTTGTGTTAAAACTCGTGCGTTGAAACGTAACCCTTTTTGTAATAATTGACGTAACTGGGAAGTTTATTACAGTACAAAAACTACTTAAATGATGGCGGCTATTCATACTGCTAATGATCAAGAGTTTGATTATTCGATATATCGTTAATAATTAGCGAATAGGATATTTAGGTGGCTACACATTTAATATTGTTCTTCCAGAAAAACCGAAGAGGATATCCCTAAGAGCATAACAGTACAGAACGTAAACAAATACGGGAGTAGCTCTAGAAAGAGTCAAGTGTTCGAATCCTCTCGGCTCGCGGCCGAGAAAGAGGACGTTGACGCGACAGACAAAAACAAAAAGACGCACGCCATGCACCAGTAAGTGAACCACGCGGGAGCCGCGCGGCCATCGCGGAACACGCTACTCGAACCTCATGTGGACACATAAACTCAATAAAGGCAATGTTTTCCAAACAGAAAACCACATTGTTCTAAATTCCTTTCAGTCTTATCAACTCCTGTGATGATTAGAATTTTCGCCCGTCAAATTGGACCACAAATACATTTGCAAGCGTAGCAAAACTTTTATGATTGACAAGTATTGCCTTATTTGAGTTTATTTTATTTCTAGATTCTGTCACATCTGTGTGCGTCCCACACCTGTTGAAAATCATTGTATTTTGTATGACTGTCAATTGATCACTTGAATCCATCGCGTGCCAGTCAGCAGAAAATTTACATTGAGCTTTCAGTGGTCAGAATCTATGTATCAAACGGTCCGCGATAATACAACTCACGTCAAACAGCTTTGGTGTGCGTGCGGAGATTACACGGATGTTCGTTACCGAATCGGCCGCACCTCGCATCGCAATCATCTGTCGCACTGGCACTTGTTCTGCGCTGGTTTAATCCATGTCTTCCCTTCAAACACTTGATAGTCCCAAATCATCTACAGATTTTTTGCATGTTGTAATGGTGTTGCTCGATGCATGTATTTTGATTGTTATCAATAGATCAAATGTATTTTGAGATACAGTTACTGAATGATTCGTCGCTTATGGACCTTAACGGCGTTGAAATAAAGTCGACAAGCGGCGAATCTTTTCATTCATTATTAATGTATGTATGCGCATAATCATACTGCCTTACTGACCGCTTTACTCGTATTTTTACTGTCGTACTGATACTTGTAAAATCTTTTTGACCATTTAATTAAAAACTTAAAATTGTTTATCGACGAGTTGATCCACTACGCTGTTAATCACTGGAACAAAAATATACCCGTGTAAATCGAATGCAGTCTAAGATGGGACTTGAATGCGCGCCCTCTGCTACGCTGTTGTTGATAGAAAAGAGTTGTGGTTGAATGTAGTCATTGCATGCTGTAACAATAGTATCTAATGCTTCATCAATTTATCATCTTCGTTGCTTATCGGCCAAATCAAAGCAGACATATGAATTGCTGATTGAAAGCATTCTCGTAATCGTCTATCTAAGATTATTCACGGACCGGGACTACATTTGAACTGCACGTAGACTGCATGTCAACAGCATTTAAACTAGGTTGCAGTTCAAGTCCAGCCCGCATGTGTTAAATATGGTTACCTCATTCGAAATCAAGCTTGAAATATATCTACGGGTAGAGTAATCCGCATAATCCTCGATCTACTAGTAAATGATTGACCATTGATATCACATTATTTTCTCATTCCATTTTTTTTTTTAGAATCACTCATTGTGCTATTCCTCAATCAACATCATACCAAGAAAATAGACTTTTCTTAGGAAATAAAACGAAGTTTACACGATTCCCTTGGCATTTGTAGATGGGAGCTGGAAGGCAAGAGTACTTCGCCTAAAGGCGGCTGCGTGGGCGGCCGGCGCGAGGAAGGCTGGAAAGAGGTCGTGCGCAAGTCTAGTGTACAGACCCTCTCCACGGTCGAACCGGGGTAAATATAATTTGGAAGTAAGAAAAGTTATGAACCAACATCATCATGATGCTGGAGAGCATCCGGAATATCAGGACACGATCGGTACTGGGCCTCTCCAATAAGCCTCTAAGGTGCAGATAGGTTGGAAATTATAAAAGTCCAAAGTTATTCAGTTATTATTTACCGTCATACAAAACTAGTTATTACAATTATTCCGGTGACATGATCAGTATTTTGTGCAGATGCAAGAAAGTGTCTGTGGGCGCGCACGCCATTTCGCGAGTAATCGGGCGCGCGGGCAGCAACATCAATGCTATCCGCGCCGCCACCGGCGCGCACATCGAGGTCGACAAGCAGGGCAAGGGCCAAGGCGAACGCAT
The DNA here is from genome assembly GCA_947578815.1 of Epinotia ramella. NCBI lineage: Eukaryota > Metazoa > Arthropoda > Insecta > Lepidoptera > Tortricidae > Epinotia > Epinotia ramella. The sequence goes on from OX388202.1 coordinate 21,553,287, forward strand.
CATTACTATCAAGTACGTATACCGATATAAAGATCTCTTCTCCTTATCGCACGTTCACCAACTATATTAGCCTCGGCTTCGTATTAGTTAAACGGACTCGCAAGCTCGTCCTGCAATCGCCTATTTCCATGGCTTGACAACAGTAACAGTGTAGTGTGTGTAGTGCAGTACAGTAATAGTTTGTTCGTTTATTGCAGGGGTTCATCAGAGGCTACGAAGCAGGCGGCGAGCCTGATCGCGGCCATGATCCGCGACCCCGAGGCGGACATCGCGGCCCTGCTGCCGCGCGCCAAGCTGCCCGCGCCGCAGCCGCCCCCGCTGCAGCCCAAGCAGCCTAAGCAAGCGCCTCCCAAGGTACGGTTAACCCACAACTAATTCACTTAGTCAATGCGTGCCTTCGTGATTACGGGAAAGGTTCCCTAACAACTCTAAATGAAAGACGGAGATGTATTCATACCTCTTTGAGTGTGATCCTATAACGTTGACCTGTGATTTTAATGATGTCTAATCAAAACCATTTGGGTATAGACACTAGCGCTTTGCTGTAAACCTTTTTTCATCACACTTGCTCGAAAAGGGCTTCATAATGCGCAGACATACAGAGCTGTAATAGCCTGTGTTACGCCCACGGGCGGAATGGTTTTTTTCTTAAATTGTATCTGTCACTCATGCGGCAGTTTCAAAGCAAAGAGGTTTTATATCAAATACAATGTCTGAAAATGTATTTATAAATTAAAATAAACTTAAAAAACTACTTAAACATGTTTAACTGAATTATTTACAGATTTCATATGTAGTTATTTAGTGTCTATGTAAAATGTTTTTAAGTGTTTTCAAATCATGGCTGTATACCAAAGGGTCTTTGCCATACGCGCCTCACGTCAAATTCAACAAAATGGACGACTGACATGTTGCAGTTTTTATTAAGATTACGCCCCTCGTTAAACAATTACAAGCTTTTATTTAACTTGCCCTGTTAGTATGTATGTATGTATGGGACAAATCTTGCGAGTTAAATTTGACCCACTTCCCGGTGACCGATTAAGCTGCAATTTAGGGTATAAGTATAGTTTGGATGACAATTCAATATTATGGTACCATCGAGCTGATCTGATGATGCAGACAGAAGGTGGCCATGGGAATTCAGTACTTATCCGACGTAACCCCGTTGAGTTTGGGCTCATTCGAATCGTCTCAATGAGTAGTTCATGATGGTATACAGAAAAGTACAGTCGGCAGTAAAAGCTTGTACCAAAAACGCTGCGCCGGTACGTTTCGTTAAGAAGTCCTTCAGATAGGACGATGCAAATCACCCTTACAAAATTGTCTAAAGTCTGAATGGACTAATTGCAGCAGCAGACAACCGTGGTGCCCGCTGCACGCACAACGCCTACCGCGCGCGCCCCCTCGAAGCAGCATGTTACCACACCTCGTGCGGCGCCGCCTCGCCTTCATGGTAACTTTATATTTATTTTTACTTGACTATGCTGAGCCCGTGTCCGGTTCACGACCGCAGAGACACACTTGTTTCATATTTTATGCGCTTTTCTTGTTTATTTCATTATTTTTTCTACTCCTGTACCGTTATCTGTCATTTATACAGGCTCTAGCTCAAATACAATGACACCGATAATATGTCGTCGAAAAACTCTATGCTCTATGGCCCATAAACGCACTGTTTAGTGTACTTTTATGGTTCATACATTTTTCATAAAAGCACTGTTTACCACGATGTCAAATCATCTAACCATTTTCAATCGGCCGCCATACTGCAGTGGTACCAACTTCATAAGCAAATTTTTCGAAATAAAAAGTTTTGCTATCAAACATTTGTAGAACATAAATTATTTACTAAAATAAAAATAAATGATCATGTATTGTGTGTTAATATACATATTTTACCAATTATTGGTATTATTTATAGATATAAACCGATCCGATTCGGTTCGGATCCGGATTCAGTTTGGTTCGGATGGCAAGTTCAAGGAAATTAAAAACAAAACAGACCATAAACAAGAGGTGTCAATGTGTCATATTTCTAATTCCCCACCAAAGTTCCAATTCACAATTAAAAGACGAAATATGATAATTATTCGTTATTAATAACATATTATTAAGATTTGATTCGTGTTTTTGAATTGAAGAAAACTGTGTACGTTCCTTTTAAAATGGACGAAGTAGAAAATAACTGCACCGCTGAAGAAATTGCGTGAGTAGTAATAGAACTGACGGAAAAACTACTGCCGAAAAGTCAAATGCGTTAAAAAAAATTAGTCGTAGAAAATAGTTATTTATGCTACAAGTGTGGAAAGTAGGTGATTTCCGACGAGTGTCATTTTTATACATGAGCGAGTGAAGCGAGCGAATGTATAATTCGACACGAGTCGGAAATCATCTTTACGCGCGTGTATCATACAACATTTTACTATGCCTTGTGTGAGGAAATATATTAAATGTTGAAATCTTGGTTTAAAATAGATCTAGGTTAAAATTGAAGAACCCAGGTAGATTGTCAGGTACCTACTTAGGTATTATCTGGAATTGCATTTAACAACTTCTTCACATCTTTTGCTGTCAAGCTTATTCACTTAAAAGTTAAAACCATTGTATTGTGGTTTTAGAACACAATTAATTTTGAGTAACTCAATATTATATTAAACAACAAAAAGACGCTGTACCGTCGTAGTTCTAAGAAACATACTGACACTATTGAAACGCAATAAACCATTATTATTATTGATGACTCACTTTCACTCGACCTTTTTAACATATTTACATAAAATAACTACACAAAACTCACAATAAACAACAATGGCGGGCTTTTAGATACATGCGCGGTCAACATATGCGCATTGCGCATGTGCAAGCCGCCATACTGTCGTATTGTAAAAGGCATAAGAAAGATATGCGTTCAGCCAAACACATTAAGTGAATATTACAAATTAATTTATTTATTGACCAAATTCAAAATTCATAAACATTAATAAATCATTTTACACGTTATTAGTATTTATGTACCTTTTATATGAAAGAAAACGTGTAATTGAAATATTTGTAAAACTTTTCTCGAGTAATAAAAACTCTTTGTGCCGGGCTGACGACGGACTAGAAAATTAAAAAAAAATTGAAAAGTAAAAAGCACTAGTGCGAAAAAGTGGCACTTTCCGCACGATTTTAGTACTTGGAAAACGCTCTTTTCGAGCACATGCATTGTAAAGTATTGTATGCAACGGTGTAACTTGTAACTTGGACCCTACTTATACAACAGTTGCATAAAATACTATAATATGTGTGTCCTGTGTGTATAAATGTATCTTTTCACGCTACTGCTCGGAAATGTGCCAAAAGATGGTCAGAATTCAGGCTTCAAAGCTGGGGTTAGTCGGACATCGCACGAACAGGCCAACTATGAGTTCAAACTATCCAACAATGCTATTGTTGGACAGTTTGAACAGCGATTCGCTCAATCACAGGCCCCCCGGCACGCGCCCCGGGTCGCCCGGCGCGGTGCCCTCCGACACGCGAGCGGGGCCGCGCTTATTATGATCTATAATCACTTACTTGCTTTTGGCAACCACAGTTGCCAATTTAGCGGGCTCCTAAACTGATGGTTGCAACTGCGGTTGCCAGTCGAAGTATGGCATTTGATAATGAAACATTCGAAGCAGTTTAGGCTTCCTTTTTTAAATTCCGAAATCAAGTAAGCGGTTAATTAGGTATTTAATTTTGACTTATAATTATTTGCAATTTCCTCGCAGTAGGCGTGAAAAGCACTATGTAATCTCTCGGCCAAAAGTGCAATAGATGGACTCGTCTCCTTCGAGGTCCTTACCTTCGCCTCGGACCTCGACCCGCTCGTCCATTTATTGCCTACTTTCTAGCCTTTAAAACAATGTACTATTTCACGCCACTGTTCGGAAATGTGGCAATAGATGATCTAAAACCAAGCTGGAAAGTAGGCAAAAGCTATAGCACCTGAACCACCACTACTACAATGTTTCATTGTAGTAGTGGTTGTTATTGTTGGACAGTTTGAACTAGACAACAGTCCTCACCTAGCGGCTCGGACCTCGAACCCACTCGTCCATCTATTGCCTACTTTCTAGCCTTTACAACAATGTACTATTCCAAATAGCATCACTGCTGAGTGAGAAGCGCACGGCAACGAGCGCGGCGACGGCAGCGGCGGGCGCGACGGCGACGCCTGTGAAGTCGTCGCTGTCGTACACGGGCGCCATCGTGGGCACGCGCAACACCTTCGCGGCCAAGCTCACCGCGCCGCCCGCGCTGTTGCCGCCGCCCGCGCCCGAGCCCAAGGCGCGCGTCAAGCCCCAGGTACTTATTAGGGATGTTACGAATATTCGCATTCGCATCAAACGATGCGGATGTTTTGTGAATGCGAATATGTGCAAGTTGTGTCGTGTTTCGCCCGCGCCGAGACGCCGACTCGCGCATGCGCAAAGCGCGCCAACCCCGCATTTATTTATTTAAACTTTATTGCACAAAAGAAAACTTATCGTACAAAAGGCGGACTTAATGCCATATGGCATTCTCTACCAGTCAAACCTTAAGGCAAAGCGGAAAAGATTGAGATCGTATCACGGCAGTCGGGTAAAAACTTACGGACTCGCTGTCGCCGGGCACGGCGAGGAGAACTATATACATAATTAAAAGTCATAGATGTTTTTCTATGTATTTAAGTATTTATTTATCTATATAAGTATGTTTATCGTCGTCTAGTACCCATAGTACAAGCTTTGCTTAGTTTGGGACTAGGTCGATTTGTGTAAGATTGTCCCAATATTTTTTTTTTTTTTAATACGTAACTACTTGGCTTTGCATCGTGAACATACTCGTGCCGAGACCCGAGCCGTACAGCCTGGCACTCTGTTTCTTAGTCCAATACACTTTGCGCAGGATTGGCACAGTACTCAATCCATTCACAACAATGCCTATGGACGATTCGACTGCTCAAGATACATATTTAATTCAACCCGCCCACGACCGGTATAAGTGGTTTGGCAAGCGGGATAACCAAAATATGCTATAGGATCATCGTTACTAACAAATCAGTCAGTTCATATAAACTTTGATGTATTTATATGGAAAAAACTATTACCTCCAATCTCATTCAAATGGCGATTTGATTAGAACTTGTATCAAAGTTCACAAATGTTGGTGGCATTTAGTAACGCAATGTAATGTCGGTACAGCAGACGAGCACCCCACCGACGAGCGTGCACGCGCACGCGCACGCGCACGCACACGTGCACGCGCACGCGCCGCCGCCGCCCGCCGCGTCGCCGTTGCGCGCGCGCGACTCGCCGCCCGCGCGCCTCGACGACGACAAGCGCGTGCCCGACGTGCCGCAGGTAACTACACTATGTTTTGGAAGCAGGGGGTAATGTCGCTCGAGTTAAACGCTTTACATTTCATTATTCAGAAAATTTTGCCGCTGGGTCTTGTGGGCTTTAAACCTTAATATACTTTTCATCACACTTGCTCGAAAAGGGCTTCATAATGCGCAGACATACAGAGCTGTAATAGCCTGTGTTACGCCCACGGGCGTAATGGTTTTTTTTTCTCAAATTGTATCTGTCACTCATGCGGCAGTTACAAAGCAAAGAGGTTTTATATCAAATACGATGTCTCAAAACGTATTTATAAATAAATTTAAACTTAAAAAACTACTTAAACATGTTTAACACTGAATTATTTACAGATTTAATATGTAGTTATTTAGTGTCTATGTAAAATGTTTTTAAGTGTTTTCAAATCGTGGCTGTATACCGAAGGGTCTTTGCCATACGCGCCTCACGTCAAATTCAACAAAATGGACGACTGACATGTTGCAGTGTTTATTACGATTTGTATTCATTTCATCTAAAATGTATTTGTTTCTTCGCAAATGTGATGAAAAACATTGTGTATAACACGGGCGTACGAATATTGCAAACTCGAGTCATCAAAAGCTAGCTTCTGATAGACTATTGTTCGCAATATTCCACTTCCGCACCTCGTTAAACAATGTACTATTACAGTACATATGGTGCTACTTTCCCGCACTAGTGCGGAAAAGAGTACTTTTCGGGCATATGTCGAAACTTTAAAGAGCCATATATGTACAGTAAAACGTTGTACGATACACATGCGAATAGGTAAGTCGCAACTCGTGTCGATTTAAAACACTCCCTTCGGTCGTGTTTTAATTTATCACCACTCGTTACGAATTTCCTATTTTCGGCACTTGTATCGTAAATAACTAATAAGCCAATACCTCGCGCGGTTTGCGTTCGGGGTAAATCGATATTATTTCTGTTCATCTTGGACGCGGGACGCACCGCTTCTGTGTGGTTTTGGGTTTTTAGTCCAGCATGAAAATGTTTATTTGAAGTAAAACATATGTTTTCTACGTTGCAGCTAAGCCCTGAAGCTCCTAGCCAGTGGAGTGAAGAAAACACTGCCAACCCTAACTCTGCGCTGCACATTAATACGACGCCCCAGGTAACACAGAAACTTCGCAATGAAATAAGCGGCCGTGCTATCTAGTTTAGGGTCGCTAGTACCGTGTGAGTGGGTAGATTGAAACAGGAAGTTGCGTTATTTCCAGTCGAGCGCGGGCAGCGGGAGCGGCACGCAGGAGTACTCGCTGTTCAAGGACTTGTCGGCGGGCGCCGGCGGCGGCATGTGGGGCGCCGGCGACGCGCACGCCGCCGACCCGCCGCAGGTACCCAGGCTAGACCACACCACCAATATCGTGAGCACCTCTATATTACTTTTTATATATTACACTACCTTATCCAAGTCTTCACGACTTTCTATTTCCTTCAATCTGTATTGTCAAACAAACTTTAATTCACCTCAAATCCACAGAACTATGAAGCTTTATTTAGATAAAAAAGTTTACTAACGAGTTTTAAATATTGGGACCGTGCGCGACGACAGCGCCACGTGACAGGTGGCCATTATGGACAATATTGTCACCGCTGTCAAGCGAGAAATAAGTAATTATTGTGAAAAAAAAGACCGGGTTGCACTCCGGGAGTGCCGGCAGAAGTGAAAACTCAATAACATTGTAACAGTTTTTCGATCAGGTCACGTGACATCTTACGCTGTCACCCTAAAAATGAATTTGACGCAAATTTATAAACAATTATCAATTATTTAGGCGGACGGCCCGCGGGCGCGTTGGGTGCGACAGGCCCCCGGCTCCAGGCGGCGGCAAACACAATACGAATTTGTTTTTGCCATTGCCAAATATTTTTCAAAGCTTTATCTCTTTCGGAATAACGTCTAAATTCGAACTATTCGAATTTGCACAGCAGACGGCGGTGGCGACCAAAATATCAATTTGTTTTTGCCGTTAGTAAATATTTTTCTAAGCTTTATCTCTTTAGGAATAACGCCCAAATTAGAACTATTCGAATTTTCTCAATAGCAAAACGGTGAAGGACGCGTTGGTATTATTACAAATTTATTTGCAGAATATGCTATTGCAAAAAGTTCAGTTTTGAATGAAGTTGAATCGTCTAGCAGCAAAAAGTGACCTTCACATCTGACGTCACAAAACTCTGTCGCGTATTTAACAATTTTTACCCATCCCAAAAAGTGCTCAGCGCCGCTAAAGAAGTTTTCACTTCAAAAAATATGAAATTTTATGTTATTTTACTATATTAGACAATTTTGGACGATGGTAGTCAGTAAAATTATTGCCAAGAACATTCAAATTGTAGTTTTCATTGAGAAATGAGCCTACTGGTAACTAAAACGGGGTTTCGTGCCATCACCCACGAAATCATTTTCCAACCGGAGACGATGAATAAAGGCAAGAAATTGGTGCTAAGTAGCTGGGCATGTCCTCGAGGTTGAAGACATTCGCCGAGGAGACATGACCTGTATTATCAAAGCCCGAGTGGTTCGCCATACTTCTGTCACGGCAACGGCGTACAAGACAACTTTGTTTGTAAGCAGATTTTTATGTTTCGATGCCGTTCAACAAAAGCTTATTCTGTGTTTAACAAATCAATTTACTTAGAGCTAAACACCAATTGTCATGTTGAGAGTGTATCGTACGACTGTGTTTATAATAAGTGGGAAATGCGGAGTGGAAAAAATTTCTTACGGCAATTATCCACTTATTTCTTTGGTCTCGTTTCCACCACGGTCTTGGAAATTGGTAAAATTTACAGTCGCTATTCTTCTTGGTGTTATTACAATTCACAATAACACATCTTACTAGATATTAAATTTATCTCAAAAACGATCAGAAAATGTTTACTGCAATATGGGTTTGACAGCTCAAGTCAGCGACAAAAATGTAAATTTTAGCCGTAGCGAGCGCTGTGATCGTTTAGGCTACTCCCTCCACCCGCTTTGCACCCTGGCAATACTGGGAATGTTCATTTGCCAATTGCAGTCGTATGACGTAACTGTTTTGCCAACTACGCACTTGTTTCGTCCACTCGCTTAAAGCCCGAGGCCAAACCAATGCAGTGCCTGCCGCGACCGCGACGAATGCACGTTGGCGTCAGATAAGCCTTAGACATCTTGTAACATAATTTAAGCAATAGTGGATATTGCATAAAATCTGGAGCGTAGTTGGCGTGGCGTCCTTCCATTTTATTGCCATTGCATATACGGATGTCAAAATTGTCCATTCAAATGATGAGTTTGAGAAATAAAGAAGAAGAATAAGAATAATAAGAATTGGTTAAAGTGTTTGTCACGGAGGGGTGTGGGGTGTGCGGTATGCGTGTGCGTTACGGTCGGTTTGTTGTCTCGTTTGGCAGGTGTACCGCGAGCAGGCGGACGCGAGCAAGGCGCCGGGCTACCGCGGCGCGGCGCCGGGCGGCTGCTCGCCGTGCTCGCGCACGTCGTCGCACGGCTCCACGCCGCCGCCCGCCTACCAGCCGCCGCAGCCGCCCTTCCACCAGCCCATGCCCATCGGCCCGCTGCCGCCCATCTCGCTCAGTGAGTCGACACAATACAACACAACACAACACAAACTAAACCTTCGACCCACCCCACTCCGCCGAAGAGAACGATTACGCTCGTGTTGCACTGCATTACATACTGGGGGCACACGGTCCATTCGCTTCTGCGCTTTAGCCAGCCCTGGACGGTATGGAAGTATTACCACCACGGTTCATAATAGGGTTTATAATATTAACCCTTTCGCATACAAAGGCGTTATAAAGACCACATACCACTTGTGAAACGGGTATCTTAACTCGAAAGAATATTACTGATATTCGGTTGTAATTTTTGTTTTTAATAGGGTTAAGCTTAATAGTACATTATTGTCGAAGCAAGGGAAGTAGGCAATTGCTGGCTGAGTATTAATTTTAAACGGACGGCCTTGGGAGTCCGTTTAATTTAATACGAATAATGAAAATATTTTACAATTTTAGTACTCAAATGTAACTTTCCGTATTACAATTTTTAGGCAACAATGCGAACACAATGGACATGAGCGGACTATCCCGGAATGGACCTATCTACCAAGACAACTCCCGAAATGGACACAATATGATGGTAAGTTTGTAGTTTTATCATGTTTCTGCGAAGAGGGCTACAAGAAGTTAAACGTTTTATACAACTTGTAAATACTTTATATTGGCATGGTGTCAAATGAAACCTAATCTAATTTGGGTTATTTCTAACTATGAACTGTAGAATAAGATACACCATTGTCATGAAATAGGCAAGCCAGTGGGCACCGAGTGGTATGGACGCCGCGCCACTGGAAATCTTGTAGACTAAATAATTGAGTCACATGATGGCGCCGGCTCTTTCATTGCGCGCCTCACCGCCCGGCCACGGTCATACTCGGCAAATTCGGGCATAACAACCAGACAGTCGTCTGGTTGTTATGTTTGTAAAGAGTTGTTGTGAATGTAAGTTTGTTTTCATCACACTTGCTTGAAAAGGGCTTCATAATGCGCAGACATACAGAGCTGTGATAGCCTGTGTTACGCCCACGGGCGTAATGTTTTTTTTTTTAAATTGTATGTCACTCATGCGGCAGTTACAAAGCAAAGAGGTTTTATATCAAATACGATGTCTCAAAACGTATTTATAAATAAATATAAACTTAAAAAACGACTTAATATTACAGATTTAATATGTAGTTATTTACCTCCTTATTCATAAAACTTAAAATGCCTCTGCTAAATAAAATGTGCTTTGTCCCTTTCTAACGAACACAAATGTCAAGGTGACTGATAAGGACAAACGAATATTAACGCCATTTTAGTTAAAGCAGGCTTGTAGTACGTTTATGAATACGGCCGTTAGTGTCTATGTAAAATGTTTTTAAGTGTTTTCAAATCGTGGCTGTATACCGAAGGGTCTTTGCCATACGCGCCTCAAGTCAAATTCAACAAAATGGACGACTGACATGATGCAGTGTTTATTACGATTTGTATTCATTTCATCTAAAATGTATTTGTTTCCTCGCAAATGTGATGAAAAACATTGTGTATGACACGGGCGTAAGAATATTGCAAACTCGAGTCATCAAAAGCCCTCCGCCTTCGGCGTCGGCCTTCTGATAGACTCTTGTTCGCAATATTCCACTTCCGCCCCTCGTTAAACAATGTACTATTACGTCACACCTGGCCATAATGCGAGTTATACCGCACGCTGCGCCCAGATCGCATATTTATTGCCTAAGATCTGGGCCATTCACGAATTCACCGCCCTAGGTACGTAATGTACTATTACAGATTTAATATGTAGTTATTTAGTGTCTATGTAAAATGTTTTTAAGTGTTTTCAAATCGTGGCTGTATACCGAAGGGTCTTTGCCATACGCGCCTCACGACAAATTCAACAAAATAGACAACTGACATGTTGACATTATTACGATTTGTATTAATTTCATCTAAAATGTAAGTTTCCTCGCAAATGTGATGAAAAACATTGTGTATAACACGGGTGTAAAAATATTGCAAACTCGAGTCATCAGAAGCCCGACGCAGAAGGCCGAAAGACTCGTTCGCGATATTCCACTTACGCCCCTCGTTAATCAATGTACTAAAATAGTAGACCTCTGCTTTGAGTGTCGGCGGCAGTGACAGCAGTGCACCATAAGTGGGAGCGAGAAAGCAGTACCCACGTCCGTGTGCGGGCACTGCTGCCGCCGTCGCTCGAAGCCGGGGCCGCGCTGTGGGGCAGCGACATAGTGTTGAGTCCCTGGTGGCCTGGTGGCAGGTGTCGATGGGGCTGGCGGGCGTGGGCGAGGTGTCACGCCTGAACCCGCGCGCGCCGGACTTCGCGCAGCGCGCGCCGCACGCGCACCAGCACGCGCCGCTGCACGCGCACGCCATGCAGCACCATAACAAGCACAACCAGCAGGTAACAAACACCTCGCATCAAATCAAATACACCACACCATCTACCTTTTGTATCCATTACTATTTTGATAGAAATATTACTGCCAATTTCGGATCAAGTTCATTATTTCAGAAATTACTCTTAACCGAAATGTGCACCTTGTATAATTCCTACTATACCTTAATTCAAATTAAGGAAGTTGCCTTTTAGTTGTCAATAGCGTGAAGATGGGTACAGGCAGGCAGAGGCCTAAGCTCCGTACCAGGACAAACTTGTATTCGGTCGATATGCTCGAGCCGAAGAACACGCCCTAACAAAACCCTTGTGTCACGAACGCGGCGGTCTATGGCGAAGTTAGTTAGCTTTTAAGGCGAAATTGATGTGCCGTCTACAGCAGCTGTTCGCTGGTGCGAGCGGAGCGGGCGCGAGCGGCAACCTCAACACGCTGCTCATGTACCAGCCGCAGCAGGCCGCGCCCAAGCCCATGCACACGCCGCAGCAGCATCTACAGTACCAGGTACACTGCCTTCAATTCAAACTCACAGCGCTAACCGTTCAACTTTTACGTTCGAAACTAGTCAAGTTTGTTCCAATTTATTCACGGAGATACAGATATTTTAATTCGCGAAAAAGTGGCCCACTCCTACTTACGTTAGATAAGGTCGGTTCTCGTGGATTGAGGATAACTTATGATTATAGTACATTCACTAAAATGTTATTGTGTGGCAAGATTTTATTCTTCTTAGGCGATGTTATCTGCTGGCTCCATATATTACAATAACCCACGATAGCAATATAGTCAGATATAGTCGGAGCAACGAGTTATTACAATGGTATATGTTTTCCTTAGTCCTTACTGGAGCGTGGCGTGGGCGTGGGCGTAGGCGCGACGGGCTGGGGCGAGGAGGAGGAGCGCAAGCCGCGCCCCATCGGCACGGAGCGCGCCTGGAAGCTCACCGCCGACTCCGACTGGCACCACCCGCACCACATGCCCGACCAAGACCGATACCAGGTACCAATACCAAACACTATCACAAACACTCACGCTATTGTCTAGCGTCGATTCAGTCTACGCCTATACGGCTATATTATATCGAAACGGCGCTAAAGGTGCGTACGAATTAGAGCAGCCTCGGGTTGAGGCACGCACGGCTCACCTATTTTGCTCTAATTCGTACGCGCTCACGCGCTGTGCGCGCGCATCGCTCGAGCGGCGCGCGGCGAGCCGCCTAGAGGCGGTCTATTGCCCGTGCTCAAAGACGCCTCAGTGTGCGTGCCTCGCGTAATTTGGACGTGTATCCGAGCATGCCGCGGACAGAATGACAAGTTCTTACTTGTCTGTGGGCGCGCGCGTACGAATTTGACCAAGTTGCTGAGCTGTGTGTGTTTGTTCGTTTATTAATAAAACTGTGAAACGTGGCACTGAAACGTAGTCGCTTACTATGGGCCTCATAAGAAAGCTCAAAGTCACCCAAAGGGCAATGGAGAGGACCATGTTGGGAGTTTCTCTGCGTGATCGCATCAGAAATGAGGCTGTCCGCAGGAGAACCAAGGTAACCGATGTGGCCCTCCGGATCGCTAAACTTAAGTGGCAGTGGGCGGGGCACATAGCACGTAGAACCGATGGCCGTTGGGGCGGAAAGGTTCTCGAGTGGCGACCACGTACCGGAAGGCGCGGCGTGGGTAGGCCCCCAACAAAGTGGACCGATGACCTGGTAAAGGTTGCGGAAGTCCGCTGGATGCGGGTGGCGCAGGACCGGTCGCTTTGGCACCCTTTGGGGGAGGCCTATGTCCAGCAGTGGACGTCTTTCGGCTGATATGATGATGATGAATTCAATAAATAGATGTAGTAATGAAACATTAAGTGTTTAAAAATGTGGGACAATGACAAGTGCATATTATTAATCCAAATATTCGAAAAAGTAAACCTGTTGTGGGATCCCAAACACATTTTTTATACTCGTCGACCTTAATGTTTGAATTAAGACTTCGTACACCAAACTTAAATCACATACTTTTTACTATGGAGCTCCCAACTCAACATTTCATAACTGTTGAGACAACTAAAATGAAATGGACCAATCACGTGGCGCCTTTACTGAACTATAATGTATTTGACCAATAGGATGCCATCATGAGAAAGTCAAAAGGTAATAGACATCAACGCACAAAAAGAAAAAGCCGTTGGTTGCACTTCGTTTTCAATAGATACCAAGTTTGTTTAATTAGTTTAGTTGACTCGTAGAAAAAGTATTGTATACAATAGTTATATAATTAGCTTTTTAAGTCTCGTACCTTAATTAGGCCACTCAGCAAGCTTCGTGGCCTAAACGTGGTACTCGACTGAAAAAACATACATTATATAACGATTGCATAAATAGTAGATTACTGCAGAGGCCGTGAAGTAAGGGATTGCTGGACGAGATTGGGGTAGACGGCCGAGTCGTAGACGAGGCCGAATACAACGAGTCCAGCAATCCCTGTTCCGGCCGAGGATTGTATAGTACTTTTCTCAAACGATGTGAGGAAATATTAAAATTAAAATAAATACAAGGCAATCAATTAAATAATAGGTAATTTGCGCCTTTTTTATTTTTTAAACATGCCATTTGAACAAGCCGTTCGAGCACCATGTTTAACCGCACATAAAGTATAGTACCATAGATTATTTTTATTTTTTCTATGAAGCAAGTATGCTTACAGTGTCTAGTGGTGGTTGGCAGTATGTAAATTTTCCTTTGTCAGTTTAATATTAGTAAGCAAATTTAAAAAGTTAGAGTAGCGGACAATAATGGTTTTACTTAGGGTCTTCATACATTACTTCTTGGCGTAAGGCCAAGAAGTAATTTAGGGAGCCATAAACAAGAAACTTCACGTCTTCATTTCGTGATATTAACGCGTACATTTACGAGCATGTTTGAGAAAATACTATTTCATGCGCCTGATTTTCGAATGTAATGTGGTCAAGTAAATTTGCACCACATGAATTTCTATATTTTTATAATTGTTTCATCCACCACTGAGGCGATTTTCTCGTCTTTTTGGTAAGAATTCGGTGAATTACGATAAATGCAGCCGCGGCTGTCATCGTGTCCGACGCCATTTTGAACGACGCACAATGTCGGCTCGCCGCGCCTGCACTAAATTGGCTCGGGAGCAGCTCGCCGAGCGGAGCGAGGCTGCCTCAGGCTGAGCCGCTCTAATTCGTATGCACCTTAAGGCGAATGTCACACTAGTGTTAAGCGTGCTGCACACTTCGCAGATACGATTAACCTTTCGTCTGTGTTGGATAAGGATCCTCACTGTACCCGTTGTATGCGTCTGATAAGGATCAGTATCATTACTACTTTTTCTTATTTTTTTGCGATTTTATGCGTTATTTTGATGTATAAAGGTCTAAAATTCTAGTGAATGAAAACTAGATGAACAATTTATCATAGACAAGCATCAACTCAAAAATACATTCAATTGAATGGTTACAAAACGACGTTCAAATTCATTTTATAACGGTACAAACACGAAACAGTCGCGGGTGTTAAAAGTGTAAAAATAAATAGAAAAGTGAACAAGAAGGTAAGTAAAAGCTATATATAATTATTTTACACGTAATCTAAATTCTGTTTTCATTGCTATTTCAAGTGCTAATTGTTGATAACTTTCAATTTATCCATTTCAAAAGTAGCCTATAAGTTTCAGATAGACTATAGTAACTTTTATTTCACTTGTTCTAATGTTTTGCTTTTGGTCTATAACACAAAAGTTATATAATTTGGAAGGAAATTTTATGGAGATTCTGAATACCTTATTAGTTTTACGTGATTATTTGTAAAAACTTCAGTATTTACAAATTTGTGAAATCCTATCGAAATATACACGCACACACGCGCAGTTACAAATGGGCGAAATCCTTTATATGTTAGGATCCTTATCGTGCACAGGCAGCCGATCATTAACCAGGTTAGGATCCTGACCACGCACAGACAACCGTTCATTAGGCCGGTTAGGATCCTAACCACGCACAGATAACCGATCATTAGCCAGGTCAGGATCCTTATCATGCACAGCCAAACGTTTATGAAATACACACACACAAGCGCAATTTTCACCGCCTAACGTTGTGGAAGTACTAAAAATTACCATTTTTTGTCTGGATTTTACAAATCATTCTGTGCAAAGTAAAAGTAGTGTGATATATCATTCAAAAGCTCTGTTTTTCTAGTCTATGACAACATCCAGTCATGTAGGCATAGATTACGAATAGAGTACATAAATAGGTTATGCATTAGACCCAGCTAAATGCAGTTTCTTGATGTTATTGTTGTAAAAATAAGTGTTCTTGTTCATATTGATGGGTTTTTGATGGTAAAATGTGAAAACAAATATATTTCCTTGGGAAGGAGCCAATAAACATTACCTACAAGCAAGTTTTTACGCGTATTTGGATGTGAAAAGTTGGTGTTATAAAAATGCAAAATGGCGATATTTTTGTTTCTCAATAACAACTTTCAAAGTGAAATATTATTGAATTATCTATATTGTCGCCAAATTTATTTATATGAATACGTTACACAGACGTTATTTTATATAGAAAAATAAAGGTAAGTGATAAATAAACAAAGGAAAATGTATAAAAATGCAATTTATTCATGCACGTCTATTCTGTCTTACATTACCTACATTCAAACCTCTCGTATAAATTAACTATTTACATTTGAGGCATATATTATTGTTAAAAGACAAGGAAATTTATCATTGTTACAATAATAAATGCAACAATTGCATGTTTTATACAAAACAAAATATATTTTCAACATTAACTGAACGCTGACGGATTTCCCGCGAAACTGTCAAAAACCGGCACAGACGACGGGTTGTCATATGCGCGATACTCCCGCAGACGAAAGGTTAAACCTAACCTCGCTCTAAGAGCCAGACGGTTTAACTCCACTCCAGATTAACCCCCTTCTTCATAAAACTTGAAATTCCTCTGCTAAATAAAATGTGCTTTGTCCATTTCTTAGGAACACAAATGTCAAATTGACAGATAAGGACAAACGAATTTTAACGCCATTTTAGTTAAAACAGGCTTGTAGGACGTTTATGAATACGGCCGTAAATCTTACCGTATCTGCGAAGTGTGTGTGCAGCACGCTTAACGCGTCTTGAACCGACGATGTACAGGAAATGCGATATCACGAGACAAGAGGGTGCCTCCTTGGCACGGCCGGCAGAAGACTAGCGTGTGTTGTAGAGCGTCCAGTGTATTATCAAATAGTACTGATGCTTCTAAGTTCTAACTTCAATGCTACACTGAGGAAACACCAATGTACTTCTTCTTTTCCCGCACCGCGTCATTGTGGTTTTAGGCCGCGGTCTAGACGTCTGCGGGCGGCGAGGAGACGAGCGGCAGTTCATACATCCGAGCCACTTGAATATATGGGCAGGCGCTCGTCGCCTGGCTGCGGCCTTATGGTTCCACAACAAGGTTATAAAACATAGGAGTAACGTGCGATCCCCGTCCTTCCGCAGACCGCTCCCGGCATGAGCGGCGTCCCGCACGCCGCGCACGGGCTGGAGTACGGCGCGGGAGCGGGCGCGGGCGCGGGCGCGACGGCGGCGGCGCTGTCGCTCATGCACGCGCTGCCGCTGCACTACCTGCCCGCCGCGCCCGACCCGCGGCCCTGGGACCACGCGCCGCCCACGCAGCCGCAGGCGCACGCCGACAAGCAGGTACGCAACACGCGCCCACTATTCATGCACGCGCTGCCGCTGCACTACCTGCCCGCCGCGCCCGACCCGCGGCCCTGGGACCACGCGCCGCCCCCGCAGCCGCAGGCGCACGCCGACAAGCAGGTACGCAACACGCGCCCACTATTCATGCACGCGCTGCCGCTGCACTACCTGCCCGCCGCGCCCGACCCGCGGCCCTGGGACCACGCGCCGCCCACGCAGCCGCAGGCGCACGCCGACAAGCAGGTACGCAACACGCGCCCACTATTCATGCACGCGCTGCCGCTGCACTACCTGCCCGCCGCGCCCGACCCGCGGCCCTGGGACCACGCGCCGCCCACGCAGCCGCAGGCGCACGCCGACAAGCAGGTACGCAACACGCGCCCACTATTCATGCACGCGCTGCCGCTGCACTACCTGCCCGCCGCGCCCGACCCGCGGCCCTGGGACCACGCGCCGCCCACGCAGCCGCAGGCGCACGCCGACAAGCAGGTACGCAACACGCGCCCACTATTCATTTGTAAATGCAGCCGTCACACATACGTATAGGTAAACCAGAACTTTGGGAGTATTGTCAAGAGGGCGCTCGTTTTGAATTTTATATAGCAACAATTTGTATAGTGGGGACAATGGAAATTGGCAGATGATTTTTGTTTTATTCCGACAACTTTAATAAGTGCGAAGTTTGATGTTTGGATATTTCTTCGGTTTTTACGCTATAAAATTCGTGAATTTTACGACGTATGACACATAAATCAAAATCATCCAAATCTATTTTCTTTTTTTGTTTTCTTTTTTTTTAGGTTTGGTCGTTTAATTCCGCCCTTACGCCCTTCGCTAGCAATTCGTGATACCGATGCATGCGATACACGTAATACACAAATCAAATTATTACAAGACATCAACCAAATCGTGACGACCTGACTATAGTGACATTTGTCCATAAGTTTGAAACTTACCCGTCAATTCAGATGCTAATTTCGTTATGTTTTCTAATGGAATAAATTTCTCTCCCGCACGTTTTTTTTCCAATAAATAACTATATACACTATTTACAACTTTTTTCTCTGTAAAATCTAAAACTTTCGGCATGATTATTGCAGTCTAATAATAATTCACACGAAACTAGACAAAGCATTGTTTACATTGTCAATATTGACAACTATCATAGAGGGTAGATGTTGTCTATTATTAAAATAGTTGCCATTGCTAGAAATTAGTACCAACAAATTTCCGTAACATGGCGCACCCTCAATAGATCCTGGTTCACCTTTAGATTTGACCGATTTAGGCGGCCAAAATTATTTTAGCGTCCAATGGTATTCAAATTAGGGTTAATAATAAAAATATGTCGTATTTTATTGAAGTCAATTATTATTTTCAAAAAGATACAAAACAATAATTTTTACACAAAATACAAATGTAACGTAAAAAAAAACCAACGCAATGATGTCACTACAATTATAATAATATAAAACATATTTCTTATAATTAAATTGCTGTGCATTTGTAAGATATGTTTTACATTTTTTCTCAAAAATGGCCCGCAAAGTGAACATAACTCGCTACATATTGGAAGGTAAAGTGTATAGTTTAAGGTCAGACCTAAATTAAAAAATAAAAAACATTGCAGGCCGCCTGGAATGTTATATATAAATTCCTTTATTTGTCGAGTACCAAATTTTTTAAAAAGTAGAAACTGGCATATAACAGACGGCACAGCTCGTATTCAGCCAATTCAAACCGTATTTTTCTGTTGCAAACACGACGTTTTTGTATGTGTCCCAAATAGTTTGCGTTTTTTCGGTGGAAAAATACACTTGCGATTCTGTTTAAAAAAAAAACGGCGGGAAATCGTAAATATTTTCACGTTGTGCAACGATATTTAAAGTTTATATAAATTTAGTATTTTTATTCCCCCATTTTTGAGAAAAGCACTATATTAGCCTCAGCCGGAATGGCAATTGCAGGCTTCGTATTATAATTAAACGGACTCGCAAGCTCGTCTGTTAAAACAAATACTCGGCCTGCAATTGCCTCCTTCCCGGCCACGGTAATAAATAATGTACTATTATCAAATACTGGCGGGCAGCAATAGTTCCATTGCTTCACTTGAAAAAGGTTTGTGTGACCTTTTTTTATTAGTCCTCGTCAGGACTCAGGATCAGAAGTAAGCAATAGTCTGTGGTAGATGTCGAGGTTGCAGTCTTCCCTCGAAAACTTCCTGGCAAAGTTCAGTCTATATGCTCGAAAATGTTTATCTCGGGATTCCGCCGCCTCCTCCGAAAGTTGGCCGATTGGTAATATTGCGTTTTCGATTGTTTGCACCGTGCAATAATATGTTGTTTCTCTAATTCTTTCTCGTCCTGTGTTTTTCTTGTCCTGTGTTTCTTCACAGGTAGCCTATAGGCTAAATGCAGAATGCTTTCAAAAATGCTTATTCTTGCATGCAACACTGAAATCCCAAACTCTAGGGCTTCTGGGCTTTGCTTTTGGACAAGTCATTAAACTTTGTGGATGTTGCCCGGCATATATAGCATCGAATGGTGGATTTAGTATTTGTTGCAGCATTGCATACTTTACCATCAATCATAGTCATTTTTAAAATATGTCCAACTATAAATTCATTGCCATTCAAATTCACTTTTGTAGCATTAAGTGACTGAGCAGAAACATTTACATAGCTTATTTCTTCCGTGGTCACATCAGTAGACCCTTTACGAAGCGAAACCTTATGGGGCGGCAAAATCGTGAAGATGATGGGGTTGGGTTTTGCCACACAACCTTTTTCTTTTCTTCCCCACAAACGATTTGCAAGGGCACAAAAGAACTTATAAATAGGTTTGCATCGGAGTCAGCATCATGAGAAAACTTTTGTTTAAAGCGTGATTGTTGAGATCCATCACAACCCCATTTGCATATTATCTTTAATGATTGCCTTTCAGTTTCATTAAGAGGCTCCCATACGCCAATGACCTTCGATCTGAATCCCTTAGTTTTCTAATGTTTTTTGTAGCTTATTATATTAACAACAACGGCTTTAAGCAATATAGTATCCCATATTTACTTCAAACTTCATTGTTTTCGAGAT
Source organism: Epinotia ramella (assembly GCA_947578815.1). Classification (NCBI taxonomy): domain Eukaryota; kingdom Metazoa; phylum Arthropoda; class Insecta; order Lepidoptera; family Tortricidae; genus Epinotia; species Epinotia ramella. The sequence continues at coordinate 21,573,445 of OX388202.1, forward strand.
ATTTGGCATCAAAGTTGAACAATTTTAGGCCAAAAAACTGGTTTTCTGGCCATAACTTTTGTGTTAATTGGTTTAAAATTAAAACCCTCTGCCAGTTTTTAGAGACGTCATAGACGAACCCAAATTTGTAGATTTCGTATATGTTAGATCTTTCACGTCAATAGAGATGCGAAATAAGTGTTTTTTTAGACAATGTTTAAAAAAATCATACAAAATTAAGTATTAATTTGTTTCAAAATCCGGTCTGTCAAAATGGAGATAAAAGATTGAAGAACCGATAGCCGTTTGATTTATGATTCTATCTGTAGTGCAAAAGTAGTAGATACAATTCAAAACTTGTCAAAAATCGATGAAAACCTCGGGTAGCCCCTTGTGTTAACACATCTTCCAGGTACGTACATAAGCGCAAAACGGTATGATCCATTAGACTTTGTAATCCCGCTTCCGCGCAGGTAGGCGTTACTCGCAACATTGTTGTCTCTGGATAGCAGTTTTGTTTTTCCTTTAACAAAAGGTCATAACAGGGGTAATGACTTGGGTTTGTTGCTCATTATTTCGTATTGCCGCCGAGTAAGGTCTGCTTCTATAAACATTTTAAGGGCTTCAAAAGGGGTCAGTGGTGCAACTGTTTCATATTCCTTAGATTTCCTTAATTTGGTAGCTTGTTCTGGACAGTTTGATATTTCCTTCAGTACTTTGGATGCACTTCTGTTTCCGTCTGTTTTAAAATAACTTGCGCAGCATGGACAATGATTTTATCATCTACTGTATCACGAATGTCCTCCGTCTTTCTTCCCTTGGTCCGTTCACTGGAATCCTCAAATGACTTACTTGGACGCCCTGGCCGATTAGATGCTTCCTTCGGAATTTCAAAAGCTCCATCTAACCACGTCGCATTATTTTTCAGGAATATTTCTTCAGTTCTTTGTCCTTTTGTCCATCTCTCTTTCATTTGCGATTTAAATCGGGAAAAGCTATGTTTAAGGGTCATTTTACCGTCTTCGGTGAGCGCATAGTACTCAATAAGATTAATAGAAGAAATTTTTCATTTAAATTTGGTAAATTCTGGTCTCTCATCTTTTGAAATAAATATTTACGAGTTACTATTGTAACATCAGAGGCATTGGCAGACTCTGTAACAAAAAAAAATACTAATTAAAGAAAATTATAAACGGTTTTTAGAGTTTTTATCCTGACAACTTCGATTGGTTCTTTTTTGGTGCTAGGAACTTTTAGGCAGAAACTGTTATCGTTAGTATAATTTTAAATAAATTCCTAAATTATTGTCACATAAATAACACCTGGGACGACCTGGGATGTATTTCAAAATGGCTTTTGAAAAATAAATTTTACAAAAAATCGCTTAAAAAAAGGTGTTACGTATAATGCTTGTTAGATACAGTAAACTGACCAAAATTTTCACATTTATATATAATTTTAATAGATTCTTACCTGAATTTTTAGAATCCATTGCTTTCACTAGACTAGAGTACGCCGAATTTTTTTGCTGCAATTTATAACTAAGTAAACTGAAGGCACCCCGAGAACTGATACGTACACTGCATGCGACGACCTGATTTCGATTACCTGCAGATTTGCGCAATCGTTAGCTAATGAGTTGAAAGTGGTGGCGGTGGGTGCCCTGGAATGTTAGGTAGATAAGGATGTCAATTGTTTATTTGTGTGGTGATTTTCAATATTTCGACTTATGGCCGCCTAAATCAGTCAAATCTACGTATGTGCGTCATTTTGAAGTTTTTAGTTAACGATCCCATTGCACTCTAAATCGACATCTGATTACTAATAGTATCTAAATCCTTGTTTAGAATATGGCCGGCGCCATTGGAACTTTTAGATTCGATTCTGTTAAATTGTTATCTGAGGATCGACAAGAAATATCAATCCGCGATTAGAATTGCAAATGTCTTGGATTTGTTTGTTCCCATGAATATTGAAAAAATGTAACATGTGTATGACAGTAGTATTGTTTGTCAACAGACATGGAGCAAGTGGACCCACTAGAGGAGCCCTCGCCGGCGCGGCTACTCGGCCGCGCCGCGGCTGTCCCGCGAGGATTATATATAATTGTAACCCTTGGAAACGGTGTAGATATTAGTGAGAAAGAATTATATTATACAGATTATCTATATACATACTAGAGAAAATGTCCTATCGAGAAGAGAAATACTTATACTGTACGTTCGACTGAAGTGAGCATTAAACGATTCATTATAATGAAACACGTGAGGGGTCGGTTGTAGTTTTATTTGTTACTGCCGCTCGCTGCCGGCCGGCCGTGTGTTGTTTAGACGAATTATAGTTGTTCTAGTGCGCGACCGCGCCCCGTCGCGCTAGTGGTAGCTTGGAATGTGATTCCTACGCGCCGTGTTTTGCGTTGCCTTGCGCGGCCTGCGCCGCCGACTATTTACATGTTTTACACTATATTATGGCATAATACGATATTAATTTGATTGAACGCGCTCGCAACCCGAGACGGATTATAAACGTGTATTAATAAATTTGCTTGTACATGAAGATTAAATATCATATATTGATGCACAGTATCCACTGGTGTTTTTAATAATACCACCTGTTTTCAGATATTCTTTTTTTATAGGTTTATTTGCGTAACGTGTATATTTATAAGTAAATTATTATTGAAGACTTGTCTCGGACATAAATAGAATACTTCCCGATTCGCCGGATTCCTGATTCGCTGGATTCTTGTTTCGCCGGATTCTTGTTTCGTCGGAAATATTAATATACAATAAAATCACCCAGGTAAAGGAAACATAAGGTTATATTTTCTTATTGTATGAATTGCTATTGATCTTTTTTTAATATGCACGTACTCATTACTAAGTATGTACGTATATGTAGATAAGTGCCTACTACCGACAGTCAGCACCTACGATCAAAATATTCTAAAGAGGTTCTTATCATTCTAAGAACAACCTAACGTACTGGCCACTTCGACACTATTTAAATACTTACCTCGTTGTCTAAAATTAATATTCATTTGTTTTCATGTCATTTCTTTTCAAAGTAAAATACGTTTACTAAACTTATAAGCATTCGATACAAGTTTTGATTGAAAATGGAAATTGACGAAACTAACAAGATAGTCTTTATCGACAGTAAAAGGCGTCCTAAGAGTATCTTACTAAGGGGAGGATTTAAATACAATTTCGAAAAAGAGAATAAAAGTGGTTCAAGAAATGTTCGGTGTTCGAACAGGCTTTTGTGCTCAACTTCAATTACGTTAGATAAAAATGACAAAGTAATTAGAGAATCAAACCATAATTATTTATTGTCAGCCAGAATTCATGAAAAAAGAGGTCGAGATTCACATAATCGTGTTGAAGCGGAAGGTATGCGAGAATTTGGGTCCAGTAAAGCATGAGTAATATATGAAAATACTCTTCAAGATTTGGTGGAAGAGTGTGATGCTGAATTCGATTTTTCCCTAATACCTAGCTGAAAAAGCATAAATGCTTATATAATGCACGCAATAAGTCGCTTGGAGTCGGAAAATGTACATTTAAAACTTTAGAGGAAGTGGTCGTTCCGGATGTGCTATCTGAGAGCTTTTTAATTTGCAACGACGGTAGCAGTGACAAAATATTGATATTTGCTTCGCCAGCTGGTCTAGATGTTATGTCTAAAGAAACGGAGTATTTTGGAGATGGTAATTTTAAAGTCGCACCACCGCCGTTTGTGCAGTTATATATATTACTAGCAAACTTAAACAAGTCACCGGAAAAAACGTGTTTTGTGGCAATAATATATGCACTCCTTCCCAATAAAGAAGAAGACATATCAGAGATTATTTTCCATATTAAAGCACAGATTTGCCCTCGATGTAAAAAAATATAAATGCGATTTTGAAATCGTCACAATAAATGGCATGCAAGCAGAACATCCAGGTGTTATGGTGAGTGGATGTTATTTTTACTTCAAGAATGCTTTGTGGAGAAGGGCGAAGGAATTAGGTCTGGTAGAGACTGAAGAAGGAAGAGTGTATACCAAATTATGTACACGCCTGGCATTATTGCCCAAGGAAGATATTCTCGCAGCTTATATGGAGATTTCGGAATCGTTATCAAAATGGAATGCAATAGTCCAGTTCCATAATTACTTCCTGAACTTCTGGATGCGTAAAGTTACGAGCTCATTGTTTTGCGTTAGTGAGGAAGAAATCCGAACCAATAACGCCGTCGAGGGATGGAATAACAGAATAAACCATAGGATCCCTAAAAAACCATCCCTCTTTCAATTTATAAAATTACTCAGAGCCGAAGCACAGCAGCAAGATGTTGTTATAAGAAAAATGCAGCTACATTGCCCCCATGTTACACAGTTGCGTCGAATTAACATGTCAAGATATCGACAAGAAAGGGACATAGTCAATGACTACGTCGAAGGAAGAATAACAGTCATAGAATGTTTAAACAGGTTATGCCAATTATCTTAAGTAATCAGATGTTACCTAATTAGGTAACATTTAATTAAATGAATAACAAATAAATATTTTTATTAATGTAACGAAGTGTCTGCCTTTTATTTAATAGATAGGTAAAGCCGCGATATTTCTATAGTATTTCACAATCAAAAAAATGTGGCGAATCAAGAATCCGACAAAAGGAGAATCCGGCGAATCAGGAAGTATTCCATAAATAACGCAGGATTCAGTAAGTTCTAGGCAAATAAACCGTTATCAAACAGAATGCGTGTGTTCTTGTTAGCGCGGCTCCGAACGCGCATTACACTCTTAATGAGACACGAAATAAGACCATTCATTTATTCGAGTATAAACCAATTTACTAAACTATATATTAAGAGATTCTATACATCTGTTAAGTTCTTAGTAAAAGCTGCCTGGCACTTTCATTGCTTTGTCTTTACCTATCATCTTAGTCGAAACATATTATTTTGTTCAATAGATATATTATATCTCTAGAAATGCTTTGGAAGTTTTCCCGTTAGAGAACGAATAACAATAGTGAAAAACTAAATAAAATTAAGACTAGTTACACTGTTAAGATACAACATTATAATATGACGTTCATAGAAAATACAGTGAGTTCGGCAACTAGGAGAATAAGCCTCAAAAATAGCTGAAAGTTTTATCTTGTACTTCAATGATCAGCTATTTTCTGAGCTAACGCTATAAGTAGTAGGATCCGACGCATGTCCGTTCTATAACTCTGAGTGCCTCGCGAGGATCCTGTTTTCAAGGTCTTGGTGAAGCTTCTCCACCTTACGGGAGTGCTTCTTGATCATCTGCTGCTGATCATCGAAGTGATCCATCTTGTCGCCCGCCGCCGCTATCTGCACAAATACATGTACTCGTACATTATTATTTGACATTGAAAACTAATAAAATCCGCCATAAAGTCATCTTGCGCTTACATCTGTACTACAGTGGGTGATCTGATATCTTACTTCCTATTTTTGACACATGTCAACACCCATGTAACGTAAATCCGCATGACCTATCGAAATGATAAATACAATCAAGTAATAAGATTATGTTCACAAGTACCTAAAACTATTTTACGCTAGTTAGTATACGCTGTTTTAAGATGCAAACAAGTAAATATAACAAAACACAACTAAACTAGCGCGTGCCGCCGGGCGAATTCAGGTCGGCAATAAACTCGATTTCCATTTACTAAATATGATGCAGATAAGCAAAATCGTTAGTAAATCTATTAGAAAAGACTTAAGAAAACGTAATACTGAAGTTATAATCAACACGATCAAAGAATACCGAGGTCCAAAAATATTTAGAAGAAAGTTAAGCACGGAGTAAAAGAAATAGTGAAGTTGAAAGAAAAAGAAATAGTGAAGTTGAAAGAAAAAGAAATAATGAAGTTGAAAGATGACGATGGAAATTTAGTTACAAAATTACACACCGGCAATCAGCAGACCGGGACAAAATAGTAAATACTGTTGAACATTTCTACACCAAACTACTCATCTCAGCCAGCAGAGCCAGATCCATTTACACACTTACGAACGTTTTTCAAATGTATTATGCAACCGTCTCACCCGTAATCTCGACGAGTGCCAACCACCGGCTTCCGAAGCGGATTTTCAACCATTGACCATATACATGCGGTAAAACAGCTCATGGAGAAAAGTCAGGAGTATAATCGACCCCTGTGCATGGCCTTCGCCGATTACGAGAAGGCCTTCGACAGTGTCGAGCACTGGGCCGTGTTTGACTCTCTCCATCGCTGCTCAATCGATGCTCGCTACGTGGACGTGCTTCGGGAGCTGTACAGCTCGGCAACAATGCAGGTTCGGCTCCATAAACTGAGCGCGCCAATTTTAATTCAGAGGGGAGTGCGTCAAGGGGATACCATTTCACCCAAGCTTTTTACGGCTGTTCTAGAGGACGTCATAAAAACCCTTGCATGGGATAGGTCCGGTATTAATATCAATGGTGTATTCTTGTCGCACTTGAGATTCGCCGACGACATTGTTTTGTTTGCCGAGACCCTGGATGAGCTCCAAAATATGATCCAAGATCTTTATCATGCTTCCTTCCAGGTAGGTCTCAGGATGAATATGTCCAAGACTAAGGTCATGACGAGCGTTTCCGGCGTGTCGAATTCAACTATAACGGTTGGAAATGAGTCGCTGGAGATCGTCGAGCGATACGTTTATCTCGGTCATATTCTATCCTTTGACAAGAAGCATCAGAACAAAGAGATCTCCAGGAGAATTCAGCTCGGTTGGGCGGCATTCAATAAGTTAGACGACATCCTCAAATCCGTTGACGTTCCACAATGCCTAAAGACTCGTCTCTATAATCAGTGTGTCCTGCCCACAATGACGTATGGTTCTGAGACATGGACGCTCACAAAGGAGGCTGTGCATAAAGTCAGGGTGGCACAGAGAGCCATGGAGCGCGCCATGCTCGGCATTAACCTACAAGACCGAGTGAGGAATACTGAGATCCGACGACGTCGCACTAAGGTGCATGACGTCGGAGAAGTCATATCCAAACTCAAATGGAGTCGGGCAGGACATATTGCCAGGCAGCGTGACGGTAGGTGGACCAAAACGTTAACGGATTGGTGGCCACTTACAGGAAAAAGAAGCGTCGGTCGTCCACCAGCACGATGGGTTGACGACGTAAACAAGACCGCGGGTCATTTCTGGATGAGACTAGCACGGGACCGGGATAAGTGGCGTACTCGAAGAGAGGCTTATGCTCAGCAGTGGGCGATTAAAGGCTGAAAATGATGATGATGATGATGATGATGATGATGATGATGATGATGATGATGAAATATGATGAACAATACGTCTTCGCCTCATCGCTACCAACGTCAATGTGACAGCGTCAAAAATAAGAAGTAAGATATCACTGATATCAGCCACTATATTGGAGTCTGTGAGATTTCGGCTTAGTAAGTGAAGTGAGTGAGAATCTAACCAAATTACCGTAAGCGTAAACTAATAAATTAGAAAAGCGTAAAGGAAACTAAAATAAAAAATAACCTTGCTACGGTGCTTATCAAAGTTATTTACGTGGTCAGCCTGGATGTGGCGCAACTTCAGCAGCCTGGATTCGTAGTGCTGCAGCTCGACCTGCAACCAAACAAGATGTCAACACAAGACTAACCTTCGCAGACACATTATAATAAATAAGTAAATAATAAAATATACAGTAAGAAGTTACCTTCAAAGATTCGAGTTCATCTACAGTGAAGTTGGCGGCCGTTGCTATTTTCCAGAGTCCTTGTACTTTGGGCTCAATAAATTCTTTATTATTAGGACCTGAAAAATAAAGATTGGTTTAATTTGTAGCCAAGTACTCCCTATTTATACTACTATTCACAGTTATAGGTAGATCGCTTACCCTTTACCGGCGAGTGCCTGCGCGGGTGCAGCAGTAAGACGCCGAGCCTTGTCTCCCGCAAGTCGCTCGCGTCCCGTTATCGTCATACCCCTGCACCCGCGCGCCGCGCAGATGAGGACCGAGTTAAACGGTCTAATGGCCGGTTCCAATAATCAATCCACCGATAGTTTTCCTTACCGGCAGTTAGATTTTGACAGATTACCTGTAGAAAATGTGTCAAAATGTAACTGTTGGTAAGGAAAACTATCGGTGGATTGATTATTGGAACCGGCCATAAATCATTAATTAATTACCTCTGGCTGTCATCCGTGTAAGTCTGTCATACCCATCCCTCAAACCTCTGTGTTTGTCTCTAACTAAATTAGCTGCATCAAGATAATCCTTCTGACCAATTTCGTTCGTTTTAATCTGATAGTTGATTTCATTGAATTTGTCCAATTCCTCCTCATTTATGGCATCTAAAACATCAGCAACATAAACAAATGTAAATGTCTCATCTCAAAGGTGGCCAATGCACTTGTGTGGGACTGCACATAGTGCATATCTAGCAGTGTGGGGCAAAAAGTAATTGCATTACAAATTACAATTACAAAATGTAATTTCAATTATTGCATATGTAATTCGTAATCGCATTACAGATTACAAAATGTAATTTGTAATGCAATTATTGCATTACACTACATTTTGTAATTTTAATTTGTGTGCATTACTTCGTAAAATTACAAATTACTTTTTTTTTTCTTATGGTAAAAAATGCGTAAAAATAAGCATGTTTTATTCTTTAAACTTTTTCTCTCAGATCGATATTTATCGAGATATTCGGGTTCAAAGGTCAGTCATACATAAAAAACCGACTGACGGATAGGTGTTATTTTTTTTATCAAAGAACGGAAAAAACGAGGTTTTTCTAGTAAAAGATGCTTATTTTGACGTGTTCTGTACGTAACAATCATTCAAAATAGGGGTTATAATGACACCACTTTGGCAAAAAAAAAACCAAGTGCTGAAGTTAGAAAACTTTGGAACGCTATACTTCGGTCATTTTTAAATTTAGAGAAAAGCTTTTCAAGTAAAAGATGCTTATTTTGACGTGTTATATACGTAACAATCATTTTAAATAGGTGTTATAATGACACCACTGGAAAAAAATATACTAAGTGCTGAAATGTCCCTGCATGCCATTACGAATGTAATGCCGTAATGCAATACATTTTGTAATCGCATTACAATTGCATTACATGTAATGCAATTACGTGTAATGCATTACTCGTAATTGCAATGTAATGCGATTACGAATGTAATTCATTACGCGTAATTGCATTACATGTAACTTAATTTGTAATGCATTACGCCCAACACTGGTATGTAGGATATTTATATGTCTTTCATTTGGGAGTACCTATGTTGTTTCATAAGACTTTTTTTCCTAAACTAAACTATAACCAATTCTACTAGAATTCAACGTAATCCTGGACGGTTGGTTCATAACTACGTTACAAGGATAAAATTGTACTCAAACCATTGCTTTGTAATGTGTATGAAAGTTTTCAACAAGTTACCAAAATGTATACAAGAGCTACCTCTAAATAGATTTAAAAATAAATTCAAGCTCATAACAGAAAGGAACTATTATAGTGTAAAGGATTGATTCAAAATATTGAGCAATAATATTCTATGGAAAAAGAGGGGGGACACCTTCGCTCAGCAGTGGGACATATCATCATCCTCCTAGCGTTATTCCTGGTAGTGCCCCTAAAGGAGCTCAGGGTCCGCTTTGACACCTAATGCCAAGATTTGGCATAGGCACAAGTTTTACGAAAGCAACTGCCATCTGACCTTCCAACCCAGAGGGAAAACTAGACCTTATTGGGATTAAACCGGTTTCCTCACGATGTTTTTCCTTCACCGAAAAGCTAACGGTAAATATTCTGTACATAAGTTCCGAAAAACTCATTGGTACGAGCCAGGATTCAAACCCACAACCACCGCTTGACAGCCGCATACCTGAACCACTAGGCTACCGTAGCTCACCTGTACCTATTGCTTAATACTAAACACATACTTTTAAAACCATCACTCTTGATGTCATCTACATTATTGAGCAGCTCATAATATTGGTCTATCTTCTCCTGGTGGTGGCTGAACTCCTCCTTTAAAGCAGCAAGCTCTTCGCTGGTGAAGCCCGAGGACTCTGCCTTGGTCCACAGCATGTTTAATTTCTTGTCCTTGAAAATGCTCCTGTTGATGTGGTCATCTAATGCAGAGTTATAGGCCTGCAGAGTATTTAAAAATAAACGTTTTTTTTTGTTTACACAACAAATTTCACCATTATAAGATTCATGGCAGGCAAAAACTAGAGAAAAGAAAGCAGAAATAAACGTAAATACTAGGCAGTGAAATAGAAAATTTGTAAAATCCGGGCCCCTATTAACACTTTCACAACCGGACTAAAAATGGAACAATTCACCAGAAACCGACAGAATGCGCTAGGCGTGTAAGTTCATGTAAGTGCCGGCCAGGCGGGTTCTTGGTTGCGAACATGTTAATGTTACAGAAATTTTGTAGCCTACAAGTTATAATTTGAGACAACAAATTCAATAGAGACTATTTTTTAACCTTCAACATTGTTATCAGTAATAGTGCAGCAGTTCATTGTCCAGCCATGACTACAAATTGATATACATTTTAGAACTTATATCTGGGGAGAGGACTCATAATTATACACATTATAGAGGCAACCAAAGAGATACTGAAAAATTATGGGATAAATCATACACATTGAAACAACATTGAAATAAATATTGTATCACCTAGCTGCCCATCATACAAGAATAATTGGCAATGAAATGTGAATCAACTATAATAGAAAATAAAAACAGTTTATGTTGCTTTCAAATCAAATGAAAGCAAATCCAAGTAAGTATGTTAAATGGAAAAGGAGGATGACTTTTATTTGTTATTGTAATAAAAACAGACGGGCTGTGGCAGTAACTATTTATTTGGGAGAACACACAAGTAAAAAACATTAAATATTATTTAGTACAAAACCATCTTGTAGAAAGCTATCAACCGGAATGGCATATCTGACGTTAGCAGATATGTCATTAACTCTTACATTCTGCCCGTCATGCGCAGACGATTGGAAGTCAAATATAGAACTCCGTACGGCCAGTGTGTGCCATCACCAGTGTACACACACCTCATTACAACACACCCCCTCAATCGACTGCTCATGACAGACCTTGAAACACTGATGTCTATTTTTTAGAAAAAAACCCAATTTTAAATTTCCAATTAAATAAACCATAAACCATCAAAGGTATACAAATAAAATATCACGTTATCCATTAATCTAAAACTCTAAATACATATAAAGCTAACATACTTTAGCATACTCCTTCTCATACATATAGCATATAAAAACCCCTTTATAATATACCAACCTCTACATTTATCATAAATACTCCCCACTCAACTTCATAATACTTCAACATATTCAACTCCTTTATAACATTATACACTATTCCTCTACTCGACTCATCAATATACTAACCTCCACATTTATCATAAATACTCCCACTCGACTTCATAATACTTCATTATATTCAACTTCTATATAACATTATACACTATTCCTCTACTCGACTCATCAATATACTAACTTCCACATCATAATAAATTCTCCCACTCGACTTCACAACAGCTACAACATATTCAACTACTTTATCATATAATAGCTAAGTACATCAACATTATTCACCTACTCGACTCCACAACTACTACAATATAAAACCACACAATAAGCAAATACAAACACTAAACCTGATATAAAACTTAAGGTATTACCAAACCTCACACTAATTTAAATTTATCACTCACAATATTAACTATTAAAATATAAACCACAAAATAAACATTCACAAAAACCTAAATTTGATATAAACCATTCTCAGTAATAATTTACATAAATTATTCCCCATTACAACAAAATCCTAACAATGTATTCATTTACACCTATTATTCCCCATTACACCCTCTTAAATGAATCATTGTTACAGGCGTATTTTCATTATCCACAGCTCGAACTTCCGTTTTCTTCACTCTTCGAAGAATTCTTCACTTCCATCAGAATATGTAGTATTATCAAAAATAAAATCTTTTACAAAAATTATCATTATTATTCGGTATATAATTTTCATCCACACTTCTTCCATTATTTTCATCCGTTTCATTTTCATTTCTTTCAACTTCACTTATTTCACCTTCATTTCCTTCGGTTTCATTTGTTTCATATTCATTTCTTTCGGCTTCATTTGTTTCACCTTCATTTGTTTTGATTTTAATTGTTTCACTTTCATTTGTTTCATCTTCATTTGTTTTCCTCAATTTTTCGCCTTCTCGATCTTCTTGTAATGTGTTCTCCCTTATTTCTTTTCCACTTTCCGTTTCCTCATTTTCGTCTAATTGCCACAGCCATTATTTTCATCACTATAAAGATAGATTCCTTGTTCGTCTTCATTTATATTTCGTTACAAACGAATCAATCGATCATGCGCAGACGATTGGAAGTCAAATATAGAACTCCGTACGGCCAGTGTGTGCCATCACCAGTGTACACACACCTCATTACAACACACCCCCTCAATCGACTGCTCATGACAGACCTTGAAACACTGATGTCTATTTTAGAAAAACCCAATTTTAAATTTCCAATTAAATAAAACCATAAACCATCAAAGGTATACAAATAAAGTATCACGTTATCCATTTATCTAAAACTCTAAATACATATAAAGCTAACATACTTTAGCATACTCCTTCTCATACATATAGCATATAAAAACCCCTTTATAATATACCAACCTCTACATTTATCATAAATACTCCCCACTCAACTTCATAATACTTCAACATATTCAACTCCTTTATAACATTATACACTATTCCTCTACTCGACTCATCAATATACTAACCTCCACATTTATCATAAATACTCCCACTCGACTTCATAATACTTAATTATATTCAACTTCTATATAACATTATACACTATTCCTCTACTCGACTCATCAATATAGTAACTTCCACATCATAATAAATTCTCCCACTCGACTTCACAACAGCTACAACATATTCAACTACTTTATCATATAATAGCTACATCAACATTATTCACCTACTCGACTCCACAACTACTACAATATAAAACCACACAATAAGCAAATACAAACACTAAACCTGATATAAAACTTAAGGTATTACCAAACCTCACACTAATTTAAATTTATCACTCACAATATTAACTATTAAAATATAAACCACAAAATAAACATTCACAAAACCTAAATTTGATATAAAACCATTCTCAGTATCCACAGCTCGATTTTCATTTTCTTCTAATATTTCACTATCGAAAAACTCTTCAATTCCATCAGAATATGTAGCATTATCAAAAATAAAATCATTTACAAAATTATCATTATTATTCGGTATACTATTTTCATCCACACTTCTTCCATTATTTTCATGTTTCATTTTTATTTCTTTCAACTTCACTTATTTTACCTTCATTTCCTTCGGTTTCATTTGTTTCATCATTTCATTCGGCTTCATTTGTTTCGCCTTCATTTCTTTCGATTTCAATTGTCTCACTGTTATTTATTTGTTTCATCTTCGATTGTTTTTTCTAAATTTTCCGCCTTCTCGATCTTCTTGTATTGATCTCAATTATTTCTTTTCTAAATTCTGTTCCCTCATTTTCGTCGAATTGCCACAGCCATTATTTTCATCACTATAAAGATAGATTCCTTGTTCGTCTTCATATATATTTCGTTACAAACGAATCAATCGATCGTTCGACGTCAATCCGTCACCGTTGGTTGCTAGGCTTATAAAATCAACAACTTTCTTGTTGCTATCCTTACAAAGCTTCTTGTTTTGATACGATAATGCCGTTTATTTGAAAACCACTAAACACAACCTTTATTATTTAGCTATACTGCGCCCATGACCTGTTATTGTAATAAAAACAGACGGGCTGTGGCAGTAACTATTTATTCGGAGAACACACGAGTAAAAAACATTAAATATTATTTAGTACAAAACCATCTTGTAGAAAGCTATCAACCGGAATGGCATATCTGACGTTAGCAGATATGTCATTAACTCTTACATTCTGCCCGTCATGCGCAGACGATTGGAAGTCAAATATAGAACTCCGTACGGCCAGTGTGTGCCATCACCAGTGTACACACACCTCATTACAACATTATTTGCCTTTGGGCGGCCAGAGAATATACTTTTTTAGTAGTTTTACCAATCCTAAACAGAACTCTAGTAAGCATAGTTATTTGCTTGGGTGCACTTACTGGGTGATCCTTGGCCTTGCTTCCCGAGTGGTCGTCGAAATGTTCCCTAAGACCGTAAACCGTCATGATGTTGGTAAGCTTCCGCCGCAGTTCCGCCTCCTTCAACCCCTCCTTGTCGCCTCCATCACTCTTCACTCTTTTGTAAGTCACTTCTTCTTTATCATGTATCATCAAGTCACTGTACAGTGATTTCAGCTTCGGCTCTGTTAAGCGCTGTAATAAAGCAGATAATATTTAACCCGGTTACAGTGGCTTCTTTTAACGTGGCGGGCACTTGCGACTTTGTTTACCTGTTTAGCTTTGGCCCACAAAATATTAAGCTTGTTAATTCTAAATGGTTTCTCTAAACTTCTAAAATCAACATTTTTCGTCTTCGGCTTTTCATTTGCATGTTTAGAGTACTTATTTTCACATAAAACAAAACTTAGCAAGATAAACAGTATAAAACATTGAAATGACTTTCTGAGCAAGAGCCTCATGATGGCCACAAGTTACGCTTATCTAGATTTATAAAAATCTAATTCACAAAGTTAGTGATGATTTTATTTTGTCTAATTGCGGTCATTTACTCGTATTTATCTTATCACTATTACTACAAAGCAACGAAGTGACGTGACTATCTATATACGGCTCTCTCAATTTATTTATTTACAGATGTAATCATGTAATGTAAGTAATGTAACAGAACTAACAGATGGCTTGCAGATGGCAAACAGGGTATTATCAGTTTCATACAACGCACAACGCGTCTTGTATGGGCGATAAAAGCGTTGCTAAATTTCCCGTTCGATTCCGTTAGATGGCGTCACTATCGATAATTGTTAACAATTAGACTATTTAAGCTTCAGTTAATTTCACAGTTTACTATTATTAATTTGTAATAAATTTAAAATGATTCTCCGTTATAAATTAATGTTTCAGTTGTTTCTTTAAAACTATGAGGTCAGTCTGCTAAGGCAACACTAGTTTTTTTTTTACAATGGTATATTACCGACCTACATTTCATTTCATGCTGAATATTTTAGAAGATGTTTGATGCCAACTTATTGAAACACATAATAAAATTGTTATAAGACATATGAGCATATGAAATAAATCCAAAATAAAGAAAATATATTAAATATGTTTGATTTTCTTATCATATTTTACTTTAATGCAATTTGAACGTAATACTTTTGCTTGACTGAATGGGATGGAACGTAAGTCTTTTATTTTGACACATGTTCGGTATATTGAAATTTTCCTTCAAATCTTGTTGAGTTTGTGAATGTGAAGTTGATATTTGCAAGATATCATCATATCAGTGTCTCATGTTGTGTCTCGAAATGTGATGTAACCCGTAACCGTAAGATTATAACCGTAAAGATCGTAAACAATGATCTCTTGCATAGACGTTCTTGTTCTTACGTGTTTAACATTAGAATATTAAGTATAAGAAAATAAATAGACGAAGTTGACCCGCAATTTACTTTTATTTACTACCTACTCCTACACTAAACCTAT
Organism: Epinotia ramella; assembly: GCA_947578815.1. NCBI lineage: Eukaryota > Metazoa > Arthropoda > Insecta > Lepidoptera > Tortricidae > Epinotia > Epinotia ramella. The sequence goes on from OX388202.1 coordinate 21,589,192, forward strand.
AGAGGAGTATCTAATGAGATTGGGTTCATTTAGATGAAAATTAAACCTTAGGTTTATCTTCATCTGAATTAATCCGTTCTCTCATTAAAAACCAAAACATTCTTCAATTGTACATAGCTGTATAGCTATACGTATACAGGAGCATATACATATGTACAATAAGTACCGCATAAATATGTATAGGTACATACGGTGTAGTCCTATCGTATCCCACTAGATGTCGCTAGTCAGTACTGGCGACTGATGTCTCTATTCTCAGTATATATATAGTACTCTTTGATGACAAATAAATGGCATTCTGTCTAATCTGTCTGTTCAGCTGACAGTTTATCTGTATTGCCAGTAAAAAAAGATATTATACTCTGTGCCAGAGTGGTCTGTATTAGTCTGTGGTGCCAGATGACCCTTTGACAATGACAACGTAGAGTCTGGCAAACGAAAGCGTGACCTGAGAAAACGCGGCAAATTCAAAAAATATACATGTGGTATTACTAATTATAGTAGCAAAAAAAAGTTTTGATACTTGTATTTTTTTTTGTATTTATTTTAATCAATTTGTATAATAGTTGTTTTCGAACTTCTTTTTTTGAGGAACACACGACCACGTTTTTAGAAATATTAACCTGTGGTTAAAAACACACTTCAAAAAGTCATTTATTTTTAAAGGCTCCGTTTGGTGCCTAAGGTGTGACGAAGCCTTGACTGTCATGGATACATACATACATTCACGCCTTTATCCCTAAAGGGGGTAGGCAGAGCATATGAAACTTGTGTTCCAGTACCACTTTTAGCATAAACGTGGCTATAAAAGCTCGACAAAAATGTGACATCGCAGTGACAGGTTGCTAGACCATCGCCCACAGCACACTTCAACCCTGCTCTCTTAGCCGACTCTTACGACACCCACGGGAAGAAAGGGGGTGGTGCTATTCTAACCCGACACCACACGGGCAACTGTCATGGATGTGAGTAAAAAAAACGAGTGTGTTGATTTATTTATTAGAATGTACATAATATTTACCAACTTAACATTTACTTTCTTCAACAATATGTTTAATCTAGTACAGCTTCCTTTATCTTCAAGATTATCTGTAAACATAAGAAACGGTATCATCATTATCGTCAATATTATTATAACAAATAATCAGCCGACAAGGATTAAGATTACAAAGTCATACTAACCTAATAAATCTGACATCGCAGCTAAACATTGTTGTTTCTCCTGTAAAACAACTTCTTTCTCCTCTTGTTTTTGTTTGAACTTACTTATCAATATCATAGTGTGTAGCAGCTTTCGCACATTACTTTGTATTGTTTTACAGATATCAGAGAGAAATAATTGAGTTTACAAAATGCGAACAAAACAACTAACCAAAGACTTTGACGTGCATCTGACAGATTAATAATTTTACCATATTAAAACCTTAGAGTATATACCTACAGAGGCGACGTAAGTGTCGCCACAATGAGGGACGGCAACAAAGTAGATGATTCCCGTGGGGTGGCCATGTAACTAAAAATTACCCCATCGCTTCCATATGTATTGTTTATTTTAAATAATGCGCTTTTATTGTAAGTCGTTTTTACTGAAGCTTTACACACATTCACTGCCTAGCAGGCGCTTTGTTCGCAACCACTAGTAATATTCAGCTTAATAACATGAAATATGATTCTAGTAACAGAACATGACATGTAGGTAATTAATACTCCTTGTGCAAGCGGCTTACCTGGTAGTTTCTTATCAGCACAGTTATGACAGGAAGCCCGCGAGCTGTGTTGCGGCGAGGTAGACTATCCGTCTCTTTCTAATCGTTCTAACTAGAAAGAGACGGACAGTCTACCTCGCCGCGACACAGCTCGCGGGGCGTCCTGTGATAGCCGTGCTGATCTACTTAATTATTATAAAGCCTGAATCACACTGGCGCGGCCTGCGGTGGCGGTTCATAGTAAACTTGACAGTTAGTGTCAAATTTACTATTGACCGCCACCGCAGGCCGCGCCTGTCTGTGAGAGGCTTAAAGTCTCTCATAGACAGGCGCGGCCTGGCCGCGGAGATCAATGGTAAACTTGTCATTAGCTGTAAAATTTACTATTGACCGTGATGCAGCTTAAGGCGGGAAAAATAATGACACTAAATACCGAAATGAGACACAAACATATTAAAAAACATTTACTATTCAAATTATTACAGATTAATGATAAAGAGCTCTGCTCGGGTAAACATATGCTGAGAACGATTTTTCCCAGATATGAGACCTAGCTAGATCCATTTTTTTATGAGGCACAGCGTGGGAGGCCCCCTACAAGGTTGACTGATGACCTGGCAAACGTCGCGGGAGTCCGCTGGATGCGGATGGCGCAGGACCGGTCATTTCGGCTGATATGATGATGAGATAGATTTTTTGCCCCCATAAACCCCTATACTGCAAATGCCATCAAAATCGTAAGAACTGTTTTCGAGAATGCGATCACAAATATATATATATGTAGCCTTAACCCAAATACTACGCGCACGCGCATCCTCATTTAGTGGAAACCTAGAAAAAAAACCATATTATTTTACATAAAATTTTTCAAGCATAGGGCTTATAGAAAATTATGATTCATTCTAAACCGTCGATCGTCTTTACTTATTACTAGCTGTCCACGCGTCTCCTCTCCACCCGCGTAGTAGAAAGAACACAAGCGGAGGCGCAGATGCAGGATTAAATAAAGCCAGATGAAAGAATTTTTGAAATCGGATGAACAGTCAGAGATTACAAGCTACATAAAAGCTTATCTTTATTATGAGTACAGAGTAAATATACGTATATAAGAATAGATCCCATCCATTATATACGAATGTTATGTAATAACAAGTACGAGAATTTTGTTAGAGTATAAATTACCCGAGAAATCGGGTATTTTAAAGTTGTATTGGCTGGTATCCCTAAAATGATTGCAAAGAAGCTAAATCGAGAAGACATTCTAACACCTCTCGCAGCTTACCAAAAACAACCTACGTAATTTGGGCGGATAATTTGTCAACAAAATATTCTTTTGTACAATGTAAACAATGATGTTATTTCTATTGTAATCGTCAAATTTTACAAGATTTTGAGCGTAATGTAATTTTACCATGCTATTTTTACGTATTGCGTATACAGAAAAGTGAAAGATGTTCTACTTACGTGTGAAAGGTTATATTTTCATCACATTGTTCCGACCGGCTTTTACAGCCAAGCACGCAACAATTAACCATTTTCTTGGCACAGACGGAACACGAGATACCTTATCGTGCGTAAATTACTTTTAGGACACTATTTTATTCACAATAATATTAAATATTTCGGATTCGTATGCAGCCACGCGCGAGCATTGACAGCATTGTATGCCACAACTGTTGTACCAAATAGAAAAAAAGTGGAACTATGACAAGGATAACGAATGATATATCTCTGTCTGTCACACTTATCGAGATTTGTATGCTACCAGCTCGCTCGCACGTGGTATTATTATTACCATAGCCTGTCCATACTAAATTATAGGTTCATGATTAAAACTTTTAAAAAAGTCCAGAGGGCCTACCGCGAAACGAAAACGAACTTCGTTCGTCTATCTCCCACTCTGTCGCACTTGCTAGTTCGAGCGACAAAGACGTTAACAGTAAGAAAGCGAAAATTGCCGCATTCAAACGGTTCTGCGAAGCGGACTGCAAGATTGTTACTAACCGATGAGATAGGGCGAGACAGCACGTCTATCATGAAACGGCCGCGACATACTCTCGGTTTTTGTGTGCTGCACGGCTATCACGCGACGGCGCGCGAGGTCTCTTGATTTTTCCCGCACTATCCGTCTCTCTCTTATTAGACCACATAGAATATGAGGTATAGTGCGAGAAAAATCGTGCTGTCTTGCCCTATCTCATCAGTTAGTAATAATCTTGCAGTCCGCTTCGGAGGACCGTTTGAACGCGGCCATTTTCGCTTTCTTACTGTTACCTAGCCACACTGAATGAAATTGTAGTTGTAGTTGTTACGTCTGTACGCTACACCCAATTATGACTTCGACATGTTGGTCTGACAAATTGGGGTAAAATCACATAATGTGGATACCCCATAAGGTTATAAATTCTCTTTGGTGGTTATGTTCTCTTTGCCTTTGACCATGAACCTATAATACTCTGGATAGGCTATGGTAATAATAATACCACGTGCGAGCGAGCTGGTAGCATACAAATCTCGATAAGTGTGACAGAAAGTGAAATATCATTCATTGTCCTTGTCATAGTTCCACTTTTTTTTATGTGCCACAACTGATTTAGTATGAAGTTGTGGCACATAAACCATTACCCGTCCAAATTGAGTAGTTTGTTTATGGCAAGTCATTAGCCATTTTAAGACCAGTTCTTAATTTAGCTACATAAGAGCCTTTCCGTCCCTCACCGTGGCATCACATCACGTACAGCCTGTCCAGAGTATTATAATAGGTTCATTCCTTTGACCTTCCTCGGCAGCACAGATTAAATAAAAGATTAGTCTGTGCTCGGCAGTCCATCGATTCCACTCGTCTAGCGACGGCTATACATAAAAGTGACGCCGGATGTTCGACGTGATTTCGGCCTGTGTGGATGCCGGAGGTGCCGGTTGCACGGTTTTCTAAAATCTTATGGGGTATACAGATTATGTGATTTTACCCCAATTTGTCAGTACAACATGTTGAAGTCATAATCCATGTCATAATGCATTTGCATGCAATTTCTCAGTACAACTTGTTTGGCAGTTAGACAGCCACGCAACATTCCTCATTAGAGTCAGCTTTTTTTTAAAATTGGGGTCGCTGCGCACAGACGTCTGGTATGGCCTGTAGAGGAAATACAAATAATTTACAGTATTTTTCTTATATAGAAACACTAATCTAAATATTTTTTGACAGCTGCTCGTTGCTCATTCATCGTATCGGGTCGCATTCACATTTTGTAGCTGACTTTGTTGTATTTTATTTTAGAGAAATAGTATTTCGAGTTAGCACTGAACACGTTCTCAATTGCCGTTTTCTTTCGAAAATGTGGAACTGATGATACCATACTAAAGTGTTTGTGCCGTGTTTGCGTCTGAGAGCAATCATCAGCACAATGGGAATGGGACCTTAGTGTAAAGTGTTTCCTCGGGAGTGCATCTGTGTGGAGCGTGGTCGCAGCACGTACGATCCGTTTGACTGCCGGCACTTTCTCTCGCTGATGCGTTGTGAGTCGATTACTCAACAAGCAGTCGCGCTGTCGCTGTCCAATCGTGGATGTTCACTAGCGGACGCCTCTGAGAGCGGTCGTCTGATCGAAAGACTAGTTTCAAAATATAGTCGTGTTTGTGTAATGAGTGTCGTGTTGTGAGGGGTGGTGGCGGGCCCAGGTGAGATGCGGCGCGGCAGCGGCGGTGGCTGCGGCTGGGGCGGCGGCGTGTTCGGGCGCTGGTCGCTTCGGCGCCTGCTGCTGGACAGCCCGCTGGTGGGCAGGCGACTCGCTCACACAGGTACTGCATCACCTGACGCATGTCTCATACTAGACCTGCAATGCAATTGCAATTTTTTTTTTATATGTATTCTTCAATAAAAATATAAACGACTGGTTGAAGATACAGTGAATGCAAAGTCTGTTTTTCACACTTGTTGTGGAACAACAAAAATATATTTCTTGGAGTCACAAATATATTGTAATGTTTGCTAATCAATTAGAAAAAAGTACAACAATGGGAGGGTTGAACCTCCATATTAATAAACGGTCACATAATTAGTAATAGGGCAAATATTTGTGTGATGAGCATGAATAGTTTCTGAGTCATGGAAGTTTTTCTATGTATTTAGGTATTTATATCTATTATATATATCGTCGTCTAGTACCCATAACACAAGCCTTACTGAGCTTACTGTGGGACTAGGTTGATTTGTGTAAGATTGTCCCTTAATATTTATTTATTTATTTCTTTTTAATTTATTTTCTCCAATGCGGCGCGACCAAGGCTTGAACCCACTATTTTGTTAACACATCACAGACAAAAGGTAAAAAGGGTGGAACCTTCCTTAGGGCAGAGGTAAATGTTTTAATAGCATATAAAATAATTTTATTTTATGGTACAACTATTAAAATCTTGACTGGCACTTCTTGGGGTTCCAAACATTAACAGAAAATCAGAAAGTTCAATATTTATTTTTGGCAATATAGAAGGATTGGATCAGCAAATAATGAAAGGGTAACATGGAAAGATCTCATACATCTTCCAGGAAGGCAAATTACATAAAACACATAGGGAATCCCAGATATAAGGTAAAAATAGAAATAAATGTAAATTCCCTATATGTATTTACAAATATACATATAGTAATGTCAACAAAAACAAAGACTTTATTGTAAACAAAACAAACATTTCAATGTAAATAAAAACAAATCAAAAATATAAAATAAACTAATGCATTTTTGGAATCGCAATATGCTACCGAACATGCCCTTGATAGGTTCACACCCCATTTTTGTTACACCCTGTATATACTGATATTGGATAGGTACATATATAGATATTCAATCAATTCATCAGCACATTCCTGACACCCTTTGGAGTGCTGTTGGCAATTGACTGGCAAGGAAAGAGTGAACTTGGTGCAAGTCTTGCAGTTCATAAAACTGTCTATATACTGGCTTCAACTCCTCCCCCACTCTTCACGTGCTGGACACTATAGTGCTCTTGAAAGCAGGATATAATTATGGAATAATTGAAGTAGTTAGCTTGTATTCTCATTGGATGACATTTGGACCATAATGAGTAATGACAATGACCATATGCTCAATGTAATAAATGAAACTGACCGTCACTGTCAGTTTCGTAACTGCCTTGCGGGGAAAACCTAAGAACATGACCCTGATGAACTACTGACCTTAATATAAGTGGGTTGATCCACAGATAATTAAAATAGACAGTTTGATACTTACAGGGTTTTACTGAAATAGGGACCAAATATTTATTACTAACTTCCGCCCGCGACTTCGTCTGCGTGGACCTGGGATAAAAACTATTCTTTATTTTAATCCAAGTTATAGGTAAACTATCTATGTGCAAAATTTGATGCAAATTGGTTGAGCCGTTTAGTAACAAACATCCAAACGTCTAAACATCCAAACTTTCACATTTATAATATTAGTATGATTCTAAATCATTCAAACTTTTAGTTAGTATAATTATGAATTGGTATTTACGAAATCATATACACCAAACAATGGACATTTAAATACTATAATAATCAATTGTTTATTATAGTATTTACACTACTTTAATGGAAATGTACAAACTTTAAACCATTGGAGATGTGTTGTTTGTTGCTGATTCAAGGTCTTTTCTAATAAAACTCCAAACTTTTGAGCAATCAATTAGTCATTGGCATCATTAAATTTATATGACCACAACCAATTGTCACTGTCAGACATTGAAGCAATAAGGCCCGATCAAAGGGGTCAATGTTACACAGCTGTCTGTAAAATCAAGCAAAAGTGACCTTTGTCTACTTGACTACAAGATTTGCTTATCACAGCTTTTGCTATTAATAGAGGAGCAAGCCTGACCCACACATAAGCCCACATGTGTAGGTGAATGATAATCTTTAATGCACACTTCCTGTTTTCACAAGCCAGTATCTAATCTTTTCCATATATGTGTGTACTTAGCATACTAAAGCTCTTTTCATTGTAATAAATGAATTAACTTTTCCTCCTTCACAAACACATATTTCACCCTTTACCCTTGTTTAAAAGCGAAAATTTCGAAATCATCAATAATATAGTAATGAGATACGGTAGAGGAAACCGAAACACGTACCTGTATAACCCCCGTCGCAAACGAGGGGTGGTATAAGTTTGTATGTGTGTCTGTCTGCGGCATCGTATCTCCCAAATTGATGTTTGTTATTGCCTATGGATCAAGTGAGCAAGAAAATCCTTGTTGAAGTCTCGAAGGAGTTACGAGACTTGGGCTCTTTTCTACATGGAATGTTTTTTTTATGGGATGTCACTTCTTTTTGTAGATTATTGTGTTATCAATACATACATATATGAATTATGAATGCAGTCCCATTCTTGCTATTTCATTTTTTGTCCCATTCACTGCAAATGTAACTTTGTAATCCTATATATTTATGTGGGATTTTATGCAGTTGGTGTATCTAGAAAACTGGACCGAAATTGCAAAATATTTTAGTTTTCCCCTGATTTATACACTAAACAGTAAACACTAATTGTATTCTAAATTTGAAACTTCTTAAGCTTTCTTTTGAAGTGCCTTTGACTTTTGATGATTGGTCAGTGAGTCAGTCAGTCAGTCAGTGACAAAATTAAGAAACCTTGGACCCGATTCTACAGTGGCTTCTACACTTCCAAATTTTATTTAGGTATTGCTAAAACACTTTGCTATTCTATGAGCAGCTGTCATAATCTAATGACAGCGCTAATTTGAAACTGACGTTTCTTATTTTAGGCGGTTTATTCAACTTACTTAGCTGCCTAAATGCTATTCTAAATATGTCGTTTTTAATCTGGCGCGTAAATTATGTCTAAAAATTAGACAATTTAGTTTTAGGCTAGTTAAGCCATGTGAATGAGAATCGGGTCCTTTGACTAGTTATAATTCTTAAACTACTGGTTTAAATTGAATGAAATTTGAAATATACCGTGTTTATACAATCCTTTGGTTACTGAAAATTCAGGCTTCTAGTTTTATCCACAACAAAGTTATTGGGGGGTCGAAAATGGCCTCAACTGCTTCGAGAAAATGGTACGGCCGTGCCGCTGTTTTGCTCGACTTGGTGGGGGCACTACCGTGCCCCCAGATTCGTTCTATTATTGCAGTACCTATTTACAATGAAAGAGAAGAGTTGTAGTAACAGCCCCTTAAATATCCTAAGCTCTGTTCCCGCGTTACGTATTGGCTTCTTGTAGATATAACTTACATAGTGAAATAATAGAACAATACTTTTCGCTCGTCTTTGTTATGGCCGAGCGCACTGTCAACAGAGCATTGTGCCTAATAGATGTACAAAGCAACCGACAGGGAAGAATGTAGCAAGGCGACGAAGAATAGTAGTATTTTTCTCTCGCTGCACGCGGAGCAAAACTACTACTTTAATGCAGATAGGTTGCCATTAACTGCCAACTCTGTAACGAGGCATAATTTTCTACCCGTCTATGCTACAACTTAGCGTAAGAGACACGTTCATGTGTTCCGCGCGCGAGGGAAATGAAAGCAACACTTTTCAGGATTGTATTTTTTTTAAACCTGCCTTTTTCGTTCTACGAGTACAAGTATGATAAAATTTAGATTTTTATTCTTAGGGAACAAATTAGGCACCGTGCGTCGATAAATGCCATATGTATCCTAGTGTCGATAATACGGCCTCGGAGGGCGAATTTACATTACAAAACTACTCCCATGAATGTTTAAATTTATATACGAGTATATATACATTCGAAAGTAAAATGTAGTGTCGTGAAATCACTGGTTTAGCATAGATCATGGCCCCGTCAGCCTCGAAGCACCGCGACAAAAAACAAACGCATCCACTAAATGCAGGCGCTTTCGCGAGTTCGCGCCGTGGTTACATAGTGGAAACGCAAACGAGTGGTGTTGTCTAGGTATCTGTGTGTCCGTAACGTCGTTATTGTGTCTGTACGATCTAGCTCCGAAACTGATAAATAGTGATAAACCGATGAGTGTATTTTTTTAATATCGATTATCGATTTTTTTATACGGGATTCGAACCCAGGACCTCTTGCTTCGTAGGCAGGGTCACTACCAACTAGGCTAAGGCAATTGTCCCACCGCCGGCGAGTAGCGAGTACTCTCATATTAATTCTTACTCGCTTTTACTCGCGCGAGTAAGAATTACTATGAGAGTACTCGCTACTCGCCGGCGGTGGGACAAGTGCCTTAAGCGGGCGGTATTTGCTTGTTAAATCTGGTTAGTCTAACTGTTAGTCTCTGGTTAACTGTCTGGTTAGTCTGGTTAGTCCCACCGCCGGCGATTAAACACTGAGCTATCGGCGATTTTCTCGCCCAAGAAACGAACAAAAGATAATCACTCCCGTGTAAATAAAAGAGATATATATATTTATAGTTCATCGCTGGCGGTTCATACTGCAGGCGAGGACTCTCTCTTCACTAGTTGATCGCAGCGACAAAAGCTATCAACGATAAAACTCGCTCAGCGGTACTCGCGGAGATGAACGCTTGGCGATCAGAGCGATCATTCTACCGTACAACTGAGCGAGTGGTGCGAGTAATCGCCCGTCGCACTCGAACACTCGCTTATAGCCGAGCGACAAAACTATCGTAACTGCATACTCGTTTATCGCTCGTCGCCCGCGGTGGGACCAGTGCCTTTAAAAGTACTACGGTAAAACAAAGAATTTCTCAGATCGCTGGTATTTGACTTCCGACCAAAGGCAAAATTCTGAAGTCCGGCCATTTTATATTTAACTTGACATGTGTGAATATTTATAAATTAATTTACTTTAGCGAGCGTAATCGCACGCAGGGTAGTAGTCCAGTCAATGAACTGACAACTTGAATGAAAAAAAAAAACAATTTTGGAAATAATTTATAATACTTAGCATATTTTTTCTGTGTAACGGAAAATATATTATCAATTAAATAGTTACCCAGCGACAGAATCCGACACAATTTCAGACATCAAAAAAATGATAAATTAACTAGCTTCTAAAAAGACAGATTTTTTTTTTTTTTTTTTTTTAATTTTTTTTAATTCTCAAAAAAGAAGTATGGTACATTTTAGGCTTAAATTAGGTTCGCCAAACTTACGTTTAACGGCGAAATGAGGCACTCATTTTCAACGTTAGTACCTTGATCTAAATTACATGATTAACTTATAATATTACTAAGGTTAATCATAATTACAATTATATCATATTAACACAGTATAAGTTTTATATGTGTGTATAATATTTACCCAACCTACTTATTCAGTCATGCGTGTACCCAATAGCAACTTCTTAATTTTTGATTTAAAGATGTTTTTACTACCACATTCGTCTTCTATTAATAAATTATTAAATATTCGCGGTGTGATATAGCTGCGCGTTCTTTTACCATAGTAGTTGCTAGCGGTTGGTTCATATTTTTGTCTTTATTTTGGTTCATTTACATTTGCTTTATAATATTCAAGTTAAATCATACAAAAAAAGACAATGCATGCTTCATTTAAATCTACATAATTACTTCCGGGTGGAAAGTTTGTCGGATTCTTGAATACAGCATCATAGAATAACATTTTAAAACTAAATTAATCACAAAAACGCTATTATAAATTAATATTTTTCAAAACCGTATTTTGCCTGGAGTATAGTGTGAGCGCTGCGCGCGCGCCGTCGTCGCTAGTACGCAACGAGCTTGCGTTTATGTAATACCTTAACCTAATTATTAAGGCTGCGCGAATAACCATCACAATTACTGATTTGTGGTGATTACAATCGTAACGCGATCACTATCAAGCTATTAATAAAGGGAAGGAAGCGGCACACTCTGTTGACCCAGTTATTAATTAAATGTTAATTATAATTGTGTTAATTGTTTTCATAAAGTACCTAACAATTGAAATCGATACGCGTTGAAAAATGAATGAATCATTCAGCAGGACAGTGATACCAACAACGTATTCACATTAACTATTACTCTGACGTTGCGTTCTGGTTAGTGTTAAAAATGCACGCTTGCATTCTATGGTCGCATTTTCATATTAAATTACTGTTTCTGCAATGTTTGTCAGCCAACGTAAATGTTATTAATATTGATGACATAAACGTAAATACCGATACATTTCGTTCAGTATACAATTGCAAAGCCAAACGTGTATTTATGGGTCAATTTGAATATATTAAACCGGTCGCAATGTATTTGGTGAATTATGCAGTGCTCATTCAGGATTTCGCTTATTTTAATCAGTGATTCGTATAATTTGAAATCAGCAGAGGAAGAACACAAGGCCCTTCATATTAATATCTCCCGAGCTGGGCATCCGCTAAAGGAAGTATCTAATTCAGATTTTCTCTAATACAGGTAAATGCCCTTTAAGCCCGTATATACATAGTCTGGGAACTTTCCAGACTGTTTACTTGTGTCGTTTACGATTGTTTCACAAGATCATGGCATCCCAACTCGAACAACGTATAATTGATACTAAAAAGAACTCATAGATGGCGACACAGGTACCGAGCGAAACATTTGAACCAGTAATCGTGAAGATAGAATGATTTTTACACCTTAATAAATTCAACGTACCTTAATTATATCACAAACATCCTTCCGTACATACAATAAAGGTATATTTTATAAGTTGAGTAAATGCAATTAAATTCATACTAAATCCATGTAACTCGTACTATACGAGTGAGCTTTCAAGCTTGCTACGTATTATTGGGTACTGTCACTAGATGGCGCCATCACGGGTCGCGGAAGTTCTATGGAACCACAGGCTCCAAGCGTTTGGCTATCTATATTTTAGTGTGATGTCTGATGTGTAATATTGTCTCTCAAATACTACTTTTATATCAAAAAAATCAAAAATACTCTATTTGTTGCCCGGGAAGTCAACGCCATCTGGTGATATCTCAATGTATTACTAAAACTATCAGCGTCATAGCCGTGGTAGCTCGGATACTGCATCTACTGGTGTAACTACGGGACTAAAATTGTATACAGAATTGCCTACATTAGGACGGTACGCTTTTGCTCTATGAGATTGGGTATCTGTACTTGTATTCTTTAATCTGTGACAAGATCAATAAGGGGGTGTACCGATTCTGCTACACTACCAATAGTACCAATATATTTCACGACCGCCTTGAGAAACCGAGCATGCAGGACTTGACAATATTTTGCGTGGTGTGGCAAGTTAATAATTAATGTAAAAATCTAACAGAAACCGCTATACCTTGTGATGTACCGACAACTTATACTCGATTTATGTTTGCTTAGCTATGTTATGATAAAAGTAGTGCGTGTAAACTCCCGGTGGCCGTTATCGGCTGCAGCGGCCGTTACGACATCATTCGGTATCCGCTAGAGCTAACGACATCAGGTTTCCGTCACAGAAATTTCCCAAGCACATCAACCTTATAACCTTAAACCTTATAACTCGGCTAATGAAAGTCTGTTTGTACTCAACGCCTCGCTTAGTGGAATTTGCAAGAAACTCTTTTTAAATTATTATTATTTTATTTATTTATTTATTTATTTATTTATTGCAACCATGGTATTACAGATCTTACATAAATCTTATTTGTAAATTAGCACCACATTACGGCTTTTACAGTAAACGGCTTCTTCGTACCTACATGCTGTCACGAGATTACGATGCTGGTGAAAGTGTACATGGGAACAGTTGTTTGCATCTCTACAGGGTGACCTTAATTTCGTGTTTAACTAGAGTTTCGTGTCGCGATGTCTCATAAATAACTGCGGCCTCAGTCATGTTGCAGACGATAATATGAAGGGACACTAACTTACACCGAGGCGGGGCCGCCGCCGCCGCCGTTCATCGTGTCTACTCTGATTCTGTGTGACTGTGACGGTAATTGTTAGGAACGCTCAGAGGTTATCCAGCAAATGATTCATTCTCGTTATGCAATTGAGTTATCATTAACTACGGATAGCCTACCCCGTGACCACGAGTTCTGCAAAATGCTCGAAACGCCAGGATGTATATTAAACAATATAGGCGACATAATCCGTTCGAATCGTATTTGTTTATTTGGATCTTCTTTCACGGTAAATAACAACCTGATTGCTATTGTTTATTATTTGTATGTCTACAAGCTTTTTAGTTGAAGGATATTTACATTGTCATCAAACACAACATATTTCAAGTCCAGTCGGATACTTATCTGACGTGATGCTCTCTGACGCCTGACCCAAGCCGGAGGAGCCGTCGCTCAGATCAGAGCGCATCAGATGCTTGTGAATCTAACTGTAATACGTGTATATAACAGACTAGCAGCCCGGCCCGGCTTCGCACGGATTACCCGTTTTCCCGTAGGAATGAAGCATTTTCACGCGGTAAAAAGTAGCCTATGTTCATCATGTAATCTTTAATCTGTGATCAAGGATAATGTCGGCTTCTAATGGTAAAATATTTTTTTCAAATCGGTCCAGTAGTTTCGGAGCCTAGTCAATACAAACACACAAACAAACAATCAAATCTTTCCTCTTTATAATATTAGTGTAGATAGTGTGGACTAGCTTCTGCCCGCGACTTTGTCTGCGTGAAACTCGTTTATGTCGTACCTCCATACAAACTTCCGCCCCCCCTTTCACCCCCTTATGGGATGACATCCGGAATAAAAAGTATCCTATGTGTATTCCTCGCGATTAAAACTTCTACATAATAAATAAAAGATTTAATTTGATTTGATTTAATTTGAATTTGATTTGATTTAATTTTTGTAATTTGATTTGATGTTCTGAAATAAAGATATATATATATTATTATTTTTTTAACACCATTTTTCATCTCAATCGGTTCAGCGGGTTAAAAAAGCGTGAAAAGGTAACATGGAGAGGTATGGAGATGTGTGAAAGAAGGAAAGGAAAAGTAAACGAAACCCCATGGTGGGATGGAGAAGTAAAAGAAGTTGTGAACGAGAAAAAGAGAAAAACGTCGCCATTTCAACTTTAAAAACATTAAATGATTTGGTATCCGGAAAATAAATAGAACTGAGTCATATAGCAGAAATTCATCAATACTATAAATTGTTTGAATTTGCTCCAATTACTACAGTTGTCACCCAGGCGACGAAGATTAAAGTCTGAAAATGTGGAGAAAATTTTGATTGTATATTATGAAAATTATATTAAATATTTAAAAAGTTACTTGCGCAAAAAGTTAATTTTTGTGTATGTAGTTTTCTTCTTCATTCAAATTCTTGAAATTACCCAACGGTTGTACGTCATTTTTATCGATATCAACTAATAATAGTTATTTACGATACAAGTGCCGAAAATAGGAAATTCGCAACGAGTGGTGATAAATTAAAACACGACCGAAGGGAGTGTTTTAAATCGACACGAGTTGCGAATTACCTATTCGCACGTGTATCGTACAACGTTTTACTGTACATATGGCTCTTTTAAGTTTCGACATATGCACGAAAAGTGCTCTTTTCCGCACTAGTGCGGGAAAGTAGCACCATATGTACTGTAAAATTAGTTTATCTACGCACATATCATTAGTACTCTAAAATGCGTTCAGAAACTGTAGGAAATGATCAGGATTATTACAACCAATTTTACTATGAGAACTTTCTTGTCTGTGGTAGTAGGTAAAATCTGTACTGTAATGTCATTACAGTACAGATTTTTGTAAGGTTATGAGTTTAAATTTGGAACAGCTGTCAAAACTCAAGTGGGTCTCTATTCTAGTATCCATAGATATTAAAACAGTTATCGATGCGAAACGTCAATTCAGTATGTTTTTTAATATAAACCGCACGACATTTGATCAAGAGTGACATGAGAATAGGGACTTCATTCGTTTGTCTATGATTAAAAAAACATTCGTCTTGACGTAGGATTGAATTGCCGCCATTACTGTTGTCATTTCTTTGTTGGTTTTTGCTGTGACGAAAGTAGAATTGTGAAAAGTTATTTGTAATTCACATTTTAGTTGAAAATATGAGTAGTAGTGACTCCGAGAACGATATGAACACTCCGCCGGATATCGTAAATGCAGCAATAATTGCAACAAAGATATTTTACAGGTAGCACTATAGTAGCAATGCAGGTCATTTTCCTACGGCTTCTGAACCCATCTTAGAGTATTTATGATATGTGTTTAGATAAAGTAGTGTATGCAACTGTACATAATTTAGCCTTAAAACACTCGTGTGATCCTATTATGAAACTCGCTGCCGCTCGTTTCATAAAACCCCACTCGTATTTTAAGGCCTCCGATTATGGATCAGTTGCATAAACTACTATTAATGTGTCCTCGCACTATTAAACGTCAGTACAGATTTGCCCCCGCCAAACCGGTGTATGGTTATGAAAATAAATGTTTTGTGTATGTTTTTTTGATACGCAGGTGACGGCTTTTACGTTTTTGTTGTCATACGGGCATTTACAATAAAATGTGTACCCAATTAGCGTGAGTTGTTAAATAAAAATTTACTCAGTGTCAGTTTTGCTGTGTATACACAGCAATGTAAACAAAAACAAAAACTAATGAAACCATAAAAAAAGCAATGTAAACAAAAACACAGCAAAAAATAAAAACAAATGCATTTTTGGAATCGAAATACGCTACTGAATACCTTGCTCGCTTCACATCCTATTTTCGTTACCAGCTTATAAAACAAAGTCTCCATTCGTGAATAAAACATAACTTCTTGGTTACTCACTTATATGGAAACTAAGGTCTTTTAAAGAGAATACGTGCCAACAAAACAACTAAAATTTAACATGTACTATTGAAATATAACTAAACATAGGTACGTCTATGCATTAGAAACCTAATAAGGTAATACTAATAACTAATAAGTAAAAAATATGGCAACGTGTAAAGAGGTAGACGGGCGCGCTAACAGTTCCTCCTACGTGTTTGTTCACGTGCCGCGGTTATTCAGGTTGGCCGACTTTTGCTGACTCGTTGTATTTAAATACCTGCTTTAGTATTTGCGATTAAACTCGATTTCGCTTACCGGTCGAGTTTTGGCTTGTAAATGTACGGCGAAATAAACATTAACAACAAAACGGATATTCGGCCTGCATTCTCCAGTCCAGTGTTTGGTCATCTGCGGATACGATAGCAATTTCCTTGTGTGCAATCGGTTTAATAAACCCATAATAATTTTGAACAAGCTATCCAACGATATCCCACACTTTGGGTTTAACGAGAAAAAAAAATACATCCCCACTTTAGGTGCAGGGGGAGGTACCCCAAAAAAATATTTTTTCAAGATTTTATTCTTCTGTTTTTTCGGCGTGATTGATTTATATACCCATGCCGAATTAC
This sequence comes from Epinotia ramella, assembly GCA_947578815.1. Lineage (NCBI taxonomy): Eukaryota > Metazoa > Arthropoda > Insecta > Lepidoptera > Tortricidae > Epinotia > Epinotia ramella. Next base: position 21,606,229 of record OX388202.1, read on the forward strand.
AGTTTTCTAGTAGTAATGGTTACTGGGCTAAGCCGAAGACGGACGGACAGACGGACGGCCAGACGGACATTGTGAAACTATAAGGGTTCCTTGTTGACTACGGAACCCTAATTATTTCACCTGCGTGTAAGATGGAGTTTCTGGATGGTTATAGGCTGTACTTCATCCGGCAGGTTTGCCTGCGTCCTGTGCAATACGCGGGCGGAGCCGCGCGGGCTGCTAGTACTCAATAAATACATTGATAATTATTACACACACATTTTGTCGATCTTTTATACCCACATTTATGCTAAAAGTGGCACACGAGACGACGACGACAGACGTACTGGAACATAAGTTCAATTTGCTCTGCCCATGCTCTGCCTAACCCTTTTGGGAATAAAGGCGTGAATCTATGTATGTATGATAATTATAAATGGTTTGAATCTCCCCCGCGTACCCCCGGTTATTGTAAGTTAGCACCTCATTAGCGACATTGTGGTCTAGGTTGTTGCCGAAGGCTGCATGCGTGCAATTTTTACATTTTAATTACACAGGTGTAAAATATTTCTTAATCTTCCCTCGTAATTATTAACCAGAGTGAAAAGCTAGAGACTCGGAGAAATAATGTAGATACAGTACATTACGGTCGGGATCAGATATATAGGAGCGTACACTGTTCTCACATATATCTGAACACGACTTTATTGTCAAAGCATAAATTTGATAGCCACTGTACAGTTGCTGAGATAAGGTCCTTCGAAAATCTGTCTATATCTGTAACAAATGCATCAAAGCATTTTGTATACTTGAATTGCCAATGGTGTATTAAGACTATTAAGCGAGCACGTACTCTACTCATCCGAATATAAACCAGTTATCTACTGATTTTATGTAATCTGTTTATAACACTACTGCATAACAAGATGCTAGTCATATTTGTGACCAATTAGCCATGTTATTTTGATTTCTGATTATAAATAAAAAATATTCTGGATGTATGTTCACTATATTGGTTTTTTTCGCCATGTGTTTAACGGATCACCAGATATAGTAAAATATAACGCCAAAAAAACACTTTTTACTGACGAAAATAGCAAATGATCACCAAAATCTTACTATCCTATTAAAGAAAATGCTAACTTAATAAATCATTGCTAACCCAAAAATAGTAAATTATCACCAAATTGTAATCTCCATTTTAATGTGAAATAATAACCCAAATTATAACATTATACTATCCTATTAAAGAAAATGCTATCCTAATAAATCATAGCTAACTCAAAAATAGTAAAATTATTTCCTAAATTCGACGGAGCCCCGCTTTTGTTTCTGGGACCTCCCGCCCTCCGCCCGCCAGAAACTCGCTTCGTCGGCCCTTCGTTTCACGTGCGCACTCGACCTACGCTCCGCTCGGGAGGTCGCGATCATTTACTAAATTTGGTCTTCGAATACAATTTAATGTGCAGTCGTTACTAATACAGCTAGTATTAATTGTAATGGTAGAATTTTTTTTTTTGGTGTTGAGTATGATTTTTTGGTAAGAGATCTTAGGGTATCAAACCAAAGCAGTTTTTGGTGGTCATTATATTTAACCCCGTTTTTAGGGTTCCGTAGCCAAATGGCAAAAAACGGAACCCTTATGGATTCGTCATGTCTGTCTGTCTGTCTGTCCGTCCGTCCGTATGTCACAGGAAACTATATGGTATATTTGAATAGCATTTTGAGGATAGGTGTATTTTGTTAGCCGCTACATAGTTTTGTAAATAAATGACAAAAAAAAATTTTTTTAGGGGTGCACTCCATGCATAAAACTGAAAGTAAAAAAAAATGTTTTCATTGCAAGCCCACATGTGGCACATCAATCGATAGGCCTTTCAAAATAATACGGTTTATCAGCATTTTTTTTTATTAAGTGAATAGACTCGGAGATAATCGCGCCGAAAGTCACTAAAATTGTGTCCTCCCCCCTCTAATTTTTGAACCGTGTATTTTAAAAATATGAAAAAAATCATGGACATAGAGCTTATTAAATTCTTTCAGCGAAAATTGTTTTGAACAAGATCGGTTCAAAGGTTTTAGAGATATTTCTAAAAAACTACCTTCTTTAAAGAAAAGGACGTAAGTGCCATAAGATTTCAGTAACGATACGACCTTTTTAACAGGCACAGAACGCTTCGTTGTGCGTGGTCCGACACGCACTTGGCTGCTTTTTTTTTTTTCACTGAAATTCATTGAATTTTATCATATATACTTAAATCACAGACCACTTAACCTAGGTTAAGTGGTCTGTGACTTAAATGAATGAAATAAATGAATTTTATTCTGCAATTAGGCCGCAATGGCACTTTTACAAGTCAAAATTCTACTAGCGTTTCTGAAAAAGAAGACCACTGTTAAGAAAAAATGCCGAAATAAACTGAACAGTCCGTCATTTTTTGCCAAAAAAAGCTTATTACAATGTTAGTTCTTAACCTACTTAAAATAAGTCAAACTGAATATGTCCGAATAAACTATATCAATGATTAAGCTATTTTGAGCTCTGGTTTGGGCCATGCATTTCTGTCAGTGAGATATTCCTCAACCCTGTAATAAGCCTTTGACATCAATGTTTCTTTCAAGTAATTTTTAAGAGTTGGAAAGGGTAGAGCCAAAATTTCATTAGGTCATTTATTATAACAATGGATACATTGACCCGAAAACGACTTGTATACTTTACGAACACGAAACTTTATGGTTGCATTTTATTTTTATTTCGTGTATTAAAATAAAATTATGGGTATCAGATTTTTTACAGAATGAATCTATGTTCTTAATGACATAAACAATATTTTCATAAATGTATTCGGACGCTACTGTTAAAATGCTAATTTCTTTGAACAGTTCTCTCACGAACGAAGCGCAACGCAAGGGCACTACCTTCTACCCTACCTACCTTTTCTCGAAGCGGTTCGTCGTTTTTTTGAACCCTCGTAACTTGGGTTTGGATTATACCAGATAAACAAAATTCTCGGGATATGATGTCAATAGTAAACTTATTAAACATATAAAGTTTCAGTAACATAGCTCTTGTACTTAAGATTTTATTGATATCTGAAAAACGCCGATTTCTTCACTGACTTACTTGACTTTTTAGCCAAGATGTAGAATTTGTAGAGCGTGGCTGGTAGTGGTAGAGTTACGCCGTGTGGAGTAGGAAGCTTGGCGCTAATTGCGATCTGATATCTTTTTTACGCTGAAAGCTGTATGAGCTATGGAGTCTTGGCATCACTTTACATGTAATGTTTTTGGTGGGATTTCTTTGAATAGTTCTCACGAATTCTCTTGCTCTCAGGTTATATATAGAACGAATGTCTCTTTTTTGTAATACAAAGATTGTCTGTATGGACCTGCTTTACCCCAAACCAGAATACCGTACGACATAATACTATGAAAATAACTATGATAAACTAGGCGAGCTGTTTCAACATTGGTCAGTTGTGTAATTTTTCTAATAGCATATACGGCTGAACTTAGTGTACGCGCCAACACGGCTATATGGGCACTCCATTGTAGATTTTTGTCTAATGTTATACCCATGAATATTGTTTTATCGACTATTTCTAAACACTCATCCATCATTTGCATATATACTAGTTTCCACCGGTCAACAACAACGGTTCTAACATTAGGCAAAGAAAATCTAACACATTTCGTTTTCTTGGCATTTAATAGCAGATTGTTAACGGTAAACCAATCGATTACTTTGACCAGTGTGCCATTAACTTTGCTATAGTCTGTTGATTTTAGGTCAACCTTAAAGATTAATAATGTATCATCGGCAAATAATACTATATCACGGATATTGCTTACTATAGACGGCAAGTCATTTATATAAACCAAAAATAGAAATAGCCCTAACATAGAGCCCTGAGGCACTCCTAACGTTACTGCAGCTCCACTAGACTGGGTTCCATTTACAACAACTGTTTGTGTCCTATTGCTGAGATATGAAGACATAAGACTTAATGCATTTCCAGACAGACCATAATGCTGTAGTTTCAAAATGAGCGTTATATGTCGTCATATTATATCGTAAAATATGAGCAATTAGTGTGAGTACGGTTGATCGGTTGCTGTAGTGCTTGCTTCGGTAGTACATAAATATGCGTGAACCAGTTTTTTTCTTTCGCTATTTACCATGGTTACGTCCTCTAGGTCACTTTCTAAAATCGTGAATTTATGGGTATCCTCGGGTCGACTTTAACGCTTATAAAAAGTCCATATTGTAATAAATTTTATAAGAAACTGTCATGTTGTCTCACGGTACGTCCAAACGGGACAGATGATACATATACTAAAATTGGAACGATACACAAAATATTATCATGCAAGGGACCCCTTGAGGTTGACAATCCTGTCCAATTGTATAGGAATACAACTTGTAAGAGGAATATTTTATTACTTATGTGTGGACCTTCTCTTTTAGTTGTCGCGCTAGTCGAACGATCTTGTCCTAGCCTAGCAGGGCCGCCGCCGTTTATCAACAGCGCGGTAAACAATCCTTACAAACAACAATACGAGGGCGTCAGGACAATGCACAGCACTTCAGCGTGTTCTGTGCCTTATCCTTAGGCTGGTTTACTATTAAACCTAAACTAAGCTTATTTTAGTTGAAAGACAGTCGAGTTCTCGAATGTCTATTCAGACAACCTTTCAAAAATATCTACACGTGCGTCTTATGTCAGGAACAATAAAGACTGTGTACCTATAGATATTTTTTAAAAGTTGTCTGTTCCTGTTCTGTATAGATATTAGGGAACTCCTGTACAAATGACAGTGCAGGCAGTAAACCTACAGAATTATGAAAACCTTTATCTGCATACGACTATATTGTGAGACTACTTCATAAGCGACGTATTTCGTCATATGCAGCTGCATTGTTATATTATTGCTACTAACTGGACATGAGGCTCTAGTATAAGTTTTACCGAAACAAAACTTTACGACCGCGTTCGCGTTTAGCTGTCAAATCCCATACAAATTGAGGGTAAAACGCAAACGCGATCGTAACGTTTTGTTTCGATAAAACGTATACTAGAGCCTTATGATGACTGGTTGACTCGTATATTAACGATTTCCTTTACATTTTTCCTAGCTCAGACATTTTTATATGACATATAAACTTTTAGATGTTCAGTTAAGGAAAACTACCGCCCTGTGACTCATGAATATGCTTATGACGATTTCCAGAACACTCACTGCTTTTCTTGAATCATTATAAAATTTACATTATATGTTTCCGAACATCGTCAATGTCGTTTGACTTATTCTTAGAACATGTTTTCGCAAGAATAATGCACGTAGTTTATGTGATGTTACGGGGATGTTATTATGACAAGAATGTATTCCGGTGAAATCTAAATATGTCATTTAGCCATGGACCTTACTCAAATATTATGTATTACGTCTCAAAATATGAACTAAGTATAAACTGATTCGACTACTTTGATTTGGCAATTTTTATAGGTTATGTCACCTACGTTGACGATATGGGTCACAGAGGACGCGATTGCAAAATGCAAATGACGTAACATATATATAGCAACACTAGCTTCTGCCCGCGACTCCGGTCGCGTGGAATTCGTTGATATCGTAGCTCTATACAAATTTTCGGCCCCATTTCTTTCCGCCTCCCTTAGGGGATGATTTCCGGGATAAAAACTATCCTATCTCGTTCCCCGGGACTCAAACTATCTCTATACCAAATTTAATCTAAATCGGTTTAAGCTTGTAGAGGTCTAGACAGAAGGCAGACAGAAACACTTTCGCATTTGTAATATTAGTATTGATAGTGCTTTTGATACCATTTTGCGAACGAATTTATTTGTCCTGAAAAAACGGTGCTCTCTGAATACCGGTGTGAACTCGCTAATAAAACCCCATGCATTAGGGCACTGTGACCGCATCAATAATGTGTGTGACACAAGTGCCACTCTGTAAAATGTGACCAAGGACATTTCAGGCACCAAGAAACCAAGCCCTGCCTATAATTATATCGACCGTAGTTTATGAGTCAATGGCAACCTAACTTACTTATTATGCAAACAAAGCATGCCTAAGCAGATGAAACAAAAGATGTCCATATTATCTATGTCTTCATTATGGTCTTATCATAATGCATTGTAACAACATTTTTAGTAAACGGGACTTAATCGCGTGATTAATTGACTTATTTATTTACCTCATTGAGGCTTCCCGACGTTCATAGGTCGCGGACGAACTGGCTTAAGGGAGTGCATTAATTTGAGTCGAACACACGCTGATGCCTTCCGCGCACGAGGAAAAGAGATGTAACACTCTTCGGGAATGGCTTTTTTGCGGGTATCAACATCTTCTTGCTGTGCAGGTTTTCCGAACTGCCCGCACTTGGTCATTATTAACGACTTGTAGGTACATTAGGGTTGTCACCTTGCCGACACAACACTACCAACGTCCGGCGATACATTGGACGATGTTTTTTGACGCTTGCATTTACTAATGACTGTTTGTTGCCATCATAGTTTTGTAGAAAAATTAACAACCTTTTTGTCGGACTGTCAGTAGCAAATTCTTCAAAGTGTACTGGGCTGGACGAATGCAAGTAATTACAGAGCTCTAATACTACTGACACTTATTAGGATGTTTCTTGGAAATAGTGCAACAGCTTGTACCTATTCTAAAATTTTAGATAGGTATTATATATTTGAGCCAATTTTTTTAGGTTTTCCTTAAAAATATTGGCTCAAATATATAAATAACTTGATCTTTGTTTTTCTCTTTTCCTGGTGACGAACTATGTTACACATAATGGTTATGTGTGCAACAAGTGCAGAAAGTAGGTGGATTTCCGACGAGTGTCACTTTACATGAGCGAGTGAATGTATAATTCGACACGAGTCGGAAATCATCTTTATGCGTGTGTATCATACAACGTTTTACTAGGAAATAAAATAAATATAGGAATCTCCGTTCAAAATACATAGGTTAAAATTTAATTTTCTCAAACATGCAAAGAAATATTGACGTTGTGCTCTTGATAATGGGCTTCGAAGTGTCACGTTTCGAGCGCAACGAGACGAGAGACCCGTAATGGCATTTCATACATAATTGGAGGTCTATGCCGGCAAGATGGTCTTTTTTAATTTCCATTCCACAATTTGTGGCACAGCATCACGGCGTTTAGCCATGAAAATGAAAGTAAGATTTTTTGGAGTTTTTTTTATTTATTACATTGTATGTTTGAGAAAAGCACTATACATACCTCGGCGTGAAAAGGGTTGCCAGCCTCATAAATATCCGACCTCGCTACGCTCGGCCGTCTATATACACTCGGCCGGCAACCCCTTACTTCCCGGCCTCTGTAGTAATGTACTATTATGTATATTTTACTGGAGCTGCCTTTTTTGGGCATTTTTATTTTTTTATTTTATTAAAAAAAAAAAACTGAAAATGTCACTTCCCAAACGATTTGGCTGCTTGGAAAACGCTCTTAGCACATGCATTTTAAATAAATATAATTGTTAAGCCGTTATGTCAATTACGTACCTATGCAAATAACTTATTTCTTTTCCTTGATTAGTGGCGAGCGTAATTTCCAAAGGATGACGACCTACAAAAAAGTGTTCATTTATTCAGATCAGGGAATATGCAGGTCATTTCAGTACGGCCCTTTCTTATTTCATACAATGTTTAATTTTTTGATGGCATCTGTGATGGCTCTACGTTTAAAAAAAAAGACATTTTATTTTAGGAGTTAATTTTTATTTCGTGACAGGCAGTTTTGGTATACGTTAAGAATAGGTACTTTTTTTAACATAAATATTCCCTATTATTAGAGGAAATGCAAAGCACTTAGTTTGTGGTGAAAAAGTTGGTATGATTAGATGAGACATTCAAGCTAAATAGAGTTTGTGATAAAACACGTGAACATTTAATAAATTTAGAGGCGCTCTCTCGGCCTGTTATATGAAGGGCCCTCCAAGAAGCGGCCTCGTCGTTCTGAACGCAGGCGGAAGTGTATTTACCGTGTACTTTACGTTTTATTATTTACTTTTCAATACAGTTTTAAAAATGTTACGTAGGCGCTGCGTTCTGCCTGTCCCGTTCTGGCGTCATAAATTGGCTCCCACGGCTCTTTTCTCGTAATTAGTTACGTGAGTTATTGTTTATCGAGCGTTCCTGTCTTTGGCCCACGCGACGTGTGTTAAAGTTGTATGACTAGTTGAGTACTGTAATGTAACCTCGTAAGACCCCACGTACTTAACAAGTACAAATACTTATCGAGTTTCGAACTCAAACGCAATTAACGACGATTCAAAATTACACATATATATCAATCCGGGACCTACTAACCTACTTAACTTACTTATTAGCGTTATTATTACTAAATTACTATATTTTACTTACACTGTCTTATGACTTCAAAGCGTGATTTATTTATTTATTTATTATTAAAAACAAAAAAGTACTGGTTAATGTACTTATTGTACAATGTACAGTTGTCAAGCCTTTAGATTGGAAGTTTAGATATTTTATAGCACCCTGAAGAGCACATATATGTAGATCTATATATACCACAAAAAAAAGTATTAAAATGTTTGCGACGCTCTCCTTGTTTTTGTGAAAGTAACAATCCACATAGCAATACTGATGTCTTTTAATTTATTATTACTATCGACGAGTATTTTGCATTAGTGTAAGTAAGGATGCCCGCATGCAGGAGCTCGCTCCGTGAAATGTGCATGTGCATGGCTACCTTGCACTGCAAGGTCCATTTGGCCTTGCCACGTATTGATCTTTTTTACTATTCATACAAAACCGCAACAACTTTTAACATTTTCTTAATGAGGTGTGCATGTTGCTTCGGTCGTATGGTATCCTGAAAGTTAAACAACACGTTTAGTGGACTGCTTATACGTTTACTTCGTTTCAAATGTACCTAGTTACAAAATTGACAGACTTGGTGACTTTAGACGACGCTTTATGACGCTCTCCTACCGTCTTTCTGATTGTACCCTAAAGAATCCCGGGGCCCGCTTTGGCACCTTATCCTAAGTTTAGACAAAAATATAGCAAAAATTCTATTGTGATATTAAATCTAAATTAATCCAATCAGTATACCAATCAATGTGAACTATAATAACATGACAGTAGATGCAGTTGATTCTTTGAATTTTCTGGGAATAACAGTGGATAAGCATCTAAACTGGAAAACACACATCGAAAAAGTCTGTGTTTTGCACTCAAAAGAATTAGAGTTATTGTTTCAGTTGATGCTGCTTTGACGGCACGCCACGGATATGTTTCATCTGTCCTCAGCTATGGGTTAATACTGTGGGGCAATGCTGTTGAGGTGGACAGGGTTTTCAAAATCCTAAAAAGTGTGTCAGGGTCATTTGTAAAGCATGGTGGGACGACAGTTGCGTCCCACTTTTCAAAAGGCAAAAAAATCTTTCTCTGCCCTGTCTGTATATCAGAGAAATATGTATGTTTGTAAGAGCTCACCAATCATATTACAAAACGCGAGGCGAGGTCATAGATAGACAGACCAGAGCAAATGTCATGAAACTTTTGTACCATCCTCGATGTCGGAAAATGATGTATAGGAAGAACGTTTTTAGGGTTCCGTAGTCGACTAGGAACCCTTATAGTTTCGCTTTGTCTGTCCGTCCGTCCGCGGATAATCTCAGTAACCGTTAGCACTAGAAAGCTGAAATTTGGTACTAATATGTATATCAATCACGCCGACAAAGTGGTAAAATAAAAAGTGTTTTTTTAATTAGGGTAGCTCCCCTATACGTAACGTGGGGAGTGTTTTTTTTTTCATTTCAACCCTAACGTGTGATATATTGTTGGATAGGTATTTAAAAATGAATAGACGTGTGCTAAAATCAATTTTTGATAATGTTATTATTTTCGGAGATAATCGCTCCAGACATTAAAAAAAATGTGTCCCCCCCCCTCTAACTTTTGAACCATAAGTTTTAAAAATATGAAAAAGTTCTCAAAAGTAGAACTTTATAAAAACTTTCTAGGAAAATTATTTTGAACTTGATAGGTTGAATAGTTTTTGAAAAAAAATACAAAAACTACGGAACCTTACACTGAGCGTGGCCGACACGCTCTTGGCCGGTTTTTAATATGTGCATTATGGTTTATAACAAACTCCCTGTAAACCTGAAAGTGCGCGAGGGCAACGTTTTTAACCGTAGCCTCACAAGTTGGCTCTTAGACAGTTGTTTTTATAGTGTCGAAGCTTATATACCTCTATATGTTAATTGTATGAGCCTCCTAATTTAATTAATTATTATTATTGTGACTATATTTAAATTATTCGATTCTTTTTATTGTTAGTGTATTATTCCAAATTATTCATAACATTTGACATTTGATTTTTTATAATGTATGTAGTTGTGACATTATAGTACATTGTGATACAAGTGAGGTATGTTGATAATTACATCAGAGGCGGAATGTGATAAGAGAGCCGAGGATGTAATTATCAAAGCTCACGCGTTTCATACGACGTTTTTCAACACATTTTGCGAGGAAAAAATCCTTTTCATGAAAATTTTATAGGCCTGCCAAGTTATTTTCTTTACTTATTGATGTCAACACGTTTTTACTCACATGTTGTAACATCGCCAAGAATTTCCAGTGGCGTCCATTCTATTTATCACTTTTCTAGTCACCACGAGTCAACATTTTTGTTAATAACCATACACGCATAAACAATGTTTACAAATATCCGTGAAATAATCTATAATGGCGCGCAACAGTTTTTTTTTCGTGAAGATTGCGCAGTGCGCGCGCATTAGATGAAATCTCTAAACAGCCAATACAAAATAAAATAAATATATTCGTTTTAAAATGTTATCTTTATTAATTCATGTAAAATATTATCAAAAGTGAATAGTTTTACTAAATTAAACGTTTATATATCATATCCAAAAAGAAATAGTCAATTAATTAACAAAAAGGATTTAATATGTTTAGTCGAGTAAGAATCCATTTGGCGAGAATTAAATAAAAAGCTGCACAATCTGTACAACCCGGTTAATTTAAGAATGCACCGTGTGCATGCATGTCATCTTGCTGCAAGGTGCCAACTTGACTTAATCGGGATATAACCATAACACGCAAGTGTCGTAATGTTATAAAACACGCGTGTTTAATAGCCAGGATTATGAGACTAAAAGCGACACAATAAGAGGTACGTTACGAGCAATTGTGTTGAAAAATATATTATTTAATGATTTGCACGCCTGCTCGCAGGCTAGGTACACTGTGCGCACCATTTTTGTAAGAACCCTCTGACTGTATCTGAAGCAAATAAATTTTCTGATTTCTGAAATAATGACTTCGTACAGTTAGCAGTCGGGTTTCGGAAGGCTCTGAATAACGAAAAATATATGTCATTTTACTCTGTGTATATTCACGTTTGTTAATTCGAAATGCTAATGATAATGAGTAAGAAATACATAATAAATAAATAAATAAATAAATAAAATAAATAAAATTGTTGTTTATTTAGGTAAAAACCCATTTAAAAATTTACAAAAATAAAATACCATACAATTAAAATTAAAAAGTCAAAATTAAATTAAAATTAAACGTCACTCGTCATCGTAAAAGATAGCATGCTGTGGACACTATCTTCACAATACTGTTTGTCGATTCGCTCACTCTCCCGACAAAGGACCAGTGACTTTTACGCATAATTGCGTAAAAGTCGTCCACTCAGTTCACGGCGAACATCCCAGACGCGCTACACCGCCACGGCAGCCGTAACATCACACGAAACGCGTTGTTGTACTGCACTCTGAGTCTGTTAAACGACCGCTTCGTGTAATGGCACCACAGGTGGCTAGTGTAGAACGCCTGGCAATAAGCCCCGAACAGAGTAATCTTGACTTGGTCAGAGGAGTGAGCGAACCGACGTGCCAACATATTACTTCGCATAGCAATGGCCCGCCGTTGTCTCTCGAGATCGTCGTCATCTTTTAGTTTGTCTGTCAGTATATGTCCAAGATACCTAAAACTATTTACATTTTTTAACTCAGTCCCGTTCAGTCTAACGGGCGGTACAACTTCAGGTCCCTTGCCGTACTTAAATACCATTATCTCGGACTTTTTCACATTATACTTAAGTCCGTGTAGTGCCGCATAACGCTCGCATATGGATATCAGCATCCTCAGTCCCGTGATAGAAGGGCTCAGCAGAACCATGTCGTCAGCGTAGCTAAGATTATTGGTGCATACGCCTGCTACGTGACACCCGACTGCGGCCCTGCTGAGCTCCTCTATCAGTTCATTCATGTAAAGGTTAAACAGTAATGGCGATGTCAGCCCACCCTGTCTAACCCCACAGTTCAATTTATATGGGTCAGAATTACTACTTCCCCATTTAAGAGGGGGCGCTCCGCGAAATCGGGGTTCTTAGATTGAATATTTAACTATGACAAACTAAAGCGAATGCCAGGAAAAAGAACATACCAAAACTACATCATATTTGCAATTGAATCGTCTGAACAAAACCATACAAAATCAAAATTGCCTCGATAGAAAAGAACCGCCAAAACATGTCTTATTTTTACTCAATTTCAATAGTGTGAGGTTCCCGTGCATATAAATTAAGTAAAAGTTGAGTGCATAATAGCTTTTCACATTACCTAATGAAAGTACTAGCGGGGTATTTTTATGTAGTCCCTTTTCAGACTTATTGAGGTGAAACGTATTTGGCGTATAGGCCTTTTTTATTTAGCGCGATACCCTTTCTCCCGTCGCGTGTTTCGTGCGGTTCTGTATATCTTTTGTTGCCGTTCGCGGGCGGAGTCAGTCGTAATCGCTCCGCTGAGACGAGAGGACTACGTTCTGTGCTCTCACGACAGCACGATGAACATAATTATTTCAATAATATTGTGACCCAGTATATTCGTCCAGTGAATGAACGTATCATTACATTCCAGTAGATATTTTGCTACATTTTGAAATAATATATTTAAAAGTCGACCTTAACATATAGATCTTAAAGTTCAAAATACAACTATAAGATTACGCAGCGATCGGCGGGTGACCGGCTTCTTAGAATAATTTGTGCAGTACATGCAAAACTAGACGAATATTTTTCTGTCGATCGTGTATTTACTTTATGAAAGATTATCACTATCACTATCACTACATAGTATAAAACAAAGTTGCTTCCCGCTGTCTGTCCCTATGTATGCTTAGATCTTTAAAACTACGCAACGGATTTTGATGAGGTTTTTTTTAATAGATAGAGTGATTCAAGAAGATGGTTAAAGAAGGGCAGGCGGAAGGCAAAGGAAGGGAAGGCGGATCGCTAGTTGAGAATAAATCCGGTTATGTTCAAAATCGATGTCTGAGAGGTCTAAATACGAATTCATAGTCAGAAATATTTCAAAAAGTGGTCGCATTATTTAAAATTTTTGAAACATTCGTTGTAAATTAATAGGCGCGTTTTTTTAAAGAACAACATACATTGGCAGGCTTCTCGAGGGCGAAGATTCTAGAAATGATGTCCATTTTGAATTCCAAGATGGCGGACATTGCTTTTCGAATTTAAACTTTCGTGAGACGTGTTGAAACAATACTAATAATTACACGGTTTAACTCACGTATTAAATGTCACTACGGGCGACATGTTTCGAACTCTTCGGGAATTCTTCTTAAGGATGAGTGTTTTCGCGGCGGTGTCGCTTGAATCTTGTCGTGATTCAAGCGACACCGCCGCGAAAACACTCATCCTGAAGAAGAACTTCCGAAGAGTTCGGAACATGTCGCCCGTGGTGACATTATTGACATTGTTTTTCTTTAAAGTCATCACGGGTGTCGCTTTTAGGGTTATCGAGAGTGCAGATTCCAACAATTATTGCCTGCGAACTTGGACATTTTGATATTAAAAAAGTAAACATAATTATGCACTTCTTCTTTAATATGTTCAAAATTGATAACTAAAGGGCCAAAGCTTCTCCATTGTCTCCAAGTACGAATCCGAGATCAGAATTGAAAAATTTGGCCGCCACACAGTAGTGGCCTGAAAATCTGACTTTCATAGACATGATCGATGTTTTCATAATATATTATAGTTCTTTTTTAATGCTACTAATAAATTCACGGTTAAATTCACGTATTAAACGACACGACAGGCGACATGTTTTGAACACTTCGGGAGTTCTTCTTCAGGATGAGTGTTTTCGATGTTTGTTTTGAAGAAGAACTCCCGAAAAGTTCGAAACATGTCGCCTGTTGTGACATTTAATGCGTGAATTTAACCGTGGATTTATTAGTAGTATTTTAGACATGTCTCACAAAAGTACAAATTCGATTATAGCTTTTTTTTGCTTTAGGCTTTTACTAGCCATTATTATGCTAGCTCACAACCCTTACGTGATTTAGTAAAAAAACGGAAGGCCATATTTCAGTTATAGCTCCGGTGGTTTTTTAAGCAACAAAATGTAGGTAGTGGTATTCCTTGGGTAATTAAAGTAATTTGTACTCTATAAAGTGAGTGTTTTCGCGGCGGTGTCGCTTGAATCTTGTCGTGATTCAAGCGACACCGCCGCGAAAACACTCAATCCTGAATAAGAACTCCCGAAGAGTTCGAAACATGTCGCCCGTAGTGACGTTTAATACGTGGGTGAACTGTGTAATTATTGACATTTTTTTTCTTTAAAGTCATCACGGGTGACGCTTTTAGATTCCAACAATAGGGGCGTAGACACTAAATAAAATAATGTGATATTTTCTCGAAGAAGGATAAAAAAAATTGTCAAATGGAGAAAAAATCAACGCAAAAGGTTAAATAATCACGAAGTTATAAGTGTCCAAAGTTTTAAGAAGGGATGTGTTCTGTCCCTTTTTCGCAAAACGCAACTTCATATGAAACGATGACGCTGGAAGAATGTGACGTCACAGAAGACGGCAACGTGCCGCGCGCATCGTGGTCGGCGACGCCGTCGACGCGGCCTGCCGGCAGCATCCTGTGATGTGACGTCACACACCGTTTGCGTTTTCTCTCTCTAACAAGCAATATTAAAACGGTTGTAGCTTCGTAATTCTTTGAGATATCTGAATGGGATTTTCATCACTATGCATATTTTTTTGCCTTTTTTCTTTTGGAGTAATAATAATTTTCGAGTCTGCACCCGAATTATTGCCTGCGAAGTTGGACATTTTTATATTAAAAAAAGTGAACACAATTTTGCAGTTTTTCTTTAATACGAGTATGTTCAAAATTGATAACTAAAGGGCCAAAGCGTCTCCATTGTCTCCAAGTACGAATCCGAGATCAGACCCCGTATCATGGTCGGCCTTATCACTCGATAAGTGACAAGATAGGGGCATCGTCTCGTTCTATCAAACGGTGTCAGCCAGTGACGGACGCTCTATCCTGTCACTTATCGCGTGATAAGGTCGACCATGACACGGGGTCAGAATTGAAAAATTTGGCCGCCACATAGTGGCCTGAAAATCTGGCTTTCATAAACATGATCGAAGTTTTCATAAGAAATTACAGTTTTTTTTTTAATGCTACTAATAAATTCACGTAATAAATGACGCGACAGGCGACATGTTTCGAACTCTTCGGGAGTTCTTCTTCAGGATTAGTGTTTTCGATGTTTGTTTTGAAGAAGAACTCCCGAAGAGTTCGAAACATGTCGCCTGCCGTGACATTTACGTTAATTTTTTAACCGTGGATTTATTAGTAGTATTTTAGATATGTCTCACAAAAGTTTAAATTCGATTATAGCTGTTTTTTTGCTTTAGCCTTTTACGAGACATTATTATGCTAAATTACAACCCTTACGTGATTTAGTAAAAAAACGGAAGGTCATTTCAGTTATAGCTCTCGAAACTGACTTAGCTACTAGCGAAAATTATATCTTCAAATATAGGTACTTACAGATTTTGTCTTTCTTTCCACTTATTATAATTATCTATAGGTATTCATCATGTTTCATCTGACTGTCGGGGCATATACTATGCGAGAAGGAGCGGGGCAGCAATAGACGCATCAGCGCGGCAGGTACGGGGCGCGCGGGTGATTACTGATTTTTCCCTGGCGATACGCCCCCTCTTAACGCTATTCGTTTGGTTCCCGTACCAGAATCCCAGCAGATCGGCTACTCTTCTCGGCACACCGGCTCTTGACACCTTTTCCCATAGTAAACTATAGTCAATGGTATCAAAAGCGCGGCTTAGATCTAGGAAGCAAGCGTATAAACCGACGTCTTTTTCTTAAGATATCGGCTTACGGTGTTAATAATAAACATGTAAAATAATAGGTACTGTATGTAGCACTACAGATGTATCTATAAGGCCAACTATGACAGACTGATATAGAACCTACTTGTCATATACTTTAATTATCATTATCTTATCAATCATAACAACTTATTATCTTACCTAATGCCGGGTTTGTTAAACAGCGATCTTTCTGTACGTTACCTACTCTGTGACTTACAGTAGGTAACAGGAAAACCGTGTGAAGTGAATCCATGGGCAGACGCTTTTATACGTTTATTATTCATCACGTAATGCTTCCTAGGTAATCAAGCCATGGTGACGTCTAATGCAGGTTCAATAAACATTTGTTTTTACGTTCCTTAAAGTCAGTCGTTTCAAGTTAATTCATATTGTGTTAAATATGTCCTCATTTGACGTCGTGTCTCGAGCTTTATGGTTTAGAAAACGATGGGTTTTAATTCCGCACAAGTCGCAACACAAGGTATTAATTAAATAAGACTTGCAAATTGAGTTTATCATAGGTAGGTAGTTAATATAAGTCTAGGTGCTAAGTTGCTTTCTGGGAATAAAATGACAACTTGGTTTGGCTTATATAATTTCTTATCAAGTAAATAACAGATGCTTTTTACAAAATAAACAGTACCATCTGTATTAGAAAAAAACCTAAGCGAATATAAGTAGTATGTTTTAAGTTGCATTCATGGCAGTTTATGAAAAAAAAAAATTTTTATAATATGCACTAGAAGTAGGAGTTATCAGATTAGATAGTAAGATTAAATAGATTGACGTAAATGCTAATAAATTCATAAGTAATTTTGATGATAAAACAACAACTAAAGTAGGTATTAACGAATCCAGATAGACTCTTTTAAGTAAACAAGTAAAAGTATGGCTCCTGAAAGTCCTGAAATACATGTGTAGTATGGGCGCGCAATTTTGATTCGGTTGTTACCAGTGTTGCCAAATGAGTGGTAACAGCTGAGAATAATATCCCCTTGAATAATACATGATACCAAATATACAAGTAGCGGTAACCAGCATAAACATGGTTATAATATTTAGTCGTAAATGTTGAGTTTCGAAAACTATGCATAATGCTCTTACAACGCAGAACGCACATCAGAGGCTCTAGTATAAGTTTTACCGAAACAAAACGTTACGACCGCGTTCGCGTTTAGCTGTCAAATCCCATACAAATTGAGGGTAAAACGCAAACGCGATCGTAAAGTTTTGTTTCGGTAAAACTTATACTAGAGCCTCAGATCAGTGTTGTATTGGGTTTCCCCCAACGAAGTTTTACGCGATACTAACCTAATTGAATTTCCGGGAATCCGAGGCTCCGGCTACAACCTGCTTTGTCATGATGGCAGCTAGCTTTCCGGAAACGGAAGGTAGGTAATTCAACTTAAACTGTGAGAATAATATACAGTGCGTTACCGGTAATTAGGGAAAATAACGTAGGCTTTTAACTTAATTATTACCTTAATTCAATTAATTAACTAACGAGTTACTTTTTATCTTAACAACATTTTAATTGCCGGCAATGTACACTATGTACAGCAAAGTAAATTGAAAAGTAAGTGTAAATGACAGCTCTTCATAGTTTAGTACATTGAAATTCGAATTTTAGAAATTTGTATGTATGTATGGAAGCACTTGATTGTACACAAAACAGGTTAAAACAATTGAACACAGGTTAAAACAAGTGTGGAATTTAAAGGTGCTGTTAAGTTACATAATTATGATTTGCTAATACATGCAAACAAACTTATTATGAGTTTTAATAAATGCCCGCATAATTATTTCCAGTCTATTTATTCATAGTCTATTCTAATATAACAGATAATTTTTGAAATCGGTTAAGTGGTTCCGGAGTTCCCCAACATACAAACTTAAAAACCTACCAATCCCACTGACTTTTCCTCTTTATGAGCATGATGTAGCACTAGCAGTAGCACTCCCTTTATTATTTCGCGTTTTTCTGTCCGTCCATCCGTCCATCCGTCTGTCCGCCTGCGGCTTAGCTCAGTGTCCCTTACTACTAGAAAGCTGTAATTCGACATGGGTATATGAATGAATCACACCGACAAAATGGTAGAATAAAATCTTGATAAACCGTTTTTTTAGGTTACCTCTGGGGATGTCATTTTTTTTCTCCTTAAATCCATCGTGTCGGGTATTGTTGGATAGCTTGTTTAAAAATATTATGGGTCTCTAAAAAACATTTTTCAACTCATTGGCTGTGATCCTTTTGCGTGAAGCCCTAATTTTTGTCGTCGTCGTCGTTCCCCGCCGACTAAATGGCTACTAACTGGGAATGTGAAAAAATCCGTGGCAGTAGACCAGGTAATACATTTAAAAGGAAAACTATCACGGCTAAGCAGGCATAACTGGTTACCGAGTAATAGTCGACCAACTTCATGTGTACTTGGAAAGGCCAAATTTCGTACAAATTCGGCCGATGCAACAGCACCATTTAGTTGGCCCGCGCGTGTCGATGTTATGGCCGCTGTACACATTGGGCCAAAGTTGGCGCGTGAGCAGATGCAGCTATGCGTTAGAGGAAGAGGGCTTTATATCGTTCTCATGCGTTTGCATAGTTGCATCTGCTCACGCGCCATCGTTGGCCCAATGTGTACAGCCGGCTTAACAAACACAGAAGCTAACTACGGAACCCTACACTGGCCGGTTTTTGTTTTGTGTATTTTATTGTGCGTATTGAATTTATGGTAGTTAAAATGAATATAATCAGTTCATTTTTTTTTGAAAAATGAAAAAATATTTGGCAATGGCAAAAACAAATTGGTATCTTGTTTGCCGCCCCGCCGACGGGCGAGCCGGCCCGTCGCACCCAACGCGCCCGCGGCCCGTCCGCCTAAATAATTGATAATTGTTTATAAATTTGCGTCAAATTCATTTTTAGGGTGACACCGTAAGATGTCACGTGACCTGATCGAAAAGCTGTTACAATGTTATTGTGTTTTCACTTCTGCCGGCACTCCCGGAGTGCAACCCGGTCTTTTTTTTATTATTTGTGATCACCAATAACTATAATACAATAAAGTTTTCTCAAACACACAATGTGCCGGTCACTTTGGCACTCGTTGGGGGTGGCCTATGTCCAGCATTGGAGGTCTTTCGGCTGAGATGATGATGATGATGATGATGATGATGATGATGATGATGATGATGATGATGATCAAAAGCCGTAGGACCGGAACCTACGATCCCTCTACCCCCTCCCTGCATGGCTGCGGAGCACACTGCGACTAAACACCGAGGTAGAACACCAAAAATTTTGGAATACAGTAAGGTATGTACCGCAGGCAAACCAGGGAGGCCCTCTCGACAATCAACCCCGGATTGTCAAGGAAGCTAAACAGCTAAAAAGGCCGGCACTCCGTCTCCTGACTGATATGATAACTGGTCATGCACTATTAAACAAACACCTTTTCACTCTAGGTATTACAGACAGTCCTCTCTGCAGAGCCTGCATGGAAGAGGAAGAGACAGCCGCCCACGTCATCTGATGTGCCCTGGGGTGGCAGAATACCGGGCAAAGTACCTCGGAACACCGGGGTCTGCTAGGCTTTCTGGTGGAACTGGGTTGGCACTTGGCACGAATATCAGTAGTGCCAAAACCCATACGCAAAATAGGCGCTATTCTGACATCGAGTTGCGGAAACCCAGCCCGCGTACACCGAGAAGTCCTATAACCTAGTAAGAAACTTTCGATCGACGTCGAACAAATCTATCGACGTGGCATGGCGATGGATGATAGCATCGATCGATTGGTGTGGTAACACCTTTGTACCACGGAAATCTGCAGCGCCGTGGTACGCGGAGCGTTTTGTTGGTATTTTATACCTCCAACAATGATTACCGAAATGGGTCGAATGTTTTAATAAGTTAAATGAGTGGTCACAGATCACTTAACCGTTACACTTTGCAACTGTTAAACTTTGTAACTGTTAAAGTATTTGCGAGTCGTACACGGATCAATAACTTGTTTGTCAAGTGTTTAACTATGCGCATACTTGTATCGTGATATGACGCGATGTTTGGGCAAAAATTGCCGAGTAACTGATGCCTGTGATGGTGGATGTCACTTCTGGGAACCAAATAATCGATCAATGAATTTGAAGTAAGTCGTCAAACTCTAATTAAGTAAGAAAATGAGTGTTAGACATCTAAAAACGATCAGATTTCAGTTTGCTACAGGTAAAGGTCGGCTAACCGAAGGATAACTGAAGTAAACATGAGTTATAATTTTCAACGGTATATTTTTTTATAGCACTGATCTTTGATCCAATTAATCTGGAAATGGTACCAGTTTGTGAGAACTTTTCCTTTCACGAAGTAAGGCTTTGACTTTCTCCCACTTACAAGACTAGGAAATGCTGAATGCAAATGCATGCGCCATTCACTGTGTAAATACACAGTGAATGGCGCCCTTGGCAGCTGCAATTAAAATTAAAAAATAAATATGTTAAAAAGTTGCCTTTGCCAAGGTTACCTGAGTCCCATTCGTGTTCCAGCCGCGACTTCGAATCCCATGCACACGACATGATATCCAGCACGTCTAGCACACGACGGCCGCGACATACTCTCGATTTTTATCGCACTATACCTCTTGTTCTAAGTGGTCTAATAAGTGAGAGACGGATAGTGCGAGAAAAATCGAGAGAGCTCGCACGCCGTCGCGTGCTAGCCGTGCAGCTTAAAACGTATACCAGCAATTTTGACGCAGCTTAAGTAACAGTCGAGGACTGTTAAGAGGTTTTTACATGAACTGTAACAATATAGGTAACTAACTACTATGTTTCAACTAACACACCATTAGGCACATACATTTTGACGGCCTCTGTAGCCTAGTTGGTAGTGACCCTGCCTACGAAGCCGGAGGTCCCGGGTTTGAATCCCGGTAAGAGCATTTATTTGTGTGATGATCATGAACATTTGTACTCGAGTCATGGATGTTTTCTAGGTATTTAAGTATTTATTTATCTATATAAGTACTTATGTATATCGTCGTCTAGTACAAGCTTTGTTTAATTTGGGACTAGATTGATTTGTGTAAGATTGTTCCCAAATATTTATTTATTTATACAGTCGACTTCAATCACACATGCGTCTTATGTCATTAGCAATAAAGAGAGTTATAATATTTAGCGTCCAAATACAAACCTTAAACGACAATCATTTACGAGTTAGTTAGCTACTGTGATAACGGACCCACGGGTCGTGGCCGGATCAACTATCAAATCTGATGATTTTTTTACACGGTCCAGCCAACCATCAGGTGTGCGGAGCGGAAATAGGCGTGCGACCGATTAGCCGCTCCGCGGATTGGTAGGTAAGTATAGCTATATATTCTCCCGTGTCCGCCGCGGAAGCGCCGTGTCACTGGCACCATGGTGTCGCCGATTAACACGCCTGTCCGGGGGGCCGAAAATATATCAGTCGGCGTGCAATAGTAACTAGCTGTAGGATGAAGATTAATTTGACTCGGCTGGTTAATCCCGACCAACAAACAAACACCTCGTAACCTCTTAGACCAATTTTGACAGATGCCTTTATGAGACTTAGGGCCTTTTTCACAATCGCCGGATAAAGTTATCTGCCAGTTAAAATTATTGCTATCCTTTTCTCCCGTCATATAAAAGAAACGTGACAGCCAACATTTATCTGACGGATATGTTTTAACTGGAGATTGTGAAACAGGCCCTTACAGTTTCTACCAATACTACTTTAACAGTAAAATCAAAATCCTCCAGAAAACTTCTCGTATTGCATATTTTATTAATTCCTGGACAACACTACAAATAATTCATGTGTCCTTGACGATATAGTCAATATTTAGGTGTTCTTAGGAATGTTTACCCGCGTTCGCAAACACGGTCGTTTGGTAGATCAGACATTGTGAGCCACGGGTGCGCCGGCGGCCCTTCTACTCGCAGCACGAAGGCTGCTGCCGTCCCAAACTAACTAAACAATCGCCTACTTGTATAAGCTTTGGTTAATTATTTTCGTTCGACATTAAAGTCTGATAAGTGTACCTACAACAATGAAGCAATAGCGAACTGCTTATCTGTCGCATGCATGGTATTTACGTTTAATAGACGTTACACCTGTACCTGTACCGAGTGATAGTGAATCATATATATGATTCACTATCCACAGAAAAGCACACTACTTACTGTGTTACTGTGGCATATGCCACAGAAGCAATTTACACAATTTTTGTATAACTTTGGCTTTTTCCTGCGTTTTTGTAATCAAACTATTATACCTTAGAACGAGCGGATGAGAACGAATCGAAGCCTAATTGCCTTTACTGGCCAACGACTTGACTACTCGGCCACCCAAACGTTAGATAACATTATTTCTTTTTGTTACAGTACTGGATCAAGCAGACAGTCGACCGGTGAAGTTGAGCTCCGTGGAGCAGAGCAGGCAGCAGACCACGATAGAGTTCATCGCTGAAGACGAAGAGGTAAACAATACTCTCCAACCAAACAACTCTACCTCAGATCACGTTGCTAAAACAACTTGAGTGTTGGGGAAACCACACAAGGCCTCTTTTCTTCTCAGTCACGTAGCGCTCGGAGCAGATTTGATTAAAGTAAAAGCGCGCTGGTCTAATCCTCTGAGGCGACCTTGGCGTTGCGTCCCCGCGAACAAATGAAATTGTGCAAACCTCGCACGTCTCGCACGGCGCTGAGCACGTCGGCCCTGCGGCTGTTATTCGCTAAGCGCTAATACGGCACACCCCGCCGGTCACCTGTCACGAAACTAGACCTCTACCGACGCTGAGTTACTACGCATCGCGGTGTCAGAATATTATATTTGTGGGTGAGCGTTGAGGTGAGCTTAAAACAAGTTACAGAATAGGGGGGGGGGGGGGGGGGGGGCTTGCAGTCCCAACTGTCGGAGTGGAAACTTTGCTCGTGCCGTCCTCTTCACTTCATATTCCCTTACCTCAAAAGTGAGAAGGACAGGGCGAAACGGTTCGACATATGGAAATTGGGAGGTGACTCCTGCATCAGCATGCCAGCCTCGCATAGTTGAAAAAGACGTCACTTTCTACATGTCGGCTCGGCGCATGCTGAGCGAAATGAAATTGCTTAAGTTACGACACACGCCGGCGATTATCGAATCGATTTCGTTTTCGAATCGCTGATTCCCTTTCGTTAGGTGTGGACTGGATGAGTGTCGATTGCGTTCGCCGTGAAATAACGTGCTTTGTGACTACCGACGTTTACTGATGAACAGTTACAAGTTATTTTTATTTGCTTTTTTACTCATGGAGGTTCATTTTACGAGGACACACAATTTATTTCGTCGTTGTAGAGCCAACATGTTGTTTCCATCCACCATAAGAAATCCTATAAATAAATACCTTGTTAATACATAATTTAAGATAATGTTGAAGTATGAGACTCGATCGCGTATTTACCTTTAAAACAAATTAGTATCGGTACCTAAGTTAGGCATTATAATTTAATCTGATACAAAACCGTGTTTCTAACTAAAGAATGTCGAAACGGCTCCAAGGTTTGCGGATTTGGTTAGTCGACTATAGCAATCAACAAACCGAAGATGACGTCACGTATGTTAGGTGCCGCATCTTGAATCATCATTGAAATCTCCCTGGATAATGGCAGTAGAGCAATATTTTTTTTCCATAAATCTATGGCTACTATTGACATGTTCCTATGTTTTCCTTTTTTTCATAAGTAATTAATTTTTTCATAAGTTCATTCTTAAGGCACTTGTCCCACCGCCGGCGAGTAGCGAATACTCTCATAGTAATTATTACTCGCTTTTAGTCACGCGAGTAGGAATTACTATGAGAGTACTCGCTACTCGCCGGCGGTGGGACAAGTGCCTAAAAGAGATATTAACCTTCAAAAACCTAAGAAAAATGCCAGATTTTCCGCTGTGTTCAAACATCCAGAAAACTAACCTTCAAAAACCTAAGAAAAATGCCAGATTTTCCGCTGTGTTCAAACATCCAGAAAACAATTTTGACTAGAGTATTTAAAAAAAGGAAAACATAGGAACACGCCACGCCTTTCTTTGATTTTTTATAAAAAAATATAGTTAAATCGGTCAAGTTTTGGAGAAGACATCAGGGGACTACGTCCACAAAAATAACAATTGGGAATCGTCTTATATTGCAAATTCCTTGCTATTATTTCGTGATATATTTCCACGGATTATCTATACCTGTGCATATTTCCTCTTCTGCCCGAAAAGTGTAGCTATTCACAAATAATTATTTAGATGTCACCAAGCAAGTTTTTCCGAAAATAACTACTGTCGTTTAATTCCCTGTAAAACTTCGACTTTCAAACGTGTTTTAGTCAAACGAGACTGGTGTAGCTGCGAACGAATACTAATTGCGGTAAGGGGATGCCTTGATCCGAGTCGAACACGCCCCCTAGACAGAGACACGCTTCACACGCTTATACCTTCCGCGCACAAGAAAAGAGATGTAACACTGCGGGAATGGCTTTTTTGGACAAATTTCGATAAATACCTAACTTAGTGAAGTTTTATTTAAATTTCATTAAGTGAGATTTTAGATGAGATAAAATACTATAGTATTAACTTGATTGTGTCGTAAAATAATGTATCGTTTTAGTAGGCTGATTAAAAAAAGGAAAATACAGACCCAACTTTGGATTTTTTTTCTATCGAGGAAATTTTAGGCAATCATGTATCGATCAAATCAGATAAACAATCATATAGTCAAGAATCATATATCTGAAAATCAGATTTTATTGTTTCTTAATCTAATCAGAACGGCGTTTTAAAGCACGCGATAATTTCCATTGCAAATGCACCGCCCTTGTTGACAATAGTAACGGAAGAAGAGCCCCGCCCGTCCTCTCCCGGAGACCCGAAAGTGGACGGGGGTTTAACTCCCGGACGTTTCCATGTTGTTTAAATTACAATTTTGATAAATAATAATAAGCGAGTACAAATTATTTTGACAAAAGTGAATCATATGTGGGTCAGCGGGAGCCCACGGAGATAAAATCTGTGACCCATATATGGGTCAGCGGGAGACAAGGGGTCAGGGGCTAAAGACGGCTTGTGCTCCGTGACGCGCCTCGCGCACGGTAACTACAGCCTGATCTCGTACTAGTATTAATTCACAACACCAACAACTTGTCTGAGGCGAACCAGTGTCAATCTGAACTCCGATTAGGCGCGGTTGTTACGGATCTCGGCGTCGAGATATATCTGAATTGGGCGATGAGGTAATTTGAGACTGGTTGTGAAAAGCATAGCTGCACTTTGCTTATTGTTCGGTGATCTAAATCAGATTCCGATTCTGAACCAACACATACATATGTGTAGTATTTATTATATAAGACAGTAACTAAAGCTTTTGTTTCAAAATATTATAATTTGGATACCTTCCGAAAGTCGTCTAAGCAGCAGCTGCAAGCCGCAGATTTAATGTGGAAATAAATAAATCTACAGGCCTTAGAGTGCCAAGTGCCAAGATTTTGTGTTAATTATAAGTTTTGAACAAAGTTCCAAAATATTCGCCAAGCATATTAGAGCTACAAGCAGTATTGAAATTTGGATTTTTTTTCACATTACCTTCTTCAAAGTGCATTTCAATAACAAAATGTTTATATTTGAACCTGTCGGGTCGTCCTGTGTCTATGTAGCATATAGCTATCCGGTGAGTTTCACAACTGCAGCACGCGACGGCCCGGGGTTGCCAGCGCGTGTTGTAATGACAACCAGTTGATACTGCCTTTCTCCGTATTCGGCGCTATATGGTCTAAGATCCCTTGAAGAAATTGATACCCTCATCTGTTATTTTATACCCTCAAGTGTTATTCATAAAAATCAAGCATTAGCTGGTGGAATATGACACACGGAAAAAGGAAAAATAGGAGTTACCTACTCTCAGCCTGGACTGCTATGAGGTTGCCTGGTTTGAAGATAGTCCAGTCAATGAACTGACAACTTGTATGGGAAAAATTGACAATTTAGGAAATCATTTATAACAGCTTATTTTTTCTGTGTAACGGGTATACTATCAATTAAATATTTACCCAGCGACAGAATCCGACAAAATTTCATACTAACTAGCTTCTGAAAAGTCAGAAAAAATATTTATAAATATTTTTGCCTTTATTTTGGTTAATTTACATTTGCTATATAATATTCAAAATAAATTGTACAAAAAAAAGACAATGCATGCTCCATTTAAATCTTCATAATTACGTCCGGGTGGAAAGTTTACGGGATTCTTGAATAAAGCATCTGAGAATAACATTTTAAAATGAAATCAACAAAAAAAAACGCTATTATAAATGAATGTTTTTCAAAACCGTATTTTTCCTGGAGCAAGAGGTCACTGAGTTGAGTAAAAACACCTTCATCTTTTATTTAATAAATAGTTATAAGAAAAGAAAGGTTTCTTTATATCCTGTCAAACGGTGTTAGGTTGCCTAGGCAAAACCTGGACACAAAAAAGGTTGCCTAACTTAAAGGTCGGGGTTTTCAAAGGTGATCCCGACAGTTGAACACCGTTTGACAGGATATAAAGTATATTTACCTGAAGAGGTCACCGAGTGGACCAGGCAATGTCATGGCAGTCCAGACTGAAAGTAGAGAACCCCTATTTTTCCCATTCCTTGTGTCATATTCTATCAGCTAATGCTCGATTTTTATGAATAACACACATGAGGGTAGTTGACCCAAAAAAGTTACTTAGTGTTTATTTTATTTAACAGCTCAGTCCAGGATTTTGCTAGGCAGCCCATATGCGAATTATCAACTTAATATATTATCTAACGAGTAATATTGGTCATTATCAAATAACAGATGAGGGTATACATTTATTCAAAGGATCTCTGCCTAATAGGAGGAAGGCATTGAAAGCAGAAGGTGCAAATTCACATTAATTAACACATATTCTTGGTCCTTTTTACGAGAGACTGTTATGGGAGACAGTTCGTAAATAAGTTGTTCTTCAAAATTAGCAAACCATATTTCAGCCACTCTCACTCCGACAACTCATAATATGGCACCGCTTATCTGATGACTGATGATGGAGACAGAAGGTGGCCGTAATAGTAACTCCCAAACCAAGATAAACCCGTCGTGCTCATTAGAACCTTTCAACGAGTAGTATTTTCTACAGCTCCGTTTTCATTTTCAACGCGGCACCATTACTCTCATGCCTGCCCTTTGAACTTTATTGTCTTCAACAGCTGCATGTGCAAAAACACAGTGCCAGTTTCGACGTTTGTCTCACGTCGATGAGTGTTATTGTTACTAGTTAACCTATTTGTTTATATACGTTCGAAACAAAATAATTCCAAAAGTTGTTTTTTTATCTTAATCATCATCATATCTTCATTATACTTATCGATACAATAGTAAGATAGGGATGCTTCATTGCATTCAACACTGTCTCCAAGGCAAAACTGGGTTTGCATATTGATGTTTTCTTAACGGTTGTTGAACTCGGTCGGAAACGTGTCAGCTGGCCGCGGTCAGGTGCTAATGCAATTTGCTGCCTTAATCCCGACCCGCTGCGAATCCGAGCAAAACAATGCAATTATGTTTCTTTCATATCTGTATTAAGTGAATTCGAGAAGGAATCAGGCGATGCTCGTCGTTAAACGATCTCGTGCTAACTACGCTTTCAAAACCGTAAAAGTCTATTTTCGAACCAGGACGTCAGTCTTAGTGTTGAAAGTAACGACGGACAACGTAAGACAAAAGACGTTTAACAAAACGTGTCGAAACGAAACGACATTTAAACATATTGCCAATTTGCTCTCATCGTTAACAATAACCACAGTCGTCGTGTCAAACCGGGCAAACAATAATATAATATTTTATGTAAAATCAATAGGGAGCGAGGGATACCTAACAAAGACAGGTTTTGACGAAGGCGAAACTTGAACATGTAGACAATTTTAAAATCAAAACACTCGACGCCTTACGCTCGTTTTTTAGTACAAAATAATCAGGTAATTTACTGTTTTTTTGTAAGGGAAAAACTATCAGTCAAAGTTTTGTCTAGACCGAAAAGTGGTAATGTAGACGAATAGTGGCCGCCTGATGAGACTGTCTGGCCGCCACAGTCTAGCCACTTCTGTTATTATTCCGTTAGGTGACCGACCTTGTTTGTGTCAGCTTTGTCTAGACCGAGAAGTGGTAATGTAGACGAATAGTGGCCGCCTGATGAGACTGTCTGGCCGCCACAGTCTAGCCACTTCTGTTATTATTCCGTTAGGTGACCGACCTTGTTTGTGTCAGCTTTGTCTAGACCGAGAAGTGGTAATGTAGACGAATAGTGGCCGCCTGATGAGACTGTCTGGCCGCCACAGTCTAGCCACTTCTGTTATTATTCCGTTAGGTGACCGACCTTGTTTGTGTCAGCTTTGTCTAGACCGAGAAGTGGTAATGTAGACGAATAGTGGCCGCCTGATGAGACTGTCTGGCCGCCACAGTCTAGCCACTTCTGTTATTATTCCGTTAGTTAGGTGACCGACCTTGTTTGTGTCTAGACCGAGAAGTGGTAATGTAGACGAATAGTGGCCGCCTGATGAGACTGTCTGGCCGCCACAGTCTAGCCACTTCTGTTATTATTCCGTTAGGTGACCGACCTTGTTTGTGTCTAGACCGAGAAGTGGTAATGTAGACGAATAGTGGCCGCCTGATGAGACTGTCTGGCCGCCACAGTCTAGCCACTTCTGTTATTATTCCGTTAGGTGACCGACCTCATGTTTGTGTCTAGACCGAGAAGTGGTAATGTAGACGAATAGTGGCCGCCTGATGAGACTGTCTGGCCGCCACAGTCTAGCCACTTCTGTTATTATTCCGTTAGGTGACCGACCTTGTTTGTGTCTAGACCGAGAAGTGGTAATGTAGACGAATAGTGGCCGCCTGATGAGACTGTCTGGCCGCCACAGTCTAGCCACTTCTGTTATTATTCCGTTAGGTGACCGACCTCATGTTTGTGTCTAGACCGAGAAGTGGTAATGTAGACGAATAGTGGCCGCCTGATGAGACTGTCTGGCCGCCACAGTCTAGCCACTTCTGTTATTATTCCGTTAGGTGACCGACCTTGTTTGTGTCAGCTTTTTAACAGTTTAATTTCAAGTCTCTATTAAAGTCCTCGCATACGGCGTGGCTGCGATTTTTTTGCCCTAAAGCACAGTCAAGTGTAAAAAAATATATGGGTGCATATAACTTATCTATACTCGTAAATATATCCCATCGCTCTTATGTCAGCGGATTATGGTTTTGGTACATATTTATGACAGGATTCAATCGTTACATATTCTTGCACTTGACTGACTGTGACTGCACATACATTGATAATCAGTGCGTCGCGGAAAATTCTATTCAACATTCAGCTATTTCTTAATCTCAGATAATCAGTGCGTCGCGGAAAATTCTATTCAACATTCAGCTATTTCTTAATCTCAGATAATCAGTGCGTCGCGGAAAATTCTATTCAACATTCAGCTATTTCTTAATCTCAGATAATCAGTGCGTCGCGGAAAATTCTATTCAACATTCAGCTATTTCTTAATCTCAGATAATCAGTGCGTCGCGGAAAATTCTATTCAACATTCAGCTATTTCTTAATCTCAGATAATCAGTGCGTCGCGGAAAATTCTATTCAACATTCAGCTATTTCTTAATCTCAGATAATCAGTGCGTCGCGGAAAATTCTATTCAACATTCAGCTATTTCTTAATCCTTAATTCAAGATTTTTAATTCATTATTTAAAGTACAGGAACATGTTTATGTGTATTATGTGTATATTAACCTTTATCGCATTATCTAAAATCAACATAACAAGTATGATAGATATGTAATTAGATATTGGGATTGGGTATAGCCTGAAGTGTCACTATTGCCGCTATTAATTAGATATTTATTTATTTAAGGACCACCAACGGATAACACATCTAAACAATACATTTGGCTTAAATAAAAAAAATCTAAGTAAGATGCTTAGCCACTTATAGGTGACCACAGCTCGCACATGTGACATGTGTGAAATCAAGAGTAACAAAAAAAACGAATATGTACGCAATAGTAGATTAGTAAAACATTGGCAAAAGTTTTAATCTATAATAATAATATATAATATGAAGAAAGAGGTACAGTTTGTGAGGGTACTTGTGTGTGTAGGGAGTAATCTCCGGATCTACTCATCCGATTTCAAAAAAATATTTCTCCAGTAATTATGAAGAATGGACCATCGGGATGGGCATAGCATAGGTTATATTTAACCGCAGGCAGCTGTTACATTATAAAAGCTACTTGCTAGAATTGATCGTTGAAGCTGACCTGATATAAATTCAATACTCACGATATTCATTGCTTTTCAAAATAAACCCGTGGCATTTGGTTAAGATAAGTTTCAAGTAAGGCTAAGTAAAAAGTGAACTTATTATTATAAAAGAGATTCGTTGTTAATTAGTCAGTGAATTGTTTTGGCACCGGCAATTCGCATCTGGGTGTCGGCGTGTTAAATTAAACCCAAGGTGCGGGCTGCGGTCATACTTGGTGACAGCTGAGCATAATTATACGGAGCTGCGAGAGGTCTTTAACCGTACAAATGGCTTCCACCATCCTCTTAACAGGTTAACGTGACTGGATTTGACGGAGTCCATTACTCTTCATTTAGTCACTTAATTGCAAAGACCGAGTGCCACGAGGCAGGAGACGCGACTATGAAATTTAAATCAAAGGGTCGCTCTGGGATCCAACACAATTTATAAACGGTGTAAGATAAAATTTGGTATTCCGCTTTGGGAAATTCAGTTGTTTTTGTGAATACTAACCGATACTTTTTTGTAAGTTGTATTAGATTTTAATTATCTATAATTAATGTAAAGAAATGGAAACCGTGCGTTTATGGACCACAAGCAAAAGAGCAAGCTATCTGCTGGCGGCGTTTTTCAATTTGATTTAGCGTTTATTAATTTGCGCCTGATAATAGTTTGCAAAATTCTTGGGAAGATAGTCCCTACGAATTTTATATGTCTAGTAAATTAAAGACAAAGCTGTCGAGGGCGCCAGGCGCTGGAAACCAACTTGCTTGGCCACTTGATTTTAATGCAGCAATTGTTTTGAGTTACGAAGCGCAATAATTGATTCGATCCAATTCGTACGCACAGTCGTTAGGCAATGCAATACTTATGTTATGTCATACACGAGCTGCTATCTTTTACACACAAAATACAATTAAGTGCTAAGAGAACGAGAATAGGTACTTTTCATATAATATGTAAGTATGTGCCTTATATTGTAAATAGTTAGGTTCACGCTTTATTGTGTTGATCATCACGCAATAATTCGGCATCAAAGAGATATTGTTGCGAATGATTTTTCGGTTTATAAATCAAGTTCTTATGTCTGTGTTTTATACAATTTATTCTGAGTGAACATTAGTATGCAACTTGCAAAAGATATTTTGTTGTTAATATAGCACAGCACAACAGTTTCAACCATCAGTGTACATTTTCCGCTTAAAGATACGTACTGACGAATGAATTTTGATTATTCTCGCCGTCATCCGGTGTATGTAGTTACAGTTGATTCTTGGTACTGGAACCCTAAATTTAACAGATCGAATGAAAAGGTTTTATTTAACTGATACCGGGAATAATATTAAGGAATTCATAAAAAGGTGGCGTGTATGGCAAATAATAAATTATTCGGTGTCGGCGATGTTATAAAATAGCAATAGTGCACTCAGTTGTAGTTGTAAATATTCTACGAGCCAGCTGCAGATTTAAATCGTTCAGCCCATGAAGAAGCGCCACATCACATCTCATATTGTTTTATTTATAGCGTAGGCATAGCAAGAGTGGAGCGCTTATTGGTAGGCTGATCTATCGTCAATACGAATTACGACTTATACCTACATGAGTTATGTGCGACGTTGGCCATTTCGAATGGCTCGTTGCTTGTTATAAAGCAGGCGATGTAAAGATGTGCATTGTTCCAGGGCGATGTACTGGAGTGCCCGCTGTGTCTGCTGGTGTTCAGCGCCGGCAGCATGGTGCGGCTGGCGTGGTGCGCGCACCGCTGCTGCGAGCCCTGCATGCGCCAGTACCTGGCCATCGAGATCTTCGAGGCGCGCGTGCCGGTCAGCTGTCCCGCCTGCCAGGAAAACATACATCCGCTAGGTAACACACGCTACTATCCTCTCAACGCACACACCTACGCACTATGTACACTGGTGCACGTATACTCCCTTCACTCAAACATAAACTTAACCTAACTGTTTGGTCATCATCATCATCATCACCATCATCATATCAGCCGAAAGACGTCCACTGCTGGACATAATTCCGCCCCAACGGCCATCGGTTCTACGTGTAATGTGAATCGCTAAACTTAAGTGGCAGCGGGCGGCTGCCACTTAAGTTTAGCGATTCGGAGGGCTATATCGGTTACCTTGGTTCTGCTACGGATAGCCTCATTTCGGATGCCACCCCGCAGAGAAACTCCCAACATAGCCTCTCCATTGCCCTTTGGGTGACTTTGAGCCTTCTTATGAGGCCCATAGTAAGCGACCACGATTCCGTGCCATACGTCATCAACTCATCACTGGCAACACAGACTGGTCAAAGACTCTCGTCTTGAGACACTGCGGAGTATTGGACGAAAAGATCCCGAATGCTGCCCAGCCGAGTTGGATAATCGTCAACAACTTCGAGCGTAAAATGTCCGATTGAAATCACCATACATGGACGTTTGACATGATCTTTGTCTTATCCATGTTCATCCTTAGACCAACTCGCTCGGAGGCTTTGTACTAAATGTAATTTAGTTACACACAATAAATACGTGTCATGAAAAGAGTTGAAAACAAATAACAAGCGGTTGCACATATCTACTCCAATCCACTTTGGAATTTGTCCAAACGGTAAAGTACACGCGTGAATAGCATTATCATTATCCGAGTATCGGCGCCAGGAAATGATGAACCATAGAATTTTATTGCTGAACCTGTAGCACTTTGCAAGGGCTCTTTCGATACAACACTTCGTGCAATTCTATGCGCGGATAATATAAATCGTGTACATACCGATCACGCTACGTGTAGTGACTGCGATTCCCGACTTTTTCCCGGAACGCTTGTTCGAGGCAACGTCGAGGTTTGCTCTTGCTTACCTGTCGAGACTTCGACTTCATTATGTTCTTACGGATTTAATAGACTTTGCGCTTGTTTGTTTGACACGTTTGGATGAGGCAGTTCGGGACAAAATAAAAAAACTAACTATGTTGATATAATACCTAATTTATTGTTGTGTATTGCAGACGTGCGGCGCATCGTGGACAACCCAGTGCTGTACGACAAGTATGAGGAGTTCTCGGTGAGGCGCGCGCTAGCGGCCGACCCGGACACGCGGTGGTGTCCCGCACCCGACTGCAGGTGCGGCACTGAATCATACCTTTAATAACGGGTATCTCAATAAGAGTGCACTATTAATTACTCTAATTATTTAAGTTATTTTAGCGCACACTTATAGAGACACCAGTTGTATGAACAAGGATGTCCCTAAAACCAACATCAAAACTAATAAAAAAACGTTTCAAATTCGTAATTCAAACGTCGTTTATGTTTTGATTTAAAACCAAGTAGCTGTAATTGTCGCACCGTTATTGTGTGAGTTTGAGATGTTATGTACCTACCTAAATTTGGTTATTTCCGTATAGTTTCGCGGTGGTGGCGACGGGGTGTGCGTCATGTCCAAAGCTGACGTGTCTCACGCCGGGATGCGGCGCTTCGTTCTGCTACCACTGCAAGGCGGCGTGGCACCCCACGCAGACCTGCGACGCCGCGCGCCGCTCGCGGGCGCCGCAACCGCGCGCGCCGCAGCCCTCGCACCAGGACTCCGATACTGGTGAGTGTGCCATTACGCAAACATCGTCCCGCGTCAACACGTCATATCCGAGGCTGACGTGTCTCGCGCTTCGTTCTGCTACCACTGCAAGGCGGCGTGGCACCCCACGCAGACCTGCGACGCCGCGCGCCGCTCGCGGGCGCCGCAACCGCGCGCGCTCGCGTCAATGCTCCTTCTCCGTTTTTGTTGCTTTGATAATGTAATCAAGAAAGACCTCCACATTTGGAATATCATGTAACAAGTAAACAACAAGGAATTAAAAAAAAAAAAAAAAAAAAAAAGACCGGGTTGCACTCCGGGAGTGCCGGCAGAAGTGAAAACTCAATAACAGTTTTTCGATCAGGTCACGTGACATCTTACGGTGTCACCCTAAAAATGAATTTGGCGCAAATTTATAAACAATTATCAATTATTTAGGCGGACAGGCGACAACCGCGGGCGCGTTGGGTGCGACGGGCCGGCTCGCCCGCCGCCGGCGGCGAACAAAATACCAATTTGTTTATGCCATTGCCAAATATTTTTCAAAGCTTTATCTCTTTAGGAATAACGTCCAAATTCGAACTATTCGAATTTGCAAGAACAGCGGACGGCGGCTGTGAAAATATATCAATTTGTTTTTGCCGTTGGTAAATATTTTTCAAAGCTTTATCTCTTTAGGAATAACGTCCAAATTCGAATTTGCTCAATAGCAAAACGGTGAAGGACGCGTGAACAAAATTACAAATTTATTTGCAGAATATGCTATTGCAAAAAGTGTTTAACGGCTTTATAATCTTACGAATAGCGTTCAGTTTTGAATAAAGTCGAATCGACTAGCAGCAAA
Organism: Epinotia ramella; assembly: GCA_947578815.1. Classification (NCBI taxonomy): domain Eukaryota; kingdom Metazoa; phylum Arthropoda; class Insecta; order Lepidoptera; family Tortricidae; genus Epinotia; species Epinotia ramella. The sequence continues at coordinate 21,641,249 of OX388202.1, forward strand.
ATATAAAAGTTTGTGACCTCCTTCACATCTGACGTCACAAACATCTGTCGCGTATTTAACAATTTTTCCCCATCCCAAAAAGTGCTCAGCGCCGCTAAAGAAGTTTTCACTTCAAAAAAAAAAAGGATTTTTCCAACATAACAAAAATAACACAACATAAATGAATAACGCGTTGGAAGATTCCTGGGCTAGACGATAATCCAAATACTAAACGATTATATCTAAACAGGCCTCTATGAGTATTAATAACCGTAAACTCTTTACTCGCCAACTACTGTAGCATAGTGACTGCGTAATGTGCGGCACAGTGGTCGACTGCGGGTGCTCTTAGAATTAATATTTTCGCACTCTGAACGAGGATGTTTGTTACAGGGGAGGTGAAGCCGTGTCCGCGGTGCGCCGTGCTGATCGTGAAGGTGGAGGACGGCTCGTGCAACCACATGGTGTGCTGCGTGTGCGGCGCCGAGTTCTGCTGGCTCTGCATGAAGGAGGTCTCCGACCTGCACTACCTCAGGTACCACTTTCTGTTTTGTCTTGTCCCATATTTGCTCTAGACTGCCTGATAACGGATGGAAGTGGCCACAGAGAAAATATGCTGTAAATACTGGAACTGTTTCCTTGCGCAGGTTTTACTCTGCGGGATTTCGATTTGAATTTACGAGTCCATAATCGATGTTCATAATTTATTGACTGGTCCAAAACACTAAGAAGATCAGGTAATCAATAACAATGTTAACATTAACAAGCAAAATTGTCCAACTACTTTTCAAAATAACACCCAGTACGATTCAACTTGTTTGAAATATGAGTCAGTTACGATATAGTTTAGTTTTATTTTAGTAAAATAAATCGCAAATGTACTACAATCTCTCCAGCGGTGCCAAGTTGACTATTGCTATATCGAAGTGCTGAAGTGTTTGTACGAGAACGCCACTAGGTCAGTCCGACTCTAGGACCAGACCTCGAAACCTATTCCGCTGCAGCGGGGAGTCAGGCAAGGAGATGTTATTTCTCCAAAACTGTTCACCGCTGCACTGGAGGACATTTTCAAGACTCTGGACTGGAGAAGGCTAGGCATCAACATCAACGGCTAGTACATCACTCACCTTTGGTTTGCTGACGATGTAGTAGTCTTGGCTGAGACCATGGAGAACTTAAGTACGATGCTCAATGACCTCAGTAAAGCTTCCGAGCGAGTTGGTCTAAGAATGAACATGGATAAGACGAAGATCATGTCAAATGCCCATGTAGTACCAACTCCCATTACAATCGGACACTTTACGCTCGAAGTTGTAGACGATTATGTATACCAAGGACAGACTATCCAGTTAGGTAGGTCCAACCTCGAGAAAGAGGTCAGTCGTCGAATCCGACTCGGCTGGGCAGCGTTCGGGAAGCTACGGCACATCTTTTCGTCCAATATTCCGCAGTGTCTCAAGACGAGAGTCTTTGACCAGTGTATGTTGCCAGTAATGACATATGGCACTGAAACGTGGTCGCTTACTATGGGCCTCATAAGAAGGCTCAAAATCACCCAAAGGGCAATGTTGGGAGTTTCTCTGCGTGATCGCATCAGAAATGAGGCTGTCCGCAGCAGAACCAAGGTAACCGATGTGGCCCTCCGGATCGCTAAACTTAAGTGGCAGTGGGCGGGGCACATAGCACGTAGAACCGATGGCCGTTGGGGCGGAAAGGTTCTCGAGTGGCGACCACGTACCGGAAGGCGCGGCGTGGGTAGGCCCCCGACAAGGTGGACTGATGACCTGGTAAAGGATGCGGGCGTCCGCTGAGTGCGCGCTTTCGGCTGATATGATGATGATGATGAAAATAAATCGCTGCATATAGGAGTGAACGATCTCCGCTTTTGAACTCTGTATAACTGAATCGTTTCTCGTACGTACAGTCCGAGCGGCTGCACATTCTGGGGCAAGAAGCCGTGGTCGCGCAAGAAAAAGCTGCTGTGGCAGCTGGGTACGCTGGCGGGCGCGCCGCTGGGCATCGCGGTAGTGGCGGGCGTGGCGCTGCCCGCGCTGCTGGTGGGGCTGCCGCTGTGGGCCGGGCGCCGCGCGCACCGCCGCCTGCGCCGCGCCAGCGTCGCGCGCCGCACCGCCGCCGTCGCCGCCGCCGTCGCTGCCGCGGTACGACACTCTACTCTACCCTATATGTATTAACCACTACTAGTATCACTGCACCGCGCTGGTGGCGGGCGTGGCGCTGCCCGCGCTGCTGGTGGGGCTCTGGTGGGGCTGCCGCTGTGGGCCGGGCGCCGCGCGCACCGCCGCCTGCGCCGCGCCAGCGTCGCGCGCCGCACCGCCGCCGTCGCCGCCGCCGTCGCTGCCGCGGTACGACACTCTACTCTACCCTATATGTATTAACCACTACTAGTATCACTGCACCGCGCTGGTGGCGGGCGTGGCGCTGCCCGCGCTGCTGGTGGGGCTGCCGCTGTGGGCCGGGCGCCGCGCGCACCGCCGCCTGCGCCGCGCCAGCGTCGCGCGCCGCACCGCCGCCGTCGCCGCCGCCGTCGCTGCCGCGGTACGACACTCTACTCTACCCTATATGTATTAACCACTACTAGTATCACTGCACCGCGCTGGTGGCGGGCGTGGCGCTGCCCGCGCTGCTGGTGGGGCTGCCGCTGTGGGCCGGGCGCCGCGCGCACCGCCGCCTGCGCTGCGCCAGCGTCGCGCGCCGCACCGCCGCCGTCGCCGCCGCCGTCGCTGCCGCGGTACGACACTCTACTCTACCCTATATGTATTAACCACTACTAGTATCACTGCACCGCGCTGGTGGCGGGCGTGGCGCTGCCCGCGCTGCTGGTGGGGCTGCCGCTGTGGGCCGGGCGCCGCGCGCACCGCCGCCTGCGCTGCGCCAGCGTCGCGCGCCGCACCGCCGCCGTCGCCGCCGCCGTCGCTGCCGCGGTACGACACTCTACTCTACCCTATATGTATTAACCACTACTAGTATCACTGCACCGCGCTGGTGGCGGGCGTGGCGCTGCCCGCGCTGCTGGTGGGGCTGCCGCTGTGGGCCGGGCGCGGCGCCAGCGTCCGTACCGGTTTTAGATATATAGAAGACGTGTCGACGAAAACGAAAGGAGCCGACTCTTTGCAATGTTGTTTATAGACTATTTATATATTAACCACTAGTGCACTGCATCGCGCTGAGGCGTTTCTTTGATTACAAATATTACAATATGACTTAAGGCGTCGTATGGTCTTCTCTCCCTCTCACTGAGCATAAGCGTGAGCGAAATAGAAGTGCGTGCTCGGAAACGTGGATATTTGGTTTTTTAATTTTTATTTTTTGGCCGTTTAAATAAATAAAAATTTATTCACTGGTTTCTCACGAACATAATATTGCCGATTTTACGAAACAATTTAAATACTTATATAGCTTCTTTGCATAATTTGTTACGAATATTTTAAGTGTATTTTTGTGTATTTTAGACCTATGTTCGTGATTTTTTTCTATCGAGCGAAATTTGCTTAATCATGTTTCGAATCACTGATCTCGCTGCAAAAAAGCCTCAAGATTACTATTCGTATTTTTTTGAAACCATATTATTATATTATAAACAGACGCATTATATTCTTTTAAAAACTCTGTTCGCTTAACTTCGCTGAACCTACGGCGCCTTAATTTTACGAGTAGCACTATCCTCCGAAAGTGCTATAGTGTGTAGGTAATCTTGAAAGTCTATTTTCTTCGCGACTATCGTCGACTGTTTACGCGCAACGCGTAATAGGTACTGATCTCTTCCTTACTCTTCTCACGTAGTCGTGACCCTTTGCCACCTGCAAACTAGCATTCTCAGGCCACAATGTCAGATTCAACGCCTTCATATATTTCGACTTGGTCCAACTATCTTTACGTCACACCTTGTCGTGAATAGTCATGATTCACGATAGTATTTACATTGATGTTAATAATCATGTCTCAAACAGCCGATTTATTTCATGTAGCAACACCCACAATCTTTTTATAACAATGTTGACGGGTAGGTGAGTTGTCACAGTTCTTAACGGCTATATTGCGTACGAACAGTTAAGTGCAGATTTGTAGTGTTAGATTTGGAGGAAAACCAGGGTGAGCTCTTTCCATAATCACTTTCAATGCATCCTATGACATTGTAACGATTTGGTTCATTTACACGTGGGTTCACGTGTTTACACAGCTCGGACGATGATTGTTCATGATGTGATGTATTTATGTGCGTCCACAGGTCTTATTCTATTTGGGAGGCGTGACGATATATTATGTATATGAATAAGGTTTTCCTACATGTCACGTACATGCGATAACACAGTTCTTAGTCGTGGAGTTCTTTAGTGTGAAAGGATTAGTAACAAGTGTAACAACAAGGGTCTCAGGTTCGGTAGTTTCAGCCTCAGACCATGTCGTCATCAATCAAGGGTGCACCCGGGTAATTATAACTGGAACAATATAGTGTGTGAATTGGTACAGTATCAGTCGTGTGGTAAGGGATGTCTGTAAGGGGAGGTGGAGGACATTCTCGGGGACGAAGGTCCCCACATCTCAGATGGAGCTGGTAGGCGGCAGCTCATATGTCAGATATATAAAGGATTCCGGAAGCTGTATGTGTAGGTTCATAGTTGCATATATGCTAATACAGATACCTAAGCTAGAGTGCTATAGGTACTATTTCGCGGCCATGAGAGTGACCAGAAGTGGCTTCGCGACACACCTGGCCATAATGCGAGTTATACCGCACGCTGCGCGTACGGTATAACTCGCATTGTGGCCAGGTGAAGACGTAAAATTGTGTACTCACCACGGGCGGTAATTCGTAAAGCCCCAGATCGCAGGTGTTTGTAGCCCGAACCGAACTAGCTACGTAATGTTCCAAGGTGTGTTTCCAAGTTGTCGCTCTCCTTAGCAAGTTTCCAGCTAGTACCTATATTTGTCCATGTTACTCGTAAATTAGTGGACGTTGATCTGTAATATGTGTATTCCAGCTGCTGGTGTCGCCGATCGTGGCGGGGCTGGCGGTGGGCATCGGCGTGCCCATCCTGCTGTTCTACGTGTACGGCGTGGTGCCCGTGTCGCTGTGCCGCGCCGGCGGCTGCGCGCGCCGCCCCGAGCCCGACGCCGTCTCCCGGCACATCGACCCTAGCATCGGTCAGTTTACTACACCCACACACCCAACCCACACACCCACACAGCGATCAGCCCGGCAACCGCTCGCGCCCGGGGCCTCGCGCAGTCGCGTATTACAGTAGTAGGGTCATTTCGCTGGTTACGCGACCACCTTCGGTTAGCGACCACCTGAAGGAGAAAGTTTTTTCTATTGAAGATAACATCAATTCTACACACCCTATTGAGACAACTACTTGTACATGCATTTTTTTGTTGTATTAGAATAGAAATCTACTAAAAAACCGAGAAAATATCCTTTCAGTTCACCAACTCAGCTTAAGTGGTCGCCCACCGGCACATGAAATTAGGTGGTCGCTAACCGGCGAAATGACCCTACTTTACGTACCTAGGGCGGAGAATTCGTGAATGGCCCAGATTGCAGGTGTTTGTGGCCCGAACCGAAGGTGAGGGCCATAAATATGCGATCTGGGGCTTTACGAATTACCGCCCGTGGAGGGTACACAATTTTACGTCTTCACCTGGCCACAATGCGAGTTTTACCGTATGCGCAGCGTGCGGTATAACTCGCATTATGGCCAGGTGTGACGTAAACATAGTAATTGCATAACTGTATCGCGCCGAGATCGTCGTCAATATGTGGTAGGTTCATTGCGCAATCGAATCACTCTAATCCCACTCGTAAATCAAATAATACAGTCAGCATCATATAGTTAGTAGCAGCGAAAGTATCCAAATATATCGGAACACGTCTTTATTACTATAGGAGTAAGGAAGTGTTACGATATATTTGGCTGCTACTAACTATGTGATGCTGACTGTACTCTAATACGGGTGTAGACTCGAAAATTATTATTACTCCAAAAGAAAGAAGACAAAAAGAGAAAACGCAAACAGTGGTGTCACTGTGGATGGCGCCTTTATAGTTTTCCAAATCAGTCATAGTAGAATCAGTAGATGTTAAGGAAAATTCAACAATTTGGCATTAAGATTTGGTGATTGGGTTACAGGCGACGCGTCGCTATCGGCCGGGTCGGCGGCCGCAGAGGTGCGCGCGCCCTCGCTAGCCGCGCTGGCGGGCTCGCTGGCGCACGAGCCGCACGAGCCCGAGCCCGAGCCCGAGCCCGAGCCGGAGCCGCAGCGGCTCGAAGTCACCGCCGACGTCAGCGCCGCCGTCGCCAGCGCCAGCTGGCCCGACGAGCTGCCGTCCACGTCGTCCCGCTCGGCGCGGCTCAAGAGCCTGTTCCTGTACGGGTCGGCTGCGCCGCCGGACCCCGAGGCGCCGCCCGCGCCCTGCCCCGCGCCCTGCCCCGCGCCGGCCGAGCTGGCGGCCACGTGCGAGACGCGGCTCGTGCGCGCCGCCCCCGCGCGCGCCTCGTAACGAACGTGCGCCTGGCCCGTCCGAGTGTGCACCCGCGCTGTGCACGTTCCCGCCTCCCGAGGAATATCTCATTTGATATAATATTGCATACTCCTAAATGTGTAGAGGACGACCGAGGCGCTCGGACGAATCGGACCCGCTTTAGAATACGTCTGTGCTCTAAAATAGACTAAGTGAAGTGTAGTGTGAGCGGTTGCGAGACGGACTCGCGGTGTGTATAAAGTGAAGTGTGTTTTCGCCGAGATCTTGATCATTGTGATTAGCTCAAATTGCGTGTATTACTGACGCGGAGCTCGTATGGAACGCAATATAGTTTTACGACAGTGTGATTTAGTCGAAACGTATTGTGGCACCGAATAATATAGAAATGAGTGGTGCTTTACACCCACTCTCATTAGATCGTCGGGATTCAAGCATCGCATATTGATATTGAGTCCTGAAATCGTTTAGTCCCGTTATATCGTCGACGAGCAGTGTAGACACATGTATGTTTGTGTAATACATTTCAGTAGTAATCAATGATTTGGCTAGGCGGATATTCGTAAGGAATGAGTCGAAATATTCGTACTATCGACAACACAGCTAATTGACCATCCGTGCACTTTATATACATTGTAGTAAGGTTCTATATTAATACAGGATAGTCAGTTAACTGTGTTGGCGTTTGTACGAGGTAAAGGCCTCAGTCCACTGGTTACGCAACACATCTGATGTATGTAGATAATTAGGAATATACCTTGTCAGATCGCGTTCCGTTCGCCAGGCGTGGCCGAAGCAACCCAGCAATAATCTATCTGATGTAATCTATTCTAGCTTCCGGTTTGCAATAGTTGCGGTGTTTGAAAATATCAAATGCAATGAACGCGAATTCGTTTGTTATAAAATAATCTGCATTAAAGTGAAAGTGGTTTCCGAACGCACTGTCTTCGAAAACCACGTGAACTGAAATCGTTCTTTTTTTTTTTTTTATTAAGAAAGAAACAATAATACAACAAACAAGTACAGGGTCCCGCAAAACCGTTTGCACAGTTTGACTGTGGGATCGAGCAGTCTCTACTTTCTTCTATTTATTCTTCGACACGTCCTCAATGAATCGGCCCAGTCGTATTGATAATTTGGGTAATCTACCTCCATCATTGACAATAAGATGATTTATACTCGTTATATTGTACGTCATGCTGTGACTAAGATCGCGATTTCCCGTCCCATGCATGCCACCAATAAATAGTGTTTGGTGGAATGTTTGGATGGCTTCAGCCAGCCTCTCGCGAGCCAGTGCGTTGCTTGAAGACAACGTACAAACAAGTTCTTGCATTTGGTATTTGCCGATTGTGCTCTCTCGTGTAAACTGGCGCAGAAGATGTACACTTTCGTTGCCTACTCATGTTACATGTTATGTGGTATTTATTTTATGAATGTAACATTTATTTCTAGCATACACGTTTCAGCGAGAGTTCAGACCGTCCCTAACAGTATTAATAGTTTTAAACGACTGGGTAGTCAATCTCGCGTATTATAATGTATTAATGTAATGGAGCACTGTTACGTTCATAAAATAAATAGGTACGGTGGGAGTGTTCCCGCGGCGTAGATTAAGTCGAGTCAGACCGGATCAGGGAAGGACTGCGGGCGCGCCCGCTCTGATAGATGCTTCGCGCTTTCAAAGCAGTGTTACTCTATCCGATATTTGTGATACTTTGAATAATTACTATTAACGATCTAAATTATTTAATTTTTCACGTTTGTAGGCGAAAAGTAATTGTAAGCTATAATTATTATGTTATGTGAATCATATACCTACAAGTAAACGATTAAAATGTGATTAAACATACTGGATCTTTTTTTAAATGGCGGAATCCTTGCTGGCCCTCACTGGTTGTTATATTTCTTTATATTCAAATTAAACACAGTTTCAATTTGGTAAACATTTAATTTATAATTTTATCTACAGGGGTTTTTTTATTAACTCCAATACAGAGGTACAGTTTAAGCAGTTTAAGTCACTCGGTGTAGGAATCAAGCACCACATGCATTACTCCTGTAATCCGTACCGCGAGTAACAACATTTCATAACATCAAGATCTCAGTGCCGAGTGAGGACTGCGTGTGATATCCGACGGTTAAGCCGGCTGTACACATTGGGCCAACGTTGGCGCGTGAGCAGGATGCAGTTATGCGTTAGACGGAGATAGACTCGATCTCTTTCTTTTACATAGCTGCATCCTGCTCACTCGCCAACGTTGGCCCCATGTGTACAGCTGGCATTACCCGCTAGTGCGCATTGGACTTTGGAGGGGTCCGGTTAATGTACGGCCCAATAATCTGCGTCCCCTATATCTCTGTCTATTTTTAACCTATGCAAAAAGAGAGAAAGATAAGTGGATGCGAATTATCGGGTAGTACTGGACTCTTTTGAATAGTTAAAATGTGTGTAATTCCCAGGCAATAGGAACCTACCGGAAGTTATTTGACAATAAAGACGATTTTTTAATGAGATACTCATTTGAGATACTGCTTTAGCTCAATTACTGTCCATTAGACTCTAAAAACTTGCAGTTTTATATTGTCTATTTTCCATTTACTCATTCAAGCCCACAACATGCCACAAGGGGTTTTTCTCAAACATGCAATGAAATATTGACGTTGTGTTTTTCATAATGGGCTTAGAAGTGTCACGTTTCGGGCGGAGAGATCCGTAATGGCATTTCATACAAAATTGGAGGCCAAGGCCTGCAAAATGGTATTTTTTTAAATTTGCATTCCACAATTTGTGGCCCATGATCACGGCGTTCAGCCATGAAAATGAAAGTTTTGTTTCTTGGAGTTTTTTTTAATTTGTTTCATTGCACGTTTGAGAAAAGCTCTATACATACCTCGGCGTGAAAAGGGGTTGCCTCAGCCTCATAACGAACTCGGCCGGCAACCCCTTACTTCCCGGGCTCTTTAGTAATGTACTATTAATGGTTGTTTGTAGTCATTGCGTTTTATCTGATTGCCCCGAACCACAAACAACTAACCCCTACGACCGCAGTCCTCTACGCAGCTTCTTATTTACAACATTTGTCTAACCTGCATCAAAAATGAGATGTGAACCGAGCAAAGGCATTAAGATTCCAAATATGCATTTGTTTATCTTTTTTTTATTTTTTTATTATTTTTGTTTAGATTAAGACCGCTCCACATTCGCGCGCGATTCGCAGGCGTGAATCGCGGGGCGAATCGCGGTGAGGATCGCGCGTGAACCCTTCCTTGGCTCCACATTCGCAGTGTTCACAATTGTCTCAGTGTTTGCGTTCGCAGGCCCTTTGACGCGGGCCAAAAACCGACAAAAAGTGGTTAACAAGGCGCGAAGCCGCGATAAATAAAAGAATTGGCTCCACATTCACGCTTTCACGCGTTCGCGTATAGTTTTCGCGAGTTAGCGCGCGAATGTGGAGCGGCCTTTAGTCTTTGTTTTTGTTGACAATGCATTGATAACATTCTCGTGAGAGGGTGAAGGGTGGGAGGGTTTATTTCATTTTCAACCGCAGCGCGCAGCTGTGTTATGAAAACGAATGTTTTGTGCATGTTTTTTTTGACACGCAAGTGATAGCTTTTACGTTTTTGATGTCATACACCAGCAATGTCAACAAAAACAAAGACTGTAATGTAAACAAACACAAACATTTAAATGTAAACAAAAACAACACAAATATTCAAAAAGAATATGAAATGCATTTTTGGAATCGCAATACTCTACCGAACATGCCCTTGACACCCCATTTTTGATACACCATTTTGGATACACAAATAATTCAGAAGTTAGATTATACAACATTAGAACAACTTTAAGAATAACTTATTGGCAAACGGAATGTCATGACAAGGTAAACATTAATACACTGTATTCACCATTCGCTCGAACAATTATTGGGAAAAGATTTGTTTTCTCTGGAAGGCTATCGTGGTCATCATCATAACATAATACTAAAAGTGGCATTATTTATTGTTATTGGTTAATTGTAACTTTCAGACTGGATCTGCACTGTAGGTACCATCGCTGATGTTGACTAGACAAGGTCTACCAGCGGTCAGCTTAGTGCTGTGTGTATTTAGCCCTAAACTGTATTGAAGGCCTGTTATTGTAGACATTGTAGCTTTTAAATGGATTATTGTAGCGGATATGACAACCGGGAATGTTTGAGATTTTGTGAGGGTGGAGTCGGTACACGCATAAAATAAATAAAATAGAAACCAACGGCAAAAACAAATTGATATTTTAGTCGCCACCGTGCACCGCCATCTGCTGTTCTTGCCAATTCGAATAATTCGAATTTAGACGTTATTCCTAAAGGGAAAAAGCTTTGAAAAATATTTGGCAATGGCAAAAACAAATTGGTATTGTGTTTGCCGCCGCCCGTCGGCGCGCCGGACCCCGGCACCGTTGCACCCAACGCGCCCGCGGGCCGTCCGCCTAAATAATTGATAATTGTTTATAAATTTGCGTCAAATTCATTTTTAGGGTGACACCGTAAGATGTCACGTGACCTGATCGATAAACTGTTACAATGTTATTGAGTTTTCACTTCTGCCGGCACTCCCGGAGTGGAACCCGGTCTTTTTTTTTTTACCATTTGTAAGTTGGTGTAGTGTTCATAATGAATGAATCTGGGTTTTCGGCGTATTGATTCGCTGTAATGCCGTGTAAACAAATTAAATTATAATTAATAAATAACCCTCACTCACATTTCTATAGGTAGAGTCAGCACTCAGCAGTAGAAGTCGCTACGCGGGCGAACAACTCAAGATAATCTAAACAAGGTCAAATTGCCTTGCCTTTCTAAGTTTTCTAATAAGAGAGAGACGGATAGTGCGAGAGAGCTCCCGCGCCGTCTTGTGCTAACCGTGCTGATCAATTTGTTAGATCGCTTTCCCAAACGCAATATTTCTATGTAGCTAATTCTCTTCTCTATTTTTTTCCCGAACGCGATTATTCTAGTCGCTTTTTTCCACTGCAGCTTCCTTTTACAGTCGTGTTGCTCAGGTATCGTATTTATTACGTCGCGGTTTTTGTTGCCTTTGGAAAACCCGTTGCAATCACGAAACGTTAGGTAGGTTAGGTTCGTTAGGTAGCTTCAGATTAGTTCAGATGCCCGAAGGGCAAACTCCCCAGCACGGGTAGCACAAGACGGCGCGCGAGCTCTCTCGCACTATCTGTCTCTCTCTTATTAGACATTTTTAGAAGGAGACTGATAGTGCGAGAGAGCTCGAGAGAGCTCGCGCGCCGTCTTGTGCTAACCGTGCTGAAAAAGGAACCGTCGAAACTGTTATGAGAAAAACTTGATCTCTACTAAATACTAAGGCACTGGTCCCACCGCGGGCGACGAGCGATAAACGAGTAGAACTAAGAAACGAGTGGCGTGCGGCGACAAGCGAGTGTGTAGTTTCGATAGTTTTGTCGCTCGGCTATAAGCGAGTGTTCGAGTGCGACGGGCGATTACTCGCACCACTCGCTCAGTTGTACGGTAGGATGATCGCTCTAATCGCCGAGTACCGCTGAGCGAGTTTTATCGTTGATAGCTTTTGTCGCTGCGATCAACTAGTGAAGAGAGAATCCTCGCCGGCAGTGTGAGCAGCCAGCGATGAACTATAAATATATATATCTCTTTTATTTACACGGGAGCGATTATTTTTTGTTCGTTTCTTGGGCGAGAAAATCGTCGATAGCTCATCGCTTACTCGCCGGCGGTGGGACCAGTGCCTAAAAAAGCGTTTGTAAACTAAAATCAGCAAACAATTCTTTACCATAAAATAGCGAGAAAGGTAATATTTAAGAATGGGAAATTATGCGACACGGTAAAGCGGCGAAATAAAAAAAGACCGGGTTGCACTCCGGGAGTGCCGGCAGAAGTGAAAACTCAATAACATTGTAACAGTTTTTCGATCAGGTCACGTGACATCTTACGGTGTCACCCTAAAAATGAATTTGGCGCAAATTTATAAACAATTATCAATTATTTAGGCGCACGGGCCGCGGGCGAGTTGGGTGCGTCGGCCCGGCTCGCCCGCCGCCGTCGGCGCCAAGAACAGCGGACGCAAGGCACAGAACAAAATATCAATTTGTTTTTGCTGTTGCCAAATATTTTTCACTTTAGGAATAACGTCCAAATTCGAACTATTCGAATTTGCTCAATAGCAAAACGGTGAAGGACGCGTGGACAAAATTACAAATTAATTTGCAGAATATGCTATTGCAAAAAAGTGTTTAACGGCTTTATACTCTTACGAATACCGTTCAGTTTTGAATGAAGTCGAATCGGCTAGCAGCAAAATATAAAAGTTTGTGACCTTCACATAATTATGACGTCACAAAAATCTGTCGGGTATTTAGCAATTTTTCTCCATCCCAGAAAGAGATCAAACAAATCGAGACTAAATATGAATATTATGTCTTTTAGCGGCCACTGCGACGATATAATCATTCACAGTAATATGGCAACTAGGCAATCTCCCAGATCACATACAGTGCCCATCAGATAATTATCTTGGCGAACAACGTGCTCACAAATATCTGAACATTAGGACATTGAAGAGAACATACCTATATGTTTGATGGCGATTAGCGAACCAGAGATCCATTGAAAATGTACCAGTAACTACGTAAATTACGATTAAGGGCAGCACGAAACGATGTATGTACCATGTACCCACACGTCATCGTTTCGTGCTTACGTATAGACATTAATGACAAATATATTTCGATTTGTGCAAGAACTTACGCTAATAGAGCAATTAATAATTAAATACAAAATAAATAACATGATTCATATGCCATTTTGATGTTTTATAACTAATAAAATATTTTACATGATTAGCGGCACAAGCGCGTTTTAGTGTTGTTAGTTTATGATGACGTTGTAAAGTATGATGTTTAAGGCGCTGACGCACGTCGCAGTCGGGGTCTAGCACAATTGGCTGCCTGCTTTTCTCTCGCACTATGGTAATTAGAACTAGTACCCACAGTAGAGCGTCGTGTCTGGCAGGCGGTTGTAAGAGACCATGGATCTGCGACAGCACGTCTCATCACGGGGCGCAGTGCCACTAACTAACTACACTCAAGGAGCAATAAAGAAAAAGCACATTTAGTGGAGAAATTCTGTATAAATTATAGCCGCTTTCATTGCTCCATTCGTTGGTCTGGTACCCAAGGACCATATGGAGGTTTTCTAGCGGTGAGGGGAGGCGAGAAAAAATCTTAAAATTTCACAGTGTTAGTGATGAAATGGTAATTTTATCGCCGTCTCAGTACGTCACAGAAAATTACTTGAGTCGCTCGCCTCTCCTCACCAGTGAACATGCGACCTTAGCATTAAATAAATATAAATCGACATTAATTCATATGGACGTAAAGACTTAAATAATTACAATAGTATTAGTATATTTTGGTTTTGGCATTGTTTAGATTAACTTTTTGTATTCACCTACGACAGGTCTAAGACTAAGGGCATAGTAGGGCAGTTTGAGGTGATAATGTGGACACGCTGGACAAAAGCACCAATTTTAGGTACTTGTTAGGTCCATAACCTTTAGTTTTTGATAGGAACCAACTCCTCCGTCAGCCATCTTTAATTTAATGGCGGTCATTTTGAATTATACGTATATCATTAATATCTTGAGTTCTAAATAACGTAGAATCACAAACTTACCACCGTATTCATAAACGTCCTATAAAGCCTGTTTTAACTAAAATGGCGTTAAAATTAGTTTGTCCTTATCTGTCACTTTGGCATTTGTGTTCGTAAGAAAGGGACAAAGCACATTTTATTTAGCAGAGGCATTTTAAGTTTTATGAATAAGGGGGTTAGTGTCTAAATATACATATTTGGGGTCAAGGAATTCAACTATATATTTTTTAGAGTCGAGTTCCCAAAGGATATCAAACGGATCCCTGTTCCTAAGCTTCCGCTGTCCATCCGGCTGTCTACGTATCAGCAATAGCTAGACTGTTCAAATTTTCACAGAAGTTGTTTTTCTATTGGTGCTTTAACATACATTCATAAAAATTAAATTAAATTAAAAAGTGCTCTCATACATGGAACGTAATTTTATGGCGTTTTTTTTGCCCGCCCATAACAATCGGTATATCTCTAGAACCGTAATATATTTCCGCAATTATGTATTACTATAGCCTCTATAATAACAAGTAATAAAAATATAATAACGTTAATAATTGGTTTTTTAACATAACTTAAACCAACTCTTACTTTAGAACAAAGATGTTTTACATGTATATGCAGTGTTATATCGGTAAAATACTTATCTAGTTGAATTCCCTGACCCCAAATATATATATTTAGACACCAAGTTTGTTATACTTAGTGCCTTAGAACTCAAGATATGAAGAATTAACTATAATTAAAAATGGCCGGCATAAAATAAATATGGCCGACGGAGGAGTTGGTTCCTAATGTTCCTATCAAAAACTCGAAGCTATGGACCTAAGAAGTGCCTGAAAAAAAATTGTTGCTTTTGTCCAGCGTGCCCACATTTACGACAATTTGTTCGAGCACTCTGCCCTGCTAGCAATCAACAATCAATAATTGAGCTGATAACTAGTCAACGATGACCTAAACGCGATTTAAAAAAGAATAGTTGATTATTTTATTCGGGGGTCCGGGGGGGGGGGGGGGGGGGTCATCATGTCAGTAACATTTAAGTTCCGTCATTCCTGTGGATATAGCGAAAGTTGAGCACCAGCATATTTTTTGGTTCGTCTCATAATCCTTCCTTACTAATATTATAAATGCGAAAGTGTGTATGTTTGTCCTTCTTTCACGTCGCAACGGAGCGTCGTATTGATGTGTTTTTTTGTATGAAGATAGTTTAGAAGCTGGAGAGTGACATAGGCTACTTTTTCCAGCGGGAAAATACAATATGTTACATTTTCCTATAACCACGCGGGCGAAGCCGCGGGCATCAGCTAGTAATTCGTAAACGTAATTCAGGTAATCTTAGTCTGTAGGGGTTATGAAAATCTACAGGAAAATGACCTTTACTAAGGTGTCTGCAATCATAAAATAATTATCAAACGGCAATTCAACGCTATACCACAATACATGTAAATTAATAATGGACGTGAGGTACATTTAAAGGTAAATCGTCAATCTACATTTATACAAAATATTGTATAAAAAATCAAGTTATTTTACGATCGAAACATTCACATCGGCGCACGCTACGCTACGCAGTGTCGTACAACGCGACGGGCTTAGGCTACCGGAACGAAGATCGAAACATTCACATCGGCGCACGCTACGCTACGCAGTGTCGTACGTAGCGAAAACATATGTTGCTGGGAAAAACTACTATTCTTCCACAAACTACCAACCTTGAGCCTCACTCACAAACCGCCTTTCTATTTTTTTTAGATAATGGACTGACATTGTGTTTGTAGTATATTTTATTACCTAGGAAACACTGGACAATGCATGCCGAGACGTAAAACAGTACATAGTAAATGCCGATTTAAAACATTTCAAAGGACGACCGCTTTAGCCTAGTTGGTAGTGACCCTGCCTATGAAGCAAGAGGTCCTGGGTTCGAGTCCCGGTAAGAGCATTTATTTGTGTGATGAGCACAAATATTTTTTCCTGAGTCATGGATGTTTTCTATGTATTTAAGTATTTATTTATCTATATGTTTATCATCGTCTAGTAGCCATAGTACAAGCTTTGCTTAGTTTGGGACTAGGTTGATTTGTGTAATATTGTCCCCTAATATTTATTTATTAATTAAATGGCTCTAAAGGGCCGCCTCATATCGATTTGACTCGGACAGCTAGAAAGAGTGTTCTCAAGCTCGTTCAATGAATTAAAGACAGCATTTAGAATAACTACAACTCCAATACCTTAGCAGGCACTGCCGACACACGCAAACATTTCAAATAAATTTAAACTTTCCGGCATTGAACGTGTTCCTTGACCCGTGTTGTTGACAAACGCAATCAGGCTATATTTGTTGTCATGATGACATTTATGACCCGTTTCCAAAACTAGCGCCGTGAAATCATAATCATTCGCGCCATACAGATAAAACTTAAATCACAGATTTATCTAAAATCTATTCTAATCAAAACAGTCGAGTGTAAAACAAATACGGATAAAATAGAATGTAATAACTACCTACATTATATAGTCTATAGCCTTTCCTCTTATCCTCATAACAAGGTTTTTGAATTCAATAACCGCTTTGTCGTGTTAACATTTATTTGGCAGCAAATGGCACGCGCCGGGTAAACAACGGCACTGTTTGAATACAAAGGCTATGTTTTGACAAAAGAGAAAAAACTTAAAAAAACATGACGATATGAATATACATCTGTCTGTATTGTCTTATCTTCCGACTCCCGGCGTCACTAAGCGAAGCGGGAAAAGGAACAGCTTTAACCTAATAGACTTTATATATTGGCCATATATTTTCATCTAGTCTCAGTTCGGTATTTTCTTAGGTGTCGAATCAATGAAACCTTATTAAGTGCTCAAATATGGTGCAAATATGCATGCACTGCGGGGCTAGCGCAACTGACGCCGCGCCGCGACGCGAGTCGAGGAAGATCTACCCTCCTCGTTCTAATTAGCACGGTGCGGGTGAGACAAGCGACGCTCAGTCGCGCGGGAAGCGACAGAGCAGCAAGTTGTGCTAGACGTACTGGACTACTGAGACTACACCTCTTAAGGCCCCCCTGAACCATTCGTTTCTAATCAATCATGATTTAAGGGGCTCCCATACGCCAATGACCTTCGATCTGAATCTCTTAGTTTTCTAATGTTTTTTGTAGCTTATTATATTAACAACAACGGCTTTAAGCAATATAGTATCCCATATTTACTTCAAAGTTAATTGTTTTCGAGATATTTGGCATCAAAGTTCAACAATTTTAGGCCTGTATACTGTATGTACAACGGGGATAGTAAGAAAATATAACTTTAACCATTATTCTACAGACCTAGAAGAGGCAGATGTCTGGCTCATGCAGCATTTACCTTAGATATAAGGATTGTATCGAAAAGAAAGTAGACAACTTTTCGACTGCATATGTTTGTCCACCGAGGACAAAGAAACAAATCAGTTTTACTAAATTATAAACCTTAAGTTTCTGTCAAAAATGAATTTTGGCAGAAACTTTTTTTTTGGTACAAGCTTTTATTGCCGACTGTACTTTTCTGTATACCTGGCTTTGTGTGTTCTGAGACGATTCTAACGAACCCAAACTCAACGGGGTTACGTCGGTTAAGTACTGAATTCCCATGGCCACCATCTGTCTCCATCATCAGATCAGCTCGATGGTACCATAATATTGAATTGTCATCCAAACTATACTTATACCCAAAATTTCAGCTCAATCGGTCACCGGGAAACGGGTCAAATTTAACTTGCAAGTGTCCTATACTAACAGGGCAAGTTAATATAAAGCATGTAAAATACATTTGACTCCATAAGTATGGTAAAATTTGGAAAGAAAATTTTAATTTGGCAAGCAATTAGTCAAATCAAATGGCTGAAATCAAAAGCTTATTTCGCTACGGGAACTATAAACACCCGCGTATACCGCGACGAGTGCTTACAAAAGAGATTGCTGCGGTTCATCAGGAAGCATAGGATGCCTACATTATGTTGGCCTGACTTGGCCGCCTGTCATTATTCGGAAGTGACTAGAGAGTGGTATAAGGCCAATAAGGTGAATATTGTAGAGAAAGACATGATCTCGCCTAACTGTCCAGAAGCCCTATCGAAAGAGGCCATTATGAAACGATGTCTTCAAAAAAATACCAAAGCAGCCATTGCTGACTTTTAGGATAAGTGGAATTCAGAAAACGAGACCTATAAAGTCGTGAAAAACCTGATGCAGTCAGATTGCAGGCAAAGTAGAGGCACTGCCAATAGTTTCTCCGAAAGTATATAGTATATATAGTTATGTATTTTTGTTGTTTATCAAAAACACAATCTAATTATATCCATACTAATCTATACTACATAATGCGAAAGTGGTGTCTGTCCGTCTCTCTGTCTGTCTGTCTGTTACCTCTTAACGATTGACGCTGAACCGATTTAGATGAATTTTGGTATAGAGATAGTTTGAGTCCTGGGGAAGGACATAGGATAGTTTTTATCACGGAAATCATCCCTTAAGGGGGTAAAATGGGGGGTGAAAGTTTTTATGAAGTCACATATGATACAGACCATATAGTGACATTTATATATCGGTAAATAAGGACAGAACATAGCCCATAGATATATAGACAAAGTGCTTATATGCAACAGTTACACACTCGCTAGTGTGTTCCCGATCAGTGACGATCGATTCCTTCTTAACCAAACAAACGCACGGCTAGTGCTGTAATAGCCTACCAGCACATTTTGAACACTAGTGCCACTACCGTCCATACAAAGTCCTGTCTCACTAGTACAGCTGGTAGCTAAACGTGGTCGTTCCATTGCGCCACGCGTGGCCGTCCTCCACCGAGGCGCGACAGAGCGGACACGTGTGCTCTCTGTCGAACCACTCGGAGATGCAGGGCTCGCAGAAGATGTGCGAGCAGGACAGCCGCACCGGCGTTTTGAAGTCGTCGTGGCAGATCGAGCACGCGTCGCCGGCCGCGAGCACCTGCTCGCTCGTCGGCTTTGTACCGAAATTCTGTGGATACATTTAAGATGAGTCAATGCAAATCCAAATATTTTTAGAGCTTAGTGTACAGAATTTGCTGTATATTTTATATACGCGGCTAGTCTCACAGACTTGGCTATCTATAATATACCGTAATATTATATTTATACGGTGCAAAAACCTTTTCCACACGCCAGGTCCAATACAATATTATATTAGTCCCTGGGCGACCGAGCTCTGCTCGGGTGAAAATACAGAAAATACGGAGAAAATAAACTTTCAATTCAATTCAATTCAAAATTTCACCCACCAACCAACTCAACCAACCAACAACCAATTTCAACTCTCCCAGACATGAGACGCGGGTCCATATTGGCTGCCATAAAATTCGTTGTCCTATTTTTTTTTATACTAACGTACTGTAGTCATAATCATCGCTAGTCCTAATTTTTTTCATCCTAACTGTTGTCCTAAAATTTTTCTTCATAATTTAATTACTAAGAACTTGCTTGAAGTCATAATTTTGTTAATCATAACAGTTTTGTTCATAACGGACATACATCATAATTTTGTTAGTCAAAAATAAATCGGTTCTGGCGCTTCGCTCGTCGTCGTACCTACACGGACCTGCCTTACGTTATATCCTAACCTACCTGTAACCTACGTCCGCACAGACAGGTTGCTTAGTGTCTAGCTAGAGCCTTGTGGCCTCGTCTCGCGCTTTGTAACAAAAACAAACACGTTTATTTACTTCGATAACGCCAAGTAACATTTATGATTTGACGACCGCTTTATGGCCGGTTCCAATAATCAATCCACCAATAGTTTTCCTTACCGGCAGTTACATTTTGACAGATTACCCGTAGAAAATGTAACTGTTGGTAAGGAAAACTATCGGTGGATTGATTATCTTTGTTCGGGTACATTTAATTGTATGTATTTATGTAAGTATAAGTGAGTTTATATTGTATGCATTATATATGTATGTATATTAATTAAATTAATTGATTTGTGTTTCCATTCGAGTCTCTGTACTTAGGATCCTGCACCACTAAAGTTTCTGTTTAGCCCAATGGTTGACTGGTAGAGAATGCCTTAAGGCATTAAGTCCGCCAATTGTACTTCTGTTTTTATATTTGTGCAATAAAGTTTAAATAAATAAATAAATTATTGGAACTTGCCATTACCCTAGTTGGTAGTAACCCTGCCTACGAAGCAAGAGGTTCGAATCCCGGTAAGGTCATTTATTTATGTGATGAGCACGAATATTTGTTCCTGAGTCATGGATGTTTTCTATGTATTCAAGTATTTTTTTATCTATATAAGTATGTCTATCGTGGCCTAGTACCTACCCATAGTACAAGCGTTGCTTCGTTTGGGACCAGGTCGATTTTTGTAAGATTGTCCCCTAATATTTAGTTATTTATTTATTTATCTTGAAAAATATTATGAAAAACAATTTTAGGATTAAAAAATGTATGACTAGTGCCATTATGAATTTAAATAAAACGGACAAGTAAGTGTTATGGTGAAAAAAAAATGAAAAAAATATAAGGATATGAGAAATTTATGATTATTGTCATTATGACTTTGAGTGGTTATGATTTACGATCGTTAGGAATAAGAATTATTAGGACTAACCATTATTATGGCGTAAAATTTTATGAAGAACATTTACAGACTTCCAATAGACTCATGAGACCCAGCTAGATCTCGGGGCACGGTAGTGCCCCCGCCAAGTCGAGCAAAACAGCGGCACGGCCGTACCATACTTTTCTTGAAGCAGTTCAGGCCATTTTCGACCCCCCAATAACTTCGTTGTGCATAACACTAGAAGCCTGAATTTTCAGTAATCAAGCAAGCATTGTATAAACACAGTATATTTCAAATTTCATTCAATTTGAACCAGTAGTTTAAGAATGATAAAGAATGATAACTAGACAAAGTTTTTTAATTTTGTCACTGACTGACTCACTGGCCGATCATCAAAAGTCTTACGACCATTCCCAATAATCAATCCATGGATAGTTTTCCTCACCAGCAGTTACATTTTGACACATTTTCTATGGGTAATCTGTATAAGTATAAATAATGTAGTAAGGCACTTCTAGCAAAGATTGAAGCTTCAAATTTAGAATACAATAAGTGTTTAGTGTATAAATCAAGGGAAAACTAAAATATTTTGCAATTTCGGTCTAGTTTTCTAGATACACCAACTGCATAAACAATAAGATACACCAATCTCATATACATATATAGGATTACAAAGTTGCATTTGCAGTGAATGGGACAAACAATTAAAAAGCAAGGATGGGACTGCATTCATAATTTGTATGTATTGATAACACAATAACCTACAAAAAGAAGTGAGATCCCATGAAAAACATTCCATGAATCGATTTTCGCCCCCGTAAACCCTTACGCTCTTAATTTCATTGAAATCGTTAGAGCCGTTTTGGAGAACGTGATTGCAAATATATATACAAAGATTGCTCGTTTCGTATAGGATAGGATATCATAAAACATTGTCAGGGAATAACAATCCTCACTTATTTCCGTTTATCTTGAAAAGATTTAGTTCGTAAATAAGTAAAGTTAGAACTAACCACACTCTGCAGCATAGTCCAAGTGGCGTTCTTGAAGAGTCGTATCCTCACGAGCAGTTCCGCCAGCTTAACCACCACGTAGATGGCCACCAGGAACATGCCGACCATCTTCTCCGAGCCCTCGTAGGACTGCATCAGGTAGAACAGCCACGGCTGGATGGTCAGCAGGCAGCGGTACAGCTGCGATACCGACTCGATGAACAGGTACACTTTACCCTGTTGACAATTTGTAATTTTATAATAGAGTTAAGGCGCCGTAGGTTCAGCGAAGTTAAGCGAACAGAGTTTTTTCAGCGAGATCAGTTCGAAACATGATTAAGCAATTTTCGCTCGATAGAAAAAAATCACGAACATACTCGTAGCTCTACAATACACTTAAAATATTCGTAACAAATGCACAAAAGCTAAAAATATTAAAATTGTTTCTAAAAATCGGCAATATCATGATTGAGAGAACTCGGTGATTACTTTTTTATTTATTTAAACGGCTAAAAAAATAAAATTAAAAAACATAATATCCGCGCTTCCGAGCACGCACTTCCATCTCGCTCACGCTTATGCTCAGTGAGAGGGAGAGAAGACCATGAACCTACGGCGCCTTATCCGAGACCATGAACTACACTATAATATAAAATGACTTTATGTACAATTGATTTCATGTACACTACAGCTACACTACTTGTGAAGATTTCTCATCATCCAGTTCCTTGCAAGCAACTTAACGTAAAATATTCTGATAACTTTTGTATGGTTTCATTTACGACTAATAATTTGCCAAGCCTGGGTCGCATCAAACCACCTGTAAACGGTGTTCGTTACAATCTGAATGTATTGAGTTTGACAAGTCTCTATGGAAAGACAGCTGCCGGCGCCATATTTAACGTCGATCGGCCTGTAATCGGAACCGCGTATTCACACTGCGTCCGTTTCCGTGTCCGGGAGGCATCCCTCTTTTTCTCGCTTGCGATGTTTCGCCCGAGTGCGGAAGAGACGGATGCCTCCCGGACACGGAAACGGACGCAGTGTGAACACGCGGTAAGATTCTTGATTCTTGCAAGGCAGTATTATTGTTCAAAAACAATCCCCTAACCACACCTCTTTTCTTTTACAAGCTTTTATTTACTTTCACCTGTCCGTTATCTGCAATCAAATCTTAAATTTGATCCACTTCCCGGTTTCCGATTGAGCTGAAATTTTGCACGAATATGCAAATCGCGTAACAATGCAATATTATGATGACGTGGAGCTGATCTGATGATGGAGCTGGAAGGTTGCCATAGGAACTCCGCAATAAAACCACATGACCCCATCGAGTTCGGGCTCGTTAGAATCGTCTCAACGAGTAGGTGATGATGGTATCCAGAAAAGTACAGTCGGCAATAAAAGCTTGTACCAAAAATGAAATTTTGGACAGAAACTTGTTTTGTAGGGACCCCAACAAATTACCTCAACCTAACCACTCACCCTTTTCTGGAACGGAACTAAGCAGGCAGGCATCATAGTGAGCAGTATCTTGAGATCCACCGTGATGATCTTGACGATGAGGTCCGTGAGCACGACCAGCCACAGCAGCTCCCGCAGGTCGATGGGGCCGGCGTACGCGGGGAACATCACCACGTTGGGCAGCAGCTTGCCCTCGCCGAACACGTAGTGCACCGCGGCCACGAAGCCCGCCGTCCACGCACACTCAAACCCCAGACGCGTTATACTGCGGTTCAACTGCGCCGCGTGCTCCCTGGTGACCATATTTGGAACTTAGGTAGATTTAACTAGTGATGCAAAAAGTTGGAAAAGTTCTCGGAAATTTCTAGAAAGTTTCACAAAGAATTAAGGAAATTTCCATGTTGGAAATGGAAAGTTTCAATTCGCATACAAAAATGACGAAATATTCCAAAATTTTCCTATTTTAAATTGCAGAAACATTTCGCAATATAGAAAACTTTCCGTCGGCACATCAGTAGATTCAACACCCTAATATACCGTCAGTGCTAGGAACCCGCTAGGTGCCACACTGCTCGTAGGCGCTTTCCCCTACTTAGCGGGGCTAATGCTACGAAATCGTTGCCACTAAATGTGTTAATCTGTAATCTCAGATCTTGACAATATTGATTTATTTGAAGTTCTTGAAAGTGATGATATATTTTACGAGAAAATTATCAGGTATATGATATACAGTTTGTTTAATTAACTCAAATAAAATACCCCTTTTCACACCATAGTAATTACTTGTTCTGCACTTACCGCTTGACCACAGCATTTCCATGTGAGAATGGGAAGAAAAGTAAGAAGAAGGTGAAGAGCCCCGCTCTGGAGTCGTACAGGAACTTGATGAACAGGATGCAGTAGAACGGCGAGTAGCGGATCAGCACGTTCAGCATCCATTGCAAGTCCACCAGCTGAAATTCAGCCATACTGAATTTACACCTGATGCCCATCTGTATTATTAACACATTTAGTGTGCCATATGCACAGGATATACGTAAGAAAACTAAGATATTGATGCTCTTCAATACAGTTTAATAAACAAGTGGAGATGGGCAGGATATAAAGAAAACCGGCCAAGTGCGAGTTGGACTCGCGCACGAAGGGTTCCGTAACATCCATACTAATATTACAAATGCGAAAGTGTATGTGTATGTGTTTGTTTGTTTGTATGTTTGTCCGTCTTTCACGGCAAAACGGAGCGACGAATTGACGTGATTTTTTAAGTGGAGATAGTTGAAGGGATGGAGAGTAACATAGGATAGTTTTTATCCCCGTAATCATCCCCTAAGGGGGTGAAATGGGGGGGTAAAAGTTTGTATGGAGCTGCGATATAAACGAGTTCCACGCCGACGGAGTCGCGGGCAAAAGCTAGTCATCTATAAAAACGGCAAAAATATCACGTTTGTAGTATGGGAGCCCCTTGAATATTTATTTTATTCTGTTTTTTAGTATTTGTTGTTATAGCGGCACCAGAAATACATCATCTGTGAACATTTCAACTGTCTTACTATCATGGTTCATGAAATACAGCCTGGTGACAGATGGACAGACAGACGGATGGACAGCGGAGTCTTAGTAATACGGTCCCGTTTTACCCTTTGGTTACGAAACACTAATAAAAGATGGACCCTCCAAACAACAAAATGGCGGGGCCCAGATGGGCTACTGCGAAGTGAAAATGAACTTGGTTCGAAAATCTTCCTCTGTGTTGTTCGAGCTAGCAAGTGCAACAGAGATACACAAACGAAATTCGATCGTTTTCGTTTCGCGGTAGGGCCTCAGCTGGATAAAGAAATGTGGGAAGACAAAGAAAAAGACGAGTTGATAATGTCATAAAAACGGCAGGAAAAAACTGGACTGAAACAGCAACAGAAAAGGAAAAGTGGAAAACATTGGCATTGTTTGAATACAAAGATGAAGGAGGATTTTACCCTTGGGGACCACTTAATTGGTAACAAAACTAATAAAGCTATAATAATAATAATAAATAATCATAACATAATACGACCCAATACGCACTGTCGACTAGTCGCCGGCGACTTAGTCTCTCGGCTACCAAAACATAGGCGGGCGACCGGCAACTTATTGCGTAAACAACCATATTAGCGATGGGCGAGTCAACTCGTATAATCCGGATGATCCGAATCAGCGTCTATCCGAATCAAGTTCCTGCGCGATTCCGATCAACTCGCCGCTGATTCGGTCCGTCGGTTAAGCCGGTTTGTCTCAACTCGCAATACAATTGAATCGGATCCTACAACTAAATGCGAATATTGCGAGTCACGAGTCACTCCAACTCTCCAACTCGCTTACGAATACGAGTTACGCGCGAACCAAACGCCATGCGGCCGTGCCACGCCATCCCCATCCGAATGATGCGGATACGAGTCAACTCGCATTCTGATCCGGATCGGGGGGGGCAGTTGATTTGAATCATCGGAGTTGGAAAAATTTCAACTCATAACATCGCTAGCCCATATAAACTGTAGCAAGTCACGGTCGCCGTCGACTGAGTCGCCGGCAACTAGTCGACAGTGCGTATTGGGTCTAATACACATATTTATGCAGTGGCGAGATGTATATATACCATGGTCACACACATACACGCCACTGCTTAAATACCTACGTCATCATCTCAAACTTAATGTGTGAAATAATAATATGCACAAAATGAGATGATCACATCGTAAAAGCTTACCTGTTCCTGGCCACGTTCACCTTGGCTATCATTATCCACATTATCATGTATATTAGTGCTGTTAGATGGGTTGACTGACACATTGATGTCCTGGTGCTCCTGCACTGGGTCGGCTGGCTCCGGCTCCCCGAAGGCCACATTACTCATGGGGTGGGTTGGGGACAGGGGTAGGGAGCCCAGCACCACCCTCTCATTCACTATATATGTCTGTGTGTTTGCGTGTGCTATGGAACTCTGTGGCCTCTGCACTTCTGTTGCTTGATGTGTACCGGGCGGGTTCCGAGGAAGCCATGTTGGGAGGGATAATCTTGCATTGTTACCCTGAAAATTATTCCAAGGAAAAGTTCATAAAATCAGTTAATTGAACTAATTTATTGTATAAAAAGTATTATTATATGTGTATTATTCTAATCTAGAGTCTAAACACAAGTAATGCACCATATTATGGTAGTAGACAACAGCTAACAACATCTTATTCTCATATTACCAATGTGAGTGTACCTTATACCCTTGTCACGAAACAAATTATTTAATTAAATATTTTTGTTTCGTGTTATTTTTAACGAGACCATACAAATTATTTAATTAAATATTTTTGTTTCGTGTTATTTTTGACGTGAGTGTACCTCATGAAAATAGTGGGACAACATGACACTGTAACTTATTTTTGAAACAACTCTATTTTATTTAAAGATTTTAATTAAATACATAAAAATCAAATAATGAATGCATAGAAACGTTTCTATTTCCCTACTAACAATGTTTTAGATGTTTCATTTGACTATTAGCCAACATGCCTCTTATAAAACTATCCCCATTTTATTTCAGGGGACCACTCCCCCCCCTGAAATCCTCTTGGTTATGGTGATTAAATATGTACAGCATTACATAGAGATCAGATAAATGACAAGGATCAAATTCAAATAATTATTTGTATAAGAAATTCAATATTTCTTTTGTTTATGTGCTCTGACGAGACAAGTTCCTCTTCTTATCGATGAGTTATAAATGTTTATTACATCATATGATTATTTATTACCAATAAAATGTAAAGGTTTACCATTCGAGCATGCTCCACAAGGGGTCTGATATCCCTGAAGACACTGCTGAGGCGGTCTCCGAGACCGACATTGCTTCTGTTTGTTGGCGAAGGCCTGGATATTGAATCCAATCTGACCAAAACATTGTTTCGAGGCGACACCTCCAAAGGTGGAACATTCTCAATATCTACGTTCACTTGGTTCGGCTGAGTCATGGTTGCACATTGGTATTCAGACTATAAAATAGTAATCTCCATTAGTGTTATAGTCTGGTAGCTCTAAAAAAACCACAATTTTTGTGATATATTGCGAACATCGGCTATGGCTAACCGATACCGATGCATGACATGACGGCAACTTGACATTTAGGTTACGTTCTGAAACTATAGTATAAAGTAAACATTCTTACTATTATCAAATGCGGTTTTCGCATTATAAGAAAAATATAGAACTCCGGGATAAGCTTTGACAAGATGAAAATATAGTCTAATGCTACATTTACACGCTTGCGGTGGCTTGGCAAGCGTCCGCAAGCTCCAAGCCTTCACAAACGCTTGGATGGCATTTACACGCTTGCGAGTGCGTTAGTGTGGTCCGAATAGGCAAGCATGGCAGAGGGGCTACCGCGAAACGACAACGAATTTCGTTCGTGTATCTCCGTCTTTGTCGCTCGAACTAGCAAGTGCGACAGAGAAGGAGATACACGAACGAAGTTCGTTATTGGGGCATCCAGAGGCGCTACCGCGAAACGAAAACGAACTTCATCTCTCTCCCTGTCGCTCGAATACGCAAGTGCGATAGAGACGGAGATACACGAACGAAGTTCGTTTTCGTTTCGCGGTAGGCCCTCAGATTATGTGATTTTACCCCAATTTGTAAGCCCAACATGTCGAAGTCATAACTGGACGTAGCGTACAGACGTAACAACTGCAACTACAATTTCATTCAGTGTGGCCAGTTAATAGTAAGAAAGCGAAAATTGCCGCATTCAAACGGTACTGCGAAGCGGGCTGCAAGATTGTTACTAACCGATGAGATAGGGCAAGACAGCACGTCTAACATGGGACGGCCGCGACATACTCTCGATTTTTCTCACACTATACCTCTTGTTCGTGGAGGATTCCATACCATGGAATCCTCCACGACGGGCAAAATTGCTTACCATAATTATTAAACGGTCGTCCATTACCACCACTAATCTTAATCTATCTGCGTACTCATTTACTGAGGGTTCCATTAATACAGGTGAATCAAGAAATAATGTTTGTTATAAAGGTGCGATTTTTAAATGTTAATAAAAAAAGTTAATAGAATAGAATAGAATAGAAATGTATTCGGATAACACATACATTCACAATATAATGCACCTTAAGAACTAACAAATAGGGATGTGCTACCGAAAAGGTCTCCACTCAGCAATGCAGTTGACACAGCAGTGCCAGCGGCGCTGGTTTTCTGTGGATTCAGCGAGGTGTGCGGGACAGCATATTGCGCGACTCGTATTAAGGCCGGTATAAATACATAAAAATGACAAACAAGATAATATTGAACACATATAAGATATAAGTTTATAAATAAAATTGTGGTTAAATTAATTTCTCTCTAATAATAAACAGAAATAATCAAGCACGTTTTTATGAACAGTACAAAAACGCATACAGAATCAGTCAATCAACAAACACTGTTATTTTACTTTGAATTTTGGAAGTAACTTGAGGTCATTTTGGCACAAATCGGCCAAGTGCGAATTTTACGGAATAACTAAGAATAAGTGATTAAGACCAAAGTATATCACTATCACTACATAGTATTAAACAAAGTCGCTTCCCGCTATGCCCTATGCATGCTTAGATCTTTAAAACTATGCAACGGATTTTGATGCGGTTTTTTTTTTAATAGATAGGGTGATTCAAGAGTAAGGTTCATATGTATAATTGCCTTGTGAAGCCGGGGCGGGTCGCTTAGTCAGCAATAAAGTCCGAGTTAAGTTAAGAGGTATGAAATAAAAGAAAACAATTCACTAAAAAATATTCTTAAAATATAGTCTTAGTAAAAGAGATAAAATACACTTGTCTGTCTCAATTATAGAAGCAATTATGAAGATAAAATCGAAAGCAATAATTCCAGATAGATAGGGTTGGTTTATGCCACTAACAGAAGTAATTCAGTGCTTAAGCATGAGATCCAGGTACTTATCGAGGTTTTTACTTATCGAAGTCCCACTAAACCAAGTTTACTGTATATCAAAAGGTTTTATATCAAGTATGAAACATTACTAATTTTATTTATGTACCTATTGAGACTGCAGTGCTCACTCCACGGTCAAACTTAGTTTGTGGTGGTAGGTACCTGTACCTACTGAAATAATTCATTTTATTTTCGGTTTTATAAAATAAAGTGTTATTTTTTGAGGTGTACAATTAAGTTTATTTGTTGCATTGTCAAGAAAATAAAATTCAATCACACTGAGCTGCGCAGAATAATTTTTAAATAGTTACATTCGAGGAAGAATCAGGGAAATCAAGTAAATGAGTACGCAGATAGATTAAGATTAGTGGTGGTAATGGACGACCGTTTAATAATTATGGTAAGCAATTTTGCCCGTCGTGGAGGATTCCATACCATGGAAAAAGTAAACGAATATTAAGACGATAGTAAAATCTGTCCAGACATTCGTTTTAATCTAGCAAGGTAAAGCAACTCCTATTGCGGCAACCTAAAAGTACGTTCATGAATCAGCAATGCACAATGTATAGAAGTATTTTTTCAGTTCTTTGTCGTTTCGTAACTTTCAGTGTCGTGAGAGTGAAAGACGTTGATGCATTATGTACTCGGTATGCATGTGTCTCAGTTCGACGTGGATCATACGTAGATTCGAAGAAGTCGTGATGTGTTTGCCACCATGGATATATAATTCACGTTAACAGCAAAAATACGCTAGCAAATCCAACATACTGTTTACGATATAGTATATAGGATACGACTGATTGCTTATTACAAAATGAAATGCCACGACACGATGAAGCTTGGTTGGTCTAGAGGATAAAGGACCTCGCAGTTGGCACGTATACCTCGGGTCTCACGAAACGTTTGGAACTGATTTAGAAAGTGCGTCAAGATGAGCTTATAAGACTTTACAGCTATCAGAAATTATGTAGATCATTATTCTAGCTAATCCATTTTATTCGATGTTGCAATCACCTACAAAGTCTGCATTGGCCAATCAAGGCGAAGGACAGGATCCAGAGCTTGTCAAAATTCACAATGGGAAAAGAACGGTTATTTCAAAGATCTGAGGAAGACTTAAATAAAGCTGTGAATGATGATTATATTAATACTCTACTGGAGATATGATCGCTAGTTTTCTGGGGGGCCGGGAGTGTCGTGAATAGTCATGATTCACGATAGTATTTACATTGATGTTAATAATCATGTCTCAAACAGCCGATTTATTTCATGTATCAACACCCACAATCTTTTTATAACAATGTTGACGGGTAGGCGAGTTGTCACAGTTCTTAACGGCTATATTGCGTACGAACAGTTAAGTGCAGATTTGTAGTGTTAGATTTGGAGGAAAACCAGGGTGAGCTCTTTCCATAATCACTTTCAATGCATCCTACGACATTGTAACGATTTGGTTCATTTACACGTGGGTTCACGTGTTTACACAGCTCGGACGATGATTGTTCATGATGTGATGTATTTATGTGCGTCCACAGGTCTTATTCTATTTGGGAGGCGTGACGGTATATTATGTATATGAATAAGGTTTTCCTACATGTCACGTACATGCGATAACACAGTTCTTAGTCGTGGAGTTCTTTAGTGTGAAAGGATTAGTAACAAGTGTAACAACAAGGGTCTCAGGTTCGGTAGTTTCAGCCTCAGACCATGTCGTCATCAATCAAGGGTGCACCCGGGTAATTATAACTGGAACAATATAGTGTGTGAATTGGTACAGTATCAGTCGTGTGGTAAGGGATGTCTGTAAGGGGAGGTGGAGGACATTCTCGGGGACGAAGGTCCCCACATCTCAGATAGAGCTGGTACGCATAAGGCGGCAGCTCATATGTCAGATATATAAAGGATTCCGGAAGCTGTATGTGTAGGTTCATAGTTGCATATATGCTAATACAGATACCTAAGCTAGAGTGCTATAGGTACTATTTCGCGGCCATGAGAGTGACCAGAAGTGGCTTCGCGACATAAGTGTTCTAATAAGAGAGAGACGGATAGTGCGAGAAAAATCGAGAGAGCTCGCGCGCCGTCGCGTGATAGCCGTGCAGCACACAAAAATCGAGAGTATGTAACGGCCGTCTCATGATAGACGTGCTGTCTCACCCTATCTCATCGGTTAGTAACAATCTATTGCCGCATTCAAACGGTCCTGCGAAGCGGACTTCGCAGGACCGTTTGAATGCGGCAATTTTCACTTTCTTACTATTAACTGGCCACACTGATTAAATATTTAATTAGCTTTTATTGTAACTTAGTAGAAATTTCTTAAAATAAAAAACGCCAAGGGAATGAGATGAATAATGCAATTCTCAAGAATGACCAAAAACTATTTTGTACTAAAATTGATTTAATGATTTTTTTATTAGGTTCATTGGTTCTATAGATTTGATTGCTTGTGGTATTTTATTATTTATTTTTATACCTACACATCATATGTGGCCCGGAGTGGTATATTTTTAAGCTGGATGTAGGTAAGGCTAGATTGTACCCTGGATTTGATTGTCTTTACTGGGAGCTAAACTACTAGGTACTAACGAGCACTGATTTTGTTGGATCACTGGAACTTTCCTACCAAATAAAACGTTTCGTCGAATAGGTACTAGAGAGGCACCTACAATAATGAAACATTTATGTATATATATATTGATAATTTATTTGTTATCTCCTTTAATTTAAATAATAGTCAATAGACCGCAATGCATTTCTAGCCTTTACGATGAGCAATAATACCCGCCTACAACCTACAACACGTAACATCGAAGCACAACGTAGACACTTATAATTACGTAAATTCAGTCTTTAATTAGGCTTTGCACCGTCAGTAATCAAGGCCGGGCGCGTCTCGGGGACCCGACTGTTCTAGATAAATTAAGACGAACCTTTGTCACAACACGTCGCTAATTGTAATTTTGTGCTTCAATTAACTCGACATGAACAACGATATACAACTGAAAGTTTAATCAAAGTCAAAAATATAAAGTGCGGTCGTTTTGTAGGTATCTCTCTCGTTCTCCGAAAACATGGTAAGGTGGCATGGCTCAATCAGTGTCAGGCTTGAGCGCGAGCACGCCCTGCGCGTGCAGGTCGCGCACGGCCTCGAGCAGGCGGCGCTCGGCACGCGGCTCGCCCAGCGCCACGTCCACGCTGCCCGCGCACAGCAACAGCGCGCGCAGCGAAGCGCGCGGCCAGTCCGCCGCCAGGGCGCGTCGCACCGCTGCGCCCGCCCCACCCGCGCCCAGTCGTCGGCATTCCGCCTCCAGCCGCTCACCGTAGTCATCCACCAGCTCCGATCCCACCTCGCGTCGCAACTCCGGAGTCAGCGACGATAGCAGCAGAAGCGCCACGTCGTCCATCGGCCGCCCCAGCGACACCATTTGCCAGTCTAGAGCTATGCACTCGCATTCGCCGTCCCGCTCCCTGAATAGGAGATTGCCGCTCCAGAAGTCGGCGTGGGCTAGGGGGGCGGGTTCGGCGGGCCGGAGAAGTGTGCCGAGCAAGGAGGGCGCGCGCTCGCTGAGCGCGGAGACGGCGGCGGCCTCCTCGACGCAGTCGGGGCGCGCGCGTAGGAAGGCCTCGAGCTGCGGGAGGCCGCGGCGCACGAGGCGTAGGTAGCCGGCGGCGGCGCGCTCGCAGGGGAACAGAAAGTCGAACCGACTGTCGAGCGGACCCTCGCGTTCACGCAGCGCCAGTGCCAACGCGTGCAGACGGGCGGCGGCGTTGAGCGCGGCGCGCGCGCGCCGCACGCTCAGTCCCTCCGCGAACTGCGCCGCCTCGTACCCCGCTGAAGTCACGTCCTCCAACACCAGCTCGCTGTCGCCGCCGATTTCATCTATCGAACATAATTGACCTTGTTATCTAGGTTATTCAAGCAGTAGGGTCATTTCGCTGGTTACGCGACCACCTTCGGTTAGCGCCCACCTGAAGGAGAAGGTTTTTTCTATTGAAGATAACATCAATTCTACACACCCTATTGAGATAATTACTTGTACATGCATTTTTTTGTTGTTTTAGAATAGAAATCTACTAAAAAACCGAGAAAATATCCTTACAGTTCACCAACTCAGCTTAAGTGATCGCCCACCGGCACATTAAATTAGGTGGTCGCTAACCGGCGAAATGAGCCTACTAAATAAAACGATGTATTTTTTTAGGGATTATCAATGTTATGGCACATAATAGTACATTACTACAGAGGCAGGGAAGTAAAGTAGTTATGAGGCTGGCAACCCCTTTTCACGCCGAGTTATGTATAGTGCTTTTCTCAAACATACAATGAAATAAATGAAAAAACTCCAAGAAATCAAAGTTTAATTTTCATGGCTGAACGCCGTGATCCTGTGCCACAAATTGTGTAATGGAAATTAAATAAAAACCGGCCAATTGCGAGTCGGACTCGCGCACGAAGGGTTCCGTACCGTAATCTATAAAAACAGTAAAAAAATAAGTTTGTTGTATGGGAGGCCCCCTTGAATATTTATTTTATTTTGTTTTTAGTCTTTGTTGTTATAGCGGCAACAGAAATACATAATTTGTGAAAATTTCAACTGTCTAGCTAACGCGGTTCTTGAGATACAGCCTGGCGACAGACAAAACGACAAAGAAAACACGTTTGTTGTATGGGAGCCCCCCTTATATATTTATTTTATT
Source organism: Epinotia ramella (assembly GCA_947578815.1). Taxonomy (NCBI): domain Eukaryota; kingdom Metazoa; phylum Arthropoda; class Insecta; order Lepidoptera; family Tortricidae; genus Epinotia; species Epinotia ramella. The sequence goes on from OX388202.1 coordinate 21,675,108, forward strand.
TTTAGTATTTGTTGTTATAGCGGCAACAGAAATAAGTACATCATCTGTGAAAATTACAACTGTCTAGCTATCGCGGTTCTTCAGATACAGCCTGGTGATAGACAGACAGACGGACAGTGAAGGGTCCCGTTTTTACCCTTTGGGTACGGAACCCTAAAAAGGCCATCTTACCGGGCTATCTATCTTGATTGGGCGTCAATATTTCATTGCTTGTTTGAGAAAAAAATATTTTCTCAAACATGCAATGCACGTTTCGGGCGCAGCGAGACGAGACGAGAGACCCGTAGTGGCATTACATAAAAAATTGGAGGCCTAGCCTGCAAGATGGTCTTTTTTAATTTCCATTCCACAATTTGTGGCACAGGATCACGGCGTTCAGCCATGAAAATTAAACTTTGATTTCATGGAGTTTTTTAATTTATTTCATTGCATGTTTGAGAAAATCACTATACATACCTCGGCGTGAAAAGGGGTTGCCAGCCTCATAACTATCCGACCTCGCTACGATCGGCCGTCTATATGTACTCGGCCGGCAACCCCTTACTTCCCGACCTCTGAAGTAATGTACTATTATTATTCGGATCAAAATGCAATCATAGAAATTTATACGTACGGACGGAGTACTTAAAAAGAGAAACCATTGGAAATATTGGCTTTATTCAGCTAAAAATGTGACAGTTGTTTATAAGACATTGACAGAATAATCATGGCAACAGCTAGGCCATAGAGATACACCACAGAAATCTTATACCAGCATGAAAAAGCCTTCATCAAAACCCATGGACTCGTGAAGATTCAAGGGAATAAAGTACCTCTCTATAGCTACCACATAGATAGCGTCAAAAACACAACGCGGGCCTTGCTGTCGCGAAGCCGGGTCAGTAAAAAGACCATTAAAGGGGAAAAAAAGAAAAATAGGTCATGACGTTCGAGCGCTGAAAGTGGGGCGCCGCAGTGGGCTGAGTGGACGTGTTTAAGTAGTGAGGTCACAAAAGGCTCGTATATAATCAATTAATCAGTTAATTATTTGAGATACATAGTTCAAACTCAGTGACTCGCAATTAAACATATTCTTGTTTCGTTTCGGTTTCGACCTAGCTAAAGTTTTATCTCGACTAAGGGTTTCGTAGGTCACGACACTCACGACTACCGACTAGGTCAAAGTGATCGTCAAAATTATGAATAGCCGTTACGAATTTAAGGGTCAAATTATTTAGGAGAAGAGTAATTTATGATTGTATAACGTTAATAGGTACCTACCTACCTATATGTTACTAAAACGGCTTCTGGCGGGTTCACGCTGATTCCCTGAGTGAACTAACCTTGAGCTTGGCAGTTGGCACTAAAATAGTTTCAATTCAAGTCTAGACATAATGGAATCTTATTCATTGGAGTTTAATACACTCATGTGATGTAAATGTTTTCATCGAAAAACTCGACATATAGGTATATATGACTATACCTTGGACCATTCAATTGTCAAGGGCATATCGTTGACATATTATCATTATATCACTAGCCTTTAATCGGTACATTATTTTTTATTACCATTACAAACAGGTTGTCAATATAGTAGATTGTGTCTCAAGGGAGTAAAATAATATATTTTCGGCGAGGGCGGTATACTGAATCCTGAGTGAAGCGAAAGATTCTACAGTAGAAAGAGCGAGAGCGTAACTAATGGATTCAAGTGTTTACGCCTGAGTCGAGTGGCACATCCAGCTTTTCATACCTTCTATGAGGAAAATTTCAATCCGTCATTTGAGGGCAACAATTACTCTTTTCTGAATCATTCTTTTATTGCTAGTTTACAAAAAGACATAAAACACTAACCTGGTAACCTAGCCTTCATACATTTAGGTATCGGTAAACCCATGCCAGGCCCTAACGCTTCCTCGGCCAGCTTATTAAGAGCGGGGGCGAGTTCTGTGTAAAAGAGGATCTCCCTCGTGTCGAACTGGGCTTCGGCGACGAAGAGCCGGCCGAAGGGGTCGCGAGGGGGGAGCTTCACCACCAGGGGCAGCGCGCATCGCTCGCCGCCCGTCTCGTAGCAGATGGTCACGGCGAGCACCCGGGACAGCGCCCCGGCAATGCCCGCGCGGGACTCCACGTGAACCTGTGTTGACACATTATCAATGAAAAGCGGTAAATAAATCATTACAAATGTGCGTCTATTCGACACGCACTTGCAAAAAATATTGTCACCCGTTATGTTAGTAGCTACTAATGATGAACATAATGGTCCATGTTATACTAGACATACGCAACCAAGTCATATTTGTTTGGGCTGAGTAGAGTGGGTAATTTCTTTTTAGTGCAGCGGAGTGAGAAATATACCCCAAACAAATGGCTTTTCAAATACCTTATACTGATGATATCTTTTATCAAATTATGAAATAGAAAAAAGTCTACGCCCAAAAATGTTTAATTCCCAAGACGGTTTTTGTTTTTCCTAATTGTGATTACGTTTTCAGTAATTTAAACGATATGTAGGTAAGGACTACCTAAGTAGGCTGTTTGAAAAATAGGTATGAGAAAGTGTAAATGTTTGGAATAATTATCGTAATTGGGACTGCACCACGAAAATTGGCTGAACTACACTATGTTCAGCAAATTTGGATAGGCACTCGACTAAACTGAATAGTCGATTAGGCAAATTGATGAATGTACCTAAGTATTATACTTAGTGCAGTACCTCATTGGCCTGGCCGATGCCTGCAGCGGCGAGCAGCTCGCGCGCCCACTCCTCCGTGAGCGCGGCGTCCTGCTCCTCCGGACCCTCGCACTCGGAGCCCTCGCTGTCGCTGCTCGGCGCCTCCGACACCGCCGCGCTGTCCCCGCCTCCCGCAAGCATCGTACCAGTGACACTCAATACATGACACTGGTGAAATCGTTTTACGTTGAACGAGTACGGGCACGTTCCTCGGAGGCCGGGAGGTGTGTGCGACGCGCCCGCGGGCGCGCATGCGCGCGGCTCCCTCAATTATTCACCGCTCTCCCGTGACGTGTCACCGCTCAATCGGAACGCGGAGTTATCTGGGTTGCCTAGGGATTTTTCCAGTTGCAAATGCACGTGTATAGACACATTTATGTCTGCACTGTCTTTGTGCAGGGCCGATGGAAGGCTGATGTAGGTCATTGCATGAATGATTTTGGCTGTTGTGAGACTTGTGAGGTAAAATTTATATGAATTTTACTTCTATTTCTGTGTGCATTATGTACATCCATTCATAGCAAATACAAGTTTGTACATCTATAATTAATTTTACGTTTGACTCGCATTGTGGCCAGGTGATGACGTAAAATTGTGTACTTACCACGGGCAGTAAAAAAGAGAGCCCTCTATCGCATATTTACAACCCTCGCCTGCGGCTCGGGTCACAAATACCTGCGATTTCGGGCTTTCTTACTTTTACTTATGTACCTACGCCACGGGCGGTAATTCATCAAGCCCCAGGTCGCATATTTATGGCTCTCACCTTCGATTCGGGCCACAAACACCTGCGATCTGGGGCATTCACGAATTCACCGCCCTAGGTACGTAATGTACTAGTTCATATTCATCGACATTTTATCGGCGTGAATTATTTATGTAGGCGAGGCGTTTGGTATGTTTGAGAGACAGAGACTGGAAATACAGATGTGAGTGAACTGGAGGTTTATTACAGGGAGGCTATGACAAGACGGCACGCGAGCTCTCTCGATTTATAGCGCACTATCCGTCTCTCTCTTATTAAAAAACTTAGAAAGAGACGTAGGTATAGTGCGAGAAAAATCGAGAGAGATCGCGCGCCGTCTTTTGATAGCCGTGCAGCACGTCTATCATGAGACTGCCGCGACACACTCTCGATTTTTCTCGCACTATCCGTCTCTCTCTTATTAGAACGCTAAGAAAGGGGTGTAGTGCGAGAAAAATCGAGAGAGCTCGCGCGCCGTCTTATGATAGCCGTGCTAGTACGGGTTAATTTGTTTAATATATTGGTATTTAGGCTTATCTTATCTTATCTAGATGAGGGCCCGTTCGGATTCACTTCGACCCAGTGGGATCTTTTGTGCATTTGCCCTCTTCTCTATGCCTACTCCCAAGCTCGCTCCATCATTTCCACAAAGCGGATGATGCAGCTCAGCGGAAGCACCTTGAATTCCTTTGGTTGCGGATAGCCGTTACCAAAGTAATTCATTCTTTGTCTGGCAAGGGCATGACATTCACATAATAAGTGTTCCATAGTCTCATCCTACTCGCCACACATTCTACAGTCTAAACTGTCCGACAGTCCCATCTTGTTGGCAATATTATTTTTACTAAATGGTATCCCTAAATTGCCACAATTTGTCAGAAATTGTATGCGACAAATCATAAGTGATAATTGTATGGTTTGTACAGCCCATAAAATCACATAATCTGTATACCCCATCACAGATCGGCTTTGAGTGTCATGATTTGAAATCTGAATTCCGACGCAAAAGCCCAACGTGTGTTTTGCAAGACAAATTGTTAATAAATGAATAATACTTTATTTTACTAATAATTATAATAAAAACAATGAGAAAGTATAAAAAAGTGTATGAAATCCATGTCATTTTTGCAAATCGTATTATTTGCTAGCAAAAACGAAACGATGTCCCTTCTGTCAATGTCAAAATATTTTTGACAGTTTCGTTTCGGCTTTTCACGAATTTTCACTTTCACTCATTTCAGTAATTTAATTTCTCTGCAGTTTCAGTTTCAGTAATTTCATGCCACCATCCGCAGGCGATACGGTGACTTACAGTATATTTGTCTTTTCAGGATATATAAAATTGACCTGCTTTTAAATAAATAATGGGAAAAGAGAAGTCCAAAAAACGACGACGATCCTCTTCGTCCAGTTCTAGTTCCAGCAGTTCAGAGTCATCGCGCGAGAAAAAGAAACTTCGCAAGTTGAAGAAGAAATTGAAGAAAGAGCGAAAGAAGACAGAGAAAGTCTTGAAAAAGAAGTTAAAGGAGAAAAGAAAAATGAAGAAAAAAGACCGTTCGAGTGGCAGCCGGAGCCGCGAAGCGTCGAGCAGCAAGCAAGACGCTGCAGCCGATATACCTATAGGTAATTTTTTTTTTATCCCACGCGGTTACAAACAAGCATATGGGCTGCCTGATGTTAATCTAGAATACTAGAGACTCCAGGGGACAACTAGACCACTTATTGACTCGAGGACTCATTGTGTGGCAGCTAGAGAAACATGCCGGTGTCTCATTCTCAATACAGCACCTTGGGAGCTCTGAATTTTGGTTCACGATACACTTCAATTACACCAATTTTATTTCAATTACACCTTCTATTCCAGAGTTAATGGAGAAATCCAAAGCTATGGCACCAATGACAAAGGAGGAGTGGGAAGAGAAGCAGAGTGTTATTCGCCGAGTGTTGGACGAGGACACAGGGCGCACCAGGTTATCCTATCATTCCTGTTTAATGAATTGTTGCTTATATTTGATAACAATTTCAGTTACATTCGAAAAAGTATCACAGAGGCTACATTTTATTATATTAAAGACATTAATGACATAAGCAAGGTTAAAAATTAATTACTCTTACCATTTTGGGGTTTGTTGTGTATTTCGGAACTTTAACTATATTGCTGTCTCTCAGTTGTATCTTGTTTTCAGGTTAATAAAAGGTGATGGGGAGGTGTTAGAAGAGATTGTGTCACGGGACCGCCACCGGCAGATCAACCAGCAGGCCACACACGCCGACGGGGCTTTCTTCCAAGCCCACACTGTTGACAAGAAGATGTAGTCATGTACTGGTACTCAATAGAAATAGACCTGTCCAGGTGAACAGGATTGTTGCTCAGAAAATTTAACTCTAAAATAAAATGATGAGTGATGCTAACAAAAACATCTTGCATTATTTTGACAGTAGAATAGTGCTAGTGATAGATGCAAGTATGGGAAGTGGACATGTGGTCCTCTAGCCAGATATTTTTATTCCTAACCTAATATTGTTTATTTGTATAAATAAGTAATGGTGACATTTAGCTTGGTAAGAATGTCAGAAGACGAAAGTTAGCTTTGGGAGGGGAAAACCTAGTCATACTGTGGATACTTGAAGAGTTGGAAACTTCTTTAGAAAGTGACACCTGTGTGTATACATGTATGAGCTGATTACATACTTCGGGTGCTCAACCCACTGACGAAGGTTGAACTATTTAGATTGATACAGTCTAAAGAGTTCAGCACAAATACATATTAGATTGATACAGTCTAAAGAGTTCAGCACCAATACATATTAGATTGATGCAGTCTAAAGAGTTCGGCGCCAATACATATTAGATTGATACAGTCTAAAGAGTTCAGCACCAATACATATTAGATTGATACAGTCTAAAGAGTTCAGCACCAATGCATATTAGATTGATACAGTCTAAAGAGTTCAGCACCAATACATATTAGATTGATACAGTCTAAAGAGTTCAGCACCAATGCATATTAGATTGATACAGTCTAAAAAGTTCAGCACCAATGCATATTAGATTGATACAGTCTAAAGAGTCCAGCACCAATGCATATTAGATTGATACAGTCTAAAGAGTCCAGCACCAATGCATATTAGATTGATACAGTCTAAAGAGTTCAGCACCAATGCATATTAGATTGATACAGTCTAAAGAGTTCAGCACCAATGCATATTAGATTGATACAGTCTAAAGAGTCCAGCACCAATGCATATTAGATTGATACAGTCTAAAGAGTTCAGCACCAATCCATATTAGATTGCTGTAAGCACCAACACCTTTTAAGAGATTCTAACAAACTTTGTAAAAATCACAATAACATTCCATTATTAAGCACTATTTCCTTCTGCATACGAATTATGCTTATAAAAATATCTTCTATTCCCAAATTATATTTAATTATACTTGCCTATAAGTATCTAGTTAAGTATATTCCTTGCTGTTTATTTGCTTTTCAATAAAGTTTTGAAAATGGATTTGAACTTTGACTTTCCAACTGTACCTTGGCTGATAGATTTAAAAAAAATGTGGAGTGCCATTTTCTCAGTCCAGAAATTAAAATCACAAGTACTGTTTGTTGCTATTATTACTGCTAATTGTTAAAGAAAGACCTATATGAGGCAAATGTTCCTAGATGAATAATATGACAGTCTAAAGAAGGGCCAGGTCATTAACATTTTCACCATTATTCATATAAAACTAAGCTACAAATCGATTTCTGATTTAATTGCTTATTGGGCAGTGCAAGGAGCCAAGAAAATATTGACAATTTAGAGATTTTATTTAAGATTTGGAGGAACATCGCATATAAAATGACATCCTGAGAGTATAAAGAAGCAGTATTTTTTCCGTCTGGCCAATCCTATCTGGAATAGAGTATTAAATAAGTGAAAACAAAAGATTTCTCGAAAAACCCAACTACGTTATTAATAAGTTCCTATCAACAATTTAATTTATGGCCGGTTCCAATAATCAATCCACCGATAGTTACATTCTGACACATTTTCTACGGGTAATCTGTCAAAATTTAACTGCCGTTAAGGAAAACTATCTGTGGATTGATTATTGGAACCGGCCATTAAGGTACAAAGCTCTTATTGCCGACTGCTGGGCTGGATAACGTGTACCCAGAGTTCCTTACCCCTCTAGGCAAGCGAGCAGTGCGATGGTTGACAGACTTCTTCAACATTTTGGAAACTGGCATACTACCCGCCGTTTTTATGAAGTCCAAGGTCATAGCCATACTCAAGCCTGGAAAAACCCCAGATGATCCCGCAAATTTCAGGCCTATATCACTGCTAAGTGTCACGTTTAAATTATTGGAGCGCTTACTGTACAACAGAATGAAAGATGTCGTGGACAAACACATTCCCGCTGAGCAGGCAGGCTTTCGCGCCGGTAGAAGCTGCTGCGATCAGGTTCTAGCGCTAAGCAGCCATATTGAAGCAGGGTTCCAACGAGGACGCTTTCGTGGATCTAAGTGCTGCGTATGACACTGTCTGGGTCAACGGATTGATCCACAAGGTAGGCAAGATAATCCCGTCTGCTAAAATCCTCCGTCTTCTGGGGAACATGATGGGGCCCCGAAAGATTACCGTGCTGTTGGGCGACACAGCCAGCAAATACAAGCAACTAAAGAACGGACTTCCGCAAGTCAGTACTGGCTCCCCTCCTATTTAATATATACACCAGCAACATGCCTCTCACTCAAAGTCACAAGTTCCTGTACGCCGATGATATTGCGCTCACAACCCGGAGAAGGAGTTTTGAGGTTGGCGAAGCTGTGCTTACGCGGGACCTTGATGCCTTACATCAGTACTACACCAAATGGAGACTCCACCCGAATCCTTCAAAAACAGAGGTTACCGCTTTCCATTTAACGAATAGCCTGGCAAATAGGGAGGTGGATGTTACTTTCTGCGGTCAAAAAATCCGCCACAATCCCAATCCGAAATACCTAGGGGTCACGTTGGATCGGTCACTAACATATAAGGCAACCTTGGAAAACCTAGCCCAAAAGGTAAAGACCCGGGTAAACCTTATAAATAAGCTGGCCGGAACTTCGTGGGGTGCTCGAGCTGACGTACTGCGAACATCTTCTATGGCTCTTGTATACTCTCCAGCGGAATACTGCGCACCAGCGTGGTATAAGAGCGCGCACACCAGCAAGGTAGACGTTCAACTGAACCGAGTGATGCGAACGATATCTGGCAGCCTGCTACCTACCCCCGCCAGTTGGCTCCCCGTGTTATCGCACATTGCCCCTCCGGATATCAGGAGAACTCATGCTGCTGCGCGGGAATGGGACAAAGCATCTACCCATGCTTTACCGATTGGAGAGACGCTGAATCATCTACCACAGGCGCGCCTACCATCTCGCAAACCTATTTGGTCTGACCACCACCTCCAGGGTCAAGAGCCATTCAATGTCTCCGCGGAATGGAGAAAGCAGTGGCAAGCGCAGGACGGTGACCCCCACATAGACCCCACTAAACTGCAGACTGGCTTCGCGGACATCCGTAAGATCTGGGTCACTATAAACCGCATCAGAACAGGAGTAGGACGATGTAACCAGAACCTTCACAGATGGGGAATCTCGCCGACACCAGCCTGTGACTGTGGGGAGCCAACTCAAACAATCCCCCACATCATAGGAAAATGTCCTAAAAGGCGGTTTGCCGGAAGCATGCAGGACTTATTAGCACTCACACCGGAAGCAAGGGATTGGCTACTCAATTTAGATATTAAAATGTAAATATTTTCGTTATAAATTGTAAATTAAAATATTTTTTCAGGAATAAAAGCCATACGACATAATAATAATTGCCGACTGCACTTTTCTCTATACTGTCATCAACTACTCATTGAGACAATTCTAACAAGTCCAAACTCAAATATTTTGCAGTTAAAATTCGATGCTATTTTTGTCGTTATCTGCCAGTGGCTGACTTGTTACAAGAGAGCAAACAATACAAACCTTACTTGAACTACTGGAGCTTGTTTTGACTGCGTACGCCATACCTCTTGTCGTTCTCAGCGCTGCGAGCACGACTACACACCGTTCTTGGCATTCAAAGAACAACTTGTTGCTATGGAAAGGTGAACAGTGGTTGTGCCGGTTGTACGCGAAGTAAAAACTAGTAATGGTTGTAATAATTTAATGTGTCTGTCTAGGTCTACAGCTCGTCTTTGGGCGCGGCCTCAGTGTCGGGCGCGGCGAGGTGCTCGGCCACGAGCCCCACGAGGCTCTCCAGCGGCCGCGCGCCGTGCTCCACGTGCGCGATCTTCTTCTGCTTGTACAGGATCAGCGTGGGCAGGCCATTTATCTGGAATCCATGCTAATAGTATAAAAAGAAAAGTAACTCTGGCTGTCCTCACTTAACCTTTTCACACTCCAACCAATCAACACATTAAGATTAAATTTGGCGTGGAGAGTTCGAATCCCGGGGAAGGAAATATAATAGTTTTTGCACGGATATTCCTTCCCTTAGGGGAAGTTTGTATATTGGAGGTTCAATATACAAATATATACTACTGGGGTGTCCCATAAGTAAAGAGACAATATAAAATTTGTTTTTTTTTTTAATTAGACAACAGATTAAATTAAATTAGTTGCATATAAAAAAAAAATATATATTATAAAATTAAACATTTTATATCGACCGTCGATCGTCGATCGTATCGTATCGTTTTTTTTGGCGACCGGTTAGCCTAGTGGGTAATGACGCTGCCTACGAAGCTGAAGGTCCTGGGTTCGAATCCCGGTAAGGGCAAATATTTGTGTGATGAGCATGAATATTTGTTTCTGAGTCATGGAAGTTTTCTATGTATTTAAGTATTTATATCCATCAGTGTTGGGCGTAATTAATTACTTTTTGTAATTTAATTACAAATTACACAATTATTAATTCAATTACGTTAATTAAATTGAATGTAATTAAAATTTCATGTAATTGAAATTGCTTTGTAATTTGTCGTTGTAATTACATTTATTTGTAAATTAAATTACTAAATTACTTTAAGTCAACTTTTTTTATAAACAACGAGAAGCATACGTGTTTACTTGGTCTGATTGCAATGATGTAATAATCAAAACACTAAATGTGTGTACCTATATTTATATTTATTTGCATTGACTGAAATTTGGCACGCAGATAGTATATTTATATTTCCAGAATATAAAGTACCTAAGCATATTTTTTATCCCGGAATACTAAGAAGTTGCGAGCAAATACCCGGATACAAAAAATAAGTGATCAAAAATAATATAAAACAAAAGCAATTTGTAATTTAATAAGTAATTAATTGCAAAATGTAATTAATAATTCAATTAAGAATTACATTTTGTAATTGTAATTGAAACTTATAATTACAATTTCATTTTCCCTGTAATTATAATTTGTAATTGCAATTACTTTTTGTAATTGCAATTATTAATTAGTAATTCAATTACGTTTTGCTCAACACTGATATCCATCCTGTCGTCTAGTACCCATAACACAAGCCTTACTGAGCTTACTATGGGACTAGGTCGATTTGTGTAAGATTGTCCACTAATATTTATTTATTTATATCAAATTTGCACCAACGACGCCTTTGTACCGTATTTTTCACAGATTTATTGCTGCTAGCCGCATGACAACTTTTCCAGACTTTGTTGCCACATTTTTTGCCAATCTGGTCCACCGATGTTTGAAAGCTGTCAATGATTTGGGCTTATCTGTTCGTTTTTTTAGGGTTCCGTAGCCAAATGGCAAAAAACGGAACCCTTATAGATTCGTCATGTCTGTCTGTCTGTCTGTCTGTCCGTCCGTATGTCACAGGCATTTTACTCGAAAACTATAAGGTGTATTTGAATAAAATTTTGAGGATAGGCGTATTTTGTTAACCGCTACATAGTTTTGTAATTTTATTACTAAAAATTTTTTTTTTAGGGGTGCACTGCACTCTTTTTGTCATTGGGACTTGATTTGAAGCCGGACATGAAAGTTTAAATGAATCCGTACATAAAACTGAAAGTCAAAAATGTGGTTTTCATTGCCAACCCACGTGTGGCACATCAATCGATAGGCCTTTCAAAATTAATATAAGGAATCTCAGCAATTTTTTTGATTAAGTGAATAGAGTCGGAGATAATCGCCTCGAAAGGCACTAAAATTGTGTCCCCCCCCCCTCTAATGTTTGAACCGTGTATTTTAAAAATATGAAAAAAATAATGCTCATAGGGTTTATTAAATTCTTTCAGCGAAAATTGTTTTGAACAAGATCGGTTTAAAGGTTTTTCAGATATTCCTAAAAAACTGCCTTCCTTAAAGAAAAGTACGTAAGTGCCATAAGATTTCAGTAACGATACGACCTTTTTAATAGGCACGGAACCCTCGTTGTGCGTAGTCCGACACGCACTTGGCCGCTTTTTTATATTCTTTCTTACATAACGCCCAAAACATTTCAATTCCTCGAGCTTGGGGTACATTTGGACCATTATTACGCTTGAGTATATACTCTATCTTTGTGGACTCCAAGTACTGGGTGACTTCGGACGCGTAGTGACAAGTCGCCATGTCCGGCCAAAACACAACGTCTTCCTGGCGATGATGTTTGTTTATAAATGGAATCAATCGTTTAATAATGCACTCTTTGAGATAAACCTTCGAGTTCATGGATCCAGTACAAATATAAGGTTCAGATATATTGCCGTTTTGGTCAATCGCTTGCCAAACGAGATATTGGTTGACAAATGTAGCCTTTGGCAAGACCCTTTGCGTATAATCTGCAGCGTCTCGAGTGGTAGAATGGAAATATTGTTTGCCAGGCACATCGCTCGGGTCCACCGGTACATATGTCTCATCATCAATGATAAGTATTTTTTTCAATGTTTTCGCGTAGACTTTACGACATCCTTTTTTAGCACGCACCGGTCTTTAATATATTTGGGAGCATAGTTTTGCATAGGCTTTCATGTTTAGGTCGTGTCTATTATTGTAATTCTAGATACATTAGACTTAGATAATCTTAATTTATCCGCCACGGCTCTGACGGATATCGAGGGAGTCTGTTCAAAAACCCTTTATACCTTATTTAAGTTTCGAGCCGTCGAAACTACACGTGGTCTTCCCGGTAGACTTTTGAAATTTTGCTCTTGTTTCTTCAAAACGTTTTATTATTCGATATAAACTCTTTCTTCTCGCTCCCTCTTGTGTAAAATGGTGTATTGTGTCTTTTTGACCATGACACTCATAAATCTCATAATATTGAATAACTCGCTTCGCGAATAGTTCATATTGAGCTCGTTTCATTTTTGAAAATCGTATGAAACCAATACGCAAATCAGGGGCTGGAAACTTAGAAAAGAGGCGACACGCCGATTGATTGTATGGAAAGTAGTGACATCTCTGGCTAAGCGGATCGCTGTATTTAATGTTGTTGACAGAAAATGGAAATAGATGTCAGTACAATAGACCCACCACAATAAATTTTAAGATTTTGAAATGAAATAAAATATTGACGACCGCTTTAGCCTAGTTGGCAGTGACCCTGCATACGAAGCAAGAGGTCCTGGGTTCGAATCCCGGTAAGGGCATTTATTTGTGTGATGAGCACGAATATTTGTTCCTGAGTCATGGATGTTTTCTATGTATTTAAGTATTTATTTATCTATATAAGTATGTTTATCGTCGTCTAGTACTCATAGTACAAGCTTTGCTTAGTTTGGGACTAGGTCGATTTGTGTAAGATTGTCCGCGCATTTATAATATTTTATTTATTATATATTTTTATGTTTTGAGATAGAATTTATTAAGTATCCATTTTATTTAACTGAACATGAACAAATATCTCATTAATATGGAATTGTGTTTGTTGTTCGGCCTTTGTGGTTTTAGATGAAGTATTAGGTACCTACGTGTCAGTCAGTAAATAAATGTCAATGTATTGTCTATAAAAACATTGAATGAAAACACATTTATATCATATTTAAATAAAATCAAGAATAGTTCTAGCCACATTTATTTCTAGGTATTATGTATGCAGTAAATAGTTTGAGGTTGAGTAATATGCAGTGTAGATCGGCTGTACGTGGATTTGTTAAATCTGGTCCAGGAGATTTAATCTAAAGTTTTGAAGCTAAATCTCGTCCTTGTCTCGTGTTTTTTGTTAAAAAGGTTGTGCTTTGTTAAGTTCTTGTTACATAATTTGTTAAGTTGAATAAATACTTTTAAGAATGTTGCATGTTTCACTTTTCAGATCCATTTCATAGTTGTGTGATTATTTTGAAACCTACAATGTGACTGGCAAAGTATGAAGGGAAGCGTACTTAGGTAACTAAAATGTGATTTATATCAAGTTTTAGAAACGTTTTCTTCCTAACTTTGATAGTCGCATTGTAGGCTTCAAAGTCAAAACAGAGAATACAACTTTTGTATACGTGTGTGCGTGGTGCGTGAATATGTATGTGTGCGTGGTGCGTGAATATGTATGTGTGCGTTAGTGTGTATGTGAAGCGTGCACGCTGCACGCATGCGTGCGTCAGAGTAGTTCAATCCACTCGCTGCCAGGCGGCTGTGGGACCAGTAATTTCTTGGTGTTGCCACTCTTTACATAAATATACTTATTATACTCTTTGACGCAAATGCCGAATAATTTGATAGATTTGCTTTTGACGGTCGCCATGACAGTTATTTTTATTTTTTTGAAAAATCTGTTTTCGGCCAGTACGACATTAAAAAGTTGTCTCTTTACTTCTGGGACACCCTTTACTTTAGATCTTTAACAAAGGGCTACCTGTCTTCGTTAATTTGTTAAAGACAAACGCTTTCAATACTGCTTTTGTAGTCCGAGTATTTATCAAAGAGCACGCATTTTGGCAAAAAAAAATATATAAATTAAAATGATGTAATTTGCGGGTTAACCTACCTACTGCGGGCATCTCTGAAATGTTTGAAACATTAAGTAGTGGCGATAGTCCTTCACAAACTGTGTGTGTGTGCAGTGCCAATGATATTGACTAGGTATGTCGGGTCTCAATCAATAGATTATAACTCTTGATAGCAATTAACAACAGAATATCCTAAACCATAACGAAAGAATGGTTTTGCTGAAAATTGTAGCTGAGACATGGGTGCCATGGCGCGGATCGTATGTCCCTACAATGCGCGCCACAAGCATATTGTGCATGCTAATTTCTTATAATATGCTAAATAAACATATCTTCTTTCTTTCTTTCTTTTCAATTGGTGCCACTGGTATTTTATTTTTTATGGTAGCGAAAAAGCGTTGGCCTACTGATTTCGTAGGAGTTTTTTTATATGGTAAAGATACTTCCTCAAGTAGGTACCCATGTACTTCCAACGTGAAGAAGTTAATACTCCTCTAAGTCCCGAACTCCTGCAAGTTCAAACTAGGAATTATCATCTCTCTATGTCCTTACGCCCCCGATGTTAAAGTCATGTTGGAGTGGTTACACATAGCGATACAAGCGCGCGACACTAGCCTTAGATCACTTGTCATTTTTTATGTATCGATACTGTATTGCGGTTGTAGCGTGCAAAAAAAAATAGCAGCAAATAGGTCCCATTTTTTTTTTTTTTTTTTTTGTGATTCTCTCAAAAACCATGCGTTTTAGAAAAGAGAACTTTTTACAAAAAATAAAGCTGATTAAATTTTCACAATTTTTTTTAAAGATTCATTAATAGCTGATACGAGAGGTGAAAATGTCAAAAAAATATTGTTATTTCCCACTTTATCTAGAAACAAAGGAAAAGGTTATTAGGGTTATAGGTTTCCCTCTGGGTTGGAAGGTCACATGGCAGTCGCTTTCGTAAAACTAGTGCCTATGGCAAATCTTGGGATTAGGTGTCAAGGTTGGTACAACATGGAGGTATGACATGATCTTTGTCTTATCCATGTTCATCCTTAGACCAACTCGCTTGGAGGCTTTACTGAGGTCATCGAGCATCGTACATAAGTCCTCCATGGTCTCAGCCAAGACTACTATATCATCAGCAAACTGAAGGTGAGTGATGTACTCCTCGTTGATGTTGATGCCTAGCCTTCTCCAGACTAGAGTCTTGAGTGCAGCGGTGATCAGTTTTGGGGAAATAACATCCCCTTGCCTGACACCGCGCTGCAGCGGAATAGGCTTCGAGCTCCAATCCTGGAGTCGGACTGACATAGTGGCGTTCTCGTACAAACACTTCAGTACTTCGATATAGTGGCAGTCTACTTGGCACCGTTGGAGAGACTGTAGTACAGCCCAGGTTTCGATCGAATCGAAGGCTTTCTCGTAGTCTACGAACGCTAAGCAGAGACGCAGGTTATACTCCTCAGTCTTCTGTATAACCTGGCGGAGCGTATGAATGTGGTCTACGGTACTAAAACCTCTTCGGAAACCGGCTTGTTCGGGGAGGCTGGAAGTCATCAAGCCTGCGTGCGAGACGATTCGTAATGACACTTGAAAACAGCTTATAGACATGGCTCCGAAGTGAGATGGGTCGGTAGTTCCTCAGCAGGGTGTTGTCGCCCCTTTTTGAAGAACAGCACCAACTCACCTCTGTTCCACGCCTTTCGCGTTCTCCCTTCCAGTCGGACGGTTTCGAACAACTTCTGAAGGGCTGTAAGGATTAGTTTTCCACCCGCCTTCAGGAGTTCGGCTGTAATTCCGTCTTTACCGGGTGTCTTGCTGTTCTTAAGCTGTTTCAGAGCCATTCTAATCGCGTACAGGCTGATGTCCGGGATGTCGGCGGTGTAGTGTCGGGCAAGTCTAGCTCTAGGGTCTTTCGCCGGACCAACTTCGAATCGTTAAACTTAAGTGGCAGTGGGCGGGGCACATTGCACGTAGAACCGATGGCCGTTGGGGCGGAAAGGTTCTCGAGTGGCGACCACGGACCGGAAGGCGCAGCGTGGATGGCCCCCCACAAGGTCGACTGATGACCTGGTAAAGGTCGCGGGAGTCCGCTGGATGCGGGTGGCGCAGGACCGGTCATTGTGGCACTCTTTGGGGGAGCCCTATGTCCAGCAGTGGATGTCTTTCGGCTGATATGATGATGATGGAATAGTAAACATTAATTATTAAGGCAATAATACCTTTTTTTCAGTTTGTTTCACGTTTATATCCCTTGCATTTCCTTTTGTATTTGTCATGAAAATACAATTAATATATCATTTTGTAAGAAATTGAATAAGCTTCATTACATTTTAAGATTTTTATTTCCTACGACTCTTAGGTTTTTAAATAGTTAAGAAAAACTACAGTATGGGACATATCCCCCTCCACCTCGCCTAAAGCAACCGGCCCTTGGCTGGGGACTTTTAGTATGTTATACCTGGGGGGTCAACCCTATTATTAAAATTATTAATCCAGACTACACGATTTTTTGCATTTATTTGCCAATTTCGGATCTTCGTTGATCGTACTAGAGTAGTGACCATGACGATAATATGCAAACACTCAGATCCTAACTAGTATGCGATAACACGGGATATCAATGATGAGTTTTTCTAGCTGCCAAAGATCGGTCGTGTTAGACAGAGGACCTTATGTAAGTAAGTACTATTATTATTTGTTTTGTGCATTACGGCTGGGTTCCACCAAACCGTCTGTATTCGTAAGCGATGTTCGTTAAAATCTGAACGTGTTGTCAAGTTTTTTCAAGTTTCTATGGAATGAACTGCCGGCGCCATATTTAACGTTGGTCGTTGGTCGGTCTGTAATGGTAACTTGGTGCAACCCTTAGTCCGTATATATGCGATGTTGACAGTACCATTTCCGTTTCGCAGATGGGCTTCGAGCGCACGCAGTCGACGTCCGCGATGAGCACGCGGCTCTCGTTCTGGAAGCGCTCGCCCAGCTTCAGCCACAGCGGGCTTAGCTGCATGCAGTGCGCGCACCTGCAACACACCAACATAATGGAACACAGGCTACCTTGTCATTTTATGTCAAGCCCTCCCCCAAACCTAATCTTCCTCAAATGAATACGTCAGGTCAGTCAGGTGAAAATGTCGTGCACCAAAAGATATGCCTTTTAGGTCACGATAACGCGACGTGTCTTGCTTCCGTGATGAGCGGGAAAACCAATATGAGACAAGTGAATGGGTGCGACATTCAGGGACTTATACAGGGTGTTCATAAAAAAATATCGAATTATCTTCATCGATTTGCAGTATGTTTTCGGCATTCCACATAGTCGTGAGAATGACGATGAAATATTAGATGAGGCGATTGGAATACAAACAAAAATATGAATTAATATACGAGATAGGTATTAAAATGGAACACCGGTATCGGTCCCTGGCCGCATTAGAGCGGTTTGCCCTATACGTGGCAGTCATCGTAAACGCAGCCGCGTTAGTACGGATTCCCTTAACCTCAAGTTGCTGCACACTGCACGGTTCTCACCAGGGCGCAAAGTAGTTGACAAACACCAGGTCCTTCTCCATGAAGATCTCGAAGGTCTCCTCGGAGATGCGCGCGACGGGCAGCGCCTTCTTCTTCTTCATGAACTTCTCCGGGTCGTGGTTCTCCGTCAGCAGCATCTTCTCCACGTACACCTTCAGGTCTTCCAGCGTCTCGGCGTTGGCCACCCCCATCTAAGAACATGCATCAATTAGTCCGTGGGTAGGGCACGTTGTTCTGTTCATGTATAACGATAGGCTTAATGTCCACGACGCGTGGTATCAAATTCAAGGTGCAGATATCAATAGCAAAACATGCGTTTCTTTGTAAAATTTCAAGTGACTGACGTTTGGCGACGTGATACACGCAGTGAACGAAAACCCCATAGAAGTCTAAGTAGCGTCGCAAAATGACCCCACAGAATGGGTGCTATTGCCATTATGCGGGGATGGATGCGGGGTGTCAAACGATGCCAGGGAGCCGTTTAGTTCGAACATGCATATATCGGGTTTTAGGCACGTGTTTGGATAGAAATTTGAAGCCTGCGCCCGCGCGATGCTTTAGCGTTGGCTCCTAGTCTTTGCACTGTTTCTGTTCCTACCCTCACTTCAGAGCATCTTTAGCCATTGAGAGAGAACACACTTTTTCGAAATGACGTGCACCACGCATTGAGGCGGCGTCATCAGCGCTACTACAACAATCGAATATCGAAGTTCGTATATCTTCAGCTCTATCGCTCGCGTAGTATAAGTGCGATTGAGACGGGGATAACTTTCGATCAAGATTACTCCCTCACAGCCAGGCATGTTCGTGGAAACCCAGGAATGGTCCTCAATGTCGACTATTGATACCGGGTACTCACGATCCGGCCGTGCACGATCCACAGCAAGTAGGGGTACTGCTTGATGTCGAAGGTAGCGCACGTAAGCTCGTTGTCCATGCAGTTCACCTTGCCGATCTGGATGTACGGATTGTGCGCATATTGCGCGCCTAGCTCTGCCCATACTGGAGCTAGCCTCTGCAACAATTATTTTAAATAAGGATTGTGTATCAAATGCAGCATCTTACAGCTAATAGGCTAGTCTTTTCATTGCAGGTTGCAGCTACAGTACAGTAGTACCACAAATATAAGTTACTTACATCGGCAATCTTCGTCCACGCCGACGAGTGCTGACAAGTACCGAATGAAATCGAACGTATGACCATTTCAATAAAGACCTTGTTGCACTATACGTAAGGTACAATATGCAATGACAGGTGAACTCGTGCTTTCCCGCTCATGGCGTCCAGACAAAATGGCAGTCGCCGGCGTCGCGCGCAAAATTTTGGCCAATGGGCGTTGAAGATTTTACCCGCGCAAACGCGCTGCCTAATGATTGGTTCAAATGTTTTCAAAAAATGCTTTCTGCGCAGGTACAGTCAAGGAAATTGATTCGTGTACCGTGTTGTGTCTAAATTGCCGATGACAATCGAGAATACTAAGGGTTATCTTTCTTCGCAACTCTAAGATGACGTTAGTGCCGCGATATGACATGTTTGTTTACCGAGCTCTTCCGAGCTCTTATCAACGTTTGACGTTTTTCGAGAATGGCATAAATGAATAAGACAGTGATAGCATTTTTTATTTCTTACTGCTCTCGAATATAACCGACTTTGTCCGATTTGATGTTACTATCGGCAATAGATGAATAGGTTCGCTGAGACGAATATTATTGGATGTTGAAATATTAGCCGTTACCCTAAGTGACGCTTGATTACCTACAACATCATTTTGATATCGTAATCGGTGTGGATTCACTCCGAATTTTCCCGCCCTTATTTTTTTTACATTTTGGGAAATATACCGGGTGTCCCTAAAACCAACGCCAAGCCGCAATTGTGTGATATGCCAAAGTCATAACAGTTATAAAAAATAGAAAAAAAAATCCAAGTCACGTATAAAAAAAAGCCATAGGAAATTCAAAGCCGTTGGGCATCCATAAAGTAAAAAAAAAACATTTTTTTAAACATGACTTGGTTTTTTTTAATAATAGTTATGACTTGGGCTACCACCCGTTTGCGGCTTGGCGTTGGTTTTAAGGACACGCTGTATAAAGAATAATTGCTATTTTATAATATAAACATCAGAAATTTTATTCTTAATACTTTTAATATCTAGTATAAGCACCCATACTATCAGACACAGCTCGAAGTCGGTCCGGCATTGAGTCTACTATATAACTACAAACGTCTGAACCTCGCAACGATTCCCATACTTCGTGACAATGTTCCTCCAAAGCTTGTTTCGTTCTTTCTTGCCCATTTACCCACATTTGCACCATAATACCCCAGATATTTTCGATGGCGTTTAAATCGGGTGATTTGCTGGGCCAAGGAATTTCTGTCACATCGGGATGTTGGCGAAACCAATTTTTGGCGACTCTTGCCTTATGAGTTGGGCAATTATCATGAACGAAGTGTATATTGGGAACTTCTTCCTGTGGGTAAACATTTCGCACAGTAGGTAGCATGATGGTATCCATTGTCTCCACATAGTCTACGGCATTGGCTCGCGAAGGCAACTGAGCGAGCTCGCCGACCCCCGCTGACGACATCCACCCCCACATGTTGACAGTTATACGGCCGGACGCTCGGTTCGGGACAACATGTTCTTCTGCATACCGCGTCCTGTCATGTCTCCATAAACTCATACGCCCGTCTTGTGAAGAACAAAAGGTTTTTTCATCTGTAAATATCACAGTGCTCCAATCAAAATGTTGATATCTGTGTGCAAATTCAAGTCTTGCAGTTTTATTTGCTTCAGTCAATGCTACTTTTCTCGCTGGTTGCCTATGGTGTATTCCGATACCGTGAAGATGATTTCGCACTGTGCGTAAGCAAACGTCAAACCGATCAGCAAAATAACTTGTTGGCGTGAAAGGATGTTCTTCATAACGTTGCTGCATCTCAAGAATCTGTTCAGCCGTCATTCGCTGTGATCCGTGGTTGAAACGACGGCGATCTTCTGTATGTCCTTCGTCTTCGAATCGAGTGATCCATAGCCTAACTGTTGTTCTTGATATATTTAATAACCGAGCTATATCGCGAATGCCGCGGCCCTGCTCATGCAATGTAATTATTTGACTTCTTCGTTCAGCATTGTTTACTCGATGCATTTTCAATATTTTACAATTAGTTTTAGTTTGACATTTGACTTTGTCAGCCGTTTGACATCGCCGAAGAATTCTTTTTGCTATTTAAAATACAAAACTACAAATAGGTTGGTATTCTGAGAAGACAGTTTGACAAAGTGTAATAAATTGAATGGATGCATTATCTAAGGTTGAAGATTGTAGACCTTTCACCCGAACATGCGTCATTTAAATTATGCAAGCAATTTTCGCTTACTTTACGATTATAAGGTACATTAAGGTATATTTAAGGTATGTTCATATTTCAAGCATTAAATCATCGAAACGGTACGCGAATCAAATTCCTTGACTGTACATCGTTGTAACTTAATATTTGTGGTACTACTGTATTTATTTTTGACAGGTGTTGTTGATTATGTATTGAAACTTTATTGCAAAGTAACAAGTTACAAATACAAAAGGCGAGCTTAATGCCATATGGCATTCGTTTTATAATGAACTAGCGACCCGCCCCGGCTTCGCACGGTAAAAAACCGCATCAAAATCCGTTGCGTAGTTTTAAAGATCTAATGCCGGCTGTACACATTGGGCCAACGTTGGCGCGTGAGCAGGATACAGCTATGCAAACACATGAGAACGATATAAAGCCCTCTTCCTCTAACGCATGGCTGCATCTGCTCACGCGCCAACGTTGGCCCAATGTGTACAGCGGCCATAAGCATACATAGGGACAGACAGCGGGAAGCTACTTTGTTTTATACTATGTAGTGATAAAATGCACCTTTACTATTAGATTCCAATTGAAATTTCGTGTGCAGATAACTTTGAACGTTGGCGTGGCTTATTTTCTGCTAACTTTACTACTGGATATTCTGTGACGTAATTGTTTAAATAAAATAATCAGTCGATATGTGTATTCTGCCCGTGCCCGCCGAGGCACAAAAGACCAAATTGAAGGTTTGCCAACGGGCTATGGAGCGTAGCATACTGGGAGTGAAACGGATCGACCGTGTCCGAAACTCTACGCTGCGCTCAAAAACCCGCATTGCCGACGTTGGGGTTAAGACCGCCAAGCTGAAATGGGAATGGGCTGGCCACGCCTGCCGCATGCATCCACAGAGGTGGGCGAAAATAGCCACGGAGTGGGTGCCACACGATGGGCGGCGGCGACGTGGCAGGCCGAGACGGAGATGGCGGGACGACCTGGACGCATTTTGTAGCGATTGGCCAGAGATCCCTCAAATCCGGGAAGAGTGGAAGTCGAGAGGGGAGGCCTTTGCCCAGCAGTGGGACACTCTATAGGCTTCGAAAAAAAAAAAAAAAAAAAACATATCAGCCTAGCTAGCATGATCGTGTTTTTATCGAACTTAAAGCATTCGTCCCTTACGGCTTCGTTGACACGGCATTGTCCTGCACGTTTTTTTGCAGTATACATCCTAACGTATACATAGTGGTACATACAAAATGTTGTTTATACGTTTATACGAATACTCACCGGACTTGTCAAGCAAACCGAATGAACGTGAAGAAAACGTGCAGGATAATGCCGTGGACCCAGCCTACTAGTAAGTCTGTAAGTGCAAGAGGGACGGATGCTTTAGCTTCGACATATGCGTGAGCATGGCAGCTAGGCCGATAACAAAGTGTATAAGATGGCATTATTATTAAATAACATGTTTTACAAATCTGACGATCTGACAGATTCTGTGTTCAATATTGTACCACATATTTTTTACTGCATAATTATTAGCATTGAGTCATCAAGCTTACTGTGTGTCTTCACTATCATCCTCCTAGCGTTATTCCCGGTTGTGCCCTAGGTGCCCGGGATCCGCTTTGACACCTAATACCAAGATTTGGCATAGGCACTAGTTTTACGAAAGCGACTGCTACTGACCTTCCAACCCAGTGGTAAAACTAGACCTTATTGGGATTAGACATGTTTACTCGCATTGCTTTCCTTCACCGAAAAGCTAACGGAAATATTCCGTACATAAGATCCGAAAAACTCAATGGTACGAGCCGGGATTCGGCCACCCGACCACGACCGCCGCTTGACAGTTTGACAGCCGCCTGAACCTAGCTGAACCACTAGGCTACCGTAGCTTCTACTGTGTGTTTTCACCATAACGGAATTAATTCGGTAGAGGTATGCAGTAATAGGTTTTAAAAAGTAAATAAGGTAAAACAAGAGCTGGTGTAAGGTGGTACTGGTAATGCAAGATACAATTACCTGACAGGCCTGACACCAGGGCGCGTAGAACATGATGAAGTGCTGCCCCTGGGCCACGAACTTCTCTACGTTGTGGTCAGTAAGATGTGCCATACCACTGTACACTTTCACATCACTGCTAAGCTTTTTCTTGGCATCCGAGTCCTAAAATCAAAATTATTATTTATTAAATATTAAACATCATACACTATTTATAATCATAAGGAATATACTCGTAACAACAGGGTTTTTAGGGTTCCAGAGACAACAAGGAACACTTACAGTTTAACAATGTCCGTCTGTCCGTGTGCTCAGTGATGTTTACTACTACAAACTTGTAATTCGACTTGGGTATATAAATCAATCAGCAATCACGCCAACAAATGGTAGAATAAAATCCAGATATTTTTCCCCTACACAAAGTGGGGGATAAAATCTGGATTTCCGACACGCACTTGGCCGGTTGTTTTTGTATGAAAATAATTTACATTTATAAACTAGTTGCTCGGTGAGCTGTACGTAGACCTCGCGAGTAGGTCTATTTTAATTCCATTATTTTTCTCTCTGGCTCTAGCAAATAGGGGCATGTTTCCCTTCATCCATATCAGCAGAAAGACGTACACTGCTGGGCATAGGCTTCCCCCAAAGAGTGCCAAAGTGACCGGTCCTGCGCCACCCGTATCCAGCGAACTTCCAAGTAACCCTTACATCCTTACTAATATTATAAATGCGAAAGTGTGTGTGTTTGTATTATGCATGTCCTTCTTTCACGTCGCAACGGAGCGTCGTATTGATGTGATTTTTTGTATGGAGATAGTTTAGAAGCTGGAGAGTGACATAGGCTACTTTTTCCAGCGGGAAAACATCTAATTCCCACGGGAAAATGCAATATGTTACATTTTCCTATAACCACGCGGGCGAAGCCGCGGGCTTCAGCTAGTAGTATATACATACAAACAATAGTCCAATGCCTATGATAGTACTCTTTAGTGCTTGTTGTTGTCATTTTATAGCTGATTATGTGATTGGACACATATACCCACCTCGGTGTTGGTATTGAACACCTCGCTGAGGAAGAGTGTGAGGGAGGGCAGGTCGCGCGTGCCCTTGTACTCCACGGGCAGGAGCGACTTCTTGTGGTAGTACAGCAGAGTTGGGTAGCCTGGAGACACCATTATTCTTTTATACATTCAGATTATCAATTCAGACTACTATATTGTTTGCAAAAAATAGGTGCATTTTTTGTCACTTAATAGTATTTGATAGACTTCTAGGACCAACCACAGTAAAAAGAATACACTGAGTATCGAGAAAGGAATAATAAAATTTATCTATATATACAACGTGTTAATAAAATAACGCAAAACCTGAAAACAGTTTGTTCAGAATCGACAGTCGAATGCGAAAAAAATAAAAAAAAATTTTTTTGACTACATTTATTTTTTACATTTGTATGGAGCGTTGGCCGACTGGGGCGACCTGCTCCATACAAATGTAAAAAATAAATCGCGTCAAAAATTTATTTTTTTATTTTTTTCGCATTCTACTCTCGATTCTGAACAAACTGTTTTCAGGTTTTGCGTTATTTTATTAACACGTATAAAAGAAGACTTCCTGACTGATTCATCGACGCACAGCCGAAACTACTGGGACTAGACACTTGAAGTTTACACCACAACATTCTTTTATGACGTAGGCAAGGGATAAGACGGGATTTTTGGAAATTGGAGTTAAATAGGGGTGCAAAGTTTGTATGGGGGAAACTTTTTTTTTAAACAAGAGACTTAAAACTCTGTAGGAAGATTACTTATTATGATGCAAAAAAAATACTTTCAGCGTTTAAGAAAATTCCACCCTTAAGGGGGGTAAATAGGGGTGCAATGTTTGTACGGGGAAAACATTATTTTTTTAACTAGACGTGAAACTTTGTAGAAATATAACTTATTACAGTACAAAAAAGTACTTTGAGCGTTTTAGAAAATTCTACCCCTAAGAGGGTTAAATAGGGGTGCAAAGTTTGTATGGACGAAACTTTATTTTTTTGAGCTAGAAACTTGAAACTTTATGGAAAGAATCAGTCGTATTGCAGCTTTATATAGTATTAATTACTTATTAGAATACAAAAAAGAACAGTCAGTGTTTAAGAAAATTCCACCCCTAAGGGGGTTAGAAAGGGGTGCAAGGTTTGTGTGGGAAACACTTTATTTTGAGCTAGAGATTTGAAACTTTGTAGAAAGTTTACTTATTCGATAATATTAATAAAGTACTAGAAGCGTTTTGAAATAATTCCACCTCTAAGGAAGTTAAAACGAGATTCAAGGTGTATATAATGAGAAAGAAAATGTTATAAGTAGTAAGAAATTTGTAACTTCGGTCTTAGTCCACATGTTAAAAGACTACAAAACTGATTTCACTTTTTTGAATTTCATCCCCTAATTTTAACCCATAAAGGGGGTTCAAAGTTTGTATGGAGAGAAAAGTCATTTTTAAATGAGAGAATTTTTACTTTGGTCTTAGAATATTTATTAAAAGAATACAAAAAAGATCAGTTTTTTTTTTCATTCATCCCCTAAGAGTGTTACAAGGGGGTTCAAAGTTCGTATAGAGAGCAACACATTTTTAAAGTAAAAGATTTGTATCTTCGAGTTTAGACTGTTTGTTTAAAACTAGAAAACAAATTAAGCCGTTTTTTGAATTTCATTCCCTAAGGGGATTAAAAGGGGGTTCAAAGGGGCTATAACCTTACGGCTTATTTCGTGGCACAAAGCTGAGTGGCGACCATTTTAGCATGTTTTGATTATGTCTGTAATTTCTTGTCTTTTATTCCTTATAAGTATGCTAAATAAACATATTTTCTTTCTTTCTTTCAAAGTTTGTATGGAGAGCAAGTTATTTTTAAAGTTAGAATTTTTTTCACTGTTTGTTTAAAGATTAGAAAACGTATTCAGCGTCTTTTTTTTCTTCTTCCCCTAAGAGGGTTAAAAGGTGGTTCGCAGGTTGTATAGAGAGGTTGTAAATTAAGAGTTTTGGAACTTTTGTTTTAGACTGTTTGAAATTGATTCCATACGGGGGTTAAAACTCATTTATTCCCTAAAGGGGCTAAAAGGAGTTGGAAGATTGTACGGGGAACAAGACAATTTTAAAGTAAGGGAACTGTTACTTTGGTTAAAGACTAGAAAACGAAATATAGCGTTTCTTAAAACTCATCCTCTAAGGAGGTTAATACTATATGGTAAGCAATTTATTAATCAAAATACATAATCCAACTGCTAGCAGAAAAGTAGGTTAGGTTAACTTAGAACTCCCAGTACCGAAAAGAAGGTAATGTTTGATTAAACCTGCGGATTATATTGTTAATTTAAAAAGCTTATTTTGGACAATCCAAATAATTATTCTCTAACACCGTATATGCGGATGGAGATGAAAAGTTTTACTTCTTTTAGCATTAGATATTTTTGCATTTAAAACTATACAGGTAGCCCGGACTAACGTGAGTGAGTGGACTATTGGACGGAATTAGGCAAAAAAATATATTATAAATCAATCAATCAATCTTTATTTTCAGACCACAAGATCCATAATTTGTTACTTTAATTTCTTTACGAAAAATATACAATTTAAGCAGAAACGTCTGTTGATGATTCTTAAGATATAGACAGCGATAATTAAGCTTGCGCCTAACATTATTTAATAGCAATAATTTTTCTAAGATCGTAGCAAATGGAGATCCGTGATCTCTGCCTACCCCTCTGGAAAAGAGGCGTGATTATATGCATGTATGTATGTATTTTTCTAAGACGATAACAAGTTCTGCGTGGACGAAGTCGCGGGCAACAGCTAGTTATATAATATACTACTTAGCTGTTGCCAGCGACTCCGTCCGTGTGGAATTAGTTTATATCCTAGCTCCATACAAACTTTCATCCTCTTAGGGGATGATTTCCGGGATAAAAACTATACTATGTCCTGTCCTTCCATGGGACTCAAACTATCTCTATACCAAATTTCCAGACACCGAACAGACAGACACACTTTCGCATTTACAATATTATAGTATTAGGGTTTGCAATATCCGCCAATATTTCGGATCCCGATATTTAAATTCAACAGATCCGGATATACGGATTTTTCGGATAAGACGGATCCACAAAATTTTTCGTATAAAGTAGGAATAGGAAAACCCAAAAACAGCTATACTACCATATTTATATTCCAGATTTTTCTAAACAGGTACGCATTCTCGAGGTAATATAGATTTATTTTGTTTTAACTTTTTACTTACAACTACAAACTAACTGGCAAAGTTAGTGTTTCGCCACTGAAAGCCGGTCAACAACGGACGAGTTAACTCCGTACCTGGTGCTCGTACATATATTTCAATGAGCTCCATTTACGAAGGTAAATCAATAGGGTGTAACTATCAAGCCATGATGACAGAAACTGACAGACCCATGACCCGGACGCCTTACTCAGTTATGGATGAGTATTGCCTTCCCCTACTCCTCTTACCATCTCTAGGGTACCAGTACCAATGTAACAATTAAACGATATGATACAGATAAAGAATATAATGGAAAAATAAACCATCCTCGTCTGTAGCCCCCGACAGGATTCGAACCTGCGACCTTTCTAGTAACGCTAGACTGCTCTACCAACTGAGCTACGAGGACAGTGACGCAAGTTGTATATTTTTCCACTATATTCCCGCTAAGACTAGCGCCCTCTCTGTATCTAGTTATAGACTTGGTTCAACGTCTTCTCACCACTCTAATGGGCGAGCTATGCGCTCGCTCCATTCTAATCGAACCACATCAGCACAGATTAAAGAATACAAGTACAGATACCCAATCTCATAGAGCAAAAGCGTACCGTACTAATGTAGGCAATTCTGTATACAATTTTAGTACCGTAGCTACACCAGTAGATGCAGTATCCGAGCTACCATGGCTATGACGCTGTCAGCCTTTAGTAATACATTGAGATATCACCAGATGGCGTTGACTTCCCGGGCAACAAGTAGAGTATTTTTGTTTTTTTCGATATAAAAGTATTTTAGAGACAATATTATTATATTACACATCACACAAAAATATACATAACCAAAAAATGCTTAGAGCCTGTGGTTCCATAGAACTTTCGCGACCCGTGATGGCGCCATCTAGTGACAGTACCCAATAATACGTAGCAAGCTTGAAAGCTCACTCGTATAGTACGAGTTACATGGATTTAGTATCAATTTTATTGCATTTACTAAACTTATAAAATATACCTTTATTGTAAAGGGTGAACACTATTAAATTGTCGCCTACATTTTTATTTTTCTAGCGTGTTGCATCAAACCTTTTTTTAGTATTGATTAAAATTTGGAATTTAGAACCCTCGTGTACCATTTTGACAACCATAAAATATTCATTTGTTTTTTATTCATGAAAATGGCGTTACACGAAAAAAATGTTCGTGAATTAATTTTGCGAGAATTTAGTAAAAATCCTAGTTTATCAACTTTGGAGCTGGCAAAATCTTGTCAAACTACTCGGAGGACGGTACAAAGGACCCTTAAAAAAATTAAACAAGGTGAATCTATAGATAGGAAGCGGCGTGAGGGTCAACCTACCAGAAAATCTAATGTTAAGTTACAAAGAAAGGTGTGCAAGGTTTTTGAGAAGAATCCGAGTATCTCTTCCCGGGATGTGGCGAAAAAAGTAAAAACTAGTCAGTCAAATGTCCAAAAAATTAAAAATTATTGCTGCATTAAAACATATAAGAAGCAAAAGGCTCCAAAGAGAACTGCGGAGCAGTATAATCGTGCGGTTAGACGTTCCAGGTTATTGTATGCGTTATTGGTTCAGAAAAAATGTTGCCTAATTATTGACGATGAAACGTATGTCAAAGCAGACTTTAAGTCTTTACCAGGTAACCAGTACTATTCCGCTCGTGACATTTCGAATCTGGACGAGTCGAAGAAGGTTATCGCAGTAGAAAAATTTGCTAAGAAGTACCTTGTTTGGCAAGCTATATGTCAGTGCGGCTCGAGGAGCTCACCATTTATTACTACTGGGACAATTAATACCGATATATATATATCAGAATGTTTGAAAAAGAGACTGTTACCATTCATGAAGAAACACACTTCCTCAACATTATTTTGGCCGGACTTCGCGAGCTGCCATTACTCTACTCGAACTTTGGAATGGTATAAGGCGAATTCAGTCGAGGTAGTACCTAAGGAGAGCAACCCACCTAACTGTCCCGAACTTCGCCCCATTGAAAAATATTGGGCAAATATAAAAAGCAAATTGCGGAAAACTTGTCAACCTGCCACTTCATTGCCAGATTTTCAACGAAAATGGATTAAATGCACAAAATTGGTAACCGATGATTCCGTGCAAAGGTCGATAAATCACATCAAAAGTAAAGTCCGGGAATTTTCACGTCGTTCGTTGAAAGAGCCCTAGTATTTTTTTTATAGATTGTACGTTATGTAAAATTAGTTATATAAAGAGTTTTAAGCATTTAAGATTTTTATTTTCTCATCTGTAGCATATTCGACCCGCGACAATTTAATAGTGTTCACCCTTTATGTGCGGAAGTATGTTTGTGATATAATTAAGGTACGTTGAATTTATTAAGGTGTAAAAATCATTCTATCTTCACGATTACTGGTTCAAATGTTTCGCTCGGTACCTGTGTCGCCATCTATGAGTTCTTTTTAGTATCAATTATACGTTGTTCTAGTTGGGAGGCCATGACATCAGGTAGTTTCGGACTTAGCGAGAGAGATGGCGCTGGTGTACATTATACCCTTTTCACGCAGGTGTTGAAGACTTTCCTTGGTACCGTTACTGAGATTAGGGCATTTCATCACCTCTTTCAGTGACCAGTATTGCTTCCAACTGTTGGAAGTTTGTAGTATGTAGGTTTCATTATTTTTAGTGACTAATAAATGAAAAATATACTGGTCTAGGATGAAGAAGTGGCGAATGGGTGACTCTACGAGCGTTCCAACCGCCGTCAGTCCCCTGCTCGCGTTATTATTTATTGTCAAAGTTCTCGCTGATTTGTTTCCCATTTCCCAGTAATTTTGTATTATCCTGGCCCCGTAGCATGGATGGCGTTATCACGCGATAAGTGACAGGATAGAGCTTCCGTCCCTGGCTGACACCGTTCGATAGAACGAGACGACGCGCCTATCCTGTCACTTATCGCGTGATAACGCCATCCATGCTACGGGGCCTGGACTTGTTAAAAATACCTCAACATGCCATGCCAGTTTACCGGTAGATTTAATTATTAATTCGATCAGGGGACTGACGGCAGTTGGAACAATCGTAGAATCACCCGAATAGAAACACCATTAGGTTTTCAGCGTGGTCTTGGTAAAAACTCCATTTTGTAGCCGTATTCAGGCTTTCATGGTTGTATTTCAAGGATATTCGGAAAATCCGGATCCAGGAGCCTTTTTTTTTTTGTCCTATTAGATCCGGGGCCGAAATTTGGATATCCGGATTGCAAACTCTAATTAATATGGATTTACTTCAATTATATCAAAACAATGTTAATTCTCTTGTGCACAGGCTCTTGTGAACATCAAATATTACGAATGACATTTCATTCACAATGGCTTTGCAAATAGTATAAAAACTTGAACCAAGATATTGGACAAGTGGTATCGGCCTCCGTCAAAGGAATTTGATTAAATATTACATATTGGAATACCACCCTTAGCAACAATGTTAAAAAGTCAAACTAAAGGCAAGCACAGCCAGTTGTCAATTAATTAAAAAAAATGAAACCATGCAGCTGCACCATGAGATTTGCTTGAATACAACACTCAATTGAAAGTGATGAATTTAAAACGGATGAGTAATGTAGTTACCAGTGATACCGCTGTCATGGCACAGCCGAGCATGCCTGGTGCAATCCACTTGGGCGATTGCAAACTTCGACTCTTTAGTATTCACGAGCTCCGCAAGCTCTGCCCACATCGGCTGGAAGTTGGTGCAGTGGCGGCACCTGTCACAACAATTGATAAATTAAAGGGGAAAACTAGGGGGTAGCTATCCTATTAGACCTATCTAAAGCATTCGATTGTGTTAATCATGACATTATGTTAGACGTTCTAAATCGCTATGGCGTTCGTGGAGTAAACAGTAAGTGGTTTGAGTCATACCTTAAGCACCGTGAACAATCCGTTATAGTCTCAACCTTGGATGATAAATCCCACTCCATAGTGGATCATAAATCAAATATTGCTTGTTTGGAATACGGTGTCCCCCAGGGGAGCATCCTGGGCCCCATTCTGTTCCTTCTCTATGTTAATTTTTTACCCAGACTGTTATCTCATAAGTTAATCATGTTTGCTGATGACATTACTGTTCTATTTAGGTTTAAGCGTAATGACATTGATAATCTTAGTGACTTTATCAAAGACACCCTTACAAACGTAATTGACTGGCTCCATGGCATGAACCTATCTACCAATTTAAGTAAAACTAAGTTTGTACATTTTAGAAATTATAGGACTGATAAAGTAACAATTGATGTTACATTAAATAATGATACAATTGAAGTTGTAGACGACACAAAATTTCTTGGCGTGTATATTGATAGCAATCAAACATGGAAGAAACATGTGGATTATATTGCCAACAAGCTCAGTAGTTTCACGTTCGCCTTAAGAGCCCTAGCAAGGTTTTCAACAAGAACCGCCGTAGTCCAAGCGTACTATGCCTTTGTTCAATCCCACATCCTATACGGGTTGCCTATTTGGGGTGGATGTATAGACTTGGACCGACTATTCAGGCTGCAAAAAAGATGCGTGCGTATTTTGGATGGCATTAAGTCAAATCGCGTGTCATGTAGAAATTCTTTTAAAAAATTAGAAATACCAACCCTGACTTCGCTATATATAATAGAACTTTGTAAATTAGTAAAGCGATATCCTCAAAAATTTCTTGCGAAGGCAGACTTTAGAAGCGATAGATTAAATAATATATTCTCAATGGACGTTCAAGTGCCTATTGCCAGAACGGCGGGGTTTAGGAAATGCACTAGGTTTGTTGCAGCAAACGTATATAATGCCCTGCCAAGCAAAATAAAGTCCCTGCCATACTCTAAATTTGTAGCTGCATTGAAAAAACACCTGATTGAATTATGTCCTTATAACCTAAATGAATTTTATAATTTTAATGTATGAATATGAATGAATGAATTTTATAATTATTATAATGATTATTAGTATTGGTAGAATGAAAAATGATTATTAATGTAATTTTTAAATTAATGTATTATGTTCTTATAACCTGAATGAATTTAATTATAATATATGAATGAATTGATTTTATAATCATTATAATGATTATTAATTAATTAATTATTGTAGAATGTAAAATGACTATTAATGTAACTTGTTAATTAATGTATTAATCTTTAGTATGTAATTAATATTTAGCGACACCCTACGGGTAAAATTGTATCCTGCAATTTGAAGCTATTAAATAAATAAATAAATAAATAAACATGTTGCTTTGAGCAATTGGTTCCAATAGCTCAGTTGGTACTTGGTAGCAGCTATTGGCCACATATGCCAAAAGGTTGCAAGTTCGAATCCTCCTCGGAGGAAAAGGGTGGTGAACACTTGGAACAAACTGCCAGATGATGTGGTTTCAGATCTCGAATGTCAATGTCAACCATTTCAAGAACAAATTAGACAAGCACATTTTGTACAAAAAAGAAAATTAAAACTCAACAATTGTCATATTTTCTCGAAAAAGGATAAAAAATGTAGTCAAATGGAGAAAAAATCAACGCAAAAGGTTAAATAATCACGAAGTTATAAATGTTCTGTCCCTTTTTCGCAAAACGCAATGAAACGATGACGCTGGAAGAATGTGACGTCACAGAAGACGGCAACGTGCCGCGCCGCATCGTGGTCGGCGGCATCCTGTAATGTGACGTCATACACCGTTTGCGTTTTCTCTCTTTAACAAGCAATATTAAAACGGTTGTAGCTTCGTAATTCTTTGAAGACTGAGATATCTGAATGGGATTTTCGTCACGGCATATTTTTTTGCCTTCTTTCTTTTGGCGTAATAATCATTTTCGAGTCTACACCCGTATTATATGCTTAAACTTAATGGGATACAATATGATACAGGCATTGTCAGTTGTTTCAACTGCCTGCCAGATAAATAAATAATAAATAAAACATTTTGCCCATTCATTGGAAACTATTTTCATTAGTGGTGGGTTGTTGACGATTTTCGCTTCAACGAAAAACGTTAACTTAGAAAACGTCAACTCTACGAATAAAAATAACATGGAAGCCGCATCTCAGTACTTCGCCGTTAAATTTATCGGGACAGTTAGCACACAAACACAAATACACTTACATTTAAATAAGACGTTACGTATACAGAGCCTTTCTCCGAACATGACAAACAAAATAATAGTCATCTCTTTTACTCTATTGTGAACACTTACGTGTAAGTGAAATAGATAGATTGTCAATAACTACCAATCAGTAACATTATGCGCCAATGAGCTTCTTGCTACACGCACTAGCAGCAGCCCGCCCAGCCAACGCCCGTTCACCGTTCGTCAGTTATGGATAGGTTTATGCCATACATTAAAGAGCCATTCAAATAATTAATGTATTATTTGTGCAGTTTTGAAGATACCAAATATGTAGGTTAGAATATTGTAATAAAATAAAACAGACTCAAGTTGGCATAGGTAATTGTTATCATACAGTATAATGTTAAGTCATGTCAGGCCATTAGTCGGCGACTAGTCGGCAAAAAATGCCGAATATTCGACACTTAATTGCCTACAGGAAAATATAAGACATAGGAGGAAATGTATCTTATAATTTTATTAGCACACAAAAAGACATACAATCATTAAAATAGTACCTACAAAAAAAGGAAGAAATGAAACCATATTAAGCAAGTACCTCCTGGGGCCCAGACTACGATTTTGTGTCATTGAATTAGGAACTTTTTGACATGCAGTAAAAGTTCAAAGTTGATTTTGAAATTTGTACAAAATTTTGTACGCGGGGTCTTAGGAGGTTAAACTTTTAATGTATTTTTTATTGTTTTTCAAGTCACGTAACACGCCAGCGAAATAATAATGTAAACAAAACTGGTCAAAACATGAACGGCAAAAATGACGCGGGAGACGAAGCAACACGAACGTTTCCGATTGTGCTCGAACTTAACTAAAAACCTACGATCGGCACTGCCAACCAGTCGGCCGATTAATCGGCAATTCAAAAACCCACGAGTCGGCCGACTGGCCTGTCGGCAAAATCCGTAGTCATTTAATTTCATTTCATTTATTTAATTGTTAAGTCATGTACATACATTACCTATAAATTAAGGTGTTAAAATTCAGTAAGTCGGCCCATCTCCAATTAAAATCGAATAAGTTACCTAATAAAATAATCTACTTACTTCATTTGGCATAATATCATCCCTATAGAGAAAAAGTGATCATATATTTTAAAGGTTTTACTGAAGTTATCGGTTTACTTACGCGTGAAAAGTGATGCCATTTTCCTTCGAAAGGTCGGAATGGTTTTTGCACCACTTAACAACACATGAGGGCATCTTAAATTAGAATAAATCTTGTATTTTGTTAGTAATCGCGTTCTTGTCCGTCATGTCCGTCACTCACTGACATCCCAGTCAAACTGAAGTCGTATGCGGCACAGTTTGTAAGGCCCGCCCACAGCGGCACAGTTTTCGTTGCGCTAGAATTGAGGGGACAGAATGCTTCCATGTTATTTTTGTTCGTAGCGTCAACTAGTTGAAAAACTAGTTGATTTCGTCAACTAGGTTTTTGCTTTAACTGAAGAGAAAAAGGCATTGAGTTGATATGTTTATTCTGAGTAAGCGCGAAAATGTTAAGGGTGTTGTGACGTTGATTGTCGGTTGAGTTGAATCAATGAAAGGAATGTTGATCTCAACTATACTGAAATGCCATTAGCTTAACGTTCCATTTCAATTACGTTTGTAAGTTAAAGTGGTCAACTAGTTGAGTCTGCTAAACAAAACGTTTTATCAACTAGTTCACTGAATCAACAATTACCACAAATTTTCATTAACAAAGAAGAACCACTTATAGTTAAATACAAAAACAATTCATAACAATTATTATTCCAGTTGCAAGAACTTTGATTTGAAAGTGTATCATATTCCTTATAAATAAACAATTATCTGTACTCATTGGTTTATATTAAAAGGCTACTAGTCTCAAAAAACATGTAAATTCCTACCAGCTGGGAACTTTTTAACTAAATTATTAGATAGCTCATAAACAGATACTTTTCCCTGTATTCATTAATCTTAATATATAACACCCACCACGGCGCGTAAAACATGATGAAGTTTCCATCCATATCATCGATCTGCCGCTGGAAGCTCTCAGGATCGTAATCGTACACGGTGCCATCTTCAGGTGCCACGAAATTAGGAACGAATACTAAATAGAGTGAGAGTATAGATATGAACTTCTTTAGACGCAACATTTTTTGATTACGAATATTACGACGTTGATTACCACTTTTTCATGTATCGTAAGTACATTTTTACCGACTCATAACAGTCAGAACTATACACGTATGTACTATGGTCAGCGATTTCATTTATATAATTTAATTTAATATATTATTAGAATATGCACCTACAATACAATATATACAGACACATCACATCGCACTATTTCATTGGCAGAGCAAAGCAAAGATACTTATTATACTCTTTGAATTGAAGCAAAGAATCGAATTGATTCTGACTAGACATTTCTGACTGACACTGACACTGACACAACAATGTCAGCATTTTGTGTTCGAAACATCATACGACTTACAGAAGCCAACATTACCTCAAACAGTCTCAACTCACATTCCATTGGACTTTTTTTTAAAGTTGGTGCTCTGTAGGAATTGGCTACTTTAAAAATGAGTACACCTCGTATAGCAATATTATTGGCTATCGTTTGACTGTACTATATGCATACTATATGAGGATTGGTCTGTATGATCGTAGAAGTGGATTAGTTTGAAAAACAAGACCTAAGTTTGCGAAACAGTCCCATAAAATTAATAAAATTTATATAAAAGATTAAATTAATAGTATGTAATTAAAACCATAATATTTGAGTCCAGCAAGCGAACATTTTTATCAATGAATATAAATAATAGCGTATTTCTATACCCCTTCTATGTAATTAGAATTTATGAAAAAAAAAATACTTCTAGATCAATTCGTAAAATTAAATATTTTTTTCTAAAATTGTTACTTCCTAATATTTTATTAAATAAAAATAAGACTTATGGTAGCAACTCCGAACGTCAAGATAGCGTAGCTTTTACGAACATACGAAAGAATGTGGTAATTCTTCAAAATGGTCGCTTTGTATGGTTTGCCAACTTGCATGTCTGTGTTTCAGAGTTCTTTGTTTTCATAATTCCTCAGTTTAAGTAAAAGTGTGTGCAATATTAATCTTATTTTGAAAACTTGTGATATGATGATATTGTGAATAATATACGTGGCGTACTAGAAAGATGTCATCGGTAATGTGAGAGCTCTCGACTATCATTTTTATTTTACTGGATTATGACGTCTATGATTCCCATTTGGATTTACAGAAACTAAGAAGACTTCAGGTAATCATTTTTTCTTTAATAATGCTTGTGCCTATAACATGTTTATCGATATACAAGTGTCTCTAATTTTGGAATTCCTCAGCTCTGTCAAGAATGACTTGTGTTAAGCATTCTTGTAGTTTCGCATCCGCGAACAGGCACTGGGGCATTATTGCTGCTTGTTTATTTACATTCGCCTTCTAATGAGCATTTATGCTAATATAATGAAACTATTTGTTTTGGTAAAGTAATACCAATTAGGTATTTATTACAATGAACTGACTTACTATATTTATTATTAATATTATAATTGGTGGGTTTTTTACCAAATATGACTGGAGCCATACTTAGACATTTGCAACATTAGCCGTATAATTATTTTTCTATTCTTTTTCAGCTTCACACAAGGTTTCTAGATTGCATACTGCAAGTATCAACAAAGTTAACAAAAGTGATAAACAAACAAGACTGCTTTGTTCAAGTTTCTTGAACAAGTATCAGCCCTCAGTATTATTAGCCCTGGTAATGAGAACTGCATCTGTTGATCCATGGTGCGTGCGGGTGGAGATGTGATGGGCGGGGTGGGGTGAGAGGCTTGGGGCTCGGGCGCCATGAACCCGCCGGCGCCCGGCAAGACGGCCACGCGCTCCTCCGGTTATCACCAGAAGGCGCTTGCCGAGATCAGAAATTCATTATTACCTTTTGCTAACATTGGAAGTTCGGACCCACCAGGGTCCTCTGCAGCAAGCACAGTCAGTTCCGGCGTTAGCTCTGGTTTTAGTTCCTCTTCTGGCAATGGCCTTGACAAGGAGCTCCACGTTCACCCACAATCACTCAATCAGCTTATTGCTTCCGGGTATGAAGAGGTGAGGATACAGTCATTATTATTACTATAACTTTTTTTTTATTAGAATATAAAGTATAGAAAGTAGCTAAATTGTTCAAAATATCAGAAAGCAAGACTACTACAGATGTTGTTCAGGATACAGTCATTATTATTACTATAACTTTTTTTTTATTAGAATATAAAGTATAAAAAGTAGCTAAATTGTTCAAAATATCAGAAAGCAAGACTACTACAGATGTTGTTCAGGATACAGTCATTATTATTACTATAACTTTTTTTTTATTGGAATATAAAGTATAAAAAGTAGCTAAATTGTTCAAAATATCAGAAAGCAAGACTACTACAGATGTTGTTCAGGATACAGTCATTATTATTACTATAACTTTTTTTTTATTAGAATATTAAGTATAAAAAGTAGCTAAATTGTTCAAAATATCAGAAAGCAAGACTACTACAGATGTTGTTCGTACTAAAGCAGACTAGTTGCAGACTTCCAAAGACATAATATCATTTTGAGATTCTTAAATATTTGTTATTTCTACAAGCTTTTACTTGATTTCTTAAGTAAGTACTAGCTTATGCCTGTGACTTCCTCCAAGTATACATATAAATTGCCTTAAGGGATTAATACAAGCCCTGGGAAAAAATGTATAGCAAATATGCTGTTAGACAGGTGCAGCATCAACTATTACATTCCTATAGAAATCACTCCGCTTTTCAACCCTTATTAAGGATGATTTCCGGGATAAAAACTGTTCTATGTCCTTCCCAGGGTCTCAAACTATCTTCATACCAAATTTCATTTGAGCCGGTTCAACGGTTTAAGTGCGAAAAGGTAACAGACAGACGGATGTGTGAAGAGTTACTTTCGCAATTACCCTATGTAAGTTGCAAAAAGGTAACATAAACATTGCCTTGAGAAATCATTATAATTATTCATAAACGGATTATTAAACTTATTGTCTTTATTTAACTTTAAAAATAAAAACTTCTTTTTCCCTCTGTATCAGTCACTTTTAGAATGGCAGCTCCTTATAGTCTTCTTAAGAATAAGAATAGAAGAATAAGAATTATTTATTGCCACATAACACATCCATTACATACGAAATTAAAAATAAAAATATTACAAAGAAGGAAAAGAAAAAAAAAAACTAATATTAATTTACAAAATGTTGGGCAAAGGGTTTCCAGTCTCAGCGAGTGCCGGGCCCAGGTGCCCGGCGCTGGTTTTCAGACCGGTCCCAGACTAAGACGGTCGGAGGGCAGCATAATTAAATTATATAATAATTATCAGTTTCTGTGCTCGTAATTCTTGATGACGCAAGTACACTCTCTTATAAAGACTGTTATTTTTCAAACGGTTTTTGAAGTGAAAACTTCTTTAGCGGCGCTGAGCACTTTTTGGAATGGGGAAAAATTGTTAAATACGCGACAAGAGTTTTGTGACGTCAGATGTGAAGGAGGTCACTTTTTGCTGCTAGCTGATTCGACTTAATTCAAAACTGAACGCTATTCGTAAGAGTATAAAGCCGTTAAACACTTTTTGCAATAGCATATTCTGCAAATAAATTTGTAATAATACCAACACGTCCTTCACCGTTTTGCTATTGAGAAAATTCGAATAGTTCGAATTTGGCCGTTATTCCTAAAGACATAAAGCTTAGAAAAATATTTACCAACGGCAAAAACAAATTGATATTTTGGTCGCCACCGCCGTCTGCCGTTCTTACAAATTCGAATAGTTCGAATTTAGAAGTTATTCCTAAGAGATTTATCTAAAGCTTTAGCTTTGAAAATGGGAAATTGGGGAATAAATTTGTAATAATACCAACACGTCCTTCACCGTTTTGCTATTGAGAAAATTCGAATAGTTCGAA
Source organism: Epinotia ramella (assembly GCA_947578815.1). Classification (NCBI taxonomy): domain Eukaryota; kingdom Metazoa; phylum Arthropoda; class Insecta; order Lepidoptera; family Tortricidae; genus Epinotia; species Epinotia ramella. The sequence continues at coordinate 21,714,707 of OX388202.1, forward strand.
TTTGGGCGTTATTCCTAAAGAGATAAAGCTTAGAAAAATATTTACCAACGGCAAAAACAAATTGATATTTTGGTCGCCACCGCCGTCTGCCGTTCTTGCAAATTCGAATAGTTCGAATTTAGAAGTTATTCCTAAAGAGATAAAGCTTTGAAAAATATTTGGCAATGGGAAAAACAAATTGGTATTGTGTTTGCCGCCGCCCGACGGGCGAGCCGGCGGCCCCTCGCACCCAACGCGCCCGCGGCCCGTCCGCCTAAATAATTGATAATTGTTTATAAATTTGCGTCAAATTCATTTTTAGGGTGACACCGTAAGATGTCACGTGACCTGATCGAAAAACTGTTACAATGTTATTGAGTTTTCACTTCTGCCGGCACTCCCGGGGTGCAACCCGGTCTTTTTTTTTATAGTGGCTCTAAACCAATACCCCTGTAAGGGGGGTCGACATAGTCTTTTCCACCAGTATGTAGCTTCATATTATTGTGAGATAAATAAATCATATCATATCATAAAAAAAAAAAAAAGTTGATATAAACTCTCTGTCATTAATTTTCTTATTGGTTCAAAGGGAAATTATGATTTGGATTGGCCTTGGCCAACCCTGCATCAGTTGTTCCCCAAGTTTAATGTTGTTATTTGTCTTTCAGGATCCAGCCGGCCGTCCCCTCAAATATTCAGGCGGCCGCATCGACTCCGCCATCGATTATCTATCGAAGCAGCAGGAGCCTCTCAATGGAGTCCTCAAGGGTAACAACCTCAGCGCGCTCGGCACCAAGCTCATTCGCAAACCGAGCTTGGAGCGCGAGATCAGCCTGCACCGCGGGAGCCCCGCCATGGACTCGGGCGCCGGGTCCTCGCGCTCGGGCAGCCCGCGACAGAGTGACGCGCCGCCGTTGCCGCACGAGAAGCTGTCCCGCCAGTACTCGCCCTCCGGCTTCTCGGAGCCTCCGCCACCGCCGCCTCCGCGCTGCCCGTCCACGCCGCCCGTGCCACCCTCAGTGCAGCAGCTCATGAAGCGCATGTCCCCCGCGCCGCCCCTACCCCCCGCTCGCGGCACCAGCCCCGTGCAGCCGCGACAGCCCATGGTCGTGCAAAACGGGCCCCAGGCCCAGCAGCAGCTCTCGCAGCAGATCCAGGCGCTCAACATCTACCAGACCGGCGCCGAGCTGCCGCCGCCCTACCCTCTGGCCGGCGTGCCGCCGCCGCCCTCCTACTCCGTCTCCATGCAGAACCGCCAGAGCCCCACGCAGTCGCAAGACTACCGCAAGAGCCCCTCCTCCGGCATCTACTCGGGCGGCACGTCCGCCGGCTCGCCGTCGCCCGTCACCGTGTCGCCGGCCGCGGGCGCCGGTGGCATGACGCGGCCCACGCCCGTGCAGCCGTGGACGGCGCGCCACGCGGTGCAGCCCCCCATCATAATGCAGTCAGTCAAGAGTACGCAGGTGCAGAAACCCGTTCTACAGACTGCCATTGCACCCGTAGCGCCACCGCCGGTGTCGTTAGCCGCGCCGCCCCCTCCGCCGCCTTCGTACGCCTCCTCCATCCAGCAGAAGGCCTCACAGACGCCGCCTAGCTACCCCCTGGCGCCTAAGCCGCCCTCGCCGGGCGCCGTGCCCACGACGGAGCCGCCGAGCTATGCCATCACCATGCAGGCGCTGGCAGCCCAGCGCGGCCTGCAGCCGCCACCGCCGCCGCCCTACGGCGCGGTAGAGACGGACGCGCCCGCCTCGCCCTCGAACCATGCGGCACTCGTTAAGAAGTTCTCCGATTGCGACCCGAAGGGTGAACCCTCGCAGGTCGTGGAGGGCAAATGCCCAAACCAGAATTGCACGAATAACCTGCTGAAGGACGGCATTCACGCGTCGGGCTCTGACAAAGGTGCGAATGGATCGACGGAAAGACGTCCGGCGGCTCCGCCCAAGAAGATCCGGCACCAGTCGCCGATCCCTGAGCGGCGGAACATCAGCAAGGAGAAGGAAGACGAGCGCCGCGACTGTAAGGTGCGGAACTACTCGCCACAGGCTTTCAAATTTTTCATGGAGCAGCATGTCGAGAACATCGTCAAATCCTACAAGCAGCGCCAGTTCCGCCGGCTTCAGCTTGAGAAGGAAATGAATAAGATCGGGCTTAGCATCGAGGCCCAGTATCAGATGCGGAAAATGTTGAGTCAGAAGGAGTCCAACTACATCCGGCTAAAGCGGGCCAAAATGGACAAGTCCATGTTCACTAAGATAAAGCCTATAGGTGTGGGCGCGTTCGGCGAGGTGGCGCTCGTGCGTAAGATAGACACTGGTCACCTGTACGCGATGAAAACGTTGCGAAAAGCGGACGTGCTCAAGCGGAACCAAGTGGCGCACGTGAAAGCCGAGCGCGACATCCTAGCGGAGGCTGACAACGAGTGGGTCGTGAAACTGTACTACAGCTTCCAGGATAAGGATAACTTGTACTTTGTGATGGACTATATCCCGGGCGGGGACCTCATGTCGCTGCTCATCAAACTGGGCATCTTCGAGGAGGAGCTGGCGCGGTTCTATATCGCGGAGCTGACGTGCGCGGTGGAGAGCGTGCACCGCATGGGCTTCATCCACCGCGACATCAAGCCCGACAACATCCTCATCGACCGCGACGGACACATCAAGCTCACGGACTTCGGCCTCTGCACCGGCTTCCGCTGGACGCACAACTCCAAGTACTACCAGAGAAATGGTGAGAGCTTTACCTTTTTTATACTAGAATTTGCCCGCACGGGGCCATCGGCGTATCAAATAGAACGCATAGAGAGCTACGGAACAAAATAGCTTATTCCCAACCCAAAAATCTATTTTACATAGTCGTGGAAAAATAAATTTGTATGAGTAGTTTCATAGATTACACCATACCCAATGAACAAAACGTAGGAGAAATAATCAGAGTAAAAGCGACTTTTGGTATAGTTGTAGGTAACTGTAGGTAGTTTAGGTGTAAGGAGGTCTTAAACAACATAATAAAAGTGTGTGGGGGTGGAGCTAACGGGTAGAGAGGGGGGTGCAAAAGGTGCCTTTTTTTAGTTTTTCGTAAATAACTTGTAAACGGTGGCTCATACCAAAGTGTTCTTTAAGATAAGTAATCTACATTAAATTATCTCCAAAACAAATTCGATACACTTTTTAGCTTTTACAGCTTTTTAGGGATCAATATTTAATGAGATATGGAGGGAAGAAGATGGACAATAATAGTACATAGTTTTCGAAGCAAGGGAGGTAGGCAATTGCTGGCTGAGTATTTTTTTTAATTTAATACAAATCGACCTAGTCCCATAGTAAGCTCAGTAAGGCTTGTGTTATGGGGACTAGACGACAATATACTGTATATAATAGATATAAATACTTAATACATGAACATCCATGACTCAGAAACAAATATTCATGCTCATCATCATCACACAAATATTTCCCCTACCGGGATTCGAACCCAGAACCTTCAGCTTCTTAGGCAGCGTCACTACCCATCCATTCTCAAGAGCACATTTTGCCGACGCACTACTGGGTGTGGGGTGAGATGCTGCTGCCGTAAAGCAGGAATTGCCTGCTCCAGTGTTTGCGGTGTATGCTCAGACTCTTGCGCTAACGGAGCCCCATCGAAGACACTCGACGATGATGATGATGATGATGGGAATTTAAATTTAGAAGACAATTAGGAATTTAAGTTTTACTACACGCCATATTAGATCAGTTATTTTTTGAAGTGAAAACTTCTTTAGCGGCGCTGAGCACTTTTTGGAATGGGGAAACATTGTTAAATACGCGACAGAGTTTTGTGACGTCAGTGGCGCTACCACGAACTTCGGAAGTCGAAGTTCGTAATACATGCATCCCTGTCACTCGAGTAAGGGAGTGCGATAGAGATGGAAATACCCGAACTTCGACTTTCGAAGTTCGTGGTAGCGCCGCAGATGTGAAGGAGGTCACTTTTTGCTGCTAGCCGATTCAACTTCATTCAACACTGAACGCTATTCGTAAGAGTATAAAGCCGTTAAACACTTTATGCAATAGCATATTCTGCAAATAAATTTGTAATAATACCAACGCGTCCTTCACCGTTTTGCTATTGAGAAAATTCGAATAGTTCGAATTTGGGCGTTATTCCTAGAGATAAAGCTTAGAAAAATATTTACCAACGGCAAAAACAATTTGATATTTTGGTCGCCACCGCCGTCTGCTGTTCTTGCAAATTCGAATAGTTCTAATTTAGACGTTATTTCTAAAGAGATAAAGCTTTGAAAAATATTTGGCAATGGCAAAAACAAATTGGTATGTGTTTGCCGCCGCCCGGAGCCGGCGGCCCGTCGCACCCAACGCGCCCGCGGGCCGTCCGCGTAAATAACTGATAATTGTTTATAAATTTGCGTCAAATTCATTTTTAGGGTGACACCGTAAGATTTCACGTGATCTGATCGAAAAACTGTTACAATGTTATGGAGTTTTCACTTCTGCTGGCACTCCCGGAGTGCAACCCGGTCTTTTTTATTTATTATCAGTCTTCTTCCTTCCATATCTCATAAAATATTGATACCAGCGAAAAAGTGTATAGAATTTTATATAGATTAATTACCTATAAGACTTTGGTATGGGCCACCATTTACGAAAAACCCAAAAAAGGGACCTTTACTTTTGATCTTCTTTGGGCGTACTACCTATGTACAGTCGAGTTCTCCAATATATACACAGACAACCTTTCAAAAATATCTACATCAATAAGATATTTATTTTTAAAAGGTCGTCTGTATAGGTATAGATCTTGGTTATGCTGTATAAACCGACAAAATATTGAGCTGGTTACATAATATTTATTTTTGATAGCCGAGCACGGGCGACAGGACTCGATGGACCCGGTGGACGGCGAGTGGAGCAACTTGAGCGAGTGCCGCTGCCACCAGCTGAAGCCGCTGGAGCGGCGCCGCAAGCGCGAGCACCAGCGCTGCCTCGCGCACTCGCTCGTGGGCACGCCCAACTACATCGCGCCCGAGGTGCTCACGCGCGCCGGCTACACGCAGCTCTGCGACTGGTGGTCGGTCGGGGTCATCCTCTATGAGATGCTCGTCGGATCTCCGCCCTTCCTTGCGGCTTCGCCCGCTGAGACGCAGTTAAAGGTAAGCTTCTACTTCTTTTTATTAATCCTGTAATAATGTTTACGTCACACCTGGCCATAATGTGAGTTTTACCGCACGCTGCGCGTACGGTAAAACTCGCATTGTGGCCAGGTGAAGGCGTAAAATTGTGTACTCACCACGGGCAGTAAAAAAGGAAGCCCTCTATCGCATAATTACAACCCTCGCCTGCGGCTCGGGTCACAAATACCTGCGATTTCGGCCTTTCTTTCTTTTACAGCCCTTGGTAAGTAATGTACTATAGTAAGTGGATTTTGGTGTATGTCGAATGTATAATATTGACATACAAAATAATTGTTTTGCAAAACATAGACAGATATTGAATGCCCTCAATAGCTACCCATTGTATTAATGTATTATAGACAGTGCTTTATTGCATAAAGTAGGTATGGTATAGTAGGTAGGTTAGGTATTGGGTTTTAAAACCTAGTGCGATACAATTTGGAAGAGTACTTCCAAATTGTATCGCACTAGGTTTTAAAGCGCATTTTGCACATGCAACATATTACATGCAAGTTTCATTATATTGAGGGTTACCGAGGTATTTATACCGCGTTTTATTTATCAAACCCCGCAATGTAGTTAACTTGCATGCAATTTCTTGCATGTTTAATCTGCGATTTAGAACCAGGCGTGATAGTTGGTTTACTTGTTTGCAGGTGATAAACTGGGAGAGCACGCTGCACATTCCGGAGGCGGCGAACCTGAGCCCCGAGAGCGCGGACCTGATCCTGCAGCTGTGCTCCGGGCAGGATACGCGGCTCGGCAAGGACGCGGACGAGGTGAAGAACCACCCCTTCCTGCAGTCCATCGACTTCGACAAGGGGCTGCGGCGGCAGGTGGCGCCCTACATCCCGCGCATCGAGTTCCCCACCGACACGTCCAACTTCGACCCTGTGGACCCCGACAAGCTGCGGCCCACCTCGTCCGCCGACTCGAGCAAGTCGGACAGCGAGCTGCAGGACGGCAAGTACTTCCATGGGTTCTTCGAGTTCACGTTCCGGCGTTTCTTCGACGACGGCGGGCCCTACCCCAACCGCATCAACCTGGACGACGACGCGCAGGGGCCAGTCTACGTGTGACGTGGGACGTGTGACGTGTGACGCCACACACGTGCACGTGCAGTGACCGCAGAGACGCTGAGACTAACTTGTAGGATACTTTTACAAAGTGTGTGCCTTTGACTCTCTCTATTAAAACGATAGTTTTTGTAACGTAATGAATGTAACGTATTTAAAATTTAAAACCGTATTGTTAATAATCCCGGTGATAATGTTGTAATATTGTATCGTTATGTATTTGTAAGAGTAATCTTATTTCTGTATTATATGTAACGGACGGACGGTGGGGCGCGCCGCGGTCCGACTCGCGCCGTTCCATTCGATGTATACTATTTTTGTAACTAGAGAAATTATTTATGAGATAAGAACAAGCTTACTTGAATTAGCGAATGATTTGACATTGAGATATTTTCTTATGTATTTATGGAATATTTAGGTCGCTTAAAGATGAGTGTCTGTTTATATTTGTAAACCGTCGCCCGGCGAAGTCATACATGTGGAACCGAGTCGAATGTAAATGCTGGTATACGAGTGCTTCCAGTCTAGCCTACGGGACAGCTCATATAATGTGCCTTAATAACTGAATGTGATTTTTACATACAAGATATTTAGGTGTGCATACTTTTGATAGAAGTTGCTTGATAACAAAGTAAGGTGCGAGATCAGGTGTGTGGCCGCGTCGCTTGGAGAGTGCAATACGTATTTATTACTGGAGCGCGCGCTCGGCGCACGGCGCGACGCACTATCAGTTTTCAGTCAAACTGTAAAACAAACTTTGAATGTAAGGATTTCGTTTTCACTAACAATATCCCAATTTTAACTAGTAGTCGCAATTAATAACATAAAAATAGAACAAAATGAGGTGTGATTAGCAATACAATAATATAAATGATTATTTCGAGTCTATTGTAGACATGTTCATGTACAGTACGGTATAAACCAGCAAGTCACGTCAACTTAAATTATGTGTTATTGAATGTAAATTGTTTTATTCTGAAATGAAACATGCTTATAAGTAAATGAAAATAAAGTATGGGAACTTTGTTAAAGCTTTTTCTGGTCATATGGCAAGTGAACATGTTGCACACAAGTCCAGCGGGAAGTCTCCGTAGGCGAAAGGTAACCTGTTCGTCAGTAGTATGGAGCAAATCTCAGTATAAATATAGCTTTAGTTAATTTATGTGCGGTGCGTCGTTCTAATACATACCCGCAGAACTTACAAAGTGATTGCGAGCTGCTTCTGGACTATCTTGAATATAACGCGTGACTCAATAATAGTGCACTATTATTATTATCCTCAGAGGCGACTTTACCTATGGTGCAGGGTGTGCGTTGCTCACGGGCGCAGCGGTCCTAGGGGCCGCCGGCGCTAGTTATGTTTGCACACGGACGCTACATGGGCTAGAAACGCCTCTGATTATCCTTATAGTACTTAATTTAAGCGTTACTTTTAATCGAAATAGTGCACAGTGCGTAATAGTGTTTTGGCTTTAGTAAGGACTTGTATGCATCCATCATTAGCATCCAGTCAACCAAGACAATACCAGTGCAACGCACGCGCACGTGAATCCCATATGGAGTAGCATGCATTCCATAGACTACACTAGGGGATGTTACAGAGCTTCAGTTCCGGTTGCCGGAACTTCAGATTGATATTATGACGTCTCCGACTTCAGTTCTGACACTTGAACCGGAGGTCAAAGGCGGCAGGACGGCCGCGGCGAAACAACACAATTAACACGGTTTATTCCTGTCGCTCATCTCACCACGTGACGCGTGCTGCAGTGCACTACAAAATTATTATTTCCTTGTGCACCTGATACATCTCTCTTCCACCTTCGCCTCCGACTCAGACTTCGGTTCCGACTCTGTCAAACTAAATATAAAACCTCATCCGTAACATCCCTGGACTATCGACTAACCTCTAACTATCTGCCGGGGCGAACGCTCGTTAGCCGCAAATGTGGTGTATCAAAATAATCATACTATATTTCGTGTGCATACTTATTGGTGGCTACTGGTGCAAGCAAACATGAAAAAATATTCAAATTTACATCTGGACAGTTAGTCACTGGATTTAATGTAAAAACATTGAACAATATAATTTACTCTAAAAACAAAGTTTAAACCGACTTCAAATCAGTACTTCGCCAAGGAACATACATCAACATGTTCCCTATACAGCATGAACTGCTTTCTGAGAGCAAATGCGTTGATTATTACAGCACGTCTATCATGAGACGGCGGCGACATACTCTAAGTGTTCTACGAGGGTCAAACTGAAAGTTCTTAGAAAATCAAAAACTGAGCAATCAAGCAACTTATTACTTTTATTATATCTTTTCAAAATAGCCTCCCTTCACATCAATACATCGCTGCAGATAGAACCACTGAGAAAAGCACTTTGCCCACTCGTCCTTAGGGGTCTCTTCGACGGCCTTTTGAAACGCAGCCACTGCTTCGTCGGCGTCCATAAAACGTTTTCCTCGAAGTTTTTCTTTAATTTTTGGGAATAAATAAAAATCACAAGGTGCAAGGTCGGGGCTATAAGGTGGGTGACCCAGTAATTCCACGTTTGCCGTCGCCAAATAGTCGATCGTTTGCTTGGCGGTGTGCGATGAGGCGTTGTCGTGGTGAAGCAGGATCCTACTGCGAGGCCGTTTTTCTCGAACTTTTTCCAAGACAAGTGGTAAACAATTGTTAGTGTACCACTTCGCAGTAACTGTTTTTTGATCCTCTAAAATAATTGTTGCGTAATGACCAGTCCTTCCGAAGAACGAGGCCACCATCTTTTTTCCCACACTTCGACCTCTCTTCACTTTAGTAGGCAACTCCTCGGAAGGAAACACCCACTCAGCAGACTGTCTTTTAGTTTCAGGATCATAACAGTAAATCCAGCTTTCGTCACCCGTAACTACGTCGAACACAGCATTTGAGTCACCTCCGTTGAATCTTTGACCCATTTCACGGCACCAATCAACACGACGGACTTTTTGGGCTTCTGTCAAATTATGAGGTATCCACCGGGCACAAAGCTTCCTCACCGCTAAATGTTCATGGAGGATTTTGTGGACTTGACTCATACCAATGGCTAAGCTTGTACGAATCTGCTGATAGGTTACTCTTTTGTCAGTCTCTATCATACGCCGCACAACACTGATGTTATCTTCAGTAGTCGCCGTAGAAGGCCGGCCCTCACGCAGATCATCAGTGAGATTAGTGCGGCCACGTTTAAATTCATTAAACCAGTTGTAAATAGTAGCACGAGATGGGGCTTCATCGTGAAAGGCCAATCGAAGTCTATCATAACTTTCTTGTTGACTTAAATTACATCGAAAGTCGTAAAAAATCATTGCTCGAAAATTTTCTCGCGTTAAATTCATGCTCACGTAGTACACACAATTTTCAATTTGCCGCCAAATCGTAAAACAAATGACAATCGAGTGGAATTCGTACACAAAAATATTAAGAAAGAGTTCCATTTTCAAATTTTGAACTTATTTTTTTATTATATTTATTACAAGTGGCCAGTTCTAAAGACTTTCAGTGTCGCACTCGTACTTTGCCGCAATTATCACATAGATTATCATCTTTTCTTCTCATTAAGTGATAGAATTTCTTATATTGTATGAGTCCCGAGCGTAATCTTAAAGCGGGTGTTAGTGTTCTCCTAGTAAGCCTGGAACCACCAAACCATGGAACCCATCTGGGTCGTCCCTGCACACTGCGGTAGGTACCATAGGTCTGCGATCCAAATAAAATCCAAGATATTTGACGCATGTGGATTGTGGCAATAAGTCACGTAGTCCTAGTCTGACTGGTTGGCAAGTCTCACGCACTTATGTGGTGCGATTTTGGGGCACTGGCTTTTATGCGCCACTTATTTAACCATTCGTAGGTGTTATCAAGTTGTATTTGCAACATTTCACTTGCTACTTTAGGGTGCTTGTTGCAAGCAGAGAAAAGCAGCGTCTTCGGCGAAGGTGGCCACGGCAACGTCGTTTGATTGAGGTAAGTCGTAAGTGAATCCTACTAATATTATAAATGAGAAAGATTTAGATGTTTAGATCATTGATTTAGTATATAGAACTAGATACACAATCAGCCGAAAAAAATGGCCGTCCAAAAGAACCGGCCGATCGCATCGGCCGGCTCCAAAGATTGTATAATCACTACGTTTGCCGGCTCTTTCACATTTAGTCTGGTTTCAACCGTGAGACTTGTTTGTTGTCAGTTATGTCTTAAATGTTCAGTCAAAAACTGCGTAAATACCAACAAAAAAAACTAGAAAAAAAGATGGGATTTATTTCTTTAAGTAAGTTCTTTTCATAACTTAACGAAATTTGTGTAAATCCATTGTAATTTAATAGTTTAGAACATGTTTTAAATAATTCATTTTGTTAGTTCAAATGACAAAGTCGCGGAACATAAATCTAAGGAGTCGGTATTAGATACTTTTTTATGATGTCGTTACCTATACCTACATAATGATGGTTTTCATTTTAAGATTTCCAAGAAAGCCTCAGACGTGTAAAATGGGCTGCAGTCATAGCACGCGACAGTCGAACTGATTTTTTAAAACCAAACGACTCGCGTGTCGTTTTTTCGGCTCATTTTAATGATTCGGATATATATACGACAAAAAATGGATTGAACAGGCTTACTAAAACTGCCACACCTCTCATGAACGTAGGCCCATTTCTTTCCATTACATATTTTAATTTCAATTCCTTCCAATATCCTTAGTTCTATCTTCTGCCTTCTGGCAAAAGGTAAAATAGCATTAATTAACTATAATATAATCCAATACCAACACATCATTTGGAAATGGGCTAATTGATGCCAATTTTCATCACATCATTCATCTTTGACCTTATATTATTAATATTATTATATCGTAATACTCATTTTATAGATGTCGGATGATCATGAGAGTAGGTATATACGCAGATTAATGAAAGCGATTCGGTGCGACATATGCACTAATTCTCTTCTGGCAAAGGAAAGACACGATTTTCACAAATTGATTGACATTAGAAACTTGGGTAGCCTTTTCTATATATATATATATATATATATTTTTTTTTAAATATATATATATATATATTAGGGGACAATCTTACACAAATCGACCTAGTCCCATAGTAAGCTCATTAAGGCTTGTGTTATGGGTACTAGACGACGATATATATAATAGATATAAATACTTAAATACATAGAAGACTTCCATGACTCAGAAACAAATATTCATGCTCATCACACAAATATTTGCCCTTACCGGGATTCGAACCCAGGACCTTCAGCTTCGTAGGCAGCGTCACTACCCACTAGGCTAACCGGTCGTCGTTTTCTATGCATCTGAAGATGTATTTACTGTGTGCAAATCCACTGAAGGTTTTATAAGATGTAATATGCGAATGGGAGTAGACAATAACAGTATTATACTAGCAACAAAGGTATTAAAAGACATTCTTGAGCGTAAACATTTTTAATTCAAGCTCAGAAAAAGACCACAGCAACAATCATAGGATTGTTTTAATAAAATGATAGCTGATCGCTACTTGACTGTTCGCTTACATTACATCGCAAAAAAAAATATATCAAAAGTAAAGGCAGGTCCAAAAGACAATTATTTAACAAACAGAATCTATTTCAAGGAAACTAAAATGACTGTTTTGTATATAATATTTGTACATAAATTTTAAACTATTTATTCCGCACTTGTAAAATAAAGAAACCTGATTTATTTGTGCTATTGGTCTTTGTTTAAATAAATGAAATATTATTCAAATAATTTTATAACGCGACTCCATTCATTCGCTAAACGCTAACTAAAGTTTTGACGTGAGCAGTCAAGTCACATTATGATATGTCTCAATAAACTAAAAAGTATTTAATCTTTTGATGTTGGTTTGCTAATATTGTGCTTTAAGTCTAAGATACTGAGTAATTTTTTACGAAACATATATCTTGATGCAGGTTATAAGTTAACGCTATTAGCAACTACTGAAATGTAGCTAGAGTTGTCATTCTGGGGCACATTTCTTGGCATATTTGTTTGACATTGTGCATCTAGTTCTATATACTAAATCAATGGTTTAGATGTTTGTTACTCAATCACGCTTAAACGGCTTGACCGATTTGGATGAAATTTTGCACGAAGATAGTTTATAGCCTGGATTAAAATATAGGATAGTTTTTATCCCGGGTCCACGCGGACGAAGTCGCGGGCTAGTATATAATATAGTATTGGCCAAGTACTGTGCCTTGCGGAACTCCTGCTCGACAGTAGTGGACGGATGATCTAGCTTCGCCGTATTTTACTTGAAACATCCTCTCATTTAGATAGGACGCCATTAGGGGGTAAAAGGAGTGTGGCAATATATTTATGATCTTGCATAAAGGTTCTATCTTCTATTCGTATGGTGGTGGCTTGTGGTCGCGTGCGTAAGGGTCTAGGAGGCAATGTTTGACGCAGATTCTCATTATGATAGCGCAGCCAGCGTGCGCTCCACCGTCGGGATGCGGGGTAGTGTATGCACAGAAGCCAGGTACACATATTCTACTTCTACAGGTTGTGTGAGCTTCTGATATTAGGCAGACGTCAAGTTGGTTCGATTTTAATAACAGTTCCAGTTCATGTATATTCGGCGCCAGGCCGTTTATGTTCCAAGCAGGTAGCTGTGACGTACTTTACATCATTGAGGAGTTATATAAGTCGTCTGTGGTCTTCATCATCAGTTCCACTTCACCAAATTTGTGGTTTCAGAGTGTACATACAAGAGTTATATTAATAGAAAATACTGGAATCACTACGCGTGTGCCTAATAAAATTGAGGAGTACCCTCAATTCCTCGTGGGTCCCATCATTCAACTGGCTCTTTGAAAACAATGCGACTAATCTGGAAGCACATACTTTCAAATAAAAAAAGAATTATACGAATCAGTTCCTAAATAACGAGTTCTGAGGTAACAAACATAAAAACAATTATACATTAAGTTGGTCGACTATTACTCGGTAACTACTTATGCCTACTAGTCCGTGATAGTTTTCCTTTTAAATTCATTATATGTACTACTACCACGATTTTTTTCATATCCCCAGTAGTAGCCGTTTAGCCGGCAGGGGGGGGGGACACATATCTCGCAAACGAATCACTGATTTGAAAAATGAATTTAGGAAACCCATAAGTTTTTAACGAGCTATCCAACTATACCCCACACTATGGGTTTAACGAGAAAAAAAAATTGCATCCCCGCTTTAGGTGTAGGGGAGGTACAGTTTTCTAGTAGTAATGGTTACTGAGCTATGCCAAAGACGGACGGACATGGCGAAACTATAAGGGTTCCTGTTGACTTCGGAACCCTAAAAATAAAAAGCAACATGGAACCGAATTGAGAATCTCCTCCTTTTTTTGAAGTCGGTTAATAATAAGGATTAACGCCTTGGCCACGACTTTGGTCTTAAGCGACCTGCGGTGCGTCCAGCGGTGCGGGATTTAGAGCGGGGCGGCGAGCAGGCCACGTACTCCGCAGTAGCCGCGGCGACTTCGAGCGGATGGGACGTACTCGGGTGACTTAAAATGTCTTTGTCGAAAGTGGCCCTTCAGTGCGTCGAGAGCAGCTCCTATTTCATGGGAGAAATTTTAAATATGAGAGAAGGTGTGCACGTGACAAATAGACGACGTTATACGTTGGGCGAATTCCGGACATTGTATATGAAGAATATCGACAGCATACCCAAAAGGTGTATGAAAATGAATACACACGATGATTACTTGTTACAACACTTGGACGAGCATATACAGAAACGCGGATAATACAATAAACTTTGTTTAAAATCACCGCCCGATCCGTGCCGCCGCTAATACCGGTCGCACCGCTCTGAGTCGTGGCCGCGCGTTCGCGCGCCTTGTCTTTGTTCGTTTCGCCCGCCAGCCCGCTGCCCGCAGTCACCGGTCGCTCGAGAAAATCCGCGTGCTTGGTCACCGTGCGGAAGTTCGTGGCATCTCTTCTTTTCCGCGCTGTTTTTGTATTATGCGCGATCCGCTAGTCGCCGCCGCCGAAGCAGGTCGCCCAAAGTCGTGGCCAGGCGGTAAGGGTGAGTGGCACCAAACCGTCTGTAATCGTAAGCGATGTTCGTTAAAATCTGATTGTATGGAAAGTTTTCTATGGACTGATATGGGCGCCATATATAACGTTGATCGGTCTGTAATCATGAATTGGTGCAACCCGCCCTAAGACTATACCTCATCCACGGAGTCGAGTTAATATAGCGTCCTCTTTGTTGCACTTTTGTATGAAAATGAAAGGGACAAAGGAAGGCCGTTGGGCGTATACAATTGCATCTCGATGCCGGAACAGGCTTACATGCCGTCGTTCGGAATATTTATATTTTTGGTAGTGCATTCTGTTTCCAAATAAAAGAATAGGCTTAATTTGGACAATTTTTAAACGTATCAACCATGTTAAAGGTTATGTATTTAAACTATACAATAAATTAAATACATTACAAAAATCATAAAATGAAATTAAAATACTAAGTAATCCAATACTATTTCCTATTACTGGATGGTTTAAGTATTTATATTTAAATGGATTGATATAAAAGGTTTGGATAAAGGCAGTGAATAAGACAATGTATGTTCGTAAAATATTTAATCATCATCTGATTCACACGATTCATTTTCCAAATGTATTATAAACTGATTATTGTTCACTTCTACAGCACTCATGTTCTTCTCTACTACTTCTACGACGTGTTTGATACAGTTCTTCCACGATTCAGCGTTTACTTTAGAGATCGCTTCTAGGAGTAATAGTTTCACCTCTGGTAACCAGGTAAACGTTGACAAAAGCTAATTTCAAAGAAGGATAACGCGTCCGCACCGTACGAGAGACAGATGTTGACTGAATTTTGACCGCCATGTAAACCTCTCCGATGCGTATTTGTTACCCTTATCGCTGACCAATCGCATGCTCGCTCACTTTTCTAGTACTAACTCGACTCCGTGGATGAGGTATAGCCCTCTTCAAATAGAAGTTTTAGTTATGTGTTATAGCAGCAAGAACTCTTGCACCCTGCGGTTGAAGTCTTCGGCATAGCGTAGGTGGATATTGTGCTTGCCATCTGCGTACAAGTGTATCCTGAAAGAAAATGCATTGAATAGTTTGTTTTTAATCAGTTATTTCCAATGTCTATGTTTGCCCTTTTTATATATCTACCTTGAATTTTTTATATGAGTGTGTAAGAGTGTGACATGCTTGCTATCAACCATGGGATCTTTTTCACCATACAGTATTAATGTGGGGGCAACAATATCTTTGAGCAGCTGGGAACAGATTTCACCATTCTTGGCATTGAACACTGTTGTCATGGAGTCCAACCACTCTGCCCAGTATTTGGAAAAAAGCTCTTCACCATATACTTCTATCATTGGCTTCCTCATTTTCTCTGACCATGTTTTGATGTCTCTGGTTTCTGCAATGCCAAATATATTATTATAGCATGAAGACAGGATGAAGATACAAATATAAAATACTGTTTAAACATTATATGTAACAACAAAAAATTTAAACTCATAAAGAAATTAGCAACTAGCAAAGAAATTTGAGTTAAATGTAATAGGTAATTGAGTAATAGAGTTGTTGTTTTTTAAAATGACACAAAACAAAACAAATGCAACTCTATTCCAATTCAGTATTTATTTTATTTTCATAAAGGAAAGTTTACATGTCAATGAAAATACACTTAGTCAAATAACCCGCCCCGTGTCATTCCGGGCGCAAAAGTGCCCATCAGACTCGCTGCATTGCCGCGTTGAATTGCGATCTACAACCTTTGCACCAGGAATGACCCGGAACGGGAGTCATGCCCTCTCAGTCGCAAACAGCGCTCTACTTCCGCCAAGAATGTTCTGGCCTCTGAGCACCAGCAACCCATCGTCTCCACCGCAAGAGGGACAAAGGAATAAATCACCAATGTGGAGTATTTGTCCCGCTTTCTGAGCGCAGTCACCTCGGCAGCAGCTCCTGCTGCCACGATGGTGCGACCAAGGTGCGAGGTAGCGAAAGTGCTAACACAAGTGGTGTCCCACAGCAAGCATCTACCCTTCTGCCACGGCACCAGGGTCAAACCATCGGCCTCTTAACAGATATTCAGAATGGTGTAAATTCCATTGACTGGCTTTGACTTTTGCGTGACGGGAAAAGAAGAAAAGGAAGGCAAAGGAAAAGATGGGAGGATGAAATTAGAGAAATGGCTGGACCATTATGGAGAAGAAAAGCCGTAGAATAAAAATATGGCAAATTCTAGGGGAGGCCTTTGCCAAAAGGCAGACTGTCACAAACGAAAACATCCCGGATGTCAGAACCACAAATTAGAATAAGTAATATTATGTAAAAGTCAGTAATAAAGGCTCTATTTATTTATTTATTTAAATTCCATTGAATGTATATTGATTATTTCAGATTGAAAATAATAGATTCAAATGCTCAGCACCATGCCTAAACATAATATAAGTAAATAAAAAAAGACTGGATTGCCGGCAGAAGTGAAAACTCAATAACATTGTAACAGTTTTTTGATCAGGTAACGTGACATCTTACTGTGTCACCCTAAAAATGAATTTGACGCAAATTTATAAGCAATTATCAATTATTTAGGCGGACGGGCCGGGGGCGCGTCGGGTGCGACGGGCCGCCGGCTCGCCCATTGGCGCGCCGACGGGCGGCGGCAAACACAATACCATTTTGTTTTTGCCATTGCCAAATATTTTTCAAAGTTTTATCTCTTTAGGAATAACGTCTAAATTCGTACTATTCGAATTTTTTCAATAGCAAAATGGTGAAGGAGGCCTTGGTTAAAATTACAAATTTATTTGCAGAATATGCTATAAAGCATATAAAGTGCTCAGCGCCGCTAAAGAAGTATTCACTTCAAAAATAGGGGACAATCTTACACAAAGTGAACTAGCCCCATAATAAGTAAGCAAGAGATAAGAAACTTACTCTCATAGAGTGCAAGCTCATGGGGCATGACATGAGAGTTGGTAGCCCACACCACCAGTTTGTGCACTGCGTTGGGGTACTTGGCCGCATGGATCATGCTCACAGTGCCACCATCACTCCAGCCCAGTACGGAATATTTTGGGATATTCAATGCCTACAACATTTTTTTGAGAGAAGATTAAAAAAAACTCATTTAGTCCTCTGGACATGTACTTCTTAAAATTGGTTTACTTACTCTCATAAATTTATAAATATAGTCAGCATCTCTTTCGTAGAAATCTGCTGGGAAATCCCTGACTGGTGGTCTGCTCTTCCCGTAGCCTGGCGGGTCCCAGGCCACCACTGTGAACTCCTCTCGGTTGAAGCCCTCCAGCTGCGGTTTGAAGTCCGTCCATATCGTGCCGAGCGCGCCGGGAACCAGTAGAACGGTGTGGGGCCCATTGCCCGCTATTAAATAATTCACATCCCAATGTTCTACTTTGACGGTCACTTCCTACAAAACATAATATTATGGTAAGACACAAACTTACTTCATGTCAAAAATTGGTAGATACAATAAACTTACTTTAGGAACAGCTGTTGATAGTTTAGCTTTACTAGTCATACTAGTAAATTTTGGTTGTTTCAGCCGGACCAAACTAGATAGAAACCTGTTTAATTTTATCAACATTTTAGATCACTAAATAAACTAAAACTTAACGATAAACCTTCACGTCACGATATTTTCGATTTACTTTACGCAAATTTTATAGCAAATGTTCTCATCTCTCTTAAAAGGTTCAGTGACACTGACAGTGACACCGATCTCTTCTTACTTTTGTACTTAACAACAAGTAAGAAAGGGATAGGACTATGTTAAGTACAAAAGTAAGAAGAGTTCGGGTACATAGAATACGTTCAATTTATTAGAGCCTATCTGCCTTTTTCTGTAATCTGTGATTACCGCGCAGTGGCTCCACATTCACGCTTTCGCGCGCGAATTTGGAGGGGCTATAAGTACATCAGAGGTGAAATTGTTCACGCGAGCCGTAGGTGAGCGTGATAAGTGTTGGCTCGCCTTTCAAGCCAACGCTTTGGGGTCTTCGGATGGTCTTTTAGTTAAAACAATGCGCACTTTCCATACTTTTATTATAACTTTTAAAGATACAAAGTTAGTTGTTTCTATATCACAATGACAGCTAGCTCAAAAGGTCCATCCCGCTTTCCACAGACTAAATACATTGAAGCAAAAACGCGCCAAATGGACGTATTAGCGGGCTTTGACATAACTGACGCTTGTCTACTAATGTTATAATATGGTAATGTTGGTACCCCGTATAGCTATTCTAATTAACAAGGAATAAGAACAAGTTCGGCAATAACGTTTAGTTATGTTGGTATACATGAATGAGTATTACAATCAGATAGTTATTTATTTATTTATTGATACATGGAAAACCAACAGCGCAACATATTTATAGACAAAATAATAAAACCATATAGCCAATTACATGTTCTCACTTATAGAAATAAACTAACACAAATAAATCTATAGCCAAACTTAAACTTAGCGTACATTACGCACAGTAACCAATCGCGCACCAATAGCAAGCATGGCAATGGGAATAAACAGACAGAGAGGGAGATACACGAACGAAATTCGTGTTCGTTTCGCGGTAGTACCCCAGACATCTAAGGCCTGCATCACACTGGCGCGGCCTGCGGTGGCGGACAATAGTAAATTTGACAGCTAATGACAAGTTACTATTGTCCATATCGATGGGGCCATAACATACAAAGATTGATTGATTGTTAGGTAGGTAGGTTGTTGTTCTGAAGTTACTTATTGTCCGCCGCGGCCAGGCCGCGCCCAGTCTGTAAGAGGCCTAATAAATTATGACGTTAAATTAAACAAGTGTGCTGATATCTAATGGGGAGAAACTGAACTTAGATTTATTAAAGACATCTAGTGACGAGAGGATGAACTATATTTATTAGCGACACGTAGTGATAAAAAGAGAAACTTACATATTGGTCCCCAGATATCTATCTCCCTCTCTGTCACTCAAATAAGCAAGTGTGACACTTCACCGCTACTCGCGTCTCGTATTTTCATAACCAGAACCCTACCCATTCTATTCTAACGCATGTTGGTGAAGGTACGACGACGAGCGAAGCGAGGAGGAGTGTTAGGAAGAACCGCGACCCTACAGCGCGAGCCAAGCGAGCGTGCCGCGGTAGCGGCCGCCGAAGCGCTGGTACCGACTTTATACGAAAAACAAAAATCCGTAAAGTCGTTTCTGGCGCTTCGCCGGCCGCTGCCGCGGCACGCTCGCTGTAGGGTCGCAGTTCTTCCAATCACTCGTCGCTTCGCTCGTCGTCGTACCTAACTACACCGACCTAGAGTAGAATAGGTAGGGTTCTGGTTATGATAATGCGAGACGCGAGTTGCGGTGAAGTGTCACACTTGCTTATTTAAGTGACAGAGAGGGAGATAGATAGTTTGCGCGCGAACTTCACGCGCAATGTATATGCATGAACACGTATTTCGAAGAAACCAGTAATTGTGAGGAAGAGTTCCCTGAATTCAGCACGAGTTTGGAACGCGTATTAGTTTAACAAACCCGTGCGTGTTTCGAGGTAATATTGCCTTCTACTGAACACGCAAATGGAAATACGCTGGAGGGCTTTAGTAGTTAGTTGACAATTGACAGATGATTTAATTCTAAAGGTAGCGACTGACTTGTACCATTTCGGTGAAATAGCTACATTACTGTGCCTTGAATTAGTTTTCAAAAATCAGAGGGGCTACCGCGAAGCGAAAACGAACTTCGTTCGTGTATTTCTCTCTCTGTCGCTGGAATATGCAAGTGCGACAGAGACGGAGATAAACGAACGAAGTTCGTTTTCGTTTCGCGGTAGGCCCTCAGGGCCCAACGCGCCGCCGCGGCGCAGCGGTGCCGGGGTCCGGCGCGCCGACGGGCGGCGGCAAACACAATACCAATTTGTTTTTGCCATTGCCAAATATTTTTCAAAGCTTTATCTCTTTAGGAATAACGTCCAAATTCGAACTATTCGAATTTGCAAGAACAGCAGATGGCGGTGCACGGTGGCGACCAAAATATCAATTTGTTTTTGCCGTTGGTAAATATTTTTCTAAGCTTTCTCTTTAGGAATAACGCCCAAATTCGAACTATTCGTTTCTCAATAGCAAAACGGTGAAGGACGCGTTGGTATTATTACAAATTTATTTGCAGAATATGCTATTGCAAAAAGTGTTTAACGGCTTTATACTCTTACGAATAGCGTTCTGTTTTGAATGAAGTTGAATCGGCTAGCAGCAAAAAGTGACCTCCTTCATATCTGACGTCACAAAACTCTGTCGCGTATTTAACAATTTTTCCCCATCCCAAAGTGCTCAGCGCCGCTAAAGAAGTTTCCACTTCAAAAATGAAACGAACAAAAGTAGTATTCAAATTATTTTATTATTTATTTAAGTAGAGGTACATAAGACACTTCTAGCATAGCATAGCATTAAGTGAAAGCAATGCAACCAATCAGTTGGTTGATATAAATACAATTCGTGTTAATACCTTCTGTTCTCAACCTGAGCAATGTAGTTGTAATTGTAACTCGACGACACCATTTCATTTTGCACATAGTCGACGTCAATCAGTCATTACAACAATGGTATAAATAAAATAAGTTGTCGAATATACGGATGGTTACGTGGTCCTGCCTTGAATATAAAAAAAGATTGACTGGTGCTGAATATAAATTTGTTTTGATCAAAGATCGAAGTTTTAATCATTTTTATATCCAAACTTGTTAAAATGTAATCGAAGTAAAAATAATACGTTAAACTCGCATGTTCATGACAAACTCAACAACACATCCAGGCATCTCGACCACTCAAGCACACCTGTACAATAAAATTCACATTATGATCTCAGTATATCCTTACTCTCAATTCGACCAAACAGGAGTCGAATCTATTCCGAGATTAGCCCATACAGTTTTGTCATCTAAACTCGGATTGAGGCCTTGTTCCTGTTTGGTCAAACCCTGCATTCACTTTTGTATAAAAATACTTACGAATTTGTTTTATTTTCAAAATTGTTACATACAGTTGAGACATACTCGTATAAATACTTTAATTTGCCTTACAACGAAATCAAAAAACGAAGCAACTGAAAATGCATTATAGGGAAAACAATATGTATTAAAAATGCAGTTAGGTAATATTGTGACTTTTGCCAGTGTCAATTTCGCGGGCTAACACAAAGCTCCAAATCAACTGACATTAACGAAAAAACTAAAATACTATCAGATAACATCAGCACACTATAGGCGGCTATACTCTCGACCGATGCAAATAATCCCTTGTATATCAATGAAAACTACACACACTTCCGCGAAAATCTATATACTCTGACAATGAACACAACGTAACTATACTATCGTCTGTTAATAAACAAAAGTTCAATCGATATGACAGGATTATAAATGGTTGCAGTTGTCTGTATCCGTTCCCATTGCCGAGTGACGAGTCATCACGACAGTATACTGAGAGCGTCACGTGCAGAGTTAGTCCAGCTCGCCGGCGTTGCAGGCGTCCTGGTAGGACTTGCCGGAGGACTGCTCGGGGTCGAGCTTAATCATATCGTCGATGCGCAGGATCGTGATGGCGGCCTCGGTGGCGAACTTGAGCGACTTAACCTTGGACATGGCGGGCTCCAGCACGCCCGCGGCCAGGTTGTCGCGGAGTGTGCCCTCGGTCAGGTCGAGCCCCACCCACTTCAGGTTGGCGTGCTCCGTCTGGGGATGGGCCGCTGTTAGCTTTTTTTTAATATTTTTCATGCAATTTTGTTATATGTTAATTTATTCCACAATCATGAAAAGCACACAATGTTAACGCATATTAAGGTCGGGTTGCATCAAACCGTCTGCAATTGTAAGGGGTTTTCGTTAAAATCTGAATGTATGGAAATTTTGACAAGTTTCAATATTTAAAGCTGATCGGTCTGTTATCGTAAGTTAGTGCAACTTGCCCTAAGGTTGTTTGATAGAAAAACCATATTGTGTCCTGACACTTGCCATAGGTATATTAATAACGGATTTGACTTGTTAGACTATAGTCTCCACCCCGATTTGGGATGAGTAGCAAAGCTACTCTACTAAGTAGTGTGTTATTCACATCCATAGAGGAGCTTAAAGATAAGATGTCTTGGTTTCGTAATATCAGGAAGTGGGCTTCGAGGGAACGTTTCGAGTTGCTTTCCACACAAACCTTTTTATTTTTTACATTATTATTTTTGCATTTAGTTACTTTACGCAAGTGATTTATTCCGAAAAACAGGATGTATGAAAAGGGCACCTTTAAGTAACTGTGTTACCCATAAAAATTACCTTGGTCTGGGAAGAGTTGTGGTAGGCGCGCAGCTTGGCGACTAGGTCGGTGGCGTCGCACGCCGCGTTCACGGCCAGCGTCTTGGGGATCACCAGTAACGACTGCGCGAACGCGGCTATCGCCAGCTGCTCGCGCGAGCTCTGCCGTCAAACAAAACCAAACGATAGTGGCTATAAACGACACAGACAGAAAGAATATAATGGAAAAATAAACCATCTTCGTCTGTAGCCCCTGACAGGACTCGAACCTGCGATCTCTCTATTAACGCTAGTGTTTTGACCACTAAGCTACAAGGACAGTGACTGAAGCCGCGTATCTTTCAAGTATTCTCGCTATGAATAGTGCCCTCTCTGTATTCTCATGAAAGGCTCACAGCCTTCTAGGACCACTCTAATGGGCGAGCTATACGCTCGCTCCATCCTAATCGAACCACATCAGGTAGTTTCAGATTAACGAGAGAGATGGCGCTGATGTACATTATACTACTTAAGGCGGTGCATTGGAAATTATCGCGTGCTTTGAAACGCCGTTCTGACTGGATTAAGAAACAATAAGGTCTGATTTTCTGACATATGATTCTTGACTATATGACTGTTCATCTGATTATATGGATACATGATTGCTTAAAATTTCCTCAATAGAAAAAAAATCCAAAGTTGGGTCTGTATTTTTCTTTTTTTACTCAGCCTACTCAAACATTACATTATTTTGCGACACGATCAAGTAAATACTATAGTATTTTATCTCATCTAAAATCTCACTTTACGAAATTTTAATAAACCTTCATTATGTTAGGTATTTATCGAAATTTGTCCAAAACAGCGATTCCCGAAGGGTGTTACATCTCTTTTTCTCGTGGGCGGAAGGCATCAGCTTTTCTCTGTCTAGGGGGCGTGTACGACTTAAATCAAGGCATCCCCTTGACGAAACAAATAAAATAACATGAAACAAAAAAAAAAAAACAATTTGTTTCGTTAAGAAGGATAGTGGATGTTATAAATCAGTGTGTGATCATCATTATTGATAGTCTACGTCTCGTCGCTGGGCAGTATCTCCTCACAAAGACAAAAGGGAATGAGGTGGAGTTACCATTTTTTTCATATATAACGAGTACTCCAATTTCGGTATCTCACTAATTATTTCACATTTATGTCTTCTAGCCGACTCATCCAATATTTCAGCGTCATAACATTTATGAAAAAAAAGACCAGGTTGTACTCCGGGAGTGCCGGCAGAGGTGAAAACTTGAATATTTTGACACTTCGAATCGACGAATACCGTAGCAACAGAAGTAAGTAAGCTATTTCATTTGCAAATTAGCGCGTGAGAACTTATTGTGTGTCGGCCGAACGGGTAAGCGCCGCATCGCTACTACGGCATCGGTCCCCCCCCCGCCCCCAAGCCTCGTCCCGAATCTCTCACCATTTACGGTCACGTGACATCTGTCGCGAATTTAACAATTTTTCCGCATCCCAAAGTGCACAGCGCCGCTAAGGAAGTTTTCACTTCAAAAATATTAATATAAAAATCACGGACGCGTCATTGCTGTGTGTGGTTTGATGTGGTAGTGGGATGCGTCGCAGCTCGCACCGGGCCGGCGCCGATGCCGTCGCTCGCCCCGCGCCGTTCCCCAACGTCGCCGCCGCCAACCAATTTGTTTTTGCCATTGCCAAATATTTTTCAAAGCTTTATCTTCTTAGGAATAACGTCCAAATTCGAACTATTCGAATTTGCTCAATAGCAAAACGGTGAAGGACGCGTGGACAAAATTACAAATTAATTTGCAGAATATGCTATTGCAAAAAGTGTTTAACGGCTTTATACTCTTACGAATAGCGTTCAGTTTTGAATGAAGTCGAATCGGCTAGCAGCAAAATATAAAAGTTTGTGACCTCCTTCACATCTGACGTCAAAAAATCTGTCGCGTGTTTAACAATTTTTCCCCATCCCAAAAAGTGCTCAGCGCGGCTAAAGAAGTTTTCACTTCAAAAACTGTATACTTACCGACGAAATGTCGCGAATTGAGAAGATATTTCAATTGTCTATTTTGGGAGCAGTTTTAGCATAAAATGCGTTTTAGTTCCGTCGTTCACTTGCACGACGGACTTGGGACACTCACCAGCGTGGTGGCGAAGTTCTCGAGGTAGATGGAGAGCGCGGCCTCGACGGCGCCGCCGCCGGGCACGAGGCGGCCGGACTCCAGCACGCGGCGCACGCAGCACAGCGCGTCGTGCGCCGAGCGCTCCATCTCGTCGCAGTACGCGTCCGTGGGCCCGCGCAGGATGATGGACGCCGCGGTGCGCGCTGCCGGCCTGGGAAACAATAAGACTGTAAATAACTCAATTCGTCTTTATGCTGTGCGTAGGCGACATAAAGTCGGTTTTATGCTCTAGTGCAGGGGTCGGCAAACCGCGGCTCGCGAGCCGCATGTGGCTCTTTGAAAGGTTTGTTGCGGCTCTTTAGTTTCCCCAAAAAAAAGTTTTTTTATGAAAATCAGACAAATAAATTCGTAAATAGCACGAGGCAAATATAATTATTTTTATCGAAGCCAAAGACAGCATATCCACTTTGCAGACTCACCCGAAATTATTATTTTCCCTCAAATTTGGTACAGTGGCTCTTTGAACTTCCGAAAAATCGTATTTTTTTTGTCTAAAAAGTTTGCCCCCTGCTCTAGTGTATAAAGTAAAATCTATGTCAAAGACCAAGGCAATCGGTCCAACAGCCACACAAGCAATTGAATAAACTCTTTATTTTAATTTTATTATGTTTCGTTAGTATTCTAAGACCAAAGCAAGGATACAAACAGCCAAAGTACACAATAAAACTTCACGAAATAAACTCATAGTTTTCATTTCATTTCCTCGAAATCGAACTGAAAATTAGAGTGTACAATTCGTCCAGAAAACCCATTTTACACTCGATTTTATATCCATCCGAGCGAGCTCGCGAGCGAGGATGGATGTCTCGCGTAAGATGGTGCGTTTTATGCAATCTACTATTTTATGCCAACTGTACTTTTTTTGGCAGTCTTCAAATACTCGTTGAGGGTTCCTGTGAGCCCAAAGACGACGAGTTTCTCAAGAGAAAGTAGTTCAGGAGTTGCTATGGCCACCATACTGTCTCCATCATCAGATCAGGTCGGTGATGTTATCAACTGATATATAAGTATGCCTTTCATTGGTTGCAAAAGTGCGTGTTAATTAACAGAATGTAAATATTAATTTCATTGGCTGCTTCCGCCATGTACGTACACGCGATAATTAATGCTTGCGCGACACTTGCATAATTGAACCGCACAGAAACAATAGCGTTTGTTGATTGTTGGTTATTTTTGCGATGAGCTGATGAGTCAATCTTTGCTAGCATGATGGTGTTCAGTTAATTTAGTTGAGTCTACATCAGGTATACTCACCCCTTGATGAGGATGAGCTGGTCGTCGCAGATCTGGTCCTGCACAACTTCGGCGGCTTCTCCGATCATGCTGGGCTCGAACACCTCTTCGCCTGTAAATATTATTTTCAATTAAATAATACACCAATTAAACGGCTGCACTTTAAAAAATGTGGGGGGAAAAACACTGCCAATTTGGCAGTGACAGACGAATGTATAGTCATAGACCATTACAGTACAGTAATGGAATGAGGATCTACTGGAGTTTTTTGTTGAAGGTTTGGGTTTAAACTGACCTTCCATATTAGTCAGTGACGTCAAGAAGGTAGCGCCCGTGGCCTTGGCGATCCTCTTGAGGTCGGTCTTCTTGCAGCGGCGCACGCCCATGGCGCCGGCCTCCACGAAGTACTTGAGGCAGAGGTCGTCGATGCCGCCCGAGCACAGCACCACGTTGACGCCAGTCGCTAGGATCTTTTGGAGCCGCTCTTTGGTGATGTCCAGCTCGCGAGCGCGGATCGCATCCAGCTTCTCCGGGTCTGATACTAGCACCTGAATTTGTGATAAGTTTCATACAAATCATATACTTGGTATTTTCTTGCGATGAGATTTTACGACAAAATAAGTCATGCAAGGATTTAGAGAATAGAACAGCAACTGGAGCATGGCTAGCACTAGGGTTGAAAGTTCTCGAAAAAATCAAATCGTTTTTTTCAGGACGTTTTGAAATTTTCGTTTTTTTCCGTATTTTTCAGTTTTTTAGGGAAAGAATCGAAATTTTTATATTAATTACCATATTTATTAATAACTGTCACTGCCATCATCTAACTCTACCATACCCGAATCGTTGACGTCGTCGACACTGGAAGAATTAATTTGCAAGTGCAAATTAGATCCAATATAAATCAGTTTATTCAGCCGTTCTGGCAAAAGCCGGTTTCTATCCTTGGTGTGAGTGCGACCAAACAACGACCAGTTCCTCTCTGATGCGGCAGATGTCGGAGGGACACTAAGTAACCTCACGGCAATAGTTGATAGAAGTTTTGTTGCACACAATCCTCTCCACCAATTCAGTGGACTTATGGTCATTACAGGCTGCCATATGAATTCGTTGACCCAGAAACCGCCTTTTGCTTGGTATTCAGCAAACTGACCTATTAAGTCACAGGTATTAATGTGCATACAGTCCGCTAATTTTGTCAAATATTGTGCCATTTTCAAAAACTCACTGTCAGTTAACATTTCATATTCGCTGAAGACCGATTTATGGAATCTGGGATCCAACATATATGCGGCTAAATGCATAGGTTGTATGCAAAATTCTTTGCGGTTCTGTACGAACGTTAAATTTAGATAATAAAACACATAACTAAGGAGGTGTAGTTAGTGTAGTTACCTAAACTATGGATTAATTATAAATGGAAAAAAAATCACAAGTTCTTTTCAAAGTGCGTTTTTTTCCGTTTATTCCGATTTTTTTGTTTTTTTCGGAAAAATATACAAACTAAGTGACATTGTTTTTTCCGAATAAAACTTAAAAAAACATAGCTTTTAGAAAAAAACGGGAATTTTTCCGGGTTTTTTCAACCCTAGCTAGCACAACAGACTTCGCGACAGCACGCCACACGAGATCATATATCCTCTTTCCAATTAACACAATGCTAGACATGTGGAAGTTAGCGAGTCTGTGGATGGGCGTTTTTAAAAATTCGTGTACCCAATTAGCCCGAGTTGTTAAATAAAAATTAACTTGGTGTCAGTTTTGTGACGACAATTAAATATACAGTTTGTATATAAATTTACTTTTTCTTTTCAATTTATAAATGCTAAGCATATAGACGTTATTTAAATGTGAAACAAGTTCAATTTCACATAATTTGCATTCTTCATTTTCGTCACAAAACTGACACTGAGTTAATTTTTATTTAACAACTCACGCTAATTGGGTAGGTACAGTCGAGGTCATAAATATGTTTACACTTTTGCACCTTATTACAAGGCAATAAGGTGCAAAAGTGTAAACGTATTTATGACCTCGACCGTACATGAATTTTTAAAAATGCCCGGATCACTTTCTGTTCTAGGAATATGAAATTACTGAAAACATTTATAGTAAAAACGCTATGTGTAGATATTGTGCTTCAACAAGCATTTACAATTATATATACAGTTCCGACAAACTGACCTGTACTCCCATCTTCATCTTTGTCTTCTGAAGAGAAAAGTCTAAGCAGGCGATCTTAGCGTTGATAATCTTCTTGGGCATGGCCTGCGACGCCACAGTGCAGTTGAGGGCGTAGCCCTTGACCAGCACACTCTCGCGGGCGCTGCGCCCGTGGGCCTTCAGGATGTTCACGGCTTTGATCGGGTACGCGGAGTTGCCTCTGGGGTCTGTGATCTTGATGGCCTGCACAGCATCTACTACTATCTCGGAGAAAAAATCTGCGTCACTGGTATAGTGGTTAAGGTGTTAATGATATAATTTTTTGTTTTTATTATATTCATAGGTATATAATATAACTGTTGATGATGCATACAGGATAGGTTATAGAAAATAACCCTTAACTTATAGATAGTCTCTAAAAATCAAGATTCCTTTGTGAATACCCACCCCCCTTAGCTTACGTCTGTAATGTACCTTTACGTTTATTCAATTAATAAAATACTGTCCTTATTTTCCTTCCACTATTCCTACCCAGGGGATTTTTTTCATTTTTCTACTTCCCCATCCAGGGGTAACTAACCACCCCATGCAGGGGTACCTACTTTAATCCAGCTTGTGTCTGTACAATAGCTAATTATCAGGGACACAATAGTAGTAATTTATATAATCAAAAAACTTGCACAGAAACCTTGGATTTCAAAGTGACCGTCTTGAATATTAATTTGATCAAAAAACTTACACAGCAACCTTTAAGTTTTCTCTTTGCACTACATTTTATTTGTGTCAAGGGTTAAAAAGGATACGCTCCAATAAGCTTGGAGGACATGGTGGTCTTGGCAGTGTTGATGAGGGACGGGCGGCCCAGTGACTCCACGGAGACAGTGAGGTTGTCCTGGATATACTTGACTGCCTCCTTGCATGCCAGCCGGTATCCTGAGATGATGCTTGTTGGATGGATTTTGTTCTTCACCAGTTCATCTGCATTCTGTTTATTGTTAAGTAGCTTATAATTTCAAATTGACACTCTTAGTAACTGGCTGAATCTCACTAAATGTAAAGTAGAATCAATACTTGATTAAGTAACCCATTCAAGGAAATAGACTTGTATATGAGCCATGCCTCTACAAGTGATTTTTGCTACAAAGTGGAAAAACTTCTAAGCACAGCATTCGGTGCATTGCTTGGCCTCAAATGGGTTAAGAGTCATATAAATATAATCATATTAAATAACAATGTTCACAGACAGTAAGTCGCAGTGTGTCATAAACTAAATGAAACAAAAGATGAATCAAATGCATCCATTTCAAATTTAGCTTGTGACATATAGACTGTCTTTACCTTTAAGAGTTCAGCAGCAATAATAACAACGGAGGTGGTGCCGTCTCCGACCTCCTCGTCCTGCAGCTGTGCAAGCTCCACCAGTACTTTAGCAGCAGGGTGCTCCACCTCCAACATCCTACAAAGAGCAACTATATTTAATATTCCAATTTATTTGTAACAACAATATACTGTTATAATAATTCTGTGAATTTGTTTTAAATTATATTGTACACTAGCGACCCGCCCCGGCTTCACACGGGTACTATATTATACATATAAACCTTCCACTTGAATCACTATATCTATTTAAAAAATCCGCATCAAAATCCGTTGCGTAGTTTTAAAGATCTAAGCTTACTTAGGGACAGGCAGCGGAAAGCGACTTTGTTTTATACTATGTAATGAAGTCTTGCTTGGTAGCACAATTTTGACTTGATTTGTGCCCAAATTTAATTTTTCTACCCTTCAATTCAACCAATTTTTTAATGACAGGAATCTCTAAGGTCAAATAACGCAGTTAAGGGTATTACTAAAAGGATTCTTATGTTTAAATTTGTTCATGTCTATTGTAGAAAGAAATTTGATCATACTTAAGAATAGTAGCACCATCATTTGTGACAGTGACATCTCCAATGTCATCCACCAGCATTTTGTCCAGCCCTACGGGACCCAGTGAACTCTTCACTATATTCGCTATCGCGGCCGCGGCGTTCACTGCAATAAAACCTAAATTATTCTCATTGTTTCCATGTAAGCACAAACAGATGTTAGTGTTAATATTGCATTCCCTTCTATAGTAAACCTCTATTAAGTACAGTAGTTAAAAATATAGGCATAAATTAATTTATCTTCCTACGTTTTATCCAATAGGTTATTTCTTTGTGTGTAAATTAAAAACTTAACGTAAACAAGTCATTTAACATTTATTATAACCTTTTAACGGTCTTATGTCGAAATATGTAAGTTTTGTGACATAAATTACAACAATTCATGAGAAAATCATAGAATTAAAACCATAATGTAGCATTGCATGTGATCTACCGGATACCTCGTGTGGGTTATGTTTGCATTTATTCCGTTGTATATATTACCATTTTGTGTTCTGACGGGTGCTCCTGAGCTTCTGGTCCCTGCGACGGATAAAGCGGCAGCGAGTGTAGACATTTTTATTGAAATTTAACACAAAATTCACTAAAACAATTCGCCCGTCACACAGTTCAATTCTGGAAGAGTGACCAATGTTGCCAAATTTAAAAACATGGATGACACATAAGTTTTTATTGCCATACGTAAAATTTGGCTACTTCGGAAACGAATAATGTGAGACAGCGGCGCTACCACGAACTCCGAAAGTCGAAGTTCGTAATACATGCATCTCTGTCACTCGATTATGGGAGTGCGATAGAGATGGAAATACCCAAACTTCGACTTTCGAAGTTCGTGGTAGCGCCGCAGTTCCATCAAAATATCAGTAAAAATACTTTAATTAGTTATTAGTAAAAATACTTTAATATGGATTGTAATATATAATATTAGGATAGGGCATGTACAAAAGGGGGGGCCCGGGGGCTCGCAGAAAAAAAAACGACGTACGGCCCGCCTGATGGTAAGCGGACACCGCAGCCTATAGACGCATGCAACTCCAAAGGAGTAACAGTTGCCGTTGCCGACCCTTGATATGTTTGAGGATTCGCCGTGATGACAGCTGATAGAACAAATTCCCTCGCTCTCAACACAACGCACCCTCGGGAGCTCTGGCGACCTTGCTCACCCCGGGATTGTTGTTATACCAAAAGTTTATTAAGTATGTCCCTTGAGTGATTATATCCAATGAAATTATATTAAATGTTGTTATATCCAGTGAAAATATATAAAAATGTTGTTATATACCAATAATTAGTATAATTACACACCCATTTATAAAAGCTTTTGTTTAGTTACGCATGTCCCGTTGTCTGTCTGTAATCAAATCTTGCAAGTTAAATTTGACCCACTTCCCGGTGACCGATTGAGCTGAAATTTTGGGTAGAAACATCAGATATCGACGCTATTTTAATAACTTAGAGTCGGTGTCGTGATATGTTTGAGCGCTTGTCGCAGTCGACTGTATATCTGCATCTGCAACCTTTACCCCCCTAGTGTGCCAAAACGTGTCCGTGCTACAGACAGCGCAATAGTAATCTCTATATTCAGCGGAGTAAGAACTATGACGTATTGCAGTTAAGATAGTCCCACTCACATCCCGATACCCGGTACGTGACCTGATCGTAGGGGCCCAACGTGACGCGGGCTCACAAATGAATTACACTTTAGTGTTGTATGAAATAACGTACAGCACTAACCTGGTTAAATCTGCACTTTCTGAACAATCCGGAATTAGTGCGTCGAATAGGGATCTTCTTGAAGTCTGAACCTAACCTAGCTCTAAGTATGACGTCATAATAACGTAGGTATACCGAAATAATTAATACCATAGTAACTATGCGAAAACAGAAACCGATCCGATTGCAAGTACCAATTAAGTACTTGTTATTTAATAATTGTCAAACTATTGGCAACTATTACACCTACAAACTAGCAACCGTTCGATGTTACACGATTATTCAAAGCTGTCATAGGGTGGAGTGGAATGTACTGTGCCTACTTTCCGATTCCCGGCGCGCCTTAGCGATCAACAATCCTAATAAAGCGATGGATGCCACGGGAGCTCGGCCGTTGTTGGATAAGGCTCTCGGCCGCGTACGCTGCGGGCTAGCACTTGAAGCACCTTTATATACTTACCTACTACGCTGGCTCAGCGACCCGAAGTGGATCTTTGCCTCACTAAGACACGCCACTGTGCTCTGTGCTGGATAGATTGTATCCAATAATGATCGACAGTTTGAAGCTGGCACAGATTTATTCTGGACTTCGTCTATCCCGCGATACCTTGGTCGGCCGACTGGACGTCGGCCATTTGGGCGCCCAGAGTGTACCTGGGTACATAACAATTATATGTATGTGTGTACAAAGGTACACACATACATATAATTGTTATGCATGAGTTCACGCTAGCTTTCGCTTGCTCGTTGCTACATTTGGACGAGCGAGAGGGTTTTTAACCTAGGCGATGATCAAATTCGATTTGATGTTAATAGGTAATTATTAGGCCTCTTACAGACTGGGGCGGCCTGGACGCGGCGGTCAATAGTAAACTGGTCATTAGCTGTCAAATTTACTATTGACCGCCACCGCTGGCCGCGCATGTGTGATGCAGGTCTAACTCGTACCGGATTGAGGTTGCTGACAGTCCACACTGACTTCGTTTCCACGCTTTCCAAGCTTAACCCTACGAGAGCATGCGACAAATACAAAACTGATTCCAAATTACCACGTTTCAGTAATGGAGCATATAATCTTATATCGATGTTATGTGATCCAGGTTCGGACGGATCGGGAAAACGAACGGTTATCTATGTATATATTCATTCTAATGGATAGTAGCAAGATAAGCTGCCTGCGTCTCTTTTGTATTTCTATAATAAAGAGGTCCAAAACAAGTATTTCCAAAAAACTGCCAGTCAGTAAGATTCCGTCCTCACCAATAAGGTCGAATAATAAAGTGTCAATAAAAGCCACAATCAGAGAAATCGCGGTTGCATCGCAGTTATGTCATCGCAGTTACAATGCTGATAGCTGATTTACAGACTTTGTTTATGGATATCCATTATTACAAATTTGTTACAAATAAACACACGAGTCATGTGTTTCACAGAAAGAACCAATAAATACCGGCCGTTAACAATGGTGCGCAGTAGTGTAAACTCATTCACCTCCATCAGTTGCATTACGCCGCACCTCTATACAGCTTATGTTGGCCATAGCGAACAGTTTTGTGTGTAATAGAAAAAAAGTGAATAATAGAAAAAAAACGCTTTTAATGAAGTGCTAAAAGTAAGGGGTAAAAGCACGGAATAAAGAATCCATTGGAAGTGGCATTCAACCGATTTTCATAGAGAACCACTGTCGCCGCACGCACACAACCATACTCCAATAAATACACGAACACACAATTGCAATACGCTTTCGATTTGTTAAAACGTACTGTGACAATATGTTGTTAACGGTAGCAAATTATATATGCAAAATCTACTTTAACAAGTACTATTTACGGTCTAATTTAGAGTGTCAAGTAAATATTTCTTACGTCCGTTACCATATGCGTTACAAGACTTGCAAGAGACGTGGTCGTTCGGCTACTCGACGCAAGATGGCGGTATTTTCAAAACTGGAGAGGCGACAGCTTATAAGTGAATAGGGATGTGGGTATGGTATGAGTTGGACTATCGATATTTTTATGATATTCATACGGTAAATATTAAGCTAAGACTTAGTTACAAATTGTTTCTAATAAAATCTTGTTTATTATATAATTAGTATTAGGTAACAAATAAACACAGATTTCTAATAAACAAAGAATATAATTTGTTTAATTTAATACAAGCTCATATCAAATACTATTTAGAATTATTTTACCAGCACGGCTAGCACGCGACGGCGCGCGAGCTCTCTCGATTTTTCTCGCACTATCCGTCTCTCACTTATTAGACCACTTAGAACAAGAGGTATAGTGCGATAAAAATCGAGAGTATGTCGGGGCCGTCGTGTGCTAGACGTGCAGCAGAGTGCGGTCTAGTGAGAATTTACCGTCAAGTTTGTTCGCCGTGCGGGATAATAAGGAGGGCCTTTGTCCTGATTAAAATGCTTAAGGCCCATACGCCAATGACCTTCGATCTGAATCCCTGAGTTTTATAATGTTTTTTGTAGTTTATTAACAACAACGGATTTAAGCAATGTAGAAACCCATATTTACTTCAAAGTTAATTGTTTTCGAGATATTTGGCATCAAAGTTGAACAATTTTAGGCCAAAAAACTGGTTTTATGGCCATAACTTTTGTGTTAATTGGTTTAAAATGAAAACCCTGGACCAGTTTTTAGAGACGTCACAGACGAACCCAAATATGTAGATTTCGTATATGTTAGATCTTTTACGTCAATAGAGATACGAAATAAGTGTTTTTTTAGACAATGTTTAAAAAAATCATACAAAATGAAAGTGTTCATTTGTTTCAAAATCCGGTGGACCAAAATGGAGATAAAAGATTGAATAACCGATAGCCGTTTGATTTAGAATTCTATCTGTAGTGCAAAAGTAGGAGATACGATTCAAAACTTGTCAAAAATCGATGAAAACCTCGGGTAGCCCCTTAAGAGTCCGCAGCAAGCTCGATTCTTCATACAAACGTAGTTACGTCCTTACTTTAATATAACATGTCACATTATCATGAAATTCTCTAAATATAATGAGGTAAGATATATCTAGGGCTAAAACTAGTTTATGACTCTTAAAATGTTAATAGAAAGAAAATAGAGCGAGTACAAGTTTTGCATTTTTAGACCCCAGAAAGTTGTTCAGTTCGGCGGCCTACTACGACCAAAATATAGTTTAGATTGAAGTCAAAACCTATTTCCGGTGTCGAGTAAACTATGCAGTTTGAAAAGAAAAAAGATTTATCAAAATTGATCTTGTAGTTTTAAAATGAGAGCGTAACTACGAAAACCTTAAAATTAATTACAAAAATTTGATGCGAAACTGCAGCGAATTACTCTAGCGCGGGGAACGGTCCGGGGGGGGGGGGGGGGCGGCGGTACGCACCGCCCTTATCATAGCTACTCCTTGCCGTGCGCTTAGTTTAGTGACAATAGTGACCCATTTGCTGTGCGCGGGAGCGACGTATTGTTTTGGTGAATTATCTTCCTACGATAATCGCGGTCAATTCACGACTTGGACTGATAAAACGGATTTGATTTTTCTTGGTGATACTGGTGGTGTCTGTGATCATACTGATCATACTGATCGACGATCTGTGGCTTTCTTATGGACTTTGCATTTTTATGTTACAAAAATGGATAAACCGGGTAAGTACCTACTTATATGCATTTTAGTCAAGTTCCAAGTATACAAATAAATTATATACATGTAATATGTACATATTATATTAATGTATATGAGTACCTAGTCATTAATCCTTAGTTGACGTGTTATTTAATTTATTTGGTAGGTAAACAAAATTTTAATCTCACAGTAGGTACTCATTCGGTATTAAATAGGTAGGTACCTACGTAAATATCACTTGGGTACGTCAAATCATTCTGGATATGGCTTTGGTGATATATAGTTTGATTCTTTTATATAGCTAAAACAAAATACTTACATAGTTAAAAAATAATAATACGCTATAAATTTAAATAAGACGAGGATGAACGAACGGACTTTATACGAAAACTACCTATCACACATTATTGCTTAGAAATTTTAATTAGTTTACCTAAGTAGGTATGTAAGTTATAGTATAGTATCCCAAAGTATATAGGATAGGTTTTTTCGTCACTCTCTATAGTAATCTACGTACTTCTATACAACGTGTTAATAAAATAACGCAAAACCTGAAAACTGTTTGTTCAGAATCGAGAGTAAAATGCGAAAAAAATAAAAAATAAAATTTTTGACGCGATTTATTTTTTACATTTGTATGGAGCAGGTCGCCCCAGACGGCCAACACTCCATACAAATGTAAAAAATAAATCTTGTCAAATTTTTATTTTTTATTTTTTTCGCATTCTATGCTCGATTCTGAACAAACTGTTTTTAGGTTTTGCGTTATTTTATTAACACGTTGTATATCATAATTATATATAGAAATTGGCACTTACCTACCCTTCCACTTTTTTGATCGAGTGACCTGACAATAACAATACTAGGTAGGTATCTAAATAAAAAAATGACGACGCGACAATAGCAGTTGTTTCTCGGTGCTACTTGAACCTTGGTTGTAGGTATTTATTATTTATGTATGTACTAGGTTCTTACTATATTATGTGCTCAGGTTGGCGCTTGTCCAATTTGTAGAATCTACAAATTGGACAAGCGCCAACCTGAGCACATAATATAGTAAGAACCTCTTTTCTTCCTTCGAGCCGATAGCCATAATTTTGTCTTTGAACACCTTTTCGCTTCTAGAAAAAAAAATAACTATAGGTAATTATAAACGTCTATACGCTCCCGTGATCGCTTACCATCAGGTGGACCGTATGCTTGTTTGCCCCCTTATAGTTTTAGTTGAAAAATATATGTACCTATGTACTTTGTACATCTTATATCTATTATCTATTATCTTATCATTATTATTATATCATCTAATATCTTATATCTACGTCTTTTGACGACCGGTTAGCCTAGTGGGTAGTGACGCTGCCTACGAAGCTGAAGGTCCTGGGTTCGAATCCCGGTAAGGGCAAATATTTGTGTGATGGGCATGAATATTTGTTTCTGAGTCATGGAAGTTTTCTATGTATTTAAGTATTTATATCTATTATATGTATCGTCGTCTAGTACCCATAACACAAGCCTTAATGAGCTTACTATGGGACTAGGTCGATTTGTGTAAGATTGTCCCCTAATATATATATATTTAAAAAAAGAAAAAAAGAAAAAAAAAAAAAAAACTATAAGGGGGCAAACAAGCATACGGTCCACCTGATGGTAAGCGATCACGGGAGCGTATAGACGTTTATAATTACCTATAGTTATTTTTTTTTTCTAGAAGCGAAAAGGTGTTCAAAGACAAAATTATGGCTATCGGCTCGAAGGAAGAAAAGAGGACCGGCTCGTCGTTAAAAAGAAAATATAAATCCTAATAGGTAAGTTATAATAAGGCTATAAATTCAAATTTCATTTATTTATGGACCAACTAGGATCATTGTTGTAAGTAGGTACTTTTTACCAAAAATAAAAACAATAATGAATGATCTTTTTTTATTTCCTTCAATACACCAAATCTTCAATGTGAATAAATATTTATAGGGTAGGTTCCTAGGAAAAAAGATCTGGATTCTAATTAGTGCGTATTTTTATTGATCATAAGATATTGGACACCTATTTTAAAAATACACACAACCGAACATAGAACCTCCTGCTTTTTTGAAGTCTGTAAAAATGACGAAGTTATGGCGCGTAGATAATCCGCGTGACTTCACAAACGTATGAACCGTGACGTTACGCGCACTTATAACTTCGACATTTTTTGTTTAGTGACCAAAAGAAAAAATACGTGTCTAATATTTTTGATCATCTATAATACGGATTTTAGAGTTACTTATTTAAAAATAGTTTAAGTATTATCACTGTAATAAGTTTGTTTTGGGAAAAAGACTGACTGTTAAGTTTCTTGCGGCGTTTCTTCTTGACAGTGGTCTCTGCAGAAGCGCTGGTAGGGCTTGACTTATAAAAGTGCTCTTTACTTGGCGGCCTACTTGCAGAATAAATATTCATTTATTTCATTTATAACAAAAATAGTGGTAGTGGTATCTGAAAATCTGCTATGCAATTATGGCACTAGGTTGTTAAAATGACAAAACCTGGTATATTGTATGTTATACTTATGTTACTAGTTACTACTACTTTTGTTGGCACATCAAAACTTGTAGCCTGTACTCTACATTTACGTTTTTAGTAGGTTAAATAATCAGTTAAAATTTGCCTAGCCGCACTTACGCACTGTATAAACTGTATTGTTATCTCGCTATGGAGATGTTCTACTGTTATATTTTATTTACCGCAATAATTTCGCCGTTGTATGAAGATATTTTACTGCGATATTTTAACTGCGACATGTATAGCTCCGCCTCCCCGCGCGCTCTCGCTTTACTGCTAGCGCCCTGTCTCCCTCTAGGTGAAACAACAACATTTTAAAGCGTAAGCGCGCGATCTCAACGCGGAGTTGAGCGGACCTTGCTGCGGACTCTTAAGCAATCCACAAATTATTTATAAGAA
The DNA here is from genome assembly GCA_947578815.1 of Epinotia ramella. NCBI lineage: Eukaryota > Metazoa > Arthropoda > Insecta > Lepidoptera > Tortricidae > Epinotia > Epinotia ramella. The sequence continues at coordinate 21,753,060 of OX388202.1, forward strand.
ACAATAAAATATTATTATTTTAATTTCTATTTATAATTTCCTAAAAGTGGGTATCCAAAGTTTACCTCGAAGAGATCGGTCATTCGTAATCATATTTTACATATTGTATTCTGTATTTATCGACATACATATGTATAATCGGAATTCGATAAACGAGATGTCCCTATGACAGCTCAAAAGTGCTACGAGAATTCCGGGCTCTGTATATCACTCCTAAAATATAATCCTTTTCATTTTGGTTTATCGATAACAATTATCGACCTTAGCCACAGCATTTGAGTAGCGAACCTTCGGGAAATTTGCCGTGCATTTCACGTTCCGAGTAGCGTAATAATACACAGGATTATGAACTTTATTCTTAGAGAAATAGAATTGATATTTCCTTGACCACAGACGCAAATTGTGTCTAAGAAATTAAAAATTAAATATTTTTTATACGTATTCTAAAATATTACTTAACGATGATAGGAAATACCTCCATGAGACAAGTTTTTTATGTGCTGTTATTGGAGCAGCTTTCAATAACGCAATACGGCATTTTCCTAAAATAAACAAATATTCACTCATGTCATACGCCGCGTGCGGTCGCTAGGTGAGTGACAATAATCTGTGCAAGAAGTATGCTTATTATTGCTCATGTTCGGCGACACGGGAACGCCCACTCACCACTTCCAATGGATTCTTTATTCCGTGGGTAAAAGGAAACTGTTAACGATAGAGAATAGGGGAGGGAAATTGATTGATCTTATTCCAAATGACGCTTTTAGAATGACACTAAAGAAATCAAGATTGAGGGCAAGCGAGAAAGGAGAAGACTAAGGATACGCTACATGAAACAAAGAAAAAAGTAGCAAGGAGGCGGCTCCAGACAGTCGGATGGACAGAGCTACACTGACAAAAACTCTTATATTTATAATGTAGTGTATCCATAATCCGAGAGAAAGTCGAAGGTAAGTACCTCAGAGCATATAATACTATAGAGAGGACAAGACAAGCCGCCGGCGGCCGTGTCGCACATGTCAGCTCATTGGGCATACTCCGCCCATAGTTCACCGTCCGTTGTCCACCGAGAAATGCCGAGTTGTGTAATAATTACTTGCAAACATCGCAGTGATTTGATTAATTCCACACCAATGGGATCACTTTTCACAGGTAAATACTATAAATACTACTTATTTCAAATAAAACCACGTATTCAAGAACTTGCGACAGGCATATTCAATACAAATCGCGCGGCATGTCTGATGTCTTTATTTCCTATATCTGTGGTAAGTACCCTTTTTTGGAAATAGTACATTACGTACCTATTAGGGCGGTGAATTCGTGAATGGCCCAGATCGCAGGTGTTTGTAGCCCGAACCGAATGTGAGGGCCATAAATATGCGATCTGGGGCTTTACGAATTACCGCCCTTGGTGAGTACACAATTTTACGTCTTCATCTGGCCACAATGCGAGTTTTACCGTACGCGCAGCGTGCGGTATAACTCGCATTATGGCCAGGTGTGACGTAAACTTGTTGATGTTGATGTTGATGTTGTGTAGGGACGCCTGGCCGGAAGCAGGCGGGCAGTCGATCGCTCGTCGCGTTCATTCAGCCCCATTCCCTAAGGTTGGAGCTTAGGGTTACTGTCCCGGCAGCATTCCCACATCACATTCTTCCATTCTTCTTGTGATCCTGCAGAACAGAAGGACATCTTTAAGGTTGACATCCCTCAATTCCCTCTCCTCTAACACATCTCTGCCGAATACTCCAAACCGCGGTGCCGCGTACATGGAGCATTCCGCTAGTACATGCTTACTGGTTTCTTCCTCCCCACAGTGTGGGCAGGAAGCGTCGTTGCTAATACCTATTATCTTTAAGTGTCTATTTAGAGTGTTATGACCGGTTATGATACCTGTCAACATTCTCAGGTTGCTCTTACCCAGTTTCAGCAGATACCTGGTTCTTTTATGATCCATACCTTCTATCATCATCTTTGTCTGTCTACATCCAGATGCTTCCCTCCATTCTTTTTCCCCTTCTTGTTCTTTTAGCCTTTCTATGACCCCCTTTGTGACCTGAGCCGAGAAAGGAAGGACCGCTTCTGGGCCTACAAACTCCCTTCCCGCTCCCTCCCTAGCCAGTTCATCTGCCTTCTCATTTCCCGCTATCCCCTGATGCCCTGGCACCCACGCCAACGTGACACCTGGGTTTTCTCCTAACTTATTAAGCTCTTCCTTACATTCTTTCACTAAGGCGGAAGTTACCGTTGCCTTACTCAGTGCCTTCAGTGCTGCCTGACTGTCCGTGTATATCACTACCCTTCCAGTCTGTTGCATTCCTTCTCTAATGATCTGTGCGCACCTCGTTATCGCGCACACTTCTGCTTGGAAGACACTAGCATACCTCCCCAGTGGGATGGATACTCTCTCTCGAAGCTTGGGTATAACTATACCTGCTCCCGCTAACTTCGTTGATTCCTTTCTAGATCCATCTGTGAAGCAGACCGTCATTGGGTGCTCGACGTCTACCTTCCAGTTGTCTCTTTCTCCTATATGTATCTTGTACTTTTTATCGAATATCTCCTGCCTCTTTATAAGGTCATTATTGGCTATCATCATGTGTATCTTCGATAGCGCCTCCTCCTGTATCAGCGCGTGTCTTTTGTCCACGCAGCTTCCTCTCCATTCTTTGCATGCTTTCATCCTGTACCACTGTTCCATGGCCCTTTTATCCACTTCAATGCGCATTGACTTCATGCCTAGCAGTACTTCCAAGGCTCGTGTCGGGGTTGTTCTCATAGCCCCCGTCACCATTAGGCACGCTAGTCTTTGCACCTTGTCTAGTTCTTTTTGATACTCTTTTATACGAGCCCTATGCCACCATACCACGGCCCCGTATAGCACCCTGGGTAAAATGATCGCCCTATAGATCCAGTGGATCATCTCGGGCCTCAATCCCCATCTTCTTCCCACTGCCCTTTTACATTGGAATAGTGTTCTAATGGCTTTGGCCGATTGCTCCTTAATGTGGGTTTTATACCTGAGTGTGCTATCCAGTGTCACTCCCAGATACTTTACCTCCTTTACTATCTCTAGTTCTGCGTTCTGTATCTTTATTGGTTTTATGTCCTCCTTCTTCCATTTGTTAGTGAATAAAACCAGCTTTGTCTTCGTTGGATTCAAATCCAAACCTCTGTCTTTGCACCATCCTAACACCTCTCTGAGACCTCTGTTCATTACGTCTCTTATGATGTTTAGGACCGTTCCTCTCACCAATAGTACTCCGTCATCCGAGTAGGCCTGCATATACACACCTCCCCTGTTGACTGTCTTCACTAGTGAGTCCAGTAGCAGACACCACATCAGAGGGGACAAGCAGCCTCCCTGCGGGAATCCTCTTCTCGGACTTATTCTTTTTGAGACCCCACCCAGCTCCGCTGTTATGTCTCGATCTTTTAACATTCTGCCAATCCATCTCGCTATTGCTCGATCGATTCCTTCTCTGTCAAGACTATTCTCCACCGCCGCAAAGGTTGCCTTGTCAAAGGCTCCCTCCACATCGAAGAAGCAGCCTAGTGCATACTGCTTAGTGTCTAGCGCTCTCTCGACCCTGACCGCTAGGTTATGCAGGGCGGTCTCCGTCGATTTACCTGCCATGTATGCATGTTGGTTCCCATGTAGTGGGTTCCTACCGCATTCCAATTTCTCTCTTATCGATTTGTCTATCATTTTCTCCAGAGTCTTTAGCATAAATGATGATAAACTTATGCTCCTGAAGGATTTCACTTCCTGGTATGATTTCTTTCCCGGTTTCGGTAGAAACACCACTCTCACCTGTCTCCATGCCTTCGGGATGTAGCCTAAGGCAAGGCTTGCTCTGTATAGTCTTGCTAGACTCTCTTTTATGTATTCATACCCTTTTTGCAATAGCACCGGGAGTATTCCATCCGGTCCTGCTGCCTTGAAGGGAGCGAAGGATTTGATCGCCCATTCCATCATCTCCTCCTTCACCGTCCCCTCCGCAGCCCCCCAGTCCGGTATACCCAGCTCAGCCTCTTCTTCTGGTTTTTCTTCACAGTCTGGAAAGTGAGATCTCAGCATAGTTCCAAGGATTTCGCCCGGGTCCGTGATCAGATCTCCCTCTACTCTTAGGCTACCCAGTTGACACGTTCGCTCTCCCGCAAGCAGTTTCACTACCCGTGCCCCCTCAGCATAGCTTCGTACTTCTTCTGTAAACCTTCTCCAGCCTTCGCGGCTGGCCTTCTCTCTTAGTCTGGTGTACTCATTCCTCTCCTTTCTATATGCATCCCAACTATCAGTGTCATCCTTCTTTAAGGCGACCCTCATAGCTCGGCGCGTCCTCTTTCTTGACTTACTAAGTCCCTTGTTCCACCATGGCTGTCCCTTCCCTGCTTTTACCAGCCTTTCGGGACATGCCTTATGATAGGCTTGCATAATACTTTCTTTGAGTTTCAGTGCCCCTGTCTCCAGGTCCTTCATCTCTCCATATCTCTCCTCTGGTTTAACCAGTTTTGCTAATTCCTCCTCATACTTCGTCCAGTTCGTTTTGCGTGGATTCCTTACCCTCATCTCCTCCGTGCCACTCCCGATTCTGAAGAGTATCCTTCGGTGGTCAGACATGCTGTCCTCCTCATCCACTCTCCATCCCGTTATCGTGTCACAGATTTCTCTAGGTGCTAGGGTTATGTCAAGCACTTCTCTTCTGATCCTATTCACAAACGTCGGTGTATTACCTGTATTTATGATTTCCAGGTCATTGCTGGTGATGAATTCTAATAGCGATTCCCCCCTACAGTTGGTATCGGTACTACCCCACACCTCATGGTGCGCGTTAGCATCGCAACCCACTATAAGTGGAATTCTCTTACCTTTGTATCTCAGTACCGTCTCTTCCAGCTCTCTGGTTGGCGCCTCTCCTTCCCCTGGTAGGTAGCAGGATGCCAGCGCCACCTTGTGTCTTCTCCCATCTTTAGCAATGAAGAAGGTCTCCACCACAATGAGGTCTCTGTAACATATGGTCATGACACATCCCATATTTCTTATGTTATTACTTGTATATATGCATGCTCTAGGAGGTAGCTCACCGTTCCTTTCGTAGTGGAGAGCACCCCCCAGATGCCCCAGGCCTGCCACCTGATTCCTCCATGCATATGGCTCTTGTAGCAGTGCGATTTCAACTTTGTTCCTCACAACATATTGCCCCAACTCGGACATGGCATTTTTACAATGTTGGAGGTTTACTTGGCATATATTTGTGTGTGTGTTTGTGTGTTTATGTTTGTGTAGTGTTATTTGTGTGTCCATTGTGTTATATTTGTGTGTAGTGTTACTGTTCCCGCAGCGCTACTCGGAGAGTTCACCACCGACGACATCCATACCTGCCGCCTCTCCCGTATGGATGCCGTCCGGTTCAGAACTCTCCTGCTTCGTTGCGGGTTCTTCCTTTTTCGGAACCTTGGGCCCCTCAAGAGGATTTGCCCTAAGGATCCGAACTCTCACGCTGGTGGCCGAGAAGTCTAGCACCTTCGTTCTCTCCTCGCCCCAGCCCTCCTCTACCCCCTCTGGCACGACAAATGTCAGCCGGGTGCCTAGCTCAAGAGACTCTCTTCCCGCAGCCTTCCACTCCAGGATCTTCAATTCCGGACGATCCGGATTCTGAGCGTAAAGGAACTCCTTCACGTACTCAGTATCCGTATCCCCCGGAATCCACACTTGTACCCTCGTCTGCTCCAGCTTCCGCACGGTGATCCGATGGCCATCCAGCTCGCCGAAGTCCTGACTTAGCAGCCACTCCCTCGTCTCCGTCGTTTTCGGTGTCACAAGGAAGAATCCTTCCGACACCAAACCCGACGTAGCGAATCTAGGAGCTGCCAAGCCAGGCTCCCCCCTCACCACTCGCAGGACGACCACCTCTATCAGCTGCGTCAGCTTCTTCCTGATGAGCTTCGCCAGTGCCTCATCCACCGAAGCGCCATCCTCTCGGCCCACAGCTACAGCCAGACCTCGGTTCGCCTTAGCGATCTCCCGAGGTCCCTCTGCAACCACTTTGCCTTTGTTCTGGCGCTTCGCTGGAGGACGCTCCGAACGACCCTCATCAGTACTCTGTCTCTTGATCTTTAGGCCCCGTTTGCTCGGGCCGGGCTCGACCTCCACCGCGGGTATTATCCCGGCGAGGTCGTTCCCGTCCCCAGCAATCGTCGCCTTTCTCCTTAGTAGCTTGGCCTTGCGCTTTTGTGCCTTGCTTTCATACTTATGAAAAACCTCTTTCGCCACCGGTGTGTCCTCCCTCACGGTTGTCTCCTTCGGTGGTGTCTGTAGAAGTTTTTCTTCGTCCCGAAGTGACAGGCCCCCCAGTTGTAACTGGACATCCGGAGTACCCTGCCTCTTTGCTCTCCCAGACGGTTCCCCTCGCTCCTTGGAGCTCGGTTCACCCCCCTTTGCTAGTTGCTCGGTCGGAGGAACACCCGAAGGCACCCCCTCTCTCGCTTCTACCCTTCCGGGTTGCTTATCCGCTTGCGCGGTAGATTTTAAGTTTGTGTTGCTTGTATTTAATTTTTTTTTCATTTTGATTGAGTTCTATGGGAAGATAAAGTAGAGTGGCAGCAGTGCTCCCTTACTGCCACCCAGCAACATTGTCCCCTACGCAGTGGCGCCACCCCCCTGCGCATAGACGTAAACGACAGCGATTGTGCGGAGTGAGCTTGCAGGCTTGAGATGGCAGCCCCTGTGTTGCTTGTTTGTGACGGAAATCAGTGCGCATATGTCTACCCCAAGACAGTCGCTCTTGACCATCCAGGGCAAACTGCGCACGTCACTTTCCCTCCACTTCAGAGTCCGGATCAGAGCAGATGTCCGTTCACTCCAAGGGCGTCGCTATGTGACACCCCGGAGCTCCCTTCTTCCCGCCCTTCCCCTTCCTCCAAACACACCACAGGTCCTGCCATCCCACCCCTCGTCCGCTTGCAAGCCCAATCCGCACTACCCCCCGCTGCCCACAGCCGGCTGTGAGGGCCCTCAGCACGTCCTCCCACCTTGACCCTGGGGGTTTGGGGCGTGTTGCCATGAAGGAGTGAACCCTAGATGACAACACGACCTGTGCACTCCTCTTTTATCCGGGCTTGTGACCGGCTCCTAGCAGACCACGGATGATCTACCAGCAGGCAGAGTTGACGTAAACTTACTTATTATGGCCTGTGTTGCCCGTTTAGACTTGTAACATTGTGTAGCCACGTGAAACGGGCCTGAGGCTCTTAGTATAAGTTTTACCGAAACAAAACTTTACGATCGCGTTTGCGTTTTACCCTCAATTTGTATGGGATTTGACAGCTAAACGCAAACGCGGTCGTAACGTTTTGTTTCGGTAAAACTTATACTAGAGCCTCTGGTGTTTCTTGGTAGCAGTGTGCGCGGCCCGGGCGGTCATTGCCGCGGGGCGATTCGTTATCCTCTGATCCAGTGGCTCAAACTGCGGGCGTGCAGCGGAGGCGGCACGCGGGGCCTGCTGTAACGGTTCTACCTAATTTAATATATTTTAGTGGAACAGGCAATGCACTAAAGGGGATGTTACTAAATTCTGTAACTTGTTTTAAGCTCACCTCAACGCTCACCCACAAATTTAACTCGACACCGCGATGCGTAGTAACTAAGCGTAGGTAGAGGTCTAGTTCCGTGACGGCTGACTGACGGGGCGAGCCGTATTAGCGCGTAGCCAATAACAGCCCTGATGAGTATGATACACGTACTGGAGGTCTATTTTTGATTATCGCTTCCGATCACAATAGCTTTGTAATATGTTTTGCACGCTCTGCACTTTCACACGTTTGTTTTATTTTATTTAAAGGCCTTTAAGAATAGTTTTCGTCGGCGTACATTAGAAATGTCACTCTCGTCTCTCATAAAAATAAAACTAAACCAGCCAAGTGCGTGTCGGGCCACGCGCAGTGTAGGGTTCCGTAGTTGCCTGTATGTCTTAGTTACATCGACGTGAGGTGCGATTGCGTCGGCCGAATTTGTACGGAAATTGGCGTTTCTAATAAGCATACATTAAGTTGGTCGATTATTACTCCGTAACTACTTATGCCTACTGATCCGTGATAGTTTTCCTTTTAAATTCATTAGGTATATGTACTACTGCCTCGAATTTTGTCACAAACATTAATAAATAAAAATTAGAGCTTTAAATCCCAATATCTCGCAAACGAATCAATGAGTTGAAAAATGGTTATAAGAAACCCATAATATTTTTGGACATTACACCCTAAAAACCAAGTACTGTTTTCACTATTCGTGTTATAAATTCGGGAACCTGAAAGGCGGTTTAATTTTGTCTGTCGTTCCCGATCCAAATCACTTTTCAATCTGTTTCGCGCGCCCTTATCAGCGCGTTGCCGACCCTTTATCGACTTGAGGACATATTGTGTGGACAGCTAGAGAAAAATTATCTGGGTAAGGTCCTTCAATCTTAACACAGCGCATCCCCGGGAGCCCTGGCGACCTTACTCTTCACCAGGAACACAGCACCACATACCTAGAGATCAGGTAGTGGTGTCATTTTGGCTGAGATCTTCTGTAAGGTACTTTCCCAGTTTGACTGCTCCAAATATGAGCGAGGTGGAAATTCATGATGATTGTTGAGTGATGAGTACACATCGGTAACTCGTGGCATTTAGGTAGCAATTAGAAATAAAAGTTTATTTAAATCACTCATAACCAGATAAAATAATAGAATAATATTATCTACATGATCTTAACATATGACGAAGTAGGTTAGGTTAGGTTTTTTGCATGTTATCGGCTACGAAAGCGTTAACAGTGAATGTGTCAACACTTTCACTGACAGAAACCCGACTAGCGAGCGCCTACGCCGTAGGTGCGATACGCTACCTAGAGGGAAAATAACGGGATAAGCTACGAGCGTAGCGATTTTTGAGAGTGAATGGGTTAACTTGCTCAGGCTACGCCGTAGCGTTTCGTAGTCACGCTTCACCATAAACGTATTCATGACAAGGTTTCGCAGCAGTCGTTACACGCCTTGCCAATAACATGTTTTTTTCGCCTTTCAACGAAAACTCGCTGGAAACAGAGAACCCATCCGGATGCTTAACACTTTCAGTGTCAGGAACCCGCTCGGCGGTCACCTACGGCGTAGTCGCTTTCCGCTACATACGAGGAAGACCACGGGATCGGCTACGAGCGTAGCGCGTAGCGACTCTTGGCAGTGAATGTGTTAACAACGCAAGTGTTGCTCATTCAGTGATATCGTTTTCGTAATGCCACGCGCGTAGACGCTACGAGCAGAGCGCCCAACTTCTGAGTTCCTCGCGCTCAATGTGCTGACTGCGCCAATCGGACATCCATGCGTCAGATCGCTACGTGCGCTTGTCGTACATCGTCGTACACTCTCCATACAATCGTAGTTTAGTTCTCATTATTAAAACCACATGCTAGAATATCATGAAATTTAGTGTACACAATCCTCTATATCTACGTCGGAAACTAGTTTCTCCTGCTAAAAAAAATAAAAAAATAGAACGATTAGACCGGTTTTAATGCAAATTTCTCTAATTGCACCATTTTTTTCTATTATATTACTAACTAGCTTCCGCCCGCGACTTCGTCTGCGTGGACCCAGAATAAAAACTGTCCTATATTTTAATCCAGGCTATAAACTATCTTCGTGCCAAGTTTCATATAAATCGGTTGAGCCGTTTAAGCGTGATTGAGTAACAAACAGCTAAACATCAAAATATCCAAACTTTCGTTTCCATAATATTACTAGCTGCTTCGCACGGATTACCCGTTTTCCCGTAGGAATGAATTATTTTCCCGCGGTAAAAAGTAGCCTATGTTCATCAGGGATAATGGCTTCTAATGATAAATAGTTATTTGTTATGCAAGTTTGCAAAGTTGTTGTTTGGCGCAAGTGCTTGTATTGAAAGCCGAGTTGGCGAAGGATTGTAAGATTGAACCATGAGCGAAGCGAATGGTTCAAAAGTACAATCCTGAGCATAGCGAGGCTTTCAAGGCACGAGACGCCAAACATCTTTGCTGCTGAGCGAAACACACAACTTTTCACCTCACCACCGCGAGGAAAATTGTAAATGTAATGGAAGTAATTTGTACCATATACTCATTTTCAATAAAGGTTTGTTTACATCTCAGAAAGATATAGCATCTAATAATTATTCAATGAAACATTTTTGCATCATTAAATAACTCCACGCTTACCTACACTAAAAAAGTCAAAGTATTGTTGGGTACTCACGCACGGGTAAACTAAGGCTCAAATACGCTTATTTCACTTTTTCCGCTAAATTAGCAGGCATTAAAATTCATATATGTATATCTTCTGCACTAAAATCTATAAATAACCAACATTATTTTGGTTTTACTGGGGAGCCAATAATGCACGGCCCAATAATGTACAGCCTGATAATCCGCGTCCACTTTTTGTGGTCTCGGATTATTGGGTCGTGCATTATCAGCCCGGACAAAAGTGGCTTCCAATTATTGCTATTGGCTCGGACCAAGTTTGCTCAGGCTGATAATGCACGGCCCAATAATGTACAGCCTGATAATCCGCGTTCACTTTTCGTGGACTCGGATTATTGGGTCGTTCATTATCAGGGCGGACAAAAATGGCTTGTCATAAGCGAACTCTGTCTTAGGTCCGTTAGGTTAGGGTTCACTTGTGTCCCTCAGACCAGAAATAGACACCCCGCGCAGCGGGATGGCGTCGACTCGCTGGAGATTATTAGTCCGCACAGATGACCGTCCCAATGTACATGGATTATCAGGCTGTACATTATTGGGCCGTGCATTATCAGCTCGTACAAAATTGGCTTCCAATTATTGCCCCGGACCAAGTTTGCTCAGGGTGATAATGCACGGCCCAATAATGTACAGCCTGATAATCCATGTACAGTATGGACGCGGATTATTGGGCTGTACATTATTTTGGCCGTGCATTATTATGGCTGTACATTAACCGGCACCGTTTTACTGTGGCTTTAAAACAAAACACGAGTTTTTTCTTAAATTAACTTTTCAAACGGTGCGTTCCAAATTTGGAAGAAGCGAATTTTTTTGAAAAATAAAACCACATTTTAAAAGTATTTATTCGTATTGTATCCTTATAAGTCAGTCTAAATATTGATATTTCGTATGTAATTAAGAAAGAATAAGTATTATTAATAAAATTTTATCAAAATAATAACAATTAATTATTGGCAAACACCATCAGTTTCTGAACGCAGGATAATGACCTCACATTCTGTATAGAAAAAAGTTGGATCTGGCGATTGACCGTCACGTTCCAAATTCAAAAACTCTTTCCACGCTAGCGGATATAATGGGCTTCTGGGCGCAGATTTTGAGCGATAAAGCGAGCCTTTTCGAGCCGGTGAGGTGAAAATAATTTTTCAAACCGGTCCAGTAGTTCCGGAACCTATTCAATACAAACAAACAAACAATCAAATCTTTCCTCTTTTATAATATTAGCGTAGAAGTGTAGATGCGTAGATGTAGAAGTAGGATTAGTAAGATGTATAGCAAGATAAATAGTTAATAATAGTTATCGAACTAAATATGGCGGACAGTGGCGGATTTACCAGTAGGCTGAGTAGGCTCGAGCCTAGGGCGGCAGATTTTGGGGCGGCAAAGGGCCCGATTATTTTTTTATATGTCGTTGAAATCATATAATTTTTCCATGACGGTTTTGTGACATTGTAAAAATAATGTAGGACATGACAATTGTAGAGGCAAGGGCGGCAAAAATTATACAGCCTATACGTTGAAACTTTGCAAAACCGCCACTGATGGCGGATTCCATAGTGTATAAAATGTTTCATGCTGTTCCAGTATGTCATATAAAAATGATAAGCAACCTACGTTTGTATGGATAGTTGACCGTGCTGGAGCTGCTATAGGCTACGGCGCGGCGTAGCGCTACGAGCGTAGAGTAGTGTGGCGGTTAATTAGTTAACACTTTCAGTGCCTTGAATACGGGTGTAGACCCGAAAATTATTAATATTATTATTACTCCAAAAGAAAGAAGGCAAATAAATATGCCTAGTGAAGAAAATACCATTCAGATATCTTAAAGAATTACGAAGCTACAACCGTTTTACTATTGCTTGTTAGTGAGAGAAAACAGTGACGAACAGTGTGTGACGTCACGTTACGCGAGGCTGCCAGGGGGCCGCGTCGACGGCCGCGCCGAACACGATGGGGCACGGCACGTTGCCGTCTATTAGTGACGTCACAATCTACAAGCGTCATCGTTTCATATGAAGTTGCGTTTTGCGAAAAAGGGACAGAACATACCCCGTCTTAAAACTTTGGACACTTATAACTTCGTGATTATCTAACTTCTTGCGTTGATTTTTTCTCCATTTGACTACATTTTTAAACCTTTTTCAAGAAAATATGTCATTATTGATTATTTTATTTAGTGTTTACACCACTTATTGGGATTAGGATAGGGGTTTCAGTGGCAGGAACCCCCTAGATGGGCGCTTTCCTGTACAAACGGTGTTTCGCATGTTATCGGCTACGAGCGTGGCACAACGAAATTATCGGCGGTGGATATGTATTCGAGACAAGCAACGCTATGTGTGCTATGCCGTAGCGCTTAACAGCATTTTTAGGGTCCCGTACCCAAAGGGTAAAAACGGGAACCTATTATTAGGGTTCCGTAACCCAAGGGTAAAAACGGGACCCTAATACTAAGACTTAGACAGTTGAAATTTTCACAGATGATGTATATCCGTTGCCGCTATAACAACAAATACTAAAAACAAAATAAAATAAATATTTAAGGGGGGCTCCTATACAACATTTTTTTTTTAAACTGTTTTTATAGATAATGGTACGGAACCCTTCGTACGCGAGTCCGACTCGCACTTAGCCGGTTTTTTAGAATCTACAGGCGAATTAGCAGTAGAGACACTGGTGACACATGCACAGTATCAATGAGATAGTCGAGAGATGCATGTACATTTGTGGCGGTTAAGAGATTGCAACAACAGATTGGTGGTCAGATTGTTGCGTTTCGTAGACCCATTTACGGAGTGTGTGGTGGTAGCGTTGATCGTGTTTCTTATACGAGAAGGTACAATGAACTAGCAATTCTCCTTGCTTGCTGGCATTACACAGAAATTAAATGTATACCATAACCATTCCCAACCATTCCAATTCATATGATTTGCGACGTCGGTCAAAACTCAGGCTGATCCAGCCATCCCCCGCCGAGTTTTACTTTAACATTTCATACTCATTGGGTATGTATACTTGGTATCCGTTTACTAAGTCACAGTAAATCTAGAACGAAATAATTGCAATTTGTACAATTTTGCTGCTTAACTCTTTTTTTGCTTAAGCTACGTGCGTAGCAACACGCCGTAGTCCGTAGCAGCTTAACACGTTCACTGTCCGGAACCCGCCTAGATGGCGCCTACGCCGTTAGCTCCCGCTACTTAGCTGGAAAACAACGCTCGTAGCCAATTGCTGTGGTTTTCCTAGTATGTAGCAAAGCGACTACGGCGTAGTGTGTGTTAACCAATTCATACCTGCTACGCTCGTAGCTGCGATCCCGTGGTTTTCCGCTAAGTAGCGGAAAGCGCCTAGGGCGTAGGCGCTAGCTCGGCGAGTTCCTGGCAGTGAAAGTGTTAATCTCCATACGTAGCCAAAATCACCCGGAGCGCTTTGACGCATGAGTGTTGTGATTAGTGCTGAATGAGTTAACGACATTACGGTAATATCCTGAGTGAGTGTGAGGTGGTAAGTTCTCTAAGTTCCATCATACATACATCGGCACATTAGGATTGTAGTGTAGTCACGGGTTGAGTCGAAGAGCAAAACAAATGTAGCGGAGATGGCGCAGGCGCGCGGGTGGCGCACGCACGCGCTCCGCGGGCGCGACTAACGTCAGTCGCGCGCCGCCCGTCGCTACGCCCGGTCCCGCACGCTGCCGCCACGCCGCGCCGCCACCACGCGCTAAATGGCGCCCCTACTGGCACCTCGCTCACGCGGGTAAGTCCTTACGTAACCACCCGACACACTTTAAGTCAGGAAAACCGCATCACGCCCGCGTGGTCCACGGCGCAGCATCCCGAGGGCGTGGTGAGGCATCGACGCACGGAGTCGGCGTGTAGGTGATAGCGGCTGATAAGGATGCGGCCCACCCACTGTCAACAAACCCTTAGATTATATAAAGCTGGGCGATCCCACGAGCGGCTAAACTGTGAAGTGCAGATGTCATCTCGAAGAAGTGTCTATTGATTTTCGCGGCGCGTTCTAAGATCGTTCCGCGCCTGGATACAATTAGATATGTTGTCGCAGTGTCCTTAGCATTCAGCTGCGGATGCTGCGCCGACCGATCGGGCCCTTTTGTGAAGCCGACATGTTTTATTCGGCAATTATTCTTGCTGACGTAGGTTATCGTTCTGCGGTTCGCCGCTTATCCCGTTTCTTTTTAGCTATTTCTAGAGATACCTATTATATTAATTTCTTGAACCTTTACATATGCGCCTAGTGTTTAGTCTCACCAGTTTTTTTTTCATATGCATATAATGATAGTTTCCAACTCTGTATTCGTATAACTATTTCTACCATCGTGCTATGGCTGACATTGATTATTTGTATCGTTTCTTCTTAGAAAAATCGTACCAATAATTACGAGAGAGTTAATCTTATGCAAATAAGTGGGTAACTCATCAGCTTTCTCGATGTTTTATTTAACTTCCTCATAGAAAACCGATTACCTAGCTGAAACTTGAAACAAGAGCCCTCTTTGGCTATTCAGGAGAAACATTTCAGCTATGTAGGTACAGTTAAGTTTAAAAATATGGGTGCATACAACTTACTCATATATATGTCACCGGATTAAGGTTTCTATACATATTTTTATAGAGGATTATATTGATACATATCGCGCGGCTCGCTCCGCGTATTACGAACAACCCAGACGGAGCCACGGTATAAAATATAGCCTATGTCCACCCGAAAGTTCCATTTCACCTATCTACTGGTGAAAGAATCTTTAAAATCGGATGAGTTGGTACAAAGATTACCCCTCGCATACCTACAAACATACATTTCACAGAGATTACCTCTTTTTTAGGGTTGCTAGTCAACAAGGAACCCTTATAGTTTTGCCATGTCCGTCTGTCCGTCCGTCTTCGGCTTAGCCCAGTAACCATTACTACTAGAAAACTATGATTCGGCATGGGTATATAAATCAATCACGCCGACAAAACAGTGTGATAAAATCTTGAAAAAATAGTTTTTTTAGGGTACACCTACACCTAAAGCGGGGATGTAATTTTTTTTACATCAACACAAACGTTTGCCATTTTAATTCGTATTATTGACATGATATTGATATATTTTGACTTCCGGACAGGCTATATATATGTAGTGTTAGCGTAGTTAGTGTAATTTTATTAGCTAGGTAGGTATAATTCCGGTTGTTGTCTACGACAGAAGTAGTTTTTTTTTTTTTTTTCAACTTTGTATTTTAAGATTAAAGATCCCGCGAGTGATACGGGCAAACTTTGCTCCATTGAAATTTATGTGTTATTAAACTTTTTGAGAATATTTATTATTTTATTAATTATCTTAGTGAATTATTTAATCGATGATTCTTTTGTTACTATCTTAATTATGTTGTATGGGTCAATATTCACATTATTGCATGTTATTTCATGATCCAGTCTTTGGTTATTATATTTAGGACATTGCTTAAGTAAATGGTCTATTGTTTGAGAGGCAGTGTTGTCACACGGCCACAGCTCATCCGCTGTAATTTTGAATCTGTGGAGATATGCTTTGTGATACCCGTGCCCGGTGAGCACCTGAGTCAGTTGAAAGGTCATTGCAATTGAGGCTAGTTAGATATATGCCTTCGGGCAATTTGAGAACTGCTAACAGTCAAGTTACCTTGACTTATGAAAAACACTTAGATCAAGTTTCCCTCTAATCTTCCGGAGGTTACTCTACTCGTATCAGTACCCGCAAAAGGTATTTGGGCCATCCCAGGTACCTACGCGATTCAGCTACAAATAACGGCCCGGATATCCCGTTCTCTCTATGCGTACACACTAACCGGACGCTAGGCTATTTATTCCATTATTTTTAATTAACTAAAATAAGATGAAGATTTCTAACTTTCACGAAATAGGTCGGGGTGTACCTACTGGCCCCGTATCATGGTCGGTTTCATCACGCGATAAGTGACAAGATAGAGCGTCAGTCTCGTTCTATCGAACGGTGTCAGCCAGTGACGGACGATAGAGATATTGTCACTTATCGCGTGAGATAAGGCCGACCATGATACGGGGCCTGCCTTCATAACGCCAGTTATTCACAAATTGAAACCAACTTAACCTACCTACTCTTTTTTTTTCGAGTTATGTCGATAAATTGACATTTATCTTGGATTTAAAGTGTTCTTATAATCATTCAACCACGTATTTTTACAAGCTTTTTATAAGCTTTTATTTAACTTGCAATCTTCGTATCTATGTTGTCCGTTTCAAAGCTTGCAAACCATATTTCAACCACCTCCTGATATCCGATTGAGCTGAAAAAATCCCGTCGTGTTTGCTCCCTCTCACCGAGTAGTTGACGATTGTGCAAAAAAGTACAGTACACAAACTTGGTTCTCTATGGTGTGGGCAATTTTTTTTCCCAAATATTCATTTTGCAAAAAAACACTAGTCAAATTATTGTTTCGCATTTTATCACTTGGCAATATCTCCTATGGCAAAATATTACTTCGCAAATTATTGTTTAGCAAAGTTTTATATAGTCAAGTTTCATTTGGACAAACGTATTATTTGGCATAACATTCGTTTTCCAAATTATTGCATGGCATACGATTTAGCTCCTAATTGTGTAGTGCATACGAAATGTATTTGAGTGAGATTACATGTTTTGCTAAGCGGGTAGTTTTGTGCTGCGTTTTGCATGCACGCAAGCAAGCCCCGAGTCGGTTTCGCCCTTTTCATCGAGAGTCTCCAGCGAATCGACGCCACCCCGCTGCGCGGGGTGTCTATTTCTGGTCTGAGGGACACAAGTGAACCCTAACCTAACCATCCTAAGACAGAGTTCGCTTATGACAAGCCATTTTTATCCGAATTGTCTTGTCCGCCCTGATACACGACCCAATAACTGGCCGAACTCGCAACTTTGGATCGCTCTAGTTCTTAAACGGGCAAGTTAATCAAAAAATGATATTCAATAATATATGCTTATTTATGTGTTATTTAAAGTTCTAATAAAAAAAAGAGCAAATTGTGTATATATTTTTTTTCCAAGTCCTAAAAAACTCGGCTTTTTTAATTTTCGAGAAAACTTTTTCCAATAAAAGATGGTTATTTTGACGTAATTTCTAAACTGTTAGTAAAAATAAACTATTTGCCAGTTATGTTTTGTGAAGTGTGCGAAATGAAAATTTGAACAAATGTTTTGGTTGGAAAACAATATTAGCCCAAACAACGTGTTTGCTTAATAAACTTTTGGCTTAATAACACTTGACAAGAAAATGATGCCAGATGAGATAACAAAAATGTGCTATTTGTTCGTTTGGGAAATGAAACTACTGCCATAAGTTTTGTGAGAAGTGAAATTTGGTGAAAAATATTTTGCCGCAACGGCAGGATACCCACAAATTTATTATAGTTTATTTTCGCATGGAGTCACTGTGAACCGTGAGAGACATTCTCAGACCCTTATCGAAGATTCCCACAATGTTTCGAAAAACGTTATTCTAAATTTAGCTCTTTTATTTGATATCAAAGATTATATCAAATCCCAGGATGCTTCGGGATCTAATATTTATGCCACGTATCCAGCGCGGGTCACAACGTATTTATATGCTAAGTTAAAGTATCCCGTAAGACATGTCATATCTTGTTATTATGAGAAGATTTTTCATTACAAATAGTAGTACCTATTGGGTTACGGATATTACCGAAGACTTTTTGGCAGGATTTGTCGTCCCAAACAATTTTTCTCAAAAACGAATTCGCCAAATAATCATTTGCCGACTTAACATATCTCACTTATAATAAACCTCTAATTTAGAAAATGAATGAGCCAGTATCAAACTTAGCATTTTTGTGTCCCGCGTGATCTCAGCTTTCCATGAACGGCAAAACATGTAACTTTTTTTACAAGTATATAGCTAGCTTCCGTTTAGAATAGTTTATATCCGACTGCGACGATTAATCAATTTTCGGAAACATTTGACCTCATTCAATTATTAATTTCTTCTGCTTGAAATCGTAGCCGCCATCGCCATCGTATCTGTCATCTGTCAGTGACGTCAAAATGGCGGGCTTGCCATAATTATTCAACCGTAATAATTTCGATCCGGTGTTGTGATAGACCTTCACAAAACGCATATTAAATTCAAAAACATAAAAAAAGACCGGGTCTCTCACTCAATAACATTGTAACAGTTTTTCGATCAGGTCACGTGACATCTTACGGTGTCACCCTAAAAATGAATTTGACGCAAATTTATAAACAATTATCAATTAATTAGGCGGACGGGCCCGTCGGCGCGCCGACGGGCGGCGGCAAACACAATACCAATTTGTTTTTGCCATTGCCAAATATTTTTCAAACCTTTATCTCTTTAGGAATAACGTCTAAATTCGAACTATTCGAATTTGCAAGAACGTGCTGTTCTGACTCTGTTCTGCTGGTCGCCACCACCGTCTGCTGTTGTGCTAACAGCAGACGGCGGTGGCGATCAAAATATCAATTTGTTTTTGCCGTTGGTAAATATTTTTCTAAGCTTTATCTCTTTAGGAATAACGCCCAAATTCGAACTATTCGAATTTTCTCAATAGCAAAACGGTGAAGGATGCGTTGGTATTATTACAAATTTATTTGCAGAATATGCTATTGCAAAAAGTGTTTAACGGCTTTATACTCTTACGAATAGCGTTCAGTTTTGAATGAAGCCGAATCGGCTAGCAGCAAAAAGTGACCTCCTTCACATCTGACGTCACAAAACTCTGTCGCGTATTGAACAATTTTTCCCCATCCCAAAAAGTGCTCAGCGCCGCTAAAGAAGTTTTCACTTCAATAATCGATTCTGATATGGAAACTTATATGCGCTAAATTCGTATTGAGGCATAATTTCAATAAATGTATCAACAGATTTCAACAAAATAACGACGAGCGTCAAAAGTCTGACTCTTCCTTTTTTTTTTAATGGTATGGCATAGCGCTGTTCTTGCGTTAGTTATTTGAGTTTCTGCAAGATTACATGCTGGGTATTTGTCACGATACTGCACGGCTATCACAAGACGGCGCGCGAGCTCTCGATTTTTGTCGCACTATTCGTCTCTTTCTAAGTTGTTTAATAAGGGAGAGACGGATAGTTAGAGAAAAATCCAGAGAGCTTGCGCGCTGTCTTGTGATAGCCGTGCAGTATCTTGACAAATACTCAGCTGATAGCCGTGCTGGTTTGTCAGTATTTATATTTATCAGCAATAAACAGTACGGGCCTTTTATAAACATTAATTATCAAGCGCGACAGTATTAAGGCGGTATTATAACTTCGTACTTCGCGCCTTCAAGTTGACATTCAGCCAATATTATAAAAAAAAGAATAATAAAAAAAAAAAAAAAAAAAGCTATTATTTCCCCAATACTTAAAAATAAATTAAATACAAAATAAATACGAGTATCTTAATATAACTATGTTGGAGCCTTATGCTCCTATGTGGAAACCATCCATTTCTGGACGAAGGCCTCCTCCCATTTGTGGCATTCTTCCCTTTTCTGAGCCTCACGGACCCACAGGTTCCCGGCTATTGCCACGACCTCGTCTCTCCATCGGCGGACGGGCCGACCCCGCTCTCTTTTGCTCCATCTGTAGTCATTAATCTGGCGACGTGACCAGCCCATTTCCATTTAAGTTTTGCGATCATTTCTAGGGCGTCAATGATTTTAGTTTGGGACCTAATATGGCTACATCTGATCCGGTCTCTCAGTTTGATGTTCATCATGCTCCTCTCTGCCGCCCCTTGGAAGGATCTGATCTTCGCCTTGTGTTTCGCATTAGGGGCCCAGGTTTGACAGCCATATGTAAGGGTGGGTAAGACATTAGAGTCCATTTTTTTTTTTAATGTGCAATGGAAAGCTGCCCTTAAATATGTCTTTAAGCGCCCAAAATTTATTCCAGCTAAGGGATATTCGTCTTGAAATTTATTTCCCTGTCCTGTCCTTGAAACTTATATTTTGTCCTAAATAAATGTAGTCATCGACGTATTCTATGTTCTGGTTATTTGCAAAGAGTGGCTTTTTTAATCCTTTAGTCATGACTTTCGTTTTTTCCGTGTTCATACTCAGTCCACAATTTTTAGTTTCTTCGTTTAGGGAGTAGATCATTTCCTGTAGCTCTTCATGATTCTCAGACATGAGGATTATATCGTCGGCGAAACGTAGGTTAGAGAGATATTCTCCATTTATATTTATGCCCTTGTCCTTCCACTGCAATTTTCTAAATATAGATTCAAGTAGAGCAATAAATAGTTTTGGTGATATCGTGTCCCAAGGGCGCCTTTCTCTACCTATATATTGAATAGTTCTCCAGGTTTCTCTAGTTTTACTCTTGCAGTGCATTGTGAGTAAATGGTTTTCAAAATAGTGATATATTTACTATCTATACTTTGTTCTTCCAGAGCTGTCCAAAGTTGCTTATATTTAATAGAGTCGAATGCCTTACTGTAATCTATGAAGACAGTGTAGAGTGTTTTCTTATATTCCGAATACTTTTCCATTACCTGCGTCACAGTAAATAAATGATCAATTGTAGAGTGGTTCTTTCTAAAACCGGCTTGGTCTCTGCTTTGATTTTCATCTATTTGTTTAGTAATGCGGTTTAATATGACATTCGTGAATATTTTATAGACTGTGGGAAGTAGACTTATGGGTCTATAATTTCCGATATTTTTAGGATCTCCCTTTTTGTAGAGCAGTGACATTATGCAGCTTTTCCATGGTTGTGGGGTTATTTCATGTGACATGACTTGGTTAAACAGATCTGCTAGTATTGGGTAGATAGAGACATCAAATGATTTGATTATGTCGTTAGTGATCCCATCTTCCCCCGGACATTTGTTCTTTTTCAATTTAGTAACCGCTACTCTAATTTCAGAATGTAAGAATGGCATGAATTCTGTGTTTGTGTCAGTTTGATAACAGTCTTCCCAATGAGTCTGTGTATCGTTGTTCTTATAAAGATCTTGATAGAACTCTGTTGCCGCTCTTAATAAGTCTCGTCTTTTTATAGTGTGTTGTTTTTATCTTTTAACTCCATGATTGCCGTGATGCCAATATTATAGAGACACAGAAATTGGCCAACATTACAGGAGAATAATTTTATCATGAAGCCTGCAAAACACATTTCATTAAGTTGGCAATGGCGGGAACATGCACAAGATTTGGCAGAATGTGATAGTGCGATCTGAAACATTGCAATATGAAAAAAATAAACATATTAGTTTAATATTTTTAATAATGAAGTACTTTAATAGAAAATAAAGGGTCTCGGATTGTAGAACTTACTTAGTGGTTAGGATAGTTTGGAAAATATTAATTGGCCGTCGGTTGTTTAATTAAAAAGAGATTTTTGGTTCCGCGTAAACACTTACCGGTCAATGGGTACTCGAAAGGATTATATCTATTATTAATTCCTAAATACATCTTTACCTGAGAGTCGGAGTGACTCAAGATCATTTCGGTCATAACGTTTTTTTTTTATTTAATATAAAAGAGTGTTAAAATATGTAGAGCAGAAGATCATTAAACATTTAATGCTGCAGCCTGTGTCCTACCTTTTGGATCTATTGCCACAAACATCTACTAAACCTTTACCCCCTTATTCATAAAACTTAAAATACCTCTGTTAAATAAAACGAGTTTTGTCCCTTTCTTACTAAGGGCCGATTTTTCAATCTCTAGATAAAGTTATCCGTCAGTTAAAATTATCACCATCTTTTTCTCAAGTCATATGAATGAAAAGGACAGAGCTAACATTTATCTAACAGTTTTATCTGGGAATTGAAAAATCGGCCCTAATTTAAATATCAGAGTGACAGATAAAGACAAACGAATTTTAACGGCATTTCAGCTAAAATAGATTTATTCATCGTTTTACTTGATAGGCTAAATTAGAACTGCACGTGGCATGTGTCCTGTGTCCAAGAGGATGAGATGCGTTAACTTCCACCACATTACCATGCAAACGAAGTCGCAGGTACAGCTAGTACCATATACACATCTTATGCAAGCGAACGTTAAACAAATAAATGTTCAGGCATTAACTTAGCTGGTCATAGTAAATTAATCCAAATTTTATTCTGACGCTTTAGTCAAATTCCAGAACATACAAACCCAAAAAGATAATATAGCAAAAATAATGCTTTGCAAATACATGTTTAGACATTATTGGATTTGGTCGTAGTTTATTTGTTAGTTGTATTACTAAAAAAAATATCGGTTCTGGCGCTTCGCCGGCCGCTACCGCGGTACGCTCGCTTCGCTCGTTCAGCTCGCGCGTTGTATGGTCGCAGTTCCCAAAGTATAACTAATATCTTCTTAAGGACGGGTTGCTCTGATTCTGTTCTGGGTAGAAAGTTTTTTACGATTTTTATTTCTAACTTAATTCACACATTTCTATTTTATTATGGTGTTTGGCCGTTATGAGAACTGAAATTTGAGACATAAATATTGTTTAAATGACGCAATATGCTAACATTTATTTGAGCAATAATTTTACGACGAATCATTTATTTGCCTAAAAAAAACCATCAGTAATATTTTGCCTAAGTAACGCATTTGGCAAAAGTATCAGTGTGCTTTTGAAAATTGCTGTTATGATATTTTAACAAGTGATCATTTGACTGAGTTACGATTTGGCTAATAAATATATGGAAAACAAATATTGGAAAAAAATCTGTTGACAGATTGGTTGGGAAATGAAATTTGGCCAAAAATATTTTGGTAAAATAATATCTATAGTAATAAATCTCAGTAGTATTTTACATAAAGCAGATTTCTCAATATTTTTTTTATGTGGAAAGAGGCTATAATAGGAGAAATCTTTCTCTTTCAAGTCTGGTGTTATGATTGGGGACGAGGGAAGTTCAATTAATGGTTGAAACGTGTTCATACCTCAAACATAATGTTCAGTCACATGATGATCAACAGGTTCTGAAAGCTAGCAGCGTCGTATCGTCGCATTCGCTGGCCTAATATGTACGCAGAATGACACAAGTACCTACATCTCTTTGTAAATCTATAGTAATGACATGTAATCTCGCACACCCAGGATCATTGGCAGTATCCGCCGTGACGGCCCGGCCACGAGATTGCGCGAATTGCGGCGCGGCAAGCGTTTTTTTCTGTTCATTGCGCGGTCGTGATGTGCAACGCACTGTGGTTAGTTGGGATCACAAGCAATGGATTAGAAAAACCGCTGCCGCTGCCGCCGCCGCGCGTGTCTGTGGCCAGCTGATCAACTGGCGACGTCCCCGCGACGTGTCACATGATCAGACGTACGAGTAATTCCTCTTGTCTTACACGTGTCAAGTATCGTAAATATCGTATCGTATTTTATTTCTCTTTGTGTGATTTAGTTTGTATGTTAGCTAAATGGTATAGTTCTTTTATTTTGATTTTCTTCTGTGTTTAGATAGGTACGAGTATATGTTACTGTCACTGTCTTTTTAGGGTTCAGTATCAAAAAATGAAAAAAAGGAACCCTTATGCGCACCATAAGCGCATGTCCGTCTGTCTGTCTACCACAAAGTGAAATATCTCACGAACTACTTAAGCTATCAATTTGAAATTTGGAATGGTTTTAAATGAGAGTTATCACATTTTCCATGCACGTGTGCATGGAAAATGAGAAATTTAAATACACATTTTAATTTCCTATGAAAAATCACGAATATGAGGAGGGGGCAAAATAAAAATTCAACTATTATGTCAAGTGGGGTATCATATGAAAAGGGCTTGAGTTGCACTTTTTGAAACAGTTTGTTTTTCTACATTGGTAAAATTTCGATCTATGAACGAAAATGTAAAAAAAATACCATTCCTCCCCTTATCTTCGTAGTTATCCAAGCGAAAAATTTGAAATTATTACTTGTGATTAAGATATCATAAATATTACTGGAAAAGTGTAACTTTTTCTGTATCTCGTATTTTTTGTTTTATTTTAAAAAATAATTTCCTAGTTAAGTTTGCAATTTAATCAACTTCGTAAGTATTTTTTTGTTTTAAAATTCCTATTTAAGATTTTAATAGAAGTACTCTCTTTCAAATAAAATAATAAAAAATCGAGATCGGTTCACGTGATAAACAATAATCGCTAAAACACCAACATACATACTAAGCTGATTGCCCTTGCACGTTAGTACCTACCAAAATGGGGCCGATAGATGGCGCTGACCCCATTCCTACTTCGCGCTGTTAAGATATTTCTAGAAATAAGTCCCTTCTTTCAAATAAAAAAATAATTATCGAAATCGTGATAAATGGCGATAAATGGCGCTGTACAGCGGTAACTTCCACTATGAGCGGTTAAGATTGTTTGTTCAAGAATGAATGGGGTCATGAACTCGTGACATGGGTATGGTGTATTTAACGTTTGTACGGAACCCTCGGTGCTCGAGTCAGACTCGCACTTGACCGGTTGTTTTTAATTTAGTGTAAGATGTGTCGTTGCTGCCTACCGTACCTTCACCGAATGAAAGAAAGGTACCTACTCACATGTTACGATTAACATTCATTACACATATTTAGTAGCTATCTACTCTATAGGTGGGTACAACTTTATTATCCTTATCGAACACACTTTAGTCGGCTGTACCTACCTTTAATAGGTACAGGTAGGTACAGTCGACTGCGAGAAAAATATAAACTTATCGTTGCTCCATTGTACTTTGTCATACATGTATATCACTGTATTTTCTCTGTACCAATAAGTACCAGTAAATAAATGCCGGTGTTCAAATTATAACATTCATAACATAACAAAACAGGATTCGCAAGGTTTGCAATTGCATTGCGATGCAATGCAGCGAAGGTGGTGTTTTGATCGGATTGGACCTGAAAGCGCTTCTACAGAATTGAAGGTATTAGGTTTAGTTGAGTCGAACTTCCGAGAACTTGCGGCATCGCAATGCTATCTCGAATATGGAAATCTGTGAGTTGTTGTATAGTTTCGCTCAGCAACAATATACCTTAACATGTGAACGAGTTACTGATATAATGAGTGTACCTACACATTGTTCGCGCTTTGCACTACATCAACGCACTTCTCAAGTCGGCTCCTGACTGCGATGTTTTTGCAAGGAGGCTAATTTGTGACAAATGCAAAAACCTTTGTGAGGCATTGGATGACCGTCCGTCCCTCCTCAGTTAGTTAATAAGATTGATTTACATATTCTGTCCTTAATTTCGCAGTGCATTAGTGTTTACTGTAATGCTGTCTAATTTCCTTTAAACCAATAAATAAATAAATAAATGATGATTATGCGAAACTTAACAACTTATGAAAAATTGAGGAAACTTAGACAATTTCCAAACTTAGATATTTATGTACTTTAAATTTCACACTATCGTCAAGTGAAAAAGAAATAGCGACACATGCAATTTAAACCCCTAATTTCTTGATTAGTTCCTTCCCTATCCCGCTATGCATTCCCGTGCAAAGCAACCAAGGGGATGCTTCGATATTGGGGTACATACATACATAAGCTAAGTAAGTTGACTCTTCTTTAAATTCTGTTAATGTGATATCAATGGCCTGTGATGATTAGGTACTATTACGTTGTCAATTTGGATTGTGATCGACGCTACTGCTCCCCACTTCACTATATAATCACATGCCACATACGTCGTATATGGCATGTGATTATATATGTATAGCTATGTCTATACTTGTACGAAAACCCGGGCCGTTATTCAAACAAGACAAAGCAGGGGAAATCCGCGTAACATCGTTAAAGCACAGCGCAGCAAGTTGCACGGTATAGCTCGCTCACGACCGGATTCGTACTCACCTCACCTTCCATCCCTAGTATATCTTGTCCCCGATGTTCGGAACAAATACACGTAATCGTGGTTCTCACTGGTACTGGTTGGCTGCAGACGTGTTTTCGGCAAGCGTTACGAGTACAATACAAGCCCAGGTCGCTTATCGCGGGAATGCGCGGCCGCCGCGGCATGTACGAGTACAATGGAGGCGAGATGGGTTAGACGGGGAATGTGCGCTATCTAAAGTGTACCAAACTAGCTCCTGTATCTATGCTACTGCAGATAGCGCACTAGATCCGCGTTGAATAGCTTTGTACAAACAAAGGAGCACTGTTCTGTGTGAGGTTGCAGTTTTGTTTGAGAATATACATTTTTTTTGTATTTATTGATCCCAAGCTTTTAAGGCCTCCACCCACCGAACGCGTGTCGTGTGCGGCGCGTGTGCTGCGCGGGGCCCACAAAAGTTGTAAAGCATTGAAAATACACTTCAAACACACTGTGCTTGTTACACGACATCTTCAATGGCCATCTGGACTGCCCCGATCTAGTTTCGCAGTTGTCATTCAGCGCTCCCCTGCGTAGCACTCGTCACTCTCCGACTTTTCACGTGCCTCGACATGGTACCAACTATGCCAAAAATAACGTGCTTGCACACATCGCTCGATCTTATAATAATCATTATCATTCCGTTCAGAAACGTAAATGCTATTAGCGTGTTATGCTAATAGTTAACTTTTTTTTGATAAAATTGAATGAATAATAGGTACTTATTCTTGCTTAGTTACATAATTATATATGGAATAGTAATAATTAGAATCACGTTTATTACGAATCGACAATTATAATGATCTTTTTTTTTCTATTGCAAAATTTGACAGACTGGCGCCGTCTGGCCGCGGCGATCAATAGTGAACTTGTCAATAGTTGGCAAATTTACTATTGACCGCCACCGCAGACCGCGCCAGTGTGACTCAGGCCTAATTCAGTTATATGTTTTTTTTGTTATCTCTATCAATGTTTGTTACCTCAGAACTCCGTCATTTATGATTATGAACCGATTCGTACAATTTTTTTTATTTCAAATGATATGCTTTCACATACGGATATGGGGATACGGGCATATTGTTCCAAAAAGACAGTAAGACGATGGATCCATGAGGAATTGAGGGAACTCCTCAATTTTAATTGGCAGGCGTGTAGTGATTTCGGTATTTTCCATTATAACTCGTGTATTTACACTCGAAAACCACAAATTTGGTTAAGTGGAACTGATGATCTAGACCACAGATGACTTATGGAACTCCTCAATGATTTAAAGTACGTCACATATATGATTCTAATATGATTCCGCTTAATTCGCAACTAATGAAGCGAAAGGTGATTCTGAGATCCTTGAGAAATGGACGGAACTTCTCAATTATTATCGGCCCACATATATATAGTTGTTGTTTTTTTAGGTACTAATCGACGCCTTTGCTCCCGGAAAGCAGTTCATGTTGGTAAAGTGGAAAGGGATAGAAGTCGGTCTACACTTTGATATGAAAGTAAATTATTGAAAATGAGTATAAGGTATGACTTGCGTTACATTTACTATTATCCTCGCGTTGGTGAAGTGAAAAGTTGTGTGTTTCACTCGGCTGCAAAGTTGTTTAGGGTCTCGTGCCTTGAAAACTTTGCTTGCTTTGCTTTGCTTAGGTTTGTACTTTTGAACCTTCGCTAGCTCGGGAATACAAGCACTTTCGCCAAACAACAACCTAGCAGCCTTGCATAACAAATAACTAACTATTGTGTAGCAGCTTGTAGTGTACGTGCATGGGCGCACATTCCCGAAAGTTTTATTTCATTTTTGTAAAATACATCTACATATCACATTGTAACAGACAGCCATCTACTTACATGGTGGATTTGATCTGTATTCCTGTTTCTAACAGCAAAGCGATTCGTACTTCCAAAAAGTTTGGTGTGTCACGGACCTTACCAATATTTGACCCTGGGTATATTTTGTATACGCCTAAAACAGCATCTCAAAAAACTGAAATTTAAAAATACCCAGTGTTGCGTTCCTATTTATTTTTATTGAATCCCCTATCTAATAAAATTATCCTATTAGTGAGATAACTACATTAGTATCCGTCAGTACAAAATTTCTTACCTAAGGTACAATAACCTAGCATGCAAAGCATGACAGCAAGACGACGTTCAGTTTAGACCTCTTTTGTTGTGTTCAAATAAATATTAAATAGGCTTAGTCTGCCATAAAAGTATTTCTATAATAGTTAACTTTTAGTAAATAACTATATTTTAGGGCTATGCGGTCATATTCATCTGTATTTGAGCGTTTGAAATATTATATTTTTAAACAACTAGGAAAATTTATAAGGATTTAAAAACGTTAAAGTTTTGTACGTCAACGATCTTATTTGCAAGAAAAACTAAATAATATCGAACATTAGCCACAAAATCCCTGTCGTATGTGTTTAGACTGAGCGTTACAAAAAACTACTTAATACTTTTGAAAAAAATAAATACTGTGACAAAATTGATTATGTTATTGACAAAACGGCTAAACATTAGTAATACCTAAAACCATGTCTTCATGGTTTGTTTTGAGGATGAAAAACACACTGCGCCCGGCCGCCATTTATCCAAAATGTCGGGGCAGACAAGGGTCTTTTTCTTAAAATTCCGGGGCAGACAAGTGAATTTTCAAATTGGGCCATTTTTGTACCCCTGGTCATATGAGCGGCTAATTTTATTTAGGTGTTTTTACGTCTTCACCTGGCCACAATGCGAGTTTTACGGTACATCGCAGCGTGCAGTAAAACTCGCATTATGGCCAGGTGTGACGTAAAACACTTTGCTATTCTATGAGCAGCTGTCATAATCAAATGACAGCGCTAATTTGAGTCTGACGTTTCTTATTTTAGCCGGTCTATACAACTTACTTAGCTGCCTAAATGCTATTCTAAATATGTCGTTTTTAATCTGCCGCCTAAATTATGTCAAAAAATTAGACAATTTAGTTTTAGGCTAGTTAAGCCATGTGCACGTAGAATCGGGTCCATTTCCATTGTTGCCTAAGTAGACGATGAGTTAAAGGATTAATATTTCGCCTGTATGAAATGTAATAGCAACTATGCTATTAGACTTCCACTCCCCTTTTCACTCCTTTAAACGGTCCCTCTGTCTGTATATCACCTTACCACGCTCCACTTGCAAATAGTACCATACTACACCACCACTTACTTGCTTGATTACCTGGAACATTGAAATCCACTGCACGGACGATTTAGCATGACTTTAGTAGTTCAATGGAGGAACCTAAACAAAAATGATCCATCATAAGCACTTGCAAAGAAACATATCACGGGAGGGAAAATAAATAAAAATACTCCCTTATTTCGAACACCTGAAATCAAATTGTAAAAAATTAAAAAAAAAAAGAAGATTTATTGTCGTAAAAAAAACACAAAAACAATCTCAAACACACACAAAAAAAAAGTTACTAGGCAAAATTATTAGATTAGGTGCGACAATAGATTCGGGGCTCAGCGTTTACTGCTAGCCTGTCGGCTGAACAGCGCTGTTTCCAGGACTGAAATGAAATGGACATGATGATGAATGGCATGGTTGAAATGTGTACAGGACTCACATAACTAAGTTGTAAACGGGATTATATCATTTATTTTTTTATTGTACGCAACATTTCATATTTCATGTTCATGAGACAAATGAAGCAATTTCAGATAATACATTGGTTGAATTGCAAGTACTTACCGTATTACGCGGCTCTGCCAGCATCGAGTGTATCGGTGCTTTTTACGAGGCCCAGTATCTTGCCTCGTAAACTTGTCACGCGCCGTCTTTAAACGCGGCTGTAAAAATGATATGGACCTACCGAAATGCAGCAAAATGGTGCTTATGTTTAGGACGTAATTCAGAATATGTTTTGACATGGAATAAAAAGCAGCACAAATGCGGCTCGAGCTCACGGGATGAAAGGTTCCTTAATTAAGGCCAGTGTTAACTTTTTAACACAAAATAGCATATCGTCGATGGGCTTTTCAGTTTCAGTACCACAATTTTGTGTTAGCTAGTTAGTTTACGTATCGACAATAAATCGGGTACCTATATCTTATGTATTTGCAGATATAAAATTCACCTAACCTAACCTAACCTAATATTATTCTAAGAAATAAATGGTGCTACCCAAAGGTTGTCTAAAAGAGATCGTTCTTTAGCGATAAGATTGCCTGTTATCAACCTCTACTTTTAAGTTTTTATGTCCTATGTTCATTTCCTATATTTATGACCTATATACCTACCTATAATAGATTGTTAGTCTATAATTTTTAGTTAGCTTAGCTCTGTACGTAAAAACCCTTTACACAAGAACAAATGCGCCGAACTCAGCCTGACCGTGATATATCGCGGCGTTGTCTGCCTGCTATATACCATGACTCGATAAAACTTCACCCGTGCTCGCAGTAAATACACCGCAACAGTAGTATTTATAACGATAAGCCGAACTATCAGTTTTAACACAGGGGCCGGTATTCGATTTACAAAATGTGACGTGCCGCAATGGTAGCAAAGGTGGGGATACTTACTACTATTTAAAAAAAAAATACATGTACGTAAAGCGATATTCTAGGAACTAGGGATATTCCTGTTATACCATGGATATTCCCTTCTGTCAGTTACCTGAGATGATTATTTTTTTAGCTGACTGAACTCACACATAACATACAATTCAGTTGTGTTCGGCACTCGCTTAGTTGAGAGTGCTGCACGAGACTTTTCTCGCAGTAATTGAAGTAAGGCAAGCTCGACACTGACCCATTACGCCCCACCTTTATCATAATTCATAGTATTGAGCCTGTTCTCAATCAATTATCCCTATAATTACGATTACCTGCAATGAAAATTGAATATTTAAAAAAGCGGCCAAGTGCGTGTCGGCCACGCAAAACGAAGGGTTCAGTGCCTATTAAAAAGGTCGTATCGTTACTGAAATCTTATGGCACTTACGTCCTTTACTTTAAGAAAGGCAGTTTTTTAGAAATATCTCGAAAACCTTTGAACCGGTCTTGTTCAAAACAATTTTTGCTGAAAGAATTTAATAAGCCCTATGTCCATGATATTATTCATATTTTTAAAATACACGGTTCAAAAATTAGAGGTGGGGGGACACAATATAGTGACTTTCGGGTCGATTATCTCCGACTCTATTCACTTAATCAAAAAAATTGTTGAGAAACCTTATATTTATTTTGAAAGGCCTATCGATTAATGTGCCACAGGTAGGCTTGCCATGAAAAAAAATAATGTTCTACAGTTTTATGTATGGAGTGCACCCCTAAATTTTTTTTTTTTTGCAATTTAATTACAAAACTATGTAGCGGCTAACAAAATACACCTATTCTCAAAATTTTATTCAATTACACCTCATAGTTATTGAGTAAAATGCCTGTGACATACGGACGGACAGACAGACAGACAGACATGACGAATCCATAAGGGTTCCGTTTTTGGCCATTTGGCTACGGAACCCTAAAAAAACAATGAAAAATTCTGTTAAATTAAATACCGCGATGAAATGGTTGTTGCAAGTGTACTGTGTTGTTTTGATGTCGGCCCGCGGTGGAGGAGCGAGCCCATTTATCAGTGCTCGGTCGGCCGCGAAATAAAGTTAGTGCACTTACTGTCGAGTCGAGCTCGCGTGCTGCTCGCACACGGAGTGTAAAGCCTACTGATGTGCCGTTACCTACATTCCCATTCCCAGGAATACTGCTACTGGTAATATTGCCAGGAACATTGCCTGTGTTTACGGCAATGTTACCGATCTAAGAAGTATAATTTCTTGATTTTAATCCTACTAATATTATAAATGTGAAAGTTTAGATGTTTGGATGTTTAGATGTTTAGGTATTTGGTTGTTTGTTACTCAATCACGCTTAACCGGCTCAACCGATTTGCATCAATTTTTGCACGTAGATAGTCTATAGCCTGGATTAATAGTAGATTGTATGACAAGGGGCTAAAATAAGCCATATTACCACGAGATGGTTATTTTCCCGAGCGAAGTGAGGCTTAGACTGCGAGAAAACAGTGAAAACAAAGATTATCCATCCACAATAAATAATAAATTCCACAGCGAAAAGATTGTTCAATTTGGCGGCATGATTTTTTTATAAACTGTTTGACACAGATACAAAATATTGACATCACGAATAAACACTACTGACCGTATACAGCCGGGTCAAAACGGCCGAGCGCGGCGGACAGCATACGCTGCATAAGATAAAGCGAGATAGACAGCAGTCTATCCCGCTCAATCTAATAGCTTATGTCATGTTTGCAGGCCACCCCGCTTTAACGTTTGGATGAGGCTATAGACGGCCAAAGGCGTTTATTTTTTTATAATGATTGTGAATTCGGGAATAAAAAACGCCTAATATTTGAAATTTATTCTGTTTCCTGATTAGTTAATTTTAATATATAGCTGTATTCTGATTAGTTGATAGCAAATACAAATGGTTTTTTAAACAGTTGTGATTAATACGTTGAAGTGTTTTGAAAATGTTTTATAATCATAAATATGTTTACATATTACACTTTTACATAACACACTTTTTCAGCATGAGAAGTGAAAAATATAGGATAGCTTTTATCCCGGGTCCACGCAGACGAAGTCGCGGGCAGACACTAGTAGTAAAATAACTGTAAGTTTGTGTGTTTCTTTGTTCGCGAATACCTATTGCTAAGTTTTTCCTAGGGTCACTGACTAAAAGATTAACAGTTTTCGGAAATAATCATTATCTGTATACTTGTATCATGTTAAACTTTCGAGATGGTTTTTGTAATACAGGGGACTGATTTTTGACTTTCGAGCGCTCGAAAATCAAATAAAAGTAAATACGTTTGTAGTGTCAAAACGGCAGGCACTTACTTTCTACCAATATAATTGAATACGAGTGGTCAATACCACTCGTTTTCCAATTTTCTATCGCTATCTCAAAGTATCATTTCATAATTTTTGTCAGTTTTCGAGTGAGAGTCGAGCGCTCGAAAGTCAAAAATCGGTCCCCTGATACTCTGCAATCTATTCGATATTTTGCGTTAAACATTCTATTGTGGAGTGAATATCCACTAGAGTTGTGCGAAGCTGTGTTTTCGTTGTATATGACACCTAGATGTCAAGCTGGCGAGGTCTAAAATATAAGAAAACATAGCTTCGCACGTTTCGGTGAATATTCCCCCTTTTGCCGGTTCGCTTCAGCATATTATGTAGGTACCTATTGTTATATTGTGAATGGCGTTCTACTTATAGCAAATATTATCGATATATCCGTGATCTTCATACGCCCACGCGCTTGTGTTCAACAGGGTTCACTTCACATGCAGAAACGTACTTACAAAGCAGTGCTCAGTCAACGGTTTAAACAAAAGGGAATGATGGTTTACTTTGTAGTTCAGACTTCCCTTACAAAAACTTCAAAGTTACAGTAAAACAATAACTTGGTATCCCTAAACATATTACGAGGTTTAATCAACGCTTGCCACGCCACATAGGATTTTCAAAAATAGGATGTAGCACCCTACTAGTTTTTTTCTTTTTCCCCTCCCCTATCAAACGCGCTGCCTGCGCCCCCAATTTCACGAAAGATGAGTTAACCAATGAAGTTTGCCTTCTCCTATCTCGGAGTACTTTTCTGCGGTCTCCTGGTCATTCAGATGTTTTGGTGTCATCTTTAAAATGCCTTTTATTCTGTTAGGTTAGAGAAATAAATAAGGGTTTCAAAATTATCAAATAAAACTTTGCAGCTTTCATGCATACATTTAACACCGTAATACACATTTGTAAATAACGCCGCAACTCTCTTTGATGGGTCATTTTAAAGTCCTACATATATTTCTCTTTTACAATGTTTGTATGTCGATCTTTGTGTTTTTAGCAAGTAAGTAGCTCGCTAGTGTTCTAATAAACTTCGTTAGAGAAACGTTGCATTATCCGTCAAGCGATTTCAAAAACCTTTAATATTGCAGGGGACCGATTTTTGAGTTTCGAGCGCTCGAAATCAAAACGAGCGGTAGAATTATTTTCGCATGAACCCAATATGTAATAGCTATTTTTGAAATCATCACTCGAAAGCTAGTGATTGGCTATCGATACTTTTGCGTTTCGTTGTATGCAAAAAGTAGATAATTACAGGTTTTTCAAATCTGGGGGCACGGGAGTGCCCCCGCCAAGACGAGCCAAGCGAAGCGCAAAGGCACTACCTACCTTTTCTCGAAGCGCTTCGTCGTATTTTTGAACCTTCTTAACTTGGGTCCGGATTATACCAGATAATTCTAATTTTCAGCATACCAAATATAGAGAAACTGATTCTCTATATTACTTTTTTGAAAGTTGTGTATTTATAATAAAGTAAATTTATTAATTTCAAATATATTATGCGTTTCATAACAGAAAAAAAAAAACAAAAGTAAGTAGAGAGGCCACCAATAGACAAACGATCTTTGTTTTCAAAATGGTTTTCAACCACAAAATTCGGCAAGAAATTAAATTTCTAAGCATTGAATCAGTAGGTATATTTTATTCAAATATCTCTATCTTTTAAATTAATTGTCAGTGTATAATTAATTAGGTACAAATGAAGTGTCAAAATTGTAAGCACTTACCTACTTTCTACAGGTGGTCAGGTCAATACCACTCGTTTTTAAAATTTGTATCGATCGTATTTCAAAAATAGCATTTCATAGTTTTTTCCCGTTTTTGAGTGAAAGAGTCGAGCGCTCGACAAAAATCGGTCCCCAGATATGCCTCGTGCTGTCTTTATCACGGGATCAATAACCGAAATAATTTCATGTGTTATTTTTTAAATAACATTATAAGAGAAATGGGTAGGTATAGGTACCCTTTTCATTTCTTAATTTAAAATTACCTATTTCTTTCTCTGCTTTACTTTGCGCTGTTCGCATAGATGTATTAAGTACAAGTTTTGAGAGGTTTACAGTTACATCACCCGTACCGATAAGTAAGGAACTCCATAACTCATTTTCGCCAAAAGTTTCAGTTATCGGTAACTTTTAATTAAATCCACCTCTTCATGCCTTCTCTGCGAGTTTTCCATTTCCTATTACACCCCCCCCCCCCATTCAGGAGAAACTTCTTGCGTCGTATTTACGCTCTTTCAAATTACGCTTGGGCTGGGCCATTCAACTGAACTTCCTGGTCCAAGTTTTGCCGCCTTTTAAAGGGGATTATAAAGCATTACTATTTGAATGCTACTATTTGAAAACTACATTTCCGTAGAGCCTGGAGAGTTCGCAATAAACTGCCATGTGATAAGTTCCTAAGTTGGAAAAGACGAACCGAGAATAGTAGGTGTATTGTTGTAGAGGATTTAAAGTAGGCAATACATAGATGGACGAGCGAGTTCTCGAAGAAGACGAGGCCATATATATTGCACTTTTGGCCGAGACATTACATAAGTAGGGTAAATGGCCTTATAATGAATAGAGTTAATTTAGTATGAGGTGGCCAGTTATTGGCCATTTGCCCTATTTAGTGCTTTTCACGCCTAATGTGAGGTAATTGCGAATAATTATAGGTAGGTATAAATCTAAATAAGTGAGTTTGAAATGAAAGATCATAATACTACACCGCCAACCGGACTACAAAACATTGTTGGCCTGTTTGAATAGATTAAAGGCTTGTTTGTGCAACGTACTCACAATCACAGCTTTGAACCCTCAATTCTAAAATCTGACCATCTTTTGCCTCATTTCCGAGCAGTGGCATAATATTACATTGTGATACAAGTGAGGTATACCTACTATGTTGATAGTTACATCAGAGGCGGAATTGTTCACGCGAATCGCAGGTAAGCGTGATAAGAGAGCCGAGGATGTAATTATCAAAGCTCACGCGTTTCATACGACGTTTTTCAACACATTTTGCGAGGAAAAAATCCTTTTCATAAGATGAAAATTTTATAGGCCTGCCAAGCTATTTTCTTTACTTAATGATGGGAACAGGTTTTTACTCACAAGCGAAAGCGAAGCCATTGCCAAGCATTAAAGAAAATGTATTATTGCGTTGAATGCAATAAATTTCCATGATAGGTTAATTACAAAAGTTAACCAAAGTTTGATTTAAAATGGAGTCATCTCAGTAAAAGTGATTGTCTGGGCGCGCTTACGCCTACCGAATTACAAGAGTCTGCAAAGTATCGTCAGTAAATAATTCGTTGCCAGCGAAATCCCGACCGAATGTGAACATTAATTCGTTTGAAAACTATTTCTTCATAGGTAGCTTTCATAGCCTAGTATTCAGTTTGCCCCTAAGTTTGTGCCCTAAAAGAGCCCGGGGTCCGCTTTGAATGGCTTTGATGCCTAATCCCAATATTTGGCGTAGGCACTAGTTTTATGAAAGTCACTACCATCTGACTTTCCAACCCTGAGAGAAAACTATTATTGGGATTTGATCGGTTTGTTCACGATGGTGAAAAGAAAAGTTACTGTTAAGATTTATCAAATGATATTTCGTAAGCATTTTTTATGGAAAACCCAGTGGTTCGAGCCTGATTTTGATCCCGGGTTCGAACCCGCGACTCCTAGATTGAGAGTCGCGTGCCTTACCAGATCAACTACATTGGCCCAGTGAATAGTTAGTATTAATTATACGAGTACATACAAGTAAGTAGGTATGTAATATGTATGTCATGATACAAGACCTATATCTCTCACTTATAATAAATCTCTAAATTAAAAAAAGAATCAGGCAGTATCAAACTAAGCATTTGGTGTGTCGTGTGTCCCGCGTGATCTCAGCTTCCCATGAACGGAAAAACATGTAACTTTTTTTTTAATTAGGTACCTACATTATTACTCTAGCTTCCGTTAAGGATAGTTTTTATCCGACTGCGACGATTCATTAGTTTTCGGAAACATTTGACCTCATTAAACTATTCATTTCCTCTGCTTGAAATCGCAGCCGCCATATCTGTCAACTGTCAGTGACGTTAAAATGGCGGGCTTGCCATAGCTATCAAACAGTAATAATTTTGATCCGGTGTTGTGATAGACCTTCACAAAACGCATATTAAATTCTAAAGCATAAAAAAAAAATCGATTCTGATATGGAAACTTATATGCGCTAAATTCGTATTGAGGCGTAATTTCAATAAATGTATCAACAAATTTCAACAATATAACGTCAAACGTCAAAAGTCTGACTCGTCCTTTTTTTTAATGGCATGGCATAGCCCTGTTCTCGCGTTCAGCCATAAAGTCTACTACTGAGTATTTGTCACGATACTGCACGGCTATCACAAGACGGTGCGCGAGCTCTCTCGATTTTTCTCGAACTATACGTCTCTTTCTAAGTTGTCTAATAAGAGGGAGACGGATAGTTCGAGAAAAATCGAGAGAGCTCGAGCGTCGTCTTGTGATAGCCGTGCTGATTTGTCAGTATTTATATTTATCAGCAATAAACAGTAAGTATTAAATCAGTATAAAACGGCCCTTTTATAAACATTAATTATCAAGCGCGTCAGTTAGTAAGGCGGTATTATAACCTCGTACTTCGCGCCGTCTAGTTGACATTCCGCCAATATAGAGACACAGAAATTGGCCAACATACAGGAAAATACTTTTATCATAAAGCCTGCACACGCATTCATTAAGTTGGCAATGGTGGGAACATACACAAGATTTGTCAGAATGTGATAGTGCGATCTGAACACAACATTGCAATATGAAAAAAATAAACATGTTCCTTTAATATTTTTAATAATTACCTTTAATAGAAAGGGACTCGGATGTTATAGTTGTTGAACTTACCTAGTGGTTAGGTATATGTAGTTTGGAAAATATAAATTGGCTGTTGTCTACATTGTTTGCATTGCAGCATAAGTTTGCGCATGTCAACATACTCTCTTTAGATATCTTGGTTTAGTCTGTGGCGGGCAGTGATGGCGGTGGCTTCGAGCGAGTGCCATTTTTACTCAAAACGTTAAAAAATGCCTTCTTTTGGTCTTTCGTCGGGGATGCGGTCAGCGGTGGACGCCTTGCTTCTCAAGCGGAGCTTCTGACGCTGATTGCATTATTGACGACTGACCAAACTACCGAACAACGTCGCTTTATAAGCAAACTTGACACTGGCGAAATCATCTTAACTTAGATGGAAGCCATTTTTTGAAAAAAAATGAATTGAATTTGCCTTCTTTTGCATTGCGCTATTGCACCAACATCAAACCAACAATAGTAAAAGTACGGGGATCACTTTTCATCGGCAAATTCACAGATTTTGTAAATAACATGTTTTTTCCTGTAAATAAT
Organism: Epinotia ramella; assembly: GCA_947578815.1. Classification (NCBI taxonomy): domain Eukaryota; kingdom Metazoa; phylum Arthropoda; class Insecta; order Lepidoptera; family Tortricidae; genus Epinotia; species Epinotia ramella. Next base: position 21,791,479 of record OX388202.1, read on the forward strand.
AAGATACGCGCCGATGGCGGCCATTATTTAAAAGATTAAAAATGTAAAGTGACAATCTCCTAAGACTATTTTGCCTTATTAGTAGAACATTAACTTACTAGACTAACTGATTTGAAGCTTTAAAGATCTTAATTTTTGCGCCAAAATAGCAGCAAACATTTGCTTTTTATTTTATTTAATCGTTTTTATGAATAATTTTATTGGCAACGTTTAGTTGCTATTTAGATCTTAAGTTCTACTTATTTAAATCCTAGGTCAGTTCTCAAATAATGTACGCGACGCGAGTATGGTCTCCAAATATGAACCCATTAGCAATTTAGAAGACTATAATTATTATATTAATTTATAATTGCTTTCAAAATATATATCTGAGGATCCCGTGGAACCTTAAATGTGTATGGATCTGGCTGAAACTGAAAATGGTCGTAATTTCGTTTTTTTGTCTTGCTGCGATTGCTATCAAAATCGATATCTGACGATCCGCATGGACCTTAAATAGGATTTTGACAAATTGCATCAACACAGTGCATCTTCGGGAACTATAAGGATATCCAGTATCAAAAATTTACAAGACCAAATGTCGGTGATTAAATCAATAAGTATATTTTTTATACGAGTGTATTAAATCACGCTACCACAGATTATAATAGTTCTACGACGCTACGGCCATAACTGAACCCAAACTCAGAAAATTGTCGCATCTACCTGCACGTTTACATACTCTTTGAGTTTTCCAAGATGGCGGCCTGCACGGTTAGCACAAGACGGCGCGCGAGCTCTCTCGAGCTCTCTCGCACTGTCCGTCTCTCTCTTATTAGAAAACTTAGAAAGAGGGATAGTGCGACAGAGCTCGAGAGCGCTCGCGCGCCGTCTTGTGCTAACCGTGCAGATTGGGTGAAAGACGCCTAGAAAAATGTTCTGGGTTGCCAGTATATACACCGTAGTAATAGTAAGTCAATGGTTGTCTAATTAAAAAGAGATCTTTTGTTCCGCATAAACACTTACCGGTCAATGGGTACCTACTCGAAAGGATTAACTATTAATAATTCCTAAACACATCTTTACCTGAGAGTCGAAGTAACTCAAGATTATTTCAGTTATCACGTTTTTATTTATTTTTTCTACTCCTGTACCGTTATCTGTCATTTATATAGGCTCTAGCTCAAATACAATGACACCTATAATAAGTCGTCGAAAAACTCTATGCTCTATGGCCCATAAACGCACTGTTTAGTGTACTTTTATGGTTCATACATTTTTCATAAAAGCACTGTTTACCACGATGTCAAATCATCTAACTTTTTTTCAATAGGCCGCCATATTGCAGTGGTACCAACTTCATAAGCAAATTTTTCGAAATAAAAAGTTTTACTATCAAACATTTGTAGAACATAAATTATTTACTAAAATAAAAATAAATGATCATGTATTATGTGTATATTTTACCAATTATTGGTATTATTTAGAAATATAAACCGATCTGATTCGGTTCGGATCCGGAAGGAAATTAAAAACAAAACAGACCATAAACAAGAGGTGTCAATGTGTCATATTTCTAATTTCCCACCAAAGTTCCAATTCAAAATGAAAAGACGAAATATGATAACTATTCGTTATTTATAAATTATTAAGATTTTATTCGTGTTTGTGAAGTGAAGAAAACTGTGTACGCTCCTTTTAAAATGGACGAAGAAGAAAATAACTGCACCGCTGAAGAAATTGCGTGAGTAGTTTAGAACTAACGGAAAAACTACTGCCTGAAAAGTCAAATGCTATTTATTTAGAATTAGTCGTAGAAAAAGTATTGTATGCAACGGTGTATAACTTGGTCTTAAAACGCTCGTGGCGTCTTTAATTGCGATGCTCGCCAAGGCTCGCATCGCAACTCATGCCACTCGCGTTTTAAGACCCTACTTATACATCAGTTGCATAAAATACTATAATATAAAACAGTGTTAAAAATATGTAGAGAAGAAAATCAATAAACATTTGATGCTGCAGCCTGTGTACAGTCAGTCAGCATTACATAGTTAGTAGCAGCCAAAGTAGCCAAATATATCGTAACACTTCCTTATAATATAATTATAGTAATAAAGACGTGTTCCGATATATTTAGCTACTTTGTCTGCTACTAACTATATGCAGCACCATATAGTTAGTAGCAGATGTACTACCTGTTGGATCTATTGCCACAAACATCTACTAATCTTGTAGGTACTTACCCCCTTATTCATCATCATCATATCAGCCGAAAGACGTCCACTGCTGGACATAGGCCTCCCCCAAAGAGTGCCAAAGTGACCGGTCCTGCGCCACCCGCTTCCAGCGGACTCCCGCAACCTTTAATACCAGGTCATCAGTCCACTTTGTCGGGGCCTACCCACGCCGCGCCTTCCGGTACGTGGTCGCCACTCGAGAACCTTTCCGCCCCAACGGCCATCGGTTCTACGGGCTATGTGCCACGCCCACTGCCACTTAAGTTTAGCGATCCGGAGGGCCACATCGGTTACCTTGGTTCTGCTGCGGACAGCCTCATTTCTGATGCGATCACGCAGAGAAACTCCCAACATGGTCCTCTCCATTGCCCTTTGGGTGATTTTGAGCCTTCTTACGAGGCCCATAGTAAGCGACCACGTGTCAGTGCCATATGTCATCACTATGGCAATACACACTGGTCAAAGACTCTCGTCTTGAGACACTGCGGAATATTGGACGAAAAGATGTGCCGTAGCTTCCCGAACGCTGCCCAGCCGAGTCGGATTCGACGATTGACCTCTTTCTCGAAGTTGGACCTACCTAACTGGATAGTCTGTTCTAGGTATACATAATCGTCTACAACCTCGAGCGTAAAGTGTCCGATTGTAATGTGAGTTGGTACTACATGGGCATTTGACATGATCTTCGTCTTATCCATGTTCATTCTGAGACCAACTCGCTCGGAAGCTTACCCCCTTATTCGTAAAACTTAAAATACCTCTGTTAAATAAAACGAGTTTTGTCCCTTTCTTACTAATTTAAATAGTTACAGATAAAGACAACGAATTTTAACGGCATTTTAGCTAAAATAGGTTTGTTCAACGTTTTACTTTATAGGTTAAATTAGAACTCCCACCACATTACCATACGAACGAAGTCGCAGGTCCAGCTAGTTACCGAATAAAATGACTTAGGTAGGAACAGTTTGATGTTTGGGTGGATTCTCTGATATCTCCTGATGTGATGTGAAATAAATATTAGTGAATATTTGTATGCTTTTATATTCTGCCGTTGAGTGGGGGGGAAGTAACCATTTGTAGCAAAAATGGGTCTTTCATAAAAGGATCCTAAAAGTGGGGGTTGTAACTGTTGTAAGAGTGAACGAACTTGCGAGTGTCGCGGTCCGTTTTATGAATATTAGAACGCGCTGCGGATCGCCGGTGAATATTTCACCCACCCAGCCTGCAGCTGCCGCGCTGGCCTCTCAGCCGCATCGCGAAAACAGGACGCTAACGCTTAATAGGTATAAATAAAAAACCAATTATACCTAACCCCTGTTATAACTTCCAAGCAAAGGTTGGAGACTTGGAGCTTGCAATGGCCGGTAGAAGGAAGAAAGACGTATTCAGTCCAGTATATAGGTACATAAGAAGGTAAACAAGTATTAAAAAAAAAAAAAAAAAAAATATTCACTACCTTACTTATTTTGATAACGTGTAAGGCCTTGTTAAAGGTCAGGCGAAGCAGGCTGTTGGGAAAGTATGGAAACGTATATGTGTCTGTACATAAACACTTCTCAGCAACTCCGTAAGTTTGTGTTGGCGCGACTTCCGTCAAGTAATTGTAGTGAATGGTTATCTACCCGTATAGCTTAACATTCAACAACAGAACAAGGATTTATGAATCCTTCTAATATTATAAATGCGAAAGTGTGGAGGTTTGGATGTTTGGATGTTTGTATGTTTGGATGTTTGTTACTTAATCACGGTTAAACGGCTCTACCGACTTGGACGAAATTTTGCACTAAGATAGTTTATAGCCTGGATTAAAATATAGGATAGTTTTTATCCCGCGTCCACGCAGACGAAGTTGCAGGAGGAAGTTAGTTAGCTATAAGTGGAAAGTGTGTAATTAATGATATTATGTACTAGCTTCTACCCGCGACTTCGTCTACGCGGAACTCGTTTATTATATCGTAACTCCATACAAACCTTCGCCCTTTAATTTACCGCTTTAGGGGATGATTTTTGTGATAAAAACTAATATATGTCCTTCGCCGTACCAAATTTTATCTCAATCGGTTCAGGTGTTTAATCGTGAAAAGGTAACAGACACACAGTTAGTGTAAAAAGGATAAAACATTCCACAATGTTCCGGCATCACATCCCCTCGCAGGCCGCAGATACTATCGGAAGAATGTCCTTGAATCGCGACGGTCACGATGTAACGCAAACTGGATAAGGGCGCCTTCGTGCCTTGTGAGGTGACCCAATTCTGGAGGTCACCACTTCTGCTTTCTCGCAGTGTTGTTGAGGATAAAAATGGTCGAAATTCAGTCGGTTTCGCGGGGATCTCTACAATGTAGGTATATCTATTAATGTATAGTAAATCCTAAATCATTTTGTAATATTTACATACATTAATCCAGAAACAAACTACTCGCACCTATACCTTGTATGAACAATACAATGATGACTTTATATTTGATTAAGGGCCAATCTGCAACTCCTTGGGATGCAAGCGCGGGGACTGAAATAAAAAGGAGCTTCCTTAAAGCCAGCACAGGCGACTTAATTTGGAAGACAATGGACATCTCGGTCTGTGCGTAATGAGGTAATTAGCGCCATTGTGCAGCGCAGTAAGCGAGGGTCCTTAATTACTCGCTGGCTGCATCTGTGGGCGTAGTAGAGTGGAGCCCAACATCGCTGAAACTATAACGATTAAAATAAGGGATTTTTTTTCTACACAAATGAAACGAATGAAAATACTTAATCAAATACTTAGTTCGGTTGCGTGGGTAGATAGTGGGGTTCCCTGAAAAAATGCGAATTTTATTGTTAGAATTATTGGTTTTACGTGAGATACATTATACGAGTATTATAGTTCAACTTTTTTTTTTTGTTTAAATGATTAGCTCATATTCGTTCGTAATGACTTGAACGAAACGTGCAGTTAATTAGGTTATCTTATAGGAACCTAAATAGGGACGACTTCGTTTTAGCTCTTAGAAGGCGTTGGCTTCGGTTTTGGTTCAAATTATTACTATTCACAGAAAAAAAAAATCTTTCTATATTTATATATTAGATACCTACACTGCAAGTAACTGTGAATCATTCGCGCTCCAATAGGCTCGAATAGAACCAGTAGGTACATTTCTGAATTGCGCCAAATATAGGTCCGATGTCTGTTTGAGCGACCTAATTTTCGCCGATTTTGTTTATATAAGCTTTTATGCCTTGTTACAATTTATTGGGCCGTGTCGGAGCTTTAATTTTATATGAGGGCGGGATCGAGTTTCGCAGGTTTTTCCAATATTTATCGCGTTTTCATGCTAATTTATTTCTACTCTTATCGCGGGGATGTCTTTGCTTTTCAATTTTTTATATAGGGCCTTCGCCAGCGGCCTATTTGCGCGGAATAAATCATTGTATCTGCGTTCTGCCGGATAGGACTGGCGATGGTTTCGCTTTTGACTTACCCTTAAATTCAAAGTAGTTCAGAAATCGACCGTTTATTTTTAATTGACTCCAAAAAAGGAGGAAGTTTTTAATTCCGTTGCATTTTGTACTAAATCACGTCTCTATATCACACACCCTCGGCCATAGCCTGCTAGTGCCCAGCTTACGCAAGAGAGAACGCGCTGACCTAAGGCAATAGGGTGTAGACTCAGAAATTATTACTTCAAAAGAAAGCAGACAAAAAAAAAATGCCTAGTGACGAAAATCCCATTGAAATATCTCAAAAACTTATGAAGCTACAACTTTTAAATGTTGCTTGTTAGAGAAAACGCTAACAAAACGTGACGTCACGATGCTCGAGCGTCATAGTACATGACAATCGTTTCATACGACTGCAAACACTTGGAATGACCAGACCCCGTGCTGGTCGTGGTTCACCTGCTCAGTCGTCCTGGGTCACCCAGGACTGAGCATGAAAGACTGTCCGTGGTACACCAACGCTTGGTGTACCACGGACAGTCTTTCATGCCCGTGATCCACCACCCAGTCCACCCGAGTGGACCACTAATCCCGTGTTGGTCGTGGCTCACCTGCTCAGTCCTACTGGGCTCAAAATTGTATATGTTTTTAATTGCAACTGTGGTCTATAGGTTCATAGCTGACACCGAAACCCCTAGGTCATAAAATAACACCCTTTTTAAAAGAGTCAGGATTATTATCGCTGAGAATGTTTTATCGTTGAAAAAGATGACCCGCAAGCTGTGATGTCTTTAATGAAATATTACTCCGCTCTGCCTTCTTTATGAATCCTCGGTTACTTTAAACTCGGCGCGGAATGAGATTAGTGGGAATTTGATTGTTTTCCCCAAGTTCCGTAGTTTGCGGGATACCCCGGCCCCGGCCTTAATAGCGGGCATTATACTATTTGTGAGAATATTATGAAGTCAAAACAAATGAAGTTGAGTAAAAGGAAAGAGGTTCTCAGTACGTCCTCAAGGTTTTTTTTTGTATCATCATCATATCAGCCGAAATACCTTTTTTGTATGTTAACAATAATCTCTTGTTCGAAAGCAAGTATAAGACCACCCTAGGGTCGTGCTGCATTCCAGGCAATTTAAACGATGACGCGGAAGCTTATTTAAGGAATAATCGCGCCACATCGACTATCCGTCTCTTTCTAATTAGGAAACTAAGTAAAAGACGGATAGTCTATCTAAGCAAAGTTCGCACGCGGTCTTGTCCTAGCCGCGGAGAAGTGTGCATAAGCAAGACAGTTCGCACGCGGTCTTGTCCTAGCCGCGGAGAAGTGTGCATAAGCAAGACAGTTCGCACGCGGTCTTGTCCTAGCCGCGGAGAAGTGTGCATAAGCAAGACGCACCGCACGCGGTCTTGTCCCAGCCGCGGAGAAGTGTGCATAAGCAAGACAGTTCGCACGCGGTCTTGTCCCAGCCGCGGAGAAGTTGTGCATAAGCAAGACAGTTTGCCCGCGGTCTTGTCCCAGCCGCGGAGAAGTGTGCATAAGCAAGACAGTTCGCACGCGGTCTTGTCCCAGCCGCGGAGAAGTGTGCATAAGCAAGACAGTTCGCACGCGGTCTTGTCTCAGCCGCGGAGAAGTGTACATAAGCAAGACAGTTGGCCCGCGGTCTTGTCCCAGCCGCGGAGAAGTGTGCATAAGCAAGACAGTTTGCCCGCGGTCTTGTCCCAGCCGCGGAGAAGTGTGCATAAGCAAGACAGTTCGCCCGCGGTCTTGTCCCAGCCGCGGAGAAGTGTGCATAAGCAAGACAGTTCGCACGCGGTCTTGTCCCAGCCGCGGAGAAGTGTGCATAAGCAAGACAGTTCGCCCGCGGTCTTTTCCCAGCCGCGGAGAAGTGTGCATAAGCAAGACAGTTGGCCCGCGGTCTTGTCCCAGCCGCGGAGAAGTGTGCATAAGCATGACAGTTTGCCCGCGGTCTTGTCCCAGCCGCGGAGAAGTGTGCATAAGCAAGACAGTTCGCACGCGGTCTTGTCCTAGCCGCGGAGAAGTGTGCATAAGTAAGACAGTTCGCACGCGGTCTTGTTCCAGCCGCGGAGAAGTGTGCATAAGCAAGACAGTTCGCACGCGGTCATGTCCCAGCCGCGGAGAAGTGTGCATAAGCAAGACAGTCCGCACGCGGTCTGGTCCCAGCCGCGGAGAAGTGTGCATAAGCAAGACAGTTCGCACGCGGTCTTGTCCCAGCCGCGGAGAAGTGTGCATAAGCAAGACAGTTCGCCCGCGGTCTTGTCCCAGCCGCGGAGAAATGTGCATAAGCAATACAGTTCGCACGCGGTCTTGTCCCAGCCGCGCTGTCATGCTGGTAACATAATAGTTCTGCATTTTGGCGAGAATTTGATATCTATCGTTTTTTTACGAGAACAAAAATACTTTTACTTTTAATACGTTTATTTCTCATAATATACATTTTGGTTACAGGTAAACTGCGATAAGCAGCGGACGGCCGCGTAGCAAACACATATGTTGACGATATGGTAAGCAAAGTGATGCCTTCATTATAATCCTCGAGTACCAATCATGTTAATTTAACCAAGTCTATTAATATACATCATGTACAGTCGACTACAAAGAGATCGATACGGCCAAAGTTACAAAAATATGTAACACGACCTTAATGTTAAGGCAATACAGTCAACATACATATTTTTGTAACTTTGGCCGTATCGATCTCATTGTAGTCGAATGTACACTCCATGAGCTCTTAGAACAGGATTCGGTTTCGGATGAAATCGTTTATTTTCCGACCATAAAAAAGGGTTCGTCGGAATCTATTCATTTTTATGCATGTTCCCCGATTAATCGAAGACACCTGGACCGATTTGGAAAATTCTTTCTTATTTGAAAGGTTATCCTTCCCGGTCAACGTCAGGTCAGAATCTGATGATGGTGTGATTTGGGTAGATATACATACATATATATATGAAGTCGGTTTAAACTTTGTTTTTAAAGTAAATTATTTTTGCATAGGAACATACCCGATACGAAAAATATACGCGAACTCAGAGTACTCAGACCCCAATCATATTCTCAGAGCTCACAGATTTTACTATGACGATCGCAGTTAGTGACGTCACTAACTGCGAGCGTTTTCTCTCTCTAAAAAGCAATATTAAAACGTTTGTAGCTTCGTGATTATTTGAGATATCCGAATGGGATTTTCGTCATTAGGCATATTTTTGAAGTGAAAACTTCTTTAGCGGCGCTGAGCACTTTTTGGGATGGGGAAAAATTGTTAAATACGCTACAGAGTTTTGTGACGTCAGATGTGAAGGAGGTCACTTTTTGCTGCTAGCCGATTCGACTTCATTCAAAACTGAACGCTATTCGTAAGAGCCCGTCGCGCGAAGAGAGCGTCGTCCGTTAAACACTTTTTGCAATAGCATATTCTGCAAATAAATTTGTAATAATAATAATACCAACGCATCCTTCACCGTTTTGCTATTGAGAAAATTGGAATAGTTCGAATTAGGGCGTTATTCCTAAAGTGATAAAGCTTAGAAAAATATTTACCAACGGCAAAAACAAATTGATGACAAAAGTCAAATCAGCTCCTTTTTATGAAACGTCGCTCCGTTAGTATGGAATTTGTAGGGATTACTTGCTTGTGACGTCACAATCAAACAACGTCTTTATTGACAGTTTATATGAATTTAAAAATCTTAAAATCGCAAACATAAATAAAAGATTGATACCATCCTAGTATTTTCGTTATGTTTACCTGTTGCTAATGAAAAAATAATTAATTTTCACTGTTGTCAAATACCCTATTACTTTATCGTAAATTCACATAAGGTGAATTGGTTCCTTCGTCTTCTTAGACAAGCGCCATCTATTTAAATTTCTGGGTACTTCCATGTGAACATTTCAGCGAGTTAACCGTACCGCAGCCGTAGGAAACAGTACGCAGTGATTCCGGCACCACCCGCTAGATGGCGTTTGGAATGCTACGTATATTTTGCACTAGAGGGCTCTGATGCTACTAAGTTATAAATTGGGTTTAATACCAACATTTTTAGGCTTTTGTACGTTCCTGGGCCGTGCAAAATAAGCCGCTGTACTCGTGGCAGTAGTGACTTCTATATACTATTCGTTATTCAGATTTTGCTAGAATAATGGACGGGGAAAGACGGGAAGGGTCATTTTGCTGGTTACGCGACCACCTTCGGTTAGCGACCACCTGAAGGAGAAGGTTTTTTCTATTGAAGATAACATCAATTCTACACACCCTATTGAGACAATTACTTGTACATGCATTTTTTTGTTGTTTTAGAATATAAATCTACTAAAATAGGTACCGAGAAAATATCCTTTCAGTTCACCAACTCAGCTTAAGTGGTCGCCCACCGGCACATGAAATTAGGTGCTCGCTAACCGGCGAAATGACCCTATGTTCTATGAAAGTTTGTAAGGAACCCTCGGTACGCGGGTTAGCTCGCTCTTCACCGGTTTTATTTATAACTTAATAGGTCCGATAGTCTATTAAAATAGTAACACATGTTATCGGGTAGTCCCAGAGTCACAGCAGGCTTGTGCAGTCTTACTCCTGATTGAAACCTGTAAAAAGTGTAGTCCCAAGCCAGATGCAGGCACAAGCTTTTACTGAAGTGACTGCCATCTGATATTTTAAACGATCTTTGTGTTTTTGGTCTTGTGGGTGGGGTATATATAGTATATATAGTAATTCACTCTTTGTTTTAGGATACAGTATGGCCGCGGCACATTGGCACAACTCGCTGGAATGCCTGTCGCTGTCGCTCTTATGTCTCTTCGCCGCTACTCTTCAGGTCACAAGCGGTAAGTACCTAGTAAAACTATTAAAACAAAATGTGATAAATGTACAGCTTGTTTATTATAATATACTCTACTATTGGCGTCAATGTGCGATATGAAATAGATATATCACTGGCAAGTTCAACATATTTTTTCTGCAAGTCAATTAATGACGACCTCTACGTAGGTGATTACGTTGTACTAGATAGTAAGATATATTTATTTATGTAAATATGGTTTGAATCCAATACAATACACTTAACGAGAACTCGCACGATAACGTATATTTCGATGTAAATATTCATATATTATTAGAGAAACGTCTATAGCAATCAACCTATCATCGATCCAGAAACTTCCGTTGTAACTTTTCACACTTCTCTGTATTTAAAAGTAGCCCCTATTTCCATGTACAGTCGAGGTCATAAATATGTTTACACTTTTGCACCTTATTACAAGGCAATAAGGTGCAAAAGTGTAAACGTATTTATGACCTCGACCGTACTACCGAGCTGGAATATAAAGCCAGAGAAACATGAGGCGTAGATACGTGCATCGCAAATTGAACCATATCTACTTGAAGATAAGCTTTTAAATCGGTTGATATGAAGAGTTGTGAAAGGTGAAAAGAGTGGTTTATCGGAGCTCGTTTGATCGGCACGTCTGCAGATTTGAAGGGTCGATGTCCAATATATGCATCTTTATGCATATGAATTGATTCAGCTGATGTCAAAGTGTTTTGATAGGAGGTATATTCTGAATACACGATATTTTATTGAAAGGACCCGAAAGTACCATTTGTGTCGTTTTCAGTAGATTACTTATCCCGTCACACTATATCTACATCTTGGATTTACGGATGATTATTGATACGTAAATTTATGCTACTCGCTACGGTATAGCACTCGCGGCGTAACATAACCCATTCGAGACCACGGAGTGCTACGCCGTAGCGCGTAGTAGCGTTTTTCTGCTCTGTAGCGGAAATAGCCCCTAGAAATATGACTCATATGTGAGTCATAGGCCTTGGCTGGGTTAACTCATTCGTTGACACGCACGGCTACTACACTACGCACATGTTTGAGGGCAAGCAACGCTATAGTGTGCTACATCGGACATAGACGCATGACTCATATGTGCTTCATGAGCCATGTATGGGTTAAATTCTGTATGTATCGAAAAGCACTTGTAGTGCCCTGGCGCATGTGTGTCGTGATTGGTGCTGAATGGGTTAGTAAATTCGGTGCTAGAGATTTCGTCGCTACCCTCGTAGCCGACACCATGATTTTCCCAGTAAGAAGTGGACGTTTCTACGTCTAGAGTGCTCACCTAGCGGGTTCCTGGCATTTTAAGTGTTAATTATGTAACCAAAAATATAACATATAATTATGCCTCCTTAAATATTCCTTAAATACATAGAAACTGTACTTAAAAATACTACATATTTGGCTGTTTAAGTATAGGCCAGCCCGTTCGTACCGGTAATTATATTTTACAATTTAATTTCCGTTCAACGTTCTGATGGATGTAGGTTCACTTCCGGTGGGGGTTTAATAATACATTATTTATCAGCGCTTCTTATTTTATTGATCTGCCAAACTATATCTTGCACAACTTTTTACTTGTTGTGATTTGTCATGATATTAGTATTTAATTTGAAATTCAGAATATGACTGAATTCTCAAAGGGACATACATGTATCTCAATTGATCAAAGCTAAAAAGTTGCAAATTGGTGGTGCCACCGAAATGTTTTCAAATGTTGGCCATTCGAATTTAGAAAGACGAAGTTACATTCCTGATATCATCGTGATGTCAAAATGTCCAAATATTGAAAAAAAAAAAGAAATTCTAGTAGGTTAGGTACGTACGAGTATAAAGTCCTTAAGAAGGAGGCTAATAACTGGCTCGGTTGGAAATAGCTGGAAGAAGCCGCATAAGATCGAAACAAATGGAATTACTATTTTGCGAGTCCTATGTCCCTTATGACGGATAACAGGAATCACCATTAGAATCATCGTACACCTCCTTGCAATAGACTGAAACTACAATAATGGTACAGAGAAGCAAAGAAGAAAGACAGGCAAAGGTTTCATGAGACGCACAAACGAATGGTTCCGCATTTCTTTCACGGGTCAGGCCACATATACTCGTACATATGAAAGTACAAGCTCGGAAAACAACGGCGCACTGGAGGTCCATCTGTCTCGAGGTATCGAAATAATAAAATTCAATAAATGATAATATTGGTCGCCCACGCTTGACGCCCAAGTATCGACCTATCTTGGCCTGGGACACTTTGCCAGATTCAATTGTGATGATCCTGTATTGTCAATTTACCAAAGTATTACGTCTGTCTCAAGGAATTCGTGCAACAAATGTCATTCTAATATATGTAATTTCAATACGTTGAGTGGAATAAACCGCCTGATCGACGAACGTCACCAGACGAACCCCGCTCTAATATCAAAATACCCGTAACGGACCGCGAAGTAGAAACCCTCCGGGACCGCCTTGGCTGTCGTGTTACTATCTCTTTTCCACATACGGGGAAGTGATATTTCTATCTCTCCTAGGTAAGACGATCAATAAGGATTCGTATCTGTAAAATGGAAGGACATTGCAGAGGGTGATAAGAAAGTTTAAATTTTATATTTTTAGTATCTGCCTTTGATAGCCAACACTGGACTCGATATTTAGAATGTATCAATTGATGTAACGGTGTTAGAAAGAAGTAAAAACTAAGGCAGATCCTTCAATTAAAAACTTATAAACGTCAGGCTTCCATCGCCCTCGAGTGAAGCAGTTGCCGACTGGTATTGTTATAATGACTGGGTCATCCACTCTCCGTCTTTGTTCTGGATCTTCGTGCTGGGAGCGATGTGGTTTTAAATTTAGTTTTTCTATGTGTGAATATAACGTTCGTTATTTTTACTTCTAAAGATTAGCTGATATTGTTATTCAGAATAATAATAATGGAAGGACCCTGTGGGTATAAGATGATATATTTTTAGTCTTTATTTTTTTTTTACATTTAGTTTTATTTATCAAGTAAGCTACTGATTTTGAAATTACTGGCGAAAGTAACAGTGTTAATTAAATGAGTAGTTAGTTCATTTAATTAACACTCTTGCTTTCGCTAGTGCGTAAACGAATGTGTTCCGAAATTCGTTTAGACGAGCAGCGCTTCGAAAGCTTTATTATTAAGATTTAATTGACTGTCACTGCATTCAGAGTTCACGAACTCAAAGTCTAAAATAAAGCAGCAAAACGTTAGGATGACATAACGGTATAGGTGGTAGGTCTCTGGTGGAGACGTGATGTAGGTTCCGCATCCGGCCTCGCTCGGCGCGGCCCGCTGCGCTCCGGCGCTGGTCGTCTTCACTTGTCTTTAGCTCCTTTGTTGCGTCCATTTGCGTAATTGCGAACTCCTCATGAAGTTTCTTTTTTTCGCAATAGGGAATATTCATGACATTTTTTTATTTTTTTTATCTATTCTATAAGTAATTATATAACCGGAAAAAAATATAACACTTTCACAATATTATTAAATAAGCTAAAAAAAAATAATTAAAATTACTATCATTTTCGGACGATCAAAACGCCACCATTTTGGCGCGCTCATTTGTGACGTCACCGTGCAGCTTAGTGCACGGCGGTTCTTAAACAAATTAACAACAAAGTGTTTGATTCACACTTTTAATAAATGTGAGTGATTAAAGCTTATAAGATCAACTTATTGTAATGGAAGAGCACACAAAAGCTTATTATAAATATTGTATTGTCCCTATGTGTGAAAATCACATTAAAACTGCAAATATTTTCATATGCCCAAAGGTGCAAATATAAGGATAAAGTGGTGTAAGGCGATGAGGAGAGATAATGTATCGTGCTTGAGTAGTTTATATTGTTGTGAAGATCATTTCGACGTGAGTATTAAATATGTATGTACCTAAAATCTTTTTTATTACGACTCGCGAACAATATAGGTAAACAATAACCTAACCTCAAAATTGTATTATATACTTATTCATAAAACTATTCTGATTCCCAATTTTTTTAGTTATTAATGTTACAAATATTATGATTTTTGTTGATCGACAGCTGACTACGAGTGTTGATTTTGATCAAGAAACCTTTTAGCTAAGTTTCTTTGTTTGCACTGTTGATCGAAGAAAGTTAAAAGAATTTAATCCTTTTTACTGAGTGACCTACACAAATTTGTTTTATTTATAAGCCTTGACGAAAACAACCTAGTTTGTTAAAGTTCATAAAGATGTTCTCAACATTTAACATTCCTAATAGGTACCTACATATCTTTGATTATATAATACTAGCTTCTGCCCGCGACTCCGTCCGCGTGGAACTCGTTTATACTATCTCTATACCAAATTTCATCCAAATCGGTTCAGCAGTTTAAGCGTGAAGAGGTAACAAACAGACAGACAGACACACTTTCGCATTTATAATTTATTATTAAGTAAGTATATATAAAATATATAATATAACTAGCTTCTGCCCGCGACTCCGTCCGCGTGGAACTCGTTTATATCGTAGCTCCCCCCATATCCCCCAAAGGGATGAAGTGGGGGTGAAAGTTTGTATGGAGCTACGATATAAATGAGTTCCACGCGGACGGAGTCGCGGGCAGAAGTTAGTATATTATAATATATAAAGTTATAGTATAGTAAAATAGTATATAGTATGGATAAATATCTACTAGTTTTTTATTCCACTTATTTAACAAAGAAACCTATTTGAAGTAGTTTAAAAGTGTAGCTATTTGAATCGCCAAAATAGGTTATAATTATTTAATTGACCAATCTCACGAGTATAAAAACAAGGAATATGAAAATTTATTGAATATCTGTAACTTATTTACCTTGCAGCTTTTACTCCTCTTAGTTCAGCGGACGTAAAGTCACAAATATTTGCGAAGTATGTATTAAATTTAGTCATCATGAACACATCAATTTTAGGCAGATTATCCGACTGTGCCTTGACAAAACCGCCTTCAGTCATTGTGGCGAGTCTTTTTTCACTTAATAATTACCAAAAAACACTGATTATTTATCATAAACAGCGGCCAAACAATGCGAATAACTTTCAATAATCATACTAACACCTGCCAATAGCGTTGCGTTTTGGAAATTTGCGAGGGAATTTGAAAAATAGTACTTTTAAACAATTTATTTTATCAATAGAAACATGATAATTTGAAAAAATAATCATGTGTGTATATTTATTAAGCAATATAGATTACACGTGATTTTTTTTGTCCATTTCTAAATCACATGCATATTCCCTATTACTTTACGTGTTCGCTGGGCCTCCGTTAATGTGATTTTTAGGCACTACGTCATGCTGTAAGCTAAGTTTATTTTCTGTAACTTTAACACCGATCCCTGATTCATGGGACTGGTGTTAATGCCACATCTACCATCAATGTAATAGTGCACCTTGGGCGTTAAATTAATTACGATTAGGTGATCTGTCTAATATACTGATGAAAGAGGTAAAATCTGTGAGTTTGTAATTGTATGTAGGGGGTAATCTCCGGAACCACTGGACGGATTTTAAAAACTTTTTCACTTGTGTACAGTTCGGAGTTTTTGCATGGACATGGGCTATATTTTATTCCGCAGGTCTGCCTGGTTTCTTTGCAATACGCGGGCGAAACCGCGCGGGCAGCTAGTTTTGATTATAAAATAATTACACTAAGAAAAGGATTGTTAAGTTTTTTTTTTACTTTTTTACATTAGTAAACCTCATTGGTTTGTTTGTTGGATGCAAACTTCATTGGTTTCTGTAGGTAGGTACTATATGTATTTATCAATAGTCAGGGATGCCGCAGATGCGATTTTATATTTGAGTGCACACATCCGCGGATGCAGACGTGGATGCGGATTTTGGGGTCAAACACTAAAAAACGTAAATAAACAACGTCCATCTTATGATTTTACGCGATCATCAAACACGTTGAGAATAAATTACAATCGTAGCGAACAAATCAAAAAACGCGTAGTCACAGAAGCGAAAAGAGGTTTTGGCGGACATATCTGAAACGCGCGCGGTAGGTAAGCGCCGCGTGCGCTCCTTTCTTGTCGTGAAGTGCACCATCCGCATCCGCAAAAACTCCGCATCGATTTTGGCGGATGCGGATGCTGATGTTAAAATTTGTGCGGAACTTCCGCGGTTGCGCGTGCGCATGTCTGCAACATCCCTGATCAATACTAAATAAATCAGTGTATATAATAGCAAATATACGTATGAACGCGGTTCGAATTCAACAATTGCCACAATGTGGTTCACATAATGTAACATAGTCCTACCCACGTACCTACTCGAACCCATCCAGTGTAACTGCAGTTACTTGTGTCCTAACCATTAATCGAGTAATCTCCTATTCTACTTTCAGCGTAGCTGTGGGAACAGCCAAGATTCGATGTAGATAAAACCCCTCGTTACATGTACTATATGGATCGTGATTCCTAACACTAATACCTGACATTTTAGATTTTAGCCCATAACGGGCGCTTCAATTGAACGCTAAGAAGGACATATATTCTCCCTAATGCTATCGGAGACTATCGTATCTTGTACGAAAACGGTGTACATTTGGGTCGAATATCATAAACCTTGTACAGTCAGCGTCATATAGTTAGTAGCAGCCAAGGTAGCCAAATATTTCGGTACACGTCTTTATTACTGTAAGAATAAGGGTGTGTTACGAAATATTTGGCTACTCTGGCTGCTACTAACTATATGACGCTGACTGTACCTATGTAAGGTAAACATCAAAGGCGCTAGGAATTGGAAGCATTTCAAAAGTCGTCTATGAAGTAGTTCAAAGGAAGCTCTTGATGCTCTAAGTTTCAAGAAAATTTTGTTGAACGAAGTACTTGCCTAGCAACGTAGAACTGTTATTTCAACATAATCCAAGCGCTGCGGAGTAGAATTCAACTCCGCCAACTGGATGAAATTTGCAACTGTTAGATAAACAAGTAGTACGTAACTAAATACGTCCAACCACTGTAAACTGTAACCTGTAACCACTATAAAAAGCTATATGATTGGTTGAAACCTAAAAGTTATTACACTTATTACGATATAGAAAACGAATTATTCCAACATAAATAATTATAATAAGTATAACTGCAGCTACCTTCTGTCTCCAGTCTCCCCATCAGATCAGCTCGGTGGTGCAATAATATTGCATTGTCACCTTATTTCAGCTTAATAAAAGTGCAAGTGGCAGCTAAATAAAAGTTTGTAAAATATAACGATTTTGAATTCCAATATAAATGTCACTTTTACTTAGGTGTTGTGTGTTGTTATGGGAGCAGGATATTTGGGGAATAGGTGTAGGTTCCAATATAGTTCACCGAAATGAAATTTTCAATGACACCTTAATATTAGTAAGATGAAAGTAAGGGCATCATCTTATATCAAATATTGCGGATGGAATATCGGCCCAGGTTAAGCATGACCAGGTATTTGTAAAGATTTATTTTACATTTTCATGCAACATAGTCGTGCGTACCTATTTATATCTGCAGTAAATTCCTCCACGCCACGCCGTCTCAGCCGTTCCCCGATTCCGACAGTTCATTCTTTTGCTGCTTTCATTCATTTTCATTCTTCAGCTCTCAGTTATTCACTACCACATTAGATTTTTTCTTTCATTATAAAGATAAATCCCTTTTATAACCTACATAACGTGTACTCTTATTCCTTACACGGCGCTACGACCTCGGAATTCGTGACGTGGTTGGAGGTAAAGACGGTTTGCCAATTTTGATAACGATATTCATGTATAACGATATCAAAAATAATGCGTCTTAATAATAACAGTTAATACGTGTTTAAGGACAAAAACAGAATGGTAATGCAACCGCTTTACTCTAGCGGAATTAGTAAATTACATGGGGCCATTTTTTTAAAGCTATGTTGCCATTTTACAAGTCTTACGAAGTGCTGTGCAAAATGAAGAACTGTCGTATTGACCAATGTGGCCAGTTTCACCTCGTAAGATTGTAACTTGTAACTTTATAAAATTTGTCACTGGCCGGTAAGGTAACCAAAGATTAAAACAACATATGGAATGCATATAAAAACGTTTTTCTTGTTATTTCTGATATACCTAGGTAGCCAATCATTAATACAGTACAGGGAAATGAAATGTTTGAAGCTCACTAATAATTGAACTTGTTACGGTGTATATTTATTGTGCGTTGAAAAAGAAAATTCGTGTCATAAAGTGAATAATTTTTATAGGTTTACATTTACTTATGTTGTTCAACTTTTACAAAAAACTCAGTATGAATGTGTGTGAAGAGCAAGGCTGGTTGTGTGTGACCAAGTTACGAGTATCTACAGATAAGTGGTACGTTGCGGTATCGTGCCGTATTGTTATTTACGGGCTTTTTATAGTGCTTGTTTGTTTTTCTTGGGCTTTTATTCGAGGGCTGATCCGCCTTTATTGTTGTGTACTAAATCCTTCAAGCAAATTATCTGGAAGTTGGGATTGCTAGCTTTCATTTTAGACCGATGATTCATTTGGGGAGATAACGAGACGGAAATATTACAGGCCCACCTCTTCAATAACGTAAATAGACAGTGCGGCCTGCCTGTAAGTTTTATTAATAAGATTTTTTATTATTTCTTTGTTATGGTTTGAAATTAGCTCTATTATGTCGGTAACTATAGTCGTCATAGGACTATAAAAAAGTATTTGTCAACACATTTGCTCGTAACGTTCCTCTTATTACGTCGTTTTTAGCATCATAATCCTGGGTATTAAACACGCGTATTTTATAACATTACGGCTCTCGTGTTTTATGTTTATATCCCGATTAAGAAACGTTGGCACCTTGCAGCAATGTGTATGGACACGGCGCATTCTTAAATTAACCGGGTTGTACAGGATTTTTTATATTACCCGGCAAATGGATTTCTTACTTGATAAAACGAATGAAGTAAATCCTCTTTGTGAATTAATTGATTATTTCTTCTTGGACATTATATAAAAACGTAACATTTAGTAAAACTATTCAGGTACTAGAATACAGAACTAGACTCCTTTACACTCCGTAGTCAACAAGGAACCTTTATAATTTCGCCCTGTCCCTCTGTAAAGGAGTAAGTCGGCATGGGTATATAAATTAATCACGCCGTCAAAATGGTACAATATAATTTGGAAAAATTATCTTTAAGTTTACCTACCCAAAGTGAGGATGTATTTTTTTTTCTCGATAACCTTGTAGTGTGGGGTATGGATAGTTTTATATATGTCTAAAATAAGATGGGTCTTTAAAAACCATTTTTCATTACAGCGATTCGTGTGCGTGATATCGGGGTTTAAAGACTTTAAAGCCCTAATTTTTTGTAGAGTCACGACTCCGGCCCTCTGGCGGCCAAATACTACTGGGTATATGATAAAAAAACATGGCAGTAGTACATATATTGAATTTAATAGGAAAACTATTTAATAGGCATAACTAGTTTTTAACGATTAATAGTCATGCGTGTGAATATCACAAAGACAGACAGGCAACTACGGAAAACTACACTGCGCGTAGTCCGACACGCACTCGGCCGGTTTTTTGTATTAAAATGGATTTTTATGACTTAGCTTTACGTTCGTTGAAATGACTTCTTTTATTAAATAATGCAATATCGCGTTGTTAACATTTAAGGACAAAGGGATTTTTTTACTTAAATCATTGTAATCACTTTTAAAAGTTGCTGCCTTTTGATACCTAATGCATCCCAGCCGTTTTTTTAATGATACTCGTATGTTGTGGATTAAAATGGTAAACAAAACTTATTCGACATTTTCTTATGATATAAGTGAGATCATATGAGGAACTGTGCCATTTGGACAAATGGCCATTCCCGTTGATCCGGGGCGCGAGATCCTCTGAGAGTTAATAGTGAGCTCCCTGCTTACACCGGTATTTTGATTGTCTTGATTCCTGTAATATCGCTTTCATGAGTTGGAAATATATCAATAATCCAAAAATATATATATTTTATTAATTAAGTGTAATCTATATAACTACGTCATCTAAGTTGCACCCCATGTTTATAAATAAATATCCCTAACGTAAATTAATACAGTTTGTTCAACAAATACGGGATAAATTAATAATCATAATCATAATCATAATCCATTTATTGGTAATATAAATTACATGTCAGACATTGTTGTACTCGAAGAATATTTATTACACTACAAGGATTGTTTATATTATAAGTATTACATGTCAGTAAATATGTTAATTAATTGTAATGTATGTATAGAGTACATTAGCGATACATTTTTAATACACAACACTGGGACTGGGACAAAATAATTCCTTGTGGTCATAGAACGCCTGCTCGATTAGCCATTTTTTAAGTTTTGCCCTAAATACGGATGTACTCTGAGCAGCAATAATGTCACCTGGGAGGTGGTTGTATACCTTGCGACCCATGATATGGGCGAGTTTTTTTGACTTCGCGAGTCTGTGCGATACAAGGGGCAGCTTTCCTGCGCGCATACTGCGGGTCGCGTACCTACGTGGGACGTCCTTTCCACAAAGTGTGGCCACTTCATCGCGAGCAGTCACCGCCATTTGGAATATCAACAGTGACGGTAGCGTCAATATACCTAGCATTTTAAAAATTGGTTTTGCCGAGTTTGTTTGTGAGACGCGCGCTATTGCACGTACTGCACGCTTCTGCAGGCGAAAAACTCTCTCGCGATCGGCGGCTCCAGCCCACAGCTCAACTCCGTACTGCAGGTGCGCATGTACCGATGCAAAATAGCAGGCCCGCACCATTTCCGTCGGAAGTATTCGCGCCAACCGTTTTAGGGCAAAACAGGCCGTCGACAGTTTAGTGCACACCTTATCAATATGTAAACTCCAGGTCAGGCTACTGTCCAGTTCAAAACCCAGGAATGTTGAGCTGGAGACTTGGTCAATGATATTGCCAGCAGCCAATACTGACAGCGATCTCACTGGGCGACCGGACAGAGCGAAGGCTATGTGTTGGGTCTTTCTCGTATTTAAAATGAGGCCGTTGTCAGTAAACCAGTTTGCTACCGATGCGGCTGTCAAATTTAATTTATCCTCAAGCTCTTCATAGGTTGGGGCGTACACGACAACCGCGACATCATCAGCATACATGTATGTCTCTCCACTGTGAATGGCGTCTGGCAGGTCGTTCAGCAGTAACGAGAAGAGGATATTTGACACGGAGGATCCCTGTGCCACGCCCATACTTGTGGTTATTGCGTCTGATCTTACGCGACCGCTGTCCGTAACAACAACCTGCTTTCTGTTCCGCAGCAGGTTTGTTACTAGCGCCAGTGAAGGACCTTCAAGGCCATAGTGTCGCAGTTTATTGACCAGAACTTCATGATCTGCGACGTCTAATATTTAGGACCTCTTACAATATCGCTCTCCCAGTAATAATAAGCCAGTGTTGTCTCCGCGTTAAAATAATGCATGTAGGCGGGAATAGTTATTTACGATACAAGTGCCGAAAATAGGAATTACCTATTCGCACGTGTATCGTACAACGTTTTACTGTACATATGGCTCTTTAAAGTTTCGACATATGCACGGAAAGTGCTCTTTTCCGCACTAGTGCGGGAAAGTAGCACCATATGTACTGTAATAGTTATTTATGCTACAAGTGTGGAAAGTAGGTGATTTCCGACGAGTGTCATTTTTATACATGAGCGAGTGAAGCGAGCATCATCAGCAATCATCTTCACGCGCGTGTATCATACAACGTTTTACGATGCCTTGTTTGAGGAAATATATTAAATGTTGAAATGTTGGTTTAAAATAGATCTAGGTCAAAATTGAAGAACCCAGGTAGATTGTCAGGTACCTACTTA
This sequence comes from Epinotia ramella, assembly GCA_947578815.1. NCBI lineage: Eukaryota > Metazoa > Arthropoda > Insecta > Lepidoptera > Tortricidae > Epinotia > Epinotia ramella. Next base: position 21,813,826 of record OX388202.1, read on the forward strand.
TTATCTGGAATTGCATTTAACAACTTCTCCACATCTTTTGCTGTCAAGCTTATTCACTTAAAAGTTAAAACCATTGTATTGTGGTTTTAGAACACAATTAATTTTGAGTAACTCAATATATTCAACAACAAAAAGACGCTGTACCGTCGTAGTTCTAAGAAACATACTCGTACTGACACTATTGAAAACGCAATAAATCATTATTATTATTGATTACTCACTTTCACTCGACCTTTTTAACATATTTACATAAAATAACTACACAAAACTGACAATAAACAACAATGGCGGGCTTTAGATACATGCGCGGTCAACATATGCGCATTGCGCATGTGCAAGCCGCCATACAGTCTTAAGTATTGTAAAAGGCATAAGAAAGATGCGTTCAGCCAAACACATTAAGTGAATATTTAAAATTAGTTTATTTATTGACCAAATTCAAAATTCATAAACATTAATAAATCATTTTATACGTTATTAGTATTTATTTACCTTTTATATGAAAGAAAACGTGTAATTGAAATATATGTAAAACTTTTCTCGAGTAAGTAATAAAAACTCTTTGTGTCGGGCTGACGACGGTCTTGAAAATTAAAAAAAAATTGAAAAGTAAAAAGCACTAGTGCGAAAAAGTGGCACTTTCCGCACGATTTTAGTGCTTGGAAGACGCTCTTTTCGAGCACATGCATTGTAAAAGGTGTTTTCGACTAATCCATCTCGGAGGCAGACGAGTGTGCGGCGGAGGCGCGCGAGCCGCGGCAGTACGCGCCAGGACCCCGGGGGCGCCGCAACCCCGCCGCCGAAACAGTGCGCGATCCAATCAAATCACAGATTCAACTTATTAAAACCATATTCGTGACACAAATTATAAATTTATAGAATTTTTTGTAACGTTAATATCTAAATCTATTCGAAATAATCGTAGTTTTAAAGAATTATTGTGGTTTACAAATTATACATAGTTGTTATATGATAGCGTTCATGTTGAATTAAATTTAGAACTGTTTTGTTGTTTAAAAAAAAATTAGACCAGTTTGTAAGTATTTAATCAATTCGGCTCTCGCGTAAATGTTATTGAGTTTATTTGAAATAACTAGGCTTAGGACATTTCGTAGCACACCGTGGTTCTAAAATCTTTGGAGTCGCCATGTGTAAAAATTTCGAAGTCAAAGTCAAAAAGTATGATGTCTTATTAACTATAAAGATTTATACATACTGCCACATCGTTACTGAGTGCATTTTAATCGAACGTAATTAATGTTATCACAAACCTATCTAATAATACTAATTACTGATCACATGTGATGCTACAATATTATTTATCTAGTTATACATCCTCTTTAATGCCCGTGTTTAGTGAGTAGTGCAAATTAAATCGCAATTTAAAAATAAAAAATATTGACATAATCAGTTGACACTTTTGATACGAGACCGTCAAATTGGTTTTTGATTTTATCTAAAATTAATAATATTCCTACTTCCGAGATTAAATACTGGATAGAGCGGAGTTTGATTTGTTGAGTAAATCACGTTTCGTCTGTTGAAATTAACGTTATATTATCTAGATTTAATTTTTATATCACCGTTATAAAATGCATTGTTAATTAATATATTTAACTATTTTTAAGAAATGTCCTTTTTTCTTTATTATATATTATTTTACAACTAAAAATTCCATAGAATATAGAAGCATGATATGTTTCAAAAAGTCCTAAGCCTTCAATATAACTTCATACTTTGAAGTTCACTTCGAAAATTTCACATTCGGCGACTCCGTGGATTTTAGAACCACGGTATGCTACCAAATGTCCTAAGCCTAGAAATAACATTTGGATGCGTCTTCACGTCATTTTCTTTCGCTAATAGTTTTATGTAGAGATCACTTCGATTTGGTGACCGCCAGAATAAATATATAACGCACTTATACATGCTATATAAAATATATTGGAAAAACGCTAGGAGGATGATGACAAAATACTAAAATAAAGATTAGATAGTTATTGCATCCCATTCATCCGCTGGCGACAGGTTACTATACTCGCAAGCGACCGACGGGTTTTAACTTCCAAGCACTGAAATGGAAACTGAATCAAAATATCTAGGAATCTTACAAACTAGTCAGTCGGCCTTTTATTTTTCGGTACGACGGCGCGGCGTTCACTCAAATACATATATTGAAGGTTTCAAGTTAATTTGCTGCTCGACCACGTTCGGCCCAGATTGGGACAGCTTCACACAATTGACTGTCAACCCTTGTCACCACTAGAATTGATACATTAGCAATCTTATTTATTTATACATAACCTATTATTGAACGGTCAATACACATATGTATTGGTAAATTCAAGAAAACTGTGAAAGCATATAAATGCTTTCACAGCGCAAGCTTTTTGGATACACCTAGATGCTTTCACAGCGCAAGCTTTTTGGATACATATAGGTGTATCCAAAAAGCTTAAGTATGTATAAAGTTTATGGTGAGACAGGATGCCAGTAGTTATAGGTAAATTTTTGTGGCCCATTGTCTACATTTTAGCATTTAGCGATTTAATACTCCCATACGACACAGTGATAAAATTGCTACTAAACTCGTGAATAACAATAGGCCTTAAATTTAAATATTTACAATTGCGTACTTTAAACTTATTGCGAGCATTAATTTGTATGCATGTGCTGTATTTTGGCAGGTAGGAAGGTATTCAAACTATTCAAAGAAGTGTGTAGTAATATGTAGTGAAACCCTCATCTGCAATACATAACAGCTTCAACGTTCGTTATGCTTGCTATATTTGTAATGGTCTAATGTGGTCAATCAAATCAGTTCCTGCTAGCTTCGTTAATTCGTCGAATATATACACTCCATGCAATAAATGAGAAAAAGTGTAGAGAGGAGAAACTGTGGTGAATTAATAAACGAATAATATAAATTTAAGCAACGTACCTATAGGCTAATAACTAAAACATGGTTTTTATTGTGGCGTAAAAACTAGATTATACGGCAGTCTTAAAATGCTGCGTTTGCGAAGCTAATGGATATCGCAAAGATAATGGCAGGTCACATTAGTAGACGGGTGGTGATAGATTCGTTTGGCAGGGTAAACTACTTTTTTTATGGTAATTTATCTGTGTGTTGTCCTATGATATACTTTATATTGAATACCTACCTCTAAAATTGACAACAATGTCATCACCTGTAATGCAATATTATGGTACCAGACAGACACCGAGACTGATCGCATGATGCAATAAGTATTTAAAATGTTGTCAATTGTCAATTTTTATATTCACTATATTAACATTAAAATAAAATTCTGAATATATCGAATATAAGTTGTCATTTTTACACAGCAATAAGTTGAGCGCCTTCAGTTACCTATATATTTTTTCGTATTACAGTAATTTATGGATACTAACCGTAACAGTACTCTTTATTATACTGCCGTAACTCTATTTTATTAGTTTTTTCTGTTGTTAGTCAGTGCATTAGCGAGGCTCAGTGAAATTTATATTTTAAACTATGTATAATGGAATGCTATTTCGAAGAATCAATTAATGTTTCGAATATTCTTGAAGTAAATTAATCTGTACATATTCAAGTCACATAATAAACTTAATATGATAAACAATGCTTATTGTATTTACGGCGAATTGGTTTATATTTAGGTAGGTAGGGACCTAAGACAATTACGGGCAGCGGCGAGGGCCCTCGACCGCAGCCAGCGAAGCCGTTCTTTAGCCTGCTTTTGTTCGGGTCTTCGACTAATGAGACCTACCTACTAAACAAATTGTCGACCCGGACAAATGCATCATGCTGTACCTTTTCGTTGTAGCTGTGATTCAAGTTTAAAGTACTGCTGAACTGAATGGATAAATACAATTTATGGGGGGTATGAGGCACTTAAGAACTGCTGATAGGACGCAAAATGTTGTTGAATTTATAAGTATCCGGTGCTTCATATTAACGAAACCGCCTATCGTATGTGTAGGCGAAGATTACTGCTGTTATTACGCCTTGGCCACGACTTTGGTCTTAAGCGACCTGCGGCAGCGTTTTATCAGTTCATTGCGCGGTCGAGACGCGCAACGCACTGTGGTTAGTTGGGATCACGCGCAATGAATTAGAAAAACCGCTGCCGCTGGTCGCTTAAGACCAAAGTCGTGGCCAAGGCGTTAGGTACAAACCGAGCACTCGAGTAGGTAGGCGATAAGGCAAATATAAATTGTTTCCATTATTAACAATACGAATGCAAAGGTGAAATTAAATATTTTGTTAAATTCAATTCAAATTAACTTTGCAATCTAATAATAAGGTGACTATTAGGTAGCAGTTAGTGATAGATTTTTTGACTATGTATAATGCTTTGCATAATATCGCTTTTGATTGAGGGTTCTGTGATATTCCTCAGGTTTCTTAAGTTTATTGGAATATCATAATAATAATAAATCAATCTATATACGTCCCACTGCTGGGAACAGGCCTCCTCTCATGGATGAGAGGGTACGGGCAGTATAATATAATTCAAAAAAAATATTTTTACACTCGGTTACTTATTAAATGTTTAGGCTGCAGAGCATGCCAAAATATACATACGAGTACCTACCCTTTCCTAGACATTCCTTCATGACCAGCCGTCATACATTTATTCATGAACGCGACATCATCGTTATTTGCATTTATACGTATCTACTGCCCATTCCCGCCCATCCATAAGAGGGGGCCTGTGTCCAGCAGTGGGAAGTACATATATAGGCATCAGCCTAGTCCTCATGCTAGGCTAGACCAGTGCGTGTTGGGGACTACGCAATCGTTTTTGATGTAACGGTCGATTAAGCGGGGTCATAAGCCTTTTTGCAAGGTAAGCTCAAAGAAACTAAAGCCTGTCAATCTGGCGACTCTTTAATCAGATCACGAAACATAACCCTCAATGGCGCTTTGTGCCACATTTGGCGCGCTATTTGAAGTCGAAATTAGGGTGCGTTATCCAGAACCCATATTAGTTCTATTACCGCTGCTAATCTCATTTCGGACGTTAACAGCCGTTTTCACAAAGCAATAAATCAATACCTTTCGTGGCTGTTGCTTGCTAAAATGAATATCAAAGTCATAGGAATTATTTCGTAATCAGGCATCACCTGATCTTTTTAGATTGTACATTCTTGTAATAAGGAACGGCCTGTGTCGTCGATGCTACAAGCTTTTAGGTCCTTATTGCAAATTAAGTGTAGTTAGAAAAGAAACCTACAAAAGTTAGAGTGAATACCTATGAATTGCTATAATTGTCTCGAAGACTTAGACTTAGTGGTTAACGACTGAGCATTATAGGAGATAGGAGCATACACTCATACAGGTTACCTGTCGGAAAATTATTTCCAGTTTCAATTTTCCAGTTATAATCAAATGTGGTTTGGGTGCCGCATATGAACATATTTACTAACCGATATCTATATTAATTATTCGTCAAAAAACTCTCAAGTTGGATGTTTGTCGTTCTGACTCTTTATATGTTTCCGAATACATATCATGAAGTTATTTGCATTTATACGTATCGCATTCTATGAGACACGTTTCCATAAGGAGGAGGTTTGAAAAATATACCTCCCGTAAGTTATGGCGACGCACTTTTCGTTAATTACCAAACACGGAGTGCCAATTAGGAGTAAGTGGTTTGTAGACAGGGTTTATTGTTAATAACCGTTTCGGGTTACTCTCACTTACTCAGGTTTATGGAGATGGGCTCTTAGCCACGCTGCTGGAACGGGGTGCGAACAGGTTTCTTAATGGCTCATCTGTAATGAATAATCCGGTACAAATGTTATTCTCGCATCTGACATGCGACTGAAACGAAAAAAAGTAGCTATAAAAAATTATACAGGCAAACACTATGGCGTTTTGTAAATGCCACTCACAGAAGTTCTCACACCGTCAACGCAGTCTGAATCTGAATTATTGAGAACCTTTCAGACGTAAAACTGGCTAGTACCAAAACGCCGAGATGTGTCTTTTGTGACTGTGGTGAGGGCTTTACTCTCGAAATATTCGAGAATAGCATCTTCTATGCTTTGGCTCAGCGGCGTTCCTCCCCCTCCGATTCAATATCTTGTTGCCTTGGCATTGTGTATTGGCCGTAATCTAGTAATCAAAGGTTTGCAGCAACGATGGTATCCAGACCCCGTATCATGGTCGGCCTTAATACACAATAAGTGACAGGATAGAGCGTCCGTCACTGGCTGACACCGTTCGATAGAACGAGACGGTGCTCCTATCTTGTCATTTATAAGGCCGACCATGATACGGGGTCTGATGTGGAACTGACAAGTTTCTTAGTCCCTGTCTCGGCAACCTCGGGACACTTTGTTCTCTGTACGGAGACACGGCAACCCTAGCACTTTCGCCACTGAAGAAGTAGCACCATACCATTTCATAATATTTGCGGTTTGTAAAGTCGCATGCACGCGATTGTGCCATTTTTATTTTATTTCACAGAATTTATAAAATAATGTAATTTATAACTTTTGACATGTTTATTTATTTCGTAGCTAAGACAACCGATACCAAAAGTAAAAGTTAAATAGCGATTAAAAGTGGACAGGAAGGAGTCCGTAACAAACAAGTAGACTGACCAAGTTTCTTAGTTTAGTGATTTTTTTTTCAAAGTGGTCTAGAATTGTGGCTGAATATGGCTAGGGGTCGAAGAATAACTCTGTATAACCAAATACAGTATATCATATTCATCTTGTTTCATATTATGACGGTATATTGTCAAAGAAATTCAAGACTCCGGACCTATGCTAGGAGTACATTTATTATTCTGGACCCTCAAGTGGGCCTCCTTGCGAGCCATTAACGGCTGCGCCACAACTTTGCTTACGCTTTATTGCTTTTCCTACCCCATGCTCTGGAGTGGTCGTAGAAAACAAGTGGATTTGCTCGATGTTTTATGACGTCATGATACTATGCGCTTGTGATTCCTCTGGATTCGTAAGCGTCCATAGGCTACGGCACCTGCTTACCATCAAGCAATCCGTATGCTTGTTTGTCGCTGTCATAGTATTACAAAAAAAGCTTGTACCACAAGTTGATACCATTCCATTTCACACGAAAAAAATAAGCTTACGGCAGATAACGCGTACATACGAGGTGTACACCGAAATGATCGGTAATTACTTAGGATAACGCGTACATACGAGGTGTACACCGAAATGATCGGTAATGGATAACTTAGGACTAAATTACCTGAAAATCTTCTTTTATGAAGTTAACATTGGACTTTTGAAACCATAATGGCATTCAAATAACTATGTTTTATTTCTTAATTTTTACAAAAAATCTGTTTATGTTTTTAAATTCTGCAATGCTCGAGAGCTTGCACAGAAAAATCACTGACTCATATTTTTTTTCAAAACTATCACAAGGGATATTTCAAAATTTTGCCCGGGTAAGCTTATTTTTTTGATGATTTTTACTTCAATGCTATTCAACCTAATCCAGCCCAATGACAATATCTCGTTAGCATCTCAGTTTTTCCAGACATAGCTCTATTTTCTATAGGTCGACTAAAAATAGTGGTAACTCCTGAATACACCCCGGTAGTGGAAAAAAATAATATAGCATAATCTACATGTACGAGTACCTATAATCGTTCGAATACTTATAAAGAAAGAAAGAAAGAAAGAAAGAAAGAAAGAAAGAAAGAAAATACATTTATTTAACGTCACAACTTACATAATAAAAAGACAAAGAACAAGCAAAAGAAAAGGCTTAAATACGCGGACGTTAAACAGGAGCCCCACTCAGCATAAAGCCCCTGCAAGACACGGCAAGCAGAGGCGCTGATTTTCGGTGGGGACCTAACTTAAAACTATTGTAAGTGGCTATTGTAACTAGTGTAAGCTGTTATAGATAACGAAATGTGTATACCACGACATTTCGTTATCTATAAGTATTCGAACGATTCTAAAAAGAACAACGTTATCTAAAAAAAATGGTGTTTAAAAAAAAACATAAAACATAATTTATTGATAAAACATAAAGTACATCAGTTTTACGATAGACTAGGAGCTTACTATTAGAGGCAAATAGCACGTGCCTGAGCTAGGATACCCTGTGTTTCAGGCAAAGGCTGTGTTTGAACGCTAGTTATCTTTTGCGTTCCCTCATATTTTAAGTAAGAAGAAATGCGACTTGTGTTGAGTGTTGATTTTTGCTCACCAACTCTACAAAAGGGTGAGAAACGTCAGAAGCCATTAATAATATATGACATAATGTATAGGTACTTAAAAATCTAAAAACACCATAATTAAGTTACATCTTCGATCGGCTTTTTCTATTCCCGATTATTTCAGTGTGCCCCTCGTATAATCAATTTATGTGAACACTGGCTGATGCCCGCGGCTTCGCCCGCGTTGTTATGGGAAAATGTAACATATTGAATTTTCCCGTAGGAATTAGATGTTTTCCCGCTGGAAAAAGTAGCCTATGTCACTCTCCAGCTTCTAAACTATCTCCATACAAAACATAACATCAATACGACGCTCCGTTGCGACGTGAAAGAAGGACAAACATACACACTTTCGCATTTATAATATTAAGTAAGGATATTAACCGTCTGATGAGAGTGCTAGGATTACACTCAACAATTTTGTGTACTTCTAAGGTTATTAACGCCATAAGTACATAAATAGCTCAAATATAATTAATTTTTAGTTGAGGGGTCATGACTGCAGATGCATTGTATATGACTGCGTGTAACGCCGCCGGCGGTAGAACGCACGAGCGTTCGGCTTAACGTAGGTACAGTACATCATCATATTACAATGGCGGTATTACCCGAAAGTAATGCGAAAAATGCGAGTATAATTCATCACAGATGGAGCTATGATATATATATTATATATATCGAAAAACATATTATAGCAAAGTATCTAACGACATAATTTCCATCCGGGTTGGCGATGGCTTACGAGAATACGAACGAAAGGCAGAACATTAGATTTTGTTATGTAGGTATTTTGTTAAGTTCCATATAAGTATGTTGTTGTTGCACACGGATATTTTGAAAAAGATAACCAAACAGGTGTTTCCCGTTTCCTGAAGTCCGCATTGCGTCAGCCGCGCCATCTCGCCATCATGATTCCTTTCCCCGCCAAAAGTTTCTTATAAAACCAACTGGCACTGTCACTGGCTATTTGTCACTCGCAGTCGTCGGTATATTGATTCCATCGTCACAAAGATAAAACCCCGTTGTCTACGGGTATCTCAGCGCAGTACCATAACCACGCCCTTTCAGATTGAATTCTCTCGACCGTGAATGAGAAAATGAGGATCAACTGATGATTCCTTGCTCTCGTTTTGTAAATAATTAAACCTTATTTCGAGCTTGCATTTTCTTTGAAATTAAAATGGAAACATCACAAAGGTATTAATAAACCGGTAAACCGGGTAATCAGAAAAGCGTTCTTTGTTTTTTAGTACTAGATTTCCTCAGGCGGAAATTATCCGCTGATCAATAAATATCTTAATAAATATTAAAAGATTTCTTGAAGCTCGAAGACGCACGTTGTATCCGATCTTGTGTCCCATCGAGGGTATTCTTCGACTCTCCGTCTAATTGGAATCGCCGCGCACAACATCCGTCGAGGAAATGGCAGGCGAAATTGAAGTACGCGTAGCGCATTTTAATTTTTGAATCATTGTAATGGCTGCGGTTGGTCTCATTTTTAATGCAGCTTTATTTTTTATTTTTACTTAAATGACGAGAATGACTTATGAGGTATCCAAATTACGAACACCGATGGGATTTAACTTTCAGTTGGTATCGGTTTGAAACTTTTGTATTTCATAAATTTCGATACCTGTCGAAGTCGATCTAACTGTCAGAAGTACCTTTAGGTAATATTAATATGTACCTACGCTGCGCAAATTAAGATAACAGTACTCTACGTTTGGTAGTTAAATAATTATACAGAAAATACATATTAAGCATTCGCATATAGTGGTGCGTGGGAACCAACACGCTAAATAGAGGAAGTGGAACATTGATCCTCTTTTAATAAAGCTGGAAGTACGGAATTTAAAATTGGAAGATTTCGGCGCTCAGTTTTTGAAACACAAGTAAATAGTCAGTATCATAAGTGCGCCGGTGGTCGCGGCGACGCTTGCAGCGGCGCGGGCGCGCGCCGCGCGGGGCGCCTCCAAGCTGGGCGAGCACGCGGCCATGCTCGCAGTCGCCATCTGCTGCATCCTGGTGCTGCTGCTGGTGTTCATCATCCTGATCATCGTGGTCGGCCAGAACATCGAGGTCAAGGGCGGCTCCTAGCGGAGAAGGACCAGAGGTAATGTGTCACCTATACTAATGTACCATCTCATTACTCGTACTTAGACCGGTAGAACTCGGTCGGGTTGTGTCATCAAATCGGCTTTAGATATTTTATTTATTTTCAGATATACTTTTACTAGTACCTACAATGATACGCTTTGGGCTGAAACTAAAACGACAGATGCGAGGAAGAAAGCTAGTAAAATACCTTTTAGGACCCCACTCAAAGTCTGTTAAAGGAGAGTAGGGAGTTGAACCCCCTTGAATATTGTTACTAATGGAAAATGAAAAAAGTTTCTCTTTTTTCACCTTTTAATTTCACACTGAATTCTTTTTATACTCGTAAAATATCCATTGTTTGGTTCCAAGCAGCGACTAAAGCGGAGATTGGAAGCGGGGATCCCGTGGAGTGTTGCTTGAAGTCTGGTAAAATTGATTTACTCTGTAATCAGCTACTTCCTTCTAAACGCCTTAACAAACTAAATTACCTTTATTTATCTGTCTATGAATACTAAGCATGTTGCCGGATCTATCAATGTCTAAATATTTGATATTTTGAAGTAGTTGCTTTACTACTACGCGTATAAATGAGTCATTATTTTAAACTTTCTGGGTAAATATGCACCTGACAGGGCCTAAGTCTACTTGATATGAATTTTCAATCATTCTTGGTCAACGTAACCTACAGCAAAAAAAATACTCAACTTTTTGTTACCCGCAATACAAATTGGGATGACAATGAAACATGTCCGGGTAGTTCGCATTTCGTTACCTTTATGCTGGGTTAGTATGGGATGGTAAGGTGGGCGAAATATGCGGGTTTAAAAAGCTTTGTGAACGAAAATTCCGTATATTTACCGTGGCCGGCGGTGGTGTGCCGGGTGTCATACTCGGCGCCACGACGCGCCTATCAATCTCTGCCAGCCTCCCGTGCCAGCGAGGTGAAATTTATAAACTGTTAATGGTGCCTTTTCTCTACACTGCTTAAGGGATAGGAAAAATAAAAATGAACCCAGATGAAAGCCGATTTGTCTTTATGATAATACATATTTTATGGACCAAAATAATATATTACAGTACCTATGTGCTCATTTATTTACTTACTTACGTACTTTTCTCTACCTTCACATAACAGAAGAATATCCGATCAGTTTCTCCACACATAAGGGGGGTTGAGGAGCTTGTGGGAAACTAACGATTGCGACAAATCGCGTAGTGTTATTATCGGCGTAACAAAAAAAAAATTATAATAGGACGGAAATAAGATTTCGATTAATATTTATTGGCAAGAGACTACTTCGAAGACTTTCAAGATTTGCAAATAACACATATTTGCGGACAATCTTACACAAATCGACCTAGTCCCAAACTAAGTAAAGTTTGTACTATGGGTACTATACGAAGATAAACATACCTACTTATATATAGTTAAATAAATACTTAAATACATACACATCCACATCACACAGATAATGCCCTTACCGGGAATCCAACACAGGACCTCTAGCTTATTCGTAGATAGGGTCACAACCAAGTAGGCTGAACCGGTCATCAAAGTAACAAACTTACGTAAATAGGTAGATACTAGATATACGACGTAGGTAATAGGTATATATTTGTATGTATATTACCAAAAGAATTTTACCACATTGTATATCACAAGTGATATTTATATCTTTCAAAGTTCTTTAGCTCAAATAAACCGGGCTAGTGCGAGTCTGACTCGCGCACCGAGGGTTCCGTACAAACTTTCATACACTATTATATCATGCATTATTTTGAACCAATTTCGATAATTCTTTTTTTATTTGAAAGAATACTTTCATACAAATTTAAAGAATGAATATCAAACACAAAAGTGTTAAATTACAATCTTAGTTTAAAAATGTTTTTTTACCCGGCTGCCGAAGGAGGAGGGTTATGTTTTTCGAGCGTATGTATGTATGTATGTATGTAAAGACTGTATCGTTAAGTATAAAGACAGGTAAAACCTGGTCTAACTGTTTATATGTTTATTATTTTGTATCACTATGTTCTAGGGGTTTGATCTGAGGGTATTTTCAAGCCATATGTGATATAAGGTTTTTTTTTTCTTTTTTCTTTTTAGGGACTTTATGATGCTTTCAATATTGTCTAGCAAATTCATTTCGGACAAGCCTATCGAACTTAATTTTTTTAGACTATTTCACTGACTCCTTGGTAAGATTTAAAGAAACAAAAGGTTAATAAGCTGCCTAAACATGTTATGAAATGTGTACCTTGTTAAAGCATTAATTAAACACATGTGTAATTTTTAAATAAAATGTAATACCAAAAAAAACGGCTAAGTAAAGTTGTCTTTATACTTAACGATACAGTCTTTATGTGACCTTATTCTTTGGCGCGCCCTGCAGCCTAAAGCGTTTGACGGATTTCGACATATGAGGTGTCGTTGGATTCCTCTTAATCGTGGGAGTAACATAGGCTATAAAATTTGAAAAAAGGAGTTGGGTTTTTTGAAAAATCTTTTAATTGCAAAATATAAAAAATACGGCTAGATAGAGGTTAAATTATAACTTTACGGTGATATTTACGTTAATCTCAATCTTATACATTTATTTCAAACTTTTCGCTTGATTTCGCGGTGATAAGGGGGGGAATTTCAACAATTTCCTTTATATAATCATAAATAATAATAGTTTTAAAATGTCCATCTCAAGCTCTTTCATATGATACCCTACTTGACCTACTAACTAAACTTTGGATTCCCCCCCTCTTATCCGTAATTTGAAATGGATATTAAAAATATATATTTACATTTTTCATGTTCCATACACGTGAATTTACTTTCTTTAAAACTGTTCCAAACTTCAAATGGATAGTAATTCCTGAGATATTTAACTTTGTGACAGACAGACAGACGGATAGAGTCGCACCATAAGGGTTCCGTTTTTACCTTATTGGTCCGGAACCCTAAAAATAGGCAGTTGGTGGCGGCGCGTGAAAATTTTTCATGGGCAACCCGGAACAAAAAAACTTATGACAGAATAACTATGCGCTTGCCTAAAAATATTTTTTAAGGAAGGCTGGTAGCTGTTGTATTGTAGCGCGTAGCGTGCTTACCGGATAATGTGTCGTAGCGGCTTGATGTAATAGTAATTATAAAGCAATGTGATATCAATCTTTTATAAGAAAGAACGATGTATGCTTGTGTCTTGTGATCTACCAACTAATACGGCCATACGATATCTTGATGTGAGCACGCATGGCTCATGGACCTTATCGTGAACACTTTCATTGTCAGGAACCCGACTAGCGGGCGCCTACTCCGTAGTCGCCTTCCGCCTTCCTACTACGGAATTGGCTACGAGCGTAGCGCGTAGCGATTCTTGGCCGTGAATGTGATAAATTAAACATTTGCACAAATATTTTAAATAATTGCGGTAACAGAGTAGCTGTGGAAATTACTTATGAAAAAAAGAATTAAATGTTCCTGAAACAAGCCTCGAGAGCGGTAAAAAGTAATTAAGCACCTAGTTTTTGTTTGATCTAACGAACGAAACAAAGAACATCGCATAATCCTGACAAACAAGCGGTCCGCGGGGAATATCTTTATATAAAGTTAATTAGGGCGCCAGGCGCAAGATCCGCGTCGCTGCGGTAGAGGTAACTAATTGACATTTCCGCTTGGTCGCTGGGCGACATCCGTCCACTTTTAGACCTGACAATTGCCAAGTTGGTGAAAAACAGTATGGATCAAATCGAATACAAAGTTTGGTTGAGTTAATTTTTCTGACTTACTTTTTAGTACCACCCAGGGGACACGTGCAGGGTTGTGGTAGGTAGCTCCAGCGGACGTGAGTGACAGTTGTCCCCCCTTTGTCAAGTGAGTGGGCAACTCAACTGTTAGAAGTTTTTAAGCCGCCCGAAGGCCTCTAACTCGGCTTATCCTTCAATGGATGTGGAAGTTGAAATCATTTTTCATTTTGGTGTAGTTAATTGAAAGGAAATAGAACGTTTCCGCATGTACTCACGCTTTCCGTGTAGGTACTAATAGGCTTCATTAAATATGTAATTACCGAATCTACACAAATACCAACGTCCTTGGGCCAATCAATTATAATTGTTTTGTTCTGTGCTGCCACTAAAACACCTGAATAGCTTTTATTTATAAACTGCCGATGGAATTGTAAATTAAGTTGTTTACTGCCGGATATTATGTAACATTTAAGCCGCTGAAATTACTTTCACACGAGAAAACGATGATAAAATACACAACATAACCAAAACATAACCAAACATACATGATAACCAAAATCCTTCTACATCTTTTATTTCAATATACCTATGTATTACAAGAATTTGTCTCTAGATTTTATAAAAATATCGGCCAAGTGTAGGGTTCCGTAGTAGCCTGTCTGTCTTAGTTACATCGACACCCGCGCGCCAACTAAATGGTGCGGTTGCGTTGGCCGAAGTACATTTTATGTTGGTCGACTATTGATCACAATCATCAGTAACTACTTATGCCTACTTAGCCGTGATAGTTTTCCTTTTAAATGCATTATACGAACTACTGCCACGAACTTTTTCACATCCCCAGTAGTAGCCATTTAGGGGGAGGGGGCACACGACTCGAACAAAAATTAGGGCTTTAAAGCCCAATATCTCGCAAGCGAATCAATACTCAGTGATTCGCTTGCGAGATATTGGTTGGTTTTAAGAAACTCATAAAATTTGAAATAAACAAGCTATCCAACGATACCCCACACTATGGGTTTAACGAGAAAAAAATATTACATCTCCACTTTAGGTGTGTAAATATTTTCTCAAGATTTTATTTTACAGTTTTCTAGTAGTAAGGGTTATTGAGCTAAGACGCAGACGGACAGATGGACAGACGGACAGACGGACATAGCGAAACTATAAGGGTTCCTTGTTGACTACGGAACCTTAAAAAATACTGTTTTTTACATCAGATTATTGTGTGTTTTGGGTGCGGGATTAGAATGCCTTTTCATGCTCGCCAGACCGTACTCGTTCCTTTAAATACATGCAAAACATATTCCTCCAACCGCAGCTTAAAATAACATTGTTACAAGTAATGTGGTGGTAGCGGTGGGCATTTATGTATGTTCTACTTTACGCTGGATTTTTTTTTCAAGAAGCTCCATGAAAGTTAAGGATGTGAAAGATTTGATTGGATATACTCGTAATGATGTGGTCCTGCAAAACCAGACAGGACCTTTGTCCCCTAGTAATATCATCAAAACCAAGCTTCAAGAGTTTTCGATTCAAGGACTCAGACACTCAACATTTGTGCCTTATGTGTGTGATACTGCCACTCGATAACACACACGACCCAAAGAGTACCTATATTACTCCGGGACCACGAGGCAGAAACAGATCAAAAACGAACACATATGTGACCGCTCGGTTGAACGAAAGCAAATTATGGGTGTATCTCTACCTGCCTTATTTAACTTGTTGGTCCATCGTCCGTCGCATTTGCATAACCTACATACATAAATTGATCAAAATTTGAATATATGGATGTAGGTTTTCTTACTGAAGATATTGGAATGTGTACAATCAATTATTTATTCCTTCCACACACTTATACAGATTATTTACCACGTAAGTATGTATTTAAGAGTTGTTTTCTAAAAAAAAAAATTGTATTAAACATCATTTGTATAAAATCGGCTTTATAGAGCCGACCATAAGCATTTTAACTTGAATTATGTATATTACAAAAGCCGCCCAAAGGCCTATTAAAAAAAGGCACCTTATTCTTCAATTAAATTTATGGCATTCTAAATTAGAACAAGAGTTGCATTTGTTTTGTTTCGTTCAAAATTGAAACAAAATTAATTCTGCCCTATTCCCTTATTATAGTCGGTTCAAATTTCATTGTACATTTATCTTGTATGGTGGGCTGCTGGAGGGAAAGAAAATTTACGCTTACCTAACCTAACTATTGTACTTTACGTTCCAATAAAGAGTTAAAGACACGTGTTTTGTACGAGGGGAGCCTCTTCGTGCAGCTTTTAACACCGGATTATGTAATGTTGTGTAGCAAAACTGCTTTATAAGTGTTACACAATGTGTTTAGGTATATAAATGTTAAACGTACGCTTTAGAGTACGTATGGAGCGACATAATCGTTAAACGACTAAGCTCCTTAACATGTGATTAAAAAAAAAAAACACGTGTTTATTAACTAAAACTTCACCGATTTGCATGTATAGGGTAGGGCATACATGCAAATGCCCCTTGGGTCGTGGGAAGTTCGGGTTTGCGTATGATCTTAACAACATATTGGAGCGCCTGTTGTTTACCTCAAACAAGGGGCTTGAGGTCAATTAGCAGGATCGGGTCGGTATGGAGATCGCAGACCCTGGGCTCTGGCGTAATTAGAAACTTCGAAGTCTGCCGCGGAGGAGCTTATTATGTAAAGTAATGAGAAGCATTCACCGTTGTCTAAATCATTTTAAAAAATCATTTATTTATTTGATCTTTATTGCACAAAACAAGAACGTATGGTACAAAAGGCGGACTTAATGCTATAAAGCATTCTCTATCAATTGTGGGCGGTGTAAGTTTATTTAGACAACAAAAAATGCTTTAGTAGGTCTAAAGATAGCAAATAGAATAACATATAAAACATAATACATACATACATATTAATACATACATAGACATTAATATATAAATAATGGAACTTATTTACAAATCGGATACATATATTTCAGTTTTCATTCATTGTTGGTACTTACTTATTAAAAAACCTTAATAAAACTTTATTCCACTTAAACATCAGTAATAGTTATTTTTACCCCAGCAGCTCGTACAAGCATATTTTGCGCACTGTTTTCATCATCGAATTTCAAAGTAGACCCCCAAAAAAACGTGAAACAAGTACCACTCGAAAACTATCAAATTTGCAAGTTTAAATTACCAAGATAATAATAGAAAGGAATTTTCGATTGAAGAATATTTAAATAAAAACATCTCAAATAAACTCCGTTTTTCATAATAAATAAGTTTATATGATGTTTATTACGCTAGCCGCTAGCGAATTAATAATTGTAGCTTTAACAATCTTAAATTTTATGAACGCATATACCACAGATGCAGTTTCCGAACGAAAGCGCGGCGCCCCGTCCCTATTAAAAAAATCCGCGCTGTTAAATTGTTTTAGCTTTCATTAGGTATATGGTATATTATTCTTCATTCTTGCGTTATTGATATTGATTTTAAATATAAAAACTACTAGGATAAATCAATTCTTTGTCTAAGTAGGAAATATTGTGAAATCAGTGACGATGGCAGTATTTTAACAACAGTACGGCTAGTTTTTCGTTTGCACGCGAGATACACGTTATAGGTATAGGTACTAACGTGTGCCTTTGTATCTTTCTAGCGCAATATACATTAATAATAATATATATATATATATATATAACTAACTAATAAGCTAATAAACTAATAACTAATAATGTGCAATTTTTAGGGTTCCGTAGTCAACTAGGAACCCTTATAGTTTCGCTATGTCCGTCCGTCTGTCTGTCCGTCTGTCTGTATGTCTGTCCGTCTTCGGTTTAGCTCAGTAACCATAACTCCTACAAAACTATAATTCGGCATGGGTATATAAATCAATTACGCCAACAAAACCCTACACCTAAAGTGGGGATGTAATTTTTTTTCTCGTTAAACCTATAGTGTGGGGTATCGTTGGATAGCTTATTTAAAAATATTATGGGTTTCCTAAAACCTTTCAAATCAGTAATTCGTTTGCGTGATATTGGGCTTTAAAGCCCCAATTTTTGTTCGAGTCATGCGTCCCCCCCTGCCGGCTAAATGGCTACTACTGGGGATGTTAAAAAATTGGTGGTAGTAGTACATATAATGAATTTAAAAGGAAAACTATCACAGACAAGTAGGCATATGTAGTTACCGAGTAATAGTCGACCAACTTAATGTGTACTTGGAAAGGCCAATTTTCGTACAAATTCGGGAGACGCAACCGCACCGCACGTCGATGTAACGAAGATAGACAGGCAACTACGGAACCCTACACGCACTGCGCGTGTCCCGACACGCACTTGGCCGGTTTTTTTTAATGGGGCGGGGCACCGCGCTTGCGTTCGGAAACTATATATGTACATCTGATGTGTACGTTCATAAAATTAAAGATTGTTAAAACTAGAATTATTCATTAACCAGCGTAATACAATTTGTGTTAAATATATTTAAGTATTATGAAAAACGGACTGAGATAATAATATATATAAATGTTAAACGTACGCTTTAGAGTACGTATGGAGCGACATAATCGTTAAACGACTAAGCTCCTTAACATGTGATTAAAAAAAAAAAAAACACGTGTTTATTAACTAAAACTTCATCGATTTGCATGTATAGGGTAGGGCATACATGCAAATGCCTCTTGGGTCGTGGGAAGTTCGAGAAGAGAGAGAGAATATTTAAATGTTCTTCAATTGAAAATTCCTTTGAATATAATTATTTTGGTAATTTTAAGTTATAAGTTAATATGATCGTTTTTGAACGTGTTACTTGATTCGCGCTTTTTTGGGGGTCTACTTTAAAATTCGATGGTCGAACTATGGATCGACCTGTCTGTCGTTTTGTTTTTTCGTAGCTAATTATATGAAAGGGACAAAGCTAATAAAGTTTAAATTAGATTTTTTAATCTAGACCCCATACTATGAAATGTCAGTGCTCAGCATCAAAATTAAAGAGCTACTTTGTCTCACGGTGTGAGCAAACTCGCATTTTGCACACTGTTTTCCCGCAGCAAAATATGCTTGTTCGAGCTGCTGAGGTGAAAAGATAATTGTTATGGTGAAAAATGTATAAGGTCTTATGAAACATTGGGTCTAGTGAATCATTAAGACAACATTTTGTTTGTGAGTGACGGTATGCATACCAAAATCATATCAGTAAGTTGAAATAAAAATACCTTAAGAGCATTGAGAACTTAGCTCAATTTACTTGTCCGTTACATTTAGTCATAATAAAATTGAAACAATGTAATGACACGAAAACGCTTTAACTCCGTAAAGGCACCTTCACCGGGCACAAACTACCCTCATTCGGCCTCGGAAATGGAGCGGGACGTCGCGCCGGATTGCTGCAACATTGCTTCACTTCCGCCGGAAGCTGCCGCCGGTAACCCTTTCGAACATGACCCTTCTTGTCTTACATGGGGTATTGAAATGCTTTTCAGATTCACCGAGTGTTGTGTATGTCAGTTAGCTTACTATTCCGGTCGAAGGTCTGGGAGGGTAGGGCAGATTATAAGCGTAGTATATTGGATACTTACTTACCGGTAATATCGGGGTGGTTCAACGTATTCGTAGAACCGAATCGGATTGGTAAGATTTCAATTGTCGCACTCGTTTCGCACTAGGCTAATAGTCAGAACAACGAGCGAGCGCGACAAATATCAAACTACATATATGTATATCTAACTCGGTACGTTTAGTCAAATATGTAGGCATTAGTCAGTGTGTAGTGTGTACGTACCAGTGGCGGCGCATGAAAATGATCAATGGGCAACCCGGAACAAAAAAGTTAGAAAGAAAGTGTATAGTATATTTATATATGAATCAATGAATGAATGCTTCTTTACTTCAGACAATAAATCCATTACAATAGTAATAATAGTGTAAAAAAGTATATATACAATTAAATATGATGATATAAATATAATAAAATCCTTAACTAATACAATTATTCGTGATTCGGGTGCCGATGCGCAAATAACCTATGCAGGAAAATGGCATTTCGGTAAAAGTTGTTATCGACCGTCTTAATTAACACATTATTAGAAATGCGTAGGTACTCTGTGCCAAAACGACGCTATTTTATTTCTAACAATGGTAAAGAAATCGGGTACCCTGGCCGTCAGCAAACATTGCCGATGCACTACAGAATCGAGGCAGAATAAATATATAACTATAGGCTTTTCAAATAAAAATTGTAGGCAAGCCGGTGGGAATCGGCTTGTATGGCTCCATGGTACGTACAGTAGATTAGAATTCCATTGATATAACGAGTATATAACAGCGTGATAAGACAAAGTTCCGAATGCACGAGTGAATGGACAGGTGAATAGTTGAGTTGAAAACGATGTATACCGAGCTTATCTCGCCATCGGTTGGCTCGTGAACATTGTCAAGGCTCGCGCATCGGCGAACCCTACCCAGCCCCCTTATTCTGTAACTTGTTTTAAGCTCTTGACACCGCGATGCGTAGTAACCAAGCGTAGGTAGAGGTCTAGTTTCGTGACGGGTGACCGGCGGGGTGAACCGGTTTAGCGCGTAGTGAATAACAGCCCTGAAATATTGATAAGTCGGATAAGCAGTGCTCCACAAAGGGCTTTGGTATACAATCCTTGCATCGACTCAATAAAAGAGATTTCGTGCTGCCCTGTCCGTACTTTTATACTCGTTACTTCATTCTGCGAGTAGGTAACTACATACTGGATACTTTAAACACGTCAAATGATGCTTTAATGACAGTTGAAATTACCTTCCAAGTGAAAATTAGCTTGGCTCGGTAAAATATAAGTAAACTTAAGGGGATCCCTTGATTCGAGTCGACCACGCCCGCCCCCTTGACAGAGACATGCTTATTCCTTCCGCGCACGAGAAAAAGAGATGCAAAACTCTTCGGGAATGGCTTTTATGGACTTTCGATAAATACCTAACTTAGTGAAGTTTTATTTATATTTTATTAAGTGAGATTTTAGATGAGATAAAATAATATATTCTGAACTTGATTCTGTCGTAAAATAATGTAAGTATTGTTTGAGTAGGCTGAGTAAAAAAAGACCCAACTTTGTTTTTTTTTCTATCGAGGAAATTTTAGGCAGTCATGTATCGATTAAAACAGATAGGTACACAATCACATAGTCAAGAAGCATGGTCATGTGGTACTGTGTGATTGCCAAGTTACAAAATTTCATTTAGCAAGCGAATAAAGATTAATAAGAATGCCTGAGACTTGGCTCTACGAAATATCTCACAACTCTTTTTCGGTGGAAGAGTTTCGAGACTTGGCCTCTTTTTACATGGAATGTTTTTTATGGGATTTATTACACAAGCAACACTGAAAATCGGGACAGACTCAGTCTTTTTGGATAGTTTTCAGATTTTTCCCGGTACTTGTAGTAAGAATATCATCATCATCATCATTCGCAACAGCATCTATGGCAGATGATTGTTGCAGCGCTTAGGAGCCTATGGATTGCCGCATCTACGTTGGTGGCTGTATAGTCCTATGGCAGCGCGGCATTTCTTGCCACATCGATTGCAGACGAATTGTGAATCTGGAGGGGTGATACAGCACGGCGAAGTCTTTTCTGCTTGAGGTTTATGAGCCAATCTTCGTCGTGTTTTGTTGTCCCGACTTTAATATCGTGCCGCCATTCAGGTCTCATGTTGGCGCGCTTTCCCAGCCTACTGTCTTAATTCCAAAACTGATCATATCTCGCTTGCAAGAGTCCCTGAATCTCAAGACTGGTCGCCCAACAGGTCTCTTCACGTCCGCCATCTGCCCTAGCATGACTTGACTTGTAGTAAGTATATAAGATGATATTAATTGCCTAATTTCGTAGTTCTAGTTTAACGGAAAGTAGGTACCCAATAAATTGTAATTCCCTTGAGTGTCGAAAATATATGCTTTTTGCGGTATAAACGGCCGTATCTTTTTTACGTTAACTGTGCTTACTTCGGTCACAAAACTGACACTGAGTAATTTTTTTTACCGATTCATGGCAATTGCGTACATGACTATTATTAGAAAAAGCCCATTATGCTAAAGTTTTGTTCTTGTTTGCTCTTACGGTTTAAAACACTAAGAGTACGCAAAATCACGAAGAAATAAAAAAAGGTAGGCGTAAGACCGAAATTTCTGAAAATGAATTATATCATCATAAAAAGTGTCTTTTATATTATTGGCTAGTGTGTGTATGTGGATGTGGACTTCTACATCTTTTGATGGATATAATTACGGCTTGCTATGGAAGGCTGGAAGCGGCCACCGCGAGTCTTTGTGATCTCACTCTTCATAGAACCCGACTGAGCCTCTTATTCTATTTGTTACTCGACCGTGTTTTTTCGATTTCAAGGGCTGTTTACATTTTGAACGTATACTATAAGATATTTTACTCATTTGATTGCAAAAAGTTCAGTGAACACGCGAATCGTTATAAATTCTGTGACTAAAATAGCCAAACATCAGAATAAGCGAACTGGAATAAAGGTTTAAAGAGATATTCTGTTGCACGCAGCTTTTCATCAGGCCCAAAATATCCGACTGAGAGAATAGGATGTAACGAACACGCGTAATAGGCTTACACTGGGTATGCTTGCTGCATATGACTTGCCAATTTTTCATTGCAATATACTCGTCGGTACTGAAAGAAACCTCTTTCTTAACCAAGAAATGCATACCTACATACACACACGCCTGTGTTCCCGGAAGGCAGAGCACAAGAAATCGGATTTTCAATGCTACTTCTAAAAAGTGTAGGGTTGAAGAGAAAACGACGAACGGATATCAACTTATCTTCCTTTATCACACTAGAACGTAGTCGGTTGATCGCTCGGAAGCTAAATCGGATTAAAAAATCCCAGCGAATTGTCTTTGTTTGACTTTCATTACAAAATAAAGTGAACGAAAATGGGAAATAGAAACGAAATTGTAATGAAATCGATTGCTAGCCATTGATTGCAATTGTTATTTCGATACGAGTAAATGGGCGATAATAGGCCCGTCAGCGATTGTGGCAGCGTATAGCACGTTGCGCTGCGGCCTGCCTGCTTCTGCGTGAACATAGCTTTCACTCGATTTGCTGGTTTTCATTACAAATACTTTGGCTGGGCGGGTGTTTGGACTCAAATTTTCAGGTAGATATTGCGTAATGGCAAAGCTATAACTACGAATAGACTGTTGTGTAAACAAATTCCAACTAATTTTGGTTTACACTGCGGCTTTTAGCTTACGCAATTTCCCTCTCGTCTATGAGAAGAGAGGACGCGTGATTTCAGCAATGTGCGGAGTATAGAGAGACGTTAGGAGTAGATGTTAGAATATCACACAATTGACGGCAATAGATTCTAGTCCTGAATAAAGTAATAATGTGTGTCCAATACCTACCTAACTAAAAAAGTTGTTCCATAGAATCTAATTGCCAGTAAAAAACCGACGTAGGTATATAGTATTGTTTTTGTTCTGCACCGGATAGTCGAGATGTCAAGTTACGTATTCTTCACACCGCCGGGTACGTGGCGCGTGGTGTGGCGACGATATTAAACCCCCAAGCGAGGCGAGATACTAAAAAGTTTAGACAGTCCGCTAAAGTTTAAACTGAGTAAGGTTATTGCATATTATATCATATTTCGGTTGTGATTTTTATATTACGTTACTTTAATCATCTATCTATTGGCTAATAAGGTCACCGCATGTGGTATTAAGCAAACGTTGTTTTAACAACTTTCCAAGACATGTTTTACTGCTAATCTTATAAAGTTTTGATTGAAAATATACTTAGTTTAATTAGTAAAATTTATGTTTGTCCAAACTGGAATACATATTTAACCTGACCAAAGATTATTGAGAAAACCTAACCTAATCTGAGAATTCTAATTTCGTCAAACTCGTGTTAGTATTCACACTGTCTTAAATTCGGGTCGGTCCACTAGTCGTCAGCACTAGTGAGCCAAGCGAGCACGCGTTATACTATTTAAGCGGGTTATTTTATCCTGTCAAACAAGCCAATCGAGAGCCGCGATTCTATTCACAGAAATTGATAGAAATATATAGGATATCCCTAGGTGAAACAAAAGTGATGTACGATTCTTGTATGTACGATTTGAAACGGACGCGTCACATTATGATTCCCGAATTGGGCCCCTTCTGTACTTAGGTACCGAAATTGGTACCTACCTATCATATCTGTTGTGTGGTAGCGGTCGAACGTGCCAGTATCGCGTGTGGACCATCGACATTGACACAAGCACGCCGCTAATCGCGAGGGCTGTTGACCCATTAACGCGAGGCCGCTAGACAAAAGATGCGCGACAATGCGCGACCTTGCCGCGCCGCATCACTTACTCATTCTGATGATGCGGTCGGTGGTCGCATCTTAACAGTTAAACACATTGCATTGCACTTATATGCTAGGTAGAGTGATATTAACGGTGTTATTGTAAGTAAATTAAATATTCTCTAGGTTGAATTTTCTAAATACAAAAAAGATATTTTGATAAGTAAATAGCAACTTACGTACTGTAGGTAGGTACGTTCTACAGTAAGTTGCTATTTACTTATCAAAATGTTGCTTTGTTTTGTATTCCCTGTGTATCGATTGTCCTCTTTCAATATCAAACAAGACTGCATAAAATGGTTTGATAGGCACCTGTGTTCCTTAGGCACCAAGCAGTCATAGGACGAGCAGGACCGATAAAAGTTTGCAGTCAACTGTTTAAATACTACTAACGTGATAGCACCAATAATAGACACGGAACAGTAATCGTCATTTTTTTTTACCGTTGAAAATAAGGACTTGCAACATTTTTGTTAATGTACATAGTATAGGCTTCGTACTTTCGATTAGTATAAAATTTGATTATTTTTTAATGTACTAAAGTCGATATAAAACGATTTTCATCTAGAACTATTAAACAGATGGGTGCAAATCGTGCCTCTAATCGTATCTTAGGCTACAAGCATACTTACACTTTTTTTCTTTTTATTTATTAAAATACACGAGTCCTCCTTGAAGTGTCCGACTATTCGTGCCATCATCGCGTCGGTTAAAACAAAATATAAAAAGATGATGGCAAATCAGGTAGGTAATAAATAGTAGAACATACACTAAACATTCATACTTCTGTAACATTTATTTATAGTTATTATTACAATGACTTTATATAATTGATCCGGTACCTAATGCCTTCAAATAAAAGCATGTCGATAGGTATTTATAGGTATTTAATGTTTGAACAAACCGGGGTGGGTGCGGCCCTCGGCGGGAGTGTGCTCCGCGCGAGTGCGCTCGCCTCGCGAGTGATTACCGTTCGCTCCGCACTCGCTCCCAGCCTCTCAAGCCGCGCTACTAGCGAAACTCGATTATATCGGGTTACTTGATTAAGGTTATAATGTGGCGTAAATGTTATGCTGAGATAGAAAAGTTTCGTAACAAAACTTTTTTTTGTCGAATAAATGTTTCTTTCTTCGTTTTTCGTTCTTTAATGTTGTCTTGCTCGGTCACTAGTGTTAGCTTAATATGCTATGCTGCGGCGCTACCACGAAAATAGAATCTCGAAGTTCGTGTACTTGCATCCCTGTCACTCGAGTATAGTAAGTGCGGTAGAGAAAGAGATATCCGAACTTCGACATTCGAAGTTCGTGGTTATAGCTCTGTTTACCGGCGCGGCAACTGGCAAAATACGGCAGAAAATAAGGTTTTTGTCAAATTAGATCATTATTTCAAAAATAATAAGTAAACCATGTTTTGTTTTTTATTAATAGATAGGTATGGACTTTGAGGATAACCAAGTAACTACTCTTTATGTTTTGCAGATTATAATACCACACTCGCGTTTTAAGGCCTCTGATTATGTATCAGTTGCAGACTACTATTCTGATACTAAAATTTCATGTAAGTAATAACGATACGTAAGTATAATTTTTACGGAGGAAAGGCCTTTTACATATAGTTACGTATCGTTGTTTTTTTAAGAATACGTGAATAAATTTGCTTATTATTATGTACTTAGCAGGTAGTTTTACTTTGCCTTTAGTGCTTTAGTAAAGTCATTTGAAATTTACTATATGAAGAAGCATACAAAAATACCTAAATTGAGTCGGAACAACAATGTTTGTCTGTAGAACAATGCGTTAAGGGCTTATGACCCAACTCCGCTCCCTAATTAGGATGCTAAATTCAGGTAAGCACATTTTAATCAGAAGTAAATAATAAAACAACATCTTAAAATTTACTGTTTTGGCAGATGACAGACAATATTGTAATTTATTTGCACATTCTTGTACAGAATAAGTCAGAAGAAGCATATTCCATTCTCTGTGCACCTGTTATGTATGTGCAATAAGTATTTGCATTCTTTAAATCAAAGCACTGAGGAAAGAGCATTTACCTACACATTTCTGTAGTAGGAACAGTGAATGATCAAACGTTAATGAAATCTCCTCGTTCATGTTAATTAAGTTCCAAAAGAAAGTCCCTACACTGATTTTCAGTTCAATTAAAGGAACAAAAATAAAACTAGTAGTAAAGCATCGAACAACTCCAGATCAATGAGTGTTACAGCCGGAAAGAACGAACGAATGAATGCAATTCATTTTCCGCTTGGTTTGAGTTTAAAACTCGAATTTCAACCGTATTTTTTTGTTCACTATTTTGATGAACTTCACATATACCTCGTACCTGTAACAACTGATCACTCCCACGTTGCTACATTATTATTCTGCATTATAGCCTTTATAAGAGTTAAAATTTATATATAACATTTGACCGGAAAGTAAAAAGCTTCTTCACAAAGCCGTCAAGAAGCTTCGTTCTCTTATCGCACATTGTGTTAGACTACAACTTTAACATATTATCTAACATGCCAAGCTGCAATTCGACTTTACTTTTCGACAACTACTTACCTAGCGAAATCGCCAATATTGCGAAAAAAAAAACTATTTACTAGTAGTAACTTTACACAAAAAGGACTTGATTACAAGTAGTCGCTGCTATCACGGGCGAGCAGCGCGAGCTTGCAGCGGGCTCACTGGTGACACGACAAATCAAATTCATTAGTACCTATTAAGGGAATTTAATCCATTCAGCGCTAACCAACGACATTTGTGTGTCAAATAGCCAATTTACATTACATTTGGAGATTACTCGTAAGCTGGTATGCTACGGACTACGGCGTAGCGCTATGAATGAGTGAATGGTGCTGTTCGCCTCTGACTAAAGAAGGTGATAGTTTAAGGCGCCGTAGGTTCAGCGAAGTTAAGCGAACAGAGTTTTTGAAACAATATAATGCGTCTGTTTATAATAATAAGGTTTAAAAAAAATACGAATAGTAATCTTAAGGCTTTTCTGCAGAGAAATCAGTGCTTCGAAACATGATTAAGTAAATTTCGCTCGATAGAAAAAAATCACGAACATAGGTCTAAAACACACAAAAATACACTTAGAATATTCGTAACAAATTATGCACAAAAGCTATAAATATTAAAATTGCTTCTAAAAATCGGCAATATCATGTTTGAGGGAAATCAGTGTACATTTTTATTTATTTAAACGGCCAAAAAATTAAAATTAAAAAACATGATATCCGCGCTTCCGAGCACGCACTTCCATCTCGCTCACGCGTATGCTCAGTGAGAGGGAGAGAAGACCATGAACCTACGGCGCCTTAAGTACAGTACATAAAGCAAACTCCGGTCTAAACTGCAGCAGTTATGAAAACCTGTCGAGAGAGAGGTAGTAGAGTTGAAGTGAAGGATTAAACACACAACAGCGTAATTAATTACAAAAAAGGTGGTGAACGAAAGAATGAGTAAACGGAGGAATTTTAGTACCCAATTGCATGATGATTCCAAAATAAGGTTAAACAAACAGTAGGAAAATAAAAATGTGCTTTAATAAACTAGTCACTCGATATATAAACTTTATTATTCAGTTACATTTATTACAAGGTTATGGTTGGCGGACAAATCATCAATTAAAAAATATATATATCAAATTCTTTTATTTATATAAATCGGATATTTGTCAAAAAAAATATAGAAACTAAATTCTTTGCCGAAAAATTTTGTCAATCTTGAAGTTTCCTGCTGAACTTGCTGGTACGAAAAAAGGACACTAATTTCAAAATCCCGCCGTCATTATGTGACATGTTATTGCGTGCGTGACCTCAACTCTAATACCTATAATACCTATAGGTACAAATCGATAATGGTCAGCTATGCTACAGCTCGGTGATGACCAGCTACCTACTTGTAATGCTTTGTATTGAGTTCAATCCCCGAGGAAGCCCTCCACTTGTTCTCACTACATACTCACCAATGTTATAGTGGAGCGTTTTCGTGAGATGGACTCTAAAGGTCGATATATTCTACCAATTCTTCAATTATTGGAATTTCAGCATAAATATATAAATAGTACAAATGCAGCACAAAGCTGTCAATTTCATACGATGACATCGTTAGCCGACATTACTGCTTCAGCGATACCTGAAACATTTTCGATAAATAATTCAGAGATCGCTAACGAGTGGTACAACACGAACTCATGGTCGTTACATGCTGAGAACACCTAACCTTGAATTAAAACTTGAGTTAAAGGTAGCTTGGTTTTTTCAATAAGATTAATTTATATTGTAATCATAACGAATTGATGTATTCTGAGATGATAAATTACTGTTTGACCTATTTGAAAGATTTACAGCGCAAATAAAAAGGACTTGGATGCAATTCAAGAAGCTTACCCGGGTATTTTTTTTCCAAGTTCGATAATAAATCCCCATTTTGTTAGTATGTGTTGTCGCTGTGGTCGCAGGGGGCATAAGCCTCCCGGGTAGGAGCGTAAATAGGCGGGGTGAATAAATCTGCCGCGCCGGCGATCTCGCACGCGCGACAAGCTTATCAGTAGGCATGGTATATCTTAGACATACGTTTCACGTTTCAATGTGGTATCAATGTTTTTCGTGTGTGTTAGAACGTGCCAAACACACATTCTTTTTATGCTACTAATATTATAAATGCGAAAGTTTGGATGTTTAGATGTTTCAATGTTTGTTACTCAGTCACGCTTTGAATGAAATTTTGCACAAAGATAGTTTAAAGCCTGGAATAAAATAAACTATAGTTTTTCTCCCGGGTCCACGCAGACGAAGTCGCAGGCGGAAGCTACTTTAATATACACGCGAAAAATGTGATCTCGTTACATCGCCGCTCTGCCGAACAGTTCGACTTGAAATCTCTTGAAAAGTCAACTGAGCTGTTATAGAATTGATAACTTGTCTGACCTGAATCTAC
Source organism: Epinotia ramella (assembly GCA_947578815.1). Classification (NCBI taxonomy): domain Eukaryota; kingdom Metazoa; phylum Arthropoda; class Insecta; order Lepidoptera; family Tortricidae; genus Epinotia; species Epinotia ramella. The sequence continues at coordinate 21,843,213 of OX388202.1, forward strand.
AATAGCAACGATTCCTCAGCCTCAGCTGATAGCTGAATACGGATATAGCACTGATATGTGAATACGGATATGGCACTCTTAGCAATCATTGTAGCTTTTTAGTTATATTTAAGTTATGAAGACCGTTCGATCTGTCAGAATCCGTGGCAAATACACATCAGGTAGCGATCATTGTACCTTCAGAGTAGGTACAATGATCATGACCGATTAAATAATGAATATTGCAAAGTAATGTAAAATAATACACGTACCTATCTACTTACTTTTGACACAAACGAACGAACGTTAGTAACTTAATAACGCTGCTATCGAAATTATAAATTAAAATTAAAGGAAAAATTTAAAAAGTTAATGCTCCGAGCTGGATTCGAATCGGAGTCCACAAGCATTCATGGTCCGTTGCTACTAACCAACTGAGCTATCGGAACAATTTGTCTCGGTCACTTAATCTTTCAATCAGTTCCTTCTTACAACAATATAATTAGAGACGTTGGTGCCGTTAAGAAGCCTAAGTCTTCTGGTAGATGTCGCTACACGCCTCCCTAAGGCGCTGTAAGAAGGAACTGATTGAAAGATATAGTGGCCGGGACAGATTGTTCCGATAGCTTAGTTGGTTAGTAGCGACGGGCCATGAATGCTTGTGGTGGCCGGTTCGAATCCGGCGCGGAGAATTAAATTTTTATTTTTTTCCTTTAATTTAAACTTAACATTAGTAAGATTTTACGTAAAGGAACACAGGTAAGCTCACATACGCTCTCCGCTAGATCTAGCATGCTTCATTGATTGTGTCGTGCTCACTTTAAAGGCCTGAATACACATTGATTAGATGATCACTAACTAGCACTAGTTCAATTCATTTGCTGCTAATCGAGCAGTAAAGGTCAAAGTTTACCTAAACTTTCTTTTTCCTAAAGTTACTGTTTAGACTTCTTTATGCACATTAATAGATCCTAAAACGGCCAGTCTGCCTGCTTTCAGAAAGTTTAGCCACAGTATATCTTCAGGTGCTTGTTGAGTTATTCAAAGACGAAGTTACCGTCAAGTGTGGCAAACTGCATCACAGAAGTCAGTTTATGCTTATTTGATATCCTGAAACCTACTATGTACCTACTTAAATTACGCGCTTAAAACTTAAAAACAAATACCAAGTTATCGCGACGAACTTGAGAGTTACCATAGGAAGGCAAAGTTGCAGCTGCAATTACACTATATAAAGCGTCTTCTTCGAAGGAAGTTAATTAGTAGTAGTTTCTAAACATAAACAGCAGTGCGGCCATAAATTGTAATTTGGCCTGTAGCAAGTCACAAGTTGTATCCGTGGGCGTTCTGTAACTATAACTATCTGGAGCATGTCGTAAACTCGGCCACGTTGCCATCAATCTCGTCCATTGTTTGCTTCATATAACTACAACAGGGGAAACATTTTGAACCTTGTTATAAAAGCAATAAGGAGCGGCAGAAGTTTCTTCTCTCGTTGTATGTTACCCTTTATTGGACCTATAAATCCCATCATTATCCGGCCGGTCCGTAACAGAGCCAATGTCACATGTTCCTGTGAATATGATCTAGTGTCGAGGGATGAACTATTTTATTCGGATTGTTAGGTTGCTGTTATAAGTTTGTTTGTTTAATAAAAATATGAATTACTGATTGTACTCAAACTTAAGACTGACTCTCGATTTACGATACGATAAAAAGAAGTCCCCGGTTTACAGAGTGATGTCAAGAAAGCGATCATCATTGGCCACATCATCCATTACAGATGATTGTTGCAGCATCCGAGATGTAGGAAAAAGTTACCGCGGCAGTCTACACCACCTCTTAGAGCTGTAAAGCCCGATAACAGACTGACACACCCTTCCACTTCGATCGCAGACATGCCGTCCGTCCTGCGGCAGTCTTGCAGGCTTTTCCATCTGAGATTTTCTAACCAGACTTCGTCGTGCTTTGTCATTCCATTCCGCAAGTCCCGACGCCACTCAGGTCTCATCACAGCGCGTTTCTTTCAGCAGTGTGTTTCGATATTGAAGCTGATTATATTTCGATGTCACGCTTGCAGGAGTCTTTCAATCTTAACAAAGGACGACCCAGACGGCCTTCTCACGTGCGCAATCTGTCCCAGCATAACTTGACGTGGAAGCCTCTTTGAATCCATTCTTTGCGCGTGACCAAGCCAGCCGAGTCTCTTTTGATTCAGGATTACTGTAATGGTAGAGCTACGCGTTTTGGAAAGGACAGAGAACGTCACCCGAGGTATCTAATAATTTTAGTACCGCGTAATACACTCTTCTTTTCACTCCTTCCATGATAATTAATAACACGATAATTACATTCAATATTTAATTAAAAAGATACAAATAATATTGGACGGCCGCAGGGATTGGTATTTTTCAATGAACATATTCATCCAGGGCGACAAATGATGTTATCCGTTTTAGTTTTAATATCAACCTTTACCAGTTATACATGTTATATGTGTCCGAATGTTTTTGTATATCGTCAGTAATTTTGAATAGCCCGCAACTCCGAAGATTGCACCTGCAAAAAGTAATGTTTTACCCAAGAACAAGGTTTAATATTTATAATTAGGGTAATTCAAAAGGATGGCTTTGTCATACAGACATAGCGAAATTATAAGAGTTCCTAGGGAATAGTTAGACTACGGAACCTTCAGAAGGAGCAAATGGATTTATATCTATCGGTAGGTATTTATTTACTTACTGTTACGGCGAGAAAACTGTGATTAGGCGCCTAAGAATGGTAGGTATTTGTCGTTGTCCATGCTGACTCTCACTTTAAGCGTTGAATATAATACTCAAAAGAGTCCAAAGATTAGAAGGCTGCTTATATTTCGAATAGTTCTTGAAAACGATATTACACCTTTACTATTCTTCCAGGCAGTTTCATATTAGGCGTTCAACTATTTGCTTTGCTTTTTGCAGGCAGAACATTGTTAATGACGTTTTCATCACACTTGCTCGAAAAGGGCTTCATAATGCGCAGACATACAGAGCTGTAATAGCCTGTGTTACGCCCACGGGCGTAATGGTTTTTTTCTTAAATTGTATCTGTCACTCATGCGGCAGTTACAAAGCAAAGAGGTTTTATATCAAATACGATGTCTGAAAATGTATTAAAAAATAAATTTAAACTTAAAAAACTACTTAAACATGTTTAACTGCATTATTTACAGATTTAATATGTAGTTATTTAGTGTCTATGTAAAATGTTTTTAAGTATTTTTAAATCGTGGCTGTATACCGAAGGGTCTTTGCCATACGCGCCTCACGTCAAATTCAACAAAATGGACGACTGACATGTTGCAGTTTTTATTACGATTTGTATTTATTTTATCTAAAATGTATTTGTTTCCTCGCAAATGTGATGAAAAACATTGTGTATAACACGGGCGTAAGAATATTGCAAACTCGAGTCATCAAAAGCCTTCTGATAGACTCTTGTTCGCAATATTCCACTTACGCCCCTCGTTAAACAATGTACTATTATGCTTCCATTTTAACAAACTCGGGTGTTAACGTATCATTTTCAATTGAGCAGGATGAAAAGCAGTTCCTAAACTAATATTTTCAATTTACAACGAAAATATTAGTATTATTGCTTTTACGTGCTTGTCATTAGTGACACCAGTTTTTTTATTTAAAAAATACGTAGGTATGCTTCGCGGGCTTTTTGGTCCATGGTCGTAAACTTCTAATATATAATATTAGTAATCATATTGTTTGAAATAACATGTAGCTATTAGAAAATAGTATCAATAAATCCATGTTTTTATTTATTGAGCATGTTAATATTCAAAAGCATTCAAGGATTACCATATATTATATGAAACCCTAAGCGCTACACGAAGAAAAAAGCGCAGTATTTAAAAACGCTCAATGAAAGTGTCTCCTTAAACACGCTACTGAAATTACATATTGTCTCTGGTCTCGCTCTGGCCCACAGTGTTTTTAGAATAATGTTTTTAAAGCTTTCTTCTCTATGTGGTCTATGAAAAGCGTGCAGGGAGCAAACCTGAATTTTGCTCCCTTGGGCAAAAAAGATAGATTGAAAAAAATAATGTAGAGGGATCAAAAACAAGTGTTGCTCCCTATAAACGGGCTAGAAATAGTTATTTGTGCCACAAGGGAGCAAAATAGTATATTTACGGCGAGGGCGGTGTATTGAATCCTGAACGTAGCGAGGGATTCTAACGTAGGATCCTGAGCGTAGTGAGGCATACAAGTGTTAACGCCCGAGACGAAGATAATTTTGCTACCGAGTGACACATACTATTTTTCATACCGACTATGAAGAAATTTAAAAAAGATGCTGTTAAAATTACTTAACAAGTTTTGACAAATTTTCTTAATTTTTATTACTAATTTAAATAGGTATTACGAAAACTTCATAAACTTTCATATAACGTTGTTAAAGTTAAAACTTGAAATATGTTCGTTTTTAATCGATTACAATGGAATTACAATCGATTATTTTATTAAGATCTGTGTTCAATTTTGCGTAGGTAAATGCTTCATACCAGTGCATATTGATCCCTCTCGTCGTGGAGCAAAACTTACTTTTCCGAGTGAAAGGTGTGAAAAAACTTGTTTTCGAATAGAAGGAGTGAAAAGTTCAAATTGGACTTGATGTCCATGCCAAGGAGCTGCAGATGGTCTGAAATTGGTACGGATACACTCCGGAAAGTTGATATTTAACTATTTCGATCAAACTAAAGCCTAAAAAATTTCATAAAATCATTTTTTTTTGAAACAAACGGTCTTACAAAGATTTTATTACGTGGTAACTTAATACTATATAGACCTATAGTTTCCAAATTGATTTTAACATATTAGACAATGTTGTGTACTTAAGTAAAAATATCAAACTTACTTTACACTGTTTATAATATATATGATACCGTCAGATTATGAACACCGTCAGTTTAAAGTCTTACTCGCGATATTATAAACTGACGAAAAATTGAGAACTGTCAAAACCGTTCACAATTCAACGCATTACTTATTTTTCGTTCGTAGTCCCATAGGTCCGGGATAAAAACTATCCTATGTCCTTCCCAGGGTCCTTGTCCATATACCAAATTTCACTAAAACCAGGTGAAAAAGAAACAAGCAGTTAACAGAGTTACTTATGGGGATAGTGTGGATGCATTGTATATACACAATCCTTGCCATCGATATCAAGAGGTGAACTATGTAACTCATACTTTAAATAATCGTATAGTCTAGTTTGATCCGTAGTAAATTCTTACCAGAAAGTCCTGACTGAGCGTTACAAGAAGTTTACAATTAAACCCTCCGACAAAGCCGTCATAGCACTTATAGCGGACAATTTATTGTTGCCCTTTTGTAAACAGATGGCTCTAAAGTGGCAATATTTTATGCAAAACAGCCAGTCGTTAGGCCCAATAATAATACCAGTATGAAGGGCGATTGTTTTCTGAATAATGCCTCCGACATGTGTCGAGTCTGGTATTAATTTATTTACGAGTATTCAACGGCTTGCTTGTATTAAGGGAAGCCAAACATATAATTTCCAATTCACATACAACTCATACAATCGCTGTCCAGTCCAATATAGCAGACAATGACTTCACGAGTAAATAATGCGTTAAACTCAGTGCGTGAAAGCAGCGATGTTCGAGTTTAGTAACCCGCTGATTCCATTACACGCAAACTCGCTACGTAAGTCAAAGTGCTACGGTTACGCCGTAGCGCGTAGTTTGGTTCGTAGCTGAGCTACAGCGTCAAATCGAATTGTAGCACGGGTTCATTTATTATTAGTAGATGTCGTTACTAACCCTAAACCTATATCCATTAGAGCCAGCGTACATTAAGCATCATCTTCGATTAGGTATAATAATAATAATAATATATAACCTAACTCTAAGATTTGAAGTGGATAAAAGACAATATAATAATAACCACTTATTTCAGTCTTTAAGTCAAAACAAAACAACGTTTGGATATAATTGCCCGAGAACTTCTATATGCTGATGATGCTGCACTTGTTGCGGATTCTGAGGAAGATCTGCAGGAGCTGATTACGAGTTTCTGTCTTGCTTGTCACCGATTTTCGATGATTGTCAACACTAATAAAACAGTTGTCATTGCTCAGGGGGTAGATCACCCTCCCACTATAATACTTGATGGTAGCGATAACGTTCTTCAAGTCGTCGAGCATTTTTCTCTTGTCTCTGTGAAACAACAAGGAGATAGACACTCGCATGGGCAGAGCCTCTTCGTTAACTCTACAACCTTTGGAAAACTATTTTCGCGTGTCTGGAGGAACGAAAAGTTAACACCAAAGTTCTTGTGGCCTGTGTTCTTAGTGTTCTTATGTACGCATCGGAGACATGGACTTGGTACATATGCCAAAACAAGAGCGAAAGCTCAATGCTTTTCATATGCGCTGCCTTAGGTGTATTTGGGAGTCACTTGGAGGGACTGTCAATCAGTAATTAATTTTTTTTTATATACGTAATTCCTTCAAAATTCGCTCGAATACTCTGTATGGTAGCTTTTTCAAAGTCTAACACGCATACTTTTCAACACTGCCCTACCGATTCATTACTGTCATGGTGTCATGTCACTATTTTTCAATGTTTAAATCTCAAATACGGCGTAATTCAATTATTGTGGATGTATGTTGTCGATTCGAAACCCTTATTTAAATATGTTCTTTAATTTGAGGTGAGAGTTTACCGTATCGACGGGATAAAGATCAAATGTTTGACAGCTAAGATACCTAGGAACATTTTGTATGGGAATGATTTTTCTTTCATTATTTTGCTTTCGCCAATTTTTTCAATGTTTTTAATACTTATACTGTTAACCAGGGCCGAGACGATTCCAACTAATCCGAAATCATCTAAATCGGTTGAGCCCTTCTCGGGTAATAAATGGTGTAACTAACACGACTCTCTTTTATATATTTAGATAAGTGAGCTTTCATAGAACCGACTTTTGGCCGATGAGGGGCCGCGATGCCGAGGGAATAAAAAAAACAGTCGGTTCTGGCGCTTCGCCGGCCGCTACCGCGGCACGCTTGCTTCGCTCGCTCGGCTCGCGCGCTGTAGGGTCACAGTTGAACCTAACACTCCTCCTCGCTTCGCTCCTCGTCGCACCTAACTGGACTCTGTGAAATGATTTTTTTAACGGTTTTTTTTTTGTTTTAGGCAAGTTCAGGCATATGGTTATTCTAAACGGTACGCAAATGAAGTAAAATTCAACAAACAGGTAAAGTGCTTGTTGGCACTTCGTTTCTTAGAGGAGTCAGAAATCGACACAATATTTCAATAAAACTCTACAAAGTTTTGAAGATCCCGATTGGAAAAAGTTGGCTTACTGGTTTGAGGAGAATTATATTCACGGCACAGCTCTGCCGAAATACTCACCTAGCTTTTTGGAGCTGCTACGTTGTTAACCAAATGAAAGTACCACGGACAAAAAACTAAGCCGAAGCTTGGCACCACAAAATAAATACAATCACTGAAAAAAATCAGCCTGGTGTTTATTTTTTGATGAAAGAATTGATGAAAGAAACCATTTCAAATATACCATATCATAAAAACGATAATGTGTGGCGCCCCACCAGAAAAGAAGAAAAAGAAATACCTGGACAAAGAAGAAAGAATCAACAGGATTATGGAACACAAATCACCATACACAGAGGAAAAACTGTTGATGTCTATTGCCAAAAATTTAAAACTGTAATGGTCGGTGGTATTAAAAAAATATGTCTGCTTTTGGTTTGTTATAAATAAATGCTTAAATGATGTACTATTTTGTTTTTTTTTACCAAATGAGCTTCATATTTGTCTAAGGCAAGTACAAGAGCAGTCATAATTTTAAAGATCCGGTTTTAGGGTGCATCTTTTACTTAGATTAAGTAAAAAGTTGCCTCATATAGGTATGAAAAGGGCACTGTTACACTGACGAAACATTATTCGTTTAATAGTTGTTAGGCCTAGTGAAAGATTTGACTAATGATCAGTATGCCAAAAGTATTGAGTCATTACAATAATCCGCTTTATAATAATTCTGCCAAATGAAACGTTGTCATACAAAAATTTGCTAATAGTTGGTTGTCAAAGTGAACTATCGGCGAAATGTTGGTTGACAAATGAAATTCGAACAAAAAAGTTCGGAGAAAAGGCAGAACACCATTTAACACCCTCGAACTCATCATCACTTACCATCAGGTGAAATAGTGGTCAAATGCGTACCTATATCATCATCATCATCATATCAGCCGAAAGACGTCCACCTATATGTTATAAAAAAAAACCTAGGTCACCCAATTATTTTACTAATATTTTATTGTTTATTTTCAGGTAAGTTTCCTTAACAATCATCACCATCACACATATGCGTTAATGTAAGAATGCAGTGATTTTAGTTTCATGCTAGTTATTTACATAAAAAAACGTGGATGAAACTCTAGCGGAAGTCCGCAATTAGTGTTACGTTCACTAATGAATGCCTCGTCGCCATCTCGGCGTGTGCGCGCCAACAAAACGCCCGACCTTTGTTTATGCATACGACCCTCGCGGTCGAAACACTGCTACGAACATAATAATAATGAATATTCAATGTCAATTAATTCTATTTTAGATGACCTATATTTTAGTTTAACGAGAGATACTCTAAATTACTGCCACCGATTTTCGCGAGGTCAGGCCGATAATCCCCTTCTGAATTAAACGACATCGATTAAGGTTTAATCACAGATCTAAAATAAGATCGCGACGCTGAGGCTGACTAATCTTCACGATTTAATCCTACGTATTTGCAACCGGGGAGATAGTGAAAAACAGTTTCTTGACAGATTAAAATGGGCCTCATTAGGCAACCGGTCGCCTAAAAAGGCCCGTTATAAATTAATTAAAATACACGTTTAATCAATATTTATACACTAGTATCGTCATGAACTGGTTGTATAATACACTTTTTAATTAAATCTGTTCAATAAAATATTGAACGTATCCCAAAAAAATGGCCATGGGCCTTCTTACGGGTATGAAAATTAAAAATTGGTATTAACCGAGCATATTTTTTTAAATTAGAAAAAATAAACACATGTGAGATTCTTTATATTAGCCTGTATCATTATATTTATAAATCAGTTCTTTATTCAATCCTCATTTTTAACCCCCGACGCAAAGAGAGGGGTGTTATCAGTTTAACGTGTCTGTGTATCTGTGTATCTGTCTGTGGTAGCGTAGCTCCCAAACGGATGGACCGATTTGAATGCGGTTTTTTTGTGTCATAGATAATTTTATCCCGAGTGTTTTTAACTATGTTTCATGAAAATCTGTTTAGCCGTTTTTGAGATATTGCATTTTGAAATGAAAATGTCGGGGTTTTTCAACTTTTTAAGTTGTAGTTATTTTGACGTACGTTTAGTTAGGCATACATTTAGTGGGCCTTATTGGGGCACTTTTACTTCAGTTCAATGAAGTCTCGTAAAAATACATAAATAACTTTAAACTAACGTTATCCTATCGCAATCACTAAATGTCATGTCCCAACTGTATGGTTTGTCCGTGTCATTTCGGCAAAACCAATTTTATCGAAGACCCCTAAACTTATGATTTCTATTTAATAATATCGTGTAGAACCCGTTAGGTTAGGTTTTATAATAATCCTAAAAATGTCATAGTTTCAGAGAAAAACGGGTTTTAGGTCGGACGGAGTTGGAAAACAATTATTAGTAATTCAGATAGGTTACCAGATTAAACGCCTAATTTCACTAAAAATACTGTCAACATTTTTGAAAGTAAAGGTTAGACATTTAAAAAATGTGCCATATTTGAACACGACACACCAACTGTATTTTTTGGCTAAAAACTGAAATGTACTTTTGTGTGTGACCGTAACCGCATGTGCTCACGGAATTTGAAGCAGTTTGGTTTAGACAACCATAACTGCTAGTTTTTAAAAGAGGCCTTATTAGGAGCCGGGCCTTTCTTGGTTCACCTACCTTATTTAAACTAATTACCATAAAAATCAAAACATTAAGAAGTGTGCGATGCGATTGCTAGTTTTCGGTCAAAGTTCAAAGTGGTCTAACAAAATTTGACTGTCTTAATGTAAGGAAAAAGCGAATCATTAGCGGTGTTCTCTTTAAAAAAAGTTTTTATTATAAAATTATTGTTTATAAACTGCTATGCGATTTCGTTTCATGATAGGTTCATGTTTCTTTCGTTCGTTCACTTGCTAAGAAAACCGCAGGTGCACGGGGCTAAGTCACGATAAGTGCTCGAGTCACTTAGCTTAGGAAATACCTATTACGGAGGATGCTTAAACCTTAAATCGCCAATCAAAATACTTTTAGGTGGTATTCCACTTGTCCAAGAGCTTTGTCCAATGTGTCTTCATCAAATTTACTAGAAACACTGACATTTGATCAAATATTACGAATAAATGAAATGGGCCTCCGGCTCCGTCAAAGAAATTTGATTAAATATTGTATACCTACAGATCAAAGTAATTGTAAGGGTGGTATTTCACATGTCCAAGATTTTTTTAAAGCAAAATATTAGACGCAATAGCTACGGTAGCCTAGTGGTTCAGGCATGCGGCTGTCAAGCGGCGGTCGTGGGTTCGAATCCCGGCTCGTACCAATGAGTTTTTCGGAACTTATGTACGGAATATTTACCGTTAGCTTTTCGGTGAAGGAAAACATCGTGAGGAAACCGATCTAATCCCAATAAGGTCTAGTTTTCCCTCTGGGTTGGAAGGTCAGATGGCAGTCGCTTTCGTAAAACTAGCGCCTATGCCAAATCTTGGGATTAGGTGTCAAAGCGGACCCCGAGCTCCTTTAGGGGCATAACCGAGAACAACGCTAGGAGAAAGATGATGAAAATATTAGACGCAAATACACATTGGACAAAAATCTTGGACTAGTGAAATGGGTATAAGAACATCAAAGAATTTTGAACAAATATTTGATCTTAAAATTGGACTAAGATTTTGGGACTTCATAAAATTTACTAAGTAACACTGACATTTGAACAAATATTAAGAATGACGTTCAAATCAAAATAGCTACGCAAATAGTATAAAACTTGAACCAAGATATTGGACGAGTGGAATAGGCCTCCGTCAAATCATTTAAATTAAATATTACATATACACATTGGACAAAGATCTTGGACAATTGGGAATACCACCCTAATATTTATGTCGTAAACTAATACTTTATTATGTGACGGTTTTACTTTAAAATGTTGTTGTTGGCAGGCAAGTAAGTCAAGGAATTTAATTCCCAACCCATTTCGTTGAAATGTCATTAGACATTCGCAATGCATCTTAATGCAAAAAAGAAAAGAAAAGTCTATTTCAGTAATAGTATTTAAATGTCAATACGTATTAAATATCATTTCATATTAGGTACAGATAAGTGATAACCAGTTTGTGAAAAGTTAAATTGAAAAATAATTTTCAAATAGGCGTTTCGTCGGGATGCGGTCAGCGGTGGACGCCTTGCTTCGTAAGCGGAGCTTTTGACTAGTTCTGACGCTGATTGCATTATTGACGACTGAGACTAACTAAACTACCGAACAACGTCGCTTTATAAGCAAACTGGACAGGCAAAACCATCTTAAAGGGATGCCTTGATTCGAGTCGACCACGCCCCCTAGACAGAGACACGCTTAAAATGCCTTCCACGCACGAGAAAAAGAGATGCAACACTCTTCGGGAATGGCTGTTTTGGACAAATCTCGATAAATACCTAACTTAGTGAAGTTTTATTTTCATTAAGTGAGATTTTAGATGAGATAAAATACTATGGTATTAACTTGATTGTGTCGTAAAATATTGTAGGTATTGTTTGAGTAGGCTGAGTAAAAAAAGGAAAATAAAGACCCAACTTTGGTTTTTTTTTCTATCGAGGAAATTTTAGGCAATCATGTATCGATTAAATCAGATAAACAATCATATAGTCAAGAATCATAGATCTGAAAATCAGAACTTATTTTTTCTTAATCTAGTCAGAACGGCGTTTCAAAGCACGCGATAATTTCCAATGCACCGCCTTAACTTAGATGGAATCCATTTCCAAAGAAGATAATTCTCAAATACGTTATTAATTTGAAGAATAGTGCTTGCCGCTAATATCATATAACAGAACAGAACTAGCGATATGACAAACGAATACGGACTTCAGCGGCGCTACCACGAAAACCGAATGTCACTCGAGTATAGTAAGTGCGATAGAGATAGAGATATCCGAACTTCGACATTCAAAGTTTGTGGTTGTAGCTCAGTTCACCATGTCAACGTAGTTAATCTGTTGCCTAGTTACTAACATAAAACAATGCATGCGTAAATATGTCAAAGTAACGTCGTGCTCTAGCTATCTCTTATGGTGACAGTTTGCTATACCATATTGAACCTTAGGTGGGTTGGAAATTCCTTGACTGTGCGAGTACTTATATGGCGTAAACATTAAAATTCTTGCTCATTCACCCATTAGTTTGATAAAATGTTCGCTCCTCAAAAGAAAATGATTGAAATGGCCGAACCAGCAAATGCCAGCGACGTCAAAGCATTCCTGTGTCAAATTTAATCTTGTTAGATTTCTTTAAATATTTTACATAGATCCCTTCTGTGGGAAAAAAACTGGTTGGATAATGATGATCTTTCGGTACCTACCTACCCGAAAATATTCCGGTTGAATGGGTCCAAGTAAAGATTAAACCATTAGAGAAGGGGACGGACCGTTGTCCGACTTCTAACTTTATACCTTTTGAATTTTGTTGGCGATTCAATTATTTTATGTTGGTATTCATTTTATATGAAATTTCCACCACTTCGCTGCGCGGTTGTTAAAAACTTAGCCATCGATTGTGCTATAAATAGGAAGGTATGCATGTATATGTATAGTGTACAAAATATAAATAAAGTAACTTATTCTTACTACTTAGGTATATTGTTAGAATATTTTCTTAATTTATGTGTAATCATTACAAATCCATATGTGATTCCTATCTATAGAAGTATGGACTAATTATTAGGCTATAGGAACCGGGGCATCACACGGTGTATAAAACAAAATTCGTTTCTCCTGTGGTCAATAGTTAAGAGCTGTGAGACGCCGTTTATGCGGAATAAGAGTTCAACCAAAAATTAGACTTTGTAGCCTAATTTTTAGTTGAACTCTTAACTTTGACAATGTCCACAGGACGGACGCGAACCTAAATCTGTGTATAACCCAAACACATGGGGTTTAATGGTAATTATCTGCCCTTCCCGTTTACTTGGTTGGATAAAGGTACAAATATCGGTAATTTACATCGTGGCGAGGCGCAAGGGCGGCTCCAGTGCGCATGAGATCCTGGAGTCCCCCGCATGAGAGCGCAGATGCCGGGCACCGTGGGTTTTTAGTAGATAGAAATACCACATAACCCATCATTGAATAGTAGTTATGAGAAACATGTTTCGTTCAAGTAAATGGAACTTGAAACAATAATATTCAAACTAAAAATACAAGGACCAAATCTTATATGAAACATATTCTGCGAAAGAAAATTCTATGAAATTTCTGTCTGTAAAACAAGAGATCACCCTTCAGCTTGTTATTGATGAACAGCGTGCCGTTTTCAAATATATCGATATGATGAGTACCTAAAGCAAAACCCGTAAACATAAAAAGGCAGCAAAGTAAGCAAGTACTACGATTAATGTCCCGCACGTCGCTGCAGAGTAAAAAGGGTTCGCAGGTCGGTGTGCCTTCAGCCGGGTCGACCTTTCGACGTACTAGGGAGCCTTAGAGTGAACGGAATATTTCTAATGATTGTAAAATATTTCATCATGTGGACAAACTAACCTAAAATGGAATTAACATTTTTAGTCACTATAATTATTCAGTTTTATACCTAGATAATATTTTTCAATTAGTATTTTGATACAAATATTGTCTGAACTCTACTTGTCGATATTTCTGCCTTGCAGTAAAGTACGGTTGCACTTAGACATAAGAAAGTGCACGTGATATGCTTTGTTTAATTTGTACAATATTATAAACTGACTGAATTCAGAACCATACTCTAGTACCTAAGTATATAGATAAAAATTATGTAGGTACCTACTTGTTTTGTAAGCCCTTTTCTTAGAAATATGTAGATACACTCGCACGACAAAATATAATTGCGCCGTAAGCGTTATCAAGTAGTTCGAATTTACCGAAGCATGTATCGGAGATAGAGGCAATATATCTCGGAAATTACACGACGGGAGGCACTCCAATATCCGGTGCACAATCAAGATGGCGCAGCTTCCGGTGAGCTGTTGCCATTCTGTGGCGAAATACCATCGGCAAGTGCACGCAGTCACGATTTCCTGAAACAGCATTTATCAATCACAAAGACTGAGGGTATTCTTCAAAGCATATTCAGAAACACTAAACAAATGTATAAATAAGTCCAAGACGATGAACTACGAGTATGTACAGGAAATGACAAAATCACTTGCTTACAAAAACGAAGACAATGTGGCATGTTATTAAAAACATAACAGGTAAAAATCTTCGTAAGCAAGACAGCGATTTACCGTGATGTGTTACCAAAGGGTACCAAAGTTGCGTTAGTTGACAATAAAAGGACACAATAACAGACAGACAGACAACGGGACAGGTGAAACGAAATAAAAGCTTGTAATAAACAAGTTTCTGTCAAAAATTTCATTTTTGGTACAAGCTTTTATTGCCGACTGTACTTTTCTGTATACCGTCATCAACTACTCATTGAGACGATTCTGACGAACCCAAACTCAACGGGGTTACGTCGGTAAAGTACTGAATTCCCATGGCCACCTTCTGTCTCCATCATCAGATCAGCTCGATGGTACCATAATATAGAATTGTCATCCAAACTATACTTCAGCTATACCCAAAATTTCAGCTCAATCGGTCACCGGATCAACTGTACCTAATATCATAACATGTAGAACTATAGGTTCTGTTATGTACCTAAATAATTTAATTGTGACCTAATTTGATCTACTTATCGTAAACAAGTTTTAAAGAACTATTGCTACACCCTACCAGGGTCCATGAGATACATTTTATTATGTATATAATAAGATTTTTTTATGATGTCATTCGAACCAGTTTTTTGAGAGAAACAAATGTTTGTATGGGAGCAACTACAATTAAAGAACATAAATAGGTACTCAAAAATTTGAGACAAAGATTGACCTCGCTGGCGGCAGCGCAAAACGCTTCATACTGAGGCTCTAGTATAAGTTTTATCGAAACAAAACGTTACGACCGCGTTTGCGTTTAGCTATCAAATCCCGTACAAATTGAGGGTAAAACGCACAAGTGGCAGTTTTACTAATACTTAGTCGTATGGAAAATCAGGTAAATTGTTGTTTCGGTCGCGAAATACTGCGTTTAAGTACATAGTTGTTATACAATTTTGTTACTATAAAAGCGTAAGAATTCTAATTGGTAGCTTTAAATTTACTATTGGACAATAAAAAAAATGCATATTTTTTCCAAATTTTCAAGGTTCATATCTTTTTATGACTTAATTATATTTTATAATTTATACTTTATTACGATAATTTGATGGTTTACTATTCATTTAGTATCACTACGTTATCATTTGAACATGAGGCCTGTCTTTACCGTATCTCGGCTCGGGACCATTGGGGGCCCCGACTTTTGGAAGCCATGCGTGGGGCCGAAACCAACAGCGCAGAAGGCGCTTTAAGACAACAATAATCTAAAGCAAGGGGAAAAATACCATTTCCGAGCGCACAACATTGTACAACCGCTGATGGTCCCCGTCAGGTGCAATGGTACGTTATTGTCGAAGCAAGGGAAGTAGGCAATTGCTGATTGAGTATTAATTTTAAACGGACGGCCTTGGGAGCCCGTTTAATTTAATACGAAGCCAGCAATTGCCAGTCCGGCTGAGACAAATATAGTGTTTTTCTCAAAAATTGTGCAAGAAAACAAATATATACTTTACAGTACATATGGTGCTACTTTTCCGCACTATTGCGCAAAGAGCACTTTCCGTGCATATGTCGAAACTTTGAAGAGCCATATGTACAGTAAAACGTTGTACGATACACGTGCGAATAGGTAATTCGCAACTCGTGTTGATTTAAAACACTCCCTTCGGTCGTGTTTTAATTTATCACCACTCGTTGCGAATTTCCTATTTTCGGCACTTGTATCGTAAATAACTATTTCAACACATTTGCTCGTAACGTACCTCTTATTATGTCGCTTTTAGGCTCATAATCCTGGGTATTAAACACGCGTGTTTTATAACATTACGACACTTGTGTGTTATGGTTATGGTTATATCCCGATTAAGTCACGTTGGCAAGATGTATGCATGAACCAGGGGTAGGGCAGAAGTTATAGTATATCTAATAAATCATTTAAGTGGCGAAAAACTTATATATACTTTCTGTCCTAGGTACTTTCAAATTAGACATGGAATTTGCAGTTGGATGACAATAAATAATTACATCGATTACATTCAGGACTGTAGAACACTTATTTATTACTCGTATTAGATATCTAGTGCTCATCTCACATAAACTTCTTACCAAATGTACTAAAACTAATTGTAGTAATTTTGTTCTTCGGAATAAAAAACGCAATAAACGTCGAAATAAAACGCTAGTCTACCGCCGAGTTGATAGTGAAGGCGCCACCCAAGCGCTCGGATCCCCTTACATATTTAGCGTTGTATCTCAGATCGAATGACGAGTACTTCTGCTATAGAGGTCTATTTGGCATGACGTATTCGGATGCCATCTACATTACATTTACAGCGCGTTCCCTTCCTCACACGCCATGCAATGTGTTGTGCAACAATTTAATAATACATAAAATACCAGTATTTCGTCAAATATATAACCCCCCTGTTGGCTGCTGTTGGAAGCAGTTGCTTGTAAATAAATAGGTCTTCTTGTATCTCTCACGTAAGTAAAAAATACAAATCGTTTAATCGCAGTAATAAGATTGCAAAATGCAGGGGTCTTACAAACATAGATATTTGGCAGTACGTTTACAACATTTCCGGTGTGCGAAAGTTGTATGGAGTCATGGTTAGTTTATATACTTACGTTTAAATAGCACATTATTTATCTCAGTCTTTGAGAGATCATGCCTCAGTAAAAGATTTTTCCGATTCAGTACTTATGGCATTGTAATTATAATTGGTTATGGCAAAGAGGCAAAACACAACCGTTCTGATGTTCATTATTCTTATTTGGATTTATTACTTTTACTCTCATTGGTCATCTGTATACAAACTGCCCCGTTTTCAATGCTCTTGAATGTATCAACTACTAAATTATTAGAAAGAAGTAGGTAGTAATATAAAATTATGAATCATCGTTATAAAGAGCATAACTATGTATATCAAGGTATTCGACATTAATCTAAGCCTGCCCCTCTTGCCACTTTGGTCAAACTCGGCTACCGCACGCACACCTACGAGGTGAAAATTCAACCGGACGCGGCTGACAGGTCCATTCAGTGCTACTATGGTTCGATCATAGTAGTTCAACAACCTTAACAAGACGAAAGAGCACGTGCTATGCGGCATGATATAGGCACGGTTTGAGTTTTCTAGGTCTCAAACACCGGGTTTGTTAGATAGAGGACCTTCTGTAGATACGTAATTGTACTATTATTTATTTTTCATCACACTTGCTCGAAAAGGGCTTCATAATGCGCAGACATATAGAGCTGTAATAGCCTGTGTTACGCCCACGGGCGTAATGGTTTTTTTCTTAAATTGTATCTGTCGCTCATGCGATATTGCACCTTTACTATTCTTCCAGGCGGTTTCATATTAGGCGTTCAACTATTTGCTTTGCTTTTTGCAGGCAGAACATTGTTAATGACGTTTTCATCACACTTGCTCGAAAAGGGCTTCATAATGCGCAGACATACAGAGCTGTAATAGCGGCGGGCGTAAGGGTTTTTTTCTTAAATTGTATCTGTCACTCATGCGGCAGTTACAAAGCAAAGAGGTTTTATATCAAATAAAAAACTACTTAAACAAGTTTAACTGAATTATTTACAGATTTAATATGTAGTTATTTAGTGTCTATGTAAAATGTTTTTAAGTGTTTTTAAATCGTGGCTGTATACCGAAGGGTCTTTGCCATACGCGCCTCACGTCAAATTTAACAAAATGGACGACTGACATGTTGCAGTTTTTATTACGATTTGTATTAATTTCATCTAAAATGTATTTGTTTCCTCACAAATGTGATGAAAAACATTGTGTTTAACACGGGTATAAGAATATTGCAAACTAGAGTCATCAAAAGCCCTCCGCCTTCGGCGTCGGGCTTCTGATAGACTCTTGTTCGCAATATTCCTCTTACGCTCCTCGTTAAGCAATGTACTATAGTAACTAAACCGTTAGTAATTGAAAACCCCAATGACGACCGCTCGGTTTATCTCCTTCCAAATATGTTATAAACTGAAATGTATGTGGTTAATAATACCGTAAATGTCTATCCAATTTTTAATTGCTAAACTTCGACTAAAACTAATAATTTTCTCGCGGAAGCCGTTAAATAATTCTTCAATAACTACGTGAGTCTATATCGTCCCTAGCAGGCAACTGTCGAACAACGAACAACCAACTGTCCCAAACTGTAACTAAGTATCTTGACGCAGTCTGCTCTAGAAAATAATTGGCTTTAATTAATTACCGTATACCCTTAAGATAACGTTCATTTTCGCTTTCTTCTCAGTGCAACCCACAAAGAATGTCTGACTCATGATGAATTACTTTTTCTATTATTTAAGCTCAAATGAAACTTATCCGAAAGATTATTAATTATTGCTGAATCGTTTTTGTTCAATCAAGCCGAGTTCTTTTGTTTTGAACAATGAACAATAGAAACTGTAAAATCTTCTGTGCTATAATTAAATAAAACACTTTTTGTACTCGTCGATTAAAATCTGTGTATATTAAGATTTCGTTGAGAATACTACAACGTCACTCTTTTCATCGTTGAATAGTCTATGTTACTTCCGAAACAACCGAAATAACTTTTTTATACTCGCCGACCTTAATGTTTGAATTAAGACTTCGTACACCAAACTTAAATCACATACTTTTTACAATGGAGCTCCCAACTCAACATTTCATAACTGTTGAGACAACTAAAATGAAATTGACCCACAGAACTATATCAAGATAGAAGGAAAGTGCGCGCCGATTAGTATTGGAACCGAGCGTGTAACATTTTGCGTAGGTAATTTGACGTCACAAGCGTAATTTAGTGACGAGAAACATAATCCGCGCGAAATCGATTCGTCAACATCGACTAGCACGCGGCAGTTGTAATAATTTTGTATCGATTCAAAATATCGATAAGAACCGACAGAGAAATGAAAAATAGTCTTAAAAAAGTCTTATTTTTTTCACATCTTCTTTACCCCCGTGGGGGTGGATTTTTCCAA
This sequence comes from Epinotia ramella, assembly GCA_947578815.1. Lineage (NCBI taxonomy): Eukaryota > Metazoa > Arthropoda > Insecta > Lepidoptera > Tortricidae > Epinotia > Epinotia ramella. The sequence goes on from OX388202.1 coordinate 21,862,695, forward strand.
AACGCTTTAAGGGTTTTTATTATGTATTTAAATAAGTAATCTTTCTACAAAGTTTCAAGCTTCTAGCTCAAAAAATGAAATTTCTCCCATAATAACTTTGCACCCCTGTTTAACCCCTTTAGGGGTGGTATTTCCTAAAACACTGAAAATGCTTATTTTTGTATTTTAATATGTAATATTTCTGCAGTTTCAAGTCTCTAGCTCAAAAAATAAAGTTTCCTCCATACAAACTTTGCACCCTTATTTGACCCCCTCAGTGGATGAATTTTTATAACAACGCTAAATCATTTGTTTTGTTGTTTAGTAAGAAACCTCCATACAAAGATTCGAGTCTTTAACTTTCCAAATGAACGATTTCCATACAACGGTTCGACCCTATTTCACCCCCTTAAGGGTTGAATTTCGAAAAATCCGTTCTTAGTACACGTCCACGTACTGTAAAGAATATATGTTCCAAATTTCATGCTTATATCTTTAGCGGTTTAGGCCGTGCGCTGGCTGTCAATCGGTCAGGAACGAAAGAGTAGATAATAATATGAAAACGTAATTTTCATTTCTCTGCTTTTATAATCGATTTAACCGAGTAAGAAAATCACAGTGTACAGCACACTGGTACAGCACTAGTGACAGAAAAATGAATAAATCGACCATGAAGCGACTCGACAATTTGAATAGCCTATTTATACATCGCTGGTTTTGACGCACGTCAAGTATGTCTCGTCAAACTAAAGCCGCAATGGAAAACTAGAGTTGGACATAATCTATTTTGATGAAAATAATACAGAGCAATAAATAAATTGTTTTTTTAATGAATAATAGGTATTTTAGGACAAATAGTACTTACCTATGATAGGAAATACCACGATTAACAGCTTCACCTTTTTTGGTGGTGTTTGAACAGCTCAGTTTCGAACAACGAGTCATTTTGTGATTATAACCTGACGTCGCACGCGTTCCGAGGTCGGGAGCGGACTGAAGTTCGCGGCGAGCAAAGAAGTCCATCGGACTTACTTTTGCCACGCGAAGTACATACACTCTTTCCTTCTATCTTGATATAGTTCTGTGAATTGACCAATCACGTGGCGCCTTTGACCAATAGGACGCCGTCATGAGAAAGTCAAAAGGTAATAGACATCAACGCACAAAAAAGATAAAGCCGTTGGTTGCACTTCGTTTTCAATAGATACCAAGTATGTTTAATTAGTTCAGTTGACTCGTAGAAAAAGTATTGTACACAATAGTTATATAATTAGCTTTTTAAGTCTCGTACGTTAATTAGGCCACTCAGCAAGCTTCGTGGCCTAAACGTGGTACTCGACTGAAAAAGCATACATTATAAAACGATTGCATAATAGTATTTTTCACAATCGTGTTATAATAGAGAGCTTTTCAGTCGAGCACCGTGTTTAGGCCACGAAGCTTGCTGAGTGGCCTAAGTAAGGTACGAGATTAAAAAGCTTGATTATGACACTATTGTGAACAATACTTTTTGTACGAGTTCATTAAAATTAATAATTTATGTCATTAATACGAGTATATAAGAAAACTAAATATCGTAGATAGGTACTATATTGTCTAGTTCGACTATTGTAAAGGCTCTTTGACTTTTCAGGTAGCAAGGTAAGTGTGGCTTCCTCTGCCATATTAGTTATTTCTTGAGGAGTTAAAGATGTTTCGTCACTGTCACTACTCATTTTCTTAGTTTTTATTTTAACTTTTTAAGTTTAACTTTGAAAAGAAAAGTTATCACATCACACCACCGGCGTCCGTAATGTTGCAGTACTGTGCTGTGATTGTCTAAATACTAGCCAATCACAGAGCGTAGTTTTTTTTAATTTGTATGTCCTGGATACAGCAGCAAGTTCAAGTAGATTTTTGACAGATGACGCGACGCTGCTACGTTGTGAAACGCCATAGATTGGCAATCTTGTATCTGATCGAGTCTGTGATGACTAATGTGTGCGATGTGAAGGCTAAATAAAGTTATTTGATTTTATTTGATTTGATTTTGATTTGCTAACATTTTACATGAATTAATAAAGATAACATTTTAAAACGTAACTATTTATTTTAAATTGTATTGGATGTTTATAGATTGCATCTAAGTCTGGCTTAACACAAGCGCGGGCACTGCGCAAACTTTACGAAAAAAAACTGTTGCGCGCCATTATAGGTACTTAATTTCACATTTTTTTGTAAACATTGTTAATGCGCTTTTGGTTATATATACTCGTGGTGAATAGAAAAGTGATAAGTAAATAGAATTAACGCCACCGGAAATTCTTGGCGATTTACAATATGTGAGTAAAATCCTGTTGCCATCAACAAGTAAAGAAAACAACTTAAGAAGCCTATTTTCATCTTAAGAAAAGAATTTTTTCCTCGCAAAATGTGTTGAAAACATCGTATGAAACGCGAAACGCGTGAGCTTTGATACTTACATCCTCGGCTCTCTTATCACGCTCACCTGCGGCTCGCGTGAACAATGCCGCCTCTGATATCATTACCAACATACCTCACTTGTATCACAATGTACTATTAAAACTTAAATTTTATGTACCACAGATGCAGTATCCGAACGCAGGCGCGGCGCCCCGCCCCTTTTAAAATATTGCGCGCAGTTAAATTGTTTCAGTTTCATTAGGTAGGTAGGTATATTATTCTTCATTCTTGCGTTATTGATATTAGTTTTAAATATAAAAACTACTAGGATAAATACATTCTCTAACTAGGAAATATAGTAAAGTCAGTGACGAAGGCAGGATTTTAAAAACAGTACGGCTAGTTTTTATGTGCACGCGAGATACACGTAATATGCAAATGTTGCCTTTGTCTCTTTCTAGCGCAACAGACATTAATGATAAATATATCTAAAATAGCTCGAAAATATGAGTGAATTGGTAAATTTTAACAATAATACGGGTAGTTTTCAGTGATATGTTAGTAACACACGAGCCTCTTATAGATACTAAAATATCCTTTGGTTTCTAGCGCCTTGTCTCGCCTTTCGGGTACTTACTAATGGCGCGGCGCTGAGGAGTTGAAACAAGCAGTAAAGAACGCCTAATTAAGTTTTCTTCCGGAATAATCACGAGACGAATAGGTACGTGATACTATGATATTTTTTTTTAAATATGAATGTTTTCTTACTGCTGAGATGAAAAGTTGTATGTGTTACTCGAGAGCAAAGTATTTGCATCTCGTGCTTTTGAGTCCTGCGCTGCGCTCAAGATTCAAACTTTGAATCACTCGCTACGCTCGTTATAAAATTGTTGAATCTTTCCCTTCCTCAGGACTCAAAATCAGCAATCGCAGCAAAAAAAAAAACTTGGCTCTCTTGTTGCACAAGTAACTGTTTTACTCAATCTGTATGACCCAAATACCTATTGGCAATATTTTTGTGCATGTTAGAGAGAAATAATTTCAGCGGTTGTTACTGTACAGGATGTGAACAAAGTTACGCGCCCGCGCCGGAAGTGTCGCCGCGCCGCCACCGCGAACTTTACCGGGCGCGCGTGCGCTTCCATATTCTTATATTTGCGTTAAATATACCACCACTCGTTATTGTGTGGAGATTAATTGGATGGGTGGATGTACGTTCCACCACCACCAACCACCGCTGGTTTAACAAGCGAGCAGTCATAGGGGTGGCACATCACTTGGAGTTGAGTGTTTGCGTTGCGTGGTTTCCTCTGTTTTATTTGCCGTAGGAAGGAAAAAGACGCAACACGAATATTTGGGCAAATACCGCGAAGTGAAGTGCCGTGAGGTGGCTATGTGAGGAGGATTAAATGATAGACATGCGCGTTGTGTAATAAGGTCCGTTTACTACTGATCTAGGGCAGTCTTAACATCTATATTACATGCTATACTTATATCTAATAGTTACCACACCTCAGCCGGCTTAAAGATAAGCTAATTAAATAATCCAATGCAAATTCCTTACACATAAAAAAGGTAACGTAACCGTTTGCATTAAAGCACAAGAGACGCTAAAAACATGTAGGTACTCAATTGCAATTCTTATATAAAAGCTTATCGAGCATCCAGACTTAAAAATATTAAAAAGAAATAATTTTATGATATTGTATTGAAAAGATACGATATCATAAAATTATAAGACATAACTATTTTCAAGGTAAAATTAGATTTTTGTGGGTAACTTTGTTGCGACGGAAATAGCCACCCGCGCGGACCGGATGACCGGCATGCACGGCACCAACTAGGTTAGGTTAGGACTCTTATAACTCGACCACAAATAGTATGTTTACGACATACGTATTGTACTTCCTCTTTTATTGAGATACAGCCTAGGGCAAAAGTATTGTAAGTACCTAGGCAATCCATATCCATACCGAATATTATGAAAGTAGTAAGTCTGTCTGTTTGTGTAAGAGGGCGAAAGTTTGTATGGAGCTACGAAATGAACGAGTTTCACGCGGACGAAGTCGCGAGTAGAAGCTAGTTTTCATATAAAATTCAAATTTTAAATCGAGCATGTGTAGTAGTAACTTTTATTTGTAGTAAAAAAAAGTGTAGAAACTTCTGCAATACATGTCTGTTATTTTTAATTACTTCAAAAATAACCGTATGAAAAAATACAATTGGTTGCCTGTAAATGCCCGTTATTGCAAACCTATCCTCAGTATATTTTACTAGCCTATCTTCTGGAATTCGGATAAAAACGGTGTTTTCAAGTTTCCGATCCGATCTTACACTATCGACAAAACACAGATTCGGAAGTATGCAAGATTTAACAATCCATATACGGGGTGTGGCCTGTAATGGGAGCAATAAATTTAAGGGCTGACTCTATGTATTATCCGCAGTGATTCTGTAAAGGTACCAGTGTTTCAAGATTCTTGAATTCGGAAATAATCTTATCTGAAGTTGTGATACCTAAGTAATGGATCTCGACATCTCGATATCGTAGCATGCCAGTCATTAACTATCTTGGTAGAACACTGGGCACTTTCGTAATTGCGATTATACTAACTTTGGTTTTCTAATTCTTTTTGTTTTTTTTTTTCAATTTTACAAGATTTTTTGGTGTTTTTGAAGTAAAACAAAATGGATATCATTCCAGTTAAGCAAAAGAACACACGTACGCTTTTACTTATTATTTTTTTTCTATTTTTTTTTCAATTTTTTTTTCAATTTAACCACTTGGAAATAATTACTGATCAACTTAATAAGCCACCGTTTAATTTTTTGCTCCTATTACAGGCCACACCCTGTATAAATTGCAATGAAATAATTTATATAGAACCTTACAATTAACATCACAAATTATCTCAAGGGAGCCGAGGGAATGCGAATCAAAGTGACAGCGAGCGGCCTCTCATTCCCGCAGAGCACTCAGTGTCCAACTTTACTCCTAAAACTTTAACATGGGTAGAGGCGAATAATAAATCAAGTGTAAGTTGAATAGTAATTGTCATTTCCAGCCCGCAGAGCAACCCGCGAGGGTTGGTAACTTGTCACGAACCATGGATCGATGTTTCTTATTTTGCGTTGTACAGTCGACAACACAGCTAAGTGACCATCGGAAATCTAATCTGACCTTAAGTGCATTGTAATAAGGTTCTAGGTTTTCACGGTATGGTTAGTTAGGTGTGTTGCTGTGTGTACAAACTTACAAACCTAAACTTATTATCAAACGGGCCATATGTAACGCCATGCGCCAAGAAGAAAACTTAATGCAGTAAAACAAATGATGATACACTTTGAAACAGTTCCGCGTAGGTACTTTATTTACTTGTCATTAAGAATGTGCGCACCTGGAGCCGGCCCCAACTCGGCCTGAACTTTGTCCAAGTTCACTCGGTTATTTATAAATTGTTGCGAGTTTAAACTCATGGATACTTCTCAAGCTATGTGAATTTATACCCCAAGTTTGAGCTGCCCTTAATTATACATATTTCACGTGCTTGAATAGTTGCAAGAAAAGTTCGAGACATTCCTATACTTTTTTATTTGTTATACTTTTTTAATTTGAATTTGATTTATTTTTTGATATAGGTTCTTCATAGGTACCTTGAAATTCTTAAAGATGGATTGAGCCGGAATGTTTTTATATCGATTTTGAAAATATTCAACCCTTGAGCTAAGTGAAGTCACAAGTTTATGTCTTTGACAGAGCTGCATCTATTTTATACCAGAGTTTGTGGTGTCTCCAATGTCTCGGAAATTATATGCCCACTTCATTTCTGGGCTGATATTCGGAACGCGCTAAAAATGCGCCTTAGCTTACCTCACACGTCGCGCCTAAAGAAACTAGATCTCTGCCTACGCTTAGTTATTACGAATCGCGGCGTCAAGAGAAGTATACACATTTGTGGGTGAACGGTAAGCGGAGATTAAAACAAGTTAGAGAATAGTGGGGGGGCTGGTCTAGCTATGAATTTATGGATTTCAAAAAGCGACATATCAAACAAATCGACCATGTAGTAAGGCTTTTTTTATAAATTCGGTAAATAGGTACGTGTTTTGATTTGGTTTCGGCTTGCCAGTCAAAAATAACTAAAGTTGACTGGAAATCATTAAGTACTTAAACACTCGTATGAATTTTGAATATTGATAGAAATACAGTAACAAATGAGCCGTTAGAATATAAAGAGCTGGTTGTACCATGGTTGTTCCTAATAAAAGAATATCTTATATTTTTGTTTAAGAGCGAATATTGTCTTTATTTACAGTCATTATCAGATACAAACAAGGTGACCATGTAGACTCAAGAATATATTTAGAATAAACCGTACAAGAGGTTTGATAATAGCATTTAGTAACGGTTGTCGCCCTGTATCGTCCTGTTGGGTATTTCCATCATCAGTGAGAAGAAATGTCCTTACTGATGAAATACAAATAAATACCCAGTAGGGAACAAGTGGACGGTTTGACGGTAGTGCCTAGGTACGCCGAGTATCTGATGGCGAGTGTGCGAGTTGGTTTCCATGTGAGCAGCGTCCTAACGTTGTGTTGTTTCTGTGCAGCGCTCGCGGAGTCGCAGGAGCTCTCGAGCCGGCCCGCGCTCGCGGACCCCTCGCCTACTAAACTTCCAAGTACGTCTTCCATAAATAATTACCTAAAACGCTGTAATAAAATGAAAAAAATGAAAAAATGAAAATGTTTATTTGGGTAACAAATAAATTACAATTATAATATAATGGCTGGAATTTCCTAGTAGATGAGTGTGTACATCTGTGTCAGGAAACCCCGCTCTTCCGCTTGAGGTTAACAATAGTTGTTTCCTAAATAAACTACATACTTGCAAATTTTTGTATACAATGACAGATTCACATTACATGCGTAAGTACATCATTCAGAGCGTGCGTGTGTGTGTGCGTGCGTGCGTGCGTGTGTGTGTGTGTGTGTGTGTGTGTGTGTGTGTGTGATTGTGTGTGAGAGAGATTATTGGATAATTGATTATTTTAAAAACCTTAAAGCTTGTCCTTGTAGTAAAGCCTCTGTTTCATCATAGTTTAAATTTTTTAACCACTGCACAAGGTTTTTCTTACAGTCAAAAGATGTCATCGGGTATATATTTGTCGTCTTGTTTACTTTATTGTACAAGTAGTAATAAGATCTCGTAATCAAATTGAAACTTCAGATAGCAGGGGCATAATAGGTACTGATTGATAGATATGATTTCGGTATTTCACACGATTGTAGACATTATTCAATTGTTAATACCTTGAAATGAATGTTACATTTAAATATTTAAAATAAAATCTTTATACCTACTCCCAAGCGTGGTAGTTAAATTGTATTCGCCAAGACAGTCGAACGTTAGCCCACTCAAATGAAGAAAATGATAATATTGATAATTAAAGCGCAGTAGGTACAGTCAAGGAATTTAATTTCCGACCCAGCTAAGGCTCAATATTGTATAGCAAACTGTCACCATAAGAGCTAGCTAGAGCACGACCAGCACGACGTTCCTTTGACATATCGCATGCATTGTTATATGTTAGTAACTAGGCAACCAGATTAACTACGTTGACATGGTGAACTGAAATTTTAAACGTGTATCTCCTCAATCCCCACTTCCTGGTGTAACTCTGCTATTTCTAGCTCTTAATAGATCACGGTTAGCGGCAGGTATTTTATTTTTCAAATTAATAACGTAATTGAAAATTATTTTTCAGATTTCTCGATTGACACTGACACATGTTCGTAATTAGAAAAGCAAATGATAACTTTTCGCAAAGAGGTTATCTGTAATGTGAAGTGACAAATAAATATGTATTGACAATTTGACATTTCAATACTATTACTGAAATAGAAGTTTCGACCTTAATGCATTGCGAATGTCTAACGACATTTCAACGGAATGGGTAGGTATTTAAATTCCTTGACTGTACCTATAGTTTATAATCAATTCTTATTCTCTATTAAATACTTTTTTGCTCTTGTTCGCTGACAGGTTAATTAAAATTGGCCAAAGCCAAGACAACAGATAAACATCTGGAATGCCTCTGTAAATGTCCATCACACTTCACTGTCTACCTTAATTGTAATTTCGCCTTTAAATCTTAGAAAGAGATCTTATTATAGCGTAAAATTGAATGCTCCCTTAACTTAACCCCGGTACACTGCACGAATTCTATTAATTTAAGTGGCACAAGCACTAATTAGAAGCGTTCGTTGAAAATAAACCTACTTACCTATTGTTCCCTAAAATATATCTGCACAAATCACAATAGCGTTGGAAAATAAAATATGTAGGTATTGTAGGTACCTATAAATGCTTGAAGGTGTTATTATTGAACGCATCGTTCGGTAGCAAGGTATGGACGTTAGGGAAATGGAAAATATCAGCATACTTACCTACATTTGGCTGGCCGCCAATAGGTAGGCGCGTCGGGATCCCTATCGCACAATTCCATTCCAATAAATGTTTCCACGTATCCGCTTATTCACCTCGTATTTTTATAGTCCATTAAAAACAAATGGCATTCGAAAATTTAACGAACCCTGTGTTGTGTAAGATATTATTTTGTGTCCGCGCCCCGTCTCCTGTTTGGCATGATAGCTTTATATATTTATTTAAAAAAACCCTCATCATCTTATCATCACCACGGCGTAGTGGTATCCAAACCAACTCTTTCCTGATCGTATTATGTCGTTACTCTGCTATTCTTTTTCATTTCATATAACTATTTATTAAATAACAGATGAGGGTACTCCACTCGGTGACCTCTTCAAACCAGCGGGGCTAGCACAACAGACGCCGCGCCGCGACGCGAGTTGAGAAAGATCTACCCTCCTCTTTCTAATTTGCACGGTGCGAGTGAGATAAGAGACGCTCAGTCGCGCGGGAAGCGACAGAACAGCAAGTTGTGCTAGAGTCTAGCACAACTTGCTGTTCTGTCGCTTCCCGATAGTTTCCCAAAGTGGTCCATACCGCCCCCCAGTGGGCGCTGACGAGTTCCAGGGGGGCGGTAGGGGCCTCGGAAGAAACTGGGGGGCATTCATACTGCCCAGGGGGCGCTCCCACATGTGAGAAAAAACCCTAAAATATTAGTACGAATAAATTTATATTAGCGCAATAAATTGAAAACCTATATTTATACGGTTTGTTTGTGGTAGGTACCTACCTCTCTATCATTGATTATTTTAGTTTATTCGCTAAATATTAGTCTTAACTAGTTGAAAAAGTTGTTACCTATACCTGGTCTATCCGTTGTAAGTCTTTGACTATTTACTCAAAATAAGTATCGACAGGAACGCGATGCCAAGGCTTAGGTAAGTAGGGATTGTTTTAAAAACTTGTCATTGCGTGTACAATATTCCTGCCGATACCTGACCTCTCGCATTTTTACAAGCAGTGATTTAAGTGAAGTTTTGTTTTTATTTTTGTGTTTTTAACCAAAAGTCAGCTCGTTAGGATTTTTATTGCTGTGAATAAGGTAACGTGACCTAGTTAGGTGTAGGTGTTACAATGTCCGAGGCCAAGAAGAAATGCCGCCAATACAGTGTCGAATATTTGAAATGTGGCTTCATTCCATCTCCTACCAACCAATCTTTACCTATGTGCTTGACCTGCCAGAAGGTACTCTCAAATGAAGCAATGAAGCCTTCTCGGTTACAAGAGCATTTGACCAAAATGCATGCTGACAAAAAAAACAAAGATTAAAAACAAAGATTCAGCTATTATTTCGCGATGGGCGCTGAAATTTTTTTTGAGACCTAAGTGGGCCCTCCCCCAAATAAGTTTGGGAACCTATGTCAGCTAGACGTACAGGCAACCTCATAGCATGTAGGCAGTCCAGGCTGAGAGAAGGCAACCTTTTATGAATAACACATCATAGAAAAATAAAAAAATAGGATTTTCTTAGCTAATTATGGGATTTTGTAGAAAATTATTATTACAAAAAGATGGAATTACATTCCACCTGAGCTGTGTAGTCAAATTCATTAATTCATTGAAAATATTTATAGCTAGCGCAGGCCATTTTATATACGGGTCAGTGCGAATACTTCGGTACAGTACAGACACACTATGTCTGTCCCTTTTCATCACGTTGAAAATGTAATGTGCCATTCCTTTCTTACGAAAACACGTCACGAGTCACGACTATATAGTGATGTCCCGATGATGCTATGGTCAATCACCGATTTCACGTGCTTTCGTTCGTATCGATTTGAAGAAAGTAAATAGTATTTAATATAGAAGAAGTACTTAAGTTAAGATACTAATCATTAGTACAGTCGACAACACAGCTAACTGACCATACCGTGAAAACCTAGAACCTTATTACAATGCACTTAAGGTCAGATTAGATTTCCGATGGTCAGTTAGCTGTGTTGTCGACTGTACCTATTAGTAGTACTAGTATATAGTACCTGGTTTAATTAAACATATGTTGTGTGGACTTTTTAGAATCCTCTTTGTGAACAGTTGCGTCTAGTTTTGTATAGAAAACTCCCGTGAGAATCAGACATATTAAATTATAGTGAAAACGGGTCACTTACCTAAGTATTTTCGGAACATGTAACATGTTTCGACAAATTTTATGTCGAGCGTTTCTCGATATAAAATACGTGAGTGACCCGTTTTAATTACAGTTTAGGTTGCGTCTAGTGTTAAAGGATGGGCCTGATGATGAACTTCGAGAAAGTGCGAGGGGACTCGGAGTTGGTTTGAGATAGATATATGTTGTGTGGGCTTTTTAGAATCCTATCAGTGAGCAGTTGGGTCTGGTGTCACAAGATGGGCCTGATGATGATTTTCGAGAAAGTGCGAAAGAGCGAGTACTAAATGCTAAGTAATTTGTTTTTGGTACATTTGAAAGTATAGATAGTTTTGTTACCTTTTTAATATACAGTGAGTATTAAAATGGTAACAAAACTATCTATACTTTCAAATGTAAGTACCAAAAAAATTAGAATGCTTGTAGTGAACATGTCCCATCACTACGCATTCCGCGTGTCAGCGCATCGACCAATCGCAGGGAACAATAGTAGATTTTTATCCGAAGGTTGAAAGCCACCTATTCCAGACGAGTTATTTTCAAACCCCGGACCACGGGAGCAAAAATGCACTTGTCACTAGTGCTTAGTTAAATATCGACTATTCTATCGACATCCATACGAACAAATTATTGAATCAGAAATTTATAGATCAAACTTATTATCTTACATGTCAGGTTGTTACACAATATTAGGTACATCAGGTAAGTATAGATACCATTTCAGTCAACTAATTACATTGGTACTATAATTTTATCATACTCACGGGAATGATCGTAAAATAGATAAAGTGAATGACAGTTATAAATAGATACTTTTCACATAACTTACAGACCTATAATGTTTTACAGTTACTTACATTCAACAATAATTAATACTTCTGCATATCATAGCGGTAGTGCAGTAGGTACATCGTGCTTTTTATCGACATCGATTTATATGATATAAAATGTGTGTCCTCGCACTATAAAGCTGTCAACGCATTTTTGCTCCCGTCATCCGGGGTTTGGTTATTTTAGTAGTTCGAGGCTGAAATGGGTGGCTTTCCCCGAGTTAAACACTACTTTTCAATTCGAAAACTATGAAACGAAATGAAAGCCGAAAATGTATAATCAATATAATCATTTACTAAATCCGTCAGATACATAGAAATCATTTTAAAAGTGTTTGTGTGTGTTAGAGGACCATTGGCGCGGGAACTATTGACTGAACACACTTCCCTAAGGCGAATAATAGGGAACTGGTTAAAAGATTCTTTGCACCGAGTATCGGCTCCAATAGCTCAGTGGTGGAAGGCGACTGGCCCGGTGTGTCAGAAGGTCCCTATTTCGAGTCTAGCTCGTAAAAAATGTTTTTTTTTTTTAATTTCGCCTTCAGTTAAAATTTCGCCTTCGGGTAAAACTTCAATATTAATTAGGTTATGTCATTTTTCTTCTTTTAACTATTCTGTTGTATGTAGTTTCAATTTTAACAAAATGTACTATTTTATTTGCGAAGTTTGGCTTGAGTAGGTAGGTAGGTAATTATAAGTATAATAATACTAAATCAGCCTATATACGTCCCACTGCTGGGCACAGGCCTCCTCTCACGGATGTGAGGGAACGGGCAGTAGTCTCCACGCTTGCCCACTGCGGTTTGGGGACTTCACATACACCTTTGGATTTCTTCGTGGATGTATGCAGGTTTCCTCACGATGTTTTTCTTCACCGAAAAGCTAACGGTAAATATCAAATCATATTCCGTACCTACATAAGTTCCGAAAAACTCATTGGTACGAGCCGGGATTCGAAACCACGACCGCCGTTTGACAGCCGCATGCCTGAACCGCTAGGCTACCGTAGCTTTTTTTGGTAGGTAATTAAGGTTTCTTAATAGAAAAACAATAAGTCGATAATTTCACCAGTTATTTTCGCCCCGTGCTTGACAGGATTCTGACTGTACAATAGGTACCTACCTATTAAGGTAACTTAACGTAGATAATCTGCAGACTTCCTATATAATCTGCGGACTTAACGACTAGTAGGAGATACGAATAGAGGCACGATCTTTACCCTTCTGTTTAATGGATGAAATTTACTATTGTCGAATTTAGTACATACATTAAAAAATCCAGCTAGCAGACTGCGCGTCGCCGCCCGCGTAGGACAAAAAGTTAAGGCGGGAAGGAACCGCGGGTGAAAGATTCGGATGAGTAGTTCCGTTGGTTACCCCCTACCCTACATACAAACTTACAAAACTCCAATCTCATTCATCTTTAAAAAAAATAGTTGAGATATAGATTACGAGTAGCTATTGCAACGATAAGTAAATGTTTGATATGTGAAAAAAGTAAAATTGTATAAGCATATGCTTCTAATTCTGACTAAATGCTTAAAATTATCACACATTCAGTATACAATTTCCATCATCCTGGAGCCGTAAATCCCAAGGAAGTTGCTAATCGAGTCGCGAGGCGGCAGGAAAAGTTTTAATGGGCGCTCTAACAGCGCCCGGTAAGCTCACAGATCCTGACTACGGCTACTCTCACGTCTGGCGCTGGCGAATAAGAGTACCTACACAGCGACTATACTGTATGACTGAAGGGCAATTTAGGTCGATATTTGGCATGAGATATCAATGTTTTGAAATCTGAAACGTTAGGAAGACTGCCCTTGGAAGCAAATGCGCGCAAAAATGCTGTGCTAGCCCCCCTGAGTGTTAATGTTACAATTATTTGTCGCCAAACGTTATTTTCTCAAAAATGCTCGCGAAACGTCGCATTTTGTTTAAAAAAAGAATGCCTTATTTTTAGTCCGTGAGCCCGCTCGCTCCCAATATGCCCACGTTTCATGACATCACGACAAACAGCATGACACACGGTCCAAAGGTGGAAAAAGTAGTAAGTACCTATTGTGTAAAATCCCTCACTTCCGGTCAAAATTTGAAGGGTATATTTACGTCATGTCGTCATGTGACATCAGTACGACACACATGTGGCATCAATTAGACTTATATTTGTACAACACGCAAGTAGATAAACACATTTTTAATAAATATAATATGAAATATATAATTCAAAACATCGAAATTAGTGTCTCTTACATCCCCTTCAGTCATCATGCAAATGAGGGTTGGAAGTTCATCCACAGGCGGTGCACTCGACTATGCCACGCTCAACGTTACATTAAAAGCCATTCAACAACAGCTCTTAATGCTCCGAGATAAAGTCTCCACTTGTCATCTTGTACCAACACGGTCTAACATGTAAATTAACCACTTACGCTCGCTTTGTCTGGTAATTAATGGACTTGTCACGGGCACTCGCACTTTGTCTACTAGCAATCTGTCCTAGCGTAATATATACCGTCGTGCACGAGAGTGTAACTACAACTGACTCAAGAATACTGTGCAACATAAGCTACTAGTTTAGAACAATGCCATTTCAAATTTCAAATAAAATAACTTACCGGGATTTGAACCCAGGACCACTTGCTTCGTAGGCAGGGTCACTCACTACCAACCAGGCTTAAGCGGTCGTAATTTAAATTAGAATGAAAGGTTAGTATACCTACTGGTATTAAAAACCTACTACAAATATTTCCATTTTACTATTTGAATTATTAACTAACAGTAATTGAATGCTGTTCTATAACTGACAAGTTAATCGTAAAAGCTAGTTACAGTATGTTCTACTTTGTAGTAAGATACTGATATTTATCTTGTATTTGTTTCAACACTGTCACTGCACAGGTTAATATCAACCTATGTTTAAATAATGAAAATTAAACACTAGGGAATCACTGAAACGTGAATTTCATAGTTAGTATTATTATGTTATGGTACTTGAATCTCTACCAACTTCTAAAATATGCACAATATTTAAATTGTTTTCCCGGTGGCATGATGAAAAGTTTTAATGGAACCTCGACGCTGGTAAACGCGGTACTTGTGGCTGGTTTCTCGCTTACATTTTTCCCGTGTAAAGCTGATTGTCCACCGGTGGGGCGAGACGAGACGAGGCGAGGCGAGAATTGAAATTTGTATGGCACTTACTATTTCCTCCGAGCGCGCGCGAGGACAGAATTGAAAATTTGCCATACGAATTTCAATTCTCGCCTCGCCTCGTCTCGTCTCGCACCTCCGGTGTGAAATCAGCTTTAGGCGTTTAAAAACCTCATTAAGGAGTGTTATTTAATGGAACTTTTAATAGCGCGCCTGAGGGCGGCTGGACGAACGCCTTGAACGAGTTCTTTGACAAATTTGACAACCTGAAATATTTTCTGCTACTTTATGTGAGGAGGTCCATTGATTTGCTGTGTTCCATCTTTGGATTTAGTTACTTAGTGTAAATTTAGTAATTTATATACGACTCCCAAATTATTCAAGTATGTATGTATGTAAATACTTTATTGTACACAAGACACAGGTAAAAATACAGAAAAAAAAAAGTTAATTCGGTACAAAGGCGAACTTATCCCTGTAAGGGATCTCTTCCAGTTAACCTTTGAGCAATTGAGTTGAGATCAGGAACAACAAGATAGACAAACTAACACGTGTACAGACGTATTTACCTTGACGCTACAGTAAATTAATCTTAATACATATATATACTACATATAAGTACAAATAAAAATAAATAGTATACACATACTATAAGTATATATATATATATATATAAATATATATATACCTATATATACAAATAAACATTTTTACACAATATACAAACAGTATCCTATCAAAGTCAAAATCTATACTGACTGACTCACTTAAATCAACGCCCAGCCCAAACCGTTGAACCTAGAAAGTCGATTTATTTTCAATAGGTAGTTTATATAACGTTAGTACCCACTAAGAAGGGATTTTTGAACATGACACCTTCAAGGGGGTTGAAGGTTTGTATGGGAATGGAGTAAAATTTTAAGTGTGAAACGTGAAACTTTGTGTATGGACTCCTTATTACAATACAAGAAAATTCATTTTAGGGTTGTGTAAAAATCCACCCCTAAGTGGATTTAAGAGGGATGCAAAGTTTGTATGGAGGAAACTCTTTTTTTGAGTCCCGGGAAGGACATAGGATAGTTTTTATCCAGGAAACCATCCCTTAAGGAGATGAAAGGGGAGGGGGTGAAAGTTTGTATGGCGCTAAGATATAAAGTTCAACGCGGACGGAGTCGCGGGCAGAAGCTAGTAATATATATTAAAAAACCCCACTACTATTGATTTCACTTGTTATACCAAACAGGAATAAAAACCAATTAGCTAGGTTCAGGCAATATCAATGAGTTTACCGGCTATTAGACCGCGTTATTAGAATACGAGTAGAAGTATATTATGTACCGTGTCTAATGTTTTTTTTATTACATGACAAAGATAAAACATTATGCTGTATCGTAGTTAGATAAAGATGACTGGTGTCTTTACAAAGATAGCATACAGTGAGTCCTAGGTCAAAAACAGGAAAATAACATTTTATAGCAATTTGTCACAACAACTTGCTATAGTTAGACTGGTTAGTAGTGTATGGCTGTCTCTCTCAAACTATTGCAAGTTGCTGTGACAAAATGCGCCCGTTTGTAGCCTGCTTCAGGCCTGCAACACACTGGCGCGGCCTGCGGTGGCGGACAATAGTAAGTTTGACAGCTAATGACAATTTTACTATTGTCCGCCGCGGCCGGGCCGCGCCACTGTGATGCAGGCTTCAAGTTTTCCCGAGTTTTTTTTTGAATGATCATAGACAAACGCTTTCTTTTTTTAGTGATCGAAGTGACGTTTTTAAAAATGTGTTAAATTGTTTTGAATGTAGAAATAAAAATATTTATCGAAATAAAATTCACAACGAACTGAAAAGCATTTCGATTGCAATCCCGTTTAATCATTGATAATTTTAATTACCTACATAAAACATTTAAAATTGTGACCGGTTCTAATGTTTTTTTTTTATGTTTGCCAATTGAAACTGGGACTACGAGTCATGCCGTGTACATACTTTAAAAAAAGACCGGGTTGCACTCCGGGAGTGCCGGCAGAAGTAAACACTCAATAACATTGTAACAGTTTTTCGATCAGGTCACGTGACATCTTACGGTGTCACCCTAAAAATGAATTTGACGCAAATGTATAAACAATTATCAATTATTTAGGCGGACGGGCCGCGGGCGCGTTGGGTGCGACGCGGGCCGCCGGCTCGGCGCGCCGACGGGGCGGCGGCAAACACAATACCAATTTGTTTTTGCCATTGCCAAATATTTTTCAAAGCTTTATCTCTTTAGGAATAACGTCTAAATTCGAACTATTCGAATTTGCAAGAACAGCAGACGGCGGTGGCGAGTTGGCGACCAAAATATCAATTGGTTTTTGCCGTTGGTAAATATTTTTCTAAGCTTTATCTCTTTAGGAATACCGCCCAAATTCGAACTATTAGAATTTTCTCAATAGCAAAACGGTGAAGGAACGTTGGTATTATTACAAATTTATTTGCAGAATATGCTATTGCAAAAAGTGTTTAACGGCTTTATACTCTTACGAATAGCGTTCAGTTTTGAATGAAGTCGAATCGGCTAGCAGCAAAAAGTGATCTCCTTCACATCTGACGTCACAAAACTCTGTCGCGTATTTAACAATTTTTCCCCATCCCAAAAAGTGCTCAGCCCCGCTAAAGAAGTTTTCACTTCAAAAATTTGTTGGGCGGGAACTTGATAGGATATATTTAATAACTGCATTCTAGTTACGCACTCTGATTTTAGGCACTTACTACCTATAGGTGATAGATATGACACATGCATGCAATGTAACCAAAAAATGTCATTATCTGTTACAGAGTGCGACCAGACGTTCGTGAGCCGCGACGGCGTAACCAATGGCACGTTCAACGCGCCCGAGCTCGTCAACCCCAGCAACCACAGCCGCCAGTGCCTCTACACGTTCCTCGCGGCGCCGGGGCAGCGCGCGCTCGTCGAGTTCCGCACCTTCGACCTGCGCGGCAAGCCCCCCGAGTGAGTATCCACGGCCATCAGTGCTTGTAAACCATGCACATTACTGAGTGCGTAGGTATAACCCGCATTTACACTAACCACAGCGGCAATGACATTACAGCTTCCTCGCAGCAGAGAGACATCAGTCGAAGGGCTCCTCAGAGCTAAGCTAACCGCAGTGACTCGACCTATTTCACTGTAGCTATGATTATCCTCTTTCTTCTTCTGTCTCTGACATCATAAATAAGTAGGTCTTCTATATATATATATATATATATATATATATATATATATATATATATATATATATATATATCTAAATGGAATATATGTAGTGCGCGGCTTCCATTGTATATACGAGTATGTGACTCAGAATTTCAAAACTGGTTATATAAATGCCTACGCAGTTTTATAAACGTATGCATTGTCTTGTATCCAACAAAATATGCTACCGGCACGTGGTCCAAACACCATCCAACTTGTCTCGAAACTTCCTATTTAAATTTTAAAATAAACAGTCTTATCATAACATTCTAAAATTGGTCGCTGTAACTTATGATATGCCCTTGCCGGGAACATTTGACCATGTTCAACAACGCGCAACTTTGCCAACAAGTTTTATACTTACTCAATATCTCATTCATATTTCTTGGACCCGGCAACTTTGGTAATTTTTGTGGCAATGTTGCCGGTGGCAGTATTCCTGTGAAAGGGAATATTGACAACGGCACATCATGTACCTGCTAAAAATGCTTAAAATTCCAATGTCTCCTACAGCTTGAACCACACTGCGCTATTTCGTGCTGTCTCGATTTACGCCAAAGCAATATCAAAATTACATACCTACCTAGTGTTTTTTTCTATAAATACCTGAATCCTTTCTTGTTTCTGCAGTGGTGCCGCGGTGGGAGAGCTACCAGCGTGAGTACCTTACTTTATTAATAAGCCTTTTTCGGATCCAAATTGGATCGACCAACTAAGTATTCTTCTTTTATTCAATAGCGTTTCTGGCTATTGAATGATTATAAGGGTAACATTCACAAATACGTTAACATTCGTAGCAGGCCTTTCATATCACATACATGAGCGTAGGTTGTATAATCAAAATCATGCATGTTTAAGTATGCTCCCTATGATGAATATGAATTTGTGAGGTTGCTGATATGTAGAGTAGGTAGGTACAAAATTAAAAACATATCATATAATTTCACAATGTCTCCTCAATGCTCACCACCACTCTTATTTATATTTTGTGAACATACGAGTATATTGAAATACTCAAAAATTATAGGACTAAAAAATTGTTGGCACTTACACAGGCGAGCGTGAGATAATTCTGCGTTAAATTATATATTAACAACTTTATCTGACGACATGATGCCTTGATATAATGATTCGATAATCATACCTATACCAAGGAAACTCATGCGGGACCTTAAGCAATTTCCTTTTACTCGTAACATCAGTTGCATGAATATTTATGCATGTCTGAATGAATGACGAAAAGAGCTGGACTTCCATTTCTAAGTTATTAATACGCCATAGGTAACCCTTGGCGTAAATAAAGGCGGCGCAAACATGTTTTCCGTCTCGGCCCAGAACTGGGTCAAACGGTGCGACCCTGGCGGAGATCACTACTCGTTTATTCACCACTATTCTTAAAATATGTGGATCGGACTTGAGGCCTTCAACTGAGAGCGCCATTTGCTTGAAGTCTGAAACGGAATACGACATATAGGTATTCATGAGTGGTATCGATATTATTAGAACTGAAATTAAGTTTAAGTGCATGCTTCTCACCGCTGCAGTGTGCAACATGGGAATATATACTTTTTATTACTAAAATTTAAATATCCCAATAAACGATTTGAACTGTTTGATTGGTCATAATATGAGGGTCGATCAGACAAGTTAATCATTGCTTATTCAAATTTGATATCAATGCACATGCGCTCGCATCCGTGTGATCCATGCAGTCACACAGAACACATTGATATAAAATTGGAATGCACAGCGTCAGTATAGTATCTTATTGAATCTCTGGTTTAATTATCCACTGTTGTTTATCAATGTGTGGTCATAGGTGCATGCACGAGTACATGGACATATACTCGGAGATGGCGTCGCTGGAGGCGGGCGAGCTGGTGAACTCGGCGTTCGGCGGGCGCTACTGCGGGCCCATCCCGCCGCGGCGCCGCGTGTCGCTGCACCGCGCCGTCGCGCTGTCCTTCTACACCGACAAGCCCTACACGCCACCCTTGCTCTTCACCGGCTCTTACCAGTTTATCAATGCCTGTGAGTACCATGATCAATTTTAGGTGACATTCAATGCATAAGTGAGCACCTGTGACAGATATACAGATATCGAGTGATCGCAAGTGTTTCGTTGCGCGAAGTGATCTACAAAGATCCCTTGTGTCAGCTTAATCATGATAGTGATGTTTGTTACGTACGCAACCCATATACCTAGACCATGCAAACTAGCACCTTTTGGAAATACATTACAGTCAGCTCCTCATCAAAGTTGAAATGTTTTAATATATACGGAATAATCCTATGATACGAGGGCCCCGAAACTGGCGCCTAACGAACATAAGCGGGATTATTTCGTAGGTGCTCTTCAATAACGAGACTTAAGCTTAAATTGAACAGTAGGTTCAACTCGTTCAGGTATTACGTTAAACCAAAGTTAAAACACATGCAAAGCTCTGACTAAGTCCGGCTCTTATTCCGGATTTCTTGGCTTATAATTTAATAAACTGTATTTCAAACTTTCTACCTACTAAGTATATGCAGCACCTATACAAACAACCCGACCCAGCAGTCTCTGACGTCAGTCCAGTTAATTCCCATAAAATCTGTTTTTTTTTTTCACAAACGGCTCCAGCGCTACTCATGTTATTTCCAGCCGAGTTCGAGATCGGCACTCCGGTCCCGAACACGATGTGCTCGTTCATCATCGACGCGACCAAGCGCAAGACGGGCCTGCTGCTGTCGCCGACCTACCCCGGCGTGTACCCGAAGGAGCTCAACTGCAACTATCACTTCGTGGGGCAGCCGGGGCAGCGCATACGGCTCGAGTTCCGCGACTTCGACCTGTTCTTCGGCGGGCCGCAGTGAGTACGCCGTACACCGCCTACTTGTAGTGCGCCTATACACAATCTGTTACAAGAATTTGACCATTGACATTAAAAGGTGGTGGTAGGTGTAGCTCATACGCAAACAGGAAAAAAAAAATGTGATGGGAAGATGATACATGGCTAAAACCCTACCGAAAATTTACAATACTGTTTTAACTCTAAACTCCCCGTTTAAAATCCAAAAAAATACTTCTAGTCATACATAGACTGCATACGCAGTTCAGACCTTGGGTAGGTACAATAAAAATATCCACAATTTTGATACTGGTGAAAACGAAATACGACGTAACGCTGTTTTTCATACCTACTGTCGCCTTCATTGAGTATAATCAGAAGTCAAATATTACAATCAATAACAAAACTGGAGTAAACTGGTAGTAAAACGTTGTTTACTTTACATACCTACGCAAATAGTGATTACTTACATACCAAATAATAATAATAATAATGGAATGTTACACGAATATCAATTTGCTAAAGTAGCCGTAGTGGGTTGCCTCTATAGTTTGATTACAAACGATATCAAATGAAGAGCGTTTCATATTATTAAGATCCGAAAGATTGTTATTGTAAATAAGTAGACGACCGGTTAGTCTAGTGGGTAGTGACGCTGCCTACGAAGCTGAAGGTCCTGGGTTCGAATCCCGGTAAGGGCAAATAATTGTGTGATGAGCATGAATATTTGTTTCTTAGTCATGGATGTTTTCTATGTATTTTAGTATTTCTATCTATTAAATATATCGTCGTCTAGTACCCATAACACAAGGCTTATTGAGCTTACTATGGGACTAGGTCGATTTGTGTAAGATTGTCCCCTAATAATTATTTATTATTATTATTTAAGTATATCTTGTTTTTTTGTGTAGATATTACGTTTCAGTAAATGGCCTCATACAAAACATTACATTTACCTATAAGTAGGGCCTGGCAAACCGAGCTGTGCTGGGGTAATAAACCGACTTCAATTTTGTATTTCGCCAAGGAACACACATAAAGATTCCTTTCCACTTTACCACGTCTGCTTTCCGAGAGCAAATGCGTTGATTATTACAGAAAAAAAAAACCGTGTCGGCCGATAATATTTGAGGAGTTCCGTCATTTCCTCAAGGATCTCAGAATCACCTTTGGCACTTCATTACCTAGTTGCTACTTGCTACTTTAACGAATCAGAATATGTGACGTACTTTTCCTAATTGATAAATTATAATCTGTGTTCTGTGGGTATGTATTTTCTATTATATATTATTTTATATTTAATAAGGCTACTACCATCCCTATGAGGGACCTGTTCCAACAGACCTATGTAACTTAACTTAACTAGGAGCAATGAAAGTTGAACAATTGGTATTTGGAATTTTTATATTTATGCTCTATGATTAAGTGATTAAGTAATTTTAGTTTTATTTTTAACTTACTTTAAATAAACCTTGTATGAAAGAGCGAATACCTCCTAACACAGGTTATTAACTTAAAATTAAAAGAAGGACTCGACACCTTTGTAAAAATTTGTTGATATAAAAAAAAAAATATTATAAATACAAATCAGTTCCGTTTCACCTAATTTGTGGTTTCCGAGTGTAAATACACGAGTTATACTAGAAAATACCGAAATCACTTCACATTGAGGAGTTCCCTCAATTCCTCATGGATCCCATTATCCAACTGGCTTTTTGTAAACAATGGGATCAATTAAGAAGCATATACTTTTGAATGAAAAAGGATTGTACGAATCGGTTCATAAATGACCGAGTTCAGGACGGCCCGCGAGCTGTGTCGCGGCGAGATAGACTATCCGTCTCTTTCTAATTAGAACGCTTAGAGAGAGACAAATAGTCTGTCACCGTGACAGAGCTCGCGGGCTGTCCTGTGATAGCCGTGCTGAGTTAACAAACATTAAACATAAAAATAATAATAAACAAACAGCATACAACCGAATTGAGAACTCCTCCTTTTTTTAGTGGGTTAAAAATAAAAAAAATCTAATTTTCGGAGAAATAAAACTTAGCTAGATCGATATCTCGTTCCGTATTCCTACATTGCAAATTTCATCGAAATCGTTAGTCGTTTTCGAGAACGTGATTACAAATAATGATAATTAATATTGCTCGTTTTACTGTGCTTATATTTTCATGAGTCCTCTCGACATCACCCTTATTTTTTTAAAGAAAGAAAGAAAGAAAGAAAACATTTATTCGTGACAAAAAACAAATAAACTGTATGTAGACACATACGCACATACACATTTGCCACGAAATGGTCACAACTCAGCGTAAGGCACAACTATGCTCGTAATGTCAGATGCAAGGCAACCGATAACACATTCAGTGCCAAGAAACGCTACGCGCTACTGTCGTAGCGGATCCCGAGGTATTCCCGCTAAGATTTTCCTGGCAGTGAAAGTCAAAAAAATCTGGTACATATCTAGATGCTATGTAGAGTAAAGTTGAAAGAATAGTTTGAAGAGACATATGTTGTGTGTATCAGTTGTCCGTTCGACTGGGTGCGCGTGTACGACGGGCCGGACAACACGTCGGCGATCGTGGGCACGTACTGCGGCCAGCAGCGCAACCTCGTGCTGTACTCCAGCAACGAGCGGCTCCTGGTCACCTTCTACTCGCTGCCGCGCGCCGCCAACACGCAGAACCGCGGGTTCAAGGGCATCTTCGAGTTCTCCGAGAGTTTTGTTAAGTTAGGTTAGTATCTAAACTTGAGCCTGCAGTGCTATCGGTTTAACGGTAGTAGCAGCAGCCTGGTCGATCTACCGTGTGGCATCCGGAAATACGGAAGCATTCCAGCAGGACTAGCGCCTTTCAAAAATCAAAATCAAAAATATTTATTTCGGACAACTTGATCCATATTTTGGCTGAAATTACAGTAGTAGTAATAACCTTTGGGTTGTCCGGTTCACTTTGAGATATATGCCCAAAAGCGGACGAGGCGAGGACGTACTTAAGTACATAACAATAACAATAATTGTATCTATTGATTGCAGATTTTATAAGTAAACACGACGCAGAGCACATTAGGGGCTCCGAGTGCGACCAGAAGATCCTCAGTAAAAAGGAGTCTTCCGGATTCGTGTACCATCCTAATTATCCATTCCCCTATATACAAAAAGTTGTTTGTAGGTAAGTACATTTTTAATGCGGGTACCTAACCATTACAAATTCCTGTGGATTGCGCAGATATATACAAACTCAAACATATTTTTCCTTTGCAGATATTTTATATATGGTATGCAAGATTCACAAAATTTGGAAAGGGTGCGACTAGAGTTCCAAAACTTTTCGATACCAAAAACGGGCAAGCCTAAACCAGAGTAAGTTTTTGGTTCTAATTCAAAACTTAAATTTATATTGAGTAAATAGGTTCCAAGAGCTCGTGTTTTACATGACTGCGCTCGTATGTTTATACTACATTACATACCGTTTCAGAATGTGAATCTAAAGCCCTTTCAGTTGATACTTACCAGTGGCGGCGCGTGAAAGGTTTCGATGGGCAACCCGGAGCAAAAAGTTATGAAAGATTTTGAGAAGCGACTATTGCCTAAAACTACATTTTAGGCCGACCGGTGGGAATCGGCTTGTATGGGCGCTCCGCCACCGATACTTACCCCACTGAACCTTATAATTATAACTATCGACTCTGAATTAAAAAAAAAACGTAGGATATACAAATATTGGGTAAGGACCAAATTCTTGGCCGTAGTTAGCCTGGTTAGTCAGCCATACAAACAGAAGATGTGCAAAAAGTTCCGTTGTGAGACAAAAATTAACCATAGGATTGTATGGTTTTCGTGTCACAACGGAACGGAACCTTTCATAGAAAATTGAATTGAGTGAGTTAAGCTGGCCAAGAATTTGGTCCTTACCCAAGTACTGTTTAAATGTTAACACTCGATCTGACGTTTGATTGTTTGTTTGTGCAGTAGCTCATGCCCGGACGGGTACCTGAAGGTGTACCTGCGCGGGCAGGAGGCCACGGACTCGTACGACAAGCACGACGCGGAGCTGTGCGGCGAGAGCGCCAACGAGCCGCCCTTCCCGGCGCCGCTCATGTCGGACGGGCCGCGGCTCGTGCTGGTCTTCAGCTCCGGCGAGCTGCAGGGCAGGGGCTTCAAGGCCAAATACACCTTCGAGACTGGTTAGTCTATGTCGTGTACCTATACATATACAGGGTGTTGATTTAACTGCCTTAGAGCCGAAGCCTAGTTAATGTATACATTACAAAGAACTTAAAAAAAGGTTTTTTTTTCTTTATATTTTTTTTATTAGTATTGTTTTTTTTGTATTAATATTAATTTTAATCATCCAGCCGAGTAACCGCAGCTCGCAGTGACCGCTAGCCGCCATTTTTTGTAGATAGGTACCTACGAACTCTAACCGGGTAAATGAACTAAGCACCGCGCGCCACACAGGATTTTTCAAACTTAATTACCTTTTATTACTAAAAGCTTAACTAATACTTATTTTTTTTCACGAATGATTAGTACGTATTGGATAAAAACACGTTGTATAAGGAAGTATGCATAGCTGAGGGGTGGATACTGCTGCTAGACTGCTTAGGACTAATAATCGTCAAAAAATCAGATTAGTAAAGCCAATCATGTCACTTATTTCAGTCTTTATCAGGCCTATCCCACTATCATTTTCGCGCGACACGATTCTTATCTATGGTAACCTCTTTAGGAATAACGTCTAAATTCGAACTATTCGAATTTGCAAGAACAGCAGACGGCGGTGGCGACCAAAATATCAATTTGTTTTTGCCGTTGGTAAACATTTTTCTAAGTTTTATCTCTTTAGGAATAACGCCCAAATTCGAACTATTCGAATTTTCTCAATAGCAAAACGGTGAAGGACGCGTTGGTTAAAATTACAAATTGATTTGCAGAATATGCTATTGCAAAAAGTGTTTAACGGCTTTATACTCTTACGAATAGCGTTCAGTTTTGAATGAAGTCGAATCGGCTAGCAGCAAAAAGTGACCTCCTTCACATCTGACGTCACAAAACTTAGCGCGTATTTAACAATTTTTCCCCATCCCAAAAAGTGCTCAGCGCCGCTAAAGAAGTTTTCACTTCAAAAATAAATGCCTACCCTAACTAAAAACCCTATGCACGCCACTGGATCCCACCAAAAACATTACAGGTAAAGTGATGCCAAGACTTTTCTTCTGTCGTGTTTTAATTTATCACCACTCGTTGCGAATTTCCTATTTTCGGCACTTGTATCGTGAATAACTATTTTAATGTTCAGTTACGTGGTACGTCGTCGACAACCCTATCCCGCTCTATGGCTGTCTATTACTTAAAAATGACAGCAAACGTTATCGCTTAGGCAGTGGACCTTCTGTACCTTTGGGTACTATTAATTATGTGTCTTTATCAAAAGCTCCACAAATAATGTTGTTTATCCTTTAAGTTGTACCCATGAACATGTGCCTGCGCTAAAAAAAAAATGTTATTTTCCCCTCGCAATGTCGCAATCTCACAGAGTACCGGGTGCCGGGCACGGCGGCGCCGGGCGGCGAGTGCGCCTTTACATACCGGTCAGAAGCGCGCAAGCGCGGCGAGTTCAACTCCCCTCGCTACCCCTCCAACTACCCCTCGCGCATCAACTGCACCTACACGCTCGACGCCACGCTCAACGAGCAGGTCACCGTCGTGTTCGACCACTTTAAAGTGAGGGCCGACGCTTGGAACGCCACGGCCGGTCTATACGGGTGAGTTTGCGTGATTCTCTTTCATCAGGTCAGATGGGTTAACAGACGTGGCGTATTTTGCATTTCCTAGTAATCTAGTTGGCAGTCTGTTTAGCCTGCGTCTCTCGCCCGCGCTGTTTCTTTTACCCCAACTCGTCTGTTCGATTTCTGGACAGATAATCCCAGTATAGTTTTTGAATGTGGATAACACGTGTTCCGTGGGCAACGGGCAGCGGAGCGACGTGCACGGAGGACTGGGTGGAGGCGTGGTGGACGGGGCGCGAGGGCTCGCGCGTGCCGCTGGGCCGCTGGTGCGGGCTGGCCACGCCGGGCCCGCTGCAGTCGCCGCGCGGCGCGCTCGGCCTGCGCATCGCGCTGCACACCGACATGGACAACGTCGCCTCCGGGTTCAAGGCGAGATACATCTTTGAGGTGAGTGGGCCCTATTTTGTCGTTTTCGTCTCTAAAATAGGCATGATACATGAACAAAATTGTATGACAACTATGTACTTAAACGCAGTATTTCGCTACCGAAACAACAATTTACCGGATTTTCCATATAACGATACAACTACTTTGTACAATTGTGACGTCATACTTGTGTGTCTATCAGTATGAAGCGTTTTGCGCTGCCGCCAGCGACGTCAATCTTTGTCTCAAATTTCTCTTCTTTAATTGTAATTGCTCCCATACAAACATTTGTTCCTCTCCAAAAACTGGTTCGAATGACATCATAAAAAAATCTTAGTCATCATCCCTATTATAAACGAAAAACATTAGGGTCATACGAGCGTTGTTTAACACGTTCACTGTCTGGAACCAGCCTAGCGGGCACTCTCCGCGTAGGCACTTTCCGCTACTTACTTAGCGCAAAACCACGGGATCGGCTACGAGCGTAGCGTGTAGGGATTCTGGGCAATAAATGTGTTAAGTGCTAATTTATTACAAGCTTTTTTTTAATATGTAACTATGTTTGTTCGGTTGGAATCTTGCAACTCAAATTTGTAGCAGATATTTTCAATCGATTGAGCTGAAATTTGGGGTTTAAGTATAGTTTGGGCGACAGAAGGTGGTCATGGGAATTCAGGACTTAACATATTCACTGCCAAGAATCGCTACGCGCTACGCTCGTAGCCGATCCCCTGGTTTTCCTCGTATGTAGCGAAAAGCGACTACGGCGTAGGCGCCCGCTAGGCGGGTTCCTTGGCAGTGAAAGTGTTAACAGATGTAGCCCCGTTGAGTTTGGGCTCGTTAGAATCGTCGCAACGAGTAGTAAAAGCTTCTACCAAAAATTAAATTTATGACAGAAACTTATTTTCCTGTTCCCGATAGTAGGACTTGGGAGCTTACTACGGAAGAGCTGTATGCCGATGTATATTTATGGTTAAAGCACTATTTACCTATGATCTGAATATTTAGCTACAGATTAATCTCTTTTTTCTGCGAACAGCTATGAGCGCCAGCAACCAAAATGAACTTTGTCGAGTTCTCCAAGTTGTGCCGTTATTATGACAGAGGCAGCTTTCAATTTGTAGGTGTTGAGAGACGTACTTCAGAATAGAGCATTGTTTCCAGCCTGCGAAGTCGATCTTCGGCGACTGCGGCGGCAACGTGTCGGGAGCCGAGTGGGGCGTGATCACGTCCCCGCGGTTCCCGCTGCCCTACGAGGCGCCGGCGCGCGGCGCCGCCTCGCGCGTCTGCAACTGGTTCGTCACCGCGCGCCCCGGCAAGCGGCTGCTGCTCAATTTCGACCACTTCGCCGTGGAAGGACATCTCACCGGTAATTCCAATCATATAAGGTCTTATTTTGCTCGGGCTTTCGGGAGTATTTTGTACAAAAATAATGCCTAAGTATACGTATGCTAATTATGAAAATAACCTCGATATGTAGAACGTGGGTGCCCAGCGGCGGTGCTACGACTGTGGTACGAGTCGCCCGGGCCGCCGCTGGAGCTGTGCGGCGAGAAGGCGCCCGCCGACCGCTGGCAGTATCTCTCCTCGTCCAACTCCATCCGCCTCTCGTGAGTACGCCCGCTCCAATGTATGCAAACTAAACTCGACTATTAGTTCCATCCCTATATGATATTTTCATTTTACGAACCAGACTAGACAATGGAATAATTTATTTGATTTGATTTCATAGTTGAAAAAAATACATAGATAGTATTCGAAGATGTTTAACCCTTAGGTGCATCTGGTATCAATCACTTTGCTTACGGAATGGCTAATGAACAGTTAACTCTACATCACATTTGAGACTCTGTGTCTAGTTTGACAAAGTCTATAACTGACATTAATTTGATTACTACTTGTGTCACTTCAGTTGTATCATTTCTGATACTGTATGCATTTAAGGGTTAAGCCTTTTGAAGGGTGAGTGAGTCCCACATACCCCCCCAATGGGCCATCCCTAAATGCATTACATCCGCGGGAAAAAAAAGACTAAGGCCGGCCCTAGACCTACAATATCTTTCCACAATATTTTTATGGTGCAATATAATTGAACTAAGTACCCCTTGCGATCAAACGATCACTAGTTTCACGCAATAAAATTGCGCAATAACGTTGATGCGTCTGCCGCTGCATAAACATCGACTAAAAAATATTGTGCAATACTGTTCCTAGACGGTACAATAAATAAAGATGGTACAATAAAAATTAAACTTGCTCAAACTCTTGTTCAATCATTGCGCAATCTTCAATACTAACCCTAAACGGTCAAAAACATTGCACAATTCATAATTTTGTGCAATTCAATTGATCGTTTAGGGCCGGCGTAAGATGATGGTGGCGCTTCGGCAGGTTCATAATAGCGGACAAGGCGGTGGGTGCGGCGGGCTGGCGCGCGGTGTGGACGGAGGTGACGGTGCCCGAGGCGGGCGCGTGTCCGCGCGCCGCGGGCTGGCCGGCCGACTGCGCCGGCGCCTGCCTGCCGCCCGCCGCCGCCTGCTCCGGCCTGCAGCACTGCGCGCACGCGCCCGCCGCGCTGGCGCCGCACTGTTAGTATCCCACGCTTGAGCGCGTTACACCTTCCTTATACACTCAAGCGGGTGGCAGGCCAACGAGCGTCATAGATTGAACTCGATCAAATGTATGAACGCTCGCTCGTCGCCCCGCTCCCCGCTGACGTTCAGACCGCGCCCTTATTCAGACACCTACGCGGCGATGTGACTCAAATGCTTCAGCCTTTTCCCATTCGGGATGATTCAGGAAGGTGTAATACTCGCTTTACACTACACTACACCCGCAATACGTCGCAATGCACGCTCACGCCCGACTCGGTCGTGCGGCCGACACGTGGGAATATCCCTTCAGAACGTGTAACTTAGAGGGCCCCCGCCGCCCGCGTGGCCGGTGCTCCGCATAACAATCTCCGATTTACGGTAGTCTTACAATAATTTAATTATTGATAGCTGATCAAGTGATCACACAATTATTTTCCTTCGCTGAACGTTGTTGATTTCTGTTGATGATCTCGAAACGTTTCAGTTACTCAATAACGATACTGGATATCCGTACTATATAACCGGTGATATTGGACATGTAGATTCTCTATACGGCAAATCCGATATGAACATCAATAAATGTCGACCGGTATTGAGTTGCGTGCCTTCAGGTAGAGTCGGGTACGGGCGTGCCTACTAGGAAATTGCGTAACTAAAAGTGAAAATCGACAACTTTTAAAGCGCCTACATACTTAAAACATTAAAAATATCGTTTAATTGTTAAATTAAGGCTACCTATTATCGAGATGGAGCAGTATGAGAATAATTAATTGTGTTGATTTCACTTAATTAATACGTTTATTTTGCAGCGTTTTATTTCTTTATACTTAAGTAGGTATAGTAGAGATATAAAAATGTCTTAATTTTGACGAAACCATTGTCCTTTATTCAACAATATTGTTTAATACACCACCATTTCCTCTGGGGAATCTTAGTCTGGTAATTACTTAATTAGTGAAAAAAGGATTTTGGTTAATTTGTATAGTCACAGCTAGTTATACCGGGAGCGCTGCACTGTACCTAAGCCGTATAGTGAGAAGGCATTCCAGCTCGCTGCCTCTGCACCAAGCCAAATATTTATTTATTGCAGGTGGAGTCTTCTTTTTTAAACAATGTGCCAAACCGTCAATTAAACTTTTGCTCGGGATAACTTCTTGATATATTATTTTATAAAGATTACGTACGCGTAAAAACGTTTTTAGACTTGCTTCCTCTCAACAAGAGGATGCTTTGTGAAAACACGGGACGCACGTACATTACGTAGAGGTACTAAGCTAGTAATAAGTATGTGGTTATGCTTTATTGGTTAATAGAAAGGTTGTACGAGTACCTAAGTTGAGCTTGGAGTTTTAAATGAAAGGATGGAACTAGAAACATGTTCATCTTGATATCAGTTACCTACCTACTTGATGCTCATATACGTACGGTATTTTCAATTCACAATCCATGGTGGGTGCCTTCATATCTACCTACGCCTTTCAACAAAGAGAAATCCAAATATATTTTTTTTTTGACAAGAACGTGACCCGGTATCATTTTAATTTAAGAATGTGGCACTGAACGATAAGATAGGCACTAGCTGAACAGCTGACTGAACGATAAGATAGGCACTAGCTGAACAGCTGACTGAACGATAAGATAGGCACTAGCTGAACAGCTGACTGAACGATAAGATAGGCACTAGCTGAACAGCTGACTGAACGATAAGATAGGCACTAGCTGAACAGCTGACTGAACGATAAGATAGGCACTAGCTGAACAGCTGAACTACCATGCTTCGTAAAAAGGAAACTGCATCTGTTGTATACGTTCATAAAACTAGAATTATTAATTAGCTAGCGTAATAACATTCATGTTTACCTATTTATTATGATATGAAAAACGGAGTTTATTCTGAGATGTTTTTATTAAAATATTCGTCAATCGAAAATTCCTTTGTATACTTATTTTGGTAATTTAAACTTGTTAATTTGATAGTTTTCGAACGTGTTACTTGTTTTGTGCCTTTTTGGGGTCTACTTCGAAATTCGATGGTCGAACTATGAATCGACCTGTCTGCCATTTTCTTATTTCGTAATGAAATGAAAGGGACAGAGCTAATAAAGTTCAAATATTCTGAACTTGTTATAGACCCCATACGATGAAATGTCAGTGCTCGCCATAATGCAAAATTAAAAAGCTACTTTGTCTCACGGAGTGAGTAATATCGTATTTTGCACACTGTTTTCACGCAGCTAAATATGCTTGTTCGAGCTGCTGAGGTGAAAAGTGATTTGCCATCGATATTTTGGATAGGCCCTCGCAATAACCCGATGTCAATCCAATTAAAAATATTTGGGCGTACACGAAGCTCAAACTACGAGGAAAGATTGCAGTAACATTGCTGACCTAACTCGAGAACTGAAGTCCATGTGGAGATCTTTACCTTGTAGTTAAGCTGAATGTATGCCTCAAAGATTCCAACCGATTATAGACAATTCGGGAGACGGGACGACTTATAAAAAATAAAGGTTAAGATTTCAATATTTCGCATGATAATATATATTATTTTTAATTTTAACGGTCACGCTCTTGTCGTACACAGGTAGTGTATATGTCGCAGGCATATTGTATAATCCGCCGTTTCACACAACAGCTAGCTGTTTCACAAACCAGCGCTGTTTTGTAATACAGCGTGTTGATGATCAGGCGGATTGAATACCGCTGAATGAAAATCCGCTGGAATCTGTTCGGCGGATTGCCGCTATATTGTAATACAGCTAGTCGTAATGTAATACGGCCGATTGCCGCTATATTTTAGAACGTATCGTAATGACAATCCCTAATGTTGTGTTGGATTCCGCCGAACATCAGATCCGTAGCCATTTTTGACGTTTTAATTTGCATTATAACCTCTGAAATTCGACGACGCCATTGTGGTTGTTATGTCAGATAGCGCCGCGAGTATTGCAAACCGGCCAAGAGCGTGTCGGGCCACGCTCAGTGTAGGGTTCTGTAGTTTTTCGTCCAGAAATTATTTTGTAATTCTTTTCAAAAAGTATTCAACCTATCAAGTTCAAAATAATTTTCCTAGAAAGTTTTTATAAAGTTCTACTTTTGAGATTTTTTTCATATTTTTAAAACTTATGGTTCAAAAGTTAGAGGGGGGGGGGGACACATTTTTTTTTTACTTCTGGAGTGATTATCTCCGAAAATATTAACATTATCAAAAAAATATTTTCGGAAACCCCTATTCATTTTTAAATACCTATCCAACAATATATCACACGTTAGGGTTGAAATAAAAAAAAACACTCCCCACGTTACGTATAGGGGAGGTACCCTAATAAAAAAAGAAACACTTTTTATTTTACCACTTTGTCGGCGACAAAGCGAAACTATAAGGGTTCCTAGTCGACTACAGAACCCTAAAAATGGGAACTAAAAATTTCCAAAGCGCTGGCGCCGGCTAATGACCTGCTGTATTACATTACCGCTAGTCGTATTGAAGAACGATTAGTGCCAACACATTCCAGCGGATTTTCATTCAGCGGTATTCAATTCGCCTGATATCGTCAACCCGCCTACGCTGCGTAAACAGCGCTGTTTTGTATTACGGCGGATTATACTATTCCACTGCGACATATATAAAAGCTGAGCGCAGCAAAATGTCGCCTCGCCTAAAGCATTGGAATTGAAGCGCCGAGCTATATTGAACAAAGCTTACCTACGTTTAAAACTAGTACATATCTACTTATCAGTAGTAACATATTGGTATAACTAGCTTTGTCAAACTACACGATCTACACCTATTTACTTCACATAAAATGATTAAAGTATTTTTTGATTGGATTCGGATCAGAACAAACACGTAAAATTTCCGAAACAAAGTATACAAAGTTATGATTATGAATTACGTATCCAACCAACACTACAGCAGCTAAACGCGTTATTGCGCGCGACGTCGCCCGCACTAGTCAGAATGTATGAAAATCCATAGCGCCTGCCTGACATATCTACGCGCCGCATTTCGTCACATGCAATGCATGCGGCGGCGTGACCGACAACGCGTTATGTCATTTTTGTTCATCTCGGGCGTCGCGTCGCGCGGCATATCGCCTGTGCGTAATCGAGGTGAAACCAACCCACACCTAATAAAGCTCTGTGTACTCGTATCTAGGATAAGTAGATAATCTTTATATTTAAGACAGTGTTATGTAGATTATTCGTTTGTATTAATTATTATTCTAGGTACGTACCTGTATTAAAATGAATAATTTAACAGATTTTATAAATTGTTAATAGTAAAGTTTAATTGTTATCTTACGATTGGCACCGCACTTTGCATTCCCACTTATCTATGAATTGTATCTACACTGTTGCATTTGTCGTCGCATTCTAGGAAAATTATAAAATTATCTATTTATAACCTAACGATTAAACGTAGCTTGTTGAGTCTTACGTGGAGTGAGCAGGGCGCTCTCTGCTGCTGCTTGCTCCTGCTTTTATCTTCTCTATCATTATAAGATGTTGTGTCTCAACACTGTAGTAGTATTGTTAATCAATTATTTCTAAAGATTCATGAATAATGTTATGTTCACTGTATCTACTTATCTTCTCAGTATCGGTGGTTCAATGCAATCTTTGTCTCCGGGTGTTGTGACCGCTGCTGCGTAGCGTAGAGTAGGGTAGGGTGTAGCTGGCCTTAGGCGACGTTCCAGGAATACCGATAGTTTAAACATTGTTGATGGAGTAGCAGAATATATTGACTATGTTGCAAGATTACGGATTTTTTATTTACGAACTACGCTCCCTTTAACATATTTTAATCGTATCTAAATGTTTTAATATAAACACGTTATCTATTTCATAATTAATCCGATAGTTTTTTCTCTAAATTTTCTTTATGTTACCTCTTTCTAGAATACTGTGATGACTCAGGAGTTCCGATCTCGCGCGTGACGCTGTCCTAAGTCTAAATTTCTACTTGTAATGTACTTCGAGTCGATCATTGGAGCCAAAATGTTTTTGTAGTACATTATTCGAAGTCGTTAATATTTTTCACTAAAATGGGACAAAGCTTGCATTGAGTCATCGCACTATGGGGCCCGGGGCCGGCGCGCTACTCGCCGACGGCGCTGCACGCGAGCACGTTCTGACGCGGGTCGCAAGTCGCTCCCGTCTGCTGCCACTCCGCTCGGACGCATGCCCTCGGCACGACGCCGACATCGACAGTAGAGTGATCGGGCACGCGTCCGAGCGGGCTGGCGGCGCTCGTGGCGGCCCCGGGCTGACGCGTCACGCGGCGTGTGCGCAGGCGGTGCGGCGGCGGCCGGGCTCGCCGCGCCGCGCGGCGCGCTCGTGGCCGCGCTCTCGCTTGTGCTCGCCGCCCCGCACTGACCGGGCGCCGCACACGTGAGTCTATACACACCACTGCTCAGCTGTCTCCCGCACGGCCCGCCCGATCCTCGCTCCGCTTCTCATCTAAGAGAGCTTCTCTACCTTTCCACGTCTACGTTGCATTTTAACATGGACTGTAATCAATCTGAGACACGCCCACGTTACACTTAAGTCTATAAACGATGTTCTAGGATACTACAACAAAATATCGGGATAGCATTTTGCTTTCCTTTTACGAGTACAAATGTGGCATAATCATAAATAAGTAGTATAATTTACACTTACTCATGAAAAAGAAGTTTAACTGGCGTAGTCGTCCTTTTGGTATTATGGTAGCTTATAATACTAATCAATGTCCAAATGAAAATGTGACGTACTCAGTATAAAACATTGAACTGCTCTAATTATTTTTAATTGCTGTATTATAATTGTTAACATTTTATCGGTTATTCATGCATCTTATCTGTACCTACTTTGTAACGCAAGTTGTATTCTCAGTATACCCATATTATTCATCATTAGTATTTACTATATTATAGATCCAAATTGTAATATACTCAAGAGTAATGAATACGGGTACAGTTTGTACATATTTTTTATAAATAGCGTACGCATTTTTATTCTTCTTGAGTATACAAACGTGTACAAGTTCATGTTGTGACGTCCATTGTTTTTTTTTTATGTATGTATTTTATTATTTGCGCTCCATGTAAAAAAATGTTAGCTACCAGTATCGATTACCAGAACATAATCGCAGTCTAACTAGAGTAGTTTCACACCCTATCTATGGATGCAAGTAGAAATAATGACGAAAGGACTTCCATTAGCATGCAGAGGATGATTAATTACGTGTTACTGTTTTGTATTTCGTTGTGGGTTGAGTGAGGAGCATGTATTGTGTCGATACTCGTGCTAGCAAGCTCCCTCCCCCCTACCCCGCGGTGTGTCGCTTCGAGCCGCTGCCACGCGCTTGCCTGCGAAACCAACGCTTCTCCAAATTCACAATGTGCTTCCACTCTCTAAAACTTTTAGATAAATTATTTATTGCTGCATGTTGTAAAAAGCTAAACCACTCTAAAAAAGAATCTAAATAACCAACATGAAAATAACTTAGTGTAATATATGAAGTCTCGCAAGATTTTAGTTCCTAAGTTTGTTTGAAAAGACTCTGTAGATTTGTTTATCTATGAAAATGTTGTAAGGCTTCGTTTGTTATAAGATATAGCAATTTTTTGGTCTGGTCACTCGTAGGCACCTCATTTGACTTAGGTATTTCTTGAACTTTAAATAGCAGCAGTCAAAATCTCATGAGCGCAGCGTTATGTTACACGATAAGTAGATACTTGAAACGGTTATTTACATAACTACATATGATAACTAAATTTGTGCTGCACACATTTGCAATTGTAGGACCAGATACCTATGCAAAAATAAATAGTAGATATGTACAGGGAGGTACATTGTTTATGTTACCTTACCATAAAACTGCACTACTAAATATACAGAATATTTCTGAGTACCTAGATATTATTTTATTCCTGCTAGTACCCACTCATACGAGTACAGTGGAGGTGGGTGGAGTAGGTTCCTAAGATTTGACCAAATCAAAAATTCTTCGTCGATAAAAGGAATCGAAGATTGGAATTGGAAGATTAAATCACTCAGTATTACTGCCGAAAACTGCACGGCCAGTAGGTAGGTACGTACAGCCCAGGATTTTAATTGATGAGCCATTTAGAGCTCACTTTAGGCACTTGTCCCACCGCCGGCGAGTAGCGAGTACTCTCATAGTAATTCTTACTCGCTTTTACTCGCGCGAGTAAGAATTACTATGAGAGTACTCGCTACTCGCCGGCGGTGGGACAAGTGCCTAAAATACCGGACACTTAAAAACCAAAATTAGTTGACAACTACATGGCCCAACAATTAAAGACCTTGACCGTACAACACCATGCGCGAGGTAGTTATATTCTCTCTCTTTCTAATTAGAACACTTAGAAACAGACTGGTAGTTTAACGCGAGTGCGAGGCAGCTCGCGCGCGGTCTTATGCTGGCCGTGCAGTTTTCGATGTGCATAATATTTAATTAAAAAAGCTGCCAATGAAATTGCTCTCAAAGGTCCCGATATTAAATGTGGCATTCACTTGAAGGTAGGGTAGGGTAAAGCTTTCACTAACGAATGCAGACTAAATAATGTAAGATGTTCTTGTCTGATTCGTATGGACTAAAGAGGAGTTTGATAATTACTACTAATTAAATCGACTTATTATTATACTGCGCTACTGGTCCTTTAACTTAGGTATCTACTAGCTACGTACTAAATGTGTAAGTAAAGGTTTAGTGTAGGAAGCTCCATGATCTTCTCACCTTTAAAAATAACAAGAGCGCTGGACTTAAATCGCAAATTACAAGAATAAGTCAATTAAAACCTACCAGTTTTTAACTCTACCTATAGTAAATTCGAACCCGACATCGACAGCGAGATGTAAAATAGAGCGCTGCGGGTGGGACTGAGGGGAAAGGGGAGGTCGAGTCGATGCCACTTGAGAGCTCTGGATTTGTGTAGCAGGTTACCAGTGAAAATAGGGGATGTGCCAATATAGTTTGAACGGGTATCGCTAGGCGGAGGCGGCGCGACGCCGGCGGAGGGCTTCGCGTGGTGGTGGGCGCTGGTGGCGGGCGGCGCGCTAGCGGCGGCCGGCGCGGTGGCGTGGTGCCGGCGTCGGCGTCCGCGCCGTCCGCCGCCGCCGCCGCGCCCGCCGCCGCGGCCGCGCGCGCCGCAGGCCTGCGCCGCCCGCCTGGCCGCGCCCCGCGACACGGTATGACGAAGCGCCGGCGCGAGACGCCGAACACGCACCGCACCGATAGATGAATACACGATTTTAAAATACGCCTTGTTTTTTTTTTTCGTAATCACCTTAGCGGACTATAAAGCCAGACTGGCGCGGCCTGCGGTGGCGGTCAGTAGTAAGGCAACCCGAAGACTGCCAACGCGTCCTTAGGCATGCCGAGGAGCCGTGCCGTGCCGATAATGAGCGCCGGTATTTATATGGGCTTGCCTGGCATGCCAAAAGACGCCTAGGCATGGCCAAGGGCGGTTCACTCTTTGATTTCGTCGCGCCACTACCTACACATGCCGGCCGGCCGTTTTTAAACGGTCTATCGATGGTTGCCGCGCACTGCTGCGGAACGAAACTGCCTGAATCAAAATATGCATAAATACTCGAATACTGTATCGCAGCGGGTTCTAAGAACAACGACAAATATTCCGAACATTCGTAATAGGCATGATGCCTCATGTTCAAATTGATCTTGATGAAATTATCGTAATAAAGTATAAATTATAAAATATAATTAAAATCATAAAAAGATATGAACCTTGAAAGTTTAGAAAAAATATGCATTTTTTTTTATTGTCTAAGAGTAAATTAAAAGCTACCAATAGAATCCTTACGCTTTTCTAGAAACAAAATTGTACGACAACTATGTACTTAAACGCAGTATTTCGCGACCGAAACAACAATTTACCTGATTTTCCATACTACGATTAGTAGATACAAATATACAAATGTGACGTCACACTTGTATAGACACACAGTTTGAAGCGTTTCGCGCTGCCGCCAGCGAGGTCAATCTTTATCTCAATTTTTTAGGTATTTATGTTCTTTAATTTGTAGTTGCTCCCATACAAACATTTGTTCCTCTCCAAAAACTGGTTCGAATGACGTCACAAAAAAGTCTTAGTCATCATCCCTATTCTCGCTGCCGTCGGGACGGTCGGAGGAGGATACCGATAGGTAAGGAAATGTGTGAATCTGTGCCGTTCGTATTGCAGGTACCTACCTACTTGATACCTATATATGTTATATACCCAAGGTAGCTAGGTAAATTACTACCTACTTAAAGAAGAAGGGAGGAGGGCGGAACGTTTCTATATTCTTAACATACTTAAAGATTTTAACAGCTAGGTATTAAAGTAATAAAGTAAAGTACCTACTTAATAAAGTAATAAGGTTTATTTGGCACAATTTCGATATCAATAATTACCAGAGGTCTCCGCACTAGGCTTCGCCTGTATCGCGGGGTACCAAATACAAGTTACATTTTAGAATGGTTACATTGTTACAAATTACACAAGGAAGAACAAAACAAAAGGAAATTAAAAATTAACATTGCAATTTTGTATAAAAATTTATTATAAAGGTTCTACGTAGTGAGCGTCAGGATGGCGGGTGTACATCAACAAATGGAGCTGCGGTTTACGTCAGGAGTTACCTATTTGGCACAATGCGCCAAATGTTCGCCAAAATTAGAGCAATGTACTCTTTAAGCTCCAGAGATATTTAGGAAATTAATGACGCCCGCCATCCTGACGTCAGGTTGGCGGGTGAATTTCCAGTTCTAGCTAATGGCTGCCTACACAAGGGTGAAAGTACTGCCTAAGGTTAGTGCTCGCAATGTGCTTCCACATGTATGAAGCACAATCAAATTCAGAGAGCCGTTAAAGAGTAATTTAGAATTGAATAAATATATATATATAAACGCCTGCTTATTTGAAATAGCGACATCACATCATGAGTGTATCACTTTTTTGTATAGAGCGCCTGCATGTTTTGTGTGTGCCTGAACTGCCTGCAATGAAGATGAAAGAACTGCAGCTTGGACCGAAAATACCTATTAAAAGTACATAAAGTCAACGTTTCGTAGTCCCCTGATTTCTTCTTCAAAATTTGACTTATTTAACTTTTTTTGAAGTGAAAACTTCTTTAGCGGCGCTGAGCACTTTCTGGGATGGGGAAAAATTGTTAAATACGCGACAGAGTTTTGTGACGTCAGATGTGAAGGAGGTCACTTTTTGCTGCTAGCCGATTCAACTTCATTCAAAACTGAACGCTATTCGTAAGAGTATAAAGCCGTTAAACACTTTTTGCAATAGCATATTCTGCAAATAAATTTGTAATAATACCAACGCGTCCTTCACCGTTTTGCTATTGAGAAAATTCGAATAGTTCGAATTTGGGCGTTATTCCTAAAGAGATAAATAAAGCGTAGAAAAATATTTACCAACGGCAAAAACAAATTGATATTTTGGTCGCCACCGCCGTCTTCTGTGCAAATTCGAATAGTTAGAATTTAGACGTTATTCCTAAAGAGATAAAGCTTTGAATAATATTTGGCAATGGCAAAAACAAAGTGGTATTGTGTTTGCCGCCGCCCGGTGCCGGCGGCCCGTCGCACCCAACGCGCCCGCGGGCCGTCCGCCTAAATAATTGATAATTGTTTATAAATTTGCGTCAAATTCATTTTTAGGGTGAACCGTAAGATGTCACGTGACCTGATCGAAAAACTGTTACAATGTTATTGAGTTTTCACTTCTGCCGGCACTCCCGGAGTGCAACCCGGTCTTTTTTTTTATTAAAAATCAAAGAAAGGCTTTGGCCGTGTTCCTGTTTTCCTTTTTTTAAATAATCTAGTCAAAATTGTTTTCTGGATGTTTGAACACAGCGGAAAATCTGGCATTTTTCTTAGGATTTTGAAGGTAATACCTCTTTTGAGAATAAATCTATGAAAAAAACGAAAACATAGGAACATGTCAAAAGTAGGCATAGAATTCTGAAAAAAAAAATTGTTTCCATTATCCAGGGAGAAAACAGGGGACTACGTTTCTATGGAAAAACGGTCCTTGTGTTTCCTCTTAAAAATCGAAAAGTTGAAATTTCCCCAACCGATCCGTAGTCACACCGACTCGCCACACTGGTGTGACTACGGTTCATTTTATTTATCCTTAGTCACACTAGGTTCATTTTATTTATCCGTCGTCACACTAGGTTCATTTTATTTATCCTTAGTCACACTAGGTTCATTTTATTTATCCTTAGTCACACTAGGTTCATTTTATTTATCCGTCGTCACACTAGGTTCATTTTATTTATCCGTCGTCACACTAGGTTCATTTTATTTATCCTTAGTCACACTAGGTTCATTTTATTTATCCGTCGTCACACTAGGTTCATTTTATTTATCCGTCGTCACACTAGGTTCATTTTATTTATCCGTCGTCACACTAGTATGACTATGGTTCATTTTACCCTACCCATAGTCACACCAATATTATCTTGTAGCCTCGGTCAAATTTCATTGGAGTTGATATTTATAGGTATTTCTTTTTCCCTTTCTCCTTGTCTCAATTATGTTTGTTAACTATTTATAGAAATACTAGCTTTAGTCATACCACTAATAGCCCAACTCACCCTTGACAACAAAAGTGATAAACGGCAGTACAAGTATAAATATTTTATTGAATATTAGCGTACAGTTTCCATAAATTGTGCAATTGTAATTTCGCCATGAATTAACTCAAGCTGTTTTTTTAATATAAAATTATCTTTTTCTACCTCTATCATGCGTCTTCTATTTGGGTTGTTTTCTTTTTCAATATTTATAGTTTTAATTAAATGTGTCTTTGCCTCTTCTTCCAGTACACTGAGTAATTTAAGGATGGTCACGTAATTCTTGTTAACTTTTTTATTTAACTGCGAATGCCAATTTTACTTTATTCTTACTCCCCTTTTAAGCAACAAAGATATGTACTTGTGTCAGGCAGGAGACACCGCTCTTCCATAAATCGCGTAAGGGGTACAACCAATTAATGCGGGATTCATTCAGCGTGTCCTTTTTTCTATTTTAATAGTTGTACATAAAGCTAAGCGACATCGGGCGTATGATCAATATACCTAACGTATGTTATAACAATTTAACCCTTTGGACGCCAAAAACACCTATCTAAAGGACGTCGGATTCGTAGTCACCATTTTGTCCCACTGGTGTGACCACGAGGAATTTATTTTCCTCGTAGCCACAGTTTGGTTCTGGCGCTTCGCCGGCCGCTGCCGCGGCATGCTCGCTTCGCTGCGCTAGGCTCGCGGGCGTAGGGTCGCATCGCAGTACACCTAACACTCCTCCTCGCTTCGCTCGTCGTAGTGCCTACACGGGCCTGTTAAAGTGACTAATCTTGCTTTTGATAACCCTTTCGATTACCAATAAATCATATTCATTTTCATTTGAATTGTCATGTCGACTAAGTATTGGACGTGAGACTGGCGGTGAAAATGTTAAAGAAAGATAGCTACTTACATGAAAACAAAGTTTAATAAGGCAAACACAGTTTTGCAAATTTATTCCACATATTAAACTGATACAATGTCGATACAAGTCAGAGTTCTAACAGTAGGTGTGGATATGCTATGTGGTCGAAATATAAATTAGTACAGCAATAAAGATTACAGAATCCTGAACTTTTACAATACTACTTCCTCACACTAATGTATTTAAGGGAAATATGTAAAAAAATAAAGCAAAAAACTAAAGCAGGAACACGGTTCGGAAATGTTATCGATTACAGGGTCTTTCTATTTTAGCCGTAGGTAATTGCTAATGTCGTCGTTCCAATTCATTCCAATAATTCATTCGCAGTATCCTAAGTTGTAAGTATATCAAAAAACAACAGTCAAACTCCTTATAATATAATAATTACTGCTAAAATACACATCACATCGCAAAATGCGTTCGCAGAAATAAAATATATCGAATAACATGTATTAAAAAAAACAGACAGTCGTCGGGTCGAGACCCTGGCGCGGCCGCAAACAGGCAACCGCGGCCGCGCCGCTTACAATAGAGTATATATTAAACATATACGGCTAATACGATACTTGAAAACGTAAGCATAACGGGAAACTTATATTCGAAACATTTCATAACGTCCTACTTTAAGATTTTTACGGAATCGTCGCGATACAAAATTGAAAACGTGAAATCAAATAAAAAAAACACATATATAAAGAAAAAAAGTAGATCGATCCCGCCATCACGGAGGGGTAGGATCGGCGTAAACGTAACGTAAACGTAACCATGAACCGTGCTAGCGGTGGCGGGCGAGGGCTCCCCTGCGCAGCTTGTAGTGTCTCCGGGACAGGGGCTCGCTCGCCGTGCGGCGGCGGGAGGCGACGTGGCGCGGTGCGCGGTGGCGGCGGCGGCCGGCGCGGCTCTAGCTCAGCTCGGCGGGCGGCAGCGGCTGCTGCGCCAGCGGCGCGCCCCAGCCGCACGCCGCCGCTGCCGCCGCGCCCAGCCGGCGTTTCGTCTCCCCCCCTTGGTTCTGGTGACCCCCGTCCAATTTACGTTTACCTAAAACACCGCAATCTTATTCAGATCAAACTGGCTGGGTGATATCATCCGGAGTGGTAGAGTTAGGTACGTCTGCCACCCGTCTAAGATCTATCCCAAAATGTACTACCGTACTACCTATTTAAATTCTGCCACTACGAACTTGTTTTACGAATCAAAATCCTACGCTAAATACCGGAAGGCTTCAAACCCTTTTCTTGATCAATATTTTATCTAACCTATCATTACAATAATAAGTATAGATATTTTAGATAGGCATTAATCGTGTTTTGAATAAAAGAGAAGGAACAAGAAAATCTGGTTTACGTATCATACGGAAATGTCTTGTTTGATCCGAATCAAGAGAAAGGAGAGAAGGTGCATAAAGGTAACCAAAAGGTCTTCCACAAACGTATTTGGCTTAAATCGGTCTTTTTCAGAACTTAAAGCATTGGACGAAATATTAACGAGTTGGTCGACGGATAGATAGATGCTGGTAATTTATCGTTACAGGAAAGCTTTGCTTGACATTCCGAAATAACACCAATTCATTAATATTACAGCCACTGCAAATGTCTGAAAATGACCAAACCATGGACTCATCACTCGTGCGAGCATTTCTCTTGCCCAGTTTGTGGCAGCCCTTTGGGAGCTTGCATAACAAATCTGGTAATATATACATTAAGGAGCCTGCTTCCAGTTGACACCGTAAGTTGAGGCAGCCTACAGCATAGTTCTACACATTGTGACGCTGTAGGTACCAACACAAAGTACCTAATGCATCAATAAAGACCAATGCCAACTCTCTGAATACAAGAAACGCAAAGATCAGTGACTGCAACTGTCCAGTTTAGTTACGCAAGCACATGGATAAGGGAAAGGGGAAGGATAGTTACCGATGTATAAACAATGATCCGGATTACACGCAAACCATCAAACATGCTGAAATAGAACGTACACATTTAGGATATAAGTGTCTAAAGGTTTTGGTGGTCGACCGAGAGAGGAGTCCAATATCGCCATAATCAATTTAGAATTTTGACTAACAGTTCATTTACAAGACTATATTATCCTGCAAGAACTGACCGGGGTTTCGTGGTGATTTTAATACAATGCGTTTTATAATCAGAACCGCTCATGCTAACGGCCACACACATCGCGATAATGCGAACATTCGCTTTATCGCGATGTGTGTAGCCGCATAATCGCGAATACTTCGCCCCACTGTCGGTAAACTAGCGGACGTATCTATTGTTTTATTTGCCAATTTTCCGCGATAAACTGTTGCGACATTTCTTTGTTTGCAACGTGGCCATGCACATTCGCCATAGGCCGAAGACGAAGTATTATCGCAATAATTCTATCGCGATGTGTGTGGCCCTAGCATCAGAAGTAAGTTCTTTCAGGTGCAGTAGCCGAGCTGGTCTTAGAAGTTAACTAACTATAACTATAACTACTGCATCAAATTATTCCTGTTATCTATTATTCCTGTAGTCTTCGTTCTAAAATACGTGCGTATGCCTAAAACGGGCGACGGGATTATCTCATAAAAAGTTTCGAAAGCGCAGAGCGCGCCGGTGTGCATCGTATAGTGCAGGTGTAGACACAT
Organism: Epinotia ramella; assembly: GCA_947578815.1. Classification (NCBI taxonomy): domain Eukaryota; kingdom Metazoa; phylum Arthropoda; class Insecta; order Lepidoptera; family Tortricidae; genus Epinotia; species Epinotia ramella. The sequence goes on from OX388202.1 coordinate 21,907,622, forward strand.
AGTGATCGATGACTGACCTGGTAAACTTGGCTTGGCGCGCGGGTTGCCACGGGTGGCGCTGGGCGTGTGCCGGCCACGCGCGCCGCGTCGGGCACCACCACGGGGCCCAGCCGCGGCCGCCGCCGGCCCGCGCCGCGCCCATCGCCCGCCCGTCCCACATGACCCAGCCCCCTGCGCACACACACCGCTCTTCAGTCGGACCGCTCTACCGAGACTGTTGACCGTATATACGATCGAAGGATCGCGACCGTCTATCGCCCTCTTCTCTGACGATGGTCAGATCGCAAGGTTTTCTTGAGCGAGATGGACGTTGCGATCAGGCTATCGTCAGTAAAAAAACAAGAGCAGCTGCGATCTTGACACTGTAAGTTCCTACATGATTCAAGATCGAAGCTGCACGATAGCTTTTTAAGCTGAACGACGTTTCAATTTCAGTTGTTTCGAAATATATCTTAATATTTCTTTTAATTGGAAAAGTATGATGAGTGAAATTGAAAGTCGTCCAGTAAAATTTACAAAAATACGACAACATAGATCTACAGGCCGCTTAACTTGCATTTGCTTGCCAGGAGTCAAGGAAACCAGACCTCTTGGTTAATAACTAGAAATATTTTAGTTAAATAAGAAGCTTGGTATTTCTACATTTTCAAAGACACTATATTGTATCGTATTTATAACGTACGCATCTTGCCAGAAGCGATTATAGCAAGTGTTTCATACAACGACTATACATTACAAGGTGGAGCAAAACCATTGTGAGCGTCAGGATGGCGGGTGTCTTATGCTGGTGACTGTATAGATATTTTTGTGCAGCTACATGTATATAAATATTTGAAAAAACCTTTGTTTTTTGTGTTATTTATGTTCTTTCACTTGGTCAAATAATTTAGAAAAATATTAGTACAGATATTTATTAGTTTGCAGTTGCTTACATATTATTGAGAGGCTTGCTCAGATTAATATGACAGGTGAGATGTGTACATATTTTTGATAGAAATATCTGTTCAGATGTACCTGTACCTTTCTATGTACATTTATTTTTGAAGCCTTGGGAATGCTCATATATTTATGAACTCGACTGTACAATGTAGGTACATCAAGAAATGGAGCTGCGGTATACGTCAGGAGTTAGCGCTAGCAATGTGTCAAATGTGCGCCAAAATTCGAGCAATGTGCTCTTTAACGCCCCTATCCTGATGTCAGGTTGGCGGGTGCATTTCCAGCTCTAGCTAATGGCTGCCTACTCGGGGGTGAATAAGGTTAGTGCTCGCAATGTGTATCACTTTTTTGTGTAAAGCGCCTGCATGTTTTGTGTGTGCCTAAACTGCCTGCAATGAAGATGTGATATCGCTACTTCAAATAAGCAGGCGTTTATATATATATATATTTATTCAATTCCATATTACTCTTTAACGGCTCTCTGAATTTGATTGTGCATCATACATGTGGAAGCCCCATTAGCTAGAACTGGAAATGCACCCGCCAACCTGACGTCAGGATGGCGGGCGTCATTAATTTCTTAAATATCTTTGGAGTTTAAAGAGCACATTGCTCGAATTTTGGCGCACATTTGGCACATTGCTAGCACTAACTCCTGACGTATACCGCAGCTCCATTTGTTGATGTACACCCACCATCCTGACGCTCACAAAACATTGTAGTTTGAAATTATTCAATCAGAATTGGTATTATTACATCTTTGAATTATTAAAGTACGTACGAAAATATACGTCATGTTCGAAAAGAATGACTAAAGAAACGCCTCCACCTCTGTACCTGTATACCTACAGACCTCTAACACAATACTGTTTATGGCGAGCATAAAGCGACCGCTAAAGTAGCGAACACTTTAATTTGGCCACAAATGCTGTAATTTTACAGAGGAACTACAGTGTCGTTGGTCAACTTGGCAATAATACAGAAAAGACATGCAGACAAGTATACGGAATGTCTCAAAAACAGTGACAAAAGAGCTGGCAGCTCCTTATCTCGAATCGATTATGGGATTTTTATATTGCTGCAGGTAAAATTAATACTTAGGTAATATGTGGCTGGTCATTTTGAGACACTCTATAAAATACGTAGATGTGCGTCGAGTCAAATTGATATATACCTACAGAAACAAAAAAAAAGGCCATTTGCCTCAACGGGTGAGGCGTAAATGGAATGGCTCGAAATGATCATGATGCCTTATACAGGGTGTTAACGGGGTCATGATCCGGAATGACAAAAAGCGAATAAGATGATCATACTGAACAACCTTTCCCATGGGACCAACCACGAAATCGCAAAAAAAAAGAGCCAATTAAGAGTTAACTGTGAGTTAACTGCGATTTAATTGAGAGTTATGTATGGAATACCTGGTTTTTTTTTGCGATTTCGTGGTTGGTCCCATGGGAAAGGTTGTTCAGTATGATCATCTTATTCGCTTTTTGTCATTCCGGATCATGACCCCGTTAACACCCTGTATATATATTACATATACAAAGCAGTCATAATCATATTCTATCAAAAAATATAAATCGGGACTAGGTGGCCGTTTATGTACATAAACGGCCACTTTTCTGACGCAGTCTTAACGAAAATAATTAAATTAACATGCTAAACTAATTAAACAATCGCATTGTCAATAAGAAAGGAAGCAAAAACAGACGTCCACAATTACGGCATTTGCATTGCTTTAAAAAGACCTCGTATTATGTATATGTGCCGATGGAATTATCGTAGGTATAGTCGCTTCATGCCTGCTACACATGTAACTATACAATGGGTAGGGATTAATCTGTGCCGACCGATTTGCGCAGTTTTATCGCTCGTGTGTATGACAAATCGTAACGATAATCTGCAACACACAATCGATAAAACTGCAGAAACGAACTGCGCAGTCAAATCGCTACGATAAATCGTTGTCGTGTGTAGCAGGCATTAGATTATGTGAGAGCGGGTACCTATTTAAAAATACTGACAATCTATTCATTATAATACGTAACGTTTAGAATGAGACAATTACGGCTCATGGCGATTAATATAGTGGATTTCTGAATGTGCTCGTTCTTTATTCAGATTAAATATTATTCTGGGTAATGATATACTTAATCTGTGATAGATGGTAACTAAAACTAAAATAACGGACATGTTCAAACTGCAACATGTAAAAAAAGAAACAATCAGGCTACTGAAGCTCTAATTAAAATTGTACAAAAGTAATTACCTACATTATGATAATATTGCATTTACAACATTCAACCGTGTAAATATATTGATATCGATATGTATACTACATGAACGACTATTACTCTGTTCTAATACAGTCTAAGGAACATCCACTAGTTGTATTTTTCTGTGGGATACCTGAATGCCTCCGGTCAGATCGTAGTAAAGCGAGTTGGGCCCGAGGCCGAGCTCGTCGTCCTGGCATTTACCAAGCGGATCAGTAAGTCTTCTTAACATATTCTCTACCTCGTTGCAACAACGAGATATTATTACAATGTTATTCGAGCATTCCAAGCACAAATCTTTTTAACGAAAAAACAATGGCGCACCCTGCTTCTAACGTCGGACAACATAATAAAAACTTAAATCCCTAGTATAGCACAAATTAAAAAAGTTACATTTCCGATGGTAGAAACAAATTGCGCATTAGCAGGAGTATGATATGGTAAAGCGACAAGCGTTTAGTGGGTTAGTAAAAAAGCAACGTACTACGTGGGGGATGACGAGCGTGGTGCGAAGGAAGGCGGGCGGTGCGGGACCGACGGGCACAGAACAGGGAGGAAGCGGGCATGTTAGTCGGAGTGGCCTCGGCCATGCAGACCTGGTGGTGACATCGGCTGACCAGCCACCCCGCGCCCGTGCTACTACTTTTCCCGGCAAACAGTGACAAGTCCGAGGCTGCGGTGCCCTATTTCGGCGAGCGAATGACGGCTGTGTCGTATTCGAAACGAAGCCAGCGATGATTTCGCCCCGAATATGATTCCACAGTCATTCCCTCGAAAGAATAGGCGCGCCGGCCGCCGCAATGCAATCACCACCGTCAGGCCTACACACTACCGTCTTTACCGAGTCACTAACTCCATTCAAGGACGGGTTTAAACAAAAAATAAAACAAGTAAAAATAATAATAGTAGATGAGAAAAAATTTGGCAAATCAAAAATCGAAAGGTATAACAATAAATGAGTACAGCGACTAGTGACTAGTAATAAGAGTGATAACATTAGTGAGTGTGTGTGGGACCCACCGGTTGCGCTCTGTTGGGAGGCTGGCGTAGGGCGGACGGTTGCGGTGGCCCCGCGTAATCAAAATAGAACTCATCGTACCGGTAAAATGGCTCATTGTAGCCACCTCGGTAATCACCGTACCCGTAATAGTCGTAATCATAATCTATAAACACACAACACACGCCTTTTAGAGGCTAAGCTAAACTAAGGCTAACTTACAATCTACCGTGTTGTCGGCCGCGAAGCGAGCCTCCACGACACTCGTACCGGGAAAAGATTAACATGCGAGAACGGGACGCACACGGCGCGCCGGCGCGGCCTCGCCGACGCGCTCTCTCACAAGGGACACGCACCACATGCATCAACTTCTCTATCACAAACCTTCATCAATCAACCCACACACAAATTACACAGCCATTTTGAATAGCATATTTGGATCTCCTCTACTCTGCAGATGAACTAGACCACCACCAAAACCTTTTTCAAAGCGTGTGAAACGAGATGGGAGATCGGAAACAGTTGATTTTCATGAGTTATTATATAGACATCCGCAGTAAAGTTATCGATACATATGCGTTTTGGAAGTTCGAAGCATGCACTGAGATTGTTAATTTGGTTATTACAAGTAGGTAAAGTTTAATAACCTTTCCATTTCTAAATTGTTTCAACCATCCTATTTACTTTCCAGTTATTCGTTTTCGAAACCATGCAATGATATTCGATTCTAATCATAGCTGTCATAAATCTCTAGCCTAATTAATAGCGCAAGTTAATGAAACATGTTTTAAGGACGCAACCATACACCTAGTTTCCACCGTGCATTAAAAGCAGCACCCACAAATGGATGGCAACACAGATTACGAGTTTAGTGTCAAGTTGCGGCCGCGTTGTTAGTAGGGTAGGACAATAGCAGTGTGCGAGTGTGCGCGTGGAGACCACACCGTGTACATCTCACTAGTAACTTAACTCTCCGCCGAAAGTGAAATTACCTAACACTAAATCCAATTCAATTCGTAATCTGGTGTAGTCTTTGTGCTGAACATTGCACCATTCATTTATAAAAAGGAAAAAATCTGTTGGTACAGAGGTACAGTCTTTGTACATCACACCATCCATTACCTACTTAGTAGGTAAATTTCACCAGCGGCATAGTTGTAAAACTGTAGGTACGAGATTGTGTTGTGGAGCGGACCGCGAGGCCAAAGAAGAAACCAATCCTTCCTTCGTTGGTCTCATCGAGTCTTGCTCGAGGCAGGGTGCTACACGCTAGACAGACGAGTAAGAAGCGCCAGATTATCAACAATATAACTTCGTAAAATTACAAGACAGTTCGAAAAGCAGGAACACTCTCCATTGTCTTCGCAATACTTTGTACACTAACAAGTCATTATCTACCGGGATTTTTGACTCTTTTACTTGACACTGGTTAACACGTTAGCTGCCTTTCATCATTAACAGTAGTAGGGTTATCAAGGCCATATTTGGAATCCTTTTTGTAATGGCTTACTATAATAGTGGTCCCATATCGTTTCAATATTATGTTAGTCTCATTCGGTAGTCTTGACTTTTTGGAAACTTTCTTAGTTCATTACTCCCTCGCTAACTTAACCTTATTCGCTGATACATGATCTTACTCCGTCATATTCGTTCTCTAGGAGTAGACAGGATGAACATTGAACAACAAATGTGGCCACACAAGAATAGGATAAAATGCAAACTAGAGCAAAAAGTAAAGAAAGACAACAATGAATCTGACAAGTGTCGACGCTCGACATGAACTACACTAACAATCTAAGGTTTTTTGGTCATATTCGGTGTACCTTTCTATTTTTTGCTAATTATTGGCTATTCGCCACTATGTACATACATACATACATATATACATATATCACGCCTCTTTCCCAGAGGGGTAGGCAGAGATCACGGATCTCCATTTGCTACGATCCTGACAAACCACTTTCGCTTCACTCACTTTCATATCATTTCTCATACATGCTCGTCGGTTTAGGGTACTTTTGACCTGGCCTTTTAGTAAGATTTCTCCAATTTGATCGGAGAAAGTTCGCCTAGGTCTTCCCCTTCCAACTTGACCTTCCACTCTTTTTATATACACTTTCGTTAATCTTCTTTCATTCATCCTGTCTACATGCCCCAACCACCTTAACATGCCCTCAATTTTCGTGACTATATCTCCATCCATTCCACACTTATCTCTAATAACACTGTTTCTGACTCTATCACTCAATTCCACTCCACACATACTTCTCAACGCTCTCATTTCTACTGCATTCACTCGACTTTGATGTCTTTTCTGCCACACCCAACTTTCACTACCACCATACATAAGTGTGGGTACCAACACTCCTCTATGCACAGCCACGCGTTCTTTTTGTGATATTTTCTGGCTGCCCATAAAGGCGTTCAGTTGCAAGGCCCCATTCAGTCGGTTTCCTGCATTCACTCTGCTTTCAATATCTTTCTCATGCTTTCCGTCTCCAGTAAATAACGTCCCCAAATACACAAACTCTTTTACTTGTTCCAGTCTTTCTTCACCAATCATTATTTCGCAGTCAGTCATAATTTCATCTTTTTCAAATAGGTACCATAACTTTCGTCTTACTTACATTCATCTTCATCCCTTTCCATTCAAAAGATTCATTAATCTTCGTTACCATCAATTGTAACTCCTCAGCGGACGATGCAAGTAGTACAAGGTTGTCAGCATATAGGAGGCATTTGACGCGTAACCCTTCCATTCTCCACCTTTTAGATCCTGCAGACACTATGTATAGTATGTATGTACCTACCTATACACGGTGAATTTGAGTAACCCGACAGATTTTAACCATAAATTCCTGATGATATTACGAGTAAATAATGTTATATGAACATAGGGCAAATACGGCAAAAAAAAAAAAAAAAAAATCTATTACCGATGCTACTCTCTTGTAAACAAATCTTTAGTTAAAGGAGTGAAAGAGAAAATTTAAAAAATAAATAAAAATAAAAAATTAAATACCTAAGCTCACTGATTTGTTAACAGACTGGCCGGAAATCAGCAGGTAGTAGTCTTGCGTATGAATGTGTCAGATCCATCTGGCTACGTCACGTCCTTAGGGTGTGTTATACTTGACAATTTTTTATGTGTATTTTTTTTTTAATAATTAATATCTCGAAAACTAGGCCGTTTTAGACCATTAGTTATACTACTTTTTTTACTCCTATTAGGCTCTGGAAGCGATGGTTAAAATCTGTCGGGTTACTCAAATTCACCGTGTATATTTGCATGGTATCGAATGACATTTGGTGAGAAAAATCAATAATTACTATTTTAAACGACGATTGCCAATAATAAGTATCATTTTCAAGCAGTGCCACTGATCTCAGCGGATATGCTTAATTATTCATTGCCGTAGGTAACTGAGAATGGATTTCCCGTAAGGGAAATAGTGGGCAGCTAATGTGTTAATTCTGCAAAACTCAAACTTGTCATCCTAGCGTCCGCCACCCACGACATTCCAATTTCAGTTAATGAAATTGACAACATCCATAAAATCAGTTAACTCCTGTACTAGCTAAAAATACACCGACACCGATATGAACAGCCAAGCAAATGTAATCGTGGACCACTTCCGTATCATGTCTCAATAGTGGTTTCAGTAGTCCTCCTTTCAATTTACTTGACCGTAAATAATCAATTTCTATAAATTACGTATCTCTGTGTCTTGCTTGACAGAAGAACAGTTTTTTTTTTTATTAATTAACGTGTTGTAAATGGGGAAATAAATTAGTTACTTTGCTCATCAGCTATGTTATCTTACCTACCTACGTTTCAATTTCGATTCTTATTTGTAGCATTGGTACCGCCACATGCAATAATATCTGATTGGGATCTTTTACAGTTGTGCCGTACTTCTGAGCGATTTGTCGTGTCAGATGTTATTACAGGTCGCGAAGAGTTTCAATGTTGATAATTTGGTACTGTAATTAAGTATTTTGTACATGTGTTGCTCGCTCTAAGGGAATTACCATAATAAGGGTATATGGAAACAACATCTTAATGTGCTATCAAGCATTAGTCTTGTGTATGGTATCATAATGTAGAGTGTGCAAGGTGACCAAAGTCCAAACCACACAGACAGAAGTTAGCTTTGTGCCCCATAACGTCATGGAGTGCTATTTTACATGGAACATATTCTGGAATTCTCTGAACTTTGTCTTGTTGAACTGTCGGTGTGACTTGGGCCTTGTGTCAGTGTGGCATAAGGCCACATGTGGGACAGGGAGCGTGGTGCGGAGTGGGCGGGTACTGACCGTAGTCGCCGCGAGCGCAGGGCGGGCGCGGCTGCGGCTGCGGCGTGCGGCCGCGCATCGCGCCATGCACCGGGGAGCAGCTGCACCAATCAAATCTCACATTATACACACGAACATTACCTGCTCAACTACACACCAATTCAAATACAGATAGCGCGCGAGTTCAATGCAGAGATCAGGAATGTGATACAGACAAGGACAGCACTATACTGCAGGCGCGCGAGACAAACATGCGGACGGCGGGGAGAGACTCTTCACCTCAAGCCCCGACTGCAATCTCATGAAGACGGAAAGTGGCCATAGCAACTTCTAAACTACACAACATAAACCCGTCGTGCTTAGGTACTGGAACTTTCTCAACGAGTAGGTAGTTGTACAAAAAAAAGTAACTACCTAGGCACGATCGGCAATAATAGTACATTGTTTAACGAGGGGCGTAAGTGGAATATTGCGAACAAGAGTCTATTAGAAGCCCGACGCCGAAGGCGGAGGGCTTTTGATGACTCGAGTTTGCAATATTCTTACGCCCGTGTTATACACAATGTTTTTCATCACATTTGCGAGGAAACAAATACATTTTAGATGAAATTAATACAAATCGTAATAAAAACTGCAACATGTCAGTCGTCCATTTTGTTGAATTTGACGTGAGGCGCGTATGGCAAAGACCCTTCGGTATACAGCCACGATTTGAAAACACTTAAAAACATTTTACATAGACACTAAACAACTACATATTAAATCTGTAAATAATTCAGTTAAACATGTTTAAATAGTTTTTTAAGTTTTAATTTATTTATAGATACGTTTTAGACATCGTATTTGATATAAAACCTCTTTGCTTTGTAACTGCCGCATGAGTGACAGATACAATTTAAGAAAAAAACCATTACGCCCGCCGGGGCGTAACACAGGCAGCTCTGTATGTCTGCGCATTATGAAGCCCTTTTCGAGCAAGTGTGATGAAAAAGCTTGTAAGTACCTACCTACACTACAGTCACATCTATAATAACATGTCAGAAAATGAAAATGTTTCCCTGACTTTTCCCTGACCGTTTTTTCAAATTTCCCTGACCAGAAATGTCAAAATATTTCAATTGATTAACCTTTCACGCCATCTCAAAATAAACCTTTTTTCATAAACATAACTATATAAGATGGTGACAAACAAGCGCACGGTCTGTATGATGCTGTCACCGCAGCCTTTTAGACGCCATTTTGCAAGGCCATCGGAAGCATAATTCATCTGAAAGCTATACCTACTCGGTTGCATTGGCATTGTTAGCACAGCCTAGCCTTAGGTAGGTAGGTATTTGATAATTTTTGTCATCAGGTTTTTTTTTGAGATACTGTAATGCAGCGTGCAAAAATGGTGCTAACGATATAGACCCTTGGAACCGTCGCAAAAATGGTTCACAGTCCTCTAAGATGAACCTAACGCCCGCCAATTGAGCTTTCAATGGGGGTTTCTTCATTATGTCCATAAGATATTTTTTATTTTCGATTGTGACAACCGCTTCATTTTCTACGTATTCTTTTACTTTATAGAACCCTTTTAATGCTCTATCTAGGCATGGCCCATTTTCAATTTAAGGGGGAGCTCCGTGCCACCGGTTATGGCGTTTTTCCACGTTATCCACGTTAATCCCCTAGCCTGATCCCCCAGGGGAATTAGCGGCAATTATTTTATATTCAACTAGGAAAAAATGATAATGTTCGGTTATGGCGCTTCGCCGGACGCTACCGCGTCACGCTCGCTTCGCTCGCTCGGCTCGCGCGCTGTAGGGTCGCAGTTCAACTAACAACCTAACCGTTTTTTTCCCCTGGGGGATCAGGCTAGGGGATTAACGTGGACAACAGCCGTTTTTCAGGCTGAATCAGAACTAAACAGAGCAAAAAGGCAGTTTTCCTATTTTTGTACATTTGAGATTGGTGGATTGGTTGGTGAGTATAATCGGCCTACAGACGTGGTTCTTTGCTTAAATGAAAGCTAATTAAATTTCCTACAACATCAATTTAAGATTTTACCCGTAATATTAGTATTTTTCCCGATATCTAGGTCGAAAATATACCAAATCATAAAATTTCAGATTTTTGGAAAAAAAAAACATTTTTGGAGAGCTGTATCTCGGTAAGTATTAAAGTTCATGTATATCTTCGGTTTCGAACTTATGCCTAGGGAATAGAATTGAAAATCGTATATAAGTATATATTTTAGATCTTGACTTGACTGTACCATAAATTATTATTTTTATAGATACTTATTTTATTATCATTCATTTCATTGTTATAGCCCGACAAGTCCCTATTTAACCCTGAGGTAGTGTCGCTGTAAACCGCATAATATATGGCAATAATGTAGGTACATACGTCATGTTTAGTCGGGACAGTGTGTATTGGCATTGTGTTGTTTGTTGAATGTAAAATTTCTATGCTTTATAATATAAGACATATTTTATTTTTTGGTCTTAGTATGTAGGTTTTTTCTTATTTTTTTTTCGTTTTGTTATTTTAATACGAGGGCTGCCTTTTAAGTTGTGTCGTTTGGAAAAACTAAAGACAATTTAAGTGTTAAATGGTATTTATTGTTTTTCAAAGTAATCACCGTGATATGTAATATACTTTTTCATTCGATCGAACCAGTTTTCGAAACACTTATTCCAGTCCGAAGTCGGGGTCTCCAAAATGGCCGTTTTGTATGCCTCAACCGCTTCTTCAGGCGTCGGGTACCGTTGACCACGAAGTCGTTGCTTGATTTTTGGGAAAGTAAAAAAATCGTTAGGGCTTAAGTCTGGACTGTACGGCGGGTGTTCCAGAATTTCGACGTTTTGCTCTTTTAAAAACGCAATAGTTTGCCGGGCGGTGTGCGAGCTCGCATTATCGTGGTGCAGTCTTATACGACGTCTTGAGTTATTTTTTCGAAACTCGCCGATGACTTCTGGTAAACAGACAGTGGTATACCAGTCAGCATTAACCGTTTTACGATCCTCGAGCACGATGGTGGCAACGTGGCCACTTTTCGCCACAAACGTGGCGACCATTTTTTTCGAAGTGCTCCGTGAGCGTATTACTTTGGTCGGTTTTGGCTCATCTTGGAACACCCAAACAGTCGACTGCTGTTTAGAATCGGGATCGTAGGCATATATCCAAGATTCGTCACCACTGATAATGTCGTAAACATGTTTCGAGTTTCCTCGGTTGAATTGCCGCAGAGTTTTGCGACACCATGAACGCGAGCCGTTTTTTGGTCTTCACTGAGTAAATGTGGTATCCAGCGTGAGATCAACTTTTTTACGCCTAAGTGATCATGCAAAATACTGTGAACACTGGTCCCTGAAATACTCAAGGAAGCTTCTATCTCACGGTATGTCGCATGGCGATCTTCGATGATCAGTTGCCCTACAGCATCAATGTTCTCCTGGGTTACGGCTGTTTTTGATGGTCGACCTTCACGATGTCTATCACCAAGACTAGAGCAACCACGTTGAAATTCTAAATACCAGCGTTCCACAGTCCGAAGGCATGGTGCTTTATCATTGAAAACTGTAGTCAACTCTTCGAAGCACTGAAGTCGCGTTAAGCCCCTTTTGAAGTTGTAAAAAATTATCGCACGTAAATTTTCCTTCGAAATTTCCATTTTCACAACTGACTTGTCAACTTTGAACGAACGCTGTACTAAAACGGTTGGGCCGATTTCGAGTCATTCTTTTGTTTTCGAATTCTAAATTCAAATATTTTAACGTGACACTAGTTCTTTTTTATGCAATCACGGGAGGTTTGCAAACGACAGAACTTAAAAGGCAGCCCTCGTATTATGTTCCTTTGTTATTTTAATATCATGTTTCTATTTTATAAGTAAGTAAATACATAATAAACACCACATCAAAAAAAAAACCTATATCCATACGATAATAAATAAATCCATACTAATATTATAAATGCGAAAGTGTGTCTGTCTGTCTGTCTGTCTGTTACCTCTTCACGCTTAAACCGCTGAACCGATTGCGATGAAATTTGGTATGGAGATAGTTTGAATCCCGGGGAAGGACATAGGATAGTTTTCATCCTGGAAATCACCTCCTAAGGGGATGAAATGGGGGGTTGAAGTTTGTATGGAGCTGCGATATAAACGATTTCCACGCGGACGGAGTCGCGGGCAGAAGCTAGTACGGTTATAAATGCGAAAGTGTGTCTGTCTGTCTGTCTGTCTGTCTGTTACCTCTTCACGCTTAAACCGCTGAACCGATTTGGATGAAATTTAGTATAGAGATAGTTTGAGTCCTGGGGAAGGACATAGGATAGTTTTTATCCCGGAAATCATCCCCCAAGGGGATGAAGTGGGAGGTTAAAATTTATATGGAGATACTTAAAGCGCCGTACCGATTGAGATGAAATTTAGTGCAGAGATAGTATGAATCCTGGAAAAGGACATAGGATAGAGTTTTTCTCGAAATTCATCCCCTAAGGGGGTGAAATGGCGGTTTAAAATTTCTACGGAGATACTTAAACCGCCGAACTGATTGAGATGAAATTTGGTGCAGAGATAGTTTGAATTCTGGGAAAGGACACAGGATAGTTTTTTCCCGAAAGTCATCCCCTAAGGGGATGAAATGGGGGGTTGAAGTTTCTATGGAGATATACTTAAACCGCCAAACCGATTGAGATGAAATTTGGTTCAAATCAGAGATAGATTGAATTCTGGGAAAGGACATAGGATAGTTTTTTCCCGAAAGTCATCCCCTAAGGGGTGAAATGGGGGGTTACAATTAGTATAGAGCTACTTAAACCGCTGAACCGATTTAGGTGAAATTTGGTGCAAAAATAATTTATATTCTGGGAAAGGACAAAGGATAGTTTTTTTCCCGAAATTCATCCCCTAAGGGGGTGAAATGGGGGGTTAATTTTTTTATGGAGATACTTAAACCGCTGAACCGATTTAGATGAAATTTGGTGCAAAGATAGTTTGAATCCCGGGAAAGGATAAAGGATAGTTAAGAATAGTTTTTTTCCGATATTAATCCCCTAAGAGGTTAAAATGGAGGGTTAAAATTTGCATGGAGCTATTAAAACCGCTGAGCCGATTTAGATTAAATTTGATATAGGGATATTTATATGTAGTTCCGAGGAGGGGCATACGATAATTTTTATCCCGAATATCATCCCCTTACTGGTGAGTGATGGGTGGGGGGGGGGGGGGGTATTAATTTTTTGGTCTACTTCCGATTTACTTTTATGAAATTTGGTATACAGGATGATTCAGGAGACGTGAGCAGGATCAACCCTACACATACAGTTAATGTTAATGGATCTTTTACCATCGTAATTAAGTTAAACGCCCACAGTTTTTTTTTACATTTTGTGTAAAAGTTTCATTCACAATAAATCATGGTCACCCTACACAACTAAAAAAAAATTAGCGTTAATCTTACCAATGCTGGTACGACTGAGTAGCTTATAAACTATTGAATCCGTAGGGTTGATCCTGCTCATGTCTCCTGAATCACCCTGTATAGAGATAGTTTGTGGCCGATGGAAGATGATATCCGGGAAATCATCATACCCTATAAAATTCGAATAAAATTAGGTCTAGACATATTTTGAATCCTTAATGCCGTTTTCATCCCTTATAGGAAGTTTTTAAGATTAAATCAACATTTTAAATATGTACCCCCCCCCCCCCCCCCCCTTATTCATAAATGTCCATCAAATACCCTACGAGGGTAATATTTATTCAAGCTGGCTACTACTACACAGAAGAGGATTTTTACTTATGTTTTTTTACCTTATCTCATAACAATAATAAGTAATACGTATTATATATGCGGAAGTAACTTGCTACCATTTCACGCTCATACCACTGAACCGATTTTGACGAAATTTGGTATAGACGTAGTTCGAGTCCCAGGGAAGGACATAGGATAGTTTTTATGCCGGAAATCATCCCTTAAAAGGATGAAATGGGGGGCGGAAGTTTGTATGGAGGTACAATATAAAGGTGTTCCACGCGGACGGAGTCGCGGGCAAAAGCTAGTATATATATATATAGGTTTAGGTTTTATTTTATCTGGTTCCAAGTAGGTACCTTAGTATTCGATATTTAAGTATTTTTCAGATTGTGACGCTTTCAAGACCGCCGACCTCAATCATAAAACGTTCGGTCTTGGATTGGACTAAAGGACCTTTTTCTATATTCGTCTTCAATTTTTATTATAATATTTTAATAAAAAAAAAATTAATAATTAAATCCAACCAAACTAACCAGTTGAATCAATACCTACCTACGACCGCAGTGTAAACTGTCAGTACCGGTCATATCAACAACCAATCTCCAGACATTGTTTATAGAAATACTAGAAAATCCGGCATCCTTTTTTTGCTGTAAATACCTATAGATACAATTATATTCAAGATATGCTTTCTGACATCACTATGGAGTATGGATTGCCTTCGACATATTTATTGTAATTTATTTTACAATCGCGAAGTATTTCGTCTTCCTTGCTGTTTGTTTACATCGGTGTCATTCGATGACTTCTAACGTCTGTTGTCAAAGAGTACGCCTTGCCAGTAAAATAAATGAGTTCCATTAAAAATCCGCAACATGGCTAGGATCAAAAATAAACTTGTCAGGCTATATATTATATATTTACCCATGTTTCAAGATCTAGTCTCAATTGAAAACTATAAAACACCTACCTACGCTTTTTTAACGTTTCCATAACATAACAATTATCAACCGCAATAGAAGAATCAGCTTGGATATAATTAATTTGGGTCTTAATTCCAACTATTAAGAGTTACGCATTAGGGGTTACCGCTTGGACAAGTTGCATCTCAGCCCGCCGGGTGTTATTTATACACGATTCCTCAAATGCACTGCAACCGTCCCATTGGCGGAATAGTTCCAAGGGCCAGGTTATAGCTCCGCCCCTTGCCCTATGCTGCGTGGGAGTCGGCCCTATGGGATGCAACGCCGGGTGTTGCGGACAATATCATAGGCCGGATTTTTGGGAGTAGAAACGTTGAGTAATGATATTTGGTTAATATAGGTACTGACGTCCACTGTGGCAGGTATATGATGATTGTTAAGGTAAAGTGCTATGCGAGCCTTTCATGGTATTTTGTTAGTGACGGTAGGTATCCTAGTCTAGATTTATGGTTATATAGATATTATAGATTATTATGGAAAACGTATTAAAACCCACTCAATGTTTCTCGAGCGTTCAAAGTTGACAGGATTGACTGTTTTCCATATTCTTGGTGACATGACATGTAGTGCTGCCTGCATGTGACTTTATTAGACAACTATAGTTTTTGCCCGAGGTACCTGTGTTGTACTTTGATTTAAGTTTTGGTTAAGTATTTCCGAGGAAAAGAGAAGTGAAAAACTGCTACAGTCATTCGGGTCAAGAGCACGCACTTTTTTTTCACGGGTCCGAAAAACGTATAAAAATTGCTATTTCCAAATTGATAGTTTATAAAATACTTAGAGAATCTAATCTATTTTCATTATTTAGGCACGTCTATGTTTAAAATTGAATAGTTTTTTCCCTACATGCGTTAAAAGTAAAAAACTCCCCCTCCATGCGGGTAAAATTACGCAAACCATCGGGTAAAACTACGCAGGCGGGTAACCTTACGCATTCAAAATTATATGAATGGGTATTATCAACAAAATTCAAATTTAAAGTAAAATCAACATTTATATGAACTAACACAAAGCCAATAAAAATAAAGAGAAAATAAGAAATATTTTACAATCATTTATTTTAAGCTGGGGCAAAAGTACGCATCGCGGGTAAAATTTCGCGTGCGTACTTTTGATCTCGTACTCTTATCCAAAACGAAAAAAAAATGAACAATCGGTCATAAGTCGCGTATTAATTATTATTACATATTTTTTATTTACTGTAAATATACTAGAATAACTAAACAAGGTAAATATTACAGACTAGCTGTTTTAGCTCCAACGATCCATGAGCCACAAACTTTTCCCCAGCTTATATACTAAACAAATTATCGGCGGTTTATTTATTTCGCGACCTGTCTCGACTTGCACTTGCTCGGCGTGTGCGACCGGCATGGCTCCATAATGGCGGAGCAAGCGACATTGAATTGTGCTAAGGCGCACCTCCGCCCCCTCACCCCTCTCGGAGAACGGGACACTGCGATCTTATACCCACAGCGTGCTTTTACCCCGAATGACTCTATGCACTAACAGTATAGAGAGCTATAAGTATCACTTGTACGCGGACGACGTGCAACTTTATTTTTCTAGCTCGCCGTCAGACACATCAGCTGCCATGAACACGATAAATGCTTACCTTCACCGTATTTCCTCTTGGGCGGACAAGAACTGTTTACTTCTTAATCCTAGCAAGTCGAAATATGAGGTTTTTGGGTCAAAACAGCAAATCCGTAAAACCCTTAATAACCTTGAAGCTCTAACTTCCGGGAATGTCGCCGTCATGGGCGAACCAATAGAATGGGTGATAGAAGCAACCAACCTCGGCCTTCTAATGGACGGGAATTTGCGCTTTGAGAACCACAGCATACTAAATGTTGTGAGTAACTGCTTCTATCGCCTTAAAGTTCTATTTAATATAAGAGATTCCTTAGTGTCGATTTGCGTGTTGACCTATGTGAATCATTGCATTACGGAAGGGCGCCTCCCTTGCTCCCGACCTGAAGAGTTCGTACCTAGCGCCGAAGAGTTTCTGTATAGGTGCCGCTTGTTTTTTGTAACTAAACGGCGGCAAGCAAGCATACAGCCTACCTTATTGTAAGCAGACAGGTGGCATACTTGAAAAATCACTAGCGCGTTACGTTACCTCACTCCCAACACATCCTCGGGAGTCCTGGCTGCGGCCACGCGTTGACGACAACAAGTCGGAAAAGAACTCACCCGCCGCGGCCGTGGATCATCTGCATCATGCGCCGCTCACGCGCGCGCAGGATCTCCTCCTTCTTCTTCTTGTCGGAGGGCGGCTTGGCCAGCGACACCTCCAGCCGCGCGCCGCCGAACTCCTTGCCGTCCAGCTCTTGCATCGCCTGCGTACACAGACCAGGTACGCCGTCATTTATTCGTCATCCCAGCTCAGGTAGGACGCAATGAAATAAACCATAAATCTAATAGTAGGGCAGTTTCAGGTGATAATGTGGACACGCTAGACAAAAGCACCAATTTTTGTTCAGGTACCTACTTGGTAGGTTATAGATAATATACAGGGTGGATGTTTTCCATGAACCTTAAAGAAAATATATTGTCATATGAGGGCAGTAGAATCGAATAGTAATGATTACACAAATACTGCCAACAAAAAATTCTAATTTTAAAAATACATTTAAATGATAGCGCCTACCCTAATTCATCTTTGTAACTGTTAATTTTTACCATGACAGACTTGCTTCTCGATAATTTGTCAACTTCACTGTTACTTATTCAGGGTTCAAGCAAAATTTGACTTTCCGGTGACAGCAATTCCCGTCATTCCTTAAAATATTGTTTACCAGTGATGGCATGGACCTTATTCTCCGTTAGAGTTGCAATATGCAGTTTTTTGCACAAAAGTTTGATGAACTCTAACTTGGAAACGGTCAGAAATATTAACACAGTTTATTTGGAAAATTGTTAGCACTTAACGCTAAACTATCCTCCTCTTGCGGGAAAGTTCATCGTTCCGTTCCTCGCTGTATAGCTTTAAGTTTTTGATAGGAACCAACTCTTCTGTCGGCCATCTTTAATTGTGGTGGCTATTTTGAATTATACGTGTATCATTAATATCTCGAGTTCTAAATAACGTAGAATCACAAACTTAGTGTCTAAATATACATATTTGGGGTCAAGGAATTCAACTAGATATTTTTTAGAGTCGAGTTCCCAAACGATATCAAACGGATCCCTGTTCCTAAGCTTCCGCTGTCCATCCGGCTGTCTGCGTATCAGCAATAGCTAGACTGTTCAAAATTTTCACAGAAGTTATTTTTCTATTGCTGCTTTAACATACATTCATAAAAATTATAATAAATAATACTCAACAGCCAGTCAACCAACAGTGCTCTCATACATGGAACATACTTTTAGGGCGTTTTTTTGCCCGCCCATAAAAATCGGTATATCTCTAGAATCGTAATATGTAGACGCTTGAAATTTCCGCAGATTATGTATTACTTTAGCCTCTATAAAAACAAGTATCTAATAAAAATATAATACGTTAATAATTGTTTTTTTAACAACTTAAACCAACTCTAAAAACAATGATGTTTTACATGTATATGCAGTGTTATATAAGTATGCGGTTCTAATTAAATTCCCTGGCCCCAAATATATATATATAGACACCAAGTTTGTGATTCTAAGTGAATTAGAACTCGAGTTATTAATAATTAACTATAATTCCAAATGGCCGCCATAAAATTAAATATGGCCGACGGAGGAGTTGGTTCCTAATGTTCCTATCAAAAACTTAAAGCTATGGACCTTACAAGTGCCTAAAAAAAAATTGGTGCTTTTGTCCAGCGTGTCCACATTTACCTACGACAATTTGTTCAAACACTCTGCCACACTATAATATCAATTCCTAACATCGGCTTTTGGGAGACTATTTTATCTGTAGGTACTAGATCTCCGAATCAAATTATAGAAAACCAAGCTGAAGAACCAACAGTCTGTCTTCGAGGCCAACCAAGACCGAAGACATTTAGGGTGGGTTGCACCAACTCACGATTACAGACCGATCAACGTTAAATATGGCATCGACGGCTGTTATTCTATACAAACTTAACATTCACATTTTGACGAACACCGCTTACGATTCCAGACAGGTTGGTGCAACACAGTTTTATCGTGTTGTTTGCGACTTACCTTGACCGCACAGTCCCGCTCCTCAAAGTGCACGAAGGCGTAGTCCTTGATCTTCTTGACGCGCTCGACGGCGCCGAACCGCTCGAATTGCTCCTTCAGCGCTTCTTCCGTGATCTCTTGCGTCAGGTTCCGGACGTACAACACTTTCACCTGCAAACAGACCGGCCCGTCACTTCGCGTCCACAGAGATACATTTGCCTGCATTCCGAAATAACCTGCTCAACTTCTTTATTGCTTCCAATGTTGGTATATAACATTAAAATAAGTATGCAATTACGCATGTAATTTACAATTTTTTTTTTACTTACTTTACTCATAGTTTGCTCATCAGGCTCCTCTTGAGGGTCGGCCCAATCCACTATAATATCACAGCCCCATACCTGTTCAAAAACATCATTTTTCTTTTTTTAATAACATAACGACACATGTAGATGCCACGATTAGTTAGATAATAGACATAATAACTGGTTTCTCACCTTTATTCTACCAGTGCCCAGCCTGCGTTTAGCCAGGGACGCCGCTTTGTGAGACTCGTATTCCAAAAAACAAAATCCTCTATTTTTCTTCTTATCATCCGGCGAACTATATATAATGACTTCCATGAGTCCCGCTGCAACATACACAGTCAGTACATACGTGACGCGGGAACGTAAAGCGCGCACTTCATACTCAACAAGCGGCCCTCGACCCTTCTGCTTTAGGAGCATTCCTTTAACACTACGAATATTAAGCAAATCAAATGATATTCCAGGACAACATATACTGAAGAACTATTCTAGAGAACAACAGCAAGATTCTCCAGTCATTACAAATGAGCATTCTCGATGCGAAAGCCAGTCGTCGGGTTAACACTCCTTTCGCAACTACCGTCAAACGTAATTTGTTCTCAGTTCGCACATACATTACATACATTTACTTATCATTTTACTTAGTGAAGAGCACAGCGCGGCCCGTCCGCCTGACCGGCGAGTTACCCGACAGAGAGATTCGTCGCTAAACCAGATCGGTAGCGGAGAGATGGTGACGTGTCGGTAACACCGCGGGCGTTGCGGCCTCGAGCCGGCAGCAGGCAGGGCGCCAGGCCGACCCGCCGGTCAGGCGCGGCACTGAGAACAAACGGCGGCCAGCGCGCCGCGCCCGCCGCGCTCGCCGCCCCACAACCAGATCTGAATAGCACTTATTATGAATTCGACAAGGACTTACGTGCGTGCCTAGTAAACTCCTCAAACAAATCGTCCCGATCTCGATTCTTAGGGATATTCCCCACGAATAAACGGTGATTGTTAAAGGAAACCGTAACGCCAATCTTTTTCCCCTTTCGAATTTCATAATCATTCAGCTGCAAGAACAATTCGAGGAGAATAGCCAATGACCGGGTCGG
The DNA here is from genome assembly GCA_947578815.1 of Epinotia ramella. Lineage (NCBI taxonomy): Eukaryota > Metazoa > Arthropoda > Insecta > Lepidoptera > Tortricidae > Epinotia > Epinotia ramella. The sequence continues at coordinate 21,928,399 of OX388202.1, forward strand.
ACTGTTCCCGGGCAATGACTGGAGACGGGAGGGACGGGACGTGCGGGAGCAGGCACAAGCTTCAAGCACCCGAGGCGGTCCACACCAAGCCCCAACCCCAACCCCGACCCCACGCACTCAACCCAACTCTATAACTCTTTAATCATTCGAGTGACACTTTACCTGTTAATTTACCAAACTCTTCCAGTATCTCCTCTTTGCCTTTAGACTTGGGAATGTTGCCGACGAAAAGTCGCAGATTCGGTACGCTAACCTTAATTCTCAGAGTCTTCCCTGGTTTTATTTCGTGATTATCGAGCTGTGGGAAAAATAATAAGGGAAAAATTTTGAAAAACGGTCAAATTTTGGTTTCGAGCCGACCGGAGTTCGTCGTCGGTCGGTCGCCTCCGGAGATGAGGATGAATTTTGTACACGCAAGCGCGCGCGACGTGCGATGACGGTTAGAGCCAATCGTGATGAGTTAACTGACGATGATAAGCCGAAAGTGTTGTACTGAGCAAAGAGGAGAGCCTGAGATACATTACATTCTCAGTCGGAGAACGTTGTCAAGCCAATTGAAATAGTTAACCCTGTGAAGTGGACCGTTTAAGTGAAAATAAAAAAAAAGCGAGTACAAGTGTGATGGTAACAAAAAATAAATTAAAGCAACTTAAAATTGAACGAGGTGCACGGTAAAGAACGGGATGATATCTCAGGACAAGCGAGGCTAGATCAGTTTATAGGTTATATTGCACATTTAGACAATTCAGTGATTATATCAAGGCGGCAGCCACTAGCATCCATATAGTAAAAATTAAGTCAATAAATATACAAGAAAATCGAACGTTACCAATCAGAAAGATAGTTATTTCCTCCGAATTATCAATGCCAGTGGCCGCAGCCCGTGGGATATTAATGGCATGCTGTTTCAATGATAGAAAAAGCTTAAATCTAAAAGTCCCAAGTGTCTGTGAATATAATCGACAGGCAAATGATCGAGACTTGCAAAGATACTGGCAGATGATTCACTAGTAGTCTTGCAAGTGACGCCCGGCTTGGCGGCTTCAACTGCGCGGCTCGAACCAGCGACCTCCAGCACGAGCAGATACGACAACTACAAGGTTTAGTATCCGACTACATCCGAAGTATCCCACCACGTCAGAGGTCGATGCCCCCAGCCAAGGAGGTACATGGAGGATATACATGGGAAGTGAGGCCGCCAAGCCGGTATGTGCAGTGATTTTACGATCTTTCAAGGATTATACTTAAATAAACAATCGGCGAGTCACCTGCAAAGTAGATGTCAAATTAGAATAAATTTTGTTTCAAATTTACATTTCACCAATCACAGTTTTAAGGTCACAGTTTTATCTCGATGAATTAGGTCTTTACTTTTGAAACAATTTAGTGTTACCAATTGAAATTTGCTTCAGTTATGCGATACATTTACACATGTGCTGAATGTTTGCTATCAGAATAGATGTGCTCGGTAACATCCATGTATTGCAGAAAGGCCCGTGCCAACGGCCGCGCGAGATCTAGGTCAAATGTTTACCAATCATCAAGGTTAGGTCGCCGGCAGATGGCACTGGCTTCCGCGCCCGACCACGCCTGCCGAGCGAGCGCAGTGTCCCCGCTCACTCGCTACCGACGCGAGCGAGGCAGCGCACGGTCTCGGCCGTTCACTCGGCAGGTGTGACAGAGCCCTGACTGTTGCTAAGCTGCTCTAGAGAGTGGCGATCTGAATTAACGTTCGCAAAAATATTCGAAACGTTGCAACTCCACCGCTCTCTATTTATACACACTCAATCGCGTTTCCTATGATCAAATCTGGCCTCGTTCCGCCTTTAAATTCGATTAATGAAAACGCGATATGATGCCAATAGCGACAGTTCAGGTTCGTTCGAACGTGGATGACGACAACCACTAGCCAGAATGTTATAAATTAGGCAATATTCAAATTCATGTTATTTGGACCCATCCTGACAATCAAGCAAATTATTGTATTTGTTTCCGTCTGATTTATTACACCTTTGGAATCTACGCCGAAATTTACAAAAGTCTTCCTCGGCTATTGTATCAGTTTCTACAAGCTGCCTTGCAGCAACAACGCCAACAACATAAGACTCACTTTTCGTTGAACATGTTCAAACAATATACTTGGTTGTCAACATCCAAGTTCAATCAAACCTAGGAGAAAGATCCAGGGAGTGATTTTGGGTGATATTATACTTTTAATTAGTCAATGATGCAAAGGGACGTTCCTGCCGACAACGCAACGAATGTTGTACAAAAACACGTTTACGGTATAGTTTGCGGAACGCCAGAAATACTAGGCGTAACGAACCACATTTAAGTAAAATTTTATCGTCGTTGCAATTTTGTGTAAATAGTAAATACACTATATTATTACATGGCATTACGACAATGGCAGTATTGCCAAATTAGGGCTTATAACAAGTCAAGGCATCAGCTGGGACTCAAGTAAAACTAGACGCCTATGATCAATTTCAGTTCACCCAGCCGATACATTCTTAGATTTAGAAGTGGCGCGCTCGGTCTAGCGTAAATACTTGTGTATCACACACTATACCAATCCCTGCGTTGTCGTAAGTATTCACCTTAGCACCCCGCAAAACATTACATTAAACCCTGGATCCGATTACGACGAGCAGAGGTAGAGCATAGAGTATATGTATATGTATAGCGAGCCGTGATGCGGGCGTGGCGTGGTTACCTCCTGCACGGCGCGCTGCGTGGCCTCGCGCGTCGTGAAGGTGACGAAGGCGTATCCGCGGTTGGTGCCGGTCATGGGGTCCATCATGAGGCGCAGGTCCCAGATGGCGCCGCAGCGCTCGAACAGCGGTATGAGCTCGTCCTCGTACATGTCCTTGGGGATCTTCCCGCAGAACACCTCGCAGCCGGCGCCCGGCGTCCCGCCCTCCCAGCCGGGCGGCGGCCCGCCGTACTTGCGTTGACCTGCACCCGCGGAACACACGACGGCGACGCATCAATACATTACTTCTCAGTGTTATACTCCTACTTCTTATGGTAAACCCTATATTTCAAAAATACTTTGATAATTTAATATTGATAGATTTTGAAAATACCTTATTCAGCCGATCGCGGTTGACAGTGACACTTATGCGCTCATAACGACGCGTGGGGTATGTCGTCCTAGATTGTCAAGAAATGTTATATCTCCGCAGTTTCACATTAGATATAATGAAACAAAGGTTGTACTTTCATTACTATCCACCTACAAATGATTGTTTCTACACTTTTAACCGTCTAGAATTGAGATATCCCAAAACAAACATGCCCTTGTTTTTATATTTTAATTCGTGATTGACCCTGAAGACTTCCTTTCTCTAATTCTCATTGAAATTTGACGTCTCACCGTATTTCAGTTACTAAAAACGGTTTTCGATTTTTGCATGAAAATACTCAAGCTAGTATGCTATATTTATGGGATACCCAACCGATAACGAACCTTGTTACAAGGCTAGTAAGGTAAATTAAGCTTAAATGAAGATTTTAGAAGTCTGCGTGCTTGTTTGTTAACCCTTCGTATGTCTAGCAGTGATCAGTCCTATTGAAAGTTGACTATGACAGAAGCGAAAAATGTATTATCCTTCAGCAATGTCAGCGTCAAAGCACCTGAAGGGTTAAGTGAGGTGATCAAAGGGGTTTGCCTGTGTGTGTGCTTTTTATATACCTAACCTATGCCTCGTTCCCCCTGAATACGCAAAACTTTTTGGTTCGGAAAGATATGATGACGGCTCGCAGAAGCCCTTGTTGGTCACCGTCTTCATTAGTGACTTTTGTTGTGCCTTTCTTTTGTTTTGTTCTTACAAATATTGTTTTGACACTCGTGTCCTTTTTGACAACTTACCTTTTTGACAAAAATTACGAACACCAAACGTTACCAGAGAACAGCGAATAAGACGATAATCGAAAATGACAGACAACTAATGAGATGAGACCGTCAGCTCGGGAAATAGTGTTGAGCTTGCAGTTTGATCACTGATCAAACTGCAAGCTTTACGTAAAGTGCAATAAGTTCATAAATTAAATGTTTTTTATCATAAAAACCGGCCAAGTGAGTATCGGGCCACGCGCAGTGTAGGGTTCTGTAGTTGCCTGTCTGTATTTGTTACATCGACAAGCACGCGCCAAGTAAATGACGCGGTTGCGTCGACCGAATCTGTATGAAATTGGCCTTTTCAAGTACCTACATTTTAAGTTGGTCGACTATTTACTCGGTAACAAGTAATGTCTACTTAGCCGTGATAGTTTTCCCTTTAAATTCATTATATGTACAAACGCCAACACAGTCAACTGACCATCCTGTATTTATATTGAACCTTATTACAATGCACATAAAGTGCACGGATGGTCAGTTAGCTGTGTTGTCGATAGTACTACTGCCACGAACTTTTCCACATTCCCAGTAGCAGCCATTTAGCCGGCATGCGGTGGAAAGAAATGATGAGACGAATAAGTGAATGAGACCAAAATCGAAAGGAAATAATTCAGAATGAGTCATAGGAAGACCGTGACGAAAAACGAAAAAGACTTATTAAGAAAGAAACAGGTTACATAATTGGACTTAAGACGATAGGGACGTATAGCGATCGAGACGAATAAAGAATGAGTGACGAACACAGAATGAGACGGACATAAGAAATGAACGAAAAACGAATGGGACGAATTACGCTGATACCGAAACGATAAGGGTTCCTTGTTGACTATGGAACCCTAAAAAGTGAACATTTGTATAATATTTTGAATGTAAAGTTATTCCAATGTACATAAGGGAGGCAAACAATGTAATAAACCTATGCAGCAAAATTATAACCAATTGCGAAATATTATAACTGGTCTGCCTATGTGCGTCCTAAACATCACGTGCTCTTATCGGAAGGGATTACAACCCAAAGTTTTCTTATTAGAACTTTAAAATTTACACGAAAATGTTAATCGGGTACGCCGTCATAACATAATGTACGTTTGTAACTAGAAACTTATTAGATTCTTGTAAGAAAAACTAGTTTGCCAAAGACGGCGATAGGTGGCGTTGTTATTAACTTGACTAAGAAATTCCACTGTATTTGACGATACGTCTGTCTGTTTGTAGTTTCAATCAAAAAAAGATAGTAATAAAATAAATAAAAACAAATATCTCAACGCATCTTCACACAGAAAAAGGTTAACCTCCACATATATTAGCGTCCTTAGCAGTCGATAGAGACGCGTGGGCGCATGAGAGGGAGGGCCTTTGCCCTGCAGTGAGACAGTACAGGTTACTTATAAATCAGTGAATAAATTAACTAATAAGTAACTCGGGTTCTTCCCGCGAAAAGCTAATCAGCGAATTAAAATTGGGCACCGCCGAAACGGTCCTGTATAACTGTTGTGTGAACGAGGGCGCAAGCAGGCGCATACTGACCTGTGGTCACGTCTAACGTGTACCCGGTCCTGGCTAGAATATGCTTGATCTTCTCTTCGTCGGGACCCTTGACCGGGACGGCCGCTGCCAGCGCGGGCGCACCTTGCACGCCCGCTCGGCTTTTCTGTCTGAAAACACAACCGTAACTTCTTTATATTATGTTACACAACACGCTGCAAGGGTTAATATTTTGTAGCTAGATAGTACGATCAACTGCAGGAACGAGCAGATCACAAGACATTAATTTGTAGGTAAGCTGGTGCCAAATGAAATAAATTCATTTTAATGCCTTGATTTGAGTCGAACACGCCCCTAAACAGAGACACGCTGATGCCTTCCGCGCACGAGGAAAAGAGATGTAACACTCTTCGGGAATGGCTTTTTTGGACAAATTTCGATAAATACCTAACTTAGCGAAGTTTTATTAAAATTTCATAAAGTGAGATTTTAGATGAGATAAAATACCATAGTATTAAGTTGATTGTGTCGTAAAATAATGTATCGTTTGAGTACGCTGAGTAAAAAAAGGAAAACAAAAAAGGAGACAGACCCAACTTTGGTTTTTTTTTCTATCAAGGGAATTTTAAGCAAACTCAAAATGATCTTTATTCAAGTAATAGCACACAAGCACTTTCAAATCGTCAGTTTTTTTTTTAAAGTAATTTATTATTTCAATCATGTATCGATAAAATCAGATAAACAATCATATAGTCAAGACTCATATATCTGAAAATCAGACCTTATTAATTCCTAATCTAGTCAGAACGGCGTTTCAAAGCACGCGATAATTTCCAATGCACCGCCTTAAGTTTGACAACTATGATAAGATTTTGACGATTTAAAATTATGTTGCTTATGAGTCCATTTCCTTCTAGCGTGGAAGTGAGACGCACGCAAGTTTCGAATCGCACATTGAAATGTGACCTGCACAAACACAATGGCATCGCCGCGAGCCTCCCATATCGTAAATCGAGCACGAACTTTATTTTTAAACTGCGCCGTTTTAGTGCATGCAATTAAAATGTCATTGATACAAGAAATCGTATTAAAGCATGCAAAGTAGGCACAAAGCAACATGAATATAATTATCTCAATGGCACATTAAGTCCTAAATGACTTTAGATGAGGAAAGCAAGTAAAGAATGACTTGAGGATTAACGTTAAATGATTTGTCCGTTTCAACAATAGGTAGGTACCTAGGTATTAAATCCTTCAGCCTGAGTGTAGCCTGTAGGTAAGGTAACGGGCCATAAGTTCGTGCTAGTACGTCATTTCGTTAGTTTTGTTTCTGAGGCTTATAATAAGCAACTGAAATATATTTTTTTTAATTTATACATTTGTAAAAAAACTTTATCATTAAACCTTTCCAAAAAATCAAATTAAAAAATTTTAACGACTAAACTAATAGCAACACAACGCTCGAAACTGTCAGTCGGCCGAAAACAGCTGTACGGTGTGCGCGAACTGCTTGTTGACGTAAGGTGCTCGCTCTGACTTCTTAAGGGAATTGAAAGAGAAAGGGAAGTCCATTTGAAAAAAAACTTTTAACAGTGCTTTGTCTAGTTCCTTAACAATGGATTTAATAAGAAATAAGTGTATATTTTGGTATAGGTGTCCCTTAAAATTGCAATAAATGGACTCACGAACTAACGGTCATTATATTTTTCGTCTGGCTCCTATTTCGTGTTACTACCGAATCAAGGACTTTCTTTATACATCCTTGTATCTTTGGTATTTAAATAATACTTAAGAAATTGTAAATGTTAATTAAAAAAACAGATATTGTATTTAATGACGTTTTCATTGACCTAAATTCGGTATATGTTTTATTCACTTGAATTCTCGTAAAACGAGGTTGAACGTGACCTAAATTTACAATTTGAAGGTGAATTCGCATATTTACTTGCAGCATAATTTTGTTTATTGCTCGATTCCTGTAATGTATTTTTATGTTTATTTATTACATATAGGATACTTAATGGTTATTGAACATAATTTAAAGGTGATGTACATTATTGATTGCGGGAATATCCAAGAAATAGTAACACGAAACAAGGGACTACTACTTTTAATACTTTTCCCCAAGTTCGTGACAGAGAAATCTATAGTGTTAGACAAACACACAGATCAAATGTGTACCCTCGTCTGTTATTTGATATTCTTCTTGAAGAGGTAACATGTGCATCGATATAATGGAATAGTGTTGCCTGGGTAAATTCCGGGAACCTTTTATTTTTGCGGGATAATTTTTATTAAATGAAAGTTTACTTTCTACCCTATTAAACAGTATAGAATTGCTCTTTCAAAAGGGTGTCGTGTGTCCCATACAACATTGTCTAGATTTTAATCTTAGGTTACCTAATCAATCGTAGATAATCAATACATACTTATATCTAACTAGGTAGATACGTTTAAGGAATATTGACGAAAATGATTGAAGATATTTATTATTTTTAACATTAGATATCCCGGGACTTGCTATCCCCGGGACTTTCTTTATTTTTAAGGGTTTTTTTTTTAAGAAGTGAAAGGTATCTTTATACCCTATTAAACAGAATATCGTTTACAGATACCTACATGTCACGTCCAAAAGGTTTTGCCTAGATATTTATCTTACGTTAAACAGTTTTGGTTAATATACTCGTAGATAGGTAACCTATGTGAGACACATTTTTGAAAAGGTGACCCTGTACTAATGGATAAGTTATTTAACCTTACATTTCATAAAAAACATCCTGGAGAAAGAAAAAATGTCCCGGGATTTTAAATACCGAGTTTTATCCAGACCCCCTATTGGATTTTTCCAATAATCATGTTAATTACCTTTTCAATAATCTTGTTCAATATCAAATAACAAATGAGGGTTCACAAACAAAATGTTTCTCTTACTACCTGGCACTCGAAAACTTTATGCCGAAACAGGGGCCAAGAACTCACAAACTTAGGAGCAGAGCCAAATTTTATCACGAAATGGGGTTCAAATACGAGGTCTACAAATAAATTATAAAAAAATAGTTATTGAAACTAATACTATATAATTCTTGCATTAAATAATAGGCAAGATATCAATGTTCATCACACAAAAAAATTCAATGCGATATCATGTTCTGTATTGTCTTAAAAAAAATACTAATTCGTAAGAGGCTTAACATGCCGAAACAGTGGACGTTTACCTTATGCATGAGACGAATATATTAGAACGAGTTTTGCATCATGCAACAGAGGCTAATGACCAGTCGTAATCTAATCTCGCGAACGGTGCAAACACACCGACACGAGGGCAAATAGAACGTCAAAATGATCTTGTTACAGCGAGCCCAGCCACTAGCTACTTAGCCGCATGTACTCAATAATGGTATTTTTTTTAGCTAAAATTGAACATGTGACGAGAAACTTCACAACCCGAATGTCATTAATTACTTTCGCCTATTATTTATTATTCAGCTTCGTTCGTGTTGACTTCATTTTGTTGGACTTTTACTGCGATAAAAAGTATTCTTGTTATATTATGTTAGGCCAGGCTACACTCTATTTGTATACTAAAATTCATCTTAATCCATTCAGCCGTTTTTGCGTGATTTAGCAACAAACATCCAAACTTTCGCATTTATGTATACCTAATATTAGTGGGCCTATAAATTTATAACTCGGATCTATTTGTAAAATTTGTAAAGATTCGGATATTACTGAACTATGTAGATAAGTATACTTAGGTAGGTACAACTGCTACCGACCCTAGGAACAGTCGGAACTGTGGTTAGAAATGCGGCTACCGATATGATAATTCCACAGATTCAAACTAGAGGTCGCTAGCAGTCTCATGGAATAGTTGGCAAATTAACCTCTCCAACAAGGCGATATCGTGTCAAATCAATTTTTTTTAGATTGTGCCCCAGATAAGCGATCCGGGTTGGAACTGATCCAGCGAGCGAGTTGCCAGATTTAAAAAATTGCAGGAAGTAGAGGAGTTACAGTAGGATTACATTAACTTTTGTAAGGTTGCTAGGATAACCTGCAGTAGGTAGATAATTACTTTTTCGAGGTATCCTAGGGTCTGTTATGGATAAGAGTTCCAAAAAGCATAACCAATATGATCAAGCAGAATTATGAATGGCAAGTATAATTTAAGTATGTCGATATAAAGAACTCACCTATAAGTCTTCATGACTCCACATAAATAAGCACTTTTATTTGATACATGCTCGAGATTTGAATCTAAAAATTGTCCAAGAACACTTAAAGCACCGTCGGATGGAAATTCTTTTAAGGCATCTAGCGCACGTTCGTCCAGTTCGGCGTGCGCTAGCTTTCCAGTCTTATAAATCTCGTCGAGCTTAGCAGCTACCTGGAATGAAATACAACCCTTGAGCAACACTTCACATGGTAACATATTTATTGAATGCCCTTCTCTATCATTTTATAATGGTTAGGGGATGACAGTTTTTACAAAACAGTCATTAGGGTGTTTGGTGAATATATGAATAGTAAGCCATTGCAATAACATTGCAAAATGTATTAAAAATTGCAATAAGATATCAGACTTTAAATTTTCTTCTTTCTAACTTCCAAAAGGCACCAATACAATCCTCGTGTTTTATAAAATAATAAATAGTAGAACAATAATATCCGTGAACTATTTTTTTATACAACGGTAGCACGATGCTCAACGTTGTGACGTCAAAGTTATCTGTCAATCAGTATGGACTGCTTTCATTTTCGGTGTCGCCAGTGAGGTGTAATTTTTGTATTTTTATGTGCTCTAAATGGTCTTATACACACATAGAATCCTCTCTAAATATTATTTTTTGGGAGGAACATTGTGAAAAATTATTAGGAAGGACCTATTCTGTAATAACTATTGTGTATCATATTCCCTAAAATCAACTGTATAGCTACATAATCACTACACTTAATCAGCTAAAACATCACTTCTTTCATCTTTGTGCATGACGAACTCTGAAACTTACATTCAATAAATTACTTGAGATGACGGCTTCATGTGCATGGTCAAGGCACAATTGCCTGGACTAGTAATAGAACATGTTGATACTCAATTAAATAAAAACACAGTGAAATGGATGTAAAATTGCGTGCCTTATTCTTTCGTAAATACAACAATAACACTGCTATTTAAGAGAGAAGTTCCGTTTTTTCTATTATTGATTGCAGCGCCATCAAGTGAGGCACTAGACGATTAACATACTCCTGGTGGCTAGATGGCGCTGTTATCAAATACTACTCCCGTAAAGCTATTTTCTAACTCGATTTCTTCTAAGTATATAAAATATGTTTGTCTCTTGATGTTGTTGGCTTAAATTCTGCAACTACTTTCAACCCTAAGGAACCATAAACCTCAATGTTCTATGTTAATGCCAAATTTAAAACTAAAAAAAAAAGTTTTTTAATGGCAGATAGACCTCTCTGGTGTCTGTGTGAGAGTACAAGGCTATCTTATTAGGCGTAACGTTTTTCTCAGTTCCGATACGGGGTACCAGGAGCTATATAGGCCTTTGTTTCATGCCCTGCTTTAACATCATGTTAGAGCCTATCTTCATATAATAATAATAATAGTTTATTGCACCATGGTAAAATATCATCCTCATATTCCTATTTCAAAAACAAGAAATGGCAACATCATTGTGCGACCAGAACCAATATACTTAATTGAAAATCCTATTTAATCCACTGACAAAAGGAGTAGGTATTCAAATTTTACTCTGCATAACTAATAAAACTAACTTTTATTACACCAAGTTCTGGTATTTGCAAAGTTGAATCACCTAAGTATGTACCTATGGAATGTTGTAAACTGGAAATCCAAGAGAAGTGGAAATTTTCAATGATCCACAGTAAATGCTGACATTTAAAAATCTTGCTACCTACTGAAGGTCAACATGAGGCTTATCTTGTCTCTCAATAATGTAAAAGACAAGGAAAACATGAACATGACACACGCATATAGACTAGGTGGGGGTACTAAGTAATTAAATACTTATCATCTGAAAATGTTTCAATTTCTGTAGAACATTCCACAGGTCAAACAGCACATAGTAACAATAATAAAACAACAATTCTTCAATATCTTAACTTTGTGCAGGTAAACAGATAGGGGCAGTGGGGTCAAAACATTCACCCCAGTATCAAAGTGAAAGTATATACTTACCTCAGATAGTAACACAGTTGCCTGCCTATGATAAGACAACAAAGCTTTAATTTACTTACCTACATATTTATATAAAAGCAACACCCAAAAACAAAGGGTGCTATAAAATACAAATTCCTGAATATTGACTATACTTAAGTAACAAAGCCATGAAAAAGCATAATCTTATTAGAATCTTATTACTAAGAACTAACTTAATTCTCAATTTAGCAGAAAGTGCACCTTGATGATGGAGTCTAATAAGACATGATGAATAATGATAATGCCAAGGTTAACAAATTTGAAAACAATACAAGCTTTGTTTTGGAATTAAATCACTAGCAAGTTCCCATTACCTGAACATCAAGTTTTATAAAAATCAACCCGCTCAATGCCATTGAAGCTACTTGATTTTTTTTAACAAGTCAATTTACTTACTAGTTAATATTTCTCTTTTTATAAATGATTGCATTTTTGTTGAGTAACAAAAAACATATAAATATGTTATAGCAGCTATCATCCTATTAATCTAATTGGATGTGCACTGTGCATCTATACAATTATGTGGACTCACCGCTAACAGATTTTAAATTATCCTACATAGAAATGTAAATAATATGGTGTACTGCTATACCAACTATAACCTCAATTACTAGTTAAATACTAAATAAAACTCACCTTAGGATCCAAGCCATAGTCAATAAGTTTGCGGTAATCTGGTGTTCGGCCAATGTCGGAGTCCTTTCCGGGCACCTCTTCAATTGATATTTCTCCATTGCCCTCCGCCATTCTGCACATTTATTAAACTTTTGTACACACAACACACTGGGTTTCTGCAATATGTAGGTAGATGCTTGAAATTTAATAGGTGGGGTACTTGAAATCAAATTTTTGAGAACATAGTTACTTGGAGCACTTGGAAATGATTTTATGGCTCGCCTACAGATGATGTCATTCGACAAAATTTCAATAAACCACGCGTGTGAGCAGCGCTGACTAATATTCAATTATAAGCAAGGAGAGGCATAACATTGTATAATAGTTACAATGCGAACTTTGGGAAAATAATAATATTTACCTTATTTTGTAATTTTTGTAATTTTGGAAGAAAATGACAACTCTCTAATCGTCCGAAAAACAAAAAAACAAATGAAGTTCAAACATATGAAAATGTGAAACAATGGGATTGTGCACTCCTCATTCCATCCGGGTGAAGGTAAATTTCAAACAGCGAATGCGCGGGTCATTGCATTCTTCTAGTGAAGTGACACGTTTTTAATTATCCTAAAAATAAAAAATCGGTAATATGTCAAAAGTCCTAACAATGTCCCTAAACAATAACGGAACGGAGATGCGAAATCCAGCGGTCAATGACCGAAATAACACATCAGAGTAAATTGTGACAGTTCTTTATAAACGGCTACACATATCACTTTTAATGAGATAATCACTTTAAAACACTTTTAGAACTCCTTTTGAGACGATTGACAACCACTAAAAACTTTCCGCGCATGAAACTTTGCTGAATGCAAAACTGCAATAAGTTGAGAGTGCAACTGCATTGCACCCGATAAAAACCGGCCGGCGCGCGCCACTATTTCCAAATAGAATCCAGTTAGAATCACCGCAGATTATATGAAAATATTTAAATCACCAAATCACACAAACACTTTACGAATAAATGTATAGGAAACACTGTACACTAAAATAATTACCTATTAAATTTTGCTAGTTGGTGGCCGAGACAGATATGGCGGCACCGCGCGACGTCAACGTGACCGCCTGTACGGGGTTCTCATAACGACGCGAGCGGGATATGCAACGAGGAGTGCATTCAAAGTTTCAAAGGCACTTAATTTGTTTACAAAGTTTTAAAGAATCTCTCTGTTTTAAACCTAATTGCGACCGCAGCGAGAGATAAAATATTTTTATTGCACAGAGAGTTTTTTGCAATGGTTGCGAATAATTTTGAATGTGAAAGAGCGCGGCGCGTCGCGCAAGGCTGCCGGCCGCGAGGTGAGACAGGCAACGGCAAGACGGCGGCGAGCGAGAAGCCGAGAGTGAAGGGGGGAGGGTGTTGCAACCCGCGGTGCAGGCGTGCAGCAGCGACGCCGCACCGAGCTCGCCTGCATACTTGCATACACACGCACACTCGCAAACCCTCTGACCTTCGTTACTCGTAATCGATTCACTGTCCTTTGTTATTATAATAGATCCTTTGGTCAAATTTTAGCACCTAACCTTCTTTATGTGTTAAGCATTTTATTAGTAATTTATTTCACTGAAGATATTCATTGATTGATTTAATTTTTTACTAATTTATCGCATTATTCATACAATCAGATTTAGTTACATCAACCTAGTTTTATGAATACCTACTAATTTATACTCACTACTTATTCCAACTAGAATCTTGCAAAATTGATTAGATTACATATGTACCTAGCGAATTAGAAAGTACAATTAATTGGCGTTATGAATTATCCTATAAGATTTTTATGCAAAAAAGTACCCGTACAATATGTAATACTAAATTAAATACAATTGATTTAAAACACAATAATTAATTTCTACTAAAGGTCGTTTCTACTAATACAACGTGTTATACCAGTACAAAGATCACACGGTAACTAATCGTCATCGTCCAACAGAAGAACAAGGTTCATTACTCTTTGATATGGAAACGAAGGGATAAAAGAGTTAATCGCAATAACCCCTTGCTTTAGTTCGCTTACACCTGCTGATCATCGAAGCCGTATGTGTTCACGAGCCGAGCGAGACACATTCACATATTTAAAACTGGCCTTCGTACTTCGTCTGTATGTGTAAGAAACTCGGATCTGTATCCGCCGCATTATGTGGGTAGGTAGGGCGGCTACTGCGGGTGCTTTGCTTTATGCGGACAAGGTTTCACCGGCAAAGCTCTCACCGGTACTATAACCCTTACTATACAATGGTATTAAAGTTTAAAATAGCTTAACAAGGCAATGCAGACTCTTCCTTTACAAAGAAATCGACTGAAGTGTGTAGCACGACCGTAGGACACAGACACACTTCCTTTCTCACATTTTCTTGATATCAATAGCATTAAAGGTTTAAAGTGCAGCGTTAAAACGAACTCTTGTTCTCTTTCCGGCGTATGCCTGTCTTTCATGAGAAATAAATAATGCTTTCACTCACTTTCAATTAAGTTAAATCTTTTACAAGCATAAGAAGTGTATTGTATTTTTTTAAGAATAGGCACAGATGGCTAAAGCCATATTTTAAAAATAAATAATCGATATTTCTTATATTTACGATTATGACATCACAACACTATTTTTGAAATTTGACAGATTCCTAAACTCAAATCAAAGGACTTTCGGGAAATTCAGCTATCAGCCAGTGAGCAAACTAAACTATGAGTTTACATATCAAAAAGTTAATGCGTCTATTTATGATAGGTACCCAGATTGACAAGCTTATTATTTATAAAATCTGCGTTGTTTCTTAATAATATGTAAGATAACTTACCTACTTCTCTAAAAAGATTTTACTATGGCCTGTTTTTTCGTGTTGTGATTAATTCAGAAATCACGTTCAGCCCTACGTTGTCTTGTCAAGAATCAGGATCATTTCCATGTCACGTCATGTAGGTAAGTAACGACTATCTGACCTCATTCATAAATTTCATAGTTATTAAGTTCTAATAAAATAACCTACTTCTTTACAATTCAGCCAGGAGTAACGAAATACCTAACGCTAATCATCACTGACAATCTATTAATACTCATTTTACAAACTCCGCTCGTCGGCTATACTGTATAGGTACGCCTCTACAGTATTCACGATAAGGTACATTGTGCGGATAAAATACAACAGGTTCGTTGACCTGCGTCGTTTCGCGCCGTATGTTGCCGAATTTTTATTGTGTCTGTAGATTTGTGGGTCGCGCACTAGCTGACGTCGAATTGGGGCCCACCGGCTCAGACGAAGATGACGTCACCGCCAAATCAACCTAGCCGGTGAATCTAGTTCTAGGCAGGTAGGTAGTTACCGCATTCACAAAACGCGTACCTACTTACGCATTTAAATAGTTGCCCTAATCTAACTGGCTTTGAATAGACTACTCTCGTCATCGTGCCTATCATATGTGTCGAGGTCAATGCTATTTGTTTATTTTTTGCGAATTCAAGGGCGATATTTAGCCGATTCCGCCTGTGCTAAAATTGGTATGTGTAATGTAAAGGCGTTTTACTGCGCCTAATGTGTTAGTGCAGGGATTGTCTGACGCAGTTGAAGCGTGGAAGACTCCCATGCATTGTCGCAGAGGTCCTCGACCTTTTGCCAAGTGCGGCTTCGCATATTCAATAGAGAGCATATAAGTTTTGTTTTGTTTTTGTTAGACGCGCGACGTAGCTGAGTTGACGACCGCCGGCTGCCTATCGACAACTGTTATCAACTTAGGTTAGGTAGGTAGGTATTTATCCTTAAGGCGCCGTAGGTTCATGGTCTTCTCTCCCTCTCACTGAGCATACGAGATGGAAATGCGTGCTCGGAAGCGCGGATATCATGTTTTTTAATTTTAATTTTTTGGCTGTTTAAATAAATTAAAATGTAAACACTGATTTCCCTCAAACATGATATTGTCGATTTTTAGAAGCAATTTTGATATTTATAGCTTTTGTGCATAATTTGTTACGAATATTTTAAGTGTATTTTTGTGTGTTTTAGACCTATGTTCGTGATTTTTTTCTATCGAGCGAAATTTACTTAATCATGTTTCGAAGCACTGATTTCCCTGCAGAAAAGCCTCAAGATTACTATTCGTATTTTTTTGAAACCTTATTATTATAAACAGACGCATTATATTGTGTCAAAAACTCTGTTCGCTTAACTTCGCTGAACCTACGGCGCCTTAAACGGTATGAGTAGAGTCAAGATTTCCTTAAGGCGCCTGTCTATTTTACCGACGGTACAAAAAGGCGCTCACTTCAAAAGAATTAGCTGGAGAAGCTTTTGACCCTCTTCCCCCGATGTTACTCTTGCCCCGACTCACCTTAAACTTGAAATTCTCAAGATTGACTGCCACCGCAGGCCGCGCCAGTGTATTTCAGCGGCGCTACCACGAACTCCGAAAGTCGAAGTTCGTAATACATGCATCCCTGTCACTCGATTAAGGGAGTGCGATAGAAATGGAAATACCCGAACTTCGACTTTCGAAGTTCGTTTTATCCTACTCGACTCCAAGTTGGCATGGTGCTGACCCTCACGACTCCACCTGCGTATTACGTAGAACACAGGCGGAGCCACGGAATAACATATAGCCTACTAGGTACACTAGCTTCTGCCCGCGACTCCGTCCGTGTGGAACTCGTTTATATCGTATACCAACAACATACAAACAAACAAACATACAAACTTTCACCCCCTTAAGGGATGTGACCCCCTATGTCCTTCCTCGGGACTCAAACTATCTCTATACCAAATTACATCTAAATCGGTTCAGCGGTTTAAGCGTGAAGAGGTAACAGATAGACAAACACACTTTCGCATTTATAATATTAGTATGGATGACCTTCCTACCGCGCTACCGGCGCTACCGGGAAACGAAAACACAGACACAGAGGGGGAGATACACTGACGAATTTCGTTTTAGTTTCGCGATAGGACCTCTCAAGACCCATTCTATAGGTAAGTGAAATAATTTTAGAAATCGGATGAGCTGTTCTGGTGATTTCCCTCAGCATACTTACTAACAAAGTAACAAACTTACAATCTCCCAGATTTTCCTCTTTTATGTTACCTAGTAAACGTAGATTACAATACTAGTGTATTACAAATAAAATGAAGTCCATCCAAACGATATTTGAAATCGGATAAGTGGTTCCGGAATCCGAAGATTACCCCTATAGCAAGTTAAAATCTCACCGACTTTTCCTTTTTAGGGTTCCGTAGTCAACAAGGAACCCTTATTGTTTCGCCATGTCCGTCTGGCCGTCCGTCCGTCCGTCTGTCCGTCCGTCTTCGGCTTAGCTCAGTAACCATTACTACTAGAAAACTATACGGCATGGGTATATAAATTATTAAATAGAAGAATAAAATATTGAATAATATTTTGTGTTGGACCTCCCCTACTCCTGAAGTGGGGATGTAATTTTTTTTTCTCGTTAAACCCATAGTGTGGGGTATCTTTGGATAGCTTTGTCAAATATTATGGGTTTCTTAAAACGATTTTTCAAATTAGTGATTCCTTTGTGAGATATTGGGCTTTAAAGCCCAAATTTTTGTTCGAGTCATGTGTCCCCCCCGACCGGCTAAATGGCTACAACTGGGAAAGTGAAAAAAATCGTAGCAGTAGTACATATTTCATTATATGTACTTACTACCTCACGATTTTTTTTCACATTCCCAGTAGGAGTTTAAAAGGAAAACTATCACGGCTAAGGAGGCATAACTAGTTAGTAGTAGTCTACTAGTCGACCAACTTAAAATGTACTTAGAAAGGCCAACTTTCGTACAAATTCGGCGGACGCAACTGCACCATTTAGTTGGAGTGCGCGTGTCGATGTAACTGAGACAGACAGGCAACTACGGAACCCTACACTGCGCGTGGCCCGACACGCACTTGGCTGATTTTTATAATATTGGAATAATGGTAAAGTTATCTAGGGATATAGATATACTTCCCTTCTGCGATAACCCCTTATGCAATTACATGACACCATCCGCTGCTCTGACCTCTGTGCATGCAGCGAAAGTCTGTCAAGCGCAATACATGTGGGAAAACATAATCCAATGACAAAACTCCGTGTGAGCTAGTCCGATATGTTATACCCAGTAAGTACCCACCTTATAATCACGTCGGCAACGGGGTTCCGTAACATAATTAACTTTAAAAATAAAGTTTTAACCGACATCAATTCAGTACTCCGCGAAGCCCCATGAACACTTTACCAAATTAACGATTTCCTAGAGCTTTACTTTGGACTAATATTACAGAAATAAAAATCGCTGTATGTGGACCACCTTTGGCAATTAATTAACGGCGAGTACATCACTCACCTTCGGTTTGCTGACGATATTGTACTCTTGGCTGAGACCATGGAGGACTTAAGTACGATGCTCGATGACCTCAGTAAAGCTTCCGATCGAGTTGGTCTAAGAATGAACATGGATAAGACGAAGATCATGTCAAATGCCCATGTAGTACCAACTCCCATTACAATCGGACACTTTACGCTCGAAGTTGTAGACGATTATGTATACCTAGGACAGACTATCCAGTTAGGTAGGTCCAACTTCGAGAAAGAGAGAGAGAGAAAGCTTAGAAAAATAATTACCAACGGCAAAAACAAATTGATATTTTGGTCGCCACCGCCGTCTGCTGTTCTTGCAAATTCGAATAGTTCGAATTTAGACGTTATTCCTAAAGAGATAAAGCTTTGAAAAATATTTGGCAATGGCAAAAACAAATTGGTATTGTGTTTGCCGCCGCCCGTCGGCGTGCCGACGGGCGCCCGCGGCCCGTCCGCCTAAATAATTGATAATTGTTTATAAATTTGCGTCAAATTCATTTTTAGGGTGACACCGTAAGATGTCACGTGACATGATCGAAAAACTGTTACAATGTTATTGAGTTTTCACTTCTGCCGGCACTCCCGGAGTGCAACCCGGTCTTTTTTTTATCATCAGTTCCACTTCACCACATTTGTGATTTCCGAAATACACGAGTCTTAATAGTAAATACCAAAATTACCTAATATATTTGAGGAGTTCCCTCAATTCCTCATGCATACACCTGAGTATGCCTGTAATTTATTCCTGTTCGATTACAGAAATTCAGTGCACAAAATGACTGGCCAAAGCCCAGCCAAGACGTTGTTTGGAAGGGAGCTGAGGTGCCGGTTTTCCCTTCTCAGGCCAAACCCAATAACTGCTCTGGTCGATAAAGAAAATATAAAACAGTCGTTAAAGAGCAGTAACGTAAGGGAACTATTACTGATCAGGGAGAAAGCCATGGTAAAAGACCATCGCAAGAATAAAAAAAATCGGACTTTGGGGAAGATTACAAAAGTAATCATACCCGGGGTGACCTACGAGGTTGGGGTGGGTGACCTGAGGTGGAAACGGCACACAAATCAGTTACTAAAGTGTAGTCAACTGTTAGATTAGTTTTGTTTTAGTATTAGTTATGTAAGCAGGGAAGAGTGTGGTAACGAAACGCAACCCGTTTGTTCTTTATGGTTTCTTGTTGACGTGTATTTGGAGGTTAGAAAAATGGTAGTGTTTGAATATGGTTTGAATAAAGTGTCATCTGAAAAATATCGTCGTATTAATTAATTACGAAGCAACTATCACGATATAACAGATCCCATCATCCAACTGGAATTTGAAAACAATGGGACCAATCTGGAAGCATATATGTACTTACAAAAAAAAAGAATCGGTTCATAAATGACGGAGTTCTGAGGTACTTAACAAACATTAAAAATAATAATGATAAAAAAATACAACCAAATTGAGAACCTCCTCCTTTTTTATAAGTTGGTTAAAAATGGTGCTTTTGTGACCCTATTTCGGTGGCTATTTCAGAAAGCGTTACTGACGCATTCGTATTTCATTGGAGTCTCATGAAATGATGCCTTCACACATTTTGCTGTCCTCTGGTGCACGCGTGAGTGCACTAACCAATATGATTGCATTTTAATTTCGATGTCAGTACCGCGTTTCAGAATGAAGCCCCCGAGCAGACAAAGTCTGTCCATCTGTTCATATTGTCGGTGCTTCCGTCCGGTCTCTTTGTTTTGTTTTCACGAAGCTCTTATTCAAACAAAATATGGAGTAGATCAGATCAGATGCAAATATAAATGCACTCATCACGCTCCTCGCGTTTTTCTGGTTGTACCCTAAAGGAGGGCGGGGACCAATTTGGCATTGGCACCTAATCCAAAGGTTTAGCGTTGCCACTCATTTTGAAAGAATATTTCGTAGGTAAGTAAATTGGACGACCTCTGTAGCCTAGTTGGTAGTGACCCTGCCAAGCCTGCAAGCCTGCAAGCCGGAGGTCCCGGGTTCGAATCCCGGTAAGGGCATTTATTTGTGTGATGAGCATGAATATGTTCCTGAGTCATGGATGTTTTCTATGTATTTAAATATTTATTTATCTATAGAAGTATGTATATCGTCGTCTAGTACCCATAGTACAAGCTTCGCTTAGTTTGGGACTAGGTCGATTTGTGTAAGATTATTTCCTAATATTTAATTGCAGCTTCGATAGCTTGACTTTTTCAAAAACCATGTCTTGAAATTCCTACACTTAGCGGTACGGAACTCCCGGTTCACCCATATTTTACTATCCTGATTAAAAGATATAATTAACAACTTGGAAAAAATTGAAAACCCCCGACCTTTTCATTTCAAATGTCAATATCTTAACAGGCTGAACAGATTTTGTTGTAACGTAGAGACCATCTCGATCACAATGCCACAGATACACAGACACGTCAAACTTATAACACCCCTCTCAAGGGACAAGGTAAAAAGGAAAATAGGACAGAAACTAAGTTTTTTGATTGGTTTTTTTTTTTTGTATTCACACCATAATAAAATTAACACCTTGCAGTTTTTTTAGATGACCCTAACTGTATTACGAGTAAATTGACAAACGATGGACGGGTTGGGGTTCAGTATTACACCCTAGGGTCCGTATTAGTAACTAACTGTAAAAGCTGTACAAGTTACCAAGTAACCATCATTTTATAAACATTTAAATGAAATGTATCTATATGCGTATTGTCTCATTGATTGTCCAAACTATCACAGTAGAAAGCCGACCGCGAGCTCCCATGGAAGATAGGCTTAGAAATAAAAGCTAATAACTCCAAACACAAGTTTGAAAGCCCTATTCACGCGGATCCAGTCCGGGCGCGGTTCCCATGTTCAGGGGGTCAACGTCATTCGTTTCGCGTACTTGTCCCGTATTATTATTTCGATAGATGCTGGCTCGAGGGCCGCGGGATCCGGTCCGGCGCCCCCTCGGCCGGCTGGCGGCTGCGGGCCCGTCTGCATCGCCGGCCATCCGTTTGGATACCTCTGTCGGTTTACTTCAGCTATGTTTTCGACTAAGTAGACGTCTCGCAGGCACAGGCCTGTTATTATAGGCGTAAGGACACGGCTTAATAGGATTAGGATGATCCGTTAGGTGAGTATTCTATTATATCTGTTCTGTACGCAAGCTTTTCCATTTCTTACTCGTTAACCGCAGCTCACCGCCGACGATACCTATAGTTACAGTTAGGATCGAAAGTTTATTTAATGTTAGTATTAACTGTCGTTTTTCTGGAAGAATTTATCCTTGGAAATTTCTTCCAGTTCTCATGCTGACGGTACGGTCAGTGAAAACTTACTTACTTCGTGCACCAAAAAAATGTGACCTGAGTTTGCTAGGGAGTTTCTGTGATTACTTACATATTATCTGCGCGTATCCGCGTTGGCCAAGCCAATCGCCACGGCCGCATCGGCAGCTTGCCGCAGCGCGACCGGTTCCTCAATCAATCTCCACCATTGAAATCGCGAAAGCGATGGCCGGTGCGAATTTCACACCAGTCTAGACTAGACTGTCGCAAACCTAGCTCTGCCTGGTGCTGTCTCGGAGCTATCGTTATAATCGCAACCTTATTATACAGATACCACAAGCTTTTAAAGTGAAAGTTCTTTTGTTCTAAACATAAGTATAAGTATGTGTCCTGTACATCCGGTGTGTAACGATATAATAAAATAATTAGCCCTGAATTAATTCAATAATTAACTCATTGATAAAGATTGCACTCCCTGTTTTTAAACCCGCGTAAGAAAGGGACGTATGCTATCCGTCGTTTGAGATCTTCGATTTAAACTTCCATATCGGGAACTTAGTCAGTCATACGATAACAGCTCTAAATGCTTAAATCATAAGGGGCCCTTTATTCTCCCTACAGACACGATATTGATTTGCGTCTACTTTAACTATAGACCTTATATGAATGGATGAAAGTAGTTTTTACGATAAAATTGCTGGACAAACTTGACAGTTAGGTACCTGTCAGCTGATACAGCTCTGACCGCAAGATGAAATATTCCCAAAAGGGGAATTATAAAACGATCGAATAAAAAAAAACTTAGCGACTGATGATGACATACCGTTTTAATAACTTGAGTATTTTTCAAAGTGGTTTTTGTATTCGAAACACTTCATTTAAGATAAAATGCCGCTCAGCTCAGTATAAAAAAATATTTGCCAAATATTGAAAAAAAAATGCAGGACGTAACGTTGACACTCAAACAAATATTAGGTCACTCAAATATTATGAAGCTTCTCATTTTGTGTAACTCAAATTAATGTTTGTGTTCTGTTGATTTCTCGTCACTCGCAGTCAGTCGCTCACTTAGTAATACTATAACGTAAATTTATTATTTGTGACACTTAAAACGTTAATTTACAGTAACTCGCTTAAATACTACCCTTCCTTCTTCTTCTTAAGTGTCTGTGAGATTGTAGCTTTGTATGTTTGTGAATTTGTATGTAATGGGTAACCTGTGTATGGGATGGTCATAGCCTATTTTGTTATCTCGCGGGTTCACCTGCGTTCTCCGCAATACGCGGGCCAAGCCGCGCGGGCAA
Source organism: Epinotia ramella (assembly GCA_947578815.1). NCBI lineage: Eukaryota > Metazoa > Arthropoda > Insecta > Lepidoptera > Tortricidae > Epinotia > Epinotia ramella. Next base: position 21,951,613 of record OX388202.1, read on the forward strand.
CTAGTCATTTATACTTAAGGGGCTCCCATACGCCAATGACCTTCGATCTGAATCCCTTAGTTTTCTAATGTTTTTTGTAGCTTATTATACACGGTGGAATTTAATCGGTGAACAGGAACCCATTTTTCTGATTCAGTAATCGATGGCGGTCACGTTTATGTAGTACTTAAGTGGAACCAAGTTTTTTTTTATCATAACTAATTTTTAAGTTGAAATTAAATTTTAATTAAAATTTATTGTCACCCTACTAATGGTTTAGTCTGAAAAGTTTAATACCTCTTTTCAAACTATCAGCCATAGAAACTTAAAACATAAATGAGCAATAAGCTGTCAATTTGTCATTGTCAAATTCATAACAAATTGCTTGCTTCTTCTTCATTGCTTGACGTATGTACACTTACGAGTAACTTCCCTTCAGTAAAAGTAGGGTGTCCATTTATTCAGTCAGTGTACATTTTACCGATGTTAATTAAGTGTGATTAATTAGATTGTGAGCTATATTGCACGAGATCTCACGTATTGGTTTCTGTGTAGATTGATAATTAAGATTTTTGGATTCCTGATCACCGATTAAATTCCACCGTGTATTAACAACAACGGCTTTAAGCAATATAGTAAGTATCCCATATTTACTTCAAATTTCTTTGTTTTCGAGATATTTGGCGTCAAAGTTGAACAGTTAGAGAAGTGTCCTCTACTCTACCTGCTGGATCTATTGCCACAAACATCTACACAACTTTTACCCCCTTATACATACAACTTAAAATACCTCTGATAAATAAAACGTGTTTTGTCCCTGTCTTACTAATTTAAATATTAGAGTGACAGATAAAAAGACGAATTTTAACGGCATTTTAGCTGAAATATGTTTGTTTAACGTTTTACATGATAGGTTAAATTAGAACTGCATGTGTCCTATGTCCAAGAGAAGAAAAGCGTTAATTCCCACCAAATTACCATGCAAACGAAGTCGCAGGTACAGCTAGTCCATACTAACACTCAGAGGCGTCTCTAGCCCTTGTGGCGCCCGTGTGCAAACATTACTCTAGCGCCCCCTATAGTAAGCGCGCGGTCAAAATGGAATTTTAGCGGGCGGCGCTCGGCGCCCCCTAGGAGCGCTGCGCCCGCGTGCAACGCACACCCTGCACCATACGTCTCTGCTAATACTATACTCTGAATATTAATCAGACAGAAAAAATGTAAACAAAGTTATGTCACTGTCAAAGTGACATATCAGGGGTTCTGAAAGTACGGGTCGGTCATGCAATATTATTTAAAGTTTACTTTAACAGCAAAATTAAACTAGTTGTATACGTTTAATATAATATATTTTTCTGTCTCCGTTAAATGGCCAAGACGTGGTCTTTTTTTCACTGGAGACCAAGTATCCTTTGAACGAGAGGTACTCGGACCGGGGTCCATCTTGCTACCACAGCACAACGAACCACCACAAAGGACCAATAACAATAAAGAACTTAACAACAGTAATAACAATAACGTAACAACAACGAAAAACGTAACAACAATGAAAACTTAACAGAATAGCACTGGAAAGCAATCACAGGGAGAGCACTGAAACGTTCGTAACATATGTTAGAAGCCGAGTGAGGTGTGTGACAGGACCGGCCTCAAATAAAATAAAAATCTAGATACCGATATTATTTGCCATTCGCATTAAGAAAAAATAATAATAAGCAACCCTAAGATGCACAATCCCGGTGTATCGCAGCAGTGATACCAGTGCTAAAAACATATTCTACACATAAAAACGGTATTATCTTTTAAAATAATTATGAGGGAGGGTTTTTGTAAATATAAACATTAATGTTATCAAAATTTATTTGCTTTTTGTAATTAGAGTGTATATTATTGAAATAGGACGTACCTATGTTTCGTTTAACTGCGAAAATTATAAATCTCCTCACTGCTGCAAGTGGTTCTTGTTAACGGCAACACCAGTGTTTACATTTTTTCTGTCTGATTAATGATCAGAGTTACATATAATATAGCTACTTCGTCCGCGTAGAACTTGATACCGTCTTAGAAAAATGATTGCTATTACATTATTTATATTGTATTGTAGGTGACTGTGTGAGTGACCTGAACCTTAATTATCGCCGACCCAAACAAAGTTCTACCATCTTAAGGGATGATTTCCGAGATTACAACTATCGTATATCCTTCCAAGGGTGTCAAATTCACTGTACGGAAAATGTCATCTAAATCCGTTCAGGGATTAAGCGTAAAAGGTAACAGTGCGATGAGATCATTAGTTTAAATTGCTGAATTTAAATTGAAAACTCCGTTACTACAAATTTAAATACCTATCTTAAGAATGATCAACAGACGTTTCTGATTAAATTGTATATTATTTCATAATGTATTAAAGAAAGCTACATTACTGGAAATGTTTGCCTAAATCCGTCCAGTAGTTTTACTCACGTTGTACTTGCGTCCGGACTACGTGTATAGTTTTGAAAGCAAATTTCTCTAATGCTAAAAGACGCAGAATAAATTATTTTGAATACCGTAAAATGGGGTGAGTAGGGTTTTTCGGGGAGAGTTGGGTTATGAATGTGGAGAGAAGGGATGAAAGGGGGGTGAGATGGGATTTTAAGGCTACTGCTACAAAAATAATGTATTCCAATTTAAAATGGAGCTAGTAGGTAATACTCATAATAAAAAAAACGATCCAACAATCTTCCAAAATCACGTTTGTATGAAATCCCATCTCACGCCAATTACGAGGGACTACGGGGTGAGGTGGGATTTCCTGTTTATCGTCAAAGTTATGAAATGGAACTACCCAAAATAAAATAAAAACTAAAATACAAACGTCCCGAACACTTATTATATACACCATTCAGTTTGCATATGTAAAAATCAGCCAAGTGCGAGTCGGAACTCAGCAATTAGTGTTCCGTACATTCTGTTATTTTAAATGATTCATACTTTATCTCCTGATTTTGAAGCTAACTACTACTAACTAAACTGCAGCATCTAATTTTTAGGTGTCGGGTTCAAAATTTTCGCAACAACAACTCAAACTGCCCCCTTTATTGGGGTTTACACCTTTTTGACTTTATTTATGTAATTAGGCCATAAATTTCTATATCTATACCAAATTTCAGCTTCCTATGTCTAAAGGTCTTCGAGAAAACTGTCTGTGACAGACGGACAGCCTCCGAGTGATCGCATAAGTGTTCCGTTGGACCAATTTTGGTACGGAACACTAAAAATAAAACGCTATCGAGGTTTGAATGCCAGTTTTGCCCCTACTCACCCCATTTTACGGTACTTATACAAATTAAACTTTTTAAATTAACAAAATAATCCGCAGGTTAAATGAAACATTACCTTCTTTTCGGTTCTGGGAGCATCGCAGTTCTAACCTAACCTAACCTACATTTCTGGTAGCTGTTCTGGTTCTGTAAGGGTCGTGGTTCTAACTTAACCTAACCTACTTTTCTGCTAGCAGTCAGATTATGTATTTATAACTAATAAATGGCTTACCATATAGTATACATATATAATATGTACGACATAAGAACTACCATACGTCAAAAATTACTTGTTCCTCATTCATAGTTCCAACCCTTTTTAACCCCCTTAGAGGAATTTTAAGAAACGCTGTAATTCTTTTCCTAGTCTTTAACCGAAGTTACAGATCCCTTACTTTAAAATGGTCTTGTTCCCGTACAAACATACAAACTCCTTTTAGCCAATTTAGGGGATGAATGTTTTTAACCCCGCTATGAAATCAATATCAAACAGTCTAAAACAGTAGTTACAAAATCTCTTACTTTAAAAATGTCTTGCTCTCCATCAAACTTTGAACTCATAGGGGATGAATTTCAAAAACCTCTGAAATCAGTTTTGTAGTTTTTTAACATACAGGCCAAGACTGAAGTTACAAATCAATAGATTTGTAACTTCAGTTCAGTTGTGTGATAATAATAATAATGGAGACCAAGAAAATGTAGTAATAACTACATTTTCTTGGTCTCCATTATTATTATTATTATGTATCTCCGATTGAAATTCACCGGGCGAACCCCGGTCATTTGGAAGGAGTGCGTGGGGATATAGATGCAACACGTAGAGGCCCTTTGGAGACGAAGTTTAATGTGATGTAATACACCTGCTAGAACCGATTCACGGGTACATCGGTCGGTAGATACCCGTGAACCGGTTCTAATTCTAACAGGCGTTCGGGCTAATATTGTGGGTAATATGGATAGAGAACTGGATCTATGGTGATGAGATATGGGGGATTATGAAACTGGGCTATTGCAAAGAGGTCCGGACACCTGCCATAACATTGTTGCGCACAAAGTTATCAAGGCAGGCGGTGACTAGCCCGCTCATTAGATGGGCCCCTGAAATTGCCGTCGTAAAGACGGCCAGGAGCAACACCGGGGTGAGCGGCTCAGAGGTGTCGAGTCGAGAGGTGGCGCTGCGCTTTTCTCCGAAGTTACTCGCTGCGTTATGCCCTTTAACACTTCCACCCCCGGAACATATAGCTCTGACGACTCCTCTATGGATGGCCAATGAAGGCAAGCCAGAGCTGAGAGTCCTGCGGGCCCCCTTGGGGTTCCACTCCGACCGACGAAGACACGCCGGAGACGGAGGCCCTGACCGACTCTCTGGAGCACTCGGATCCGTGGGGTCGTTACTCCCCAACAGCTCGCCACAAGCTGCTCTGCCGGCTTTATTATTATTTTTATTTTTATACTGATTCGTGCAAAATTATTCCCTAACCATTCCAAAATATCAAAAATGCACAACGTTAATATTTAAGTTTTCACTTCTGCCCTCCCGGCCCGGAGTGCAACCCGGTATTTTTTTTTGTTGACAAAAAAAACATCATAATGCGTTGTTCTACAAGAACACATGTCCGAATAAGCATATTTTGGGCTCTGGTTTGGGCCATGCATTTCTGTCAGTGAGATAGTCCTCAAGCCTGTAATAAAATAAGCCTTTGACATCAATGTTTTTTTCAAGTAATTTTTAAGAACTGGAAGGGGTGGAACCATAGTTCCTAGGAATGTGGATGACTTTTTTGGTTTTAATTTTAGCAACTTATTGCATATTCCGGTTATAAAAAGCAACCTATTTCAATATTTGTTACCTCCTTAGGATGTTCTTGATGTTTGAAATCTTTCTGTGCACACTTAATTAAGAGGTATAGGCCAGATCTATTTTTATTATAGTTATTATCTTATTTATATTTCTTATAATGTCTGAAACTTGTTTTTGTGAGCCTCATAATAAATAAATAAATAAAATGTAGGTGAACGGAAAGTACCCTATACATTTTGAGTTGCGAGTGTCGAAATGTGTTTTTTTTCGGCTTAACCTAACCCAACCCAACTGTGTCCGCCACCCTATGGACTCTATGGAGGCCTACCCATGCCGCGCCTTCCGGTACGTGGTGGTCGCCACTCGAGAACCTTTCCGCCCCAACGCCCATCGGTTCTACAGCTATGTGCCCCGCCCACTGCCACTTAAGTTTAGCGATTCGGAGGGCTATATCGGTTACCTTGGTTCTGCTGCGGATAGCCTCATTTCTGATGCGATCACGCAGAGAAACTCCCAACATAGCCCTCTCCATAGCCCTTTGGGTGACTTCGAGCCTTCTTATGAGGCCCGTAGTAGGCGACCACGTTTCAGTGCCATATATTTTAGCGCTGCCTGATGTACCTACTGGACCCTTCGTGCACGAGTTAGACTCGCACTTGACAGGTTTTTATATGCAGCTTGCTCAGCGCACTGTAGTGTAGCAATGTCTGACTAAGAGTCTCATTTTAACTTTTGTTGTGCTCTAATTGCACCTACTTATAAATAATTATAAATATTAGGGGACAATCTTACACAAATCGACCTAGTCCCAAACTAAGCAAAGCTTGTACTATGGGTAATAGACGACGATAAACATACTTATATACATAAATAAATACTTAAATACATAGAAAACATCCATGACTCAGGAACAAATATTGGTGCTCATCACACAAATAAATGCCCTTACCGGGATTCGAACCTCTTGCTTCGTAGGCAGGGTCACTACCAACAAGGCTAAAGCGTTCGTCATTATGATCCTTTCACATAGGTACATAATTGAAAAATTGTACCCAAGCTTTTACAAAGCTGAGGACGGATTCTAAAGTCCACGGAGAGGGATCTAAAGTCTGATCGATCTCAACTTTCCATCTTGTATCTTGACGCAGACCATTAAAATCAACAACTTGTTCATCACCATGATTTGCAAGTAAACGCGAGCTGAACTTACAAACACAACAATCGAACATACAATCGAATCAAACCCAGCTGTACTGATAAACAAGCTCGTGTTTACGTGATGCCGCGAGGTTGGTCTATTAGAATTTTGATGGCTCTAATTTGTAAAAATCTTACAATCTGTGTCGCACATAATGTTTTTCATCACATTTGGAAGGATATAAATGCATTTGGAACAAGAATAATACCGCAGAACACCCCTACACGTGGGTGGTCTGTGATTAATTTATAATAATCGCTATTTAAAAAAAACTCGTCAGTTTTGTTAAATTTGACGTGAGCCATGAGGTACAGACTCTTCAGCATGCAGCCACGATTTAAAATTACTGCTAAAACATTTTACACAGACACTAAATTACTTTACTTATAAATTTTTTTATTCCTGAAATAAGTTAATTATCTATTCTTGTTTTATTTGCGTTTTTATGTTTAGATTTATATAGAAATACGTTTTCAAACACCGTTTTTAGGGTTCCGTAGTCAACAAGGAACCCTTATAGTTTCGCCATGTCCGTCCGTCTGTCTGTCTGTCTGTCTGTCTGTCCGTCTTCGGCTTAGCTCAGTAACCATTACTACTAGAAAACTGTAATTCGGCATGGGTATATAAATCAATCACGCCGACAGAACAGTACAACAAAATCTTGAAAAAAAATTTTTTTTTCGGGTAAGTAGGTGCCTCCTAAGCGGGGATGCATATTTTTTTCTCGTTAAACCCATAGTGTGGTATCGTTGGATAGCTCGTTAAAAACTATTGTGGGTTTCTTAAATCCATTTTTCAAATGAGTGATTCGTTTGCGAGATATTGAGCTTCAAAGCCCTAATTTTTGTTCGAGTCATGTGTCCTCCCCCCCTGCCGGCTAAATGGCTACTACTGGGGATATGAAGAAAATCGTGGTAATAGTACATAATAATGAATTTAAAAGGAAAACTATCACGGACAAGTAGGCATTAGTAGTTACCGAGTAATAGTCGACCAACTTAATGTGTACTTGGAAATACCAATTTTCGTACAAATTCGGCCGACGCAACCGCACCGCACGTCGATGTAACTAAGACAGACATGCAACTACGGAACCCTACACTGCACGTGGCCCGACACGCACTTGGCCGGTTTTTGATTTTAATTGTGTCGGTTATAAATGACACACGAGTGACAGATACTTACAATTTAAGAAAATAACCATTACGCCCGTTTGCGTTATAAAGGCTATAGGTATTGTAGCTCGGTATGCCTGCGGTAAAACATTACAATTAGAGAATGCACTCTCGTACCAAGATTGGTAATTCGAGATCTCGCGGCATAATTCTGATGTCGAGATTAAGATTTCTTTTCGTTGGGCTGTAGTGTAAAAAAATAATAGAATATCGATCCACAATTGACAGCGAAATCGGTGAACATGCTTAAAACAAATACACGCAACCTTTCAGAAACGCAGTCTTTATTGTTGTCTTTACTGACATAAGACGCATGTTCAAAAATAAATCACATGATATACATCCCTCGTAATTATCAGAAAAAAAGAATCGACCAAATGCAAGTTGTAGAATACTTTTTCTCTCTCTCCCTTTAGGTACTTCTTTTAACCGACTTCAAAATAGGAGGAGATTATATGGGTATCCGTTCATTTCATAAAAAACGTTTCATAAATATTCATTTTAAAAACAACGGTTGGCAAACTAACGATTAACAAATTAGTCGTTTTGTAAAATATTGTTTTACAAAGAGTTCATTAGACAAATCATTTAATTGAAAAAACATCATATTATAAATCATTATTTGACAAATTACTCATTTATTATTCGTGACAATTGGCAAAGTAACGTTTGGTAAAATAACGTTTAAGAAAATGCAATGTTTGGTAAATACCTTATTGAATAAATCATTGATCTTCTTGATAAAGTTTTAACCCACAAGTTGTATAATTTTATACAGGTATCGTATAAGTCTGTATGAGCACACGGATAAGTCTAAAAGTGTTTAGGAAGTAAGTTATCATTCCTAGCCTAAAAAACAACTTTTAGGTCTTAAAATGTACTGACATAACAGGTGGATTACCTATCTATTCTACTTTAAGGCAGGTGAGTGTAGGTACGACGACGAGCGAAGCGAGGAGGAGTGTTAGGTGAACTGCGACCAAGCTGCGTACAGCGCGCAAGCCGAGCGAGCGAAGCGAGCGTGCCGCGGTATCGGCCGGCGAAGCGCCAAAACCGATTTATGTTTAAATACTATACTTTTTTATGAATTTACTATAGGAATGTTTCTTGGCCAGTCCGCTAGATACCGTGATATGACCGTGATATACCATGGTATTTACTTTTATGAAACAATCATTTATCTATCGACGATATGTAAAATGACCTATTTTATAAACGATTTATCTGGTAAATGATCATTTTTAAAATGACAATTAAACTTTCAATGTTTTGTTAAATGAAAAGTGTAATATTTGCTAAATGAATACCCAAATAATTAATTATAGTACATATCAGCATTTTTAGGAATGATAGGTTTGTGAAATTAAAAGTTTGTGAATCGTTGTTTATAAAATGATCATTTATGAAACGTTTTTTATGAAATGATGGTGAACCGATTCTATGTTCCACGGTAGGTAAGTATTTTTTATTTTATTAAAAATGTATGTACCCCTGCTGCATTGCGAGTCGATAGATTAAACAATTGAACAAGTAATAAACAAAACACTAGGATTGAATGCACGTGTATAGTGTTACCATTTACAGAGGCAATGGGCGCAGCCCTAGGCTACGTGTGAGAACTAGTAACGGGTGCCGACGCAGCCATTGTGCTCGGTCCGTTGTGCGCTGGGATCTAGCCCTAGGGTTCCCGGAACGTGACCGTTGGATCCTGCAACAGGATGCTTGCACTTTTTTTATACGGACACCATTCCTCTATTTCATTTACTAGAATAGGATTTACTATTTCTGTAAAGGTAGAGAGACTACATCCATTTACAGGCTCCCATAACTCTGTACTTAAGTGGCAGTGGCACATAGCACGTAGAACCGATGGCCGTTGGGGCGGAAAGGTTCTCGTGTGGCGACCACGTACCGGAAGGCGCGGCTTGGGTAGGCCCCCGACAAGGTGGACCGATGACCTGGTAAAGGTTGCGGGAGTCCGCTGGATGCGGGTGGCGCAGGACCGGTCGCTCTGGCACTCTTTGGGGGAGGCCTATGTCCAGCAGTGGACGTCTTTCGGCTAATATGATGATGATGATGATGATGATAACTCTGTCAATTCGGACCTGATTTTTGCTAAACCGTCCCTACCAATGCCTATAAAAGTATGTAGCTGAACGTGTCCATGAAATGGTATTAGATAGGTTTCCCTGTATGTCGAGCCGGCTATTATGATCTCTCAGATTTGAGACATTGATAGTATAATATAATTGTCGCAAAGGTACTTATAAAAAAAATGCGTTGAATACGTCATCTAGTAACACTTCGTGACCTGTTCTTTTGTAGGCAGATTTATCGCATGTATCTATGCCTACAAAACGAGTTTTAATAATGGTATAATAAATGTAATAAAAGAACACCTTTAGGTCATGCATCAAATCTAGGGTCGATTATCCGTGACCCGTCTATGAACTACGACCCGTGCATACACGGGCACTCGCATTCTGTAGTAATTCTTGAATCTACTCCTTTGTCCACAAACCCGTTGGTGAATAAAAAGTTTAATGAATGTCTATGGATACAATAGGGAGAAATGGTGATAGGTGGCGGTGATCTTTCTCAGCGGCTGACCGTTCTTGTTTCACTCGAGACACCCCAATTGGTGGGGTTAAATAGGGTCACCGCGCGCTCTGATCCGATACTCATTTTGAATTGTTAATTTTGTTTTGCCTTAATTGTTGCTCATTCGCACTTGGCTAGCGCCTTGCTTACGAATGACGTGACGATTTAAATTATAACATTTAAATAGGTAGACAATCACACAATATGACAATGAACCGCTCTTATTTAATTTGTGTTTTTTTACCCAACCAACAGCCGATTATTATATAGTAGGGTAGGGTGTTGTTTTCGAGCGTGGGTGTGTACCACTTATGTCTTTCTTTGCCACATTGTTTAGCCTGCCTAATCTGAACTTTTTTTGCGCAGTGTTCGCTTAGCGGAAAAGCGCTTTCGGAATTCCGAAATTTCGGTCGGACTTTTTTGTGTGTTCCGGTACTATTATCTATTCTGTGGTTCCGGAGAATATACATATATAGTTAGGTACCTACTTAGTTATGTACTGGAAACGCACCACCTGTTTGCTTATCTCTGACCGGACCAGTTAAACCTAATTGTGCAATTAGAGCAGCCATAATGAGGACGCAACTTTAGTGCTCCGGATTCCAGTGTCGAATTTCGTAGATGTGATGCAGCAATGTGCAAAAAAGTGGCCAAGTGCGAGTCGGACTCGCGCCCGCCGAAGGTTCTGTAGACACGTTTGTAGATTTCTTTACGAGTATCAATATACGGCATGGGTTACGATGTCGTGACTCGTGCGTGACGTAACCTGTAATGGTTACTTTCGATCTTCTATTTGATAGGTATAAATACATATCCCATAAAAAACATTACATGCAAAAAAGAGGCCAAGTCTCGAAACTCTTCCACCGTAAAAAGTTGTGAGATATCGTAGAGCCAAGTCTCAGGTATTCTTATTAAGTTATTACCTAATCTTTATTTGCTTGCTAAATAAAATTTTGTGACTTGGCAACACACAATACTACATAGATTTAGGTATGCAGAAATCCATAAATGCAGGAAAGTTGTGTGATTGCCAAGTTACAGAATTTAATTTAGCAAGCAAATAAAGATTAATAAGAATGCCTGAAGAAGCTACGGTAGCCTAGCGGTTCAGGCATGCGGCTGTCAAACGGCGGTCGTGAGTTCGAATCCCGGCTCGTACCAATGAGTTTTTCGGAACTTATGTACGCAATATTATTTGATATTTACCGTTAGCTTTTCGGTGAAGGAAAAACATCGTGAGGAAACCTGCATACATCCACGAAGAAATTCAAAGGTGTATGTGAAGTCCCCAACCCGCACTGGGCCAGGCCAGCCAGCGTGGGGACTACTGCCCGTTCCCTCTCATCCATGAGAGGAGGCCTGTGCCCAGCAGTGGGACGTATAGATTAGATTAGATTAGATTCATTTATTTCGTTTTGAAAATTAACGTCATTTTTTTTGAAAATTAAATAGCATGAATTCACAAAAAGATCGTCAGAGTGTATAAGAATAACAATAATATAAATGAAAGTCAAAAATCTAAATATGTACACTGCAAAATGAAAAACAAAAATAATAATAAGGAACAATTGAAATAATATTAAAATGGTACAAATGTCAAAAGAGTAAAATGTGTTTAAATGTCAAATTATGAATAAGAGCTAGGGCATCCTAGATATAAATAGTCAACTGTCAAAATAGATTTAAATTTTTTTATTTTTTTTTTAAACAATATTCATAATAAAATAATAATGTCATTTTAAAACTAAAGCATGTCAGATACACATATTACAATTTACAATGTTCGTTGTGTCGTCGTAAAGGAATACAACGATTTTGAACTTTGATTTGATTATATAGGCTGATTTATTTATTTATTTTTTATTTAAGAATGCAGCTGAGACTTGGCTCTACGAAATAAGCAGTTGGTGTATCTGAAAAACAGGACTGCAAATGCATTTTTTTTGAAGTGAAAACTTCTTTAGCGGCGCTGAGCACTTTTTGGGATGGGGAAAAATTGCTAAATACGCGACAGATTTTTGTGACGTCAGATGTGAAGGAGGTCACAAAATTTTATATTTTGCTGCTAGCCGATTCGACTTCATTCAAAACTGAACGCTATTCGTAAGAGTATAAAGCCGTTAAACACTTTTAGCAATAGCATATTCTGCAAATAAATTTGTAATTTTGTCCACGCGTCCTTCACCGTTTTGCTATTGAGAAAATTCGAATAGTTCGAATTTGGACGTTATTCCTAAGACCATAAAGCTTTGAAAAATATTTAGCAATGGCAAAAACAAATTGGTTGGCGGCGGCGACATTGCGGAACGGCGCGGGGCGAGCGGCGGGCCATCGGCGCCGGCCCGGCGAGCTGCGACGCGTCCCACTACCAGATAAAACCACACACATCAATGACGCGTCCGTGATTTTTATATTAACATTTTTGAAGTGAAAACTTCTTTACAATGCATGTGCTCGAAAAGAGCGTTTTCCAAGCACGCAAATCGTGCGGAAAGTGCCACTTTTTCGCACTAGTGCTTTTTAATTTTCAATTTTTTTTTATTTTCAAGTCCGTCGTCAGCCCTACACAAAGAGTTTTTATTACTCAAGAAAAGTTTTACAAATATTTCAATTACACGTTTTCTTTCATATAAAAGGTACATAAATACTAATAATGTATAAAATGATTTAATCTTTATGAATTTTGAATTTTGTCAGTAAATTAATTAATTTTAAATGTTTACTTAATGTGTTTGGCTGAACGCATATCTTTCTTATGCCTTTTGCGATACGACAGTATGGCGACTTGCACATGCGCAATGCGCATATGTTGACCGCGCATGTATTTAAAAGCCCGCCATTGTTGTGATTGTTGTTTGCTTTGGAGTTATTTTATGTAAATTTGTTAAAAATGTCGAGTGAAAGTGAGTAATCAATAATAATAATGATTTATTGCGTTTCAATAGTGTCAGTATGTTTCTTAGAATTACGTCGGTACCGTAAAATGCTGCAACTTTGCCTGGATTTTGACGTTTTTTTCTTATATCTGTGAACCTATTTTTCATTATGAGTTTAATGAGTATTAGTCGGAAAACATACCCTATGTCTTGCCAGATAAGACTCAAATCTCATTACCTAATCATACTGTATTTCCGATTTACAAGCAATCAAAGTGGCAGGCAAAGTTGTAGACCTAAGACGTAACTTTGCCTAGGCGGATATCTCAATAAATAATGTGTTGCTATTTGTAATAATATTTACTCGTGTGCATGAGACATTGGGCTTGTCCTTGGCAGTCAAATTATTGCCATTAGCTTAATACTTTTTTTTTCACAGGCAATAGGTAAAGTTGTAGCAGGTTCCACAAACTTTCTATACAAAAATATTGTTAACTGTAGGGTTGTGCCAAAAAAAAGATCATTATTTAAATAAAATATTTTTATTTTTAGTTACAAAATAATCAACAAACAATAATACCCATTTTTTTCCTTATTTTTTTTAAACGGAATAACGCCTAAACAATTAAACGCCTAAAACAATCATTGCAAGTTAATAAAAAGCTTGTTATAAATAAACTCATTTAAGCAGGCTTATTTTTACTATTTTCTGTACATTTATAAAACCCAGCTAGTGACAGCCCTAGACCCAGGCAAAATTGTGTCATTCAAGTTTCCAAAACACTGCCCAATATTGCCTAGTACGTTATTATGCTGAAATCATGTCCTTTTCTTGAAAATATTAAACTTACGGAAAATAGACAGTCTTTACTTACCCTGGGACGTTACCACTTCTCAAAAACACCTTTTTTGTAGATAAAAGTTCAAAAGTTGCGAGACACTAAAAAAATGCTACCACTCACTCCGACTTATGATGCGTAACTGGCGGAGCAACAATGGAGTTACCATTGTAAAAAAATTAATATGTGTTGCCAGAATAATGAAAATTCCTACCAAATGGTAAAAAACAAGAAAAAACTAAGCAAATTCGAGAGGTCATAATTGAAACGAAATAGGCAAAATTGAGTTTAAATGGCAAAGTTGCAGCATTTTACGGTACAGCGTCTTTTTGTTGTTTAATATATTGAGTTACTCAAAATTAATTGTGTTCCAAAACCATAATAGGTACAATGGTTTTAACTTTTAAGTGAATAAGCTTGACAGCAAAATATGTGGAGAAGTTGTTAAATGCAGTTCCAGATAATAAGTAGGTACCCGACAATCTACCTAGGTTCTTCAATTTTAACCTATCTATTTTAAATTCTACAATTAATATATTTCCTCATACAAGGCATAGTAAAACGTTGTATGATACACGCGCGTAAAGATGATTTCCGACTCGTATCGAATTATACATTCGCTCGCTGCACTCGCTCATGTATAAAAATGACACTCGTCGGAAATCACCTACTTTACACACTTGTAGCATAAATAACTATTACAGTACATATGGTGCTACTTTCCCGCACTAGTGCGGAAAGAGGACTTTCCGTGCATATGTCGAAACTTTAAAGAGCCATATGTACAGTAAAACGTTGTACGATACACGTGCGAATAGGTAATTCGCAACTCGTGTCGATTTAAAACACTCCCTTCGGTCGTGTTTTAATTTATCACCACTCGTTGCGAATTTCCTATTTTCGCCACTTGTATCGTAAATAACTATTAGCGGCGCTGTGAACTTTTTGGTATGCGGAAAAATTGTTAAACTCGCGACAGGTGTCACGTGACCGTAAATGGCGAGAGATTCGGGACGAGGCTTGGGGGCGGAGGGACACCGATGCCGTAGTGGCGATGCGGCGCTTACCCGTTCGGCCGACACACAATAAGTTCCCACGCGCTAATTTGCAAGTGAAATAGTTTACTTCTGTTGCTACGGTATTCGTCGATTCGAAATGTCAAAATATTCAAGTTTTCAATTCTGCCGGCACTCCCGGAGTGCAACCCGGTCTTTTTTTTTGTTTTCCCTTGATTTATACACACTAAACACTAATTGTATTCAAAATTTGAAGCTTCTATGTCTACTAGAACTTGACTTTTGATGATCGGTGAATACTGACTCAGTGAGTGACAAAATTAAGAAACTTTGACTACTTAAGTTATAGTTATTCTTAAACTACTGGATCAAATTGAATAAAATTTTAAATATATCGTGTTTATACAATGCGTGCTTGGTTACTGAAAATTCAGGCTTCTAGTTTTATCCACAACGAATAAGAAGGGGTCGAAAATGGCCTGAACTGCTTCAAGAAAAGGATACGGCCGTGTCGCTGTTTTGCTCGACTTGGCGGGGGCACTACCGTGCCCCCAGATAATTGAATGAGAAAATATGGCAAACAATCAAATTAAAAATAGTTACGTATGGCTTCCAAACTCTTCTGGAAGGGAACCCAACAAAATGCAAAAAAAGCAATCTTGTACTTGTATGCGGTCGAGACACTGTCAGTATAATATTTAATGTCATTTTTTTTATAAGTTTTGGCTTAACATATAAAGCCAAAACTTATATATGTTGATAGTTTAGTGACATGACTGGAATGATAGATAATAACATTAATAACTTTCTGTCCATAGACTATCTAGAATTGATTAATTGTCACGAATTAATTTTAAGGGGCTCCGATACGCTAATGACCTTCGATCTGAATCCCTTAGTTTTCTAATGTTTTTTGTAGCTTACAACAACGGCTTTAAGCAATATAGTAACCCTTATTTACTTTAAAGTTCATTGTTTTCGAGATATTTGGCATCAAAGTTGAACAATTTTAGGCCAAAGAACTGGAAAACCCTAGACACGTTTTTAGAGACGTCATAGACGAACCCAAATATGTAGATTTCGTATATGTTAGATCTTTCACGTCAATAGAGATACGAAATAAGTCGTTTTTTAGACAATGTTTAAAAAAATCATACAAAATGAAGTGTTTTTTTTTCAAAATCCGGTAGAGCAAAATGGAGATAAAAGATTGAAGAACCGATAGCCGTTTGGCTTATAATTCTATCTGTAGTGCAAAAGTAGGAGATACGATACCACGAAAAACTTGTCAAAAATCGATGAAAGCCTCGGTTAGCCCCTTAAGTACTAAAATGCCAGTAGTGTCATGACTAAATATTGACAGTGTAGTGTGAATGGAGTGAAGGAATCAGCGGCAAAGAACAAAGGAATGACATTACCGATAGCGTCTAATCCGTAATAAATATTTATATTTTTTTTATTATTTATATCACAGTAAGTATACCAACACATTTTTCTATGCTCTTTTTGTATTTTTTACCGTAGAATGTTTTCGCTGAGACCGTCGATTTCAGGGGACTGTACCCGAATAAACGACTTTGCAATGAGACAGTTGGATATCTAAGTAATAAAATTCTCGCGATCTGCCAAATGTTCACCTTTACAGCTGTCTTTTTAAATTATGAGGGTCAGCGTCAATGAAAGGGTTAGTGTCTAATACCACAATCGTAATAAAGAGAGCCCGATCCAGTTTCCAACACTTGTTCTCGTGTTTGGTTACGTTAGCAGTACTTTCGGTCAGTTTCTAGGGATGATGTAAATGGGTACACATGACATTATTAACTCACTCCTGTATTCCCAAAAAGGGTCGGTCTATAAGAGTAAAGATATATCATTTTTGCTGAATTTTGGATGAGAAAATACATGCTGGCTTCTAATATTTTATTATGTTAGAGGGTGGGGCATATAAGTAGGTACACAAGGTGGGCGTGATACTCCCTGTATATCTAAATTATATCTATCATGTGATTATCGTGATACATAGAAATTTTATGGCATGTCCCCGCCATGTTGTAATTTTAGCGGAATGCTTATCATCAGGTCTTCACCGATTAAGGTTATTTCAGGGGATCGATTTTTGATTCTCACCAAGTGACTAATTCTCACCGATGTGAGTGATTTCCGAAAGTTCGTATTTTTGAAACTCACCGGTGACTTACATTTGTCATACCTATGATATCGATTTACGAGTGCCCCTACCCACTCGTAATTGAAATCACCAGTCGATTGTTTTTGACAGTTGACGTTTGTGACATCTGCCAAAAGTACCAAAGTGTGTTTTTCGGAAGAATTAGCAGCGGGGCTCGATTGTGATATTTGTGATTGCGACGATTTATTGAGAATATAAATAGGAGGCCAAGTGCGTGTCGGACCACGCACAACGAAGGGTTCCGTGCCTATTAAAAAGGTCGTATCGTTACTGAAATCTTATGGCACTTACATCCTTTTCTTTAAGGAAGGCAGTTTTTAGGGTTCCGTAGCCAAATGGCAAAAAACGGAACCCTTATAGATTCGTCATGTCTGTCTGACTGTCTGTCCGTCCGTATGTCACAGGCATTTTACTCGAAAACTATAAGGTGTATTTGAATAAAATTTTGAGGATAGGTGTATTTTATTAACTGCTATATAGTTTTGTAATTCAATTACTAAAAAAAAAATTTTTTAGGGGTGCACTCCATACATAAAACTGAACGTCAACATTTTTTTTTTCATTGCAAGCCCACGTGTGGCACATCAATCGATAGGCCTTTCAAAATTTCAAAAAAATTGACTCCGTTTTATGTAAGGAGTGCACCCCTAAAAATTTTTTTTTTGTAAAATAATTACAAAACTATGTAACGGCAAACAAAATACACCTATCCTCAAAATTGTATTCAAATACACTATAGTTTTCGAGTAAAATGCCTGTGACATACGGACGGACAGACAGACATGACGAATCCATAAGGGTACCGTATTTTGCCATTTGGCTACGGAACCCTAAAAACCGGTATCAAGCACAACACTATAACATCTGCGTAAAAAGGAACGTAACGGGAAGATTGTCTCTGACTGACATTGTAAAATTTCTGCATGTTGGTAAACAGCGTGTGACTTTCAAAAATACGGCTCTTGGAAAATGGTGACATAAAAGTCATCGGTGATAATTTTAGTCACCGGTGACTTTGATATCACCAGTGAGATTCAAAAATCGCACTCCAGATCATATAATACCTAAAGTCAAAAAGCCTGTAAGAATGTAACAACACACATTATTAAATTGTAACAACATTAAGTAATTGCGTTTCCGTGCGAGCTTTTATCGGGTCTTCACCTACTGGTTAAATGGAACTTAAACGCTACGCTTGCGGCTATTCGTATGCTTCGACTACCGATTCTTTAGAAATTGACTGAAGCAGGCTTGATTGCATGATAATCACTTGTAAACCTGTGTAATTCAGTGGCTTCCGTGCTACTGCACCGGACGATAATGCTCGCATAACAAACTCCTCACGACCATCTCGCCTCATCCTCAGCATAGACTAATCATTGTATGATTTTCGGGTTCTAGTAATTCCTCGGACGTGTGGTCAGGTGATTCGAGAAATAGGGAATCGTATTGATGTATGGTCGGCTTGGACCCGGTTGGTGGCCATATGGCCGGTCGCCGGGTGCTATGCGAGTCCGGCTGGCAAGACTTCCCAATCGGATCAGCTTTCCTTCCGATTGATTTGGGGTGTTTGCGTATTTATTATATTATGTAAGTACTGTGTTTAAAGGATTTCCTATCAACTACTACCTTCTTATGAAAAGAACTTGTAATTTCCTTTGGAACCTGACAAACTGCTCACTATACTTACGACACTTGCAAAGATGCACTGCAAACTGCCCAAGGAGAGGGTTAATTTAAAACGTTCCTTAGACGTACCTACTGCTCGAAAATATATAGACGCCGACTCTCTTGTTATTGGCTTGGCTAAGCTATTAATGGCTTTAAATATGTTTTTTTTTCAACTGACTGCACCTACACACATTTCTTACAAACAAAAAACAAAGTTAGTCCAGA
The DNA here is from genome assembly GCA_947578815.1 of Epinotia ramella. Taxonomy (NCBI): domain Eukaryota; kingdom Metazoa; phylum Arthropoda; class Insecta; order Lepidoptera; family Tortricidae; genus Epinotia; species Epinotia ramella. The sequence goes on from OX388202.1 coordinate 21,970,487, forward strand.
CAGTGTGTTAATAAATCCAGTCAAGTTCAAGCAGCTGTGAACTCCAATATAGACTGGCCTGAAATTAACGTACGAATGCTATGTTAACAACTTCGTTAACCACTAGTGTCACTCACAATGCTTAGCCAGCGCCATTTCTCTACCACGTCACATGGCTTCTTAACAATGTACTTTTTGCATGCTTTATTTAGATATAAGTACCTACTATATATTTTTTTCTTTTACCTTTACTATGTTGATTTTTTTCGAATTTTATCAATGCCATGTAAGTATGTTGTGGGAATGAATAAAGTTTTAATCAATCAATTATCTACACTTATAATAAATCTCTGAATTAAAAAAAAAGATTCAGCCGTATCAAACTAAGCATTGTTCTGTCACGAATGATCTCAGCTAAGCTAAGCTAAGCTAAAATCTGTAGCCCCCGACAGGACAGTACAAGATAGAGCGTCCGTCACTGGCTGACACCGTTTGATAGAACGAGACGACGCTCCTATCTTGTCACTTATCGCGTGATAAGGCCGATTATGATACGGGGTCAGGAAAATTGTAAGCACAAAATCATTAAGTGTTTGTCTAAAAACGCTCTAATTTAACTTCACCGTAGGAGGGTCAAAAGTCGCCTACCCTGTAAGTTTGTGAGCTTTGCCCTTGCTATCCATTTCTAGAAATACAATTGCAGATTAAGGTACCTAAAAGGTCGTAATTTTCACGGCCGTTTGACACTCAGTGCTCCTTGATTGGTTCGCAACTCTTACCGACAACTCGGCTTCGCAGTCTTGACCTGAGATGGCGATTAGATGTTACGAATCTCGGAGTAAAAACATACTAGGGGCGAGTGATGAGGTGAATCAAAACAGGTTGTTAATCGCACGCATAGCTGTGCACTGCTGCAGTCGCTAACAAATTTGAATATTCTGTTTTTTTTTAATGTCGCTCAGTTCTCTTCTCAGTGGCTTATTTAGAAAATAGTATGGGTTTTCCACCTTCCAGTGTCCGGGAAGCTAATAATTTTTGGAATCAGAATATTATCTGGTAGGTAGATAGATACATTCTCAAGAAAGGCTGCCTTAAAATAATTGTGGTCTCTTGCAGGTATGTATAAATAGAGCCCGGATTTGACAATTTGGATATTAAACCCAAAAAGAACAGCATAAAACACTGACAGATATTATTATTATTATTATTTTTTTTTCCATATCTCAGGACCATGGGGTCCCGGACTTTTGGAAGGCATGCGTGGGGCCGAAGCCAACAGCGCAGAGGCCCTTTAAAACAAATATAATATAAAGCGAGGGATACACATGGCAGATACCATCTCTGAGCGCACAACATGATACACCCGGTGATGGTCCCCGCCAGGTGCAAAGACTATTGCAGTGCAACACTGTGCTGCGATGGAAACTAAGGTCATGGGTTATTGGGTTGAATGGTGGGTGGTCTGGACAATGGGTTATGGGAGGAGACTAGCGGACACCTGCCGTGACAATAAGTCTCAAAATTGTGAAAAGGCAGGCGGTGACTCGCCAACTCGTTAAGTGGGCCCCACAAACAGTCGCACGCGCGGTGCGACAATGGAGCAACACGTCTGAGCGGCTGTGAGGTTGTCGAGAGGTGAGTCTGCGGTGCGCCAGATCCCGGTAATCCGTTCAAGGGCCGCCGGCGTTATGACATTTTACACTTCCAACCTGGAGCATAGGTTCTGCTCTTGCGACTCCACTCTGGCCGGCCGGTTAAGGCAAGCACAGAGGCGAGGGCCAGATCACTCGGGCCCTCTGGAGGTTAGGGGTCCGCGGTGTCGCCACTCACCGTCAGCTCGCCACAAGCTGCCCCCGCGGGCTTATTATTATTATTATTACACTATTACTGACAGATACACAAGCGGCATTTAGACCTGGCTAAATGTAGTGCACTATCTGTACACGCGAATGCAGCACGGTTTCATCACGGACAAGAGGAGATACGTACATGTTTTATTGACTACAGCTGTAAAGTTGCACTCATCGTCATCATCATCATATCAGCCGAAAGAGTTCCACAATGACCGGTCCACCCGCATCCAGCGGACTCCAGCGACCTTTACCAGGTCATCTCATCAGTCCACCTTGTGGGGGGTCTACCCACGCTGCGTCTTCCGGTACGTGGTCGCCACTCGAGAACCTTTCCGGCCATCGGTTCTACGTGCAATGTGCCCCGCCCACTGCCACTTACTCGTAAGTTTAGCGATTTGGAGGGCTATATCGGTTACCTTGGTTCTGCTGCGGATAGCCTCATTTCTGATGCGATCACGCAGAGAAACTCCAAGCATAGCCCTCTCCATTGCCCTTTGGGTGACTTTGAGCTATCTTATGAGGCCCATAGTAAGCAACCACGTTTCGGTGCCATACGTCATCACCGGCATAACACACTGGTCAAAGACTCTCGTCTTGAGACACTGCGGAATATTGGACGAAAAGGCTAGCTTTCCGAACGCTGCCCAGCCAAGCCGAGTCGGATCGGATTGGACGATTGACCTCTTGACGCCTTACACCTTCTTTTAAAAGTGGCATTTGCGATATATTTTTAACTGTAAGTATTGCATATTTTATCATAATTCAAGCGAGGTGTGAGCGTGTAATCAATAAGTACTTCCCGCGAATGTACCAAATAGAAGCCCTAAAGGAGTTCCGCTGTTCAACACAATACGCACACCAGTCGCTTGGCTACAAAAAAGCGAATAAAGTCATGCTAATATAAGCCTTAAGACAACGCAATACGGGTTTACCCAAATGCACATATATGACAAGAAAATGTTATGTTAAGACAAGCGACTATGATCCATATACCACTAAGTTAAAGTCGTCGAAGACTGTCACTGCGTGGATAGTGTTGTAGGGTTTTTGTAATGCATGTGCGACGCCGCCATCTGTCTGCGGTTCGCGATTTGCGACTGGTAAAAATGGAGTTGAAAGTGCACTTTTTTTAATGATTGTGTAGGTACGTCACTCATACATAAGGGTAAGTAGGAACATCACTGCCACTTTCACGCTGTCTCGATTTTAGATTGGTCTGACGAGATTATGATTCAACCACATTTAATGTTTAAAATAGGTATTCGTGATAATATTGTTTTAATTTCAGCAGCACGAATAAGGTAAATTCACAAACAATCGAACATGAAAATTTATAAATTAGGTAGTTAACCTAAAAGTTACAATAATCATAAAATAGTTACAAATCCGTGATATGTTGGAAATGTATAATGCTTTTCGTTTTTAGCATTATAGTAATTCATCACAAGGCCTGCAGCACAAACAATAGATACCAAATATTACCCATAAGGCGCGCTACCTAAATGAGTGGGGTATGTAGTGTACTTATATAATTCTGGCACGGAGGACTTAAAACGATTGAAATTGTTAAAAAAAATTAGATCCCTAAAATATTGTTAGGCGGAGGACTACGAGACTTGAAGCTGAAAGCTGGTGCCAGCTAAGCACTTGGCACCATTTCCAAGAGTATCGTATACGATGCTCCACACTCGACCGATATGTTAAAGTTCAGTTAAACTTCTGCGAGACTCATTGCAGTTTTTCTTGATTGGACCAGATTTGCAAATGCAATGCAAATATCTTAGCCCGTTGAACTGTGTGTGTGTGTGTACGTGTGTTATGGCTTGTAGGTACTATCTATTCTGTGGTTATGGCAGGTGTCTTGTTACTAATAAAAAGTATTTTCTGTATCAATTTACTAATAATGTCCGGTGCGAAGGCCCACATATAGAGCCACGAGCTGGTGTTTATAGTACCTTGCGTTGCGTACCTACTTGTATCTCGTTGGTGGCAAGCCAGCCTTATGAAATGCGGTCACCGTTGTGTATCGACGCTTCTTTCACGTAAAGTAAGCAAGTTGTCTATAGTAAATTGTTTAACGAGGCGCGTAAGTGGAATCCGCCTTCGGCTTCGGGCTTCTGATAGACTCTTGTTCGCAATATTCTTACGCCCGTGTTATACACAATGTTTTTCATTACAGAGATAGTGTCGCTATGTATGTGGCTAGGGTCAAATAGACACTTGTCGGGCTATACCTATATTTTTCCCCACAGACTTATTTACGGTTTTGGCGGCCTAAAGCTCCTATAGGTGGCAATTACAGGTTTTTTTACCCGACCTTCCTTATTGAGGTCAGATGACCATAATGTTGACAAACAAGGTGATATAATTCTGCCATTAACTCGCGACCTTGTATAGAATACAAAATCAATAAGTAACACAGCAACTGTTTGTATGAACAACCCAATAATATATACCCAACTAGCAAAATTTCGTCATATAATGGTTGCGGCAACGTTTCCCCTTGTTCCTCGTAGATAACCAAGTTTGATAACTGGCATTCTACTAGGAAAAATAATTCTTCCTAGCTAACTCGGTTATCAAACGGGATTATTTTTTTCCTGACTGAAACTGTTATTTTATTTGGTTTTCTACGAAGAAGACACTTTTCTTCCTAGCTAACTCGGTTATCAAACGGGATTATTTTTTTCCTCGTAGAAAACTGTTATTTTATTTGGTTTTCTACGAAGAAGACACTTTTCTTCCTAGCTAACTCGGTTATCAAACGGGATTATTTTTTTCCTCGTAGAAAACTGTTATTTTATTTGGTTTTCTACGAAGAAGACACTTTTCTTCCTAGCTAACTCGGTTATCAAATGGGATTATTTTATTCCTCGTAGAAAACTGTTATTTTATTTGGTTTTCTACGAAGAAGACACTTTTCTTCCTAGCTAACTCGGTTATCAAACGGGATTATTTTTTTCCTCGTAGAAAACTGTTATTTTATTTGGTTTTCTACGAAGAAGACACTTTTCTTCCTAGCTAACTCGGTTATCAAATGGGATTATTTTTTTCCTCGTAGAAAACTGTTATTTTATTTGGTTTTCTACGAAGAAGACACTTTTCTTCCTAGCTAACTCGGTTATCAAATGGGATTATTTTTTTCCTCGTAGAAAACTACGAAAATAACATACATTCTAAACGTTATCTCTTTATTAGATCAATTTTAAAATTATAAATTAAATGACAAATCACCACATACTTATGAACTGAAAAATACTGCTACTTCTTAAAAAAAACGTACCTACTAAAAGAAAGGAGAATTTTTTTCAAGGCAATGCCCAACACAAATTTTTCCTTCTTTAAGTTGGGTTACTGCGCTGTCTATACGGATATTCACTGCAACATTAAGAGTCCTTACGCCTACAGACGAGCGTATTTTGCAAAATGCTTCCTTTTTCGTTTAAGGTTACGACGTAGCTATTAATATTTATTCAAACCACGTGCGAATCACGAGAATCGGTTGAGAATTGCGACCTATAGAGGAGAACAGTCGGACAGCGGGAAATAGAGGAGAAGAGTCCATAGAGGAGAACAGTCTATAGAGGAAAACCGTCTATTGAGGAGAACAGTCGGACAGCGGGAAATAGAGGAGAAGAGTCCATAGAGGAGAACAGTCGGACAGCGGGAAATAGAGGAGAACAGTCTATAGAGGAGAACAAGTCAGACAGCGGGAAATAGAGGAGAACATTCCATAGAGGAGAACAGTCGGACAGCGGGAAATAGAGGAGAACAGTCTATAGAGGAGAACAGTCAGAAAGCAGGAAATATAGGAGAAGAGTCCATAGAGGAGAACAGTCAGACAGCGGGAAATAGAGGAGAACAGTCTATAGAGGAGAACAGTCAGAAAGCGGGAAATAGAGGAGAACAGTCTATAGAGGAAAACGGTCTATAGAGGAGAACAGTCGGACAGCGGGAAATAGAGGAGAACTGTCTATAGAGGTAAACGGTCTATAGAGGAGAACAGTCGGACAGCGGGAAATAGAGGAGAAGAGTCCATAGAGGAGAACAGTCAGACAGCGGGAAATAGAGGAGAACTGTCTATAGAGGTAAACGGTCTATAGAGGAGAACAGTCGGACAGCGGGAAATAGAGGAGAACTGTCTATAGAGGTAAACGGTCTATAGAGGAGAACAGTCGGACAGCGGGAAATAGAGGAGAAGAGTCCATAGAGGAGAACAGTCAGACAGCGGGAAATAGAGGAGAACTGTCTATAGAGGTAAACGGTCTATAGAGGAGAACAGTCGGACAGCGGGAAATAGAGGAGAAGAGTCCATAGAGGAGAACAGTCGGACAGCGGGAAATAGAGGAGAACTGTCTATAGAGGTAAACGGTCAATAGAGGAGAACAGTCGGACAGCGGGAAATAGAGGAGAAGAGTCCATAGAGGAGAACAGTCAGACAGCGGGAAATAGAGGAGAACTGTCTATAGAGGTAAACGGTCTATAGAGGAGAACAGTCGGACAGCGGGAAATAGAGGAGAAGAGTCCATAGAGGAGAACAGTCGGACAGCGGGAAATAGAGGAGAACAGTCTATAGAGGAGAACAAGTCAGACAGCGGGAAATAGAGGAGAACATTCCATAGAGGAGAACAGTCGGACAGCGGGAAATAGAGGAGAAGAGTCCATAGAGGAGAACAGTCAGACAGCGGGAAATAGAGGAGAACAGTCTATAGAGGAAAACGGTCTATAGAGGAGAACAGTCGGACAGCGGGAAATAGAGGAGAAGAGTCCATAGAGGAGAACAGTCAGACAGCGGGAAATAGAGGAGAACTGTCTATAGAGGTAAACGGTCTATAGAGGAGAATAGTCGGACAGCGGGAAATAGAGGAGAACAGTCGGACAGCGGGAAATAGAGGAGAACTGTCTATAGAGGTAAACGGTCTATAGAGGAGAACAGTCGGACAGCGGGAAATAGAGGAGAAGAGTCCATAGAGGAGAACAGTCAGACAGCGGGAAATAGAGGAGAACTGTCTATACAGGTAAACGGTCTATAGAGGAGAACAGTCGGACAGCGGGAAATAGAGGAGAAGAGTCCATAGAGGAGAACAGTCGGACAGCGGGAAATAGAGGAGAACTGTCTATAGAAAAGAACAGTCGGACAGCGGGAAATCTGGACATACGAACGAATGGTTATTTAATCGTATGGCATACATTATTTTGGCCTTTAATTTTGTCACTCTTTAGTACCACCCAGGGGACACGTGCAGGGTTGTGGTAGGTAGCTCCTGCGGACGCGAGTAACAGTTGTCCCCCCTTTGTTAAGTGAGTGGGCAACTCGACTGTTATAGAAGTTCTTAAGCCGCCCGAAGGCCTCTAACTCGGCTTAACGACTACTGTCATAGACAGCAGCCGGGATCAACTGCTTAGCGTGCCTTCCAAAGCACGGAAGCGCTCATTTATATTAACCACTCAAACATCAGGCGGTCACCCATCCAAAGACTGACCGCTGCCATCTTTGCTTAACCTGCGTTATCGTTTCCGACTCACAGGCGCCGCGAGGCTATGAGCGCTTCAACGAATGGTGGCCCAGCTGCATGAGCCGAAACAGAGAATTAATAAGTTTCGGTCAAAAATTTCATTTTTGGTACAAGCTTTTATTGCCGACTGTACTTTTCTGTATACCATCATCAACTACTCATTGAGACGATTCTAACGAACCCAAACTCAACGGGGTTACGTCGGTTAAGTAGGTACTGAATTCCCATGGCCACCTGTCTCCATCATCAGATCAGCTCGATGGTACCATAATATTGAATTATCATCCAAACCATACTTACCTATACCCAAAATTTCAGCTCAATCGGTCACCGGGAAGTGGGTCAACAAGATTTGTCCCATACATACTAACAGGGCAAGTTAAATAAAAGCTTGTAAAATATAATTAAAACAGGAACTTTCAGTGAACGGGGATGAACTTTCAGTCTGTTTCCAAGTTGGTTCAGTTTGGGGTTTGCCCAGGGCGGTTTCATAGGCTTCTGGAGCTCAAATACCGCGAGCCATCCGGTTACCTCTCGGACACTTAAGCGGGACACTCCATAGTCGCTTGACAACGTAAACCCGGCTCTATAGTTGTGAGTAATAACTCTAGGGTTGCGGAATTGACCCAAGATACGCATATTGAACAGGTACGTGTCTTTAAAAGGGTATTTAATAACTACCTATGTAGGAAAGAAATTACTTTTGTTATGAATTGCATTGTCACGTCACAACGAGCGTGCGAAGCGAACGAAGTTCTCAGTTTCAGCTTGGCCCAAAATTCTTCCGTATGTGCGGATGTCCGGTCCGAATGTCCGGCTGTTCTCTAGGTACAGGTCGAATGTCTCAACCGGTTCTAGTGAAATTTTGTGAGCACCTCAATAAATATATGTATACTTGGATTATTTGTCGATTCAGTTTTTTGAAAATAAAAATAAATAAAGACAGGCTCGCGAGTTCTACAGCTCACATAGCTACTAGTAAATAATTACGGCATACCTAGGTACCTACTTATCCTGGTAAACGACTACATTAAATAGGTATCCTTATACTAATAACACTGCACTTCTTGCTTGGAATGCAACTAAAACCAGTCTTAGGCTAGTTTTGCAGTACAGCGTAACTTTTGGTAGACGTGAACCCAAACGCATGGTCACATTACTCGGCTGACGCAATGCAGTTTTCCGGCTGCGCTCGATAGCGGTGTAGTCACCCTACAGTTGCAGGGATGCAATTCTTTACACGCTATAGCGTAGTCAATCTTTTAATGGACTTAAAAATGGATTAGGTTCTCAACTTGTCGGGCTGAATCTGTTTGTTTATCTAGGTCTCTTCGAACCAATTCTCTTATTATTGGATAAGCCATTTCACTCAGATCGATTGAATTATTCTACCGTGGTAGTAGCTATCGAATGAATATAAAAATATATGTACCTACCTAATTTGTACTCTTAATAAGTAGTAGGTACATTGTGCAACGAGCTCGCTAAGAGATTTTTAGGAACGAGTCTATTTGCCTCGCGTTTGTAAAATTCTTAGCCATTAAAGGACACACCTAGCAACTGGTGTCTACCTAGTAACAAAAACTGGCTACTTATTGTTCCAACAAAAGGTAGACCGTATGCATTGCTGTCTCATCTGATTCCATCTATCGTAAGTTTCGCCGATTCCCACCGGCTCGTAAATAAAAAAAGGCCCTTTTAGGGTTCCGTAGTCCGTGGTGGGTATCGTTGGATAGCTTTTTCAAAAAGATTATGGCCTGGGCTTCTTAAAACCATTTTAAGCTCAGTGTTTCGTTTGCGTGATATTGGGCTTTAAGGCCCTAGTTTTTGTTAGGGTCAAATGTATTCCCCCCCCCCCCCCCCCTGCCGGCTAAATGGCTACGACTGGGAATGTGAAAAAATTAATGGTAGTAGTACATATAATGAATTTAGAAGGAAAACTATCACGGCTAAGTAGGCGTAACTAGTTACCGAATGGTAGTCGACCAACTTAATGTGTACTTGGACTTGGAAAGGCCAACTTTCGTACAAATTAGGCGCCCTCGTATCGATCTAACAAAGTCAGACAGGCAACTACGGGACCATACACTGCGCGTGGCCCCACACGCACTTGGCCGGTTTTTTAGTTTCTGATTGTCCATTGAAAATTCTCACGCGCCGCCACTGATAGCTTTATTGGAACTCGTTTATATATCGCAACTCTATACAAACATTCACCCCCCCATTTCACCCTCTTTGGAGATGATATCCAGGATATAAACTATCCTATGTCCTTCCCCGGGACTCAAACTATCTCTATACCAAAATTCATCTAAATCGGTTCAGCGGTTTAAGCTTGAAGATGTAACAGACAGACAGACAGACACTTTCACATTTATAATATTAGTATGGATGGATATGGATAGGAAGGAATCTTGCGATTCACAACAAATCTCAGCTTGTCTCACCGCTCGCCCCTCGTAGTACCTAGTTATACCCTAGTTGATCACGAGATTTTGATACTTTGTGCAATCGGGGGTTAGACTTAAGCTGCTGCCCCTAAAACGAATTATCGGTAGACGGTAACGATCTCAGCATATTGGTGACCTTGCGACTAACGTCAGACACCTGAGGTGCCCATGTGAAACCACTATCCATAGTCAGGCCCAGATTTCTCACCTCCGCTGCGAAAGGAACTGCGATATCTTCGTACATTACTAAAGGTAATTGTTGTGTGTCAACTAGTGTCAGTAGACGAGGGCTTCCAATTAAAATGGCCTGACACTTGGTAGGATTAACATTAATGCCAAAGCTACGAGACCAGTTGGAGATACAGTCCAGATCGTTATTAATTTGACCTATAGCTAAATTAAGACTATCGGGACTTGCTTGCGTGTAAATTTGGAGATCATCAGCATATAGATGGTGAGAGCATGTAATTCTAGGAGTAATGAGATTAATAAAAACAGAAAAAAGAAGAGGGGAGAGAATGCCGCCCTGTGGAACGCCAGAGGTGAGTTCACACCAATCGGAGATAGCATTATTAGCGCGGACCGCCTGTTGGCGATCCTGAAGATATGAGGAGAACCACGCAGCCACTGTTGGTGAGATATTTAGGTGTTTTAGAATCGCAAGTAAAAGGTCATGGTTGACAGCGTTAAATGCATTGGAGAAGTCTATTAATACAAGCACTGTCAATTGAGAGGACTCCATGCCTTGTCTTACATCCTCAACGACTTTTAATAAGGCAGTGGTCGTACTGTGTCCACAACGAAAACCTGATTGAAAAGGAGACAGGAGTTGATTAGTGGAAATGTGACGAGTCAGTTGTTTGTGGACAACGGCTTCAAGGATCTTTGAAAGGAAAGGGAGTATGGAGATTGGGCGAAAATCTTTGAGAACACTAGGATTTGCAACCTTAGGGAGAGGAATTACGTAGGCATTACGCCACACTGACGGAAACACACCTGAAGCCATTGAACTATTTACGATATGCATGATGACTGGGACCATACATATGGGGTATGAAGATAACGGGGCGCGGGAGACGTGCGGGAGTCAAAGCCTGTCGCCCGCACGCCGCGCGCGCCTCGTCGTGGGTTAAGCGGTCGACCTATAGTAAAATATACGTTAAGAACTTTACTTTATACTTCGTTGTTGTTGCGGGCACTACAATTTTGGGAGTTCAAAGGATTACTTTTATAAAAAATATCGGTTAAATAATCGGTCTACAAATGAACATGCGTGAAATGGAACGTTGCCATAATGTTGCTAGCTTGTATTGTTTTGATGCTTGTAGTAGCTTTTATTTCCACAGCTATTCTACCAAAGAAAGGTATACTTAATATTGTTACTTTTCTCATTTTTAATTCTAAAATGTTAAATTCATGAAAAGTTGATAAACGTTATCTACATTTTATTACTTGTTCGTATAGTTAATGTAATAATATTCAAAGTTTGACAGTAACAATTAGACATAATTATAGCAACACATCGATTTTCAGTCATTCAGGCCGAAATGGGGGTGCTGTCAATTCGATTGAAACCCAATTTTTTGGGTTTATTGCGATCTTTGAACAGTATAAACTGGTTTATTGTATTTTTTAGTTTAATTAACCTATCGGAATGTATTTACGAGGATCAAATCGGCAAATTCGATTGGTAACTATAGCTTTTAGGTTATCATATTTGTATGTCATACTAAGGTGTCAAGTGAATTATTAAATATTTTAATCGTTTGCAGGCGTCAAACATACGTAGGGAGGATTAAATTTTCACAGTTCGACACGGTGTCAACAGCGAAGAAAATAATTGTCGCTACGGAAGAGAATGTATTGGCAGCTTTGAATTTGAAGACAGGTTCGTTGTCTAATCTATTTTATTGACCGCTTCCGATCGTTGTAAATAAAGGGTTCCCTTTCGTTCTCATGTAATGATAGTTTCCGCGTTAAGTACCTAGTGGTCGTGGGGTATTTAAAACAATATTTGTGTGACAAAACTATTACTGTTAAACATGGTTAGTATTATAACTCACGGTTTAGGGGTCCTAGCACATGTGTTAGCCTGGATCGCGATGACAGACTGGTTTTCTTCATCTACCTCACTTCATATATAAATGTCAACACTACCCACATTGTCCATATATAACATACCTCCCCCATTAAGAGAGTTCACAGATTAATTAAGTTCACTTGCACTGTACACGAAAACCTAACACTAACATTCCCTATACTATTGTTTTACTATTATCTACTACTCTAACAACTCTACTATTCGGACCCAGTCCTTGTATCTGAACATTCGGACAGATCCAACTCACTGTCACTATCAGCCAAGGCAATTCGTTTGTAATCTGGTGATTCAGGGGGTGTTCCTGCTCTTGGACGTTTATGGCTGCTGGTTGTTGCACCATCTTGTGAGCTTTGCCGAATAGCAATATCCTGTGGTCCTGACACTCCAATTATGTCCGCCCAACAATGTGGGGATGGTATAGAAACTCTACTGTCCTCATCATCATAATCATCATCTTCAGCAACTGTGGTTTTCTCTCGAACTGTCTGTTGTTCTCTCCCCCCTCAACTGAGCATTTGGTTGATGTGACGCATTAACAGTTTATCGCTCCACTTTACCAAATATCTGCAAGTTTCCACACGTTTTTCTACCGTTCCTTTTAACCAACGAGGCCCATTACTGTAGTTTTTTATATACACTGACTGACCAACCTGAAACTCCCTTATCTTGGTGTTACTATTTCCTTCTATAGTTTCATCTCTGTCAGCATTTCTAAAAGAAAGGGGATTTAACTTATCGAAGCTGGTCCTAAAACGTCTGTTATTAAGGAGCTCAGCTGGAGTTTTGTCCTGGACACTGTTTGGAGTGGTACGCAATCCATACAATATAGCTGGCAACCTTATATTCCATGGTCCAGATGATAGTTTTCTTAATTTTGCTTTCACTGTCTGCACCGTTCTTTCTGCCTGACCGTTGGTCGCTGGGTGGTATGGGGCCGATAATACTTGTCTTATTTCTTCAGACTCTAAGTATTTCCGGAATTCATCTGAGACAAAACTTCTCCCGTTATCACTCACAACCACATCAGGAAGGCCTTGTTCAGCAAATACATCCCGTAATATTTGAATTAACGTAGAACTACTCATATCTGGTACAATCTTGACTTCAGGCCATTTCGAATATGCGTCAATTATGATTAAAAACGTCTTCCCTTGAAATGGTCCTGCATAATCGAGATGAGAATCGAGACAAAACTAACAGATGCCCTCCAACATGCCTTAAAACTAAAGTGGAACTGGGCAGGCCATGTTTCAAGGTACCAGGACAAGAGATGGACCAAGTCAACCACTGAATGGACTGGCCCACTGGGGAAGAGGAGTGTAGGAAGACAGAGAAAGAGATGGATGGACGACATAGTAGAGGTGGCTGGTAAAAACTGGATGAACAAAACTCATGATAGAGAAAAGTGGAAGAAAATGGGGGAGGCTTTTACCCTAAATGGGACCACAACCAAAAACATAAATAGTACACAAAAATAGGATAAAGAAATGTAAAACACAAAGTGGGAAACAAAGCTATAATAAATAAATAATCGAGATGTAGTGTCATATCAATACCTATCAAGGAGAAAAGTTATCAGATTTCCTGAAGTACTGTTATCTCTAAAATTATCAATTAAAATAAACATTTTGAATTAGTATGCAAGGAAAGATTTGCATATTTTACATCTACGTAAGGGTCATTCCACTTGTCCAAGATCTTTGTCCAATGTGTATTTGTGTCTCACATTTTGCATAAAGGAGTGAGTGAGACGCAATGCACATTGGACAAAGATCTTGTACAATTGGAATTCTAAAGGATTTCACTATCCTTACTAATATTATAAATGCGAAAGTGTGGTGTGTGTTTGTACTTTTTTCACGTCGCAACGGAGCGTCGTATTGATGTGATTTTTTGTATGGAGATAGTTTAGAAGCTGGAGAGTGACTTAGGCTACTTTTTTCAGCGGGAAAACATCTAATTCCCACGGGAAAATTCAATATGTTACATTTTCTTATAACCACGCGCTCAAAGCCGAGGGCATCAGCTAGTATCATATAACTTTGCAATCCAAAGAGGAAAACTGGTTCTCAAGATAAAATATTGACAGGTCAAGTGGTATGGCGTCACGTGTTCGAATCTGCCACAGCGGGCAACATTCAGCTGCTTCATGTCAGCGACAAGGTTGTTACGGTGACTGGGGCCAATCCATACCTTGTGCGGGGATGGGACTCCAATACTGGTATGTTACATTGATTTTTTATTTATTTATTTATAGCCTCTTCAGAAAATTACAACATAAATACTTATAACTACAGTAACCATAAAATTTTACATTTCTGTGTGCGTGACAAAGGCCTCTCCATTTCTCCCTGTCTGTGACCACTCTGGTCCATGTCTTGTTATGTTGATTGTTTAGTGTTTAATGTTATTTCATTGTTGTTCTTGTCATATTGAGTACTAGTATTTATACTGGAGATCTTGTCGGATTCATACTAATACTAATAATTCAATTTGTTTCAATTGCAAAGTTGAAGTTATTCGAAACAAGCTTCTGTCAAAAATTTCATTTTTGGTACAAGCTTTTATTGCTGACTGTACTTTTCTGTCTACCATCGTCACTACTCATTGAGACGATTCTGACGAGCCCAAACTCAACAGGGTATGTCGGTTAAATACTGAATTCCCATGGCCACCTTCTGTCTCCATCATCAGATCAGCTCGATGGTACCATAACATTGAACTGTCATCCAAACTATACTTATACCCAAAATTTCAGCTCAATCGGTCACCGGGAAGTGGATCAAATTTTACTTGCAAGATTTGATTACAGACAGGCAGACAGACAGACAAACAGACAACGGGATAGGTGAAACTAAATAAAAGCTTGTAAAAAGGTTAATAATATATTGTTTTTACTAAACGGGACTTCACTAACTTATTATATGTACGTGAACATATAGGTAATAACTTAATAAGTTACTTATTTATTTACCTCTCTGAGGAATTCCCTTGTTTCGGATGTGTCACAACATCTGAAATGTTTAGTAAAAAGAATGTGTGAGAATTGTGAAAGTTTAAATGAATATATTACTTAGTCAAATGGAAAAAAAGTAAAGCAAGTGAATAAAATAATCGCAAAGTTATAAGTGTGCAAAGTTTTAACAGTGTGCGAGTCTCAAAAAAGCGGCCAAGTATGTGTCGAACCACGCACAACGAAAGGTTCCGTGCCTATTAAAAAGGTCGTATCGGTACTGAAATCTTATGGCACTTGCGTCCTTTTCTTTAAGGAAGGCAGTTTTTTAGAAATATCTCGAAAACCTTTGAACCGATCTTGTTCTAAACAATTTTCGCTGAAAGAATTTAATAAGCCCCATTGTCCATGATTTTTTTCATATTTTTAAAATACGCGGTTCAAAAATTAGAGGGTTGGAGGGGGGATACAATTTTAGTGACTTTCGGGGCGATTATCTCCGACTCTATTCACTTAATCAAAAAAAATGCTGAGAAACCTTATTTTGAAAGGCCTATCGATTGATGTGCCACACGTGGGCTTGCATAGAAAAATTTATGATGAAATATGGATTGCATCCCTAAAAAAATTTTTTATAATGAAATTAATTACAAAACTATGTTTTTTTTTTTATTATTATTATTTTATTATAGCCTTTGTTCGTGACATCCAAATGTAATAAGTATCTTCATTGTTTATTTTGTTTTCTTTATTTATTCTGGATGTCCCTTGCCAGTCGGCAAAGGCCTCCTCCAGCCTTCTCCACTCATGTCTGTCACTGGCCACCCTGCTCCAAGTGACCATCAAGACCTTGATGACACCATCATGGTATAAAAAACCCATTCAAATATCACAAAAAATTACGACGTTACCGTTTTAATGTTGCTTGAAAGAGAGAAAACGCTTGAGGCCCATGTAGTGATGTGCCGTTACCGTAAATTACGAGAACAGAGAGAATTTTGGGGTAACGTTCTCGGTAATGTTCTCCGTAACGGTAATTATCGAGAAAGTAGTCTAAGTTTAAACTTTTTTCAAGTTTTTTTATCGTGATTCTATTACAATTAGTAATGAAAATCTACAAAAAAAAAAACAAAATAGTCATACTAAAGGAACTCGTATATTTCCAAAATTACCGTAAATTACCGGCGTAAATTACCGAGCACGTTCTCGGAGAACGTTCTCAGGTAATATTTCCGTTAGGAATCTCCATATTTTCATTGAAACGGTTACGATGTAAGTGCTTGAATGAAAAAAAAACTTATAAATTGGTATATTTGAAATATATTTTCTGCAAGAATAATATACACAGTTAAGTAGATTCGTAAATGGTTTTTTTTTAATGAAACAAGTTTAAAGCTTGTCTTCACATCTATCTTTTTTAATGTGGTTATATAATTCTGATGATAAGTTGAGCAAAACACACTTACCTCATCAACAGCTGAATTATCGGGGCGTTCTGTGGATACAGAACTATTAATATCACTAGTAGGAGAATTGTTCTGTGGGACGGTTTTTATAACCCAGTTTTAACATCAGCAGGGCAATTTTGGCAATTCTTAACCGAATGTTGAACGAAACCAGTAACATTTTTGGCGGTATACACCACATGATCACAAAACAAGGAATGGTATTTAATTCGTTCGTTTCTTTCAAATATTCTATAACTTTACATTTAGTCATAATGGGTTTCTTTAAGTACCTAGGTACCTGCTAGAATACAATACGACCCTAACTGATAAGCATTTACCTTTTTGCAAAATAGCCCTCAAACCTGAAATGAACACGATTTATAATAAAATATCTTAAAAACTCACGCGTTGTTAGCCATTTTCAAAGTCACCTGATCTCACCAAAATTACTCGCGGAGAACTTTACCGAGAATTCTCGGTAATTTACGGAAATTTTACGCAATGAGAATTACCGTAAGGGCGTAATTTCTCGGCGGCACATCACTAGGCCCATGACATATTAAGGTGCGTTTTGCAGAAAAGGAACAGAATACACCCCACTCTGTTCCTTTTTAGGGTTCCGTAGCCAAATGGCAAAAAACGGAACCCTTATGGATTCGTCATGTCTGTTTGTCTGTCTGTCTGTCTGTCCGTCCATATGTCACAGGCATTTTACTCGAAAACTATAAGGTGTATGTATTTGAATACAATTTTGAGGATAGGTGTATTTTATTAGCCGCTACATAGTTTTGTAATTAAATTACTAATAAAAAATTTTTTTAGGGGTGCACTCCATACATAAAACCGAGTCATTTTTTTTTAATTGCAAGCACACGTGTGGCCCATCAATCGATAGGCTTTTTAAAATAAATATAAGGTTTCTCAGCATTGTTTTTTATTAAGTGAATAGAGTCTGAGATAATCGCCCCGAAAGTCACTAAAATTGTGTCCCCCCCCTCCTCTAATTTTTGAACCGTGTATTTTAAAAATATGAAAAAAATCATGCTCACAGGGCTTCTTAAATTCTTTCAGCGAAAATTGTTTTGAACAAGATCGGTTTAAAGGTTTTTGAGATATTCCTAAAAAACTGCCTTCCTTAAAGAAAAGGACGTAAAAGTGCCATAAGATTTCAGTAACGAGCTTTCTAACAGGCACGGAACCCTTCGTTGTGCGTGGTCCGACACGCACTTGGCCGCTTTTTTTCTTATTATTCGCAAAATAAACACAAATGAATTCCACCACAGGTCTTCTGCTCTGGGAATGGTCTCTTACTCTCCAGAATGATGATCAGGCAGTGTTCTCCGAGTGGTGGGTGCAGAACAACATGCTTGTACACATGCTCCCTGTGTTCGGCTCACAGATTGAAGTCACCATGTACAACTTAATGACTGGCCAGAATCGAGGATCCACCTCCAAGTTGCCAGCACTCTGGACTAATGACAAGTAAGATTACCAAACCTCGGGTGACGGGAGCAAAAATGCGTTGACAGCTTTATAGTGCGAGGACACACATTTTATATCATATAAATCGATGTCGATAAAAAGCACGACGTACCTACTGGACTACCGCTATGATATGCAGAAGTATTAATTATTGTTGAAAAGAAAATTAAAACGAAATGTTTGTATTTTTTCAGTATTTTATATAGTTTTCGTAATATACAATTATCATTTTTTCTAAATTTTCTGAAGAGCTCTGTAAGTTATGTGAAAAGTATCTATTTATAACTGTCATTCACTTTATCTATTTTACAATCATTCCCGTGAGTATGATATAATTATAGTACCTATGTAATTAGTTGACTGAAATGGTATCTATACTTACCTGATGTACCTAATATTGTGTAACAACCTGAGATGTAAGATAATAAGTTTGATCTATAAATTTCTGATTCAATAATTTGTTCGTATGGATGTCGATAGAATAGTCGATATTTAACTAAGCACTAGTGACAAGTGCATTTTTGCTCCCGTGGTCCGGGGTTTGAAGATTACTGTAGCTGTATACTCGTACAAACATTGTTGGCCAATAAGATTCTTTTGCCTCATATTAGCATTAATTAGTAGTAGGTTGCATCATTGGGTACTGCTTCAGCACCCAGAACTTGCTAAAATAATGACATAGAGAAAATCATCAGAACAGATAAGGCCATTTTTTACTTTACACATTATGAATGAATTATGACTTTTGACCATGCAGAATTCAAATTGTCAATGTTATCGAGATTTCATTACGTGATTGTAGAAAAAATACGCAACAGAGCCTTTATGCTCTTATTCTAAGGTAATATCCAGAAAATTGATTCTAAAATTTATTTCTCGTGTTACTTGCGTTGTTTTTGAGAAACGTGACGCCGGAGATCGTGTTTATTGTAAGGCGCTATCTCGCTCGTTCCTTTGTGTTTTATCCCGTTCTGGTTTATCGATTTTATATATTAGATTAGGAATTTCAAAGTTTAGAAAAATGTGCATTATTTACACATATTCCGCGACCAAAACACCGATTTACTTGATTTTCTTGACAATAATTATTAGTACCAATAGAAAACTGTGACAGCATACTTCTATGTCAATTAGTATGAGCCTGTTCGTTTTTTTCTAAAAACTGGTTCGAATGGCATTGTAAAAATAACTTAGGTATCTACACTATTGTCTCGGAATCTTCCTTATCAAGTGATCACTAGGATCAACCAATTGTAAACAGTAATTTTAGAAAATCTTATGTTGCCCTACAGCTGCGTCCTAGCCGCCCCGCATTACGTCTGCGCGTCTGGAAAAATGGGCAGCAACCTTCTCATATCCGTCGACGTCACCTCCAACGCTGTCCAGATCATCAGCAAACCCGTCTCCAACTACATCGACGTTGAGCACTATACCGGCAACATTCGGCCTTTGGACGGCAACAGTGTACTGCCTGGCTTCATACTGGAAGACTCCAAGATAATTCAAATCATGGGCAGTGAGTTTGAGGTGTCGAAAGTGCCGGTGGCTCACCCGACGGCGAGTGTGGCGATTGTGGATGGACCAAGTGGACCTATAATCTTGCAAGTCTGGGATGATAATGTCAAGGTAATTAATGACATGTTTCTATTAGCTTTTCTGAACTGATACGCTATAAAAAAAGTTCGGTTTTATGCATTAAAATCTTCCTGTTCATTATTTATTGACTGGGACCAAAAGTCACAGCGGTAGGCTCTATTTTACTATGTTGGAATTCAACCTCCATTTAGCAGCAAAATATTTAAAAAGTGTACGAGATCAAACTAGAAGTGTCCTGCCGATTCCCTCTCATCCACGAGAGGAGGTCTGTGCCCAGCAGTGGGATGTATATATCAATGTAAAATGTATGAGAAGACGTCAAGCCACATTAGGGCCTGGGCGCACTAGGGGACTAAAGGTAAGTTTCAAGAATACTTAATACTTATACAATTAAATTGCAGGGTCTGTCGATGTCGGCGCACGGTCTGGACGGCGTGGAGGCGGCGGCGGCGCGCGCGGAGGCGGCGCGCGTGCCGGCGCCCGCGCTGGCCAGCGCGCTGTGTGCGCGCGGCGCGCGCGACCAGCTCGCCTGCCGCCTGCTGCTCACCGCCGCCGACGACGCCGCGCTGCTGGTGCAGCAAGGAGGTACATACTGATTACAATAGGCTTCTATTACTGTCGATGTCGGCGCACGGTCTGGACGGCGTGGAGGCGGCGGCGGCGCGCGCGGAGGCTTATTCATAGTAGGAGCTTATGCTCCAGTCGATGACGGGGGGTCACAGAGGAACCAATCAGAGCGTACGAGCGTGCGAGGAGTTTTGGGAGAGTGTAAGAGATGTGTTAAGAATGTGTAAAAACAATGAGAGAATAGTTTTGTTAGGCGACCTTAATGGGTGGGTTGGGGTAAGGAGAGGTGGATATGTATGTGTTCTAGGAAAGTTTGGCGTTGAAAAAGTGAATGAAAATGGCGAGAAGCTGCTTGAGATATGTTTGGATTGGAGTCTCGTTGTGACTAATACTATGTTTAGTCACAAGAGAATCCATATGTATACGTGGCATAGAGGCAATATGAAAAGTATGTTAGATTATGTGATTGTGGATAAGCGAATAGTCAGTAGGGTGGTAGATACCAGAGCATATAGAGGAGGAGCCAGTGTAGGCACAGATCACTTCCTGGTAATAAGTGGATTGAAAGGCCTCTTCAGACGATGGCGACACTATTGCTCGGAATCTACCACTGAACTCCAAACGAATAAAAGTGGAAAATCTTAAATACTTGGAAACACGGGATCGCTACAAAAGTACTTTGAAAGAGAATATTAGTTGAGAGGTGGTTGTGAGTGGAGAAGATATGAAAGAGGTATAGAGATGTGTGAAAGAAGGAATGATAGAGGCCGCTACCGAGGTGTGTGGTGAAACAAAGAGGAAGAAAGGAAAAGTAAACGAAACCCCCTGGTGGGATGGAGAAGTGAAAGAAGTTGTGAACGAGAAAAAGAAAGCTTGGCTTGACTTAGTAGCCATTGGAAATCTCCAGAGTAATGCAAGAACGGATTTAAAGGAGAGGAAAGAAGAAGTCAAACGTTTGTATGGGCAACTGAAGCAAAACGTAAAAAGTGTGATCTTGAGAAAGAAAGATGATTTGCAAGAGAAGATGGATAAAAAATTCTCTAAAAATTTCAAAACCAACAGAAAATTGTTCTGGAATGCTGTAAACGCGGCTAGAGGCTCAACGACAGTATCAGAGCTTGGAATAATTAGAGATGAGACTGGAAGCATAGTGAAAGGGGAGCAAAACGTACTGAGAAGATGGAAATAATATTTTGAAGGTTTGTTTGAAAGAGAAGAGAGAGACACGGTACAGTCACGGAACTCCGAGGTGACTCCCAGCCTTGAAGGTGATGAAAGGGAGATAAGCATGGCAGAAATTATAGATGCGGTAAAAAGTATGAAGTCGGGTAAGGCGGCCGGGTATGATAGGGTAACTGCTGAGATGATTCGGAGTGGTGGCGGAGTCGTTGCAACCCTGCTGCACCGACTCTAACTTGTGTTGGAGATATGGCAAGGTGCCGGACGATTGGACTAAAGCGGTCATTGTTCCAATTTACAAGGGAAAGGGTTCGCGGCAGGATTGCAAAAACTATCGTGGTATCAGTCTTCTCAGTGTGGTTGGGAAAATGTATGCAACGGTACTGATAAAAAGGGTAGAGAAAGAGACTGACAGTAAAATGTAGGATGTGCAAGCAGGGTTCAGAAAGGGGATGGGATGTGTGGATCAGGTTTTCTCTTTAGGATGCATCACCGAAAAATGTCTGGCCAAAAACCAGAAGGTGTACTGTGCGTCTGTCAATTTGGAGAAAGCCTATGACAGAGCGATGAGGGATGTTATGTGGTCAACTCTGTCCATGTATGGGGTAAACAACCAAATGATTCAGGCATTAAAATCCCTTTACGAGGGATCTAGAGCATGCGTAAGGATCAATGGTGGCTACACAGACTGGTTTAGCATCCAAAGAGGTGTTAGACAAGGTTGTGTGGCCTCGCCATGGTTGTTTAACTTATTTATGGACAGTTGTATGATACCTTTGAAGGAGAGTGAATGTGGTTTCAGAATGGGTGAGTTACTCGTCAAATGCCTCCTCCTATACGCTGATGACTAACTCGTAATTATAATTATACTTGCACGTAACAATCATTTCATTCACTTAGATTAAATTAATTTAAGTTCACTTAACTCATGTTGTCGAATACAGAACTACCTTAATAATGAACAGAAGACCTTTCCAATCTATGTATAGTAATAAGATAGATAGATTTAGTAGTAAGCTGAAAACAAACTATGTTTAGTCTTATTTTTAACATGCTGTTACCACCTGTATGAAAGAGCGTTTCCCCCTAATACAAGTGTCTAACTTAAAAGGGAGAAACGAACACTAAATGTAAAAACCTTGTTGAAAATAAATAATTTTGAATTTTGAATTTTTTTTGATGACCAGGTGCTAATAGGCATGCGGCTTCATGTTCAAATTGATAACGTAGTGATGCTAAATGGATAGTAAACCATCAAATTATCGTAATACAGTATAAATTATAAACTGTAATTAAAATCATAAAAAGATATGAACCTTGAAAGTTTACGAAAATGATGATTTTTTTTTTATTATCCAAGAGTACATTTAAAGCTACCAATAGAATCCTTACGCTTTTATAGAAACAAAATTGTATGATAACTATGTACAGTCGAGGAAATTGAATGTTTAGCACTTTTGGACCTTAACGTCATTCTAATAGAGTTGACATGTGCCAAACATTCAATTTCCTCGACCGTACTTAAACGCAGTATTTCGCGACCGAAACAACAATTTACCGGATTTTCCATACAATGATACAACTACTTTGTACAAGTGACGTCATACGTAGGTAGGTCATCAGTATGAAGCATTTTCCGCTGCCACCAGCGACGTCAATCTTTGTCTAAAATTTTTGGGTATATATGTTCTTTAATTGTAGTTGCTCCCATACAAACATTTGTTCCTCTCCAAAAACTGTTTCGAATGGCATCGTAAAAAAATCTTAGTAGTATATCTCCCTATTGCGTCATCAGAGAAGGAGCTGCAAGAGATGGTAACTTGTATGGATGACTCACTATGACATGACATGTATGGAAGTCAATGTGAGTAAGACAAAAGTGATGGTTTTTGAGAAAGAAGAATGTGTGACTGTGTGCAATATTCTGATTGACAGTGAGAGAGTGGAGCAAGTGAATATTGTGTACCTGGGTATTTACGAGAGATAGAAAGTGTGATGGTGACATTGAAAGAAGAGTGAAAGCGGGAAATCAGGTGAATGGAGCATTGCACGCGTTTGTGAGCAGCCAAAATATAACGAAGAAGGCTCGACTCGCGGTTCACAGAGGAGTGCTTGGTCCTACACTGATGTATGGAAGTGAGACTTGGGTATTTCAGAAAAAGCATGAGAGTAGACTGAATGCAGTTGAAACGAGAGCGTTAAGAAGTATGTGTGGAGCTCGTTTGAATGATCGAATACAAAAATAGTGTAATAGGGCATTTTCAATAAAACGTGTACCCAATTAGCGTGAGTTGTTAAATAAAAATTAACTCAGTGTCAGTTTTGTGACGACAATTAAGCATTCAGTTTGTAAAAATATTCACTTTTTCTGTTTAATTTATAAATGACTAGCTTTCGCCCGCGACTTCGCCTGCGAGGACCCGGGATAAAAACTATTCTATATTTTAATCCAGGCTATAAAACTACCTTCGTGCAAAATTTCATCCAAATCGGTTAAGACGTTTAAGCGTGATTGAGTAACAAACATCCAAACATCTAAACATCTAAACTTTCGTATTTATAATATTGGTAGGATATGCATATACACGTTAATTAAATGTGATAAGAGTTCATTCATTCTACAGCGGACGGCGGCGGCGAACAAAATACCAATTTGTTTTTGCCGTTGCCAAATATTTTTCAAAGCTTCATCTCTTTAGGAATAACGTCCAAATTCGAACTATTCGAATTTGCTCAATAGCAAAACGGTGAAGTACGCGTGGACAAAATTACAAATTCATTTGCAGAATATGCTATTGCAAAAAGTGTTTAACGGCTTTATACTCTTACGAATAGCGTTCAGTTTTGAATGAAGTCGAATCGGCTAGCAGCAAAAAGTGACGTCCTTCACATCTGACGTCACAAAAATCTGTCGCGTATTTAGCCATTTTTCTTCATCCCAAAAAGTGCTCAGCGCCGCTAAAGAAGTTTTCACAAAAAAAAACCTTGTTGCTTAATAACTTGTATGTTGTCTGTGTTGTCAGGGCGCGTGCTTTGGACGCGCGAGGAGGCGCTGGCGAACGTAGTGGCTGTGCAGTTCGTGGACTTGCCCGTGTCCGACCTCGACGCTGCCATTGAAGCCGAGTTTGACCACAAGGAAGGTATGTACGCAACATAACCTCAACTATAGCGAAGTAATGTTGCGAGACAGTACTCGATATAGTGCAGTGAAAAGGTCAGAGGCCGAGTGGCTGTCTTTATCTAAGCCGCGCGCCTGGTCGAGCACTCATCTTTGCGGAGCTAAGTGTGTGTGATGCACTGATATTGTGATCAGATTGGTAACGCGACGGCGATCTTCATACATCAAGTCGCCTCAAGTCGCCCAAGTTGTACTGAAATCGCCGTCGCGTCGCCAATCGCTCTACCAGTGCGGCCCCGGCCTAAGATGTATGAAATAGATTCAAAATGTAAACCCAGAGCCCTCTTGCTACTGTACTCGCAACTAGTAATAAAGACATAATATCTTAAATGAGTTTATTATAAGACTAAATGAGATCCTTTGTGTTATAGCTGCCAAGATGTATGGTGAGTTGATAGCTGTGCTTCACGATGTGTTTGTGTTACCCTCATAGTCGATTGTGGATCAGTAGTGGACAACAGGCTTGGAAACTTGGCACTACTATCACTTAACAGCTGTAATAGTGTAGGTAGCATTCTTAAATACTGTTATAATTTGTGACTGAACCAGAGGCGGCTCGTGACAAAATTGTATGGGTGTTCACTTGAAATAAAATTATGATAATACAAAGCGTTAACTAGCAGATTCCGGGATTCAGGGATTCCGAAGACTCATCGTGTACAATCTATTAACCTTCGTAAAATATGCCTGTTTTCGTCAACACGGTCATTGAACTCGCGTATAGACTTTCGGTACTTACGCGGAATCTAGTGCCTTGCGAATATCTTGTCGTCCTATAGACGCTATAATAACTGCAGTTCATGTAACAAATAAATGGTACCTACCGAGATTGTGAATGTTTTTTTCATCTTGATTGAAAGAAGAGCTAGGTCGTTAACGCCCGTTTCAGTCCAAGCAGAAAGACACGGAAAACAAAATAGGTTGTTACTCTCATCACCACCACACAACTACGGTGTTTTCACATATTATTCGGATTAAACACACGCGTATAGTATATGTTTTGGTTTTCGTCGTACATGTTTGCGTAAGGTCAAGTTCAGGCCGTCGCCTTCATTCAAGCCGAATTTGTAACGTTATTTCACATTTTTTTTTTATGAACGCCACATTATAATTGTCCATTTTAACACTCACAAGTAATAACTGATAAGTACAGGCTATTTCAACACGTATTAAATGATTATTAATTAGAAAATACCCGAATTTGCATTCGCGTGCATGCATATAAGTTGACTAGTGTTTGTTTATATAGGAATGGCAACGTCGCGCGCAATCGCTGTCGCGCGTTCGGGTGGTAAAATTAACCGGCAACGTCGCGTGAGCGGCGCTCCGAATTTGACTATTTTTTTCATAGAAAATCTTCTGTTTCACGCGCAGGACTGTGGCGAAATTACTCTTTCACTCTTATTGGATTTCGTATTAGGGAATGTACTGAATCTTGTTTCATAGGAGCGCAATCGTCAGCGCTCCGCTTCGCGCGTTACCTATGAAATGATACAGTACAGGTGTATGGGATGATGGGTATAGGGTATGGTCTTGTAATGTGTAAAGGTAATTATTTTATTCTTACAGTAGTTTTTTACGATAGATTTTAAATAGTAATATTAATAATGAGATTAATGAGTATATAATTTTGTTATAATTATTTATGGGAGTTCACTGCACCAACGCTCCTTAGGGCGAGCCGCCTCTGGACTGAACGTCTCACGTAGGCACTGTGAGAAAACTAGTGTTCTATTATATGTATCTACTTATTGTGACTTCATCCTAGGTAGTGTTTTGGATGCGTAAATAATTCCTAATATTCCTTTCCCTAACATTATTTTAGTCTGGCCAGCTAATTGTGATATCTGTATCGAAAATATCAAGTGTTTGCAACCTCAGAGATTATTAATTATTGGTCTGAAATATCAGGCACCGATTCTAACAATAATTCAACATTGCCAAAAATTACATGAATCAGCATTTTCCTGGTAGCATGCCCAGCAAATGCTTTGCAGCCTGTGGTCACCTTGCTACAACCGAACTACTGGCTGGCCAGACAAGTTCTGTGACACCGTTTTCACATAATAAATAACAGTCCTTACGTACGGAAGGTCCTCTGTGTAAGTCTAACAAAATCGATGTTTGTCCGACTTTAACCCTCGCAAGACTTCTTTGTCTGGTTGAACAACACTGACAGTAAACGCCGGCCGCGCGACTATATGCGAACCATACTGTCGCTGTCCGGCGGTGTTAGCCGCGTTCGGGTGAATTTATAATAATACTTGAACATGGTATCCGCTACGTGTACCCCCCGCTTCAGATTATTTTTGTTCTAAAGGGCCTCTGCTCTATTGACTTTGGCGCTACGCCCCGCATGCCTTCCAAAGGCGAAATTGAATGTGCGTGAGGGAGTCCAGTATAGCCGAAGTGGCATGAGGTACAGGCCTTCCGTTGTAAACAAAGTGTCTTAGTGTGAGTGTTTTATGCCAGGTTCTGTGTGGGGCGCGTTCTCGCGGCGGCTGCGCACGCAATGGCAGCAGCTGCGCACGCTGCTGCGCGGGCTGCGCGGCGAGCGCGCCGCCAGCGAGCCCGCGCCGCTCGTGCGCGACTACTTCAACCTGCACAAGATCATCGTGCTGCTCACGCATGCGGGGAAGGTACCACACTAATGCCGGCTGTACACTCGGCGAGACAGACCGAGAACGAGAGTGTACATGATGCTCTCGCCGTGTCTCGCCCGCTCGGATCTCGCCTCGGTACAGTAGAATTATTTGGGGTTTACCACTGACAGATAGTTTGCCTTCATTTGATTTTAAACTTTAACCTCATACAAATTAAGTAGTTATTTCTAAATCGGTAGACGTGGTTAACAGTATTCTGAAAATTGCTTTATTTGTTTGACATTAAAGTTGAAAGTGAAATGAAGGCAAACTATCTGTCAGTGGTTAACTAACAGTAATCGTACTGTACAACTCGGTCGCGTGTCGGTTTTCGTGGCCGAGTCAAAGGGTTGTTCCGCTGTTCAAATGACGCAACGAGAGTGTACATGGTGTGCTCTTGTCGAGAACTTCTCCCCCAAGACTGACGGCGAGAGGTCTCGGCCGAGAGTGCACAGCCGGCATAATATTATAAATAGGAAAAATCTGTGAGGATGTTACTACTCAGAGCCCCGGATCTAATCACCAGATTTAAAAAAAACAGTAGGTTGGTATCATTAAGCTTCAGGATGAACATTGGTTTATAGGTACAATTGGCGCATTATTTTAAGTGTTTGATAGCAGTGTATCATCATTAAGTAATTGTCTTTAGGTAAGTATATTATTCTTGTTCTGTTTGCTCGTGTAATCGTGTATGAGTAAGTTCACACATTGTTAAGTATTCTCATGTTCTAGCGCTGTCTGTGAGATCCTGTAATTGGCTCTTTTGTTAATATTCATGATAGTAATAAGTTTTATAGCTGTTGGTTCTCCTTAAAATAAATAACTATTTTATCCAGCGGGGTTAGCTGCGTTCGTTGTAATACGCGGGGGAGCTAGTTTAGAAATGAAACAGGTGTTACATAAGGCCATTTTTAATAACGGGTGACGTGACTAGCGACATACGATGATGGTTGTCAAGCAAATATGAAATCGCTCGCGTCTTGTGTCTTATTCGCGCGTATTCCGACACGTGCACAGCGCCAACAAACGTCTATCTTGTCCATAAGGCCCCTTATAGACTGTAATTTTTTACACTACAGTGTAGTTCGCAAACTCGGACCTACCTACAATATTGTTCGATGTCCAGATATTCGGCATGGACAACCTGTCGGGCGAGCTGCTGTGGCAGCGCTACGAGCCGCGGCTGGACACGGCCGGCGCGCGCATGTTCCTGCGCCGCGCCGCGCGCCACCCGCCGCACGACGCCTGCCTCACCATCGTCGGCAAGCAGGCGGTAAGACACCACCAGACCACCACTATGGCAACCTGTCGGGCGAGCTTCTGTGGCAGCGCTACGAGCCGCGGCTGGACACGGCCGGCGCGCGCCACCCGCCGCACGACGCCTGCCTCACCATCGTCGGCAAGCAGGCGGTAAGACACCACCAGACCACCACTATGGCAACCTGTCGGGCGAGCTGATGTGGCAGCGCTACGAGCCGCGGCTGGACACGGCCGGCGCGCGCATGTTCCTGCGCCGCGCCGCGCGCCACCCGCCGCACGACGCCTGCCTCACCATCGTCGGCAAGCAGGCGGTAAGACACCACCAGAACACCACTATGACAACCTTCTTCTCTAATTTTCGCTGTAGTTTTGACAAGTGCCATGGCGGTCGTGTATTGCGAGGCTGGCCGGTGGGTAGATTATCTACTATCTAGTAATCTAATGAAATAGGATGACGGGGGGCGCTGCTGTGGCGGCGCTACGAGTCGCGCCTGGACGCCTGCCTCGCCATCATCGTCTAGCAGGCCACTACTGCTCTTTTCTTGTTTTCCTTTCACACTGACTGCCGTCGCTAACTAATCAATGTGTCTTTAAAAACAAACCCGCTTTCTAGTTGCTTAGACCGTTGGGTAGTCGTGACGCGACCTTTTACAACTGCCACGACGGTTGCGTGGTTTGGCCTTCTGGTGGATAGACTAGACAGCTAGTTAAAAAGGATGATGTGAGACACTAAAAAAGAGTATGTCGTGTCTATGGGTATTGAAAGATCTTATAGCAGTCTAATGAGTGTGTTTTGCACAGGACGGTGGCAACGGCCTAGTGATCAACCTCAACCCGATCCGCGGTACGTCGACGGGCGAGGGCACGGTTCCGCTGGACGCGCGGCTTCTGCAGGCCGCCGTGACACCGCAGCCCGACCGCGAAGGCCTGCTTGCACTGCTGCTGCTGTTCGAGGACGAGACCGTGCAGGTACACTCCACAATACTATACAATTCAATAGAGTTACCGGGAGCAAATAGTAAGCCCAAAAGTACCCACCTCCGCCCTCGACGGCGATGCCGCATTGCCGCTGGACACAGCCTATGGCACTTACAGGCTTCGTTACCTTCACGGCATTCAAGGGTCCAAAACTGGCGAACGACTTCGTTCCTGAACGAATTAACCCGGCTATCGCCGCGGTGGTTATCTTACAGCCGCCAAGGAAATGAAAAATTAAGAGTAAGCAGCTTTGGAAACCAACGTTTCTGAAGTAATTGCATTTTTTCTAACTTATTCATGACATAAAAACCCGCTTTTAACCTGCCAGCTTAGACACGTCTCGAACACTGATAAAATTAGCATTGTTGATTGTGTTAAGCAATGGCTATTATTTTTTATTATTTGATCATAATTTTACTATCTAATGAATGTAATCGTCGGCAGATATTTCCACTGTCTTCGGCTCCGCAAGTCGAGAACATGTTCATCTACGTAGCAGAGAAACACACTGCTAAAGTCCAGGGTTATGCGCTTCGGTATGACGGAAAGGTTAGTCACAACCTAAAGTAATTGTTATCTGCGAGAATCATCCATCTCCGCTTACCGTTATCACGTTTACATTTTCAATGATTAGGTTTAGTTTGTAAGACAATTGCAATACCCTTATAGGGTTTTCATGTGACACTGGTAACTGTTACATTAACACTTTTTGTATAAAGGCGATTGTGTGTTCCGTAAGAGGAGAAGAATGCCTTGGATGTCATGCTATTCTATAAGCTATTCATAAAGAACCATTGTGTCATAATGTATGATGACTGTAAAGTGTACCTAATACATAAAATACCACACGCATAGAAATTGATTCTCTGAGCAATATTGACATTTACACACTTGAATGATTTCCGGTGATTTACTATCATCATTTTAAAATGCAGTAGATGCGATTCGCTCCATACGGAGCTGTAGATACTAACCTTTTGACGTCCTACACCACATTGAGGTATATGTATGTATAGTATAGAGCAGCCTCTAGCCTAAGTTCGCACATAGACCACATCGCGCATAGTCATGGAAAACAAAGGAATTAGATATTGACATATTTAAATCAAATCAAATCAATTATTTATTCTGCAAATAGGCCACAAGGGCACTTTTACATGTCAAACGGTAATTTACAATAAAATAGTAATCTTACACAATAATAATTTATAATGATATATAAAAGGTTAACAAACTAAATGTCACTAAGTTAATGTAAACAAAACAAAATTGCAAAATATGACCATTAAAGTGGCCGTCAATAGAACTTGCTAACTATGTAAACAAACCGTCATACTGAAATTGACATTAAATGTCAATTTCAATACATTGTTTGTTTACATAGTTAGCAAGTTCTATTGACGGCCACTTTACATTCGATATAAGATCTGTATCCAGCATTAACAGAAGTTAATGATATTATTCAGTATTCCAGAGATGTATAAGGTCTCTGAGCGTCCAAATACAATCAATAATTATTCTAATATTCTAAGAGATGTATACGGTCTCTAAGCGTCAAAACAAAAAAGGAACATTAATGTTATATTGTCAGAGATGTACAGGGTCAATAACAATAAAACGTGTCAAGATCAGAATGATGTCTCGTCAATACGATAATAATAATAATAACACTAGTATTTAAGTAGTTAATTAGGTACTATGCAAGCAAGCATGAACAGTCCGGACTCCACAAACAGCACCCAATCACGAGTATGACGCATATCTCAGCCATCGCCTCCCTCAACCATATGTTAGGGAAGGTGGCGACCCGATCAACGACGCCACCGTAAGCAAAGCCTTTTAAGCGAGCATGACATATTCAAGCCACCGGACATTGATAATAGCAAAGATTAAGCGACTTGTTCAGCGAGAAACAGCATTACGTGCTCTCTTCTTACATAAAACGGTACAGTTATTTCAGGTAGGTACTTATAATGATTACATGTATTTAGGTATATTCCTAATAGAATCAGACTACTACTGGCTTAAAGGCATTTTTGTCGTTTAAGAAATCGTTGACAGTATAATACGCCTTGCTTAGCAAATTACTCTTAACATGAGACTTAAATTTACTGTACGGTAAATTAACAATTTCAGTAGGTATTTTATTGTAAAAACGTATGCAGTTCCCCACGACGTGCTAACCTTGCGGAGACGACTGGCCTTCACTGCGATCTTGTTTTTACTTCTGGTGTTGTAGTCGTGGATATCACTGTTGAGTTTGAACTCATGAAGGTTTTTCCGCACATACATGATATTCTCAAGAATGTATTGGCATGCTACAGTAAGAATGTTTGCCTTCTTAAATTTGTCCCTGAGAGAATCTCGAGCTTTTAGTTCGTATATGGAGCGTACAGCTCGTTTCTGTAGCACGAATATAGTCTGGATATCAGCCGCCTTCCGCCACAACAGGATTCCGTAGGACATAACACTGTGGAAGTAACTGTAGTACACCAGCCTAGCCGTCTCAACGTTTGTTAACTGCCTTATGCGTCTTACTGCATAGGCTGCCGAACTAAGTTTTCCGGCTAGGGCGGCGATATGCCGATATTAATTGTAATAGATTCCATCTGTGAGGCGAGGTATCGCAAATTGGCGCATTTTTTTAAGTTATTGATAGCAGTGTATCATTACTAATTGTCTTTAGGTATATTATTCTTGTTCTGTTTGCTCGTGTAATTGAGTATAAGTGGGTTCACACATTGAGTATAAGTGGGTTCACACATTGTTAAGTAATATTAAGTATTCTCATATTCTACCGCTATCTGTGAAATCCTGTAATTGGCTTTTTTGTTAATATTCAATACAATACAAATACTCTTTATTGCACACCTCACACAAACAAAGCAGTTAAAAAGACTCATGAAGAAGATAAAAAAAGTAGTAAAAAGTTTAATAGCTGTTGGTTCTGCTTAAAATAAATAAAATTGTTATGAGTCGGCTTCAATTTATACTGTATATTCCAAGATTGTGACCTGATGGAAGTACGCTACCCATACTGTATGGTTAGCTGTCCCCAAACGAGTACAGCGGGAGGTTAATAAGTGAATGATTGACCATTATCCAAGACGTGCACGTTCCACAGGCGGTAGTAGCGGAGCGAACGTGGTCCCTAAACCTGGGCGGGGCCCCTGCCTCGGGGCACCGCATCGTGGCGGTGGCGGCCAAGCGCGCCGACGAGCGCGTGCACTCGCCGGGCCGCGTGCTGGGCGACCGCTCCGTGCTCTACAAGTACTCCAACCCCAACCTGGTGCTCTTCGTCAGCGAGGGACCTGACCCGCTGCACAAGGGTGCGTTACATACACTAATAGGAGGCCACTGAATGCTAAGGCCTTCAACTTTCTCGATTCACTACTTACCCCCCTTTTCTGGTTGAACCAACCGCTTCAATTGATCTGTGTAGAAAATTCTTGCGGGATAGCTGGATTTTCCTTCACCCTGTGAATCCATCCCGTCTACTCCTGGAATATCTGAAACAATAAGTAGTTGCAACCCGCCTGTATAGGCCGGCTGCACTAACTTTCGAATACAGACCGGTTGACGTTGAATATGAAGCCGGCAGCTGTCATTTCATAACTCCAACCCTATATCTTGCATGTAACAGAGTTTCCTTTCAAACGTTACCGTAAAATAAATGAGTATAGTTTCATGTAATTGTATTGTGTTGGGTGTATGGCAGACGTGGTGGTGGCGACGCTGGTGGACGGCGCGTCGGGCGCGGTGGTGGCGGCGCAGGCGCAGCGCCGCGCGCGCGCCGAGCCGCTCGCCGTGCATTCCGACAACTTCCTGGCCTACGTCTACTACAGCGACCGCCAGCGCCGCTACGAAGTCTGTAAGTCGAGCCTCACGCCCTGTACTCTACACAATTCCACAACCAACATAGTAGCGGCGTATGCGCAGAAGTAAGGGGTTTCCAAGAGACGAGTGTCGGGTAATCCCGGTTTCCGCCAAGGTAAATGTGGTGCTTTTAACAAACAATAAGGGGAATAATGCAAACATATTGCAGAAAATATATTTTTTCAAACATGCTCAGAAATTAGCTCGCGTTTAGCAAGATCGCAAATGGGAATCTGTGATCTCTGCCTACCCCTCCCGGAAATAGGCGTGATTATATGCGCCGGGGCCCCCGCCCGCGCGGGAGCTGCAGGACAGGCTATACAAATCCCATTACCGACTTGCAGCGAACGAAAAAAACCATAGAATAGCTCGAATTCCTTACAAATTTCTACCCAAACACGGTATAATGCCACACTAGTCGGATATCGTCTTTACGCACGTGTATCATACGTTTTACTATACCTAGTTTGAGGAAAAAAAAAAAGACCGGGTTGCACTCCGGGAGTGCCGGCAGAAGTGATAACTCAATAACATTGTAACAGTTTTTCGATCAGGTCACGTGACATCTTACGGTGTCACCCTAAAAATGAATTTGACGCAAATTTATAAACAATTATCAATTATTTAGGCGGACGGGCCGCGGGCGCGTTGGGTGCGATAACGTCCAAATTCGAACTATTCGAATTTGCAAGAACAGCAGACGGCGGCGGTGAACAAAATATCAATTTGTTTTTGCCGTTGGTAAATATTTTTCTCTTTAGAAATAACGTCCAAATTCGAACTATTCGAATTTGCTCAATAGCAAAACGGTGAAGGACGCTTGGACCAAATTACAAATGAACTTGGACAGAATATGCTATTGCAAAAAGTGTTTAACGGCTTTATACTCTTAGGAATAGCGTTCAATTTTGAATGAAGTCGAATCGGCTAGCAGCAAAATATAAAAGGTTGTGACCTCCTTCACTGTCGCGTATTTAAAAAAAAATCCTCTTCCCAAAAAGTGCTCAGCGCCGCTAAAGAAGTTTTCACTTTAAAAAATTGAAATGTCAGTTTAAAATAGATTAAAATTGAATTTACCTCGGTGGTCATGTATTATCTTGAGCGGCATTTAACAACTTCTTCACATCTTTTACTGCCAACCTTATTCTAAAACCATTCTATTATGGTTTTAGAACGCAATTAATGTTGAGTAACTCATTATCTTCCACAACATAAAAATACTGTTCAAAAAGATTCAATAGTATTTTATGCAACTGTTGTATAAGTAGGGTCTACGTAGTACGAGTAAAGGCGAGCATCGCAATAAAAGACGCCATGAGCGTTTTAAGAACAAGTTATACACCGTTGCATACAATACTTTTTCCACGACTAATTCTAAATAAATAGCATTTGACTTTTCAGGCAGCAGTTTTTCCGTTAGTTCTAAACTACTCACGCAATTTCTTCAGCGGTGCAGTTATTTTCTTCTTCGTCCATTTTAAAAGGAACGTACACAGTTTTCTTCACTTCACAAACACGAATAAAATCTTAATAAGTTATAAATAACGAATAGTTTTCGTCTTTTCATTTTGAATTGGAACTTTGGTGTGAAATTAGAAATATGACACATTGACACCTCTTGTTTATGGTCTGTTTTGTTTTTAATTTCCTTGAACTTGCCATCCGAACCAAACTGAATCCGGATCCGAACCGAATCTGATCGGTTTATATTTATAAATAATACCAATAATTGGTAAAATATGTATACACATAATACATGATCATTTATTTTTATTTTAGTAAATAATTTATGTTCTACAAATGTTTGATAGTAAAACTTTTTATTTCGAAAAATTTGCTTATGAAGTTGGTACCACTGCAATATGGCGGCCGATTGAAAAAAAGTTAGATGATTTGACATCGTGGTAAACAGTGCTTTTATGAAAAATGTATGAACCATAAAAGTACACTAAACAGTGCGTTTATGGGCCATAGAGCGTAGAGTTTTTCGACGACTTATTATCGGTGTCATTGTATTTGAGCTAGAGCCTATATAAATGACAGATAACGGTACAGGGGTAGAAAAAGATTTTATTTATTCAACATAGGTATGTACAAGGTGTTACATTAGCTTTCAGTATAACTATGTGATGCCTGT
Organism: Epinotia ramella; assembly: GCA_947578815.1. Classification (NCBI taxonomy): domain Eukaryota; kingdom Metazoa; phylum Arthropoda; class Insecta; order Lepidoptera; family Tortricidae; genus Epinotia; species Epinotia ramella. Next base: position 22,005,682 of record OX388202.1, read on the forward strand.
CGGCGTACAAATATATTGGTCAAAACATTTTTGTGTTGACATAGTAAGTAAAAGTAATAGATAGTCATTTTAATACATGTCATGACATATAATTTGATTCATTAAATTAAATTAAATAGGTCAAAAGACGTATAACAATAAGAAAGAGTGTATGTGTCAATATTTATCAAATACATCAATCAAAAATTCTGTTACCGTATAATATGCTTTTTCCGTAAGAAATAACTTCAAACTCCTGTTAAAATCTACTTCATTTCACTGTAGATGTAGGTACTGTCGTAGTTCTAAGGAACAAAGTAACACTATTGGCGTGCAATAATAAATTATTATTATTGATTAGTCACTTTCACTCGACATATTTAACAAATTTACACAGAACAACTCCAAAATAAACAACAATGGCGGGCTTTTTTTTGTTTTAAATACAAGCGCGCTCAACATATCTACTACACTACGCATGTGCAAATATTGTGGTATCGTAAAAGGCATAAGAAAGATATGCGTTCAGCCAAACACATTAAGTGAATATATATAATTTATTAATTTAATGATATAATTAAAAATCTTAATAGATTAATATAACATTGTATATATTATTAGCGTTTATGTACCCTTTATATGAAAAAAAAAAGTGTAATTGAAATATTTGTAAAAAAAATCTCAAGTAATAAAAACTCTTTGCATCAGGCTGATGAAGGACTTAAAATTAAAAAACTTATAATTTAAAACCACTAGTGCGAAAAAGTGGCACTTTCCGCACTATTGGCTGCTTGTAAAACGCTCTTTTCAAGCTCATGCATTGTAAAGAGAGTCTTATTAATGGGATGGTAGTGTGTACATTTTGTATTGTGATAAGTATGTATAAATACTTTTTCTCAAACATGCAATCAAATATTGACGTTGTGGGCTTCGAAGTGTCACGTTTCGGGCTCAGCGAGACGAGAGACCCGTAATGGCATTTCATACAAAATTGGCTTGGCCTCCAATGCTCTTTTTTAATTTTCATTCCACAATTTGTAGCACAGGATCACGGCGTTCAGCCATGAAAATTAAAGTTTGATTTCTTGTAGTTTTTTTAATTTATTTCATTGCATGTTTGAGAAAAGAACTATACATACCTCGCCGTGAAAAGGGGTTGCCAGCTTCATAACTATCCGGACTGGCTACGCTCGGCCGTCTATATGTACTCGGCCGGCAACCCCTTAGGGCCCCCCCACATTACGGCGTCTTGCGAACGTTTTTCATACAAAATTGTGCGTTGCGTCGACGCCGCGTCGACGCAACGCACAATTTTGTATGAAAAACGTTCGCAAGACGCCGTAATGTGGGGGGGCCCTTACTTCCCGGCCTCTGCAGTAATGTACTATTCACGCCTTTGGCACCGACTGTCAATTGAAGTATTTATGTTACGAACAATATTCCAGCCACGATGGAGCTGTACGAGGGCAACCAGCGCTGGCTGCCCGCGGGCGCGGCGTTCAGCTCGCTGCGCTCGGAGCGCGCGCCCTCGGTGGAGCGCCAGAGCTACGTGCTGCCCGCCGCCGCCACCGCCGCCGCCACCACGCACACCGAGCGCTCGCTCACCGACAAACATGTCTTGTGTCAGTACTCTGAAGCTTTTTCTTACCCACACTACAAATTAGCAATATCTTCGGGGCTCTGTATCTGTCTGACGGTCTCCCGCGGTATAAAAAAAGGATGAATATGCTCTCGCCTCTTAGCAGTTGCAGATGACAGAGATTGCAGTAATTGAACGTAATTCCAATGTCCGCAGTGGCTTTATCAACGGGCGCGATCGTGGAGCTGCCGTGGGCGTACCTGGAGCCGCGGCGCACGGCCATGCCGACCGCGGAGCAGCGCGAGGAGGGCCTGCTGCCGTACGCGCCCGAGCTGCCGCTGCCGGCCGAGGCCGTGCTCAATTACAACCACTCGCTGCACCGCGTCAACGCGCTCTACACGGAGGCGGCCGGCCTGGAGAGCACCAGCCTCGTACTAGCCACTGGACTAGGTGAGTCACATGCGGAGCAGCGCGAGGAGGGCCTGCTGCCGTACGCGCCCGAGCTGCCGCTGCCGGCCGAGGCCGTGCTCAACTACAACCACTCGCTGCACCGCGTCACCGCGCTCTACACGGAGGCGGCCGGCCTGGAGAGCACCAGCCTCGTACTAGCCACTGGACTAGGTGAGTCACATGCGGAGCAGCGCGAGGAGGGCCTGCTGCCGTACGCGCCCGAGCTGCCGCTGCCGGCCGAGGCCGTGCTCAACTACAACCACTCGCTGCACCGCGTCACCGCGCTCTACACGGAGGCGGCCGGCCTGGAGAGCACCAGCCTCGTACTAGCCACTGGACTAGGTGAGTCACATGCGGAGCAGCGCGAGGAGGGCCTGCTGCCGTACGCGCCCGAGCTGCCGCTGCCGGCCGAGGCCGTGCTCAACTACAACCACTCGCTGCACCGCGTCACCGCGCTCTACACGGAGGCGGCCGGCCTGGAGAGCACCAGCCTCGTACTAGCCACTGGACTAGGTGAGTCACATGCGGAGCAGCGCGAGGAGGGCCTGCTGCCGTACGCGCCCGAGCTGCCGCTGCCGGCCGAGGCCGTGCTCAACTAAAACTACTCGCTGCACCGCGTCACCGCGCTCTACACGGAGGCGGCCGGCCTGGAGAGCACCAGCCTCGTACTAGCCACTGGATTAGGTGAGTCACATGCGGAGCAGCGCGAGGAGGGCCTGCTGCCGTACGCGCCCGAGCTGCCGCTGCCGGCCGAGGCCGTGCTCAACTACAACCACTCGCTGCACCGCGTCACCGCGCTCTACACGGAGGCGGCCGGCCTGGAGAGCACCAGCCTCGTACTAGCCACTGGACTAGGTGAGTCACATGCGGAGCAGCGCGAGGAGGGCCTGCTGCCGTACGCGCCCGAGCTGCCGCTGCCGGCCGAGGCCGTGCTCAACTAAAACCACTCGCTGCACCGCGTCACCGCGCTCTACACGGAGGCGGCCGGCCTGGAGAGCACCAGCCTCGTACTAGCCACTGGATTAGGTGAGTCACATGCGGAGCAGCGCGAGGAGGGCCTGCTGCCGTACGCGCCCGAGCTGCCGCTGCCGGCCGAGGCCGTGCTCAACTACAACCACTCGCTGCACCGCGTCCCCGCTCTCTACACGGAGGCGGCCGGCCTGGAGAGCACCAGCCTCGTACTAGCCACTGGACTAGGTGAGTCACATGCGGAGCAGCGCGAGGAGGGCCTGCTGCCGTACGCGCCCGAGCTGCCGCTGCCGGCCGAGGCCGTGCTCAACTACAACCACTCGCTGCACCGCGTCACCGCGCTCTACACGGAGGCGGCCGGCCTGGAGAGCACCAGCCTCGTACTAGCCACTGGATTAGGTGAGTCACATGCGGAGCAGCGCGAGGAGGGCCTGCTGCCGTACGCGCCCGAGCTGCCGCTGCCGGCCGAGGCCGTGCTCAACTACTACTAGCCTCGTACTAGCTTTAATTTGGCTTTAATTCTATGCAATGCCTATAATTCGTTTTTATACTCGTCGACGTTAATGTTTGAGTTAAAGACTTCGTACACCAAACTAAAATCTTTTTACTATGGATGAACATTTTACAACTGTTGAGACAACTAAAATAAATTCGACCAATCACGTGGCGCCTTTACTGCAAAACTAAAGTATTTGACCAATAGGACGCCGTCATGAGAAAGTCAAAAGGTAATCAACGCATAAAAAATAAAAAGCCGTTGCTTGCACTTCGTTTCAGCAGGGTTTTCAATGGATACCAAGTTTGTTAATTAGTTTAGTTGACTCGTAGAAAAAGTATTGTATACAATAGTTATATACCTTTTTAAGTCTTGTACCTTAATTAGGCCACTCAGCAAGCTTCATGGCCTAAACGTGGTACTCGACTGAAAAAGCATACATTATATAACGATTGCATAAAATACTATTATGCAACCAGCACCTGAATTACATAATAGCAAAACTGCACTACTTTACCTTGAGCTGATTAGATCATATGTCAACCATTTAAACTTCGTTTCCTGTTGTTCGAACAGATCTCTTCTACACGCGAGTGGCGCCCTCGAAAACATTTGATCTACTGAAAGACGACTTCGACTACTATCTCATCACACTGGTGCTCGCCGGACTAATAGTCGCTACCTACAGTTCTAAGTATTTCGCCTCACGAAAATCCCTAAAGAACGCATGGAAGTGATTGCCTAGTAAATAAATTTATACTGTATAGCTGGAGGGTCAGAGTTGGAATTTGAATGATAAGTGATAATGATTAGGGTTTTGGGGCGTCTGTGTTCGAATTTATTCACTTGCGACGCGCTAGTAAAGCGGTACGCGTTAAATCCCTCTGTTCGGGAAATATCAAATATGATCAGCTTAAGATATAGGTGTTATCCTTGTGATACATCAACGGGTAGTTGTAAGATGAGTACCACTCAATGTTCCCTTGTTTTGTTAATGATAAGTAAATACACTTTGCAAGAGCAAAGCCAAGCATTTCTTATTTGCAATAAGAAAATATTAATATATTATACATACGAAGTTAATTCTTCAAAATGTTTCCGACATTCACATAGATAGATGATCAATAGATTGCAATTTCTAATTATATATATATATATCAATTTCAAAGGAATAAATGAACTCTATCCTAATGTATACCCTCCCCCCCCCCCCCCAGTCCAGCTTTCGTTTTCATATCTAAAACGTATTCGCAAGTGTTCCATCCACAAATTGTAATGAAGAGTGTATTTATATATAAGTCATTTTTTTTATTGTATTGTAGAACGATTTTACGCTCACATTAAGAAGGGCCGGTGACATGCTAAAAGCGACGAGGACGGGGCCAACTGCGAGAACAAGAAGTGTATACCAAGGGCCCATTTTGTAAAGATACAATTTTAAATTGTAACAAATCTAAGCTGGCAACACTTTTTTTATTAATTGGCCCCAGCCAGACGTTCTACTAGACGTTGAAAAAGCGTTCCGTTCATACAAATTTGGCCTTAGCGTCGGTGGACATAAGCTGCCAAAACGTTATTCAAAGCTGGACGTGAAAATTTTAACAACTAGTAAATTTGTAATAATGTAATTTAGCTAGCCAAATTTAAGAATGTTTAGTATTAGCGTTTTACTACGTGGCCTGGAAAAAACAATACGTTTTTTAATTAAAATCAAAGCAAATCTTTCATCATATCATTGAGATATTGCTTGATAATTATGTATATTCAGTTTTGGCATCCATTCCAACTATTGTTATTTATTTTTTACATAATATTGAAATATAATGAAATGGATGTCGCAATCGTGAGCGCTCGCGATGGCGATGGCGATGGCGATGGCGATGGCGGCGCGCTTAGCACCTCAAAGACGTGAGTGACCCATTTCATTACCTATATTGAATATGTCTGAGAGAGGGAGTTTTTTTTATAATGTTACATACACACTTTTTATTATTATCATGCTGGCGTTTTAAAAATCGTAGCGTTGTAATAAAGTTGGACAGTACTAGAGGATTATGAGATATTTTGCGATCCATTCCTTTATTTTAAATTGTGTCTGATACTAAAATCAGTACACGACCTCAGTATCCACATATAAGAGACGTCTGGAAACTTGTTAAAAATTACCGAGAGTTTATACACTTGATCCCAAAATATCACCCATTGCTACCTGATTCCCGAAGTCCTTGAATGTAGCGGGAGCATGTATTGAGATCCTGGTAACGCGAGAATTTGGTAGTTTGGTGATTGTAACAACAAATTAAAATAACCACTATTGTGTATCCTTCACTTAGATTTGATTGTCCAATTTAGAATGTTCAGAATGCACGGTGTTATTTTCAAAATGATATTTTGTGTTTCTCGGGTGTGTTCTTGTTGTTATATTATAAATATAACTGTATTTACTATACTAACTGAATGTAAATCATTCAAATAATTCTTAGGCATAGCAGTCAAATGCCCAAGAAGCACGTAATAATAATCATCAAATATTTAAAGTAACGTAACGAGTAGAATAAGATTATTATTGGGAACACTGTTCGTATATTTAAATTGTAACCAAAGTTAATGGAGACCTGCTCCCTACCTTCATCATTGAGAGACAAAGGATTAGCGAACTTGTATAAGAGTGCACTGATTTTTAGGTTGAATGATATTTTATGCTTTCACATTTTCACTCGCCATTTTATAAAACCAAGAAACATTGTGTAACTGAATATTACAATTGCTCACACAAAATAAGTTGTTTTTAGTGATTAAGGTTAAGTCTTGAGAACGAACTTGTTTAATTTATGAATTGTTCTTACGTTAATAATTAATATGACAAGTATAGATTATTATATTTGTATCCGACTATGGATGGTACCTACTTTTAGTGCCTCCTACATAAAATGGCTGCCACTTCACTGAGCTTACTACTACTAGTATGATTCTATTTTCTAATTAAATTCCCCTTCAAGCAAGAATAAGAGGCAGACATCGGATTACAACTTCTATTATGCTGTGAATTAATGCCTATTAATGACTTAAAATAATACTTAATTGATAGACTTAACACGGGAAAAAGTGCTTGAATATATTACGTTCAGATGATTACATACATCATTAGGAGTGGGCTTACGGACTAATAGATAAAAAACTTTACGAACCCACTACTTACTTACTTGTGATTTGTTCGAAAAGACATAACATATTAGAAATTTGTGACACAAACTAAATAATTGACAATTCCTATTCGAATAGTCCACAACTACATGCTAGGCAGAGGCACCTCTAACTTGGATTTTTACCCATACCGCAATTTATTGTTTTAAGTAGGTACCTCTCCGTGTCCGTACATCAAGTTATTGTAAGATATATAGATTAAGATTATTGCCATTTATTCCGATTGAAGAAGAAACCTCGTCGATTTGAATTCTAGAAGCAAAGTGACTCATATGTATAGTTAATACTAAATTATTCCAGATGAACATTATACTAAATAATCCGATCAAATATCTGTTATCATCTACTTTACGGTCTAAGCAAGATTGTGGAAGATTTACATTGTAAGGAAAGTTGCATGTCTTTGTTCGTTTAGAATGGTTACATTCATATAAGGTGAAGGTTTCCGCTGTGTTGAAGTAAACCTACGAGTATGTCAATGCGGAGTCTCTATGCAAGCGTCCTTAGTCATCCAAGTCATTCAAATGTTAATATAATTATATTTATATTATAATTAATTCATGAAATGTGGTGTGGTCATTTTAAATACAGAAGGTTACCAATTCAGTTAAGATTTTATTTACATAAATGGTACGGTTACAAAACAGAAGTTTGTTCTGGTAGAATAATTATTTATTTCCTACTGTTTATTTTTCCAATTCATAGGGTAGTTCCAAAAATTACTTTGCCTTGTGCACTATAAAGCTTATATTCAAGTCTATTTGGATTGGAAGAATAAGTAAATGTGAGAGGACAGTATCAATACTTATTGTGTAGGTAATACGTAACTATTTCTGTGACTACAGATTTTTTATAAAATACAGATGAATTACCTGCATTTAATTGTTTTATTTATCTCTAAATAATAAGGTAATGATCAGTCATCGTTTATTTTGTAGCATTTTCGGTGCAGCGTAGTGTTGTTGTAGAAATTGAAATGGTCAATATCAACCTATTGCTGTATTACTTATAGGTACGGATTCGACCACTATCTCACCTGATGAAGTGATGATGAGGTTGACAGTGTTACATGCATACCTAGAGAATTATTATTATTATTATTAGCGCTTCGTGCGAATCAGTGGTAAATCAACAACATAAGGGTGGAACCCGCGACCGCGCCTAGTCCCAAGATGGCGAAATGGTGAGGGCGGGATTAATTCCTGTAATCCTAGCGCACACTCTCCGAAATGTATCCTGTAGAACACCGATAAGCAGACAACTTTTCTACGGTGATTGATAATTAAGTATAATAACAATAACATTGTAACAGTTTTTCGATCAGGTCACGTGACATCTTACGGTGTCACCCTAAAAATGAATTTGACGCAAATTTATAAACAATTATCAATTATTTAGGCGGACGGGCCGCGGGCGCGTTGGGTGCGATAACGTCCAAATTCGAACTATTCGAATTTGCAAGAACAGCAGACGGCGGCGGTGAACAAAATATCAATTTGTTTTTGCCGTTGGTAAATATTTTTCTCTTTAGAAATAACGTCCAAATTCGAACTATTCGAATTTGCTCAATAGCAAAACGGTGAAGGACGCTTGGACCAAATTACAAATGAACTTGGACAGAATATGCTATTGCAAAAAGTGTTTAACGGCTTTATACTCTTAGGAATAGCGTTCAATTTTGAATGAAGTCGAATCGGCTAGCAGCAAAATATAAAAGGTTGTGACCTCCTTCACTGTCGCGTATTTAAAAAAAAATCCTCTTCCCAAAAAGTGCTCAGCGCCGCTAAAGAAGTTTTCACTTTAAAAAATTGAAATGTCAGTTTAAAATAGATTAAAATTGAATTTACCTCGGTGGTCATGTATTATCTTGAGCGGCATTTAACAACTTCTTCACATCTTTTACTGCCAACCTTATTCTAAAACCATTCTATTATGGTTTTAGAACGCAATTAATGTTGAGTAACTCATTATCTTCCACAACATAAAAATACTGTTCAAAAAGATTCAATAGTATTTTATGCAACTGTTGTATAAGTAGGGTCTACGTAGTACGAGTAAAGGCGAGCATCGCAATAAAAGACGCCATGAGCGTTTTAAGAACAAGTTATACACCGTTGCATACAATACTTTTTCCACGACTAATTCTAAATAAATAGCATTTGACTTTTCAGGCAGCAGTTTTTCCGTTAGTTCTAAACTACTCACGCAATTTCTTCAGCGGTGCAGTTATTTTCTTCTTCGTCCATTTTAAAAGGAACGTACACAGTTTTCTTCACTTCACAAACACGAATAAAATCTTAATAAGTTATAAATAACGAATAGTTTTCGTCTTTTCATTTTGAATTGGAACTTTGGTGTGAAATTAGAAATATGACACATTGACACCTCTTGTTTATGGTCTGTTTTGTTTTTAATTTCCTTGAACTTGCCATCCGAACCAAACTGAATCCGGATCCGAACCGAATCTGATCGGTTTATATTTATAAATAATACCAATAATTGGTAAAATATGTATACACATAATACATGATCATTTATTTTTATTTTAGTAAATAATTTATGTTCTACAAATGTTTGATAGTAAAACTTTTTATTTCGAAAAATTTGCTTATGAAGTTGGTACCACTGCAATATGGCGGCCGATTGAAAAAAAGTTAGATGATTTGACATCGTGGTAAACAGTGCTTTTATGAAAAATGTATGAACCATAAAAGTACACTAAACAGTGCGTTTATGGGCCATAGAGCGTAGAGTTTTTCGACGACTTATTATCGGTGTCATTGTATTTGAGCTAGAGCCTATATAAATGACAGATAACGGTACAGGGGTAGAAAAAGATTTTATTTATTCAACATAGGTATGTACAAGGTGTTACATTAGCTTTCAGTATAACTATGTGATGCCTGTCGGCGTACAAATATATTGGTCAAAACATTTTTGTGTTGACATAGTAAGTAAAAGTAATAGATAGTCATTTTAATACATGTCATGACATATAATTTGATTCATTAAATTAAATTAAATAGGTCAAAAGACGTATAACAATAAGAAAGAGTGTATGTGTCAATATTTATCAAATACATCAATCAAAAATTCTGTTACCGTATAATATGCTTTTTCCGTAAGAAATAACTTCAAACTCCTGTTAAAATCTACTTCATTTCACTGTAGATGTAGGTACTGTCGTAGTTCTAAGGAACAAAGTAACACTATTGGCGTGCAATAATAAATTATTATTATTGATTAGTCACTTTCACTCGACATATTTAACAAATTTACACAGAACAACTCCAAAATAAACAACAATGGCGGGCTTTTTTTTGTTTTAAATACAAGCGCGCTCAACATATCTACTACACTACGCATGTGCAAATATTGTGGTATCGTAAAAGGCATAAGAAAGATATGCGTTCAGCCAAACACATTAAGTGAATATATATAATTTATTAATTTAATGATATAATTAAAAATCTTAATAGATTAATATAACATTGTATATATTATTAGCGTTTATGTACCCTTTATATGAAAAAAAAAAGTGTAATTGAAATATTTGTAAAAAAAATCTCAAGTAATAAAAACTCTTTGCATCAGGCTGATGAAGGACTTAAAATTAAAAAACTTATAATTTAAAACCACTAGTGCGAAAAAGTGGCACTTTCCGCACTATTGGCTGCTTGTAAAACGCTCTTTTCAAGCTCATGCATTGTAAAGAGAGTCTTATTAATGGGATGGTAGTGTGTACATTTTGTATTGTGATAAGTATGTATAAATACTTTTTCTCAAACATGCAATCAAATATTGACGTTGTGGGCTTCGAAGTGTCACGTTTCGGGCTCAGCGAGACGAGAGACCCGTAATGGCATTTCATACAAAATTGGCTTGGCCTCCAATGCTCTTTTTTAATTTTCATTCCACAATTTGTAGCACAGGATCACGGCGTTCAGCCATGAAAATTAAAGTTTGATTTCTTGTAGTTTTTTTAATTTATTTCATTGCATGTTTGAGAAAAGAACTATACATACCTCGCCGTGAAAAGGGGTTGCCAGCTTCATAACTATCCGGACTGGCTACGCTCGGCCGTCTATATGTACTCGGCCGGCAACCCCTTAGGGCCCCCCCACATTACGGCGTCTTGCGAACGTTTTTCATACAAAATTGTGCGTTGCGTCGACGCCGCGTCGACGCAACGCACAATTTTGTATGAAAAACGTTCGCAAGACGCCGTAATGTGGGGGGGCCCTTACTTCCCGGCCTCTGCAGTAATGTACTATTCACGCCTTTGGCACCGACTGTCAATTGAAGTATTTATGTTACGAACAATATTCCAGCCACGATGGAGCTGTACGAGGGCAACCAGCGCTGGCTGCCCGCGGGCGCGGCGTTCAGCTCGCTGCGCTCGGAGCGCGCGCCCTCGGTGGAGCGCCAGAGCTACGTGCTGCCCGCCGCCGCCACCGCCGCCGCCACCACGCACACCGAGCGCTCGCTCACCGACAAACATGTCTTGTGTCAGTACTCTGAAGCTTTTTCTTACCCACACTACAAATTAGCAATATCTTCGGGGCTCTGTATCTGTCTGACGGTCTCCCGCGGTATAAAAAAAGGATGAATATGCTCTCGCCTCTTAGCAGTTGCAGATGACAGAGATTGCAGTAATTGAACGTAATTCCAATGTCCGCAGTGGCTTTATCAACGGGCGCGATCGTGGAGCTGCCGTGGGCGTACCTGGAGCCGCGGCGCACGGCCATGCCGACCGCGGAGCAGCGCGAGGAGGGCCTGCTGCCGTACGCGCCCGAGCTGCCGCTGCCGGCCGAGGCCGTGCTCAATTACAACCACTCGCTGCACCGCGTCAACGCGCTCTACACGGAGGCGGCCGGCCTGGAGAGCACCAGCCTCGTACTAGCCACTGGACTAGGTGAGTCACATGCGGAGCAGCGCGAGGAGGGCCTGCTGCCGTACGCGCCCGAGCTGCCGCTGCCGGCCGAGGCCGTGCTCAACTACAACCACTCGCTGCACCGCGTCACCGCGCTCTACACGGAGGCGGCCGGCCTGGAGAGCACCAGCCTCGTACTAGCCACTGGACTAGGTGAGTCACATGCGGAGCAGCGCGAGGAGGGCCTGCTGCCGTACGCGCCCGAGCTGCCGCTGCCGGCCGAGGCCGTGCTCAACTACAACCACTCGCTGCACCGCGTCACCGCGCTCTACACGGAGGCGGCCGGCCTGGAGAGCACCAGCCTCGTACTAGCCACTGGACTAGGTGAGTCACATGCGGAGCAGCGCGAGGAGGGCCTGCTGCCGTACGCGCCCGAGCTGCCGCTGCCGGCCGAGGCCGTGCTCAACTACAACCACTCGCTGCACCGCGTCACCGCGCTCTACACGGAGGCGGCCGGCCTGGAGAGCACCAGCCTCGTACTAGCCACTGGACTAGGTGAGTCACATGCGGAGCAGCGCGAGGAGGGCCTGCTGCCGTACGCGCCCGAGCTGCCGCTGCCGGCCGAGGCCGTGCTCAACTAAAACTACTCGCTGCACCGCGTCACCGCGCTCTACACGGAGGCGGCCGGCCTGGAGAGCACCAGCCTCGTACTAGCCACTGGATTAGGTGAGTCACATGCGGAGCAGCGCGAGGAGGGCCTGCTGCCGTACGCGCCCGAGCTGCCGCTGCCGGCCGAGGCCGTGCTCAACTACAACCACTCGCTGCACCGCGTCACCGCGCTCTACACGGAGGCGGCCGGCCTGGAGAGCACCAGCCTCGTACTAGCCACTGGACTAGGTGAGTCACATGCGGAGCAGCGCGAGGAGGGCCTGCTGCCGTACGCGCCCGAGCTGCCGCTGCCGGCCGAGGCCGTGCTCAACTAAAACCACTCGCTGCACCGCGTCACCGCGCTCTACACGGAGGCGGCCGGCCTGGAGAGCACCAGCCTCGTACTAGCCACTGGATTAGGTGAGTCACATGCGGAGCAGCGCGAGGAGGGCCTGCTGCCGTACGCGCCCGAGCTGCCGCTGCCGGCCGAGGCCGTGCTCAACTACAACCACTCGCTGCACCGCGTCCCCGCTCTCTACACGGAGGCGGCCGGCCTGGAGAGCACCAGCCTCGTACTAGCCACTGGACTAGGTGAGTCACATGCGGAGCAGCGCGAGGAGGGCCTGCTGCCGTACGCGCCCGAGCTGCCGCTGCCGGCCGAGGCCGTGCTCAACTACAACCACTCGCTGCACCGCGTCACCGCGCTCTACACGGAGGCGGCCGGCCTGGAGAGCACCAGCCTCGTACTAGCCACTGGATTAGGTGAGTCACATGCGGAGCAGCGCGAGGAGGGCCTGCTGCCGTACGCGCCCGAGCTGCCGCTGCCGGCCGAGGCCGTGCTCAACTACTACTAGCCTCGTACTAGCTTTAATTTGGCTTTAATTCTATGCAATGCCTATAATTCGTTTTTATACTCGTCGACGTTAATGTTTGAGTTAAAGACTTCGTACACCAAACTAAAATCTTTTTACTATGGATGAACATTTTACAACTGTTGAGACAACTAAAATAAATTCGACCAATCACGTGGCGCCTTTACTGCAAAACTAAAGTATTTGACCAATAGGACGCCGTCATGAGAAAGTCAAAAGGTAATCAACGCATAAAAAATAAAAAGCCGTTGCTTGCACTTCGTTTCAGCAGGGTTTTCAATGGATACCAAGTTTGTTAATTAGTTTAGTTGACTCGTAGAAAAAGTATTGTATACAATAGTTATATACCTTTTTAAGTCTTGTACCTTAATTAGGCCACTCAGCAAGCTTCATGGCCTAAACGTGGTACTCGACTGAAAAAGCATACATTATATAACGATTGCATAAAATACTATTATGCAACCAGCACCTGAATTACATAATAGCAAAACTGCACTACTTTACCTTGAGCTGATTAGATCATATGTCAACCATTTAAACTTCGTTTCCTGTTGTTCGAACAGATCTCTTCTACACGCGAGTGGCGCCCTCGAAAACATTTGATCTACTGAAAGACGACTTCGACTACTATCTCATCACACTGGTGCTCGCCGGACTAATAGTCGCTACCTACAGTTCTAAGTATTTCGCCTCACGAAAATCCCTAAAGAACGCATGGAAGTGATTGCCTAGTAAATAAATTTATACTGTATAGCTGGAGGGTCAGAGTTGGAATTTGAATGATAAGTGATAATGATTAGGGTTTTGGGGCGTCTGTGTTCGAATTTATTCACTTGCGACGCGCTAGTAAAGCGGTACGCGTTAAATCCCTCTGTTCGGGAAATATCAAATATGATCAGCTTAAGATATAGGTGTTATCCTTGTGATACATCAACGGGTAGTTGTAAGATGAGTACCACTCAATGTTCCCTTGTTTTGTTAATGATAAGTAAATACACTTTGCAAGAGCAAAGCCAAGCATTTCTTATTTGCAATAAGAAAATATTAATATATTATACATACGAAGTTAATTCTTCAAAATGTTTCCGACATTCACATAGATAGATGATCAATAGATTGCAATTTCTAATTATATATATATATATCAATTTCAAAGGAATAAATGAACTCTATCCTAATGTATACCCTCCCCCCCCCCCCCCAGTCCAGCTTTCGTTTTCATATCTAAAACGTATTCGCAAGTGTTCCATCCACAAATTGTAATGAAGAGTGTATTTATATATAAGTCATTTTTTTTATTGTATTGTAGAACGATTTTACGCTCACATTAAGAAGGGCCGGTGACATGCTAAAAGCGACGAGGACGGGGCCAACTGCGAGAACAAGAAGTGTATACCAAGGGCCCATTTTGTAAAGATACAATTTTAAATTGTAACAAATCTAAGCTGGCAACACTTTTTTTATTAATTGGCCCCAGCCAGACGTTCTACTAGACGTTGAAAAAGCGTTCCGTTCATACAAATTTGGCCTTAGCGTCGGTGGACATAAGCTGCCAAAACGTTATTCAAAGCTGGACGTGAAAATTTTAACAACTAGTAAATTTGTAATAATGTAATTTAGCTAGCCAAATTTAAGAATGTTTAGTATTAGCGTTTTACTACGTGGCCTGGAAAAAACAATACGTTTTTTAATTAAAATCAAAGCAAATCTTTCATCATATCATTGAGATATTGCTTGATAATTATGTATATTCAGTTTTGGCATCCATTCCAACTATTGTTATTTATTTTTTACATAATATTGAAATATAATGAAATGGATGTCGCAATCGTGAGCGCTCGCGATGGCGATGGCGATGGCGATGGCGATGGCGGCGCGCTTAGCACCTCAAAGACGTGAGTGACCCATTTCATTACCTATATTGAATATGTCTGAGAGAGGGAGTTTTTTTTATAATGTTACATACACACTTTTTATTATTATCATGCTGGCGTTTTAAAAATCGTAGCGTTGTAATAAAGTTGGACAGTACTAGAGGATTATGAGATATTTTGCGATCCATTCCTTTATTTTAAATTGTGTCTGATACTAAAATCAGTACACGACCTCAGTATCCACATATAAGAGACGTCTGGAAACTTGTTAAAAATTACCGAGAGTTTATACACTTGATCCCAAAATATCACCCATTGCTACCTGATTCCCGAAGTCCTTGAATGTAGCGGGAGCATGTATTGAGATCCTGGTAACGCGAGAATTTGGTAGTTTGGTGATTGTAACAACAAATTAAAATAACCACTATTGTGTATCCTTCACTTAGATTTGATTGTCCAATTTAGAATGTTCAGAATGCACGGTGTTATTTTCAAAATGATATTTTGTGTTTCTCGGGTGTGTTCTTGTTGTTATATTATAAATATAACTGTATTTACTATACTAACTGAATGTAAATCATTCAAATAATTCTTAGGCATAGCAGTCAAATGCCCAAGAAGCACGTAATAATAATCATCAAATATTTAAAGTAACGTAACGAGTAGAATAAGATTATTATTGGGAACACTGTTCGTATATTTAAATTGTAACCAAAGTTAATGGAGACCTGCTCCCTACCTTCATCATTGAGAGACAAAGGATTAGCGAACTTGTATAAGAGTGCACTGATTTTTAGGTTGAATGATATTTTATGCTTTCACATTTTCACTCGCCATTTTATAAAACCAAGAAACATTGTGTAACTGAATATTACAATTGCTCACACAAAATAAGTTGTTTTTAGTGATTAAGGTTAAGTCTTGAGAACGAACTTGTTTAATTTATGAATTGTTCTTACGTTAATAATTAATATGACAAGTATAGATTATTATATTTGTATCCGACTATGGATGGTACCTACTTTTAGTGCCTCCTACATAAAATGGCTGCCACTTCACTGAGCTTACTACTACTAGTATGATTCTATTTTCTAATTAAATTCCCCTTCAAGCAAGAATAAGAGGCAGACATCGGATTACAACTTCTATTATGCTGTGAATTAATGCCTATTAATGACTTAAAATAATACTTAATTGATAGACTTAACACGGGAAAAAGTGCTTGAATATATTACGTTCAGATGATTACATACATCATTAGGAGTGGGCTTACGGACTAATAGATAAAAAACTTTACGAACCCACTACTTACTTACTTGTGATTTGTTCGAAAAGACATAACATATTAGAAATTTGTGACACAAACTAAATAATTGACAATTCCTATTCGAATAGTCCACAACTACATGCTAGGCAGAGGCACCTCTAACTTGGATTTTTACCCATACCGCAATTTATTGTTTTAAGTAGGTACCTCTCCGTGTCCGTACATCAAGT
The DNA here is from genome assembly GCA_947578815.1 of Epinotia ramella. Lineage (NCBI taxonomy): Eukaryota > Metazoa > Arthropoda > Insecta > Lepidoptera > Tortricidae > Epinotia > Epinotia ramella. The sequence goes on from OX388202.1 coordinate 22,022,123, forward strand.
TATTGTAAGATATATAGATTAAGATTATTGCCATTTATTCCGATTGAAGAAGAAACCTCGTCGATTTGAATTCTAGAAGCAAAGTGACTCATATGTATAGTTAATACTAAATTATTCCAGATGAACATTATACTAAATAATCCGATCAAATATCTGTTATCATCTACTTTACGGTCTAAGCAAGATTGTGGAAGATTTACATTGTAAGGAAAGTTGCATGTCTTTGTTCGTTTAGAATGGTTACATTCATATAAGGTGAAGGTTTCCGCTGTGTTGAAGTAAACCTACGAGTATGTCAATGCGGAGTCTCTATGCAAGCGTCCTTAGTCATCCAAGTCATTCAAATGTTAATATAATTATATTTATATTATAATTAATTCATGAAATGTGGTGTGGTCATTTTAAATACAGAAGGTTACCAATTCAGTTAAGATTTTATTTACATAAATGGTACGGTTACAAAACAGAAGTTTGTTCTGGTAGAATAATTATTTATTTCCTACTGTTTATTTTTCCAATTCATAGGGTAGTTCCAAAAATTACTTTGCCTTGTGCACTATAAAGCTTATATTCAAGTCTATTTGGATTGGAAGAATAAGTAAATGTGAGAGGACAGTATCAATACTTATTGTGTAGGTAATACGTAACTATTTCTGTGACTACAGATTTTTTATAAAATACAGATGAATTACCTGCATTTAATTGTTTTATTTATCTCTAAATAATAAGGTAATGATCAGTCATCGTTTATTTTGTAGCATTTTCGGTGCAGCGTAGTGTTGTTGTAGAAATTGAAATGGTCAATATCAACCTATTGCTGTATTACTTATAGGTACGGATTCGACCACTATCTCACCTGATGAAGTGATGATGAGGTTGACAGTGTTACATGCATACCTAGAGAATTATTATTATTATTATTAGCGCTTCGTGCGAATCAGTGGTAAATCAACAACATAAGGGTGGAACCCGCGACCGCGCCTAGTCCCAAGATGGCGAAATGGTGAGGGCGGGATTAATTCCTGTAATCCTAGCGCACACTCTCCGAAATGTATCCTGTAGAACACCGATAAGCAGACAACTTTTCTACGGTGATTGATAATTAAGTATAATAACAATAACATTGTAACAGTTTTTCGATCAGGTCACGTGACATCTTACGGTGTCACCCTAAAAATGAATTTGACGCAAATTTATAAACAATTATCAATTATTTAGGCGGACGGGCCGCGGGCGCGTTGGGTGCGATAACGTCCAAATTCGAACTATTCGAATTTGCAAGAACAGCAGACGGCGGCGGTGAACAAAATATCAATTTGTTTTTGCCGTTGGTAAATATTTTTCTCTTTAGAAATAACGTCCAAATTCGAACTATTCGAATTTGCTCAATAGCAAAACGGTGAAGGACGCTTGGACCAAATTACAAATGAACTTGGACAGAATATGCTATTGCAAAAAGTGTTTAACGGCTTTATACTCTTAGGAATAGCGTTCAATTTTGAATGAAGTCGAATCGGCTAGCAGCAAAATATAAAAGGTTGTGACCTCCTTCACTGTCGCGTATTTAAAAAAAAATCCTCTTCCCAAAAAGTGCTCAGCGCCGCTAAAGAAGTTTTCACTTTAAAAAATTGAAATGTCAGTTTAAAATAGATTAAAATTGAATTTACCTCGGTGGTCATGTATTATCTTGAGCGGCATTTAACAACTTCTTCACATCTTTTACTGCCAACCTTATTCTAAAACCATTCTATTATGGTTTTAGAACGCAATTAATGTTGAGTAACTCATTATCTTCCACAACATAAAAATACTGTTCAAAAAGATTCAATAGTATTTTATGCAACTGTTGTATAAGTAGGGTCTACGTAGTACGAGTAAAGGCGAGCATCGCAATAAAAGACGCCATGAGCGTTTTAAGAACAAGTTATACACCGTTGCATACAATACTTTTTCCACGACTAATTCTAAATAAATAGCATTTGACTTTTCAGGCAGCAGTTTTTCCGTTAGTTCTAAACTACTCACGCAATTTCTTCAGCGGTGCAGTTATTTTCTTCTTCGTCCATTTTAAAAGGAACGTACACAGTTTTCTTCACTTCACAAACACGAATAAAATCTTAATAAGTTATAAATAACGAATAGTTTTCGTCTTTTCATTTTGAATTGGAACTTTGGTGTGAAATTAGAAATATGACACATTGACACCTCTTGTTTATGGTCTGTTTTGTTTTTAATTTCCTTGAACTTGCCATCCGAACCAAACTGAATCCGGATCCGAACCGAATCTGATCGGTTTATATTTATAAATAATACCAATAATTGGTAAAATATGTATACACATAATACATGATCATTTATTTTTATTTTAGTAAATAATTTATGTTCTACAAATGTTTGATAGTAAAACTTTTTATTTCGAAAAATTTGCTTATGAAGTTGGTACCACTGCAATATGGCGGCCGATTGAAAAAAAGTTAGATGATTTGACATCGTGGTAAACAGTGCTTTTATGAAAAATGTATGAACCATAAAAGTACACTAAACAGTGCGTTTATGGGCCATAGAGCGTAGAGTTTTTCGACGACTTATTATCGGTGTCATTGTATTTGAGCTAGAGCCTATATAAATGACAGATAACGGTACAGGGGTAGAAAAAGATTTTATTTATTCAACATAGGTATGTACAAGGTGTTACATTAGCTTTCAGTATAACTATGTGATGCCTGTCGGCGTACAAATATATTGGTCAAAACATTTTTGTGTTGACATAGTAAGTAAAAGTAATAGATAGTCATTTTAATACATGTCATGACATATAATTTGATTCATTAAATTAAATTAAATAGGTCAAAAGACGTATAACAATAAGAAAGAGTGTATGTGTCAATATTTATCAAATACATCAATCAAAAATTCTGTTACCGTATAATATGCTTTTTCCGTAAGAAATAACTTCAAACTCCTGTTAAAATCTACTTCATTTCACTGTAGATGTAGGTACTGTCGTAGTTCTAAGGAACAAAGTAACACTATTGGCGTGCAATAATAAATTATTATTATTGATTAGTCACTTTCACTCGACATATTTAACAAATTTACACAGAACAACTCCAAAATAAACAACAATGGCGGGCTTTTTTTTGTTTTAAATACAAGCGCGCTCAACATATCTACTACACTACGCATGTGCAAATATTGTGGTATCGTAAAAGGCATAAGAAAGATATGCGTTCAGCCAAACACATTAAGTGAATATATATAATTTATTAATTTAATGATATAATTAAAAATCTTAATAGATTAATATAACATTGTATATATTATTAGCGTTTATGTACCCTTTATATGAAAAAAAAAAGTGTAATTGAAATATTTGTAAAAAAAATCTCAAGTAATAAAAACTCTTTGCATCAGGCTGATGAAGGACTTAAAATTAAAAAACTTATAATTTAAAACCACTAGTGCGAAAAAGTGGCACTTTCCGCACTATTGGCTGCTTGTAAAACGCTCTTTTCAAGCTCATGCATTGTAAAGAGAGTCTTATTAATGGGATGGTAGTGTGTACATTTTGTATTGTGATAAGTATGTATAAATACTTTTTCTCAAACATGCAATCAAATATTGACGTTGTGGGCTTCGAAGTGTCACGTTTCGGGCTCAGCGAGACGAGAGACCCGTAATGGCATTTCATACAAAATTGGCTTGGCCTCCAATGCTCTTTTTTAATTTTCATTCCACAATTTGTAGCACAGGATCACGGCGTTCAGCCATGAAAATTAAAGTTTGATTTCTTGTAGTTTTTTTAATTTATTTCATTGCATGTTTGAGAAAAGAACTATACATACCTCGCCGTGAAAAGGGGTTGCCAGCTTCATAACTATCCGGACTGGCTACGCTCGGCCGTCTATATGTACTCGGCCGGCAACCCCTTAGGGCCCCCCCACATTACGGCGTCTTGCGAACGTTTTTCATACAAAATTGTGCGTTGCGTCGACGCCGCGTCGACGCAACGCACAATTTTGTATGAAAAACGTTCGCAAGACGCCGTAATGTGGGGGGGCCCTTACTTCCCGGCCTCTGCAGTAATGTACTATTCACGCCTTTGGCACCGACTGTCAATTGAAGTATTTATGTTACGAACAATATTCCAGCCACGATGGAGCTGTACGAGGGCAACCAGCGCTGGCTGCCCGCGGGCGCGGCGTTCAGCTCGCTGCGCTCGGAGCGCGCGCCCTCGGTGGAGCGCCAGAGCTACGTGCTGCCCGCCGCCGCCACCGCCGCCGCCACCACGCACACCGAGCGCTCGCTCACCGACAAACATGTCTTGTGTCAGTACTCTGAAGCTTTTTCTTACCCACACTACAAATTAGCAATATCTTCGGGGCTCTGTATCTGTCTGACGGTCTCCCGCGGTATAAAAAAAGGATGAATATGCTCTCGCCTCTTAGCAGTTGCAGATGACAGAGATTGCAGTAATTGAACGTAATTCCAATGTCCGCAGTGGCTTTATCAACGGGCGCGATCGTGGAGCTGCCGTGGGCGTACCTGGAGCCGCGGCGCACGGCCATGCCGACCGCGGAGCAGCGCGAGGAGGGCCTGCTGCCGTACGCGCCCGAGCTGCCGCTGCCGGCCGAGGCCGTGCTCAATTACAACCACTCGCTGCACCGCGTCAACGCGCTCTACACGGAGGCGGCCGGCCTGGAGAGCACCAGCCTCGTACTAGCCACTGGACTAGGTGAGTCACATGCGGAGCAGCGCGAGGAGGGCCTGCTGCCGTACGCGCCCGAGCTGCCGCTGCCGGCCGAGGCCGTGCTCAACTACAACCACTCGCTGCACCGCGTCACCGCGCTCTACACGGAGGCGGCCGGCCTGGAGAGCACCAGCCTCGTACTAGCCACTGGACTAGGTGAGTCACATGCGGAGCAGCGCGAGGAGGGCCTGCTGCCGTACGCGCCCGAGCTGCCGCTGCCGGCCGAGGCCGTGCTCAACTACAACCACTCGCTGCACCGCGTCACCGCGCTCTACACGGAGGCGGCCGGCCTGGAGAGCACCAGCCTCGTACTAGCCACTGGACTAGGTGAGTCACATGCGGAGCAGCGCGAGGAGGGCCTGCTGCCGTACGCGCCCGAGCTGCCGCTGCCGGCCGAGGCCGTGCTCAACTACAACCACTCGCTGCACCGCGTCACCGCGCTCTACACGGAGGCGGCCGGCCTGGAGAGCACCAGCCTCGTACTAGCCACTGGACTAGGTGAGTCACATGCGGAGCAGCGCGAGGAGGGCCTGCTGCCGTACGCGCCCGAGCTGCCGCTGCCGGCCGAGGCCGTGCTCAACTAAAACTACTCGCTGCACCGCGTCACCGCGCTCTACACGGAGGCGGCCGGCCTGGAGAGCACCAGCCTCGTACTAGCCACTGGATTAGGTGAGTCACATGCGGAGCAGCGCGAGGAGGGCCTGCTGCCGTACGCGCCCGAGCTGCCGCTGCCGGCCGAGGCCGTGCTCAACTACAACCACTCGCTGCACCGCGTCACCGCGCTCTACACGGAGGCGGCCGGCCTGGAGAGCACCAGCCTCGTACTAGCCACTGGACTAGGTGAGTCACATGCGGAGCAGCGCGAGGAGGGCCTGCTGCCGTACGCGCCCGAGCTGCCGCTGCCGGCCGAGGCCGTGCTCAACTAAAACCACTCGCTGCACCGCGTCACCGCGCTCTACACGGAGGCGGCCGGCCTGGAGAGCACCAGCCTCGTACTAGCCACTGGATTAGGTGAGTCACATGCGGAGCAGCGCGAGGAGGGCCTGCTGCCGTACGCGCCCGAGCTGCCGCTGCCGGCCGAGGCCGTGCTCAACTACAACCACTCGCTGCACCGCGTCCCCGCTCTCTACACGGAGGCGGCCGGCCTGGAGAGCACCAGCCTCGTACTAGCCACTGGACTAGGTGAGTCACATGCGGAGCAGCGCGAGGAGGGCCTGCTGCCGTACGCGCCCGAGCTGCCGCTGCCGGCCGAGGCCGTGCTCAACTACAACCACTCGCTGCACCGCGTCACCGCGCTCTACACGGAGGCGGCCGGCCTGGAGAGCACCAGCCTCGTACTAGCCACTGGATTAGGTGAGTCACATGCGGAGCAGCGCGAGGAGGGCCTGCTGCCGTACGCGCCCGAGCTGCCGCTGCCGGCCGAGGCCGTGCTCAACTACTACTAGCCTCGTACTAGCTTTAATTTGGCTTTAATTCTATGCAATGCCTATAATTCGTTTTTATACTCGTCGACGTTAATGTTTGAGTTAAAGACTTCGTACACCAAACTAAAATCTTTTTACTATGGATGAACATTTTACAACTGTTGAGACAACTAAAATAAATTCGACCAATCACGTGGCGCCTTTACTGCAAAACTAAAGTATTTGACCAATAGGACGCCGTCATGAGAAAGTCAAAAGGTAATCAACGCATAAAAAATAAAAAGCCGTTGCTTGCACTTCGTTTCAGCAGGGTTTTCAATGGATACCAAGTTTGTTAATTAGTTTAGTTGACTCGTAGAAAAAGTATTGTATACAATAGTTATATACCTTTTTAAGTCTTGTACCTTAATTAGGCCACTCAGCAAGCTTCATGGCCTAAACGTGGTACTCGACTGAAAAAGCATACATTATATAACGATTGCATAAAATACTATTATGCAACCAGCACCTGAATTACATAATAGCAAAACTGCACTACTTTACCTTGAGCTGATTAGATCATATGTCAACCATTTAAACTTCGTTTCCTGTTGTTCGAACAGATCTCTTCTACACGCGAGTGGCGCCCTCGAAAACATTTGATCTACTGAAAGACGACTTCGACTACTATCTCATCACACTGGTGCTCGCCGGACTAATAGTCGCTACCTACAGTTCTAAGTATTTCGCCTCACGAAAATCCCTAAAGAACGCATGGAAGTGATTGCCTAGTAAATAAATTTATACTGTATAGCTGGAGGGTCAGAGTTGGAATTTGAATGATAAGTGATAATGATTAGGGTTTTGGGGCGTCTGTGTTCGAATTTATTCACTTGCGACGCGCTAGTAAAGCGGTACGCGTTAAATCCCTCTGTTCGGGAAATATCAAATATGATCAGCTTAAGATATAGGTGTTATCCTTGTGATACATCAACGGGTAGTTGTAAGATGAGTACCACTCAATGTTCCCTTGTTTTGTTAATGATAAGTAAATACACTTTGCAAGAGCAAAGCCAAGCATTTCTTATTTGCAATAAGAAAATATTAATATATTATACATACGAAGTTAATTCTTCAAAATGTTTCCGACATTCACATAGATAGATGATCAATAGATTGCAATTTCTAATTATATATATATATATCAATTTCAAAGGAATAAATGAACTCTATCCTAATGTATACCCTCCCCCCCCCCCCCCAGTCCAGCTTTCGTTTTCATATCTAAAACGTATTCGCAAGTGTTCCATCCACAAATTGTAATGAAGAGTGTATTTATATATAAGTCATTTTTTTTATTGTATTGTAGAACGATTTTACGCTCACATTAAGAAGGGCCGGTGACATGCTAAAAGCGACGAGGACGGGGCCAACTGCGAGAACAAGAAGTGTATACCAAGGGCCCATTTTGTAAAGATACAATTTTAAATTGTAACAAATCTAAGCTGGCAACACTTTTTTTATTAATTGGCCCCAGCCAGACGTTCTACTAGACGTTGAAAAAGCGTTCCGTTCATACAAATTTGGCCTTAGCGTCGGTGGACATAAGCTGCCAAAACGTTATTCAAAGCTGGACGTGAAAATTTTAACAACTAGTAAATTTGTAATAATGTAATTTAGCTAGCCAAATTTAAGAATGTTTAGTATTAGCGTTTTACTACGTGGCCTGGAAAAAACAATACGTTTTTTAATTAAAATCAAAGCAAATCTTTCATCATATCATTGAGATATTGCTTGATAATTATGTATATTCAGTTTTGGCATCCATTCCAACTATTGTTATTTATTTTTTACATAATATTGAAATATAATGAAATGGATGTCGCAATCGTGAGCGCTCGCGATGGCGATGGCGATGGCGATGGCGATGGCGGCGCGCTTAGCACCTCAAAGACGTGAGTGACCCATTTCATTACCTATATTGAATATGTCTGAGAGAGGGAGTTTTTTTTATAATGTTACATACACACTTTTTATTATTATCATGCTGGCGTTTTAAAAATCGTAGCGTTGTAATAAAGTTGGACAGTACTAGAGGATTATGAGATATTTTGCGATCCATTCCTTTATTTTAAATTGTGTCTGATACTAAAATCAGTACACGACCTCAGTATCCACATATAAGAGACGTCTGGAAACTTGTTAAAAATTACCGAGAGTTTATACACTTGATCCCAAAATATCACCCATTGCTACCTGATTCCCGAAGTCCTTGAATGTAGCGGGAGCATGTATTGAGATCCTGGTAACGCGAGAATTTGGTAGTTTGGTGATTGTAACAACAAATTAAAATAACCACTATTGTGTATCCTTCACTTAGATTTGATTGTCCAATTTAGAATGTTCAGAATGCACGGTGTTATTTTCAAAATGATATTTTGTGTTTCTCGGGTGTGTTCTTGTTGTTATATTATAAATATAACTGTATTTACTATACTAACTGAATGTAAATCATTCAAATAATTCTTAGGCATAGCAGTCAAATGCCCAAGAAGCACGTAATAATAATCATCAAATATTTAAAGTAACGTAACGAGTAGAATAAGATTATTATTGGGAACACTGTTCGTATATTTAAATTGTAACCAAAGTTAATGGAGACCTGCTCCCTACCTTCATCATTGAGAGACAAAGGATTAGCGAACTTGTATAAGAGTGCACTGATTTTTAGGTTGAATGATATTTTATGCTTTCACATTTTCACTCGCCATTTTATAAAACCAAGAAACATTGTGTAACTGAATATTACAATTGCTCACACAAAATAAGTTGTTTTTAGTGATTAAGGTTAAGTCTTGAGAACGAACTTGTTTAATTTATGAATTGTTCTTACGTTAATAATTAATATGACAAGTATAGATTATTATATTTGTATCCGACTATGGATGGTACCTACTTTTAGTGCCTCCTACATAAAATGGCTGCCACTTCACTGAGCTTACTACTACTAGTATGATTCTATTTTCTAATTAAATTCCCCTTCAAGCAAGAATAAGAGGCAGACATCGGATTACAACTTCTATTATGCTGTGAATTAATGCCTATTAATGACTTAAAATAATACTTAATTGATAGACTTAACACGGGAAAAAGTGCTTGAATATATTACGTTCAGATGATTACATACATCATTAGGAGTGGGCTTACGGACTAATAGATAAAAAACTTTACGAACCCACTACTTACTTACTTGTGATTTGTTCGAAAAGACATAACATATTAGAAATTTGTGACACAAACTAAATAATTGACAATTCCTATTCGAATAGTCCACAACTACATGCTAGGCAGAGGCACCTCTAACTTGGATTTTTACCCATACCGCAATTTATTGTTTTAAGTAGGTACCTCTCCGTGTCCGTACATCAAGTTATTGTAAGATATATAGATTAAGATTATTGCCATTTATTCCGATTGAAGAAGAAACCTCGTCGATTTGAATTCTAGAAGCAAAGTGACTCATATGTATAGTTAATACTAAATTATTCCAGATGAACATTATACTAAATAATCCGATCAAATATCTGTTATCATCTACTTTACGGTCTAAGCAAGATTGTGGAAGATTTACATTGTAAGGAAAGTTGCATGTCTTTGTTCGTTTAGAATGGTTACATTCATATAAGGTGAAGGTTTCCGCTGTGTTGAAGTAAACCTACGAGTATGTCAATGCGGAGTCTCTATGCAAGCGTCCTTAGTCATCCAAGTCATTCAAATGTTAATATAATTATATTTATATTATAATTAATTCATGAAATGTGGTGTGGTCATTTTAAATACAGAAGGTTACCAATTCAGTTAAGATTTTATTTACATAAATGGTACGGTTACAAAACAGAAGTTTGTTCTGGTAGAATAATTATTTATTTCCTACTGTTTATTTTTCCAATTCATAGGGTAGTTCCAAAAATTACTTTGCCTTGTGCACTATAAAGCTTATATTCAAGTCTATTTGGATTGGAAGAATAAGTAAATGTGAGAGGACAGTATCAATACTTATTGTGTAGGTAATACGTAACTATTTCTGTGACTACAGATTTTTTATAAAATACAGATGAATTACCTGCATTTAATTGTTTTATTTATCTCTAAATAATAAGGTAATGATCAGTCATCGTTTATTTTGTAGCATTTTCGGTGCAGCGTAGTGTTGTTGTAGAAATTGAAATGGTCAATATCAACCTATTGCTGTATTACTTATAGGTACGGATTCGACCACTATCTCACCTGATGAAGTGATGATGAGGTTGACAGTGTTACATGCATACCTAGAGAATTATTATTATTATTATTAGCGCTTCGTGCGAATCAGTGGTAAATCAACAACATAAGGGTGGAACCCGCGACCGCGCCTAGTCCCAAGATGGCGAAATGGTGAGGGCGGGATTAATTCCTGTAATCCTAGCGCACACTCTCCGAAATGTATCCTGTAGAACACCGATAAGCAGACAACTTTTCTACGGTGATTGATAATTAAGTATAATATTAACGTTCTCAAGCATTACGATTGAAATTGCTTATACCAATCCCGATAACAACACTACGCTGCACAGAAATTGCTACAAAATTCACGATGTGTGGTAATGATTCATTTGCTTCGTTGCCGGGAACTGTACACAAAACGGATTTGCATGGTGAATAAGCAATATATAACCGAATCGACGACGCTAGTATTATATCATTATATACATACGGTTAAAACATCTGTATAGGCCGTTAGTTTTAAGCCTGTTCATTCAACTTAATGTTCATTAAATTATGAATCTTTTAGCGAAGGCGATAGAGTCCACAATTCAATGAACATTTAAAAGGAACTTTAATCGAATTTAAACTTTCGTGAGACATGTTGAAATAATACTAACAGTTACACTGTTCAACTCACGTATTCAATGTCGCCCGTAGTGACATTGAATACGTGAGTTGAACCGTGTAACTGTTAGTATTATTTGGATTCTATCTTTCGTGCAAAATTTACCCTAGTAGCACAAACGCTTAGTTTTAAATGAATTCAGATTAAGATTTGAAATATAGATACATGTTTATTCATATTTGTTATATCGTTTATTTATACATCTGTAGTATGCTTAAGTATTTAAAATGGAAATAATGCGCTGACTGCGCCGGTATGGGCTGCAAATTCTTTATCCAAGGTCTTCATTCACCGTGGACTGAAAAATTAAACGTGTTCCACTGCGTAAATTAAATTAGGTACAGTCAGACGTATGTAAATTTCTACATGTTAATTTATTTATATAGGAAGATCATCAGCTTAAATACTACACAGTAGCTACCCTAGTGCCCACGTGCCATGTGTGGGGTCCTAACCTAACCTACCCTAGTATGTTGTTGTATGAATGAAAACCGAATATTTCATGAGGTTTCATACGAAATTATCGTGCATCGTTTCATAGGGAGGTATGTATATTTTCTTGTGTATTTTTTCATAAAGATAAGTAAATGAACTTACTGCATTGTTGCGTGGTAACACATCTGCCTTTCTTGTTCCTGGCGTACCCCGACTTGCATCGGCACTGCGGCTCGCAGCAGTCCGGATACTTGGAACAGTCGTATTTGCTCCACATGTTCGAGCATTTGTCTCCGGGAGGACAGGAGGGTGGGCACTCGACGAAAACTTCGTTGGGATCGTTGCACGTTCGAGGGGCTAGGAACAAAATGAGTAGAGGAAAATAAAGAAAAATAAAAACAAACCCCGAGATTATTTGAGTTGGCCGAATTGTACCTAGTCCATTCAAAGTCCAAGTCTACCGTCTAAGGGTGAAATCACATCTACCAGCATCGAATTCACGACTGCTGTGTGGAATTAGCATATGAAATAGTGAGGTATAACCAAAAGAACACTATTTGAGTACCTAATTACGACCAAAGTTCAAGGCGCCGTAGGTCTCCCTCTCACTGAGCATAAGCGTGAGCGAGATGGAAGTGCGTGCTCAGAAGCGCGGATATCTTGTTTTTTAATTTTAATTTTTTTGCCGTTTAAATAAATAAATTTTAATCACAGATTTCCCTCGAACATGATATTGCCGATTTTTAGAAGCAATGTTAATATGTATAACTTCTGTGCATAATGTGTTACGAATATTTTAAGTGTATTTTAGAAACAACATAGGTAAACATAGGTTCGTGATTTTTTTCTATCGAGCGAAATTTGCTTAATCATGTTTCGAATCACTGATCTCGCTGCAAAAAAGCCTCAAGATTACTATTCGTATTTTTTTTAAACCATATTATTATAAACAGACGCATTATATTGTGTCAAAAACTCCATTCGCTTAACTTCGCTGAACCTACGGCGCGGCGCCTTAATACAGCATCATCAGCGCGCCCGCCGTTTGCTGGTTCCGATCCGACTCGCGCGGTGAAGCTAGCAGACCAGATATATATAAAACCTTGCACTTCTTGTCGTATTGTTTGGTTCGTCAAACAAGATAGTACCTAGTTACCTACATAGTAGCGACTGTAGAGTTTGTTTTCATTTCATTTCATTTATTCCTTGATAAAACGTAGTTTTACATGTCAAATTTTTGTCAAGATCTTAAATAACATTTATACACATCTTATATAACAAGTATGTCTCAGTTTACAATACGGTATAATTATGGTTAGTACATTTGTTTATTTGTCAATGTTTCAGGAAGAAAGATATTTTATACTTCCTAATAGTATCAGTTGGTTGGGTAGCGAGCCAGTTAAAAAGTTGTGTGGCTGTCAGTATACCTATTTAATTCATAAATTCGTTTATGGAATAGCATGCATCAGATGCTAGTTTAATTTTAAGTCTATTAACAAAACACCTCATACTCGGCGCGCTTTTGACATCCTGGGGTAACTTGTTGTAAATCTTGGGTCCCATCGAGTGAAGACATTTTTTGGCCTTTGCGAGACGTGTGGCAGGTGGGCGCAGATCACCGCGTCGCCTGGTGTTATAATTGTGTGAGTCACCGCGCGTCGGGAACTGTTCAAGGTTACCTCTCACGTACTTGGCTACTTCAAGGACATACAAGCTTGGGAGGGTGAGAATTTTGGTTTCCTTGAACAGTTCACGGGCAGGATGATCCCAGGAGACTCCACATATGCAACGAATGGCTCGCTTTTGAAGTCTGAATGGCCTCTCTCGACTGGCTGCGCTTGCCCATAAATCAATTCCATATGTTAGGAGACAGTGAAAATACCCAAAATAGGCTTTTCTTACATTGCTGTGATCTAGACTTGGGCGCAGCCTACCGAGTGCAAAACATGCGGATGACAAACGATCGCATAGTGCGTCGATATGGGGACCCCACGTTAAGCCAGAATCAATGATAAGACCCAAATATTTCACCTCGTCAACCTGAGGGACGAGTCGACCATTGCAGTATATATTTAGATTATGTCCTTTTTTTCCGTGAAGTGAGAAGTGCATGATGTTGGTTTTCTCAATGTTTAATAGCATTCCGTTTGCCGAGAACCAAGAGGCAACGTCCCCCATTACCTTGGTGAGGTTGCATCTTAGGTCCTCCTGGTTGTCGGCGGAGACGATGACGCAACCGTCATCGGCGAACATCACGAATTCTGCATCGTCGGTGGCGGTTGTGAAATCGTTCATAAGAATTAAAAACAGATTATTGCCAATCACAGAACCTTGAGGCACGGCACAGTCACCTAGTTCCAACAAGTCAGATCTCTCGCCGCGGACTGACGTTAGTTGTTTACGGCTATCCAGAAACGAAGATATTAAGTTTTTGAAGTTGCCAGTAACACCGTAGTGGTCCAACTTGGATAAAATGAGAGGATGGGCCACCAGCTCGAAGGCGCGCGACAAGTCGCAGAATATGGCGGCGACCTGTCGCCCGGCGTCGAGGTGGCTGGTCACTCTCGTCACGACGTCCCGCGCCGCGTCGATCGTGGATCTGCCAGGTTGGTAGGCGTATTGTTGCTTATTTAACAAGAGATTTAAGTTAAAGTAAGACATGAGTTTATCGCTTAAAAGACGCTCGAACACTTTGGAAAATAACGGTATTAATGATATTGGTCGATAGTTTTTTAACATGTCTACATCACCTTTCCCTTTATAAATCGGTTGTATTTTAATTTTCTTCAAGTTACTGGGGTATATTCCGCGATCTAGGCACCTATTGAAAAGTATACATAACATGCTGATTAGAAACTTTGGTATTAGGTCTAGTAAGCGAGTAGACATATCGTTAATATCCTTAGAATCTTTGCGCTTTATTTTTTGTATACTTTTTTCTACGCATTGTAAATCAAACGGTTCAGCCTTAATCAGGTTAGCATGTTTGTTTACATACCTACTCAGATAGCACAAGGCGGCTGGAATATCCGCGTGGGCTCCAGAGTTCTTGTTCGCGTCGATGTAAAACCGGTTCAGCGCCGCGGCAGTGGCGGCGGCGGGGGACTCGGTCGACCGACCAGCTGATGCGCTTATCAGTACGTCCAGTGCGTCGCTCCTAGTGCCACCTCGACCTGTCTCGGATGCAATCACCCGCCACGATGTTTGGCATATGTTAGTGCTACTGTATATCAACCTATTAATGTAATGTTTACGTGCGGCGCTGAGTTCCGCTTGGTACTTACTCTCAAGCTCCAACAAGTCACAACATGGCCGTATCTGAGGTGTATTGTTAATATTATTACTGATTACAGTTGTTTTTAGAGTATGCAACTGTGTTCGCATTCTTTTCACCGGCTCGCTTACCCAAGCTTTTGATATGTTGCGTACAGGGTATTTCTTTAATGGGAAATTAATGTTATAATAATTAATTAAAATGTCAACAATTGAATTTAATAATTGGTCAGGACATGGTTGTTTACGTGCTAAGCCGTCCCAGTCATAATTGTACAAAGAGTTTAAGAAATTATGTTTGTTTATTTCTGAAAATATACGTTTCCAGATTACATTGTTCTGCTGTAGCGTTTTTATTATTGCGAAGTTGACAATTATGCACTTGTGGTCAGACACGAACATTTCCAAAGGTTCTATAGATAGTATATGCTCCTTCGGGACATTGGTGTAGGCATGATCGATGCAAGTTTTTGTTGTTATACAGATCCGAGTAGGGAACGAGACGAGAGATTTCATACCCGCAGTTTTTAAACAATCTAATAAAACTTTCTTTTCCATTGTTTTAGACAGCAAGTCGATATTAAAATCACCTAAGATTGTCACTTTATATTGTTTAAATATTGGGAGATCAATTAACTGGTTTAATTTTGAGATGAATAATTGGAAGTGATTTCCCCCATCTGATTGGGGAGGAGGCTTGTATATACAAACAACGATCATACCTAAACCAACGTACTCAACTGCGCAAGCTTCGAAAATCGTTTCTGTGCTCAGGTCAGATACCTCCTTTCGTTCCAGGGTCAGCAGTGCAGACTTAGAGTAGATACAGACTCCGCCGCCGTTTTTTGAGGTCCTGCTGAAACTCGCACTCAGCTTGTAGTTCATTATGTTAACTGCTTGGAGCTGGTTCTTCGTAAGCCAATGTTCAGATAAACATATAGCGTCGATCTTGCTGTTTAGATGTAACTCGCATTCCAGCTTGAAGGTTTTATTTTTCAGTCGGTTGATGTTTTGGTGTGCGACAGTAAAGTTGGATATTTGCTCCTTAAGTGCAGTAGCTTGCAGCCCGGTTGTATACAGGTTAGGCTTCAGACAACCTGCGTCCCTTGTTGAACAAAAAGGGCTTCCATGGTGATATGCTTATGTTCACCGGCCACACTGATGTCTCAAGGAACTCTTCGAAGGCTGATGACGGTATTCCTATTTTGTATGAATAGTAGGTGGCGTGCTTTGATGGTATCAGGTCGACCGTATAATTATGGGCATCGTTTATATTTTTGAGATATTTTAGGACATTATCCTGTGTAGTCGTGGTTTTAAAGTAGCAGGCATGCAGGTATTTTGTCTGGTCTACGCCTTCTAAGTTGGTGTTCTTGGCCGTTCCTCGGATGGTTTTGGTCGTTTTGATACGTCGGTATTCTTTGCGTTTGTCATTTTCTGTCGTCTCGTTTGTTGGTGATTGTTTCGCTACCTCTGAGTCACTTTGCTTCTCGAGACCAGTGTCTGGGTTTGGTTGGGGTGTCAACTCACTGATAGCAGCTTGTTTCTGCAGGTCAGGTGAGCTGGAACGGCTGGACGGCGACGGTTGCACTTTTGGGGTATTCTGACGGTTGGGTTGGCGTTTAGTTTGATTGGAGATTAATTTCTCTTTTGTCTTTATAGCAGCAGCTCTCTCTGGTCTGCTTGTTTGGTTACAGTTGTCAGGTTTCAACGTGGGCGATGGAGTTACGTTGCGGGATAACACAGCAGCATAATCCGTTTTTTGTTCGGCTACCTCCTTCTCTTGCAATTGCGCGGCGCACGTCACTGCGGCGGAGTTCGTATCGGCCGATTTAACGGATTTTAGAGATCGTATTTCACATTGTAATTCACTATTATGTCAGTTAGGCTTTCAATTTTCTTTTCCAAAGGAAGTATGGCACTTTTAATAGCTTTTGAAATCGCGTCAATGTTCATTTGCGACATTTTTAAACACTTATAGTATTGTTAAACAAGGGCGCATCAAATGTGCTCTAGCCCGTGCGAGTGTGAGAGCGTGACGTGACTTTGTACCTCGTTTATACTTAATATTGGCATAAGGATTAAGGATTCGTTCACGTTGCTCAATGGCCGCCAGTTCCACGGGGTAAACGTTCAGGGCAAATACTTACTGATGTCGGCCGATAACAATATATCTGTCCACAGTGTGTTAACAAACGTGACAATTAATTTTTTTTCACTGACACAAAAAAAAATAGGTAACTAGGTATACATATATACCTACTTAAATGATACATTTTAGGCCACCAATTTCTACAAATTTGCTACGCACTCGTGTCTATCATTAATAAAGAACAGCTAATGTACCTACGGTTATTATTATTATTTATATAGGCACTATGAATAAAATTGTAAGGATCTTTTTAGGGTTCCGTACCCAAAGGGTAAAAACGGGTCCCTATTACTAAGACTTCGCTGTCTGTCCGTCCGTCCGTCTGTCTGTCACCAGGCTGTATCTCAAGAACCGCGATAGCTAGACAGTTGAAATTTTCACAGATGATTTATTTCTGTTGCCGCTATAACAACAAATACTAAAAACAAAATAAAATAAATATTTAAGGGGAGCTCCCATACACAAACGTGTTTTTTTTGCCGTTTTAATAGATAATGGTACGGAACCCTCCGTGCGCGAGTTAGACTCGCACTTGGCCGTTTTTTATATTTGTTTGACAAGGTTCCATTTTGTTAAACAGAAGAGATTTTTTTTTTAATTATACGTAGGTACACCTATATACTTACGTTCGTAATAGTACGATTGTCCATCTGTATCACATCGGGAAGCACCTGTCACAAGGTAACTATGTAATCTAGGTTGTCATTCATAAATTTATGTAGGTACGATCCCAAACTTTAAAAAAATATCTGAACAACCTTATGCTCTTTACAATAAAGTCGTGTTCACGTATTTTTGAACACTTTTTCCGTGCACATATCTTAAATAAATCGAATTTAATACACATACGAGATACGAGTACCTACCTAAAGGGTTTTACAAGAGCAGTCTTTAAAGCGTCGGCAATACGCATGTTACGCTTTTGAAGTTGCAGGCGTCCATAGCCTTGCTTCTTAGAAACACTAAATAAACTTAAACACTGGTAGAGTTGGTTCAATCAATGGTGGCATTTAGCAGGATGAAAAGCGTAAAAACTTCTATATATATAATATAACTAGTAGTTCCTAATAAATATCATAATTCGTGGGCCGAACTGTAATACTTACAGCAAGTGAACTGTTAAAATGTCCCAGATCGGTTCTCACGTTTACAATTAGATGAGTTCAGCAACAAAATACACCCTGTATTTCAAGACACGTAAAGGATGCAACTGCAGCTATCTTAAATAAATAACAATACCACGCCACGAGCATGGTAGGTACATTTCGTTACTTAATCAAGTTAATTTGCAGACGTTTTATTAGGAACTATGGATTGTGAACAAAATAAAACAAAATATGTCGAAGAAACATTACTTCATCAAAAACAAATCAATGATAAAATCGAATCAGAAACAGAAAAAACTGAAAGTCCAGGGCACGGGCTCGCCGAAAGACTCAAATATTTGTTATCAAACATAACTGTGGAACCGATAATGGCCGGTGTAGTTATACCAGCCGCGTTAGCGAAACTCGCAATGCAAAATTTGAATTTGGAGAAAGTGTGTCTTGCCAAATTGAAATACGGTCCCGAAATATGTGACCCCTTGATTAAAAGACATGGTCATAATTTGACTGATTACGAGCGAGAGGTACAAAAAGTAATTGCGTCCATAGAAGTATGGAAAAGTATTATTCATACAGCTTTACCGACACTCGTGGTAATGTTTATGGGGGCCTGGAGCGATAGAACTGGCAACAGAAAGATTTGCATGTTGCTTCCAATCTTCGGAGACGTATTGGTCACTGTGAGCAATATTGTGAGCACAATCTTATTTTACGAGATCCCTGTAGAAGTTACAATGTTTCTAGAAGCCTTGTTTCCGGCCATCACTGGGGGGTGGGTGACGATATTCGTGGGTGTGTTCAGCTACATAAGTGATGTCACCACTACAGAGTCCAGAACTTTCCGGATTGGCGTGGCCAACTTGTGCCTCACAGTTGGGATACCCATTGGGACTGGTTTAAGCGGCGTTTTATTAGAATCTTGGGGTTACATAGGAACATTTCTGCTATCTGGTTCACTATACGCACTAACGTTGACATACGGATGTTTATTTTTGAAAAGTGTTACGAAACCAGTCAAAAATGAAAACAAAAAGGTAGGTAATAGACACACCGGTTTATTGATAATTAATTTACACGTATATATAATTTACCGACACATTGTGATTTACAGTTGACGGTTTCGGAGTTACTGACTCTACAAAAAGATACAATTTCTGTCATCACCAAGAAACGTCACGGTGACTTAAAATTGGTGATTATTGTAAACCTATTAGTAGTTGCCATCATTTACGGGCCGACCCACTGTAAGTACAAAATTTACAGATAATGTTTTTTTGTTATGTTATATTATAAATTACTTATATGCTTTTATGAACGCACCAACTTGTATACGTTTTTTTAGCGGAACACGTGATGACTTATCTATTTTTGCGATACCGTCTAAATTGGGATGCCATCAAATTTAGCATATATTCGACATACAACCATATATTACATTCATTGGGTAAGTGTACACTCTTTAATGCCGCCATTCTAAAGTTATTTGACAAACATGCTCCCTTACACAAAGTTAAAGTCAAGCGGCCTCCTGCACCTTGGATTACTGAGGGCGTTCGCATGGCCAAGGCGTTCAAACTCTTTAAGCGTGACCGCAGCGACGAGAACTGGAGACTTTTCAAGAGGGCCCGCAACCGTTGTAATCAGATGGTACGTACAGTGAAGCGACGGTTTATCGACCAAAATGTGTCTTCATCTTCCATGGCTGACGTCTGGAAGTTTCTGTTATCACTTGGCCTCGGGAAACCTTCCAGTCCATTTGAAGGCACGTCCTTTTCTCTTCAGGACCTTAACTCTCATTTCTCTTCTGCCCGCTGCGTCGACAACAATGTCAGAATCAACACTCTTAATGAGATCTCTTCCCTACCCCTCTCTATCACGGACCCATTCTCCTTTTCTCTCACTTCTCAAGCGGATGTCAAGGCTATTATTAAAGCTATCAAATCCAAAGCCATCGGTTGTGATGATATCAGTCGGTATATGATAATGTCGGTTCTAGACTGTGTGCTTCCTGTATTGACTGATATCATCAACGCCTCGCTTTTCAATGGCGAATTCCCTTCCCTATGGCGCAAGGCATTTGTTATTCCCCTTCCAAAAACCAGCTACCCCACTGTGCTTAGCAACTTCCGACCCATTTCAATACTCCCCTTCTTATCGAAAGTTGCTGAAGCGGTGGCTCATAAACAGCTATCTCGTTTCATTTTCCCACATAATCTTCTGAGCCCCTATCAGTCTGGCTTTCGTCCTCGTCATAGCACCAGCACTGCTCTGCTGAAGGTCACGGAAGACATCAGACGTGGCATGGAGAGTCAATTGGTCACGGTTCTTATTCTTATTGATTTTTCCAACGCATTCAATACTGTTGACCATGAGATTCTTCTTGCTCTGCTTGAACATTTAAATGTGTCGTCTGTTGCCCTTAGGTGGTTTTCTGCCTACCTTCGAGAGCGCCAGCAAGCGTTCCGTGTCGACCGAGCCTTATCCGACTGGTGTGACCTAGTAACTGGCGTCCCTCAAGGAGGCATTCTTTCTCCACTCTTATTTTCCATCTTCATTAACTTCATAACCCCGGAGCTTCGCTGTTCTTACCATCTGTACGCCGACGACCTACAACTTTACGATCACTGTAACGTGAGTGACCTTAGTGTTACCATTAACAAGCTGAATCTGGATCTCTTACACATCCAGCGGTGGTCAGAGAAGTTTGGCTTATTTGTTAATCCGTCCAAGTGTCAAGCTATCGTCATTGGTAGCCCTCAGCAGCTTGCGAAACTCAATTTTAATTCTATTGCTGCAGTTGAGTTTAATGGTACTCCTATCCCGTACAGCAAAAGTGTCAAAGACCTAGGTGTTTATCTCGACAACACTCTCAGTTGGAGGCCACAGATCTCTGAGGTTAGTCGGAAAGTTCTAGGTTCACTTCATGCACTTAATAGGCTAAAGGATTTCTTGCCAATCAAAACCAAGATTTTATTATTGCAGACATTGATATTGCCCATAATTGACTATGGTGATGTGTGCTATCCTGACTTGAATGGGGAGCTTCTTGATAAGTTAGATCGTCTTCTAAATAATTGTATTCGGTTCATTTTCTGCCTTCGAAAATACGATCATGTTTCTTCCTTCCGCTCCCAATTGGGCTGACTGCCCATCCGCCTACGCCGCAAAATACGTTTGCTCTGCACTCTCTTCTCCATTCTAAACGATCCTAAATCTCCCGAATACCTCAAAACTCTTTTTCAGTATTACTGTGTCTCACGGGTCCGTCAACTTCGCTGCACCGGCAACCTTTCCTTATCTATTCCGCCTCACCGTACTGGTTTTATGTCCAATTCCTTCTCTGTCCAAGTAGCTCGCCTATGGAACAGTCTCCCTGTCAAAATTCGGCAATCTCCAAACAGGCTTGTCTTTAAAAAGTCCTTCATCCCATCTTTAGACATGTTAAAGAGTTTTTGTTTTAAATTAAGTTGCACTGCCCACATTTTATCTGCTTTGCCTTAAGGTTGACTGGTAGAGAATGCTTTATAGCATTTAGTTCGCCTTTTGTACCATAAGATATTCTTTTGTGCAATAAAGATTAAATAAATATATTTTATGAGGAATGAATATATAAATGTTGTCATGTGTGAAACATACTGTGATGCGGCCAAGGCAGCACACGAACTGAGCCATGACGTGGTGCATTGTTTGCAGCTGCGTTACTCTCAATCAGTATACTGAGCAAGCGTTGGGGCCTTGACGACTCCGTGCTCTGTCTCATTTCCGTCGTCAGCAGGCTGGCCGGTTCTGTGTACATCAATTTTGTTCAAACTGATTTTCAAATGTACTTGGGTAAGTTCTGCTTAAATCATCTTTTATGCTAAAGACCAATGATGTTGATGATGGGTAAGTGCATTTACATAACTTGCTACATTAGCGGCATCGCATTGCAATATCTAACTTGGCATACCTAATTACCTACAGCAATAATCATAATGAATGAACTTTTTCGAAACGATTTTATAACGATTGGGCTATTAACAATCTACATCTACCTGCATACTTAATCCTTCGTATGTCTTAGCACTGATCAGTGTTTTTGAAAATTAACTCTGTGAGAGAAGCTAGAAATTCAAAATCCTTCTGCAACGTCAGTGTCAAAGCATCCGAAAGGTTAAGTGTTTTTAAGAACAGGTTAACGGTATGTTTTCCTTTTGAGTCGCCAGTCAATGATATTTCACCATTTATCAATCTTAATGATTTTTGAAGTGAAAACTTCTTTAGCGGCGCTGAGCACTTTTTGGGATGGCGAAAAATTGTTAAATACGCGACAGAGTTTTGTGACGTCAGATGTGAAGGAGGTCACTTTTTGCTGCTAGCCGATTCGACTTCATTCAAAACTGAACGCTATTCGTAAGAGTATAAAGCCGTTAAACACTTTTTGCAATAGCATATTCTGCAAATAAATTTGTAATAATACCAACGCGTCCTTCACCGTTTTGCTATTGAGAAAATTCGAATAGTTCGTATTTGGGCGTTATTCCTAAAGAGATAAAGCTTAGAAAAATATTTACTAACGGCAAAAACAAATTGATATTTTGGTCGCCACCGTGCACCGCCATCTGCTGTTCTTGCAAATTCGAATAGTTCGAATTCAGACGTTATTCCTAAAGAGATAAAGCTTTGAAAAATATTTCGCAATGGCAAAAACAAATTGGTATTGTGTTTGCCGCCGCCCGTCGGCGCGCCGGACCCCGGCACCGTTGCGCCGCGGCGGCGCGTTGGGCCCGTCGCACCCAACGCGCCCACGGGCCGTCCGCCTAAATGATTGATAATTGTTTATAAATTTGCGTCAAATTCATTCTTAGGGTGACACCGTAAGATGTCACGTGACCTGATCGAAAAACTGTTATGTCATTGAGTTTTCACTTCTGCCGGCACTCCCGGAGTGCAACCCGGTCTTTTTTTTTACAGTTCCTGTCGTGCAATTTTTAAATGCAACTACATTTACTTCCTTGCGTTCGATGGCGTCGAAACTAGTACCAAGTGAAGAAATGGGTAAGTCTAGTGTAATACGGGTGTGGGCTCAAAATGTATTATTACTCCAAAACAAAGAAGGCAAAAACATACGCCTAGTGACGAAAATCCCATTCAGATATCTCAAAGGATTACGAAGCTACAACTGTTTTAATAGCCTTTTTCTGAGACTGTTATTCAAACTGAAAAACTAAGTTTTCTAACTAAGAACTAATCCTTTTAAAAGAGTGAACTTTCAGGTCTATTCAGATTATGTTTCCTTCCAGGGAAAATGAGCTCATTATTTAGCCTGGTAGAGACCCTCGCTGCGCTCTTGTTCGGCCCGATCTACGCGACTTTATACTCACGGACTATGAAGCAATTTACAAGCGCGATATTTGTCTTCAGCGCCGGGATGTCGCTGCCTGCCATTGCTATATTAATGTAATTGTTTTTGCCTATATATTCATCTGTCCTATGGATCCGTAGATAATTTAGTATAGGTACTGGTAAAATAGTCTAGCAGACGATTCGCCCTAACATTCATAATACATTTTCTAATAAATACTTAACACTGAAACTTGGATATAATTTTTTTTATAGATTGTTAGTCTGCGGTTATAACAAAAGACAAGAACATAGACCAGCAATAAACCCAGATAGATAGGTACCTAATAAGTAATATTGACTTTTACAGTTGGCTCTTCATCAGACATCGGCGTGAGCTAAGGCAGCCAGCTCTAGAATCAGAAAACTAGAAAATTCACCAAAGGATTCCCATGTACCGACGTAATTAAAACAATCATAAAATTACACTATATCAAAGTACTCGCTAATGCAAGTGGTGCTCCAGGTGTCATTCAATTTCTAACTTACACTTGGACATCTACTTTACATTACTAGTTCATAATTGCCAATGATCGCGTTTATTACCGACTAACACAAGATATGCCATAAGTATATACGTCTCGGCCCCTTTCTATATATGGTCGGAGATGGTTTTGCATTTGTCTTCCTTTACTCAATAAACGCGTCACATCGGCACGGTAAACGAGGAAGTGGGTTCCGTTCCAGGTCTGACTCACCAATATTGTTTTCATTACACTTGTACCTTTTTTTCTAATACTCGTAATTATATCAGTAACTCGTGCGTCAGTTGTATAGCAAGGAGGTTTTGACTAATATACTTTAGTACCTGTAATATAATTTAGTATCTGTGTAAAATATTTTTAACATTAATTAATAGTATTCATTTTATTCCATATATGTATTGTTTCCTCGCAAATGTGATGAAGACATTATGTGCTGTGCGACATGGATATTATAGTAGTTTATGCAACTGATACATAATCAGAGGCCTTAAAATACGAGTGTGGTTTTAAGTCCAAATTATGTACAGTTTCATACACTGCTTTATCTACACACATCATAAGTAAGTACTTACTCTTAAGATGGGTTCAGAAACCGTAGGAAAATAACCTGCATTGCTACTATAGTGCTACCTGTCATATTTGATGCAATCGTGGCTGCATTTACGATATCAGGCGGAGTGTGCATATCGTTCTCGGAGCCACTACTACTTACTCATATTTTCAACTAAAATGTGAATTACATTACAAACAACTTTTCACAATTCTACTTTCGTAACAGCAAACAACCAACAAAGAAATGACAACAATTCGATCCTACGTCAAGACGAATGTTTTTATAAATAATAGACAAACGAATGAAGTCCCTATTCTCACGTCTCTCAAGTCAAATATCGTGCGGTTTATATTTAAAAAACATACTGAATTGACGTTTTGCATCGATAACTGTTTTAATATCTATGAATACTAGAATAGAGACCCATATGAGTTTTGACAGCTGTTCCAAGTTTAAACTCATAACTTTAAAAAAATCTGTACTGTAATAACATTACAGTACAGATTTTACCTACTACCACAGACAAGAAAGTTTTCATAGTAAAATTGGTTGTAATAATGCTGGTGATTTCCTACGGTTTCTGTCCATCCGATCTGTTCTCACTTACGTACTGAACGACGAGTAAGAAAGAGATAGAATCATGTTATCTGACAGGTCTTCATACGACATTGTCTCCGCTTTCTCGCTCGCACGATGTAATTCGCTCTCTCGCTCGCTCGAGATTTAGTGTAGCGAAAGATATTTTGTTACAAGATATCGACATCGATATTTACTTTTCATATATTCGTCATCTGCACCAGTCGTAAGTAAATTGTATCTCCATACATTTGTATTTAGATACAATACATGTACTTATACAAAATGTAATTTTCTCAAAAATAGTACGAAATGTTCCCATAACATCTGTGCAGATAGTATCCGAAAGTGATTAATCCTGGACAATTTTTAGAAGTGTCCAGTAAGTAAGTATGAAATCCCATGAATTATCATAATATTTAAATAGTATAGAACAAGAGTGTCCAGTAAGTAAGTATGAAATCCCATTACATATCATAATATTTAAACATAGAACATTTATGAAGTGAACACTTCTTTAGCGGCGCTGAGCACTTTTTGGGATGGGGAAAAACTGTTAAACTCGCGACAGATTTTTGTGACGTCAGATGCGTAGGTCACGTGACCGTAGGACGGTGAGAGATTCGGGACGAGGCTTGGGGGCGGGGGAATAGTTTGATGTAAGACGAACTTTTTTTTTGTTTTTATTTTTTTCCTTTTTTTTTTAAGGTCTGGTCTCTGCAGTAATAAAAACCACCACCACCTATTACCACAATAAAAACAAAAACCATAGGTACCTTAACTTAACTACCTACTTATGTCCTGTTTCTGAGACAACTACCTACGTGAGGTGTAGACTATGTAGTACTACTTGATTCGGAATTTAAATAAATATTAAAATTTAATTTAGTAGTATTTAACAACTTTAGTAATAATCTATATAGTTTCAGTTATCTACTGAAATAAACAATACCAAAAGTTAATGTGGTAGGTATACGGAAGTAGCAAAATAAACCTCCAGGTCACTCACACCTGTATTTACAGTCTCTGTATCTCAAACTTACCAAACGCCTCGCCTACATAAAATTCACGCCGATAAAATGTCGATGAATATAAATAAATACAACACTATAAGTGTCAACTTGACGTTGACGTCTTGGCGAAATTGTTTACTATTTTAACACTGTGGTGAACAGTAGATGGAGACAAGTCGTCAATAGACTCAAAATTCCATACTATTCGTCTCATTCTAACTCACGTCAGCTGACCATAAGAAGTGACAGAGACAACTATATGAAACATCGCCTTGCTTTATACTGCGCGTCTGTATTAGTCTGTACTCGAGCCATCAAAATCCTCCGCCTTTGGCGTCGGACTTCTAATAGACTTTCGGTCGTAAAGGACCACTTACCAACCTCGTAGCACAATGTAGGCACTATTGTGCTTTGATCTGTGGTTGTAACATTTTAGGTTAAATAAAACGTAGGGTGTTCAAAGATTAACACACGGCATTCTAGAGGTGTTACCTTACTGCGGGTGTCGCTGGTACTAGTCGTTATGTGCTGTGCTCGGCTGTTTTCGTATTCGTATCGCTCTTTTAAAACGCGGTTGGCTACCTTTGCGATGCGGCGACGGGCGATCCGGCCCGGCCCAGACGGTGGTAATCGCACATAACTCACGGCAGTCCTCAGGCGCGACGCAGGCCCCGTCGTCAGCGCGCACGAGCCCTTCGCCGCAGAAGCAGTCCTCGACGCATTGCTGCGTGCAGACGACGCAGGTGTTGCCGCGGGTGTCGCAGGTCAGAGGGCACGCGGAGCCGCAGTTCGAATAAGTCTCGTTGGCGTTACAGCGAGGCAGGGCTGTTACGATAACATATAATATCAGTTAGTAATTCAAACAAAATGATTTACTTAAAAAACACAGGAACAGTTATTCATCTTATTCCTTAGCAACCAGATTTAAAAAATAGGTTTTGTAGCCGACTGCATAGATGTGCTACGCAATCTCTATGCTTAAAGGTAGGTAGGGCCCTTAACCCTTCGGATGCTTTGACGCTGACATTGTACGTTTCTGTGATAGAGTTAATTTTCAATGGCACTGATCAGTGCTAAGACGTACGAAGGGTTAATTAACGGGGCGGGTGGCTTTACCTTTCCGTCTTTTGACGTTAGGAGCTTGCGGAGCAAGATCATTCCAGCCGACTCTTTTGTATAGTGTGGATCCTTTTTCTAGAACGGATCTTATCCTAAGACCCATCGGTCCTCAACAAAGCCATTATACTTATGTGTCACAAACGGTTCGAAATGAAAATGCCATGTTAAATAAATATTTTACTCCAATAGTGACTCTAATGTTAAACGTAGCAAGGTTCAAATTAAAAAGGTATATTGGTATTAACAACTTTTTATTAGTAGTTGCAGCATACTTAGTACAACGTAAAATATTAGCGGTTACACTTAACAATTAAAGGCAATGGCTTTGTTTACTAGGCACAAAGATAAATTAATGGTTCAACGCAACGGAAGCGTCGTCCAACGTATGGAGAGAGCCGGACGACACTTACAACTTAAACCTTTTGCTTCAGTCCAGACGGCCAGTCGCATTTTCAAGTCGGGAAGTTCAGGGGTAAAACTACTGGTTGTGGTGGTGACAAAAATGAATATAAGACCGGTCGGGGGTGTTCCACCTTGCTTCTCTTTCCAATAATGAAAATTGACATGTGTGAAGCCTCCAATCTCAATAAGGTCAGCGTATGGATTGAAGCTATTTCCGTGTCGTCCATGGGAGGTCTGCGAGCATCAGTGGGACGTAGAGGCACAGTGAACAATGATGATGTTGAAAACGATGAGCAAAAAATATACTTACAACATTGGCTGATGGGGACGCAAGTTCCGTTGTCGTGCCGCAAGTACCCATCAATGCACTGGCAACCGGACTTCCTGCAGTCGAGATGGCACACCCTCCCGTCGCTCCTCAGCCGCGTCTTGCAGGTCATCCGGCAGGGGTTGTAGCAATTGGCGAGCACTTCGTTCAGCGGACATATTTTAGGTATAGCTGGAGAAATTACATTAAGTTATTACACATAACTATCTACGAGTAAAATGATCACGCGCGATGTGTCAGTTAAATTATAAATAGCAGGGAGGCGAGCACAACTTGCAGCCAAGTCGCATCGCGTCGCGTCCAATCGCACAAAGCAAGAGGGTAAATTTTCTCATCTTAATCCTTGACAAACATAGTTGATACTTACGGCAATGCTTTTTCCGGATGCACACTCCCCGGCTGTCTCTCACGTAACCATCGTCGCAGAAGCACCCACTGGCCGGCTTGCAGGGACCCATTATGGACTCCAGCTTAAAGTTTTTGCAAGTTAGCTCGCATTTGATTCGGTCCTTTTCGTCATGTTCGTTTGGTCCACAAGATTTTGCCGCTAATAAAGGTACAAGAAACAAATAAAAAGAAATGCCACAAAAAAAACAGCAGTTGTGCACAACTAAATGTGTCAAGAATCCCGTTTCTAATCAGCACTAGTAAGTATATGTGAAGTGGCGCCCATTCAATAGGTTTTTCACTGAGCCGTGTTCACTTACATTTGTCTGTAGTATTTAATAGTAATCATTGGTGTTGGTTGCTTTAGTTTTAGTTGTTTTAATACGTCATTAAAAGTGTGATTGATTTTATTGAGTTACAGAACTAGTCATTTTGTATTTTAGTGTGCCAACGGGTTTTTATTGTTTTGATATTTTACGTTTTGATGTTTAAACTTAAACTATTGTTTTAATTGTGGCATTCACACTTTTATTGATTGTTTTTTTTAACCTAAAATTGATTAAAGCGCTGGGTACATTGTCATATATCGTTGTTTATTTGTGATTGCAACACACACCTACTAGGGAAACATGTCTTACCAAATTAAATTTTTATCTCTTCAAAAAGCTGAACTGGAGTACGAGGTTGGTGTACGAGGTGGTTACTACTGGTGAATCGGTTCAGGAGCTTAGGAGGCAAATTGTTAAATTAGCCTCACTTCTGCCGTCGGAAGACATTCTAGAGTCTCATTTGGAGCCGGTGGTTGATTTGGCGCAGGTTAGGGATACCTTAGTTAAGGTCAAGGACAACTTAGACAGCTTAAAATCTAAATTTGATAAAAATGATTACTCGAGAACGGAGACGATGCTACATCATGTTTATTATGGGCTTGTTAGGATTGATAGGCACGTTGATGTAGAAACTATCTACCTGGAACATTCTCAAACTTTCAAGGTCTACCTGCAGGAGCTAAAAAGAATGAAATTTGAAGCTCCGTCAACCTCATCAAACCCAGAACCATGGTCCGAGCTGATAACTGTTACTTGCGAGAAGAAACTGGCGTCTGATGTGGTTGGCAAGCTCAAGTTCAATGGGAAGACGTGTGTTAGATCCTTTATTCAGAAGGCTGAGGAGCTTGTGTTTTCGAGGAGTATGCCTGGGGACAAGTTGCTAACTTTTGCCTTTGAGATCTTTACTGATGATGCGCTACACTGGTTCCGTTGCGTTAAGGACAGGGTCGAGACATGGGACGAGCTTGTTAAGCTATTAAAACAGGATTTTAGTCAGAGTGATTATGATTACCGTCTTATGTCTGAAATTAGAATGCGCACACAAGGTGAACAGGAGAATATCTCTATCTACATTTCTATAATGCACGGCTTACCTACATTTGTGAATTCTAGTCTAGAACCCATCCCTGAGATCAAAATTTACGCTTATCTAATTGTTGGGAGTTCTGGCCCACACCATTGTTGAACATTCCGGAGCACCGAATTTTTAATTAAATATTGTAAAGCTGTACAATATTGTTTTGTTTGACACATCCCAACAACAAGCGTTACAATGACTAGTACCAGTAGTAGTAGTAGCTAATAGTAATTTTATAAAAATCATTACTTTTAGTGTTAGATTTGCTGACAAATCTGATAGCTATAGGTACTTTCCTTGTGAAATATCGCATACATTATGAACTAGCTGTCCGCGAGGCATCGCTCGCGTAATGCAAAGGAAGCAGGAAAACATGCGGGGTGAAACAGCCTGTGTCCATCCAGAAAGTCCAAACTATATATAACATTATTTTTTGTACTCGACGATTAAAATCTGTGTATTAAGATTTCATAGAGAATACTGCAACGTCACTCTGTTCATCGTTGAATAGTCTATGTTACTTCCGAAACAACCGAATTAAGTTTTTCGATACGCTTTAGACAATCGAAAAAAATTTGAAAATAGAACTTCGTATTTCAATAATACGTGTCCTTGTTTAAGGAGACTCGATCCGATACAAAATTGCCAATCTATGGCGTTTCGGAACGTAGCGTCGCGTCATCTGTCAAAAATCTACTTAAACTTGCTGCTGTAACCAGGGCATAAAAAAAAACTACGCGCTTTGTGATTGGCTAGTATTTAGACAATCACAGCACAGTACTGCAACATTACGGACGCCGGTGGTGTGATGCGATAACTTTTCTTTTCAAATCTAAACAAAGTTAAAATAAAAACTAAGAAATTGAGTAGTGACAGTGACGAAAAATCTTTAACTCCTCAAGAAATAACTAATATGGCAGAGGAAGCCACACTTACCTTGCTGTCGCGACGAACGCGAAAGACTTCTAATTTTCCAGTGTAGCAACACTGACTAGCGCCACCTAGGGTGGGCAGCGGTAAGTAAATTGAAATGGTAACGGTTAGTTAGTTACCGCCAATATGGCTCCAAGTGTGAACGTTCTGTGGAAGTGAGTTGAGAGTGAAACTGCCGAACGATTGCCTACACGCAATCCAGAAACATCGAAGCTAAGTATAATTGAATATCTTAGTAAAGCTCACAATGGTCGTATGGTTTTCTCTAGACAACTACCGTATATGTATTTTATTGGCTACGTAATCCATGTTGTGGAATAACTATTTGAGCTCATCTTAGGTATGGCGGAATAGGTACATAGAGGTCCTAGGTGCCGCGGCTTCGGCCGCCGTGACCTAACCATGGACTGTTCTGTAGTGGGACTCTGCCCACATGTCCTAGGTGCCGCGGCTTCGGCCGCCGTGACCTAACCATGGACTGTTCTGTAGTGGGACTCTGCCCACATGTCCTAGCTGCCGCGGCTTCGGCCGCCGTGACCTAACCATGGACTGTTCTGTAGTGGGACTCTGCCCACATGTCCTAGGTGCCGCGGCTTCGGCCGCCGTGACCTAACCATGGACTGTTCTGTAGTGGGACTCTGCCCACATGTCATAGGTGCCGCGGCTTTAGGCCGCCGTGACCTGATCTGTAGTGGGACTCTGCCCACACAACGCTGTGACCTTCCTCCGGCCGACTAAGATGAGGCTCTCATTAAAGTAGAGAAATGAAGAGAAGAAGAGGTGGGTTGTAGAAAGAATACCATACTTATAGAGCTTTCTTCCACAGACCAAGGAGAGGTTCAGATTCGGCACTCTAAGCGAAGCAGATAAGAACGGGATATTAATCCCACTCGATTACCGTTGAGTCGACCATTAGACCAACAACTTCAAGGATAAGAAAAGGTACGCTATGCATTCTATTAAATCCCCAATATAATATGTCGCCGTCTTCCCTTGGCGGTCTCGTGATATTACCGTGAGAGAGAGAGAGGGAGGCGGCGACAAAATGGTGGAGAATAGCTGGGATCAGACTATGATCAAACAGAATGATTAAAGAATCAAAGGCATATGAATAACAAAGGAATGCATAGTGTTAATTTTCATAATAAAGATGTTAATTGTGTTGTGCTAACAACTAACCCAAGACGGCATAATGAACTTCAAATTATAGCGGGACTAAATAACTTGTTGAACGTAATTGTTGAAATTCATGAATAATTGAAATTAGAACACTGATTTTTAAAACTATACGACACAGGCATAGACAGTGGCGACAATGATGGCAAAAGGAGGAACTTATTACTTTACCTGAAGGTTATAGATGGCGTTACCCGTCTCAAACAGTCGTGGATTTACAAATTATAATAAACTTTATTCGAGGTTTATTTACTACCTAGTACGTGACTTAAAGTAAAGTTTATTTTAATTAAGTTTGTTTATTATGTATTTTCCAGGAATTATTAGTTTAAGGCGATTTTATGTTAATAAGTATAATGTTCGTAAACAATCCATCAAGGATACCAGTACCAACTTAACGGTACCCACTATGAAAAGTTCCGTTCGGGTATCTCTATCTCTTTTGCACTTGCGTATTCGATCGACAGAAACGGACATAATAGTGAAAATAGCGAAACTCTAGGAAAGGCTTCGACTTCGTCGTATTTTGCCTAAGTTTTTTTTTTCAGAATTAGAAGTTGGTATGGTGGTGTCCCTGAGGCCGTTCGTTTCCGTTGTTTCCTTGTGAACCCCGGAAGCATTTTGTCGGAAGCCATTTTCCCTGCAAGATAGTTGTTCTTTAAGTCGGTGCCTCGTTTTATACAGGTAATTGTTGAAAAATCTTCTGCGTGAGTGAAGAAAAGTGTGTACCTACTTAGGAAAATGTGCGTAATAACATTCCATCTCTGTATTATAGGTTACCGCAAAGAACGCTTCCGACCATCCCGGATTTGACGAACCCCCCTCGGAATTGACATATTAGAACCCCCTGATTAGACATCCCGGTAAGTTTTCTTGCTTCTTACAATAGGATTTTCCAATTAAAAGTGGGAGGCTGGTTACGGAGTGCGCGTAGGCATGTGTTTCAGCCGCCTACTACCTACCTACATAGGAATGCGATTTCTTAACGCAAGGCATATTTGCTAGGATATAATCATAATAAAGCCCCATTTCACGTAAATTTCGATAGGTAAACGAGCAAAAGATGGTATTTCTTGCATTTAGTAATTTTGTTTAATTTTGGCCGGTGTTCGAGTGAGTAGACGTGTGTCGAGCTAAACTGGACCTTATTTCGAACATCTTAAGGGTCATTACTTGAGCGCGAACGTAAGGAAATTTCTAGAACATTGCAAATGGCGGATCTTTTTGATTTTGTATGTAATTATGATAACATAATCGAAAAACTATATTTCTAGACGAAGATATTGATCATATTCCCGCTTATTACAGTAAAACCTAACGAAGTTTTAATTAATCTGGATAAGATATGTTTTCAACTAAAGTTTGTCTTGTTTGCTCAGGAAAGCTTGACGCGTACAAACAAAATATATTGACTTAACAATAAAACTCTCTACTAAAACTAAACTAAACTAAACTGTCTAGGAAAACTTTCTTCTGTTTTACTTACTGTTCGTCATAAAAAATACTTAGACAGTACTAATTATTGCCATTTCACTTCATTTGTGAAAACCGAATAGACACTTTGTGACTAAATAGTCGAGAAAGACAGTATTTACGTGAGTAATTATTTGTATTATGTAATCACAAGCGTGTGATCCCCAAGGGGTAGATAGAGTAAATAAAAACTTTTATATTCGGTACAAATTACATTTCTGGCTGTAGATAAAATTGAGCTAGTGTGATATTGTGGTGATAGGTTCCTGGTCTATCGTCCACACTGTACTTCAACCCTATTCCGATCGTGAATGCGACCAAGGTTTCTGTTTATTTTGTTTGTTTATTTACTTCGGTCTGGATTCTCGCATGGTCTATAACTATTTATGTGACAGTTATTGTGTTTTGTGTTTATGATTTGTTTTTCCCCCTAGCAAGTGTGTTGTTAAATACATGGTGTATGTACATAGTAGGGAATCATTATTCCAATGAAAGTACAATTTATTATTATGAAGTGAACTCAAGCAGTGATTGAGTGTAGATTTTGTAGAGAACTTATGTATAAAACATTTCCCACTTTAGGAATGTTTTGATGCAGTGGGAAAGGCTTGCATACGTCAGTCCTTATGACATTGACATAAAGTCCAATTTAGTGTAATCAATTATGAAGTTTTACCCATTGTACCTACTGGTATGTGTATGTCTTTAATACAATAATTGGTTAATATTGTGCTTATTTCTCAATACTTACATAGAAGACTATACTTACATAGAGTGAGTCTGCAACGGTATAACTATTAGAAAAGATATTTGTGAAATTTTGTATTCTTAATTTGGTTATTCAGATAGAATAGAAGATGTATGTTAGTGTGTCTGAGGTGCCATGTCTTGCAAACAATATGTTTTTTTTTTTTTTTTAATTTACTTTCTTTTGGCTGATCAGATAGGCATAAAATTGATAATTTATTTTTAATTCAACTTGCTTAGTAAGAAGGACTTAACTGAAATTAAAGTCGACTACAAAAATAATTTAATTATATATCTGTTGAACATTGCTTAGTTGTGTGACGACCTACATAAACAATAATTTCACCTGGTGGATCATTGACTCCTTTTAAAGTTTAGCTTTGATATTTTTGAGGGAGATTGAAATTATTTGACTTCGACTTTGCATATTATTTGCTTACATCAATTTTTTATGACTTTGAACTTAGTTTGATTTTTAAATTTCAATATTAAGTTTTCCTTCGCACTGGATTATGAAATATTTTACAAATTCATTTGTTATGAGACAAAGACATTTGAGTATTTTTACTTTTGAGAAGTCCAGGTTAACTTGTTAACTTAGACCTGATTATTGAGTTAAATTTATTTTGGATTTCGACTGATTTTTTTTGGTTTTGAATTTTTAATTTTAATACTGGTCAAGGATAGCAACATTTTGGAACTCGTGTCGATTTCCGTTTGGGAATTTCTTTGTTTTTTGACTGAAATTTCTATTTTTATTTTTTTTCTCTTTGAATTTTGAACTCGGCAATGATAGTTGCATCTATGAAAATGAATATTGGACAGATAAGAGAATCCCAAAATAGATTAAGAGTTTTAGTGATTAACAATCAACGTTCTTAATATCAAATCATTGACTTGGTAAGACGTACCTGTGTGATTGAATGAGAGTTGTTATCTTTAAACCAATAGCTATTCGAGAATTTTAGGTTGAATAGAACTTGTTTATGTGATTTACAGGATTAGACAAGATAGAACATTACCATGGACGAAGCGTTACTAAGAAGGCTTAGGCTTATACATGATAAAATTCGGTCGGACTTAGGCACTCTACCAAATACTATTGACGATGATACGGTTATGCAAGGGCAATTAAGTTACAGTAAATTGGAAGCAACAGTTAAGCGTTTCAACAGCGATCTCGTTGAGTATTTTAGGATGGCATCGTCTCCAGCTGCGGATGAAATTTTTTTAATGAGCGGAACCCAACTTGAAGCGGAAGAAGCTTTAGCTGCACTTAACGTCAAGATCACCCGGATCCTTTCGAAGAGCAGAACAAAAGAAAATTCTTTAGAAATGAATTCCTCCTGCCGGCTTCCAAAACTGCAGCTGACCGTGTACAAAGGGGATGTACTGACCTGGTGCGAATTTTGGGATTCGTTCCAGAGCAATATAGGCTCGAAGAACTTGTCCGAGGTAGACAAGCTCTCATATCTTAAAGCTTCAGTGTCCGGAGATGCCAAGAAAGCTATTGACGGTTTGTCTACAACAAACGCTAACTATGAGATAGCGGTGTCAATCCTTAAGGAAAGGTTTGGGAAGACCTCTCACCTTATAGATGCGCATTACGCCCAACTTTATAAGATTAAAGCGGCTAATAACACAGCTGAAGACTGTAGGAAGACACTTAATGAGATAGAAAGAAACCTCAAGATTTTGGAGTCCCTGGGAGAGAACATCAACCACAATCATCTACGCTTCATGCTGATGGAAAAGTTTCCAATTGAAATAGTATATGAGATAAGGCTGAAGATCGTTGATGAATCTATACAGGAACTCCGCAATCAATAGAAGATGCTGAAAGAATATCCGGAAAAAAGCGCTTACATGAACCGGGAAGTAGCACTGTGGAGACATTGCATGTACAAACAAAGCGAGCAAGATGCGCAAACCAACTTCAGTTCCAGGGAAACAACACCAAAGGACAATTTAGGAGTAGCAAGGGAAGCTGGAACAACAAACTTCACCTAGAAAGGAAAGCAAATAGTAATTGGAGAAAAGACAAATTTCCACAACCACCCAACAGGACTCATCAAGCCTACAACAGGCCTCAACAAGCTCCCCTCAAAAACGAAACCCGGATGCAAGGAACCTCTTCTGGGTTGGTGTGTGTATTTTGCAGCGGCAACCACTACAATGACAAATGTGAAAACTTTACAACTGTAAAAGAAAGGATATACCGTCTGGGGAAACGGTGTCATATTTGTTTCCAGTTCGATCACTTTAAGAAGGACTGTAAAGTTAAGAGGAAGTGTCCACACTGCCTAACTTCGCGGCCACACAACAGAGCTCTTTGCCCTAAAAATTTTTTTCATGCTCCACCGGAGCGGAAGCTGTCATGACCACACAAGAAAAGGGGCTCACCGTTCTTCAAACAGCAACAGTTAAGGCTAGCTCTTTCAGTGACGGGAAGAAGAGCAAGGAGTGTCGTATCCTCCTAGATTCCGGATCTCAACGATCATACACCACCTTCAAGGTTGCTAAAGAGCTGCAGCTTCCTGTAGAAGAGGAGAGCCACCTCACAATTTTCACCTTTGGAGCGGAGCATCCTCAAGAACTTCACAGCCCAATAGTTATCTTAAAGTTGCTATCGCGAACGGGCGAGAATATAATCATACACGCGAATTGCGTAGAATACATTTCAAGAGGCGGCGTACCTTATATAAACTTAGAAAACGTACAAAAGTCATTCGTGCTTGCCGACGATGGATCGTTGAACGACCAGGTGCACATATTGATCGGGAACGACTACTACTTCAACATCGTTCAAGATGAAAGGATACAATTAGAAAAGAATCTGTTCCTAGTCAAATCTACACTTGGATGGATAGTAAGCGGTAGGGCTGAACCTGAAGCTATCAACGAGTCGTACGTTGTAACGTACGCGCAAACTAGTACCGAAATGAGACTTAACCAACCAGACCCACCTTTATGTAATGGAGACATAAAAGGTCTATGGGAATTAGAATGCATTGGTATCAATGATTCACCGAAAGCGAATAGGGACGAAGAAGCTGTCAAGTACTTCAATAATACTACTCAAAAAATACATAATCGGTACACGGTGAGCTGGCCATGGATAACTTATCCACCAGACTTACCAGATAACTTTGGAATGGCTATAGGTCGTCTAACGAGTCTATTGAAACGTATAGATCAAGATACGTTACTAACATATAACGATACCTTCAAGGATCAATTGAAGAAAGGTATAATTGAAATTATACCAGAATCGAAGACTTCACCAACAGAAAAGGTTGTTCATTACCTACCATTTCACGGAGTTCGTCATGCGGGGAAACCCATGAGAATAGTCTATGATGCTAGCTCTAAGAGTAGTAAAGATAGCAAGAGCTTAAACGAATGCTTATACCGTGGACCTCTCATGCTGGAAGACCTCGCAGGATTACTTATAAAATTTAGGACTCACCAAATAGGACTGTCTTCCGACATTGAGAAAGCATTCTTGCAGATGGCGTTACATGAAAAGGATCGTGACGTAACTAGATTCCTCTGGCTGAAAGATACGTCTAAACCAGTATCAAGAGACAACTTACTTTACCTGAGATTCTGTAGGGTCCCATTTGGAGTTATTTCCTCGCCGTTCCTGCTTAGCGCGACGATTAAACAGCACCTGTCCAACGCAGATGACCAGCAAGTCAGACAGAAAGCTAACGACATCTACGTAGATAACTTTATATCAGGCACAGAGTCGCCACGCGAGGCAATGGAGCTCTACAGAAATCTCAAAGGGACTTTTCATGATATATCTATGTCACTCAGAGACTGGAGCTCCAATTCCAAAGAATTCATGCGGAATATTCAGGATTCATGTAAGGATGAAAAGGTCAATGTACTCGGCTTAGAATGGGATATCAAGAAGGATACTCTTCAATTGAAATATAATTTAAATGAAGAAACTAATACAAAAAGAGGAGTCTTGAAGATTATCGCATCAGTTTACGATCCGTGTGGATACGCGGTACCGTACATCTTATCAGCCAAACTTTTTTTACAACAGCTTTGGAAAGCCAAGATACAGTGGGATGTGCCCTTATCAGACGAGCTCACAGAAGAATGGAAGATCATCCAAGAAAAAATACGTGCCATCAGAGAGGTGTCGCTGGACAGATGCTACACGAGTGAACCAGGGGAGAAAAGGTACGATCTACACTGTTTCACCGACTCCTCTCTGCAGGCATACGCTGCGTCTATATTTCTAGTCAGCGGATCTGAGAGAAGCTTTGTTATTGGCAGGTCGCGCCTCGTACCAATAAAAGACCAGGAAAACCTCAAGATACCTCGTCTTGAACTTCTAGGAGTTTTGATTGGAAGCAGACTAATGAAGTTTGTTCTTAAATTTCTTCAACAAAAAATAGAAAAACAATTCTTGTGGACGGACAGCCAGATTGTCATAGAATGGTGTAAGTCCAGCAAGCTGTTGCCTCCTTTCGTGGCCAGACGGATTGAGGAGATTAAAACTAACTCAGACCTGAAGATCAAATACATTCCGTCGGAACTCAATCCAGCAGACGTGGGTACGAGACCCACCTGTTCGAGAGAGGACAGAGAGAAATGGTTGAGTGGTCCACAATTTATAACACAGTGCCTGACGGCGTGGCCAATAAGACCTGGCAGTGGACAGACCTGTTCTTTCTCGGCTGGGGAGGGTCTTGCGGTGCAAGAACGTGAAGAGCCGATGGAAGTAGATGATCAACAAGTACAAGAGTCACGGAACGTCGATCCGATGGAAACGGAAGAAGAAACATTAGGTAAAGAAGAAGAAATTCGAGAAAATAGTAAAACATTAGAGGATAAGATACGTAAACTAAAGAAAATTCAAGCGGAATACTTCCCTCTAGAAGTTGAAGGAAAAGTAACTAGTTTAAGCCGAAATTTAGGCATATTCAAAGATATAGATGACCTATTGAGGTGCAAAGGTCGCATGAAAAATGCAAACTGGTCGTTTGATAAACGTTACCCTATACTTATTCCTAAAAACTCGGATTTCACCAAAGAAGTTATAATGAAGACCCATCAAGAAAACAAACATGTAGGTGTTGGCCACACTCTAGACAGGTTAAGGCAAACTTACTGGATACCCCATGGGAGAAGCCAAGTTCAACACGTCCTTAAGAGGTGCCCCGACTGTGTGAAACATGAAGGAGGGCCATATAAGCTACCTGAGACACCAGCCTTGCCGAAGGAAAGGGTTAACTACAGTTCACCGTATACATACGTCGGAATTGATTACATGGGCCCCGTTTTGGTTAACAACGGTGACGGCAATTGCAAACGGTGGATATGCTTATATACATGTCTAGCAGTGAGAGCTAACATCTAGAAGTTGTCAACGATCTTACGGCTGAGGAAGGTCTACTAGCCCTAAGACGGATGGTGTCCGCTAGAGGAGTACCTGATTTAATCACATCTGACAATGCGACAAACTTCAAATTGATTTCAGAGATTCTTCAAAATCCATACTGTGTGGAAAAGGAAATAAGGTGGAAATTTATACCACAATTAGCACCATGGCATGGCGGATTCTACGAGAGACTGGTCAGTCTTGTTAAGAATTGCATGAAGAAAACCCTGCAGAAACATATGTTAAAGGATAGTCAATTGATAACGGTAGTAAAGGAAATTGAAGCAGTTCTCAACACTCGACCTTTAACGCGTGTGGACTCCGAACCGGACCATGTACTTAAACCATCAGATTTTCTCACCATGGGAAAATGTATCATTATGGAAACTTCAAACAAGGATCCTACAACGTCACAAGGGACAGTGACCAAGGAGACCTTAATTAAAAGCTGGAAGAAAGCGCGTATTATTTTAAAGGAATTTAAAGATATGTTTTAAAACCGGTATCTCCTCAGTTTGAGAGAGCGATATTCCCACGGTCCGAAGGAACCAAGGATAACGTCAAAATTAGCCCCAAAAGTAGGCCAGATAGTGCAAATCAAAGGAGACACGAAGAATCGGATAAACTGGAAGGTGGGAAAGATAGTCTCGTTGATCACTGGCATAGATGGTCAATTTAGGGTAGCTAAGGTTAAAGTAGGAGATACAGAATTTACAAGGTCCATCGCACATCTCTACCCATTAGAGATTGAAGATGGAGAAGAAGAATGCAAGCAAACATCAGAAAGTGAAGAAAATTCTACAGATGAACATCTGACGCTTCCAGGGCTTCCACCGCGGTCATGCAGGGACGACGTAGTGGTGGAAGCACCTGTCAACGACGATGCCAAATCTCCAGAGGAGCAAAGTACCCAATTCGAATACACAGAAGAGTTCCTGGATGAAACCTTGCCCCAATCCACTGTAATTGTTAAGCCTAAGTCCGTATCAGAATCTGAATCGTATCAGCCAGCCACTGAGTCTGAGCCGCTCGAACCTTATGAAACTGTCAGCCAAGAAACTGAGCCAAGACCGAAGAGAGCTGCTGCCCTTAGAGCCCTTGAGAAGATCCGTGAATGGACGAGTAGCCTGGTAGCCGTGCTTCGGCCTTTCGTGGGGAGTGTCGCGACGAACGCGAAAGACTTCTAATTTTCCAGTGTAGCAACACTGACTAGCGCCACCTAGGGTGGGCAGCGGTAAGTAAATTGAAATGGTAACGGTTAGTTAGTTACCGCCAATATGGCTCCAAGTGTGAACGTTCTGTGGAAGTGAGTTGAGAGTGAAACTGCCGAACGATTGCCTACACGCAATCCAGAAACATCGAAGCTAAGTATAATTGAATATCTTAGTAAAGCTCACAATGGTCGTATGGTTTTCTCTAGACAACTACCGTATATGTATTTTATTGGCTACGTAATCCATGTTGTGGAATAACTATTTGAGCTCATCTTAGGTATGGCGGAATAGGTACATAGAGGTCCTAGGTGCCGCGGCTTCGGCCGCCGTGACCTAACCATGGACTGTTCTGTAGTGGGACTCTGCCCACATGTCCTAGGTGCCGCGGCTTCGGCCGCCGTGACCTAACCATGGACTGTTCTGTAGTGGGACTCTGCCCACATGTCCTAGGTGCCGCGGCTTCGGCCGCCGTGACCTAACCATGGACTGTTCTGTAGTGGGACTCTGCCCACATGTCCTAGGTGCCGCGGCTTCGGCCGCCGTGACCTAACCATGGACTGTTCTGTAGTGGGACTCTGCCCACATGTCATAGGTGCCGCGGCTTTAGGCCGCCGTGACCTGATCTGTAGTGGGACTCTGCCCACACAACGCTGTGACCTTCCTCCGGCCGACTAAGATGAGGCTCTCATTAAAGTAGAGAAATGAAGAGAAGAAGAGGTGGGTTGTAGAAAGAATACCATACTTATAGAGCTTTCTTCCACAGACCAAGGAGAGGTTCAGATTCGGCACTCTAAGCGAAGCAGATAAGAACGGGATATTAATCCCACTCGATTACCGTTGAGTCGACCATTAGACCAACAACTTCAAGGATAAGAAAAGGTACGCTATGCATTCTATTACACACACCCAATATAACATGTCGCCGTCTTCCCTTGGCGGTCTCGTGATATTACCGAGAGAGAGAGAGAGGGAGGCGGCGACACTTGCTACCTGAAAAATCAAAGAGCCTTTACAATAGTAGAACTTGACAATATAGTACTTACGATACTTATAATTCATAATTCATTTATTGCATGTGGTACAAATAGGTGTTACATTAGGGTAGGTTCACACATGAACCCTGTTAGAGCACAGCAAGTATTTCTTAAAATTAAAGCTACTACTAGGCGAATTAAAGCTACACACACATGCATTAAATTAAATTAACCGCATTCTGGCACTTATGTTCGAGGCATGAAATTAGAAGCTTATTTATTTATTTATTTATTTTATGAAACAAACGGTCATACAAAAGTATAATATTACTTGTTAGTTAATTACAAATCAGACCTATAGTTTCCAATATGT
This sequence comes from Epinotia ramella, assembly GCA_947578815.1. NCBI lineage: Eukaryota > Metazoa > Arthropoda > Insecta > Lepidoptera > Tortricidae > Epinotia > Epinotia ramella. Next base: position 22,064,121 of record OX388202.1, read on the forward strand.
ATAAATTTATCATTTTATTATGCTATTGAAATTATTGTTATTATTATTTTTATTAATACTTGTAAGACTGCTGATTACATTAATTCAAATTTATTTTATTTTGAATAGACAACATTTCATATTTTTGAGCCCTAAACTTTATTGGTTCTGTGTATTTGGTTTAAAAAGACAAATACGCTGATAGTTTATTTATTTCTCTAGGGTTCGTATTTAATTTGTTATGAATTTTTCAATATGTTATTCTAAAAGGGCGTAACTCTAATTCTACGCAGGAATAGCCTTTACCTTAGTCTTACCACGATCGAAAAAAAAAGTGATCTGACATTGAAAATGACATCTGACTTTGCCATTGTCACTGGAGTAGGTCTGTGGTGGGTGGGCTTTTTGGCGAGTGATTGTCGCCATCTTGGCGAGAGTCACGTCTATTTAATTTTATAATGGTTTAATTCGTTATTCGTAGTTAATTAATACACCTACTGACCCTGGCAAAGGCCCTCGAGGCTGCCATTTCTCTTTTATAATAATAATAGGTCTGTGGTGTGTTCACGTCTATTTAATTTTATAATGGTTTAATTCGTTATTCGTAGTTAATTAATACACTTACTGACCCTGGCAAAGGCCCTCGAGGCTGCCATTTCTCATTTATAATAATAATAATAATAGGTCTGTGGTGTGTTGTTTGTTTAAATTGTACTATTTGTTCAAAAGAAACGATTTCATCGACGAATTTAGCTGTGATAAAGGATACCGATACTGCATAATATAAATACGACACCTTGCATTCACACGGACCTTTGGAATTAATTCTTTCCCTACTGCTCGACACCACTCCGCTTTATTTTTATGCGGTACAGTCGCCATCAGATATATCGGAGCTGCCAAAGTGCTCACAAATATCTGAACACGTCTCTATTGTCGAGGCATTAGAGACGTGTTCAGATATTTGTGAGCACTTTGGCCGCTCCGATATATCTGATGGCGACTGTACATGGAAGAAATGTTTGTCCGGTTTCTTCAAAGAGTCATTGTTACAACTTGGCACGAAACAATACACCTCGTCGATCCATGCGGGTTTCTCCATAGTAGGCTTTAAAGCCCTGTAATAAAGAATCTTTTAATTTTATTTTACTTCGTTTGGTTACAGTCAATTCAATTCAATTTTTTGTTGTGAATGGCTGCTGTCCAGAGGGACAATTGAGCCAGCGTCAAGGTTGGAAACTACAAGAGATTAAGAGCCGAAAATGTTGTCCAAATGTTGCAAGTTGATACTTGGCCGGTTGAAAAATCTAAAACAAAAGAGACACCACAATGTACAGTTAAACTAACTACAACAAACACATGGTTATTTTTATGATTACTACAGATCGACCTACGGATGGAAAACATTGGATGAAGGATTAGAGCCTGATATTAAAGTTGTTAATAAATTTCGCAAGTATGTATACAAATGGGGTGTCAGCGAATGTAAGGATGTAACTGACGTTAGCAGGGCGCTGAACGAAATCAGGAAGAGAGTCGTACAAGGAAGATGAAATATTTGGGCAGCTAAAAAAGATATGATCTGGAGTGCCCTCGTCCAGGCCACACTCGCACAAAGAATGGTCTCTAACTCTAATTTTGGCAAGAAATGACGGTGAACAGATGTGACCTAGTCGTAGACGGATTATGATAGAAGTGGCGAATTTGTTAGCCTTCTGAAATTTAAAAAACCATGGTCTTACAGGAATATTCGGCTGAATACTACCATAATGTTTACCCTTTGATAAGCGTGTAATAGCCCATTCCTCCGACCAATGTTCAAACAGGAAGGTTTTGGCGGAAGCACGAAAATCTTGACCATGACTTCTTGAATGAGAGGGACAACCAATTTCTATTGCCTGTTTGGCGTAGGCGTCTGCCTGCTCATTACCCTCGATGTTACTATGACTCGGGATCCAGGCCAGAACCACCTGTAACCCAAGAGATTCGCACCTATAAAGAGCCTCTCGGGTCTTTAGATTGACTAAAAGATCGTCTCTGGAGCGGAAAGGAAACTTAGCTATATCCTGAAGACAACTACGGGAGTCCGAAAATATTGCAGCTTTTGGAATTTTGTGAGATTCAATAAAGGAAACTGCTTCAAAGAGGGCAATTGCTTCTCCTGTAAATACTGTTGTTATGGGAGGACTTTTAAAACTTAAAACTATCTTGTATTGTGGGATCCACACAGCGGAACCCACACATCCTTCATTAGACAGCTTTGAAGCATCTGTAAATACAAGGAGCCATCCATCCCATTTTTCGGATACAATCCTTAAGAAAGTATTATTAGCGCCAGGAGAAGATTTTTGCAAATCCAAGGATAAAATAATGTTAGGCTGGAAAATAAGAGAGTCATATTCAAATAGAAAAATAGGATTAGCTGGGGAAGTCAGAAGAGGAGGACCATCAGAAAGCTTCTGGAAACTTTTGATGAGACAGGGAAGATCCTTATGGGACCAATATTTAGCGGAAGGGATAATATTGGCCAAGCAGTTTAACCGATACATCAATGGGTGATCAGAAGATTGGGCAGCCCTGAAGAGGAAGCGATCAGCCAGAAACTGTCTCCTTAACCTAAGAGGCGGATCCAGGCACTCCACTTGAAGAGCATTGATGGGGGAGGACTTCATTGCTCCACAAATTATGCGCAAACACTTAGATTGAATCTTATCAAGAAATGATAAGGCCAGCTTGCTGCAGGGCTCTAGCAAAAAAGACCCATAGTCAAAGTGGCTCCTAATAATAGCATTATACAGGAGTTTCTGTACGAACGGGTGAGAACCCCACCAAGCATTAGATAGAGTCCTCAAAACGTTAACGCTTTTTTCGCATTTATTCCGAATGTAATTTAAGTGGGGAATACCAGTTAACCGTGAGTCTAAGTAAAGGCCTAAGAACTTTACTGAACTTGACACCGGGATTGTCTCGTCATCGAGGACTATGGCAATGTCTGGAATACTCCGCTTTCGGCTAAAAACTACCACAGAGCTTTTAGAAGTAGACAAAGAGAGACCATGATCCGTGAGCCAAACGTTTAAGTAATTGAGACCAGAGTTCAAAGCAACTGCGCACTCCGAGATGGAATCAGAGGCGAAGTAAAGCGCCAAGTCGTCCGCGTATTGGAGGATATCACAGAAGCAGTTGACAGACTTATCAAGGTCGGCGGTGTATAAGCTATACAGGATAGGACTCAAAACCGAACCCTGCGGCAAGCCCTTCCATACACTCCTAGGGGGCATTAATGAGCCTTGAAAACGAACGTAGATGGAGCGGTCCATAAATAAATTACATATAACATTGACCATCCTTACCGGCAGACTCAGCTGATGCATCTTCTGCCTGAGTAGCGGAAGCCGGACATTGTCATATGCGGATGTTATGTCTAAGAACACGCCAACTAAGTGTTGGCCCCTTGAGAATGCCAAACGAATATCCGACGTCAAGACACTCAGGCTGTCTATTGTTCCCATTCCCCGGCGGAAACCAAATTGTGTGTTAGCAATGATTCCACGACTTTCCAAGATCCACTCCAGTCTATTTTTAATAAGGTGCTCTAGAATCTTTGCAAGTACAGACGAGAGAGCAATAGGCCTGTATGCTGAAGGGTCACTAGGATCTTTTCCAGGTTTTAAAATGGGAACTATTATTTGCTTCTTCCAAGTATCTGGAATTATGCCTGAACTATAAATTTTATTGATTATGGACAAGAAGAATCAGAGCATCTTGATAAAGGAGTAGGGGATCCCATCAATTCCCGGAGTAGAGTCTTTGAGGTGGTCCAGAACTAGGAATAATTCAGAGGAGGAAAATGGTTCATCCATCCTTGTATTAGATGGTAGTAAAGGAGACAAAGACGGTAAAGAGTCCTCAGACGGAACATAAGGAGGAGCCAGCTTATCAAGAAAAGGGTCAATCCATAAGGAGGGATCGTTAGATAGTAGGTTGCCAGTAGAATGGGATACAGATCCCCGGAAACGTTTGATGTTCCTCCACACCAAAGAAGAAGGAGTACATGGAGACAAGCTTTCACAAAATCGGGTCCATCCAAGTTTTTTTTTTGTTGATAACAGTCGCTTGGTACGGGCATTTGTGGATTGGAAGACTAGGTAATTTTCATGGCTAGATAGATCAATGGCAAAAGTATCTTCTACAGCATTCCTTTTTTTTATTGCCGCAGTGCACTCAGCATCCCACCAAGGAGGAGAGGATAATTTGCCACAAGAAGAGTTTTTAAGAGGAATAGAGGCTGAAGCAGCATTAGAGAGAATTGTAATGAAATTAAAGTATAAAAGAAGGAAGTTGTCATCTGAAACTGGAGGAAGTGAGTTAATTTCATTAGATACTAAAGCTGTAAATTCTGGCCAGTTAGCTTTTTCTAATCTATATTTTAATAGGGGGGGAAAAGATGGAGTAGGAGTAGGTGTAGCAGAAGGAAGAGAAATGTAGATAGGAAGGTGGTCACTGCCAAGGGAGCGAGTAAGAACTTGCCAGCCTATTCGAGGAGCCAGCCTAGGTGAAACCAAGGTTAGGTCTACGGAGCTAGAATTTTGGAGTGGAGAAGTTCTTCTAGTAGGGGACCCATCATTCATTAGGCATAGATTGACATTATCAAATACCTCTAGCAATCGAGAGGAGTTGGAGTCACAAGAGGCAGATCCCCATATGGTGTGGTGACAATTGAAGTCGCCCATGACAACTAATGGACCAGGTAGAAGGGCAAGAATTGAGTCTAACTCTGAGATAATAGAGTGATTAGGGTGGGGAATGTAAAGGGAAACAAAAGTTGAGTTTAAGACTTGGCATGCAATAATATTAAAACCTGATGAATGAGAAGGGATGGGTATCAAAGAAAAGGGGAGGGAATGTTTAACGAGGATGGCACAACCATTCCATCCATCGTCATTATCATCTCTAAGACATGCAAAGCCAGGCACCCTAAAACGGGAGCCAGGCTTCAACCATGTCTCAGAGATGGCCAATAGGACCGGATTATATTTATTAATAAAAAAACACAATTCAGATTTTTTATGTCGTATACTCCTACAATTCCATTGGATGGCTGTAGGGGCCATTAATAGAAAGAGTGTCAAGTAAAGTTGTGAGCTGGTTCAAAGCATCAAGGACGTTGTTCGGTATAATTTCTGAGAATTTCGATAGGATAATCATCAAAGAGTTTGCGAGTGACCTAATAAGATTGTCATTAGGAACACCTTCATTATTTAATGCACAACCATTTGGCTGTGAATATTGGGGTGCGTTAGTGATTTCATCATGGGCAGCTTTATCATAACCTTTGCTTAATACTGGGGTCTTACGTCTGGGGATTAGAATTGTCCTCTTGTAAGAGGTAGTTTGGGGGGCAGTCGGCTGAGAAGTAGAAGGGGTGTTATTTTGGGAATAAGAGACAGGGGAATGCTGGTTTGGATAAGCCATAGAGCGGGCAGCATCAGAAAAATTGCGTTTGACGGATCTAAAGCGGCGGGCTGCATCAGTGTAAGAAATATTTTCATCTGCCATAACAACCTTTATGTCCTTCTGTCTTTTATGTTCAGGACAAGATGAGTTTGTAGCAAAGTGGGGGCCATCACATGATATACAAGATGCACTAGTCTCTGGGACACTACAGCTCTCCCCATTATGGGTTGGGGCGGCACATTTAAAACATCTAGGCTTTGAACGACAGTTGGTCTTGGTGTGACCAAAACGGCAGCAATTATTGCATTGTATTGTTGGCAGTTTGTAAAGATCAACTGGAATAGAGGTATAAAAGCAGAAGACTCTTTCAGGCAATTTTTGTCCTAGAAATGTCAAGGCAACAGTTTGGGTTGGGAACCATGTAGTTGTTCCATCAAGAGTTTCTTTCCTATTCAGACGACGGGCCTTAATAACTCTACTGCCAATATCTGGACATTCAATGGAGTTCACAAACTCCTCCAAATGCCAATCAAGAGGAATATTCTTCACCAAACCTGACCTGGTTACACTGAACATTGGTATTGAGCATGAATACTGGGTGTTTTCTTTGAAAAAAGAGTGTTCTAAATAAGCATTAGCAGCAACAGAGCTCTCAAACCCTACAGTAACCCGACTACGACCACTAGTCATAAAGCCTCCCTTAATGATACCTTTCACTGAGTATTTGTGCATAAGTTGTGCGAACTTCAATATTCTGAAGGGTGAACCAGGAGAGGGATCTTCAGTTTTAACCACTTGAACATTATAAGGTCCTAAATCGTTAGCTCCGAATGTTACTTTAGTACCGGGAGCGAATTCCGGGATTGTGTACGTATGCTGATTGGACGCTGTCGCGGGTAATCTATCGTCTCTTTTAGAAGCGGGGGAAGAATCGTGGTCAGACTTACGACGTTTATCAGCAACAGCATGTTCGAGGTCTTCGCTCTGGGTAATTTGGGAGAACTCACCCCCGGGAGGGTCTACCAAAGCACCGCCCCCGTCAGGGGGCTCCTGCTCCTCCATCTCCGCACTAAGACGCTCACAAAACAACCACTTACCACTTGGCAGTTAACCCACCACCACACAAAACAAAGAAATTAATGTTAATTTTTCAACCGGAATGGCAAAAACAACTATTTATATTGAGAGAAAAATTTTGCACGTGTAGCTACCAGAACGCCGGAAGCGGATCTCCCTTGGTTACAGTCGTTAACATCGATAGTAAACAATTTACGTCAATGTCAAATTCAAATTTGTGACGGCAGAGCTTTTTTTTTCTGTAACATAAGGCACAGGCTATCCATAACTATGTCGTAGAATGGGTAAAATTAGACCATATTTTAAATTGTTCTTTAACTATTTTATTAAGCTATATATTTTTTTTATTAATATAGTATAGTGTTCAGGAGGCAATATGATTTTGAATCATATATTCATTTTGAAGTGTTTATAAAATGAAATGTTGTCAATTGAATAAAATAAAATAAAATCAACTTAGTTTTCTTATATAGGTACCTCGTATTAATTACTTAAATTATTAATTTTAATGAACTCGTACAATAGTACATTGTTGTAAAGGCTAGAAAGTAGGCAATAGGTGGACGAGTTCGAGGTTCGAGTGTTCGAGGTCCGAGCCGCAGGTGAGGACCTCGAAGGAGACGAGTCCATCTATTGCACTTTTGGCCGAGACATTAGGTACATAGTGCTTTTCACGCCTACTGCGAGGAAATGGCAAATAATTATAATTATAAGTCAAAATGAAGTACCTAAGTAATTAAAGATCACAATATGAAACAACCGCCCGCAGCAGCAGCAGCGCGCCGGGCCGGCTGCGGCTGCGCGCTGCGCTGCCCCCCACACGCGGGCGTGGCGACGGCGGGGGTTTGCAGAACGTTATGTGATCAGATGATCACCGTATACCTTCTATGGGCAATCTACAACTTTCTACTTAGAACGTGTCTTTCGTTGTATAATTTTTAGACGAGGGAAATTAGTTTCAAATAAATAAAAAACTTACGAAAAGAGCAGTTTCTAGGCGGGACGCACTGCCCGTCCTTCCTCCTAACCGTGCCAGTGTCGCACACGCACCCGGACTGACACTGGTGGGTGCAGGGCCTGTTTGTCACATTGTAGTTTTCGCACGTGTCTTGGCAATGTGCGTAGCATTCGTCAAGTCTTTCTCCAGGTGGGCAAATTTGAACTGTGTAGAAGACAAATTCATTTATTATATATTTTTGTACCATAGTAAATAGTTATCGTTAAGCTTCCATGCTTTCTTCTGACGTCGAAATATAAAAACAGAAACGAATAATTACAATTTCTGTAAAGAGGAATGTTAATAAATTACAGGGTTCATCAGTCCTCAAGAGCTGCCGTGCGTCAAGCCAAGTTCGCAGGACGTAATGTGATCAGATGATCACCGTATACCTTTTATGGGAAATTTACAACTTTCTACTTAGAACGTGTCTTTCGTTGTATAATTTTTACATGAGGGAAATTAGTTTCAAATAAATAAATAAACTTACGAAAACAGCAGTTTCTAGGCGGCACGCACAGTCCGTCCTTCCTCCTGACCGTGCCAGTGTCGCACACGCACCCGGACTGACACTGGTGGGTGCAGGGCCTGTTTGTCACATTGTAGTTTTCGCACGTGTCTTGGCAATGTGCGTAGCATTCGTCAAGTTTTTCTCCAGGTGGGCAAATTTGAACTGTGTAGAAGACAAATTCATTTATTATATATTTTTGTACCATAGTAAATAGTTATCGTTAAGCTTCCATGCTTTCTTCTGACGTCGAAATATAAAAACCGAAACGAGTAAGTACAATTTCTGTACAAAGGAATGTTAATAAATTACAGGGTTCATCAGTCCTCAATAGCTGCCGTGTGTCAAGCCAAGTTCGCAGAACGTAATGTGATCAGGTGATCACCGTATACCTTTTATGGGAAATCTGCAACTTTCTACTTAGAACGTGTCTTTCGTTGTTTAATTTTTACACGAGGGAAATAAGTTTCAAATAAATAAAAAACTTACGACAAGAGCAGTTTCTAGGCGGGACGCACTGCCCGTCCTTCTTCCTAACTGTGCCAGTGTCGCACACGCACCCGGACTGACACTGGTGGGTGCAGGGCCTGTTTGTCACATTGTAGTTTTCGCACGTGTCTTGGCAATGTGCGTAGCATTCGTCAAATTTTTCTCCAGGTGGGCAAATTTGAACTGTGTAGAAGACAAATTCATTTATTATATATTTTTGTACCATAGTAAATAGTTATCGTTAAGCTTCCATGCTTTCTTCTGACGTCGAAATATAAAAACCAAAACGAGTAAGTACAATTTCTGTACAGAGGAATGTTAATAAATTACAGGGTTCATCAGTCCTCAATAGCTGCCGCCGTGCGTCAAGCCAAATTCGCAGCACGTAATGTGATCAGATGATCACCGTATACCTTTTATGGGAAATCTATAACTTTCTACTTAGAACGTGTCTTTCGTTGTATAACTTTTACATGAGGGAAATTAGTTTCAAATAAAGAAATAAACTTACGAAAACAGCAGTTTCTAGGCGGCACGCACAGTCCGTCCTTCCTCCTGACCGTGCCAGTGTCGCACACGCACCCGGACTGACACTGGTGGGTGCAGGGCCTGTTTGTCACATTGTAGTTTTCGCACGTGTCTTGGCAATGTGCGTAGCATTCGTCAAGTTTTTCTCCAGGTGGGCAAATTTGAACTGTGTAGAAGACAAATTCATTTATTATATATTTTTGTACCATAGTAAATAGTTATTTTTAAGCTTCCATGCTTTCTTCTGGCGTCGAAATATAAAAACCGAAACGAATAAGTACAATTTCTGTACAAAGGAATGTTAATAAATTACAGGGTTCATCAGTCCTCAATAGCTGCCGTGTGTCAAGCCAAGTTCGCAGAACGTAATGTGATCAGGTGATCACCGTATACCTTTTATGGGAAATCTACAACTTTCTACTTGAACGTGTCTTTCGTTGTATAATTTTTAGACGAGGGAAATTAGTTTCAAATAAATAAAAAACTTACGAAAAGAGCAGTTTCTAGGCGGGACGCACTGCCCGTCCTTCCTCCTGACCGTGCCAGTGTCGCACACGCACCCGGACTGACACTGGTGGGTGCAGGGCCTGTTTGTCACATTGTAGTTTTCGCACGTGTCTTGGCAATGTGCGTAGCATTCGTCAAGTTTTTCTCCAGGTGGGCAAATTTGAACTGTGTAGAAGACAAATTCATTTATTATATATTTTTGTACCATAGTAAATAGTTATCGTTAAGCTTCCATGCTTTCTTCTGGCGTCGAAATATAAAAACCGAAACGAATAAGTACAATTTCTGTACAGAGGAATGTTAATAAATTACAGGGTTCATCAGTCCTCAATAGCTGCCGTGCGTCAAGCCAAGTTCGCAGAACGTTATGTGATCAGATGATCACCGTATACCTTTTATGGGCAATCTACAACTTTCTACTTAGAACGTGTCTTTCGTTGTATAATTTTTAGACGAGGGAAATTAGTTTCAAATAAATAAAAAACTTACGAAAAGAGCAGTTTCTAGGCGGGACGCACTGCCCGTCCTTCCTCCTGACCGTGCCAGTGTCGCACACGCACCCGGACTGACACTGGTGGGTGCAGGGCCTGTTTGTCACATTGTAGTTTTCGCACGTGTCTTGGCAATGTGCGTAGCATTCGTCAAATTTTTCTCCAGGTGGGCAAATTTGAACTGTGTAGAAGACAAATTCATTTATTATATATTTTTGTACCATAGTAAATAGTTATCGTTAAGCTTCCATGCTTTCTTCTGACGTCGAAATATAAAAACCAAAACGAGTAAGTACAATTTCTGTACAGAGGAATGTTAATAAATTACAGGGTTCATCAGTCCTCAATAGCTGCCGCCGTGCGTCAAGCCAAATTCGCAGCACGTAATGTGATCAGATGATCACCGTATACCTTTTATGGGAAATCTACAACTTTCTACTTAGAACGTGTCTTTCGTTGTATAACTTTTACATGAGGGAAATTAGTTTCAAATAAAGAAATAAACTTACGAAAACAGCAGTTTCTAGGCGGCACGCACAGTCCGTCCTTCCTCCTGACCGTGCCAGTGTCGCACACGCACCCGGACTGACACTGGTGGGTGCAGGGCCTGTTTGTCACATTGTAGTTTTCGCACGTGTCTTGGCAATGTGCGTAGCATTCGTCAAGTTTTTCTCCAGGTGGGCAAATTTGAACTGTGTAGAAGACAAATTCATTTATTATATATTTTTGTACCATAGTAAATAGTTATTTTTAAGCTTCCATGCTTTCTTCTGGCGTCGAAATATAAAAACCGAAACGAATAAGTACAATTTCTGTACAGAGGAATGTTAATAAATTACAGTGTTCATCAGTCCTCAATAGCTGCCGTGCGTCAAGCCAAGTTCGCAGAACGTAATGTGATCAGCTGATCACCGTATACCTTTTATGGGCAATCTACAACTTTCTACTTGAACGTGTCTTTCGTTGTATAATTTTTAGACGAGGGAAATTAGTTTCAAATAAATAAAAAACTTACGAAAAGAGCAGTTTCTAGGCGGGACGCACTGCCCGTCCTTCCTCCTGACCGTGCCAGTGTCGCACACGCACCCGGACTGACACTGGTGGGTGCAGGGCCTGTTTGTCACATTGTAGTTTTCGCACGTGTCTTGGCAATGTGCGTAGCATTCGTCAAGTTTTTCTCCAGGTGGGCAAATTTGAACTGTGTAGAAGACAAATTCATTTATTATATATTTTTGTACCATAGTAAATAGTTATCGTTAAGCTTCCATGCTTTCTTCTGACGTCGAAATATAAAAACCAAAACGAGTAAGTACAATTTCTGTACAGAGGAATGTTAATAAATTACAGGGTTCATCAGTCCTCAATAGCTGCCGCCGTGCGTCAAGCCAAATTCGCAGCACGTAATGTGATCAGATGATCACCGTATACCTTTTATGGGAAATCTACAACTTTCTACTTAGAACGTGTCTTTCGTTGTATAACTTTTACATGAGGGAAATTAGTTTCAAATAAAGAAATAAACTTACGAAAACAGCAGTTTCTAGGCGGCACGCACAGTCCGTCCTTCCTCCTGACCGTGCCAGTGTCGCACACGCACCCGGACTGACACTGGTGGGTGCAGGGCCTGTTTGTCACATTGTAGTTTTCGCACGTGTCTTGGCAATGTGCGTAGCATTCGTCAAGTTTTTCTCCAGGTGGGCAAATTTGAACTGTGTAGAAGACAAATTCATTTATTATATATTTTTGTACCATAGTAAATAGTTATTTTTAAGCTTCCATGCTTTCTTCTGGCGTCGAAATATAAAAACCGAAACGAATAAGTACAATTTCTGTACAGAGGAATGTTAATAAATTACAGGGTTCATCAGTCCTCAATAGCTGCCGTGCGTCAAGCCAAGTTCGCAGAACGTAATGTGATCAGATGATCACCGTATACCTTTTATGGGCAATCTACAACTTTCTACTTAGAACGTGTCTTTCGTTGTATAATTTTTACACGAGGGAAATTAGTTTCAAATAAATAAAAAACTTACGAAAAGAGCAGTTTCTAGGCGGGACGCACTGCCCGTCCTTCCTCCTGACCGTGCCAGTGTCGCACACGCACCCGGACTGACACTGGTGGGTGCAGGGCCTGTTTGTCACATTGTAGTTTTCGCACGTGTCTTGGCAATGTGCGTAGCATTCGTCAAGTTTTTCTCCAGGTGGGCAAATTTGAACTGTGTAGAAGACAAATTCATTTATTATATATTTTTGTACCATAGTAAATAGTTATCGTTAAGCTTCCATGCTTTCTTCTGGCGTCGAAATATAAAAACCGAAACGAATAAGTACAATTTCTGTACAGAGGAATGTTAATAAATTACAGGGTTCATCAGTCCTCAATAGCTGCCGTGCGTCAAGCCAAGTTCGCAGAACGTTATGTGATCAGATGATCACCGTATACCTTTTATGGGCAATCTACAACTTTCTACTTAGAACGTGTCTTTCGTTGTATAATTTTTAGACGAGGGAAATTAGTTTCAAATAAATAAAAAACTTACGAAAAGAGCAGTTTCCAGGCGGGACGCACTGCCCGTCCTTCCTCCTGACCGTGCCAGTGTCGCACACGCACCCGGACTGACACTGGTGGGTGCAGGGCCTGTTTGTCACATTGTAGTTTTCGCACGTGTCTTGGCAATGTGCGTAGCATTCGTCAAGTTTTTCTCCAGGTGGGCAAATTTGAACTGTGTAGAAGACAAATTCATTTATTATATATTTTTGTACCATAGTAAATAGTTATCGTTAAGCTTCCATGCTTTCTTCTGACGTCGAAATATAAAAACCGAAACGATTAAGTACAATTTCTGTACAAAGGAATGTTAATAAATTACAGGGTTCATCAGTCCTCAATAGCTGCCGTGTGTCAAGCCAAGTTCGCAGAACGTAATGTGATCAGGTGATCACCGTATACCTTTTATGGGAAATCTACAACTTTCTACTTAGAAAGTGTCTTACGTTGTTTAATTTTTACACAAGGGAAATTAGTTTCAAATAAATAAAAAACTTACGACAAGAGCAGTTTCTAGGCGGGACGCACTGCCCGTCCTTCCTCCTAACTGTGCCAGTGTCGCACACGCACCCGGACTGACACTGGTGGGTGCAGGGCCTGTTTGTCACATTGTAGTTTTCGCACGTGTCTTGGCAATGTGCGTAGCATTCGTCAAATTTTTCTCCAGGTGGGCAAATTTGAACTGTGTAGAAGACAAATTCATTTATTATATATTTTTGTACCATAGTAAATAGTTATCGTTAAGCTTCCATGCTTTCTTCTGACGTCGAAATATAAAAACCAAAACGAGTAAGTACAATTTCTGTACAGAGGAATGTTAATAAATTACAGGGTTCATCAGTCCTCAATAGCTGCCGCCGTGCGTCAAGCCAAATTCGCAGCACGTAATGTGATCAAATGATCACCGTACAACTTTCTACTTAGAACGTGTTTTTCGTTGTATAACTTTTACATGAGGGAAATTAGTTTCAAATAAATAAATAAACTTACGAAAACAGCAGTTTCTAGGCGGCACGCACAGTCCGTCCTTCCTCCTGACCGTGCCAGTGTCGCACACGCACCCGGACTGACACTGGTGGGTGCAGGGCCTGTTTGTCACATTGTAGTTTTCGCACGTGTCTTGGCAATGTGCGTAGCATTCGTCAAGTTTTTCTCCAGGTGGGCAAATTTGAACTGTGTAACGGGTGATGACAAAAAAATGAGAATTTCTTAGAAAGTGAAAAAATGACACTCATGTTAACAGTAACCAAAATTGTATATTAACATGAAATAAGTACAATATTATTCTCTAGTTGTACATTAATGAACATTTGAATACGGTCCGTGATCAGCTGTACGACGAAGTCTTGTCATAATAGTAGTACAAGAACGTTGGACAGCATTTCTGTCCATTTTTCTTACGCAGGTCTTGATCCGTTTTATCAGCTCGGCACAATTTTCAGCCCTCCAGTTATTTTTGTATACCAACGAACTCAAATAACCGAAAAAATCTTCAATCGGTCGGCACTGTGGAAGGTTTGTCGGATTACGGGTTTTTGGCACAAATGGGATGTTATTAGACTGCAAGAAACTGATGGTTTTTTTTGCATAGTGCGATGAAGCTTTGTCTGGCCAAAAGACATATTTTCCATCTGCATGATGCTTACGTATAAATGGCATCAATATTTTTTTCAAGCATTCGTTTTCGTACACATTTTGATTTACTGCTAAACCACTTGGCTTAAACCACAATTTTGAAATCCCTCTCTCTGAAATGGCCACGTATAGCATAACTTTTTGCTCAAACTTGTGTTTATACTTATGTTTTATATCCGGAGGAGTTGTAGAATTGTTCGTAGTATAATATCGGTCATTTCCAGGAATGTGATATTTACTTAGCGGGAAATAACTTTCGTCATCCAAGATGAAACATTTCCCTGCGTAATTTCTGGTCATCCACCGGCATTGAGATTTTATATTCTTAATTTGCTGCTCAGTGTACTCTGGTGCCCTCACCTTCTTCCTACACACAACGCCTACCTTTTTCAGTGATCGGCATACGTATGACTGCGAACATATGTATTTTTTAGCGGCATCACGTTGACTTATCGAATCAGAGTCATTAAAAGTACACTTGAGCATGTTCAGCCTTCTCTTGTTCATTATCTTAGCTGGTCTCCCGCTGCCACTTTTACGAACTGTTCTCAAGGATGCTAAGATCCTATAAATGGTAGAAACCGGTACATTTTCTGTTTTGAAATGTTCTACCGTGAACTTTTTCCCGGAGGATACATTTCTATTGTAGAAGTTTACAATGCGTTCTCTGAGAGCTTCTTGTTTGGACGCCATTATTGACAACATTTAAAACAGTTATGACAAGAAGTTTAAAATAGGATAATCTTTATAAAGTTCTTAACAAATCCACGTACCGGCTTTTTAATTGCGGCCAGTTAGAATTTAATTCAAAAGGTTGAAATGTATTCCCATTTTTTTGTCATCACCCGTTAGAAGACAAATTCATTTATTATATATTTTTGTACCATAGTAAATAGTTATCGTTAAGCTTCCATGCTTTCTTCTGGCGTCGAAATATAAAAACCGAAACGAATAAGTACAATTTCTGTACAGAGGAATGTTAATAAATTACAGGGTTCATCAGTCCTCAATAGCTGCCGTGCGTCAAGCCAAGTTCGCAGAACGTTATGTGATCAGATGATCACCGTATACCTTTTATGGGCAATCTACAACTTTCTACTTAGAACGTGTCTTTCGTTGTATAATTTTTAGACGAGGGAAATTAGTTTCAAATAAATAAAAAACTTACGAAAAGAGCAGTTTCCAGGCGGGACGCACTGCCCGTCCTTCCTCCTGACCGTGCCAGTGTCGCACACGCACCCGGACTGACACTGGTTGGTGCAGGGCCTGTTTGTCACATTGTAGTTTTCGCACGTGTCTTGGCAATGTGCGTAGCATTCGTCAAGTTTTTCTCCAGGTGGGCAAATTTGAACTGTGTAGAAGACAAATTCATTTATTATATATTTTTGTACCATAGTAAATAGTTATCGTTAAGCTTCCATGCTTTCTTCTGACGTCGAAATATAAAAACCGAAACGATTAAGTACCATTTCTGTACAAAGGAATGTTAATAAATTACAGGGTTCATCAGTCCTCAATAGCTGCCGTGCGTCAAGCCAAGTTCGCAGAACGTTATGTGATCAGATGATCACCGTATACCTTTTATGGGCAATCTACAACTTTCTACTTAGAACGTGTCTTTCGTTGTATAATTTTTAGACGAGGGAAATTAGTTTCAAAAAATAAAAAACTTACGAAAAGAGCAGTTTCCAGGCGGGACGCACTGCCCGTCCTTCCTCCTGACCGTGCCAGTGTCGCACACGCACCCGGACTGACACTGGTGGGTGCAGGGCCTGTTTGTCACATTGTAGTTTTCGCACGTGTCTTGGCAATGTGCGTAGCATTCGTCAAGTTTTTCTCCAGGTGGGCAAATTTG
Source organism: Epinotia ramella (assembly GCA_947578815.1). Classification (NCBI taxonomy): domain Eukaryota; kingdom Metazoa; phylum Arthropoda; class Insecta; order Lepidoptera; family Tortricidae; genus Epinotia; species Epinotia ramella. Next base: position 22,080,192 of record OX388202.1, read on the forward strand.
AACTGTGTAGAAGACAAATTCATTTATTATATATTTTTGTACCATAGTAAATAGTTATCGTTAAGCTTCCATGCTTTCTTCTGACGTCGAAATATAAAAACCGAAACGATTAAGTACAATTTCTGTACAAAGGAATGTTAATAAATTACAGGGTTCATCAGTCCTCAATAGCTGCCGTGTGTCAAGCCAAGTTCGCAGAACGTAATGTGATCAGGTGATCACCGTATACCTTTTATGGGAAATCTACAACTTTCTACTTAGAACGTGTCTTACGTTGTTTAATTTTTACACGAGGGAAATTAGTTTCAAATAAATAAAAAACTTACGACAAGAGCAGTTTCTAGGCGGGACGCACTGCCCGTCCTTCCTCCTAACTGTGCCAGTGTCGCACACGCACCCGGACTGACACTGGTGGGTGCAGGGCCTGTTTGTCACATTGTAGTTTTCGCACGTGTCTTGGCAATGTGCGTAGCATTCGTCAAATTTTTCTCCAGGTGGGCAAATTTGAACTGTGTAGAAGACAAATTCATTTATTATATATTTTTGTACCATAGTAAATAGTTATCGTTAAGCTTCCATGCTTTCTTCTGACGTCGAAATATAAAAACCAAAACGAGTAAGTACAATTTCTGTACAGAGGAATGTTAATAAATTACAGGGTTCATCAGTCCTCAATAGTTGCCGTGTGTCAAGCCAATTTCGCAAAACGTAATGTGATCAGGTGATCACCGTATACCTTTTATGGGAAATCTACAACTTTCTACTTAGAACGTGTCTTTCGTTGTTTAATTTTTACACGAGGGAAATTAGTTTCAAATAAATAAAAAACTTACGACAAGAGCAGTTTCTAGGCGGGACGCACTGCCCGTCCTTCCTCCTAACCGTGCCAGTGTCGCACACGCACCCGGACTGACACTGGTGGGTGCAGGGCCTGTTTGTCACATTGTAGTTTTCGCACGTGTCTTGGCAATGTGCGTAGCATTCGTCAAATTTTTCTCCAGGTGGGCAAATTTGAACTGTGTAGAAGACAAATTCATTTATTATATATTTTTGTACCATTGGGGCTTACAGAATTAAGTTTGTAGATGCACACACGCCAAGGGTGGTTTTTTGCGGTGCGCTTTCTAATTTCCCTTTTTTCAGAGATTAGCGCGTTGTTAATGAGTAGTGGACTGTATGTAGGTGTCCAACCGTGATCTATTGTCGTAGCTACTAGACGCGAAATTGTGTAGGAAAGTCAGCTGCTTTGGAAATTGGAACAGGTCGATGAATCAGCTAACAGAAGGTAGCAAATAGGAACCATGCGCACTTACTTGTGATTTGGGTTAATTTCTCCTTCAGGCTAGCTCCTCATGGCACAAGCACACGCCTTCATGGGACGCGCAGCGCAATCCCAAAATGTCCAAAAGCACTTTCAATCCACGAACACCTTTTAGCACTAAGCTGACAGCACGTATAGTTTTTAACAATGAAAGTAGAATTCGTCGGATTTAATTCGATTTATTTTATTGATCAGCGGGGAGCTGGTCTTTACACGCACACGGGAGAGTATCTAACTCGCAACTCGCCAGGTGGCGTGAGCGATGCGCGTACGTCGTGTATGACAAAGATAGCGCGATATATCAGTGCGCATGGGTGAAAGGGATGATTGTATAGGAAATCGTGACTGTAGAAACGACAACAGATTAAAGTCCGACAGACAAACATACGAAATCCACCATCTCCCCCGGCTTGAAGGGTTCCCTTCAAAGAGAAAAAAAAGATTATATACATAGGTATGTATACAGGGAAAGATAAAAAAAAACGCACCATAGGTTATAACTAAAGATAAGCGAAGTGTAATATGTAATTATACAAAAAAAATACTTTTAATGATAACATAAAAAATAAATATATATATAGGTATATATTTGGTGGCAACCCTACTGCGTAGGCAGCGGGCACAGCCGAACGATCGGTCGCTCCAGCGTACCGTTGCGGGTCCGCACTTCAGCAACGCGGACAACACCGTCTCGCCCAGGGAATACCCGAGTTATTATTCCGAGCGGCCACTGCAAGGGTGGCGCGTTAGCAACGTTTATTAAAACTACTGTTCCCACCGTTATCGGCTTGTCCGGAGTATTCCATTTCTCTCTGCTTTGTAAGTTGTGAAGATACTCAACTCGGAACCGTTTCCAGAATGATTGAACAAGTGAGTCTAGCATTGAAAAACGAGTCAATAGATTCGGTCGCTCCTGGCTTAAGTCGGCGGCGGGCAAACGCGGCAACGGCGAGGTTGACATGAAATGAGCTGGCGTTAGTGCGGTGGGTTCGGATGGGTCAGAACTTAGTATGTAAAGAGGGCGGCTATTAAGAATCGCTTCGATCTGATTAAGCACGGTGAGTAGTTCTTCGTATGTCAGGATTTGATTGCCTATAACACGATGAAGATGGGTTTTAAAGCATTTAATGTTGCCTTCCCAAATACCTCCAAAATGGGGCGCGTTTGGGGGGCTCATACGCCAAGTAATTCGACTTTTTGCAAGTTCTTCCTTGAAATGCGTATAATACGGATCAGACTGAAGAAACGTGTGAAGCTCGTTTAGGTAAGCTTTAGAAGCTGTAAAGTTAGTGCCGTGGTCACTATATAAAAATTTACAATCCCCACGCCGAGAGATAAATCGCTTAAAGGCGTCGAGAAACGCCGCGGAGGAAAGAGAGGAAGCGAGCTCGGTGTGGACGGCCTTCGTCACCAAACAAACAAAAATACAAAGCCACGCCTTTTGGCTTCTCACGCCGCGTTTTCTAACTAACGAGATGTAGAAGGGTCCCGCGTAGTCAACGCTCGTGTGCGTAAAGCATTTACTAGGCTCGACACGACAGTCCGGGAGATCAGCCATTGCGGGAAAAGTATTAGTCGGTTTAGCGCGGAAGCAATCGTTACATTTATGAAATCGTTGCCGTACAATTCTACGTGCGGAAAGTATCCAATACTTTTGTCGCAAGATTGACAACAAAAGCTGGGGTCCAGCGTGTAAATTTTCTCGATGGCAAAAGTCAATTAACAGCTCCACAATGTGGTCTTTTTTCGGGAGTAGCGCCGGGTGTTTACTAGAAAAATCAAGGGACGAATTTCCTAAACGCCCCGCCCTCCTACTCGTAGGACGTTATCGCGAATAAATGGAAATAATTTGCGTAAGGCGGGTGAGCAAACCCTGCCCTTTTGTATATTACGTATGTCATCTGAGAATGACGTTTGCTGCATAACCTTCACAACGAGCAGCTCGGCTGCGTCCAGGTCGTTGGCGGTTATTTCTCGGTTGCGAGGAAGCCGTTTAAGAAATTTTAAAACTATAACGACTGTTCTGAGAAATCTATTCCATGAGGAAAACTTCTTGCTTAATTCCAAAAGCCAATGCTCATTGCTATTGGTATTCGCAACTAAAGCAGTTGTTTTTTCCTCTGGCAGCTTTGTAGATGACGCCGAGAAAGCAGTTATTGGCCAGTCACTAACTGGCGAAGATGCCCAAGACGGGCCATGGAACCACAGATTGTGGTCCTTTAAGCGGGAAGGCAGAAGGCCGCGCGAAAGGCAATCTGCGGAATTTTCAGATCCTGGTACATGATAAAAATGCTCCGAGGAAAAATTATTTTGACATTGAGCAATGCGATTCGCTACAAAGGTTGTGAATCGATGAGGTGAAGAATGGACCCAACATAGGGCAACTTCAGAGTCAGAAAAGGCAAACGTATCCGCAATTGGATGACGCTGAGACAAAACATCGTGAACAGTTCGAAGTAGTTTTGACATTAATACAATAGCACAAAGCTCCAATCTAGCAACCGTCACTGTTTTTACTGGTGCGACCTTTGATTTTGAACAAATCAGACGGATAACTGGGTCCTGATTCTCAACAACGACGTGCGCGTAAATCACACAGCCGTAAGCCTTTTCACTGGCATCGGCAAAGGCCAAAAGTGTCAATTTTGAGTTCTTCTCGACACCTAAATGACGCGGAAATTTAAGAGCAGAAATCAGTGGAAGTTCACTGACGAACTGCTCCCATAAAAGCGATATGTGTGGCGGTGGTAAATCGTCCCAATCCATCTTTAAAAGCCATAGTTCTTTTATGAGAAGCTTGGAATAAAGTATGACAGGACCGACGAGCCCTAGCACGTCATACAAACGAGCAGTAGCTGAAAGAATAGCACGCTTCGTGCCATTGAGTCGCGGAGGCGAAACGTCAAAGACAAATTCATCCAAAGCGGGAAGCCATCGAAGACCAAGAATCTTCAAAGTGTCGCCGTCACCGAAAGAGACGTCTTCCGACTGGCGGTGAGAAATGGGAATGTACTCTAGCAACTGCGGAGAGTTGCTAGTCCATTTGACCAAATCAAACCCACCAGCCTTGAAGAGACTGATTAGTTGATTCGCTGTCGCAACTGCTTCCTCGGATGAAGAAGCAGAGGAAGCTAGATCATCCATGTAAACGTCCCTCTCGAGAACGGCGGCAGCCAGCGGGAACCTCTCGTGTTCATCACTAGCGAGCTGGCGGAGCGTGCGAAGCGCCAGGTATGGCGAAGACCGGAGGCCAAAGCAGACGCGGTTAAAATGATACATCTGCAAAGGTAATTCCGGCGCAAAGCGGTATAAAAATCGTTGAAAAGAGCGGTGGTGCGGATGTACTTCTATGCACAAGTACATTTGGCGGACGTCAGCAAAAAAAGCAACGCGGAATATGCGAACATTCAAAAGAATGTGAAAAATATCTGCTTGCAGATTGCAACCAGTATGAAGGATGTCGTTTAACGACAGCCCGCTGTCAGATTTGCAGCTACCGTCCAGAACTTGGCGGATTTTTGTCGTGGATTTATCCATCCGGATGACCGGGTGATGAGGTAGACAAAACCCTGGCGTAGAGTACTCTTCGGGCGGAACCAAAGAAATAATCCCCTTCTCCAGGTAATCCCGAATAACGGCATCATATTTGTCGCGGAGTTGCGGGTTTTTTATGAATTTATTTTCGAGCATCGAAAATCTTCTTTTAGCGGTTGTGAAAGAATTGCCCAGATTATCTGGTGTTTGCTTGAAGGGAAGATCGACTGCGTAAGAACCATTATCGTTACGCGTGGTCGTTGCGGTAAATATTTCTTCACATTCCTTTTCATCGGGACTTAGAAATTTCTTTGAGGGCACTTCCTCCAAGTTCCAAAACTTTTCTAAAGTCTGGTTAAGCGGTTCGTGCGTAAACGCACAGAGAGCACGAGTCGCGCGCGGCGGTGACGTCACAGTGACGTCCCCCATTATGACGTAACCCAGGGTGCAAATTGCACCATCGACATTCCAAGTATTTTCTGGGAAGAACCCCCAATGCCCTGAACCCTTGCAAAACGATTTTGGTTCGAAATCGGTAGCGACAATCGATTACAACAATCGAGCGTTATATAATCCGACTGGCTTCCAGGATCCACTAGAATCCTTGCATAATAAACCTTACCGCTAGCGTCATAAAGTTTAATTTTCGCGGTCCCTAATAACGTCGTTTTAGGCATAAGCGTTCTTAAGTTATCATCATTTGCACTCCGAGACGACAAATGATTCAATGTTGAGTCATGCCTCAAACCATTATCGACCCTATCGACTGGGTGATAAGACTGCAAATTGCTTGCCCTCGCGTTATTGCCACTCGAAGTTGCTGAGGAATTTGCGTCGTTGACAAAATTGTTGGATGCACCTGTTTGATGCGATTTAGGTAAATAAGATTCTTTATGCGGTTGATTAAAATGTAACATCGTGTGATGTTTAGAATTACATAGGTTGCACGTTCTTTGTGACGTGCAAGCAGAAAATTTGTGTTTAAAACTAAGGCAGTTATTACACACGGCATTATTCTTTACAAAATTAAATCTTTCGTGCGGGGACAATTTTGTAAATGCGGCACACTGATATAAGTGTTCGTGTTTATTAGTTTTACACAACAAACAAGTATTCATCGCGGGCGTTTGCGTATTAACGAATGTTTTCGTCGAATTGGTTTTTGGTACCGGTATCTTTTTATTATTAGTACTACTAGGTTGCGGTTGTGAAAAGGTTTGTTTGGTTGTCGAATGCGCTGCAACCCTGGATTGTTCCTTGACGAAATCGATAAGATTTTCGTACGAAGGACATGTTTCCTTGCGATAAAACATCTCAAATAATTTTATCGATTCGGGATCTAGTTTTTGTAATGCGATATGCAAGAACAAAAAATCCGCTAAATCTTGTAAATTTAGCGCTTTGAACGCCTTAACGGAGGCGTCAAAATTACACAGAAAAAACTCCAAATTAGAAGCGGACCCATTGGCTATGGGTTTAAAGTCCAACAGCTGATTGATATAGCCGGCCGCCATGGCGCGTTTATCCTCATATTTATCGACTAGCGCCTTCCAAATGATGGCATAGTTTTCACCTGTGGTCGGTAGCCCAGCGCACACCGATCTAGCTTTATCAGTTAGTTTACCTACTAGGAACTGAATTCGTTCGCTGTCAGATAAACTTGAGTTGTTATGAATCACACTTTTAAATTGTTCATAGAATAATGGCCAATTCCGAAGGTCGCCATTAAATTCCATTAGTTGTATAGTCGGCAAATTTTGCCTTAAAGCGGATTGCGAAGGCCGCTGAGGGCGCTCCGGCGATCCTTCGACTTCAGCATGAATGCATTTGATTTCACAGTACATCTCCTCAAACGCGATCCAGGCCTGATAATTAACGGTTGCATTAGGCGTTACTTTTATAAGGTACTCATCGTACGAGTCTAAAACACGCTCAAAATCTGATCGCAATTGGTCTAGATTTGATACGTTATTTAAGAACGTTTTACGACTAATTTCATCTTCGTGCGCCTTAACCGACAATTTGTATATAGTTTGTAAGCGATTGAAGAAAGCATTACGCTTAGCTTCCAAAATAACTAGCTCATTCGGGACGGGATCCTTGTCTTTAGGGTCATTTTTCGGTGGCATGATGATGTGCGTTGAGTGTGATTATAAAACTTAGACTACACAAATAAAATGTATATAAACACGATTTGCGGGAATAAAATGCGGTTAAATAAATGTCCGTAAACAGGACACGCGAGAATAAAAGCGGTTAAAAATAAACGTGAGTAAACACAAGTCGCGGAATTAAAGTGCGGTTAAAATAAATGTATGTAACTCAAGTCGCGGGAATAAAATATATATGTATATAAAAAGGAATATGTGTTACAAATCGGAAACAGTTTGTGAGAATAAAAGCGTTTAGATAACTCTCCGTCTACAAAGTAGGTTAAGCGATGACCGTGTACCTATTAGCGGCACGGCGCGCGGCGCGGTAGTTCGCGAAAAGATTATAAACAAAATAAGCGGGTAGAAATGGACGAAACTTGCCAGCGCTCCCGAGCTGGTGAGAACAATAGAATTTATTTGTAACGTGTATGTACATCAATTGTACACTAAGAATATTAAATCGTTAATAGCGTTGCTGAATGCTAGTACCTATAGAATAATGATACGAAGATATGATGCGAAGTACATAAATTTTAAGTATCTATGGGTAAATTATATATAAAGTCAAGGAGCTACTTTTAATATATATAAATACTAGGTTGGAAATGAAATAATTTATCCGGCTCGAAGGACCAAAACTTGGGGCGTACAGAATTGAGTTTGTAGATGCACACACGCCAAGGGTGGTTTTTTGCGGTGCGCTTTCTAATTTCCCTTTTTTCAGAGATTAGCGCGTTGTTAATGAGTAGTGGACTGTATGTAGGTGTCCAACCGTGATCTATTGTCGTAGCTACTAGACGCGAAATTGTGTAGGAAAGTCAGCTGCTTTGGAAATTGGAACAGGTCGATGAATCAGCTAACAGAAGGTAGCAAATAGGAACCATGCGCACTTACTTGTGATTTGGGTTAATTTCTCCTTCAGGCTAGCTCCTCATGGCACAAGCACACGCCTTCATGGGACGCGCAGCGCAATCCCAAAATGTCCAAAAGCACTTTCAATCCACGAACACCTTTTAGCACTAAGCTGACAGCACGTATAGTTTTTAACAATGAAAGTAGAATTCGTCGGATTTAATTCGATTTATTTTATTGATCAGCGGGGAGCTGGTCTTTACACGCACACGGGAGAGTATCTAACTCGCAACTCGCCAGGTGGCGTGAGCGATGCGCGTACGTCGTGTATGACAAAGATAGCGCGATATATCAGTGCGCATGGGTGAAAGGGATGATTGTATAGGAAATCGTGACTGTAGAAACGACAACAGATTAAAGTCCGACAGACAAACATACGAAATCCACCAACCATAGTAAATAGTTATCGTTAAGCTTCCATGCTTTCTTCTGGCGTCGAAATATAAAAACCGAAACGAATAAGTACAATTTCTGTACAGAGGAATGTTAATAAATTACAGGGTTCATCAGTCCTCAATAGCTGCCGTGCGTCAAGCCAAGTTCGCAGAACGTTATGTGATCAGATGATCACCGTATACCTTTTATGGGCAATCTACAACTTTCTACTTAGAACGTGTCTTTCGTTGTATAATTTTTAGACGAGGGAAATTAGTTTCAAATAAATAAAAAACTTACGAAAAGAGCAGTTTCTAGGCGGGACGCACTGCCCGTCCTTCCTCCTGACCGTGCCAGTGTCGCACACGCACCCGGACTGACACTGGTGGGTGCAGGGCCTGTTTGTCACATTGTAGTTTTCGCACGTGTCTTGGCAATGTGCGTAGCATTCGTCAAGTTTTTCTCCAGGTGGGCAAATTTGAACTGTGTAGAAGACAAATTCATTTATTATATATTTTTGTACCATAGTAAATAGTTATCGTTAAGCTTCCATGCTTTCTTCTGACGTCGAAATATAAAAACAGAAACGAATAATTACAATTTCTGTAAAGAGGAATGTTAATAAATTACAGGGTTCATCAGTCCTCAATAGCTGCCGTGCGTCAAGCCACGTTCGCAGGACGTAATGTGATCAGATGATCACCGTATACCTTTTATGGGAAATCTACAACTTTCTACTTAGAACGTGTCTTTCGTTGTATAATTTTTACACGAGGGAAATTAGTTTCAAATAAATAAATAAACTTACGAAAACAGCAGTTTCTAGGCGGCACGCACAGTCCGTCCTTCCTCCTGACCGTGCCAGTGTCGCACACGCACCCGGACTGACACTGGTGGGTGCAGGGCCTGTTTGTCACATTGTAGTTTTCGCACGTGTCTTGGCAATGTGCGTAGCATTCGTCAAGTTTTTCTCCAGGTGGGCAAATTTGAACTGTGTAGAAGACAAATTCATTTATTATATATTTTTGTACCATAGTAAATAGTTATTGTTAAGCTTCCATGCTTTCTTCTGGCGTCGAAATATAAAAACCGAAACGAATAAGTACAATTTCTGTACAGAGGAATGTTAATAAATTACAGGGTCCATCAGTCCTCAATAGCTGCCGTGCGTCAAGCCAAGTTCGCAGAACGTAATGTGATCAGATGATCACCGTATACCTTTTATGGGCAATCTACAACTTTCTACTTAGAACGTGTCTTTCGTTGTATAATTTTTAGACGAGGGAAATTAGTTTCAAATAAATAAAAAACTTACGAAAAGAGCAGTTTCTAGGCGGGACGCACTGCCCGTCCTTCCTCCTGACCGTGCCAGTGTCGCACACGCACCCGGACTGACACTGGTGGGTGCAGGGCCTGTTTGTCACATTGTAGTTTTCGCACGTGTCTTGGCAATGTGCGTAGCATTCGTCAAGTTTTTCTCCAGGTGGGCAAATTTGAACTGTGTAGAAGACAAATTCATTTATTATATATTTTTGTACCATAGTAAATAGTTATTGTTAAGCTTCCATGCTTTCTTCTGGCGTCGAAATATAAAAACCGAAACGAATAAGTACAATTTCTGTACAGAGAAATGTTAATAAATTACAGGGTTCATCAGTCCTCAATAGCTGCCGTGCGTCAAGCCAAGTTCGCAGAACGTAATGTGATCAGATGATCACCGTATACCTTTTATGGGCAATCTACAACTTTCTACTTAGAACGTGTCTTTCGTTGTATAATTTTTAGACGAGGGAAATTAGTTTCAAATAAATAAAAAACTTACGAAAAGAGCAGTTTCTAGGCCGGACGCACTGCCCGTCCTTCCTCCTGACCGTGCCAGTGTCGCACACGCACCCGGACTGACACTGGTGGGTGCAGGGCCTGTTTGTCACATTGTAGTTTTCGCACGTGTCTTGGCAATGTGCGTAGCATTCGTCAAGTTTTTCTCCAGGTGGGCAAATTTGAACTGTGTAGAAGACAAATTCATTTATTATATATTTTTGTACCATAGTAAATAGTTATTGTTAAGCTTCCATGCTTTCTTCTGGCGTCGAAATATAAAAACCGAAACGAATAAGTTTAATTTCTGTACAGAGGAATGTTAATAAATTACAGGGTTCATCAGTCCTCAATAGCTGCCGTGCGTCAAGCCAAGTTCGCAGAACGTAATGTGATTAGATGATCACCGTATACCTTTTATGGGCAATCTACAACTTTCTACTTAGAACGTGTCTTTCGTTGTATAATTTTTAGACGAGGGAAATTAGTTTCAAATAAATAAAAAACTTACGAAAAGAGCAGTTTCTAGGCGGGACGCACTGCCCGTCCTTCCTCCTGACCGTGCCAGTGTCGCACACGCACCCGGACTGACACTGGTGGGTGCAGGGCCTGTTTGTCACATTGTAGTTTTCGCACGTGTCTTGGCAATGTGCGTAGCATTCGTCAAATTTTTCTCCAGGTGGGCAAATTTGAACTGTGTAGAAGACAAATTCATTTATTATATATTTTTGTACCATAGTAAATAGTTATCGTTAAGCTTCCATGCTTTCTTCTGACGTCGAAATATAAGAACAGAAACGAATAATTACAATTTCTGTAAAGAGGAATGTTAATAAATTACAGGGTTCATCAGTCCTCAATAGCTGCCGTGCGTCAAGCCAAGTTCGCAGAACGTTATGTGATCAGATGATCACCGTATACCTTTTATGGGCAATCTACAACTTTCTACTTAGAACGTGTCTTTCGTTGTATAATTTTTAGACGAGGGAAATTAGTTTCAAATAAATGAAAAACTTACGAAAACAGCAGTTTCTAGGCGGCACGCACAGTCCGTCCTTCCTCCTGACCGTGCCAGTGTCGCACACGCACCCGGACTGACACTGGTGGGTGCAGGGCCTGTTTGTCACATTGTAGTTTTCGCACGTGTCTTGGCAATGTGCGTAGCATTCGTCAAGTTTTTCTCCAGGTGGGCAAATTTGAACTGTGTAGAAGACAAATTCATTTATTATATATTTTTGTACCATAGTAAATAGTTATCGTTAAGCTTCCATGCTTTCTTCTGACGTCGAAATATAAAAACCGAAACGAGTAAGTACAATTTCTGTACAAAGGAATGTTAATAAATTACAGGGTTCATCAGTCCTCAATAGCTGCCGTGTGTCAAGCCAAGTTCGCAGAACGTAATGTGATCAGGTGATCACCGTAAACCTTTTATGGGAAATCTACAACTTTCTACTTAGAACGTGTCTTTCGTTGTTTAATTTTTACACGAGGGAAATTAGTTTCAAATAAATAAAAAACTTACGACAAGAGCAGTTTCTAGGCGGGACGCACTGCCCGTCCTTCCTCCTAACCGTGCCAGTGTCGCACACGCACCCGGACTGACACTGGTGGGTGCAGGGCCTGTTTGTCACATTGTAGTTTTCGCACGTGTCTTGGCAATGTGCGTAGCATTCGTCAAATTTTTCTCCAGGTGGGCAAATTTGAACTGTGTTGAAGACAAATTCATTTATTATATATTTTTGTACCATAGTAAATAGTTATCGTTAAGCTTCCATGTTTTCTTCTGGCGTCGAAATATAAAAACCGAAACGAATAAGTACAATTTCTGTACAGAGGAATGTTAATAAATTACAGGGTTCATCAGTCCTCAATAGCTGCCGTGCGTCAAGCCAAGTTCGCAGAACGTAATGTGATCAGATGATCACCGTATACCTTTTATGGGCAATCTACAACTTTCTACTTAGAACGTGTCTTTCGTTGTATAATTTTTAGACGAGGGAAATTAGTTTCAAATAAATCAAAAACTTACGAAAAGAGCAGTTTCTAGGCGGGACGCACTGCCCGTCCTTCCTCCTGACCGTGCCAGTGTCGCACACGCACCCGGACTGACACTGGTGGGTGCAGGGCCTGTTTGTCACATTGTAGTTTTCGCACGTGTCTTGGCAATGTGCGTAGCATTCGTCAAGTTTTTCTCCAGGTGGGCAAATTTGAACTGTGTAGATGACAAATTCATTTATCAGATCCCAGTAGGTGCAGGGCGCCCAGGAGATAGGCAGATGTAGTCCAAGAACTTACCGGGTACTCACTGGCGGCTGTTATATTGATTTAATCACCGACATTTGGTATTTGTATTTTTGAAGTGAAAACTTCTTTAGCGACGCTGAGCACTTTTTGGGATAAGTATGGGAAAATTGTTAAACACGCGACAGATTTTTGTGACGTCAGATGTGAAGGTGGTCACAAACTTTTATATTTTGCTGCTAGCCGATTCGACTTCATTAAAAACTGAACGCTATTCGTAAGAGTAAGCCGTTAAGGGGCTGACAAGACCTAATTTTGTTGAAATTGATGTTTTTAAGCAGTTTTTTAAGAAAAACTACTTGTTATAGCACATCAAAAAAAAATATATGTTAATATTCACCATATTTCAAAGAGCGTGGACGGGCTCGATACATAATTGGACGAAATCGGCTCGATAGAAAATAATTGCAAAGATTGGTCTTAAAATCATCTTAAACGGTTCTATGTCTTTATTTTTTTGACGTACCTATGGGTCTGCACTTAAATATACGAAGTCAACATATTCATACCTAAACCGCTAACGAATCACATTTCTCAAATAATCCACACTGTTTTTTATTTCAATATTTATGCACTATTATCATCAAAAACCGGGCCGCCCAGTGACACTCGCTCTCGTTTACTCCGATACAAATAGACAGTGTGCGCGCTATCCCAAATCCTCTAGGCCATTTTGGTGTTGACAGCGCCTTTGTGCAACAAGAAAGCAAAGTTTGTTTTTGCTGCGAGTGCTGATTTTGAGTCCTGAGGAAGCGAAAGATTCTAAAATTGAATCACGAGCGTAGCGAGTGATTCAAAGTTTGAATCTTGAGCGCAGCGAAGGACTCAAAAGCACGAGATGCAAATACTTTGCACTCGAGTAACGCATACAACTTTTCACCTCAGCAGTGAGAACATATTCACATCAAAAAATATATAATAGTATCACGTACCTATTCGTCTCAAGATTGTTCAGGAAGAATACTTAATTAGGCTTTCGTTAGTGCTTGTTTTAACTCATCAGCGCCGGCCGCGCCGTTAGTCAATACTAGAAAGGCGAGACAAAGGCGCGAGAAACCAAAGGATATTTCAGTATCTATACGAGTAGAGTATAAAAATTAACCGTAATATTGTTAAAATTCACAGATTTTACTAATATCTTCGAGATATTTTAGAAAAATTTAGCATTATCACAAGGATATTACGTGTATCTCGCGTGCACACTAAAAACTAGCCGTAACTGTTGTTAAAATACTGCCTTCGTCACGTCACTGACTTCACTGTATATCCTAGTTAGATAGAGAATTGATTTATCCTAGTCGTTTTTAGGGTTCCGTAGCCAAATGGCAAAAAACGGAACCCTTATCGATTCGTAATGTCTGTCTGTCTGTCCGTCCGTATGTCACAGGCATTTTACTCAAAAACTATAAAGTGTATTTGAATAAAATTTTCAGGATAGGTGTATTTTGTTAACCGCTACATAGTCTTGTAACTAAATTACAAAAAAAAATTTTTTTTAGAGGTGCACTCCATACATAAAACTGAATGTCAAAATTTTTTTTTTCATTGCAAGCCCACGTGTGGCACATCAATCGATAGGCCTTTCAAAATAAATAGAAGGTTTCTCTGCATTATTTTTGATTAAGTGAATAGAGTCGGAGATAATCTCCTCGAAAGTCACCAAAATTGTGTCCCCCCACCCCTCTAATTTTTGAACGGTGTATTTTAAAAATATGAAAAAAATCATGCTCATAGGGCTTATATAATTCTCTCAGCGAAAATTGTTTTGGACAAGATCGGTTCAAAGGTTTTTGAGATATTTCTAAAAAACTGCCTACCTTAAAGAAAAGGACGTAAGTGCCATAAGATTTCAGTAACGATACGACCTTTTTAATAGGCACGGAACCCTCGATGTGCGTGGTCCGACACGCACTTGGCCGCTTTTATATTTAAAACCAATATCAATAACGCAAGAATGAAGAATAATATACCTAATCAATTCTGAAACAAATTAACAGCGCGCATTTTTTTAAAGGGGCGGGCCGCCGCGCTTGCGTTTGGAATACGTTCATAAAATTTAAGATTGTCTAAACTAGAAATATTAGCTAGCGTAATAAAATTCATGTTTACCTATTTATTATGAAAAACGGAGTTTATTCTGAGATCTTTTATTTAAATTATCTTCAATAGAAAATTCCTTTGTATAATTATTTTGGAAATTTGTTAATTTGATAGTTTTCGAACGTGTTACTTGTGTCGCGTTATTTGGGGGTCTACTTTGAAATTCGATGGTCGAACTATGGATCGACCTATGTCTGCCATTTTCTTTTTTCGTAATGGAATGAAAGGGACAGCGCTAATAAAGTTCAAATATTCTGAACTTGTAATAGACCCCATACGACGAAATGTCAGTGCTCCGCATCAAAATTAAAAAGCTACTTTGTCTCACGGAGTGAGCAAAATCGCATTTTCACGCAGCAAAATATGCTTGTTCGAGCTGCTGAGGTGAAAACACTTTTTGCAATAGCATAATCTGCAAATGAATTTGTAATTTTGTCCACGCGTCCTTTACCGTGTTGCTATTGAGCAAATTCGAATAGTTCGAATTTGGACGTTATTCCTAAGAAGATAAAGCTTTGAAAAATATTTGGCAATGGCAAAAACAATCTGGTTGTTCGGGCCATCGGCGCCGGCCCGGTGCGAGCCGCGACGCGTCCCACTACCAGATCAAACCACACGCAAGCAATGATGCGTCCGTGATTTTTATATTAACATTTTTGAAGTGAAAACTTCTTTAGCGGCGCTGTGCACTTTTTGGGATGCGGAAAAATTGTTAAACTCGCGACAGGTGTCACGTGACCGTAAATGGTGGGAGATTCGGGACCGATGCCGTAGTGGCGATGCGGCGCTTACCCGTTCGGCCGACACACAAAAAGTTCTTATCCGCTAATTTGTAAGTGAAATAGTTTACTTCTGTTGCTACGATATTCGTCGATTCGAAATGTCAAAATATTCAAGTTTTCACTTCTGCCGGCACTCCCGGAGTGCAAACCGGTCTTTTTGAAGTGAAAACTTCTTTAGCTGCGCTGAGCACTTTTTGGGATGGGGAAAAATTGTTAAATACGCGACAGAGTTTTGTGACGTCAGATGTGAAGGAGGTCACTTTTTGCTGCTAGCCGATTCGACTTCATTCAAAACTGAACGCTATTCGTAAGAGTATAAAGCCATTAAACACTTTTTGCAATAGCATATTCTGCAAATAAATTTGTAATTAAACCAACGCGTCCTTTACCGTTTTGCTATTGAGAAAATTCGAATACTTAGTTCGAATTTGGGCGTTATTCCTAAAGAGATAAAGCTTTGAAAAATATTTACCAAAGGCAAAAACAAATTGATATTTTGGTCGCCGCCGTCGTCCGCTGGTCTTGGCGCCGACGGCGGCGGGCTCACCGGGCCTCGGCACGCGCCGCGCCCCGGCAACGCGCCCGCGGCCCGTGCGCCGAGCTACTCAATCAACTCGTGTTGAGGCACGATGCCGACGTGTTTGCCGATAGCTGGCAAACCCTGCTCACTCAAATAAGTGCCCTAAGTAACATGTATTGTTGTTAGTAGGTAGCAACGTGCCTAGATTAGTATGTACGTTTTGTTATGTATTTATTTAACTTATTAAGCGCAGTTTTTAAATTAAGTCCTAACATTGTAGGCGCCTTGGTACTTTACTGTAAACCTATAAATGTATTGTGTAAGAAATAAATAAATAAATTTATTCGTCTTCTTCATCAATTTTGCTGAGTTAAGTTGAACTATAGCGCACACTAATAAGGTTGTTATTAGATATATTGGCACGCAGAGGGAGAGAGGAGGAAGCGATTTTTTTTTTGCAAAATTAAAATTATTCAAGTTTTCACTTCTGCCGGCACCCCCGGAGTGCAACCCGGTCTTTTTTTTTATACTAGATATCTTACAGTTCCTGAGGATTACACTGTGTTGATGCAATTTGTGTCACAGTTGATGACAAGTTGATGACAAAGTCCTTATTTGAGAGGAATCGCAGCATGACAAAGAAAAACGAAATTACGACCATTTTCAGTCTCAGTCAGATCCATACACATTTAAGGTCCCACAGGATCCGCAGATATAGATTTTGAAAATTAAAATGGATTTGGGCTTGTCGGCTAATGTTTATTATTCTCCTAAATTGCTAATGGGTTCATATTCGGATATCATACTCGCGTCGCGTACATCCCGACTAGATAATATAAAACAAAGTCGCTTCCCGCTGGCTGTCCCTATGTATGAGATCTTTAAAACTACTTACGCAACGGATTTTGATGCGGTTGTTTTTAATAGATAGAGTCAGTCAGGAGGAAGGTTTACATGTATAATATAGTACCCGTGCGAAGCCGGGGAGGGTCGCTAGTTATTTATATAAGAGAATTGACCTAGAATTTAAATGTGTAGAACTTAAGATCTATATAGCAACTAAACGTTTTACTCGAAGAATATCGTGCAGGATTTTGTGAACGCTTGGTGCACTGATTCCCAAGGCTTCTCCTATTTGGCTATACATCGTTCGACGATCTACTCTGAGCATTTCTTCTACTTTGACTATGTTATCTGGAGTAGATACACACATCACTGGGCCGTACTGATCTTGGAGCATCAGCAACTTCAAGATTTGCACATTTCAATTAGCAATACCAACGATAAATCGTTGTAGATGAGGGCAGTTTAGTTTTAATATTGCATTTCCTGGAGGCACTCATCTAGACCACGAAGACATCATCAATTTTTATTTTTTTTATAATAATAATAAAAGAAAAAATACGGAACCAATTTGCCGCCATACATTGTGTATGGAAATATAGTTTATAAAAATATATAACATAATCATAAGTAATCATAACCAACCTCTGTTCGATATTTGTGTATTGCAAAACTTATCTAGTAACCTAAGTAGGTATATTGCAGAAAGTGTATACCTCTTAAAAATATAGCACGGACTGAACATAACATTCATGGAGATACATACCTACTTACTTTCTGTATCTTTAAAATTGTAATAGACTATAGCTTACTGTGCTTATCGAACTTCACCCACTTGCCATCTTCCCAGCGCGCCAGTCGCTCGCGGCAACGCAATGCATACCCGAGTGCACGGCCGGGCTTGCATACCCGAGTGCACGGCCGGGCTCGCGTGCTCGCAGCACGGCTCCCGGTGTGCCAACCTCAAATCCAACATCTTGTCTAAACAACATATCATTAGCTCCTTTCCTAATTTAAGGAAGACTTACTGCACTCGTCTATTTGGACGCACTTGCCGTCGCTCCGGCGGACCAGTGGGAGGCGGCACTTGCAGCCGGGTTTGCATATTCTAGTGCACGGTCGGTCGGGCGCGTGGTTCTCGCAGGTGGGCTCGCAGTGCGCCGAGCACTTGTCGAATACCTCGTCAACAGGGCACGTGGGGATCGCTGTAAGATTGAATTGAATTTGTCTTAGCAACGTAGGTTAGATAACCTACGTTGCTAATTAAATAAATCGTCACATTACAGTTAGACTTCGTCTTATTGCAATTCGGTCGCAAGTCATCCCTCCCTCCCGTCGTCCCCGTGACTTAGAGTGGGTTACACGAAACTTTCGGTAATCGTAAGCGGCGTTCGTTAAAATCTCAATGTATGGAAAATTTGTCAAGTTGCTATGGAATGACAGCTGCTATATTTAACATTGATCGGTCTGTAATCTTATGTTCGTGCAACTCGCCCCTAGTTGTTATTTGGTTGGTAATCATGTAAGTCAATTTGAGTCGATCAAAAGTAGTCGATTGTCCCGTGATAAATATTTACGACTAATTGATAAAATTGACAAAGGAAGGCTTACAGCATTGGCTGGGCCGCACGCACAGTCCGTCCTTCCTCCGGACGGTTCCGCTGCCGCACACGCACCCGGACTGGCACCACTGGTAGCTGCACACTCGATTCGTCACATTGTAGTTTTCGCAAGTATCTTGACAATGCGCCGAGCATTCGCTATACTTTTCACCAGCTGGACAAATTGGCTCTGAAATCAGTAAACGGAAGTAAGCAGCACATATCGCAATCGACAACCTTTCCAACAGGAGTGACTCGGGACGATAGTCATGCGCTCTGAGACGCAGACGGCGCCCAACTTCCGCCTAGGTTAAAAATGAATCAACCAGGTACTTGAGCGTCAATTGGACCAATCAAGTGTTAATTCCAAGATTCGTATAATTTTGGCGTTTAACCATAGGTATATTATTCCAGTTTATTCTGTTGGGTTCATGTACCTATTTAGTTGTAGTTGTGGCACACTACCTTACTTCGTTAAACTAAGGCGGCCCTTACACCTGTAAGTTACTTACGTAAGTTCAGTACAAATATTGCTTACAGACGACTTACGTGAGCAGTATTTGTACTGAACTTACGTAAGAACTTACAAGTGTACAACATGCCTTACCACAGTTTTCGGGCTTGACACACCGCATGTTGCGGTCTCTGACGTATCCGTCCGCGCAGAAGCAGTCCTCGACGCACTGCTCGGTGCAGGCCGGCGGGCTCTTGTAGTTGTCACACGAGAGAGGGCACGCGGGACCACACTGCATGTATTTTTCATTTTCTCTGCACACCGGTGGTGCTACGAAAAGATTGTATGAAAGTTAGTTTCACCATTTGATAAAACAATTGTGAGGGATAAGAAATTTCTTCGCATTCATTGAATTCAATAAGTAGCTAACTATTTGGATGTCACAGCCTATATACGTCCCACTGCTGGGCACAGGCTTCCTCTCACGGATGAGAGGGAACAGGCAGTAGTCCCCACGCTGGCCCAGTGCGGGTTAGGGACTTCACATACCTTTGAATTGTTTCGTGGATGTATGCAGGTTTCCTCACGATGATTTTCCTTCACTGTAAAGCTAACGGTAAAATATCAAATGATATTCCGTACATAAGTTCCGAAAAACTCATTGGCACACTATCAGAAGCATCGTGGATCGTGGCAGAGCGTGGTGCAGGCCCAGTCGGCCAGCGTCAACAGGTCTGCACGTCACGGGTAGGACCAGCACTGGTTCAACCTCCGGTACTCACTACAATGATGGACGGGCACGCAAGTCCCGTTGTCCGCGCGCAGCGTGCCGGGGATGCAGTCGCAGGCCTGGCGGCAGAGCGTGGTGCAGGCCCAGTCAGCCAGCGTCAACAGGTCTGCACTTCACGGGTAGGACCAGCACTGGTTCAACCTCCGGTACTCACTACAATGATGGACGGGCACGCAAGTCCCGTTGTTCGCGCGCAGCGTGCCGGGGATGCAGTCGCAGGCCTGGCGGCAGAGCGTGGTGCAGGCCCAGTCGGCTAGCATCAACAGGTCTGCACGTCACGGGTAGAGCCAGCACTGGTTCAATCTCCGGTACTCACTACAATGATGGACGGGCACGCAAGTCCCGTTGTCCGCGCGCAGCGTGCCGGGGATGCAGTCGCAGGCCTGGCGGCAGAGCGTGGTGCAGGCCCAGTCGGCCAGCGTCATCAGGTCGGCACGTCACGGGAAGAACCAGCACTGCTTGAACCTCCGATACTCACTACAATGATGGACGGGCACGCAAGTCCCGTTGTCCGCGCGCAGCGTGCCGGGGATGCAGTCGCAGGCCTGGCGGCAGAGCGTGGTGCAGGCCCAGTCGGCCAGCGTCAACCGGTTGCGGCACGTCACGGGGCAGTATGACGCGCACGGATTCAGATCCTCGTTTAAGCCCGTGCATTCTTTGCTAGCTGTAAGGAGACCGCAATTTTAATGGTTTCGTCTCTTTTGCTATTTTTTCTTCAATTCGCCCGGCCGGACAGTTCGGGATGGAAATTACCTATACGCTAAGTCAACTTGATAACAATTCACGTCACGGCGCGTTCAGTTTTAAAGCACGCAAGCAATAAAGCATAAAATCACAAATAGTTTTACACATGCGTGGCGGTTAAAAGGACCTAGTATGTAAAACTAGTTTTAACACGTCTGATTTTTTTTAAACGCATGCTTAACTCACGGCACTTGTCGGGCTTGACGCAAGTGTTGTCCTGCGTGTTCCTGACGTAGCCCGGCTTGCAGAAACAGCTGGACACGCAGTTGGCCGGGCACACGCGGCCTGTGTCGCGGTAGTTGTCGCACGTGTCCGGGCAGCTCGGACCACATGACAGGTATTCCTCGTTTGCTTGGAGGCAGATGGGCTCGGGAGCTGAATTCATTTAATTTAGATTGATGATTGAAATGTTATTCGAGTTTTGTGATTGTAAATATTGGAATATAATAGTATTTTATGCAATCGTTATATAATGTATGCTTTTTCAGTCGAGTACCACGTTTAGGCCACGAAGCTTGCTGAGTGGTCTTATTAAGGTATGAGACTTAAAAAGCTAATTATATAACGATTGTATACAATACTTTTTCTACGAGTCAACTGAACTAATTAAACAAACTTGGTATCTATTGAAAACAAAGTGCAACCAACGGCTTTTTCTTTTTGTGCGTTGATGTCTATTACCTTTTGACTTTCTCATGACGGCGTCCTATTGGTCAAATACATTATAGTTCAGTAAAGGCGCCACGTGATTGGTCAATTTCATTTTAGTTGTCTCAACAGTTATGAAATGTTAAGTTGGGAGCTCCATAGTAAAAAGTATGTGGTTTAAGTTTGGTGTACGAAGTCTTAATTCAAACATTAAGGTCGACGAGTATAAAAAGATTTTTAAATAGGACCCGTTTCTACCTTCATATATATAGAGTACATTGCAGGCCAAGTAATAAAGTACCGCAAGATGAGCCGCCAGCGCCTATTACGAGTATTTCACTCGCCACTCTGGACGAGTGCCTAGGGCGAATGATGAGGTCTTTAGCTCCTGCCAGATCAGACTAGCTGGCCTCTCTCAGTCTCATTATCCTAGTGTCCAGGCCTACAAAGCATAAAAGATGACCCCGCGATCAGCAGACGTTTGCCTTTTCCAAGAGTATTAGCTAAGGTAAAGGTCTCACGGCATTGTTTCGGCTGCACGCAGACCCTGTACGCGTTGCGTACGTAGCCATCGCGGCAGAAACAGCCGCGCACGCACACCGCGGCGCACGACACGTTGCTCCACTTGTAGTCGTCGCAGGTTCGCATCTCGCAGTACGAGCCGCAGTCCTTCGCCACTTCGTTCGGCTGGGTGCACACAGGCAGAGCTGCGAAAGTAACGTACAGTAGCGATTATACTTACAGGGTTATTTATAAAGGGATGGGATCCTAGCGAGCGGACTCCCGGCTCCTTTGGGACCAGCTGTATGTTGTTAGGTGTGTGTTGCAAAATATCAAGAAAATAAATCGCCACCTGTATTTCAAAAGCAAAAGCATGACTGGTAAACCAAGCTGAAGTCACGTTCATGAAATTATAATCATAGAGCGCTCATAGGTACTCGGCTGTGTACCTTTATTAATGAATAGATACCATATTTTTATTATCCTTAGGTAATAAGGCAAACAATAGCTGTCCAGGTACTTACTACAAGTCAAAAAAAACAAAATCTAAATATTTATTCAGCAAATACTTGGGCCACAAACAAGGGCACTTACAATTGTTGATGCAGTCGCTTTGAAATTATATTGAAATAATAAACTAAGTAAGTTTCAATAACACAGACATAACAATAAAGTAGGTATTATTGTTTTTATAACCAGCGCTGTTTGCTTAAGAATATAAAATTGTAAACATAGATACCTACCGATGCATATATTTACCTATATGATTTATATTTATGAACTTTGCAGCTCTACTTTGGTGCAAACTAGGGTTTGTATTCCGGAATTTCGAAATTCCGGAATCTCGGGCATTTTTTCTGACATTACAATTCCGGAATTGGTACAGTCAAGGACTTTAATTGTTGAGCCATTTAGGTGTCAACTAATTTTGGTATTTTAATAGTCAAACTTTGAAGTGTCCAGTATAAAATGAGCTCTAAATGGCTCAACAATTAAAGTCCGTGACCGTACACTCAGAGCATCGGAAATTCCGGAACTGATTTTATGTATATCCACAATTTTATGACCGTTTATTTTCATTGTTTAACATAAAACTAGATAGTTAAAGGGCAATTATCATGCATCAATCTCCTTCATATATGTAATTATTTCAATTCGTATACATTAGAGTACCAATCTAGTAAATTAAAATAATTTATTACTAATAATATTTGCTTTTAATTATTTCTTAGGCCAAATAGTGCATCCAAACATACAATATTATTGCTCAAATTTCATTCCTACGACACAATATCACACACTCCGTATTCCGCACATACGCACAGACTCACACACAAAGTGAGACATTTCGTTCCCGACAAACAGCGAGCAATGTAAAATGGATTAGTATAGTTACCAGGATCTGCCTGAAAACCAGCGTTGCATTACATTATTGCCGTGGCCGGGAAGGAGGCAATTGCAGGCTGAGTATTTGTTTAAACGGCCGAGCTTGCGAGTCCGTTTAATTATAATACGAAGCCTGCAATTGCCATTCCGGCTGAGGCTAATATAGTGCTTTTTTCAAAAATGGGGGAATAAAAAAGACTAAATTTATATAAACTTTAAATATCGTTGCACGTGAAAATATTTTTTTTTTAAACAGAATCTCAAGTGTATTTTTCCACCAAAAAACGCAAGCTATTTGAGACACATACAGAAACGTTGTGTTTGCAACAGAAAAATACGACTTGAATTGGCTGAATACGAGCTGTGCCGTCTTGTATATGCCAGTTTTTACTTTTAAAAAATTTGGTACTCGACAAATAAAGGAATTTATATATTACATTCCAGGCGGCCTGCAGTTTTTTATTTTTTTATTTAGATTTGACCTTAAACTATACACTTTACCTTCCAATATGTAACGAATTATGTTCACTTTGCGGGCCATTTTTGAGAATAATACACCTATCCTCAAAATTTTATTCAAATACACTTTATAGTTTTCGAGTAAAATGCCTGTGACATACGGACGGACAGACAGACAGACAGACAGACAGACATGACGAATCTATAAGGGTTCCGTTTTTTGCCATTTGGCTACGGAACCCTAAAAAAGGAGGAGGTGTTCAATTCGGTTGTATTTTTTTTTCAATGTTTGTTACCTCAGAACTCCGTCATTGATGAGCCAATTCGTACCTAATTTGTTTTTTGTTTGTAAAGTATATGCTTCCAGATATGTCTACTCGCACTCGCTGTACTGTGGTTACTCACGGCACTCGTCTCGCGGTATGCAGCTGCCCTGGCCGTCCTTGCGGTAGCCGTCCTTGCAGAAGCAGCCCGTGGCGCACGCATCGGTACACGGCTCCGAAGGCCCGTTCAGGTCTGCGCAGCTCGGCTCGCATGCGCTGCCGCATTTTCTAAATTCTTGGTTCGGACCGCATTTGTTAGGGGGCACTATTTAAAATGAACGTTCATATTATTATAACGATAATTACAATTAATATAACGGTAAGTACAAAACAAATTAACTGTGTGTAATGAGGTGCCTACTGACGTACCTAAACATGTGATAACGATAGCAGATCCTCTCTTTCAAAATATCAATAATCCAATACGTGAAGGTGGGTATCTTGTGGCCATATATTCATTCGACGAGAGTCGCTAAGAGTTTACCTGTCGGGCAGAACTCGATCGGTATACAAATGCTGAGCTTGTTCCTCAAGTAGCCGGGGCGGCAGTCACAGCCGGCGCTGCTGGGCGCGTCCACGTACGGGTACACCGTGTACACGGACTCGCACGACTCACGAGGGGCCTCTGTCGAGCACTGCACCGCCACCTCGTTTATACCGCACCGCAGAGATGCCGCTGACAAGAAAACAAATGATAAAGTTAGGTAAAGATGTCATAAAATAGAAGTACCCGTAGCAAACCATTTCCATTATTTTGATATTGTTTATTGATTCTAATCAAGCATTCTAAACAAAAAGTAAATTTCTGAATGATACCTATAACCTGAAACCATGGTCCCAGGGGCTTGCACAAAGTCATGCGCGCACGATGTATGATGATTATGTTAGAATCTTACGGCACAATTCCCTGGGTATACACACGCCCCGGTCGTTCCTCAGGTAGCCGTCCTTGCAGACGCACGCGGGGATGCACACGGATACGACGCCTGGAAGACACTTGAACCCTGGCTCCAGCCACTTGCACGAGTCATGCGCGCACGGCGACGCGCAGCGCCACACCTCGTTTATGGGGCATTTTTTTACGGCTGCGGAGGAAGAGATTACAATTGGTGACATTTAGGATTAGATGAAACTGCACCAATGAGTCTCAAACTCTTAAAAACTGTGCCCGTGTCCGTCATACAAATAAAGTTACGTATTTAACTCTTAGGTTCGCAATTTACAAAAATTCGCTCAAGCACATGGTGTCTCTATATTTGAACGGATACACGGAATAACACGACGTAGCAAACGAGCATACGGTCCGTCTGATGGTAGTCAGGCACCGTAGCCTATGGATGCTTGCGACTCCACCTATGCACTCCACTTAGGACTTGTGACTTACAAGTACGTTGCCGACCTTTTATTGATTCGTGGATCCGTAGTGTCGTACTGACAACTGGTTGATTGACAAATGCAAGTCCGTAACTCTCAGCACAATCAATCCGTTTGTATCAATAAATAAAATAAAAAAGTGCCTATAAGTCAAGTCTTTTATTAATCATATTCTAAATATTACATAAACATATTATTATAAACAACCAACACATGTCAAATGGCCTATAAGTAGTTATTAGCGCTTGTGTTGCCTGTTTAGACTTCCAAATGTATCTATGTGTATGTATAACTTGTAGCTTCGTGGCACCACAGGACACATACAAGCCACACGCGGTTCGTTTGTAGAAGATAACATACTTTGCACTCTTTCTAGTATGGCAGGAGTCTTCTGTAATACTACCCCAGTTAAGCTGTTCCAAATTTGAGCAAGATGACTTTCTGCTATGTCTATATGTATCTCTGAAGATTCAGTGGATGAGAAGTATTTTATACCCAAAGGCACTTTGATTTAAAGATTTCACAAAACGAGTTGTCTTTATCAACAACTCCCGCTTTAATAAAGATCCTTTATTTGGGTCAGTAATGTCAACTAATATATGTACAGTTGACTCAAATTTGATCTGACTTGGTCTAACGCATCTTTAAAAAACCGGAACTATTTAAATGAGTTTGATTTACTTACGGCAACGATTCTCCGGTATACATATTCCAAGATGATTCCTCAGATATCCTTTATCACAAATACATCTAGATTTACAAGGTAACGGAATTGCTGGCAACAGGCATTTAAAATCGGAACTCTTCGAAATGCAGGTTTCATTGAGACATACACTCGGACACTCTTCCCAATGCTCGTGAATCGGACATCGACGACTTGCTGTTGGTGAAAAGCTGCACATTGATTATATTACTCGTGTATAAGGAATGTATAGAAATTCAGTTAAAGAATTGAAACCGTGAGTGGATGATGGCGTTATGTCTAAATTTTTAGTGTTTCGTAGTCAGAGGAATCCTTATAGTTTCGCCATGTCCGTCTGTCCGGTCCGTCTTCGGCTTAGCTCAATAACCATTACTACTAGAAAACTGTAATTCGCCATGGGTATATAAATCCCATAAAAACATTCCATGTCAAAAAAGACGCCAAATCTCGAAACTCTTAACTTGGCAATCACACAACTTTACATTTATGGATTATGGATTATGGATTTTTGCATACCTAAAACTATGTGGTACTGTGTGATTGCCAAGTCACAAAATTTTATTTAGCTAGCAAATAAAGATTAATAAGAATGCCTGAGACTTGGCTCTACGAAATATCTCACCACTTTTTACGGTGGAAGAGTTTCGAGACTTGGCGTCTTTTTTGATATGGAATGTTTTTTATGGGATCTCACTTCTTTTTGTAGGTTATTGTATCATCAATACATACAAATTATGAATGCAGTCCCATTCGTGCTTTTTAATTTTTTGTCCTATTCACTGTAAATATAACTTTGTAATCCTAAATGGTTATATGGGAATACAAAGTTATTTATGAGGTTGGTGTATCTAGAAAACTGGACTGATTGCATTTTTTTTTAGTGTTCCCTTGATTTATATACTAAACACTAATTGTATTCTAAATTTGAAGCTTCTCTGTCTGCTAGAACTGCCTTAGACTTTTGATGATCGGTGAGTCAGTGAGTGACAAAATTAAGAAAATTTGACTATTTATAATTCTGAAACCACTGGTTCAAATTGAATGAAATTTGAAATGTATCGTGTTAATACAATGCGTGCTTGGTTACTGAAAATTCAGGCTTCTAGTTTTATCCACAACGAAGTTATAGGGGGGTCGAGCTGCTTCGAGAAAAGGATGGTACGGCCGTGCCGCTGTTTTGCTCGACTTGGCGGGGGCACTACCGTGTCCCCAAATCAATCACGCCGACAAAACAAAACAATAAAATCTGTATAAACATTTTTTTTTAGGGTACCTCCCCAACACCTAAAGCGGGGATGTATTTTTTTCACTTGTTAAACTCATGGCGTGGGGTATCGTTGGATAGCTCATTCAAAAATATTATGGGTTTCCTAAAACCATTTTTCAAATCAGTGATTCGTTTGCGAGATATTGGGCTTTAAAGCCCTAATTTTTGTTCGAGTCACGTGTCTCCCCCCTTGCCGGCTAAATGGCTACTACTGGGGATGTGACAAAATTCGTGATAGTAGTACATATAATGAATTTAAAAGGAAAACTATGTCCGTGGACAAGTAGGCATAAGTAGTTACCGAGTAATAGTCGACCAACTTAATATGTACTTGGAAAGGGCAATTTTCGTACAAATTCGGCCGACGCAACCGCACCGCACGTCGATATAACTAAAACAGGCAGGCAACTACGGAACCCTACACTGCGCGTGGCCCGACACGCACTTGGCCGGTTTTTTAAAAATATTTTTAAGCAAAAATTGAGTTTACTAAGGAATGTAATATAAACCATCATACATTCAGGTTTCACTTTTTAAGCGACTAACGCATTACACCCAATGTACGAGTATGAAGGTGTTAAGTGCATTACGAGAAGTTTAATAAAGGAAGAAAGTGATAGGTACTCACGGCATTGTTTAGGAAGTACACATGGCCCAGTGGCATCATCGTTCAGCCTCACCCAGCCCTCCTTACAAACGCATCCCGTGAATGGTTTGCACATGCTCTGTGGCGCACTAACTTTGTAGTTGGCGCACGTCTCCCGACATTTCGTGCTGCAACGGACGAAACGCTCTAATGGGCCACAGGGTGCAACTGAAAAGTGAATCTTTATCATATTTCCAATTAGTTTCCGCCCACGATTTCGTCTGCGTGGACCCGGGATAAAAACTATACCTACTATATTTTAATCCAGGCTATAAACTATCTTCGTGCACATCCAAATCGATTGAGCCGTTTGAGTAACAAATATCTAAACATCCAAACTTTCGCATTTATAATATTAGTAGGATATAGTAGGATTCTTGCTAATAGATGCAGACACTAGTAGTAGCTCACTTGAATTATTTATTTCATTTAATACTTCGTTGTATATATGTAGACGCTACCACATTGCATTCATATATGTCGTTAATGTGGTGAGCAGAATCTAAAGGTCATGCTAGATGGGCAGCAGCCCTTTGAATGGTTTAGGCGCATACGGTCCCACTCGCCATATGCCCCTTAACCAAAATTACGTCCCATTCGCAAAACATCTTCTTTGCAAACGGTCCCTTGTGCTAAATACCCCATTCGCAAAACGTACCTTTCTCAAAAAGTCTCATCAATTCGCAAAATATCCCTTCTGTTAAAGACCCTTCCGCATAATGGCCTTGGCAAAACGTCCGTCTGCGAAACGCCCCATTCGCAAAACGTCCCTCCTACAAACTGATCTACAGAATGACAGGTACAGAGAAACTTGGCCTATTCTCAGGGATTAAAAGAGAAATGGGCAATAATAGTCCCTGCGAAGCATACTTACGATGCTCTACAATAACCATAAAAACAATCTAGAATTCATTCAATGTCATACGGTATGTACAGAAAATAAATTATTTAAAGTAAACAAAGAGTAAGAGCAGAAATAAGAAAATAAGCTTATTTTATTTTCATTATAAATATCACATGGATATTCGCTTATTTATTCTACAGATCGCCATACGATTAAATAATAATTTTCAATATATTAATATTATGCGAAAATCAGCCTATTCTGCGAAAGGTACGGTTTGCAAACGGGACATTTTGCGAAAGGAACAACGGGACATTTTGCAGAAGAGCCATTTTGGGAAAGGGACGTTTTGCGTAAGAGACAAAGGGACTTTTTGGGAGTGGGACCGTTTGAACCCTTTGAATGAGTCGTTCATAATATCACATAATTTCAACAGACTGCACCACAAAGTAAAACTGGTCGGGTAAACTTACAGCATTCGTCCCGATCAATGCACAATCCTGTTTTGTCGTCACGCAGGAACCCATCTTTGCATCTGCATTCCGGCTTGCAACATTCTTCCTTGCAGCTATATTTAGTCCAAAGCGTGGAACAATTTTGAAGAGGGCAAGCATAAGAGCACACTTCGAAGTAAGCGTTGGGTCCGCAGTCTGGTGGCACGTATGGTCCTGTAAAATGGTCGAGTCACGTAGCCTTCTGAGAAAACTGTTCCTTATTAAATTACAGTTCTGTCGTTTGTTTGATGGATTTAGAAACCTCTTAGTAATTACGAAAAGCCGTCTGAAACGATAATCTCGATGGCTCTGATTATTGGAGCCACGAGCATCGGTAACCTAATCTTATCTTGTCTAGGTGAGGGCCCTTTCGGATACACTTTAACCCAGTGGGATCTGTTGTGCAGTTGCCTCCTCCTTTATACCCACGCCCAAGCTCGCTCGACCATTTCCATAAACAAAATGACGCAGCTCAGCTTGAATTCCTTTGGTTGTGGGTAGCTGTTACCAAAGTGAATCATTCTTTGTCTGAGAAGGTAACTTCATCAACCATTCAATGAAGATAGTGATCTCAAGTAGAGTCCCAAACAATTAGGTGAATGAATTCTTACCGGACGGGAATGGACATCCCGGTGGTTGCTTTCTGGGTGTCGTGGCCGAAACCTCGGCTCCAGCGGCGAGCACGCAAATTAAAAAGAACTTCATCGCGCTAGCGCGGTTACCGACTCTTGGTGGATGAAGTCCTTTTATAGCTTATAACCTTCATGAACAAACATCACAATATAAAGAGGACCTATGAAAACAAGTGTTTTCTTCTTTTGATGTGCAATTGTACAAATATTTGTACAAGAAACACAACATACGTTAACAATGTAAGTTGGAAACGTGTGTACTTACATGTATATTAACACTTTCGCAACCGGACTAAAATGGAACAATACATCAGAAACCGACAGAACTCGCTAGGCGTGTAGGTTCATACTACTGCCCACCTAGCGGGCTGAGCCGGCATCTGAGCGAACATTACGAGTGCCTACCAGGCGGGTTCTTGGTTGCGAACGTGTTAACAATTAGTTTCTTTTATACCCCGATGATGGGTAACAGCTCCCGCCTGATATAAGCGACCACCGTCAACCGGACCACCGACGACCGCAATATCAATTTGGGATCGACAAGCGCGTTAAGAGGCTTCTAGACGGGCCATATTTTCACTGCAATATGTGGCCGGCAACTATTGGTGTCCCTGTCTAACATGTGAGTAAGAGAGGGACGCCCATAGTTGCCGGCCACACATTTCCGGAAAAGTATAGCCCGTCTAGAAGCCCCATGCCATAATGCCATAATGGGGCTTCTAGACGGGCTATACAATCCAAACCATCCGGCTACTAGGATTCACCAATGGAGTCAAGCGAACTTTATCTACACTAGAATCCATAATAAAGCATGGAGAACTACAACTATCTATGTATTACGTCGTCTAGAATCGATCAATGTGAACTTTTTTAGACCAGGATCCATACATGGATTTTAATTATGCACCAGGATGTATTTATCCTTTTTAGCCACCCTTATACGGAACTTCGCAGACATTAACAGTCTATTACAAGCCATTCATGGATTTGAGTATAATAAATGTTTACTAGAATTCATTGATAGAACACTAGTTTTTCAAAATGTACTGAGAAATCCACTTAAAACTAATATATATAAAGTCTGCACAAACGGGTCATTTGCATTCATGAATGGATCCTGCCAATAGATCCTAGTGACCGGGGGGTCATATATGGTTTAACGCCGTGTCACTGCCACACAAATCAAACCTTTAACAACCCATTTCAAGTTACAAGCTCATACTCGCGTAAAGCCACGCGCAAAGATGAGTTGAACTACGTGTACAGACCCTTTATTAAGTCTCAAGTTCTCTTTGTTAGCCCCTAATTTGATGAATTAAATAGATCCCCGTAAGCCAAGGAATAATGTTGTGAATAATAAAAAAAATATTCATCAAAAATCATGTTTAATAAAATAAGATTATATCCACATCTATTACACCAACTAAATAACTATCTACAGAGATCCTAAATAAGGGGAACATTTATGATGGCAAGAGACTTATTTCTACAACATGGTCTCACCATTTGTCCACAGTTTATCACATCAATATACATATTTGCATTTAAACTGCGATACGCACTTCACTACAAGCCGTTTAGGGCTTACTTAATAGTTATTCAGTGAATTTGACTAATAATAGTAGGCGGAAGACCAAATATACAATTTTGAAACTTACATTAATTCATGATACAGATTGGTTCGAAATTTAGCGCCATTAGTCAAAGTTGAAAAATATAATACATAGAACAATATTTCACACAGAATTTTCAAGAATATATATTATGCTTAGTCGCCACGGCTGGATTCCACTAAGTAAAATCCCGTAAACCATTCGAAATGAACTGTAGGTATGTTGGCACTAACACTTAGGGCTCGGGCACGACTTCGAGAGTGAGCGAGAGATCGAAGCGCGGCCTCTCGCTCCCACGTATGACGCACCGCTGCCGCCGATCGAAGTCGTAGCCGGGCCGTTACTAAAAAAGTCCTTACGTGACGATATATATTATGTATTCGATTAATTAAACGATTCTAACATTACCATTTACATTTGTCGACACAGCGCCTTGGACACCGCGCAATAATTTACAGTCCAAGAAACTCTTTTGTTTTTTTTGTGTCTTACTAGACCCATTACCATCCGTTGGATAGTAGCCTAAATACCAGTCATCGGCACAGTTTTCGCTGAATTGTCACATATTCTCGTTCTACGCTTTCAAATAAGGTTAAACATGAAAATCATTCGCGGGGTGGCGACAATAGTATCAGTTCAGAAACAAAAATCAGTTATCCTATCTGATAGGATAACTCATTCTCGTAGGTGTCAAATTTACAACATGATGGGTCTCTAGAAGTGTCCATTAATGCTTCTTCTTCAGACGGTGTTGGAGTATTAGTCTAAGGGTGAATGAATCGAGCGTGCGAGTTGTCAAATATATAGAAACATAGCTGGACATATCTAATGGATACTCACCCTTACACTCAACAAATAACTACCTACTTCAAATAATACAAGCACGGCTTTCCCAAGGCCCTTAGCCCTGGTTCCCACTATGTCGTCTGTCGGGACGATCGTGTGTCGTAATGGCAGAACATTTTATATGAAGCTGTTCACACTTGTCGGACACCAATTTGTATGAGGCGACGACACACGATAAAAAATCGTCCCGACAGACAACATAGTGGGAACGGGGGGTAAGGCTTAGGCCTTAGATGAACTAAACTTTACGTCTCTTTAAAAGTGTCCTAATTAGAAAGAGGCGGATAGTCCAACTTGCGCGCGGTCTTGTGCTAGCCGTGCCTCGCAAAAGCAGTTGTCTCAGTTTACCGTACAAGTTTCCGTTTGCCGCGTCTGCACCTTCGCAGACACGGCGTATGCTAGCCCTGCCGGTCGAGGTCCGCTAGTACAAGCGCCATATTAGGCTCCAGGTCCTTGTTGGAAGGCGTGTTAGGAGTGCCGATGATTGGCACCAGGTCTATGGACTTGGACTCGGGCGGGTGGAGAACGCACTCGTTGTCGGCGAGCTTGCGCAGGTGGTACCAGGTCGCGCCGTAGTCGTACTCTAGCATTGATCGGAAGAACTTCACGGCTAGCTCCTGGGGATTTAAGGTTGGAGTCATTTAGTATACGGATATATAAAACTACATTTTTAAAGAAAATCGGGCACTCGACCACTAAACCTCATGCAATACGTTAGCAACATAACTAAGCTTTATTTTTTATTTTACTTTATGAACCTGACTGTTGCTATAATAGGACGAACCCAATACAGCGGTCGAATTGCGTGGTTGGAGGGTAGCCTGGGGAAAATCCAGGGGAAGCCTCCGACACGACCACGCTGGGGCAAAGCTTTCGTTTTGACTACAGCTACTTATATTAATACAAATACCTACTGTGTACACATTTATGAATAACGAGTGTTCTTAAGTTAGGATTTTTAAATACAGGGACCATCCTCAAACGAAAACCACAATCTACAACAATACGACCGTTAATTCAAAGCCAAAGTTTTTTATTTTTCATATCCCACAATAGAAGATTATGTCTCGAGGGAGAAAAATGATAGTGAACGGCGAAGGCGGTACATTGAATTCCGAGCGTAACAAGGGATTCAAGCCCAAGACGGAAATAATTTTGCTACCGAGTAGCACATACTGCTTTTCACACTTTATATGAGGAAAATTTAAATTAAACAGGGAACATCAGGAAAGAAAGGTATAGATTTGGCAACAATGACTCTTTTCTAAAAACATGATGTTAATACCTGCAGTGGCTTGGGCTGCTTCCTGCTGAGGTAGTCATCGACGCACGCGCACGCGTCCTCCAGGCGGTCGCCTTCGAGCGCCAGATCCCGTGCGAGGCTGCACAGGGCGCCGAGTGCGGCCTCCTGACATAAAAACAAAACGATCAATAAATAAGTTTCTGTAAAAAAATAATTGTACAAGGTTTTGTTGCAGACTGTACTTTTTTTAACAGGACTGGTTTAACTAGTGTAGTTTACGAGTTGATGATGATTGAGTATCCACCATCTGCCTCCATCATCATATTAGCTCGATCGTACCATAATATTGCCTTGTAACCAAAATTACATAAGCACGCAAAAATAGTACATTACCGACAGAGGCCGGGAAGTAAGGGGTTGCCGGCCGAGTACATATAGTTTTGAGGCTTTTCTCAAACATGCAATTAAATAAATAAATAAAACTCCAAGAAATCAAACTTTAGTTTTCATGGCTGAACGCCATGATGCTGCGCCATAAATTGTGGAATGGAAATTAAAAAAGACCATCTTGACCATATGAAATGCCATTACGGATCTCTCGTCTCGCTGCGCCCGAAACGTGACACTTCGAAGCCCATTATGAAGAACACAACGTCAATATTTCATTGCATGTTTGAGAAAAAACCATTTTTATTAGGCTTACAATTCAGTTGCAAGATATGACCCGCACATGCTAACGGAGGAATGAACAAGGCTAGTTAATATGTGTCATTCTCAGAAAAAAAGATATTTTTTCGTTGTCGCTTTTGTTGTTGCGTACGCCGTGAACCGTGGCATTTGTATCAGTGCAACAATAATAACGGCGTAAGCGCCAACGACAATAATATCCCTTTTCACCGAAGACAATGAATATCACTGGATAATTGCGTTATAGGATTACCTGGAGCCGGAACGCCTGCGAGTTGCGGTACGCAGAGCCCGTGTCCTTGAGGTAGCTGTCCCGCGCCGCCTTGTGCAGGAACACGTATATGTGAGGCAGGACGTCCCTATACGCCAACAACAAGGAAAGATTGTTTACGTAAATCAATCAAAAGTTAACATGGACCCACGTTATGTGTAAGCAACAACATTGGGTTGGGGACTCTAATTTTATTATTACTCCAAAAGAAAAAAGGCAAAAAAATATGCCTAGCGACGAAAATCCCATTCAGATATCTTAAAGAATTACGAAGCTACAATCGTTTTAATATTGCTTGTTAGAGAGAGAAAACGCTCGCAGTGAGTGACGTCACAATCTGCGAGGCTGCCGCAGAGCGCTTCGCGGGCGCGGCAGGCCGCATCGATGGCGGCACCGAACGCGATGGGGCACGGCACGTTGCCGTCTTCTAGTGACGTCACTAACTGCGAGCGTCAATCGTTCCATATGAAGTTGCGTTTTGCGAAAAAGGGACAGGACATAACCCTTCTTAAAATTTTGGACACTTATAACTTCGTGATTATTTAACGCAACGCAAGAGGCGTTGATTTTTTCTCCAATTGACTCCTTTTCGACAGAATTGATTATTTAATTTAGTGTGTACACCCCTACTGTCTCTACTCACGTGGCAGCCCGCTGTCTGATGAAGTCCTTGGCCAGCGCGGCCGCGGTGACGAGCAGGCGCAGTGCGCGGCGAGCGGCGCCCAGCACAGGTGCACCACGGGGAGCAACTCGTCCTCGTGCTTCTTTAGTGTGTACACCCCTACTGCCTCTACTCACGTGGCAGCCCGCTGTCTGATGTAGTCCTTGGCCAGCGCGGCCGCGGTGACGAGCAGGCGCAGTGCGCGGCGAGCGGCGCCCAGCACAGGTGCACCACGGGGAGCAACTCGTCCTCGTGCTTCTTCAGTGTGTACACCCCTACTGTCTCTACTCACGTGGCAGCCCGCTGTCTGATGAAGTCCTTGGCCAGCGCGGCCGCGGTGACGAGCAGGCGCAGCGCGCGGCGCAGCACGGCGGGCCGGCCGGCGGCGCAGCGCGCGGCGAGCGGCGCCCAGCACAGGTGCACCACGGGGAGCAACTCGTCCTCGTGCTTCTTTAGTGTGTACACCCCTACTGTCTCTACTCACGTGGCAGCCCGCTGTCTGATGAAGTCCTTGGCCAGCGCGGCCGCGGTGACGAGCAGGCGCAGCGCGCGGCGCAGCAAGGCGGGCCGGCCGGCGGCGCAGCGCGCGGCGAGCGGCGCCCAGCACAGGTGCACCACGGGGAGCAACTCGTCCTCGTGCTTCTTTAGTGTGTACACCCCTACTGTCTCTACTCACGTGGCAGCCCGCTGTCTGATGAAGTCCTTGGCCAGCGCGGCCGCGGTGACGAGCAGGCGCAGTGCGCGGCGAGCGGCGCCCAGCACAGGTGCACCACGGGGAGCAACTCGTCCTCGTGCTTGTTTAGTGTGTACACCCCTACTGCCTCTACTCACGTGGCAGCCCGCTGTCTGATGAAGTCCTTGGCCAGCGCGGCCGCGGTGACGAGCAGGCGCAGTGCGCGGCGAGCGGCGCCCAGCACAGGTGCACCACGGGGAGCAACTCGTCCTCGTGCTTCTTCAGTGTGTACACCCCTACTGTCTCTACTCACGTGGTAGCCCGCTGTCTGATGAAGTCCTTGGCCAG
The DNA here is from genome assembly GCA_947578815.1 of Epinotia ramella. NCBI lineage: Eukaryota > Metazoa > Arthropoda > Insecta > Lepidoptera > Tortricidae > Epinotia > Epinotia ramella. Next base: position 22,116,062 of record OX388202.1, read on the forward strand.
CGCGGCCGCGGTGACGAGCAGGCGCAGCGCGCGGCGCAGCACGGCCGGCCGGCCGGCGGCGCAGCGCGCGGCGCCCAGCACAGGTGCACCACGGGGAGCAACTCGTCCTCGTGCTTCTTTAGTGTGTACACCCCTACTGTCTCTACTCACGTGGCAGCCCGCTGTCTGATGAAGTCCTTGGCCAGCGCGGCCGCGGTGACGAGCAGGCGCAGCGCGCGGCGCAGCACGGCGGGCCGGCCGGCGGCGCAGCGCGCGGCGAGCGGCGCCCAGCACAGGTGCACCACGGGGAGCAACTCGTCCTCGTGCTTCTTTAGTGTGTACACCCCTACTGTCTCTACTCACGTGGCAGCCCGCTGTCTGATGAAGTCCTTGGCCAGCGCGGCCGCGGTGACGAGCAGGCGCAGTGCGCGGCGAGCGGCGCCCAGCACAGGTGCACCACGGGGAGCAACTCGTCCTCGTGCTTCTTCAGTGTGTACACCCCTACTGTCTCTACTCACGTGGCAGCCCGCTGTCTGATGAAGTCCTTGGCCAGCGCGGCCGCGGTGACGAGCAGGCGCAGCGCGCGGCGCAGCACGGCGGGCCGGCCGGCGGCGCCCAGCACAGGTGCACCACGGGGAGCAACTCGTCCTCGTGCTTCTTTAGTGTGTACACCCCTACTGTCTCTACTCACGTGGCAGCCCGCTGTCTGATGAAGTCCTTGGCCAGCGCGGCCGCGGTGACGAGCAGGCGCAGCGCGCGGCGCAGCACGGCGGGCCGGCCGGCGGCGCAGCGCGCGGCGAGCGGCGCCCAGCACAGGTGCACCACGGGGAGCAACTCGTCCTCGTGCTTCTTTAGTGTGTACACCCCTACTGTCTCTACTCACGTGGCAGCCCGCTGTCTGATGAAGTCCTTGGCCAGCGCGGCCGCGGTGACGAGCAGGCGCAGTGCGCGGCGAGCGGCGCCCAGCACAGGTGCACCACGGGGAGCAACTCGTCCTCGTGCTTCTTTAGTGTGTACACCCCTACTGTCTCTACTCACGTGGCAGCCCGCTGTCTGATGAAGTCCTTGGCCAGCGCGGCCGCGGTGACGAGCAGGCGCAGTGCGCGGCGAGCGGCGCCCAGCACAGGTGCACCACGGGGAGCAACTCGTCCTCGTGCTTCTTCAGTGTGTACACCCCTACTGTCTCTACTCACGTGGCAGCCCGCTGTCTGATGAAGTCCTTGGCCAGCGCGGCCGCGGTGACGAGCAGGCGCAGCGCGCGGCGCAGCACGGCGGGCCGGCCGGCGGCGCAGCGCGCGGCGAGCGGCGCCCAGCACAGGTGCACCACGGGGAGCAACTCGTCCTCGTGCTTCTTTAGTGTGTACACCCCTACTGTCTCTACTCACGTGGCAGCCCGCTGTCTGATGAAGTCCTTGGCCAGCGCGGCCGCGGTGACGAGCAGGCGCAGCGCGCGGCGAGCGGCGCCCAGCACAGGTGCACCACGGGGAGCAACTCGTCCTCGTGCTTCTTTAGTGTGTACACCCCTACTGTCTCTACTCACGTGGCAGCCCGCTGTCTGATGAAGTCCTTGGCCAGCGCGGCCGCGGTGACGAGCAGGCGCAGTGCGCGGCGAGCGGCGCCCAGCACAGGTGCACCACGGGGAGCAACTCGTCCTCGTGCTTCTTTAGTGTGTACACCCCTACTGTCTCTACTCACGTGGCAGCCCGCTGTCTGATGAAGTCCTTGGCCAGCGCGGCCGCGGTGACGAGCAGGCGCAGTGCGCGGCGAGCGGCGCCCAGCACAGGTGCACCACGGGGAGCAACTCGTCCTCGTGCTTCTTCAGTGTGTACACCCCTACTGTCTCTACTCACGTGGCAGCCCGCTGTCTGATGAAGTCCTTGGCCAGCGCGGCCGCGGTGACGAGCAGGCGCAGTGCGCGGCGAGCGGCGCCCAGCACAGGTGCACCACGGGGAGCAACTCGTCCTCGTGCTTCTTCAGTGTGTACACCCCTACTGTCTCTACTCACGTGGCAGCCCGCTGTCTGATGAAGTCCTTGGCCAGCGCGGCCGCGGTGACGAGCAGGCGCAGCGCGCGGCGCAGCACGGCGGGCCGGCCGGCGGCGCCCAGCACAGGTGCACCACGGGGAGCAACTCGTCCTCGTGCTTCTTTAGTGTGTACACCCCTACTGTCTCTACTCACGTGGCAGCCCGCTGTCTGATGAAGTCCTTGGCCAGCGCGGCCGCGGTGACGAGCAGGCGCAGCGCGCGGCGCAGCACGGCGGGCCGGCCGGCGGCGCAGCGCGCGGCGAGCGGCGCCCAGCACAGGTGCACCACGGGGAGCAACTCGTCCTCGTGCTTCTTTAGTGTGTACACCCCTACTGTCTCTACTCACGTGGCAGCCCGCTGTCTGATGAAGTCCTTGGCCAGCGCGGCCGCGGTGACGAGCAGGCGCAGTGCGCGGCGAGCGGCGCCCAGCACAGGTGCACCACGGGGAGCAACTCGTCCTCGTGCTTCTTTAGTGTGTACACCCCTACTGTCTCTACTCACGTGGCAGCCCGCTGTCTGATGAAGTCCTTGGCCAGCGCGGCCGCGGTGACGAGCAGGCGCAGTGCGCGGCGAGCGGCGCCCAGCACAGGTGCACCACGGGGAGCAACTCGTCCTCGTGCTTCTTCAGTGTGTACACCCCTACTGTCTCTACTCACGTGGCAGCCCGCTGTCTGATGAAGTCCTTGGCCAGCGCGGCCGCGGTGACGAGCAGGCGCAGCGCGCGGCGCAGCACGGCGGGCCGGCCGGCGGCGCAGCGCGCGGCGAGCGGCGCCCAGCACAGGTGCACCACGGGGAGCAACTCGTCCTCGTGCTTCTTTAGTGTGTACACCCCTACTGTCTCTACTCACGTGGCAGCCCGCTGTCTGATGAAGTCCTTGGCCAGCGCGGCCGCGGTGACGAGCAGGCGCAGCGCGCGGCGAGCGGCGCCCAGCACAGGTGCACCACGGGGAGCAACTCGTCCTCGTGCTTCTTTAGTGTGTACACCCCTACTGTCTCTACTCACGTGGCAGCCCGCTGTCTGATGAAGTCCTTGGCCAGCGCGGCCGCGGTGACGAGCAGGCGCAGTGCGCGGCGAGCGGCGCCCAGCACAGGTGCACCACGGGGAGCAACTCGTCCTCGTGCTTCTTTAGTGTGTACACCCCTACTGTCTCTACTCACGTGGCAGCCCGCTGTCTGATGAAGTCCTTGGCCAGCGCGGCCGCGGTGACGAGCAGGCGCAGTGCGCGGCGAGCGGCGCCCAGCACAGGTGCACCACGGGGAGCAACTCGTCCTCGTGCTTCTTTAGTGTGTACACCCCTACTGTCTCTACTCACGTGGCAGCCCGCTGTCTGATGAAGTCCTTGGCCAGCGCGGCCGCGGTGACGAGCAGGCGCAGTGCGCGGCGAGCGGCGCCCAGCACAGGTGCACCACGGGGAGCAACTCGTCCTCGTGCTTCTTCAGTGTGTACACCCCTACTGTCTCTACTCACGTGGCAGCCCGCTGTCTGATGAAGTCCTTGGCCAGCGCGGCCGCGGTGACGAGCAGGCGCAGCGCGCGGCGCAGCACGGCGGGCCGGCCAGCGGCGCAGCGCGCGGCGCCCAGCACAGGTGCACCGCGGGGAGCAACTCGTCCTCGTGCTTCTTTAGTGTGTACACCCCTACTGTCTCTACTCACGTGGCAGCCCGCTGTCTGATGAAGTCCTTGGCCAGCGCGGCCGCGGTGACGAGCAGGCGCAGCGCGCGGCGCAGCACGGCGGGTCGGCCGGCGGCGCAGCGCGCGGCGAGCGGCGCCCAGCACAGGTGCACCACGGGGAGCAACTCGTCCTCGTGCTTCTTTAGGATCGGCAGACCTTCGTTTAGTATCTATAGGAGAATTTATTGTTAATTTGAAATCATGTAACCGGTTGGGTAACCTATCGAAGTTTCGAAAAACACTTGCCCGATTTTCACTTGTCCGAAAACGGTTAACCGAATTCTTATAATCCATATACTTTGTTTACCATACTTTTGAAATGTCGCTGGTTTGTTTTCCCACATTATTGTTTTCCCGAAACTCAATAACCAGAAGAACGAACGACTTTTGCGAAGGTTAGATTTAAAACTGTGACTTACAAAATAAAAAAATGATTTTTTCCAATTCGAAATTGAAAAAAGGGGCTTAATTTAGGTCAAAACATTTAAGCACGAGCTTTTAAAAATACCAAAAAGGGGGGCCTGGGGGAGCCAGTAAAAAAACAACATTTTTTATATATATCATTACGTATTCATTTGTTTTTATACCATTAATAATTGGTTCCTTTTATCCTATCCTATTATTAATCTAATGTGTAATGTAGTAGTAACGTCTCAGTCAAAGTCAAAATGATTTGCAAGTAACGTCTATTTTTTTTTATTGACCCTCAAAAATATTACAAGGTGCAAGAATTTCGTCTTGGGTAACTTTGATTTGCAATTAAAAAAAAAAACTAAAAAAGATAATGTTCTTAAAATTCTTTAAAAATGTTTCCAAGTTTATGCTCTTTCTAATGATGTGCAATAATGCCAAAAACCGATTGTTGATTGCAAATCAAAGTTACCCAAGACGAAACCCTTGCACCTTGAAAAAAAAAAAAGGTTCAAAGAAAAAAAGTAGACGTTACTTGCAAATAATTTTGACTTTGATAGGGGCGTAAAACATTACAATTAAAAATTCCTTTTAATTCAAGTTGAAACGCGTACAGTAGTACCACAAATATAAGTTACATCGGCAATCTTCGTCCACGCCGACGAGTGCTGACAAGTACCGAATGAAATCGAACGTATGACCATTTCAATAAAGACCTTGTTGTACTATACGTAAGGTACAATATGGAATGACAGGTGAACTCGTGCTTTCCCGCCCATGGCACCAGACAAAATGGCGGGCGCCGGAGCTGCCGGCGTCGCGCGCAAAATTTTGGCCAATGGGCGTTGAAGATTTTAACCGCGCAAACGCGCTGCCTTATGATTGGTTAAAATGTTTTCAAAAAATGCTTTCTGCGCAGGTACATCGTTGTAACTTATATTTGCGGTAATACTGTAAGCCCTTAGATTGTTTAAAAATTAATATAAAAATTACCGTGGGCACAAAAATTCTTTGGAGGCCGGATATGATGGCAAATGACCTAACCAACCTGTCGTTTTAATTTGGCGAACGATGGGCCAAGCTCAATGTACTTATAAACTACAAAATATTGTCGTACGAACCTGCAGCGCTAAGATCGCCTCCTCGGTATTATCTGATGAAAGGAAATTGAGGCATCGCTTCAGAATCGTCCGAGTAACCGTTATGTGCCGCGGCAGGGCAGCGGGTTCCTCTGAAATAGACTTTATCATGTGAAATTTACCACCGACAGTGTCATTATAAAATGCTTAGCAAGATTTTTTTAAGTTTTACATCGCATTATAGTTTTTATAAATGTAATATATAAACGTGTTTTTTAACCATCTTACGAGGGGTGATCCAAAAGTAATGATAATCAGCATGATTTGGTCTCGTGATGATAATTTGTGATTCCTATTGTGCAATTATTCAATAATACACTAAAAACTTTAAAAAAAGATTTCATTCATTTGTTTTTTTTTTAAAGCTAAATAAATATGATGGTATGGAATATATTCTGCCGTCAGTAAAATCGGAGGATATTTTGTTACATGTTTGGGGCGGTGGTGGCAAAGTTCTGGTGTGGTAATAAAATTAAAAAAAAATACAATTTAAAGTTTATTTATTTTGATGCCACGAAATTAATAAATTAAACTCATATCATCGTTTTTTTAAGCACAGCTCCCGTAACAAAGTTCAAGGTAGGATTTTCTGGCCATCAATATATAGTATTTTTTTTTTATAAACAGGGTGAACTTAGGTTACAAATATATGAATATAAATACGAAGGGAGAGTGATAAATCATAATTCTATAGCAATTAAGTGAGGCCGTCTCAGAAAAAACCAAAGCAAAAAAAGTACCAAATGTATATGTTTTTTTCTTGGCCGAGCTTGCCGAGTACCAGGACTGTTTTTCAGGCTTGTGAATTCTATAAAACTAGTTACCTACAGTGTAATCTAGACCAACTCTTTTACTAATACTTCTTATTCTTAGATATTGAAAACTCGTCAATAAAATCGGTGCAATTGCGTCGATGTAAAAACTAGTCTTAATTTCGTCTATCCAAAATGTTTTTTTTATATGTAGCAAAATTAAAACATTTTTAATATATTATGTAGGTAAGTAAACTAATAAAGAGTGTATTTCATAATTAAAAATGATATATAACGGATAACTTCTGTTTTTTATGCCGATTATCATTACTTTTGGATCACCCCTCGTAGAGCCGAAGCCCACTTAAGGAATCCAAAACGTACTAATAATTCGTGAAAAAAAAAATACCTATTAGTTAAGTTTTTAGTAATAAAAGGTAATTAAGTTTGAAAAATCGTAGTATGGCGCGCGGTGCGAAGTTTATTCGCCTGGTTAGAGTGTGTACCTATCTACAAAAGATGGCGGCTAGCGGTCACTCGGCTGGATGATTACAATTAATTTTAATACAAAAATAGCAAATCTGGCAATGTTTTTGTTTATACTATTAACAATTACTATTAACATGCATCTCAACAACTCAATTTTTTTTAAATGTTTTTAATGTTCAGGTTTAAATATTCTCATTAAGGAAACTGTAAGTCCATAATTTAATACTTTTTATTGTGTCAATGTACCTATATGACACTGTTTGTTTCTTAATAAATAAAAAAATAAAAAAAAAATAACAATATTAATATATTAAAAAAAAAGACCGGGTTGCACACCGAGAGTGCCGGCAGAAGTGAAAACTCAATAACATTGTAACAGTTTTTCGATCAGAGGCTCTAGTATATGTTTCACCGAAACAAAACGTTACGACCGCGTTCGCGTTTAGCTGTCAAATCCCATACAAATTGAGGGTAAAACGCAAACGCGATCGTAAAGTTTTGTTTCGGTAAAACTTATATTAGAGCCTCAGGTCACGTGACATCTTACGGTGTCCCCCTAAAAATGAATTTGACGCAAATTTATAAACAATTTATCAATTATTTAGGCGGACGGGCCGCGGGCGCGTTGGGTGCGATGGGCCGCCGGCTAGCTCGTCGCACAGTCTTTTAAAACTCCTGTTTTTGTTTCACTTCGTTTTTTTTCCAAAATACAATATATATTACTATTACAAATGTTAGACTAAAACTCCCATTTTGATAGGACTTGTAGTTTTTTTTTTAAAAATCATCAAAGTTTGCTAATATCCGGGTCATGATATTTACATTTTTTTTTATTTCTTAAGAACAAGTCTACATACAAAAAAATTGATTGCACCACGTAAATCTCGGTATAATTCCCTAATGAAAACATTTTTTTTCTTTTAGATACCTGAATTACTTTCCGAGATAATATTGTTTTTAAGCTTTTCAGTTTTAATTTTTTTTTTCCAGTATTCCGCCGTATTAGATGAAGATATTTTAGTACACGATACCTAACGTGTAGCTTTATCTACAGTATTTAAATCACCATCTAATTCCGTGGAAAATAGAAGATACATATTTTAGAAGTTATACCCGGTTTTTTTGTAACTAGGGTTGTCACTTAGGGCATAAATAAAGTATAAGAAGATATGTCAACGCCATACATTAAAATAAATCCGCCTTATTTGCTATGAGCACCAGGGGGCGTTAGTAACCTGGTTATGTAGATTGCTGTCAGCAATAGATGTCGCTTATATCAATATGCCTTTTACGGACTCATCGAATACACTAACGACATCTGTACCTACAACAGGTGATGTTGTAAATAATCTGTTTTATGCAGTCAATAGATGTCACTTTGAAAGAAAGATTTGCACAAAGTAAAAGATACAAAGTAAAATCATAGTATTTTTTTCCGTTTTGTTAGAGCACACGCGAGCAGCCAATAAAATGCTTAATTTTCGTACCTTTTCTTGGAACCTCCACCATACCATCATGTACCATAAATAAAGTACCTATATAAGGATATATAAGTAACCTTACAAAAGACCGCAGCCAAAGTTCCACTACAGTGCCAGGGCCCCCGAGGGTAAGTTATGTGAATCCCCACTATCAACAAAACTCATCCAGCTCATCCTGTTTGATGATGTGCATTTGTACTATCATGTACTATCAATCTCAAAGCTATGGCTGTACTCTGATTCGTCTGTTTGCTGCCATGCGATTAATTGTGCGAGTGGCTCTATGTGCTCTAGAACTCGCAGACCAATCTTCTTTTCTTCAAAAAGTTAAATTTGACCCACTTCCCTGTGACCGATTGAGCTGAAATTTTGGGTATAAGTATAGTTTGGATGACAATTCAATATTATGGTACCATCGAGCTGATCTGATGATGGAGACAGAAGGTGGCCCCCGTTCACGTGGCCGTCACGGAGCGTCGTGGTGGAACTCCGTAATAAAACCACATAACCCTATCGAGTTTGGGCTCGTTAGAATCGTCTCAATGAGCAGTTGATGACGGTATACAGAAAAGTACAGTCGACAATAAAAGCTTGAACCCAAAAGTGAAATTTTTGACAGAAAGTTATTTATTTCTAAAAAGTGACTCGACAAAAAAAACTATATATTATACTAAACGAACCTGCTCACAAAATTTCACGAGAATCGGTTGAGAATGCGACCTGTAGAGGAGAACAGCTGGACAGACACCGGACATACGAACGGTGTTCGGTCGAAGCTGAAGCGTAGAACTTCGTTCGCTTCGCTCCTTCGTTCGATAAAACACATCGAATACTCAATTCAGTAAAGGAAGCGCGTTTTTGACTCCATTACATGCGATTCGAGACATCCTTCTATTTACTGCCTGTGAGTAATGCAGATTTCCTTGAGAAAATTAAGGTAAAAGGGGGTTCAATAAAACGTATTATATGTAAATGATTTCATTCATTTTGTAGTAGCCTAATTTTTTGCTGATTTTGTATGAGATTTACAAAAATATTTTTTTTTAGTAACAATAATTTTTCCAAAAACATCTATGTGCTCTGTACAAATACATTTTTGAGGAAATAATACTCCGAATAGAATAATAAAAACGGTTTAATAGCTAGCAAGTAAGTTAACGACAACTGTGAATGTTAAAGCGCAAAATTGGCATTGATAGTAGCGCCACACGGTGAGCATGTGGAAGTAACCATGACGTTTTATTTTCGTCCAGGACTGTGTATGATTATGTTTAGTATCTTCCAACATCCTCCCTTAAACATAATCCCATGTTAGACGAACAGAAAACCAGTTTTGAGTGCGAAGTTGGTTTCGTTAGGGCATCAGCAATCATCTTATCCGTTTGTACGTAGCGAACTTCAATGGCCCCTCCAAGTACTTTATCGCGGACAAAATGGTGCCTCACGTCGATATGCTTCGTCCTAGAACGATATCCATCAGAACCTGAAAGTTTTATAGAGCTTTGATTATCACTGTAAATGATTAAAGCTTCATCCTTGAGCTGTGGCCAGAGACTTTCTTGAAATTGTTTCAGCCACATTGCCTCTTGTACGCATGACGATAGAGACATGTACTCGGCCTCCGTTGTGGACAGTGCAACGGTAGGCTGACGTCTAGAGTTCCAGCTAATTGCTCCTCCCTGGAACAAGAATGCATAACCAGTACAAGAGCGCCGGTCATCAGCTGAGTTTGCCCAGTCTGCATCGCAGTAACCATGAGCCATTGTTTCCTCTGTGTTTTGATTAAAGCTTAGTCTATAATCTTGAGTGCCTTTCAAATAGCGCATGACACGCTTCAGAGCAACCCAATGTTGCATTTCTGGCTTGTTGTTATATTTGCTTAACATATTTATTACATAACTGACATCTGGTCTAGTTATTTGTGATATATATAACAGACATCCAATTACTTCCTGATAAGGAACATCTTGAAGGATTTCCGCATCTTCAGAACTTTCTTTAATTTTTGTATTCATATCTATAGGTGTTTGAACATTTTTGCAATCTGACATTCCAAATCTAGTCAAAACTTCTTGTATGTACTTTCGCTGATCTAAGTAAATAACGCCTTTGGGCCTGTCTCTCTCCACATGTATCCCAATGCAATAAGTTATATCTCCAAAATCCTTAATTTTAAATTTTTTATGTAGCTCTTCCTTGAAATAGTTTTTTGTTTGTTGATTATTTGTGAACAATATTAGGTCATCGACATAAATGGCCATAAAAAACATATTGGTGTCATTTGTAACTTTGTGATAAATACAAGGGTCCAATTTTGACTGTGAGAGACCCATTTCTTTAAGTGTGAAATCAATTTTCTTGTTCCATTGCCTGCTGGCCTGTTTCAAACCGTATAACGATTTTTTTAAGCGACATACTTGATCACTATTGCCATACATGGGTGGTTGCATCATATAAATCTCCTCCTCTATTTCGCCTTGAAGAAATGCTGATACTGCATCCATTTGATTTATGTCCAAATCATGCTTTGCCGCCAAGGCAAATAAATATCTTAAAGAAGCATACCTTACAACTGGTGAGAATACTTCTGTGTAGTCTATTCCTGGTTTTTGTGAGCATCCTTTAATTACAAGCCTTGCTTTGTGCTTTACTATCTCTCCATTTTCATTTGTCTTTGTTTTGAACACCCACTTACATGGTATGGGACGCTTGCCGGATGGAAGAGAAGTCATTTCCCATGTATTGTTTTCTAACAAGGACTGATACTCCTCGTCCATTGCAACTTTCCATTGTTGAGCATTAGAACTTGACAACGCTTCCTCAACAGTCAGTGGATCTGAAAACTGAGAACACATGAAATTATTTCCTGGTACGTCGTGTTTCTGGTGAGATCTCAAAGTGATATTACTTCGCTCAAAGCTGACATTGCTGTCTGTACCGCTGGGATAATAAGTTTCATCATTGTTTGTATTCATCACACAGCTGTCAAAGGATGCATCAGAACTGGATAGTGATAAAGTCTCATCTTGTATTTCTGCTTGAGAACAGTCAATGCTATCATCAACAGATATTATTTCATTAGTCTGTTGTAAGTCTGAACTCAGTGGGACTGTAATAAGCTGTGGCTTTGGTGTGGGTGTCTGTGTAATATCACTTACATCATTTTCAATAAATATGACATCCCTGCTAATCACAGCCTTGCCATTACTAGGATTTAATAACCTATACCCTTTTGTATTATCACAGTAACCAACGAAAATTAATTCTTGTGATTTACGGTCCCATTTCAGACGTTTTTGTTTTGGAATATGTACCATGGCTTTTGCACCGAATACCTTAAGGTGTGAAATGTTAGGTTTCTTACCAGTCCACTTCTCGTATGGTGTTACCTCATCCAAAACTCTTGAAGGTGACCTGTTGATAATATATGCCGCACAAGCAACTGCCTCCGCCCACAATGATTTCTTCAGCTTTGCTTCAAATAACATGCATTTTGCACGTTCCACCAGAGAGCGGTTTTTAATCTCAGCCAAACCGTTCTGTTGAGGTGTGTATGGAGTGCTGGTCTGGTGTCTGATGCCGGAAGCTGCTAAGAAATCAGAAAACTCTTTATTACAATATTCTTTTCCACCATCGCTTCTCACTATTTTTATCTTTTTTTCCAACTCATTTTCTACCTCTTCCTTAAACTTCTGAAAGACCGATTTAATATCCATTTTATTCTTCAGAAAATATACATATACTTTGCGGGAATAATCATCGATGAATGTAATGAAGTATCTTGCACCACCAGCTGATGATGTCTCCATCGGACCGCACAAGTCTGTATGTATTATTTCCAGCAATGCATTTGCTCTAGAACCGGATTGTGGAAACGGTAATCGGGTCTGTTTAGCCTCGCAACAAGGTTTACATACTGTTTCAGTCTGTTTATTGGTAATGGTTATGCCTTCAGCACACGACTCTAACCTCTTCACATCAGCCATATTTAAATGCGCCATCCTTTTGTGCCATGTAACTATATCTGCCTTGCTTTCACATGTAGCAGCATATGCATTGCCAGTAACAGTATTGAGTCTATACATATTATTGGTTAGTCGTGCTGTTGCTATGAGATTCTTGTGAGTATCAAATATGTTACAACCCATATCAGTGAATTCTACTTTACAGCCGTTCTTTGTTAATTGACCGACTGATAACAGGTTTGCACTCAGTTCAGGAATAAGTAAAACATTTCTCACCTGAATAGGGCATCCATCTTTACATAAATTTGTTTGAATGTTTACTTTACCCATTTTTTGTACAGAGACGGCTTCGCTGTTTGCCACCATTATCTTTTGGATCGGAGGTGGTTGTAAATCATACATCCCTTCTGTAGATCTCTTCATATGCATTGTTGCTCCTGAATCGATATACCAATCATCCTGATTGATTGCGCTGTAAGCTGAAAAAACTGCTGAATAGCTATTATGATTTTGATTAGACTTCTTCGCCGTGCACTGATTTTTGAAATGTCCATATTTGTTACAATTAAAACAGCGTGGACCTTTTCCTTTTGGCTTAGAATAGTGACTAGAGGGAGTTCTTCCTTTTGTGAAAAAAGCTGTTGACTCGGAAACTTTCACTTCCTGTAAAAGTTTTGTCTTTATAAAGTCGGATGATATTTTTATGCCAGAACTTTCCAGACCCATGATCATAGGTTTATAATTGTCCGGTAAACCTGCCAACATGAGTGTTCCCAGCCATTCATCCCCAACTTCGAATCCAATATTTCGTAACTTGTATGCAGTACTCATAATTTTATTCACATAATCTTCTATACTAGAACAACTATCCAGTGAAGTGTTGATTAGATCTCGAAGTAAGCCTACTTTTCTTGACAACCCGGAGTCCTCAAAAGCATTTTGAAGGTTTATCCATACTTCCTTGGATGACTTTGCATTTTCGATGTGAACATAGTTTATCGGTGCAACCAACAAAATGATCTTCGACTTGGCCTTAATATCTTTCTTGGAATCGATTTGATTTCCCGGATCAACACATTCCCACAATTCTTCGTGTTCTAGGTATGACTTTACTGCAAACTTCCACGTCGAATAATTTTCCCGGCCGGCTAACTTCTCAATTTGAAGGTTGGACGTAGCCATTATTCCCGGAACGGATTATTTCGCGAATTACTTGTCTTTCCTACTATTAAATTTCTTAACCTCAGTTCTATTATGAGTATATGGAACGGCCCATAACCTGAGGAAATAATACTCCGAATAGAATAATAAAAACGGTTTAATAGCTAGCAAGTAAGTTAACGACAACTGTGAATGTTAAAGCGCAAAATTGGCATTGATAGTAGCGCCACACGGTGAGCATGTGGAAGTAACCATGACGTTTTATTTTCGTCCAGGACTGTGTATGATTATGTTTAGTATCTTCCAACAATTTTGAATGTATTTAAATAATCTGTATGTAGATTACAAATTAAATTATTCAAAATATATTTATTTACATTTAATTATTTTTTTACAATATCAAATTGTCGTTCATATTTCGTAAGACATACGTCAATCACTTGGTAAAAAGTGTCACTTGCAGGGGCGGCTTTATCTATAGTGCAGGAGGTGCGTTGCACGCGGGCGCACGGTCCTAGGGGGCACCGAGCGCCACTCACAGGGCGCCACTCGCCTCGACTCGGGCGCTGGCGCGCGCTAGGGGGGGTGCTAGAGGGCGCTACGGTAATGATTGCACCCGTGCGCGACATGGGCTAGAGACGCCTCTGGTCACTTGGGCATTTTGGTTTTGTATTTTCAGCATTTCCATCCAAAATGAATAGTTTTTTTGTCATCTAGATCGGCATTTACAGTCATCACTTGCAAGCATTTTATGCACTTGAATTTATCGTTGCATTTTTTGGCTAACTATCCCGCAAAGTAGGTTACAGAGCATTGCTCCTTCAGCGGATGCGTTGCTCGACGCCGCTGCCCCGTTCACGCAAGAGGAGCTTTCTTCCAGACGTCTTTTTATTTGAGGAGCCTCAGTTGGATGTGATGACGTGGGCTGTGGCGATTCGGGTTGTGGTGCTGAAGTTTGCCACTCCTCAGGATCATTGTCAGGTTTTCTTACTTTGTCCGGTAGGTCGCACGTCAATGAATGTAATTTCAGTACCAGATCCTGAAATTTAAAAAATAAATATTAAACTAAACAATATTATCCGAGCATACTTAAATTTTGTTATCATCCTATTTACCCCTTCCGTTGAGTTGATAGAATTAGGACTCCTGCGATAGATCGATTAGGTAGTGTCTGTATACGTTTATTCAGTCATTCATGTGTAGAGGAGACACAATTTCTTTGAAGTACCTAATTTGAAATTCAAAGCTGTATGTGAAGTCCCCAACACACACTGGGCCAGCGTGGGCATTACTGCCCGTTCCCTCTCATCCTTGAGAAGAGGGCTGTGCCCAGCAGTGGGACGTATATAGGCTGATTTATTATTTATATTATTATTAAATTATACTGCTAATATTTTCAAATATGCTTGCCGCCATATGTGAATAAAAACCGGCTATATTTGAAACCTAACCTAACCTAATATAACGTATAATTTTATATTAATTTTATTTTCAGTCTTGCATGTTTAGCTAAGAAATTCAATACATGACATACTTAATTCATTACTTAAAATTATAGAAATGTCTTCTAAAAAAACGCAACAAGCTGAACACTAAAATTATAACTCAATAATCCAACTTTGGATGTACGAATGTAGATATACATTAGGTACAGTGCAAACATGAAATGAAGGATTAATAAGGACACTAATCACTTTGGAGCGAGAAATAAATTGATAAAATGTCAAGTTGACTGATGCATGTCCGACATTACCAAAGTATTGTACGTGCTTAGTTGTATAATTTTGTTTATTGTAAATAAAACAGAGCTTACCTGAATTGTTAATCCAGATCCGTAGGCGATTTTTATCACTAACTGGAAAACGGAACAATGTGTGACTTGACAGTTTATGAATTAGCACCGATGTGCCATTTTGGTAAATGCAACAATATCAAATCAGTCCGGTAGAAGTCCAAGTGGGATGTAAATCACTGGCTAACAAAGCCATCTCTAAATCAAATCCTAGGTCCTTTCAAATAAGCGGAGGTCAAATTTTAAAAGAATAACATTAGGGTTTAGGTTAAGTTCGTGGTAGATACCTATCGTCTCTGAGTTACAGTGTTGCCAGTTAAGTCTCTATCTTTCCATATACTTCTGATTCTGACGTTTTAACTTCGCCCATGTAATTACACGTGTATTTTCACTACGCTTTTATAAAAAAACTATCATACCGCACGTTATCTTTATTTGTATTTTTAATTGAGACTATAAACTCATACTAAATCATTTTTTTCGCAAGTGTACAAATGGACAAAGTTTCTGCTGTTTACCTACAATTTAAAGGAATAATTTTGTAGCAACATTTCCTCATTTCGTCTGCACTGAGTCGTTTCGTTGTACGCAGTTCTCTTTACCATTATACAGTTTCAAAGAAGAGTGCGAAGTGATAAAGAAATAAATAATTATTATGCTCCATTATTTATTATTAATTTAAGAGATTGTAGTCACGTTATGTTCATTTTAATTTAATGTAAAATATTTGTAGTGTTAACTACACGCAGTGATTAATTTGTTGTAATATATAAGATGTCGAAATGGAACGTTATGAAGAGATGTTAAAAATAATAAAATAAATTGGAAATTAGTATACAGTTAGCGACGTTGCCAGATCGAACCACGGCGCTGACAGCGAGCTACCTATATAGGATGGCTGACAACGTCGCGCGTCGTAAGCACTTCGATAGGTACTAATTGGCAATTTGAATCATAAATTGATACATACTCGAATGTGAATGGCAGTAGGTACATATAGGTATTAGTCTTTATGTATGGTATTAGATACCTATGTAAAGAAAGAATATTCAAATAAGTTGTAAAATAAAAACAGTTTTACGTATAGGTACCGAATAAATTTATGATTTTTTTTTACTTACTGTAGTGTGATGTTTTAGGGACTAGGTTACCTATTCTAATAATTATCTACTAAACTCATCAGTCTCATCACAATCCTCGTAGCGATATTCCCGGGTTTGCCCCTAAAGGAGCAAGGGGTTGACACCTAATCCCAAGATTTGGCATAGGCACTAGTTTTTACGAAAGCAAATGCCATCTGACCTTCCAACCCAGAGGGAAAACTAGACCTTACTGGTTTCCTCACGATGTTTTCATTTACCGAAAAGCTAACGGTAAACATTCCGTACATAATAAATAAGATTAATAAGTTCCGAAAAACTCATTGGTACGAGCCGGGATTCGACCCCACGACCGCCACTTGACAGCCGCATGCCTGAACCACTAGGCAAACGTATCTTATTTAAAAAACTGTCTAGGTAAGTTTTCTTTTTATATATTTACGTAACAACAATACGTTTAGTAAATATATCAGGTTTAAAATAGCGCCATCTATGGACACTTATCCTACTAGAATCCTGCGCATGGATACTTTGTCCACTTACAAGCTAAGCTTTAATAAAGGTCAAGCCGTTCACTAGATGGCGCACAAATAAAGGATGTTATAAATTATTTTGAATCGATTTACGATCTTTTAAGGACTGTTTCTGGTTGTTTTTATTTAAAAAATTTCAATAAGTGAAAATGAATATTTGTTAATGATAATATTTGAGATTTCGTATAACGTAAACTATTAATATCCGTAAGTGGTGCTCCAAGCGACATCTCTTAGAGTTCCTCAGAACTATTCGACCGCAGTATGGGGTAGTTACTCTTTGTTATATTTACTTTATGCTTAGGGTGAATAACGTGAACATACATCCGGGTTCAATTTTTTTTGTTATGTGGCTACGTTCCGATTCATCACTTCCAACTACATTGTGCAGCAATTGACGGAAAAGTATTGAGCACAATTTTACACACATCTTCCCAATTACGCTGTCCTTTCTGTGAGTTGACTTCAGCGAACTTTAATAATCTCGAAGTAGCGTTTTCTAAGCCGGTTTTCGAAGAACGCTTAATATATGGAATAAGTCCACTCCATGCGTGGATAAGAGCATTAGAATTCGTTCTGAATCTCGGTTATAAAGCAGAGGTAAAACGATGGCGAATCACGCAAAACTCTGAAGATGGTCGCTTACTCGAAGTAAGAAAAAAAAGAATACAAGTGGAAATCAGGGATAAAACGGGCCTGTTGGTAGATGTAGTCCGTCCCACTTCAGGAACCACGAATGATGGGAATACGGCGCGTATTGCATTTTCGGATCAGTGTCGTGCGACATTCGCCGAAATTTTAAATATTGAAAAGTGGCTCTTAGATGACATTTATGTTATCTTGACAGTAATCTCAAGTAACTTGCCGATCGATCCAACTAAATTTGGCATTTTCTGTAGAAATCTGGCATGTAAGTACGTGGAAAAATACAACTGGCATCCAATGACAGTTACCATGCACAAAATTTTAGTACATGGTGCCAAAATAATAGAAATGTCGACTTTGCCAATTGGAATGCTCTCAGAACAAGGGGCAGAAACGAGAAATAAATACTGGCGGTCCGACAGAGAGCATCATTGTCGCAAAACGAGCCGTGAAGCGACAATGTTCGATTTGTTCCACAGGGCACTCGTTTCCTCAGACCCTGTTATATCTGATTTTGGGCTATTTGACCGAAAAAATAAGTTGAAAAAGAAACCGCTGCCAACAGAAGCAGTACATTTATTAAAATCTGTTGATTATTCAGTCCCAGATATTCACGATAGTGAAAATTTAATTTTAACTAATGAGATCTAACCAAAACTTTTTTTTCATACAGCCAGCATCCCTCCATTTCATCGACAATGTTTTTTATAAAACGCTTCGTTTAATATAACTTGAATTGAAAACTATATCATTTTGCTTATGTAATCCATTACTTTACATTGCAATCATATTTAAGTTAACCAACGAAAATCGAAGACTCAAACCCGTTAAATTATGGATACTTAGGGCATACTGATAGTCTCTGGAACTGGCCACTTATAAAAGGGAAATTAAAAAAACAATAATAGAATTTGAAAAAAGAACTCTTTGGCAATATGATACATTTCATCAACATCATGTGTAGTCTTATTTATCAGAATCCAGAATCTTTCAGTATGGCCCACGTATTAATTCTGATGTACTTTTTTTGATAAAAAGGTTATACCTAAGAGAGTTATAAGTAAGAGGTCTTTGAAATTTTAATTGTTTATGGAAAATACAATTCTCTTAAATGAAACGTTTTATATCCCAATAAAAAAATTGGTATCCGGATATACGAAGTGGCAACCCTGACCTTTTTTTTCAAATATTCATATCTTCTATTTTCCACGGAATTAGATGGTGAATTAAATACTGTAGATAAAGCTACACGTGAAGTATCGTGTACTAAAATATCTTCATCTAATACGGCGGAATACTGGAAAAAAAAATTAAAACTGAAAAGCTTAAAAACAATATTATCTCGGAAAGTAATTCAGGTATTTAAAAGAAAAAAAATGTTTTCATTAGGGAATTATACCGAGATTTACGTGGTGCAATCAATTTTTTTGTATGTAGACTTGTTCTTAAGAAATAAAAAAAAATGTAAATATCATGACCCGGATATTAGCAAACTTTGATGATTTTTTAAAAAAAAACTACAAGTCCTATCAAAATGGGAGTTTTAGTCTAACATTTGTAATAGTAATATATATTGTATTTTGGAAAAAAAACGAAGTGAAACAAAAACAGGGGTTTTAAAAGACTGTGCGTCGGCGCGCCGACGGGCGGCGGCAAACATAATACTAATTTGTTTTTGCCATTGCCAAATATTTTTCAAAGCTTAAAATTACAAATCTCTTTAGGAATAACGTCTAAAT
Organism: Epinotia ramella; assembly: GCA_947578815.1. Taxonomy (NCBI): domain Eukaryota; kingdom Metazoa; phylum Arthropoda; class Insecta; order Lepidoptera; family Tortricidae; genus Epinotia; species Epinotia ramella. The sequence goes on from OX388202.1 coordinate 22,134,943, forward strand.
TCGAACTATTCGAATTTGCAAGAACAGCAGACGGCGGTGGCGACCAAAATATCAATTTGTTTTTGCCGTTGGTAAATATTTTTCTAAGCCTTATCTCTTTAGGAATAACGCCCAAATTCGAACTATTCTAATTTTCTCAATAGCAAAACGGTGAAGGAAGCGTTGGTTAAAATTACAAAGGAGATGGCTAAACTGAAGTATGGGACACTGCCCTAGCAATGTATAAACATTGTGCATAGTAATATATAATGCTGAATAGCTGAATATTAGTATTCAGTATGAAAAAAGTTTCAGGAACTTTTCATATCGTTACAATCCTGAAAATAAATCGTAGAAACTCCTACGTATACAGACTTCAACAAGGTAACAGAAAAATGTTTTGCTATGAATTTCGGGCTAGGCGCTTCTATTACGTATACTGAGATTGTCGGCACTTGATGGAATTCCAACAGCATTTTGAGTAAAACACACCAGCACGTCTATCATGCGACGGCGCTCGAGCTCTCTCGATTTTTCTCGCACTATCCGTCTCTTTCTTATGTTCTAATAAGAAAGAGACGGATAGTGCGAGAAAAATCGAGAGAGCTCGAGCGCCGTCGCATGATAGCCATGCTACACGTCTATCATGCCACGGCCGCGACATACTCTCGATTTTTCTCGCACTATATCTCTTGTTCTAAGTGTTCTAATAAGAAAGAGACGTATAGTATATATTATATAGGGAAGCTCCAATAGCTCATTTTATAACTGCACTGTGGCGTTTGTTGGAACTAAATATTCTCATACTAATGCGCCACTTGTGCATAGACGGTGGCGCCAATATTTTAGTATATGGCCTAAAAAGGCTTGAGAATTAACAGGAACGAGATCGTAGATTTTTCCTTAAACGAATTAATGTTAAAAGTCCATGTTAAAACACTTAATTATATCAAATTCCCGTTTCCTTCGCTTGTGCTACTGCGTAAACGTAACGTACGTACGTAAACATTTATGTTAAGGTTCCTCGTGCGATAGTGCGTAGGTGTATGTATATTTCACAGAGGTACAATGTAATCATTATAGGAGACGCTCCACGGTCCGATATCGGCAGGACTGCATGCCGGCCGACGCGTGATTTGGCCCGTGTGGATACGTGTTGGAAGCACGGCTTCCAACCAAATCAAGGTCACTCCATAATAGATTTTTCTGCAGTTCTGCCGATATCGGACCGTGGATCGTCTCCTTTAGTAATCTATGTACACAATGGACGCGGATTATTGGGCTGTACATTAAATTGGCCGTGGATTATCATGGCTGTACATTAACCGGCACCATGCGATGCGAAACATGACAAACCAAAACAACAACTTTTAATTATTGCATTATTTCATGAAAGTTCTAGGAGAATAATAAACCTGTAATAATTCATGAACGAATTTTTCAATGATGCGAGTTAGTAAGAAGTTCATATACATGCTTAGGGCAGTAATTTAGCCATCTCCTTTATTTGCGGAATATGCTATTGCAAAAAGTGTTTAACGGCTTTATACTCTTACGAATAGCGTTCAGTTTTGAATGAAGTCGAATCGGCTAGCAGCAAAAATTGACCTCCTTCACATCTGACGTCACAAAACTCTGTCGCGTATTTAACAATTTTTTCCTATCCCTAAAAGTGCTCAGCGCCGCTAAAGAAGTTTTCACTTCAAAAAATACCTTTATTTAAGTTCTGGGCTTCGGCTCTAAGACGGTTAAAATACACCCTGTATATACTAACCTGTAACTCTGTCATCATAATCCAATATCCCTTCCTCCTTTGTCTTCTGATCTTCTCTATACATTTCTTCTGCGCTTTGGTTAGATCCAGTCTTCTCATTATTCAATAAATTTTCTACCTCCTCATTGTGAGCGACGTATGCCATCAAATCCTTCAAGATATCAATTTTCTTGTCAGCCCCACTCTTGTTTTCCTGGGCTTCTGTGAGCTCGTCCGCAGGGAACCACTTTCGTATACAAGTGATGAACGTAAGGAAAACTTGGAGGTACGCTTGTAAGTTCTTCTCGTGATATTTGTCCAAACTTTGAACTAGAACCTGTAATGTACGTTTGGATTACACATATACATACATATGGTCGCGCCAGTATTCCCAAAAGGGATAGGCAGAGTAGAGTAGAGGGCAATTTCATTCGCAGAGCCACTTCCACCAATTATAGGTTTAGAGATAGAAACTGTGTACATTTTTTTGGATTATACTATACGACTTCATAATCCGCCTCCACTTATCTTTCTCTCTCGTTATGTATGGGTTAAAAAGGGACAGATATATCGTGGACGCGTATTATTGGGCCGTGCATTAAAGCAAAACGTAGAAATAAGGTTAAGTTTGCTAGCTCATGTTTTGCACATGTTACCTGGGTATCTATAATAGCTCTCATTTTGCCGTATATATTCACTTTTAACGCTATGTCAAATGCGGAAAGTAACTACAATCGCTGAATGATTAAAGCACGAAAACAGTACAAATAAAAATTAACAAGTGTCACGGGCCGTATTGTGAATACTCACATCTTCTACTATTCCGTAAAGACAGTCAAATATGCTGGCGTCGCTGTACTCCATGACAACGGACAGGATTTGGAGTGCAGACTCGGTGTTCCAGGCCTGGAATACAATCGACAGTAGAATACATCGTTCCATCGCTTCTTCTTGCGTAAAGATCTAAAGATTTCCAAAGTTTGTACGGAGTTTATTAATACCTAAAAAAATATGTCAAATTAAAAACTACTAAACTAAGTACTAGTTTCACATGCCGGCGTTGTATAAACAACGTTCTACCGCACGCAAAATATAGAAATATTCTCTCCTACATACAAACTAACATTGAATAGACATTCTCTTTATATTATTACAACAATATTACTTCAATAAAACGGCTCTAAATAAACGCAGTGTCAGCGAATACTTCAAAATTCTGCGACGTTGCATTAGTAGTTTGCAGAAACATTAACAAAAGATATATCTTAAATTCTGAAAATAAAGCGACAGCCTCTTGGAATGTAAACAATAAACAAATCGGCTCAACCATAAATAAAAATGACATAGTTGAAATAATAGACAAAAACGGGAATTGTAAAAAAATTGGGAAAGTCGTAGCAAATACTTTTAACGATTTTTTTGTCGGTGATCCCAACCTTAACACTGGTAATAAGCGTGTCTCTGGCACTTCATTTAACTCAACCATTATAAAGGGAGTTGCAAATACCATATTTCTTGGACCCGCAACCGCAAACGAAGTCAACAATTTAATTTTTGGTACAGGCTTTTATTGGCGACTGTACTTTTCACTATACCATCATCAATTACTCATTGAGAGGATTCTAACGAGCCCAAATTCAATGGGGTTACGTCGGTTAAATACTGAATTCCCATGGCCACCTTCTGTCTCCATCAGCAGATCAGCTCGATGGTACCAAAATAATAAATTGTCATCCAAACTATACAAATACCCAAAATTTCAGCTCAATCGGATAACGGCAAAAATAAAAACTTACATACTTATAGAAGTCTACAACGCAACGGTACACGTCTTTATTACAGTAACAATAAGGGTGTGTTACGAAATATTTGGCTACTCTGGCTATGACGCTGTGACCTACCTTATATTATTACTAGCTTCCGCCCGCGACTTCGTCTGCGTGGACCCGGGATAAAAACTATCCTATATTTTAATCCAGGCTATAAACTATTTTCGTGCAAAATTTCATCCAAATCGGTTAAGCCGTTTAAGCGTGATTGAGTAACAAACATCCAAACATCTAAACATCCAAACATACAAACATCTAAACTTTCGCATTTATAATATTAGTAGGATACAATGTAAAATACCATAATTCATGCAAATAAATAATATCTGAATCTGAACAATAGCGCCGAGTGGAGGAATAGGGGAAGGCCTTTGCCCAGGAGTGGGAGACCTAAACCAACTAAGGAAAAAAAAAAAAAAAAAGACCGGGTTGCACTCCGGGAGTGCCGGCAGAAGTGAAAACTCAATAACATTGTAACAGTTTTTCGATCAGGTCACGTGACATCTTACGGTGTCACCCTAAAAACGAATTTGGCGCAAATTTATAAACAATTATCAATTATTTAGGCGGACGGGCCGCGGACGCGTTGGGTGCGACGGCCCGGCTCGCCCGCCGCCGGCAGCGAACAAAATACCAATTTGTTTTTGCCATTGCCAAATATTTTTCAAAGCTTTATCTCTTTAGGAATAACGTCCAAATTAGAACTATTCGAATTTGCAAGAACAGCGGACGGCGGCGGTGAACAATATATCAATTTGTTTTTGCCGTTGGTAAATATTTTTCAAAGCTTTATCCCTTTAGGAATAACGTCCAAATTCGAACTATTCGAATTTGCTCAATAGCAAAACGGTGAAGGACGCGTGAACAAAATTACAAATTTATTTGCAGAATATGCTATTACAAAAAGTGTTTAACGGCTTTATACTCTTACAAATAGCATTCAGTTTTGAATGAAGTCGAATCGGTTAGCAGCAAAATATAAAAGTTTGTGACCTCCTTCACATCTGACGTCACAAAAATCTGTCGCGTATTTAACAATTTTTCCCCATCCCAAAAATTGCTCAGCGCCGTTAAAGAAGTTTTCACTTCAAAAAATTACTAATACATAATAGAAGATTACACACCGTGTGTCTGTGTCGCTTGCGCTAAAACGATTCTCATCATCATAATATCTGCGTTCTCGCTAGCAATATCGTCTAAGTACGTATCCAAGACAAAGATTAAAAAACAGGTGGTTACTTATTTAGTACTTTTTTGCCTATGAACATAAATGACTTTTCTACTTCGAACAGGAAGTAAACTTAACAAAATATCATGAATGTATGCTTGTCTAAATCTTGGTTTATTAGAGATATCAAAACCCGTGTGATAGAATAATCACATTTTTTCCCCGTGTTAATGTTAAAAACTCAATTTGAGAAAAATTGTCACTTATGGTTTTTCGCCTTGTGGCAGTACGGCGAATGGGAGAGGATCGGGCAGTCAAGAGAGCGTACTTGGGCTGACCGACTGGTCGCCACCCGGAAGGGCGGCCCAGGTATCACGACAGCGTGCAGGCAGATCTGCGTCATCTTCAAGCTGAGAGCTGGCAGGAAGTGGTGCAGGATCGGCGTAAGTGGCGTGCTCTCGTTTCGGAGGCCAACCCGTTTTTGGATCACTGAGGGCAGTAAGGACCAGTATGGGTTTACCTTTTTAAGCCGCACGGAGATTTGGTGCGTCAAGTAGTCCGCGTTGTTGCGGATGAGGTCGGGCACTGAGTCGTACGCGCACGCCGCCGCGATGTCCGTGATCGCCTTCACGCCGGCTAGGTGCAGCATCTCGTAAGTGCTGCCTGTGAGTGATATAGTATGGTTACCAATTGTTTTAGGCTAAGAAAGAGAAGTTGTTCGTTACTAGTTACGTTACTTTAGTTATTTACGATACAAGTGCCAAAAATAGGAAATTTGCAACGAGTGGTGATAAATTAAAACACGACCGAAGGGAGTTTTTTAAATCGACACGAGTTGCGAATTACCTATTCGCACGTGTATCGTACAACGTTTTACAATGCATGTGCTCGAAGAGAGCGTTTTCCAAGCACCCAAATCGTGCGGAATGTGACACTTTTTCGCACTAGTGCTTTTTACTTTTCTTTTTTTTTTTAATTTTTACGTCCGTCGTCAGCCCGACGCAAAGAGTTTTTATTACTCGAGAAAAGAATTAACAAATATTTCAATTACACGTTTTCTTTCAATATAAAAGGTACATAAATACTAATAATGTATAAAATTATTTATTAATCTTTATGAATTTTGAATTTGGTCAATAAATTAATTAATTTTGTTCCAAAACCACAATACAAGGGATTTAACTTTTAAGTGAATAAGCTTGACACCAAAAGATGTGGAGAAGTTGTTAAATGCAGTTCCAGATAATAAGTAGGTACCTGACAATCTACCTAGGTTCTTCTATTTTAACCTATCAATTTTAAACCGATATTTCACAATTTAATATATTTCCTCCCACAAGGCATAGTAAAACGTTGTATGATACACACGCGTAAAGATGATTTCCGACTCGTGTCGAATTATACATTCGCTCGCTTCACTCGCTCATGTATAAAAATGACACTCGTCGGAAATCATCTACTTTCCACACTTGTATCATAAGTAACTATTACTGTAAATATGGCTCTTTAAGGTTTCGACATATGCACGAAGAGTGCTCTTTTCCGCACTAGTGCGGGAAAGTAGCGCCATATGTACTGTAATAGTACATTGTTGTAAAGGCTAGAAAGTAGGCAATAGATGGATGAGTGTGTTCGAGGTCCGAGCCGCAGGTGGAAGACGAAGGAGACGAGTCCATCTATTGCACTTTTGGCCGAGACATTACATAGTGCTTTTCACGCCTACTGTGAGGAAATTGCAAATAATTATAATTATAAGTCAAAATGAAGTACCTAATTAAAGATCACAAAATGAAACAGCAGCAGCAGCGCGCTGGGCAGACCGCGCACTGCCCTCAATACGCGAGCGGGCGCGGGCGGGGGTGGGGGCAGTGGCGGGGGGAGCTGTGATTGTTCGAATCGCTGTTCAAACACACACACACACACACACTACAAAAACATTGTTGGACAGTTTGAACTCATAGATGGCCTGTTCGTGCGACGTCCAACTAACCCCAGCTTTGAAGCCTGAATTCTAACCATCTTTTGCCACATTTCCGAGCAGTGGCGTGAAATAGTAGATTACTGCAGAGGCCGTGAAGTAAGGGATTGCTGGACGAGATTGGGGTAGACGGCCGAGTCGTAGACGAGGCCGAATACAACGAGTCCAGCAATCCCTGTTCCGGCCGAGGATTGTATAGTACTTTTCTCAAACGATGTGAGGAAATATTAAAATTAAAATAAACTAGGTAATCAATTAAATAATAGGTAATTTGCCCCTTTTTTATTTTTTAAACATGACATTTGAACAAGCCATTCGAGCACCATGTTTAACCGCACATAAAGTATAGTACCATAGATTTTTTTTATTTTTTTTATGAAGCAAGTATGCTTACAGTGTCTAGTGGTGGTAAGTAAAGGTGGTATGTAAATTTTCCTTTGTCAGTTTAATATTAGTAAGCAAATTTAAAAAGTTAGAGTAGCGGACAATAATGGTTTTACTTAGGGTTTTCATACATTACTTCTTGGCGTAAGGCCAAGAAGTAATGTAGGGAGCCATAAACAAGGAACTTCACGTCTTCATTTCGTGATATTAACGCGTACATTTCCGAGCATGTTTGAGAAATAGCAGATTACTGCAGAGGCCGTGAAGTAAGGGATTGCTGGACGAGACTGGGGTAGACGGCCGAGTCGTAGACGAGGCCGAATACAACGAGTCCAGCAATCCCTGTTCCGGCCGAGGATTGTATAGTACTTTTCTCAAACGATGTGAGGAAATATTAAAATTAAAATAAATACTAGGTAATCAATTAAATAATAGGTAATTTGCGCCTTTTTTATTTTTTAAACATGCCATTTGAACAAGCCGTTCCAGCACCATGTTAACCCGCACATAAAGTATAGTACCATAGTTTATTTTTATTTTTTTTATGAAGCAAGTATGCTTACAGTGTAGTGGTGGTTGGCAGTATGTACATTTTCCTTTGTCAGTTTAATATTAGTAAGCAAATTTAAAAAAGTTAGAGTAGCGGACAATAATGGTTTTACTTAGGGTTTTCATACATTACTTCTTGGCGTAAGGCCAAGAAGTAATGTAGGGAGCCATAAACAAGAAACTTCACGTCTTCATTTCGTGATATTAACGCGTACATTTCCGAGCATGTTTGAGAAATATTAGATTACTGCAGAGGCCGTGAAGTAAGGGATTGCCGGACGAGATTGGGGTAGACGGCCGAGTCGCAGACGAGGCCGAATACAACGAGTCCAGCAATCCCTGTTCCGGCCGAGGATTGTATAGTACTTTTCTCAAACGATGTGAGGAAATATTAAAATTAAAATAAATACTAGGTAATCAATTAAAAAATAGGTAATTTGCGCCTTTTTTATTTTTTAAACATGCCATTTGAACAAGCCGTTCGAGCACCCTGTTTAACCGCACATAAAGTATAGTACCATAGATTATTTTTATTTTTTCTATGAAGCAAGTATGCTTACAGTGTCTAGTGGTGGTTGGCAGTATGTAAATTTTCCTGTGTCAGTGTAATATTAGTAAGCAAATTTAAAAAGTTAGAGTAGCGGACAATAATGGTTTTACTTAGGGTTTTCATACATTACTTCTTGGCGTAAGGCCAAGAAGTAATGTAGGGAGCCATAAACAAGAAACTTCACGTCTTCATTTCGTGATATTAACGCGTACGTCGCGTACATTTCCGAGCATGTTTGAGAAAAGATTATTTATAGGCTCAGACCACAATGATGCAATGCGTGATGTATTCGCGAAGAGTGAAAGCAAAAGGACGGAAGCACAGTGATGCTGCCGATGTGCATCATAAATATACCACATTACAGAACACATTCAAACAGTACAGAAGTGGAAAAATATTAAAAAAAATATGTGTGGCGAGGAGGATGAGATTATGGAACACTTATTGTGTGAATGTCATGCCCTTGCTAGACAAAGAATGAATTACTTTGGTAACGGCTATCCGCAACCAAAGGAATTCAAGGTGCTTCCGCTGAGCTGCATCATCCGTTACGTGGAAATGATCGAGCGAGCTTGGGAGTGGGCATAAAGGAGAGGGCAAATGCACAAAAGATCCCACTGGGGCGAACTGCATCCGTAAGGGCCCTCATCTAGATAAGATAAGATAAGATTGTTTTTAAGATAATCGGGCTCGAGGACTCCCATCGAGATGAAAGTGCTGGTGTATGTTTAGAAAACAACAAAGCAGAATGGAAGTTACCGACTCTCTCCAGAATGAGGCACAGCGTCTTAAGCAGATAGGGCTGGAAGTCGGCGTTGAGCCGGCGCGCCGCTCGGCCGACGCCCTCGGTGAGCAGGCAGGCCAGCGCCATGTTGCGCTGCGCCTCGCTCAGCGTGGCGCACAGCCCGGCGCGGCGCCGCGGCGCGCGCGGCGACGTGTAGCTGATGCCCGTGCACCGCGTCTCCGTCGCGCCCTCGTACAGCCCTGGACAAACCAGACCACACTTTCTTATAAGACGATTCTCCCACTACACCGCGTCCCGCCGCGGTGCGCGGAGCGGCAGATTTTACCATCATAAGCAAGAATCCCAATTTATATAAAAAAACACGCCTTGTACTTCACACTGCCGACGCGGCAATACGCGTGCAAAAAATCTGCCGCTCCGCGCACCGCGGCGGGACGCGGTCTAGTGGAATAATCGCCGTAGTGCAAATAGGGGTGTAGACACTAAATAAAATAATCAATGATGTCATATTTTCTCGAAAAAGGATTAACAATGTAGTCAAATGGAGAAGAAATCAACGCAAAAGGTTAAATAATCACGAAGTTATAAGTGTGCAAACTTTTAAGAAGGGATATGTTCTGTCCCTTTTTCGCAAAACGCTTCCGTAATAGTACATTATTCCCGTGGCCGGGAAGGAGGCAATTGCAGGCCAAGTATTTGTTTAAACGGACGAGCTTGCGAGTCCGTTTAATTATAATACGAAGCCTGCAATTGCCATTTTTAAACAGAATCTCAAGTGTATTTTTCTACCAAAAAAAACGCAAACTATTTGAGACACGTGCAAAAACGTCGTGTTTGCAACAGAAAAATACGAGTTGAATTAGCTGAATACGAACTGTGCCGTCTTTTATATTAGGTATTAGTCTATAAATAAAAGTTGAAAAATCTTAGGTCAGTGACCTGTCACAGTAAAGTGAGATAACGTGCGTGAAATGTAGTGGCGTGCGTTACTAGAGAGAATTACGTTAACGTTGCGCCGCCTAGCGGATATTTTGTGTCGTGTGTGTAGCTTCATTCGAGTTAGAGAGCCTTAATAGAATCAAGAAACTGAAATGTTGTGCAGGACCCACGCGCACAGCGCGCACTGGTTACCAAAGATTTATCGTATTCACCTACCTGGTACACTATCCTTAGTCCACGCGCGAGGGTCGTACACGGAAGGGTCGAGCGTGTCCTCCGCTGTGAGCGGCTCCTCGCCGCCGACCTCAAGCGGCAGGTACCACGTGCTCTCCTCCGTGTACGCGGAGATCACGCGCTGCGCTAGCTCCGGCGGGGCGTTCGGTGCTGCAAGAAACGGATGATAATACGTTATAGGAAGACAGCGCCACGCAGCTCCACGGGGGGTAAATTATCACTGTCAGTATTCGAGAGTTGTACAGACCTGATGCGAGCGCATTGGCGAGTGCGGCGCTGGCGGGCGCGTGCGGCGGCAGGCGGTCCAGCAGTAGCGGGGCGCACTCGGCGCCCGCCAGCAGCGCCACGCAGCTCCACAGGCGCCGCGCCGCCGCACCCTCCAGGTGCCGCAGATTTAGCCACGGGGACGAGGTGGGTGCCGGTGTCCGCAGGTCTGGAAATAAACTAGGATTAGAAAGTGAGGAAACTCAGCAGGCCGCCCCGCGCGGTGCCCCCCGGCACGCGAGCGAGCGGGGCCCCGCTACAGTGTTTTTTTTGATACGATGCCCCGCGGCACGCGAGCGAGCGGGGCCCCGCTACAGTGTTTTTTTTGATACGATGCCCCGCGGCACGCGAGCGAGCGGGGCCCCGCTACAGTGTTTAATACGATGCCCCGCGGCACGCGAGCGAGCGGGGCCCCGCTACAGTGTTTAATACGATGCCCCGCGGCACGCGAGCGAGCGGGGCCTCGCTACAGTGTTTTTTTTAATACAATGCCCCGCGGCACGCGAGCGAGCGGGGCCCCGCTACAGTGTTTTTTTTGATACGATGCCCCGCGGCACGCGAGCGAGCGGGGCCCCCTTACAGTGTTTAATACGATGCCCCGCGGCACGCGAGCGAGTGGGGCCCCGCTACAGTGTTTAATACGATGCCCCGCGGCACGCGAGCGAGCGGGGCCCCGCTACAGTGTTTAATACGATGCCCCGCGGCACGCGAGCGAGCGGGGCCCCGCTACAGTGTTTAATACGATGCCCCGCGGCACGCGAGCGAGCGGGGCCCCGCTACAGTGTTTAATACGATGCCCCGCGGCACGCGAGCGAGCGGGGCCCCGCTACAGTGTTTAATACGATGCCCCGCGGCACGCGAGCGAGCGGGGCCCCGCTACAGTGTTTAATACGATGCCCCGCGGCACGCGAGCGAGCGGGGCCCCGCTACAGTGTTTAATACGATGCCCCGCGGCACGCGAGCGAGCGGGGCCCCGCTACAGTGTTTCATACGATGCCCCGCGGCACGCGAGCGAGCGGGGCCCCGCTACAGTGTTTAATACGATGCCCCGCGGCACGCGAGCGAGCGGGGCCCCGCTACAGTGTTTAATACGATGGCCCGCGGCACGCGAGCGAGCGGGGCCCCGCTACAGTGTTTAATACGATGCCCCGCGGCACGCGAGCGAGCGGGGCCCCGCTACAGTGTTTAATACGATGCCCCGCGGCACGCGAGCGAGCGGGGCCCCGCTACAGTGTTTAATACGATGCCCCGCGGCACGCGAGCGGACGGGGCCCCGCTACAGTGTTTAATACGATGCCCCGCGGCACGCGAGCGAGCGGGGCCCCGCTACAGTGTTTAATACCCACGCATGCCTCCCAAAAGATATGGAAAAAACATACAAATAATAATAATAAAGATGCACACGTGTGGGGACGGGGAAAAATGCGAATGAAATTTTACTACACGGAATTACCGAGTTTGGGGAATCGATCTAACCAGTCCATCTGGTTTGTGAAAATGTTGAAGTGAGCGTTAGTATAGGCACAATGACGGGGCAATAGCATAAAACATCTCAATGGTTCGAAATGCATCCGAAATGGCGGTAAAGGTACCTCTGTTAGTGTGTCGCATGAGCAGCACCAGGTCGGTGTGCACGGCGGCCGCCTCGAGCAGCGCGGTCACGAGGCACTGCAGGTTGTGCTCGGTGCCGAGCGCCGCGGTCAGCGTCTGCGGCTGCGACGTGCACATCACCGCGATGTAGCCGTGTAGGAGGTTGAGCGCTGATAGCTTGCGGGCAGAGTCTGGAAGAAACAAAACATTTCCATTCATTTATTGAAGTGAAAACTTCTTTGGGAAAAATTGTTAAATACGCGACAGATTTTTGTGACGTCAGATGTGAAGGAGGTCACAAACATTTATATTTTGCTGCTAGCCGATTCGACTTAATTCAAAACTGAACGCAATTCGTAAGAGTATAAAGCCGTCAAACACTTTTTGCAATAGCATATTCTGCAAGTACATTTGTAATTTTGTTCACGCGTCCTTCACCGTTTTGCTATTGAGCAAATTCGAATAGTTCGAATTTGGACGTTATTCCTAAAGAGATTTGAAAAATATTTGGCAATCGTCGACGTACGTCGCCACCGCACTCGAGCAATACTCCAATACATCGGGACTCTCATCCAGCGCTAACGACAGATGTTACACTTACCAATGTTGTTCAGTATCCGCGGCAAGCTCGTGAGTGTGGTGAAGAAGTTGTCGCACAAGCTGTCCATGACGCGGTCTCTGTCGGCGGCCTCGAAGTACGTCGCCACCGCACTCGAGCAATACTCCGACACATCGGGACTCTCGTCTTCGTCCAGCGCTAACGACAGATGTTACACTTACCAATGTGGTTCAGTATCCGCGGCAAGCTCGTGAGTATGTTGAAGAAGTTGTCGCACAAGCTGTCCATGGCGCGGTGTCTATCGGCGGCCACGAAGTACGTCGCCACCGCACTCGAGCAATACTCCGACATATCGGGACTCGTCTTCGTCCAGCGCTAACGACAGATGTTACACTTACCAATGTTGTTCAGTATCCGCGGCAAGCTCGTGAGTGTGGTGAAGAAGTTGTCGCACAAGCTGTCCATGGCGCGGTGTCTGTCGGCGAACGTGAAGTACGTCGCCACCGCAGTCGAGCAATACCCGGATACCTCGGGGCTCTCGTCTTTGGACAGGGCAATCAGCATGTCCACCGCTATGGGGACGGATGGCTGCATAGTCCTGGTGAAAAGGGTATGTAACTTAAAAATGAGCTAGAAATACCCTTGTGAACAATTTTTCTGAAACGGTTGGGAGTTGCAAGAATGGACTATTATACTCCACACAGCGAACAAAAAAACCATAGAAGTCTAAGTAGTGTCGCAAAATGGCCCCACAGAATGGGTGCCATTGCCATTATGCGAGGATGGGGGCGGGCGGGGTGTCAAAACGATGCCAGGCAGCCGTTTAGTTCGAACATTCTATGGTTTTTTCGTCCGCTGACTCCACAGCCTATCCATGGTAACTGCTGTAACAAAATCTGCGTAGTTACCTTGTCAAATGTATAAAATAAAATAATTATTGTACCTATAGAAGTAGATAAATAGTTCTTATAGATAAATATTATAAATAGAAGAGAGTAGAGACTGCTCGATCCCACAGTCAAACTGTGCAAACGGTTTTGCGGGACCCTGTACTTGTTTATGTTGTATTATTGTTTCTTTCTTATTAAATAAATTAATAAAAAAATAAATAAAAAAAAATGGCATTGTATTTGTTGTTAAGTATTATAAGTACAAAATGATAGCCGAAGTACACTTATTAACCATTTTTCCGAAATAGTCGTCGTTAACAGTGGAAAGAACAAGTTAACTTTTATACTCCACAGCTTATCCATGGTATCGGTAACAATTACTGTAAGCATTGTATTCGTTTTTAACTTGTTAAGCATGGTAGTTACCGACCGCTTATTGTAAGTTCAGAATTATAGGCGGCCATTCGAGAATGTAAATGTTCATTGACGACCTCTTCAGCCCAGTTTATAGTGACCCTGCCTACGAAGCTGGAGGTCCCGGGTTCGAATCCCAGTAAAATATTTGTTCTTGAGTCATGGATGTTTTCTGTGTATTTAAGTATTTATTCATCTATATAAGTATTTATATCGTCGTGTAGTACCCATAGTACAAGCTTTGCTTAGTTTGGGACTAGATTGATTTGTGTAAGATTGTAGGAAAATATTCATTGGTGATGAACACCACCACACCAGCAAACTTGCAACTGTGCGATAAAGTTTAAATTAATGGTATTAGCGTAATTCGTCCCATTCGTGTGACCAACATCGAATGTATGCAAAAATTTTAGGCGAATAATTGAGTGAGACCAAAATCGAAAAGGAATAATGAAGAATGAGTCCTAGGAAGACCGTGACAAAATACGATTAAGATTTATTAAGAATGAGTCAAGTTACAGAATTAGACTCAGGAAGATTAAGACATATAGCGAACAAGACGAATATAAAATGACACGAAATACGAATTGAACGAAAAACGAATGGGACGAATTACGCTGACACCAAATAAATGAACAGCAACTTATCGCCAACCACGGTATCCGCTCCGACCGCTTCAATATCCGACAACGCAGTTCCATATCTTGATGAATACTCACCGATTACACTCGGTCAGTACCCGCGCGCAGTAGACGGCGAGCTCCCGGCGAACCAGAGCGTGTTCGTGCGCGACTAGCGAAGCCAGGCTTTTGGTGATCAGTAGCAATTTCTCGCCTGCCATAGCGAACCACTCCGCCGACCGTTTCGATATCTCCTTGGGCTTCTTTTCTGAAACAGAGTTGCAACCAACCACTCTAAGAACGACCTGTGGTTTCACGAAGCTAGAAGTTACAATAAGGGTGTAGACACTAAATAAAACGATCGATAATGTTGTATTTTCTCGAAAAATTATTAAAAATGTAGTGGAAATGGAGAAAAAAGCAGCGCAATAATCACAAAGTTATAAGTGTCCAAAGTTTTAAGAGGAGTATGATCTGTCCCTTTTCCACAAAACGCACCTTCATATGAAACGATTGTCATTTACTATGACGTTCGCAGATTGTCACGTCACTAACTTCTTTCTAACAAGCAATAGTAAAACGGTTGTAGCTTCGTAATTCTTTGAGATATCTGAATGGGATTTTCGTCACTAGGCATGTTTTTTGGCCTTCTTTCTTTTGACCACGATCTCTTTGAACCACGAAATTGCAGTATACGCTATTAGCTATCGCTAATATTTGAGTGATCTATATAGTTAGGTACAGAAACATCAGCTGCAGACGGGAGCCAAAGGGCTTGTTTTCGAAAAGGCTCATTGTTGGCGCCGATGCCGGTGATGGATGCAGCTCGACGACATTTAAATAAAACTTCGATGAAAAGTTGACTGCATTATAATTTCCCAAAAGGCTCTGGTTGATACAAAAATAGTTTAGCCTCAAGACAGATGTACAGAAGTGGTGTTATATGATATCGTATATGAAAGGTAAGTGACTAGCAAGATTTGATTTATTTGAGTTAACGAATTTAGGTAGGGTTAAAACTTGGGTATGTGTAGCGCTTCTATTGGTGCTCTCAAAAGCCCCTCTCATGCTAACCGTGCCCGACGGGCGCGTTTTGCTACTGCATACGAAGTATTATTTAAGTATACAATACTAAAAATGGTTGCGTTCGCAACACTCATCATGAAAAATAATCAATAGCCAAAAACTACACATTCATAATCTAGGAAATACCTTAAAATTTAATAATATTAAATACTCTTTATTGCACCACGACAAAAGAGAAACATCGTACAAAAAAATTGCTTAATAAATAATGGTAGCAACAGGCGGTCTTATCACTTTAAAGCGATCTCTTCCAGACAACCTTTGGGTAGCAGGAAACATTTCAACAAGAATTTTAAATGGGTAGTGCAGGAATTCATCAAGAAGAGCGTACTGTACCAACACATCAAGCTTTCAAATATTACTAAACAGGACAGTTTAAAATGAATAAATATGCAGACATAAATACACACATATACATTCATACAAACAATGTACATACATAAAATACATAAAAGGCAACTTAAGGGAGAGACAGGTAATATTGTTTCAACAGATTTTCGAAAATACGAAGAGATTTTGAACACCATGCAACGGGAAAGCATTCCACAACCAAACAGCCCGAAAGGTAAATGAGCTATTAAAAAATTTGGTAGAATAAAAGAATTAATAATTTTGGTAGAAATATCAATTACCCTTATTGCTTACTTCTTTGATAGATTTTCGTTTGTCTATGACCATCTTGGCGAAGTCCTCGGCGGTTCTGGTCGTGTGTTTGACAAGATACTTGTCGTTCATAGTGAGGCATAGGATGCGGTGGGTGGCGTCTATCGCTGCCTGGAAAGTATCATCATCTTTGGAATTCAAACCAGTCAATCCGAATGGATCATGCGATGCGAGCTTCATTTTAATTACATACTTAAATTCACGCGTATATTCCCAAAAGGGTACGCAGAGCACGTGAAACGTGTGCGTTCCAGTGCCACTTTTAGTTAGCATAAATGTGGGTTTAAAAGATCGACATGTTAAGTGATAGTTTGCTGGTTGGAGGATGCCCCACAAAACACTGGAGTGTGTTGCCCTGCTCACATCATCATCATCATCATATCAGCCGAAAGACGTCCACTGCTGGACATAGGCCTCCCCCAAAGAGTGCCAAACCGACCGGTCCTGCGCCACCCGCATCCAGCGGACTCCCGCAACCTTTACCAGATCATCAGTACACCTTGTCGGGGGGTTGTGTGCCCTGCTCACATAGTCGACTCTTACAAAGTTACAACCCACGCGAAGAAAGGGGGTGGTGAAATTTTAATTAGTAACTTTAGTTTTATTGTAGAAATTCTTGATAACAGAAATCAAATCGAAACAATTATGACATAGGTATTTAAATCACGAATATTCGATAACTGTGTCACCTGTTTTAAGCTACCTCAAAATTTGCTCCAAGATTGATAAGGAAAATATCTGCTTGTCACACCGAGCGTTTGGTGGCCGCGTCCGGGCTACAACCTGCGGGAGTATTCCGTGCTCGCTTCTACAATGTTTACCTCAGTATGAATACAGCTTTAGTCATAATAATACGACTGTTGATAGTCATTTATTTTATAAAGCCAATTTACATGTCAAAATATCATTTATAATTTCAATTATACATAAAGTAATTAGTCGCATCCAAGGCTCTAGCGGTACGTCTTTTATGCCTATGACTGTTGGTCGGAGACTTTAAACTACGTTATATTCTCACCACGACGACTGCATGTCCAGGATTATCGGTGCAGTTGGCTACGTCCTGCAAGGCGGCCAGCACGCCGGGTAGTATGCTGGCCAGCATGTCCACCACCAGCGCCTCCAGCGGTATGTCCTTTATGTAGTAAGCGTCCGTCGTCAGCTTGCGGTGGCTCGCCGTGTGCGCTGTCACGCAGTCTATGGCTGCTAGTCTGATATGACAAAAAAAACACTCACTTTTAAAACTTCTTGTGCATTAGCTTGTGCATTTACGCGACAATGCGCAAACGCAGCGCGTCCCTGATGCGTCGGGTGCGGGCCAGCCCCAACAATATCCTGCAGATGTTAGCAGGGTGGATTGCGCATATTTACGGCACTGTTGTGATTTGTGATATGCACAAGCCAATCACTACCATTCTATGGTAACGAAATAAAATAGCGTAGGTAGGTAACAGGTAATTTATTACTTAATTTAATTATTTTTATTGTCAAACTGATTTAATTGTATTGTATTCTTATGGGTCTATGATATCCGAATTAAATGTTTTTATTTTTATTTTTTAGTTTTTTATTAGGCTGGGGTATGAGTAGACTTTGTTGACATTGTCTGATAGTGATAATATTGGTCCGATATTGCCATTGTAGCCAGTTGGATTATGCGCAAGAATTGTGATGAACTCACAATCAGCTAAGCATCGCGATTCGTGTCCGCACAACACAAATCTGACAACAATGGCAGTATCAGAAAATGTGAAAGGGGCCTAAGGTTATAACCTGTTCCCAGTGGATGACAGCTTAATTATATGTATATTAAAAACAACTTTCATAGCACAACAAGGAATGTGACGCGAGACGAGTAAATCTAACCTTTGTGCACAATACAATGCCAATGAGACGGTAGTTGCTGACTCGCGCGTGACTTGATTTTCGAGTTATGCCTCCTTGCACAGGTAGTCAATTTACAACAGTTTGGTTTAGCTCCTCAACTTACGAGTATTCACGTACCATCTGCGAGGGCGGCTCCGCCCGCCTCGCCTATTGTACGCAAGCAAACCTATCCAGAATGCCCACTCTATCCACATAATCCACATTACACATTTGAAATCGTATAAGCGGTTCCGGAGATTATGAAACAAACTTACAACCTTACCGTGTTTGTGAAAGGGACAAAACACATTAAATTTATCAGAGGAACATAATTTGTAGGCTTCCGGACCAATAAGGTAAAAACGGAACCCTTATGGTGCGACTCTGTCCGTCTGTCTGTCTGTCACAAAGTTAAATATCTCAGGAATTACTAATGCTATTCTACTCTACTCTAGATCTATTCGAAATATGGAATAGTTTAAAGTAATGTGTATGGAACATGAAAAATTTAAATATATATTTTTAATATCTATCTAAAATTACGGATAAGAGGGGGGAAAAATCAAGAATTAGGTCAAGTGGAGTAGCATATGAAAGGGCTGGAGTTGGACATTTTAAAACCGTTTTTCGTTTTTTTTTCTACCCCTTATTTCCGAAGTTTACCAAGCGAAAAATTTGAAATAAATATATAAGATTGAGATTAACGTAAGTATCACCGGAAAGTTATAATTTAACCTCTATCTAGCGTATTTTTTTTATTTTACAAAAAAAAACATTTTTAAACTAAGATTGTAATTGAACACCTTTGTGTTTGATATTCATTCTTTAAATTTGTATGAAAGTGCCTTGTTTGAAAATATTTTTTTTTTATCGAAATTGGTTCAAAATAATGCAGGGTCGTGACGAGTAGATATATAGTGTATAAAAGTTTGTACGGAACCCACGGCGCGCGAGACAGACTCAAACTTGCCCGGTTTATTTTATTAAAAAGAGGGTTAAAATATGAGTATAGTCGAACCTCAACGGCCGCAGTCTCTCCAGCTTAGCGAGGTGCACGGACACGAAAACAGCTTGCGCTATGAGCGGCACCTGCGTGCGCAGCATCTGTTTGCGCACGCGCTCGTCGATGTTCAGCATCAGCACCGTCAGGCACAGCACCACGGCGAGCTTCAGCTCCTCCGGCACTTTTGCAACTAAACATACCACGTATGTGTTAAAATACATATATTGTAACGGAGTCACGTCTTTAAGGTCGAATATCGCTCGTGCTAAACGTGCCGACATTTTTTTTCATTTATGTACCAAAAGAACTACAAAAGAAAAAATTGTACAGCGGACAAAGCCGTAAAGGTTTAACTGCCGCTGTATGATAACATTGCGAGCGCTCATGACAAAGAGCCGTTATACACGGCGACTTTTTGCAGCGATACCAACGCACGACAGTAGCCAGAGGTTACCTGTATGCCTGTATCGATACTCTACCGCGTTCTAAGAACCGATACGCGGCATTCGACTTAAAGACGTGAATGGCCGGTTTCAAAAAAATTGTCTTTTCATATAAAAAATATCATAGTGCGTATGTATGTAATGTAATGGTGGCAATTATGTGAAATGAAAGAAAAAATGCAATAACATTGCGACGCAAATTGGTAATGGTTATGGATTGTTTAAGTTAATAAAGGTGTTAACTATCTGTAATTTTAGGTTTGTTGATACCAATTGCATTAAAGTATGAAAACAATACAAAATGTATGATGCCTAGTCAACTTAAGTATAATAATTCTTGGGTTGACTACCCTGGACCTGGAGGAAAGAAGACAGCATGGCGACCTCATTGAAACCTATAAGATTCAGTATGATTACTATGACTTACCTGATTTAAAGAATCTGTTTATAACGAGTAAGAATCATCGTGTAAGAGGCCACACCTTAAAGATTACTCTGGAATCCAGTACAAGCAATCCTAGGAAGCACTTTCTATCAAATCGTGTAGTACGTTAGTGGAATAAAGTACTAGAGATATGATAAGTGCTCCTTTGGTGAACAGTTTTAAAAACAGACTAGATTAAAAAAATGTGAACTTTAAAACAACAAGTGCAGTGATATACACGCATCAGCTTTTAGCTGCTAGTGTATTAAACAATAATTAATAATCTTACTCATGCCAGGCTTGGAGTTGTCGAACACCAGGCTGAGCAGGCCCGTCTCAATCTTGATGCACATCTCGAAGCTGATCACAGTCACTTTTTCCAGCACAAATCTTATGCCATCTATTATTCTCCATTGAAGCTCATATTTCTTCCTTTAACATACAACATATATTCCATTTAATAACCATTCCTAAAGGAATTTCCATTTCAAGAATACACATAGTTCACACAAGCAGAAAGTGCAATGCACACTGTTCTTTGTGCATGTTGTAGGTGCCATGTAACATTTTAAAGTATGGTGTTCATATGTGCACTTCTTGCTTGAGTTGTAGTATCATGGGGTATACAGATTATGTGTTTTTACCCCAATTTGTCAGTACAACATGTCAAAGTCATAATTGGGTGTAGTGTACAGGCAACAATCCGACCACATGTGCATGCAATTTTTCAGTACAACTCGTTTGACAGTTGACGCCTCCAGACGATAGCAATTACTCAGCTTCTGATAAATTGGGGCTGACAAATCATGACATGTATATATAGGTAAGTCAGCTTCTGATAAATTGGGGCTGACAAATCATGACATGTATATACATATAGGTATACATATACCCCATCAAGCGATGTACAAAATCCAATAAATTACTTTGTTCATGCACAATAACTTCAAGGTTATAAGATACTTTTTTTGTGTCTAACAACACTGTAATCCATTATAAAAAGTTATTGTATACCTAAAATGTAAATGTATCTTGCATAGGCATTACAGAGTTGCTAATATTGTGGGACCTTGATCAAGATTCCCTTAATTGGCAAAAGCTACAATAAATAGATAGCCAAATGTAACAGCAAAGTAAAAGCCATTAAAAAAATAAATTAAATTCCAGGCACAATTTTAATTGAAAGCTCTGATGGAGCAATCCCATGCTAATGTTATAGATGTATACAATATGGTATTTAGATGAATATATGAATTGGGAAATACTTGTAAATGATGACACCATTTTCTATGGTGAAGCATTATAGATTTTACATTCTTTATGTATTTCATTATTTATTCATTTTATTACTTCGCATAATTATTTATAATTATATATTTATACTTTAAGTTAATGGGATACAGGCAGCATCAGTTGTTGCTGCCTGTATCCCATTAACTTAAAGTATATAATAATATTGACATTGCGATCCCGAATAGGTACTCATAACGTACAAAGTACAATAGCAGAAAAACTAACTAAGTAGGTATACGGATTTAAAGGAAGGAATAACACGAATATGGAAGTTACATAGCGTTACGATAGGGCCCATAGTTTTATCTAGTACAGGAGTCATTCCACAACAGTTACACACTTCAATAAAAACCCTCTCATTGCCACCATCTTCTATGTAAGTAATAATGCAGAAAGCTCTTATCCTCAATACTTGCAGAATAGTCAGGAAATTCCTTCAAAATGAACTACAACTCCCTAACATACTTTCACCATTTATCCGTGGATGAAATGCACTTGGCTTCGGCCCATGTATTTAATTATACCGGTATTTCCTGAAATACTGAGAAATGTAAAGAAACCCGAAATAATAATAATAATATTCTTGGACAAACTTTACACAAATCAACCTAGTCCCAAATCAAGCAAAACTTGTACTATGGGTACTAGACGACGATATACATACTTATATAGATAAATAAATACTTAACACATTCGCAACCAAGAACCCGCGTAGCGGGCACTCCTAATGTTTGCTCAGATGCCGATATACGTACTTATATAGATAAACAAATGCTTAACACATTCGCAACCAAGAACCCGCCTAGCGGGCACTCCTAATGTTTGCTCAGATGCCGGCCCAGCCCGCTAGGAGGACAGTAGCTATAAACCTACACGCCACGCCAAAGAGCCCGCCTGGCGCTACACATCTTCGCCACCACAGGGTTGACACTAACAGAAAGGTTTTAATACTTCTGATTATTATGTAATTTAAATACCGTCTGTGATATCAAATGATATCTATTTAAATACCAAATTTCAACTTAATGTGATCAGCCATTCTCGATGGATATATAAATATACATCTACAAGAATATACATGAAATGCTACCCCACTGGATGCATTGTGATAAAACGGGGGGCATAAATAGATCAGATAGTATATTTAATTTTATTCACATATATGAAAGTTACTTGGCACAGCCCTTAGTGTCCACCTAGTGAGGCGGGCACGCGGCGTCCGGCATTGTGTTGCACTTCATGGAACGCCTAGCGAGCTCTGTCAGTTTCTGGTGTATTGTTCCACTTTAGTCCGGCTGCGAAAGTGTTAAATACATAGAAAACATCCATGACCCAGAAACAAATTTTCGTGCTCATCACACAAATAAAAGCCCTTACCGGGATTCGAACCCAGGACATCTGGGCAGCGTCACTACCAACTAGGCTACAGAGGTTGATATAATTGTTGAGCTTTAATATTTGTACAAATGTGCTAGTCTAATTTGTTCTTCAATTGGTTGACATTGAGAGCTGAGACCACATCGTCGGGCAGTTGATTCCAAGCTTGGTGGTATTATTGTATTATATTTGATGTAGGACCGTTCTGAGTCTCCCTGTTGATCAGAGTTGTTTGCCTGTGACCTCAACCCACTTGAACAATAGCAAATTCTTACTTACAAACATCAATACCTAATATATGTACAGTGAGTAGGTCATGAGGCTGTTACTTTCCAAAAGTTTCTACGGACGTCTGTACTTTACTCCAGTCAGTAGTTGAATTGTGCGTTTTTGGAGTATGAATACTTGCTTGGCATCTGTAGAATTGCCCCATGTCACTATACCATGTGTTATTAAGGAGTGGAAATGTGAAAAATAGACTATATTGGTATATTGGTTTATAGTTTTATTTATTGGTGATGTATGAATAATTTATTAAAACTTGGGAGCCTAGCATGCATGCATGGCAACTATAATTTCAAAAATATTAATGAAATCAATATACTTCATAAATCATAATAGAAAGAGGGAAAAAAAGATTTGCAACAACAAAATATAAAATACATATTCAAGTAGTTGGTAGAGCCACAAAATGGTCCCCACCCAGCATGCAAAAAGTAGAAAATAAGGTTAAATATTTGCAAAGCACGAGTATCATAGAACTCACACTATAGATTTTGTTATGTATTTTGGTGGGAAATCAGGTCTCTTAACTTACTCAATTTCGGTGGACTTTATGTGGGTTATGAATGGAAACAGGAGGTATTGCTGCAGCTCCTGCACCGCCTCCTTCTTCAGCTCGGAGACGCGGACCATGAACTGCACGATGGACTCTGCCGTGGGGCACATCATCACAATGTCGCACACGGGCTTGATGCGCGCAAACGTCTGCTTTAATTCCACGTTCATTGTGCCGTTTTATCACCAGAACAAAAACTAGCAGCAGTTCAGGCTGTCTTTCTAGCGAATAATCTAAATCATCTTCTACGCGTCTGCTGGCTTAAAATAATGAGAAAAGTATTTAAGAAGGTATCGGTTACTTTCCACTTCTACAAAGCCTTAGGACGGAATAGGAATATTTAAAATAGAAGCGTGCACAACCACCAGCTCTTTAGTAGAAATTGTAGTTATAATTTAGAACCGTGTATAATTTTGGAATTGTATATTGTCGTCGTTGTTTTAGGTAGTATCACACTATTTATTACACACTTATAAATGATTTTTAATCAGTGTTAGTGAAGCAGTGATTCCTAAATTTCCTAAAACTCTCCTTACTCTACTCTCCTCTCCTAAACTGTCAAAATTATGAAATGTCAATTGTCAAGACATTTGACGTCAAGTGAACTATAGGAGCGGGTATTTCCATCTCTATCGCACTCCCTTACTCGAGTGACAGGGATGCATGTATGACTAACTTCGACTTTCGAAGTTCGTGGTAGCGCCGCTGCACGATATCGAAGTAGGGTGTAGCCAAAAGCCAACGTTATCTACACACCGTCCGAACGCGGCGGACGGCACGAGCGGTACGAAGTTATAAGGTAGAGCGAGATAGGGATAGCAATTTGCAAGCCATCGTCGTGCATCCGGCATACCACAGGGGCCAAATTCTGTCGTACTGCTCATGCCTTCCGCCACGCTCGCGCGTCTGGCGTCGCCTACCGAAAAGTTGCCGCCAAACACAGATCACAGATTAAATTAAACGAATTCTATATAACCGATTTCTTCTTATTTTTGTAACCATGTTATCTGCAATCGCAACTAGGAACAAAAAGCCGAATGACATCTATTTGCTCCACGACCGCGGCAGACGGCCGAGGAAGGAAGAAAATCTAGTGCTAGGATCCCTTTGACCTTCTTCGACAGTCCCCCGCGCTCGATCGCTTGGCATCGGCTAAAGGGACATACTTTGGTTATCTCGCTCTATCTCACTTCTAGCTTGCAGCAAAGAGAATATAAGCATTACGTGGCGTGTAGGACCGTTTGGTTCGACATATATTTTCACAACGAGTTTAGTTTTCATTATTCCGCCATACATTTTACTCCTTGCAACTGAAATAAACCGAACCTAAAAAATCCTCAAATTATATTTTATTTAAAAAAGAAACTGTCAAAGTCAGATGTCGACTGCGTACTGTCATGTGTCAAAGTTTTAAAAACTTAGACTAAATTAGTGCTAAACTAATTGAATTATAATAACATAGGAATATGTTCTTACGAATTTGAAAAGTGCACCTAATATTGAAAATATGTTCTCTCCGGCGGGACAGCGGGTCTTACATAAGTGCCTCAAAATTTTGAGGTTATCTTTCGTCGATTTTAGTAGTCTTCCCGATTTAAATAAATTAAATATTGTCAGAACCGTAGAAAAGACAATAGATAACAAAGCGTCTGAAATATTTGTGGAAAGTCCCATTCATGTGAAAGTGCAGCCAATCGACGTGAACGATATAAAAGCCCATAATAGGCTCACTATGATACTGTATAGTAAAGGCAAGGATACAGGCGATTTTCAAGTAAAGCAATCATCGAAGCGCTTGGAGCTGGTAAATAAGAATACTTCTTCAGATAGAGATGATGTCTGCCTCATACAAGTTCCTTATCAATTAAAAGTCCATGTCACAACTACTGATAATGCTTCAGTACATCTGGCGAAGTTAGAAGGCGAGGAGTTTGTGGTGAAGACTCAAAATGGATCAGTAAATGTCGCGGATCTCAAGGCACAGACCATTCGAGTGGAAAGTGTGCAGGGCCAAGTCAAGACAGAAGGCAGGCTTTTAGCAAGCAACATTGAACTGAAAACGGGCAAAGAATCAGGAATTGATTGTAACAATATAATGGCTCATACTTTTACTGTCGTAACTCACGCTGGCCCCATCAGTGTCAAGTCCTGTTACAGTGATATGTCCCAGTTCACAACCGCCATGGGGAATATTTCTCTGGACCATCTTCATAGGACAGTGAACATTGATGTCATACAGCAAGGGAATTTGCGCATCACAGGTTTCTCAGGCAACCTGCAAGCGTCCTTGAAAAGTGGGGAGGTGTACATGCATGCTTCCCAGTTGACAGACAAGAGCAGTATTTTCATACATGAGAAGGGTAAAGTTGAGTTGTTCATTCATGATATCCTTAAAAACTTACCGGCCACAAATTTGATAGCAGATAAAATAAAAGTGGATGACAAAATAATGAAGCTGGGTCGGTTCATGGATGACTCGCACCCGCAGCGGTTCAGGTTCGAGGGCAAGCCTCACAATGAGCTGCACATAGTATGTAAGAACGGCTCTATTGAATTGAAGGAGACTAACTTACCATTTATTATATAATTTTGATTATTGTAATGTATTAATAATAGTAGTAGTACCATATTGCAATATCCTTATTGAATTTTGAAATTATGGGTATGAACTATAAGTAATCTTATAGTTCATATTTATTATAAAGAACATTTATTAAACAGACATGATTATGATTTTATATCCTTTATTTCTTTATACTCATTTTAACCATTTTGGTATAGCATAACAATAATATGTATTGTAACTGGATTAATTAACCCATTGTATGCTTCGGGACGGAGCCACAGTCTCAAGGTGTTTTGAATATCTAAGTTGGCATCCGTATATGAGGGGTTGCCTACCTGTAACAGAATGGATAAAGCTATTGATCATGCTTTTTAAAATATTTTATTATGATTCTCACACTAACTAAAATGAAAATGTTCCTTCAGTGTATTTTGCTTCTTATAATCCTTAATTCTTACTTTAGATACTCTGTGCGTACATAAATGTTGCAATCACATATATTTCACTTTAAATGCTTCATAAACTAATTTACAAAGTGTAGTCTTGCAAATTTGCATTTATTACAAACTCTTATATTATATCTAGATATTTGTTACTGTTTGTTAGTGTTCCTAAATGGTTAGTCAATCTTGTTGTTACTTACTTGTAGTTATATTGTTTGTGTTGCTTGTTGCCTACTATAAAATTATATTATTTACTAGGCTGTAGGGAAATATGTAGTTTAAACTTTTAATTGCAGACTCTTAAAATAGTTCGTTTAATTTACCATAATGTAGGTACAGTCAGCATCAAATGACCAACTGTTAAATTTGTTTCGGCGTTTCTTTTTAACAGTGGTCCTCTTTTTCAAAAACGCTGGTAGAATTTTGACTTGTAAAAGTGCCATTACGGCCTACTTGCAGAATAAAATTTAATTTATTTCAAATAAAATAGCACCAGGCCAAAGTGGGGAAACATTTCACAACACATCTACATCTATGGAGTAAAGATGTGTAACAATATATTATATGGCCACTTTGGTTTCTACAATCTATTTGATGCTGACTGAACAATAATTAGCAGTTGTAAAATGTATGTTAAGTATGTGTACCTAATTTGTAACATCTATGGAGTCGCGGGGCGTTGCGTGCCGCGTGGCGGTGTACGTAAAACGATAAAGATGCTCAGACAGTTTTATAGCTTAATGTTCAATTTAACTGTAGTTTGCACCGTGGGTTGCTATTAGCCATATGGTGGCATTTCACTTGGCGTTGCGTGGTTGCCTCTCTTTCATTTGGAAGGAAGGAAAAAGATGCAACACGAATATTTAGGCAAAGTGAAGTGAAGTGCCAGCATCAAATGAGGCCTAAAAATTACTCGGATTGACACGTGCGAACTTCGTAACATTAATGTGGGATTAGGCCTATTTAAATGTTACATTTTATGCTGGGTTAACATGAGCTTAGCACTTTTCACTATCAGTTTGACTATGTGTATAAAATAAACATAGGTAGGTTAGGTAGGTTAAACCGTGTTAGTTCATAATAGTATTTGTGAAACGGCAAGTGCAAGTGATTAGAGGCCGATCCTATTTCCTAAGCGACAAGCATCTGTCCCTAAACAAAATCTACTAATATTAATCGCATGTAAACGGTACGTCAGGTGATAGAGACTGCCAGTACTTGCTTTACGGGATAATTTACTATATCCGAATAATATATATATTACGAATAAAGTAAACTTAGTAATAATATTCGAATAACACCTATTTCTTTTTACCCGACTGCCGAAGGAGAGGAGGGTTATGTTTTTCGAGCGTATGTATGTATGTATGTATGTTTGTATGTGACCTTATTCTTTGGCACGCCCTGCAGCCTAAACGAGGATTGACGGATTTCGACATTTGAGGTGTCGTTGGATTCCTCTTAATCGTGGGAGTGACATAGGCTATAAAATTTGAAAAAAGCAGTTGGGTTTATGAAAAATCTTTTATTCTATTTATTTATTTATTTATTTATTTATTAAGGATTACCAACAGATAATACATCTTACATGCTCTTAAATCTATATAACAATCATGACTGATGCTTATCTAATTATAGGTAACCACAACTTGTATAAGTGTCTTGTACCTGTGAACAATAGTGAACATGCAGTAAACTTATTGTTAAAATTAATTACATTTATTACATTTGAACAAGACAGCGGCGATGGTCCTTAGTGACGGTCATCGTACTAATGGCACTTGCGTATAATAGAATAGTGTGTAAACAGCTTCATTTGCCACTAGGTAGATAAGTAGGTACCTATGCACATTACTAATCTTGTGTAAACCCAGCATTTGTTTGAGATAGAGCCGAAATAGTTATTTGTTATGCAAGGCTGCAAAGTTGTTGTTTGGCGCAAGTGCTTGTATTGAAAGCCGAGCTAGCGAAGGATTGTAAGATTGAATTGATTCAAAAGTACAATCCTGAGCATAGCGAGGCTTTCAAGGCACGAGACGCCAAACAACTTTGCTGCCGAGCGAAACACGCAACTTTTCACCTCACCACCGCGAGGAAAATTGTAAATGTAATGGAAGTAATTTGGACCTTATACTCATGCATTTTCAATAAAGGTTTGTTGACATCTCATAAAGATATAGCATTTTATAATTATTAAATGAAACAAACATTTTTGCATCTTTAAATAACTCCACGCTTAACACCTACACTAAAAAAGTCAAAGTATTGTTGGGTACTCACGCACGGGTAAACTAAGGCTCAAATACGCTTATTTCACTTTTTCCGCTAAATTAGCAGGCATTAAAATTCATATACCTATGTATGTATAATTATCTTCTGCACTAAAATCTATAAATAACCACAATTTAATTTTGTTTTGTTTTAAAGCCAGTAAAACCAAAATATGGTTTTACTGTGGCTTTAAAACAAAACAAAATTAAATGTAGGTACACGAGTTTTTTCGTAAATTAACTTTTCAAACGGTGCGTTCCAAATTTGGAAAAAGCGAATTTCTTTGAAAAATAAGACTACATTTTAAAATGATTTATTCGTATTGTATCCTTAGTCTAAATATTGATATTTCGTATGTAATTAAGAAAGAATAAGTATTATTAATTTAGTTTTATCGAAATAATAACAATTAATTATTGGCAAACACCATCAGTTTCTGAACGCAGGATAATGACATCTCATTCTGTATAGAAAAAAGTTGGATCTGGCGATTGACCGTCACGTTCCAAATTCAAAAACTCTTTCCACGCTAGCGGATATAATGGGCTTTTGGGCGCAGATTTTGAGCGATAAAGCAAGTCTTTTCGAGCCGGTGAGGTGAAATAGTACATTACTGCAGAGACCAGTAAGTAAGCCATCCTGGACGAGTATGATTTAGCCGGCCGAGCCGAAGTCGAGGTCCGGTTATAATACGAGGCCAGGATGGCACTTATGGTCGAAGCGTGTAGGTATAGTGCTTTTCTCAAAAATAAAACAATATGTTTAAATAAAAGTTAGATAAAAGTTTGAATAAAAATTATATAGGTACAGTCACCAGCATTAGTATCTGCCATAACCAAGGCAGTAGAGGTGAAAAATTGAATAATTTTAACCTTGCAAAAAAAAAGCAAAAAAAGGGCAAAAAAAAGCAAAAAATAAATAAAAACAAAAACAAAAAAAAGTGCAAAAAAAAAAAACAAAAAAAAGAGCAAACATTTATTTTCCCCCCCGCCCCCAAGCCTCGTCCCGAATCTCTCACCATCCTACGGTCACGTGACCTACGCATCTGACGTCACAAAAATCTGTCGCGAGTTTAACAGTGTTTTTCCCCATCCCAAATAGTGCTCAGCGCCGCTAAAGAAGTGTTCTCTTCATAAATGTTCTATATTTAAATATTATGATATGTAATGGGATCTCATACATACTTTACTGGACACTCTTGTTCTATACTATTTAAATATTATGATATGTAATGGGATTTCATACTTACTGGACACTTCCAAAAATTGTCCAGGATGAATCACTTTCGTTTCGGATACTATCTGCACAGATGTTATGGGAACATTTCGTACTATTTTTGAGAAAATAAAATTTACAGCATAGTCTACCTTGTTAAGTGTGTGCAAGAACATATCCATGCATTAAATTAAATATGAAACCTTTCATTCTGGGTGACGTAAAAATACCTACTCGGTGCTCCACGTTTTAACTACAGCTGCGGACGGAAGACACGAACTTGGCTGTGTCATTGGAGATGAACGATTGTAGTATTGATTAATCTCAAAATATACTTTTGAACCAGCTGTCGTATTTATTCATCCCATTTTTTGAGATTGTTGCGAGCTCTTATTTGATCTCGCAGTGCAGAAAACTGTAGAATCAAGTTCCAGTTTGCAGTGCAAATAAAAGAGTGCGGAATAACTCGGTTATATCATAATGGGACGTGTTTTGTGCACACCCGTAGAGTCAGCTGCCTAGTTAGCATGATGGCGTTTATGTCGGACTTCGTCCCTTCCTAGCAAGTATTTAGTGCGAGAGGGACGATGATCTCTGACGTGAAGCATTCGACCCTCTCGCAGCTCTAAAAAGTTATAGGGTATCTCCCATAATCCTCATATAGGCTTAATAGGCTAGTATACCTATAGTCAAGCATCATATACTTAGTTAGGAGCAGCCAAAGTAGCCTTTCTTTACTCATGTGGCCAAACGCAACACCTTTATTGCTCTAAGAGCTTAGGATGTGTTACGATATAATATTTGGCTAGTTCTCTAATTTATTGCCGAAAATTGTATTCCCGAGTAGGTCAGTTCGCAACAAATTTTTAGCATAATTTCATTTCGCCGAATGATCATGTGTACCTAAACTTATTAAAAGATTTCGTTATATTTCCCAACCTCACGGTTACTAACTGTCACCTATGCTTATTTTTTGAAGTGAAAACTTCTTTAGCGGCGCTGAGCACTTTTTGGGATGGGGAAAAATTGTTAAATACGCGACAGAGTTTTGTGACGTCAGATGTGAAGGTCACTTTTTGCTGCTAGCCGATTCGACTTCATTCAAAACTGAACGCTATTCGTAAGAGTATAAAGCCGTTAAACACTTTTTGCAATAGCATATTCTGCAAATAAGTTTGTAATAATACCAAAGCGTCCTTCACCGTTTTGCTATTGAAAAAATTCTAATAGTTCGAATTTGGGCGTTATTCCTAAAGAGATAAAGCTTAGAAAAATATTTACAACGGCAAAAACAAATTGATATTTTGGTCGCCAACTCGCCACCGCCGTCTGTGTTCTTGCAAATTCGAATAGTTCGAATTTAGACGTTATTCCTAAAGAGATAAAGCTTTGAAAAATATTTGGCAATGGCAAAAAAACAAATTTGTATTGTGTTTGCCGCCACCCCGTTGGCGCACCGAGTCGGCGGCCCCCGTCGTACCCAACGCGCCCGCGGCCCGCCCCTAAATAATTGATAATTGTTTATAAATTTGCGACAAATTCATTTTTAGGGTGGCACCGTAAGATGTCACGTGACCTGATCGAAAAACTGTTACAATGTTATTGAGTTTTCACTTCTGCCGGCACTCCCGGAGTGCAACCCGGTCTTTTTTTTTATAAAGTCACTCCAAAATGCTACCTTTCGAGTAGCAGAATGGTTTAGTTTGAGTAATATACATTTAGAGGTATAGTTGTTCGGTTTGAGTTGTGTCCAATCCATTGTCCCATTGTAGTCATTGTGCGGGTTTGCTACCTGATTATAGTCAGTCATAAAAGATAAGCACACTTCGTATATAAAAACTGCATGCACAATGACTACAATGAGACAATGGATTGGACACAACTCAAACCGAACAACTATGTATATTATAATGCTTACCAAATGTTTTACTGAATAAGGTTTCATGTAGTAACTATGTAACATTAATATATACATATATGATAAGGCCTGCAACACACTGGCGCGGCCTGCGGTGGCGGACAATAGTAAATTTGACAGCTACTTAATGACAATTTAACTATTGCCCGCGCGGCCAGGCCGCGCCAGTGTGATGCAGGCTTAAAGTGGGTAGGTACCGCTCACTTGTTTTTAAACTATGACAATGTACAGTCGAGGAAATTGAATGTTTAGCACTTTTGGACCTTAACGTCATTCTAATAGAGTTGACATGTGCCAAACATTCAATTTCCTCGACCGTACTTCGTACGTACTTACGTACTCTGAATAAATTGCATCATTTACTAGGAATACTAGGATGCCATTTTTACTTGGGGCTTTTTTTATTATTTTAAAAGGATGTTTGGTTATTTGGGCTCGTATTTTGGGATTTTGTTTAAAAAATATAAAAAAGTGGATCGATTAGCGGTCGGCGTGTACCAACGTACCGGAAGGCGCAGCGTGGGTAGGCCCCCCGCAAGGTGGACTGATGACCTGGTAAAGGTTGCTGGAGTTCGCTGGATGCGGGTGGCGCAGGACCGGTCACTTTGGCACTCTTTGGGGGAGGCCTATGTCCAGCAGTGGATGTCTTTCGGCTGATATGATGTGTACCAAAGGGGTCCCTACCCCTCGGTACTCGGTGTTCGGTTCTGGCGCTTCGCCGGCCGCTGCCGCGGCACGCTTGCTTCGCTCGCGCGTCCCCGCTCTGTAGGGTCGCAGTTATACCTAATAATGGGGTATCCACATTATGTGATTTTACCCCGATTTGTCAGTACGACATGTCGAAGTCAGAATTGGGTGTAGCGTACAGATGTAACAATCTGCAACTACAATTTCATTCAGCGTGGGCAGTTAACAGTAAGAAAGCGAAAATGGTCGCAATCAAGCGGTCCTGCGAAGCGGACTGCAAGATTAATACTAACCGATGACATAGGGCAAGACAGCACGTCTATCATGGGACGGCCGCGAGCCGCGACATACCTACAAAAATCGAGAGAGCTCGCGCGCCGTCTCATGATAGACGTGCTGTCTCGCCCTATCTCATCGGTTAGTAACAATCTTGCAGTCCGCTTCGCAGGACCGTTTGAATGCGGCAATATTCGGTTTCTTACTGTTAACTGGCCACACTGAATGAAATTGTAGTTGCAAATCACCGGTTTAAAAAAAAATACAAAATTACAGTGTAAAATATTAAAGCAAATATTCTTTATACATATTTTTTGTGAGAAAAAAAACACTTGGCAGATCATGCAAATTCCATGGTCCAAATTGTGATTTTCATGCAATTAGTCAGGACAACTCGTTTGACGGTTGGATCAACAGCGCAACATGCATCCACACGATAGTAATTAAATGAAAATGAAAAAAATGAAAATGATTTATTTGTACAACGTAGGTATTACATAAGGATCTTAAATAATAGGTTTTAGAACCACTATGCTGGGCCGTTAGGCATACAAATTTTAGCAGTAATTAATGGACGAACATGGTTCTATTCCATTAATTACAGTCTAACAAATACTCATTTGTTGTGTAGTACGCTTTTTTTACCAGATGATCAAACAATTTTCGTTTAAAGACTACCGTATTTTCTACTTCTACAATGTCTTTCGTTACCTTATTGTAAATTTTAGGAGCCATTCAAAGTAGGGCTTTTTCGATATAGAGCAGTTTTTGATAATGTTGGATTAATTCTATACTTAAGGCGCGTACTCCTAAAAGTTTGAAATAAATTAAGATTCAATCTAGCAAACATTGCAACCTCAAACACATAAAGACAGGGAAGAGTTAATATTCGCAATCTCTGAAAAAAGGGCTTACAGCTGTCTAATTGTTGGATGCCACATAATGAGCGAATACATCTCTTCTGTGCTCTGAAAGCTATTTCTCTATCAACAGAATTTGCCCAAATGATTATGCCGTACCTCAGTGTCGAAGTTACATAAGCTTTTGGTAGGCTGTCAAAACTACTGATTCATTGACAATTTTTCTTAAATTATATAATACCTAGATACGAAAATTCTGCTTTGGGCTTAAAATCACAAAATCTCACTTCACCTCATTATCAATACTCCCAGATCTCAAAACTACATGGTCTCAAAATACCTAAATTGCAGAATGCCTAAATTTTTTTCTCAATCAACCGAAACCTTAATATCGCCGATGTTCAAAATACCTTAGGCTAATAATACCTAAACTTCAAAACAGCATTATGGCAAAACAACATATGCTTAAAATAACCGAACCTCAAAATACCTGAATTTATACTACATGAATGAATCCCATCCCATCTTCGAAATGGGAATGAATTTCACCAAGTGGGAAAAATATTCCCATTTGGTAGCTGGCTACCAAATTTGGCTACCAAATGGGAATAAAGGGAAAATGTAGGGTAGAGCGGGGCACATTGAACAGGAACTAGAAATTACCACGTTGGTGGACAATTTTTTTACTCGTGATACACGCATGTATAAGTCAACCATCACATCTCTCGTCAAAATCTCTGTAGACACTCGACTTTAGAAGAACGGCAGATTGATGGAGGTAAAAGATCGGTAGATAATATCAAATAAACACTCGTAAAAAAAATTAGGCATTTTTGGGAAAAATGCCTAAATTTAGGTATTTTGAGGTTGAGTTATTTTGATATTTTGTCACTTCTGCCATTCGGTAATTGAAGCATTGTGCATTTCAATCTTCAGGCATTTAGAGAACATGCCGTTTTAAGTCAAAGTCATAATGAATTTCGTTCATTTTAAGAATGTTACAATTTGACATTTAGGTTTTATGAGCTCATGGTAATTTGAAAATAGGGAGTATTGGCAAATAAGGCATTATGAGATTTAGTGGTTATAAGCCCAAAGCAAAATTCTCACATATAATGTCAATTTGATTTAGCCATGTCAACTTATTATCTACACTTAATCCTAAACATTTTGTCACATCAGTTTCGTCAATTTGCTGCCCTTTGTAGGATATGTTTAAATTACGTGCATTATTAGATCTTTGTTTAAATGACATGATTTTAGTCTTCTCTAAATTTATTCTTAAATTATTATTAGCTTAAGCCATTCAATTACAATTTCTAATGTCGCATTAATGTCATCCTCGTACGATTCTATATCTTTAGACGCAAAAAGTATAGTGCTATCATCTGCAAAGAGGACTATTGGGTATTCTATGGCTTGTAGTAAGTCATTTATATAAATGATAAACAATAAAGGACCTAAAACACTTCCTTGTGGTACGCCATAGTTAATTTGTTTATTTTTAGATGAATTGGTAACATCAGTTTTCGTTTTAATACATATTCTATTTATTTGAGTCGATTGCTTTCGGTTACTGAAGTACGATTTGATTAAGTTATGTAAGTATGTTATATACAGGGCTGAAACTGGGACTCTATTATCTACATTCCTTAAAACTACATTCATGAAATGAAAAATAGCCATGTTGATAGATTTGCCTTTTCGAAATCCCATCTGCTCTTGAGCAAACAGGTTATTCTTGTTTAAGTAGTCATAGATACCACTATGAATAACTTTTTCTATAACCTTTGAGAAAATAGGGAGAAGTGCTACAGGTCTATAGCTGGCCATGTCTTCTCTGTCGGCTTCACTATGCCTATTTTTAATCTGTCAGGATGACACGATGCACAAATTAACTATATGGCTAATCAAGGGTGAAATAATATGAGATACTGACTTAACAACTTTAGTGCTAATACCATCATAACCAGTGCTGTGGCAATTTTTTAAAGAGTTCACAATTTGTAGAATTAGTCAGATTCGGATGAATTTGGGCTGACAAATCATGACATGTATATACCCCATAACACTCCTCCTCGCTTCGCTCGTCGTCATACCTAACGGAGACTTGACTTAAGATACAGGCATTTTTGATTATATTTTGATATAAGTAAATGACATCATAATCCTAATGACCCTGTGTTAATTGAATTTTTTTAAGTCCTAAAAACTTTGATGCCCCATTTCTCAGTAAATTTAGTTATTAGGCCAAAGTTGCCTAATGTAAGAAAAGGGAACTGTTGCACTGACGAAACGTTGTTCGTTAATAGTTTTTTGACCAACTGAAAGATTTGCCAAATTTTAGGTATTCCAATAATTTCAAGTCATTATAATAATCAACTTTAAAATAACTCTACCAAATGAAACGTTATCATATAAAAAATTGCCAATAGTTATAGTTGTCAAAGTGAATCATCGGCGAAAAGTTCGTTGGCAAGTGAAATTCGGACAAAAAAAGTTCGGAGAAAAGGCAGAGAACACCATATTTGGCTACTTAGGCTGCTATACTAACTATAGGATGCCGACTGTACATAACAACCGTTCTAATTGTATGTTCCACTATGTAGCGAAAATGAGCGCTGGATACATTGGGCTCGCAAGCGATGCTTTACGACGACGATTAATGTTACATAAGTATCTCTATCGTGCTGTAGGGGGCTGGCAGTATGTATTCTGTTTACTGTGCTTCATCATCCTCCTAGCGTTATTCCCGGTTGTGCCCTATGGAGCTCGGGGTCCGCTTTGACACCTAATCCCAAGATATGGCATAGGCACTAGTTTTACGAAAGCGACTGACATCTGATCTTCCAACCCAGAGGGAAAACTAGACCTTATTGGGATTAGACCGGTTTCCTCACGATGTTTTCCTTCACCGAAAAGCTAACGGTAAATATTCCGTAGATAAGTTCCGAAAAACTCATTGAGACTCGAACCCACGACCGCCGCTTGCTGTGCTTACTGTACTTGTTATTATTTAAATGACTTAGTAGGTATGTACTTTATATATAATGTGACAAATATTTGAGATGTTACCTAATTGAATTTGTTATTCATGATCATGAATAAGTAGTTACAGAATTAAAACATATTGAATAGATACTCGCTCGCTCGTACCTTATCCAGAAACGGACGATAATTACTATGCTTATTTCATTGGCGGTTCTGCGCAAATAAAACAATATAAATAGTATTTAAATCAAACCTCTGCACCTTTTGTAGGATTCGCGGCCTGATAAACTATTGTCTCGTTATCCCAATTCCTTTTTAGTGTTTGTTTATTTTTGATTTAGGTAGCAGATAATTGGGTGCAAAGATGAACGTCGGGCGCTCGGCGGCCGGCTGATAACGAGGTAGTTTATATGCAGCGGCGGCGGGCGCGCGCGCCAGTCCCGCCGCCGCCGCCATGCCCGCCTGCGCGCCCGAGTACGGCCGCCTCGCGCGCTCCAACACGGAGCTCGTGTTTTCGCCGCGCGTCAAGCGCTGCTCGCACCAACCGCCGCCCTTCACTGCGCTGCGCCGCTCCTTCTCCTCCACCTTCTCACTCATCCCCGAGGAGCGCGCCGTCTCCCCGGAGCGCCCGCCGCCGCTGCCGCGCATCATCAGGATCCTCACTTGGGGACCGCGGCTCTTCTTCCGGCCGCTCTTCGCTCTGCTCAGTATCGTCGCACACCCGGCTTGGAAACAGATTCTCGTCGTGCTACCGACTCTTTGGATCGCCGCATCGTTGTTTATTTTCTGGAAGTGCTTACAGTGCCCTATAGGAGTGCTAAAATTGATCGCGAGCGGTCTCCGATTGGAAAAAGCAACCAAACAAAGGACCGTCCTCATCAGTGGTGGAAGTTCTGTCCAAGCATTGCACTTGGCGAGAAATTTCCATTCGGCCGGCGCGAGAGTCGTCGCGTTCGAATTAGAGGGGCAATTTACGCTATTGAAGTATTCTGCTGCCGTTAACAAATTCTACACTGTTCCTCGACCCAACCCGGCAGACCCGTTAGCCTATGCGCGCGCTTTACGAGAAATAGTGGACAGAGAATCAGCGGTATTCTATGTACCTGTGAGTTCTTCGACCCCGGCTTATTATGACGCACTCGCCAAACCGTATCTTGAAGTAATGGGCTGTCAGTGTTTCGTGCCTAGTGCTCGTGACGTCGTAACTTTGGATGATCCCTTGGAGTTGATACGCGTTTGTCGGGCGGCCGGTTTGGCGACACCGGAGTTTTGGGTGGTGGCCAGCGAGCATGACGTTCGTACGTGGTACGAGAGTAGCGCGGCCAGAGAAGGCCGATATTATATCGCTAGTGCTGGTGCGCGGGGTGCTAGAGACCGCCTACGGTTCGTCATACCGGAAGACAGATCAAACTTCAGATTTACTCGTGAGATAAGTGCTGAGAAGCCATGGGTCATTATCAAGGAACCCAAAGGAGAAAGAATTGTAACTTGCACGACTCTCAAGGAATCCCGGGCGGTGAACAACGTGACATGCCGCGTAGACACCGTCAGGAAAGGTCTAGTGCCACAGAAAGATGAAGAGGTTGACGCGTGGGTGCAAAAGTACGTGTCATCGTTGTCCCCATCTAGGCCTATGACTGGACATGTGTCATTTAGATTAGTACGCGAAGACAGCTCAAGTAACGGACAAGGAAACAGAATAGTTGCGATGGCAGCTCGTGTGGGAGTATCGTTGCCTTATTTGTGCCAAACATCGACGAGCCGATGTGGGCACACAGCTACAGTTGGGAAGCTGCTGGATTCTGTGCTGGACACACGCGAGGCACTATTCGCCTTCTGGGATCCGTTGCCCTACTGTGCGTATTACCGCTCCCAGAGGCCAGACGAGCGCCGCCCGCCCTCACCAGAGCCCTGCAAGACGCCCCCCAATGTGCCTCTCTGAAGTGAAATCAGTACTGGCATACAAATTACTTATTTAAGACACTCTGTACCTGAAGAGTCGTGAGTGAGTTCTCTGTTCGGCTGACGCCGTGTCCAAGGCGCGCTCTCTGTTTGTTGTTCTCCCGGATACCGATGGATGGTTCTAGGGACGATACAATATGTTTGTAACTACTAAGTAGATACCCGTACAAAATGTTATTATTAACTTATACTAAGTATATTATTATTATTAGATAAAGGAATAAAAACACGGTCGACCAAAGTCAATATTTTATTTACTCCCGACATATTTATGATCCGATGTGTTGACGTTATAAATCACAATCCATTCACTTTGGTATATTTATAATGTATACTGCGTGTGTATTAATGATAATGCAAAGTACAACTATACCACTGCTATCTAAGAGCGGTTAAAATGTTGGTAAGTATACTTAATGCCTATCTTGAAGCGGTCTATAGTTCCAATAGTTAACATAATTATTGTACCTACTTAATTAGAGCATATAGGTACTTTGCGAATATCAGGACATGACCTACTTTGGGAAGCGACGATGGATGGTCAGTTAAACATGGGTTTTTCACACCCGATGATGAAGATTTCTGAATTGATGTTGGATGAGCTTATCTACTTGCTAAGGGTGTCACCCAGAGAAGTATTAAGCTATGTTTCCATTTCGGTGCGAGTGACACTTAGCTGTAATAAGCACGCCAGGTGTCGAATAGCTACTTATATGCAAACACAGCAGCCCAATTCTGGTGGATACTGACCCCTAATCATTTGTCACATTAAAAGTGTATTATAGTACCTAATCGTAATCAATCAGTTGTACAGGTACTCACAAGTTGTCGACTATGAGCGCCTTAAGTGTGTTAGTTAAACAAACTTATATAGCTACTGCGTACGCTAGCTTTTCTAATAAACTATTGTTCTTCCAGCCAATAGATACCATATATATATACCATGGTCGGAAACATTCCGCAGGCCGTGTTATAGATGCCAATTACAGTGCAAAAAATATCTCGCTTCACTAATTTCTAAGATTATCTCAGAGGCACTATTCTACATCAATTACTTGCGCTGATAACTGTTTATAAATAGTAGGTAGATATATGATCCAGTCCGGTAAGCAATGGGGAGCCGGCCAGAAGGAAAGGAACGCGGCGAGGCGTATAAATAAGGTACCTATACTAGGTATCTTATGTTTACAGGACACTAGTTTTTTCCCGCGACCTTGCCGACCCGCGTATACCGTTAAATAATCGCCCAATTATACGATTATTATGCTACTGCTATAACATTTCCCACAGGGATACCATCAATTATCGCACCCCCCTGGAAACTTCTACTCCCCTTTTCAAATGATTTCATCATCATCATCATCATATCAGCCGAAAGACGTCCACTGCCTCCCCCAAAGAGTGTCAAAGTGACCGGTCCTGCGCCACCCGCATCCAGCGGACTCCCGCAACCTTTACCAGGTCATCAGTCACTATTGACCACAGAAAATACAATTTTTTGTTTTTTCGGACAGGTTTAGATGACACGTGCAGGAGAGTTTAATCAAAATCTGACGGGAGAGTTTTCGTGAAAGAGTTTAATTTAAGTACCCACATCTACGCATGCCACATACTTCCGCGCTTGTACACAATGTATCTGTACTTAATATATTTGGTCGTTACTAAAGTAAAGGACCTTTACCATGACAGGTGTAACCGGTTAGGTCTATTTTCGTCACCG
This sequence comes from Epinotia ramella, assembly GCA_947578815.1. Classification (NCBI taxonomy): domain Eukaryota; kingdom Metazoa; phylum Arthropoda; class Insecta; order Lepidoptera; family Tortricidae; genus Epinotia; species Epinotia ramella. The sequence continues at coordinate 22,175,290 of OX388202.1, forward strand.
TTCCTGAGTTAATGTGCAAGTGCCCCGAACCAATTGAGACTTTTTTCTCACATTTCGACCGGAGCAGGTTTCTGCAACCCACCATTAAGCGAATTAGTCGGTATAGATATAAGTATGTACATACGTAGTAGGTACGTACCTACCTGTAGTTGTCTAAGCCTGTTTTTGTAAACAATCCAGTTTTTAATGGCTGATCTCGTTAACAGCTATAAGTAGGTAGGTTTGGGTAGACGTTAAAAACACTATTACCGCGCTCTACCTAGCCTTGTTTTAGGTACCTACCTACTCAGGTATTATTCAATCAAAGGTAGGTAAGTACGTAAAGTCAGCCAAGAAATGGGGCTACATTATTGAACCCAGATTAGAGAACCCTAGTATTTGTACTCCCAGAAAATGTACAAATAAGAGAGTCGAAATGTGTCACGAGACCACTTCTTGGCTAGGAAAAATTCCGTTTCCTGCCCATTTTATAAGTCATCACACCTCATTCATTCATGACTGCCCCCCTCCCCCCGCTCTGTAGGCGCGTGCGTAACGCGCCGCTCGGCGTTCGGAACGGGCGCGGGCAGTGATACAAGCGACACCGCCGCGAAAACACTCATCCTGAAGAAGAACTCCTGAAGAGTTCGAAACATGTCGCCCGTAGTGACATTGAATATGTGAGTTGAACCGTGTATTTGTTAGTATTATTTCAAGTGAGGTATGTTGATAAGTTTGATAACTACATCAGAGGCGGAATTATCACGCGAGCCGCAGGTGAGCGTGATAAGAGAGCCGAGCATGTAATTATCAAAGCTCACGCGTTTCATACGACGTTTTTCAACACATTTTGCGAGGAAAAAATCCTTGAAAATTTTATAGGCCTGCGAAGTTATTTTTTTTTACTTATTCATGGCAACAGGTTTTTACTCACATGTTTTATACATCGCCGAGAATTTCCAGTGGCGTCCATTCTTTTCATCACTTTTCTAATCACCACGAGTCAACATTTTTGTTAATAACCAAACACGAATGTTTACAAAATATCTGTGAAATAACCTATAATGACGTGCTGTTTTTTTCGTGAAGTTTGCACAGTGCGCGCGCATTAGATGAAATCTCTAAACAGCCAATACAAAATAAAATAAATATATTCGTTTTAAAATGTTATCTTTATTAATTCATGTAAAATGTTATCAAAAGTGAATAGTTTTATTATATTAAACGTTTCTATATCGTATCCAAGCAGAAATAGTCAATTAATTAACAAAAAGGATTTCATTTGTTTAGTCGAGTAAGAATCCATTTGCCGAGAATTAAAAAAAATTGCTGTGCATTCTGTACAACCCGGTTAATTTAAGAATGCACCGTGTTCATGCATACATCTCGCTGCAAGGTGCCAACGTGACTTAATAGGGATATAACCATAAACCATAACACACGTAAGTGTCGTAATGTTATAAAACACGCGTGTTTAATATCCAGGATTATGAGCCTAAAAGCGACACAATAAGAGGTACGTTACGAGGGGAGCCAATAATGCACGGCCCAATAATGTACAGCCTGATAATCCGCGTCCACTTTTTGTGGACTCGGATTATTGGGTCGTGCATTATCAGCCCGGACAAAAGTGGCTTCCAATTATTGCCCCGGACCAAGTTTGCTCAGGGTGATAATGCACGGCCCAATAATGTACAGCCTGATAATCCGCGTCCACTTTTTGTGGACGCGGATTATTGGGTCGTGCATTATCAGGGCGGACAAAAATGGCTTGTCATAAGCGAACTCTGTCTTAGGTCGGTTAGGTTAGGGTTCACTTGTGTCCCTCAGACCAGAAATAGACACCCCGTGCAGCGGGGTGGCGTTGACTCGCTTGAGATTATTAGTCCGCACAGATGACCGTCCCAATGTACATGGATTATAGGGCTGTACATTATTGGGGCGTGCATTATCAGCTCGTACAAAATTGGCTTCCAATTATTGCCCCGGACCAAGTTTGCTCAAGGTGATAATGCACAGCCCAATAATGTACAGCCTGATAATCCATGTACAGTATGGACGCCGATTATTGGGCTGTACATTATTCTGGCCGTGCATTATTATGGCTGTACATATAACATACTACATTAACCGGCACCTGCGTTACGAGCACAGACCATATATAGGTTATATGGTCTGTGGTTACGAACGAGCAATTGTGTTGAAAATGTATTTATAGTATAGTATGTTGGGTGTCAATCGGTGTTCTGCTAAGTTTCAACATGCGCTCTAAGTCATATTGATATAGTCTGCCGATTCTCTAACATCCCCGAAATTTGGCCAGATATGGCGCGAGTTGCGAGTCGCGACACTTAAGTATAAAGGTAGTACGTATACCTACCTACATACTGTATAGGTACAAATAAACTAACCGCCTCCCGATCTATCGCTGGAATCACGCAGCGTGTTGCAATCGCTTACAGATAACCCCTTGCATGTGCATGTGATCGCTTTATCTAATCCGAAACGAACTAGCATGCAATACTAAGGGTAACTCTCGTTCTTAATCAGTTGGGCGTGAACGAGAGAACTAGCCTGAACGCGTCGTCAGGACTTTGAACCCCTCAATATGCAGGAAAATTGCGTACTTAACTTTTGAAGTGGACTTTCAATCTTTTGGATGAAGTTGCACGGCTATAGCTTTCAGTGAACCCGAAAATGAAGCTGTCCTACTTGCCTAGTTTTCGGAAATTTCCCTACTAGTCCGTAAAGGCCCATTTACACGATACAAGATTCTTGAACAAAAATCCGCAATAATTGTATGCAAGTTTTGCCATTCAATAATTGAATTCAAGAATTGAATCAAAGTGACACATTATAGCAATAACCAAAATGTTGAATGAAATTATTGTATACAATTCTTGACAGTCAATTTTCTTGACCGTATCTTGTTTACACCACGGACATTTATTGCACGGCAATATTTGCTTGCAAGTATTGACACGTCTAAACTTTGAGTTGAATCAACTATGGCGTATTGAAGCAAGAATTGAACCGATTTGCATTGGCAGATTTTCATTCAATATTGAACGTTCGCTGAGGGTAGCACGATGAGCAAAAATAATTTCAAATTTGGTAGTTCGGAGATAATTAAATTAAGGCGCCGTAGGGTCATGGTCTTCTCTCCCTCTCACTGAGCATAAGCGTGAGCGAAATAGAAGTGCGTGCTCGGAAGCGTGGATATCTTGTTGGTTTAATTTTTATTTTTTGGCCGTTTAAATTAATAAAAATGTATTCACTGGTTTCTCTCGAACATGATATTGCCGATTTTTAGAAACAATTTTAATACTTATAGCTTCTTTGCATAATTTGTTACGAATATTTTAGGTGTATTTTTGTGTATTTTAGACCTATCTTCGTGATTTTTTTTCTATCGAGCGAAATTTGCAATCACTGATCTCGCTGCAAAAAAGCCTCAAGATTACTATTCGTATTTTTTTGAAACCATATTATTATAAACAGACGCATTATATTGTTTCAAAAACTCTGTTCGCTTAACTTCGCTGAACCTACGGCGCCTTAATAGAAGTTTATAGAGGTCACGAATGTCTCTGGGACACAGAAAATAAAAACTATAAAAACCGTGAGGCTCGTAACGCTGCCCTTGCAGCTTTTTCTAAAGAATTCGGGAATTGATTTTTGTTAATTGGTTTCGGTCCAAAAGAGATAATGAAAAAACTAAAGGGCATAAGGACGCATGCATCATCAAGCTGAAAAAAAGGGTAGAGTTGTATACTTAATCTATTTAAATCACATAATATAAAGATTAAGAATAAATAAGAATACTGTACCCTAATTAAAGTACATAATTCATAATATTGATTTAATAACTAAAAATAAATATGATTTGTTACAAAAAATAATTCGTTTTAATGGGCCTTACCTGAATGAAATCCTTTAACACCAGATAAATTGCATTTAGTACTTCAACCAAAACAGTACTTATGGTGCACTTAGGTACTCTAAATAACTGGGACAGAGTGCCGTATGAATCTCCAGTTGCCAAGTATTTTAATGTAACTTCTAGTTTAACGTGAGCCGGAATTGCATTACGCATGACTGTGTTCTGTCTTTGAATTGTGGGAATGATTTTATCGAGCAAGTATGAAAACTGAGCTTTGTTCACACGAAACATGTTTTTGAACTCGGCATCATCTTTAGCTCTGAGTTCCATGCACATAGTGTTTGAAGCCCCCAGCTTGCTTCTTCTGTGTATCCATTTTCTTGTCCACAATCTTTTTTTGCGACGTTTTTCGACTAGTTTTTCCCGTAGCACAGTTGCTATTACAGCAGCGACAAGGAGCACACCTTCACGCACGGAATCCATTGTGAAAACAAAAGATTGATTCACATTTCTTGTATTCAATTAACTACCTAGGCTTTGTTTACATGCATACCACTATTGAATTCAAGTTGCTGCTTGAATACAATAATGGCACGTTATGTTTATACAGTGCAATTTTTTTTGTTGCCTCAACTTTCTTGTATTGAATGTTCAAGAACTTGTATCGTCTAAATGGGCCTTAAGGCCATTCCAGGCCTTAGTGGTTTACTCTCTCTGCGATTAAAGGGCTAAATGATGCCACATGTATCGTACTGTTGCCACATGACGTAAATATACCTACAATTTTGACCGGAAGTGAAGGATTTTCAAACTTTCGGCCAATTTTAGGTGCGATAAACTTCTGATTCTTGCTCAGCACAACTTTCTCGATCTGCTGCATTGCATTTTATCATGTTGTCATGAGACGTAGATGTATTAGTGGGCTTACGGTACGGACTATGCGTAAACCTAAAGTGGCCGTCAATAGAATTTGCTAACTATGTAAACAAACCGCCATATTGAAATTGTCTTTGACCACCTTTTACAATGGCGGTTTGTTTACATAGTTAGCAAATTCCATTGACGGCGACTTTACTTGCCTAATGCACTCTGCATGTACTGTGAGATAGAGCATACTTAGATAGGGTTAGTAAGCTAGAAGAGTTTGGTACAGTTTTTCTACTAGCGCTGTAAAGTAAAATTAAAATAGATAACATATAAATATTTGGGTAAACTTAACCAAAATCTGTAGTGTAGGTACAAACTTTCAAAACTGTATTGATTTCAACTTTCATGATTTCGACACATTATCTTTACAAAAAAAAACAAACGGGACTTAGGTAATCGCGCATAATTAAATGAACATATATATTCACCTCTGTGAGGTTACTCGACGTGTCGGGTGTGTCACATCGCGAGCAGAGACCTCCAAGCTTATCCTAGTGTTTCACAAGATTATTTAAATTACTATTTTACCGAAACTATACTAATGTATGGTTTCGGTAAAATAGTAATTTAAATAATAATAATTTATGAATGTCCTGCTATTCTAATAAGACTATAACCTTCCTCTAAGAAGAAAATAGATCCGGTGCTCTCATGTCAACAAACATACTAATTAAATCGCTAAAATTATCTTGCGGTAGGCTAGTAAATTAAATACACAATAATGTGGTTGTTTTATCTCAATTGCTAATTTTATCAATGTCTTGAATACCACCTGTAGATATTGTAAATACGCAACATATATGCTGCCATGGCACTATTCGGTATCCGGCCTATCCGGCTACAATTTAGGAAACTATCGGGTCGAATACCGAATGATGGCGTACTATCCGGATACGAGGTAGGTAAGGTAAACGTCCGAGTGCTCGACGCTGTACAAGTATATGGCATGGGCACTCTATGTCAAAGCAATATGGGTTAAATTCTAACTAAGAGGATTTTTCTTCATTTGAATTTAAGCCATGTCACTTTGACATAGAGTGCCCATGCCATATACTTGTACAGCGTCGAGCACTCGGACGTTTACCTTACCTACCTCGTATCCGGATAGTACGCCATCATTCGGTATTCGACCCGATAGTTTCCTAAATTGTAGCCGGATAGGCCGGATACCGAATAGTGCCATGGCAGCATATATGTTGCGTATTTACAATATCTACAGGTGGTATTCAAGACATTGATAAAATTAGCAATTGAGATAAAACAACCACATTATTGTGTATTTCATTTACTACCTAATAGCCTACCGCAAGATAATTTAATTTAATTGTACTAAGTACATATCAAAGTATAATAATTCGCGTTCATATTATATTTTTTTGGATTTCGGAAAAGTGACCTGACAAAAAAAATTGGTTAAGTAATGAAATTAATTATGGTACCTAATTATTTTTTTTACGAGTCACAAAATGTCACGAGAATGGTATGAGAAATGCGACCTGTAGAGGAGAACAGCGGGAAAGCGAGACATCCGGACATACAAGCGATTTTTGGCCCAGCAGCTGAAGCGTAGAAATTCGTTCGCTTCGCTCCCTTGTTCGACTATGCCGCACAGAAAAACGTCCTAAGAAGAAATACAAATCAGGTACCAGCATTAATACCTATCTGTATAATACTATAAAACAGATACCTGTTCTGTACCTAATAAATTACTACAACATACAAAAGTTGAAAAACCCCCGACATTTTCATTTCAAAGTCCAATGTCTCAAAAACGGCTTAACAGATTTTCATGAAACATAGCTAAGAACACTCGAGATAAAATTATCTATGACACAAAAAATGCATTCAAATCGGTCCATCCGTTTGGGAGCTACGATACCACAGACACGTTAAACTTTTAACACTTACACTTATTAACTCTTTGCGTCGGGGGTTAAAAAGCCGCCCAAAATAAATATCCGACCGGTCCCAACGGCCCTAGAAATGGAGTCGTGACATATATTTAGGCGCGCTTTGGTGTAACAAGTATTATTGCTGGTGACATGTACCTTCCTACTTTTACCGCAAATCGAGTTACGCCGTGGTTCAATAGTATTTTGGAAAATTATTATTTTAGTCTCTCATAGATAGTACAGAAATAGATATCTACTTATTAAGAAAAATAAACGAGACTAAATGTTCTATAACATTAATTTATTGCAAAGGCAACGAACGAAAAACGAGATTCTGGGTGAGATAGAGCGCTTTTACGGACAGCTATACACGTCAACACGCAGACCCGAAGTTGGTAGGGCGGAATACCCTAAAGCTAGATTAACCCGGCACTATACCGACGACATCCCGGACATCAGCCTGTACGAGATTGTAATGGCTCTTAAACAGCTCAAGAACAACAAGGCACCCGGTGAAGACGGAATAACAGCCGAACTCCTGAAGGCGGGTGGAAAACCGGTCCTTACGGCCCTTCAGAAGTTGTTCGATTCTGTCTTACTGGAAGGGAGAACTCCCAAGGCATGGAACGAAGGGGTGGTGGAGCTGTTCTTCAAAAAGGGTGACAACACCCTGCTGAAGAACTACAGACCCATCTCACTTCTGAGCCATGTCTATAAGCTGTTTTCGAGGGTCATTACAAATCGTCTCGTACGCAGGCTAGATGACTTCCAGCCTCCCGAACAAGCCGGTTTCCGAAGAGGCTTTAGTACCGCAGACCACACGCTCCGTTAGGTTATACAGAAGACCGAGAAGTATAACCTGCCCCTCTGCCTAGCGTTCGTGGACTACGAGAAAGCCTTCGATTCGATTGAAACCTGGGCCGTACTACAGTCTCTCCAGCGGTGCCAAGTTGACTATCGCTATATCGAAGTGCTGAAGTGTTTGTACGAGAACGCCACTAAATATGCCAGTTCGACTCCAGGACCAGAACTCGAAACCTATTCCGCTGCAGCGGGGAGTCAGGTAAGGAGATGTTATTTCTCCAAAACTGTTCACCGCTTCAGTGGAGGACGTTTTCAAAACTCTGGACTGGAGATGGCTAGGCATCAACATCAACGGCTAGTAAATCACTCACCTTCGGTTTGCTGACTGCTGATATAGTAGCCTTGGCTGAGACCATGGAGGACTTAAGTACGATGCTCGATGACCTCAGTAAAGCTTCCGAGCGAGTTGGTCTAAGAATGAACATGGATAAGATGAAGATCATGTCAAATACCCATGTAGTACCAACTCACATTACAATCGGACACTTTACGCTCGAAGTTGTAGACGATTATGTATACCTAGGACCACGGACAAACTATCCAGTTAGGTAGGTCCAACTTCGAGAAAGAGGTCAATCGTCGAATCCGAATCGGCTGGGCAGCGTTCGGGAAGCTACGGCACATCTTTTCGTCCAATATTCCGCAGTGTCTCAAGACGAGAGTCTTTGACCAGTGTGTGTTGCCAGTGATGACATATGGCACTGAAACGTGGTCACTTACTATGGGCCTCATAAGAAGGCTCAAAGTCACCCAAAGGGCTATGGAGAGGGCTATCTTGGGAGTTTCTCTGCGTGATCGCATCAGAAATGAGGCTATCCGCAGCAGAACCAAGGTAACCGATATAGCCCTCCGAATCGCTAAACTTAAGTGGCAGTGGGCGGGGCACATAGCACGTAGAACCGATGGCCGTTAGGGCGGAAAGGTTCTCGCGTGGCGACCACGTACCGGAAGGCGCGGCGTGGGTAGGCCCCCGCAAGGTGGACTGGTAAAGGTTGCTGGAGTCCGCTGGATGCGGGTGGCGCAGGATCGGTCACATTGGCACTCTTTGGGGGAGGCCTATGTCCAGCAGTGGACGTCTTTCGGCTGATATGATGATTAATTAAGTGCATCAATAAAACTTAAGAATCGTAATAAGCAATGTGTTTGCTGTTGATAACGGCTGAAGCACATTATTTGTGCTGCACTTGATATCGTATCTCCGTCCGGGTCAGCAGACAATGGTCAAAGATCACACCTTTCTCTCGTGGAAAAATTGTTGTTAGTTGAGCCGTTTAGCTAATAAATAATATTATATAATATTTGAACGAGCGAGCGAAGCGAACCGAGCTCTATGTTTCAGCTTCGGCCGAAATTCGTTCGTAAGTTCAACGTCCAGATGTCCCGCTGTCCCGCTGTCCATGCATGATAGTGTATACAAATGTGATAAACAAACGATTAAGCATTAGTCACTTTCTGTGATAACATCAGACGGTAAAAAATGCTTTATCTGGCCCCCTTTCTCCCTAACATGATAATCATGATGACTAAGTACAGATGGATGGCAAATTGTCCTTTTCAAGTGACAATTATTGTCATGTTGGTGAAGTACTAGAGGGATCTAGAAATTACGTTTCGCATTCCAATTTGATTTCAATTTTTGACAGAATGTACTTACTGGCAGCGCACGAAACACAATGAAGTCATATGACTGCAAGATATACGACAGTACGAGTATACAAAATTCTATGCAAGGGGGTCACTCTGAGCTGACTGTACCTGTATACCTACGTCTCATGTTGCCTCTTTACATTGCAGGAGAAAAGGTTATAAATAACATTCAACCATACATTTATTGCATTGCACGTAGAACCAATAGCCGTTGGAGCGGAAAGTTTGTCAAGTGGCGACCACGTACCGAAACGCGCAGCGTGGGTAAACAAGATGGACTGATGACATGGTAAACGTCGCGGGAGTCCGCAGGATGCTGGTGGCGCAGGAACGATCATTGTGGCACTCTTTGAGGGAGGCCTTTGTCCAGCAGTGGACATCTTTCGGCTCATATGATGATGATGCTGATACATTTATTCTGCAAGTAGGTACGCTACGAAGGCACTTATGTCAACCCATAAATCCCAATAAAAAATTGCTTACAATATTAGATTCAATAAAACAGTACAGGTACAATTAATACAGCAAGTATTTTTAACCGACTTCAAAAAAAAAGAGGAGGTTCTCAATTCGGTTGTATTTTTTTTTTTTTTTTTTCAATGTTTGTTACCTCAGAACTCCGTCATTGATGAGCCGATTCGATTTTTTTTTGTTAGTATATGCATCCAGGTGGGTCCCATTTTTAAAAAAAATTAGTCGGATGATGAATCAATGAGGAATTGAGAGAACCCCTCAATTATATTAGGCACGCGTGTAGGGATTTTGGTATTTTCTATGATATCTCGTGTATTTACATACGGAAATCATAAATTTGGTGGAGTGGAACTGATGATGAAGACCACAGATGACTTATGGAATTCCTCAATTATGTACTTAAAGTACAAAAGCACGTCACAGATTCTGATAAGATACCGTTGAAATAGCAGCTAATGAAGTACCCGTAGTAGTTCAACCCACGTCTTCAATGTCACTACAGGCGCCATGTTTCGAACTCTTCGGGAGTTCTTCTTTAGGATGAGTGTTTTCGATGTTAATTTTGAAGAAGAACTCCCGAAGAGTTCGAAATATGTCGCCTGTCGTGGCATTTAATACGTGAATTAAACCGTGGATTTATTAGTAGCATTAAAAAAAAACTATAATATATTATGAAAACTTCGATCATGTCTATGAAAGCCAGATTTTCAGGCCACCAATGTGTGGCGGCCAAATTTTTCAATTCTGATCTCGGATTCGTACTTAGAAAGAATGGAGACGCTTTGGCCCTTTAGTTATCAATTTTGAACATATTAAAGAAAAACTGCAAAATTGTGTTCACTTTTTGAATATAAAAATGTCCAAGTTCACATGCAATAATTGTTGGAATCTGCACCCTCGATAACCCTAAAAGCGACACCCGTGATGACTTTAAAGAAAGACAATGTCAATAATTACACGGTTCAACCCACGTATTCAATGTCACTAAAGGCGACATGTTTCGAACTCTTCGGGAGTTCTTCTTCAGGATATGTGTTTTCGATGTTTGTTTTGAAGAAGAACTCCAGAAGAGTTCGAAACATGTCGCCTGTCGTGACATTTAATACGTGAATTTAACCGTGGATTTATTAGCAGCATTTAAAAAAAGACTATAATACATAATTATGAAAACTTCGATCATGTCTATGAAAGCCAGATTTTCAGCCCACTGTGTGGCGGCCAAATTTTTCAATTCTGATCTCGGATTCGTACTTGGAGACAATGGAGACGCTTTGGCCCTTTAGTTATCAATTTTGAACATATTAAAGAATAACTGCAAAATTGTGTTCACTTTTTTAAATATAAAAATGTCCAACTTCGCAGGCAATAATTGTTGGAATCTGCACCCTTCATAACCCTAAAAGCGACACCCGTGATGACTTTAAAGAAAAACAATATCAATAATTACACGGTTCAACCCACGTATTCAATTGATAGTTCATTATTATTTTATTTATTGTTTTGTTTTTCATTGTTTTTTTTTTCTAGCAATCGCGCCAGCACCACGCTGAGATGGAACTATTTCGTGCAACACCTTTATTTTTTCATGTACCTATTTTTACTGTTTTTTATATCTGTTGTGTTGTGCTGTCACGAATAAATTCGAAAAGCAATGTCCGCCATCTTGGAATTCAAAATGGACATCATTTCTAAAATCTGCACCCTCGAGAAGCCTGAAAATGTATGTTGTTCTTTAAAAAAAACGCGCATTTTTATTCAAAAATGTTTCAAAAATTTTGAATAATGTGACCACTTTTTTAAATATTTCTGACTATGAATTCGTGTTTACCTCTCAGACATCGATTTTGAATAAAACCGGATTTATTCTCAACTCACTTTCTTATATTTATTTCGGGATTTAATGGGCAATAAATTTCGAATCACTGACTTTGCAGTGTTTTGAATTTCCGGCGGTGTAAGATCCATGTCCGTACTCGTGTCACTCATTGTTATTTATTTTTATTTCAAATCGTACAGAATTATACACAATTATCTGAATGTTTGTTTCCGATCTAAAGAACAGACAGAAGAAATTTTCCTTCCCGCCTTTTTTTAACCATGCAAAGGCGTTTTTCACATACTTAAATAAAAAACGCTTAAAATCGTAAAAGTACACATTCATTGAGCGAATTTGACGTTTTAATTTTTTAATTAAACGCACAAATGTAATGTTGCTCTAATAATTTTGTTATTTTCTGAACGAGTTACTAAGGTCAAAAATAATCGACCAATAGCAGAGTAGAAAGTAAAAAAGGCCGCTAAACACTACATTTGACTTTGCAAATCTACATTGTTTGACTGTTTTTGAATTGTACTACTAAGAGCCTTATCACAGTTATCACACTTGCGATTTGCGAGCGTGTTTTCTATACAATTATCAGTCGCGGCGAACACGCTGCGTGATCGCCTTCATACAAAATACGCTTGGAAATCGCAAGTGTGATATGATAAGGCTCTAAGAACTACTTTCTACTCTCATTTCAATCCATCTTTGGCCATATTTCCGACCAGTGGCGTGAAATAATAATTAACGCATTTGCTCTCGGAAATCAGTTCATGTGGTAAATTGGAAAATAAATGTGGAAATGTTCTCGTGGCTTGGCGGAGTACTAAATTGAAGTCAGTTAAAACTTTGTTAGGGAAATACCAAAATCACTACACACGTGCCTAATATAATTGAGGAGTTCTCTCAATTCCTCATGGATCCCATCATACAACTAAATTAAAAATAAAAAGGGACCCACCTGGATGCATATACTTACAAACAAAAAATTTTTTTTTCGAATCGGCTCATCAATGACGGAGTTCTGAGGTAACAAACATGGAAAAAAAAAAAAAAAAGATATCCGGTATTATGGGCGTTTTCAACTAAAAATTAACCTTTAATTTTTTTTTATTGATTTTGTTTTTATTTTGTTCAGGTAACTGCTCAGAAAACTGAGAATCACGTATAATAGGGTAGGTATTAGTAGGTTAGGTATTATACGTACTTACTTAATAAAGAGTACTATATAAAATGTCTCAAATTTTCGATAGGTACCTACGGTACATACATTTTGTGACAGCTGATATAAAATGTATGAACAAAAGTAGGGTTTCTGATTTCTAGGCTTTTTTTTCTTGGGACTCGAGAATTATTGTCTAAGAATTCCCGGGAATTCTTGACTTGTCGAGAATTTTTAAAAATTTAAAATAATAATGGTAAGAGTTATAAAAAGAACACACAAGCACAATCATAGCTATTTAATCAAAATTAAGCCCCGCAACAGCGTTAGGTTTTGGCTAATAAGCCCCAAAAAACTTAAATCAGTGGCATTTAATGCTTGCATTTCTGTCGTTTATGACGTAGAAGTTTTGGCACAAACAGTAAAAATAGTGGCATATAAGTACCACCCGAAGATTTGAAAATGTACTGTTGTTACGCTGAGCAGAAAATAATTTATTCAATTTCATTATTCATAGCGGTAGTGGTATAGTACCTATAACATTCGTATAATTTTAATAAGCATTGATTGAATACCGCTATTTTTACGAGATATTCATATGTAAATTTTAGGGTTGTACCTTGTTTTACCGACAATTTTTCCATCGAATGTTTCATTGAAAATATTTTTTTTCAGTCAGTAAACTTTTCAGGGACATTATAGAATAAACCTAACCTAACCTAATTGGTTATACAGAAAAACCTTTTGGCTGTACCTAAAAAGTTTACGGTTTCTGAGTAACAGAAATTCGATAAAACTCAAATTCGGCGAAACCATGCATTCGTTGAAACGTTTGTCGGTGAAATAAGGGACACCAAATTTTAGGTATTCGTCTAATTATACTGATATGTCAATGGCGGGAATATTGCTCGATGTCAGAGTTTTACTAGCAGCTGACGTCTGGTAATTTTTGTCCAATGGGCGAGCGTACATAGTTACGCAGGTCGCGTAGGGTTGGAAAAGTCCAATAGAGTCTAAAAAAGTCACTTCTAGAAATGTTGAGACTTATTTTTCGATTTCTCGAGGCTATTTTTCTCGTCTCGAGTCAGGCTAGATTTCCCGGGAATTCTCGCTTCGAGAATTCTCGACCAGAAACCCCAAAGTCACATATAATAAATATCAATGAATAGTTTTAAAAACACTAGAAAAACATGCTTTTATAAATGCACGTAAAAACCAAAAATAAATTATGGATCGTCCAAGTTGTCTCTATTTCTGGGCTGAAGTGTAAACTATGTGCTTTTAATTATAATATTTGATTGTAAAAGCGTGGGGCGCTGGAACAGGAAAGTACTTTTTCTCTGTTGGTAAAAAAGGTCGTCTCGCAATGTATCTGTTTATTAAATTATCTTTCGAATTAAGATGCATGCATTAAAGTTATACATTTGTTTAACGGATAGGATTTTAGTTTCTGAGTATAGGTACTGTTTTGGTTGGTGTAAGAAAATCATAATGGAAAAGTACTTTGATAATCTTATTTTGTAGAACTTGTATATCTTTCAAAGTAGTTTTGGGGCATGCCCCCATATTTCGATTAAATAGTTTAGATGAGATTTTACAAGTGAGTTATAGATATTGTACCTAATCTGACGAGGAAGTCATTTGACAATGCCACGAAGCGATCCCAAAACGGATGACAATTTAAATCGAATTTTAGCAACGTGAGGTTTTCATGTTAGGGTGCTGTCTAATATTAATCCTAGATATTTCTCTTCAGATGACTGTTTTAGTTTTATATTATTTATGTTTAAAGTTACGTGACGATAAATTCTTTTGTTTTTGGATTTGAAAATTATATATTAAGTTTTTGCAAGTAATTTCGGTAAGTAAATTGCACTGGAACTATTTCTGTATATTATCTAGGTCTTCTTGAGCAGACTCGAAGATTTTTTCTAGTGAATGACCAAAGTAAAAAATACTCGTATCGTTAGCGTATAACGATATTTCCCCGTGAAGTGTAAGTTCACTGACAGTGTTTATATATATTAGAAATAGTAAAGGGCCGAGTATGGATCCTTGCGGCACACCTTAATTTAATGGTTGTGATGTACTTTGGTAGTCTCCTATCTTGACTATTTAGTGGCGATTAGTACTTAATGTTGATGGACAAACGCATTGAGCGTGTGTATGAGGCACGTAATTTAGGTCTTCTATTGGATTGTGGGCTACGTTTTGAGAAGCATACCGCAAATACAGTTAAAAAAGTTTTTACAAATTAAAAATATTATTTAAACTTAGGCAGTATATGAATGTAAACTTACTCATTAGGTAAGTGGAGTCTCTTGTCCTGTCTAAGCTTAATTATGTTGATGCGGTTATCGGTCCCCGCCTCCTCGCTAAAACTAAGAGGCTGATTCAACGCGTCCAAAACGCCTGTGCCAGGTTCTGTTTTAACATCCCGCTCAGGGGTCATGTCAGTCCTTTCTTAAATCAACACAGCCTTCTTAAAATGCAGCACAGACGTAAACTTCATTTGGCCTGTTTGCTTTTTGGAGTACCTACTCAAGCACAAGGCGCCCAAATATCTCTTTGAGAAGTCGACTGTTAATTCGTCTCGTGGTATTCGGCGGTGTGTAAATGCAGCTTTTGACACCTCGACATGCTTCAGCTGCTTTCCGTGGTGGTTGCCGTTATGCAGCATCTTAATGCTGGAACAATATAAGGAACCTGCAAAATATACATAGCTTTCGAACTAAACTCAAGACTTATATTTTTAAACATCAGCTCAGTGAAGAAAATTATATAGACACTAGCTGCATATAATTATAGTTATTGGCCTGCTTCCTTTTTTATATCCCCGTATATATACTCACTTCTGCATTCTTACTTATAAGCCTTGCCATATCTCTCTTTTAATTTATTTTCTGTTCTATTTTTTATTTTTTCAATGGATTGCCTGTCTTATTGTTGTTTTTATTATTGTTCGTTTTTTATATTTATTTTGCAATGTGTGCGTTGCCCCCCGTGGCTTCACCAATGGTTCCAACTGAAGACCAGCGCTGCTGGCAACCGCCAGCACCATGCTGAGTTGGGACCATTTCGTAACGTGTTATTTTTGTATTTTTACCAAATGTTTGTCGTTCTGTGTGTGTCACGAATAAATGTTTTTCTTTCTTACTTTCTTTCTTACATGAGATCCGAAAAATCTCATTGGTACCTACGAGCCGGGATTCGAACCCACGACAGGCAGCCGCATGCCTGAACCACTAGGCTACCGCAGCTTTTTAAAGTCCTTTAGAAAATATATCCATCTACCAGAATAAATGTGGCTTTATTCCATATACCTCCTTCATACAGATTCTTCAGGGCCGATTCGACCCACGACGGAAATAGGGACAGAGACTGAATGGGACAGAGGTAAAACATCAAAATGGTATGGAAAAAACAATGTTCTCATTTGGACGACACTTATTCGAAGAGAGAACTTGCTTGCGTGTCATCGTTCAGTCAAGCACACATCGCTTCCAAGATACTTACGCTTTTGGTACAGGAAATAATGTTGATAAATAACGCATTGTAGTATTTATAATCGACGATAAAACTACGCCGTAAGCCAAGTCCATACGAGCCGTCTTGAAGGCCGCGATAAACGTGGTTTATATCATTATCCATACTAATAAATTGTCGCTCTGTCTGTGTGTTACCTCTTCACGCTTAAATCGCTGAACCGATTGAGATTAAAGGTATAATAATTTACTTTAAAAACAAAGTTTTAACCGACTTCAATTTAGTACTCCGCCAAGCCACGAGAACATTTCCACATTTATTTTCCAATTTACCACATGAACTGATTTCCGAGAGCAAATGCGTTGATTATTAGAGAAAAAAACCCAATCGCTGTATGTGGCCCGATAATATTTGAGGACTTCCGTCGATTCCACAAGGATCAACGGAATCTTATCAGAATCTGTGACGTGCTTTTGTACTTTAAGTACATAATTGAGGAATTCCATAAGTCATCTGTGGTCTTCACCAAATTTATGATTTCCGGATGTAAATACACTAGATATAATAGAAAATACCAAAATCACTACACGCGTGCCTAATATAATTGAGGAGTTCTCTCAACTCCTCATGGATCCCATCATCCAACTATTTTTTTTAAAAAATGGGACCCACCTGGATGCATATACTTACAAAAAAAAAAAAAAAATCGAATCGGCTCATCAATGACGGAGTTCTGAGGTAACAAACATAGAAAAAAAAAAAAAAAAAAAAAATACAACCGAATTGAAAACCTTCTTTTTTTTGAAGTCGGTTAAAAATAGTTAGAATCCCGGGGAAGGACATAGACAGTTTTTATCCCGGAAATCATCCTCTCAGGAGGTGAAATTGGGAGGAGAATGGGGGGGGAGTGAATGTGTAAGTATGTATGGAGCTACACGATATAAACGAGTTCCACGCGGACGGAGTAGCGGGCATGTCTGTAATATTCCGTGTTTTTTCGAATAATGCAAGTCCCAGTAGATTAAATACGTGTCGTTCACAAAAACCTAAATCTTATTCTCTCGTAAGCAAAAGTAACGAGACAAGAGAGCAAGTTTTTGTAAATCGTGTTACAAATTTCACATATTTTTGTCACTTTGTTTGCATCCGACACTTTAACTTTGACCCAAGAGTGAGAGGACCCAAGAGATACATAATTAATAATTATGATATGTACGAGTACCACTGATACATGCCGAACTCACAGGGATTCCTTAGTGTAGGTATTACCTGATGGATATTTACCCATCAGGTAAATACCCATCAGCAGCAGCGGCAGTTCAACTGCAGACGCGCTGCGGAACTGCAGACGTCGTCTTTCGACTCCGTTTTTAATGTTTGTGAATTTTATATCAACGATATTTCGGTCGGTTCGTTTATTTCCACGGCATCTATCACATTTGTCGTGCATTAGTTCCTTCAGTGTAGGCTGACGCGTCGGACATCTGTCTTCGTTGGCCAACGTGGCTAGAGAAAAGCTTAAGCGTAAATAATAATTGTATTAATTAATTTAATACGTGACGGACATGGTTACAAATATCATAAAACTACAATACGTACTTTACGTACGCCCATAAAACAAAACGGCAAGTACTCCTACCTTTCTGCATATTTTCATTTTTAAAGGTTTAACTGTTTGGATTGCTGGATTTGTCAGCTTTTTTGAAAAATCCACTCTCTGGGGGTTAAAAAGGGGTTCAAAGTTTATATGGAAAGCAAGAAACTTTTAAAGTAAGAGATTTTTAAATTCGGTAGGTAATAATGTAGCTTAGTACCTAGACATAAAAATACCCTTTATTATAATATGAAATTTAAGTAGAAACGTCTGTTGATGATACTTAAAATATGTGTATGTTTAAAAACGCACTGTTCAATTTATATTTTGCAATTTAAACCTGTTACGCATAAACCCAGATCGGGATTAGATGAGCATTGCCATAGAGATAATTTGAGACCCTTGGAAGGATTTAGGATAATTTTTATCTGGGACAGCGGTGATTAGCTTGCGCCTAAAATAATGTAATAGCAATCAGGTTCTAAAAAAAAAAAGGGGGGGGGAGGAGTCCGCTGGATGCGGGTGGCGCAAGACCGGTCATTGTGGCACTCTTTGGGGTATGCCCAGCAGTGGACGTCTTTCTGCTGATATGATGATGATGAATCAAGTTCTAGGCGGACGAAGTCGCGGGCGGGCAAGAGCTCTAGTACTGCTATAAATGACTATGAGGACATACCTACTTCCTTTACATATTTTTAACGAATCAGATAGTATAACTACAGCACGCCCCTAGTTCGTGGCGTGCGTTGTCTAGACAAAACAAGAGATAAAGCCCGATACCGGTAAATTAAGGTCTGTGTCAAGGTAACCTAAAACCCACTAACGGATTTGTTGAAGTGAAAGAAGGCACTAAGTTAAATTAAAAGTTTAAATTTATCGAACTGGTAGGGGTATCAAATAAAAGGGCTTGTGTAGAAGAATACAGCTCACTATGAAACAAGTTCAAATCTAAGTTGGCGTCTGAGAAAAAATGCCGAGTAACCTGAAACTTTTTCAAACGCCCTCAAATGAAAGACGTTGACTAGTAGAACACAGCAAATTACGAAACAATTCAAAATCTAAGTGGCGGCCATAATAATTCGGCGGGAAAATAATTTAGCTTATAATAAAAACGCATATAAATAAGGTTCATATGATAACCCTCTAACTGTGAAAGGATCACCGACAATATGGCACAAATCCAAATTTTGGTAATTAATACATTTAGTTTTATTAGCATTTTGTATAGCACTCAATAAATTAATGAGCGTCTAAGCTAATGACAAAAACGCTAGTTAATTGCAACAAGCTGACAAAAAAGATACATTGCAATAACGAGGCATTATAAATAAACTACTAAAATAAAATAATAAACTAATAATAATTAAGTAAAATACTATAAACTAGAAAATAAAATAGGTAAAGAACATTTGCATACAGTATCAAAAATGATAGAACTGAAGTGTCACAAGTAGTAATAAAAATAATGTCAATTAGAAACTTTGTCAGACTTGACACATGGTCTCAAATGGGACGTGGATTAACTGTACATTACACACACATTATGTGTAAATTGTATTGTATTTGTACTCCCTTTGTCTCTGTGTGTCTTTTGCGTAGTGAATAAATGTCTTCTTTCTTTCTTTCTTTCTTTACATAAGCCATTCCAGAAGCAAAGTGATTGATACCATGTGCATCTAAGGGTTAAGTTGAACAGGTTTATTGGTAAAGGACTATAATGATAATGAACTTGATCAGATATGAAAATAAAATCGGGGGCGTTGCATACAAAACATATGAGCCCTAGAAATTCAATGCGCCCCACGATTTTATTTTAATCTGATCAATGCCCTACATTGATGAGGAGAGTGGCGTGATCACTATACCCGAGATTTTCCTAGCACGAACGTCGTGTTCTTAGTGCTTGACTTAACAAAAATGTCGACAATCCGGTATCGATAAGTTCCACTTCAACGTCATAGAGGAAAACCACAGACCTATATTGGAGTAGACGCCGCAACCTACTTCGCGTGCCACCGATCAATGTACACAATTGGTCGTGTGAGCACACCCTTAGTATAATTTGACTGACAACACAATGGGCCATCATGGTACATCATACAGGACGTAATTCTATGCATTAACGAGAGAAACTACTTCCCCCGCACGCACAACTGCGTCCTGTCCAGCGGTCATGATGGCATATTGTGTTATAGAGCACTGAGGTAGTGGTCTTCAGCACCTGGTGGCAGTCCTGGGGCTCAGCGCCTTGACGGGACGCGTGAACTCGACCTCCGGGATCGCAATCCCTTACAAACATTCAATCTCAGACCGACCTTCTCTTCTAAGAGATCACTTGACGGGACCGAAGTGTCCGCGTTGGCTCACGCTGCCTGATGCTACCCTTGGACTTCCCGAAGTTTTACAAATTTACAAGTTTAGTCTAAATTGGTATTGGTAGGTGGTGTCGCTTGACCAACAACGACTGGCCATATAACCCCGGTGTAGCCGGATTAGACTTGTCAAATGGCCACTTGTAGCTTTGTGAATAGAAACAACTGTAATTCGAGCCTGAAGCCTGACCTTATTTAAATAATTATGTTACACTGAAAAACATCTAAAAATTCACATTAAAAACCGGCCAAGTGCGTGTCAGGCCACGCGCAGTGCAGGGTTCCGGAGTTGTCTGTCTGTCTTTGTTTTATCGACGCCAAACCACGTCAAACTTTGTCAGACGCTTATAGACATTACTTTTACAACCCCGCCTCACGCGTAGCGGTAGTACCATAAAAAAAAAGATTTTATTATATCGTTTTGTCGGCGTGATTGATTTATATACTGTTCAACTCCTCGCCTAGTGCGAGTGGAGTGAACTGCCACGCGTTTCGCGGGTCATATAAGCCAGTGGATTGGCTACAAAACTTGTTCAACTCACCTGATTCCGGGAGGCGCGATGTTCGCTTCAACTCCGGTTAGTATCTGTCAAGGTTCAGTCAACTGTCAGGTCAAGTCAAGTTCAATCAAGAAGGTCTTCGGGGCTGAAGAAGCAGCCGTGGTGGTCCGGGGCAGTATCGCCAACAATCCGCGGCGTCAAATCACCAACTCTTCCGATGTCACCGAAATATCCACACAAAACACTCGGACACCCGTGTGTCTTCAAAGCGAGCGATATTACACAAAACAAGGAAAATGCGTTTCCGAATTATCCAAAAACACTCGGACCTCGTGTGTCTTCAAAACCGAGGTTATCTCTTTTTTCTCCGCCTTGACAAAGTGTCACTGTCAAAACCACAGACTCAAAAGAGGCGTACACACGTGAGGAGTTTAAGGGGGCGGGCAGACGGTCGGCCCGAACAATCACCCGCCTCGGAACGGCCTCTAAGCCGGTCCGCTATACTAGGGGAAGTCGCGATAGGGTTGCTACCGCTCGCTTCAGAACCGAGTCCCCAACCATGACCTCGGCAAACCGAGGGGTCCCGTCTTTACCGGGAAACAAATTAACGATGCGCCCCCGGCGCCATCGCAGTGGCGGAAGGTTAGCATCCTTAACTAGCACAAGGTCTCCAACTCTGGGGGGACTGGTTTTGTCAGTCCACTTGAGGCGCTGCTGCAAAACATGCAAATACTCTAATGACCATCTGGTCCAAAAGTTCTGAGCCATTTGTTGCAGCATCTGGTAGCGCGACAAACGACTGGAGGGTACGTCCCGGAGGGGGTGCTCCGGCAACGCTGCAAGTGGCTGACCAATCAAGAAATGGCCTGGAGAAAGCGCTTCCAGGTCATTTGGGTCGGAGCTGAGCGGACACAACGGACGGGAATTGAGGACGGCCTCAATTCTACAAAACAACGTCGCGAGTTCCTCAAAAGTCAATACAGTTTGACCGACTACCCGATACATATGGGCTTTTGCTTGCTTCACGCAAGCCTCCCAGATTCCACCCCAGTGGGGGCAGCCTGGCGGATCGAACGTCCAGGTGATACCCCGACGGGAGAGGTCTGTTCCAATATCAATCTTATTTTCAAATAAAAATTTTACAACATCTTGTAAATAACGGTCGGCACCCTTGTAATTGGTTCCACAATCTGACCGGATCAGAGATGGGAGTCCCCTACGGGATACAAATCTATCCAATGCCGCAATAAAAGCCTCCGTCGTAAGATCACCAACAAGTTCAAGATGAGCAGCCTTGGTCGACAGGCATACGAAAACGCACAAATACGCTTTTACAACCTTCGCATTTCGAAGTCGCGACGTTTTCACTAAAAAAGGTCCCGCAAAATCGGTCCCCACCCTAGAGAAGGTCCTAGCCTCGTTGACCCGATCAGGAGGAAGGTCCCCCATCTGGGGCTGCATCGTGGCTGCCTTGAGCCGAAAGCAAGGCAAGCACCGAAACACGATGCTCCGAATAACCCGTCGGCTGTTCAATATCCAAAAGTCTCGCTGCAAAATGCCCAAGAGTGCATTGCAGCTGGCATGCGAGTTCTTTATGTGGCGGTCAATCACCAACAATTCCACCAGATGCCCCTTCTTAGGCAGCAAAATGGGGTGGCGCACCGAGTACGGCAAGCTAGCGTTGCGGAGCCGTCCTCCAACCCGGAGTGTACCCGACTCGTCAATGAACGGGTTGAGGCGTGCTATCGCCTTCGGTAGCTTAGGACGTCCCTGCCGCAGGGGCTTCAATACGTCCCCAAAGTGTTCTTCCTGCACAACCCTAATCCAATGATGTAGGGCGGCATTCCGCTCTTCTGTGGCGAGAACTCTAACGCGTGACCGGTTGTCAGGGTGGCGACAATTGTGTATAAATCGCTTGACCCAGGCGGTCACTCCAACAAGCTTGTCGAGAGAGCTATACCGTTCTAGCAACCAAGCAGTGTCTGACACTGGAGCGGTCTCGACAAGGTGGACACCCAAGCCAGAGGATGGGGTCCCAATCACACAACTGGCAGGCCAGAGTGTCTCCGGTTCCAACAACCAATCTGGTCTCCACCACAGTGAGTGGGCAACAAGCTCAGGTGCCGTGCAACCCCTGGACGCCACGTCCGCTGGCTTCAGTTCACCTGGCACGTGTCTCCAAACCAAAGCAGTCTCTGAATTCTGGATTTGCGAGACCCGGTTGGCCACAAAGACCTCCAAAGTATGGAATGACGACTGCAGCCAACACAATACAATTTGGCTATCAGTCCATGCGTAGACACTCTCCTCAAGGTTCACGGTGTCCTTCAAGGTAGAGGCCACGTGGTTCAGTAGGCGTACAAGAAGAGCCGCTCCAGATAATTCCATTTTTGGGATTGTTAAACGCGTGCGAAGGGGAGCCACCTTGCTCTTCGCCATTACCAAGTGCAAATCGACCGATCCGGCGGAGCTGACCGTCCGCAAGTAAACGGCAGCTGCATACCCTCGCTCGGAGGCGTCGCAAAACCCGTGTAGGGTTACTCGGCATTTCCCTGCCGGCAACAGCTTACGCGGCAGTTCGACCTGATTTATCTCCGGGAGCGTGGAGAAGAAAACCTCCCAATCGCTCAACAAATTTCCGGATAGTGGATCATCCCAACCCAGTTGGACCATCCACAGGCGCTGCATAAATGCCTTCGCCGTGAAGATGACCGGCGCGATCCATCCATTCGGATCGTACGTCCTGGCCACCGTGGACAGCACAAGCCGCTTCGTCCAGACCCTCGGGGAATCCAGTTCCACCCGATAGGTGAACACATCTTGGACTGGTCGATATTGCACGCCTAGGACTGATAACATGTGCGGGCTCTCAACATTTTCGAACAGGTGCGGATCCTGCTGGTGATCCTCGGGGAGGCCGGCCACCACGGCCGGTGAGTTGGACATCCATTTGCGCAATTCATATCCACCCGTCCGCAAGAGTTCCACCAGCTCATCCCGCAAAACCAAAGCCTCTTCGACACTGTTTGCCCCGGTGCACACGTCATCGACAAATAAGTCCCGTTCCAAAATGGCGGACGCTCGAGGGAACCTCAGTCTCTCTCGAGACGCCAGTTCTAACAAAGTTCGAATTGAAATGTACGGACTGCTCTTCAAGCCGTATGTATTCGTATTCAGCTCGTACACCAACATCGGTTCATCAGGGCTCTCACGCCACAAGATCAGCTGATACCGACGATCATCAGGATGGATCACTGTCTGCCGAAACATCATCCGGATGTCGGCGACGAACACCACCTGATGTTTCCTAAAATTTGTGAGGATATCCGTGATATCCTTGTGCAGCTTAGGACCTGCATGCAAACACTGGTTCAATGACACCCCAGTCGAGGTGGACGCGGACCCATCAAAGACCACACGAATCTTGGACTCCGGGGATTTTAGGACCGCGTGGTGCGGCAGGAAGCAGTGCTCCACTGCACTCCAGTCCGTCCGAGCCACCGACATGTGTCCCAAACCCTCGTACTCCCTCATGAAGTCCACATACTTCTGCCGGAAGAGCGCATCTCTTCTCATTCGGCGTTCCATCGAAACCAGCCGCTTCTCAGCCATCTCACGTGACGCTCCAAGAGGAGGTCGGTGGATGAGCAGAGGAAGTCGTGTTATGAACCGACCAGAGCAGAGGCGCCCAGTATTATTTTGGTAAAACCGTTCGCACTCTTCCTGCTCGGGGCTCATACGCGACGCGGTAGGTGGTTCCTCAATCTCCCAGAACCGTTGCACGGCTTCTGAAAGAGCAGTTCCAACCAGACAGCCCTCCTCAGTAGGAGGCGGTGGAGCCGCTAAAACCAAACCCATTACAGCATAGCCAAACACCGTTTCCAGTGTAACCAGTCCGCCAGGCTGTAAGGTACGGTTGCCGCTCAACAGCACCCGCCCAAGAACGTCTGCACCCAGCAACACGTCAATCGGACCAGGTCTGTCAAATCCAGCATCCGCCAGAACTAATCCAGCTGTCAAACTCCGAACCTCTGGAGGCAGCTTCACCTGGGGGAGTCTCCCCACCACTTCATCCAATACTAACGCGGGAGCATTAATCCTCGCGCGTGAAGTGGGACCCGGTCCAAAGGTGAGTAAGGTCTGCCCTACCAGGTTTGACACTGTCACATTGCCTACCCCACGTATACTTTCCGGGTGGGGTTTCACAACCAAGCCCAACTGTCGCACCAACCTACTGGATACCATGCAGCCTTGCGCTCCCGTGTCAAGGAGAGAGCGCACGCAGGCTGATCCTCCGCCAGGGCCCCAAACACAAACCGAAGCCGTGGGCAATAACACGGTCTCCAAGGGCGTGGCGGTGGCTGGTGCGTGGGCGGCGTATCCCTAGCAGGGATAACGCGTTGCATCCTGTTCCGCATGGGCGGGCCGCTCGTACCGCTCGAGCGGGTCCCACTCCGGCTGGTACTGCCGTCGCGCCATGCGTGCCGCCTGCGGCCCCTGGTATGTCCTACTCCGGCCGTACACCGGAGGTCCCGACGCCCAGCGGGGTCGCTCCACAAGCGGCGGCGACATCCGTGGCGCCTGCCGGGGTGGAGGCGTTTGCGGGCACCCGCCCGTAAAGACCCCCCGTTGGGGCACGGGTGCGTGCGAAGTAGTCGCGTAGTTTTGGAGGGGGGGGGAGGGGGGTGTTACCCGACGTCCCCACTGGTAGGCCATGGGCCCCTGGTCAGCCCGCTGCTGACTCCGAACAGGGGAGCATGACCCCTGCGCAGGGGGGGGGGGGGGGGAGGTGTATCCCCACTGCGGTTCATGCATAAAATGGGGTGGTGCTTCCCACCACAGGACCTGCACGCCCGCGGGTGGGCACAATCTCGCACAAAATGTGGGCCCAAGCAAACAAAGCACCATTGCCGCTGCTTAGCAATGTTGCGGCGTCCCACAACCCGCTGCGCAAGAAACTTCGGACACGCTGGCACCCGATGGCCAGGGTTCTTGCAGCATAGGCAGACTTCAGGGTCCAATGCACTGATATTATATTGGTGAGGACCCGCTGGTTGTGGGGCCGATTTGCCCCACCCTCCTCTTTGAGGTGCAACTCTCCCCTGGGCCCGCTGGGCCCCAGGAGGCCTCGGTGGTGGAGGTAGATCCGAGGTGTCGGCCCGTCGACACTCAAGTTCCAATTGGTCGATAAGATTGGTGAAGGTCGGCAGATGCTGAGCACTTTCACCACCATACCGGTGCTCAAACCTGGCCCGTACATCAGCCGGCAGCCGGTTCAACAAAAAATTCAACAGTATGTAGGACCACTGGTCCACCGGCAAACCAAGGTTCTCTAACCCTTTGGTCGCTGTCAAAACAGGATTCAGCATTTTCAGCCGGATGTCTGAAGCCTGAGCGATCCGAGGGATATTCCAGATCTTAGTCATAAGAGTATCCGCAAGTCGCCGCACGTTCTGGTATCGGTCCCTCAGCAACGTGCGCGCGATTTCATAATTGTCGTCGGTGACCGACAAATGCGCGATCAAGTCGCGCGGCTCCCCGACGAGAGCAGACATCAGCTGCGCCAACTTCAACGCCGCTGGCAGGTCCGTCCGGGCATGCACCAAGCTATCAAAGAGGTCGATGAAGCTGGTCCACTCGTCCAGGTCTCCTCGGAAGACCGGCATCTGTATGGCTGGCAAGCGCGCTGCCAACCCTGGGTTATAGATAACTGCGTGTTTCGGAACGTCCCGGGCCGCACCATTCCGAACCCGCAGTATCTTAGAAGCCCTCTCGACAATCCTGTCCCCAAAATCCATACATTGCTCAAAGTCCCGCTCCACCTGCTCGGTCTCCGGGGTCGTCCGGCCGGGCTCCGCTAGGTAGAGTTCAACCTGGAACTCCACAGCCTTAAGACGGTCTGACACCTCCTCGTACCGGGTCAACAAAGCCTCCTCCCGGTCATTTCTGTCAACCAAAGCTGCTGCAGATGAAAACCAACGCAGTGCAGACTGGATCTTAGCCTTAGGTGTAGATCCCATTTTAAATTAATTTCCAACAATACCAGAGAAAATTAAAATTAATTTAATTAATGTGGAAATTCCAATCTCTTGGTCACCCTAGTGAATCAAAACCAAATATCAACTCAATTACAGAAATGCCTTACAATAACAACCAATATAGATTCTCAAAACGCAGTGGAAGCTCAAATTATAATCTATAATTGGCTAGTTACATGACTTCTAATAATCTAGCTTACAACTAATATTTATGTTAGCCTTATATTTTAGCTTATATTCTTAACAACCTTGGCCGCTTATAGCAAACTGAATAAAACAAATGCCTTATTACCAAACAACAAGCTATGAAAGGCTTTCCAAATTACAATCAATCAAATATGTGGCTTTAATTTGCCTTCAACTATTCTCCAAATTAAATTGTACCAAACACTGGTAATCACCTTCCGGAGGTTGTGATCTCACTAATTTGCACTGCAAGTACAATAATTTCGTGAAATCTACAGTACAAAACACTTGCAGTGCCACAAAATAGAGGTTTTAAATAGTTGTAGCTAAATTTGGTTTTAACAAATAACCTCAAAATTTTTACCCAAAAGGAAAAAACTATCAAAATTCGCGTTTTTTCTTTGTGAGTAACCACGCTCTGCTACCAAAAATTGTTCAACTCCTCGCCTAGTGCGAGTGGAGTGAACTGCCACGCGTTTCGCGGGTCATATAAGCCAGTGGATTGGCTACAAAACTTGTTCAACTCACCTGATTCCGGGAGGCGCGATGTTCGCTTCAACTCCGGTTAGTATCTGTCAAGGTTCAGTCAACTGTCAGGTCAAGTCAAGTTCAATCAAGAAGGTCTTCGGGGCTGAAGAAGCAGCCGTGGTGGTCCGGGGCAGTATCGCCAACAATCCGCGGCGTCAAATCACCAACTCTTCCGATGTCACCGAAATATCCACACAAAACACTCGGACACCCGTGTGTCTTCAAAGCGAGCGATATTACACAAAACAAGGAAAATGCGTTTCCGAATTATCCAAAAACACTCGGACCTCGTGTGTCTTCAAAACCGAGGTTATCTCTTTTTTCTCCGCCTTGACAAAGTGTCACTGTCAAAACCACAGACTCAAAAGAGGCGTACACACGTGAGGAGTTTAAGGGGGCGGGCAGACGGTCGGCCCGAACATATACCAATGCCGAATTACAGCTTTCTAGTAGTAAGGGTCATTGAGCTAAGCCGCAGACGGACAGACGTACATGGCGACACCATAAGGGTTCCATGTTGACTACGAAACCCTAAAAAAGACCTCCATTTTGCAATCTGATTATCAGTTCATCTCGCCCACACTCAGTCAACTCTGCGCTAAACGCGTGAAAGAGTGCAGGATCAATGACGATTCACTTCCACATGCTATCATTTAGAAGACATAAGTATTAAAAACTTTACCTAAACTTCTAGGCTTCTTCTAGGAAAAATCCGGCTTGAGGAAATAAATATGAGGACAGAAACTCGTTTCCAACAAATATCGAATGTACTAATAAAATATTGATCGTAGACACATTCAGACACCTGTTATCTCACTGGAATATACCGCTTATATTTTACGTAATAACGCATTGTATACCTAATGTATGCCAGACTGTAGGTGCGTGGATGGAGTCATTGCCACGAGACGTTCAAAGTTCTGGGCGCAGACGGACCGACCTACATTATTGATTGTACTAATTAACATTAACAATAACGTTTCACTAACGAGTAAACAGGATAATAGAGAGTGCAAGTACTCGTAGCTTTTGACATGGACTTCTTATGAAATAAAGTAAAGACTAAACAGTCGTAAATTATTAAGCAAGAGCTATAAGTATTTTTAAAAAATGTACCTACTACACTCGGCGTCAAAAAAATCGCACATCTCGAAAATTTCATTTTGAGCGAATACGAGTAGGTATAGCTCATATATAATTTATTGTACCCTAACAAGATTAATATCATTTAAAAGCGCAATTAATGACCCTTAAAATGAGCTATTGTTTGTTTTCGTAAAAACAATCATCGCCAAAAAAAATAGTTTTTTAATCAAAAGTCCCGAAATACGCGTTTGGCGGGTGGACGGGTACCTATAAAAGAGGGCGTAAAAGTCAATTAAGGGTCTGCTGGTTGGCCCTCTGGCCAACGCGCGCTCTGCCCTTGCCGAGCAAAAGGGTCCTGTACGGCCCGGCTTGAAGTAAGTCACTATCAAAAAAAAAATTAAGAGTCATTCGCTACCCAGACGTCGCTGAGGTCACAGCACCGGATTGCTAGAAGAGGATTTCGCACTCGTCACGAGAATTGGACTTTTGCCCAATGGAGGGAGGTCCTCTTTTCTGACGTGACGAGGGTGTGCCTTTACACTAACGATAGGCGCAGGAGGGTGTACAGGAGACAGGGGGAGGGGAGCGGTACATAGATGCCTGCACCGTAGAATAGAAACCGTCGGCTACGGGGGTGGATCATGTTCTGGGGCTGACATGTTGCAGTTTTTATTATGATTTGTATTCATTTCAGCTAAAATGTATTTGTTTCCTCGCAAATGTGATGAAAAACATTGTGTATAACACGGGCGTAAGAATATTGCGAACAAGAGTCTATCAAAAGCCCTCCGCCTTCGGCGTCGGGCTTCTGATAGACTCTTGTTCGCAATATTCCACTTACGCCCCTCGTTAAACAATGTACTATTATAACTAAGTACCATAATTAAATAGACAAGTTCATCCGGTCCAGAACCAGTGCTTTCCGAGAGCAAAAACCACAATCCAAAAATTATAAGGGCACATTCTACTTAAATTTCAGTGCCACATCTAGTGAATGTAAGTGTAACCTGGACAACAATAGCGCATGAATGTGTGCTGAAATACAATGAAACTTAGTAAAAAAGACCGGGTTGCACTCCGGGAGTGCCGGCAGAAGTGAAAACTTGAATATTTTGACATTTTGAATCGACGAATACCGTAGCAACAGAAGTAAACTATTTCACTTGCAAATTAGCGCGTGAGAACTTATTGTGTGTCGGCCGAACGGGTAAGCGCCGCATCGCCACTATGGCATCCGTCCCCCCTCCCCGCCTCCAAGCCTCGTCCCGAATCTCTCACCATTTCCGTCGATTCATTTTCGCATCCCAAAAAGTACACAGCGCCGCTAAAAAGTTTTCACTTCAAAAATGTTAATATCAAAATCACGGACGCGTCATTGCATGTGGTTTGATCTGGTGTGGGACACGTCGCAGCTCACCGAGCCGGTGCCGATGCCCCGCCGCTCGCCCCGCGCCGTTCCCCAACGTCGCCACCACCAACCAATTTGTTTTTGCCATTGCCAAATATTTTTCAAAGCTTTATGTTCTTAGGAATAACGTCCAAATTCGAACTATACGAATGTATCTCAATAGCAAAACGGTGAAGGACGCGTGGACAAAATTACAAATTCATATGCAGAATATGCTATTGCAAAAAGTGTTTAACGGCTTTATACTCTTACGAATAGCGTTCAGTTTTGAATGAAGTCGAAGTTTGTGACCTCCTTCACATCTGATGTCACAAAAATCTGTCGCGTGTACTTAACAATTTTTCCCCATCCCAAAAAGTGCTCAGCGCCGCTAAAGAAGTTTTCACTTCAAAAACTATTGTTAAACTTAGTTACACAGTCACCGGTTTTTCACCAACCTATCTTCTGAATGGGACAGATGTGCCCCATCATACCGAAGGAGTTGGAACAGAAGTAAGCCCCATAGTAATTGGATTAGCAGTGGAGAACACTATGAGATTTCATAACTACAACAAAGCATTACTTGATAAAAACAGAAAATACTTTAAATTTAGTTAGTGTTAGGAGACATGGTATATGTAGAAAATGGAAATAAGCTGAACAGGAAGAAATTAGATGAGCTGAGAATTGGACCTCATGAAATTGAAAAAAATATATAACTCTGGGTACATACTGGGCATAAAAAGAAAGAGACAGACCTGTTTCATATTGCAAAGCTCATTCCACTCCCTATATTAAACGAAAAAACGTAGGTAAAAAGCGCATCTGTAATGGAGCGAAACTTTACAATTTACTTAAGTACACTCGACGTCAAAAAAATCGCACATCTCCAAGTCCTTCCTTCGAGCGATCATAAACCGTATATTATTTATGACAAGGTATGACGGCACTATGGTGTCTCATTTGAAAGGTGATGAAACCGTCTTTCAGTCAAATGACATTTGACAATCAACCCCGCAAGGAAAAAAAGATAATTTGTGAGGAAAAATCGTTTATATACACAAAAATTACAAAAATGATCACGCGACCGCACCCGCCTTTTCAGCTGATCCCAAAGGTGGGATTCAAGTCAAGACTCCTTGCTAGCGACTCCATAACGGTGATACCAGCAGCGTGCAGGCAGTACCGAACAATCATCGCTGTATGGCTGCGGGCGTTGTCGTGCATAAACTGGAAGCCAGCTCCAATAAAATCAGCATAGGGGACCACATGTGGATTCATGATCTCCGCTATGTAGCGTTGAGCAGTCAGGGATCCCTGGCTACGGCCACCTCCAGTACGGGAAAAGCATACAAGTTGGCAAGAACAAACTTAAGAACCTAATACAAATACGACGTGGAGTGTCGAAAATCGCCTGTATCTTAACGCTTCCAAGTGTTACATTATGAGTTTCACTCGATCAAAGCAGAGTGTACTCGCTAGTTATTTTATTGATAAAATACCTCTCTTTCGAACTTATTCCATGAAAGATCTCGGCGTGGTGTTCGATCATGAACTTACGTTTCATAGCCATATGCGCTCTCTAGTTGGTGAAGGTTTTAAGCGTCTGGGTTTTGTTTTCCGTAACTGCAAAGACTTCACACGTCATTGGTGTCATCAAGTTACTCTATTCGGCACTTGTAAGATCCAAACTAGAGGCTAGTTTGTGCGTTTGGAATCCGCACGAGTCGACCTATGCACTAATGCTTAAAAAAGTACAGAAGTACTTCCTGCGCTATCTTTTTAATAAGTTGTACGGTTATTACCCCGTTATTTACCCTACTGCTTATCTGCAGGGCACCCTCGGATATAACTCGCTGGCAACGCGCAGATTGTTTGACCAGCTGATCACAACTCTTCGCATATTGCGTGGTCGTCTCGATTGTCCCAGCTTGCTCAGTGAGGTCTGTCGCCTCTTTGTACCTGATGGACGTGTGCGTTTTCGAGCAGATCGGCTGCGGCTCTTCGCTGTCCCTTTCTCTCGTACGGTCGCGCATCTTAACTCTCCTGTTTGCCGCTCCCTGCATGCGCTTAACAAACGAAACGCGAAGCAACTCTCCTGTGATCTGTTTGCGGATGGCTGGACGGTTCTCGAAAGAGAGTGCTTGAAGTTGTGTGAGATGCTTATTTAGTATTTAGTGTTATTTTTTTAATTTTTAATGTGTGTCTAATGTACCCATGATAAAAAAAAATTGTAATGAAATGACTTAGGATATTTCCTGTAATGTTACATTTTTTGTTATTTTTCGTGTCTATAAATAAATAAATAAATAATAAATAAACGACATACTACTCCCAAGAGTGAATACGATGTATAAAAACAGTGCTTTCATTTCCGCTATACGAATCTTCAACAACGGGCAAAGCGAAACAGAATCAGAATCAGAAAATATTTATTGTTTAACTGTGTACACAAGGATGCACAAATTGAAAAGTATCAACAGTTGCCTGTTATAGGCATACAATAATAAACTTAAACTAAACTGACAAATTATACATTAATGATTACTTACTGGGTTTTTAAATTAAAGAAATCCTTTAAATTAAGGCATACAATAATAAACTTAAGACTAAACTGTCAAATTATACATTAATGATTTCATACTGGGTTTTTATAATTAAAAAAATCCTTCAAATAATTGTAAAACACTCTTTCAATAAGCCAATTTCGCAAATAAGTTTTAAATTTATTTCCATGCAACATTTTAATTTCTACAGGAAGTTTGTTGAAGATTCGTATAGCGGAAATGAAAGCACTGTTTTTATACATCGTATTCACTCTTGGGAGTAGTATGTCGTTTATTTATTATTTATTTATTTATTTATAGACACGAAAAATAACAAAAAATGTAACATTACAGGAAATATCCTAAGTCATTACATTTTTTTTTATCATGAGTACATTAGACACACATTAAAAATTAAAAAAATAACACTAAATACTAAATAAGCATCTCACACAACTTCAAGCACTCTCTTTCGAGAACCGTCCAGCCATCCGCAAACAGATCACAGGAGAGTTGCTTCGCGTTTCGTTTGTTGAGCGCATGCAGGGAGCGGCAAACAGGAGAGTTAAGATGCGCGACCGTACGAGAGAAAGGGACAGCGAAGAGCCGCAGCCGATCTGCTCGAAAACGCACACGTCCATCAGGTACAAAGAGGCGACAGACCTCACTGAGCAAGCTGGGACAATCGAGACGACCACGCAATATGCGAAGAGTTGTGATCAGCTGGTCAAACAATCTGCGCGTTGCCAGCGAGTTATATCCGAGGGTGCCCTGCAGATAAGCAGTAGGGTAAATAACGGGGTAATAACCGTACAACTTTTTAAAAAGATAGCGCAGGAAGTACTTCTGTACTTTTTTAAGCATTAGTGCATAGGTCGACTCGTGCGGATTCCAAACGCACAAACTAGCCTCTAGTTTGGATCTTACAAGTGCCGAATAGAGTAACTTGATGACACCAATGACGTGTGAAGTCTTTGCAGTTACGGAAAACAAAACCCAGACGCTTAAAACCTTCACCAACTAGAGAGCGCATATGGCTATGAAACGTAAGTTCATGATCGAACACCACGCCGAGATCTTTCATGGAATAAGTTCGAAAGAGAGGTATTTTATCAATAAAATAACTAGCGAGTACACTCTGCTTTGATCGAGTGAAACTCATAATGTAACACTTGGAAGCGTTAAGATACAGGCGATTTTCGACACTCCACGTCGTATTTGTATTAGGTTCTTAAGTTTGTTCTTGCGAACTTGTATGCTTTTCCCGTACTGGAGGTGGCCGTAGCCAGGGATCCCTGACTGCTCAACGCTACATAGCGGAGATCATGAATCCACATGTGGTCCCCTATGCTGATTTTATTGGAGCTGGCTTCCAGTTTATGCACGACAACGCCCGCAGCCATACAGCGATGATTGTTCGGTACTGCCTGCACGCTGCTGGTATCACCGTTATGGAGTCGCTAGCAAGGAGTCTTGACTTGAATCCCACCTTTGGGATCAGCTGAAAAGGCGGGTGCGGTCGCGTGATCATTTTTGTAATTTTTGTGTATATAAACGATTTTTCCTCACAAATTATCTTTTTTTCCTTGCGGGGTTGATTGTCAAATGTCATTTGACTGAAAGACGGTTTCATCACCTTTCAAATGAGACACCATAGTGCCGTCATACCTTGTCATAAATAATATACGGTTTATGATCGCTCGAAGGAAGGACTTGGAGATGTGCGATTTTTTTGACGTCGAGTGTACTTAAGTAAATTGTAAAGTTTCGCTCCATTACAGATGCGCTTTTTACCTACGTTTTTTCGTTTAATATAGGGAGTGGAATGAGCTTTGCAATATGAAACAGGTCTGTCTCTTTCTTTTTATGCCCAGTATGTACCCAGAGTTATATATTTTTTTCAATTTCATGAGGTCCAATTCTCAGCTCATCTAATTTCTTCCTGTTCAGCTTATTTCCATTTTCTACATATACCATGTCTCCTAACACTAACTAAATTTAAAGTATTTTCTGTTTTTATCAAGTAATGCTTTGTTGTAGTTATGAAATCTCATAGTGTTCTCCACTGCTAATCCAATTACTATGGGGCTTACTTCTGTTCCAACTCCTTCGGTATGATGGGGCACATCTGTCCCATTCAGAAGATAGGTTGGTGAAAAACCGGTGACTGTGTAACTAAGTTTAACAATAGTTTTTGAAGTGAAAACTTCTTTAGCGGCGCTGAGCACTTTTTGGGATGGGGAAAAATTGTTAAGTACACGCGACAGATTTTTGTGACATCAGATGTGAAGGAGGTCACAAACTTCGACTTCATTCAAAACTGAACGCTATTCGTAAGAGTATAAAGCCGTTAAACACTTTTTGCAATAGCATATTCTGCATATGAATTTGTAATTTTGTCCACGCGTCCTTCACCGTTTTGCTATTGAGATACATTCGTATAGTTCGAATTTGGACGTTATTCCTAAGAACATAAAGCTTTGAAAAATATTTGGCAATGGCAAAAACAAATTGGTTGGTGGCGGCGACGTTGGGGAACGGCGCGGGGCGAGCGGCGGGGCATCGGCACCGGCTCGGTGAGCTGCGACGTGTCCCACACCAGATCAAACCACATGCAATGACGCGTCCGTGATTTTGATATTAACATTTTTGAAGTGAAAACTTTTTAGCGGCGCTGTGTACTTTTTGGGATGCGAAAATGAATCGACGGAAATGGAGAGAGATTCGGGACGAGGCTTGGGGGCGGGGAGGGGGGACGGATGCCATAGTGGCGATGCGGCGCTTACCCGTTCGGCCGACACACAATAAGTTCTCACGCGCTAATTTGCAAGTGAAATAGTTTACTTCTGTTGCTACGGTATTCGTCGATTCAAAATGTCAAAATATTCAAGTTTTCACTTCTGCCGGCACTCCCGGAGTGCAACCCGGTCTTTTTTACTAAGTTTCATTGTATTTCAGCACACATTCATGCGCTATTGTTGTCCAGGTTACACTTACATTCACTAGATGTGGCACTGAAATTTAAGTAGAATGTGCCCTTATAATTTTTGGATTGTGGTTTTTGCTCTCGGAAAGCACTGGTTCTGGACCGGATGAACTTGTCTATTTAATTATGGTACTTAGTTATAATAGTACATTGTTTAACGAGGGGCGTAAGTGGAATATTGCGAACAAGAGTCTATCAGAAGCCCGACGCCGAAGGCGGAGGGCTTTTGATGACTCGAGTTTGCAATATTCTTACGCCCGTGTTATAAACAATGTTTTTCATCACATTTGCGAGGAAACAAATACATTTTAGCTGAAATGAATACAAATCATAATAAAAACTGCAACATGTCAGTCGTCCATTTTGTTGAATTTGACGTGAGGCGCGTATGGCAAAGACCCTTCGGTATACAGCCACGATTTGAAAACACTTAAAAATATTTTACATAGACACTAAATAACTACATATTAAATCTGTAAATAATTCAGTTAAACATGTTTTAGTAGTTTTTTAAGTTTAAATTTATTTATAAATACGTTTTGAGACATCGTATTTGATATAAAACCTCTTTGCTTTGTAACTGCCGCATGAGTGACAGATACTATTTAAGAAAAAAACCATTACGCCCGTGGGCGTAACACAGGCTATTACAGCTCTGTATATCTGCGCATTATGAAGCCCTTTTCGAGCAAGTGTGATGAAAATTATATTACTTAAGTGGGATACATAGGGTAAGTGCTCCAGTGAATGAACGAATCCAGTGAATGAACGAAACGCTGCTTATTTGCTTAAATTAAGAGTTCTGTATATTTCTAGCATACCAGGTATTTTTTTCTCGATTAGAAGCATTCACTGTAAGGGGTTTGTAACATTTATATCAACTCAGTCGCAACAATTACTAAATGAGAGAAGCTTAAAGTTCGCGGGCTACGGGCGTGGATGTTTTGTATGAGCCGGTAATAAGGGGACAAGTATGTCACCGTTTATTTGATGTGCCATTGTACTAGTTTTATAAACTTGTGACTTATGGTGTTTGGTTTTAGGAAATCATAAGAGTGAAATTGTGCTACTAAAACATCGTTTTACGTTATTCAAGTGTAGATTCTCATTTTTTAGTCGGTGTTCTATAACTAGAATTCAAAACCGCCCAAATCCAGTGAATGAACTGCAGTGTTTATTCACTGGCCACGACTGTTTTAATGTTTTCGCAATATCTTATGTTCTAGTGATTTTAATAAGATTTACTTTCTATTAACATAACCAGTAATGGCTTGTCTATCGTTGGCCCAGTGTTCGAACAAACCTCATTTTCGAACATGAAGTTAGTTAATTCACTGGTTTACAGATATCCACTGAATGAACATCAACCGATAATTACTTGGTTCATTTATTGGTTTTACTATTTTTTTCGGAACCAGTTAATGAACGTACATTTGTTACAGTTTATTAATTGTTGTAGAAAAAGTAAACCAATAACGTTATTCCGTCTGTTGGTATATCGATATAAATCCAAACAAAATCGATAAACAACGATTTAAACCAATAAACAACAACTATAACAGTAATCGATATGATACAGAGAAAGAATATAATGGAAAAATAAACCATCTTCGTCTGTAGCCCCCGACAGGACTCGAACCTGCGACCTTTCTATTAACGCTAGACTGCTCTACCAACTGAGCTACGTGGACATTGACTTACGCTGTGTATTTCTGCATTACATTCCCGCTAAGACTAGCGCCCTCTGTATCGTGTTATAGACTTGTTTCACAGCCTTGGCACACCTCTAATGGGCGAGCTTATGCTCACTCCATTCTCATCGAACCACATCAGGTAGTTTCGGACAAGCGAGAGAGATGGCGCTGGTGTACACAGCGTAAGTCAATGTCCACGTAGCTCAGTTGGTAGAGCAGTCTAGCGTTAATAGAAAGGTCGCAGGTTCGAGTCCTGTCGGGGGCTACAGACGAAGATGGTTTATTTTTCCATTATATTCTTTCTCTGTATCATATCGATTATAAAATGATCGGGGTAACTTCCTCGTTAAAAAATAACACGAAAACAAAATATTTAATTAAAATAATTTGTTTCGTGATAAGGGTATTTAACTATAACAGTAGTTCATTCGCTGGTTTTAGTTGTTCATTTACTAGAAAACCGTGTTCATTCACCGGTGATTTCCCATTTTTCTACCTAAAAGGTCATATAACTTAAAATTATGGAAAACTATTGCAAAAGCAAAGTAATTTAACCAAACTAGAATACTTGTTTGATCTATACAAACAGTCATGGCCGATATTAAGTATAGCTATCTTACATAAAACATTTTTTTAAATCAAAAAAATCCTTAAGCGTTCATTCACTGGTGCACGTACCCTACCTCTTATACTTAAGATTTTATTGATATCTAAAAAACGCCGATTTCAACACTGACTCACTGACTCACTCACTCACTTACTCACGTTGATCATCAAAACCTTTAGGGTACTTCCTGAAGTCCTAGAAAGCTGAAATTTGGTATGTAAGCTAGTATTAGTACACAATCAACAAAAAAATTCAAAACATTGGAATTTCTACCCCCCAACCCCTTAAGGGGATGGAATTTTGTACGAGACTACCGCAAATTTTGATGCTAGGGGCCTGAAAATTTATATAATATCCTGTTATAAATAATAAAATATATATTTCAGGATTCTTGGTAAATTACCCCCTACCCTTTAAATTAGGGGATGGAAGTTTTTATGGGTTTTCCCATTCACTTCTTTAGAAATTACCTTACAAAAAGGAATGAGATCGTAACGCTCTACAAATTGTATATCTTGGCTAAAAAGTATAGACCCGTCTCGCTTATTAATATCATCATAAATTCATATGTCATAAATTCTGCGTATGCACGCGCGGGAGTCTATGTGGCGACCGGGATGTGCCCAAAAAACTACACTTTTTAGCCAAGATGTAGAAATTGAAGAGCGTGGCTGGTAGAGTTAAGCCATGTGGAGTAGGAAGCTTGGCGTTAATTGCGGTCTGATATCCTTTTCACGCTGAAATCTACATATATGAGCTACGGAGTCTTGGCAATCACTTTACATGTAATGTTTTTAGTGGGATCAATATTTTGTAAGGTACCTTATGCTCATGCTGTGCTGCGCTACGGCGAGAACGGTGGCGGCGTAGCCGGTAAGCGTCACTACTGTATGTCAATTCATATTGACATACCGCCTATCTGTCTTCCGTACACCGAGCTTACGTGTCAGTGCTTACAACATTCATATCATAGAAATATAATGGGTATGCGATATGTCAAGTCATATTGACGTCCTGATTTCATAATATTTAGGTGTAAGTTCTGGCTGCGTTGTTATTTATTGGGCTTCCGTACGAGTAAAACAATCCGGTCAAGTGCGAGTCAGACTCGCCCACCGAGGGTTTCGTACCAACTTGTAGGAATATTTAATAGTTCGAGAATCGCGACTCGAAGATAGTTCCTAGTTTTCCTCGAAATTCAGTCTCCAACAAACTTTTCCGTTTACTTGTGCTATAAGACCTTGTCCCTTGCCAAATTTCATGATTCTAGGTTAACAGGAAATACCAACTGTCCCTAAGTATAATATTAGGTTTTGATGCCAGGTCAATATGCGGCAATATACGGCAAAACGGACATCTTCTGACTGTGTTAATTTGGAAGTTTGATTCTTGATTCGGAGTACGGACGTCTTTTGATTGCGTTAATTTGGGAGTTTGATTATTGCACAGCGTCAAGGGACTTTGAGTAAGTATATTCGTGTTGACTATGGTCAATATTATAGCAATGCACCACTTACCTACATTAGAATGACTAGTGTGGTAGAGATGGTAGAGCTACACGTAACAATAAATTAAAAACAAACGTTTTTCTAATAATGGTTGAGTGTTATTTCCCGTAAGTTTGATTTAAAAAAATACCAATTTAGTATTTAAATAGCTCATTTCATCCAAATTCCGCTTCTTGCATTAAATTAATCCATGCCATTGATAACCTTTGCTCACGGAACTTAATACCATGTTATTGCATTATTATTTAGGCCGTCAGTAGTAAATCATGCACAGATAACACGTAGGTTAATTAGGTTTATTTAATGCACGGACAAGGTGACCTGATGGACCTGATGGTATCTTGAATTTAGTGGCTGCATTAATTAGTTCATTAGTTGGTTTAAGACATTTCAGTGCCTACATCGGACTTATCAGATGTGATGATGGAAAATTATGGTTGGTTTTTTGTTACACTTGCATACTCTCCGTGATTCGTAGGTTACAGCTTGGATCGTTTGCTACATATAGATAGGTAAACTTTAAAGTAGGCATATGGTATACTAGCTTCTGCCCGCGACTCCGTCCGCGTGGAACTCGTTTATAAATATCGTAGCTCCATACAAACTTTCACCCCCCAGTTCATCCCCGATTTCCGGGATAAAAACTGTTCTATGTCCTTCCCCAGGGCTCATTCTATCTCTATACCAAATTCCATCCAAATCGGTTCAGCGGTTTAAGCGTGAAGAGGTAACAGACAGACAGACAGATAGACAGACTGACAGACAGACGGACAAACTTTCGCATTTATAATATTACTAGCTTCTGCCCGCGACTCCGTCCGCGTGGAAATCGTTTATATCGCATCTCCATACAAACTTCAACCCCCCATTTCATCCCCTTAGGGGGTGATTTCCAGGATGAAAACTATCCTATGTCCTTCCCCGGGATTCAAACTATCTCCATACCAAATTTCATCGCAATCGGTTCAGCGGTTTAAGCGTGAAGAGGTAACAGACAGACAGACAGACAGACAGACACACTTTCGCATTTATAATACTAGCTTTTGCCCGCGACTCCGTCCGCGTGGAACACCTTTATATTGTACCTCCATACAAACTTCTCCCCCCATTTCATCCTTTTAAGGGATGATTTCCGGCATTAAAACTATTCTATGTCCTTCCCCGGGACTCGAACTATGTCTATACCAAATTTTGTCGAAATCGGTTCAGTGGTATGAGCGTGAAATGGTACCAAACAGACAAAGTTACTTCCGCATATATACTTATTATTATTATGAGATAAGGTAAGAAAACATAAGTAAAAATCCTCTTCTGTGTAGTAGTAGCCAGCTTGAATAAATATTACCCTCGTAGGTTATTTGATGGACATTTATGAATAAGGGGGGTACATATTTAAAATGTTGATTTAATCTTAAAAACTTCCTATAAGGGATGAAAACGGCATTAAGGATTCAAAATATGTCTAGACCTAATTTTATTCGAATTTTATAGGGTATGATGATTTCCCGGATATCATCTTCCATGGGCCACAAACTATCTCTATATATCAAATTTCATGAAAGTAAATCGGAAGTAGACCAAAAAATTAATACCTTACTGGTGAGTGATGGGTGGGGGAGAGGGGGGGGGGTTATTAATTTTTTGGTCTACTTCCGATTTACTTTCATGAAATTTGATATATAGAGATAGTTTGTGGCCCATGGAAGATGATATCCGGGAAATCATCATACCCTATAAAATTCGAATAAAATTAGGTCTAGACATATTTTGAATCCTTAATGCCGTTTTCATCCCTTATAGGAAGTTTTTAAGATTAAATCAACATTTTAAATATGTACCCCCCTTATTCATAAATGTCCATCAAATAACCTACGAGGGTAATATTTATTCAAGCTGGCTACTACTACACAGAAGAGGATTTTTACTTATGTTTTCTTACCTTATCTCATAATAATAATAAGTATATATGCGGAAGTAACTTTGTCTGTTTGGTACCATTTCACGCTCATACCACTGAACCGATTTCGACAAAATTTGGTATAGACGTAGTTTGAGTCCCGGGGAAGGACATAGGATAGTTTTAATGCCGGAAATTGTGCAGGACGGTCTACATAACGAAATAAAATGTTAGCCGCGTACATGACCTAAGATATTTAGAATAGCCTATTGTTACAAATTATTATTCCCGCCCTTTATTATAGTTTTAAGTAGAACCTAAGGAAATAAATATTTATCGACTTCGCCTCATTATTACACCCAAATAGGGAACATAGAATAGAATCCAATGAGTTTCCAACAAGAATAAACACTAGGTCTCATTAGAATAAGCTCAAATAATAGGAAACTCATTGGATCCTACTCGCCTGCCGTCCTAAGCCACACTGAGGGCGAAAGCGGGGGAACGGCCTGAAGGGGACGAGGCACGTAAATAGAAAGCGTCCCAGCGCCCGCGCACAGAAAGGGCAAAGACGGCGGGCGTGTAAGAATGTATATTTTATAGGTTTTAAGATAATAGATAAGTATGTAAATAGACTAAGCCGATTATGTAATTAATATAAGATTTATTGCCAAATAAATGATAGCGGGGTGAGGTAGGGTCGGAGGGGCGGGGGGTTCGAGCCAAATAGTATAAAATGGCGGCCGGGCCGCCATAGATTCATTCTACGCCGACGACTCGAACCGACCACTGCTCCAGCCCTGCCAAGCCTCAAGTGTTCCTGAAAGCTGAGTTTTCACTGCAATCCCACCACACTACCAGCATAGGTGTACTGTCCCGTACATGCTGGTCCATTGCGAACCGGATAATGAAGAAAAGGCCAACAACAAGATCGCAGACCGGAAAAATCACGCTAGGACAACTCATCATGAGAAATATGGAGCAGTCAACGTCGGACGAAACGGGCACCTCCACGTCGAGAACGGCAACTACCAGTCAAGACAACTCTGAGCTGTCGCAGGAAAACCCACAGTTACGCCAACATCCTGCGACGCCGTCGCCTCACGAAGCCCAGCAGTCAAGACTACAGCCCATAGAACAGTTGCCGTCAGAAGCCCCACAGTCAAGAATCCAGCCCACAGAACAGCCGCCGCAGGAAAACCCACAGTCAGATCCACCTGCGGCCGCGCTGCGACAGGAAAACTACGCCGCCGAGGGCACGGGACCCGGCGCCGCCGCCGTGCGCCTCACTGTTCCTGCCCCCCCCCCCGCCGGGGGAAACCATCACCCTGTCGCACCATCACCGTCGAGGTCCATCAGGTCCACGACCAGTCAACGTGCTCGCCGCATCGCACGAGCGCGGGAAGAAGCTCTTAGAATAAAACTAGAGCTCGCGCACGCACGATTAGCCGCCATCGAAGCCGAAGGGAGCGACGATGAAGACGGCGACTCCATAGTATCTACAGTCCAGCCAGGACACCGCATCGACGAATGGCTCGAATCCAGCCGCGGACACGTCCTCGCCATCGCCAATACAGCCCACTTCGAAGAACCCGAGCCTGCACCCACACAGCACCCGTCACAGGCTCGACAAAGCCACGCCGAGGGCGCGGGACTCGGCGCCGCCGCCGCGCGCCTCACAGTTCCCGCCCCGCCCCCCGCTGGGGGAAACCACGCCCACTCAACCGTACCCGCGCCGCCGCACGCGTACGCTCAGCCACCGCCGGCATATCCACAAGCGGATATGCAAAGAAATGATGTCATAACCAAGCAGAACCCGCAGAATATCAACCTGAGTGAACTCGCGTCAGCCATCGCCGTCGCCGCCCGCGCCGGTCATAGAGAAGCACCGAGATATCACGCCGAGTTGCCGCCTTTCGGCGGGTCGCATCAGGAGTGGCTATCATTTAGAGCCGCTTACACCGAGACCGCCTCAAACTACACTGAGGTGGAGAACATAGCAAGATTGAGAAGGTGTCTCAAAGGAAGAGCAAAAGAAGCAGTCGACAACCTTCTAATCTACAACGCCCGTGCCGATGAAGTTATGAGAAGCCTAGAAGCCCGTTTCGGCCGTCCCGACGCCATCGCCCTCGCCGAGCTCGAACGATTGCGCGCGCTGCCGCGCCTCAATGACGGCCCGCTCGACATATGTGTCTTCGCCAGCCGCGTCGCTAACACCATAGCGACGCTCAAAGCGCTCGACCGCGTCCACTACCTACACAGCCCTGAGACGACAAGGGCAATGATGGAGAAGTTTACGCCGGCCCTGCGCTACCGATGGTTCGACTACGCAACCACACAGAAAACCGACGAGCCCGAGTTGCTGAAAATATCTGCTTTCC
Source organism: Epinotia ramella (assembly GCA_947578815.1). Taxonomy (NCBI): domain Eukaryota; kingdom Metazoa; phylum Arthropoda; class Insecta; order Lepidoptera; family Tortricidae; genus Epinotia; species Epinotia ramella. The sequence goes on from OX388202.1 coordinate 22,218,736, forward strand.
TGCAACGCGAGGCGGACTACTGCGCGCTCTATGCGCAGCCCGAGAATATCGACGGCCCGAATCATCACTTCACGAAGAGGACACACAGAGCTTTCGTGACCATAGACAAGCCGACACCCAAGTGCGCCTGCTGCAACAACGTCGGTCATCAAATAGAAAAGTGCAACAAATTCGCCGAGAAAGCACTAGAAGACCGCTGGAAGATAGCCAAAGACCAGCGACTGTGTTTTCGATGCCTGCGTCATCGGACAAGGACGCATGCTTGCAAACGCGTCAAGTGCGAACGAGACGGCTGTGAGTACTTTCACCACAACCTGTTGCACTACAAGAAAATTGAACAAAGAAACGAAGCCGTCGCCTCTACGTGGGCCTCCAGAGAAGCGCGGGCCTACCTGAAGATCATACCGGTCACTATCTCGGGACCGGCGGGAGCCGTCGAAACCTACGCCCTATTGGACGACGGCTCCACCATCACTCTCGTGCAAGAGGACATCGCGAGGGACCTGGGCCTAGATGGGCCGACAATACCGTTGAAAATAGAAGCAATCACTAAAGAAAAAATCGACGCATCGAAATCACGCCGGGTCACAATCAGCATCCGCGGCGCCGACCGTCACCACAGGGTCGGCGCCCACACCATAGAAGATCTCCGCTTATCGCCACAATCCGTCAGACAGGAAGACCTCCGTGACTGCACGCACCTGCACGACATAGAAAGTCAGCTGAGGTACGAGAATGCGAAGCCGAAAGTGTTAATTGGACAAGACAACTGGCATTTACTCGTCAGCAACGAGACCCGTCGAGGCGAGCAGCACCAGCCGGTGGCATCCCTCACGCCGCTGGGCTGGGTGCTGCATGGGGCGCACACACGGATCACCGGTAAGCGAGTGCACGCAATACATCATGTGAATACCTGTGAAAACGAGAAAAGTGAAGACTTAAACGCGCAACTCAGCAAATATTTCGCGCTCGAATCCCTACTAATCGAGCCGAAATTACCCCAGTCAAGCCCGGAAGAGCGCGCGCGCATCATTCTGACCCAGTCAATGAAGACTACCGCCGACGGCCATTATGAAGCCCCGCTATTGTGGAAACAGCCCGACGCCCGCTTGCCTGACAATTACGAGAACACGCTGAGGAGACTCCACAACATAGAAAAAAAGCTCGATAAAAATGAAGAACTCAAGAAGAAGTACAACGAACAGATGGACGCCCTCATAGTCAAGGGGTACGCCGAGCCCGCTCCGCCCTCCAAGTCAGAGAGGGTATGGTACCTCCCTCATTTCCCGGTACTGAACCCAAGCAAGCCCGGGAAAATGAGAATAGTCCATGATGCAGCCGCCGCCACGAAGGGGGTCTCTCTTAACGACCGCCTACTCACCGGGCCCGACCTGCTGCAGTCACTGCCGGGCGTCCTGATGCGCTTCCGCCAACACCCTATCGCCGTGGGAGCCGACATCAGAGAAATGTTTATGCAAGTGAAAGTGAAGCCTGAAGACAGAGACGCCCTGCGCTACCTGTGGCGGGGCAACCAGCGGGGCGATGAACCTCCGCGAGAGTATCGCATGACGTCACTCATATTCGGCGCGACGTGTTCACCGTCAATAGCGATATACGTAAAAAATATTAACGCCCAGAAGCATGAAGGCACGCATCCCGAGGCCGTCAAAGCGATAGTCCGGCACCACTATGTCGACGACTATCTACACAGTTTCAAGACAGAAGAGGAGGCGATTCATGTGTCCAGTGTTGTACGCGATATACACAAAGAAGCCCACTACGAGCTGCGTCAGTGGACCTCAAACTCGCCTAAGGTCCTCCAAGCCCTTACTTCGGAGGACCTCGCCGCTACACACGTCGACCTAAACAAGAGTGAAATGCAAAATGAACGAGTGTTGGGGCAAATATGGAAGCCGGCGAGCGACGAACTCGCCTTCAACTTGGACCTCACCCGCCTGCCGCCGGGAGCCTTGGACGACGCCGAGCCTACAAAGAGACACATACTAAAGATTACTATGTCAATCTTTGACCCTCTCGGCCTTGCAACCCCGGTCACCATAATAGCGAAGAAACTACTACAGGAAGTGTGGCGGCGCGGCACAGGCTGGGACGATAAGTTGGACCCCGACTTAGCACAACAGTGGGCGGAGTGGACATCTACGGGCGCTGCGGGACCTGGCGATACCGCGCGCCTATCCCCACTACGGCGACTCCTTCAGGCGTGAGATACACGTCTTCGTCGACGCGAGCGAGTCAGCCTACACCAGCGCGCTGTACTGGCGCACGACAACGACCGACGGACAAGTGCACGTGTCCTTGATAGCAGCAAAAGCGAAAGTGGCCCCACTGAAAGTGATGTCTATACCGCGCCTCGAGATTCAAGCCGCAGCGATGGGGAGTCGAATGGCGGCCGCCGTTATAGAAGAGCATGACCTCAAGCCAGATACGAAGACCTTTTGGACCGACAGCCGCACAGTGCTCGCGTGGTTAAGAACCGGCGCGCGCACTTACAAACCATTTGTCGCGCACCGCATCGCCGCCATTGAAGAATATACCACCGTCAAAGAGTGGCGTTGGGTACCTACCAAACTCAACGTCGCCGACGAAGCGACGCGCGAGGTGCCGCCTGAGTTCAACAGTCAACATAGATGGTTCAAGGGGCCAGATTTCCTGCGCGACGACCCCTCAACATGGCCTACGGAGCCGTCGCAGCCGCACGAGTGCCAGACGAACGAAGAACGGGTACACACAATGCGGACCGAAAAGGAAAAGGCGGGCCCACTCGCCTGGCTGCCAGAGCCCACACGATTCTCAAGATGGGAGCGACTACTGCGAACTGTAGGCAGAGTGTTACAGTTCATTGACCTCTGCCGACCCCGCCATGTGCGCGCCCACTATAAGCGCACTACGCGGAACAAACAAACTGATCCTGAATGGAACAAGCAACGCAAGTCCACTCTGCCGCCGCCGCCGCCTCCTAAGAAACCGCAACAAAGAAAATACAAGATATTGGATGCATCTTACCTACATGAATCGGAACGCCTCGTGATACGCGCCAGCCAGCTGGAAGCCTTCAGTGATGACGTCAATGACCTGAGAAACAACAGACCGCCGAGCGCCCACAGTCGCTTACGTCATATGGCGGTCGAGTTAGTGAATGACGTCATAGTGATCAAGACGCGCATCAACGCGGCCACCGATATCACCGAGCTACAGCGACGCCCGCCGGTGCTTGACGGTGATCATCCGGCAGTGAAGCTATACATAGATTATGTACATCGACAAATGCAACATAACGGCGCCGAAGCCACCATAAATGAGTGTAAACAACACTACAGTATCCTGCGCCTGCGGCCCGTCACGAAAATGATAGTGCATCGGTGTCTGCCGTGCCGTATCAAGAAGACACTGCCGTCGACCCCGCCAACCGGTGATCATCCGCGGTGCCGCCTAGCTCATCATCAGCGACCCTTCACATACACAGGGGTAGACCTATTCGGCCCTTTAACGGTGACCGTCGGCAGGGGAACGCAGAAGAGATACGTGGCGCTATTCACATGCCTGACGACGCGCGCCGTGCATCTGGAGGTGATACCTAGCCTAACCGGGGACTCAGCGGTCATGGCACTCCGGCGCATGATTGCGCGCCGCGGCTGCCCGACGGAAATTTGGTCGGACAACGGTACTAACTTCCACTCCGCCGACAAGGAACTCCACGAGGCCTACGGGAGCGCCCTCGAAGCCGACGCCGCCCAGCGCGCCATCAACTGGAAGTTCATACCGGCGGGAGCTCCGTTCATGGGCGGAGCCTGGGAGAGGATGGTCCGAGCAGTAAAGCGGGCCCTATACGCCGTGCTTGACGAGCGCCGCCCCAGCGAGGAGGTCCTGACTACCTTACTCGCCGAGGCCGAATACACGGTGAACAGCCGCCCCCTCACGCACGTGGCTGTCGATCCCGACGAGCCCGAGGCCATCACACCGAACCACTTCCTCCTGGGCGGGTCCGCCCGGGCCCCCAACCCCGGGACTTTCGACGACTCCACCCTCATTGGCCGCGCTACCTGGAGGACGAGCCAGCGCCTGGCCGAACACTTCTGGGCGCGCTGGCTGAGGGAGTACCTACCCTCCCTCCAGTACCGGCGGGAGCCCCACGGCCGAGGGCGACCCATCAACGTCGGAGACGTCGTGCTCGTGGTCGACGGAACCCTGCCTCGCAACACTTGGCCGCGAGGCCGGGTGACGGCCGTATACCCGGGACCGGACGGAGTGACACGCGCAGTCGACGTAGCAACGAAGGGCGGAGTCTTCAGGCGGCCGACCAAGAAACTGGTAATCCTGCCGACGGAGCCCCACGACCTGCACGCGAAAGAAACTCCAACGCTCACCCGAGCGATGGACGGCGGGAGAGATGTGCAGGACGGTCTACATAACGAAATAAAATGTTAGCCGCGTACATGACCTAAGATATTTAGAATAGCCTATTGTTACAAATTATTATTCCCGCCCTTTATTATAGTTTTAAGTAGAACCTAAGGAAATAAATATTTATCGACTTCGCCTCATTATTACACCCAAATAGGGAACATAGAATAGAATCCAATGAGTTTCCAACAAGAATAAACACTAGGTCTCATTAGAATAAGCTCAAATAATAGGAAACTCATTGGATCCTACTCGCCTGCCGTCCTAAGCCACACTGAGGGCGAAAGCGGGGGAACGGCCTGAAGGGGACGAGGCACGTAAATAGAAAGCGTCCCAGCGCCCGCGCACAGAAAGGGCAAAGACGGCGGGCGTGTAAGAATGTATATTTTATAGGTTTTAAGATAATAGATAAGTATGTAAATAGACTAAGCCGATTATGTAATTAATATAAGATTTATTGCCAAATAAATGATAGCGGGGTGAGGTAGGGTCGGAGGGGCGGGGGGTTCGAGCCAAATAGTATAAAATGGCGGCCGGGCCGCCATAGATTCATTCGCTGCGTGGGGTGGATACCACCACGAAGCCCAGTAATACGATCAGTCCGACTCTCTCCCTTCGTGCTAGGACTCACACATAGTTGACACTGACACGGCGGACAAGTGGACCAGACTCGACACCGACATCAGGATAGCCTTTCGGTTCACATTAGGCGTAGGAAAATTATAGCGGCGACCGACCTAGTAGGATGGAGTTGCAAGACAGGATCGCGAGGATGGAGGAAGTCATGCGGGCAATGCAGGCCGAAATCGACCGCCTTGCCGCTGAGAATCAACAGCTCAAGTTGGCTCTCAACGGCAAGGAACTAGACTCGGCCCAGGCGGCTCCCATGCGACCTCCCACCCCAGCAATCGCTGACTCGCATCGCCAGGCCCATACGGCCACTCCGGCGGCCACTCTGACCGCCCAGGCCCCTAAGGCCACCATGGGACCGCCACCGCCGCCGCCGCCGGCGGCAGTTGCGATTCCCTTGTCCCCGTCCCAGGCCCCTAAGGCCAAACCGCCCAAAAAGGGCAAAAATAAGGCAGTAGAGGCAGCCACGTCTGCCCCAGTTACTCCTCCGGCCCATCAGGCCCTCCCCGCAGCGGAATCAGACGTGAGGCAATCGCGTTCTCGCTCCCTTGGGGGGCGTCCCTTCTCGCAAGAGGAACGCGCTGTCCCACGCCACCGCTCTCCCCGCCCCCGCTGCCCCTCCAGAGACATACTGACCGACAAAGAGACCCTTGAACTCCTGTATTCTGACCACGAAGACATGGACACGTCAGAATGGATACCCGTAGGCAGCAGCCGTAAGGGAAAACGTGCGCTGCCGAAGTCTCCGAAGGCTGATTCGCCGGCGAAGAAAGCCCTTCGGACTCCCGCCGCCCCCGCGCCTTCTGCGCAGGCCCCTCAGGCCAGTAGTGCCGCTTTGGCAACGGACGGTGGGTCTTCGGCCCCCAGCTCGACTCCGATAGGTAACCCGGACAAGCCGGACTCATGTGTCCTGATCGACACACATAGGTACCACACTGCCATGGCCATAGCCAGCCAGCGTGGCATCCGTGTGGTTGGTTCGGAGATTATGAAGCCGCCCTTGGAAGGGATGCGCATCACGGTCCAGGGACCCGAAGACTACCGAGCTCTGACCCGTCTCTTCGACGAGCTGTCGATGGCCTACAACCGGAGGCTGACCGTCGAAGAGAAAGGTTATAGGGCCGTCCTCCGGGGCATCCACAAGGACATCCCGGAGGACGAGGTAGCTGCGGATCTCAAACGCAAGGGGATCGCCGTCAGGGAGGTTCATCGCCTCTACAATAAGCAGAAAGGGAAGTACGATATCGTACTAGTAGTCACCGACCCGGACCAGCGCAAAGCAATCCACTCCCTTAAGGAGGTCCTCAAAATGGCTGTGAGGGCGGAGACTCCTAACAAGAGGACCCACCTCTCACAGTGCCACAACTGCCAGAGGTTCGGCCACGGCGCTCGTGGCTGCCACTCTCCCGCCCGTTGCGTCAAGTGCGCTGGGGATCACGCGACTCGCGATTGCGAGCGCCCAAAGGGTAGTAAGGACCCGAACGGCATACGGTGCTGCAACTGTTTGGTTCGCAAGCTCCCCCATGGGCATACTGCCAACTATGGGGGATGCCCTTGCCGCCCAAAAAGTCGCAACACCGAAGCAAAGTCGAAGTCCTCACCTCCCTCAGGGCGCAAGCAAAACGCGGGCTGGGCTGCTCCCCAGAACACTCCGCAAACCTATCCCGCCCTTCCGGCCGTAGGTCTAGGTGCTCCTAGGAACCCGCCGCCTTCTGCGGCCGTAGGTCCCTGTCCGGCGCCTTCTGCACCCCAATCTCAGGCGAGCCCCTCTGCATGGGGGCCTGCCGCCAGTCAAGCGGGCCGGCCCGCTATAGATCCCCTCTATGCGCTTATGCAGGTAATTCAGGTACTCCCACCGGAGGTGGCGAGCGGCCTGACTGCCCGCATATTCGCAACAGCGACACAGTATCTCGCCGCACCAAGCGGCAGCCAGGTTCACGGTGCCTACTAGTATGGATAGTACGTCCCAGAAGCTTAAACCTGCTTCGATTACCATTGGCATTTACAATGCCAATGGACTGAGAGGTATGAAGGACGAGGTGATGAACTTCCTTCGCGATCACTCAGTAGATTTACTCCTGGTCCAAGAGACCTTTTATCGTCCCAGCATTAGAGCTTTTCGCGTCCCTGGATACGTTCAGATCAGAGATGATAGGCAAGATGGTAGGCCATTCGGGGGCACGCTCATTTTCTACAAACGTAACTTACATTGCATAAGACTCAATCCCCCGCCCCTGACTAATATGGAAGTGTCGGTCTGTCGCATCTCGATGGAGGGTCACCCCCCGATATCGATTGCTTCAACCTACCTTTCACCTCAACGAGACTTACTTTTGACTGACCTCAACTCTTTAGCCTCCCTAGGCCCTTCGGTCATCGTGGCCGGGGACCTAAATAGTAAGCATATTAGCTGGGGTTGCGTAGCAACCAATCCCAACGGCAATCGGCTTCATCACCTTTTGATCGATAGCCTCCCTTTCGATCTCCTCGCTCCCTTAGAACCGACTCACTTCCCTCATAACGTAGATCACCGACCTGACATACTCGACATAGCACTACTAAAGAACGTAGCGTTAACTCTGCGTTCTATAGAAGTGTTACACGAACTAGACTCGGACCATAGGCCAGTCCTTTTGAGACTAGGTCCTCACCCCAATAGTACTCCCCGAACCAGGACACTCGTGGACTGGGATAAGGTGCAGTCAGGTCTCTTACAGACGGATCCCCCCCTGCTTAGAGACATCCCAGACAATATAACTACAACCGAACAGACAGACCAAGCGATCGATTCTTTCACCAACTACCTCAACGCTGTACGAAGCGAGGCCTCAAGGGAGGTGTCGGCGGAGGACATCCAAAACCGACCCCTACCTAGGGAACTGAGAGAGTTAGTGACAAGGAAAAATCGCGCCATCCGCACCTACTCAAATCACCCTTCTGCCGAAAATCGACAAATCCTGAGAGACTTGTCTAACGAGTCTAAACAGAGAATTGCCGAATTTCGGGAGAACTCGTTCAGGGATCTGATGGGGGAGATAACGCCTAGTCATCTGGCTTACTGGAAACTAGCGAGATCTCTCAAATCCGATGCCTGTTGGACCATCCCTCCCTTGGATCGACCGGATCACTCAACCCCCGCGTTCGAGGACAGTGAGAAAGCCGAATGCCTTGCGAGTAGCCTAGAGTCCCAATGTTCGCCCAATCTCCTCCACACCGACGAAGCCCATATTAGCAGGGTCGATTCCGAGGTGGACAGGAGATCGCGTCTCCCCGTAACTTCACCCATTTTACCGGTGTCGGTTAAGGAAGTCAGTGACCATGTCAGGCGTCTCCGTATTAGGAAGGCTCCGGGTGCGGATGGTTTATCCAATCGCATCCTGAGACTTCTCCCCGAAACCCTTCTCCTCCTTTTGGTTGGCATCTTCAATGCCGCGCTGACCAATGCTCACTTTCCAGCCGCGTGGAAATGTGCAACGGTCATAGGGATAGCGAAGCCCGGTAAACCCCGGACCTCGCCTGCCTCTTATAGGCCGATCAGCTTACTTAGCTCCCTTGGAAAGCTATATGAGCGGATCCTACTCACGAGAATTCTCAGATTTAGGGCTGAGAATAACCTCCTCATCGATGAGCAGTTCGGCTTTAGATCCGGACACTCATGCGTCCAACAGGTGCACCGCGTCACGGAGCATGTGTTGGACGGTTTCTCTCGATTCCAGGGGCTCAAGACCGGTGCGATCTTTCTCGACGTAGCGAAAGCCTTCGATAAGGTCTGGCATAACGGACTGGTATACAAGTTATACCAGCTCGGTATACCGGACAGACTCGTACTCACCATACGAGATTTTCTCAGTGATCGAAGCTTTCGATACCGACTGGAGGGAACGTTCTCGGACCCACACCCCATCCGGGCCGGAGTCCCGCAAGGCTCCGTGCTCTCTCCCACTCTCTACTCGTTGTTCACGAACGACATTCCCAGGCACCCTAAGGTGCATCTGGGGTTGTTTGCGGACGACACCGCGCTCTTTACGACCCATTGTAAGTACGCTACTATCCGGCGATACCTCCAAGAGGCAACCACCGACCTAGGCCGTTGGTTTAATCTTTGGCGTATCGAAGTCAACCCGGAAAAAAGCACTGCAATAGTCTTCCACCCGTCTGACTGCATTAGCACAGAAAGGCGGGTGGCCCCGATCCAGATGTTTGACCGACCCATCCCCTGGGTCAATGAGGCCAAATATCTTGGAGTGACCCTCGACAGGAAACTGACCTTCCGTAGCCACATCCGTAGGGTACGCAACCGCGCGTTGTTCGTTCTAGGAAGGCTTGGGCCGATGATCAACAAGTTTAGTAAAATGTCACTTAGAAATAAGCTGACACTCTACAAGACTTGTATTCGTCCAATCATGACATATGCAAGTGTAGTATTTGCTCACGTGCCTATGTCATCGCTCAAGCCGCTTCAGGTCATTCAAAATCGCTTCCTCCGTAGGGCGACTGGTGCCCCGTGGTACCAATCGAACCTCAGCCTGCACCACGACATGGGGATTAGCACCATGTATGGTTTCTTTAAGCAGGCTGCCAGACGTTATTTTGACAACGCTCCCCACCATAGGAATCCGTTAGTTAGGAAGGCTGCTGATTACGCTCCCATCCCTCCCCCCTCAGTCGTTACTCGGCGCTCACTGATTAGGGGCCGCACGGTCCGGCGTCCTAGGCACACACTCACGGACCCGGACGACGAAATCACAGCGTCCATCGAAAGGTGGAACGCTGCGCTTTCGGCGTCCATCACATCGCGTACACTTCGGCGTTCCCGCCGGCGGGGACGTCCACCGCGAGATCGCGACAACACAGACACATACAGTCCCTATTCGTCCCGGTACCGCCGCATACCGGGTAGAGTCAGTCCGACCCAGGTCGGGCCTAGCTGAGTTTCTTGCTGGACTCTTCTCAGCTAGGCTAGGTTTTAGCGAACCAGCGATAAAACTCCCAGTAGTTCGACACCACTCACACCCCAGATTCGGTTGATACCGTTCAACCAATCTCACTGGAGCGCAAACTCGTAGAGTATTCCAGTGCATAAACTTTCCCGCGTGGTCGTGCCGGAGGCTCCCCCTGGATTTTCCCCAGGCTACCCTCCAACCATGCAATTCGACCGCTATATTGGGTCCGTCCTATTATAGCCACAGTCAGGTTCAAAAAAAAAAAAAAAAAAAAAAAAAAAAAAAACATAGATTCATTCTACGCCGACGACTCGAACCGACCACTGCTCCAGCCCTGCCAAGCCTCAAGTGTTCCTGAAAGCTGAGTTTTCACTGCAATCCCACCACACTACCAGCATAGGTGTACTGTCCCGTACAGAAATCATCCCTTAAAAGGATGAAATGGGGGGAGAAGTTTGTATGGAGGTACAATATAAAGGTGTTCCACGCGGACGGAGTCGCGGGCAAAAGCTAGTTTATAATATTAGTATGGATTAGTAGGTATGGATAGTATAGTATGGATATGGATATTAGTATGGATTACCTACACACGGTATAGGTATTAGTTAGTAATGTTTTCCTTAGTATATTAGTATTATTTGTTTTCTTTTGTTAATGTGCATGAATTCACAGTCTAGCTAGGGTAACCTTAATTCAACTGTTATACATTTAATTTGTTTTTATTGTAGGTAGATGATTCCTAAGGCTAGGCGGAAAATGCGGTTATTTGTTTGTCATGCAAAACTGTTGGTAGTTGAATGAATGAACATGATTAGTGAGTGCGTGGCTTGACATGACTCGCAGTTTACACTACATGTACACACTGCCCTACTGACGAAAATAGATACAAAAGCCTTTGTACCTGATTTCAAAGCGGTCTACGTATCTTTTCAGTTGTGAATGATCGTACTGCCTCTTTCATTTCTTGTAATGTTAAAAAGAGACGTACAACGCTTTTCGCTATTAAGTAAATTTGGAAGTAACTCGCATATGACTTGCATTCTGGTCTAATTTCAATGTCCCAAAAATAACGGTAGTCGTGCAAGTCTGGTTGAAGTAAAGGGACCACTGGAGCGTTGGTATTTTTGAAAACATGAATAGTTGTATTTTTAATAATCAACATGGAAGTCCCAAAGAGTCCTTATTCGGCTAGGTCCAGAGCTCCCATTGACTCGGCCGGAGTGACATGGTGGGATCAGTACGGAGACACACACGAAAAAAAGGTCTCAATCCAACATTCACAGAATAAGTCTACTCTAACAGATGGCATTATAGTGCAAGGTAAGGTTCCTGCTTCATATGCATGAATAATCGACTCTTCGTGACGAACCGACTCTGTTTAGACGCAATCTTGGGGATTGGTGCTGGTAACGTAAAGACAATAACATTCATAACGATGTAATCTAATAGTCTGCTGAAAGTCTGTAATTTGTGTACTTTTTTACTGCTCTTTTTTACGGTAAACGTACCTATGGTAATCCCAGTGCTCGACATTGACACAATATTTGACACTTTCAATCTTAATTCATAATAATATAGGTGTCAACTTTTAGGAATGAAGGTGACAAATATGAAGACGTTTGTTACCTAACGTGTAGGTACCTAGAAAATAGATATATCAAATGGTTTGTTACTTTTCAACCAATTTGCTCGTAACGTTAGGTACGTTAAGTCGCTCATAGGCTCATAATCCTGGGTATTAAACACGCGTGTTTTGTACAGAATGTACAGCTTTTTTTTGAATTATCAGCAAATGGATTCTTACTCGACTAAACAAATTAAAGCCGTTTGGTTAATTAATTGTCGATTTTTTAATCAACTGGAAATTCTTGGCGATGTCCAATATGTGAGTAAAAACCTGTTGCCATCAATAACTAAAGAAAATAACTTAAGAAGCCTATAAATTTTTTAATTTAATGAAAAGGCTCTTTTCCTCGTAAATGTGTTGAAAAACGTCTTATGAAACGCGTTTGATAATTACATCCTCGGCTCTCTTATCACGCTCGCTCACCTACGGCTCAAGTGAGCAAACCCGCCTCTGATGTAATTATCAACATAGCTCACTTGTATCACAACATTGTACTATTCTCCATTCCCAATAATGTCATAATGGAAGACGAGAAAATGTATCCGTATTAAATGATGATTTACAGTACACCGTTCCGTGCCCGGACCGACACAGGAACATACGTGATACGACCCGCCTAAATACATATATTGTTAGTGAGAGTCACATCTCTTCTTATAATTGATTGACGTTCTGTTTTAGGAAACAAATATCCCCTAGGAAATCAATTATTTCCTAGGGCAAATTCAGATGTGTATCATCTTATGTGGGCCAGTGCACTGGCGAATGCATGAAAAACTCAGTAACCAAGTACCGTGCCGGCCGGGCGCGGGTCGGACTCGGAACGGGGACGGAACGGTGTACTAAACTGGCCATCATCCCTCATACCAATTTACGTTTGAGCTGTCACTAAATTACAGAAAAACGCTTCCCCAAGGACAAGATTCTCAAAAAATGGCGTGAAGCACAATCGCGCGCCAAATTCGAGGCCGCTCGAGCCGCCATCATCAATTCTCTGAAAACCAAATTCGGCACAGAAACTGACACTAATATCAAAGTAATTCCTACAATTACTACCGGAGACAATGCTGAAGCATCAAATTCGAATGGAAATCGTGATAACGCGACGCAGACGACTTTGAGACTTGTGAGTATGAATGATGGTTGATTTTTGGGTTTGGAAGGTTAGCGAGGGTTGAAGTCACGCGAGGAGGCTTCGGACCAGGTGGTGAGCTGGCACAGTGGAGGCTCGGGCGCTCTGGCAGTAGGGCGGCGGGCGCGGAGGGCACACTACGCGGGCTTCGAAGACATGCCGGTAAGTCTATAGCTTAGTTAACAACTCGGATAATGGTACACGCCAAAAATATGAACCAATTTGTCTAACATTGTTATTATTTTATTGCAAGTTATATCGCGAATATTTGCAAGCACATGTCCTTCATACGCGTTATCAGAGCACATTGTCCATGAGAGTTTTAAACTTAGCCTTAGAATTTCTTCCGGTTCGGAACACTTTAATAGATTCTCATAGAATCTGCTAGGAACGTAGGTATACTTGTGGATATGATTTATCTTACAGAACTTATGAATGGCATAACTATGCGAGACTCAGAGGCGTAGATACCTAAGAGCTCACAAGTACATATTTTAATGAATTGTTATGGCTATAAGTACATATATTTAAACTTTCGCTATTTTTACACTTATTTTTTACTAACCGGGACTTTTTTTTGTTTCGATTTGCCAACAGTTAAAATTAATCGATCTGTATTCAAAAATGAGATAGATAAGTAATCATTAATCATGAGAAGGGATTAATATAATGTTATTTGACCTGTGACAATAGTGGCAATTTGACCTATTTCCCGAGTAAAGTTAAGCAGGTAATCAAAGTTACGACTGTTATTTGAGCCGGGATGGATAGGCGAAATGGTGCTGGGTTGCGTTTGAGTTTGGCATCGCATCTAATGTTCTCTAGACACGGCAGTGCTGCGAAGTGAACAACCTGTCATATTTCTACCCGTTTGAAAATGATTTTCGGTCATTATGAACTTTTTAATTTTTCGTTATTTTTCAGAATTCAGATACTGTGCTGTTTTTTTTACTTAGATGCTGATAAATAAGGTTTCTCAAATTCTTTGTATTTTGTTTAGATAAGGCGTTCTGGTCATACAAAATATGTATAAAATGGCACATAGTTTTTCTTTATCAAAAAACTATAAAAATAATGAGTACCTATGATTCTAGAGTACCTAGATGAAAAGCAAATATGTACAGCAAATCCGATAAAAAGTTCTTAGTTATATAAAGAACTTACTTATTTACTTAAAGATGGTCTTCTCTGAGCTTCCTCCTCGGGACGGTTCCGTAATGTACATATAAATAGAAAATCGAGTTTCGAAGATTTATCCCGCTTAATCAAGCGACAAGTTGTGATATCTTTAACTACAATTTTTCGATTTTCAATTTTATTCCTGTACTTTTACTAGTTGCTGTAAGACATAGCTTCTTGCCACATGAGTCATGATTCGAATCATGAATAGAAATCTGTATTAGAATCTAGAGATTCAACGGAAAATACAGATTCCTTTGCGAATATCATAGATTAATTAAAAAACAAAGTTTTAACCGATTTAAATTTAGTCCTCCGCGAAGCCACGAGAACATTTCCACATTTATTTTCCAATTTACCACATGAACTGATTTCCGAGAGCAAATGCGTTGATTATTAGAGAAAAAAAACCCAATCGCTGTATGTGGCCCGATAATATTTGAGGACTTCCGTCGATTCCACAAGGATCACCTTTGGCACTTCATTCGCTGCTATTTCAACGGAATCTTATCAGAATCTGTGACGTACTTTTGTACTTTTAAGTACATAATTGAGGAATTCCATAAGTCATCTGTGGTCTTCATCATCAATTCCACTCCACCAAATTTATGATTTCCGGGTGTAACTACACGAGATATCATAATAGAAAATACCAAAATCACTACACTCGTAGAATATGCTTCCAGGTGGGTCCCATTTTTTTTTAAATTCAGTTGTATGATGGGATCCATGAGTAATTGAGTGAACTCCTCAATTATATTAGAGTCTGGCAAATGAAAGCGTGACCTGGACTTTTTTAAAAGTGGCAACATTATTAATCTGTCAAAGGCACGTCAAAGTCTAGTTAGTATTTTGGAGGTATTTTGTGAACTCAATTATTTTGCATTTATAATGGCCGTAATATGGGTAAAACCATAAAAAGTAATGTGCGAAAGCTGCTACATACTATGATCAGTAAGTTCAAGCAAAAACAAGAGAGAAAGAAGTTGTTTTCCAGGAGAAACAACAATGTTTAGATGCGATGTCGGATTTTCTAGGTTAGTAATCTTAATCCTTGTTGGCTGATTATTTGATATAATAATATTGACGATAATGATGATACTGTTTCTTATGTTTACAGATAATCTTGAAAATATTCAAGGAATCTGTAAAAAAAATATTCCTAGTAAAATTAGTAATACCATATGTATTTTTTTTGAATTTGCCGCGTTTTCTCAGGTCACGCTTTCGTTTGCCAGACTCTAATATAATTGAGGAGTTCACTCAATTACTCATAGATCCCATCATCAAACTGAATTTAAAAAAAAAATGGGACCCACCTGGAAGCATATTCTTACAAACAAAAAAAAAAGTACGAATCGGCTCATCAATGACGGAGTTCTGAGGTAACAAACATTGAAAAAAAAAATATACAACCGAATTGAGAACATCCTTTTCTTTATTGGCGGTTAACATTTTAGGACATAAACGGTCGTAGGTCAGGTATCTTTTGAACGCGTTGACTTAGCAGAAGTTAGATCTCGCCAACCCTGCTAACTGACCATCCGTAAACTTTATGAGCATTGCATTAAGGGTCACGAATGGTCAGGTAACCTGTGTTGGCGTTTGTATGTATCTCTCTCTGTCTCTCTGAGTATTCGATATTAATTCACGCTTCCTTGTGAAAAAAAGGGTCTTGACAGACAGAAGGATAACAAAGTGATCCTTTTGAGTTTGACGACTTATGCGAACGGAACACTTATGCGATCACTCGGAGTCTGTCCGGCTGTCGTCACAGCCACAGTTTTCCCGAAGACCGTAAGACATAGGAAGCTGAAATTTGGAATAGATATAGGAATTTAATTTATCTATGGCCTTATCACATAAACAAAGTCAAAAAAGAGTGAACCCCCATTAAGGAGTAGAGGCCATTTTGGGGGTAGTAAGGGATCAGGCATTTTTTTGGAGTGTAGGGAACTTATGGTGTATCATTCGAAAACTTATCCAATTTTGTAGCAGTATACACATTCTGATTTCGTTATACGATGGTTAAAATAAGATCAAAGTAGGACCTTTGCAAAGAGTGCCTTTCTGAGCTCTATTTTAATAAGTAGGTACTATAGCCAAGAGTGACTTGGAAATATTAATGCAAAACAGAAATTGGGTGTCGATGGCGGGAAAATTATCAAATTGACGCTACCGTAAATAGTTAGTTAAATTATATTTACAAATGAATATTTATAGAATAGGTATTTCGTCTCAATTTATGCTACTTAGTTCATCCAGCACAGGTGAGGCAGGCGACGTACATTGCCTTTTGCAGACTATTAAATGAATACTGAGCCCGGTTTAAAAAGTTACAATTGAAGGAACGAGCGAAAAGAAAAAAGTTCTTTGTTTTAGCTTCGGCAAAAATGCTTTCGTATGTCTGTCAGGACGACCGTTCGTCCGGTTGTTCGGCTGTTCTCTAAGCCCTTGTACGCACTAAGCGGCTAGCCGCGTGTGGCTTGCCGTGCGGTTGGACAAAACATACGAAACCGCAAACGCAAAACCTCTACGCACTAAGCGGTTGGCCGCAACCGCACGCGGCTAGCTTCTTAGTGCGTACAAGGGCTAAAGGTCACATTGCTTAAGCGATTCTCGTGAACCACCACACATAATTATATATGTAACTATGAGTTTGACAGACCTTACACACCAACCGCAGCGCAGCCGCGATTCTAAGGGAATCATGAAAATCATCCAACAGCGTGCGGGGAGACGGTAGTGCGTGATTATACATTGACTTTAGCTGTAGTAGAAATGTTTAGTTCAGTAATCATTAAAAAAAAAAGATTTTATTTTTATTTCCTAATCGCTAGTTTGTGGAATAATACACCACGTACCATTTAAAGGGCGCGTATTAAATAAGACAGATAAGTAATCTCAGGCATTGACTATACTGTCTGGCTTGTAAACAGATATATGTGTGTTGAGTGTTGACTACGTGACCGCGGCCCTGTCGGCTGTGTCGGCACCGAATATCAGTAAATAGGTATATTGCCAAAATCACGGGCTCTTCCGAATTACCAACTTTTATTAAATTCTGAGGAATAGCGACCAGTAGATAGGTGTGACGTTTCACCTTGGGTCTCTCAGGGTATACTCGTATAAATAAAACAACCATTGGGTGCTATTAGCTCAGGCGCGCAGACGTGACCTCGCTCACCGACAGCTAGCCAGCGACTGACTCGAGCTGTCGGTTCGCCACAGCACAGCTGCTGCCCTCGCATATATATTTGTGGTGGCTATACGCCACATCTCTCCTTTTTTTACAAATTACATAATATTTTACAATATTACAGTTTTACTTTAACGGTTTAGTCTACAAGTTTACACCGAGAAATTAATATTTAAATGGTGCATTTGTATTCCACACATTCATAAAAATATCCTTATTTATCTAGAATAGAATTCAGGAATACCTTATCAAATTGACGAAAGCCTTGTGACTAAGTTTAACTTAAGTGTATCTCTCTCTCTTTTTTTTTTCAATCAAATTCAAATTTCATTTTTGCAAATACACAAATTACTTTTATAACATTTACCTCTAGGAGGAGGATGTCACAAACATATAAGCTCTGAATAAATTATACACCGCTTATGATTATGATTTGTAAACAAGTGAAATTGAATATTCCTGCAATATTTTTTACTAAAATTATATTGTGAATAATTGTCAACCTTATAGTAATAGGGGTATTTCTTACCCAAATATTGGTAACATATGTACTAAAACTTGCCATTTTAACAATCTATAGGATAAGGCGGTTTTTGAAAGATATAATTTATTTATTTATTGTCCTAGCTATTCATTGAGATAATGCGGCCAGCATCTTTATCACAATGCCACCAGAGGCTGTTTTAAGATTTAGTTTAGTTATAACTTTTAACTTGGATTTTGATACTTCGCTTTTATTTTATTTCGTGGAAGTATAAAGTCTTAATTAGCAAAATAATATGTTAGCTAATACGATTGTAAAATTGAATAATAAAATTTCATGGCTAATTTTATAGCACTTTTTCCATTAATGCTTGTGCACCTATAAATGTCAGTAACTAACTACCACGTTCGGAAAGTTAGAAAGAAAGCCACGGGCAGAACCAGCGTAAAAACACGACCAAGTATAGGTAGGTATGTATATACATATGTAATTATATTCTTCTGAATACCTTTATTCAAGCGTCGATTAAGAAACTTTCTATTGGAAATTCCACTGTATTCTATAAGTGGATTTTTTGACATAACCGCTTTTATAAATTTTATTTTTTATTAAATTAAATTATTGTTATATTATGTAAGTACTGAAGATCCTTTTAGGTGAACTTTGATAACTATGACATACATTTAAATTAAGTGGACATAGTTATATTTCAATTGTTAGTTATTATTCTTCTAATTATTTTGATTGAATGTTATTGTATGTTATTGACGATAACAATAGGGATTCTTTTAAATTGACATGTAATTAATCATGTAATCTAATATTGTGAGCAAATGAATCTGAATCTGTAATATTAAAATATTAGTGCATTGTAATTTTACCATACTATGGTTTGGAAACCCAATTTATTTTTAACTTTTCTGGTAAATCACGCACACATGTATTGTAAGGTAGCTCCTATATATTTATTTTATTTATTTGCATACACACTACACGGCTCATATTTACCAATGTCTTACTAATTAGCATACATTATTAATCTATCCAATGACACACCAATAATGATCACATTTACTTAATTTCATCTAAAATGACTACATTTTACCCACAATTGTACGAGTATGCTGGACATGTAATTGGTTGATCATGGGTCATGTATTGAAGAGTCAACGCGATCCGACGGATTAAAATCCGATCCAGTCACTTTCATACAACTTAATTTTTTAGTTTCAGATGTTCTGATTTTTTTTTTTTTTTTGCAAGATGTTTATTTTTTATTTATAACTTAAAATTTGAAACATCATTAGGGTTACAATACCCCATACTTGATATCATAGTCATAGTATACCCTGAAGTATTATGGTTTAGTATCTATCTCACATTCGTTTATTTCCTCAGTGTTGGGTGAGACTAAGTTGCTAAATTCGCAGATTAAAATGAGATGAAGCTGTATTTCCTGTTTATATTATTCATTATTAAACTGATGATCTGATAAATTAAAACTGATGAAATATAGCAATACAAGCAAAACTATTTCATATATGTTTTTAATCTCAGTTCCATACATCGTCACAAAGTTTGGTATGGAAGTATACAACTTCTATTAAAATGATTAGTTTGGTGGCCTTTTTCTGGTACCTATTACACTGCCACGTTTAACCTTTATTATTTGATGTAAGTATCCATTACTTCGTGTCATGCACTTGTAGAGATCGATATTTATTCCACAGAGGCGCACACTTTTTAGCGTTTGGAAATGTAGGTAGTACTAGTACCTGATGTCATCAAGTTGATGAGAATAAACGCCAGTCTGTTCTCAGTTTTCAATTTTGGGTTTATGTAATTTTTCCGAAAAATATACATTATTCTATGATATTATAAACCAGGGACGGCTATCAATTTACTAACTAGTTACCAGCCACATTGCACAACTGTAGCTAAAGCAATACTTATTATAAGAATATTAACTTATTCTCATTAAATTATTCCCGGCATTACTTGGCAAATGACCGGGACGTATTAAGATGAGGTCTTCAGTTAAAGAACTAAAATTTCAAGATAAGAACTTTTACATATTTGCTCTTGTCTAACAGTAACAGTCAAAAAATATTATCTGTATTTCTAATTTGATTTGGATAGCATTATTTAATTACGTTGACTGATAGCACATAAATATGTTTATAAAAAAATATTTAAAGCCAATTTTACCGTCCTTGCTCCAATTCATATTTTCCAGATTGCCCTTGGCAATCTAACCATCAATAAAAAGGTATCTGAATATTTTTATTTTACTTACTTCATTATTTTCTTGAGACCTCATCTCAATCAGCAATTATTTTCCTATACCCACCTTATGGGATTGGTTTATAAAATTAGCACATGCTGTTTTTTTTTTTTTTGTTTATTATTATTATTATTATTTTTCCCCACATTATGGACTTGCTTATAAACTAGCATACAACTTCTAAAATTTTACCCACATTATGGGTTAGCAACTGACGCTTTGTACTAACTCACATCATGAGCAGAATCAATTATTTATTCATTTTCTTTGACTATTTATATGACATGCATTCCATGTCATAATTGTGTATTAACTCACATCATGAGCAAAATCAACTTTTTATTTACTATTTATGTGACATGCATTCCATGTCATAACCACATTTTGGTCTATTTATTTGCTATTTATGTGACATGCATTTCATGTCATAACCACATTTTGGTCTATTTATTTACTATTTGTGACATGCATCCCATGTCATAACCACATTTTGGTCTATTTATTTACAATTTATGTGACATGCATTCCATGTCATAACCACATTTTGGTCTATTTATTTGCTATTTGTGACATGCATCCCATGTCATAACCACATGTTGGTCTATTTATTTACTATTTGTGACATGCATCCCATGTCATAACCACATTTTGGTCTATTTATTTACTATTTATGTTAATAGCATAACCAGATATACATCATATATCACTAGTTATGTGGAACTCGGGGAGATTTCGCTCTTTAACACTTGGTGGGGGTATGGTGCTTTTGATTTAACCTTGGTAATTTTGATTTAGAATACACGAATAATTTATGTTTCATAGTTACGAAATATATTCGTAACCACTAGATATATGTTATTATTAATGTACTACCATGGATAGCCGGTAAGGTTGTGCTTTCTTTAGACGTGACTAGAATTTACCGTTTAGATACTTATAGCCAAATAATAATATTGATATAAGGATTTTATCAATTTATATAAATGCCGTTTGTATAATGTGATTATAATTTAAAACGATCATGTAACACGCCTCATTGATGGGCACGATCCTAATTATGATAATTATTATTCTGGCCTTTCATTTAAATCCACAAAACTATAGATAACAATGACTACTGCATAGGTATAGATGATTTCTTTATAGTATGATAGTAACGTTAATGTAATACCTATATTCCATATTTTTGTCCTGTCTTGGATTATTTCCCCACAGACACGGTACAGGAAATTATTCATGTATACCTCATCATATATTTTATATATATATATATCACTTTATGAACCTTGAAATATTTTACACCATATGCTCAATGGCATATTTTACACTGAGCGCGTGCTCCCAGGCACCTAGCATCTACATCTAAACGCTTTCCTCCACCGTGGTACTTTTGTTGTTGTTTGGGGCTGACCTATTCAGTGTACCTATTAAATACGCTACTCGAAGAAGTTAAACGCAATAGGTTTAGATATATTTAAACTCACACTTGTTATTATAATTAGTGCGATTCCATTTTTTTATTTTTTGAAAGAAGGTACTTGTATGTTTATCGGTCAATCAACTTTTCTTGTCCCTTAGCTTTTCTTCATGGTCAGTTACCACGACATGTGTATTTGGTAAATTTTCTTATAGCCAGATAAACACTCTGTTTGAACATATAATGTTGCATCCCGCAAAACGTATTTTAGCAGAAACATGGTTGTCTAGGGGACAAATACAATTTTCATACAAATCGGGGACATTCTACGTTCCTGGCAACTGGTGCAATTGCACCAGTCGAGGGCAAATTAATATCTGTTAATACAATTGTCATTTAGTTTCACGCTATAATTAATTGAGTAAGGAATGCAACGACAGTTAGCAACAGCAACATCGTATTTCTCGTAATCCCCTTTTAGACAGCAAATATGACGGGGAGGACACTAAAAAGTTGATTCACCTCTATGCTTTAATAAATACCTTCTGCTGTGTCGTTAAAATACTACGAGTATCCAAGTAGGTACTTAAAGAAAACATAAACAACACAACACTAAATAAGTTGAGTTTTCGGTTTTATTGCTATCTCACTGCGAGATTAAGTAAAAGACTGCACCTGCAAGGTGCACACTATAGCTAGGAACATACTCGTACTTGTCCCACGTACGCAACGTATGCAATAACTACGCACAATTGCTATCTATAGATACCAATGCTAAAGTACTCCTCGTATTCTCATTTCTGTTTTCTGCCACTTTGTAAATGACCATTTTGATATAGTAAATCAACCAATAATATCATTCTCGTCAATTAAATATCTAGAACTAGGTTACAAGTTACAACGACACACACGAAACACTGAATAAACACTCAACGAACGGTACACTGAATAGTTGTTATGCCTCGATAACTTTTATTTTATTGACACACACGGGTTCGTATTTGCTTCTTCTTTTCTTTTTAGTGTTTTTAAGAAACCCAAGGAATGTTTTAAATATGGCTTGTCACTTACTCGAGGACTCGTCGCCAATGTGACGTTTCACCTTGGGTCTCTCAGGGTATACTCGTATAAATAAAACAACCATTGGGTGCTATTAGCTCAGGCGCGCAGACGTGACCTCGCTCACCGACAGCTAGCCAGCGACTGACTCGAGCTGTCGGTTCGCCACAGCACAGCTGCTGCCCTCGCATATATATTTGTGGTGGCTATACGCCACAATAGGTAAATCAAAATCGGCCCTACTATAAAAATGCTTAAGTATAATTATAACAAATGTACTAATGTACTGGTTAGTAGCAGATGTGGTAAGGATTCAATAAAATGAAAAGACAACCAGATTGAGACCCTGCTCCTATTTTAAACTAGCTTAGAAATAAAGGTTTAGTCTTAGTCAAATATATAGGTTGGTTAGGTTAGGATAGACCAGATGGACCAGGAATAATTGCACATGAGGAAAAATGTTCGCATCTTTGGCATCAATCTTTTTGACCTTGGCTGTATCTATATCTACCGAATGTCTGAAGTCCAACGTTTAAAATGTAAGACAGAATGAGACGAGCAAAACTACTCGTAACGACATCGCATCCGGGTCGCAACCCTGATACAACCATATATATATATATATATATGTGTGTGATTACTAGGTTAATTAGAACTAATTTGCAATGAATCTTATAAACCTAACTTTCTTACAAGTCTTTTAAGTATCCACAAGAACAGTTATTACTTAATTAAATGGTTTCAAATGGCACAGTATGATTGAAGATGCTGATATTTTCCCACTGTATCGCAATATTCGCATAATATTACTGATGCGCTGTCAGCTTTACTCCACGCATTTCTACGAAATATTCAGAACACGTAGTTTGGTATTGCGTATGGGACTTAGAGCCAGGAGGTGTACATAAACTTATAGTCCTTACTGACGTTGTTCCGTGGACCATGAAGGGGTTAGTGTGTCCACGCTTGCGGTGTCCATTCCAACTTCCGCAAAATCAGAAACAATCTTTTCGGTCTCGAGTACGTGCAAAAATTACAACCGAATAGTCTAAAGTTCAAATAACAGGACAGCCTGGTCATTACTCCTGAAATGTGCATATTAAGTTATATATGCATCCTAGTGACATCTATCTAGGACATGGCTCAAAGCATATTATACCCTTCTGGCCTGTAATAAGAGTCACGATCACCGTAAATAGTTTTCAGATAACATATATTGCAAGCGATTTCCCTTTTGAAGTTATCGACGGATGCGAAGAAATATTTTTAGAACACAATCAGGGACATTGCACCGAAATGTAATGGCGGTCAGCGGGAAAAATAACACGAATGGGGTCAACAGTTATATACGTGCCAAGCCAACGAATTAATGGAATATTTATTTCTCAGATTACAATTACCTATACTAATGGCGGATTCGACCAAATTGGAATAAGGACGTTGTTTGATTAGATTGAACGGTAAATTGCAATCATTCATGTTGGAATAATCTGCACGTTCCAATCATTCCTGTTTGGATATGTTGACGCTTAGTACAATCTGAGTCAATGGACATCCGACTGACTGGCCTACTTATACTACTTAGTTTACTACTAGGTCCACTTAGTGGATATTTCCACAAGTTCTAGCAGACACCGATATCATATCAGAATAAACCGATGTAAGTTACTACATTCGATCTGTCTCGTTTAATATGTATTAATCACATCGTATTTTTGTCATTCAAAATGTTGACAAATCTCTCTAGGACGATGAACATCGTTCCATAGTTTAATCGTTTGAAGCTCACCTGTCTACTCACCCATAACTTCTGTGCACAATTTCAATTAGGCACAGTACTTCACAAACCCAAATTTTCAGAGACCCAGTTCTTCACGATCCCAGTTCTTAACAGTCCCAATTCTTCACAACGCCATCTTTTCTTTTCTGGCGCTTCGCCGGCCGCTACCGCGGCACGCTCGCTTCGCTCGCTCGGCTTGCGCGCTTTAGGGTCGCGGTTCACCTAACACTCCTCCTCGCTTCGCTCGTCGTCGTACCTACACCGAATTAGTCCAATTAATAATTTAGAAATGTGAATTCCTGGGAATGTGATAATTTAGCAATGTGAATTGCCTGGGAATGTGATAATTTAGCAATGTGAATTGCCTGGGACTAATTCCACAATTTTAGTAAATTTCGTTTCATCAAAACTATGTATAATATATTTATTTAGCTAAATTATTTACCTGTTCCTGGCTTGTATATCGATAATTAATATACAATGATCGCTAAGTGCAGACCCTTCATTGGTAAACATCTCTTCCTGACACAGCAGGTCCTGACTAAAATTGTATTCGAATGTTGTCAATTTATTAATAGGTCGAAGCAAGCGCGAGTGCACCAAAAGTAGGGTCATTTCGCCGGTTAGCGACCACCTAATTTAATGTGCCGGTGGGCGACCACTTAAGCTGAGTTGGTGAACTGAAAGGATATTTACTCGGTTTTTTAGTAGATTTCTATTCTAAAACAACAAAAAAATGCATGTACAAGTAATTGTCTCAATAGGGTGTGTAGAATTGATGTTATCTTCAATAGAAAAAAACCTTCTCCTTCAGGTGGTCGCTAACCGAAGGTGGTCGCGTAACCAGCGAAATGACCCTATTCCCATCCAATTCCATAACTTCAAATTGAATTCCGGAACTCAGTTGGTCGTGGTATTATTATGCAATGTTGTCTCTGACACAGTATATCCTATTCCCTAATTAAATCCACTGATAAGCCGGGGCGCAAAGTGCTTAATTAGCGGTTGTTGTCTTCAGCCAGCGTGACTTTGACACGAGAGCCGGCACGGGGATGCTGCGTGATAACGAGCGCGTGTGTTTGGACTTTGGAGATCCCGTATATTTAGTTGCCTTTACTGCAAGAACGTGTTTTGCAGAATTTTAGGACAGTTACACCTTACATTACACCAGTATTATATATACTCTCCTGACCGATTTCGGCCACGGCGACTGCTTCAACTCCGGCGTTGATCTCGCTCATGTGCTCTGGTGTGGCTCACGTAGCCGACCTTATTCATGAAGACCCGAGTACACAACGGGCACGTGTGCACACACCAGTCACAAAATTATAACTGATCACCGCAGTCGGGCTTTCAGCTCGTCCCGTTTAACATCAAGCTCATTTACATTTCACCCAGTATTAGTCTTCAATGAAAACGATAATAAAATTATACGTCTGCGTTAACATCAGCAGCAATAGGGATGATGAATAAGATTTTTTTATGATGTCATTCGAACCAGTTTTTGGAGAGGAACAAATGTTTGTATGGGAGCAACTACAATTAAAGAACATAAATACCCAAAAATTTGAGACAAAGATTGACCTCACTGGCGGCAGCGCAAAACGCTTCATACTGATGGACACACAAGTATGACGTCACATTTGTACATTTGTACTAATCGTTGTATGGAAAATCAGGTAAATTGTTGTTTCGATTTACTGTTGGACAATAAAAAAAAATGCATATTTTTTCTAAACTCAAGGTTTATATATATCTTTTTATGATTTTAATTATTTTTTATAATTTATACTTTATTACGATAATTTGATGGTTTACTATCCATTTAGCATCACTACGTTATCAATTTGAATTTACACAAACCAAATTTTGGTGATTAAGTCAATAAGTAGTTTTCTTATACGAGTGTAAATGGCCATAACTGAATCCGAACTCAGAAAATTGCCGCAGCTATTGCACGTTTACATACGCTTTGATTTTCCAAGATGGCGGCCAGCACGGCTAGCACGCGACGGCGCGCGAGCTCTCTCGATTTTTCTCGCACTATCCGTCTCTCACTTATTAGACCACTTAGAACAAGAGGTATAGTGCGATAAAAATCGAGAGTATGTTGCGGCCGTCGTGTGCTAGACGTGCTGATTGGAAGAAAGACGCCTAGAAAAATGTTCTGGGTTGCCAGTCTATACATCGTAGTACAGGTGCCGGCAAACTTCGTGCGCAACGCGGTGGGAAGGGGAGGGGCTGTTCGCAAGTCGAATTGTACGTGCGAGCTGTCCCCCCACTTCGTCCCGCGTTGCGCACGAAGTTTGCCGGCACCAGTAATGGTAGTCTAATTAAAAAGAGATCTTTTGTTCCACGTAAACACTTATGTACCGATCAATGGGTACTCGAAAGGATTATCTATTATTAATTCCTAAACACATCTTTACCTGAGAGTTGGAGTGACTCAAGATCATTTCAGTTATCACGTAATAAATAAAAACGTGATAACTGAAATGATCTTGAGTCACTCCATTAATATAAAACAGAAGAAGATCAATAAACATTTAATGCTGCAGCATGTGTCCTACCTGTTGGATCTATTGCCACAAACATTGTATACTAAACTTTTACCCCCTTATTCATAAAACTTAATTACCTCTGTTAAATAAAACGAGTTTTGTACCTTTCATACTAATTTAAATATCAAAGTGACAGATAAGGACAAACGAATTTTAACGGCATTTTATCTATAATAGGTTTGTTCAACGTTTTACTTGATAGTTTAAATTAGAACTCCCACAAACAATACCAACATTACCATGCGAACGAAGTCGCAGGTACAGCTAGTCCTTTATAAAGTGATAAAATAGCTCACAAAATAAACCACGTCATTTTGCTAAAATCTTCAAATGGGCTATATTGTACATTTTACTCATAAGACTGACATTTTATGTTTTTTTATGTGTATAATACAATTAAATACCGACCTCCCATCGTCTGGCGACTGGTCTACGGCTTGGGGTCACAGTATGCACTCCACACACATGCCCTTGTGGCACGGACGTGGACCGACTGGGTCACCACGGACTATGTTGTCAAAAAAGTGCAGGCCGCTTTTCAAGACATGCGACTCTTAATGACATAATCCGCCCGTCTCTTGCTACCATCAATGTGCCTGCTCTTCTTGAGCCGCCTGGCATTTTCAGAGATGATGCCAAAAGACCTGATGGAGTGTCTCTGGTTCCGTGGAGTTTGGGACAGGTGCTTGTGTGGGAGGCTACCTGTCTAGACACACTGGCACCGTCCCACCTTCATCGGACTACTTCTAAAGCGGGTGCAGCTGCGGAAAATGCCGAAAATCTGAAACGCATTAAATATAGAGGCCTCGGCAGAGAGTACAACTTTGTACCATTTGGCGTCGAGACCCTCGGTCCGTGGGTATTTGCGTAAATCGCGAAACGTCTGGTTGACGTAACTGGTGACCGAAGAGCTGGCGGCTTTCTCGCGCAACGCATCAGCATTGCAAATTAGCGAGGAAATGCCGCCAGCATCCTCGGTACAATGCCTCGAGGGCCTTTTTTAGTTTTCATCATTATCATCATCATATCAGCCGAAAGACGTCCACTGCTGGACATATGTCTCCCCCAAAGAGTGCCAAAGTGACCGGTCCCGCGCCACCCGCATCCAGCGGACTCCCGCAACCTTTACCAGGTCATCAGTCCACCTTGTGGGGCCAACGCCGCTTTTTAGCTTTAACTTAATGTTCATTTAATTTAGTTAATGTTAGTTAACATCTTGTATATACTTTAGAAAATAAATTAAATACGTATTAAAAACAATAGCTAAGCCAGAAAATTATTTATTTTTACTAAAAATAGAAAAATGTGAGATGAATTTTGGTACCCTCATAATGACCCCAGCTGTACAGTTATTTCATGCATGTGTTGTTATGGTAATAGGGGAGACCGGGGCAAGATGAAGTTCGGGGCAGGACGGGAAATGTGCTTGTGTGCGTAACTGGTGAACACAACAGAGCCGAACACGGCGCCATTCGCGCGAACTTCAGTCGCCTCACGCGAGTCAGAACGGCGCGTGCCTGTCACTACCTGTTTTGGCTGCGTGGCGTGTAAAAACCGTTTTTTGGAGGATTGGTAAGAAGTTTTCAGTTTTGAATCGTTGTGCACCAAGGTAGGTATCAGTGCTATTGTAATACTTTACCACATACTTGTTGCAGTAGTGTAAAACTATCGAATTTAGGTTGCTATTTCGTACAATTATTTTGTAGGTTAGAACTGTTGATCTATTTGTAAAATGTGTCTGTTGGGGCAAGATGGTCGGGCCATAATGGGATACTATCCCGTCTTAGGAAAATACTGAAAAAAAGAAACCTGAAAAGAAAACGACTAAAAAAAAAGAAGTCAGAAAAAAAGAATACAAACAAAAAAGGCAAAAAAGAAAGTGACACGGATATTAGTTCATCTGAAGACGATGAAAATGATTGTGTACCCACAATATATGCAATATTGTGGGTATGTCCCTATATTCACAGTCCACTGAAGGATGGGGTATTTGTAGCGTTGTGCGCATAATTCCTGCGCAGGTGTAGACGATGACGATGAAGAGGCACATGTATGTGACCGTTGCCAACCTGACTAAAATGTGTACTCATTATGCCCCATGACCTTTCCCATTTTGCCCCGATCATGGGGCAAAACGGGATTTTTGACATGTGCAATTTAATTTTTATTTGTCCAAAGAATAAGTGATTCAGTGCCATAAATGATTATAATTTTGTTAAATGAATAGTATACGCGTTGATTTCTTGTAAGAGTTGTTTAATAAATAATTTGATTTTCACATTATGACGATTTTTCTCTTAAGTATCCCATCATGCCCCGGTCTCCCCTACGTAGTAACAGTTAGATAATAAAGAGCAGATATATTCCAATATGTATAGACTGTAACTGCGTAAAAAAACGGAATAAAACGTAATGTTCCACCTGCACCTGCACTTCGAAATCCTATATGTTAAGCAGGCCCCGCGGACATGGGGTAGCTGTCATTTTATTTCCCACAGCTGAGGGGATAATTGAAAAAAAGCTTTGATACTTTCTTATTTGTTTTTATTTGAATAGTGGTTGGTACTCTAGTCTAGACTTTTGATAGGAAAAACTTGTATTTGTTTTATTCTACTGTGAGTCTTTTTCACACTTACCTACGTTTATTGTAGTTCGTCACTTAGTGGGTGAACAATTAATGAAAAAAGACATTCTGACAATAAATATAATATTCAAACTTTCAAAATTAAAAAAATAAAATAAGAGAAGAAAATCAATATTTATCTACCCATTCTAAGGTAATAACCGCAGGGTTGTGATATTAGTTGTCTTAATAACAGAGCCTCTAGAATATACCTGTCACATACATTTTGACAGACGTCACATTTTGTATCTCAGCGGGCCCCCATTCGCTGAGTCATAGGATGAGGATCCGCTTCCGGCGTTCTGGTAGCTACACGTGCAAAATTTTTCTTTCAATATAAATAGTTGTTTTTGCCATTCCGGTTGAAAAATTAACATTAATTTCTTTGTTTTGTGTGGTGGTGGGTTAACTGCCAAGTGGTAAGTGGTTGTTTTGTGAGCGTCTTAGTGCGGAGATGGAGGAGCAGGAGCCCCCTGACGGGGGCGGTGCTTTGGTAGACCCTCCCGGGGGTGAGTTCTCCCAAATTACCCAGAGCGAAGACCTCGAACATGCTGTTGCTGATAAACGTCGTAAGTCTGACCACGATTCTTCCCCCGCTTCTAAAAGAGACGATAGATTACCCGCGACAGCGTCCAATCAGCATACGTACACAATCCCGGAATTCGCTCCGGGTACTAAAGTAACATTCGGAGCTAACGATTTAGGACCTTATAATGTTCAAGTGGTTAAAACTGAAGATCCCTCTCCTGGTTCACCCTTCAGAATATTGAAGTTCGCACAACTTATGCACAAATACTCAGTGAAAGGTATCATTAAGGGAGGCATTATGGCTAGTGGTCGTAGTCGGGTTACTGTAGGGTTTGAGAGCTCTGTTGCTGCTAATGCTTATTTAGAACACTCTTTTTTCAAAGAAAACACCCAGTATTCATGCTCAATACCAATGTTCAGTGTAACCAGGTCAGGTTTGGTGAAGAATATTCCTCTTGATTGGCATTTGGAGGAGTTTGTGAACTCCATTGAATGTCCAGATATTGGCAGTAGAGTTATTAAGGCCCGTCGTCTGAATAGGAAAGAAACTCTTGATGGAACAACTACATGGTTCCCAACCCAAACTGTTGCCTTGACATTTCTAGGACAAAAATTGCCTGAAAGAGTCTTCTGCTTTTATACCTCTATTCCAGTTGATCTTTACAAACTGCCAACAATACAATGCAATAATTGCTGCCGTTTTGGTCACACCAAGACCAACTGTCGTTCAAAGCCTAGATGTTTTAAATGTGCCGCCCCAACCCATAATGGGGAGAGCTGTAGTGTCCCAGAGACTAGTGCATCTTGTATATCATGTGATGGCCCCCACTTTGCTACAAACTCATCTTGTCCTGAACATAAAAGACAGAAGGACATAAAGGTTGTTATGGCAGATGAAAATATTTCTTACACTGATGCAGCCCGCCGCTTTAGATCCGTCAAACGCAATTTTTCTGATGCTGCCCGCTCTATGGCTTATCCAAACCAGCATTCCCCTGTCTCTTATTCCCAAAATAACACCCCTTCTACTTCTCAGCCGACTGCCCCCCAAACTACCTCTTACAAGAGGACAATTCTAATCCCCAGACGTAAGACCCCAGTATTAAGCAAAGGTTATGATAAAGCTGCCCATGATGAAATCACTAACGCACCCCAATATTCACAGCCAAATGGTTGTGCATTAAATACTGAAGGTGTTCCTAATGACAATCTTATTAGGTCACTCGCAAAGTCTTTGATGATTATCCTATCGAAATTCTCAGAAATTATACCGAACAACGTCCTTGATGCTTTGAACCAGCTCACAACTTTACTTGACACTCTTTCTATTAATGGCCCCTACAGCCATCCAATGGAATTGTAGGAGTATACGACATAAAAAATCTGAATTGTGTTTTTTAATTAATAAATATAATCCGGTCCTATTGGCCATCTCTGAGACATGGTTGAAGCCTGGCTCCCGTTTTAGGGTGCCTGGCTTTGCATGTCTTAGAGATGATAATGACGATGGATGGAATGGTTGTGCCATCCTCGTTAAACATTCCCTTTTCTTTGATACCCATCCCTTCTCATTCATCAGGTTTTAATATTATTGCATGCCAAGTCTTAAACTCAACTTTTGTTTCCCTTTACATTCCCCACCCTAATCACTCTATTATCTCAGAGTTAGACTCAATTCTTGCCCTTCTACCTGGTCCATTAGTTGTCATGGGCGACTTCAATTGTCACCACACCATATGGGGATCTGCCTCTTGTGACTCCAACTCCTCTCGATTGCTAGAGGTATTTGATAATGTCAATCTATGCCTAATGAATGATGGGTCCCCTACTAGAAGAACTTCTCCACTCCAAAATTCTAGCTCCGTAGACCTAACCTTGGTTTCACCTAGGCTGGCTCCTCGAATAGGCTGGCAAGTTCTTACTCGCTCCCTTGGCAGTGACCACCTTCCTATCTACATTTCTCTTCCTTCTGCTACACCTACTCCTACTCCATCTTTTCCCCCCCTATTAAAATATAGATTAGAAAAAGCTGACTGGCCAGAATTTACAGCTTTAGTATCTAATGAAATTAACTCACTTCCTCCAGTTTCAGATGACAACTTCCTTCTTTTATACTTTAATTTCATTACAATTCTCTCTAATGCTGCTTCAGCCTCTATTCCTCTTAAAAACTCTTCTTGTGGCAAATTATCCTCTCCTCCTTGGTGGGATGCTGAGTGCACTGCGGCAATAAAAAAAAGGAATGCTGTAGAAGATACTTTTGCCAGTGATCTATCTAGCCATGAAAATTACCTAGTCTTCCAATCCACAAATGCCCGTACCAAGCGACTGTTATCAACAAAAAAAAAACTTGGATGGACCCGATTTTGTGAAAGCTTGTCTCCATGTACTCCTTCTTCTTTGGTGTGGAGGAACATCAAACGTTTCCGGGGATCTGTATCCCATTCTACTGGCAACCTACTATCTAACGATCCCTGCTTATGGATTGACCCTTTTCTTGATAAGCTGGCTCCTCCTTATGTTCCGTCTGAGGACTCTTTACCGTCTTTGTCTCCTTTACTACCATCTAATACAAGGATGGATGAACCATTTTCCTCCTCTGAATTATTCCTAGTTCTGGACCACCTCAAAGACTCTACTCCGGGAATTGATGGGATCCCCTACTCCTTTATCAAAAGATGCTCTGATTCGTCAAAATTATTCTTCTTGTCCATAATCAATAAAATTTATAGTTCAGGCATAATTCCAGATACTTGGAAGAAGCAAATAATAGTTCCCATTTTAAAACCTGGAAAAGATCCTAGTGACCCTTCAGCATACAGGCCTATTGCTCTCTCGTCTGTACTTGCAAAGATTCTAGAGCACCTATTAAAAAATAGACTGGAGTGGATCTTGGAAAGTCGTGGAATCATTGCTGACACACAATTTGGTTTCCGCCGGGGAATGGGAACAATAGACAGCCTGAGTGTCTTGACGTCGGATATTCGTTTGGCATTCTCAAGGGGCCAACACTTAGTTGGCGTGTTCTTAGACATAACATCCGCATATGACAATGTCCGGCTTCCGCTACTCAGGCAGAAGATGCATCAGCTGAGTCTGCCGGTAAGGATGGTCAATGTTATATGTAATTTATTTATGGACCGCTCCATCTACGTTCGTTTTCAAGGCTCATTAATGCCCCCTAGGAGTGTATGGAAGGGCTTGCCGCAGGGTTCGGTTTTGAGTCCTATCCTGTATAGCTTATACACCGCCGACCTTGATAAGTCTGTCAACTGCTTCTGTGATATCCTCCAATACGCGGACGACTTGGCGCTTTACTTCGCCTCTGATTCCATCTCGGAGTGCGCAGTTGCTTTGAACTCTGGACTCAATTACTTAAACGTTTGGCTCACGGATCATGGTCTCTCTTTGTCTACTTCTAAAAGCTCTGTGGTAGTTTTTAGCCGAAAGCGGAGTATTCCAGGCATTGCCATAGTCCTCGATGACGAGACAATCCCGGTGTCAAGTTCAGTAAAGTTCTTAGGCCTTTACTTAGACTCACGGTTAACTGGTATTCCCCACTTAAATTACATTCGGAATAAATGCGAAAAAAGCGTTAACGTTTTGAGGGCTCTATCTGGTGCTTGGTGGGGTTCTCACCCGTTCGTACAGAAACTCCTGTATAATGCTATTATTAGGAGCCACTTTGACTATGGGTCTTTTTTGCTAGAGCCCTGCAGCAAGCTGGCCTTATCATTTCTTGATAAGATTCAATCAAAGTGTTTGCGCATAATTTGTGGAGCAATGAAGTCCTCCCCCATCAATGCTCTTCAAGTGGAGTGCCTGGATCCGCCTCTTAGGTTAAGGAGACAGTTTCTGGCTGATCGCTTCCTCTTCAGGGCTGCCCAATCTTCTGATCACCCATTGATGTATCGGTTAAATTGCTTGGCCAATATTATCCCTTCCGCTAAATATTGGTCCCATAAGGATCTTCCCTGTCTCATCAAAAGTTTCCAGAAGCTTTCTGATGGTCCTCCTCTTCTGACTTCCCCAGCTAATCCTATTTTTCTATTTGAATATGACTCTCTTATTTTCCAGCCTAACATTATTTTATCCTTGGATTTGCAAAAATCTTCTCCTGGCGCTAATAATACTTTCTTAAGGATTGTATCCGAAAAATGGGATGGTTGGCTCCTTGTATTTACAGATGCTTCAAAGCTGTCTAATGAAGGATGTGTGGGTTCCGCTGTGTGGATCCCACAATACAAGATAGTTTTAAGTTTTAAAAGTCCTCCCATAACAACAGTATTTACAGGAGAAGCAATTGCCCTCTTTGAAGCAGTTTCCTTTATTGAATCTCACAAAATTCCAAAAGCTGCAATATTTTCGGACTCCCGTAGTTGTCTTCAGGATATAGCTAAGTTTCCTTTCCGCTCCAGAGACAATCTTTTAGTCAATCTAAAGACCCGAGAGGCTCTTTATAGGTGCGAATCTCTTGGGTTACAGGTGGTTCTGGCCTGGATCCCGAGTCATAGTAACATCGAGGGTAATGAGCAGGCAGACGCCTACGCCAAACAGGCAATAGAAATTGGTTGTCCCTCTCATTCAAGAAGTCATGGTCAAGATTTTCGTGCTTCCGCCAAAACCTTCCTGTTTGAACATTGGTCGGAGGAATGGGCTATTACACGCTTATCAAAGGGTAAACATTATGGTAGTATTCAGCCGAATATTCCTGTAAGACCATGGTTTTTTAAATTTCAGAAGGCTAACAAATTCGCCACTTCTATCATAATCCGGCTACGACTAGGTCACATCTGTTCACCGTCATTTCTTGCCAAAATTAGAGTTAGAGACCATTCTTTGTGCGAGTGTGGCCTGGACGAGGGCACTCCAGATCATATCTTTTTTAGCTGCCCAAATATTTCATCTTCCTTGTACGACTCTCTTCCTGATTTCGTTCAGCGCCCTGCTAACGTCAGTTACATCCTTACATTCGCTGACACCCCATTTGTATACATACTTGCGAAATTTATTAACAACTTTAATATCAGGCTCTAATCCTTCATCCATAGTTTTCCATCCGTAGGTCGCTCTGTAGTAATCATAAAAATAACCATGTATTTGTTGTAGTTAGTTTAACTGTACATTGTGGTGTCTCTTTTGTTTTAGATTTTTCAACCGGCCAAGTATCAACTTGCAACATTTGGACAACATTTTCGGCTCTTAATCTCTTGTAGCTTCCAACCTTGACGCTGGCTCAATTGTCCCTCTGGACAGCAGCCATTCACAACAAAAATTGAATTGAGTCATAGGATGTCCTAGCTTAGAGTAAATTTAACTAAACCAAATTCATTTAATAGATCACCAGTGTACGTTTAACATCTAGTTTGTAAACCTTCGATAAAAAAGTTAATAACAAACAGGAACAGGGTTAAAGTGTGTTGTGGGCGACGGGCGAGCAAACTATCACTGCGATATCACATTTAGCCGATAATGTATACCCACATTTATGCTAAAAGTGGCACTGGAACATAAGTTTCATGTGCTCTGCATGAAGGCGTGCATCTATGTAGGTATGTATAAAAAGAGTGGAAGGTAAGATTTTGCCTTGCCACGCGGTCATGCCGTGCTCTTATCACCCCAACAACTTCGGACGGAACTGACCTATCGATGGCCTGCCTGGCGAACAGTCGTAGGTATACGTGACGCATAAATAATAACATTTTTTTTATGTAACCATTGCTTGCCTACTCTTTAATCATGAATTTGTTTACGTCCATAATATTTGTTGCTACTGCAGCAGAAAATAAGCTGCGGCAGAAAATAAGCTTTATAGGAACTTTATTCAAAAACATAAGTACTACCTATTGTCCGGTGTGTTGCACTTAAATAATTGATTTAATTAAGCTTGCGTACCAATCGACATCGAGGTCGATTTTCAAGAAATACCTTAATTAATAATTATTTTTTACTCAGGAAAGGAAAAGCTATAAAGTTAGGTTTATTGCCAAATGAACAGCCTTGAGTAGGTATCTTCTGTGCGTGTCTGAGCAAATAACCTGCCGTCCAAACGTAAATTCAACAAGGTCAATCTCAGACGTACCTTTTGACTTCCAAATTGATCAATGTATTTTGCGCACACTAAAATCTGCGTGCTCTGGTGACACATTGAAATCGAATCGCATGTCTCAAATTGACCTCAAAGTCTAATGAATTAAATTAACTAGGTAAAAGGAAGACGAAACCGTGCGTATATTTCGTAGCTTATTAATATTCGTAACCCAGTTCGTGAACTATAATTTCGTTGAAAACAATATGGGACTGCCTTTTCCATCGCATTTTTTTAATAAATTTGATGAGGTAATTTACTATAATTGACTAGGAAAATTATGAAAAGGTCTTTATTAGGGTTCCGTACCCAAAGGGTAAAAACGGGACCCTATATTACTAAGATTTCGCTGTCTGTCCTTCCGTCTGTCCGGCCGTCTATCTGTCACCAGGCTGTATCTCAAGAACCGCGATAGCTAGACAGTTGAAATTTTCACAATGATGTATTTCTGTTGCTGCTATAACAACAAATACTAAAAAAAAAAAAAAAAATATTTTCAGGGGGGCTCCCATACAACAAACGTTTTTTTTTTTTTTGCCGTTTTTATAGATAATGGTACGGAACCCTCCGTGCGCGAGTCCGACTCGCACTTGGCCGGTTTTATTGATAATAATGCATCGTTTTGTATTCTTAATATGTCACATAATAATATCAGATTACAATTATTAATATCGCTATATAATAAAAAGCTTTTTAGATAAGATTCCAATGATTAATATACTTAGGTATAGCTTAGTACTAAAAAGCTTTTTAGGTAAGACAATATAAATGCATGTAAGTAATGTATTTTTCAACACATTTGCTCGTAACGTAGGTTCCCTCCAGGGCACATATATCTTTCACCTCTCCAGTTTTTTTAATGTTATAAATTGGCTACTCTGTGTTGCTGCAAGATAAGAAAATATGTCTAAAAGTATTAGTAATACAATTACTTTTAGAGCAACCTGAGCCAGGAACTCAAAGTAGCAACTACAAATATTCGCGGCCCATCTGCCCCTCAAACCCTAAAGTACTTCATTTTACGGTACATATTTATTTGGCTAAACGGAAAATCCATGTTGTAGAATAACACGTGATAAGATAAATGTTTCTAATAAGCTGTACAGTCGATTTAGATGAATTGGGTATGAAGATAGGAAGGATACTTAGATGATAATAAGACCACGTAACTGTTGTATCTTAGAATTGAAGTGACGGGATGATCATAGAGTTGGTATATTTGTGCCTCAACGATTTCAGTAGTAATTAATAACAATAAGTGCGAATAGCGCTAATATGGTAAATATTTTATAGGATAAAAACTCAAAAAAAAGAAAGTACTTACCACCAAACTAACCAAGGTGTGCCAAAGTACCAAAATCTGCCGAGTCTACGTAAAAAAAGATGTCTACGAAAAATCATGGCAAATGCAAAAGAATAACATTCATTGGTAAAACAAACCTATGGAGAATTGAAGCCATAAATTTCAGGTAACCGGTAGTTAGCTCAAGCTATCAAAGAACAAAACATATTGAATGAACAGCTGAAGTTTCAATTCGCGTTACAAAATAACTACAATGCAATTCAAGTAGGCAATCACTCGATTCGTACCGATTGCAGACGAATCGAGATCGGAGGTAAGCACCAGTTGGCACAATCGATATGAAGACAAGCACTCCCATTTTTATAAAGCGTATACACGAAATTTTACCAGCACTAAAACACGTTCAGGCGATTCTGAACGTTGTGTCATAAGAGTAACGTGCTGAATGCTGGGACCGCTGATTTTAATGGCAACCGTATCTTTGTGAAAATTCACCGGTAAACCAAGATGGCCGTTTAGACACGTGACATAAAACCGTTATTTATGAGCGGGAAGTTCGCGGGATGACATGCGAGAATGTCACGAACCGCGGAAATACGGCATCGTAAGGAACAATTTCGATTCATGAAAATGTATTTAAAGGATTGGACTTATCGAGGTTGCTTAAACAGCACAATTTGTAATCTTTCTTATGACGCACGTCAGTTGTAACTTGCGTGAAATGTTGTTGTAACATAACATAATATAATGTATCTAGGTAAGTGCGTGCGTACTTTCCTTTTTATTTGGTTATAGAGATAAGTTCCAGAATGGCCAATTATCTTTTCGATAAAAGCCTTAGAGGTCGAATCCATCACAATACTTGGCGGAGTATATGTAATACTTTAAGGTAAAGGTAGGTACCAAATTTTTTTATGTAGAAAACTCCCGTGACTTTCTGAAATATTATTGGGAGCGCATAAGGAGCGCTCCCTAAAGGGATATTTTGGGCCTTTCATTCCTACGAAAACCTCGGCCTTCGCTTCGCTTCTTCCTCGCTTGCCTCCCCGTTTACCTTCGGGATTTCGGCCCTTAAGTGTCGCTTGCAAGAAGGAAGATATTATCCGAAAGATAATGAGTGTCATGTGTGAGATCGCTCTCAGAAGGATTGCTTTGAGCCTTTCATTCCAACGAAAAAGCCTTGCTTGCCTCACCGCTCACCTTCGGAACTTTGGCCTGGGATTTTGCTTGCAAGACACCTGGAAATAGTAAGTGTACGTGGGGGTTCGCCCTCAGGTTTCGCTTGCAAGATACCGGGAGAAATGAGTGTCCGTCCATGGGGGCGCATTTAGAGCGCTTTTGTGAAGGAATCTTTCATTCCAACGAAAAGCACGTTCTTTGGCCTCGCTTGCCTCGTATCCGAGAGGGCTTGCTTGCCTCGCCGCTCATCTTCGGTACTTTGGCCACAGGTTTCGCTTGCAAGACACCTAGGGATTGTAAGTGTCCGTGGGGGCTTGCCTTCGGGCCTTCGGCCCTCGAGTTCGCCTAGGGAGCGGTCTCTAAAAGCATGCTATAGAGGCGTTTAATTCCTACAAAAAGCTCAGCCTTCGACTTCGCTTGCCTCCCCTTTTACCTTCGGGAATTTAGGCCTCAAGTTTCGCTTGCAAGACACCCGAAGATAATTAGTGTCCGTATATAGGGGCTCGCATTGAGAGTGCTCTCTAAAGGGATGCTATGGGCCTTTCATTCCAACGTAAAGCTCAGCCTTTGGCCTTGGTTGCCACCTGGGGATAGTAAGTGGGCTTTAGCCCCCGAAAGCTTTCTTAAGGCTTGATTCGGACCTTTAATTATTAAGAAAAGCTCGGCCTTCGGCCTCGCTTGACTGGCCGCTCACCTTCGGGACTTAAGTCTCCGGTTTCGCTTGCAAGACACATGAGGGCATGATATGCGAGAATGTCACGAACCGCGGAAATACGGCATCGTAAGGAACAATTTCGATTCATGAAAATGTATTTAAAGGATTGGACTTATCGAGGTTGCTTAAACAGCACAATTTGTAATCTTTCTTATGACGCACGTCAGTTGTAACTTGCGTGAAATGTTGTTGTAACATAACATAATATAATGTATCTAGGTAAGTGCGTGCGTACTTTCCTTTTTATTTGGTTATAGAGATAAGTTCCAGAATGGCCAATTATCTTTTCGATAAAAGCCTTAGAGGTCGAATCCATCACAATACTTGGCGGAGTATATGTAATACTTTAAGGTAAAGGTAGGTACCAAATTTTTTTATGTAGAAAACTCCCGTGACTTTCTGAAATATTATTGGGAGCGCATAAGGAGCGCTCCCTAAAGGGATATTTTGGGCCTTTCATTCCTACGAAAACCTCGGCCTTCGCTTCGCTTCTTCCTCGCTTGCCTCCCCGTTTACCTTCGGGATTTCGGCCCTTAAGTGTCGCTTGCAAGAAGGAAGATATTATCCGAAAGATAATGAGTGTCATGTGTGAGATCGCTCTCAGAAGGATTGCTTTGAGCCTTTCATTCCAACGAAAAAGCCTTGCTTGCCTCACCGCTCACCTTCGGAACTTTGGCCTGGGATTTTGCTTGCAAGACACCTGGAAATAGTAAGTGTACGTGGGGGTTCGCCCTCAGGTTTCGCTTGCAAGATACCGGGAGAAATGAGTGTCCGTCCATGGGGGCGCATTTAGAGCGCTTTTGTGAAGGAATCTTTCATTCCAACGAAAAGCACGTTCTTTGGCCTCGCTTGCCTCGTATCCGAGAGGGCTTGCTTGCCTCGCCGCTCATCTTCGGTACTTTGGCCACAGGTTTCGCTTGCAAGACACCTAGGGATTGTAAGTGTCCGTGGGGGCTTGCCTTCGGGCCTTCGGCCCTCGAGTTCGCCTAGGGAGCGGTCTCTAAAAGCATGCTATAGAGGCGTTTAATTCCTACAAAAAGCTCAGCCTTCGACTTCGCTTGCCTCCCCTTTTACCTTCGGGAATTTAGGCCTCAAGTTTCGCTTGCAAGACACCCGAAGATAATTAGTGTCCGTATATAGGGGCTCGCATTGTGAGTGCTCTCTAAAGGGATGCTATGGGCCTTTCATTCCAACGTAAAGCTCAGCCTTTGGCCTTGGTTGCCACCTGGGGATAGTAAGTGGGCTTTAGCCCCCGAAAGCTTTCTTAAGGCTTGATTCGGACCTTTAATTATTAAGAAAAGCTCGGCCTTCGGCCTCGCTTGACTGGCCGCTCACCTTCGGGACTTAAGTCTCCGGTTTCGCTTGCAAGACACATGAGGGCAGCCCGCGAGCTCGCATAGCGACCGTTCTCTAAAAGCATGCTTAGGGCCTTTCAGTCCTACGAAAAGCTCAGCCTTCGGCTCCCCTTGCCTCCCCGTTAACCTTCACGACTTCGGCCCTCAGGTTTCGCTTGCAAGTTACTCGGAGATGAGTATCCGTGGGGGCTCCGCCTCGGGCTTTAGGCCCTCGGGCTCTAGGCCCTCGGGCTCGCATTGAGACCGCTCCCTGAAGGATTGATGTAGGTCTTTAATTCCAATGAAAAGCTCGGCCTTCGGCTTCGCTTGCCTCGCCGCTCACTTGCAAGACACCTCAGGATAGTGAGTGTCCGTCGGGCTCGCCCTAGGGCCTCAGACCTGTGGCTCGTATAGGGAGCGCTCTCTAAAAGGATACTTTGGGCATCTATAATATATAATATTATTGACGACCAAGTTTATGAGGGTGTTTATATAGATTCGAAGAGAATTTGAACTGTTACACGCACAGTCTATGGAAATCAAATCTTTATTTTCAAATTCGTCAATAGTATGATTAAATTGATTAAACATATTAAGAATATCATTTAAACCATAATTTATACGCGTACGAAGTCGCGGGCAGAAGCTATTTATACATATACAACAGTAATACAACTAAATCAGTTATAACTCACTCTCACTTCACTTGTACTATAAAGTTCTTACGTGTACTTGTGATGTGCTAAGTAGTAAGTCCTCGTTCAGCACAACTGCCTACGAGTACGAGTAGCTAGCCTAGCTATGCCAGACATAATAAAGCATTAGTCCCGTAACAAAGTCTCACCAGCGAGACGTGTCATAGAAAAATCGGCCAAGTGCGTGTCAGGCCTCGGGCCACGCGCAGTGTAGTTACATCGACACGCGCGCGCCAACTAAATGGTTGCGTCGGCCGAATTTCTACGAAAGTTAACCTTTCTAAGTACATTTTAAATTG
Organism: Epinotia ramella; assembly: GCA_947578815.1. Classification (NCBI taxonomy): domain Eukaryota; kingdom Metazoa; phylum Arthropoda; class Insecta; order Lepidoptera; family Tortricidae; genus Epinotia; species Epinotia ramella. Next base: position 22,260,217 of record OX388202.1, read on the forward strand.
GTCGACTATTACTCGGTAACTAGTTATGCCTGCTTAGCTGTGATAGTTTTCCTTTTAAATTCATTATATGTACTAATGCCACGATTTTTTTCACATTCCCAGTAGCAGCCATTTAGCCGGAAGGGGGGGGGGGGGGGGGGGGAGACACATGACTCACTCAAAAATTTGGGCTTTAAAGCCCAATATCTCGCAAACCATTCACCGAGTTAAAAAATCGTGATAAAAACCCATAATATTTTTGAACAAGCTATCCAACGATAAATGTTGGTTTTACGATAAAAAAAAATTACATGCCCACTTTAAGTGTAGGGTAGGTACCCCAAAAAAAAATTATGTTATTCTTCTGTTTTATCGGTGTGATTGATTTATATGTATACCCATGCCGAATTACAGTTTTCTAGTAGTATTGGTTACTGAGCTAAGCCGAACACTGACGGACAGACGGACGGACGGACGGCCAAACGGACATAGCGAAACTATAAGGGTTCCTTGTTGACTACGGAGCCCTAAAAATGTGGTAAAATTAAAAAGGGAGGAGGAGGTACCACTGCAGCTTATGCAAATTGACATTGTTGCCAAACAAAAATAATTTGAAAAGCTAGGTTAGAGCGTAGGTTAGCTAGGTTCATGCTAGCTAGGATGGTTCTCAGTATTAGGCTCGTGGGCGTAGCGGATTTTTCCTAAACATACGAGTACGACGTAGTAGGTACTAAACGCGCGTTTGAGTCGAGTCCCGACCAGAAAACAAAAAATGTCCTTCCTGTTCATGAAAATTAATGACAGGTTCAGACTTTTTTTTGAAGTACACAGCAACATATAGGCGAGCGCTATAGTGACCTAAGATTCCATCAGCATTAAGATTTGGGTTGTAATTTATTACGTGGCTGGTATTTAATGTTTTTGTATTTTAATACGGGTCCAAACTATACTTCTGTGTCCCATTTCACGACGCTCTCTCCTTGCATCGGCTTCCTCATTACTGAGGGTCGTGACTCGTGGTCATATCACTGGAACATCTTTCCTCAGATGATTCTGACGACCGGTTAGTCTAGTGGGTAGTGACGCTGCCTACGAAGCTGAAGGTCCTGGGTTCAAATCCCGGTAAGGGCAAATATTTGTGGGATGAGCATGAATATTTGTTCAGGCCTTTAAATAGCGCTATTTTCGTATAGCGCTATCATTTATAACGTTATTATTCCTAAAACCGCTATACTCAAAAACGATATTTGACGCGCTGTATAGCGATATCCATTATAACGTTATAAATCTAAACCATTAATATAAAACCGATACTTTTTTAACCGATATAATAATGTTATAACGTTATAGGCTAGCCCTTTCTCGCATTCAGTATAGCCTACTCGTGCAATGTAAGCGATGTGATTACGTAACGTAGGTTGTTTGTTAGAGTGCACGAGCGACGTCATAGTAAAATACAGAATTTTTCGATTTGCTCGGCTTGTCGGCGCAGGTTGTAGCCTGGGCTGTTATTCGCTACGCGTTAATGCGGCTCACCCCGCCGGTCACCCGTCACGAAACTAGACCTCTACCCACGCTTAGTTACTACGCATCGCGGTGTCAAGGTATATTTGTGGGTGAGCGTTGAGGTGAGCTTAAAACAAGTTACAGAATAGGGGGGCTGATACGAATATCCTGACTAATAATTTTCAAATCAGATTGTCTTTAGCTACTCTGTGCCTCATTAATCGGAAATGCATCATCCCATAAAAAACATTGCCAAGTCACAAAATTTTATTTAGCAAGCAAATAAAGATTAATAAGAATGCCTGAAACTTGGCTCTACGAAATATCTCACAACTTTTTACGGTGGAAGAGTTTCGAGACTTGGCCTCTTTTTTACATGGAGTGTTTTTTATGGAATCTCACTCCTTTTTGTAGGGTAATGTGTTATCCATACATACAAACTATGAATGCAGGCCCATTCTTGCTTTTGAATTTTCCCATTCACTGCAAATGTAACTTTGTAATCCTATATATTTGTATAGGATTACAAAGTAATGTATACAGTTGGTGTATCTAGAAAACTGGGTTGAAATAGCAATTTTTTATAATTTTCCCTTTATGTGGCCATTAAACCCTAACTGTACCAAATTTCAGCTCTCTGAGTTTATGGGAAGTACTAGTTCTATTTTGATGATCATGAGTGAGTGAGTGTCATAAATGCGAAACTTTGCTTTCGCTTAACTTCGGAACTAAATGACCTACAGACTTGAAATTTTGGATTTTAAGTATGTGATTATAGCTTACTGGATGACGAAAATTTCTGCATTCTGGTCTTATCCAGAGGTTCTCAAATAGGGGCCTGAAAATGTGGCGAAATGGTTCCAGTAAAGGATGGTACGGCAGTGTTTGCTTCGCGCTCGACTTGGCGGGGGCACTGCCGTGCCCCCAGATATTAATGGCATTGTTATAACATGGTAAATTATTTATAATTTAAATGCCTGCATCAAATGTTTCTGACTAATTCATCAACGCACAGCCGAAACTACTGGGACTAAAAAGAAGGGACAAGATGGAATTTTTGGAAATCCCATCCCTAAGGGGGTTAAATAGGGGTGCAAAGTTTGTATGAGGGAAACTTTTTTTTTTACTATTGACTTGAAACTTTGTAGGAAGATTACTTATTAAGATGCATAAAAAGTTCTTGCAGCGTTTTAGAAAATTCCACTCCTAAGGGGGTTAAGTAGGGGACAGGGGTGCAATGTTTGTATGGGGGAAACATTATTTTTTGAACTAGAGACTTGAAACTTTGTAGAAAGATTACTTATTAGAATAGAAAAAGGTACTTTCTGTGTTTTAGAAAATTTCATCCCTAAGGCGGTTAAATAGAGGTGCAAAGTTTGTATGGAGGGAACTTTATTTTTTGAGCTACAAACTTCAAACTTTGTAGAAAGATTACTAAATACAATACAAAAAAGGACTGTCAGCGTTTTAGAAAATTCCACCCCTAAGGAGGTTAAATAGGGATGAAAGGTTTGTATGAGAAACACTTTTTTTGAGCTTGAGATTTGAAACGTTGTAGAAAGATTACTTATTAGAATAGAAAAACCGTTAGTACTTTGAACGTGTTAGAAAATTCCATCCCTAAGGGGGTTAAAAAGGTACTTATGCAAGATTAGGATGAGAAACATTTTTTTTGAGCTAGAGATGGGCAACTTACGATACTTACTAGAAAAAAAAATCCTTCCATCGTCTTGGAAAAATACCACCCCTAAGGGGGTTAAAAGTGTTAAAACGGTATTCAAGGTTTATATGGATAGCAAGAAAATATAGTAAGATATTTCTAATGTCAGTCTTAGTCTGTATGTTAAAAGACAACAAAACTGATTTCAGAGTTTTTTTTTTAATTCATCCCCTATAGGCGTTAATGGGGCTTCAAAGTTTATATGGAGGGAAAAGTCATTTTTTAAGTAAGATTTTTTAATTTTGGTCTTAAAATAGAGAGAGCAGATTAGTAGATTTTTTTATTCATCACCTAAGAGTGTTTAATTCGAAGGCCGTATAGGGTCAAGACAATTTTAAAGTAAAACATTAGTGTAACTACGATTTGAGACGGTTTGTTTAAAACTAAAAAATACATTTCAATGTTTTTGAAATTCATCCCCCAAGAGGGTTTCTAGGGGGTTCAAAGTTTATACGAAGAGCAAGATATTTTTAAAATAATAGATTTATTACTTAGGTATGGACCGTTTGTTTAATGATTAGAAAACGATTTCAGCGTTTTTTTTATTCATCTCCTAAGAGAGTTAAAAGGTTTGAAGGTTGTATAGAGAGCAAGACCTTTTTTAAAGTAAGACTTACAGATTTGAACAGTTACCAGAAATATAGGATAGGTTAGGTTAGAACTGCGATGCTCCCAGAATCGAATAGATTTAATCAACATTGGGTACTTATTATTATAACAGTAATGTAGCTTAGTAGACATATAAAAATATATTTTTCTATAATACTGTATGAAAACGTCTGTTGATGATTCTTAAGATATTTATGTTTGTAAAAACGAAGTTTTCAATTTAGATTTATCAATTTAAACTAACGAACTCATCGCACTGTTACCTTTTACGTAGGTCTAATCCCTGAACGGATTTAGATGAAATTTCCCGTACAGATAATTTGAGACCCTTGGAAGGATATGGGATAGTTTTTGTATAACTTTAAGATGGTAGAAGTGTGTTTGGGACAGCGATAAATAGCTTGCACCGAACATAATTTAATAGCAATATTTTTTCTAAGACCATAACAAGTTCCACGCGAACGAAGTCGCTGGCAACAGCTAGTTATTTACATTAATATTTAGTGACTAAGGATTAATTAGAAAAGGAGGATGAATCGTAAGAAAAGGAGGATCGATACATATTTATGTGTACCAACCGTCCTTGGTCTCCCCTATCTATCGCGAGCCTATCTAGACAGATTATGGCGAAGAACCGAAATCGAAAATGCACACATTCTTTGGTTTCATAATCAGATTTTATTTAACTTGTCGTTTTCGGAATGGCTCTAAATCAAAAATAAAATAAAATGTGGGAAACTAAAAGTATATTTTAATTTTATTACGATTAATGAACAAAAGCACATACCAACATACCTATGCATAATTTTTTGCTCACGGCAACACCGTCGGTCGTAGGGCTTGTTTGGAATAGGTCCTAATACTGGGAGTCTGCGATTTAGTGCCGAGACAAACAATTAACATAGAAAAATATTGACCCTCTTACATATTGTAATAGTGTATACCTAGGGGCTATTAAGATTGGCACTCTTTCTTTTTATTTATGAGCAAGTCCACGAATCTGTGGACAGCGTTGCGTTTCCTGCGTCCCATTTTTATTCCGCCATTTATCGTCGCAACCAACCAAATATTCACAATTCACAACCAATTTGCAAATGATCGAGGTAAACAAGCATTAATAGGATTTAGAAGCTAGAACAACGTAACGGCAACGTCGCACGTCGCGCTACGGCCCACGTGGTGGCATGTTGGCATTGGCACAGAGCGGCAACGGCGCAGCCGTAGCGCGCGGCTCGCATTTTAAAACGATATTATAACGTTATTATATATCGTTCTGTTATTCATTCTGTTACGGTATTTATATCGTTATGGAGAATATTGGTTTTGTTATAACGTAATTTTCGAACACTAACGGAATATACCGTTATAATTCCGGTTCATTTTATAACGTTTTAAAGGTCTGTATTTGTTTCTGAGTCATGGATGTATTCTATGTATTTAAGTATTCATATCTATTAAATATATCGTCGTCTAGTACCCATAACACAAGCCTTATTGAGCTTACTATGGGACTAGGTCGATTTGTGTAAGATTGTCCCCTAATATTTATTTATTTATTATTTATTTATGATGTGTCTCCATCTCCTCCTATCTGTGGCCGAGTGCAGAGCGTCGTGAACAGTTATATCAATAGGGCTGCGCGAATTTGGTCTGTCCAGTGTATCGGGGCCCCTTGGTTGCTTGCTTTCGATACAAGTTACAAAATCATAAGTTTCTATCAACAACAACATTTTTGATAAAAGCTTTTAATGCCGACTGTACTTTTTTATGTACCGTCATCAACTACTCATTGAGATGATTCTAACGAGCCCAAACTCAACGGGGTTACGTCGTACTGAATTCCGATGGCCACCTTCTGTCTCCATCATCAGATCAGGTCGATGGTACAATAATATTGAATTGTCATCCAAACTAAACATCTATACAAAATTTCAGCTCAATCGGTTGAAGATATCTACTTCAAAATTGAGTTCAAAGATTCCACCCGGACAAATTACAGACATACATTGCTAGTTAAATAAAAGCTTTTAAATTAATAATAAAATACCAGCCACATTATAAATTAGAACCTAAATGTTACACGTATGCGGGTATGACGTGTAGGTACGTCACGTCACGCAAACAGTCTAAAATGACTCAAAGTTCCACCCGGTGGAACATCTACGAGTAATCCTATAAATTAGCGATCGTCGTTAAGTCGGGCTATCTCCTATCAGAAAGTTAGATACTAATGAGCGCAAGTTCGCCACTTCGAACCTTGCCGCGCCGCCGAAACCACAAATCCATACTATCCATACTTCCATACTAATATTATAAATGTGAAAGTGTGTCTGTCTGTCTGTCTGTTACCTCTTCACGCTTAAACCGGTGAACGGATTTGAATGAAATTTGGTATAGAGATAATTTGAGTCCTGGGGAAGGGCATAGGATAGTTTTTATCCCGGAAATCGTCCCCCAAGGGGATGAAGTGGGGGGTGAAAGTTTGTATGGAGCTACGATATAAACGAGTTCCACGCGGACGGAGTCGCGGGCAGAAGCTAGTTAATAATATTCACTGAAACTAATTAACGCAAGCTATTCAATTTCAATTCTTTTATTAAATAAGATAACATAAGATTCATTATTCGTTAGTATTATACTTAGAATATCAGCAATACAATGTATAAAATGAATAAAATACAAACTAAAAAGAAAGATCTTTACAGCAAGTACCGTAAAACGGGGTAAGTAGGGACAAAACTGACATTCAAACCTTGATAACATTTGATTTTTATGCAAACTGAATGTTGTATAATAAGTGTTCCGGACGTTTGTATTTTAGTTTTTTTTATGATTTTGGGTAGCTCCATTTCATAACTTAACGATAAACACGGAATCCCACCTCACCCCGTAGTCTCTCGTAGTTGGGGTGAGATGGATTTTCATACAAAGGTGATTTTGGAAGATTGTTGGGTCGTTTTAATTTTAATTATGAATATTACTATAGCTTCATTTTAAATTGGAATACATTATTTAGGTAGCAGTAGCCTTAAAATCCCATCTTACCCCCCTTTCACCCCTTCTCTCCCCATTTATAACCCAACTCTCCTCGCGATCCCTACTCACCCCATTTTACGGTAGGGGCACTCCAATCTGTCATCTATCATCCTTAAGGTGGTTTTCCCAAAGTATGAGGTCACAAACGAATATCTCAAATTATTCTAGTTTCTACAAGTTTATTCAAGACAAGGGTAAATTTCGCGCAAATGGAAAGCCAATTTATGAAAGTTAGTTAAAGTACATTAGTTTCTTAATAAATCACGCCGTTAACCTGCGAATGTCAAATAACGTTTTGTATGGAAATCAAACCACCTTAATATGGTGTTGGGGCTGGCGCGCACCCGACGCACCAGCCCCCCTATTCTGTAACTTGTTTTAAGCCCACCTCAACGCTCACCCACAAATATATCTTGACACCGCGATCCGGAGTAACTATTAAGCGTAGATAGAGGTCTAGTTTCGTGACGGGTGATCGGCGGGGTGAGCCGCTTTAGCGCGTAGCATATTTGCCACCAACACCCGGAACGCGTTGTTGTACTGGACGCGGAGGGACCTAAGCACCTTTTGTATAATCACGCCATGAGCTGCACGAGTGCAGGAGGTACAGTAAGCTCGAAATAACGTAAGTTTCACCTCCCTGGTACAGCGTGCAAACTTACGAGCTATCATATTGGCCCGGACCGACAGGGCCCTCCGCCCCATCTTTATGTTTTTATCGTCTTTGAGTAAGGACAGCTCCGCTAAGTTTAATAGGTCTCATTCAATTCAGCTGTTCTGCCACGTCCGAGCTCAAACACCAAATATTGTTTTTTTTTGGTTTCGGCACATGTCTCGCACACCTTTAATAAATTGCGTAAACCGCCCACGGATGCACTTAGACGACCCATATAGTCCGTATAACTAATGTTATTATATGACAGCCGATATGCATTCTTCCCAGCGCATCCAAAAACTAATTTATTTATAGGTTTTGAATAGCGTAGGCGAGCTCAGTCCCCCTGCCTCACGCCCCACCCCAACCTATACTAGTCCGAGACGGCATCCGCCCATCTAACACAATTGGCTTGGTTTCCATACCAATACCTGAATATGTTGAGCAGCCCAGGATAAGCTTTATGGCATCAAGCTTCTGCCATAAAATCTCGTAGGAAACCAAGTCAAAAGCCTTAGACTGATTTGAGAAAAGATTATGCCTACTGCTTTATAGTTTAACTAGCTGTGCGCGCGCTACTGCCCGCGTTTAACAAAGAACACATGCAGAGCCACGCAATAAAAAACCTATAGCCTATATCGATCCTGAAGGGATAATATATGTACTGGTAGAAGAGAAGAAATCGGAATCTGAGAAATCAGACTCACAAACTCTTTATAATATTTACTAGGATAGGAAAAGCGTGGATGTGTTACTCTACTGGTAAATAGAGTATGTGGGATTAGTAAGTAAATGCTTACTAAGTAGCTGGGCTGACCCCGTGAACTTCGTATCGCCATACAAAATATTATTTTCGCCAGTTTTTCTATGTTTTAATAGTTATTCAGAGCGGAGACAAATCCAGAAATCAAACATCATTTACATTGGTCGAGCCGTTTTTGAGTTATAAATGGTGTACCTACCACGACCTTTTTGTTTTATATATATGTATATATATAGATTTTGTTATTTCATGTAGCTAAAACTGCTGCTGATTGTCCAAGCTGAATTTGTTCGGAACTCGTTTATATAGTTACTCTTTTGGAGTTTGATGAGTTTGTCTACCAAATTAGAAGGTAATTTTATATTTACAAATAGCCCATTATTAAAGAAGCATGTTACAGTGACCCACTTCTGACTGAACACGCACTTTGCGAGGATATAAACCCATTAAGATAGTTCCCATCTGCAACGGCACGTGATATACTTACCTACATTAACTAGGTACTTCATGGTGATTTTCCAACGACGAAATAAGACGAACGTTGTCGTCGCAGCCCCGCTAACCTGTAATTTGTTTTTACTTTTAACCTCAACCACAGAATAATAATAGTACCTACTACGTACAGATTGTTCGCTGTTAACGAATCCCCTGCTTAGGTATGCCAAGCGAGCGTAAACGTAGCTCGTAGTCATCCCTTTAAATCGCATGCAACGCGCTGCGATAGAACCCGTGCGTGCCGTAGCAGCGCTAACATACCGGCCGGGGCCGGCATAGGCATGTACTTGCGGCGCGACGAAATCACGGAGTGTAGGCTCAACTCACCGTTCACCCACAAATACATATCTATAGACGCCGCGATTTATAGACTTTATAGTACCTAAATTATGCGTAAGTAGAGGTCTAGTTTCGTTGGGCGTGATAGGCGCATTAGCGCGTTCCGAATAACAGCCCAGTAAAACTATATAATCAACAAAAAACTATAAATTAAAGTAACAACTTGACTTGGAAGGAACTTTGCTAATCGTATGTGTGAAACATAAGTACAAAGCCAATATTTTCTCTAATTAAAGAAATGTGACGGGGTAAGATTATCTTGTCTGTCACATTAGGCGAGGGGTGACAGGTGAGGTGAGAGGTGGGGTGATCAGTGAGGTGATGTCTTGGGACGCCGTCGCCAAATATATCATTATTTTAGTGAATTTGACTCCAGTTCGCGAGCTCTTAGAACAATAGGTATTCGGGTTCGGTTTTTACAAACTGTAGGTATATGAAATTGGCAACACAAAAAAACGACGCGGTTCTATTTACTGATAGTGACGATGGCCAAATCGATGATTTCTCCCCAAGTCCTGGTATTTTTTTAGAATGTACTTTGAAACGTAAGTCATGTAAATGAAATAGTCATAGATAATTTTCATTACTTAACCTGCGCTGTGAATATTGATGGTGTCTAACACTTGGTTAATATCCTAAGTATAAAGGGTACCTACATAATTATTAGCGCTATTCGCACTTATTAATCAATGCTATTGAAATCGTTGAGGTACCAATATACCAACTCTATGATCATCTCATCATTTAAATTCTACAATCTACAACATTTACGTGGTCTGATTATCATCTAAGTACCCACCTACCTATCTTCATACCAATTTTATCAAAATCGACTGTACAGCTTATTAATAGTAGATATAAGCCATATCACGAGATCTCACTTCGTTTGGGAAAATATTTCAAGGGGTAATATGGCTTTTAGACCAGAGTTATACACTCTACTTTTCACTTAGACGGCGAGAAAATAGTAAAAACAAAGATTAGATTAGATTAGATTAGATTATTTTATTTCATTCTGAAAAATTACATGTCATTTCATAAAATTAAAATAGCATGTCTTCACAAAATGGATGACGATCAGAATGAAATAAAATAATCTAATCTAATCTAATCTTTGTTTTTACTATTTTTTCGCAGTCTAAGTGAAAAGTAGAGTGATTCCATCCACAATCAATAATAATTAAATACCACGGCGAAAAGATTTTTCAATTTGACGTCATTATTTTTAAAATAAACTGCTTTCATACAGATACAAAATATTGACACCACGAATAAACGCCTCTGACCGTCTAATAGCCGCGTCCAAACGGCCGAGCGCGGCGGACAGCATACGGGGCATACGATAAAGCGAGATAGACAGCAGTCTATCCCGCTCAATCTTCATAGCTTATGCCATGTATGCAGTCAACCACGCTTGACCGTTTGGACGCCGCTATAGACGGTAAGAGGCGTTTATTTTTTTAATGATTGTGAATTAGGGAATAAAAAACACCTAATGTTTGAAATTAATTCTGTTTCCTGATTGGTCGATTTTAAATCTAGCTTTATTCTGGTGAGTTGATAGCAAATACAAATGTTTTCTTAAAGAGTTGTGATTGGTGGATGTAATACGGTGAACTGTTTTGATTGGTCAAATTAAAATGTTTTATAAATCAAAATATGTATGTACACATATTTTCCCTAGGGGCTAAATAAAATATACTACTTTAGCCCCGCTTGCTAAGCATAATATGACACACTTTTTGAGCATGAGAAGTGAAAAAACATTTATTTTATCACGTAGGTATTCTACAACATGGATTTTCCGTTAAAATGGGGTACTAGGGGTTTGAGGGGGCAGATGGGACGCGAATATTTTTAGTTGCTACTTTGAGTTCCTGGCTCAGGTTGCTCTAAATAGTATTTTTTATACTCGTCGAATTAAGACTTCGTACACCAAACTTAAATCACATACTTTTTTACTACGGAGCTCCCAACTCAACATTTCATAACTGTTGAGACAACAAAAATGAAATTGACCAATCACGTGGCACCTTTACTGAACTATAATGTATTTGACCAATAGGACGCCGTCATGAGAAAGTCAAAAGGTAATAGACATCGACAGTGAAGGAGGTCACAAACTTTTATATTTTGCTGCTAGCCGATTCGACTTCATTCAAAACTGAACGCTATTCGTAAGAGTATAAAGCCGTTAAACAGTTTTTGCAATAGCATATTCTGCAAATAAATTTGTAATTTTGTCCAAGCGTCCGTCCATTTTGCTATTGAGCAAATTCGAATAGTTCGAATTTGGACGTTATTCCTAAAAAGATAAAGCTTTGAAAAATATTTACCAACGGCAAAAACAAATTGATATTTTGTTCGCCGCCGCCGTCTGCTATTCTTGCAAATTCGAATAGTTCGAATTTGGACGTTATTCCTAAATAAAGCTTTGAAAAATATTTGGCAATGGCAAAAACAAATTGGTATATTGTTTGCCGCCGCCGACGGGCGAGCCGGCCCGTCGCACCCAACGCGCCCGCGGCCCGTCCGCCTAAATAATTGATAATTGTTTATAAATTTGCGTCAAATTCATTTTTAGGGTGACACCGTAAGATGTCACGTGACCTGATCGAAAAACTGTTACAATGTTATTGAGTTTTCACTTCTGCCGGCACTCCCGGAGTGCAACCCGGTCTTTTTTTTATGTATAAAAATCAACGTGCCACATTTAAAAATACATTTTAATGATGCTTTGATGTCTATTTTTAACCAACTTAAAAAAAGGAGGAGGTTCTCAATTCTATTGTTTTTTTTTTAATGTTTGTTACATTACGAGAACAATATTTCTTTGCTATTCCGCTATTTTAGCGGAATAGCAAAGAAATATTGTTCTCGTAATATATCATGGACTTCCGCAAAGTAACGCCTGATTCAATAAATTAATGTTTGTTACCTCGGAACTCCGTCATTTATCAACCGACATGATATGCTTTCAGAGTGGTCCCAATATTTTCAAAAATCCAGTTGGATGATGGGATCCATGACGATTTGAAGGAACTCCTCAAATATATTAGGCACGAGTGTAGTATTTTCTATTACAACTCGTGTACTTACACCCGAAAATCACAAATGTAGTGGAGTGGAACTGATGATGAAGACCACAGATGTCTCCTGCAACTCCCCGATGATGTACTTAAAATTATGAAAGTACGTCACATATTCTGATATGATTCCGTTGAAATAGCAACTAATGAAGTGCCAAAGGTCTGAGAATCACCTTTCTTGATGAATCGACGGAACTCCTCAAATATTATCGGCCCACATACCAACAGGGATTTGGATTTTTTCTGTAATAATAATAATCAATGTTCTTGTGGTAAAGTGGAAAGGAAATGTGGAAATGTTCATGTGACTTGGCGGAGTACTGAATTGACCGGTCGGAATCGGTTAAAACTTCGTTTTTAAAGTAAATTATTTTTACGTCACACCTGGCCATAATGCGAGTTTTACTGCACGCTGCGCGTACGGTAAAACTCACATTGTGGCCAGATGAAGACGTAAAATTGTGTACTCAACTTCACAAATTCACCGCCCTAGGTAAGATTAGTATTTATTGGTTCTGTGGTTCTAAGTGGCGATATTATTATTGCAAGATTTATTTAAACTTCGAACAATAATATTTTGAGTAATACTAGTAATAATAACAATAACAATGTTGGAGATAATAGAGTACAATGACTGGTCCATCCACGTGCTTGAAAGAATCGTATCTAACTTCTGCTAATTATAGAGCGAGCAAACACTTGTTGGCTAAAGCTAGCATTCAGAATAGGAATCAAAATAATTGATATATTCATAATTGGATTTAATCATTTTTTTTGAAGTGAAAACTTCTTTAGCGGCGCTGAGCACTTTTTGGGATGGGGAAAAATTGCTAATTATGCGACAGAGTTTTGTGACGTCAGATCAGAGGTCACTTTTTGCTGCTAGCCGATTCGACTTTATTCAAAACTGAATGCGCATTACAGTTGCGTCGTGTATAATATCCACCTTGTTTTCTCGACTTTAATATTTAGATCGTAGTATTTGATCGGAATGCGCATTTTAAGCTGCCATAGAAGAGAAATTTGTTTTGATATCTCTGTGGCAAGATTAAACTGAAGCAAAGAGTATAAAGCCGTTAAACACTTTTTGCAATAGCATATTCTGAAAATAATTTTGTAATAATACCAACGCATCCTTCACCGTTTTGCTATTGAGAAAGTTCGAATAGTTCGAATTTGGGCGTTATTCCTAAAGAGATAAAGCTTAGAAAAATATTTACCAACGGCAAAAACAAATTGATATTTTGGTCGCCACCGTGCACCGCCATCTGCTGTTCTTGCAAATTCGAATAGTTCGAATTTAGACGTTATTCCTAAAGAGATAAAGCTTTGAAAAATATTTGGCAATGGCAAAAACAAATTGGTATTGTGGTTGCCGCCGCCGACGGCGCCCCGGACCCCGGCACCGTTGGGCCGCGGCGGCGCGTTGGGCCCGTCGCACCCAACGCGCCCGCGCGGCCCGTCCGCTTAAATAATTGATAATTGTTTTAAATTTGCGTCAAATTCAGTTTTAGGGTGACACCGTAAGATGTCACGTGACCTGATCGAAAAACTGTTACAATGTTATTGAGTTTTCACTTCTGCCGGCACTCCCGGAGTGCAACCCGGTCTTTTTTTTTTGTTGGTACACATAATAACATTCATTAGAAAACAACAAAAAACTTAAATAGACTAAAGTAACCTAATATTAATAAAAGAAAAATTAATTTAAAAAAAGTCCCCAAGGTCGGATCCCTGCGGAAGGGTTCCCATAAGACTAGCTGCGTTACCCCTTTGGATAGCTATGCCGATCCGTTGGGCAAGAAACGAGTCGGCCCGGTCTCCGGATACTCTGACCAATTTTTAGGGTTCCGCAGACAACGAGGAACCCTTATAGTTTCGCCATGTCCGTCAGCCTGTCTGTCTGTCCGTCTTCGGCTTAGCTCAGTAACCATTACAACTAGAAAACTGTAGTTCGGCATGGGTATATAAATCAATCACGCCGACAAAACAGTACAATAAAATCTTGAAAAATATTTTTTTTTAGGGTACCTCCCCTACACCTAAAGCGGGGATGTATTTTTTTTTCTCGTTAAACCCATGGTGTGGTGGGGTATTGTTGGATAGCTCGTTCAAAACTATTATGGGTTTCCTAAAACTATTTTTGAAATCAGTGATTCGTTTGCGAGATATTGGGCTTTTTGTTCGAAAATTCAGAGAAACGATTAATTTTGAAGTTAATGAAATCCGCCATTGATTCCTCGAAAACAGGTGCACCTAGGAGGTGAAGTGAGTTCTTTTGTAGAATTTTGATGCCGGGACAGATATCCTCGAAATTTTGTTGAATTTGTGATTGGTTTGGTGTGTCAGCGTTGATGAAAAGTTCACACTTGTTTGTATTTAATTCCAATCCAATTAATTTAAATTTACTTACTATGGTCGAAAGGTCATTCATGACTGAACTAGCATCACCACCCAGACTTCTGTCGTCGAGGTACCAAACATTAAATTTTGAATTTAGTGTCGAAATAATTGGATGGATAGCGAGGCTAAACATGGCCGGCCCCAGAGGGTCACCCTGTTGACAGCCGACAGAAGACAAGATGTTGTTTTTTCTGTAGACTAAATTTGTTGAAGCGCTATAACATTGGTAGATGTAAGGATATATTCCAGGGCTACTGTTTTGGATTTCTGTCAACAGTGCACTTCTATCGACGGAATTAAAGGCATTTTTCACGTTCACCTATGCAGGAACGTTCGGCATGCGTGGACGGCTGCTTCACATCCACCTTTACTGCCGAATGCGAGTTGAGTTGGTTGAAATTTGGTTCCCAAGTCCGAGATTATATATTTACAACAAATCTTTGAGACTAGACGGCGGAATGTAGAGCCCACGGCTATGGGTCAAATTCCGCCATCTTTTTTTTTAAAGCACATAGATGAGCGCCGTAAAGAGTGGGTACGACAGAAGAATTTACTTTGCCCGCAAGCATTAGATTGGCCAGACGGGTAATGCTTGACACCAGACTAACGTTCTGGCCTCCAGGCATGCCTTTGGTCAGATCTTTTAAATGTTGGGGTGTCAAACCATCAAGGCTGCCTGCGGAGCCATTTTTAAAAGAAGCAATGGCCAACTGGACTGCACTTCCGAGCAATGCACGTAAGGTAAAGCCGAGCTGGGCGGGTCCGGGAGATCAGGGACAGAGGGCGCCGGTGGGTGTTTGCTTTGTAAAGCGATCAAAGTTTCCGGGGTGTCCGCGTCTGACGTGTCGCTGGAAAAAAGAAGTTGAGCAGCACCTTTGAGGTCCATCGTTGATTTATGGATTTTACTAGGTTTGAGAAGATATGTTGGGTTAGACATGTCGATGTTGCAGGGTCGCAGTCGAGAGCAATTTCTTTTGATTTTTGAGGTTAAGGATTGATTAGTGTCGGTTTTATCGACATGGAGGATGTTATAAGCGAAAGAAAAAAGGTATTCCCAGCTTGTGATAGAATTATCAGTACCTAATACAGTTATCTATTGCCTTTGTAAGAGGGGTTGCGACGGCTCCTCGCACCTCTTGGGATGCGTTTAATAATTGGGGTAGAATTTTTTAGAGAGCTTAGTTTGGCTGATAGGTCTGTATGAATGAATGCTATGTGTCTGACTGCTGATGAGGTGTGAGAAACGGGGATGTTTTGGCTAGATGTGAGTTTATGACACTTGCCTAGATGAATGTGCTGGCCTCGGCGTCCTTTTAAAAGTTTTGGGGCCGGACAATGGGGGCATTGAATATATTCATCCAACGACACGGCTAGGTTACAGCTGCTCCGCTGGCTGTCGGCATGCGCATTGGTAATCATAATACACTGAATAATTGTAAATGTAAACACAAATTATCAACACAACAAACAAAAAGATCTTTCAGTTTGACGTCGCTGTCAGGGCTCCGTCGTGTCGGGGGTCGGGAGGCGAAAGTTTCTTCTTTTTCGGTGTGTTTCCAGCCAGACGCGCTGCACTTGCGGCTGGCGTACTCGAAGTATCGGTTAAAGTAGATAATTAGGATTCCATGGGAGTGTTCCGTCAGACAATAATTATAGTTCCGTACACAAATCTTGTATGGTATCCTCGAAAAAGACGGTATAGTGGCCATTTATTCCTTGTGGTTATCTTACTTTGTCATGATATGGTAAAAGGTCGGAATTCAATGAATTTGATATTTATGCACGTGTTCCGCAATAATTTAGCAAGATTTTCCTTGTTGTTGATCAGGTATTTTCAAAATAACAAATGAGTGAATTTTTGAATTTTTTTGGTATTTAGTATCTACTCTACAAGAGATAGAGTCTGGCAAATGAAAGCGTGACCTGAACTTTTTTAAAAGTGGCAACATAATTAATCTGTCGAAGGCACGTCAGTCTAGTTAGTATTTTGTGAACTCAATTATTTTGCATTTATAATTGCCGTAATATGGGTAAAACAATAAAAAGTAATGTGCGAAAGCTGCTACACACTATGATCAGTAAGTTCAAGCAAAAACAAGAGGAGAAAGAAGTTGTTTTCCAAGAGAAACAACAATGTTTAGATGCGATGTCGGACTTTTTAGGTTAGTAATCTTAATCCTTGTTGGCTGATTATTTAATATAATAATATTGACAATAATGATAATACTGTTTCTTATGTTTACAGATAATCTTGAAAATATTCAAGGAATCTGTAAAAAAAATATTCCTAGTATAATTAGTAATACCATATGTATTTTTTTGTATTTGCCGCGTTTTCACAGGTCACGCTTTTGTTTGCCAGACTCTATTCAATAATTATCCTACTAATATTATAAATGCGAAATATTAGATGTTGGGATGTTTAGATGTGTGGATGTTTGTTACTCAATCACGCTTAAACGGCTTAACCGATTTGGATGAAGTTTTGCACGAAGATAGTTTATAGCCTGGATTAAAATATAGAATACCTAGTTTTTACCCGGGTCCACGCAGACGAAGTCGCGGGCGGAAGCTAGTATATATATATATATATATATTGTATTTTTTTGTCGATTCAGTGGGTCGACATTTTCTTATTTTATTTTAAAGGACAGTCTCGCAAGGTCTACAGCTCACCTCAGTGTCTCAACACTGGATTATAGTATCAGCATTCCTATTTGCATTATTTTACAGCTGTCATACCAGAACAAATTATGTTAAATTTGACGTTTATTGTACTGGGATGACGGCTCTGTCATAATGGAAATAGGAATGCACCAACTATAGTTTTTGTATTTTTTTACTTTTAAATTAAATGCTGCTGCATTACTTTCCCATAATTCGTTTTATATTATCCCAACATACCTAACCTTGGACTTCAGAAGTAGTGAAGGTTACTAAGATACAGTTCATTATTAACATAACAAAATAATGAGATAAAAGTGCAGTTGTTAAGACATGATAAGAACATTCATACCGAGACAATTTATGTGTATTTTTTTATTTCGATTCGATTTTAAAAGTGACCTAACAGTAATCTTACGAGTATGACTCAGGTATTACCCATCAAAATATTTTTTGCTCCTCGTCTAGTAGGTACCTATTAACTAATTTAGGTACAGTCAGCATCATATAGTTAGTAGCAGCCAAAGTAGCCAAATATATCGGAAAACGTCTTTATTACTATAGGAGTAAGGAAGTGTTACGATATATTTGGCTACTTTGGCTGCTACTAACTATGTGACGCTGACTGTACTTAAGTACTAAATAGTCCGAAACCTCTGTATTTGTACAGTCAGCATCACATAGTTAGTAGCAGCCAAAGTAGCCAAATATATCGTAACACTTCCTTATTCCTATAGTAATAAAGACGTGTTCCGATATATTTGGCTACTTTGGCTGCTACTAACTATATGATGCTGACTGTACTACAAATCATCATGAAATTATCGAATTCGATTTCTTGTAAGTGGTGCAACTTTTTTTTTATACCACGTCGGTGGCAAACAAGCTTACGGCCCACCTGATGGTAAGTGGTTACCGTAGCCTATGGACGCTTGCCAGGGGTGTTACATGCGCGTTGCCGACCCTTTAAGAATTTATTCACTCCTTTTTTGAAGAACCCGATACTGTAGTCCCAACAGGCAACTGTTAGATACACTCAAAGTCAAAGTTTATTCTTCACTTTAGGCATGTTACATGCATCTATGAATGTCGATATAAGTAGGTACTTATATACATACATGTCGTACATAATTTGTCTAACCGTCTGATCCGAATCATCTCATTCTCAGTCCAAGGTATGTACAAATTGTTATTAAGAGTCCGCAGCAAGCTCGATTCTCCATACAAACGTAGTTACGCTCTCATTTTAAAACTACCTGTTGGACTAACGAAACTTTGCATGTACAATGACATGAGGCATATCCAGGTCTGTAATTAGTTTATGTAGTTTCAGATACCATAGTAAAAAAAATACAGCGAATTTAAGTTTTTTATACAAAAGTTGTTTTTGCTGTATTTCGTTTGTTTTATAAACTAGAACCATATAAACTAATTACAGACATAGATATACCTCATGTCATTGTATATGCAAAGTTTCGTCACAATCCAAACACGTAGTTTTAAAATAAGAGCGTAACTTCGTTTGTATGGGAAGTTGAAACTGCGGACTCTTAGAGCCTTATCACACTTGCGATTTGCGAGCGTGTTTTCTATACAATTATCAGTCGCGGCGAACACACTGCGTGATCGCTTTCATACGAAATACGCTTGGAAATCGCAAGTGTGATAAGGCTCTTAAGAGTCTTAAGACCCAGGCTGTTATTCTTTAAGCGCTCATGCGCTTCACCCCACCCATCGAGCCTAACGAAACTAGACCTCTGTTTCTACGAATTGCGGCGACAAGATATATTTGTTGGTGAACGTTGAGGTGAAGTTAAAACCAGTTACAGAATAGCGGGACTGAATAGAGGAGCTTCTAATGCCTACAGGATTGAACACAATAAATTTACGTCAAACTGATAAATCTCGACTGCGGCGGGCACCTATCCTATCTCGTCGTGCGTCATATATTACATGAATGAATGGAGATGGAAACAAAAATGTGCACAGTTTGGACACCTTCAATTGGTCAGTTAACGTACATGTATATTGCTCATTAATAGAGAGGGTAAACGTTTATAGAATAGGCATAATATTATTATTGGTTTGATGTTTTGTGAACTGTATAAGTAGGCTCGTTTACTCTACACGTGGGTACGTGCAATTGAAACAAACAAACAACTCGGCTTATCGTATTAGATTTCCGTTTAATTGGAATGTTGATTAGGATTACAAGTTTCTCGAAGATTAAGACTAATACAAGATAAGTATTAAGCATTACTAGTTCATATTTAATACTTGGCAACAACAAAATCATCTGAAATAAGTACTAAAATAAAGTGGAATCTATTGTAATGTTAGTAGACGTATCTACGAGGGCTGCCTTTTAAGTTCTGTCGTTTGCAAACCTCCCGTGATTGTATAAAAAAGAATTAGTGTCACGTTAAAATATTTGAATTTAGAATTCGAAAACAAAAGAATGACTCGAAATCGGCCCAACCGTTTTAGTACAGCGTTCGTTCAAAGTTGACAAGTCAGTTGTGAAAATGGAAATTTCGAAGGAAAATTTACGTGCGATAATTTTTTACAACTTCAAAAGGGGCTCAACGCGACTTCAGTGCTTCGAAGAGTTGACTACGGTTTTCAATGATAAAGCACCATGCCTTCGGACTGTGGAACGCTGGTATTTAGAATTTCAACGTGGTTGCTCTAGTCTTGGTGATAGACATCGTGAAGGTCCTCCAAAAACAGCCGTAACCCAGGAGAACATTGATGCTGTACGGCAACTGATCATCGAAGATCGCCATGCGACATACCGTGAGATAGAAGCTTCCTTAAGTATTTCAGGGACCAGTGTTCACAGTATTTTGCATGATCACTTAGGCGTAAAAAAGTTGATCTCACGCTGGACGCACGCATTTACTCAGTGAAGACCAATAAACGGCTCGCGTTCGATGGTGTCGCAAAACTCTGCGGCAATTCAACCGAGGAAACTCGAAACATGTTTACGACATTATCAGTGGTGACCAATCTTGGATATATGCCTACGATCCCGATTCTAAACAGCAGTCGACTGTTTGGGTGTTCCAAGATGAGCCAAAACCGACCAAAGTAATACGCTCACGGAGCACTTCGAAAAAAATGGTCGCCACGTTTGTGGCAAAAAGTGGCCACATTGCCACCATCGTGCTCGAGGATCGCAAAACGGTTAATGCTGACTGGTATACCACTGTCTGTTTACCAGAAGTCATCGGCGAGTTTCGAAAAAATAACCCAAGACGTCGTATAAGACTGCACCACGATAATGCGAGCTCGCACACCGCCCGGCAAACTATTGCGTTTTTAAAAGAGCAAAACGTCGAAATTCTGGAACACCCGCCGTACAGTCCAGACTTAAGCCCTAACGATTTTTTTACTTTTCCAAAAATCAAGCAACGACTTCGTGGTCAACGGTACCAGACGCCTGAAGAAGCGGTTGAGGCATACAAAACGGCCATTTTGGAGACCCCGACTTCGGACTGGAATAAGTGTTTCGGAAACTGGTTCGATCGAATGAAAAAGTGTATTACATATCACGGTGATTACTTTGAAAAACAATAAATACCATTTAACACTTAAATTGTCTTTAGTTTTTCCAAACGACACAACTTAAAAGGCAGCCCTCGTATTTATAGATTCTATGTAAATTAGGTCTAGGTTTTATAAGTGAGCCGAAGCGAAATGCTACTGCATATTCTTTAGAAAATAAATAACAAGCGTGATAACTTGATAAGGTATCAGTCGTCACTAATACCAGTAACAAAATGTTTATCGGGAATCGTGCAATCGGTCAGCGACCCGATCCCCTTGACGCAAGCGAATTTGTTGAGGTCTGCATCGAACGTAATCAACAGTATCAGTGCCAGAAACCCACTAGGTGGGGCCACCGGCTCGTTTGTATAGGAAAGCACATTTCCTCTACAAACGGATATTCGCATGTTATCGGTTACGAGCGTAGCGCTACGAAACAGTTGGCATCTGAGCAGTCGCGGATTTGCAGTCCTAGCCGCTCTAGGCCCCAGGCCATGTGCCGCCCCTTTCTCAGCACCCATCATTATAGACTAGATACGTATAACTCATGAATTTACTTTATTCCCACTTTTAATTTATTCAGAAAATTGTTTAACTACAAGCTAGCTTATAAAGCTACTTTATAATATTTTCCGAGGTTCCAGGGATGATTGGACATTTAAATAAAACATTTATAACGGTTTTAGGCTTTGTTTTTAATAAAATGTTTTACAGTGTGTTAAATATATGTGGCATCAAACTACCCAAAATTTTTGTTTCCGTATATTTTTTGTTCCATTAGCGTTTTTCGCCACTTTTTATTTTTCTTCGTCGATTTATTTCATATACGCAAGTATTGACAAACGGATTGTTTTCTAGTCGCGTTTTTTACTAGGTATACTTTTTTTTCAATCACACGCATAATGCCATATGCGCAAAACGACACATCCAAAACCGTTTTTTAGCTGATCATAACCAGAAGCCTACCTATTCTACACCAAGGCAGGTCGGTGTAGGTACGACGAGCGAAGCGAGGAGGAGTGTTAGGCGAACCGCTACCCTAAAGCGCGCAAGCCGAGCGAACGAGCGAAGCGAACGTGCCGCGGTAGCGGCCGGCGAAGAGCCAGAACCGACTTTATACGAAAAAAATATCCGTTAAGTCAGTTCTCGCGCTTCGCCGGCCGCTGCCGCGCATTTCGGATTGAGAACTGGTTTTACAGGTAAAATAATTACACGAGGATAATACGAACTAGGAGACAAAATGCATGCTAAAGAATGCGTCTAGCAACAAAAACGAATATATAAATTAATGCGTCCGAAGAAATAAATATAACACAACCGCATAGGAAAATAAAAAAATGGGGAAAAAGCTAATGGAACAAAAAATATTCGGAAAAAAAAAATTGGGTAGTTTATCTATACACTCAATTATTTATACTTTGATACGCAAAAATGGTGATTTAGGAAGATTATAATCATACGGTGCGGTACGCGAGCCTTTAGAATATTAAGATACTTTGCATTTGAGTTAGTTCTTGTTAATCTTGTTATCATCAGTGATTGCCCTAGGGCCCTAGGGCAAATCCGCCACTGCATCTGAGCGTTAGGGTAATAAGACCCGCCGGCAAACACCCTTGAGCGAGCGAGAAGGCGATAGCAGAGTTTTATTGCCCAAACGCTCAGATGCTAACAGCTCTATTATAGTTTGGACCTGGTGAGAGACAGGAAGGGTATATGCTAACGAGGTGTTTTAACCGACTTAAAAAAATGAAAGGCGGTTTTCAGTTCATACCTATTCATGATTTTTAATGTGTGTTCAGCGATTTTTAGGGTTCGGTAGCCAAATGGCAAAAAACGGAACCCTTATGGATTCGTCATATCTGTCTGTCTGTCTGTCTGTCCGTCCGTATGTCACAGGCATTTTACTCGAAAACTATTTTAAGGTGTATTTGAATAAATTTTTGAGGATAGGTGTATTTTGTTGGCCGGTACATACTTTTGTAATTAAATTACAAAAAAAGAAATGTTTAGGGGTGCACCCCATACATACAACTGAAAGTCATTTTTTTTTTCATTGCAAGCCCACGTGTGGCACATCAATCGATAGGGCTTTCAAAATAAATATAAGATTTCTTAGCAATTTTTTTGATTAAGTGAATAGAGACGGAGATAATCGCCCCGAAAGTCACTAAAATTGTGTCCCCCCCTCTCTAATTTTTGAACCGTGTATTTTAAAAATATGAAAAAAATCATGGACATAGGGCTTATTATATTCTTTCGGCGAAAATTGTTTTGAACAAGACCGGTGCAAAGGTTTTTGAGATATTTCTAAAAAACTGCCTTCCTTAAAGAAAAAGATGTAAGTGCCATAAGATTTCAGTAACGATACGACCTTTTTAATAGGCACGGAACCCTTCGTTGTGCGTGGTCCGGCACGCACTTGGCCGCTTTTTTTTAGCATGCTGCACGCAAATAGGACAATTATGATTTCAAAAAATCTAAGCAGGTACCTGCAGGATTAGGGTTTGCACCCGGGAAATACCGGAACCGAAAATCCCGGGATTTCCCGGTTTTTTGGACCGAGCTAAGAACCGGGATTTCGAAAACCTTGTCCCGGTTCTTTCGGGACTTTCGGGAAATATACTTTTTCGTTTCATATACAAAGAATAAAGTAAGTTTACATAATAATTGTTATACTTATACTATGTACAAGTTATTAATGCAAGTACAAGTTATTAATGCAAGCGAGAGCAAAAAGGCATTTTTTTAGCAGTGGCTCGGCGTTTACGCTTAGGTTTTAGGTTGGCAATGTTGGCATATGTCGGTTGCCCCCCGGCCCCCGCCCTGTTCGCCTACCCCGCACTACAACTTGCCGGCTGCCTCGCCTCGCGTCGACCGCATCGCCAGTCGTCATCCATTGCTAATAAAAGACGTACGATTACGATAACTGTGCTCCGTTACCACCGTGTTACGTATACTATTTTGATTTGGTGACCACTGTGACCACTGACCAGCGTGCTGTGTGAGTGCATTGCATGCCACAACCTCGTGTAAAGCAGAATGCAAAAATAAACGGTAAGTATTATTTTTGCTACTCATGTGTTAATAAAATTTTGAAGGCTTCTTTTTCGTCTGCTTTACTTCAGTCCGTCCGTAGGTAACAGAATCGTGTGAGTGAGTTGAGTTTTGTAAAACTCCTTATTGAATACAACTTAATGCCATTTTTTCTAATGTTTACAATTTACATAGCCATCCAATATGGCACCTATCACGCGTATCAAGTGACAAGTAGAATGAGAATAATGTGTAGTTGTCACACGTATTATTTTACAGTTCCTACGCTATGGCCATTCTATTTTGTAATTAATAGAACTTTGAATTCTGAATGACTAGCCGAAAATTTTATCTACATTACGATTTTATTATTACATTTATTACCCATGAATGCAAATTGCAAACATATTTAAGTTTGTGACCAGACGTAGTAGCACTAGTAGCTTAGCTACCTATATTCATAAAAGTTAGTCTTCTTAAGGTTTTACTCGGTGTATAGTTGTATACAATTAAAAATGGAATATATCTACAGTCCATAAACAACGTGCATGCGTATATTAGATAGAGAGATACCTACTACATTCTTTTCCTAATAAATTATTACATTTTAATTTACCTGCGTGCTTTTGACTAGATTATGAAAAAGTTTAAAAATGCTTTTATGAGCATGTATTGTACAATTTTTACATTAACGTGCTTAATAACCATTCATTATACCTTTGTTCATTCATTTACTAATTATGTTATGACATTCGCAACTTAAAACTATTGAAACGCTTGTGCGATTTCTTTGTCTCACTTCCAAATTTTAAACATGACTTATTTTTTATTTTATTTCCATTTGAATCTTTATTTTTAAACGGTATTTAAATGTTATGCAAATATTGTATTTACAGACGATGGACTATGAAGAGGTACCTAACAAATCAGGCGATGAGAAGTCAGTGTGGCATAATTTCTTGCGAGCTCGGGACAAAAAAACTGCCAAATGTAAAATATGTAGGAGAATTCTAAAATGCGATGGAGGCAGTACGAGTGGACTTCAAAAACATTTAAGAAACCTGCATTCAATTAATACCAGTGTTCAAGCTCAATCCAAAGACCCTACACCCTCCACATCATCAGGGAGATGCCTGTTGACTGATGAAGTTCCGAACAAGAAAACCAAATTGATGGACTATTATGATTCTGAAGTGAATCCCTCCATGGAGGTTATGGTATCACGTATGGCAGCAATGGATGGCCAACCTTTCAGAGTATTTGTGGAGTCTGATGACATGCGATTGTTGTTTAAAAAAGCAGGCCACATATTACCCAAATCTGCCAATACAGTCCGAAACATAATCATTTCAGAGGCTAATAAAAGAAAAGTGATGTTGATTGCTGACATTCAAAGATTAATGAAAGAAGGGCATAAGTTTTCAATAACTTTTGATGAGTGGACATCCATTCGTAACAGGCGTTACATTAGTTTGAATTTACACTCGCAACATTTCCCTCTTAACTTTAAAAATCTCGGACTCATAAGAATCTATGGTTCAATGCCGGCAAAGAGATGCGTGGAAATAATAAAAAACAGATTGCAAAAGTTTGCAGTCTGTCTTGATAGTGATGTAGTTGCTGAGACCACGGATGGCTGCTCCATGATGACCAAGTTCGGTAAATTCCTGGACTCTTACCACCAAAAATGTATTGCACATGCTCTGCAACTTGCAATTGTGGATGTGTTTTATAAGGAACCAATACCAATACACAGGGCAATTGAGGAAACAGAATTCGACGATGACGATGATTTGCCTATATCTGTGTACTTTTCTGACAGATCAAACGTTGAAGACGATGTGACTGACTCTGATGATGAGACAGACGGAGCGCAATTTATAGAGTTCGATAATTCATCACAATTTGAGCAACAACTTGCAAGTCACGATTTAATTTCAAAGGTGAAACGCGTTGTGAAGTTATTTAGGAAATCTCCTACAAAAAACGACGACGTGTTACAGAAGTATGTAGTGGAAGATTTTAAAAAAGAATACAGTCTAACGTGTGACTCAAAGACACGATGGAGCAGCCTGGCAGATACCCTGGGACGATTTTTAAAACTTCGTTCATGCATAATAAAGGCCTTAATTGACATAAAGTCGGACATTATGTTCACTGAAGAAGATTGGCACGCTATTAGAGAACTTTACGAAGTGCTTGACATAATTAAAACAGTCTTAGAAGCCTTATGCCGACGTGATGCAACTTTATTAACAGCAGATATTGCCATCAGATTTGCCATAAAAAAATTATCGAGCATTCAAAACAGCATGGGAAGAAAAATGCTAGAAATGCTGAAAAAAAGATATTCGGAACGACGTCTGATAGAATCTTCCATCTTATCCTACTTACACAACCCAGAAAACTACTTTGCCGGTGCAGCCGACGACAATTCTTCAATATTTCTACGGCCCACAAGTGACGAAATGCGTCGCAAGATTATATCACTTCTACGAAGAACCGATGATACTATTGATACTAACGAATCTGTCCAGCAATCCTTGACTGCCGATGTTGGAACAAGTGGAACTGCAGATGAAAACGAAAGTGATACACAGATTAAGACTAAAAAAGAAGAATTACAAGCAGAAATCGACAAAGTCATTACTAGCAAACGGGAGGCAACAACAACAACAACTCGAGAAGATTTGGACACCAACATCATGATAGAAATGGCACTGTTTGAAAATGGGGGTGATCGTGGGCGTCACTTGTCACGAGCATTTGATCGTCTTTTAACAATCCCACCGACAAGCGTGGAGCCTGAAAGGATATTTTCTTCTGCAGGGTTACTTTGCAATAAAATTAGATCGCGTTTAAGCGACGAAAGCTTAGACGCTCTATTGTTTTTAAGAAGTTTTTATAAAGAGCAAAAAGAGTTACGAAAGAAGTAGACAATATAAAAACCAAAAAAAAACTATCTAAGATGCATATTATCTTGCAATATTTTTTTCATTTTAGTGTTAATATGTTTAGATTAGATTTTTGATACATGGTAAATATTTAAGAAATGTCCTCTGTGTTCATAATTTTATTGGAACATTGTTCTCATTTAAGAGTTATCTATGTATAAATGCTGATTTCCTGATCTCAAAATGTGACATTATTTAGTCATATAACTTACGCTGTGATGATTTAGAAGACTTTATAATTAGATATAGATGTTTTAATGACAGAAAAAAGTTAGATATAGATGATTGTTAGATTGTTATTGTTACAGTGATTTAAGAAATGTGCTCACTGCTTTGTGTTCATAATTTGATTAGAACATTGTTCTCATTTAAGAAATATCTATGTATAAATGCTGATTTAATGATCTCAATATGTGACATTATTTACTCATACATATAACTTACGCTGTGATGATTTAGAAGACTATAATTAGATGTAGATGATTGTTATAGTGTTTCATTATATAAAAGTACCTAGTACCTACACTGTAATGAAAATAATGTTAATTTTATACCAAAAAGACTGTTAGTATTAATTATCACTTGAGAACTAAACCTATACAATACACACAATTACACTTGTTGATTGTTGATTTAATATGATATGAGAAAGAACGGACAATTTATAATATTAGTTACATGTTACACATCAAAGTTTGATTTTGCAAGTTTACCAGGTTCAAGGCAATTTACTTATATAAAAAAAGGTTTCACTTGGTGGTCGCTGTTGTTATTTTATTAGTTATGATTATGAATAACATTAAATTGTAGACATTTGGAAATTTTGGTGGGTAGAATAAAAACTGTTAAGTTCAAAAACTTTTATTAAAAACGTGAATCGAAGTTATCTATCTGTTTTACTTATGACTAGCTTTTGTTCCTATCCTATATACTATAGATAAAACTAATCTACAAAATTAATCACGAATAATGATATTTTAATCGCGTTTTTAATTTTATGAATAAATATTAAGTTTTGTCCCGAAAATCCCGAAAGAACCGGGAATCCCGGTTCTCATTTTGGTGAGTCCCGAATTTCCCGGTTCTTTCACATGGAACCGGTTCTGCATTCCCTATGCAGGATGGTTCCCTATCCCCACATAAATTAAAAATTCGCGGTAAATACCTGACGATGATGGAATCCATTGAGGGAACTCTTCAAATACAACGGGCACGCATAACATGGCTCATTCGCAATTTTTTTGATTACGTTAACTTCTAAGTTAACGTAATCAAAATATATGGGCGTTATACGTGTATCCCCCCGCAAGGTTTGCAACTCACAAGGGAATCAAAATCTATAGAGTACCTACTTTATTTCCCTATGACCTAGGATCATGAAATTTGGCAAAAAGCGAGATCTTTTATCAGAAGCAAAGGAGTCTGATAATCAGTTTTTTTATTAACATTTCAAAGAATAGGGTAAATTACAAGGGTGCCAATTGTATAGTAAGGTGACTGTATCATGTGGGGTTGGGGAGCACAAACTAAAACCAATTTTTATTTTTATTTTTTGTAGGTACAGTGAATGCAAATATAATGTTTTTTTTTTTAATTTAATCCTCTCATAAATATGTACCAATCCCTTAATACCTACGCTGACATAAGAGCGATAGGACATATTTATGAGTAATTTACATGCACCCACATTTTTACACTTGACTGTACCTACACAGAGGCGTCCCTAGCCCATGTAGCGCCCGCGTGCAAACATTACTCTAGCGCCCCCTAGTAAGCGCGCAGTCAAAATGGAATGGTTACAAAGTACGACCCGGCGCCCCCTAGCACTGCTGCGCCCGTGTGCAACGCACACCCTGCACCATAGGTAAAGAAGCCTCTGCCTGTAGTCACCACCCTAGTAGCATTTTCGTTGGCATTTCGTTGGGCCAACTTGGTGATCAATGGCCCAACGTGGGGCCAACTTAAAATGCTACTAGGGCAGCACCAATATCTGCAATAACAAAGCGGGGATATCTGACACGTCCTTACGGCCCTAGAAATAGAGTCGTGTCAGATATTTATGCGCGCTTTTCTGTGGCAGATATTAATGCTGGGGACTGTACGTTGTTAGTTACGTTATAGCATGGCAAATATTAATTTGTTTCATTACTTAATACTAAGTAATCAATAACATGAACATCCAACAAGACCTTTATCTTGTGTGTTGATGTTGTACTTTGATCAACGCGTAAACGAAACTAGATTAATTATGTGTATTAGGAAGCAGATAACCGCTGTACACTACTAAACAAAATAAGCTATGTTACATGTATCTACTATTCTTTAAGGGGCTACCCGAGGTTTTCATCGATTTTTGACAAGTTTTGAATCGTATCTACTACTTTTGCACTACAGATAGAATCATAAATCAAACGGCTATCGGTTCTTCAATCTTTTACCTCCATTTTGACTGACCGGATTTTGAAACAAATTAATACTTAATTTTGTATGTTTTTTTTAAACATTGTCTAAAAAAACACTTATTTCGCATCTCTATTGACGTGAAAGATCTAACATATACGAAATCTACAAATTTGGGTTCGTCTATGACGTCTCTAAAAACTGGCAGAGGGTTTTAATTTTAAACCAATTAACACAAAAGTTATGGCCAGAAAACCAGTTTTTTGGCCTAAAATTGTTCAACTTTGATGCCAAATATCTCGAAAACAATGAAGTTTGAAGTAAGTATGGGATACTATATTGCTTAAAGCCGTTGTTGTTAATATAATAAGCTACAAAAAACATTAGAAAACTAAGGGATTCAGATCGAAGGTCATTGGCGTATGGGAGCCTTTTAACATATTCACTGCCGAGAATCGCTACGCGCTACGCTCGTAGCCGATCTCGTCGTTTTCCTAGTATGCAGCGGAAAGCGACTACGGCGTAGGCGCCCGCTAGGCGGGTTCCTGGTAGTGAAAGTGCTAATGTAATCGAATTCTTGTCGACGTTATCGAAATATGAGACACTAACTGCCCGCGGCTTCGCGTGTCTTATACAAAAGGTGACACTCCATCAAGCTACTTAATTTTACTACTTTATTATATCAAAGTCAGTATTTACGCAGTGATGTGTACAATTAAATGTATGAAAAATGTACATAGAGTAAATCGCCAATAACTGGCCACCCTTCAATAACTGGCCCCCTGACGCAAAAAATTTACTCTGTTCCCCTACAAACAGTTCAATTTAGTATAACTTGACTTGGCCAGTTATTTCAATAATTAGTAATTAACACCATAAGGTGTTGTGTACTAAAAACCGGCCAAGTGCGTCTCGTGCCACGCGCAAAGTAGGGTTCCGTAGTTGCCTGTCTTGTTACATCGACACGCGCCAAGTAAACGGTGAGGTTGCGTCGGCCGAATTTGTACGAAAGTTGGCCTTTTAAGTTGGTCGACTATTACTTGGTAACTAGTTATGCCTACTTAGCTGTGATAGTTTTCCTTTTAAATTCATTATATGTACTACTGCCACGATTTTTTTCACATTCCCAGTAGTAGCCATTTTTTTCACATTCCCAGTAGTAGCCATGGCATGACTCGAACACAAATTAGGGCTTTAAAGCCTAATAAATATTATCTCGCAAACGAATCGCAGAGTTGAAAAGTCAGTTGCACGATTTTATTAAGTCGGCCAGAAAGGGTATTTTTGAACAAGCCATCCAACGATACCCCACACCTACTTATGGGTACAAGAAAAAAAAAAGAGAAAAAATATATATATCCCCACTTTGGGTGTAGGGCAGGTTAAAACAAACATTTTTTTAAAGATTTTATTTTAACTACCTACTGTTTTGTCGCCGAAGCTAAGCCGAAGTTAACTACGGAACCCAAAGGCATCAGCTGTATGTAACATTTACAAACACAACTTAAGTATCTAAAAATTAGTTAACTCTGTACTATGAAGTGATCACACAGACAAACTGTTCCGACAGTTTTAATTGTGGGACCCAGTTAATTATTAATTATATATTGTGTTTATTAAATAAATAAATAAGAACTGTAAAAATCATTAGGTTATGGGCCCGTTAGTGTTCAATATCATTTTGTTTTTCGGACTTTTTAGTGGCGTACAGGCCTTATATATCATGTAATGTAGTTTTTGAATTAGGTGTTAGCATCCAATTAAAAGCGTAGGTACTTAGAGAATACTATAGGCGCTAGCTAAATAACTGGTAGGCAGGTCGGTAGACTGGCTTGGCTGGCGTTGCAGACAAAACAGCTCATCTGCCATGACGTTAAAATAGCGTTCCGGTACCATATGTAGAGTATTCCTACTCGTATGTGACAAAAACTGCCCGTGTGACGGAAAAGTTTGGGACTTCTGGGGAAATTGTATTTAAAATGTCTCTATCGATAGGTAACTAAATGGGTTCCACATGGTGCGTGTTGTAATATTTGACAACTCGTGACCTTTAATTGGCTGATTGAGTTTTTCTATTTGCTATGATCATGCCTTTAATTAGGTATTCGGCCATGAAACAAAGATAAGATTCACGTGTTTGATTTTTCCTTGATTTATACCTACTAGACGTATTTATGGATAGACGTATTTATTCTTTTTCATTCTTCGTTTTGTTACTATACGTAAAAAATGCAATTTAAAAAGCAATGTTGCGGCAATTGGTACGGAGCTATTCACTCACTCACAATGCTTAGCCAGCGCCATTTCTCTACCACGTCACATGGCTTCTTCACAATGTAGTTTTTGCATGCTTTCTTTAGATATAAGTACCTACTATATATTTTTTTCTTTACCTTTACTATGTTGATTTTTTTCGAATTTTAGCAATGCCATGTAAGTATGTTGTGGGAATGAATAAAGTTTTAATCAATCAATTATCTACACTTATAATAAATCTCTGAATTAAAAAAAAAGAATCAGCCGTATCAAACTAAGCATTGTTCTGTCACGAATGATCTCAGCTAAGCTAAGCTAAAATCTGTAGCCCCCGACAGGACAGTACAGACTAAGATGGTTTATTTTTCCATTATATTCTTTCTCTCTGTGTCGAATATAGTTTAAAATATGACCGGGGTAACTTCCTCGTTAAAAATAACACGAAACAAAAATATTTAATAAATAATTTGTTTCGTTAAGAAAGTATAATGTACATCAGCGCCATCTCTCACGTTAATCAGAAACTACCTGATGTGGTTCGATTAGAATGGAGCGAGCGCATAGCTCGCCCATTAGAGTGGTCCTAAGGCTGTTAGTCTTTCAAGAGTACACGGAGAGGTCGCTATTCGTAGCAGGAATATGGTTGAAAGATACGCGGTGTTCAGTCACTGTCCTCATAGCTTAGTGGTTAAAGCACTCTACCGGCAATAGAGGGATCGCAGGTTCGAGTCCTGTCGGGGGCTACAGACGAATATGGTTTATTTTTATATTTTTCCATTATATTCTTTCTCTCTGTGTCGAATATAGTTTAAAATATGATGGGGGTAACTATAGATAAATTAACGAGAGTATGAAATTGCATATGTAGTAGTATTGTATGTTTACAGGCATTCTATATTTGAATTTTCTATTTTCTCGTACTACCACTACAAATGCAATTCCATTCTCGATATTCATCTATACCTCGTTAAAAATAACACGAAACAAAAATATTTAATAAATAATTTGCTTCGTTAAGAAAGAATAATACGGTTAGTTTTTAGTAACGTGTTACTGTCACGTGATACTCGTATGGTTAGATACTGAAATATCCTTTTAGTCTAAGAGCTAGCGACCAAATCGGTCGATGGAGCTAATCGTTGGATTTCAACATTTTTTTTCGATACCTTTCCACCGCACATATTTTTGCACGGCTATTTTTTTTGGGCTTACATATTAATTAATCTCGCGTCAGAAAAAAGGCCAATACAGCTGAGCCCACATGAAAATGATTATTATTTTGGTATTTTTAATTAACGTAGGCAACCTCTTCCCAACACCCGATCGATTTAATTTTTTTTTTGGTGCACGGGGAGTACAGAACACTGGTTGAAAAAAAAAAAAAGTCGCTGAGCCCACATTTTTTATTTCTTTTCCCCACCCCACTACACCCGGTCTGCCAGCACAAAGATTATCGGAAAAGGTTGTTCAGGGAAGTAGCTAACGGAGTTTCAATACAGCTGAAGCCACATGACCGATTTGGTCGCTAGCTCTCCGTCTATTTGGTTTCTCGCGCCTTGTCTCGCCTTTCTAGTATTCGCGCTGAGGAGAAGCTTAAAACAAGCAGTAACGAACGCCTGAATAAGTTTTCTTCCTGAATTAGTCTTGAGACGAACAGGTACGTGATACTATGATATATTTTTAATGTGAATATGTTCTCACTGCTGAGGTGACAAGTTGTATGTGTTACTCGAGAGCCCTGAGAGACGTCTAAGGTACCTCTGGATTGACATGCTCCAGGCGGATCTGCGCGAGCTCCAAATCTGCAATTGGCAAGATTTAGCGCGGAACCGAGAAAAGTGGCGCACTCTCGTGTCGGAGGCCAAGATTCATTTTGGGTCGCTGAGCCAACAGAGTAAGTAAGTAAGTAAGTTACTCGAGAGCAAAGCAAAGTATTAGCATCTCGTGCTTTTGAGTCGTTCGCTGCGCTCAAGATTCAAACTTTGAATATTTCGCTTCGTCAGAACCCAAAATCGCCACTCGCAGCACAAACACACTTTGCTATGTTGTTGCACAAATAACTATTGTCCCTTTCTTACGGATTTAAATATCAGAGTGTCAGATAAAGAGAAACTCATTTTAGCGGCATTTTAGTTAAAGTAGGTTTGCTCAACGTTTTACTTGATAGGTTAAATTAGTACTGCATGTGTACTATATCCAAGAGAAGAAATGCGTTAATTCCCAATAAGTACATTACCAATATTACCATGCAAACGAAGTCGCAGGTACAGCTAGTAATATAATAAATGTGACAAAATATCGGGATACCGGCCCGATTCGCGTCGTCATGAATTTTCCAATACCTACTACAAATAACTTTCTACAAAAAGTCCCGATGACATGCACAACTGATGGTTTTGTTAAATCAATAAAAACTACTGATATATCTGTTATCCCCATAATGCAATCTTTCCAAGGGTGACCGCTGAAGCGAAACAGTGCCACCCCTCATTATACAGTCACTAAATTTTTTATCAGTAGTGCTCCTTACCTCACAGGTATCACACACGAGGGTGTTTAGGGTTAAAAATGTGATCAATAACCCAATAAAATAATCTAACATATTATTTAGGTAGATACTTACATTATAAAGGTAGGTTAATTACCTTTGGTAGAAGTGTTGTACCTAGTTATTTGACTAAAAATATACGTATTCAATGTGCATCGGTAATTCTGGGTTTCTGTGCTGCATTTGTGGAGTTGCAGAAGTTTAATAATAAATAACAATGTGCCGACGAGGGTAATTTTGTAACAAAATCGTATCATGAAATCGCGCAATGAAGGTTCGACGCGCGTTGTTGTTGGGGAGAACGCCATGCTGATTGCATTGCCTAGCAACCGTGGAAGTTTTAGTTGGTGAATCATTGAGGACACTTGGACAATACAAAACAGGTGAGTTAACAAAGTTTCAGGCTTTCAGTCACCATGTGTCTAGAGCTAGACCTTATCGCCTTATAAGTCAATGCTTGCCTAACTCTCAATGTGTTGCTGTTGGAACATAGGTAACTAATGTAATTACCACTGACATTTATAAAGAAACTAAACGATGACCTATGTAAATGAAATATTGTGTTATCTACCTTAATAACTAAGTACTTATAAATAAGTAATTAGGTACTTACTTAACTTCCCTTAACTTCGAAAAATGTCTTCCTTCGGGGTCAAAATGAACTAGGTATCATTTTTAGGGTTCCGTAGTCAACAAGGAACCCTTATAGTTTCGCCATGTCCGGCGGTCTGACCGTCTGTCCGTCTGTCCGTCTTCGGCTTAGCTCAGTAACCATTACAACTAGAAAACTGAATGGGTATATAAATCAATCACGCCGACAAAACAGTACAATAAAATCTTTAAAAAAATGCTTTCTGTCTTTAACCTCCCGCTTGTTTTTCTTGTTAAACCCATAATGTGGTCTATCGTTAGATAGCTTATTCAAAAATATTACGGCTTTCTGCCAACCATTTTTCAACTCGGTAATTCGTTTGCGAGATATTGTGCTTTAAAGCCTAATTTTTGTTCGAGTCATGTCTCCTCCCCCCCGCCGGGTAAATGGTTACTACTAGGGAAGTGGAAAAAAACGTGGCAGTAGTACATATATTGATTTTTTTTAAAAGGAAAACTATCACGGCTAAGTAGGCATACCTAACTAGTTACCGAGTAATAGTCGACCAAACTTAAAATATACTTAGAAAGGCTAACTTTCGTATAAATTCGGCCGACGCAACCGCACCATTTAGTTGATATAACTAAGACAGACAGGCAACTATGGAACCCTTCACTACGCGTGGCTCGACACGCACTAGGCCGATTTCTTTTCCATACTTACCTCTATCGCCCGTCACCTCTTCACTCACTTTGCTTTTCATATCGACTCACACGAAGTCAATCCAATTATTTTTAATTTTGTTGAGTAGTACCTACAGTACCTACCTATATATTGTCTACACTCACTCACGACGAATGCTTGAAAAACCATCTTTTAACAGGTGGGTAGATACGTCTTTGTGTCTTACAGGTCTATTTTGCATAGCGTGTCGAGCAAGGTTAAGACAATTGCATTCAGCCAGTCATACTCGTAGCTAATATTACTGGGTAATTGACCTGTTACATAAACGACGTTGTTTACTACGCATCGACCGTCTAATGTGCCCTGATTTCAGTTGTTTTGTTTTGTAATCAAAGATCTTCTCTCGAATACGCTAAATGACGTACCCATTGAGATTTAATAGGAAACGAATTGGTTAGCTTGTACTATAATGCTATCTGTCTATTCATGGTGCACGAGAACTTATCTAATACCCTTAAAACCAGAAGAAGGCACGCGATGTTTGTGTTTAGTACCTACGAGTATGATATATCTAACAATAGTAACAATACAAATACACTGCTTTCGTAATAGATTATTAAAAGGTCTATGAAAAATTCGCTATAGAGCAGAGTATGATGCTTGCTTAGCATCAGATGAGGCGTGCGCTTGTTTGCTACTAATGTGGTATTATTTAATTTGGTACTATCGACAACACAGCTAACTGACCATCGGTGCACCTTAAGTGCATTGTAATAAGGTTCTATATAAATACAGGATGGCCAGTTAACAGTGTTGTCGTTTGTACTATCGTTAACTACCATAGTATCATAGAAAGTAACTAGGTACTTTTGTAGGGTTCCGTAGTCAACAAGGAACCCTGATAGTTTCGCCATGTCCGTCTGTCCGTCTGCGGCTTATTAGCTAGCTCAGTAACCCTTACCATTAGAAAACTGTAATTAGGCATGGGTATAGGTATATACATCAATTACGCCGACAAAACAGTTACAATAAAATCTTGTTTTTTTATGGTACTTACCTCCCCTACTTACATCTAATTTGGGGATGTAATTTATTTTTCTTGTGAAACCCATAATGTGGTCTATCGTTGGATGGCTTGTTCAAAAATATTATCGGTTGATTAAAACCATTTTTGAACTTCGTAATTCGTTTCCGAGATAAGGAAAACTATCACGGCTAAGCACTTAAGCAGGCATAACTATAGTTACCGAGTACCTAATAGTCGAACAAGTTAAAATGTACTTAGAAAGGCCAACATTCGCACAAATTCGGTCGACGCAACCGTACTATTTAGATGGCGCGCGCGTGTCGATGTAACTAAGATAGGCAACTACGGAACCCTACGCTGCGCGTGGCCCGACACGCACTTGGCCGATTTTTTTAGGGTTCAGTAGTCAACAAGGAACCCTTATAATAAAGTGGGGTATCGTTAGCTTATTCAATTGGGTTTCTAAAAAACATTTTTCAACTCAATGGTCCATTTGTGTACCTATAATGGGTTTAAAAGCCCAAATTTTTGTTCGAGTCAGGTATCCCCACCCTCTGCTGGCTAAATGGCTGCTACTGGGAATGTGAAAAAATTCGTGGCAGTAGTAGGTACCTACATGTAATGAATAAAAAAAAAATAACTATCACGGCTAAGGTAGACATTACATTACTAGTTACTGAGTTATACTTAGTCGACCAACTTAAAATGTACCTACTTGAAACGGCCGACTTTCTAATATTACGTTACGGGTAGGTACAGTCGACTACAAAGAGATGTATCCATACGATGTTACAAAAATATGTATACATAGACTTAGTAAAGTGTATACATAGACTTAGTAAAGTCTATGTATACATTTTTTTTTTTTTTTATGGTAGTAACCATGGTAATAAGATATACATACATAACTTTTTAACATTAAAAAACATACTTATCTTTGTAGTCGACTGTACATCTACTTCAAATATACTTACGGTCCTTACCCGGAGTAGAAGTACCTACAGTAGGATAGAATAGATAGGTACAATTTTGGTGCA
Source organism: Epinotia ramella (assembly GCA_947578815.1). NCBI lineage: Eukaryota > Metazoa > Arthropoda > Insecta > Lepidoptera > Tortricidae > Epinotia > Epinotia ramella. The sequence goes on from OX388202.1 coordinate 22,297,555, forward strand.
GTTAAATTAAGGCTGTGTCGTAAATTGCTTTCTCTTGGGAACTTCAGGATAATATACCCTTGATACTAATTCCACACTAAAAGCTTGAAGCAAGTATAATATATTATCTTGGTACGAGTAGGTACATTTCGTATATAAGCACTATCAACTATTGTACCCTGTTGTAGTTGCCAACAGGGTGCCTACGTAATGATTTATTTCGTGTTAAGGAGAGAAAGGTTTATTCACCTTATTTCGGTATGAAGTATGGGGTTTACCACGGTGTAACTGCAGTGGGTGGGTGGTAATTAGATGCCTGGCCCGATAGCCGGCGAGTCGACCGCCTTACAAACCCCTCTAGACCACTGCTCCATCATAACGCCATGAACACCGCTGGCTCAAAACGTTTATTTTCTCCTTTTTTACTCATTACGTTTCGCGTTGAAGATAATTAAAGTGATACCCCAACATGTCTTACGAAAGTTACGAATTTAAATCCGCTCGTCATTTGTTTTTTGAAATTAAACACAAAAGAAAGATAAAAAAGAAAGTGACGTTTCAGGTTGTTAAACGCCTTTTAATTCAGGTTAATGCTAGGAATAGGCACGCGATAGTATTATGGGTAAAGTGTTGTTTTTTTCAGTTGCCTGCGAGGGAAGGTTTGACAACGCCGCGGAGCGCTCGGGCTCCTGTGGCAAGGAGGACTGGGACGCTTCCACATCAGCGTCTGAAAAGGGAGGTAAGAAATAAAACTAGAAATTAAATTAATATGTGTATTGCCATTCAATTAATTTGTTCCTATTGGATCTATCGTGGAGTTAGCACATTTTAAGTGCCCTTTGGCGGTCTGATTATTTTATTTCTTGGACGTAGGTTGTTATTTATTAAAATTAGGTAAACTATGATTTCAATAAATTAAGATAACGAATCGTTCGTGGTCAGGGAAATTCGTTCCTGAATAATATAATTAAAATTAATACTTCACAGCAATTAGGTATTACTATTATATTACAACAGGCGTCATTGTGTTTCGTTCAGAAATCCCTAGAGAGTCCACCGGAGATGGATTCCCCAGGCGGCAGCGTGAGCAGTGACTTAAGGCGGCAGAATGACGAGCTTCGCGCTCGTTTGGCCGGCGAAGCAGCAGACCACAGGCGCAGGCTTGATGCGTACCGCCGCGCGCAGCAGGGTCAAGCGGCGTTGGTATCGAGGCTTCAAGCGAAGGTACAGACGCTTAGGGTAACCCTACTTGCTGTCGGCTCCGGGCCTGTTAGTGAGTAGGTACGTGCTCCCTTAAATATTTCACTCATCATCACCATTGAGTGCCTAGGTCTATTGAAAACTATGCCAATCTGTGCGCATTTTAAGGACGACATTTTTATTAGATCTATTTCGATGTTTTGTTTTTTTTTTGTTTGTTCCGTGGATACAAAACCTACCATTAGCAGCTTCCACACGTACAACATCGGTGAACTGCAAATTTCTCGCTCTATCTTATAAGTTCGTACCACTTGTGACGTGCCGTCCGCCGCGATCGAAAGTTTGGCGTCACCAGCTATTGGTATTTCTAAACGCAAATTTAATGTCATTTTAACAGCAGCCCTCAATCACACTGACAGTGACATCTGTGACAGTGACATTACGGGCTAATCAAAGTTTATTTTGTTTTGATTCAAATCTACACAAAAATAAAGCAATATTTAACGAAACATTAAAAAATATTTCTAGCTTAGTTTTACATTTCATCGGATCAACAATGACACTACGTAACTTCAAACCTTTACGAAAAACAAGTAAGGATGAAATTCAAAGTTTAGCGTTAAGTGAACTTTTACGAGTGATTCAGTTCCTGCTCCTGGAAATTAATAAATGGATGTGTTGCTGGCAGGTGCTGCAGTACAAGCAGCGGTGCTCGGAGCTAGAGCAGCACATGCACGAGACAACGCCGCGCAGCGACCCGTACCGCAGCCCGAAGCCCATCTCGTCCACCATCACGTTGCCGGCGCCGGCCGCTCTGCCGTCCGCCTCCAGCTTAGACACCCGGCGGGATGAGCGCATCTCTGACCTGGAGACAGCACTGAGACGCTTGGATGAGGAGAAGCGCAAGTAAGTTTAGTAAAGATGATAAATGAAGATGTACCTACTATGACTAAAATGTAAGACCAATGTGCTGATGAACATGATAACAATGGATTAAATGAATATGAATATGAATATGAATATGGATTACAACTGACTTTGGTATCTTACACTACAGCTAACAAAAGGCAGACAGAAGGCAGCTATAAGGCCCCCCCCACACTACCGGCGTCTTGTGAACGTTCTCATACAAAATTGTGCGTTGCGTCGACGCCGCGTTTGCACGCAAAACACAATTTTGTATGAGAACGTTCACAAGACGCCGGTAGTGTGGGGGGGCCCTAACAGAAGTTACTTAATTATTTATTTATTTACATAGTGTTCTAAGCTACAGTGGCCATACTGCTTCTCAATAACTTTGACTTTGCTGTCCAGAGTCAGCAACATATGCATAACCTTCTGCTGCTTTCTGTTAAAAAGTAGCCAGATCTCATTTAAAGCTCATTGTTAGTATTTGCAATCACACAAAATTAGGATTATGGTAGCCTTAGTTATTTGTGTATTACATACATACATAGATATAATCATGCTTATTTCCTGGAGGGGTAGGCAGAGATCACAGATTTCCACCATTTGTGTATTAAATTTTGTAAAAACTTTATTCATAATATAATGATCTAATAGTGCTTCTAATAAACATTGACACTTGAAAATTGCATTCCTTCGTAGATGTGAGAAGTTGGTAAATCAGAACAACCTACTCCGTGACCAACTTGAAGAGTCCCACCAGCTGAATGAGGCGTTGACCAATGATCTGCAGAAACTCACCAACGACTGGGAGGCTCTCCGGGACGAGATGAATGCCAAGGAGGATGAGTGGAAAGATGAGGAGCAGGTCTGTTATACCTACAGATTTAGTATATGTGTGTTCAGGAACCAAACTTGAAATATAATGTGTTGATGCCTAGACTAATTGAACTACTTACATACTCTGTAGACCAGGAGCATGTTAAATATAAAAATATTAACTGATAATATTAGAACTTTTATATGGAAACTTTTTTATGAAATATGGCCCAGAGAGTTTTTGTCCATAGCCTAATAAGCACATAATAGTTCCATGTTAAGTTGTACAAAAAAAACAGTAGGTTTTGTTTGATATCTTTTTGTCAACCACTATAAGAGTCTTTATGGCTTTGAGACAATGACCTCTAGACGCCGCCACGCGACGCAAGACAAGAAAATTTACCCTTCCCTTTCTAATACGCACAGTGAGCAAGTTGTGCTAGCCCCCTATGGCTTGAAGCAAATCATTAAAAAAAAACAAATTTTATTATAACCTAGGCGTTCAACGACTACTACACAAGCGAGCACAACCGCCTGCTCAGCCTGTGGCGGGAGGTGGTCTCCGTGAAGCGGTTCTTCTCGGAGCTGCAGTCGTCGACGGAGCGCGACCTGTTCCGAGTGAAGAACGACTTCGATTCGGCGACGCGCGAGCTGGTGGGCACGCTTAGTGGATACGCTATCAACACGTACGCGCAGGGCTCGCGGGTAAGTGTCACTTTATTCTTGTCCCTCTTTTTCACGTAGTCGACTAAGTAACGCCTCCTCAGTCTAGCGGGAGGTGGTCTTCGTGAAGCGGTTCTTCTCGGAGCTGCAGTCGTCGACGGAGCGCGACCTGTTCCGAGTGAAGAACGACTTCGATTCGGCGACGCGCGAGCTGGTGGGCACGCTTAGTGGATACGCTATCAACGCGTACGCGCAGGGCTCGCGGGTAAGTGTCACTTTATTCTTGTCCCTCTCTTTCACGTAGTCGACTAAGTAACGCCTCCTCAGTCTAGCGGGAGGTGGTCTTCGTGAAGCGGTTCTTCTCGGAGCTGCAGTCGTCGACGGAGCGCGACCTGTTCCGAGTGAAGAACGACTTCGATTCGCGCGCGCGCGCGAGCTGGTAGGCACGCTTAGTAGATACGCTATCAACGCGTACGCGCAGGGCTCGCGGGTAACTGTCACTTTATGTCAGCTGACTGAATATTTGTGTGTTTGAATATTTGTGTTTGTAATATAGGTAAATGTTTACGACTTAAATTATATCTAAAATGTCAGAATACGTTGAATATAATTTCTCGACTTTGTCTATTTAAAGTTTACCCACGACCTATTGTTTCACTAGAAAAACGCCTTGTTTCCGTCTTTATTCAAATAAGCATCTGTATGTTTTCTAATCTCCTGGAAAATGCAGTTGTCAATAGGTATGACAACGATGTGATGAGTGCCAGTTGCTTCAGTTATCTTTGTAGAGGTTTGATAACCAAAAAACAAATTATGAAAATATACGTAAAGACAACTTTAACAGCTACTTACATAAATAAAAACAAGGCAATTTATTATTCTCTTTGGTTTTTACAATTAATATTATATTCATATATCTACGCATATCTTTCACCTCTATTTATTCATATATTTTATGGAAATAGAACAATTAGAATCGGTATCTATAAATATTTAAATAAAATAGATCCAAATATTTTATTTTCTGTTTTGATTGAATTCGATGTATTTTTGTAAATAATAGTTAATTAACAAAATAGTTTAAATAAACTTTTTGTTCTATCTTGCCATTCCCTGTTGAACTTGCTATCGATACGAAAAAATAACAGTGATTTCAATATCCCGCTTTCATTACATGACATGTTGTTGTGCACCCTCTACTCTGTTGGCACTACCTATAACGACAATTGAATTGAAAAATGTCAGCCGAACTAAGTACTGTAAAATGTAAATGCATACAACCTTTTCATATCCTTTAGCTTTAGCTAGATAGGTACAGCAAAACAAACACCATATTTTTTATGTCTTAATCCGTTCTGGTACTTTTTAATCCCCGACGCAAAGAGAGGGCTGTTATAAGTTTAACGTGTCTGTGAATCTGTGTATCTGTCTGTGGTATCGTAGCTCCCAAACGGATGGACCGATTTTAATGCGGTTTTTTTCAGCCGTTTTTGAGATATTGGACTTTGAAATGAAAATGTTTATTCAACTTTTCTAAGTTGTAGTTATCTACGACACTGTTAGTTGACAGACTATATTAATTATGCTGCCGTTTCAAACCTGTATTAATTATTACCTATTTGACAGCCTCAAGCCGACCACCACCACCCTACATCTGCGGTGATGTCCACGCCGAACATAACCGTGGAGACGCTTCGCATAGACCTGCGAGACGTGACGTCACAGCGTGACACTGCGCAAGCCGAGCTGCGCGAGCGGGACGCGCGCATACAACGTCTGCTTGGGGAGCTGCAAGGCTTGGTGAGTAGTGATAGCGTATAGAACAGTTATGGCCGGATGTGGGTACCTTGATTGTACATGAGAATTTTTGATAAATTTAATTTACTTATTATAATAATAATACATTATAGGGACTGATTTCGGTTACGGTTTTACCGGTATGAAACCGGTATTCCATTACGGTATCGTAATGGTGTAACAGTACCGTAACCGTTTTGATATATCGGTTGCCGATATCGATTTGAAATATCGGTTACCGTTATCGATTTAAAGGTAATCGATGCCGGTTTGAAACCGGTATTATAAAGGTCACCGAAAAAATAAGCGAACATACACTTACACAAACAACTTCTTCCAATAGGAACGAACGAACGAATCAGGAAAGTATCAGAACAGAACCGACAAAACTGAAAGACACAGCGCCGGTGGTTTGGCAACGACCCCAAAATTTAAGTATCGGTAACCTTTAAAAAGCGGTTACGGTACCGAAAAAAATAAAGGTTACCGTTATATTTGATAGCGAAATATAAAGGTTCCGCTACCGAAACCGCTATTTGAAAACCGATATGACGTCATATCGGTTATAAAACATACCGGTATTTTTCAGTTATGCAGTCTCTGCATTATATTTCGGAATAATACAACTCCATAGTTATATTAGTACCATGCTTAAGAGGAAACACAAAGGCCGTTTTTCCATAGAAACGTAGTCCCCTGTTTTCTCCCTGGATAATGACAGTAGAGCAATTTTTTTTTATCCATAAATCTATGGCTACTATTGACATGTTTTCCTTTTTTTCATAAATTGATTCTTAAAAGAGATTAACCTTCTAAAACCTAAGAAATATGCCAGATTTTCCGCTGTGTTCAAACATCCAGAAAACAATTTTGACTAGATTATTTAAAAAAAGGAATACATAGGAACACGGCCAAAGCCTTTCTTTGATTTTTAATTAAAAAAAAGCTAAATAGGTCAAGTTTTGGAGAAGAAATCAGGGGACTACGAAACGTTGATTTTATGTACTTTTAATAGGAATTTTCGGTCCAAAGTGCAGTTGTCTCTACCGCGCTCGGCGGGGGGAAACTTGATGTTGGCGCGACAGCAATACATTTTACAAATACCTATTTCTCAATTATCTCGCCCTTAGTGTTTCCTCTTCAAGCTAGGTTAGAATTAGTAAAAATAAAAAAATAATCTAAAAAGTATGCTACCCCTTTGATCTGCTCGATCTAATACATAATTACTGGATAGTCGTACTTATCAGCAATGACGTTTAGAATGGCGTTGGAGCTCTGTCTGAAAGCCGTCGGTGCGAGCCTCACAGAACATTCCAGAGGCACTGCACCTACTGGGCAAGGCCAACAACATTCTAAACGCATTGTTGTATTGAACTTTCAAGGCGCTGTATGCTCTATACCGCACCCACAGCATATTTCCCCGAACCGCCAACGCCCTGCCGTATCTTGGTCCTCATTCAGGTTACTGGTAATAATGTGACCAAGATACTTAAACCTCTACTACTCTGAGAGGCACACCATTAAGTATTATAGGAGGTACACGGCAGGGCTTTATCTTCCCCGCCTTAAATAACATTACCTCGCTTTTTGCCACATTGTATGAGGCCATAGGAGTCGGCATACGCCTCACACAAGCTCAACAATGCGGGTGTAGGCTCGAAAATTATTATTACACCAAAAGAAAGAAGGCAAAAAAATATCCCTAGTGACGAAAACCCCATTCAAATATCTCAAATAATTACGAAGCTACAACCGTTTTAATATTGCTTGTTAGAGAGAGAAAACGCAAACAGTGCGTGACGTCACAATAAGCTGCGAACGTCATCGTTTCATATGAAGTTGCGTTTTGCGAAAAAGGGACCGAACATACCCCCTTAATACTTTAGACACTTATAACTTCGTGATTGTTTAACCTGTTAAGTTGATTTTTTTTTTCGAGAAAATATGACATTATTGATTATTTTATTTAGTGTCTACAACACTATTGCTCAAGCGCGCTGACAGCCGGCGCCAGCAGCACCATGTCATCGGCATAACTGACGTTATTGGCACTCACGCCATCTATGTAACATTGTAACATCCCGCATGCATGCTGCTGAGACCGGCTATCAGCTCGTCCACATACAAATTGAACAGCTTGGGAGACGTGATCCCACCCTGCCGCACCCCACACTCTAGCTTATATTCAGCCGACATTTCATCCGCACACCTCACCTGGTTCGACTGATTCACATACCAATAAAATACAACCAAAAAAAAACTCAATTTTTGTCTCACACTCAGACGGCATGCCCGTTTCCCCCAGTTTCCGCCACAGAGTATTATAATTGACTCGATTATTACTACGTATGATTGACTTCCTGATCTGGCCGTCTTCTCGGAATATTAGTACAGCTTGCCGCAGACTATGCAAATTGATGCCGACTCGCAGCAAGCCTGCTCTATACATAAATATACGTAATATTAAAATTGTTCTTAATCCTGAAATCAACGCACTGGTGTCCAGATTTCCCATCTCCTATAGACGTTGACTTCCCCTCACTGACCCATTTGGATCGCTCAACGTATACTTACGAGGGGTGTATCCCTCGCGTATAAATGCTGCTTGAATAAATTAATATCCCATTATGCAAATCTTCAATAACTGGCCACCAAAGGAAGTGGCGTTCAGTTGCTAGCCACCAATTTTTTACTGATTTGATTTACTATAGATACAAGTTTCGTATTTGGTTGTTATAATTATGATCATAAAAGATTCATTGCTTTCTACATATTATTGTGGGAGGAGGTGCCAAGTGATAGGCCATCCATACTAATATTATAAATGCGAAAGTGTGTCTGTCTGTCTGTCTGTTAACTCTTCACGCTAAAACCACTGAACCGATTGCGATGAAATTTGATATGGAGATAGTTTGAATCCCGGGAATCACCCCCTAAGGGGATGAAATGGGGGGTTAAAGTTTGTATGGAGCTACGATATAAACGATTTCCACGCGGACGGAGTCGCGGGCAGAAGCTAGTTTACCATATGTAAATGATCATGATTGTACTCGTGATACTCGGTTACAACGGTCCGGTTACAATATCTGTGGACCTCGCTGGAATGTGAAGCCCCTCCCCCTTCTCTTGTACCTACCCGCGCTCGCCCCGCACCGTACCAGAGCGCCGACGTGACGTCATCGACGCCAGGTCCACAGATATTGTAACCGGGTTATAAATCCAACTTGTTTATCATAACTTAACAGGAGGAGCGGTACGAGATCGCGGAGGCGATGTGTTCTGAAGCGAACGCCATGCGCTCCGCGCTGGAGGAGGTTGCGCGTGCGCTCATACAGGACTCCGAGGCCGATGTGCCCTCCCAGCACCTGCATATGGCGGACAGGTATCTAACCAACGACTTACACTTATACTTTTTAACCCCCGACGTTATATTTTGTAACCCCCGACGTTATATTTTTTAACCCCTGACGTTATATTTTGTAACCCCCGACGTTATATTTTTTAACCCCTGACGTTATATTTTGTAACCCCCGACGTTATATTTTTTAACCCCTGACGTTATATTTTGTAACCCCCGACGTTATATTTTTTAACCCCCGACGTTATATTTTTTAACCCCCGACGCAAATAGAGGGGTGTTATAAGTTTAACGTGTCTGTGTATCTGTGTATCTGTCTGTGGTAGTTCGAATTTGGACGTTATTCCTAAAGAGATAAAGCTTTGAAAAATATTTGGCAACGGCAAAAACAAATTGGTATGTTGTTCTGTGCCTTGCGTCCGCTGTTCTTGGCGCCGCCGGCGTCGGGCGAGCCGGGCCGACGCACCCAACGCGCCCGCGGCCCGTGCGCCTAAATAATTGATGATTGTTTATAAATTTGCGCCAAATTAATTTTTAGGGTGACACCGTAATATGTCACGTGACCTGATCGAAAAACTGTTACAATGTTATTGAGTTTTCACTTCTGCCGGCACTCCCGGAGTGCAACCCGGCCTTTTTTTTAATTCGAAAGCTGATGTGATCCCGAGTGTTCTTAGCCATGTTTCATGAAAATCTGTTCAGCCGTTTTTGAGATAGGTATTGGACTTTGAAATGAAAATGTCGGGGGTTTATCAACTTTTGTAAGTTGTAGTTATGTCTGGTCAATGTTCCGAGTTACCTGCCTACTTACTAGTGACTACTACACTACTTCGATCGGCGGCGGCGGCTGTGCATCATGCCTGGGAATCAAAGACCGGTGCGCGTTTTCTTGCTCTAACGCAGCGGTCGGCAACAGGCGGATTTGGAATTGTTTAATAAAGCCACAAATAATGTGATCCCTGGTTGCTAAAAGGTTGCCGACCGCTGTTCTACGGTATGGCGCACCGCTGCCGCTATCGCAGCCAATCGCAGTCGTGGCCGAGTCTTAGCTTTGGTCGTAACTCGGTAGCTCGGATCACTACGCACTTTTGTCGACACCTTTTCGCTTGTATTTGTTTCGAATGTCAAAAAACTACATATTGGAAATACATACTGCACTCACCTTCGCTTCGGGTTCTTATTAATAATACCAACAAAACCAAAGTACCAACTCCCATTACAATCGGACACTTTACGCACGAAGTTGTAGACGATTATGTATACCTAGGACAGACTATCCAGTTAGGTAGGTCCAACTTCGAGAAAGAGGTCAATCGTCGAATCCGACTCGGCTGGGCAGCGTTCGGGAAGCTACGGCACATCTTTTCGTCCAATATTCCGCAGTGTCTCAGGACGAGAGTCTTTGACCAGTGTGTGTTGCCAGTGATGACATATGGCACTGAAACGTGGTCGCTTACTATGGGCCTCATAAGAAAGCTCAAAGTGGAGAGGGCTATGTTGGAAGTTTCTCTGCGTGATCGCATCAAAAATGAGGCTATCCGCAGCAGAACCAAGGTTAACCGGTATAGCCCTCCGAATCGCTCAACTTAAGTGGCAGTGGGCGGGGCACATGGCACGTACTCGTAGAACCGTTGGGACGGAAAGGTACTCCAGTGGCGACCACGTACCGGAAGGCGCGGCGTGGGTAGGCCCCCCGCAAGGTGGACTGATGACCTGGTAAAGGTTACTGGAGTCCGCTGGATGCGGGTGGCGCAGGACCGGTCACTTTGGCACTCTTTGGGGGAGGCCTATGTCCAGCAGTGGACGTCTTACGGCTGATATGATGATGATGATGATGACTTATCACGATACAAAATGTACACCCTACCATCCTATTAATAAAACTATCTTAGTGTAATAAGCTAGATTGCCCCTAATATTATCTATGTATGTAACAGTAGCAGGTCTCCGCGCCGCGGGGTGTCGTCGGCGGCTAACGCGACGGCGTTCGCGGAGAGCACCATATCAGCCGTGCAGGCCGCGCTGCACAAGTACCAGATCCAGATACACGAGTTGCAGGTACACAACACTGTGTACAGTAGTAACATAAATACGAGTATAAGTTACGATGCACCTGCGCAGAAAGCATTTTTTGAAAACGTTTTAACCAATCATAAGGCAGCGCGTTTGCGCGGGTAGAATCTTCAACGCCCATTGGCCGAAATTTACGCGCGACGCCGGCAGCTTCGGCGTCCGCCATTTTGTCTGGCGCCATGAGCGGGAAAGCACGAGTTCACCTGTCATTGCATATACCTTACGTGTAGTGCAACAAGGTCTTTATTGAAATGTTCATACGTTCGATTTCATTCGGTACTTGTCAGCACTCGTCGGCGTGGACGAAGATTGCCGATGTAACTTATATTTGTGGTACTACTGTAACCACTGACGTGCCGACGGGAACTTTCCAAACATACTTTCCCATGATGGATCATGTTCTCTGAATAAATACATTTTGAATTTGAATAATTTTCATAAATCAGTAATCTTCTTAAATTCTTGTGAAAGTTTCCTAATATTTCCGGGAAGTTCCATCTCTAACTGTGACCAACGTCACGCAGACGCCGCGGGTCCTGCATTACACTCGAGCACTAATCAGAGACATGCTCGGCTTTTTTGTAAGTAGGTACAGTCAGCATTATATAGTTAGTAGCAGCCAAATTAGCCAAATATATCGTAACACATCCTTACTCCTATTGTAATAAAGACGTGTTCCGATATGTTTGGCTACTCTGGCTGCTACTAACTATATGCTGCTGACTGTACGTGCAGACCATCAAAAGCATTTACGCGCATTCCCGTACAGGATTGTATGCAGCTAACTTTACATACATGCTTGATGTCAAGTAATAACGTGTAGCATGTACAGTCAGCGTCATATAGTTAGTAGCAGCCAAGGTAGACAAATATTTCGGTACACATCTTTATTACTATAAGAATAAGGGTGTGTTACGAAATATTTGGCTACTCTGGCTGCTACTAACTATATGACGCTGACTGTACATATGTAAGTTTTAGCCAGGAGCATGCATAGCGCACACCATTTGCGCCAATCCTTACGTCTTATTATGTTTCCTGTTTATCGCGATCTCGGGCGCCGGCGGTAGCCGCAGCGGTGCGCCATAAGTGTGAGCGAGAGGCTGCTCCGATCTCTCGCTCACACTATAGTGCAAAAGATGCACAGAGACGGCACCGTCTCTGTGCATGAATCTCTGTGCGAATGCTGCTCGCCGATCACCGCGGTCGCAGGAAAAAGTGCGCGCGACTTCGTGGGCCGTTCGTGTGATTTATCAGACATGTAACGATCGCGTTTACACAATGTAAAACAACCGTTTTTTTATATAGAAACATACCACGCGAGGTTCCGACATTTAAATACGAGTATAATGAAACGGGTCTCTCACGTCGCGTGAGCGCTCACAACAGTTTTATCCATTTCAAGTTTACTTGTACGTTTATGGACTAATAACTGGTCTACAATCAAATGATGTGATTGTGAATTCAGGTAAAGCTTCAGAACACGAGGGAGCAGTTGTCGACCAGCCGCAAGCACTGCGAGGCAGCCGACTCCAACATACTGACGTTGGAGAACAAAGTCCAGGACCTGCAAGGTACTTTTTCACGCCACTGCTCTGAAATGTGGCAAAAGATGGTCAGAATTCAGCCTTCAAAGCTGGACATCGCACGAACAGGCCAACTATAAGATCAAACTGTCCAACAATGTTATTGTTGGACAGTTTGAACAGCGATTCGCTCAATCACAGCTCCCCCCGCCCCCGCCCCCTTTCATAGAGGAGTTTGCTACAAATCTGACGCTGAAGTTCCGGTGAATTTACGGCTCATGTGTCGCATAGGTACATATGAAGTAGTAAATTCATCACATTGTAACGTTTGTGCGACACGAAAAATGGAGAGAAGCAACGTATGTGATGTGAAGCAGTATTAATAAAAAAAATGCAAGATATTTATAATTTATAAATACATACCTACTTAAAACAGGTTTACTAGCAGGCAGTCTAAAACTGATGGTTTATAAATTTTAGTAGGTATTATTACATAAAAATAATCGTATTTCCGTAGCCAAATTGGACCAAGCCAACACAGACCTGAACCAACTGGTGCAAGACAAGGAGTCGATGCAGAAATCCGTGGAGACGCTGCGCATAGACAAGAACAACCTCGAGAGGAACCGTGTCGAGATCAACGCTATGGTATGATGCCCTTTACCACCCCGTCTAGTTTTTGTAACTCATTCACTGCCAAGAATGGCTACGTGCTACGCTCGCTCATATCCCCGTATGTAGCGGAAAAGGGTTAGGCTTCGTACAACACACTTTCCCGAAAGGTACATTTTTGAAGTGAAAACTTCTTTAGCAGCGCTGAGCACTTTTTGGGATGGGGAATTTTTTTTTAATACGCTATAGAGTTTTGTGACGTCAGATGTGAAGGAGGTCACTTTTTGCTGCTAGCCGAGTCGACTTCATTCAAAACTGAACGCTATTCGTAAGAGTATAAAGCCGTTAAACACTTTTTGCAATAGCATATTCTGCAAATAAATTTGTAATTTTGTCCACGCGTCCTTTCTTACGTTACTCCTTTGGAGTTGTATTTTGTTCGCTGCCGCCGTCCGCTGTTCTTGGCGCCGAACATTCATTCAAAATTCATTTTTAGGGTGACACCGTAAGATGTCACGTGACCTGATCGAAAAACTGTTACGATGTTATTGAGTTTTCACTTCTGCCGGCACTGCCGGAGTGCAACCCGGTCTTTTTTTATTTGCAAAGTGTTGTGTTACTTTGATCTTTAAACGTACCTACAGGTGGAATCGCTAACGTCAGACTACGAGAAGCTTCAGAAAATCAACTCCCGGCTGGAGAAGACAATCGAAGCGCTGGAAACAGACAAGCGCACGCTGAACTCAGAAGTAGACCATCTGCACCGCGAGGCCACCAACAGAGAGTCCATACTGAGGTCAGTTTAATCAATGTAATTACAATAAAATATATTTTTAATTTCCAAGGTCGAAAGTGGATATTAGCCTTAGCAAGCGGGTCTAAAGTAGTACATGCAGACCCTATGGAAAATATGTATACATATTCGTGATTTGAACACATTTTCCTTTGACCAATCAAAACACTTGACCGTATTAAAGCCACCAATAACAACTCTTTAAAAAACATATTTGCCATCAACTAACCAGAATACAGCTAGATATTAAAATCGAACAATAAGGAAACAGAATGCATTTCAAATATTAGGTGTGTTTTACACATTTTTAAATAAAGGAAAAATTTCATGCCCCGAGCCGGATTCGAACCGGCGACCACAGGCATTCATGGCCCGTCGCTACTAACCAACTGAGCTATCGGAACAATCCGGTTCGGGCACCAAATTCTTCAATCAGTTCGTGAGAGTTCGGATCGAATCGTTCAGAGGCGTGTAGCGACATCTACCAGAAGACTTAGGCTTCTTAACGGCACCAACGTCTCAAATTATATTGAGAAATCGTCAGTAACGATGCGCCACCCCATACTAAATCATCGGAGCATAAAATTTTTCAATTTTTCCTTTATTTAAAAATGTATAATTTCATTAGCAGCGTAACTGCTTAATAAAAAATTAATTAGGTGTGTTTTATTCCCTAATTCACAATTTGCAATTATTAAAAAAAAACAAACGCCTCTGACCGTCTATCGCCGCGTCCAAACGTTCAAGCCTGGTTGACTGCATGCATGGCATAAGTTATGCAACTGAGCGAGATAGATTAATGTCGTAAATTCAGGAAAATAGCCACCTCGTGGTAATATGGCTTATTTTAGACCCTTGCCATCCAATCTACTATTAAATGTCAAAGTTTGACAGTCAATCGGGACGGATCCGTCTCGCAAGCTCATCCGCTTAAAACTGTTAATATTCTGCCTGCAATTGCCTACGACGATAATTTACTGTTGTTTACCAAGCTGATAATGTTTGTTTACAGCACGTCTATTATGGGACGGCCGCGACATACTTTCGATTTTTCTCGCACTATCTTGTTCTAAGTGTTCTAATAGGAGAGAGACGGATAGTGCGAGAAAAATCGAGATAGCTCGCGCGGCGTCGCGTGATAGCCGTGCTGGCATTAATATTAGACGTAGACAAACGGAAGTTGGATAATTACATTTTAAAAATAATGGTAGAATTGTATTGTCTGCTCGACCACCACTGTAGGTACGACGACCGTGCATGCTTACCGCCAACATGAATCGCCGTCCTTAACGCTCTATGCTAAAAGTAAAGTAACAAGAGTTTTTATTTGTCAGGGCTGAAGAGGAGCGCTCATCTCGGCTGCGTTCGGAGCTGGTGACGGTTCGCGAGGAGCTCAACAAGACCACACTGGCGCGTGACCTGCTCGAGCAGCAGAAGATAGAGGCGGACTCCATCATGTCGGAGATGGAGAAACACAGGAGTAAGTATTAAACACCGAAAAAAACAAATTTTCTGCTCATACAATCACCACATATAAAACCAAACCAGGAGCCTATTAAAATTATTGGTCACACGTACGGTTGTTTACATATCGAGAAGCGTGACTGTAAATGCAAATTTATAGAAGTAGTTGATAAATTTAAATACCTAGGCCTAACAATAGATAAACACATTAACTGGAAAATACACGTAGATACAGTATGTAATAGATTAAGGTCTATACTGTGTAAAATTATTAGTTTAAAAAATACAGTTAATAATCAAATATTGCGAATGTTATACCATGCACTGGCTGAGGCTGTAATCGGATACGGTCTAATAGCTTATGGACGAACGTTTAAAACTTATTTGGACAAAATATTAAATTTACAACTGCGATTATTAAAAAATATAATAGATAAAAAACGAGAGCAAACTGTAGTAACGATTACACGGTCTTATTTAAGAAATTGAACATCTTGCCAGTGCATGATAAAGTTAAGTACTTAATAGCAACTGAGCAATTTAATAATGCCGAATTTAAAACTCCGCGGGTATATACCCGAGCGCCAAGAGGGATAAAACGTCGTAAATACGTGGAACCAACCGCTAGCAACTACTATGGTAAAAGAACGCGCAGCTATATCACACCGCGAATATTTAATAATTTATTAATAGAAGACGAATGTGGTAGTAAAAACATCTTTAAATCAAAACTTAAGAAGTTGCTATTAGGTACACGCATGACTGAATAAGTAGGTTGGGTAAATATTATACACACATGTACAACTTATACTGTGTTAATATGATATAATTGTAATTATGTATTAACCTTAGTAATATTATAAGTTAATCATGTAATATAGATCAAGGTACTAACGTTGAAAATGAGTGCCTCATTTCGCCGTTACACGTAAGTTTGGCGAACCTAATTTAAGCCTAAAATGTACCATACTTTTTACTGAGAAATAAATTAAAAAAAAAAAAAAGAACTTAGGGCGAGATGCACCAAGTTACGATTACAGACCGATCAACGTTCAATATGGTAGCTGTCATTCCATAGACGTTCAAATTGATAACGTAGTGATGCTAAATGGTTAGTATACCATCAAATTATCGTAATAAAGTATAAATTATAAAATATAATTAAAATCATAAAAAGATTGAACGTTTAGAAAAATTATGCATTTTTTTTTATTGTCCAAGAGTAAATTTAAAGCTGCCAATATAACCCTTACGCTTTTATAGAAACAAAATTTTATAACAATTATGTACTTAAACGCAGTATTTCGCGACCGAAACAACGATTTACCGGATTTTCCATACAATGATACAACTACTTTGTACAATTGTGACGTCATACTTGTGTGTCTATCAGTATGAAGCGTTTTGCGCTGCCGCCAGCGACGTCAATCTTTGTCTCAGATGTTTGGGTATTTATGTTCTTTAATTGTAGTTGCTCCCGTACAAACATTTGTTCCTCTCCAAAAACTGATTCGGATGACATCATAAAAAAATCTTAGTCATCATCCCTATTGTCAAATACATTTGGATTTTCACGAACACCGCTTACGATTATATATGAGTCTCGTGACGTGGCAGAACGATATCGGATTCATACATTTAGTACCTTGGGTTCACACTTATCTGAGGCTCTAGTATAAGTTTTACCGAAACAAAACTTTACGATCGCGTTTGCGTTTTACACTCAATTTGTATGGGATTTGACAGCTAAACGCGAACGCGGTCGTAACGTTTTGTTTCGGTAAAACTTATACTAGAGCCTCTGATGAGCTCTGTCGTGACGGTTACTTTTGCGACAAGCGCCAGAGCGTATCAGAGCATCACATCAGATAACTAGGAATCCGGCAAACCTGTCTGTTTTAGATGACCTGGAAATAGAGCTTGAGAGAACGATGTTAGAGAGAAATGACTTGCAAGATCTGGTAGACAAGTTGCAAGCGGCTTTGAGAAACCTTGAATCAGATAAGAAGAAACTGCAAGAAGAAGTCAAACATGTAAGTTCTACCATATAGCCAAGGATAGGACAAACGCCCGTCATTTTGAAAACTTAACCCTGTTCTGTACAGTAGAGACTTCCTTATATTAATAAAAAAAATTGGTATTAAATAAGAATAAGAATAGTTTATTCGTGACAATACAAAACAAAGGACAAAAGTAATGTTTTATAAATTTATTTTAAGTACAATAATTTATATGTTTCCAGTGACAAATTATTCAAATAACGATGATTAAGGCGATAAATCACTTTCGCCAATGGAAAAGAATGACCACAATTTTTTCCAAATTTTAAAATAAAAATTAATTAATAATTATTTAATTTTAATTTTAAATATCATTAGGAAGTCTCTACTGTACAGAACAGGGTTAAGTTTTCAAAATGACGGGCGTTTGTCCTATCCTTGCATATAGCCCATATTGAGTAATGAACTAACAATGTTGAAAATATCGCAATGTTATATAGACTTCAGCAATTAAATAATGGTAGAACAGTTCTAAAATGCAAACACAATCGCCATTTAGATGGCGCTTGAGTGTATCATGATACCTAGTAACTTTATCATATATAAATGTTATGAAATAACCAAATATATCGAAGGTAATGGATTTATTTGCTCCATTCTACTCGTACACCTAACTAATTTAACTCCCTCGTTCAGAAACAGAATCGAACCAGATTTTTTAGAAGCGCTTACCGTGCTTTCGAAAAAATCTGGGTGCGTTAAAAAATCGTCACCCCACTCGGGACGTCCAATTGGTCGAAGACCTGTCGGGGGTCCTAGGTACCGATGGGGTGACGAATTCCTAAAAGGCCTGAACGAACTCCGGGCTTCGATTGGATAGGTCTTTATTGTTGGAGGCCAAGATCCACTAAACCTCTGGTTTCCTAGGATAGCGGTGCCGTCATATGCCGGCGAGATAGACTGTCCGTCTCTCTCTCTAAGTGTTCTAATTAGAAAGAGACGAATAGTCTATCTCGCCGGCATATGACGGCACCGGTATCCTAGGAAACCAGAGCTTTAGGGTCGTTGCGCCACAGTAGTAATAGCAGTAACATCGTGGTTCTAGATCTTAACATGTCTAATACTTTCTTTATTCTTTGATTGGTCTCGTGTAGTTGGAAGACGAGAAGTCCTCGCTGTCGAACCAGTCCTCGGAGCAGCTGGGCGACATGAACTCGCTGCGCAAGGAGCTGCTTGCGGCGGAACAGATGCGAATGGAACTGGAGGCCGACAAGGCGTCGTTGCACGAGAAGATCAAGTTCCTCGACGGGGACCGGGAGAAGGTGGAGCTGGAGTTGCGACAGGTGGTCAGGTTAGTGAGCTCTTAAGGCCCCATACGCACTTGCGGTGCGGTTGCGGCCAACCGCTTAGTGCGTAGAGGTTTTGCGTTTGCGGTTTTCTATGTTTTGTCCAACCGCACGGCAAGCCGCACGCGGCTAGCCGCTTAGTGCGTACAAGGGCTTAGAGGTAGTAAAGTTGGCCATTCAACCGAACGAATCGGATATGATAACACGTCGACATGTACCGTACCTACATAATACGGGTGTAGACTCGAAACTTATTATTACTCCAAAAGAAAGAAGGCAAAGAAATATTTCGTCACTAACGAAAATCCCATTCAGATATCTCAAAGAATTACGAAGCTACAACCGTTTTAATATTGCTTGTTAGAGAGAGAAAACGCACACATTACAGGATGCTGCCGGCAGGCCGCGTCGACGGCGGCGCCGACCACGATGCGGCGCGGCACGTTGCGGTCTTCTGAGACGTCACATTCTTCCAGCGTCATCGTTTCATGTGAAGCTGCGTTTTGCGAAAAAGGGACAGAACATTCCCCTTCTTAAAACTTTGGACACTTATAACTTCGTGATTATTTAACCTTTTGCGTTGATTTTTTCTCCATTTGACTACATTTTTAATCCTGTTTCGAGAAAATATGACATTATTGATTATTTTATTTAGTGTCTACGCCCCTATTGTGCAAGATAGCAGGGGAACCCGAACTTGCGTTTTGCCGTAATCCGTTTCACGAAGTTACTATGTTACCAGTCTAGACAGTTGCCTAGACCAAATGTCAGATAATAGTAGATTACTGCAGAGGCCACGGCCTAAAGCGTGAAGTAAGGGATTGCTGGACGAGATTGGGGTAGACGGCCGAGTCGTAGACGAGGCCGAATACAACGAGTCCAGCAATCCCTGTTCCGGCCGAGGATTGTATAGTACTTTTCTCAAACGATGTGAGGAAATATTAAAATTGAAATAAATACTAGGTAATCAATTAAATAGTAGGTAATTTGCGCCTTTTTTATTTTTTAAACATGCCATTTGAACAAGCCGTTCGAGCACCATGTTTAACCGCACGTAAAGTATAGTACCATAGATTATTTTTATTTTTATTATGAAGCAAGTATGCTTACAGTGTTTGCTTACAATGTGGTGGTTGGCAGTATGTAATTTTTCCTTTGTCAGTTTAATATTAGTAAGCAAATTTAAAAAGTTAGAGTAGCGGACAATAATGGTTTTACTTAGGGTTTTCATACATTACTTCCTGGCGTAAGGCCAAGAAGTAATGTAGGGAGCCATAAACAAGAAACTTCACGTCTTCATTTCGTGATATTAACGCGTACATTTCCGAGCATGTTTGAGAACAGTATTATTATTTATTATTTATGTACAGAGAGCGCGGCGAGCTGAGCTCTCAACTGACGGGAATGGTGCGCAAGAAGGACTCTCTCAACGAGGAGATCATGCGGCTGCAGCAGCGGCTCGAGCAGGCCGGCGAGACCGTCGGCCGGCTCAACCGCGCGCTCGAAGACCACGTCAAAGACGGGGAGGAGAAACAGGTGTGGAGTGTTTACTTGCGCCCGCACGTTACAGCCACTAGTGCCACTAATCGCATCCAAAGAGTACTATATATATACTTAGAAACGCAGCCACTAGTGTGAATCCATAAGGGTTCCGTTTTTTGCCATTTGGCTACGGAACCCTAAAAAGACCATCTTGCAGGCCTCCAATTTTATATGAAATGCCATTACGAGTCTCTCGTCTCGCTGCGCCTTTCGTGAAACGTGACACTTCGAAACCATTATGAAGAACACAAGGTCAATAACTGCATGTTCGAAAAAAAATTTTTTTCATCACACTTGCTCGAAAAGGGCTTCATAATGCGCAGTCATACAGAGCTCTAATACCCTGTGTTACGCCCACGGGCGTAATGGTTTTTTTCTTAAATTGTATCAGTCACTCATGCGGCAGTTACAAAGCAAAGAGGTTTTATATCAAATACAATGTTTGAAAACGTATTTATAAATAACTTTAAACTTAAAAAACTACTTAAACATGTTTAACTGAATTATTTACAGATTTAATATGTAGTTATTTAGTGTCTATGTAAAATGTTTTTAAGTGTTTTCAAATCGTGGCTGTATACCGAAGGGTCTTTACCATACGCGCCTCACGTCAAAGTCAACAAAATGGACGACTGACATCTTGCAGTTTTTATTACGATTTGTATTCATTTCATCTAGAATGTATTTGTTTCCTCGCAAATGTGATGAAAAACATTGTGTATAACACGGGCGTAAGAATATTGCAAACTCGAGTCATCAAAAGCCCTCCGCCTTCGGCGTCGGGCTTCTGATAGACTCTTGTTCGCAATATTCCACTTACGCCCCTCGTTAAACAATGTACTATTAATATGTCTGAGGAAGTTTTCTATACTTTATAACTTGTTTCAATGATTAGTCTGTGTTTTATTGTCTCCGCAGATACTAATAGACAGCCTGGACAAGGACAAGCAGCATCTACAAGAACAGTTGGCCAGCGTGCGCGCTGAGAAGGACGCGCTGGAAGCGGTACTGTTCGATACGGCCAACATGCTGGACGACGCGGAGGCGCGCCGGGCTAAGCTGGATCGAGATCTGCAGGACGCGATGGTGCAGCTGGAGAATCAGAAAGGTATGTGGTCTGAACCAGGGGTGCGGATGCGGATGCGGATTTTGTGGTCAAACACTCAAAAACGTAAATAAACAACGTCCATTTTATGATATCACGCAATCGTCAAACACTTACCGCCTTATTCATAAAACTTAACATGCCTCCGTTAGATAAAATGTGCTTTGTCCCTTTCTTACTTAATTTCAAAGTGACAGATAAGGACAAACGAATTTTAACGCCATTTTTGATACGGCCTTGGTTTGGCCATTTGATTGATACTAAATTACAATCGTTGCGAACAAATCAAAAACGCGTCTGCTCTTGGTCACAGAAACGACAAGAAGTTTTTTCACTAATGGCGAAAATAACTAAAACTCGCGCTGTAAGCACCGTTTGGGCTTTTTTCTTGAATCTCTCTCGTGAATTACACTACATCCGCATCCGCAAAAACTCCGCATCTATATTGGCGGATGCGGATGTGAATATTTGCAACATCCCCGTTCTGAACACTAGATCACTTTCGTATTCGTTTATTTATGCCATCACATACAATTTATACAACAGTTACATGATACCCCGATGATGTGCAGCAGAACAAGCACAAGCTTATAACTAAAGAAAAAATACTATACAAGTTTAGCTGACAAAAAGTCATCGAAGGTATAGTGACATTTTTCGGTTAGATTTTTTTTTATCGGTCGGTAAAGATAAACATTCTCTTTAACTTTTTTCCACTTTAATGCTACCGTCGATTTTATTATAAATTTTAATTGACATCGCGAGTGGGCTTGAGCTATGTAAATTTTGTTTGTATCCCGATACTGTAACTAGGTTATTTTTAAGCCTGGATTCGTAACGCCGTGGTTGATCTCAAATGGACTTAAATATAGTAGTGGATGTTCTCTTAAATTTTTCAACAAATTTGCACATTACATTACAAATATATATATGGAGGTCGTAGTTAGGACTTTCTGCACGACTGATCTACGTCCGTAGAGCCTTTGCGAAGCTAAAGAATGACGATGATGATGATTGTGTATTTACGTCACTCCGGGCGGCAAGTGAGATTTAACGCCCACGGGCGCAGCGGAAAATCTCACTTCACACCCAGGAGAAGACGTAAAATTGTGTACGCACCACGGGCGGTAATTCGTAAAGCCCCAGATAGCATATTTATGGCGACATAACACCTGCGATCAGGGGCATTCACGAATTCACCGTCGTAGGTACGTAATGTACTACTGTAGACTCTAAAGCGCTTTCTGTTGACCAATATGCTGGAGGGCGTGGTGAAGTGGCGCGTAAAGCCTGCAATGCACTAGTGCTGTAAAAACACGGTAGGGGCCCGATTCATTCGTCTAAATTGGCAATAGGTCCAATAACGATGGGCCATTTGACCTGTGTTGCCTGATTAGACTTGACACCCGAACGCTGTGTTTCACAGTGTATTTTCGCAAACTCTGTCTACATTTCTGAGCATTTTTGAAAAAAAAAACAACATTTACATATACACACAATTTGTATATATCATACTCCAGGTCAAATAGCTCGTCTCACCAAGGAACTGGAGAGCAGCGAGCGCAAACTCCGCGAAACGAGGAACTCCATGCAGCAATCGTCCGGGAAGAAAGAGGCCGAATACCAGACCATCATCACTAACATCAACCGGACCACGGCGGAAAACATCACCAAGCTTAAGGAAGAAAAGGTGAACATCGCACACTTCTAAAGCTTTGTACAGTAGTACCGCAAATATAAGTTACAACGATGTACCTGCGCAGAAAGCATTTTTTGAAAACTCTTAACCAATCATAAGGCAGCGCGTTGGTGCGGGTAAAATCTTCAACGCCCATTGGCCAAAATTTTGCGCGCGACGTCGGCAACTCCGGCGCCCGCCATTTGGTTGGCGCCATGAGCGGGAAAGCACGAGTTCACCTGTCATTGCATATTGTACTTTACGTATAGTGCAACAAGGTCTTTATTGAAATGGTCATACGTTTGATTTCATTCGGTACTTGTCAGCACTCGTCGGCGTGGACGAAGATTGCCGATGTAACTTATATTTGTGGTACTATGTATCTTCTCTTCCTTGTCGTATCCTCATGGCTGAGGGACGTGACGGCTGTGGGCGCTCTTCACCATCACTCTCCAAGCTGCTCGGCCCTGGGCTTGATGCATGCTGGCCTGAAGTGTGGCTCTATCTAGCCACAGATGTTACCGTGTCCGCCCAACGCATAGGCATCCGTCCTCTACTTGTTGTATACTGGGTCCTATATCACAAAACTGTGATGTGCGGGTTTAGCCACACACACATATCCCTCTGCCTGAAGGGCGTGTGAGGGTTTCCTAGCTAACTCAGACGGGAAGGAGCCTAGCAGGAGCAGGGGTAAATGAGAACAGCGGTCGGATTAATATTAGAAAGTGGGTCTTGTCGCCCTTTTATTTACCAAAGATCACCCCTAACCTAGGTTATCCCTATCGCTATCGCGCGCGAGGTGGGGCGCGGTCGCCCCGGGATTTTGATACGGGGTCGGTGAGAGACGGGAACGGTGGGATTGCGATACTCCGGCTTTTAGTAACTCGGGGCAGCCAAGCGCCAGGAAGTATCGCGGATTCGGTTACGGGTTCGATATCCCGGCTTATCACTCGGGGTAGCCAAGCGCCAGGGATATCGGGGCGGTCCTACTAACTCACTCCTCAGGCAGCGCTCGGGGTAGCCAAGCGGCCTGGAAGGGGTGAGGGGAGGCGGAAGACTCCGGCAAGCTCGGGGTAGCCAAGTGCCAGGAGTCGGGATGCCACGGCTAGAACTCGGGGTAGCCAAGCGCCAGTGGCGGGGAGGAGAGGAGGGCGAGGGGAGAGAGTTGAGCACACGGCGAGCCGCTAGCTAAACTCCTACGGTCTGACGGGCGCGCGGCGCTTATATACGGGCCGGCGGGTAGCGGTGCGGTGGGGCGCGGTGCCGTGCGCTGCTCTGCCCCGCTCGTCTGTCCCCGCGTCGGCGCCGCTCTGTCGCGGCGGCGGTTGTGGCGGATTCCATGACGTCACACTTCCTCCCCCGCTTTGGAGATTTTTACCTGGGGAAAAATCACCGTGAGTGCCGTGGAAATATCGGGTTTCGGTGCGGGTGGTAAAAACCTACCGTATATCTCTACTGATTAATTAAAACTTATTACGAACAACCAATAATCGGCGTGTTTAACTAACCGGACAAAGAAAAAAAACAACAAAAAAAAAAGAAAGAATTAAATAATAATAAGATTAAAAATAAAATGTTCTGTGCCCTCTATATGGGGCCGGTTGGTTTGGACGGTCTGTTGCATTTAATTACATTCGCTGCCGTTCGTTCGGTTAACCTATACTGTGCGCGCGCACGGCGTGTTCTCGCTTGTGCCGCCGTCTGCGCACTCGGCTCGTCGTATCCACTTCGACGGCCGCTCGCGGCTGCTATGCTCGTGTCGGTCGGGTCCTTCGCCTATCCATCTCTCGGGTTTTAACCTTGCATCGTATGCGCTTATTTGGTGCGTGTTTATTTTTCACTTTTTTCTTTTTCGTTTGCGGGAGTGGGTATGCGTCTTCCTCTGACGCCTCGGTTATTTTTGTGCCATTGATGCAAATCCGGTAAATTCTGTGTTCGACCCACGTATTCCGTTTCAGCATTGCTTGGGGTGTCTCTTCCTTCAGGGCACACTTCTGGGGTAATAACGCCTGTTCGGCCGGCGGTGGTTTGCTGTTGACGTCTCTCGGATTGTCTGGAGTCCTCTCGCTGACTTTTTCCTTCCCTATGTCCTCGGGTAACGGTAGCTCGTCCTGTTCGTGGACATTTTGATTGGTTGTAAGTGTGTCGGTGTCCCCTGCCCATGTTATGGCCATTCCGGCCCTTCTGAGTACGTCCATGCCGATTATTGTTCCGGCGGCGGCTGGAAGAACCCTCACCCAGTGTTTTATTGTGGCGCCTTTGATGTGTATGTCTACTAACACCGTTGTGTCGACGGTTGTTCGTGTGCCGTCGGCCAATACTACGCCCCTCTGGACTTGCTTCTCTAATGCCCCCTGGGCTTTGCATACTTCATATGCTTCCTTGTTTATATATGTGTTCGTCGATCCTGTGTCTATTAAGCAGACCCATTCCTTTCCAGATATCGAGACGTTCTCGTATCGTCGGTTGTCTTCCCGACCGTGCTCTCCGGCGGCTCCCAGGAATTCTCTCTTCCCGGTCTCGTCTCTGTCTGTCGCACGTTCTCGGGGTTGACACTCATTCCAGTTCCTCTCTACGTGTCTCGGTACTTGCGGCTGTCCCCAATATCCTGGCGGTTTATTATATGGTTGTGCTGGATAAATACCTCTTCTCTGAGGGTTGTATGCTCGGTCTGGCGCTATGTTATTATCTGACGGGGCGGTAATCCCCTCGTACTCGGCGGCTAAACTTAGTAACCCGTTTAGGTCCCTATAATCGTTTTTCTTTATGTATAATTTGTATTCTCTTTGCATATTTTCGTGAATTCGGTGAAGTTTTTCTTTCTCGGTCAGGTTCCCATGTCTACGCATGAGCGTTTGCAGGTCGGTTAAATAATCTACGAAGCTCTCTCCGCAGGCTTGCTTTCTAGCTATAATTCTAACTATGAGGTCGTCCTCGTAGTTATACGGAAAATAATATAGTTTGAAGAGTTCTAAAAATTCTTCCCATGACTTCCAGGACTTGACGTTGTTCCTGTACCAAGCTAGGGCTCTTCCTTGCAGGATTCGGGGCAGCGCGGGCAGTACGTCTTCCTCGTCTACGCCGCTGGCTGCGATCAGTTCTTCTAGTCTCTCTACGAATTCTACGGGGTTGTCGGTCGTCCTGTAGGAGAGGTTCCATTCTCGGATCGCCTTATTGAGCCTGTCGGCCTTGCTTCTGCCCTGGGTGTCCACCATGGTTTCGGAAGCGGGTTTCTCTGGCGTCTTGAACTCTTCGTTGGTTCTGATGGTCTCTGCCAGCAGTTTACGAATCTGGTCCACTGTTAGGCCCTCTGTATTGATGCCTCTTTCTTCTGCCTCCTTCGTGAGCTCTGGTTTGTGTAACTGGTATATCCAGGCCGTCTGCATCTGCCTGTAGGGACCTACCGGTTTTCGGTGCGACGCTGGGCTATTTAGGCTGGTCTTTCTATATCGGGTGGGCGGGAAGCGTCGCGTCTAAATTGTTATGATTAACAAACGGAGATCGGAATCGGAGTTTAAATCGTAATATTCTCAATGCACAACAAACAATCTAAACTTTCCCTGTCTCCCGGCTCCTAGAGATCTACGAGACTCCTGTATGAGTTATTACGTTGGGCGCCAAATGTGATGTGCGGGTTTAGCCACACACACATATCCCTCTGCCTGAAGGGCGTGTGAGGGTTTCCTAGCTAACTCAGACGGGAAGGAGCCTAGCAGGAGCAGGGGTAAATGAGAACAGCGGTCGGATTAATATTAGAAAGTGGGTCTTGTCGCCCTTTTATTTACCAAAGATCACCCCTAACCTAGGTTATCCCTATCGCTATCGCGCGCGAGGTGGGGCGCGGTCGCCCCGGGATTTTGATACGGGGTCGGTGAGAGACGGGAACGGTGGGATTGCGATACTCCGGCTTTTAGTAACTCGGGGCAGCCAAGCGCCAGGAAGTATCGCGGATTCGGTTACGGGTTCGATATCCCGGCTTATCACTCGGGGTAGCCAAGCGCCAGGGATATCGGGACGGTCCTACTAACTCACTCCTCAGGCAGCGCTCGGGGTAGCCAAGCGGCCTGGAAGGGGTGAGGGGAGGCGGAAGACTCCGGCAAGCTCGGGGTAGCCAAGTGCCAGGAGTCGGGATGCCACGGCTAGAACTCGGGGTAGCCAAGCGCCAGTGGCGGGGAGGAGAGGAGGGCGAGGGGAGAGAGTTGAGCACACGGCGAGCCGCTAGCTACCTAGATAAGTATATGTATAACTGAAATAGATAAGCAACTCAAAGCCCGCAAATGGCCCGCTGCTGGTGCTGCCATCTACTGAGTCTGCTCTAAACAACTTGATTCATTTTTTTTTTAAATTTCGCATTGGTGGCAAACAAGCGCACGGCCCATCTGCAAGCGGTTACCGTAGCCCATGGACGCTTGCAAAAATGCCTATAAATATACGGTTCTAATGCGGAAAGTACTACTTATCATAGTACTTTCCTCAAATAGTCTCGCACTATTTTGTATAATACAAAATGTATAATACAAGATCGTGACTATTGCATTGTACATGAGTAGGTACCTACCTATATTATTAAAATTACACAAATAAAAACAAATCATTTAAGTCTATATTTATTGCTATACATATTACAATACATTCATTTATATTAAATTATTTTCCATTAATATAACTAATATACAACAAGTAATCGTCACAGGGCGTTTTACAAGCAGTTCTTTGCAGCTCATTTGTGCTTGAACTAAATAACTAATTTTGCAGTAGTAATCAAAGGGGTTTGGATAAAAATTTCAATCTCATTAATTTATGTAAGCGGACATTCGTAACAGTGTTTGATTTCTTTAGAATAAACATATCCGTAGATAGAACAAGTCCACACAGACTAGAAATAAATGGCCATATAGGCCATGTAAGCGCTACAGTAAAACTTAGGTGGATAATATTGTGGTCCACGTGGTTTTATTAATTTGCATTTTAAGTACAAATGTTTTATTAAATGTTTAAATGTAATAATATTTCTTACTGAGATATTTCTACATGGCAGAGAAATTGACATCAAATGACTGACCATTTTGGTCGACAATTAAATAATATTCCAGAACTTGTGCGAGTATACTAAGACTATGGAACCAATTAATTTTCTTCGTTCATACTTAGTTATAACCAAATAATATAATGTACCTATTTTCATGTTTAAGAGAGTGAATTTTCGTCTTTGTGGGACGATATGCATCCATACAACGCACAACATTTCGCCATTTTAGCAAGATATTTTACAAACGTGGCATCGACAGAGCGTTGCGCACTTTAAAGCGATCTCTTACAGACTACCTTTGGGTAGCCAGCCATATTAATATAAGAGTTGTAAACTGGCAGTGCAGAAATACATCGAGAATAACTTACTATTTAACACATCAATCATCCAGATATAACTAAACAACATGTAGATTCCTACATATATACAAAGCTATAATAAAAACATCATGCCTTGTGAAGAACATAACGAAGTAAATTGGCATAAAACAAGATTCGGAAAATAAATATAAAGTATCTCTGCCGACATTATAAAATGGAAAAGTCTATCCGATTGTAAGTTTGTATGTTTTGGTTAATCTCCGGAACCGCCTATCCGATTTCAAAAATAATACTACTTATATACTCTTTAGTAAGGCTTCTTTTTTTGTGCTTTAAATAGTAATTGTGTGCTTTTTTCCTTCATACAGTCATCAGCGTCCCAAAAAGTAATTTTTCCGGACAATAATGCTATTTATTTCCGTGCACCAATTATTCACAAAGAGCACTATATGTATACTCTTATTTAAAATCAGTTTGCCTACCTCTTGTTTGTGGTTTGGGCATGTGATGAAATTCAAATTTATATTAATTGTGGGTATTAATTCTACATACTCGGTTATCTTCTTCACATGGCATGATGTTTTTAAAACTTCCCCGGTTATGTGCTCAACCTGGCAAAAAAGAGGAACACTTCCCGAGTTGCTCAGACCGTGTGCTCTGATTGCGCCGAAGAAATTTTCTAAAGGATCTTGATTCCAATGTCGCAGTAGTAGCGAATTCAACCCTAGAGAATATCTTGAGAGAGGTATCTTGTGACTTCCTGGAACGCCTGAATTGTTTTGACCCAACTCGTTATGGAAGAAACAACGCTTTTTTTGCCAGTTTGAGTAACATACTTCATGGTTTTTAAAACCCCCAAACTCTTGTACCACAACTTTTGATGTGGTGAACGTGGCGTGACAGCTGATCGATAAATTTTTTCTTTGATCGGTTCACCGAATCGAAAGGTTGGTCGAAAAATAATAAGATGTCCGCAGTATCTACGCATTCTCTGGGTAAATCACCAGTCCCTGAAAAATATAATACACAAAGGTTAATTTAAATTGCATTTCATTTTGGCAAATCATGCTACCTGAATAAACAATAACCCATGAGCCCTGAGGGGCTACCGCGAAACGAAAACGAATTTCGTTCGTGTATCTCCGTCTCTATCGCACTTGCCAATTCGAGCGACAGAGAAGGAGATACACAAACAAAGTTCGTTTTCACTTCGCGGTAGCCCCTCTGGTTTCGAACCCACGACCGCCTTTTGAAAGCCGCATTCTTGAACTTGAATCCCTGGCCTATTATGAAGACGCTACACGCGCCGATATCGGCCGGACTGCATGCAGGCCGCCGCGTGATTCGGCCCGTGTGAATACAAATTAAAGTCGCTCTATACTAGATTTTCTGTGACTTTGCTTGGCCGTCCACCGAAATCGGCCCGTGTAGCATCGCTTAGTGTGGAGCCGATTCGCAATTGGCTTCACATTCACGTTTTCACGCGTTCGCGCATAGTTTTCGCGCGTGATTGTGGAGGGGCCTTAAGAATTTAATGCCTCATCCAGACTCTCCACGAGGCTACACGGCTACAGAAGGGAACGCGAGTACGAGAGTGTGGACGGTGCGCTCGTGTCCCCTAGTCTTTCCTCGGCTCGCCTTGCTGTCGCTCCGCTTGTTGTCGGTTTTTCGGACGCGAGTCAAAGGAAGCGAGGGGGTGAGCCGAGGGAATCAACCACACTCTCGCGCTCGCTCACTTTGTGTTTGCTGCTGCAGAGTAACGACCTAACCTAACGATGCACGTGTTATTTTTTATAATACGGAGTGGAGTAAAGAGTTGTGTTCCACTTTTATGAAGTTCTACCAAATGGAAAAATAGCTCACGCCGTCACTTAGATCACGTCCATCTTGTAGTAGACGTATAGCTTAGCGAGCAACTGAATAAATCGAGTGTGGATGCCTTGCACCCCTACGGCCTCCACTCGCCAAGACTCGTGCCGAGCGCCTCGAGAGAGTCTGCATGGGGCATTAGGTCTTCGTATGACTCGATTTCGTCTAATTTCGATAATTTTAGGTTGGGATTTTTTTAATTATGTTGGGTTATGCGCGTTGCATCTTGCGTGCGGCGTGCGGGAGGGTCTGTTTGTTACCAGAAGGTGAGGAATGGTAGGCGAGGGTGAATTGTTAAGTGAGTGAGGTTGACATTGCACATCCGCGACGAAAGTATTGCAGTAGGTAGGTGCAGCAGCTGGTAACGCAGTACAATCCGGTCCAAACGAAAGAGGCGCCGATCGAGCTGAAAATTATACTTAAAGATGACGTCCCGGTGGCGCAGAGCCCAAAAAGACTGGCATTGGTAGAACAGAAGATAGTTGAGGATCAGGTAGATGAAAGGAATTGTACAGGTTAGTTTCTCTGAATACACTAGCCTTGTAAAAAAGAAAGATGGTTATGGCAGGGTGTGTGTTCTAGCACCATCATATTTAAAGATTTGATACAAGCGGGCATTTTTATGATATTCATAGATGACAATGTTATTCCAGCGCAGAGCTAGCAAGATGCTCTATAGAGACTACAACAAGTACTAGAAAGAAGTGGCTGCGGAGTATGGGCTAGAAGTCAACTGGAAGAAGGCCAGATTGATACACAATGAGATTGAATACTTAGGACATCTGATCAAAGACGGGCACGTACAGCCCAGTCCAGAGACGAAGGAACCATGAAAAAAAAATAGTCGGGCTGACATCCTATTTCAGGAATTACATAAGAGGCTATGCACAGTTAGCAAGGCCGCTCTGTGTATATTTGCATCTCATATTTTGCTTAAAGCGAGAGTGAGACCCAACGCACATTGGACAGGTGGAATATACCACCCTTAGCTAAATAGATCCATCGAACCTATGGGGTCTGGGCTGTTACAATCAGACCCGATGACGATGGTAAGTTTTGCCATCAGCATCCGAAAAACTTGCCCTCGCTCAAAATGGATTGGGGGATATAAAGAATCTAGACATGGCCATTTGCCTGCATTGCCGGCGGAACCTAGCATCCCTCTTGCTTGGGCGCTTGAATTTACTATTATGAGAAGGACCACGATTTGGTGTCCCATTCATGACTGAGGTGCAGGAGGAGGTACCTTAAACGCAGCAGTATTTAAGTAATTTGTGCACCATCCACTCAGCACTTTGTCATAATGAGGAGAGGGGTAGAAACCAACAGCGATTGATACGCACCAAAGTGTACTCTCCTCGCCTGCTTGCGCGCGGACGAGCGCAAGCAGGCGAGGACTGAGTGAAGCGCGAGGACTATACAAAGTTGACAGTGTTATAAATGTAAATATCTACTGACCTACCATGTATCCCGTCGTAACACCAACGTTTTGGCTAAGTACTTTAGTACTTTACTTTTCGTCTTTAGTTGTTTTTTGGATTTTTCCCATTGTACTAATGTGTTTCTTGTTAACCGTATAGTGTCCCGCAGCTCTCGCTCAGTTTCTGTCATTTTCTTTAACGGAACTCGTGGTCTTGATCCTGGATATTAAAATAATAAATATGAATCAATAATAACAATCAACTTGCATGTACAATGACATGAGGTATATCCATAGCTTCACATACCATAAAAAAAATACAGCGAATTTAAGTTTTTCATACAAAACTTGTTTTTGCAGAATTTCGTTTGATTTATAAACTGGAACCATATAAACTAATTACAAACATAGATATATATACCTCATGTCATTGTATATGCCAAGTTTCTTCACAATCCAACACGTAGTTTTAAAATGAGAACGAAACTCCGTTTGTATGGGAAGGTGTAATTCGGCCGAGCTTACTGCGGACTCTTAATGAAATGCACTAAATTATATACGTAACGTGTTCTGCATCGCATCGTACCTACTCATCCGTGTAAATTGTAACTCATTAAAATAGTATTGAGTGACAGTAGGAATTCAAAAGTGCCAAACAGGTAAGCTACTTTCATAAAATAGTTTATGAAAGTACCGTAGAATAGTGTTAAGCTACGGTAGCCTAGTAGTTCAGGCATGCGGCCGTCAAGCAGCGGTCGTGGGTTCGAATCCCGGCTCGTACCAATGAGTTTTTCGGAACGGAATACTTACCGTTAGCTTTTCGGTGAAGGCAAACATCGTGAGGAAACCGGTCTAATCCCAATAAGGTCTAGTTTTCCCCCTCTGGGTTGGAAGGTCTGATGGTAGTGGCTTTCGTAAAACTAGTGCCTATGCCAAATCTTGGGATAGGTGTCAAAGCGGACCCAGGGCGCCTTTAGGGGCATTACCGGGAATAATGCTAGAAGGATAATGACCGTAGAATAGTGTTAAAATGTTAAGGGTCGGCAGGACGCCCGACCCTCCATACCATACGTCATTCTACTAAACTTTTCTACTTTTATTTAAGCAGTTTTTCGAAAACGTGGGTAATTTCAGTAGGATCGCATAAAAAGTGAATGTGCTAGTAGTAGGTAAGTTACTTGGTTTGTCTGCTAAAATACGGATTTCGATGACCTTATTTTCCCTTTCTGTCACACTTATCGAGATTCGTATGCCACCATCTCGCTCGCGTATTATTATTACCATAGCCTGTCCTGAGTATTATAGGTCCATGTATCGCTTGACAGACTTTAGCTGCTGTCGGATAATTATGTATGTTAAGGTGGCGCTAGAGGCACTGTAAGCAGTACGCCGTGTGATTTCTGCATAAAGTGCCGGAAGCACGGCGGCCTGCCAAACCAAGGTCACTCCATATCCATATTAGATTTTCTGTGACGGATGACGGTAAAAGACAGACAGACACAGAAAAACAGACAGACACACTTTCGCATTGATAATATTAGTATGGATTATTTATACCTAAGTAACCTAAGTTTATGCCTTGGCTTACACAGCCATGGAAAACGTTGTTTCCCTTCTTGACACTGCTTGTATAATTTGTAACAGACCTAAAAGCCATTGATGATGATATGGATAAGGCATACCATAAGCAGATCCAGTGCGCATGCGCATGGAAGGCATTGACGTTGCAGGACTTGCAGGTGGAGGAAACTGGACGTTTGCTGGCCGAGCAGACACCAATGGCACTACAACAAATAAAATAAAATGCAGCCATTGTTATAACTGTCCAAGTTTACGCTATATTTTACTACTAGCTGATGCCCGAGGCTTCGCCCGCGTGGTTATAGGAAAATGTAACATATTGAATTTTCCCTTGGGAATTAGATGTTTTCCCGCTGGAAAAAGTAGCCTATGTCACTCTCCAGCTTCTAAACTATCTCCATACAAAAAATCACATCAATACGACGCTCCGTTGCGACGTGAAAGAAGGACAAACATACAAACACACACACTTTCGCATTTATAATATTAGTAAGGATAAGGATTGTGCCGCTTCGTACCTACACACGTTAAGACTACTTTACACGTTAGACCCGTGTATTTCTATTTGATTCATAGGTGAGTAGGTACCTATGTGTGTAGGTAATATTTTAAGTTTATTGTTTCTTGAAAAGTTGGAGATTGGAGGTAGCAAAACCGTAGCATATCAGTCTTTCAATAATTAAGATAAGATAGGATTCGCTTTTATTTCCTTATAACCATACCCCGCAACACATAGCACGTAGAACCGATGGCCGTTGGGGCGGAAAGGTTCTCGAGTGGCGACCACGTACCGGAAGGTGCGGCGTGGGTAGGCCCCCGACAAGGTGGACTGATGACCTGGCAAAGGTTGCGGGAGTCCGCTGAATGCGGGTGACGCAGGACCGGTCACTTTGGCACTCTTTGGGGCAGCAGTGGACTTCTTTCGGCTGATATGGTTATGACACTACAATAGCATAGTATAGCATTTACTATTATTTAATTATCGAGTGCTCGAAAGTCAAAAATCGGCCCCAGCCCAGGTATAATAGATATTGAATCAGAGGAGCGACGTTTTTTGCCGCTACCTCGCATATAACTATAGTAGCTAGATTCTGGGCCTATAATATTACATTTTCATACGACAAGGCGAGGTAATACCTAGTAGTAAACATTTGCTGCAAAGAAAATGAGCTTGTTTAAAGGGACCTTTATATATTTATAGGAAAGGTCTTAATTACCTTGTATGGAGCAGTAGGTGCCGAATGTGCTGAAGCTCTGGACGTTGAAGCTTCAGAGATGGGTTCATTTAAAACTAAAGATAAATAATTTATATTTTACACAATGCTGGACGGAAAATAAGCTCTTTAAAGGGACAGTAGGAATCATGATATATATAGGCTCAATTATTGTGTAAGTGAGCTTTTGGTTTTTAAGTCAAAGAGGGGTTCCGTATAGGTACAGTGCCACACGTATATTTGTACGGAACTGCACTTGAGACTTGTCATCAGTTCTTTGTATATGTTCGCCCGCAGGTGTGCACGTTGTGAACAAAGTTTAAGTTTCTGACAAAAAAATCATTTTGATACAAGCTTTTATTGCCGACTGTACTTTTCTGTATACCATCATCAACAACTCATTGAGAAGATTCTAACGAACCCAAACTCAACGGGGTTACGTCGGTTAAGTACCTGAATTCCCATGGCCACCTGCTGTCTCCATCATCAGATCAGTTAGATGGTACCATAATATTGAAATGTCATCCAAACTTCAGCTTATACCCAAAATTTCAGTTCAATCGGTCACCGGGAAGTGGGTCAAATTTAACTTGCAAGATTTGTCCCATAAAAACATACTAACAGGGCAAGTTAATATAAAGCTTGTAAAAAGTATCACTATTTAAGGACTATATATTTTTTTTGTCAGAGTTTCTACACGTGCAGACTGTGTGTGCGATTTTCCGCTTAACCCTTAGTAACTATGAGCAGTAGCGAATGTGAGGGCGATATAACGCGTTTAGGACGCTGTTGGGGCCTTGCGCGCCACCGCAGTGCATCAGGTATGTTTGCGGAGGTAAATTTCAGTAATACTCGTAATTGAAAATTTATGTTATCGAAGAAAATTATTCATCAACAACAATTGATTCTGAAATAAAGTTTAGAATTTAATGTAATTAAATAATATATTCATAGCAGGGGTCTTTACCTTGTGTCGAGCGAGTAGGACCAGTCAACGCCGAGGATACTGAAGCTCTGGATGTTGAAGCTTCAGAGATGGGGTCATTGAAAACTGAAATGATGAAAAATATATGATTATTTGATATCCAAAAACAATGTTGAATATTACGTGAACGGAACATGAGGTTGTTTAAAGGGATAACAATCAGTAATATATTCATAGCAGGGGGTCTTATCTTACTTACGTACTTACTCAACCACCAAATACATTTCAGTCAAAAAAAAGCGGCCAAGTGCGTGTCGGGCCACGCGCAGGGTAGGGTTCCTTAGTTGCCCGTCTGTCACAGAATGCGGACTTAAAAGGGGCTCTTAAAAGCAACTTTACCGTCCACGGTAAAAGCTTCAAATTCCAATGACAATGTATATGCACCCGAAATTAAGTGCATTTCTTACCAGTTAACTAGTTATGTCTACAACTCGTTAACTAGTTATGTCTAGGTACTTAACTGTGATAGTTTTCCTTTTAAATTCATTATATTTACTACTGCCACAATTTTTTTCACGTCCCCAGTAGTAGTCATTTAGCCGGCAGGGAAGGGGGACACATGACTCGAACAAAAATTAGTGCTTTAAATCCCACTATCTCGCAAACGCATAACTGTGTTGAAAAATTGTTTTAGAAAACCCATAATATTTTTTAACAAGCTATCCAACGATACCCCACACTATAGGTTTAACGAGAAAAAAAAATACATCACCAATTTACATGTAGGGGAGGTACCCTAAAACAATTTTTTTTTCAGGATTTTATTCTACTGTTTTGTCGGCGTGATTAGTTTATATACCCACGTTGAATTGCAGTTTTCTAGTTGTAAGGGTTACTGAGCTAAGCCGAAGACGGACAGACAGACAGACGGACGGACATGGCGAAACTATAAGGGTTCCTTGTTTACTACGGAACCCTAAAAACCGGTCAAGCGTGCGTGTCGGGCCACGCGCAGTGTATGGTTCCGTAGCTACCTGCCTGTACGCGCGCGTCAACTAAATGATGCGGACTGCGGATATATGCGTCGGCCGATTTTTTACGAAAGTTGGACTTTCAATACCTACATGCTGACCATCAGAAGTAGCTAAGCAAAATAACACGCTCAAAATGACCTACACACTACCTTATTCCCTTGACATTAGAGTTGATGTGTAGGTCGTTTTGAGCACTAGGACTGCTTAGCAACTTCTGCTGCTGATTTGTACACATTAAGTTGGTCGACTATTACTCGGTAACTAGTTATTGACTAGAGCAAAACTTAGGGCTTCCAATCCAACAACACCTACCCCACACACCACGGGCTTAAACAGAAAAAAAATTACATCCCCATTTCATGCGTACGGGAGATTGAGATTTTTTAATATAGTTTGGTCGGCGTGATTGATTTATATACCCATTCCAAATGACAGCTTTCTAGTAATAAAGGCTACTGAGCTAAGCCGCCGAACGGACAGACGGACATTGCGAAACTATTAAGGTACCTTTATAGTTGACTTCGGCACCCTAAAAATGCATGATTGTAACCTAATAGATGCAGCAACTTGTGCCTAATTGTGAGGAAATTGAAAGAGTTACTTTTGCCAAATAGCTACTTAGGAATAATTTAAGTCCAACGGCTTTCCTGTCGTGCACATATTGAGTTTATTAGTAATATTTTTAATCTGAAAGTTAGTACGGATATTTAAAATGTTAAGACATGTCGCATCCAGAGACTTAGGTAGGTACTTATAAAGCTGAACACCGCGTCAGCACAGTCCGTTATGTGTTATTGTACGAGTATATCAATATGGGGCGGAGCAAACAAAACTAAATGCATTGATGCTGTGCTGAAAGGGGTCAAATGTGTCTTCTTAAAGTCATGTTTTCGAAATCTTATAGAGCCTCATAAATTAATTAGTTAATACAAGGGTTAATTCTGAACTACTTACTATGGGGAAACTGTACAACTTAAACAAACTTAAGACTACCCTTTAAACATGTACACATTTGTGTGTGTGTGTGTGTCAACACGAAGAAGAATACTCCAGGCAAAATACGGTTTCGCCAAACATTAATTTATAATAGCCTGTGTTTTTTTTCTCCTTCATAAATACATATTTCAAGATACTCTATTTACGAATCTTACAAACTTTCGACCCGAAAGTAGGTATAAAAAAATACTGTCAAATATACGCCGATTTTATTAATTAAAATTAATAATAGTTGTCTATAATCGTCAACACAACAGTATTATTGTCTTTAACCTGTAAACAATGAAATCCGACATTTTTTTTACATGTAAAATCAATATATTCACAAAATGCATGGCTTGGGTGACAGGTGACAGAAGTTGGCAGAAAAAAATTGTAATAAGTAGTACTTTGATTTGATTCTCATAAAAATAATTGATGAACCTATTTTGCTAAAAATCGTATAGATTTTTGTTTAGAATTGCATATAAATACATTTACTCCAATAAACTATCGGTAAATATATTTATAGGACCAAATTGTCTCCAAATTTAATTTAACTATATAGATTATTAAAGTAGTACACGAATCCTACAGAAAAAAGGTTTATGTAAAGCATAATACACATTTGAATAGTCCTGTTTAATTCTACAATTGAACTTGAGCTCTTTCCGCGTGTGTTAACGATCACATTCGCTCGCAACGGCGGCACGCAACGAGTCCTTTTCTGTGACGCGAAGTAGATAGATACCTACATTACCAACGCAGATTATTTGTAATCATTTATATCGTCTTCGACGATGTACTAGTAGGAAATTGCGACTATTCACGGTGTAATAATGGCGTAAGCGGGAAACGCGCTAACAATTAATGAAATTTATAAACATATTTTAGTGAAAACATGCCAAGAATTTAGTACATTTCTATGTTTGGTGTCTCAATGCTTCATAATTATTTACTAATAAATGTCATCATTATAAAACAGTGACGACAATTTTAACAGGTGATTTCCTACTTAAAGTAGTTAATTTCCCACTTAATCTGCGTAGGTAGTACACAGACCACTTAACCTAGGTTAAGTCGTCTGTGAGTTTGTAGTACAAGATCCATCTGCACATCATTGTAGTAACGGAAGTAGGTATAGGTACTTAATTATTGGAATGGGTAAGAAAGAACACGCTGCTAAAATACTGCTTAGCTGCTATAGCTATACAGAGTGGAAAAACCTATGGGCCCTGAAAGAAAACCACCGTAAATCCATAACATCAGTGGCGTGCACCACGTAAAGGCAGAAAGACACTGCCTGCCCTACTCAAATCTGTGATATTGTTTTACCCAAAGGGTAAAAACGGGACCCTATTACTAAGGCTCCGCTGTCTGTCTGTCTGTCTGTCTGTCCGTCTATTGTAGGTAGTTTGGGCTAATTTGGTTTATTTTTACTAATCACATGTTTAATCTTGGTGAAAATTTAAAGTCAGGCATTAATATATGTACAAAAAAAGGGCATAAATATCTGTGTACGCCTCTATGTCAGTTTTTTTCCTTACTCTGGACACTCTGGTACAAATATTAATATCCCTGACTGGTAAATTCGATTTTCAGCTACGTTACGCGTGTATCGACTCGATATAAATGCAATACTTGAGTACCATTTGGTTTTGGTATTCGATGGTTATTCTCGCCAGTTCCCACCAATTTGCTAACACTAGTAACGGCTGTGAATTGTTTCCTATGGAACTGGACTGAGAAAAGTAACCCTAAGTAAAACCATTATTGTCCGCTAATCTAACTTTTTAAATTTGCTTACTAATATTAAACTGACAAAGGAAAAATTACATACTGCCAGCCACCACTAGACTGTTCTGTAAGCAAACTTGTGACATAAAAAAAAAACGATGGTACTATACCTATGTGCGGTTAAACATAGTGCTCGAACGGCTTGTTTAAATGGCATGTTTAAAAAATAAAAAGGCGGCAAATTACCTATTATTTAATTGATTACCTTGTATTTATTTTTATTTTAATATTTCCTCACATCGTTTGAGAAACGCACTATACAATCCTCGGCCGGAACATGGATTGCTGGACTCGTTGTATCCGGTTTACCCCAATCTCGTCTACTCCAGGCAAAATACGGTTTTGAAAAACATTAATTTAGCGTTTTTTATAATAGCGTTTTTTTTGTTGATTTCATTTGAAAATGTTATTCTAAGATGATTTGGTCAAGAATCCGACAAACTTTCCACTCGGAAGTAATTATGTAGATTTCAATGAAGCATGCATTATCTTTTTTTGTACGATTTATCTTGAATATTATAGAGCAAATGTAAATGAACCAAAATTAAGACAAAAACATTTATTCATATTTTTACTGACTTTTTAGAAGAACTTATCATTTTTTCGATGTCTGAAATTTTGTCGGATTTTGTCGCTGGGTAACTATTTAGTTGATAATATATCCGTTATACATAAAAAATAAGCTATTATAAATTATTTCCAAAATTGACATTTTTTCCATACAAGTTGTCAGTTCATTGCCTGGACTAGTCCAGCAATCCCTTACTTCACTGCCTCTGTAGTAATGTACTATTATTCAAAATAACACACGTACGAGGGGCGTCTGAAAAGTTCTAAGCCTAAGGTATTTCGAGGTTATATATGCGTTTATGATACTGGCCACTAGAAAGGCCATTTAAAAACAAATTATTAAAAAATAACATGTCA
Organism: Epinotia ramella; assembly: GCA_947578815.1. Taxonomy (NCBI): domain Eukaryota; kingdom Metazoa; phylum Arthropoda; class Insecta; order Lepidoptera; family Tortricidae; genus Epinotia; species Epinotia ramella. Next base: position 22,337,507 of record OX388202.1, read on the forward strand.
CGTTTTTATTATTCTGTTTCGAGATATTCAACGGAAAAGTACATCATGTGTGAATTACCAACGAATATTACGAAAATTGAGCACCGTGCTGTAATTAAATTCCTTACAAAAAGTGACAAATCACCGCAGTGTATTTTTGAGGAAATGGCTATTATTTACGATGATTCTGGGCCTTCTTATGCCACAGTCAAAAAGTGGAGTCCCTTATTTAAACTCGGACGGGAATCGATCGAAGACGACCCCCGCTCAGGGCGGCCAATATCGGTAGTGACCGAAGAAAACGTAGCAAAAGTCAAAAAGCTGGTATTAGAAGATAGAAGAATGAAGGTTTGGCAAATAGCTGAAGTCTTAGGTATTAGTAAAGAAAGAGTCGGAGAAATTTTACATGAACATTTGTACATGAGTAAAGTCAGTGCTCGTTGGGTACCGAAAATGCTAACGGCCTTCGATAAAGTACGTCGTGTGGAAACTTCTCGGGCGTTTTTAGAATTGTGCGAAGATGATTTAGATGAAGTTTGTTCCCGAATAGTAACTGTTGATGAAACATGGATCAGACAGTATGATCCGGAGTGTAAGTCTGAGTCGATGCAGTGGATTGAAAAGGGTGAAAGGCCGCCGAAGAAATTTAAAGTGCAAAAGTCGGCCTCTTAAGTTAATGGCTACGGTATTTTGGGACTGTGATGGCATTCTTTTAATCGATTATTTAGAAAAAGGCTCTACGATAAACGGAACTTATTATGCAAATCTAATAAGACAGGTGCGACAAGCCATAGTTGAGAAAAGGCGGGGTAAACTAAGGAAAGGCATTTTGTTTTTGCAAGACAACGCACCCGTTCACACCGCTAATGTTGCGAGGCGTGCTCTGAAGGAAGTTGGTTTTGAGGAAATTGACCACCCACCTTACAGCCCAGATCTAGCCCCAAGCGATTATTTTCTATTCAATAATTTGAAGAAAGAGTTGAGGGGAAAGCGATTTAGAAGTGACGAAGAGATGAAGGCGGCTGTACAGGAGCATTTTGAAGGGCAAAATAAAGATTATTTTTTTAATGGCCTAAAAGCACTGTATAAAAATGTAAAAAATGCATTGATTTAGGAGGAGACTATATTGAAAAATAAACACGAGTTCAGTTTTGTAAATTGTTTTTTTCTATCTTAGGCTTAGAACTTTTCAGACGCCCCTCGTATAGTCTGGCCAGGGAAAGATGAGCCTATATTGTTTGCATATTTAGCAAGTAACCAAGTAAGAAAATCTCAATGAGAACAACGTTTACGTTTACACATTCCTATATGACTATGACGTAAGAAGTTTCATTATATTTTGCAAAAATGCTTCACAAGACGACGTTTGGGATGAAATGGGTAACTCTGGGTAGGTTGGGTAAACACCATCTCTAGGCAGGGTGTTCTTTAAATAAATCGATACTAAATAATTACAACATTTGGTTTATCAAGATATTTCTTCCGACCTGACCCTTACTTATACAGTACATATGTAAATATTAAGTAGTAAAAAAGTGTTCGGTTCTGGCGCTTCGCCGGCCGCTGCCACGGGACGCTACGCTCGCTCGGCTCGCGCGATGTAGGGTCACAAACTCGCAGTTCACCTAAAACTCCTCCTCGCTTCGCTCGTCGTCGTACCTACACCGACCTGCCTTAGTCTCTGTAAAACTACTTTGAATTTCATTCAAAATGAACATTTGACTAAACGTACGAAATGCGGAAAGTAATGCTGGATAAGTCAAAAATTGGCTATGAAACAAAAGTTGTAACAAAGCTCAAAAGACTGTAGTGGTAAAAGTTTTTCGGACAACTGACACATTTGGATAACATCAAATGGTAAATGAAAAAAGTAATGAATTGTATATTCGGAGAAGTCATAAAAATACGAAAAGTTTTCGGACAAAAGATATTCGGTCAATAAATTTTAGTGATTGCGATAGTAAATTGTAATTCAAATGTAATTCGGGCTAAAAGTAGGTAAATTAAATTTAAATAGTGTTTAATTCATGATAATGAGAGCGAGAGAATGAACTGTCTTACTTAAGGGTTTCCCTTCAGGTTCCATAGATTTTTTCACCCTGTATATTATCTAACGTGTAATATTGGGCATAATAAAAATCAAATAATAGGTAAGGGTATAAATCTCTCTAGTTTACTATTTTAACGAATTTTGCTCTGTTACAATTACTACACGCCCACAATCTGTCTGCTTTGCGCAAAGGTTGACTGGTAGAGAATGCTTACGGCATTAAGTCCGCCTCTTGTACGATAAGTTGTCCTTAGTGCAATAAAGACTAAATATATAAATAAAACTGAACCAAAAAAGAAATTAATGTAAACAAAGCAAGCATCTTCCTCTAGTCTTAAAAAGTCCATCACAAACTACATAATATACACGTGTGCACAATCTTTGAAGTCCCTTTTTCCAACTTCCACTACCTACGTCAAAGTTCAAAGTTAAATTGCATAGGTATCTTCATCCCACGCTCGTCAGTGTCACTCATTGATAAATAAATAAAAATACTTAAATATTTTCATAATTCGTTTTACAACGAGTATATTAAAATTTAACTACTATCAACAACTAGATCTTAGACGCGTTAGATGGTTTCGCGAATCGCTGCGATTCGTGCGGTACCTACCTACCTACCTAGTATGTAGTACCTACGCGGCGAGCGGGCGGCCGGCCAATCACGTTAGCTCTGCGGCTCGCGCGCGGCATTTTTAAACCTATTTTAACAGGTGTTTGTAATAACATTACTTGCAACCGATTTTATAAGGGGATTCGTACATTATTCGATGAAAAATAGCTTATAATGAAAATCCCAAAAGTAACTGATCAATTTGCATTTTTTTAAATAGTTAAACAGCATTTAACCCCTAAAATCCACCCTCCGTTGTTGTTTAGTGTGCGATTCGTTTCTAATGTTTGTGTCCACTACATTCATCAAAGAATGTAGGAACCTACAGCCAATTATTATTTTTGGACACGGAAATATGGTAAATGAATAAAATGTTAGGGATCTACTAAATAGAAATGTAATATTCGGAAACATTTTTTGTCTGATTTATCATCAAACTTATAGAGGAAATATTAATTTATCAAAACAAAGAATAAAAAATGAGTTAATTTTTTTTTCCGATTTTACAGGAATTTATAAATTTTCAATTATTTATTAAAATATCTAAATCACAAATATTTTGTCGGATTTAGTCTCGTCGTTATTAATACAATTATAATTTATCTGTTACGCAGAAAAAAAAAGCTATTATAAATTATTTCCATTTCGCCATACTAGCTGACCCTATTTTGCCTGGAGTAGAAAAGATAAAGTAGTTGTGACGACCCACACCAAGTCAGTCTTTGCTAAACAGGCAATTTGCAAATCAATCTGCCTACCTAAATAATAATATAATAAATCAGCCTATATACGTCCCACTGCTGGGCACAGGCCTCTTCTCACGGATGAGAGGGAACGGGCAGTAGTCCCCACGCTGGCCCACTGCGGGTTGGGGACTTCACATACACCTTTGAATTTCTTCGTGGATGTATGCAGGTTTCCTCACGATGTTTTTCCTTCACCGAACAGCTAACGGTAAATATCAAATGATATTCCGTACATAAGTTCCGAGTAGGGGTTCCGTGCCGGGGGGCCCTGAGTTGAGCGAATCACTGTTTAAACTGTCCAACATTGTTGGACAGTTTAAACAGTGATGCCTGAATCCTGACCATCTTTTGCCACATTTTCGAGCAGTGGCGTGAAAAATATATAACCCTAATTAGGTGTCACCTTGTGTGGAGCGAGTAGAGCCAGCTGGTGCCGCAGGTGGTGAGGCTCTGGATGTTGACGCTTCACAGACGGGTGCATTTAAAACTGAAGACGGTGAAAGATACATAGGTATATAATTTAATTTCTACTCAAAAACCAAACCAGCTGGACGAAAAAAACACTAATGAAGAAGTGCTGAGAAGTGTATTAGGCATAGAGAGAAAAGGAAACTGTTGTAAATGATAGAGAATAGGAGAGAGAAAATTATTGGGACCGTACACGAAATGACGCTGTCACATAATTATTAACGCTAAAATCGAGTCGATACAGAGGTATGGACTTTAATTCGAGTTATTGAGATACATATTGACATCTCTTGCCATCTACTTACTACCTATATTCTAACTGAATGAAATATGTTTGACTTTGTAATGTGTTATTACCAATAAAGTGTCCATATACGTATTAACATATATGTAAATGTCTATATGATATAAGACGAATCCATCAAGTAACAATTCTGCTCGACTTTCACAGGACGGCACGCGAGCAGTCGCGGCGACTATCCGTCTCTTTCTAAGCGTTCTAATTAGAAAGAAACGGCCGAGCCGAGCTACCCCACTGTTCTGTAACTTGTTTTAAGCTCACCTAGTCAGCGCTCACTCATAAATATATCTTAGCTCCGGGATTCGTAGTAACTAAGCGTAGGTAGAGGTCTAGTTTCGTTGGGCGTTACGGGTGGGGTGACGATGAGGCGCATGAGCGCGTAAACAATAATAGCCCTGGTATTTCAAAATTCATCGAACCTTAGCCAGTGGCGTAGCATGGTGACCAAAGGCTCTGTTGCAAAAAAAAAAATCCTAAACTGTTTAATAGGTTTTATCAATATATTTATTCATATTTTTTGGTAGCTATTCTAACATAGGTACATACGCTCGAGAAAAAAAATGTACCTATCCTTCAGTCAGTCGGGTAAATATTTAGAGGAATTAAGAATAAAAAATAATAATAACAATAATTTCAATAGCATAATAAAATGATAAATAAGTTGTAACATCTATTTGTACCACATGATAACTATGCAATAAATGAATTATGAATCTACTTTCTAATAGTCGGTTAATGAGAATGAAATAAGGTAACTAGAACATCCAATTCTTTCAAAAACAAACCGATTGGGATGAAAATTGTAAGGAGATAGTTCAAGTACAGGGATGAACACAAGATAGTTTTTATCCCAAAAATCCCTCCTAAGGGGTGTGAAATGGGGGCGAAAATTTAAAACGCTTGTTTAATGCGACTAACATAATTATATTTTTGGCAATCAGTGTGTTCTTACCTTGTGAGGAGCCCGTGGGGACAGTAGGTGTCGAAGCTACTGAAGCCTGTGAAAGACTTGGCAAACCTGAAACAAAAAAAACAGGTATACTTAGTCCATTCAGTGTCCTTGAAAATTTTTGAATTGACATTGCTATATATATGAGACTTCTGGGAAACAGCGGTCCAATACCTAGACGTGGGTATCTATTAAAGTAACATTATACAGTAGGTAGGTATATGTGTAGGTTTTACTATTACTTATGTTACATTTCACAACACTACGTAGGTATTAGTATAAATAAAAGGGATTTTTTTAATACCTAGGTTTATAATAATAATAATTATTATTATTATTTATTGGACAGGCAAGACACCCATAAAATGTACAGCAAAGTAAAAGCAAAATAGGTACAGTAAATGTGCAGTTTGCGCCAGTAGTTATTAAATTCGTCACTGTGATCCTGGGCCACTAGTGACAATATTTCATTTTTGGAGGCTAAGAGTCTCGCCCTGAAGGCCGCAGACCTGGTTCTTAAAATGGCGAAGAAGTCAGGAACTCTCGCATCGGTGAACATGCCCTTCGCACTGCAGAAACGTGGCAATTTCAGCAAAATACGAAAGGCATTATTGTACTGAACCCTTAGCGCGTTGAATGAGTGTCTGGTGTACCTATTCGAAAGCTGATGGCATGTATAAAAACATTGGCAAAAGGCTTTAAATAGGGTCACCTTTACCTCTCTCGAACAACGCGCAAAGCGTCGAGCCAACATATTACACCGCACAGCGAGAGCCCTGCGTTCCCTCTCCATATCGGCATCATCCTTCAAGTACTCGCTTAGGATATGTCCCAGGTACTTAAGCTTTTTACAACCCGAATCGGCGCGCCGCTCATACTCACCGTAGGTATAACCTCCGGACCACTTCCAGACCTGAAAACGAGCATCTCGGTCTTAAGCACGTTATATTTCAAGCCGTGGCTGCTAGCGTAACGCTCACATATGTTAATCAATTTAACAATACCACGTATCGAGGGGCTGAGAAGCACCATATCGTCTGCGTAGCTCAGATTGTTAACACATACGTTACCAATATGGCAACCGACGTTGGAGCCTCTCAGCTCCTCGATAAGGTCATTGACATATACGTTAAAGAGGTCCGGAGATGTCAAACCCCCTTGGCGCACTCCACAGCCTAGCCTGTAGTCGTTAGACTGTGAGTCACCCCATTTTACATTATTTGTTTGATTCTCGTACCAGAACCTCGTAGTCCTTTAGTAAATACTTAGCTATTTTCTTGCAATAGATATGAAAAGTGAAAGAAATATGAAGTAGGTAGTAGTAGAGTAGGTATATGGACAATAGAGTGTTATGGATTGGTATTTGTCTGACGCGACGTGTCGTGATTGGACACAAGATGTTTGATTGAAAAAAGCTGCCCTGAAATTGCTTCATCCGTTTAGGAGATACGATCCCTCATCCAGACACACAGATACACATGTCATGTTTAACTTATTATAGGTACCTAGTTTTCGTAAAGGTTAAAACGAAAACGGTTTCATATTTTTAGTTAGAATCACATCATACCTATACATCTGAATCGCTCTGACCCGACGATTTCGGAGCGGCTGCCGCAAAACGCTAATTTCGTTCGTTCGTGTTCTATGCGATGCGAGGGACAAAGAGGGAGAAACATGAACGAACAAAGTTAGTGTTACGTGGCGTGGCACGGACCGCACGTTGTGTACGCAGGAGTGTACCTACTTGTTATTATAGCGTATCGTAACAAACTTTACAGTACATATGGTGCTACTTTCCCGCACTAGTGCGGAAAAGAGCACTTTTCGTGCATATGTCGAAACTTTAAAGAGCCATATGTACAGTAAAACGTTGTACGATACACGTGCGAATAGGTAATTCGCAACTCGTGTCGATTTAAAACACTCCCTTCGGTAGTGTTTTAATTTATCACCACTCGTTGCGAATTTCCTATTTTCGGCACTTGTATCGTAAATAACTATTCTGTATTATACAAGGGAACATACAACGACCACCGATAGACACGCACCTAGAATACCTAGATAATATATATTAATATAGTTATAATAAGACAGCCATTCATACAATTCAACGTGCATAGCTGTCAAATTGATACGTTTGTAAAAATCGAGTAAACAAATCTGGTGTTTATCTTACCTGGAATATGTAGCGACGGTATAGCCAAGCGAGTAATTCGCTGGTTTGGAAAGGTATACATGGCCTCAGTGACGATGACATACTCTTCTATTTCTGAATATGGACAAGTCATCTTCACCCACAATGTCTCCTCCGATTCTCATAACGCATGTCCTGAATCGTTCGAGTTCCTTAGGTTTGGTGAGTGTGGACGGGTTTGGAAAGCCATGCAAAGGTATACCTGAAAATCATGCCGTAATATAAAGGTTTTGTTTTTATCGGCAGTAGGTATGTACATATCTGATTCTTTAGAAATCTCACCGTCTCCTTGAGTCACTGTGCAAGAAGGCACACAACAGCATCTTGGCGCCATTATAAACTCCAAAACGAAATGATGTTAATACAGTTAATACCATAAAAAAGAAAATAATTCTCGCACTCTGATTCTCATGGATTCAGATTTAGCGGTACTTTGACAAACTTGTGACAAGACAATTTAAAGTGTTGCCACCCAACAAAAAAAATACTAATTCACCGTTCATCTGTCTAGCTGTCAATCTCATAAATTTAATGCATTATTTATATACTAAATAAATTAAAAAGATTAGTATTGCAGGAAGGATAAACATTTAAAATATGAATTAATTAATAGTTCCAAATTCTTCTTCTAAATTACCAAATATTGTTGTACAGCCACACTGGATGAAACAGGCACGAATTTGAAGACGGCGCCATCTGACGCATTTAATAGGAACTTTTAAAATGTCAAGAGAACCCATGGGTCCCATGACACCCTCTAGTATTTAAACTCCAAATGTACATTTGGGAGGCGGGGTGATGGGGGGGGGGGGGCGACAGAATGAATTTCTGAGGCTGACAAGTAAGTTGCCTAACCATGGCTAGCTAAACTCCTACGGTCTGTTTTTTTTTTTTTTTTTTTTTGAACCTGATGTGGCTATAATAGGACGGACCCAATATAGCGGTCGAATTGCATGGTTGGAGGGTAGCCTGGGGAAAATCCAGGGGGAGCCTCCGGCACGACCACGCGGGAAAGTTTATGCACTGGAATACTCTACGAGTTTGCGCTCCAGTGAGATTGGTTGAACGGTATCAACCGAATCTGGGGTGTGAGTGGTGTCGAACTACTGGGAGTTTTATCGCTGGTTCGCTAAAACCTAGCCTAGCTGAGAAGAGTCCAGCAAGAAACTCAGCTAGGCCCGACCTGGGTCGGACTGATCCTACGGTCTGACGGGCGCGCGGCGCTTATATACGGGCCGGCGGGTAGCGGTGCGGTGGGGCGCGGTGCCGTGCGCTGCTCTGCCCCGCTCGTCTGTCCCCGCGTCGGCGCCGCTCTGTCGCGGCGGCGGTTGTGGCGGATTCCATGACGTCACAAAACGTACAAATGAAATGGTTTGTAAATTTTTGTATGGATTGTAAAAGTTGTAAATTTTACTATGGCATCTACATTTGTGAACTTTTGTGGGATATGGCTTAGTAATAAGGCGCTAGGGGCGCTTACTTTAGCCGTAAAAATTGCCGTTTGAAACCCGCCGATACTTAACTCATATCGTATCACATTAGCGTGTCCCTGGCATTGCATTTCGATTCGTATCGTTTGCGGGTATTATCAAACCAGGGTATCGTCAATACTTACAGATCACGATACGACATTATGTGGAGTATTACATTACGATTATTTTGCGATGCTATACGAAGAAGTTACGATTCGACAAAATTATACGAGTATGGCCCCGTTTGGAAACCATTTCGTTACATTATTTATACTCCACTCGAGAACCCTTCCGCCCCAACGGCCATCTGTTCTACGTGCAATGCGCCCCGCCCACTGCCACTTAAGTTTAGCGATTCCCGTTGGCCGTTGGGGCGGAAAGGTTCTCGAGTGGCGACCACGTACCGGAAGGCGCAGCGTGGGTAGGCCCCCCCCACAAGGTGGACTGATGACCTGGTAAAGGTCGCGGGAGTCCGCTGGATGCGGATGGCGCAGGATCGGTCATTGTGGCACTCTTTGGGGGAGGCCTATGTCCAGCAGTGGACGTCTTTCGGCTTATATGATGATGATGATTTATACTCCATATTACAGGAACAACTACGCCAAACGCTCGAGCATAAGCTATCCCAGACGATAGCAGCGCTAACGAGTGAGAAGGAAGCCAGCGGTGCGGGCGCGCGCGAGCGAGAGAAGAAACTTCTAGCGCAACGCGATCAACTTATATTGCAGCACGATGAAGCCATGCTGCGCGCTGAGAGCGATAAACAGCAAGCTCTAATTATGGGTAACTATCATCATCCTCCTAGCGTTATTCCCGGTTGTGCCCTAAAAAAGCCCGGGGTCCGCTTTGATTTCTAATCCCAAGTTTTGGCAGCTAATAGGTTCTCTAAAATTAAGTAGGTACTCTCGCACTCTTAGTGTAAGGCCTGAGCCTGAGCCTCAGAGCGGGGCGTCGAGCGTCCATATAAATTGCACTTGTTTTATATGGACGCTGCACGCCCCGCTTTGAGCGGGGCGTGCACTCAGGCCTTACACTTACTCCTAGTACGTAATATTACCCCATATATTATTTCTCCGAAAACAAGACAGACAGCATGTGAACGTCAAGCGGTAGGTAAGTGGGACGTCATTATCATCCTCCTAGCGTTATTCTCGGTTGTGCCCCTACAAGAGCCTGGGGTCCGATTTGACACCTAGTCCCAAGATTTGGCATAGGCACTAGTTTTACGAAAGCAACTGCCATCTGACCCAGAGGAAATACTAGACCGTATTGGGATTAGACCGGTTTCCTCACAATGTTTTCGCTTTCGCGTTTGCGTTTTTCGCTTGAAAGCCGCATGCCTGAACTGCTAAATTAGCAAGTATACAAGGTAGCCACCTCGTATACTTGCTAATTTAGCTTAACCTCTCTCTTTTTTCATTATCTTCTTTCAGCTTGTAATAGACTTCTATTTGACCTGATAGGTACCTACACATTTTTACGTGTAACAAGTTATGGGTTGGACTACATCTATCAAGTACCAAACCCTTTTTTGTTAAGAAACCAACGTATGTAAAGTTCGTGGTGACACCATTAGCACAATGAAACCATCGAAAACATGTACTCACAATATCAAAACTACGTATCTGTATTGTTTGTTTCTTTGGAAGCCCAACGTTTGTCCGATTTTTTGTTAAATCTCTCCGTCTATTCCAGCTCACCAAGAACATCAAGCCCTGATAGAACGCCTAGAAGAAGCGAAGCGCATTCTAGACTGTTCCCAAAATAAATTAGAGCGCGTGAAGCGAGACGCAGCGGCGCGCTCTGATCAAGACCGGGGGCATATTAACCAGTTAAAAGATGAGCTCGCTGCTTTGAAGACGCGCCTTGAGGAGGCCAGGTAAGTCTCATCAAGTACAATGAAGCCTAGAAGTAGCGAAGCGCGTTCTAGACTGTTCCCAGAATAAATTAGAGCGCGTGAAGCGAGACGCAGCGGCGCGCTCTGATCAAGACCGGGGGCACATTAACCAGTTGAAAGATGAGCTCGCTGCTTTGAAGACGCGCCTTGAGGAGGCTAGGTAAGTCTCATCAAGTACAATGAAGTCTAGAAGTAGCGAAGCGCGTTCTAGACTGTTCCCAGAATAAATTAGAGCGCGTGAAGCGAGACGCAGCGGCGCGCTCTGATCAAGACCGGGGGCACATTAACCAGTTGAAAGATGAGCTCGCTGCTTTGAAGACGCGCTTTGAGGAGAACAGGCAAGTCTCATTAAGTACAATGAAGTCTAGAAGTAGCGAAGCGCGTTCTAGAATGTTCCCAGAATAAATTAGAGCGCGTGAAGCGAGACGCAGCGGCGCGCTCTGATCAAGACCGGGGGCACATTAACCAGTTGAAAGATGAGCTCGCTGCTTTGAAGACGCGCCTTGAGGAGGACAGGTAAGTCTCATTAAGTACAATGAAGTCTAGAAGAAGCGAAGCGCGTTCTAGAATGTTCCCAGAATAAATTAGAGCGCGTGAAGCGAGACGCAGCGCCGCGCTCTAATCAAGACCGGGGGCACATTAACCAGTTGAAAGATGAGCTCGCTGCTTTAAAGACGCGCCTTGAGGAGGCCAGGTAAGTCTCATCAAGTACAATGAAGTCTAGAAGTAGCGAAGCGCGTTCTAGAATGTTCCCAGAATAAATTAGAGCGCGTGAAGCGAGACGCAGCGGCGCGCTCTAATCAAGACCGGGGGCACATTAACCAGTTGAAAGATGAGCTCGCTGCTTTAAAGACGCGCCTTGAGGAGGCCAGGTAAGTCTCATCAAGTACAATGAAGTCTAGAAGTAGCGAAGCGCGTTCTAGACTGTTCCTAGAATAAATTAGAGCGCGTGAAGCGAGACGCAGCGGCGCGCTCTGATCAAGACCGGGGGCACATTAACCAGTTGAAAAATGAGCTACGGCTAGTGACCGCGTTTGGTCGTCCGACTCGCGCGCACACACGGCCACAGCCTCGCTACTAGTGCATTTAATGGTCATAATGTGCAGCAGAGTGGACGCGTTTAGAGACTGTAATGTGCTCATCTTCACTACAGGGCGGCAGCGGAAGACGATTGCTCCCGCTTCGAGAACCGCATCAAAGAGCTGCACCTGGAGAAGGAGGCGAGCAACCGCGAGTGCCAGGAGGTGCGCGCGCAGCTCGCGCTCGCCGAGGACAAGTACGACACCGCGTACACGCAGCTGCAGGATACTATCAGGAAGCTGAAAGAGCGTAAGCTTGTGTTGTCTACATACCATAGATTTAGATTTATTTATTTCATTACAACCCGATTAAAATCAGAAGAGTTTGTATTTAATTTGTAAGATTTGTCCTGTATATTATCAATTTATCACTCTCCTAACAAATAACCGTTGTCTATATTTTAGTGGAAAACGAGTCCGAAAGTCTCCGCAAAGAGTTGACAGACATCCGCCGTCAGTTGAGCAACTGCGTGGCCGAGCGTGATAAGTACAACAGTACCTGTCGTGAGCTGCGCGAGCACGTGAAACGATCGGAGCACGAGCGGCGCGAGGCGGCGCGCGAGCGGGATGAATCTGTGCACCGCGTGGCAAGTGAGTACGGTAGGGGTGTCGGTATAGGGACGAGTACAACAGTACCTGTCGTGAGCTGCGTGAGCACGTGAAACGATCCGAGCACGAGCGGCGCGAGGCGGCGCGCGAGCGGGATGAATCTGTGCACCGCGTGGCAAGTGAGTACAGTAGGGGTGTCGGTATAGGGACGAGTACAACAGTACCTGTCGTGAGCTGCGTGAGCACGTGAAACGATCCGAGCACGAGCGGCGCGAGGCGGCGCGCGAGCGGGATGAATCTGTGCACCGCGTGGCAAGTGAGTACAGTAGGGGTGTCGGTATAGGGACGAGTACAACAGTACCTGTCGTGAGCTGCGTGAGCACGTGAAACGATCCGAGCACGAGCGGCGCGAGGCGGCGCGCGAGCGGGATGAATCTGTGCACCGCGTGGCAAGTGAGTACAGTAGGGGTGTCGGTATAGGGACGAGTACAACAGTACCTGTCGTGAGCTGCGTGAGCACGTGAAACGATCCGAGCACGAGCGGCGCGAGGCGGCGCGCGAGCGGGATGAATCTGTGCACCGCGTAGGCAGTAAGTAGGTAGTTGATTACTACTAACTTTTGATGCTGAATTCGATTCTGTCGTTGTCAATTTTGCATTCACGCACGGGTCACAATATGCAGTCATAGTGGGGTCGACTTTCGAACGAATTGAAATCACTTTCCGCACTCTTGAAGATAAGCCGTGTTGTAAGGCAATTCAAGAGGCAAGGCAAGCAATTCGTAGAGCTACGGAATAGTCTCATCAGTACGTCTAGCACAACTTGCCGCTTAGTCGCTCCGCGCGCGACTGTGCGACTCCTGTCTCACTCGCACCGTGCAAATTAGAATGAGGAGGGTAGATTTGTCTCGACTCGTGTCGCGGCGCGGCGTCAGTTGTGCTAGCCCCGCAGGTAGTCAGTAGTCGCGGACTTTGTCGTGGAACGGTACCACACAAAGTTGCCTCGATGCTAGAAAAATTGTACTTTAAGCTGTAGCACGTGACTGTCTTTCGGTGTGCACCTGGATATAACTAATGACATATATTTTATTTTCTCCCAGCACTCGAAGAAAATCGTTCATCATTGGAGCTGGAACTATCGCGGCTGCAGAACATGCTAAAGGAAACCGAGACGGGCGGCGAGCACGTCACGCGAGAGTTGAAGGCCACCGAGGCACAGCTGAAGAGGGAACGCGCTGCCCTGGAACAGGCCAACCATGATATAAAGGAGCTGCAATCCAGGTACAGTCGACTACAAAGAGATATATACGGCCAATGTTACAAAAATATGTATACACGACCTTAATGTCAAGGCAATACAGTCGTGTATACATATTTTTGTAACTTTGGCCGTATATATCTCTTTGTAGTCGACTGTCCAATAACTCTGTCTCTTTTCAACGAATGCGTAATGATAGAGATAAAGATATGGCGGATTATTGTGCTTGTTATATTTTTCTCAAACATGCAATGAAATATTGACGTTGTGTTCTTTATAATAGGCTTCGAAGTGTCAGGTTTCGGGCGCAGCGAGACGAGAGACCCGTAATGGTATTTCATACAAAATAGGAGGCCTGGGCCTGCAAGATGGTCTTTTTCAATTTCCATTCCACATATTGTGGCACATGATCACGGCGTTCAGCCATGAAAATTAAATTTTGATTTCTTGGAGTATTTTTTAATTTATTTCATTGCATGTTTGAGAAAAGCAATAGCCAGCCTCATAACTAGCCGACCTCGCTACGCTCAGCCGTCTATATGTACTGTGTAATATGTAATCGTGCGGGGGGTGAGGGGCGAGCCCGAGCTGCATACGTCGCCATTGTTAGTAGCTCGGGACAACCCTAGGTTAGGACTGTGGCCTTGTGCGGTGTCGGCATTTACGCAAACATCAAAGGCGTCGGTCCACTGTTACACTGTGGTAGTTCTGTGAAATTAGTAACCAAATGCTGTCTCCCTTCTGTAGTGTAGGTAACTGCAATTACACGTCTGATTTCGACTTGTAGACTCCAGAACGAGTGCGAGGAGCGGGAGAGGACGGCGAACGAGGCGGCAGCGGCGCGGCGGCACGGCGCCGAGATGGAGGCGTTGCTGGGCGCCGCGCGCGCGGATCTGGCCGCTAGCCGCCAACGTGGCGCCGAGCTCGAAGAGGCCTGTCGTGCGCGTGATCAGGTAGGCTCCACAGTCTTTCTTGACAGACCGGGAGGAAGACGTGGCGTATCGGTACAGTGCCGGGATGGAGGCGTTGCTGGGCGCCGCGCGCGCCGGCTGGCCGCTAGCCGCCAACATGGCGCCGAGTTCGAAGAGGCCTGTCGTGCGCGTGACCAGGTAGGCTCCATAGTCTTTCTTGACAGACCGGGAGGAAGACGAGGCGTATCGGTACAGTGCCGAGATGGAGGCGTTGCTGGGCGCCGCGCGCGCGGATCTGGCCGCTAGCCGCCAACGTGGCGCCGAGCTCGAAGAGGCCTGTCGTGCGCGTGACCAGGTAGGCTCCATAGTCTTTCTTGACAGACCGGGAGGAAGACGTGGCGTATCGGTACAGTGCCGAGATGGAGGCGTTGCTGGGCGCCGCGCGCGCCGGCTGGCCCCGCGCGCTGGCTGGCCGCTAGCCGCCAACATGGCGCCGAGTTCGAAGAGGCCTGTCGTGCGCGTGACCAGGTAGGCTCCATAGTCTTTCTTGACAGACCGGGAGGAAGACGAGGCGTATCGGTACAGTGCCGAGATGGAGGCGTTGCTGGGCGCCGTGCGCGCAGGCTGGCCGCTAGCCGCCAACGTGGCGCCGAGCTCGAAGAGGCCTGTCGTGCGCGTGACCAGGTAGGCTCCATAGTCTTTCTTGACAGACCGGGAGGAAGACGAGGCGTATCGGTACAGTGCCGAGATGGAGGCGTTGCTGGGCGCCGCGCGCGCAGGCTGGCCGCTAGCCGCCAACGTGGCGCCGAGCTCGAAGAGGCCTGTCGTGCGCGTGACCAGGTAGGCTCCATAGTCTTTCTTGACAGACCGGGAGGAAGACGAGGCGTATCGGTACAGTGCCGAGATGGAGGCGTTGCTGGGCGCCGCGCGCGCAGGCTGGCCGCTAGCCGCCAACGTGGCGCCGAGCTCGAAGAGGCCTGTCGTGCGCGTGACCAGGTAGGCTCCATAGTCTTTCTTGACAGACCGGGAGGAAGACGAGGCGTATCGGTACAGTGCCGAGATGGAGGCGTTGCTGGGCGCCGCGCGCGCAGGCTGGCCGCTGGCCGCCAACGTGGCGCCGAGCTCGAAGAGGGCTGTCGTGCGCGTGACCAGGCAGGCTCCATAGTCTTTCTTGACAGACCGGGAGGAAGACGAGGCGTATCGGTACAATGCCGAGATGGAGGCGTTGCTGGGCGCCGCGCGCGCCGATCTGGCCGTTAGCCGCCAACGTGGCGCCGAGCTCGAAGAGGCTTGTAGTGCGCGTGACCAGGTAGGCACCACAGTCTTTCTTGACAGACCGTAAGGAAGCCAACGTGTAGCGGTACAGTGCCGAGACGGAGGCGTTGCTGGGCGCCGCGCGCGCCGATCTGGCCGTTAGCCGCAACGTGGCGCCGAGCTCGAAGAGGCTTGTAGTGCGCGTGACCAGGTAGGTACCACAGTCTTTCTTGAAAGACCGTAAGGAAGACAATGCGTAGCGGTACAGTGCCGAGATGGAGGCGTTGCTGGGCGCCGCGCGCGCCGATCTGGCCGTTAGCCGGCAACGTGGCGCCGAGCTCGAAGAGGCTTGTAGTGCGCGTGACCAGGTAGGCACCACAGTCTTTCTTGAAAGACCGTAAGGAAGCCAACGCGTAGCGGTACAGTGCCGAGACGGAGGCGTTGCTGGGCGCCGTGCGCGCCGATCTGGCCGTTAGCCGGCAACGTGGCGCCGAGCTCGAAGAGGCTTGTAGTGCGCGTGACCAGGTAGGCACCACAGTCTTTCTTGAAAGACCGTAAGGAAGCCAACGCGTAGCGGTACAGTGCCGAGACGGAGGCGTTGCTGGGCGCCGCGCGTGCCGATGTGGCCCCTAGCCGCCAACGTGGCGCCGAGCTCGAAGAGGCCTGTCGTGCGCGTGACCAGGTAGACACCACATTCTTTGTTGACAAACCGTAAGGAAGACGAGGCGTAGCGGTACGGTGCCAAAAGGGAGACGTTGCTGGGCGCCGCGCGCGACCTGCCAGCCGACAGCGCGGCGCCGATCAACCCGGGGATCGACCTTGGATATGGCGTACAATAGGATCACCTCAGTGATCTCGTAAGACATATTCGTCCAATACGATCACCGCCTGGGTGATCTTAGTGGATGCCGCGCTTTTTAAACCGTGCATAAATAGAGAAAGATAAGTGAACGCGGATCATTAGGCGGATATTAACGGGACCGGTCACGAGGAAGACAAGGAGGTGTCGCAGTACTGCGTGAGTTGGAGTCTCTGAACTCGAGAACGCTGCCATTAAGAGAATACTTGCTCACGGACCTAGTGACTTGATCACCCTGGTCTTTTAACACGTTGAGTGCCAGAAACCCGCTAGGCGGAAAAAGGGAAAGCACCTACGGGCAGAGCGTCCATGTTCTTGGCATTGAAAGTCTTAGGTGAAGGATTGAGATATCATGATAAATGCTATGTGTGTTTCCAGGAACTATTGCTACGTTTGGAAGATTGCCGCTCGAAGGAGCGTCGTCTTGAAGAGCTTAAACATAACTTAGAAGTGTGCCTCGCGGACGCTACTCAGCAGATCCAGGAGTTGAAGGTGAAGCCAGTTACAATTACGTTAACGTTTCATTGGTCACTTCACATAATTATAATATTATTGCTAAATACGCGACAGATTTTTGTGACGTCAGATGTGAAGGAGGTCACAAACTTTTATATTTTGCTGCTAGCCGATTCGACTTCATTCAAAACTGAACGCTATTCGTAAGAGTATAAAGCCGTTAAACACTTTTTGCAATAGCATATTCTGCAAATAAATTTGTAATTTTGTCCACGCGTCCTTCACCGTTTTGCTATTGAGCAAATTCGAATAGTTCGAATTTGGACGTTATTCCTGAAGAGATAAAGCTTTGAAAAATATTTACCAACGGCAAAAACAAATTGATATTTTGTTCGCCGCCGGCGGCGGGCGAGCCGGGCCGACGCACCCAACGCGCCCGCGGCCCGTCGCCTAAATAATTGATAATTGTTTATAAATATGCGCCAAATTCATTTTTAGGGTGACACCGTAATATGTCATGTGACCTGATCGAAAAACTGTTACAATGTTATTGAGTTTTCACTTCTGCCGGCACTCCCGGAGTGCAACTCGGTCTTTTTTAAGTGAACATTTCTTTAGCGCCGCCTAGCACTTTTTGGGATGGGGAAAAATTGTTAAATACGCGACAGATTTTTGTGACGTCAGATTGTGACACTCCCGGAGTGCAACCCGGTCTTTTTTTATTTATTGAAACAGGACAATCTGGTTAGTTTCTAGCAGCGCCTATTGCAGAATAATCTATTGAACGTTTGTAAACGATAGGTGTGTAGAAACCTTATAAAATAACCACTAATGAAAAAAAATCTCGATAATAGATTTAAAATATTGTCAAATGGAGAAAAAGTAAAGCAGGGGTTTAAAGAATCACAATAGTTATTTGTGCAACAAGAGAGCAAAGTTTGTTTTTGCTGCGAGTGCTGATTTTGAGTCCTGAGGAAGCGAAAGATTCTAAAATGGAATCACGACCTTTTGAGTCCTTCGCTGCGCTCAAGATTCAAACTTTGAATCTTGAGCGCAGCGAAGGACTCAAAAGCACGAGATGCAAATACTTTGCTCTCGAGTAACACATACAACTTTTCACATCAGCAGTGAGGACATATTCACATTAAAAAATATATCATAGTATCACGTACCTATTTGTCTCAACATTATTCAGGAAGAAAAATGAATTAGGCGTTCGTTACTGCTTGTTTTAACTCCTCAGCGCCGGCCGTGCCGATAGTCAATACTATAGAAAGGCGCGAGAAACCAAAGGATATTTCAGTATCTATACGAGTGTCGCGTGACACTAACACATCACTAATAACTAACCGTATTATTGTTCAAGTTCGCAGATTTTACTAATATTTTATCCTAAAGCGTAGCGCGTTCGTATTATAATTAAACAGACTCGCAAGCTCCTCCGTTTAAACTAATACTCAGCCTGCAATTGCCTCCTTCCAGGCCACGGCAATAATGTACTGTTATAAGTGTCCAGAGTTTCAAGACGGGGTATATTCTGTCCCTTTTCCGCGAAGCGCACCTTCACATGAAACGATTGTCATTTGCTATGACGCTCGAGTGTCGTGACGATCCCTGAGCGTTTTCTCTTTCTAACAAGCAATATTAAAACGGTTGTAGCTTCGTAATTTTATGAGTTATCTGAATGGGATTTTCGTCATTAGACATATTTTTCCCTTCTTTCTTTTGGAGTAATAATAAATTTCGAGTGTTCAACCCTATTGTGTTCAGGCTCGCCTCGGTGGCAGCGAGGGTCGCTGCCGCGCGCTTGAGGCGTCCCTCAGCCAGTGCGAGCACGGCAAGCGCGAGGCGGAAGCGAAGCTGTCGTCCATCGCGCACACGCTGCGGCGCGTGTGCGGCGTGCAGCCCGACGGCTCCGTGCACGCCGCCGCGCGCCGCCGGCTCGCCAGCCCGGCGCGGCGGTACAGCCCGCACAGAGGTCAGTGCTCTCCTGTACGGCAAGCGCGAGGCGGAAGCGAAGCTGTCGTCCATCGCGCACACGCTGCGGCGCGTGTGCGGCGTGCAGCCCGACGGCTCCGTGCACGCCGCCGGCTCGCTAGCCCGGCGCGGCGGTACAGCCCGCACAGAGGTCAGTGCTCTACTGTACGGCAAGCGCGAGGCGGAAGCGAAGCTGTCGTCCATCGCGCACACGCTGCGGCGCGTGTGCGGCGTGCAGCCCGACGGCTCCGTGCACGCCGCCCCGCGCCGCCGGCTCGCCAGCCCGGCGCGGCGGTACAGCCCGCACAGAGGTCAGTGCTCTACTGTACGGCAAGCGCGAGGCGGAAGCGAAGCTGTCGTCGATCGCGCACACGCTGCGGCGCGTGTGCGGCGTGCAGCCCGACGGCTCCGTGCACGCCGCCGCGCGCCGCCGGCTCGCCAGCCCGGCGCGGCGGTACAGCCCGCACAGAGGTCAGTGCTCTCCTGTACGGCAAGCGCGAGGCGGAAGCGAAGCTGTCGTCCATCGCGCACACGCTGCGGCGCGTGTGCGGCGTGCAGCCCGACGGCTCCGTGCACGCCGCCGGCTCGCCAGCCCGGCGCGGCGGTACAGCCCGCACAGAGGTCAGTGCTCTACTGTACGGCAAGCGCGAGGCGGAAGCGAAGCTGTCGTCCATCGCGCACACGCTGCGGCGCGTGTGCGGCGTGCAGCCCGACGGCTCCGTGCACGCCGCCCCGCGCCGCCGGCTCGCCAGCCCGGCGCGGCGGTACAGCCCGCACAGAGGTCAGTGCTCTACTGTACGGCAAGCGCGAGGCGGAAGCGAAGCTGTCGTCCATCGCGCACACGCTGCGGCGCGTGTGCGGCGTGCAGCCCGACGGCTCCGTGCACGCCGCCCCGCGCCGCCGGCTCGCCAGCCCGGCGCGGCGGTACAGCCCGCACAGAGGTCAGTGCTCTACTGTACGGCAAGCGCGAGGCGGAAGCGAAGCTGTCGTCCATCGCGCACACGCTGCGGCGCGTGTGCGGCGTGCAGCCCGACGGCTCCGTGCACGCCGCCGCGCGCCGCCGGCTCGCCAGCCCGGCGCGGCGGTACAGCCCGCACAGAGGTCAGTGCTCTACTGTACGGGGGACTATTTGTCGTTCAGGGGACCGATTTTTGACTTTCGACCGCTCGACTCATTCACTCGAAAACTGAAAAAAAAAAACTAGTGGTACTGACCAATTCTATCGGTAGAAAGTTAGAGCCTGCAATGTTGACGCTACAATCTTATTTACTTTTACAGTACATATGGTGCTACTTTCCCGCACTAGTGCGGAAAAGAGCACTTTTCGTGCATATGTCGAAACTTTAAAGAGCCATATGTACAGTAAAACGTTGTACGATACACGTGCGAATAGGTAATTAGCAACTCATGTCGATTTAAACCACTCCCTTCGGTCGTGTTTTAATTTATCTCCACTCGTTGCGAATCTCCTATTTTCGGCACTTGTATCGTAAATAACTATTACAGTAGGTACATATGGTGCTACTTTCCCCCACTAGTGCGAAAAAGAGCACTTTTCTTGCATATGTCGAAACTTTAAAGAGCCATATGTACAGTAAAACGTTGTACGATACACGTGCGAATAGGTAATTCGCAACTCGTGTCGATTTAAAACACTCCCCGGTCGTGTTTTAATTTATCACCACTCGTTGCGAATTTTCTGCACTTGTATCGTAAATACCTATTATTACATTTTCGCCCCGCCCCCGCCCCGAAAGTCAAAAATCGGTTCCCTGTTTGACGACAGTTCGGGGCATGCCTGCAGTGACGACAGTACTTGAAGTAGTACTTGAGAGCGAGCGTGCCAAGCTATTTCCCGTTATGTTCACGTACAGTCGACGTCAAAGAGATGTACCTATAGGTACATATATCTCCAGAGAATAAGATCCAAAAGTGAAAACATATCTTTGACGTCGATCGTATACGAGGCTTGCAGAAGAGTCAACGTCACGATCAAGTACTGCACCGCTTAAAAATATCGTTAATATCTTAAATTAACGCTTTTGTCTTTCACTCCAATGTCTACACAAACTTCAATTTATTTATAAAACGAAGCATTGGCAAGATTTTTTTTTTGAGCGGCGCTGTGCACTTTTTGTGATGGGGAAAAATTGTTAAACTCGCCACAAGTCACGTGACTGTAAAATGTCACGTGACCGTAAGATTCGACAGATTGAAAATTCGTAAGACGGACACGTGACCTGATCAAAAAACTGTTACAATGTCATTGAGCTTTCACTTCTGCCGGCACTCCCGGAGTGCAACCAGGTCGTTTTTTGAAGTGAAAACTTCCTTAGCGGCGCTGAGCACTATTTGGGATGGGGAAAAATTGTTAAATACGCGACAGAGTTTTGTGACGTCAGGATGTGAAGGAGGTCACTTTTTGCTGCTAGCCGATTCGACTTCATTCGAAACTGAACGCTATTCGTAAGAGTATAAAGCCGTTAAACACTTTTTGCAATAGCATATTCTGCAAATAAATTTGTAATTTTAACCAACGCGTCCTTCACCGTTTTGCTATTGAGAAAATTCGAATAGTTCGAATTTGGGCGTTATTCCTAAAGAGATAAAGCTTAGAAAAATATTTACCAACGGCAAAACAAAATGATATTTTGGTCGCCACCGACGTCTGCTGTTCTTGCAAATTCGAATAGTTCGAACTTAGACGTTATTCCTAAAGAGATAAAGATTTGAAAAATATTTGGCAATGGCAAAAACAAATTGGTATTGTGTTTGCCGCCGCCCGTCCCTGGCTGACACCGTTCGATAGAACGAGACGACGCGCCTATCCTGTCACTTATCGCGTGATAACGCCATCCATGCTACGGGGCCTGATCGAAAAACTGTTACAATGTTATTGAGTTTTCACTTCTGCCGGCACTCCCGGAGTGCAGCCCGGTCTTTTTTTTTATACAACGACGGTGGCAAACAAGCGTACGGCCCGCCTGATGGTAAGCAGACACCGCAGCCTAAAGACGCATGCAACTCCAAAGGAGTAACATGGGCGTTGCCGACCCTTGATATGTTTGAGGATTCGCCGTATTGACAGCTGAAGGAACAAATTCCCTCGCTCTCAACACAGCGCATCCTCGGGAGCTCTGGAGCTTCACTTATATTCATCATGCTGTTTCCTGTAGGTCGTGATCACTCCGAAGACCGCAACGAGATCATCGACGTGGACCCCGAGCTCGTCAAGAAGGGCGTGCGCAACTTGATGCACGAAGTCTGTCAGATCGAGAGGGAGAAGGTTAGTCCGTCTAATAGTATTTTTTATACTCGTCGACTATAGTCTTTAAATTAGAACCTCGCAAACCATAACGCAATGGAATACTTTTATTCTGATGAAAAAGTTTATGCTCTATGGACAATCGAAATAATTATTTCGATACGCTCTAGACAACCGAAAAAAATTGAAAATAGAACTTCGTATTTCAATAATGTGTCCTTGTTTAAGGAGACCGATACAAGATTGCCAATCTATGGCGTTTCAGAACATAGCAGCGTCGCGTCATCTGTCAAAAATCTACTTGAACTTGCTGCTGTATCCAGCGCATAAAAATTTAAAAAAAAAACCACGCTTTGTGATTGGCTAGTATTTAGACAATCACAGCACAGTACTGCAACATTTCGGACGCCGGTGGTGTGATGTGATAACTTTTCTTTTCAAAGTTAAACATAAAAGTTAAAATAAAAACTAAGAAAATGAGTAGTGACGAAACATCTTTATCTCCTCAAGAAATAACTAATATGGCAGAAGAAGCTACACTTACCTTGCTACCTGAAAAGTCAAAGAGCCTTTACAATAGTCGAACTAGACAATATAGTACCTACTTACGATATTTAGTTTTCTTATATACTCGTGTTAATGACTTAAATTATTAATTTTAATGAACTCGTACAAAAAGTATTGTTCACAAGTGTCATAATCAAGCTTTTTAATCTCGTACCTTACTTAGGCCACTCAGCAAGCTTCGTGGCCTAAACACGGTACTCGACTAAAAGGCTCTCTATTATAACAAGATTGTGAAAAATACTATTATACAATCGTTTCATAATGACAGCTCTTAAAGTCGAGTGCCGTGTTTGGGACACGAGGCTTGCCGAGTTAAGGTACGAGATTTTAAGAGCTAATTATGTAACTATTGTATACAATACTTTTTCTACGAGTCAACTAGAATAATTGAAAAGTCAATAATCATCATCATCATCATCACCATATAAACCGAAAGACGTCCACTGCTGGACATAGGCCTCCCCCAAAGAGTGCCATAGTGACCGGTCCTGCGCCACCCGCATCCAGCGGACTACTCCCGCGACCTTTACTAGGTCATCAGTCCACCTTATGGGGGGGCTACTCACACCACGCCAAAGAAAAATCAATGTACATGCAATCTATTGTACCGTACTTTCTACTTACATGTTGTGATTTCTTCTGCAGTACCGGCCAAAGCATTCTCCTCACTATCACTGTCACTCGTGATTATTTTTATTAGGTGTTTAATTAATAATTTGTTTAGTAACACAATCGAACATGCACACTTTTGATCAAAACTTTTGATAAAAAATTTCAAAACAAAGAAAATCCTGAGACGTCCGGTTTCTGATTGGCCAATACATGTATATTTTTAAATTGTTTGGCTTATCACAAGGCAGAAGCGACGCAAAAGCGTGTTTAAGTAGAGAAAAAATTGCCAGGTACCGCGACGGTGTTACGTTCCAAAACGCCATCAGTGGCCAATTTGCATTGAATCGAGTCTCCTTAAACAAGGTCATATTCTATCGAAACATGAAGTTCTATTTTCAAATTTTTTATAGTTGACTAAACTGTTGTCTTATGAAAATATTAGTTGAGTCGGAAGTGCCATAGACTATCCAACATTGAAAGGTGCACGATTATAGTTTGATCTATGAAGTCCTAATATGCAGATTAAAGTCGACAAGTAGAAAAATATATAAACAACACACCGGACACAGAATGTTGAGCTGGTCAATCGGTATCCCGCCATGTAGCAACGACCTTTATATCTGTATATTAACACTTTCAGTGCTAGGAACCCGCTAGGTGAAGGGGCTCGTTGCGCTCGTAGGAGCTTTCCTCTACAGTTTAATTTTAACATATTATCGGCTTCGAGCGGCAGCGCTACAATAGTACATTATTGCCGTGGCCGGGAAGGAGGCAATTGCAGGCTGAGTATTTGTTTAAACGGACGAGCTTGCGAGTCTGTTTAATTATAATACGAAGCCTGCAATTGCCATTCCGGCTGAGGCTAATATAGTGCTTTTCTCAAAAATGGGGGAATAAAAAATACTAAATTTATATAAACTTTAAATATCGTTGCACAACGTGAAAATATTTACGATTTCCCGCCGTTTTTTTAAATAGAATGTGTATTTTTCAAGTGTATTGTACAAGTGTATTTTTCACCAAAAAAACGCAAACTATTTGAGACACATATAAAAACGTCGTGTTTGGAACAGAAAAATACGAGTTGAATTGGCTGAATACGAGCTGTGCTGTCTTTTATATGCCAGTTTCTACTTTAAAAAAATTTGGTACTCGACAAATAAAGGAATTTATATATAACATTCCAGGCGGCCTGCAATGTTTTTATTTTTTAATTTAGATCTGGCCTTAAACTATACACTTTACCTTCCAATATGAAGCGAGTTATGTTCACTTTGCGGGCCATTTTTTGAGAAATAGTACATTATTGTCGAAGCAAGGGAAGTAGGCAATTGCTGCCTGAGTATTAATTTTAAACGGACGACCTTGGGAGTCCGTTTAATTGAATACGAAGCCAGCAATTGCCCTTCCGGCTGAGACAAATATAGTGCTTTTCTCAAAAATAGTGCAAGAAATCAAAAATATACTTTCTGATAATGATAAGGCATGCTTTTCTTCTCGCCACTTCATGAAATTGTTGTACGCCTTTAGATATTTGTCTTTTGCTTGCAGCTTCTTTAAATCTGGAATCATTTTTACGTCAATTTTCTATATTTTCCGAAAAAACAACTAGCCACTGTATGTAAAAACAGAATATTGTTTGCATTGCCGCCTTTTAATTTATTTTAATAATAAGCAGGCAATGTATTTTACTTCCGAAAACGCCTTAAGTTATTTGAGACAACTAAAAAGTCGCCATAAGTCACAGCTGATCTTCCGTTTTGGCTGTTTAGGACCCATGCCTTTTATTTATATGGCCCTTTTAACTTTTTAAAAAGTTTGTTCCACGACAAATAATGGAATTTGTATGCAACATTGTTGTCGAGCAAAATCAAACCGGCAAGGTTTTTAATTTTTTAATTTTTGACTAACCATAAACTATGCACTTCACGTCCTGATTTTTTACCAATAAAGTCAACTTTGCCGATCATTTTTGAGAAAAGTCTTTGGCAGTGAATGTGTTAAATAATGTTCCGCACAAGTTTACTGATATATATACTTTCAATGCATGTGTCGCTGTAAAAGCCCGAAGTGCGGTAAATATTAGGATTTACCGGTAAAACCTAAGATTTACCAACATGGGTTGGTAAAAGTTCGAAATGCTTTAATACCATCGTTCCTTCGGACTTTTACCACTGCTCACTTGGTTAATCTCAGGTTTACCACAGTGATGCGGTAAAAGTCTACAAACATACATAGATTTACGCCTACATTCCTATTAGGGGTAGACAGAGCACATTAAACTTATGTTCCAGTGCCAGTTTTAGTATAAATGTGGTTATAAAATATAGACTAAATGCAGTGATAGGTTGCTAGCCCATCCCCACAACACACTTTAACCGTTCCTATAGTACGAGTCTTACGATGCTGCGACGACGTGCTATTCTAACCCGACACCACAAGTGGTAAAAGTCTAAAATATTGTTTTACCGGTAAATCCCAATTCGGGCTTTCACAGTAACATATGCTTTTTAACCAAAATATTAAAAATTGGTGGCATTAACATCCACTTGTATAACAGGATGACTTCAAAACTCAAGTAGCCGCGCTGAAAAAACAACTGAAAGACGCGTGCGACCAGCAAGGCAAGGGAGACAACAAGCTGCAGTCCATCACCTCCAACCTGCGCTCGGTGCAGGAGGAGAAGGCACGCATGCAGAACCAGCTAGGACAGAAGGACGCGCAGCTTACTGGACTGGTAGGGAACTACTAATGTTACTACATGATCGGCTGATGAGGGCAAGGGAGACAACAAGCTGCAGTGCGTCACCTCCAACCTGCGTTTAGTGGCGGAGAAGACGCGCATGCGGAACCAGCTGGGACAGAAGGACGCGCAGCTTACTGGACTGGTAGGGTGATCATGGAGTTAAAGTACTACAACGTTAACTCCATGATCAGCCGAAGAAGGTATAGATACACCAATAGTGTATCACCTATGACTATTTTGGTGAGAAGTTGTTTGCCTCAAACGAGCTTCGGCAAGCGTCTGATTCATAGAAAATGCCTGCCATAGCCAAATAATGGAAACGGGAGTTTCAATTTACGACTGAGATTTTGTACTTTTAAGTGCGATATTAAATCAAAGCCAGCAACTTCTTTCTTCATCTCATACCATAGATGCGTTGAAAATGTGTTTATATGCTTTTTAGATCAACTATTGAAGATTTGTTGCCTAAAGTGTTTGTCCGAATAATACTCTAAAATAACGACTTGAACTAAAAATCAAGATTTATATTTAACGTGGTTTTCAGAATGAATCAGTTCAATCTAAGACTGTGGAGATAAGCAACTTGCGTGACAAGATCACTAGCCTGGAAGCCACGCTTAGCTCTGTTACTGAGGAGAAGGTTCAAAATGAGGTAAGGGACGGCCATTAGGTATAAATAATTACCGACTTTAAACTATATGACATAGAGAGAAATAATATAATGGAAAAATAAACCATCTTCGTCTGAAGCCCCCGACAGGACTCGAACCTGCGATCCCTCTATTGCCGGTAGAGTGCTTTAACCACTAAGCTACGAGGACAGTGACTGAACATCGCGTATTTTTCAACCATAACAGTAAGGCATTTGATCGCATAAACCACAAGCGTCTTGTATACAAACTGGAGTGCATCGGTATTAGAGAAGATTTGCTCAGGTGGTTTTCGTCCTATATTGTCAATCCTACTCAGGCTTTTGTCGTGAGCAATTACATCTCTAGCTGAGTTAGAGTCCCTAGCGGCGTGCCGCAAGGTTCGTTGCTTGGCCCGTTGCTCTTTGTTATCTACGTAAATGATATTGCTAGTTGTTTTCTCACGTCAAGGCTGCTTTGCTTCGCAGGTGACATGAAGATTTTTGCTTCTGTGTCATCGCAGCGTGAAGCAGATGCACTTCAAAGTGACTTATCCAGACTGGATGATTACAGCTCACTCAATCACCTGGACCTTAATCCCTCTAAATGTTCGGTAGTTACTTTTACTCGTAAAATTAATGCACTCTCGTTCGATTATCAACTCAAGGATCAATCTTTACAACGCGAGGTTGCTGTGCGGGACCTGGGCATCTTACATGATCCTAAACTTCTTTTTAATAACCATATTACTAATGTCATATCTAGAGCATCAAAATCACTAGGTTTCTTGTTTCGTTGTTCAAGGGATTCAACAGGCTAAAACATTTAAGATTCTATATTGTGCCCTTGTTAGGAGTACCTTGGAATATGCATCTCAGGTCTGGAATCCTCGTTACAAATGCTATGTTATGAGATTGGAAAATATCCAGAAGAAGTTTTTAAAGTTTCTTTGCTTCAAATTAGGTATTCACTACGACTCAAGTAAGTATTTGGATCTGTGTAGGAGATTCCATCTTCTCCCACTTGAGACCCGTCGCAATATAGCCGACATTACATATCTACTTAAAGTTACATCTAATTCAGTCGACAGGCCCCACCTTACTTGGTAAATTGAACATCCGTATACCCAGTAGAGCTCGGCGTAAGCCGCCACTATCCGTGCCATTATCATCCACCAACAATAGGCAAAATAGTTTTATGATCAGAGCGAGCAACGACTTAAATGATGTGTTTCAGAGGTTTGACGACCTGGACCTATTCAGTGCAAGTGTTCCCTCAGTGAGACAACGTTTATCTCGAGAATTTTTAGGTAGAGGTAGGGAAATAGTTTAGGTGACTCTTTTTAGTCTTTTTAGTCTATTTAGAAATAAGTACTTATAAATTATGTAGCAGTACCAAGACGCAAAAGCGCTGTGTTTTCGTTTGGCTTTTGCTCACTTATTTTTTGCATATTTATTACGCTATCGGTGAGGATCTGTTATTGGCTCACTGTCACTACTGTTTTCAGCTACTGTGTAGTATTTAAGCCGATGATCTTCCTATATAAATAAATAAATAAATATTCCTGCTACGAATAGCGACCTTTCTGTGTACTCTTGAAAGACTAACAGCCTTAGGATCGCAGGTTCGAGTCCTGTCGGGGGCTACAGACGAAGATGGTTTATTTTTCCATTATATTCTTTCTCTCTGTGTCATATAGTTTAAAACATGATCGGGGTAACTTCCTCGTTAAAAAAATAACACGAAACAAAAATATTTAATGAATAATTTGTTTCGTTAAGAAAGTATAATTACAGACTCCATGTTATAATTTTTGTATAGTCAGGCAGCATTAGTAGCTACGTAGATTTAGTGCTAACAATTATCTAGACTAGCTACCTCTAGACTAGATCTTATTTGCCTTACCAATAAATATGTGTGGATCATTTTGACCTTGAACGCATAGCTACTTTTGCTTGACTGTACTTACTAAACGATTAAAGTTTCTGATAAAAAGATATTCGTTGAAAGTGAATTGACTTTGGCAGAATAAGGGCGAGAATTTACGAATGCAGTTAGCGGAGCGCGTGCAAGAAGTCGGTCAGCTCAGGGAAGCTCTGGCGGCGGCAGAAGGTATGTCATTACGGTTAGCTCTGTGGCGCGCTCTGTGCTTGTTATTTTATTTAAGTGTTTATAATAGAAATGAAATAATAGGCTATCTGTGTGCTTTCTTTATTACCGCCTGTGGTGGGTACAACATTTTACGTCTCTCCCTAGCCGGGAAGCGGGATGTTCCGTAGCGTGCGGTAAAAGGCATGCGGCCCCATGTTCAAATTGATAACGTAGTGATGCTAAATGGATAGTAAACCATCAAATTATCGTAATAAAGTATACATTATAAAATGTAATTAAAATCATAAAAAGATATGAACCTTGAAAGGTTAGAAAAATGATGCATTTTTTTTATTGTCCAAGAGTAAATTTAAAGCTGCCAATAGAATCCTTACGCTTTTATAGAAACATAATTGTATGACACTATGTACTTAAACGCAGTATTTCGCGACCGAAACAACAATTTACCGGATTTTCCATACAATGATACAACTACTTAGTACAAGTGACGTCATACGTGGGTACGTCATCAGTATGAAGCATTTTCAGCGACATCAATCTTTGTCTCAAATTTTTGGGTATTTATGTTCTTTAATTGTAGTTGCTCCCGTACAAACATTTGTTCCTCTCCAAAAACTGGTTCGAATGGCATCGTAAAAAAATTTAGTATGCATCCCTATTGTTACTTTATGACCAGGTATGCGAGAATAAGATTTCATCACAATTAAAATTTCACCTTTTACGTATAAATTTTAATTTCCCCGCATGACGCATTGTAAAATGTTTTATGATACACGTGCGGATAGGTAATTTCCAACTTGTGTCGATCAAAAACACTCCCTCACAGTCATCGTCACTCGTTGGGAATTACCTACTTACCGCACTTGTGTCACAAATAACTATTATGATGGTATCGTCACAAAAGTAACTCGCAGATTTTACACGTATATACGTGTCTTGAGAGCGTTCTTTGTTCGTTCATTTAGTTGTTTAGATGTAATGTTCGTCATGTTATCAGTCAATTCTGACGTAATTACCGTGGCGCTGGGGCACCTCTGCACACCTTTCCTTTAACAGACGCAGTAATGATACACGGTTTATACCGCATCTGTATATTTTTCGGGAAATCTAAAAAAATAGTGAGAGAAATATACACACTATATGTAAAGGAATGGTTTCCGATTTAGGCGATATAGGGTCATTTCGCCGGTTAGCGACCACCTAATTTCATGTGCCGGTTGGCGACCACTTAGCTGAGTGGGTGAACTGAAAGGTTATTTTCTCGGTTTTTAGTAGATTCCTATTCTAAAACAACAAAAAAATGCATGTACAAATAATTGTCTCAATAGGGTCGGTAGAATTGATGTTATCTTCAATAGAAAAAACTTCTCCTTCAGGTGGTCGCTAACCGAAGGTGGTCGCGTAACCAGCGTAATGACCCTAGCAAATTTAGAAATGTTGACAATGAATGTGTGATGTGTGATCGGCAGGGCGCGCGGCGCGGCTCGACGTGCGGCGCGCGCAGCTCGAGGGCGACGTGCAGCGCGCGGCCGTGGCGGCGCGCGACCGCGAACAGGCGCTCAAGGTACTAGAGAACACTATTAACCTTTTTACCGCCAGCTGACTGTGACTCGCCGTGCCACGGACGCCACCGACTTCAAATGACGACCGTCCAAAAACCAATAATAAAATAACCACTTCCAGAACTCTTTTATAATGTTTGGTATTATTATCTTTATTTTGTGGCCACCGACGTCAAATGACCGTCCAAAAACCAATAAAAAGCACTTTTATAATTTATAATGTTTGGTATGTTTATGGCTCTGGCGTCAGGAGCACGAATTGCACGAATATGTATTAAGCTTAAGAGGCTGACAATGACAAGACCTAATTTGGTGAAATTGATGTTATTTAAGCAGTTTTTTTAAGAAAGACTTTTTGTTCTAGCACATCAAATGAAATATATGTTAATATTCACCATATTTTAAAGACCGTACCTAGACGGGCTCGATACATAATTTGACGAAATAGGCTCGATAGAAAATAATTGCAAAGATTGGTCTTAAAATCACATTAAGCGGTCCTACCTTATTTTTTGACGTATGGGTCAGCAATTAAAAACATGAAGTAACATATTCATACCCACGGAATAAAGAATCCATTGGAAGTGGCATTCAACCTATTTTCATAGAGAACCACTGTCGCCGCACGCACACAACCATACTCCAATAAATACACGTACACACAATTGCAATACGCTTTCGATTTGTTAAAACGTACTGTGCCAATATGTTGTTAACGGTAGCAAATTATATATGCAAAATCTACTTTAACAAGTACTATTTATGGTCTAATTTAGAGTGTCAAGTAAATATTTCTTACGTCCGTTACGATATGCGTTGCAAGACTTGCAAGAGACGTGGTCGTTCGGCTACTCGACGCAAGATGGCGGTGTTTTCAAAACTGGAGATGCGACCGCTTATAACTGAATAGGGATGTGGGTATGGACTATCGATATTTTTATGATATTCCTACGGTAAATATTAAGCTAAGACTTAGTTACAAATTGTTTCTAATAAAATCTTGTATATTATATAGTTAGTATTAGGTAACATTTATATTAAATTACTTTTGTTATAAATGTAGTAGCAATTAAACACAGATGTGGGCGGCGAGGTTTAAGGCGAATGTTAAAGTCGGGAAAAGAGTATAAAATGTTTAATAACTAAAAAACTACTACAAAACTGTTATTGGCTAAGTTAGATAGATGTTGAAAAATGTTAATGTTATAAAATATATTCGAATGCACCCGGTCGCGACGGTATCCGTAAATGCATTAAAATTAAATCGAATCGGCACTCAATGCAACTAAATAATCGCATACGCACGCAGGCGTATGGCACGTGTTAGGTGCATTGCACCGAACATCTTGCCGGGGGCAAACGATGAGATGAAGTTAAGATGATTAGGTAAGATGGTGGTACAAGATGATTGAACAATCGACTTAAGTTTAACATGACATAATATTATTCATTAAAATATATTTTTCTTAAAATTGGGGAGCTTCCCCTGTCCATAAATATCGATCCACTCATCTCATCATGACACTTCAATACTTTCACTCGCGCATTGTTTAACTCTCCTTCACTCACACTTTTGACTCGGCTTCGCGCACTCACATTACACTTTTCGTTATCACGGCTGCCGCTGGTGCTGATGCGACGGGCTGCACGCGGCGTCGAGGTTGCGCTCGCGCTCGCTCGGGGCGGCGGCGGCGGCGGCGAGGCCGCCCGGGGACGGGGACTCGAGACTACACAGCACGATGTCGCTGGTTCCGAGGGATTTGCTTGTACTGGTGGCGCTCTTAATAGTCGCCACTGGCAGCGTCTCTTACGACATACGAGCACGGCTGCTATAATGATCATTGCGATCCAGAGGCAGTATATGGCCGCGTAATGATGCACGTCATGTATAGAATAATTTTCTCCGGGAATTTGACTCTCCTTTAGCGCTTTGATTCTTTCCTCTATGTTTTTCTTTTCTTTCTCTTCGTTTATAATGTTCAGGCTGTTGTTATCAAATTCTTGGACAGTTATGTTTATTACGTGGTTAATAGGGTCAATTTCCGGTGTCATTATATGGTATTTTAAGTCAATTTTACTCTCCATACTCATATGCGTGTGAAAAGCAAAGTTATCAGTTTTTACGATGCAATTCTGTTCGATATTAATTATATTCGCTCGGGTTAATGTCTGAGCCGTAACCTGATCCTTACAAATGGTCCGAAACTGACACCTATCACAACAAAAGTGCAAGTAATGGTTTGGGCTTGATAAGCTAATCCACTTGTTCTGGCACGCGGCGATGTTCGTTTTGCATTGTTGATTCTCCAGTTCATCTTTTATACATAGGTCTTTATCATTACTCATCTTGTATATGGGAACCTTAAGGTAACACATATAAGTAGATGTGTCTCGCAGAAGGCAATTTTCGAGATCCTTTTCTCGTAGAGGCATGTAGGCATCTTTTTGAAAGTTCATAGCGACGTATTTTTCTATTGGGATAACAGATATCATATTTCTGGCTGAGCTGTGCGGAACCGGAATAATGTTGTAAATGACGTAACGATCACGGGTTATTAATGGGATGCGAATCTCGAATATCATATATTGGTCAGTAATTCTCGCTTTTACTTTTAATACTTGGTAAATGTTTTGTAGGTTGGTCTGTATGTTATCGATGGGAAGGGCAAGGTCGCTTAAAAGTTGGCCTGATATAATGTTCAATTCCTTTTGTAATTGTTGAGGATTTATAATATGTACGTTCATTTTTTCGTTGTAAATGTTTGTTATTGTGTCTAGTAGCGTGTCCTGGATCGTTTTGAGATGAGTTAACAAATTGTTGGCGGCCATGGCAATGACGGTAAATTGTGACATTCTTTCGGCGGCGGTTAATTCTGTTGCCATGGTGGTGGTGTCGTTTTCCAAATGCAGTAAATGCTGATGTATTAACTTATGTTGTTTTTGGATTGTATCTCGTGTTCGCAAAAGCATGTTGTACTCAGCTTCAACGACAGATGTTTGGTTCTTCCACATCGTTGCGAGGTGTTTTTCGTTGTTTCTGAGGAGACCTATGTCCTTTTGGTATTGTTTGGCGAATCGATCGTCTAGTACTCCAAACAGAGCGCTCGCGATGTTCCCGACACCGTTAATTAGTCCCCGTTTCTTACGCGTCTCGTGTTTCAGCTGATGTCTGGATAAAACTCTATCATAGTGTTGTAGTTCATCGTACGCGTGACGTAGTTGTAGTAAGATAACGTCACAGTGTGAAAGGGTTCTAACTTGTTTACAAATCATTTCTAACTGGTCGTTGTACTTTTTGTATGCGGTTATACCTTCCCAGTATGGGCTCATGTCGTAGTATGCAACTAGTTTCCATTCGTCCCTAACTAGCTGCATGTTTCCTAGTTTATCGAAATACAATCCTTGTTTTTCGTTGATTGAGGTCAGTTTGACGCAGCTTCCTGCCGTTAAAAATGTTAAAAAATATATTAGCATCATTAGCATAGTTGATAAACATCCTCTTTTTGTATTTTTTTGATTTTGGTTGCGTTTCGGTACATTTTCGACTGTTTGATTCTCCGTTTTCTGTTCGTCCAAAGGTAAGACAGATAACTTTACTATCGGCCTCTTGAGTATACCCCTTGCTGTTTTGAGTGTCACTACTCTTGTATGCCCATCTTGACCTGGATGGACGTCTATAACTCGCCCTAGTGCCCATTTTCCTGCCGGTAAATTATCTTCGTGAATGACCACAATATCTCCTGTTACAAGGTTCTTCTGAGGGTGAAACCATTTCTGTCTTGCTGTTAGTTGGCTTAAATACTCTGTTTTCCAACGTTTCCAAATATCATTGAATATTTTTTGTGTCAAGTGCCACCTTATTCTTGCATCTTCGCCTGTTTCGATTATTGTGACGCCGGCTCTCCCCGTTAGAAAATGAGAAGGAGAGAGAGAGTTTAGGTCATCTATGTTTTCTGTTAGTGGGCATAGTGGACGGGAATTTAGACAAGCTTCTAACTGGGCTAAGACGGTAGAGTACTCCTCATACGTCAGTTTCTGTTCACCCACTACGCGTTTTAAGTGATATTTCAGACTTCAGACAGCCCTTTCCCAGAGGCCGCCAGCGGATGGCCAAGACGGTGCATTAAAATGCCACTGGATCTCCATGTCGGTTATTTCTGCCAAGAAGTCGTCATTAAAAATGTTTTCAAGCTGCTGCCACTGTCTTTGCAGTATGTTGTTACTTCCTACGAAGTTTGTTCCTTGATCGCTGTAAATATGATGTGGGGCACCTTTTCTCGCTGCCATCCTTCGTAGAGCGGCTAGGAATGCTGAGCTTGTTAGCTCTGTTACGAGTTCCAAATGCACAGCTTTTGTGACCATGCAGACAAAAATGGCAATGTAGCCCTTCAGTGTTCTGCTTCCTCGAGCTTGGCTAGCCTTTATGTCAACGAATCCCGTGTAATCGACTCCAGTGTGATAGAACGGTTTGGCTTCGTTGACGCGGGCTGAAGGAAGATCACCCATCAGCTGATGTTGTGTTCTCCCATCAATTTTCTGGCACTTAACACATTTTCTTACTTGTTGTTTTACTCTGTCGTTTCCGCTCATAACCCAATATTCTTCTCTTAATTTGCTAAGAGTGAGCTTTGCACCTCCATGAAATGTCAACAAGTGAGCTTGTTCGATAAGTAGAGTCGTTAGCCGTGAATCCTTAGGGATAATTTTTGGATGCCGTATCTCGTAAGATAAATGCGCTTCTCTGAGACGACCTCCCACGCGAAGAATGTTGTTATTATCAATGAATGGGTTTAACTTTATTAGTTTGCTCTTTGATTCGACTTTGTTATGCATGCGTAAATATTCAATATCCGTTCCCAATTCGATGTTTTGCACATTTCTAATTATTATCAATTTAGCCTTTCGTAACTCGGGTAATGTGATATAGCTAGGTAAACAATTGCGGTTCGGAGTGAATGCCCGCATAATGTAGGCTACGATTCGTATTACTTTAGTAATATAGCTATATTTTTGTAAAAAATTGTTTATAATATCTTGGCCGTTGTTGTTATGTTGTATTACATTAGATTTGTATGTTTTTTTCGACTCTTCTGTTGTTGTATACTTAACATTTTGAAAACTTTCTAGCTCTGATTCGAATTGTGCCAACCAAGTTGGACCGTTCCACCACAGAGAATTGGCTTTCAACTGAGATGCAGTCTGTCCTCTGCTCGCAGCATCCGATGGATTTTCTGCTGATTTTACGTATCGCCATTGATCCTCGGGCATTATTTGTTTTATCTGTTGGACGCGATTCGCTACAAAGGGTTTCCAGCGACTCGGTTCGCCTTGTAGCCAGCCTAGCACAATCTTTGAGTCGGTCCAACCGAAACTTTCCAACTTATGGTGTTCCAGGGAAGTTTTAATCTTTGCCATTAATTTAGATAGTAGGTGAGCTGCACTCAATTCTAGTTTTGGAAGGCTTAATTGTTTTTTGTGTGGGACGACCTTTGTTTTTGCGGCTATTATTACGGGGGGTTTTTGATTGTTGATACGTGCGTAAACTACACAGGCATATGCTTTCAAGGACGCGTCACAGTATCCGTGAAGCTGTATTATGTCATTTTCCTTACATGTTAACCATCTTGGTATTTTGAAATCATTTATTACGTGAATGTCATTAAGTATTTCGGACCACTCGTTGTCCATGTCTTCTGGTATAATCTGATTCCACTGTAGATTCTGCTTCCAAACTTTTTGGAATAAAAGTTTCAGTTTGGTACTAAGTGGAGCAAGCCAGCCTAATGGGTCGAAAAGTTTGGAAATGTCAGACAAGAGGGTTCTCTTCGTTGGTTTACTTTTTGTTTTTCTAGTTTACATTGAAAGGTAAAGCTATCTTGGACGGGATTCCAGCTTAACCCGAGTGTTTTGGAAATGGCGCCTTGTTTACAATTGAAAAGCAAGTCTTCATTGTTTTGTTTGTTCTGTATCTGTTCTAACACTTCTTCTCTGTTTGACGACCATTTGCGCAAAATAAATCCACCTGCTCTTAAAAGATTGATCACATCGTTTATTAATTTTGTTGCTTGTTCTACTGAGTATGACCCATGCACCAAGTCATCCATGTAAAAGGACTCTTCTAAAACCTTGGCTGCTTCTGGATATTTTTCTCGTTCGTCGTGCGCTAGTCTTCTTAGCGTCATCATTGCCAAGAAGGGAGCTGCCCTTTGTCCGTATGTTACAGTTGTTAGCTGAAATGATTTAAGTGGTCCTTGATTTTCTCTCCAAATAATCTTCTGCAACTGTTGATCGTCCTCATGGACCATGATCTGCCGGTACATCTTGGCAA
The DNA here is from genome assembly GCA_947578815.1 of Epinotia ramella. Taxonomy (NCBI): domain Eukaryota; kingdom Metazoa; phylum Arthropoda; class Insecta; order Lepidoptera; family Tortricidae; genus Epinotia; species Epinotia ramella. The sequence continues at coordinate 22,374,339 of OX388202.1, forward strand.
CGTCTGCTGTATAGACGAACTCGTACTGTCTCCATTTTAGTAATAGTGATTGTAAATCATTTTGTAAGTTAGGACCCGTGTACATTAAATCATTTAAGGAGTATCCTGTGGATGTGCTGGAAGAGGCATTGTATACCACCCTGTACTTTGTTGACGTTGACTCTTCTCGCTCTATTATGTGGTGCGGTAAGAAGCATTCCACTTTCTGATTATCTACCGCCGGTTTCATATGCCCTAAGTCACTATATTCCTTCATGAAAGTTTTATAAGCTTCTGCTAGTTTGTTTTGCCTCTCAAGCTTCTTTTCCATGTGCTTCAGCTGAGCTATGGCCTTTGTTCTGGAGTCCCCTAGTTTTGTTTGAAAGTTAGGCTTCATAGGAAGCCGTACTTGATATCTCCCGGCGGGTATTCGAATTGTGTTTTCTTCAAAATGCTTCATGCATTCCAAGTCTTCCTGTGATAGGTTTCCTTCTTCTGTGATATCCTCCACTTCCCAAAACTGTTGTATGTCTTCCAAATTGTTAATGACTACATTACAATGATATGTTTGCGCATTCCCGCATAATAACCACCCGATCTGCGTTTGCTGCGCCAGTGGTTGTGACGCATCTTCGCTTTTTATCATCCCATTCAAGAGGATTTGAGAGTAAATGTCTGCTCCTAGTAGTAAATCTACTGGGCGACTAATGTGGAAGTCTGGATCGGCAAGGTTGATGTTTTGTAACATGGACCAGGACGGTTTTGTAAATGTTTTGTTCGGCAAACTTTTTATAAGGTTATTCATTATGATAACTTCTGCGTTAAATGTGAAATCCGTGTAGATGGAGCTACAAGTTATGGTTAGTTTACCCTTGCAATTGTTCTCTCTCTGTCCGATCCCGTAAATAATACCTCGACACTTCTCTCTCTTTAAGTTAAGTATGTGAGCCGCTTGTTCGGATATAAGTGAAATTTGAGACCCAGCGTCTACAAGGGCTCTAAGGGTGTGGTAGGTACCATCAGCAGCCTTAATTTTCAATTGAGCAGTAGCTAATAAAATTTCAGCTTGCGATTGTTGCGAAAAGTTAGTCCCGTGCACTGTCTGTTTGTCAGAAATAGTTGCATTTGCTGCATGTGTTGAGGTCGATGACTGAGGTGCTGATGTAGCAGACTTTACACACGCTTCGTGCAGCAATGTGTTGTGTTGACCTGCACATTTGTGACATGTTTTATTTGAATTGCAGGCATTTCCATTATGACTAAATAAGCAATTTATGCACAATGCAAGTTTATTGACCGTATGATATCTTTTTTCACTTGGCATTTGCAAAAAGTGTCTACAACTGTAAATTCCGTGCGGATATTTGCACAACGGACATTTGATACTGGCGACGTGCATTGTTTTCGCAATAGTTAAACTTCCATTATTTCTACTAGCCGAGTTAATATTTTGTTGATTGTAAGAATAAGGACGATTATTGTATGTTTGAACAGGTTTCTTCATGTTATAAGAGGAGTGATTAAATGGCTGTTGAGATAGTGTTTTAGGAATGACCGACTCTTGTTTACGGCGCGATGACTCCAGGCTTGTAAATTTCCCTTCCAGGAAATCGAAGAACTCCTGCAGGGTTGGTAATTCCCGAGAGTTTTTTAATGACTCTATGTAGTCCTTGTGTGTTTCGGAATCCAGCTTCTGAGTCAGAATATAAACTACGATCGGGTCCCACGTACTAATGTCTACGTCAAGGTTCTTAACAGCATGCAAGCACTCCGTCGCCGTGTCATGAATTTTCTTTATTTGGGCCAGTGATTGTTGCTGCATGTTAGGAAGTCCAAACAAAATATTCATGTGGGACGTAAATATTAACTTTATATTGTTGTAGCGATTGTTGAGAATCTCCCAGCAAACTAAATAATTATCTGAACTTATTTGCAAATGTTGTATAAGTCGCTCCGCTTCACCCTTTACCTTTGATTTCAAAAACTGCATCTTTTGGGCGTTTGACAATGCCGAATTATTATGGATCGCTTCATTGAACAAATCTTTGAAAGAAACCCACGAGTTATAATTTCCATGAAAAGTGGGGATGTCTAAAACAGGAGTTGACTTGTCCCGATGTGCTACAGACCAAATCTTTTTATTGATAGCCTTCTTATGCATGTTATAAGTATCCTCATGTTTGTTAAACGCATCTTCATACCCTGCATCTAATTGGGAGTCCTCACTTTCTATTTCCCAATGCAAAGAATCGATAACTGACCAACGAGATCCTAACGACTTAAGAGCATCCTCTAGTTCCCATTTGTCAGTCAATAAGTCAATATGAATATTATTGACGGTTCGCACAAAAGCCTTTATGTTTGCATACTGTTTACGCAACATTTCATCCATCTTACTATCTGTACCCCTCTGCTGTTTGTTACGCTGTTGGATATCTTCTAAGGGCCTTCCGTCGGTGCCCACTGGTGGTCTTACTGTTGGTTCCCTTGCGCCACTGCCTTCACCCGTAGGATTTTTCTGAGAGATTGCTTGATAACCCTCAGTTAGCTTACAGTTTAGGATGGAATAAACTTCTTTAGTGGTTTCATAAATCCTGTTAGTAAAGTACGGATCAGTCCGGCTTTCCACCATAGAAATTTGCTCGTGGTTGAATTGAAATTCGCCCCATAACTCACTCAAATTCTCCAAACGTACCTTGAAGTACTCAATTCTCGCCTTCCTCTCCGAACTATCTTTTTTAAAGTTAGACAAGGCAGTCTCAATGCTTCGTTGAATCTCTACCTGACGTTGGACGTTAGCCATCTTGATTGTTTTGGTGTTAGCAATATAAAAGGAAAGATCTTACTTGAATATCTCTTTGCGCTGTTCTCTTACTGCCAAATACCACCGTTGCTGTTGAAGTTCTGCTACTCTTCTCCTTTAATCGCTCCAATCCTCACACCCGAAGTGTAAAGTTCGTTTGCCTCACACGCCAATCAACCACAGTATCAAAACGCGCGAGGTCACTGTTCGAAGGACCAATGTGGGCGGCGAGGTTTAAGGCGAATGTTAAAGTCGGGAAAAGAGTATAAAATGTTTAATAACTAAAAGACTACTACAAAACTGTTATTGGCTAAGTTAGATAGATGTTGAAAAATGTTAATGTTATAAAATATATTCGAATGCACCCGGTCGCGACGGTATCCGTAAATGCATTAAAATTAAATCGAATCGGCACTCAATGCAACTAAATAATCGCATACGCACGCAGGCGTATGGCACGTGTTAGGTGCATTGCACCGAACACAGATTTCTAATAAACAAAGAATATAATTTGTTTAATTTAATACAAGCACATCTCAAATACTATTTAGAATTATTTTACCAGCACGGCTAGCACGCGACAGCGCACGAGCTCTCTCGATTGTTCTCGCACTATCCGTCTCTCACTTATTAGATTAGACCACTTAGAACAAGAGGTATAGTGCGATAAAAATCGAGAGTATGTCGGGGCCGTCGTGTGCTAGACGTGCAGCAGAGTGCGGTCTAGTGAGAATTTACCGTCAAGTTTGTTCGCCGTGCGGGATAATAAGGAGGGCCTTTGTCCTGATTAAAATGCTTAAGGCCCATACGCCAATGACCTTCGATCTGAATCCCTTAGTTTTATAATGTTTTTTGTAGTTTATTATATTAACAACAACGGCTTTAAGCAATGTAGTAACCCATATTTACTTCAAAGTTAATTGTTTTCGAGATATTTGGCATCAAAGTTGACCAATTTTAGACCAGTTTTCTGGCCATAACTTTTGTGTTAATTGGTTTAAAATGAAAACCCTGGACCAGTTTTTAGAGACGACACAGACGAACCCAAATATGTAGGTTTATATTATGTTAGATCTTTTACTTCAATAGAGATAAGAAATAAGTGTTTTTTTAGACAATGTTTAAAAAAATCATACAAAATTAAGTGTTCATTTGTTTCAAAATCCGGTGGACCAAAATGGAGATAAAAGATTGAATAACCGATAGCCGTTTGATTTAGAATTCTATAAGTAGTGCAAAAGTAGGAGATACGATTCAAAACTTGTCAAAAATCGATGAAAACCTTGGGTAGCTCCTTAAGCAATCCACAAATTATTTATAAGAAACAATAAAATATTATTATTTTAATTTTTATTTATAATTTCCTAAAAGTGGGTATCCAAAGTTTATCTCGAAGAGATCGGTCATTCGTAATCATATTTTACATATTGTATTCTGTATTTATTGACATACATTTACATATGTATAATCGGAATTCGATAAACGAGATGTAACTATGACAGCTCAAAAGTGCTACGAGAATTCCGAGCTCTGTATATCACTCCTAAAATATAATCCATTCCATTTTGGTTTATCGATAACAATTATCGACCTTAGCCACAGCATTTGAGTAGCGAACCTTCGGGAAATTTGCCGTGCATTTCACGTTCCGAGTAGCGAAATAATACACAGGATTATGAACTTTATTTTTAGAGTAATAGAATTGATATTTCCTTGACCACAGACGCAAATTGTGTCTAAGAAATTGAAAATTAAATATTTTTTTATAAGTATTCTTAAATATTACTTAACGATGATAGGAAATACCTCCATGAGACAAGTTTTTTATGTGTTATTGGAGCAGCTTTCAATAACGCAATACGGCATTTTCCTAAAATAAACAAATATTCACTCATGTCATACGCCGCGTGCGGTCGCTAGGTGAGTGACAATAATCTGTGCAAGAAGTATGCTTATTATTGCTCATGTTCGGCGACACGGGAACGCCCACTCACCACTTCCAATGGATTCTTTATTCCGTGTTCATACCTAAACCGCTAACGAGTCATATTTCACAAATAGTTCACCCTTTTCTTTATTTCAATATTTATGTAATATTATCTTCAATAACCGGGCCGCCCAGTAACACTCGCACTCGTTTACTCCGATACAAATAGACAGTGTGCGCGCTATCCAAATTCCTCAAGGGCATTTTGGTGTTGACAGCGTCTTAAGAAAGCATTTTAGAGTAATGCGGACGGGTCTGTGTACGGACGACCGTCCGCGCGGACAGGTCCGCCATACATGTTGGTCCGTGCGGAGCGATCCGTACTCTGACGGTCCGCATGACACTAAAACCAGCCTTACACTTTCACTGCCAGAAGAAAAGAGTACGTCGCTTTCCGCTACTTAGCGGGAAAACAACGGGATCGGCTACGTGCGTAGCGATTGTCAGCAGTGAATGTGTTTATAAGGCGCGCGTCAAAGCGCTCACGCAGTTAAGAATAAGAATGTTTTATTGAGAAAACATTATGGCTTAATAATGCATGTCAGGTGAATTGATTATAATTATGCACCTGAACTAGGATTGTCAGGCCAGTCTCAGGTCAGTTGACCGAGATAGGTATTATAGCTTAATCCGCGCGCCTTATTACATACTTGGTATTTGCTGTAACGGCGGCGGTAGTGGTAGCTTTGCGCCACAGGGGAGCGAGAGGCCGTGCTTGGGTGTCTCGCTCTCACATAATGGCGTGGCACTGCCTCTGCCGCCGCCGGAAATCGTGGCCGAACTACATGCCCGTCTTTATATTTGAACTGTTACGAGACTGGTCAGGTATTAAAACCGGAATATTGGCACAGCATTTCATTGATGCAAACAAAATTAATTATTCGATAAGAGAAACAAACCTTGTAATTTGTGTCATGTTACCGAAATGAAAGTCCAAGTACCTTGGTACCTTGTAGTAGTAGCCTTGGCCTCAGACTTCTGCGTTCATATACTGTTCTTTAAAAATACATTTTATAGTCATATCATATCCAATAATCTTTTATGAAATTCAATGCAGAAACTCCAAGAACGCTGCGAAGGCTACGCCCGCACCATAGCCTCACTAGAAGACAGATGCACATCGCTCAAGGGCACAGTCGAGCAACTATCCACTTCGCTGCAGAAGGCCGCCTCCGCGGAGAGCGAGCTGCGATCCGAGCTCAGCAAGACTCAGCGCGTGCTCAACGAGGCGAAGAACAACGAGCAAAATGCGGTGGACAAGTTGAGACAGATTCAGAAGAATGTCGGTAAGTTCTTTCGCATTTTGGCTCTCGCGCACTTTAGAAAACCATTGCGCGTCACGCAAAGACAGAGTTCAGCAATTATCGACTTAACTGCAAAAGGCCGCCTCTGCTGAGAGCGAGAGCGAGGCTAGAAACAACTAGCAAAATGCGTTGGACAAGTTGAGGCAGATTCAGAAGAATGTCGGTAAGTTCTTTCGCATTTTGGCTCTCGCGCACTTTAGAAAACCATTGCGCGTCACGCAAAGACAGAGTTGAGCAATTATCGACGTAACTGCAAAAGGCCGCCTCTGCTGAGAGCGAGAGCGAGGCTAAGAGCAACTAGCAAAATGCGTTGGACAAGTTGAGGCAGATTCAGAAGAATGTCGGTAAGTTCTTTCGCATTTTGGCTCTCGCGCACTTTAGAAAACCATTGCGCGTCACGCAAAGACAGAGTTGAGCAATTATCGACGTAACTGCAAAAGGCCGCCTCTGCTGAGAGCGAGAGCGAGGCTAAGAACAACTAGCAAAAGTCGTTGGACAAGTTGAGGCAGATTCAGAAGAATGTCGGTAAGTTCTTTCGCATTTTGGCTCTCGCGCACTTTAGAAAACCATTGCGCGTCACGCAAAGACAGAGTTGAGCAATTATCGACTTAACTGCAAAAGGCCGCCTCTGCTGAGAGCGAGAGCGAGGCTAAGAACAACTAGCAAAATGCGTTGGACAAGTTGAGGCAGATTCAGAAGAATGTCGGTAAGTTCTTTCGCATTTTGGCTCTCGCGCACTTTAGAAAACCATTGCGCGTCACGCAAAGACAGAGTTGAGCAATTACCGACGTAACTGCAAAAGGCCGCCTCTGCTGAGAGCGAGAGCGAGGCTAAGAACAACTAGCAAAATGCGTTGGACGAGTTGAGGCAAATTCAGAAGAATGTCGGTAAGTTCTTTCGCATTTTGGCTCTCGCGCACTTTAGAAAACCATTGCGCGTCACGCAAAGACAGAGTTGAGCAATTATCGACGTAACTGCAAAAGGCCGCCTCTGCTGAGAGCGAGAGCGAGGCTAAGAACAACTAGCAAAATGCGTTGGACAAGTTGAGGCAGATTCAGAAGAATGTCGGTAAGTTCTTTCGCATTTTGGCTCTCGCGCACTTTAGAAAACCATTGCGCGTCACGCAAAGACAAGAGTTGAGCAATTATCGACGTAACTGCAAAAGGCCGCCTCTGCTGAGAGCGAGAGCGAGGCTAAGAACAACTAGCAAAATGCGTTGGACAAGTTGAGGCAGATTCAGAAGAATGTCGGTAAGTTCTTTCTTCTGTAAGTTTGTAAGCAACGAATGGTGGCTCTTCGCGCACTTTTGCCAACAATTGCACCTCACTGAAAAGCGGAAAGCGAGCTGCGAGCCGAACTCAGCAACAAAAGCGACGGGTGAAACGTTTAAGTCTAGTTAAGACATATAGCCGCTTGTGGGCAACAGCAAGCGTTCCCGTAACCTGGCCACAAGGCGGTGAGGCGGCAAGTGTGGGGGTTTTTAGTGGGTACACCGTGGGTCTCATTAGACCATACGGGAGTCCCACATAACCACTCGGGTCTCCCCCTCGCCTGGATGGTAACCATAACGTATTTCCACCCCACAAAAAAAGGTTTAGAAGCATATAGGTATGTTTTAAGACCAAGTTCCGCCTTCTGTAGCATACGCAATAGATGCTTCTTCGCGCTCTGTAGAAGACAGATTGAATCAACTTCAGTGATGAACCGTAGTTTTTGGTCTAAGTATTTTCTTTCCCCTGGATTTTAATGTTCTACTGACCCTGTAAGCCCCCAAATAAGGATATTTAGGGGCATGAAAATGACTTATTGTGTTTTACTATGTTTAATTTGCATGCATTTCCTGCGCCATATAGTCAAACTCACCAGTACCATATTTGTACCCAATTAACGCCCAGAGGAAGAACGTTTTTTTTTTGTTAAAAAATATTACAATTTCAGCCAACTGCGAGAACGAGCGGCGCGTGTTGAGCGAGAAGTTGGAGAGCGCCAAGTCAGCGCTCGTTGAGCTGAAGAGGATAAACTGCACCCTCGAAGACCAGGTGCACAGGCTCACCACGCAACTCAACAATGTGGAGGTGCAAAGGTACGCAAACATGATATTAACTTACTAACTTGCATTATATCAGTATTACCAACAGCCCAGTTAGCACGATAGGTTTTATCGTTACGTTTTACAGCGAATCTACTGAAACGTCACTTAAACATGACGATAAAACTTATCGTGCTAGGGCAGGGGTTCTCAAACTTTTGTTAGGCATGGACCACTTTCAGAATTTCAAAGATACCACGGACCCCTTTTGAAAAAAGATTTGAAAAAAAATCTCATTTTTCATATATTTTTATACCTACGTACCTACGTTAAGAGTGAACGAAGTATAGCCATGGACCCCTATCAATCATGTCACGGACCCCTAAGGGTTGCATGGACCACACTTGCTAACCCTGTGCTAGGGCCTCAGATGGGATGGTATAGGTCCGGGTTTATGTCTGTTAGATTTGTTTACGGACTGACTTGGCTGGCTCGACAACTCAAAATGAATCTTGGCCTCCGAGAGAGCACGCTAGTTTGTTCGATCTTACGCAATTTATCGCATGCTTGTGGATTCGAGTTCACGCAGATCCGCTATCATTCAGTATGCTTCCTTCACGAATCGATCTTCTGCTGTCCTCCTGAGATGTTCAAGCCAGCGAAGTTGTTTTAATTAATCATTCCTGTGTGGCATGTTTTTTGCCTAACGAATCAAATCACCGACGAAATTATGCTCACGTATCATCCATATCTAGAACGGATGATGACAATTATCCCGCGCCTACAGAAGCTATCAATTTAATTTCGGCAGTCACCACTTTAATTCTGAGTCATTATCCGGTACTGATGATTCAGGTTACTATGTTTAGCATTAAAAGCACTGGTTTCTTTAATCATGATATATTTCACATTACATTTACAATCCATCGACGTGTAGAGATTATCGTAAACGCGCGGGAAGCCATTCTGACCCCAATGTTGCCAACCCGACACCTGACCATAAGACTATGTATAAGTATATTATGCGTGTTATACGCTACGGTAGCCTAGTGGTAGGTCGTGGGTTCGAATCCCGGTTCGTACCAATGAGTTTTTCGGAATTTATGTACGGAATATTTATCGTTAGCTTTTCGGTGAAGGAAAACATCGTGAGGAATCCGGTCTAATCCCAATACGGTCTAGTTTTTCCTCTGGTTTGGAAGGTCAGATGGCAGTCGCTTTCATAAAATTAGTGCCTATGCCAAATCTTGGGATTAGGTGTCAAAGTGGAGCTCGGGCTCCTTTAGGGCACAACCGGGAAAAGTTTCTGCCAAAAATTTAATTTTTGGTACAAGCATTTATTGCCGACTGTACTTTTCTGTATAAATAAATAAATAAATAAAAAACCTTTTATTTCCCGTAAAAAAATGTAAATTACAAGTAGTTTTTCCTTAGAGACTAAATAAATAATCTAGTACTTAGTTTTTTCCTTTCCTTTTCTTTTTTTTTTGTATTCGGCTTCTTCCCTAAGTATATATTTTTGAGTATTTTTGAGTGAGTGATATCCTCTCTCGGTTTAATTTTTATTGGGATCCCTTTGGCAGGGTATAGGTCCACAGGGTAGGACTTTTCTGTATACCGTCATCAAATACTCATTGAGACAGCCCAAACTCAACGGGGTTACGTCGGTTAAGTACTGAATTCCCATGGCCACCTTCTGTCTCCATCAGATCAGCTAGATGGTACCATAATATTGAATTGTCATCCAAACTATACTTATACCCAAAATTTCAGCTCAATCGGTCACCGGGAAGTGGGTCAAATTTAACTGGCAAGATTATAAAAGCTTGTAATAAAGTTAGGAGGATGATGATGAGTATGCGTGTTTAGGTCAGGATTGGAGTCCCAGCTCCGCATGACCACGTGGGACGGGAAGGAGAGCGCCGACAGCGAGCTCGAGCGGGAACTGCATGCGCTGCAGCGGGAGCGGAACGAGCTCAAGGCTAAGGCAAGTGTTACGATTATGTCTAAGGTTGGTGTTGCAGCAAACTGTCTGTACAAGTAAGCGGTGTTCGTTAAAATCTGAATGTATGGAAAGTTTGACAAGTTTCTATGGATTGACAGCTGCCGGCGCCATATTTAACGGTGATTGGTCTGTAGGGTCATTACGCTGGTTACGCGACCACCTTCGCTTAGCGACCACCTGAAGGAGAAGGTTTTTTCTATTGAAGGTAACATCAATTCTACAGACCCTATTGAGACAATTATTTGTACATGCATTTTTTTGTTGTTTTAGAATAGAATCTATTAAAAAAACGAGAAAATAACCTTTCAGTTCACCAACTCAGCTAAGTGGTAGCCAACCGGCACATGAAATTAGGTGGTCGCTAACCGGCGAAATTACCCTAATCGTAAGTTGGTGCAACTCGCCCTAATAGCGGTATGCTTTCAAAATGTGTGGGTTTTAACTTCTCCTATGCGGATGTCAAAAATATCCCATCAAATGAGGACTGAGATTAAAAGGTTTCGGTAATTTTTACTAAACGGGACTTAATCGCGTATAATTAAATTTTTTAACATATTTATTTACCTATTCTGATTATTTCCCGACTGTGCGAGCGTTTTACGAACATTTTCTAAAAGGGGATTCAATTGTTTTCAGAATGACGCTTTCCAAGAAGCACTCCGCAAGGTGGAGGCAGATCGCCGTCTAAACAGAACTTCGGCGTTCCGCAGCAAGAGCCACGACAGAACCGAGAAGACTGTCTACTATTCAGATCTGGACTCAGGTAGTACACACAGCAACACACCTAACTAACCATACCGTGAAAACCTAGAACCTTATTACAATGCACTTAAGGTCAGATTAGATTTCCGATGGTCACTTAGCTGTGTTGTCGACTGTACATACTCGTAATCTATGGTTGCTTGGTCTAGCAAACTATGGCTAGATGACAAATGTTTTATTTAGAAAATCCACGAAACTAAACCTTACACACTTCCAGAAGGGAAGTTGCCATACACAGACTATAATGTCATAGTGTCATCGCGCCGGATAGCAATATTCGATGTTTCGATCCAGTCGAATGGTCTGGTCTATATTCGTATAGTTTAAAGTAAGCGCCCCATTGTAGACATCCTGTCTTCAACCCCCGACGCAAAAGAGGGGTTTTATTTACCCCCGATGCAAAGAGAGGGGTGTAATAAGTTTAACGTGTCTGTGTATCTGTGTATCTGTCTGTGGTATCGTAGCTCCCAAACGGATGGACCGATTTGAATGCGGTTTTTTTTGTGTCATAGATAATTTTATCCCGAGTGTGCCGTGCCATGTTTCATGAAAATCTGTTCAGCCGTTTTTGAGATATTGGACTTTGGAATGAAAATGTCAGAGGTTTTTCAACTTTTCTAAGTTGTAGTTATAAATTTTACTTGTCTGTGTATCTGCGTGTCTGTCTGTGGCATCGTCGCAACGAATAGACTGATTATAATGCGGTTTTTCGGTCAAAAGCAGACGTGATCGAGATGGTTCTTAGCTACGTTGCAACAAAATAGTTTCAGCCGGTTTAGAGATATTGAACTGTGAATTGAAAAAGTCGGAGGTTTTTATCTGTTCTAAGTTGTTTATCAATATCTAGGTCCCGACTCTACGAAGGACTCTACGCGCTACAAAGAGTCTAACCTGAGCGCGGGATGCAACGAGAAGAGTTTCCGCGCCGACCTGACCCTGCTGGAGCTCGAGAATAGGGAGTTGAAGATGAAGATTCGGCGGATGGAGAAGGAGCTTGCTGACAAGGTGAGTTCAAACAGAGATGTTACATGTCAAAATAAATTTTCATTTAATTTTGTAGTGTGCAGTGACGCTGCTAACGAAATTATAAATGTATATTAAAGGAAAAATTTAATGCTCCGAGCCGGATTCAAACAGGCGACCCCAGGCATTCATGGCCCGCCGCTACTAACCAATTAAGCTATCGGAACAATCCGGTTCGGCCACCAAATCTTTCAATCAGTTCCTTCCTACAACGCCTTAGGGAGGCGTGTAGCGACATCTACCAGAAGACTGATTGAAAGATTTAGTGGCCGAGACAGATTGTTCCAATAGCTCAGTTGGATAGTAGCGACGAGCCATGAATGCCTGTGGTCGCCGGTTCGAATCCGGCTCGGAGCATTAAATTTTCCAATTTTTCCTTTATTCATTTCTCTGGGATCTTAGGATCACTAAGATACGAAAAGTGAGTTCTTAAGGATGCATTATATACCGAAGGCAAGGAGCATACACTTGTTCTTTCAGTTGTCAAAATAGGTAGCCCTTCATCATCAATTCATCACCTATATACTTATACGTCCCACGGCGGGGCACTGGCCTCCTCTCATGGATGTTACGGAATGGGCAGTGTTCCGAAAAACTCGGTCGAACCCACAGGCAATCCTTACCTTTAAAAAGTTGTAACGTCCTTGGGACATTTCGAGTTGCACGTGTCTATGTGCGATGTAGTCTGACAAGGGGAAATCGCCTGAACTAAACGGTGGCATTATATGGATTTCCCTCCTACAGTTTGTGAATTGACTTTTTACGCGCATAAACGAAATAATGAGCACTAGAAATAATCCGTAGTAACTAGTAATTCATTGGAATTTTATTACAATATTGTAGGAAGCAGAATTGAAGCTGGCTCGAACCCGCTACCTCGGCGATCTGTCGACCACGTCGCCGAGTCGGCGCGAGGACACCGACCACTACCGGCAGGCCGCCCTTCAGGCAGAACGCTTGTTGGAAGCCAGGGAGGCCAGCCATCGACAGCAGATCATCAGGCTCGAGAACCAGGTACGGTCACTTGTGTGCTAGTACTGGCTGGTTCTCAAACAGCATCATGATGACATCGATCACTGCTGATAAGCCGCGCTGCAGACGGAGATGGACCAGCCATCGGCAGCGGGGCATAAGGCTGGAGAACCAGGTAATCACTGATAATGGTTTTGATCGGTTTGGTTATCTAGCATCCGTGGTGCCGAGTCGGCGCTAGAACTAACGGTAGGCCGTAGTCCAGGGAACCGATTTTTGACTTTCGAGCGCTCGAAATCAAAAGCGAGCGGTAAAAAATATTCGCACACGAAAATTTGACACTATTATTTTCGCATGAATCCAATAATACCTAGCTATTTTTGAAATCATCACTCGAAAGCTAGTGATTGGCTATCGATACTTTAGCGTTTAGTTGTATGCAAAAAATAGATAATTACCGGTTTTTCAAATTTGAATTTTCAACATACCTAATATAGAGAATATGTGTATCTATAATATAGTATATTTAAATAAAATAAATAAAATAAAGAAGCCTTTATTCTAGCATAATTTCGTTTGACAGTATTTTACCTGTACATATTACCAAATTGATTCCATATTCATTTCATTTGTCTTCTTTCAATCTCAAATTAACATATAACTTATATTTATCTAGTAACATTACAATAATAAATAATTTGATTTAATTAAACATTCATTTCGGTTTAACTTACCAATACAATGATATTTGATAACATTCATGAAAATTAATTAAACTATAATTCGAAATATAAGTTGGAGAAGGCTGGGGGAGGCCTACGCCAAAGAGGCGACTTCCATAATTAATGAGGAATAATGTTATATGTTGAATATAGTATATTTATTCATTTTAAATATATTATGCGCTTCATAACAGAAAAAAAAAACAAAAGTAAGTAGTGAGTAACAGTAAACGAAACGCTTATTTTCCCGCCAATAGACTAACGATATGGTTTGTCAACCACAAAATTCGGCAAGAAATTAAATATAATCGTACACCAGCCAATCACTTAGCATCGAATCAATATATTTTATTTAAATATATCTATGTATCTTTTAAATTAATAGTAAGTTCAAAACTAAATAGGTAGGTACGTAAGTGAAGTGTAAAATTTAACTACCGATAGAATTGAATACGAGTTGTCAACACCACTCGTTTTTAAATTTTCTATCGCTCGAATTTCAAAAATAGCATTTTATCGCTTTTGACCGTTTTCGAGTGAAAGAGTCGAGCGCTCGAAAGTCAAAAATCGGTCCCCAGACCCGATAACCAGGTAGAATTACTGATATACCGGTTCTGACCCTTGAACAGCGCGATAACGATGTCGCTAGTTCATTGAGCTGACGACCGCGCCGCCGGAACGACGTTATAGATTCCGTAACGTTATAAGTTCAGCAACGCACACACAATTTGAACAAAATCTCTTACCGATCTCATTGCACAATGTCTAGCTCTGTTAGAAATTCTTTAGTAACCAGAGCCTATTACAAGCCCGACGCCTAATAATTGAAGGATAGGAAGTCTTGATGACTCGAGTTTGTAAAATTCTTTCCGTCTGCGTCACACACAATGTTTACCATCACATTTCGAGGAAACAAATACGTTTTAAGCAAAATGAATAGGTACAAATCGTAATAAAAAAAAAGGCGAGTCTGACATATGAAAATTTCCAACACTAGACCTACTAGGTATGCGTTGGAGTGATTGGCCTGAGTATGACACAGTGTACAATTCCCAGTTCTGCTTTTTCTGAAACATCTATGACGCGATTGCAAAGGAATTACAAAAATAATGCTTTACGTCCTGTTATGAGGAATCGTCATTCTTTAAGGAAACAAACAAACCTAATTACTTGTAGGCACAAATAATTCAAAAAGCGGCGGTCGTGGGTTCGAATCCCGGCTCGTACTTGATGAGTTTTTCGGAACTTGTGTACGTAATATTTACCGTTAGCTTTCCGGTGAAGGAAAACATCGTGAGGAAACCGGTCTAATCCCAGTAAGGTCTAGTTTTCCTTCTGGGTTGGAAGGTCAGATGGCAGTCGCTTTCGTAAAACTAGTGCCTATGCCAAATCTTGCGCGGACCTCGGGCTCCTTTACGGCACAACCGGGAATAACGCTAGGAGGACACAAATAATTCCAGGATATCATCATCATCATCATATCAGCCGAAAAACGTCCACTGTTGGACATAGGCCTCCCCCAAGGAGTGCCAAAGTGACCGGTCCCGCGCTACCCGCATCCAGCGGACTCCCGCAACCTTTACCAGGTCATCAGTCCACCTTGTGGGGGGGCCTACCCACGCCGCGCCTTCCGGTCCGTGGTCGCCACTCGAGAACCTTTCCGCCCCAACGATATAGGATATTCCAGGATATACTTACTAATAATTATGATGAGGTAAATGAAGACGTATGTATTCTAAGACCTGTAGAATTGTGCGAACGTGTAGAAATAGGTATTTACTTACGCAAAACCGCAGACATTCCTGACCTGATTGACCTGTGTCAATCATTAAAGCTACCTTTAAAATATTTGTTATATGTACCTAATTATTTGTTATTTTTTTTTAATGTAATTTGAAATGTTAAATAACTGACGATCACAATATCATCATCATCATCATATCAGCCGAAAGACGTCCACTGCTGGACATAGGCCTCCCCCAAAGAGTGTCACAATGACCGGTCCTGCGCCACCCGCATCCAGCGGACTCCCGCGACCTTTACCTGGCGCAGCGTGGACTGATGATCACAATATAAATTCCTAAAATTGATTAAGTGAAATTGTACATTGTGAGATAAATAAATCATATCAGATCATTAAAATTATTAGGCTTACAGAGAGCTATGAAGCTTGGATGTGTGCACCTGATGTAATTTTTTAAGTATCATCAAGGGCCTCATCTAAGTTTCGGCTCTCTAAATCACTCGTTAGTCTATTTTTACTTTCTAGCATCTATCTAGGTCAAGGTTTCTTAAAGTGTGGTCCATGAACCCCTAACAGGGCAAGGGTCCGCAACAGGCGTATCCGGGCCGCGGAAGGTCGAACCGCGGACCGCCAAATATTGTTAAATATATACGGCATATTCATTAATTTTAAAGAAATAAAAAAATATAACTGATACCTAATCATTATAAGTTTTTTTTCTGGACCTCATTTTTTAAACAGTTTTCGAGGCCCACTCAAAACTACTTGCCGACCCCTGCCTTAGGGGTCCGTGAGATGATTGCTAGGGGCCCACGGCCACTTCGTTCACTCTTAACGTAGGCACCTGACTGACTAGGGGGCGGGGGGTGCTGTGTAGCGCGGCCGCTCGCGCGATGCCCTCCGTCAGTTTTCACTTCTACCGGCACTCCCGGAGTGCAACCCGGGTTTTTTTTACCCGACTGCCGAAGGAGGAGGGTTATGTTTTTCGAGCGTATGTATGTATGTATGTGACCTTATTCTTTGGCACGCCCAGCAGCCTAAACCGTTTGACGGATTTCGACATATGAGGTGTCGTTGGATTCCTCTTAATCATGGGAGTGACATAGGCTATAAAAATGGAAAAAAACAGTTTGGTTTTTTTGAAAAATCTTTTGATTTCACTTGTTTCAACATTTTCTTCAACAGTGGTCCGCTGTATTTTTTAAATTCTGAAAGTGGTCCATGCCTAACAAAAGTTTAAGAACCACTGATCTAGGTAATAACACTCCGTTTATATTTGAAGTTACACCCCACAATTTGTCCGGTTTGCCCAAAGGTTGACCGGTAGTGAAAGCGTTACGGCATTAAGTACGCCTTTTTACCCAACTGCGCGGCGCAAAAGAAGGGTAATGTGTTTACCAGTATGTATGTATGTTTGTTCCTTTGTAGCACTCATTCACTGAAGACAAAACAGTAATCAAAATTAAAAATTCAGACGCCATATTGTTTATACTTTCAAGCCTCTACTATAATAATGATAAATATAAGGGGACAACCTTACACACATCTACTTAAGTACCAAACTAAGCGAAGCTTGTACTATGGGTAGACGACGATAAACATACTTATACAGATAAATAAATACTTCAATACATAGAAAACATCCATGACTCAGGAACAAATATTCGTGCTCATCACACCAATAAATGCCCTTACCGGGATTTGAACCCAAGACCTCTTGCTTCGTAGGCAGTCAATAACGTACAGATGCCGTACTTAATGCATAAGTCTATTTCAGTCAGTCTCGGTACAAAAAGTACTGACTGAAGTAGCATGACAAATACGAACGCTTCCGAGAAAATACGATGGAAAACAATACGGGTGTAAACTCGAAAATTATTATTACTCCAAAAGAAAGAAGGCAAGAAAATATGGCTAGTGACGAAAATCCCATTCAGATAGCTCAAAGAATTACGAAGCTACAACCGTTTTAATATGGCTTGTTAGAGAGAAAACGCTCGCAATGAGTGACGTCACAATCTGCGAGGCTGCCGCAGAGCGCGTCACGCGCGCGGCAGGCCGCGTCGATGGCGGCGTAGAACACGATGAGGCACGGCACGTTGCCGTCTTCTAGTGACTTCTCTAACTGAATAAGAAGAATTCATATGAAGTTGCGTTTTGCAAAAAATTTACAGAACGTACCCCTTTTTAAAACTTTGGACACTTAACTTCGTGATTATTTAACCTCTTGCGTTGATTTTGTTCTCCATTAGACTACATTTTTAATCCTTTTTCGAGAAAATACGGCATTATTGATTATTTTTAAGAGAGGTATCTGTGTATCTGTCTGTGGTATCGTAGCTCCCAAACGGATGGACCGATTTGAATGCGTTTTTTTTTGTGTCATAGATAATTTCATCCCGAGTGTACTTAGCCATGTTTCATGAAAATTTGTTAAGCCGTTTTTGAGATATTGGACTTTGAAATGAAAATGTCGGGCGTTTTTCAAATTTGTTAATATTTTATTTAGTGTCTACACCCCCTATTAAGCACTAGATCTGTACTGTTTGGTCGGCAGGCGTCCCAGCTGCGCAGCCAGCTGTCGGCGGAGATCCGGCGGCGGCAGAGCTACGTGGCGCGCAGCGGGCGCGCGGCGCGGGACGTGCAGCGCCTGCGCTCGGCGCTGGGGGACTCGCTGCGGGCCGTCTCGCAGGTAACACGGAGTGAATCATGTGATCATCATTATTTTTAGGGTTCCGAACCCAAAGAGTAAAAATGGGACCCTATTACTAAGACTTCGCTGTCCGTCTGTCTGTCTGTCACCAGGCTGTATCTGAAGAACCGCGGTAGCTAGACAGTTGAATTTTTTTTCAACACATTTGCTCGTAACGTACCTCTTATTATGCCGCTTTTAGGCTCATACTCGTAATCCTGGGTATTAAACACGCGTGTTTTATAACATTACGACAGTCGTGTTGTGTTATGGTTATATCCCGATTAAGTCACGTTGGCACCTTGCAGCAAGATGTATGCATGAACACGGTGCATTCTTAAATTAGCTGGGTTGAACAGCTTTTTTTTAAATTCTCGGCAAATGGATTCTTACTCGACTAAACAAATTAAATCCTATTTGCTAATTAATTGTCTATTTCTTTTTGGATATGACATACAAACGTTTCATTTTGTAATTAATTAATTTTACATGAATTAATACAGATAACATTTTAAAAGCTATTTTTTTTATTTTGTATTGGCTGTTTAGAGATTTTATTTTAGTCTCGCTTTACACCTGCGCGCACACTGCGCGAACTTCACGAAAAAAAATTGTTGCGCGCCATTATAGGTAATTCCACAAATATTTGTAAACATTGTTGGTGCGTGTTTGGTTATTATTAAAAATGTTGACTTGTTGGTGAATAGAAAAGTGATAATGATAATAAATAGAATGAACGCCACTGGAAATTCTTGTCAATGTAAACAGGATTTTTTCCTAGCAAATGTGTTGAAGTACAAAGCGCGAGAGTTTGATGTGTCATTTCACCTATAGGTACTAATACTACCTATAAAGAGTTTGTATGTTTAAGGTACCTAATATCCGGAATCGCTTAGGTATCCGATAAAAAAAAATCACCTGCGTGTAGAGTTGTTTTCCTGGCTGGTTATACGTTTGCCTGCGTTCTTTGCAATACGCGGGCATCAGCTAGTATTAAAGTATTGATATATTACCGTTTCACAGGACCCGGCGCTCGACTCGTACACGCTGGAGCACGAGGCCCGCAAGCTGGACAGCACGCTGGCCCACAGCCTGCCGCCGCTCAACGATAGCTACGACAGTTCCAAATAGAGCGGCCACAGATCACGGCCAATAGTGACCGCTACTAAACGCGGCCGCTAGTAGCGACCGCGAGCCACTCCCGCAGCCTGCGGCTCGGACGCGGCCACTCAAACGCTCGGTGTGCGCTGATGCTATACAAAATCAGAGATGGGCATTAATCGATTAATTTTTTAATCAACTAATTAATCGATTAAACAATCAATCGTCACTAAATTAATCGCGATTAATTTAATCAAGATTCAATTAATCGTCGCAGAGTTCGATTGACTATTGATCAATCGTCATTTTAATCGACTAAATTTCACGATTAAATCTCGATTAAAAATTACAAAACACGTTGCAAAAATTCTATATACGTCTTGTCATGCATTGTACACTTGGAAATCATTCTAGTAGGCATGCTATGTGATATAAACTTGTTCCAGTAACACAAGATGGATCTTACAGTGCAGTACTCTAAGGGTCTCCTAGATAAGGGTTTACGGCTTAGATGAGTCCCATGTAGAAAATTAGAAAGAGAAAGATGTATGAAAGAGCGAGGGCGCTTATTCATTCCTGATATCAATCGAGAGAAAATTAATCAATCGATTAAAGATTTAGCCGCTCGTATTTAATCGACGATTAATTTAATCGTGACTAAATTAGTCGGAACTTTTACGACTAAGATTGAACAATCGACATTTTTAATCGTTAGTCGCGAATAAGTAGGTTAATCTTAATCGTTAGTCGAGTACATTTTGCCCATCACTGTACAAAATGTATGAAAAGAATTCGCGCGCAACTTGCAGCGGTCACTAGTGGCTCATAAACCCTTCACACCAGCGTTTTTCGTGGGGCGCGGGCCACTGGGCATTACATAGAATGATTGGGGGGAGGGGGTACCTACCTACTAAGGTGTGTGTGGATACCGCTGCTTCATACCATCTCATTTTAATCGTGTTGACCCATGCTCCACGGCACTGAATGCTGAATACGATCCGTCTATATTCGTAAGATGTAGAAACAGTATTCAAATCAGTATTTTCCTCGGTGAATGAACACATTGTATCGATTCGTTACCTCTAATTTGTTGAATTACTATACAAATGTTGCAATGTAAGATGTGAGCAAGAGAAACACCGTATACCCGACAGTATTTCGAAGCAATCAAGATGTTATGATTTTAGTCGTTATCTAGTCAATGTTGAAGCATGATAAAGGGGGTAATTACTGGCCCAAGATTAGTGCAAATGCCAAGTTATACTTACGTAGAGGCATGACGTTAGAGAGCACATAAAACTTTGTTGCGCTTACTGTGCACTATTGGGACATTTAAGTAGAAATTGTAACTAACAAGTATTATAAAAAATATATTGTCCTTGATTAGTAAGGAGCCATTACATAGGTACGTATAAAGTTTTAGACCTCAAGATGTGTAGAAAGCGTTGACTTCTTATCTACCAGGGAGGAATAAAGGTGTTTTTGCGTTCTAAAGGTTAAGTAAGTACTTAGATCCTAAATAACTTACCTACTTATTCCAGAAATAATGTGTTCGTTACTTCTTATCTACCAGGGAGCACTAAAGGTGTTTTTGCATTCTAAATGTTAAGTACTTAGATCCTAAATAACTTACCTACGTATTCCAGAAATAATGTGTTCGTTACTAATCAAGTAAAGTACGCGCCAGTAGAAAACGAAAATAATGTAAACAAACAATGTATTGAATTTGACTTATTAAATGTCAAATTCAATACATTGTTTGTTTACATTATTTTCGTTTTCTACTGGCGCGTACTATAGTCATTAGTAATCATGGCATAGGCAATACATTATAGCAGAGATTATTATGATTAATGTTTAGGTTTTGTGATGAACCATGAACCTACTCTTATGCAGGTTTACACCCTGTTATTATTTTATGACAACTTCAAGGTAATGAAATGTATTATTAAAATTGTTTGGGATTCCAAACAATTTTAATAATTATTGACTGGTGCGCTCTCGTATGTGCTAACGCATATAATTTGGGAACGCTATCTCACCGTCCAATGCGATTCGTATCTGATCTCAATAAGTTACTACGTAGTAATTTCCTGAATTGAGTCCCCACTATATTAAATGATTCTGCCTAGCCAGCATGTTCGATTGTCCCTTACTAACGCGTGTTTATGCGAGGGACGCATGCGCCTAAAATATGCATGAAAAGTACTTCTAGGAAGTTACTCGAGCGCAGTAGTAAAATGACGTCGAAATGCTCGATAAGACGTGTGATTCAGTACTTGACCGGCCTGATGACTTGAACCTATGACTCATCGAAGGTCAGCCGGAAGTTGTCGGAAATCATTTTTATGCCGGTGACTCACTTTTTAATCTCAATAACTTTGTATTCACGTGACAAATTCGAAATATTGTTTATGATTAGTAGCAACTTTTAAATTAGGTCTGTTCTTTGGTACGTCCGAAATGGGTGTGCAGTTTCGGTTGAATGACCTTTAAGTGGGGTATACCTAGTTATTTGCATGGATAAGCATGGCCATGGCCAGCAAATAGACTACTTTTACTACTAGTGTTGATCAAGGAACATAGAAACAAGAAATCGCAGAATAAGGTTTAAAAATGATCAGTTTTAACTGTTGACATGGAACCTTTCTATATTCGATAAATATCTTACTGAATTCACCTACCTAATTCCGTGTTTGGATGTACCAATCAGTGTCTAGGGAATGAGCAAAAATCAAAGCACTTCAATGTCTGTATACATATCTAGTCGCAACATCCACCTTTACTTAAAGTAAGTGCCTTGTATTTTAAACATGTTTATGTGTAAGTAAAGCAAACACTGTTAGCATGCTCAATTACTCATCATGAGAGGTCATAGCAGCACGATTAGACCATCCGACTATTTCAAAATGTTCTAATTAGAAAGAGACCGATAGTGTCTTGCCACGAGAAACCGTTCTGGAACCTATCTTAAATTATGATCTCGTTCTTATAAACATGTTATTTTGTATATTTGGCTGGAATTACAAAATTGTATGTAGGTGATGAGTATATTTTAACGTAGAAAACAATATAATATATCTAGGTCTAGGCGATACGATGTTTGCTATTTTAAATAGTACCTATGCAAAGATAAATGCTTGACGTTTTATTGGATATTTATAAAGTTCGGAATGAGAATACTTGCTTGTCATCTATGGCCAGTGCCAGTCATTTGCGTCAATTTAGTAGATATGGCAATGTAGCGGTTTTCCTTGAAGAGCAGACACAAATGGGTTCATCCACATACTACGGTGATTTGTTATGGGTTTGCCCACCGTCGGCCTAGTAGCCATCCAACTAATGTATTCAAAAGAACTATTAAATTATTCTGGGCACGTATCTACGAGTGAAAATTCTCATCATTAATGTATTTTTATATTAACAATTTTCCTCTTCTAAAACAGCACCTATGTACGACGCGCTAACACTATCACTGTAATTTCACGAGCATTAGTATCCAACATGCAGTAAATTACCAACGCTGATAAGAGTGATAAGCGCCCGGCCATAATGCGTCGACCCGTTTTTCGCTGACCAACGCAGTAAATGAACTCGTTAACTTTCAATAACAAATAAAAGCATCGCGCCAGGATGTGGATGACCCCATTGCGAGCTAAGCGACAGATAAACATGCGGACAGCCTGGCTCCTGTCTTGATAAAATTAATATATAAATAATAACATGTATGAATTGAGCAATAATAGTAAATCCAAATTGTATGTAGCTACTAGCTAGGCGATTCCACGAGCTTTTGATGTCCAAATTCAACTTCATATTGTTGCATTTAAGACCTTGTTTTGAAAAGCTGCGCGCCCCGCAGTGGGCTCGGTCTAACCGTTAGACCTTGTTTCACTTCACGGGTCGCGCCAACAACTGTCATGTAATGTAACTCCTTGTAATCTGACACTTATTTGCATAATAGATTAGATTGCTTAGTTATCCAGTAGTAGGTACCTAGATTAAGTTAGGCATACTATGTTCGTTTCCACTGGACTGTGTCAATTCTTATATTACTAGAATGTCGACATACGCCCGCCACATCACTGCCATTATTTTTACTTATCAGCAATTTGTACCTACATTTTATTTGGTTGTACCATGTGGGACACGTTTTATAAAACTTTTTACACCGATTAATAAATATAGTTGTAGATGGTAATTGGTTGTTTCATTCAATTAAATTCCATTAAAATTCCGAGCCAAGTGTTCCTTTGATTGGTGAGCTGGGAGCTGCGGGCGTGAGTCATCGGGGCGGCGCGCGGCGCGAGGGGCTCCGCGCCGCGGCAGAGAACAAGCCGAGCCATAAATTTAAAATTGGTTTTATTGATAAATTTGCAAAAAAAGAAATTAATAGTTATTGTACACGTCGATTATTGATTGAAAAGATAAAATATACAAGTTCTTAATTTGCACAATATATATAAAAAATATAATTCAACTCAGATCGAAGTCATTACCAATATCCTTGTGCAGTAACCTTACATGTAAAGAAACGAGAATGGAGATAACATCTAATCCCGTAACAATATTTGAACACCTATAATTAGTATGTTTAACAAAGTTCCATACAAGCAAAACATAGGTTGATAATTACATTTAAATGAGCTGGTAATCATAAAACTTTATCCCATCTTCCATAACGATTAATTTTAGATTTCAATTTCCTAGAGCAGGGGTTATAGATCTGGCAGAGCGGCGGAGGCGCTGTCGCGCCCGGTGGCGGCCGCGTGCTCGCTAAGGCTCACAAATATTTGTTCCATTCACCAACTCTCATGGTGGCGCTTCAACTTTTCCTTCGATACATTTGAATTATATAACAAGACAATAATATATCTGAAAAATTTAATGTATCCTTAATTATTTAAACATTACACACTGGGTCAGGCCCGTGGGCTCTCCCCAGCCCCTCATAGCCTGGCTCGCATCACCTAGCCGTTCAGAAGTCAGGCTCCAATTGTTATTTTACTCAGTACTATTGGAACAATATTCTAGAAATTATGTTATACTATATGCTAGGTCCAGACAGTGAGGCATACTTATGACCAATTTTCACTAATATCTGGCACTTATTATTACTATTTAGATGTTAATGATTTCATTTACACTTATGCCCACAAGTCTACTAAACCCATATTTGAATAATAAACATGTGCCTGTAGTATAATTACAATGTGACTGCCCTTGAATGTTTATCTTATGGCGACTACAGGCCTGTGTGGCTTTCCTGTTCATTGTAATTGACGAGACTAGACTGTCTGCACATAGCATGATTCACAAGTTAGTAAAGCACACTAAATTTGAAAAAATTCATTTCCTAATGAAAGAATCTTGATCAAATTGAGATTATAAATACAATTCGTTGAGGAGTGCATTTGAGTTCCTATCATCATAATAGGTATGGAATAAACATGATTTTACATTATTGGAATAAGTTAAATAATGAACAGTCAGCAGATGAACAAAGACCTCAAAAAGAAATATGCACAACTCTGATAAGAGAGCAAGAGGTTCTTACAATCTGTGGTTATCCTCATTAAAGTTGTATCGGCTGCTGACAGCACATATTGGCAATGGAGTGGGATCACAGCACACTCCTCACCGGCCTGGCGCAGCGCACTGGTAATGGAACAACAGCACTAAACTTGTTAACTTCTGAACCTATTAGCATCCACACATTACGATTGGAATTTTCTAGAGTGAAACACACAGAATCTATTTGAATACTTGTCCTAATTTACATAGATCAAAAAGTGTAACTACACATTTACAGGATAGGAGTTTGTATTAATTTGCGTTATTCTGTGCATTTTCCACTCGCGCTATAGCACTGGTCATGATATAGCTCAACAAATGCACATTTAAAATGCTATAGGCAACCAAGTAACAACACTCGACCAACCCAGCCTTGTCAACTTTCGGAACCGCAAGAGCCAAATCCAGGTTCGAGAAGTCTTTCAAATTATTAAATGTTTTATACCTAGTTGCGTCGGAGGCTCCAGGGACCCGAAGGTCTTACAAGAGAGTACACTTAACAGGTTTCTTTGTAGTTTTCCCAGGTGGGCCGGGAGATTTCTTGTTGATTTGTCGCACTAGGTCATAGAACACGTCGTTCACGTTGATCTTGGCCTTCGCAGAGGTCTCCATGAAGGCGCACGACTGGAACTGACGCGAGAGGTTGTGCCCCTGCTCCTTGCCCACGACTCGCTCGGCCTCCAGGTCGCATTTGTTGCCCACCAGCACCATCGGGACGTCGTCCTTGTCCTTCACTCGCAGGATCTGTTCCCGCAGGTCCTGCAGGTCGTTGAACGTAGACTGCGCCGTGATCGAGTACACTAACACAAATCCCTGCCCGTTCTTCATGTACAAATCTCGCATCGCCGTGAACTGTTCCGTCCCCGCCGTGTCGAGGATCTCGAGCATGCACTGTTGCCCGTCGACCTCCACCTGTTTCCGATAGCTGTCCTCGATGGTGGGGTCATATTTCTCGACGAAGATGCCTTGTACGAACTGTACTGTGAGGGCGGACTTTCCCACGCCTCCGCTACCTAACACTACTATTTTGTATTCGCGCATTATTTACTATTTTGCGTCGCGTTATTTTATTGATCGAAATCAATATTCAGGTCTTTATAAAGCACATAAACTAGGAAGTTATTGCAAAAAAAAAGATTTCAACAAGTCAAACCGCCATGACACCGTTAACAGGGCGATGGCTCACACACTATACCGATGTTGCCAACGGCTGCCATAGATTAAGAATAATGTGTCATGTTCATCATTTTCATCAACGACTACAAACGGGAAGTAATTATTGCTAATAATTAATTTATATATTATGAATTATCTACCAAAGAGAATATAACCACTACGTTCTAATCTACAACCACTCTACGAGTACCAGAGACCAGAGATGAATATGAACTGGCGAAGGATGCAAGGCAGGACCAATTAGATGGGATGTAGCAAATTATTTAATCAATCAATGTACTAGATTGTATGAACATATTTGAAAATTGACGATGTCGGTTATTAAATCACAGTACTTACATTTTGATTTTAAAAATTAAACTCTTGTTTGGTTGTTCAAGTATTATTATTTATTATAGTAAATATTACTAAAATACTTACTAGATATTTTTCATAACGTTAATAATATAATCGAAATTGAGTATTTAAATAGATATTATTTCCGTTTAAATAGCGTAGTTTTTGGATTTAGAATAACCTTTTTGGCACTGTTTCTTTTGCCTGGCAATACTATTTGCACGTTATAGTTCAAGGTTTTATCCCTAGATGGCATTTACCTCCATCGGCTCCATCTCACCACCTACTGTACCCCAGGCCGGGGCCGCCCGCACTGCACTGGGTGAGGCAATTTGGCGACATGACGGCGATTTCAGTAGCTACATGCTACATGCAACAATAAAGGCGACTTGATAAAGTTTTATTTGATTGCATCGGTAATGTAGTAAGTACATACTTGACCGTAATACACTACTAGTGGCTTTGTAATTTCTAAATCAATAAAAATAGCTATACGCCGGTAACAAACAAGCGTAAGGGCCATATGGACTGCCTGATGATAAGCAGTCACCGTTACCTATGGACGCATTAGCTCTGTGTGTGTGTTTTTAGGGTTCCGTACCAGAAAGGTAAAAAGGAACCCTCATGGTGCGACTTCGTCCGTCTGTCCGTTTTTCTGTCACAACGTTAAATATCTCAAGAACTACTTAAGCTATCAATTTGAAATTTCGAACAATTGTAAAGAAGGCTACTGGCACAAGTATTAAAAAAAAATGTTTCTGCGAAAATTACGAATACGAGGGGGGCACAGAACTATAGTTCTGTGGAGGGGGGTATAAATTCAAAGTCTAGTTAATAGATCTGCGGGGCTAGCACAACTGACGCCGCGCCGCGACGCGAGTCGAGAAAGATCTCTCCTCCTCTTTCGAATTTGCACGGTGCGAGTGAAACAGGAGACGCTCAGTCGCGCGCGAAGCGACTTGTCAGCAAGTCGTGCTAGACGTACAAGTGGGGTATCATATGAAAGGTCTTGAGTTGCACTTTCTAAAACATTTTTCTTTCTACAGTGGTAAAATTTGGATTTATGAAGGAAAATGTTGAAAATATTTTTTCCCCCCACTTATCTCCGAAGTTTACCAATTGAAATTTTGAAATTATTACATACGATTAAGCAAAGCAACGACCGGATGGAAGCTGGAGAGTCCTAAAGAACCTGGAGAAAGAATGTCTGGTGGCTGAACCTAACATCTTAGGAGAGATCAAAGCTCACAGACTCCGCTGGCTTGGTCACCTGGAGAAAATGGAGGAAGATCGCGAAGTCAAGAGAGCATACCCAGGCCGTCCGGAAGGTCGACGTCCTATCGGACGTCCAAGGTACCGCTGAGGGGCTAGTACGCTAAGTTTTATGTCGAACATAAAACATCGTCCCATTCTGGCCAATATGCGAGTGCAAGAGGGACAAATGCTTTACGTCGGACATAAAACCTAGTGTGCTAGGGGGGCTGGAGTGACATGCTCCAGGCGGATCTGCGCGAGCTCCAAATCTGCAATAGGGATGATGACTAAGATTTTTTTGTGACGTCATTCGAACTAGTTTTTGGAGAGGAACAAATGTTTGTATGGGAGCAACTACAACTAAAGAACATAAATAAGTACCTAAAAATTTGAGATAAAGATTGACCTCGCTGGCGGCAGCGCGAAACGCTTCATACTGTGTGTCTATACAAGTGTGACGTCACATTTGTATATTTGTACTAATCGTACGTAGTATGGACAATCAGGTAAATTGTTGTTTCGGTCGCGAAATACTGCGTTTAAGTACATAGTTGTATTACAATATTTTTTCTAGAAAAGCGTAAGGATTCTATTGGTAGCTTTTAATTTACTCTTGAGCAATAAAAAAAAATGCATATTTTTTCTAAACTTTCAAGGTTCATATCTTTTTATGATTTTAATTATATTTTATAATTTATACTTTATTACGATAATTTGATGGTTTACTATCCATTTAGCATCACTATGTTATCAATTTGAACATGAGGCATCATGCCTATTGGCAAGATTTAACGCGGGACCGAGAAAAGTGGCGCACTCTCGTGTCGGAGGCCAAGATTCATTTTGGGTCGCTGAGCCAACGGAGTAGTAGTAGTAGTAGTACATACGATTAAGAGTAATATAAATTTTACAGGAAAAGTAAAACAATATTATATCCCTCTATCTTTAATTTATCTGTAATCAGTCTCCAGACTATGATCAGATGAGTGGAATGAAGGATGATGGCGTGTCGTAGATTTAGAGGCCAATGCCTCGTTCCCTACTTAGAGAATATGGTTACGTTTAAGTCTCTTAACCATATTGACGTTATTGAGCAATCCAGAGGCCAATGGATTGGAGTGATGGGTAAGGCGAGCTACGAGTATGTGTTGTTCCTTATAGCGGGCGACTTCGGATGCTACTGTTGGCATATTTACATGCTCGTGAATTTCATCGTTCCTCGCGAACCATGGAGCATTGGTGATGCATCTAAGAATGTTGTTTTGTACCCTTTGTAGGCAGGCTATATTACTCTTACTGGCTACTCCCCATATTGCGATGCCGTATGACCAGATGGGTTTTAGAATAGATGAGTATATTAAAAGCTTATTATCCAGTGAGAACACTGAGTTTCTTGCCATCAGCCAGTAAAGTTTTCTGAATTTGTAGTTCACTTGGTCTCTTTTTGCCTTTATATGATTTTTCCAGGTCATGCGTCTGTCTAAGTGGAATCCGAGGTATTTTACGCAGCTCGTTTGGGGTAGGATGTTGTTTGCCAAGTATACCGGGGGACAGTTGTCTTTTCTCAGGGTAAAGGTAATGTGAGTTGACTTTTGGGCACTAGCTTGAATCCGCCACTTTTGAAGCCAGGCTGAGGTAGAGTCCAGCACTCGTTGTAGTTTGGCACTTGCCGCAATGGGATCGCTGTCTGCTGCCAGGTAGGCTATGTCGTCAGCATAAGTAGCGACGGTGACGTCGTGTTTGGTCGGTAAATCTGCTGTGTAGATGTTGTACAACACAGGTCCGAGGACGGAGCCTTGGGGTACTCCAGCTTTGATAGGATACAATGAAGATCGCGCTTCTCCATGCTTGACTTGAAAGAGTCTATTGAAGAGGTAAGATTCTAGGATGTGGTACACAGAGTGAGGAAGGGTTTCCTTGATTTTGCAGAGCAGACCTTTGTGCCATACCCTGTCAAAGGCTTGTTGTAAGTCCAAAAATGCAGCAGAGCAGTATTTGCGTTCGAGGCATTGTCTGACAGAATGATACACACGATGTACTTGTTCGACAGTGGAGAGCGCTTTACGGAATCCAAATTGATGATTGGGAATAACCTCATTTTGCATCATTGCTTCGGATAGTCTTTTGAGAAATATTCTTTCCCACAGCTTCGAGAGTACAGGAGTCAAGCTTATAGGTCGATATGAAAAACAAGCATGTGGCGGTTTGCCATCTTTGTGAGTCATTACGATCAGGTGCCTTTTTGATATCGAGCAATTTGATCTCTCTCGCTACTTCCCTAGGTGACGTTGGCCTGAGAAGCAGGCACAGTTGAATGTCACGGTCGAGAATGGCGTCCAGATCGGTCTCAACACAATGGCCTTCGTTCGCGGTCCACGCATTTCTTTAGTTGACTTCCTCTTGTAACAGTCAATCTGGAGCCCCAAAAGGTGTGCTTGGCAGTCCAGTCTCCGCCAGCGATAAACCTGTTACCCAGTGTATTGAAGTAGTCCGCGAACATTTCCTCAGTTATCTTGTATTTAGGGGGACAGTAGATTGCCGACAGGGTGATTGGTCCTGCACGATCCCCTAGTCTCACAGTAGTGGCCTGCAGATGGTTTGTCGAGTACGCTTCGAGAAGACAATGCTTGAGGCTTGATCTAATTAACAGTGCAGATCCAGCATGGGCGCGGCCGTCGGGATGGGTAGTAAAGTAGATATCGTAGCCTTTGATACGGTATGAGTTGTTCATGGTGGCATGCGACTCAGAGATCACGATGACGTCCAGTTTATTGGTAACGATCAGAGCTTCTAGTTCAAGAATGTTGTGGGATAGCCCATTTATGTTCCAAGTGGCAACTGCCTGTATCTAGCGTATTTTTTTTATTTATCAAAAATCATTTCGTAACTAAGTTTGTAATAATTGTAATTTAATTACTTTTGTATGTAATTTTAAGTATTCAAATAAAAAAATAACTATCGTAAGCGGTAGGTACCTACACGTGATAAAAAAAATATCGCTGAGAAACAAACATACTAGTGACACGCTTGCATGACAGGGATAAAAAGAGAGGTGTAATTTAAAGTTATTTAAAAAAAACATTCCCCTATGTGTGCGGGAATACCCGCCCGAATGTCACTCGCGCACGGCCTTGCGAGTATATCAGACATCCTGTGTTTATGTTAACCCATATAAAGACATACTTTCTGAGAAAGTGCACTGTAAAGTTTTCTTTAGCATTATGGAACACCTTGTTTTACAGCTCTTGGCCATAAACTAAGTAGCCGATTAACTGCAACGAGCTTAGGTACGCATAGGTACTAACATGTTATGACGCGGCGCCGGGGTAATACCGAGCTAACGTTAACGACGTAATTCCCCAACCAAAATGATTACACATATATGTGATGGCAAGCTAGAAGGTACCTAAATAAGAGACGTGCTATTTAAAGCCACAGCCTGTCATTTTCCGCCTATTTGTCACTGACATTCGTGAGACACGCAAGCATGCTATCTACTGTCTAATTAAAGACACATTAATGGACGCGACTGTAAGGGTTAATCAGTATAAAACGAATTCGCGCCGTACCTATAACCGACATTTAATGTTAATTTTACTTTCATAAAAGTTATATGTAGAATAGGGTGGATAATTCGCTAATCTACAGTTTGGAAACAAAATGTAGGTAGCAACGGCCAATTGAAGTTCTCAACGGCTCTTCAATCACTCGAAACGCAAAGGAAAAACATTTGAAAGGCTCTGGAAACTTCTCAAGTGCCTCTATACGGAGTTGTGGAAAACATAACTTTGCTACGAGGCCTTATCGGACTTATTCTAATTTACGACGCACCTCCGAAGTTATGTCATTAGTCAAGACTTTACCGAAAACCTAATTTCAATTTAATTGTTGGTATGGCATGGAATCGTGAAACCGTTCGCTGAATGATGTCTTGACTTCGGTGTTCTTTGTCGTGAAACAGTTTGCTGAATGATGCCTTGACTTTTGTGTTATTTTTCTTAGTAGGTAGCTAGCATACACTAATAAAAAAGATGTATAAGGCTTCACTGCTGAGTATCATAATTAAAACCTATCCATACTAATATTATAAATGCGAAAGTGTGTCTGTCTGTCTGTCTGTCTGTCTGTTACCTCTTCACGCTTAAACCGCTGAACCGATTGCGATGAAATTTGGTATGGAGATAGTTTGAGTCCCGGGGAAGGACATAGGATAGTTTCTATCCCCGAAATCATCCCCTAAGGTGGTGAAATGGGGGGGTGAAAGTTTGTATGGAGCTGCGATATAAACGAGTTCCACGCGGACGGAGTCGCGGGCAGAAGCTAGTTACCTATAAATAGGAAAAGTTCGTGAGATTGTAAGTTGTATGTAGATTGTAGGGGGTAATCTCCGGAACCACCGATCTGATTGTTTTTGCAGAATGGACTTTCTGGATGCGGGTTTACCTGTGTTCATTGCAATACACAGCTAGGTTCTCAAATAAGTAGGTACTCTCGCACTCTTACTCCTAGTACGCCACATATATATTATTTCTCCGAAAACAAGACAAAAAGTTGTATGTGAATTAATATACTCAATATTTCAGTAAGTAGGACGTATCGTTGATTTATTTTAATAAAACGAAATCTGTTGGTGTACCAGCCAGGTAAATAAATAAGTACCTGTAAAAGAAATACTATCCACGAAAAGACATGTTTGATAAATATATAGAAAGCAATTATTCCAGTTCCCGAAAAACGTTGATAGTATTCCGATATTGGCATTTCATGTAGGTACCTATAGGTACCTACGTAAATGATTGTGCGACATCGACGCGTGTACAGTCAGTGTCGATTATCGCTGCG
Organism: Epinotia ramella; assembly: GCA_947578815.1. Lineage (NCBI taxonomy): Eukaryota > Metazoa > Arthropoda > Insecta > Lepidoptera > Tortricidae > Epinotia > Epinotia ramella. The sequence goes on from OX388202.1 coordinate 22,406,644, forward strand.
GTCACGATTCAATTTAAGTTAAGCGCGCAGTTATTTTGTTGAATGATCGAGTGAAGCGAACGAAGTTTTCCGTTTTAGCTTGGGCTCAAATTCTTTCTTATATTCGGATGTCCACCTGTTCTCAACCACAGGTCGAATATGTCAACCGATTCTCGTGAAATTTTGTGAACAGGTTCAATAATTATATAGAGCTTTAGCCTGCGACTTCGTCCGCGTGGAACTCCCTTATATCGTAACTCTATACAAACTTTCTTCCCGCTTTTCACCCCCTCAAGGGATGACTTTTGGGATAAAAACTATTCCCGGAATTCAAAGTATCTAGAGATACTTTGAATAACCGATTGAGATGTGGTATAGAGCTATACCACATCTCAATCGGTTCAGCGGTTTAACCATGAAACGATATCGGACATACAAAAACTCTCGAATTTATAATATTAGTATGGATTCTATAATACGAAAAGGGTCCTAATGGCTGAGTTACATGATTTTTTTATTATAGCTTACTCTGAACGCCTTTTAAAAAAAAGGAGGAGGTTCTCAATTCGGATGTTTTATTAGTTTAAATGTTTGTCTGAGGTATCAGGACTCCGTCATATTATGAACCGATTCGTAATTTTTTATTTGTTTGTAAGTATATGCTTCCAGATTGATCCCATTCTTTTCAAAAATCCAGTTGCATGATGGGATCCGTGAGGAATTGAGGGAACTCTCCAAATATAATAGGCATGCATGTAGTAATTTTGGTATTTTACATTCTAAGTAACTCGTGTATTTACACCCGGAAATCACAAATGTTCATGGTGGAGTGCAACTGATGATGAAGAGCACAGATGTCTCCTTGAACTCCCCAATAATGTACTGAAAACTATAAAAGTACGTCACAGATTCTGATATCATTCCGTTGAAATAGCAACTAATGAAATACCGACGGTATCAGAATCACCTTTACTCCTCAAATATTATCGGCCCACATACAGCGGTTTGGTTTTTTCTGTAATAATCAATGTTCATGTGGTAAAAATGTGGAAATGTTCATGTGACTTGGCGGAGTACTGAATCGAAGTCGGTTAAAACTTTGTAGAAATGTGGAAATGTTCTCGTGGCTTGGCGAAGTACTAAATTGAAGTCTTAACCGACGTTTTTACAGTAAATTATTTTGCATCTTGTCTTATTGTACATACCTACTTGCCGTAAGGTACCTTTTCTTATAAACCTTAGGACTAAATTAACAGACTCATAATAAAATTAACATAAACTAAAAATAAAACTACGTCACCAAATGTTACATCTTACCTATAGTTTTCAACCTTGTATATTTAAAGCCTTATATAAAATGTTGTATTTAAATAATAACAAACTGAATATTATAAGTACCTACTTACCCTGTCCTGGTTTTTCCCTTGTCTTACAAAATTTTCGATTCATCCATATTTCCTTTTAATTCCGTTCCTCTTACTTTGGCCGAAAGTACGCCTGAATACGAAATTTGCGCATATAAGTCCTCATATCAGATTCGATTCTTTTATTATGCTTTACATATTTTTAACCGACTTCAAAAAAACGGAGGTTCTCAATTCGATTGTATTTTTTTTTATTTTTTTTTTAATGTTTGTTACCTCAGAACTCCGTCATTGATGGCCCGATTCGAAATTTTTTTTTTGTTTGTAAGTATATGCTTCCAGGTGGATCCCATTTTTTTTAATTCAGTTGGATGATGGGATCCATGAGGAATTCAGGGAACTCCTCAATTATATTAGGCACGCGTGTAGTGATTTTGGTATTTTCTATTATATCTCCGTGTATTTACACCCGGAAATCATAAATTTGGTGGAGTGAAATTGATGATGAAGACCACAGATGAATTATGGAGTTCTTCAATTAAGTACAAAAGTACGTCACAGATTTTGATAAGATTCCGTTGAAATAGCAACTAATGAAGTGCCAAAGGTGATCCTTGTGGAATCAATGGAAGTCCTCAAATATTATCGGCCCACATACAGCGATTGGGTTTATTTCTCTAATAATCAACGCATTTGCTTTCTTAAATCAGTTCATGTGGTAAATTGGAAAATAAATGTTCTCGTGGCTTGGCGGAGTACTAAATTAAAGTCGGTTAAAACTTTGTTTTTAAAGTACATTATTTGGTATGCGTTTTATAAAGATCTTAGTAGACCGAATCGAAATTATGAATAGGTAAAAAAAGATGTACCATGTAAAAACATAACCCTCCTTCTGGGGCAGGCGGTTGTATCACTCGAATCTTTCTTACACAGTTGTCTGTGCATAACTGCAAGGGGCGGAAAGGATCAATTTCAATTACTTAAGTAGTTTCAAGGTTTACTAATGTTTCGGCGAAAATTATTTAGCAATTTTTTTATTCCCAAACAGTTTATCCCATATATATTTATTTGGGCGAAGTTTTATTTCTCAACTCAACGATTGGCACTGATGATCATTTCCCAATTAATTATTTGATAAATATATATATATACATAAGGTACATTGAAAAAAAAAACATTAAAACTAGATTTAAAATTAAAACTGACACTAATTTAAAAATAACCTACCAAAAACTAATAAATAAATTCTAAATTTGGACCCTTTGGCAGGGTAGGTACCCATCACGCAGGCAGCATTTCCGCGTTGAATTGTGTTTGCAAGTCTTTGCGCGAGAACTAAATTCCGGAACTATATCATACCTCCTCCTCTGCTATGCAGACCCTTCAAAATTAATTTACAGTTCCCATGAATTTTCTTCGGAGGTCGGCTGTCAGCAGGGCGATCCCCTCGGGCCAGCAATTTTAACTTGGCTATGACACCCATTATTCAAAATTTAAAATCAAAATTTAACGTTTGGTATTTGGATGATGGAACCCTGGGAGGCAATGTGGAAACTGTATTATCTGATCTATCAGATATTAAAACTAATTTCAAAAATATCGGTTTAGAATTAAATTTTAGCAAATGTGAACTATGTATTCAAACATCTTCTTACGGTTTGGATGATTTAAAATTAAAATTATATTATCTAACATCCAGCATAAAAATAGTAGACAGAATCAGAATTACCTCCTGGGTTCTCCCATCTTTGAAGAATCTTTACCTGATCATATTAATAAACCTATTTCTAAATTCCAAAGTCACGCAAATTGTTTACTCGAAATCAGTCAAAACTATGCTCTTGTAATTTTAAAGTTTTGCCTTTTTGTCCCTAAATTCACTTATGTCACTTATGTGCTCCGCTGCTGCCCTTTTTCTGAAAAATCAAAATTTGCTTTCACCCATAGACGATTTAGTCAATATTTGTTTAGAAATGATTTCAAATATGCAGCTCAATGAACCATCTTGGTTACAAGCATCCCTTCCTATTCGGTTTGGCGGCTTAGGAATCCGCAAAATCTCGATTGTTGCTTCCCAAGCCTTTTTCATGTCCACTCATAGCACGTCACGTCTCATAGGTAATATCAATATCCTATAAGGGCTTTGCCCAGAAACTGTGAGACTGCGACTCCACACATATGCCCTTGTAGCACGAACGTGGACCGACTGGGTCACCACGGTCTATGTTGTCAAAAAAGTGCAGGCCGCTTTTCAAGACATGCGACTCTTAATGACACAATCTGCCGGTCTCTTGCCACCATCTGCCTGCTCTTCTTGAGCCGCCTGGCATTGTCAGAGATGATGGCAAAAGACCTGATGGAGTGTCTAGTTCCGTGGAGTTTGGGACGGATGCTTGTGTGGAACTCCAACGGACTACTTCTAAAGCCGAAGCAGCGGCGGAAAATGCCGAAAATCTGAAACGCACTAAATATAGAGGCCTAACGAATACAAATTAAATATAGAGCCCTAGGCAGAGAGGACAACGTTGTACCATTTGGCGTCGAGACCCTTGGTCCATGGGGTCCCAGTGCGCAAAAGTTATTTGCGGAAATCGCGAAACGTCTGGTTGACGTAACTGGTGACCGAAGAGCTGGCGGCTTTCTCGCGCAACGCATCAGCATTGCAATTCAGCGAGGAAATGCCGCCAGCATCCTCGGTACATTGCCTTGAAGGCCTTTTTTAGATTTAACTCGGTTTTAATTTAATTTAGTTAATGTTAGTTATCAACTTGTATATACTTTAGAAAAACAAAGTATTGTTTCAAGAATAATGAAAAATACTAGGTATCCCATAATTTACTGCCGTAGACTTATTTTACAGACTTACAGTAGTCACTATACTCAGTTATTTTTTTACTAAGTTTAAATTGCGACGCTACACTATTTCTATGCAATAAACAAATGAGCGCTCTATATTATTTACCACAGGCACGGCTTTAACATTGAAACAAATAGAGATTAGTAAAAAATAAAATCCAATTCCACATAAGTATAGCTACCAAAAACTAAACAAGAACGGCGCGTCGTACTGTACAAAATCCGACGTTGACGCAAACGAACATTTTGTTTTTTCGGCCTTTATACAGCCCGACAGATTTATTTATTGTTTCTCCCATTGTTCCACTCATAAATAATATTTTAGGTCGTTGGAAATAGTTGAATGGATTTTCAGAGAAGAATTGCAAATCAAAAATTTTGTAGTTAGGTATTAAATATTTAGTTTAATACTTAACCTTGATCGGAATCAATTGGTATAAGTACAACAATGTGTTTGTTACTATGTGACTACTGGGCCCTGTAGCTGATGTTTGAAATTACGCGTCAAAATTTCATGACCTCTCAATAAATAATTTAAAGAAAATTTCTTATTGGTCTGTAAAAATGAGCGTTGTTAAAAGAGAAGGGTGTGATTTTTGCTCAGCTGTGATGTGACGAGTTCGACTTCAAAGCCAAACCGTCGAAGCCATATCACGGCTTATCTAAAGAATCATGATGAATATGGACGCTTGGCAAAATTTACACTTCGCAACACTACTGTTTGGCGTAATAAAGAGTAAACAGCCAGCTAATTACTTGCACCAGAAACTTGTATTCTCTCAACGCCACATTAGACAAGCACCACGCTTAATTTGCCCCGTACACATCATCGGCTGCATTTCGTGGCAGCTTTCGCTTTGCTGCCACGAAGTGTTGGAACGACTTACCACCACTAATAAGAAATTCAGGTACTAAGGTTACCTTCAAACTACGTCTTAAGAAATTCCTAATGGATAAGCAAAAGTTCCAACATAAGCAGTCATAACATCCCTAGTAGCATTTTCGTTGGCATTTCGTTGGGCCAACTCGGTGATCAATGGCCCAACGTGGGGCCAACTTAAAATGCTACTAGGGATAAGTATCAAAGCAAGTAAACAAGCATGAAAGTACCTACGCGCACACACACACGAACACGCGCGCGCACGCAAAAACGCACTCACGAACGCACACACTTTAATGTTGTAATGTTATTGTAAGTTGTTGTTGTTGTTCTAAATTAGTTTACGTATAATTAAGCCACAATGATCACCCTTGCGACCTATGGCGTCACTGAAAATCAGCGTCTCGAAGTGAACCACGGTTTGCTTCTAGACATCAAAGCTGAGTGACCACCTTTTTAACACCTATCGCAATGTATCATTCTTAATATCTGTGTGACTTTGAGATGCTAAGTAAATGTTCTTCTTTCTTTCCAAATTCTTACCAAATTTGTATGTAGGGGAAATATCGGAAGCTAGTTATCCGTAAAAAAAGGACCTACAGATAGATAAAATGATTCTTTACGAGTGATATTATTACTAGCTTCTCTGCCCGCGACTCCTTCGCGTGGAACTCATTAAATCGTAGTTCCATACAAACATTCACCCCCCATTTCACCCCCTTAAGGCCTGATTTCGGGGATAAAAACTATCCTATGTTCTTCCCCCCGGGACTCAAACTGTCTCTATATCTCAAATTTCATCACAATCGGTCCAGATATTGGCAAAAAGCAATAAATTGGACATCGCAGCTCAACCAATTTAAGTAGGTACTTTAGAAGGTCTACGAGTACATAGAGTCCACAATGATCGTAATCATATCGACCTGTAGGTTCATTTTTCCGTTGCCTGTCTGTTACCAATTTACTCATTTAGCATTGCGATCAAAGGAATTTCAGACGCAGTTTATGTTTTTGGTTAATTTACTGAAATTGTTCGATTGGATTTTTAGTTCATTGGTCTGTAAAAATGAGCGTTGTTAATTGAATTATGTTCAAAGAAACGAATTAGAGATGATAAAGAGCCGATCACGCAGGTGTACACGTATTGAAAGTTTTAATTAAATTCTCATACTAGCCGGTCGACGGTTGTTTTGAAACTTGGAGTAGTAAACCTGTAGGGTCTTGCTGGTCGCATATGGGGGAAGTTTTGTGTCGCATCGCTAAAATAGAATCAGCTGCGAGCTCTTAGAACAGTAGTTGGGTTGGGTGAAACCGTTTATTTCGGCATAAGAACGTGTAATGAGAATGTGAAATATAAGAATCCTATTTTAAATGTTTACTATCTGTACCGTAGCGTACGAATAGTAATAGGTATAGGTAGGTACACGGTACATAATGTAGGTATGTATTTGCACACTATCCCTTCTAGATTTCGTGTGGTATGTTTGCGAGAAGTCTCTTAAGTACCTAAGCAAACATATCTGATCTATATCTGATCAAACAGAAATAAGACAAATATTTATTTCGTTAATATGATGACAGCAATGTATTTGTGCCTCGTGGAACATAACAGTTAGGTTGCTTGAACGTAAGCCATATAAATATCTCTATGTATATAAAGGCGATTTAAGGCGCAATGCAAGGGAGATTGCGACGCTGCACCTGCTCGGCAATTCGGCTTTCCGTATAGTTGGCGTATTACAGGTGTAAGGCTAGTATCGACCCCGCGCGAGTGTTTGTAGGTTGATTTAAAAGTTTTATTATTGATCCGCTTTATAATATACAATAGTTATTTGTTATGCAAGGCTGCAAAGTTGTTGTTTGGCGCAAGTGCTTGTATTGAAAGCCGAACTAGCGAAGGATTGTAAGATTGAACCATGAGCGAAGCGAATGGTTCAAAGGTACAACCCTGAACATAGCGAGGCTTTCGAGGCACGAGACGCCAAACAACTTTGCTGCCGAGCGAAACACACAACACATTTAATAATTATAAAATGTAACATAAACATTATTGCATGTTTAAATGTAACAGTTAACGGTAACGTCACGCTTACCTACACTAAAAAAGTCAAAGTATTGTTGGGTACTCACGCACGTGTAAACTAAGGCTCAAATAGGTACGCTTATTTCTTCTTTCTAAATGAGCAGGTATTCAAATTCATATATGTATATCTTCTGCACTAAAATCTATAAATAACCACCATTATTTTTGTTTTACTGTGGCTATAAAACAAACCAAAATTAAATGTACATGAGTTTTTTCTTAAATTAACTTTTCAAACGGTGCGTTCCAAATTTGGAAAAAGCGAATATTTTTGAAAACTAAAACTATATTTTAAAATTATTTATTCGTATTGTATCCTTATAAGTCAGTCTAATTAAATATTAATATTTCGTATGTAATTAAGAAAGAATAAGTATCATTAATTTAATTTTATCAAAATAATAACAATTAATTATTGGCATTAACAGCATCAGTTTCTGAACGCAGGATGACCTCTCATTCTGTATAGAAAAAAGTTGGATCTGGCGATTGACCGTCACGTTCCAAATTCAAAAACTCTTTCCACGCTAGCGGATATAATGGGCTTTTGGGCGCAGATTTTGAGCGATAAAGCAAGCCTTTTCGAGCCGGTGAGGTGAATTGTGATACAAGTGAGGTATGTTGATAATTACATCAGAGGCGGAATTGTTCACGCGACCCGCAGGTGAGCGTGATAAGAGAGCCGAGGATGTAATGATCAAAGCTCATGCGTTTCATACGACGTTTTTCAACACATTTCGCGAGGAAAAAATTGTTTTCGTGAGATGAAAATTTTATAGACCTGCATTTTCTTTACTTAATGATGACATGAATGAAACAGATTTTTACTCACATATCGTACATCGCCAAGAATTTCCAGTGGCGTCCATTCTATTTATCACTTTTCTAGTCACCACGAGTCAACATTTTTGATACGCATTAATATCTAATGTTTACAAATATTTGTGAAATAACCTATAATGGCGTGCAACAGTTTTTTTTCGTAAAGTTTGCGAGTGCGCGCGCATGTGTTAAGCCAGACTTAGATGAAATCTCTAAACAGCCAATACGAAATAAAATAAATATTTTCGTTTTAAAATGTTATCTTTATTAATTCATGTAAAATGTTATCAAAAGTGAATAGTTTTACTAAACTAAACGTTTCTATATCATATCCAAAAAGAAATAGTCAATTAATTAACAAAAAGGATTTAATTTGTTTAGTCGAGTAAGAATCCATTTGCCGAGAATAAAAAAAAAAGCTGTAGGTACATTCTGTACAACCAGGTTAATTTAAGAATGCACCGTGTTCATACATACATCTTGCTGCAAGGTGCCAACGTGACGTAATCGGGATATAACCATAACACACGAGTGTCGTAATGTTATAAAATACACGTGTTTAATAGCCAGCTAGGATTATGAGCCTAAAAGCGACAAAATAAGAGGTAGGTACAGTCGCCATCAGATATATCGGAGCGGCCAAAGTGCTCACAATCATCGGAACACGTCTCTAATGCCTCAACAATAGAGGCGTGTTCCGATATTTGTACCTTGGCCGCTCCGAAATATCTGATGGCGACTGTACGTTACGAGAAAATGTGTTGAAAAGGTATATTCATAATTAAATCCAACGTTAATAAACCTACCGTAACTAAAAATAACATTCCCGATTCGGGTCCATGCTAGGGTTTACAAGGTTATTGATAAAATTGAATTAACTAATAAAGCACACATTTCACGAAAACCTTCAAATCCTTGATAAGAATTATAGCTTTATCGCAAAACGGGGGTTTCTGAATTCCAACCCTTTTGTCAAGCCGCCTCCAATTCAAATGGAAAAGGCTTGAAAGGGAAAAAATTAATCGATTTCTTTGGCAATCCAAGGTCTGCTGGAAACATTTCTAGTGGCTATTATATGAGTTTTGAATGATCAATTTAACTTGGCCCGATGGGAGAAAGAACTTGAACCAAAGCTTTGCAATGAACGAACGCGGCATCAGTTTATCATTGAATGTTGGTATTAACTGATTTATGAAAAATAAAAGGCAAGGTCACATAATTATTCACGTTAAGAATTATATGATTACCTATTCTTAAGCTACAGTAATTTGGACATTAAGTTGTCAAATAAGTAATTTTAAAGTAAATACATTTTGTATATTATGTATACCTACTTCACTTCCTGGATCAGGGTTACCAGATACAAATTTCATAAAATTCCTGATTTTCGGCCAAAATTCCTGACACGAGCTTGACGCGCTCGCGCTCGCGTCGTATTGCGCGAATTTTATTTGCCCGAAATTCATTTGCCATCCTATTCACAGGCCATAATTTTGTTTACCATAATTTCATGTGCCATAACTGTTATTTACCATAATATTCATAAGACAGAATTGTTATTTTCCATAATATCAGATGCCATAATATCATTTGCCAGAAACTTTATGATCCATAATATTCATACGCAATAAAATCATTTGCCATACCTTATATATAGAAAATTGGTACGCTGATGACTCCGCCTGCTTCGGTAAACTAAAAAATACAAGAGATTGGCTAGATAAACTCTTGAAACAATGGCCAAAATTCGGCTACTTCCCGGAACCCTCAAAAAGATATGTAACAATTAAAAACGATTCCAGTAAAGAAGCAAAGAGATTATTCGAGAATTTGGGCGTCAAGGACCTAACCCTAGGAGGAGTAACCTATCACCGCTTTCTGGGTGGTGTCATCGGAAACGAAAATGAACAAAAACAATATGTCAAAGAAAAAGTAAAAGAATGGATTGATTGCGTACGACTACTGTCAAAAGCTAACAAAAAACACCCACAATTAGTACATACGGCCTTTACAAAATCACGCCAATGTGAATGGAGATACTTGCAAACTGTAATGGATTAAAGCGACGAAGAATTTCAAACCTTAAACGAGATAATAATGTCAACTTTCATTCCTTCCATTCTTGACAGAGAAACCACCTCTTTGGAACAGGAACTATTCACCTTGCCAGTGAAGCTGGGTGGCCTTGGCATTAACAATCCATTAAAAAACACTGAATGTTATAAATCATCAGTTGAATCAAACAAGATAATAATTCACGCAATAAAAAATACTGAAAACCTGGACCTAATAGCTCATCATACTCACACAGCAGAAACCATGAGGCTAAGCAATCTGACAAGGCATTTTAATGACAGGGAAAGAAGCAAAGACACTATATCCAAGTGACCAAGTAAAACGCAAAGATGTGTCAAAAGAGTAGTTGAATCGAACTCATCACAATGGCTGTCAATCATCCCTACCACCGCAAACAATACCGACCTAACCGCCACTCAATTTAGAGACGCCCTTGCAATTCGCTACGCTCATGAACCTAGTTATTTTCCTCAGATTTGCGACGGATGCGGAGAAAATAATTTTGACTTGAATGATGCCCTAAATTGTAAAAAAGGTGACCTAATTAAACAAGGCCATGATCAACATAGAGACGATTGCAAAAATTGGGCTGAACTAGCCTGGGGTACAGGCACAATTGAACCTAATGTTACGACGGGGCGGTGTAATAACAGTTTAGTTACCATCGAAATAAACACGCCGTCAAGGTATTTCTAAATTCGCAGTGTCGTCTAAGACATCTGTAGCCCAGCGGTACAAACGGTGGTCGAAGAGCCGATGTGCCCGGGTTCGAGTCCAGCGACCGACATGCACTTTTTGTATGTTTTTAATTAATGGTGAGTACATTTTCAAAACGCCGAGTAGCATGGAATGTTCTAGAAAGGGTAAGCGAATAGAACATTCGATGCTTAAGGAAATTTATAGACGAATGAATGGGCTTGGAATATTCAAGAAACGTGGACGTAGCACGTTTATCTGGAAAAGCCCATGCTACTCAAAACAAGTGAGTAATGAAATGAACAACGAAATGAAGATCGAAATTAAGGACTAGAATCTTCGGTAAGGGGTATATAAGGGGACCACGTTCGCGGTACTAGGCAGTCTTGGAGTGAAGGGAGTCTAGTAGTGTTCTTGAAGAGGAGTCTTGGAGTGAGTCTTGAAGAGACAGTCTTGCAGTGGAATCTTCAGAGTGGAGTTCTCAGAGTGGGATACTAAGGGAGTGGTATCGGGTGAGAACTGGTTGAAGAAGTACAGTGGGAAGTGGTGAATAGTGAAGTGGTCTAGTGCGTAACAGTATAGTGTAGCTGTGTCAGTACTAGTAGGCGCGAACTCAGTCACTTGTGTGAGTTAATTGAGTTGTCAGCGTTAGTACGTGTGGACTCAGAGGACTTTGCCCTGTGTAAATCGCAGAATAAATCTATTGTCGTGTTAAAAAGGTGTTTAACTCTATCCTACCCCCCCACGCTCGTAACACTATAATGCGTGATGCAAGTACTACACAGCCAGCTCTTATAGGGGACTTATTACTAAATAGTGTTTGGGAACCTGCAAGGAAAGCGTTCTTCGACGTTCGCATAGTTAATGCTGACGCTGCCTCCTGGCTAAAAGTTAAAGTTCAAATTTCACTGATACGAGCTGTCTCCATAAGAGTGAGAGGCACCAGAAGACACATCAAAGCCTTTGATTGCGAAGACGGAGCAGGAATTCTAAACTAAGCTAGATTTTACAACAAAAATTCAAAAGTATTTATTTTTAACCAACGTGTTTTTTTACATGGTGTCGAATCCTCCTTTTAAGTTAGAAAAACTTGTGTTAGGATGTATCCGCTCTTTCGTACAATGGTGATACTTAGCTAAAAATAAACAATGTATTAAAAAGATAATACTTAAATTAGAGTTGGTACCTGGTTGGTAGTCTGTTAATTGGAAAGTCTACTACATAACAGAGGTATAGCAAGTGAAGCGTTATTTAACCTAGGGGTACCGAATTTAGTAGACATAAAGTTGAACTTATTCTAGGATATCTATCTTAGAATAAGATCAACTTCACGGTTACTCACATTTACATACAATCAGAGTTTATTGCAGTAGTAATTCAGTTTCATTATAACCATACCAAGTTGTAAGAATTATTTTACACTCTGCATAACTTTTTGTGTAGATATTCAACATTCTATTTACTTTTTTATACAAATTAATAGATAGAACATAAAATTGTCTTCGTGCGAAGGAGGTCCTAACCGGGGTTGGAAGCTTAATTACCGTGTACAGTTTACGTTTTTTAATAAATTGTCATCAATTTTTACAGTTTTAAATACTATAATATATGTAAACCCACGCAAAATATAGGCATAAGTACTGGATGTCGACTTGCGAAAAAGAGCCCAGTATAATAACTAACTAACTATATGTAAAATAACAAATTACTGTGTGAAATGGGTGATATTATGAAAAATAGCTACCAAAACCCGAATAAGCACACCCCACTTCCAAGTGGTCTTATCTGGAGACCGACTTTTGATTTTCGAGCGATAAAATTCAAAAGCGAGCGGTAGAAAATATTTCAACATACCTAATATAGAGAATAGTACTTTATTGGAAGGTGTGTATCTATAATATAGTAAATTGATTAATTTTAAATATATTATGCGATTCATAACAGAAAAAAAAACAAAAGTAAGTAGTGAGTAATAGTAAACGAAACGCTTATTTTCCCGCCAATAGACTAAAAATCTTGGTTTTCAACCACAAAATTCGGCAAGAAATTAAATATAATCGTACACCAGCCAATCACTTAGCATCGATTCAATATATTTTATTTAAATATATCTATCTTTTAAATTAATAGTCAGTCCAAAATAAATAGGGAAGTGTCAAAATTTTCTACCGATATAATTGAATACGAGTGGTCAATACCACTCGTTTTTCAATTTTCGATCGCTCGTATTTCAAAAATAGCATTTCATCTGTTTTGACCGTTTTCGAGTGAAAGGGTCGAGCGCTCGAAAGTCAAAAATCGGTCCCCTGTCCTACCCCAAGATTCAAGAGCTCGCGGAGACGAAGCGAATTTCTGGCGGGAGCCCGGGCGGTAGAGCTGGGCGTTTTTTCCCGTAAGCGTTTTCAAAAACGGTTTCTCGTACAATAACGGAATAACAGTTTGTGGCTAGAAACAAAAACTGTTTTTATAAAAACGATGACAAGGAGCTAAAGTTTATGGCATATGAATGATTCGGGCATACAACATTATGGAAAATAATAATATATCAAATTAATATTATGGAAAATAAAACGTTATGGAATATAAAAATGGGGCAAATGAAATTCGGGCAAATAGAATTCGGGCAAATTAAATTCGGGGAAACGATATAGATAACTCGCCAAAAGATAATTACGATTATTTATAAGTTACAATTTATGAAACTCCAAAGTACTTACGTTTTTTGTTATTGTGATTAAAAATAAAAGTTTACAGTGTATAAAAATTAATTGTTTTGACATGTCAGGAAAATTCCTGACATGTCAGGAAAATTCCTGACATCGGTCACCCTATGCTGGATGGACAAAGGCTATATTTTATATTGCTGGTAATGTTATGTTTTCACTCAAAGTTTCATAAATAATATACTACAACCTGTTGCAGAAATAGTGTTTGTGTACATATTTTTGAGACTTTGTGGTGTATACGCCCTTGATACGCGGGCAGAGCGGCGCTATTTATATAAATTTACAGAGCAGTACCGCATCCACGCACTCTGACTCGAGGCCGCCCGCAGTATAACGAACCTATTCATCCCCGGCCGTCCATTGTCCTGCACAAGATATGCTCTTCAAATTGAATCAAACTTTGCCATTAAAAGTTCCGCGGCGAGGTACGTAAACTCACCTCAGCCCCGGTTCGTATAATTGGTTTTTCATGTATTTAGGATTAAAAGAGTTTTAGGAAGTAAAGGTTTCAAAATACCAGTAAAAATAACCAGTTAACGAGCACATTCAAGACGATATTCACCTAATTGGGACCTCATTCTGGCCACTGGTGACTCATGTTCTAAAACGACACAATTTTTTTTTTATCAAGGTGAAAAATATCCTCCAGGTACATGATTCAAGTTTATCCCAACTAAGCTGTCGTGGTTGTCGTTAGTTTCGTCGTATATCGGTCTTTTAATAACGCGTTAGGTAGGTTCGTAGTGACTTCTACCGCAAAATACAGTAGGTACTTATTTCTTAAACGGCACTAACGTATAAAATTACCTTGACTATCATTAACAATGCGCTACTTCAAATCAGCTGTAAGTATTGGGTGAGTGTGAAGCACTAGGATGTTTGTGGGTGCGTCTCATAATTTTCAAAAGGTATAATAATGTTGGTAATATAATCACACACCACAAAAATAATATAACATTCATTTTACGTATAACTGTGTATAGTAATATGTATAATAGACTGTAGACGACGCGACGCTCTACAACCGCACCTGAAAACGTAAACCGTTAAATAAAAGGAAAAATATTAATAATAAAAAAAAAGTGCCTGCAACCGTCGCCTACAATAGACATATCGTATGGTATACGTAATCGTGACAAGTTACAAAGCGAATTGCGTGAAAGCATATATAATAAAATTAATAAATAATAATATATACTAAAAATACACGATATAGAAATGAATGTAATAAACTTAATAAAAAAACTTACGGAAAATATGAGAGGAAGCTTATTGCAAAATCGATTCAAAATAACAAATTACTCTGAAAAAAAACCCTAACTTATACTAATAAACCAATTAAACTTCATCCAGAATTACTTAATATGAAAGCTAGCTCCTGCATAACCAAACATCACACTAATATTATAAATGTGAAACAGTGTCCATATGGAAATCCATGTGGTCAAAGATACATAATAAGGTAACAAGAAGTAAATTGTATTTATACAACTAACGTTAAAAACTTCAATAGTGCGATGCAGAGCTTCACACATTTCCAGGCATATTCTAGCCGTAGTAGGTAATTCTTCCGATTTTTCTATGCGTTTAAACTCTGCCAAACCATATGAGAACGTATAAAAAAGAGTTTGATGGAGTTTAGGTATCGTAGACAGAGTTCGAGAAAGAACGATTTAAGAACACATCACCAGCGCCATCTTTTGGTAATCAGTAGAAACATGGATTCTTCTCTAATGTGGTATAGTGGCGTTGAGGACAAATTAAACAAAGATATGCGAACCGATTTTATTGAAACTTTCCAATATTGTTGTTTATACCTCAGAGTAGGATATAGCGTGCCGTTTTTTTTAGATATAATTACTTCAGAGGGTGGAATAAGGAACCAAAGATTGTATGGGACTTAATTTTTTTTTTTAAATAGAAACTTGAAACTTCGTAGATTGATTTTATATCAAAATATTAGAAAACTAATTTCTGCGTTTTTGAAAATTCATTCCCTAAGGGGGTCAAAAGACGTTTGAGAATTTGTATGAAAAAAAACGGTCACCCAACCAAATATTGACTTCTCTCGACGTTGCTTAACTTTGGTGATTGTTGCGAAGTGTTCATTGCTATTAGACTACATATATTATAGGCAAGTAGTTTCTGAAGGTTACATTATCTTTTAATGATTTTTATAATTACAATAACAGTGTTTTTAAAATAAAACTGTACTGTTTACTTATAATTACATATCAGTGTTTTTAAAATAAAAATGTACTATTTACTAGAAGGCGACATATTTGTATAAGTCAGCTACTGATCACTAGATGGCGAAACCTGTCGCAATAAAATAGTATATTTTAGCTACTGGTCACTAGATGGCGCAAGCTGTCCCACTTTTTCCATGTATATAGGGAATATAACCGTTATAATATAAAACGGGATATTGCGAAGTGTTCATCGCTATTAGACTATAGGCAATTAGTTTCTGAAGGGTATATTATCTTTTAATGATTTTTAAGGCACTTAATGTCTGTTGTAAGGTTAAGGGTAACGTTATTACGTTAACAGATGGCGCTGTACTTTAACCCGTCGTATGCTTAGACACGGATCCGTGCCAAGCATTTGAACCTAGAGTTTTCAATCTCAAGGTCATATTTTGATCAGCAATTTTTGACATCCGCATACGAGGGGTTAAGAGTTATTTCTACTTCGCGGTGTTAAGATTTTTCCTGGTTGCATAGGGTCACGCTCTATTATTCTTTGAAATTTCGTAAAAAATCTTAATAGTCTTTGGTTGTGTTTTGGTTGTGTCCAAGTCTTAATACCCTTTGGTTGTGCTTTGATTTCGTCTGGAAGTTCATCCATGTCTTAATGGTCTTTGATGTTATATTGGTTGGTAATTGGTAAATTAGGTTGTTTACTTAAAAAAACACCAGCTTACTTTAACTACGTCTAAGATGGTCCGTGAAATAATTAATATAAACGGCGTTTCAACTGCGCAGAACGTTATACCGATTATCGGTGATGGGGCATGTCTCTTCAGGAGTCTATCCTACCTTTTATACGAGACTCAAGTCATGGCTAGAGAGATTCGAGAACAAATTGTTGAGCATGTCGTTCAAAACTGGGAGGACTATTCGGTCATGACTCATGACCCCCGTGGTGACAATTACTCAAGCGCTGACCTGTACTATACGGAAATGATGCGTCTCGATACTTACGGGGGTCTAAGTGAATTAAAAGCGGCAGCTATAATTTTCAACTATGTGTTCGAAGTATATCGAAATGGAATTTTGTACATAAGTCTTCAGGTCAAGTAGGCAACCCTATTGGTCGTTTACGTTTTTCAAATAACTTATCCAACGGTCACTTCGATGTGTATTTTCCGTGTCCTGAATCAGATCTTACTTCACCGACATATACGGACCCTGGTCACTCTCAGTCTTCACAAATAAACTTAGAATTATTGCCATCACCGTGTATGTCGCCAGAATATTCGATGCAAAACCATTTATCGTGTATGGATGACTTTTATTCCCCAACTTTCACACAGTCTAATGATCAAAATGTAAGTAATTCGAACTCACTTTTATTGTCAAATATCACTTTTCAATGTACGCCGGCGTTATCGCCTGAACGGCCAAAAAAGCAACATATAATTAAGAGTCGTTCTAATCTCTCAAGAATTTCCGCTAAAGTTCGGGCTAATAAAGTAGTTAGAAAAAAAGAACATTTTTTCAGCCGAGCTGCAACGGCTTGAACAAACGGCAGCACAGATATATCCTGAGACACCGCAATATTCCCAAGATCGACCTCAGCAGATTTCGTCTCAAAGAGCTGCAGAGACCGTTGAAACGGCGGAATCTCGCAGACGCGCTGAAGCTGAAAGGAAAACACAGCGTCATCAAACCTTCACAAGAAATACTTGGCAAGTGTTTGATAAAGCTGCATTTGATTACGACGAAACTTTGGACTATGGCAGTCACAACCTTATAAAATTAGATGCGATGTGCAAAGAATGCACATTTTGCGGAGCTCTCAAATGGAAAGAGGAGGTAGCTGGTATGTGTTGTACGGGAGGAAAAATAGCCATTTCTTTATTTGACGAGCCAGTAGAACCGTTAAGGGAACTTTTCTGCTGTGAAACAGACGAGTCTCGCCGTTTTCATATAACTAGATAAAATTGTCTCAATGCCCGGATTTTGCCCCACATTCACAATCCAAGGGCAAGTATACCACCGGATAGGCTCCTTGCTTCCTACGCTCGATATACAACCGCAATTTTTGCAAGTGTATTTCTTGGGCGATGAAGTAGCAGAAGTCAACAGGCGTACTGAGTGTGTACAAAATGTAGAAAGATTAATTGTCCAAAAAATTCAAAGGGTTTTACACTATCACAATATTTTGGTACAGTCGACTACAAAGAGATGTATCCATACGATGTTACAACAATATGTATACATAGACTTTACTACCATGGTAATAAGATATACATACATAACTTTGTAACATTAAAAAACATACTTATCTTTGTAGTCGACTGTACATGAATTTAAAACTGCTATATATAGAATGCCTGACCACAATTACAAGGTTGTGATTCATCCAGACCGAGTACCACGCGGTCAACACGAAAGAAGATACAATGCCAACTACTAATGAAGTAGCTGCCGTAGTCGTTAATTAAAATAACAACAATTTGTGTAGTGAAACGAATTCTACGCGGACGAAGTCGCGGGCAAAAGCTAGTCATAAATAAATACGTTGCAAATATTGGGAAAGATCTTGCACTGAAAAATTCAACGAACTCTCATTTCGTGCCCGCCACTAAATGGTCCCCCTACACAACTTCAATCTTTTGTTTTATTTACCTTTTGCCATGAAGAAGTCTATAATAAGTACTATAGAAATGTATGCTGGAAACATTGAATTTTCGGATAGATCCAGTTTATTATGATACCGTTTGATAGAAGCACTTTCAGATCAGTAACAAGATTTTCGATATCTTGTATACTCGTAGTTTAGAAATAATCGAGTGAGATCACTTATCGTTTCCACCGTGTATATCCTTGGTCCAATCTGTTTTT
Organism: Epinotia ramella; assembly: GCA_947578815.1. NCBI lineage: Eukaryota > Metazoa > Arthropoda > Insecta > Lepidoptera > Tortricidae > Epinotia > Epinotia ramella. The sequence continues at coordinate 22,425,198 of OX388202.1, forward strand.
TTTTTATTTATTTTGTTTCTTTATTTATTTATTAATACATGGACAACCAACAGCTCAACATTTTTTTTTTGTTTTACTGTATCTCCGTCTGGGGAGAGTCGGCAAAGAGTCGTTTTATTGACTTTTAACAAGCTCAACGTGCATTATTTAAGGTCATGTATTAAAAAAAATAGATTCCCTACTGACCCACTCTATGTTATCAGTGATCTCCTCAGGCAGAAAATTATATATCTTGCATATTACATAAAGTATTAGAAAGAAAGAAAGAAATATATTTATAACTAGCTGTACCTGCGACTTCGTTTGCATGGTAATGTGGTGGGAGTTAACGCATTTCTTCTCTTGGTCACAGGACACATGCAGTTCTAACTTAGCCATAGGCAACCCAACGAAGACCAAAAGCTGCCTATCATGGGACAAAACTCGTGTAAAAGCTAATTTTCGTGTAGTTGTAGGGAGTGGTATTTTAAACCACGTACTAAAAAGTACTGATGTGTGGGGGTGAAGCTAACGGGCGGAGGGGGGTGTAAAGTTCCCTCTTTTTAGTTTTTCGTAAATAACTCGTAAACTGTGGCCTATAGCAAAAAATGATCTGAAACACAAGTAATCTACATAAAATTCTCTACATAATAGACGTATACATTTTTCCACTGGGATAAATATTTCATGAGATGGAGAGAAGGAGATGGACAATAAAGAAATAAACACAATTTTATTTAAGTATGGCACGTATATTCCTAAAAATAAAGGACCAGGATGTGGAATCCACTTTGGAGGTACCATTCCAGAATGGAAAGGTTTTATGCAATTGACGAGAAAATTGATCAACAAAGAAACAACTTCGGTAACCTTTCTTCCATTTATCAATTCGCCACCAAATGATTACAACACTATACGCACAGCGTTACAGTATGCTTTAAAAAATAGTCAGGATGTAGGAGCCACAGTTTAATAAAAAAATACGAAAATACGTTCATCACCGTTCAACAGGAGCATTTCCTCGCCAATGAAAGGAATAAGACAAGGCTGATTCAGTTCCATACCGAGAAGATGACAGCAGCAGGGATTGAAACAACTATTGCAACAGGAGATGCTGATGGCACTATTGTCAGGTGCGGGTTGGATAAACCTGCCTTACAACTGTTGTTATTGGGGAGGATGTCGACTTGATAGTCCTCCTCATAGGATTGGCCCCACCACATATCAACGTGTTCTTTTTGAAACCAGGGCGTGGGAAGGTAGAGGACAAATTGTTTTCAGTGCGATAACTTCAACAGCTTCCATTTGCAAAGACAATTCTCCTTCTCCACAGCTTCTCCGGATGCGACACCACCTCCGCGATCCATGGAAAAAGCAAAGTGGTGTTTATTGCTGATAAATATAAATACCGACAAACCAGCACGGCTACCACAAGACGGCGCGCAAGCTCTCTCGATTTTTCTCGAACTATCCGTCTCTCTCTTATTATACAACTTAGAAAGAGACGTATAGTGCGAGAAAAATCGAGAGAGCTCGCGCGCCGTGTTGTGATCGCCTTGCAGTATCGTGACAAATACTCAGCGTGTAATCTTGCAGAAACTCAAATAGACTTTATGGCTGAACGCGAGAACAGCGCTATGACAATAAAAAAAAACCGGCCAAGTGCGAGTCGGACTCGTGCACGAAGGGTTCCGTACCATTAATCTATAAAAACAGCAAAAAAACGCGTTTTTTGTATGGGAGCCTCCCCTAAATATTTATTTAATTTTGTTTTTAGTATTTGTTGTTATAACGGCAACTGAAATACATCATCTGTGAAAATTTCAACTGTCTAGCTAACGCGGTTCTTGAGATACAGCCTGGCGACAGACAGACGGACGGACAGCGAAGTCTTAGTAATAGGGTCCCGTTTTTACCCTTTGGGTACGGAACCCTAAAAAGGAGGAGGATTCACACTTTTGATGTTTGACGTTATTTTGTTGAAATTAGTTGATACATTTATTGAAATTACGCCCCAATACGAATTTAGCGCATATAACTTTCCTTATCAGAATCGATAATTTTTTTATGCTTTAGAATTTGATATGCGTATTGTCTATCACAACGCCGGATCGAAATGATTACTGTTGGATAGTTATGGCAAGGCCGCCATTTTGACGTCACTTGACAGTTGACAGATATGGCGGCTACGATTTCAAGCAGAAGAAATGAATAATTTAATGAGGTCAAATGTTTCCGAAAATTAATTAATAGTCACAGTCGGATAAAAACTATTCTTAACGGAAGCTAGAATAATAATGTACTTGTAAAACAAGTTTTATGTATTTCCGTTAATGGGAAGCTGAGATAATTCGGGACAACTTAATGCTTAGTTTGATACTGGCTGATTCTTGTTTTAATTTAGTGATTTATTATAAGTGAGAGATGAGAGATAATAGGTAAAAAAAAAAAAACAAAAGAAAAAAAACGTAGCGGAATGTGTAAAAACAAGGACCTCTTTTGCTCGCAGACAGTTTTACTCGAAATCTCCACACGTTTGACAATAAATTGAACAAGCAACTTGACATTTACTTACTCGAAACATTAGGTACCATAACTGCAAGATAGTAATTACAAATTGGCTTAAGACCATATTAACTTATGATGAGACAGAGATTTTATTAAAATAATCTTATCGACATACACATACACACACACGCACTCACACATAGACAACACACACACATACAAATATAGATACACATCTTGATTTTGATTAATTAATAAGAACATATTTTTTCTGCCAACAAACCACTGTGTGGTTTGGCAGAAGAATATAAATGTATTTAGTTGTAAGCAAGTCCGTGAATAAACGTTTTTTTTTTTTTTTTTTTTTTTTAACTCACGCTTGGGTTCATGAACTCCATGCTTTATTTTATTCCATTAAACATAACACATATTTTAACTTTGCAATCTTAACCATGCAATTAGAGTTTTAGCCATATAATAGATTTAAACAAAATAGAGGTTCCATGAAAGCCTTATTTCATTTGAATTAAACATAATAAATATTTGTTGCAATCTTGACCATGTAATTAAAGTTTTAGCAATAGAATAGAACAAAACGAATGCACCGAGGTTACGGGGGACTTTAAAGGCAATAAACGAATGTACGCGGACGAAGTCGCGGGCAAAATCTAGTACCTATCTACGCCATACTTGATTAATACGATTGTATTTTACTGCAAGGCGATTTAAGTATTCTCTAAGGCTGCTCATGACAGCAACTATACCTACTTACCAGAGAAGCTAAAACTGTAAGTTATTTTCAGCTAACACTTTTCTGACGGTTTTAATAAGTTTGATTTTCTATAGGTGGTTAGACGACTATACAAAACGTTTTTTGACATTCGCAGGCTAACGGCGTGATATTTTAAGAAACTTATGTAACACACTTTCATAAAATGGCTTTCCATTTGCGCGAAATTCCCCCTATCCTAGAATAAACTTGTATAAACTAAAATAATAAGGGAAAATATTTTTATATTTCATTTTCTTTCTTGGTTTTCTATGCTGTTATCTTATTTTCTAGTTTTAGTTTTAATTTAGTTTTTTTATTATTCTCTTAGTGGTTAGTCTTAGTTTATACTTTTATTTAATATGTATTGTGTTTTTAACCAATAGTCTTATTTGTAATAAAGTATTTTTTTCCTCATAGTAAATTAAATAACACGTTTGTCACGTTTATTCTAGAAAATGGGTAATTTCGCGCAAATTGAAAGCCAATTTATGAATGATTGTTACATAAGTTTCTTAAAATATCACGCCGTTAGCGTGCGAGCGACAAAAGACGTTTTGAATGGTCGTCTAACCACCTTTAAAACAATGTACTTATTTAACTGAATAAAGCAGTATTAATATCTACTTATATTAAAAGTAACTGGCAGGCGTCAACTGAGAATGAACGAATCAACAGCTCCACTAAAATACTGAAAAAAATGTTTATGTTTCTCTCGAATAGCTTGCGAAAAGCCTTTCTGACATAAATTCGTAAATATTCTGTAAGTAAAGATATCAGGGGTTGAGTTACGCGACTTCGTTACATTCTAAGCCATCAGTCTCGCATTTAATGCGAATGCCATGCGTCTTACGAGTATTTACCGTACATCATGTTGAGACCGAGTACACAGTCTAAAAATATTAGTAATCCAACAGCGTCAGAAAAACTTAAATCTATCTATAATAATAATAATAAATATTAGGGGACAATCTTACACAAATCGACCTAGTCCCATAGTACCTAAGCTCAATAAGGCTTGTGTTTTGGGTACTAGACGACGATATATTTAATAGATAGAAATACTTAAATACATAGAAAACATCCATGACTCAGACAGAAACAAATATTCATGCTCATCACACAAATATTTGCCCTTACCGGGATTCGAACCCAATCTATACTAATACTCATAAAGAGTTAAAGTTAGTCTATACTAATACCTACTAATAATAAAGTAAGTTTGAATGTAGATGATTCCTTGTATGTAGCTGGTTTATATCTTATCTACATATTATATTTTGTGAATATAAAGTTGTACCTAGCTTTGTAAGAGGTCTAATCTCTGATGTCTGCGAGGCTGCAATGGACATAGGCTATGCTTTATCCTGCGGCTTCTGCGGCGTAATACACGGGCGGAGCCGCGCGGAAAGCCAGTAACAATTAATATTTTTAAAGGCGGTGATTACGGTGAATAATCCTACTAGGTTATCACCTAATATACTAGTTATACGTTTGGATATCAGTTACTCAATCACGGTAAAACCACTGAGCGGCTGAAATTTATAGCTACGCGGTAGTAGAGTTGTTTAAGCGTTCGACTCTCGATCACGAGGTTGTGAGTTCGAATCCTTGCACAAAACATACGGTAACTGCACGAAGGGTGTTTGTTGTGACTTTTTATAAAAAGGCTTACTTTTCTTTTTTACTGTACATAAGGACTCTGTAACTTTCATAAAGAAATTTTTTACGTTTTTTTCGTTTATCTACTATCTAATTTTTTCGCACTTCTGCCTAATATTTTTGAAAAAACTCATGTATTTCAGAATGGCTGATAATAGCTGTCATTATGCAGGCAGTATGTATCATCATTTACAAAGTTTATTCCACCTCAGTTTGGTTTCAAATTCGCATAAACATGTCAATTGCATTCGGTAGGCTTAAGCGCTCGTGGTCGCAAGCGCGTAACTCTGACATCATATTTATAACTTCTATAACTAGCATCTTACTTTATTGCCTTTTATATATATTCGTAAACTGGTTCCTACTCGTACTATACTAAAACAAGACTTTTACATACGATTATTAAATGAATCTACTTCTTCACCTAAACTCTCTTCGGGTCTTTCACAAAGAACCTCCCCCCCAGTGTATAAGTAGGTACTAGTCTAAACTATGGACACACTGAACACACACTTGAACACGGTGCTCCCAAATAACGTCGTCTTTAAGTAAGTAAATACATGTATGTACTACGTCACTTTACATTTATATAAGATAGTATACCGAATGTTAGTCTGGCAAGCGTAACTTAAACCCACTAGAAATGACACGGCAACATTGTTGGTAAAAATCTATGCGTATAACGCTCATTGTAGTCGTGTAATAGGGCCGTTATTCAAAGCAATGCCGCGTCAAAAAATCATAATCAATATTTTTTTTACAATTTGTTTTTGCCATTGCCAAATATTTTTCAAAGCTTTATCTCTTTAGGAATAACGTCTAAATTCGAACTATTCGAATTTGGAAGAACAGCAGACGGCGGTGGCGACCAAAATATCAATTTGTTTTTGCCGTTGGTAAATATTTTTCTAAGCTTTATCTCTTTATGAATAACGCCCAAATTCGAATTATTCGAATTTTCTCAATAGCAAAACGGTGAAGGACGCGTTGGTATTATTACAAATTTATTTGAAGAATATGCTATTGAAAAAAGTGTTTAACGGCTTTATACTCTTACGAATAGCGTTCAGTTTTGAATGAAGTCGAATCGGCTAGCAGCAGAAAGTGACCTCCTTCACATCTGACGTCGCAAAACTCTGTCGCGTATTTAATTATTTTTCCCCATCCCAAATAGTGATAAGCGCCGCTAAAGAAGTTTTCACTTCAAAAAAAACGAAATAAACTGATAAAAAGAAAACAATAAATCTTCTCATCCCTGGGGTTCGAACTCGCAGCCATCAACAAAGAAGATTAACCATTGGTCGTCGTGGAAGATTACCCTTCCAGGGAACCGGAAAAAACGAATTTTCTCGAAAATAAGACCAAGCTAGATCGGTTTCTCGGCCCGTAAACCCCTATTACTGCAAATTTCATCAGATCATGATTATAAATAAGTATATATAAATATAGGTATATTATATACAAATAATGCTTGTTTAATAGTATCGGATAAGACCGGTAGCGCCATCTATTGTAGAGTTCTTCCTTCACTCTGGATTTCTACATACAAACTTTCAAGCAAGGTTTAATCCCTTTAGAAGATGAATTAAAAAAAAACTGAAATGGTTTTTCTTGTGTTTTAATATGGAACCATTTTACAAAGTTTCAAGTCCCTAGCTCGAAAAAAAATTCATTCTCCATATAAATTTTCAACACATTTTTGACCTCTTTATGGTATGAATTTTCAAAAACGCTGAAATAACTTTTCTTTCTTCTCTATCTTAATAAATTAATTTCCATACAATTTCTCAAAACTATCACCTTCCGAAGAAATGATATCTAAACAAACGCCTCGCTATGTCTTATTCTGAGGTCTAAACTACATTATTAAAAAGTTTCATTTTTGCTAAAATTTACCACCAAAAATATACTGGTTGTCATCGCCGCCAGGCGGCGTCTACTTGACAACAAAAATTGGCGCTGTTACGTAGTATACACGACTTTATCCAATCGGTTATTCTCTGGTCTGCGGGTCACCTTAACTCCATCAAACTTTTTTATACGTTTCGTTCATATGGTTTGACGGAGTTTAGACGCCGACGAAAATCTGGAAAATGACCTACTAAGGCTAGAATATGCGTTGAAATTGATGATGCCCTGCATCGCGCTATTGAAGTTTTAATATCTGTGGTATAATAAACCCATACATAGTTCACACCCTTCACAGATAGCTAGCAGTATTGACAAATTATATTGCAAAAAAACATGTATATTTAATATCTGTGTCACACCTAATAAATATATTTATTTCTTACTTTCTATTTTAGTGTTAAAATTTATGTAGATATATTGGATTTTACACATTATTGTGCTATCATAATAGCATATTGTACTTCCCTGTATACGTGCGGCTTATGGAGGTATTACACGCAACGGGCCCACGGAGCCCTCCGGGTCCAACACAATAACGCGTTCCGGGTGCTGGTGGGGCTGCCCCGCTTCTGTAGCGCATCAGGGATGTTCGCAGAAGCGCGTGTAGACTGTTTCTATGCGACTATGCGCAAGCGCTGCACATCCCTGGTGCGCCGGGCGCGGGCCAGCCCCAACCCCGTCCTGCGGTCGATAGCGGACAGGTTAGATTGCCCGTATATGAGGCACTGTTGTGAAATGCATGTTTCCAACAGTGTATATTTTATATAAGAATTTAATTTAATTTTTTATACAAAATCTAATTGTAAGTAATATGTAATTTTCTGTATGAGTCCTGGGTTACTTGAAATAAATGTTTTCATTCATTCATTCATAATAATAAAAAATCATTTAGTAAACTTCACAACAAGGGCGGCATCTTTTTTATATTTAGTTTGATTATACAGTAGTTTGTAGTGAAACTAAAAAAAAGAATTGAATGTATGTACTTAAGGGGCTACCGAGGTTTTCATCGATTTTTGAAAAGTTTTGAATCGTATCTCCTACTTTTGCACTACAGATAGAATTATAAATCAAACGGCTATCGGTTCTTCAATCTTTTATCTCCAATTTGGTCCACTGGATTTTGGAACAAATTAATTCTTAATGTTGTATGTTTTTTTAAAACATTGTCTAAAAAAACACTCAATTCGTATCTGGGGGCACGGCAGTGCCCCCGCCAAGACGGAGCCAAGCGAAGCGCAACGCAAGGGCACTACCTACCTTTTCTCGAAGCGGTTCGTCGTTTTTTTGAACCCTCGTAACTTGGGTTTGGATTATACCAGATAAACAAAAATTCTCGAGATATGATGTCATTAGTGGACTAATTAAACATATAAAGTTTCAGTAACATAGCTTTTATACTTAAGATTTTATTGATATCTAAAAACGCCGATTTCGTCACTGACTCACTGACTCACTGACTGATGTTAATCATCAAGACGTCTAGGGAACTTCCTGAAGTTCTAGAAAGCTCAAATTTGGTATGTAAGCTAGTATTAGTACACAATCAACAAAATAATTCAAAACATTGGAACTTCTACCCCCCAACCCCTTAAAGTAGGGGATGGAACTTTGTATGAGACTTCCGCAAATTTTGATGCTAGGGGTCTGAAAATTTATATAGAGACTCCTTGTTATAAATAATAAAATACGTATTCAGGATTTTTAGTAAATCACCCCCCACCCTTTAAATTAGGGGGTTGAAGTTTGTATTTTTCCGCAAACTTTAAATTAGGAGATGGAAGTTTGTATGGGTTTTCCCATTCTTTTCTTTAGAAATTACCTTACAAAAAGGAATGAGATCCCACCAAAAACATTACATGTAAAGTATTGTAAAGTGATGCCAAGACTCCATAGCTCATACAGCTTTCAGCGTGAAAAAGATATCAGATCGCAATTAGCACCAAGCTTCCTACTCCACACGGCGTAACTCTACTACACTACCAGCCACGCTCTACAAATTCTATATCTTGGCTAAAAAGTATTTTAGTTGTAGGTACGTTATAATAAGGTACCTCTCTAAATTTTTAACTCCTACTTATTCTACTAATAATAAAACTTCAGTTTATTTTATGGATTTGGGCTGGTGTCTGATCTGCAACTAATGTAACTGTCATGGTTTTTGTATCTGAAGTAAATTAAATGAAATTAAAACAAAATACGTTTAAGTGGTAAATTAAACTAGATTACTTAAATTTACAACCGGTAGGTATTTAGAACTTCTAGCGTATCGAGCATTTGTGTTTATTGTACATTCTCGTGGTTTTCTTATTTTTGTTATTTTTAATCGTTACTTAATGTAATTCAATGGATGACTGTTATAGGCCTTATTTTATGTAAGCATTAATATTTTTTAGTTATATTGACGGCTGTTGTTATCCTGAATACCAATAAAATAAAAAAATAAAATAAAGTCTTGGCATCACTTTACATGTAAAGTTTTTGGTGGGATCTCTATTGACGTGAAAGATCTAACATAAACGAAATCTACATATTTGGGTTCGTCTGTGACGTCTCTAAAAACTGGTCCAGGGTTTTCATTTTAAACCAATTAACATAAAAGTTATGGCCAGAAAACCAGTTTTTTGGCCTAAAATTGTTCAACTTTGATGCCTAATATCTCGAAAACAATGAACTTTGAAGTAAATATGGGGTACTATATTGCTTAAAGCCGTTGTTGTTAATATAATAAGCTACAAAAAACATTAGAAAACTAAGGGGTTCAGATCGAAGGTCGTTGACGTAAGGGAGTCCCTTAATAAAATGTGGGTACACAACACAACCCTCGGTGCGAGACGACTTTGAAACTGCTTTTTTTTTGTTTTTAGAGCTTTTATACACATGTCTCTATAAAAATAATAATTCTAAATAAAATGATCAGATACGTAATGCAAAATAATACGTACATATACAATAAAAACTCTTAAAACTTGACCAGTTAATATAAGGCGATCGTAAGATCACTTTACTGTGACCCGTCTCGTCTGTGCTACGGCGCCTACGGCTGCCGCGCGGTTACGTGCTCGACGAGCGGGTCGGGGCGCGCGGGCGGGGCTTCACGGATTGCCGCGCACCTCACCCCCTCAGATTGCTTAGCGCGTCGAATCATATCGCCTTAATGTTGTTATAAAATTCCCTTTACGAGGAAGTGCGTTGCAATAGTACATTGTGATACAAGTGAGGTATGCTGATAATTACACCAGAGGCGGAATTATCACGCGAGCCGCAGGTGAGCGTGATAAGAGAGCCGAGGATGTAATTATCAAAGCTCACGTGTTTCATACGACGTTTTTCAACACATTTTGCGAGGAAAAAATCCTTTTCATAAGATGAAAAGTTATAGGCCTGCCAAGTTATTTTCTTTACTTATTGATGTCAACTCACATGTTGTATCGCCAAGAATTTCCAGTGGCGTCCATTCTATTTATCACTTTTCTAGTCACCACGAGTCAACATTTTTGTTAATAACCAAACACGCATTAACAATGTTTGTGAAATAACCTATAATGGCGCGCAACAGTTTTTTTCGTGAAGATTGCGCAGTGCGCGCGCATTAGATGTAATCTCTAAACAGCCAATACAAAATAAAATAAATATATTCGTTTTAAAATGTTATCTTTATTCTGAATTCATGTAAAATGTTATCAAAAGTGAATTGTTTTACTAAATTAAACGTTTATATATCATATCCAAAAAGATATAGTCAATTAATTAACAAAAAGGATTTAATTTGTTTAGTCGAGTAAGAAAAGTAAGAATCCATTTGCGAGAATTAAAAAAAAAAGCTGTACAATCTGTACAACCCGGTTAATTTAAGAATGCACCGTGTGCATGCATACATCTTGCTGCAAGGTGCCAACGTGACTTAATCGGGATATAACCATAACACACAAGTGTCGTAATGTTATGAAAAACGCGTGCCTAAAAGCGACACAATAAGAGGTACCTTACGAGCAATTGTGTTGAAAATAACATTACCTACCTAACTAGAGCTATTGTGAATTATTTTAGAAATCTTCGAATTCGCCTTGAAACAGTTCGTTAAGGATTTGGTACCATTTAATGAAGCCAATTGCTTCCACGAGTAAATATGGCGAGTTTCCACGTTGCTAAAGTTCCTTCGCTCAATAGAAGTATACAGTCGACGCAACGACTCTCGCCGCAGTCAGCAGTTTCATGAACCGGTTCCACTGAAACGTGATTTAGCTTTGTTACCGTATGTATACAAGATATTTGATACATTGTGCGGTGCTACGAAATAATGAGTTTGACAAGCTTGTAATCGTAAAAAGTTGAGGTGGCAGTAGACTTACCTACGGATTTCTGTCGCAGTTTGGGTCCCGGATAATGATATATGTAATACCTAATTTAATCCTTTTTTTGAATCAGTATGGGAGTTTCAAAAAGTACGGTTACCATCAAGCGTTCCGTAGGTTTGCTCCCCTCCGACGTAGTATAAAAAAAATCTTGTCAATATATTAGTGAGTAATTTAGAGAAAAGTTTAATTTGGGCTGGTTTTGGCTAGTTTTGACTTAAACTTAAACGTTAAGCGGTCGGTGGACGGAATCAGGGGGCTGTGTAAAAGTTATTATCTGATAGCGCTGCAGGAAAACTGGTTACTATTGGAGGGAATGTATACCTTATCCATTATATATATTATATACATCAGTGATCCGCATGATTTTCAACATCCGCATCCGCCTCCGCATCCGCAAAAATTAATGCGGAGTTTTTGCGGATGCGGATGTGGTACAGTTCGCGACCAGATAGGGGGCAACACGGCGCGTGCCACGTGCATGTTCAGTATTTTCGTCATCAGTGAATAAGAATCTTCATTTCGTTTCTGTAATCTGACGATTCGCCGTATTCGCTGTTGGTGATGCGGAATGCTATGACGTTGCGTATTTATGTTTTTGAGTGTTTTGCCTAATTTGCCTCAAAATCCGCATCCGCGGAAGTCTAAAAACTCGCATCCGCGGCATCCCTGTTACTATGGCGGCTTATATATTTTCTAATGTGTTAGTGATAAAATATGATATTTATTTTTTATTTATTTAATCAAGGTTTACCAACAAATGTTTACACCAGTGCTAAACATAGTTTACATTATAATGTGTTAAAGAGTAGCGTAACATTTACTTAAAGGTAAACTCCACGTGCGAAACTTGCGAAGATTACTAATCTAAACTAAAATTGACAGTAAGTAGCAACAGTTAATAGGTACAAACAAAGATAAGTGCTTATTAAGACAATAAAATCCTGTTAGAACCTGCATGTAAACTATATGTATACTGGCTGTATAAAAGCTAATATAAGACGTGTTGTCGGTGTATTGGCTTATATGACGGTTGCTAGGCTCCTAAGAGAGCAGCTGTACTCACGATACGTATTCACGGATTAAACTCAACTTTTACTCTACTAAAGTGGTTTTCCTCTAACATGGTAGCATTCGCTTAGGTAAAGTGAGTAGCGAAGCTATGTGTGCTGTGTAAATTCTTTTTATCGAAAAATAAATCGTGTGCACGAACTTATCCCAAATGGCGACGTCCAGCACAGGGGCGGCTATTGTTACTACCATGGAAAAATTGAACGGCATGGGTAACTACGGATCGTGGAAATTTATAATGAAAATGGTCCTAATCCAGGAGGATTTGTGGGAGTGCGTTGAGAGCAAGGACGGCGTGAAGCCTGATTGCGATGATAAAAAGAAGCAGCAGAAGGCTCTGGCTCGCATTTGTTTGAGCATAAACCCTTTGGCTATCACCCACGTGCGGAATACCACTACCGCATGGGAGGCGTGGAAAAGTCTTCAGACTGCGTATTAAGACAGAGGTCTTAGTCGAAGACTTGGGTTAATGCGGCAGCTGTTCGGAATGAAACTCCAGGGGTATTCCGGTATGGACGGTACCTTACGAAGATAAATGATATCTCACAACAATTGACGGATATCGAAGCTCCCTTGATCGACGAATTTTTAGCTGTAATAATGCTAAGTGGGCTCACGCCCGACTATGACACACTGATAATGGCATTGGAGAATTGCAAAGTAAAAATGTCGAGCGAGCTGGTGAAACAAAAGTTGTTACAAGAACAACAACGTCGGACCAACGGAACAGACACGAGCAGTGATTCCATGATGGTGATGAAATGGCATGATAAACCTGTCAAATGTTACCGCTGCAAGAAGCTGGGCCACATTTCCAAGTACTGTCCAGAGAATAAGAAGTCGAAGGATCCCGTCGCTAAAGAAAAGGCAAATATGATGAGCGCGCTGTCGGTGGACGTGCAGGAGGATTCCTGGTACATCGATAGCGGGGCATCGCGCCATTTTTGCAACAGGAAGGACATACTTGACGACTTCGTTGTGGATACAACCTTGGAAGTCACGGTGGCGAACGGTGAAAACAGTGCAGGTTGCGGCAGTACCGAACTGCATGTTAAATACGGTATAAAAACTTTAAGCAGTGTAGTTTTTATTCCTAACTTGTCATATATCTGTCAACGTTTTGACGTCAAAAGGTTTTCGAGTTGTATTTTGTTCTGATTTTAGTAACATTTATTTTGGAAATGTTTTGTTTGCCAATGCAAAACGTGAAAATGGGCTTTACAAATTAGAAACGCTTTCGACGCGTAGTAAACCGAAATCGCCTGTGTTTGCGTCCGCTGACCATGTTGCGGCGAACATGGGGACTGGGCGTGTTGTGTCTCAAGATGTATGGCATCTGCGATTGGGACATTTGAACTGTAGGAGCATGAATCTACTGAAAACAGGTATGGCGAATGGCATTGACTTTAATAACTCTGAGTATAAACAATGTATTTCGTGCATAGAAGGGAAAACAACAAAATTACCTTTTCCAAAGAAATCGTTTACTAGGGTGACTGAAGTCTTGGGACTCATACACAGTGACGTGTGCGGGCCTATGCCGCAAACTTCGTTTGGTGGATCTCGCTACATCCTACTGTTTATAGATGATTTTTCAAGGAAAACTTTTTGTTATTTTATTAAAACAAAGAATGAAGTTTTTGATAAATTCAAGCAATTCAAATCTCTCGTCGAGAATCAAACCAATAAAACATAACCTCATTAGGTAGCTGATGAAACGATGATTAAGGAGCTAATTTTAAATAGTTGCCGAGGGTGTGACTTGAGGAACGACAAAAAACGTACCTAGTCTGTTACAGTAATTTTCTTGTTATAGGTAGTAACAGTAATGCCTAGGCATCACATTGCACGTAGAACCGATGTACGTTGGGGCGGAAGTGTTCTCGAGTGGCGACCACGTACCGGAAGGCGCAGCGTGGACTGATTATTAGAAACTGTCAATTAGAACTGTGTCGACTATTTATTACTCGGTAACTAGTTATGCCTACTCAGCCGTGATAGTTTTCCTTTTAAATTCATTATATGTACTACTGCCAGGATTTTTTTAACATTACTAGTAGCATCCATTTCGCCAGCAGGGGGGTCGGGGGGGGGGACACATGACTCGAACACAATGACACATGACTCGAACTTTAAAGCCCAATATCTCGCAAACGAATCACTATTTTGAAAAATCGTTTTAAAAAAACCCATAATATTTTTGAACAACCTATCCAACGATACTCCACACTATGGGTTTAACGAGAAAAAAAATTACATCCCCACTTTAGGTGAAGGGGAGGTACTTACCCCAAATTTTTTTTTCAACATTTTATTCTTCTGTTTTGTCGGCGTGATTGATTTATGAACCATTACCAGTAACCACTGAGCTAAGCCGAAGACGGACGGACGGACGGACGGTCAGACGGAGATGGCGAAACTATAAGGGTTCCTTGTTGACTACGGAACCCTAAAAACCGTCAAAAAAGTAGTTTGGGGTCATACACAGATTTAGGTTCGCGTCTTTCATGTGGACATTGTCAAATTTAAAGGCTACGCCACATTTTTGGCTGGAGTCTTAATCCGCATAAACGGCGTCTAATCTTATACAATTTATATATTATTTTCTTATGCGATAAAATCATTATTTTTTGTGCACGTAAGCGCTTAGCTATTGAAAATTCATACTGTGTATGATGACCCTTTGCCGCCTAGGGGGCAGTAGTAGCCGCGCAGCAGTCGTGTGCGCAACACGCTGCGCAGAGGCCCACGCCCAGCGCCTACCGCGGCAGACAGCTCGTGCATCATCGATCAAGGGCGTAATACTAGCTTCCGCCCGCGACTTCGTCTGCGTGGACCCGGGATAAAAACTATCCTATATTTTAATCCAGGCTATAAACTATCTTCGTGAAAAAATTCATTCCAATCGGTTAAGCCGTTTAAGCGTGATTGAGTATCAAACATCCAAACATCTAAACTTTCGCATTTATAATATTAGTAGGATTAGTAGGATGTAGCGAGCTCTGTAAACTAAGTGGCAGCACTGGTTTGGAGTTACCATCATACACCATTCCTAGTGATAGGTTGCACCCCAAAGTTTCTGTCAGTATGGGAGTTTTAAATGTATTGTCTAATCTCGAAAGCAAGCAGTAGACTGGGCGCACTAACTCATAAATCGTAACATGCCGAGTTCTATGTTGTAAAGGGTTGAGTTAAAAGTTTAGTTTGTGGGTAAGAAGATAATAAGTGTGCATATTAAACAAAAAAAAGACCGGGTTGCACTCCGGGAGTGCCGGCAGAAGTGAAAACTCATTGTAACAGTTTTCCGATCAGGTCACGTGACATCTTACGGTGTCACCCTAAAAATGAATTTGGCGCAAATTTATAAACAATTATCAATTATTTAGGCGGGCGGGCCGCGGGCGCGTTGGGTGCGGCGAAAAAAATACCTATTTGTTTTTGCTATTGCCAAATATTTTTCAAAGCTTTATCTCTTTAGGAATAACGTCCAAATTCGAACTATTCGAATTTGCATGAACAGCGGACGGCGGCGGTAAACAAAATATCAATCTGTTTTTGCCGTTGGTAAATATTTTTCAAAGCTTTATCTCTTTAGGAATAACGTCCAAATTCGAACTATTCGAATTTGCTCAATAGCAAAACGGTGAAGGACGCGTGAACAAAAAAACTAATTTATTTGCAGAATATGCTATTGCAAAAAGTGGTTAACGGCTTTATACTCTTACGAATAGCGTTCAGTTTTGAATGAAGTCGAATCGGCTAGCAGCAAAATATAAAAGTTTGTGACCTCCTTCACATCTGACGTCATAAAAATCTGTCGCGTATTTTCCCCACCCCAAAAAGTGCTCAGCGCCGCTAAACAAGTTTTCACTTCAAAAATCTGGAACTTGTATGAAAAAGGATATAGATCGTTATGTGAGCCAATTTTATGTTTCTGCAGTTGGTTTTATTGCGAGGCAGATAAATAATCTAAGTCCTAGTGTATCGATGGATGTAATTTATCGAGTCGCCACCGGAACTAATTGGATAGGGATAGACGAACAGAATCCAATCAAAACAATATACGAGTGCCTGAATGAATCCGTCGCGCTGCGTTAATCTGTCGAGCACTTTACCAATACCAGCACGGCTATCACGCGACGTCGCGCGAGCTCTCTCGATTTCTCTCGCACTATCCGTCTCTCTCTTATTATAGAACACTTGGAACAAGAGGAGCGCGAGAAAAATCGAGAGTATGTCGCGGCCGTCCCATGATAGACGTGCTGCCCAGATAGCATGGTCCTGTTTGTATAGGACGTCAAGCATACATCCTTCACTAACAAGCATGTAAGACAAAAGCTAACTACAAAAAACAAAGCTAACAAGCGAGTGCGCTATTATTCATTTGAGGATCTGTTGTGTCGACAGGTAAAGACAAATGCAGGTCCCTTACCTCACTCGACAGGTCTGGCATCAATATTACTCAGCAGAACAACACTGCAAACCTGCAGAGCATACGTTTTGTTATTCATGACTGCGGTCCTCTGTAAGATGGAGGTACCTACTTCCTCAATAGAGACGCTCCCAACATGAGAATAGAGAGACATTCTACCGTGGTCTCCTCCTTGCTGTGG
The DNA here is from genome assembly GCA_947578815.1 of Epinotia ramella. NCBI lineage: Eukaryota > Metazoa > Arthropoda > Insecta > Lepidoptera > Tortricidae > Epinotia > Epinotia ramella. Next base: position 22,442,066 of record OX388202.1, read on the forward strand.
CTTTCCCTTCCTAAATGATAGTTTATTAAACAGAATATTTTTTGTTACAAGTACGGTGTCGACCTGGCACCGAATCGAATAAATCTATTTAAGTCCGTCCACTAGCAAAATTCGGGGATCAGCGTTTTTCAAAAAATGACAAGCGTCCTAAACAAACGGTGAAGCGTTACTTTGCACAATCTACCCTCATTAAAATTCGTCGGACTACGAATTTACATCGCTGTCTGCTTGGGGGTCACAGTAAAATTCTGATTACAATTGTATACTTATTGCCTTTTTTGATAAAATTAAACAAACTTCCGATTTATATGGAATAAGTTTAATGTTTTTTACAACATTAATGTAAACATAAAATTATTAAGGCTACATACAACGTCCCAATATTTGACACTGATCCCTTACCTTGTTGATACCTTATATCCAAAGGTCGGAATTTTCGTGGCACTTTTGAGCTGTCATAGGGACTTCTCGTTTATCGACTTCCGATTATACATATGTATACCGATAAATACATAATACAATATATGAAAAATATGATTAGTTGATTACGAGTGATGGGTAAACAACATGCAGTGTTATCGCGATTGGGCGATCTCATTTCTAGGAAATTATAAGTAGAAGTTGAGCATGAAATTAATAAATGTTAAAACATTGAACTGAACTGATTCATTTTAAAATTGTTAACTATTAACTTTTCATTGTTTTCATTGCAAATCTCTATTTAACAATTTCAGCCACTCAAAAATTATCTAAAAGAGATCGCTCTTTAGCGGTAAGACTGCCTGTTGTTTACCTCTACTTTTAATCTTATTTCATATGTTGTGTTCTATAATTTATCGATATAATTATGAATATTGGTGGTCGATAAACGAGAAGTCCCTATGACAGCTCAAAAGTGCCACGAAAATTCCGACCTCTGCATATCTTAATACGTCGCAATAAAGGTGAACGGCGGGCTGTTTGACCTTATTTTAACGAAAATATGTCCGATAGACTCTGGCTAGGCAAAGATGAACGTGAGATTTATTTAAAACTTTTTATTTGGTAACAGTAATACCATTGTCAAATCTGTCAAATGTCTTAAGGTCTGCAACACACTGGCGCGGCCTGCGGTGGCGGACAATAGTAAACTTGACAGCTAATGACAAGTTTACTATTGTCCGCCGCAGCCAGGCCCCTATTTCACCAACTTGACAATTGTCACCTGACAATGAGAATTCACCATCCATTGCTTGTTCTAGAAGTTAAGGTGGTCGCTAGGTTACTTGTGGAACCATCAATGTACGGAGAATTGTCGTTGTCAGGTGACAATTGTCAAGTTGGTGAAATAGGGGCTTGCGGTAGCAGTCAATAGTAAATTTGACAGCTAATCTGCCCCCTCAAGGAGAAGTGTAAATTTTTGTCATTTTGAGTTTTTGACAGTCTCGGACTAGGGAAACAAAATGTGATTTTTCCATCTCACACGGGTTTGGATATCTCTCACTTATAATAAATCTCTAAATTTAAAAAAGAATCAGCCAGTATCAAACTAAGCATTGTTCTGTCCCGCGTGATCTCAGCTTCCCATGAACGGAAAAACATGTAACTTTTTTTATAAGTACATTATTACTCTAGCTTCCGTTTAGGATAGCTTTTATCCGACTGCGACGAATAATTAATTTTCGGAAACATTTGACCTCGTTAAATTATTAATTTCTTCTGCTTGAAATTGTAGCCTATCTGTCATCTGTCAGTGACGTCAAAATGGCGGGCTTGCCATAATTATCCAACAGTAATAATTTCGATCCGGTGTTGTGATATAGACCTTCACAAAACGCATATTAAATTCAAAAGCATAAAAAAATAATCGATTCTGATATGGAAAATTAAATGCGCTAAATTCGTATTGAGGCGTTATTTCAATAAATATATCAACAAATTTCAACAAAATAACGACAAGCGTCAGAAGTCTGACTCTTCCTTTTTTTTAAATGGCATGGCATAGCGCTGTTTATGGGTTCAGCCATAAAGTCTATTTGAATTTCTGCAAGATTACACGCTGATTATTTGTCACGATACTGCACGGTTATCACAAGATGGCGCGCGAGCTCTCGATTTTTCTCGCACTATACGTCTCTTTCTAAGTTGTCTAATTAGAGAGAGATGGGTAGTTCGCGAAAAATCCAGAGAGCTTGCGCGCCGTCTTGTGATAGCCGAACTTACTTAGTGGTTAGGATAGTGTGGAAAATATAAATAAGCCGTCTGTCTAGACAATTAAAAAGAGATTTTTGGTTCCGCGTAAACACTTACTTACCGGTCAATGGATAGTCGAAATAATATAAAACAGTGTTAAAAATATGTAGAGAAGATCGTTAAACATTTAATGCTGCAGCCTGTGTCCTACCTTTTAGATCTATTGCCACAAACATCTACTAAACCTTTACCCCCTTATTCATAAAACTTAAAATACCACTGTTAAATAAAACGAGTTTTGCCCCTTTCTTACTAAGGGCAGATTTTTCAATCTCTAGATAAAGTTATCCGTCGGTTAAAATTATCACCATCTTTTTCTTAAGTCATATGAAAGAAAAGGACAGAGCTAACAATTATCTAACATATTTGTTTGTTTGTTGTGTTTTTTTGTTTGTTTTATGTGGGAATTGAAAAATCGGCCCTAATTTAAATATCAAGACAAACGAATTTTAACGGCATTGCAGCTAAAATAGATTTATTCATCGTTTTACTTGATAGGCTAAATTAGAACTGCATGTGGCATGTCTCCTGTGTCCAAGAGGATGAGATGCGTTAACTTCCACCACATTCCATGCAAACGAAGTCGCAGGTACAGCCAGTCTCTAATAAACCAGGATTTAGAAAAGCATAAGTTCATGTCATTTTGTTAAGTTTACTTCCTGTTCGAAGTAGAAAAGTCATAACTTCTTGTTCACAATAGAAGAATAAAGATGTATAAACTAGAATAATTTGAGAACGATAGTTTTCCCAAAGTATCACGTCCCAAACTAATTTCTCAAATTAGCCAATTCATAAATGTTAGTTACATAACTTTCTTAAAATATCACGCCGTTAGCCTGCGAATGACAAATAACGTTTTGTATGCAAAACGCGTTTGGGTTTCTTTTTTAATCTTAGGATTTCACTTGTTGAATTTCGAATTGGGCCCCAGTATTTTGAGTTTCCGTAGGTTTCCATTTTACTTTTATTTTTAAAATATATTTAATGAAATGCACATAGAAGACGTACCTACTGCTAAAGACGAGGCTGTGGCCTGGCTGGGATCAGTGTGTGCCCATTCGGAGTTCTCTATTTGCATAATTTGGACCGGACCTATGACAAAACCCTGTAATTTTTGCCGGTCTAGCCAATTGGATTCTATCGCTATTTTCTTTAATACAATAAAAATATTGCACAGTAAGTGATTGCAATGTTTGCGATTGGAAATGATATAAAAATGTTAGTTTAATTTTTTTGGATAAAGCTGAGCACAATAAAGGGATTTGATGATTTATGAGTTTGGTAATATAATATAGGTACTTATAGCAAGAAATGTTAGGCAAGCCGGTAGGAATCGGCTCTGGGCGCTCCGCCATTGCTTCACATCCAAAATATAATATTTAAAATGCGAAAGTAACCCTGTTTGTTACTTTTTTACGCTTCAACCACTAAACCATATAAGATGAAATTAAGTATAAGATTCTCAGAGGATAATTTCCGAAATAAAAAAAATCGGAAAATTGATGCGAATGTTTAGTATGGAGGTAAGTACGATATAAATGAGTTCCACGCGGACGAAGTCGTTGGTAGAAACTAGTACTTAACACTTATAATTTACTGACCGAAATAATATGCATTGAGCCAACCATTACTGGTACAGTATGCTACTAAGAGATTAAAAACGAGTGCTCGTGCGAAAGTCCAAAACGATGACAAATGAACTGTAATAACGCAGAGCCGGGTCAGCTCATTACGCGGGAATATCCTAAATTCAGACAAGTCACCGCGACGTAAACATAATTAGGGTTCGCCGATCCGTATCGCGAGGAAAGAGAAATAAAATTACGAAGCGCTCATAGCCCAGCGGCGCCTGCAAGTCGGAAACGATAACGCAGGTTAAGCAAAGATGGCAGCGGTCAGTCTTTAGATGGGTGACCGCCTGAAGTTTGAGTGGTTAATGTAAATGAGCGCTTCCGTGCTTTGGAAGGCACGTTAAGCTGTTGATCCCGGCTGCTGTCTATAGCAGTAGTCGTTAAGCCGAGTTAGAGGCTATCAGGCGGCTTATGAACTTCTAACAGTTGCCCACTCACTTGACAAAGGGGGGACAACTGTCTCTGGCGTCCGCAGGAGCTACCTACCACAACCCTGCACGTGTCCCCTGGGTGGTACTAAAGAGTGATAAACTTTAAAGGCCAAAATAATGTATGCCATACGATTAAATAAATACTGTGTACTTTGCAACTACTTAAGTACCAGTAGGTTCATATGATTCTTCAACTATATTTGCCCGACTACGGCAGAGCCGAAGGGAAGCGATGTTTTCAGCAGTCTGTTTGTATTTACGTGTGTTCCACCGTAACGTCTTAAACGAACTAATTTTGATGAATTAGGTATCAATCGACGGTTCAACGTCGCAAAGCAGGCAAAGCGGGCGGAGCGCGAGAACGGAGACATCGTCCGGCTACAGCACCGCTCAGCAGGGTCACCATTCTAGTGGTTTTAATGACAAAGATATCATCCTCAGGATACTACTTCTCTTTCATGTCTCTGTCATTTTGAAACGCTGAGATGAAAGTGGACGGATGGACATAGGCTACGTTTTATTCCGCGGATTTGCCTGCATTTTTTGCAATTCGCTGTCTAAGCTGCACGGCCCGCTTGTGAGTTACTAGCTGATGCCCGCGGCTTTGCCCGCGTGGTTATAGGAAAATGTAACATATTGAATTTTCCCGTGGGAATTAGATGTTTTCCCGCTGAAAAAAGTAGTCTATGCCACTCTCCAGCTTCTAAATTATCTTCTTACAAAAAATCACATCAATACGACGCTCCGTTGCGACGTGAAAGAAGGACAAACATACAAACACACACACACACTTTCGCATTTATAATATTATTAGTAAGGATAAACCTACTGTTTCAATTATTCCACTTTTGCAGCTAAATATATTTATTATCTGTTATTTATTAAACAAGTGTTTCTGAAAACGATGTCTGCTCTGCTGGCAAGAGTGCGTAAGAGCCTTATCACACTTGCGATTTGCAAGCGTATTTTGTATGAAGGCGTTGACGCAGCGTGTACGCCGCGACTGATAATTGTATAGAAAATACGCTCGCAAATCGCAAGTGTGATAAGGCTCTAAGAGTTAGAGAGCCACAAGTAGAATGCATGATCGCTATCTAAATCGAACAGCACACACATTTGGCACGTGTTGAAATTGCCCCGAATTCTTTAAAAGAAGTACGTATTTATTTTCAAAAATGTTTATATCGTTACCAGCATCGGGTCGCGCAATTACACAAGATAAACTGTACAGGTAAGGATTACAGGGTTATTAGGGACAGCAACTACAAAGGCAAGCAATAAACGCAGCGTGTTTTAAACTACCTTATTACTCGGTACTTTATTGCAGAACTTAGACGTAAATCATCATAATTGCCAGGCATGCTGTTTCTTATCCTGCTCTTGTTGCAATTTAGCTGTTGGAGTAATAATGAGGTATTGTTTGCAAGAGAGTAGAAGCTTGTTAAAGTAGTCAGACTACGGGATACTTTACTTCAGAACATATTAATAATTTCGATATTGGTCTAGTCATTCAAGTGTGTTTGTTACCTTAAGTATAATAATAAACTTGTCAGAAAATGTGTGACTAGAGTCGATAAGTCTATTTACATATTTTCGGGCCAGCTACGGAAGTCTAAATGTAGCAACATTGGTAGAATCTATACGAGAGCCATTGTTAAATTTAATTGAACGAGCGAGCGCAGCGAACGAAGTTCTCCGTTTCAGCTTGGTCTAAAATTCTCCGGATGTTCCTCTGTCCGTCTGTTCTCCTCTACAAGTCGCATTTTTCAACCAATTCTCGTGAAACTTCGTAAGCAGGTTCGTTAAATACTTACTATTTTTTTTATGTCGATTCAGTTTTTGGAATTTAAAACAATAATGTTTTCGAAAAGACGCCCTCGTGAGTTCTACAGCTCACAAAGTCACACAATAATAGTAGATTACTGCAGAGGCCGTGAAGTAAGGGATTGCTGGACGAGATTGGGATAGACGGCCGAGTCGTAGACGAGGCCGAATACAACGAGTCCAGCAATCCCTGTTCCGGCCGAGGATTGTATAGTACTTTTCTCAAACGATGTAAGGAAATATTAAAATTAAAATAAATACTAGGTAATCAATTAAATAATAGGTAATTTGCGCCTTTTTTATTTTTTAAACATGCCATTTGAACAAGCCGTTCGAGCACCATGTTTAACCGCACATAAAGTATAGTACCATAGATTATTTTTATTTTTTTTATGAAGCAAGTATGCTTACAGTGTCTAGTGGTGGTTGGCAGTATGTAAATTTTCCTTTGTCAGTTTAATATTAGTAAGCAAATTTAAAAAGTTAGAGTAGCGGACAATAATGGTTTTACTAAGGGTTTTCATACATTACTTCTTGGTGTAAGGCCAAGAAGTAAAACACTCACTTTATAGAGTACAAATTACTTTAATTACCCAAGGAATACCACTACGTACATGTTGTTGCTTAAAAAACCACCGGAGCTATAACTGAAATATGGCCTTCCGTTTTTTTACTAAATCACGTAAGGGTTGTAAGCAAGCATAATAATGGCTAGTATAAGCCTAAAGCAAAATAAAGCTATAATCAAATTTAAACTTTTGTGAGACATGTCTAAAATGCTACTTATAAATCCACGGTTAAATTCACGCATTAAATGTCACAACAGGCGACATGTTTTGAACACTTCGGGAGTTCTTCTTCAGGATGAGTGTTTTCGATGTTTGTTTTGAAGAAGAACTCCCGAAGAGTTCGGAACATGTCGCCTGTCGTGTCGTTTAATACGTGAATTTAACAGTGAATTTATTAGTAGCATTAAAAAAAACTATAATATATTATGAAAACTTCGATCATGTCTATGAAAGCCAGATTTTCAGGCCACCACTGTGTGGCGGCCAAATTTTTCAATTCTGATCTCGGATTCGTACTTGGAGAATGCCCTTTAGTTATCAATTTTGAACATATTAAAGAAAAAGTGCATAATTATGTTCACTTTTTTTAATATCAAAATGTCTAAGTTCGCAGGCAATAATTGTTGGAATCTGCACTCTCGATAACCCTAAAAGCGACACCCGTGATGACTTTAAAGAAAAACAATGTCAATAATGTCACTACGGGCGACTTGTTCCGAACTCTTCGGGAGTTCTTCTTCAGGATGAGTGTTTTCGCGGCGGTGTCGCTTGAATCATGACAAGATTCAAGCGACACCGCCGCGAAAACACTCATCCTTAAGAAGAATTCCCGAAGAGTTCGAAACATGTCGCCCGTAGTGACATTTAATACGTGAGTTGAACCGTGTAATTATTAGTACTGTTTCAACACGTCTCACGAAAGTTTAAATTCGAAAAGCAATGTCCGCCATCTTGGAATTCAAAATGGACATCATTTCTAGAATCTGCACGCTCGAGAAGCCTGCCAATGTATGTTGTTCTTTAAAAAAACGCGCATTTTGTTTTACAACAAATGTATCAAAAATGTTAAATAATGCGACCACTTTTTGAAATATTTCTGACTATGAATTCGTATTTAGATCTCTCAGACATCGATTTTGAACCGGATTTATTCTCAACTAGCGATCCGCTCCGGCTTCGCACGGATACTATATTATACATATAAACATTCTTCTTGAATCACTCTATCTATTAAAAAAAACCGCATCAAAATCCGTTGCGTAGTTTTAAAGATCCATAGATACATAGGGACAGCGGGAAGCGACTTTGTTTTATACACGATCGACAGAAAAATGTTCGTCTAGTTTTGCATGTACTGCACAAATTATTCACCGGCCGATCGCTGCGTAATCTTATGGTTGTATTTTGAACTTTAAGATCTACATGTTAAGGTCGACTTTTAAATATATTATTTCAAAATGTACCAAAATATCTATTGGAATGTAATGATACGTTCATTCACTGGACGAATATACTGGGTAACAATATTATTGAAATAATTATGTTCACCGTGCTGTCGTGAGAGCACAGAACGTAGTCTTCTCGTCTCAGCGGAGCGATTGCAACTGACTCCGCCCGCGAACGGCAACAGAAGATATACCGAACCGCACGAAGCACGCGACGGGAGAAAGGGTATCGCGCTAAATAAAAAAGGCCTATACGCCAAATACGTTTCACCTCAATAAGTCTGAAGAGGGACTACATAAAAAAACCCCGCTAGTACTTTCATTAGGTAATGTGAAAAGCTATTATACACTCAACTTTTACTTAATTTATATGCACGGGAACCTCACACTATTGAAATTGAGTAAAAATAGGACATGTTTTGGCGGTTCTTTTCTATCGAGGCAATTTTGGTTTTGTATGGTTTTTTTCAGACGGTTCGGTTGCAATTATGATGTAGTTTTGGTATGCTCTTTTTCCTGGGATTCGCTTTAGTTTGTCTTAGGTAAATATTCAATCTAAGAACCCCGATTTCGCGGAGCGCCCCCTCTTAGTAGTGGATGGAAGTTGTTATCAAACTCGACCCGCAAATCAAAGTACTTATCCCCGGTTTACGGTAACATTATGTTTGCTTCGTATAAATAGGTATAATATTTCAAATATAATCGAAGCCGGTTTGATAAAACACGAACAAATTATCCACGGAATCGTTCGTCGGAATAATGATATTACGGGTATACCAATAATTGGGAATCATTGATTTGTTAAACAATTACAAAAGCGAAACCATAAAAGGACCAGCTGTTAACGATCGAAATTAAGAGTCGGTCAATCGAAAAATAAGACCGGTCAAGTGCGAGTCTGACTCGCGCACCGAGGTGTCGCAACGCCCTCTTTATAATGGAATGTTACACATTAATGATTTATTATAATCTCTTGTATAATACAATTAGACTGCGTTAAGCTTGAGGACTTGTCCCACCTGTGGGTTGAGTGTTATATGAAAACACGGTCACTCAGAGCCTTAGAACTTGGCACACGTTAGTTCTAACTACTAAACAACGGGAGATGCTTTCCTCCTTGTAGCTATATTAATGGTCGTCGTAACACTCATCTCAATTACAAACTGCCAGTTCCTTGTACTATAATATGTTAGCCACATGAGGTGTGTGCACTGTATATTACTGTCCAGGTTCTCGCCTGTCGGCCGAGCAACCCTGGGACTCCACATTCTACTATACTGTGTCCATCTCATGTTCTCGCCCACCGGCCGCGCAACCATGACAACACCTCATCTCTAGACCGTCTCTTGTCTCCTTTATATCTTGATAGGAAAGGTCTCATCTATGTCGTACTGATATTCAAGGATATTGCATTATCCGGGTGATTATAACTAACAGTTGTCATGTCCTATTGTATGTCTGTCTTTAGTCCACGAGCCTTATCTCTCAACCAATAATTCATTACTCATCATCCTAAGGGTGATCTTGCTATCCACACATTTCGTCTGTGTAGATAACACGTGACTGATACACGAACCGATAACGGCCATGCCGGTCCCTAAGCATGTTTAATCACACGGGTCGTGCACTCTCAGACCTCACAGGTTCGTCCGTCCTTGCCCCATCTCCGGCACCTGGGGTTAGGGCAAGGCCGGATCTGGGACACTAAGCTCACGCACGCGCATAGGGTCTTGCCCATATTGGAACCTTGTCCTCTATGGCTCACGTATGGGGCGATCTTGCTACCTGGACCAGGCTTTATACCAGGGTATACCTCTGCAGCCACACACCTAACTGAGCCCCCATCCGACACAGGGACGGGCGGCCCTGAGCTCGTATAAAGAGGAGACAAAGTCGACACCTAACACGTGTCGACGCTCAACTAGATTTATCAGGACGGGCATACGATCTCTCAAATCAGTAACTCTATTCCTAGGTTACTGGTAGCATGTTATCATGATGGGTAATTGTCATTACGTTACACAGGAATACTACTTAGTATAAACCTCTCGCCTCTCCCCTCAGGTTATAGATCACAATAATAGCAGAACAATAAATCGAATAGAACAAAGAATGAACCAAGAAACTAAGACACTTAGCTTTCAATAGGGACTAGCTGTGTAGTCCCCGATTCCTGGTTGAGATTACTTCAGCTTACACCGACACTCGCCACATCACAATGGTAGACAGTAAAAGAGGTCTCTTCAAAGGCGTTATTCGTTTAAATACGCAAAAGACTACAATTCTTAGTTTACCCTCAGTTACAAATATAACACAACCTTGCCAGAGTAAATAATCTCTTAAGGCGGTATTACACGCTCCGACCATGAATTAGTCCTCGCGATATCATCAACTGACATGATTCGCGACACGAGGGTTCCGTACAAACTATCAAATAACTCAAGTCAAGGTCAAGCAAATTTTTTGTAAGATGTTTCTCTCTTGTAGTGGTGCAATAAAGAGTATTTATTATTATTATTTATTATTATAACCCAACACAACAGAATTCAATTTTGAACAACGAATAACTTTTACACGAAGATCATCGAACTACCAAGACTGAATCGCGATCTTTTTTTGACCTGCTATTGAAATATTCCCGTCCCAACCCCATTAATTCTAGAAAAATCTTAACAGCGCGAAGTAGGAATGGGGCAGCGCCATCTATCGGCCCCATTTGGTACTAACGTGCAAGGGCAATGAGCTTAGTATGTATGTTGGTGTTTAAGCGTTTATTGTTTATCAAGTGAACCGATCTCGATTATTATTTTATTATTTGAAAGAGAGTACTTCTATTATAGTCTTATAGTAATTTCAAAACAAAAAAATACTTATAAAGTTGATTAAATTGCAAACTTAACTAGGAAATTATTTTTGAAAATAAAACAAAAAATACGCTAGATACAGAAAAAAAATTACTTTTCCAGTAATATCACAGAATAAATAATAGTACAAGTACAGAAGACCCTCTGTTTTGATGTTCACGAATGCCGCCTTTTTACGTGCCTATTAATTATTATTAGCAACGGACCGCACGCCAGCCGCGCGTCATTGAGTTCTATTGCCCGGCGCGAAGGTCGACATTACTCCGCACCTTGCCGAAGATAGGGTTGTCACTTTTTTAAACGTCGTCGGTGGCAAACGAGCGTACGGTCCGCCTGATCGTAAGCGGATACGGTAGCTTTGCACTATTATCTATTCTGTGGCGCAAGCATCGACTATGTGCATAAATTTTACACTTAGCAGCTACTTAACACCGAAAACATAACAGGCGTGTGACCGCGAACCGTAACGAAGATCGTAAAGTCTATCTCCGTCTCTGTCACACTTACTATTCGAGTGACAGAGACGGAGATAGACTTTACGATCTCCGTTACGGTTCGCGGTCGCACGCCAGTGTAAATGAGTCCAATAAGTACTGATTTATTTAATCACAATTCGGGATTTTCGTTTGATGTATATGTATACATATGTAGATATGCCGTTGACAGATACCTATTTAATTCAAGTATAACACTGTGCTGTTTTACTTCATTCTTGTGTTCGATTTACTATGAAAAAATAGGTATAAATGAGCATTTAGTGCTTACTACCTCACCTTTCGGTATCCTTTTCACGCGTCGGAACATAGAAAAACGTGCAATCCGAATTTTGGTCATTGTTTGTGCAACCCGCAGCAATGCAATATACCGTTGCCCTTACTTTATACATCGTATTTACGCGCTTGCGACGTTGGTATGCGAGAGACACGCGCGCGAGTGTCGCGGGCCACGGCGGGGCAACCACTGAATAAGCAGATCCGGATCTGCCGCCGGCATGTACTTATAATTTCACGCAGATCGGCGGAGTGACCCCCCCCTGGTAATATTTATGTTTATCTTAATCACAAGTAATTATTTCCAATTTTTAGCTTAGATAACTTCGGAGATAAGGGGGGGGGGGGGGTATTTTTTTTTTTACTTTTTCCTTCATAGATCAAAATTTTAACAATGTAGAAAAAAAAAGAAAAACTGTTTCAAAAAGAAAACTCAAGCCCTTTCATATGATACCCCACTTGATCTAATAGTTGATTTTTTTTTTTGCCCCCTCAAAAACAAAATAAAACGAAAAATACGTTAGATACAGAAAAAAATATACTTTTCCAGTAATATTTATGTTTATCTTAATCACAAGTAATTATTTCAAATTTTTCGCTTGGATAACTTTGGAGATAAATTCCCCCTCTGGGAATGGTATTTTTTTTACATTTTCCTTCATAGATTGAAATTTTACCAAGGTAGAAAAAAAAGAATAACTGTTTCAAAAAGTGCAACTCAAGCCCTTTCATATGATACCCCACTTGACCTAATAATTGTTTTTTTTTTGCCGCCCCCTCATATTCGTAATTTTTCATAGAAAATTAAAATGTATATTTAAATTTCTCATGCTCCATGCACGTGGATAGCTCTCATCTAAAACCATTCCAAATTTCAAATTGATAGCTTAAGTAGTTCGTGAGATATTTCACTTTGTGACAGACAGACAGACAGACAGACGGACGGAGTCGCACCATAAGGGTTCCTTTTTTACCATTTTTGGTGGGTTCCGTACCAAAAATGGTAAAAAGTGAAAAAAAGTTTGTCGAATGCCAAAAATAATAAAAAAAAGCGGCCAAGTGCGAGTCGGACTCGCCCATGAAGAGTTCCGTTGCGGTGTACGATTTAAGACGTATTAAAAAAAAACTACTTACTAGATCTCGTTCAAACCAATTTTCGGTGGAAGTTTGCATGGTATTATCATTCTCTTATTTTAGAAGTTACAGGGGGACACACAGATTTTACCACTTTGGAAGTGTCTCTCGCGCAAACTATTCAGTTTGGAAAAAAATGATATTGGAAACCTCAATATCATTTTTGAAGACCTATCCAATAGAACACGATGGGTTTGACGAAAAAAATATTTTAGAGTTTCAGTTCTAAAAATGTATTGTTTTTTTTTCTATTTTTGTGTGAAAATCTCAATGCGATTATCGATTAGCGATCTTACCAAGTTGCAACAGTATAGTTCCTATAGTTTCCGAAAAAAGTGACTGTGACATACGGACGGACAGACAGACAGACATGACGAATCCATAAGGGTTCCGTTTTTTGCCATTTGGCTACGGAACCCTAAAAAGGACAAAAAAGTTTAGTGTTTCAGATAGGTAACCTTCGTATATACTTACAATAGACTTGTGCAGTGAAGATTAATGGCTGATTTAGGGGCAACTTTATGGCACGTCAACAGCGCAGCTTTGATTCTTGCTAAGTAATACATGTCCGGGTGGAATTTAGCTGGGTGAATCAAGTTTATCCGTATCAGCGGCTGCCATTAGGCGGCAGCAATGTAGGTCGCAGCGGACGCCGCATTAGTAACAATTAGGAGAAACAGATTTGTACGTGCACCTGCATTTGCATTGTCTAACTAAAGACACGTCGATTACTAGCGGGCGGGAGGGGATTGAAGTCACACCATACTCGTACCGTAAAATGGGGTGAGTAGATATCGCGAGGAAAGTTGGGTTATGAATGGGGAGAGAAGGGATTAAAGGGGGGTGAGATGGGGTGTTAAGGCTACTGCTACCTAAATAATGTATTCCAATTTAAAATGGAGCTATAGTAATATTCATAATAAAAAAAAATCCATCTAACAATCTTCCAAAATCACTTATTTATGAAAACCCATCTCACCCCAAGTACGGACTACGGGGTGAGGTGGGATTTCGTGTTTATCGTTAAAGTTATGAAATGGAACTACCCAAAATCATAAAAAAACTAAAATACAAACGTCCGGAAAACTTATTATTTATATACAACATTCAGTTTGCATATGTAAAAATAAAATGCTATCGAGGTTTGAATGTCAGTTTTGTCCCTACTCACCCCGTTTTACGGTATCAGTTGTTTTGTATTATATCTCAGAACAGACATACACATCTCTGTGGCTTATAGCTAAGGTCTTTGAAGAAATGAACTGTTAGATTAAACAATCTTACTGACAGATAAATAAAATGAATAAGTATTTAGGGAAAAACATAACGAAATCGAACTGCCCCACAGTAAGTTCAATAAAGACTTGTGTTATGTTATGGCTTGAATATTATAATTGAGAACTTTTTAATGTTTTTGTGTTTAATGTTTATTATTCAATGACGCGGCAACGACTGAACGGATTTAAAATAAATGTGGGATAGATATAATTTGTTATCTGGGTTTCTGGGTAGTCCTGCAGGTCGATCACGTAACGCATTGTACGGTCGAGGAAATTGAATGTTTGGCACATGTCAACTCTATTAGAATGAAGTTAAGGTCCAAAAGTGCTAAACATTCAATTTCCTCGACTGTACTTACGTCATGTAGATCTAAATGTCACTTTTTGAATGCGTAAATTCCCTCTAAAGGGATACTTTTTCCCCGAAAATCATCTCCCCGAAGGGATGAAATTGGGAATTTATTTTATTTATTTATTAAACACATGTAAGTTAACAGTACGAAACTAAAGCTACAAGCTAGGACAATTACTAATTAAACACAATGGAGCACACATGAGTCTAATAAATAAATAAATAAAAATACAATAAAAAGAGCTGTCAAAAATAATAAAATCAAAATACAATGAAATGTCAAATGATATTCATTAAAAAATATTATTTGAAAATAGTCTGGCAAAGTTGCATAACATCGTATAACGATCAGCAAATATGTCGGCATCTTCGTGCTGAGAGAGCATCATATGCAGTAAAGACAGGCCACGAATGGAATGAAAGTGTGCAGTGTGGAGCATCGACACGACAGATTATTTTTTTACAAATTGATCAGCTGCCATGTCCAGTTGTTATGATATAAATAGACTAAAGACTTACCTAAATGCCGCTTTTAATTACTCACTGTTGAATATTACGTTCTACCAAGCAATAGAAACAAAACTTAACCAATATTCCTTCTCCAATGCATCACGGGTAAAAAAATGTTGACGCGCAATAAAAAATGCAGCCTTATTTGCCTGCTATGTTTACAGGGTGGGTTTGTCGGAAATAGAACGACACATACAAACACGCCAGCGGCTTTCAGGTTTCCGCCTCGAAATGGCGGCACAGAAACCTCGCCAAAACCTAGTGCTGGCTGTAGATACACCAACACCACTGAAACAATAACAACCCGTGTAGGTTGATATGATATGAATTAATATGTTTCGATTATTTTAGTTTAATCTATACAGCGCTACGTTAACGCTACGCACTGAGTTGGAGCCTTTTTAGGGTTCCGTAGTCGACTAGGAACCCTTGTAGTTTCGCTTTGTCTGTCCGTCCGTCCGCGGATAATCTCAGTAACCGTTAGCACTAGAAAGCTGAGATTTGGTCCTAATATATATATCAATCACGCCGACAAAGTAGTAAAATAAAAAGATTTTTTTTTTATTATTAGGGTACCTCCCCTATATGTAACGTGGGGAGTGTTTTTTTTTAAATTTCAACCCTTACGTGTGAAATATTGTTGGATAGGTATTTCAAAATGAATAGGGGTGTGCAAAAATATTTTTTTGATAATGTTAATATTTTCGGAGATAATCGCTCCAGAAGTAAAAAAAAATGTGCCCCCCCCCTCTAACCTTTGAACCATAAGTTTTAAAAATATGAAAAAAATCTCAAAAGTAGAACTTTATAAAATGTTGAACTTGATAGGTTGAATAGTTTTTGAAAAAAATTACAATATAATTTCTGGACGAAGAACTACGGAACCCTACACTGAGCGTGGCCCGACAAGCTCTTGGCCGGTTTTTGTCTTGCTGATATGCACAGCACACAGTTTGTTTCTGTGCATAAAAACTGATTGTTTTATGTTTAAAGTTTTGTTTTTTGTATTTGTCTTTTTTTTTCTTTTTGTAAGTTGTGTTTATGTAATAAACAAATAAATGATTTATCTGTCTATCTATCATATGGAGTTTAACACTTTTACTGCCAGGAACCTGCCTAGCGGGCGTTTACGCCGCGCCGTAGGCGCTTTGCGCTACTTAGCAGAAAACGGGATCGGCTACGAGCGTAGCGCGTAGCGTTTCTGGGCAGTGAATGTGTAGCACTACGAAAGTAGTTTAGCAATGAGTGGGTTAAGTAGTACCTAGTATAGTAGTAAAAACTATATTCAAGTTCATAACAGAACATACAAAAATGTACAAAAGCGGACAGACTGGAAGAGATTCCTTAAAACCCTTTAAAAACTTTTCCAGTGAGTTCAATGTCAAAATACTTGAAGTGAAATACTTTCTGGTATAATAGAGATGTTGAGTGTTGTTAAAACCAGTAACTTTTTATCTTCAGGTATATGTAATTAAAAATCGTTATATAGTATTCAGTAATGTAAGAATAATATATTTTTACTGTATGAGGATATTTTACGAATAGATGAATCTACCTCCCGTAAAGGTACCTTTACAACCGCATTGGCTGGACTAGCACATGTTTGCTCATAGACTATTCAAATGTCGAATTATTCTGCCGTCGTTATTAAAAAGGACGCATCTGACTACGAGTCTCATAGTCAGATGCGTCCTGTTTGCTTAGGACGGCAGTATTGCTGTCTGTGTCATCGACGTAAACAAAAGATTTGATTCATTACCAAGATAGTAGTTGCCACAGCCAGTCGCCATATGAAAAGAGTCCTGATTGAGTACCGCCTCCTCATACAATCGAAGCCATCCGGTACCTACGCATCCTGAAATAAACAACACACAGGAAGAGCCTGAACTCGGTCCATCTCTGTCACATTCTAATTTACGTGTTCCGGTTTCACGTGTTTCCCTCGCTAAGGGGTTGCCTCGATTCCTGTTAATTACGCCCTCGTGTAAGAGACACGTTTATGTCTTCGGCTTGTAGAGGAAAACAGCTTGATAGCAAGCCATACGAAATAATGTTGGCACAAGTTAAAACAGAGAACTTCATTCGCTTCGCTCGCTCGTTCAATCAGCAATGTTTTAATTTAAAGTGTGAGCGAAGAATTTGTAGTGGCTCTTTAGTATAGTTGTGGTAGTAGGTGACTTTGCAAAATAATGACAGTCAGCAGTAAAGTTTGATCAAATATTTAACATTAACACACACTTCATACGAGAAATATTGCTTTTGCTTAGAAGTTATATCTGTTTGCGTGACGAGTTCCCCAATTTATATTCAGAATAAATCCAAGTTTTTCTAAACTCTTGAAATAAATATATAAAACTGGTTTAAGTATTTATTTAAAAATATTGTTAGGGTTACGCGCAGAGCAGCGCAAGGGATCTAGCGTATTTAGGATGGACAATAACAATAAGTAACACAGTAGTAAACACGTTTTTTATTGTATAACAGTTCTTCTACTACAAACGTCAATCAATGAGTGATCTATTAGGAACACGTCAACTCAAAATACCTACTGCCAGCAAGTAACTTTACTTGTGATACAAACCTCAACAAATATCCATATAAAATATGTTATTCCGCAACCAAAGCCAGTGTTCCACAAACTTCTGCAAACCTCGACCCTGAAATAACTTAAAACTTTCACAACCCTCATCTAAAGTTTCCAAATCCTGCTTAAAATTAAATTCATTTCAATTATAGAATTATGAAACTTGTTAAGATTTTGTTTATTGTTTTGTTGTTTTTTATTACTTATTAACACCAGGGAAGTAGTTACGTACTTACTTGTAATTCAGAGGGGTAATCATGTAAAGTTTTGAACGCGCGTTAGGTAGATCAAACTGTCATTTTTCCATATAAAAAATTATATTTAGATCTACCTAACGTACGTACAATGCGTTACGTAATTAACCTGCAGGAGTAGTATGGAAAAAGAGTCAGTTCGCCAGGGGCTCCCAAGGATGAGGACGGAGAGAGGGACTTGCATTTATCTGATGCTGTCGGCACAGCAAATCCCCGAATCAATATAGAGTCGGCAAAGCGCGTGTGATTCGTAAACAAATAAAAAATGCGGTATAGATAGATAAAGCCATGAGGAGCACGTGGACTGAATTAAAGTACATTTTCCAATAAAACTGGAGCCAGTGAGCCGGAAATTTCTCCGATAATGGAGCAAAGGATTGACCGCGCGCGCAAATTGACCACGCCAATGGTTTGTCTTTGGGCTAAGCCGAAAATTGTACCGTCGCTTTAGCCGGGAATACTGCGAGGAAAAATTAACGATTATGTACGAGCAGCGTTACTATTGATTCTGACTGTTTGATATGGATGTCGGATAAATCAATAACGTAGAATTGATTTCTGGTATAAAATAGTGACGTTCTCTGAGAAAAGGGCCCTTAAGAATTATTTGTCCTTACGTCGCGGAACCTCGCTTTTATATTAAAAGCGTCACCGTCATCGCCAATTACCCTAAGATCCCTTTTGTTAATGACATAATAAGCACAACTAGTCAGGAAATTACGTATAATTATTGACTCTATACACGTTTTCAAAGTCAACGCAGTTTTCCTCCAATGGCTACATTACAAATCGCTTTTCATACAATGCACCGCATGCAACGAGCTTTGCATTGACATCTTGTTTATTCCGAGCAGATGCTGGTCACAGCAGGTTTGTCAGACCAGTGTGGGACCCATTCGCCAGCATCTTGCTCCAAGTAGAGGGACTGAGTAAGGTTGACGACGAACTAACGCCTGGCCTCAAAGATGTAACCCAAGTAAATGCCTTGATTTGAGTCGAACACGTCCCCTAGACAGAGACACGCTGATGCCTTCCGCGCACGAGGAAAAGAGATGTAACACTCTTCGGGAATAGCTTTTTTGGACAAATTTCGATAAATACCTAACTTAGTAAAGTTTTATTTACATTTCATAAAGTGAGATCTTAGATGAGATAATATCGAGGAAATTTGAAGCAATCATCATCATCATCATCATATCAGCCGAAAGACGTCCACTGCTGGACATAGGCCTCCCCCAAAGTGTGCCACAACACACCACCGACCGACCATGACCGGTCCTGCGCCACCCGCATCCAGCGGACTCCCGCTAAACCAGGTCATCAGCCCACCTTGTGGGGGGCCTACCCACGCTGCGCCTTCCGGTACGTGGTCGCCACTCGAGAACCTTTCCGCCCCAACAAAGCATGCAATCATGTATCGATAAAATCAGATAAACAATCATATGGCCAGTGCCTGTTACGCCTTAAAGAATCTTTCTAAAATGTTAAATTCTTCAGTACTTAAGACAGTTTATTTTGCATATTTTGAAAGCTTAGTAAGGTACGGCCTTGAGGTTTGGGGCAATAGTGTTCATGTGAACCGTGTTCTCATACTACAAAAAAAAGCTCTTCGGCATGTCGAAAAAGCAAAGCCTCTCGAACACTGCCGTCCACTATTTATAAAACATAGAATACTGACCGTGATATCGCTTTACATATATTTACTATGCATTTTTGTTTACAAAAACAAGTCCAGTTTTGTATGTAATAGTAACATTAGACCACGTAGATTATGCAGAGACAATTTTGACATTCAGCTACCAAAATCTAATAATTATGTACATTTTAAAAGAAGTATTGAATATAATGGTATAAAAGTTTATAATAAGTTAAATGACGACATAAAGCAATGCAATAATATTAGTGAATTTTCTAGAAAATTAAAATCCTACTTGATTACTCGACCGTTTTATAACTTGAAAGAATATTTTGATAATTTGTATAAATAGATTATTGGTGTAATTAGATTAGTATTATGACGTTTTAAATTAGAATTTATATTTTGAATGCCAAACTATGGCGGAACATGCCCTCATGTAAATTAATTCTACTGACATGTATATTTATAACACCTGTGTATGTTTTTCATAATAAATCATTTCATTCATTTCATTTCATATAGTCAAGAATCATATATCTGAAAATCAGACCTTATTGTTTCTTAATCTAGTCAGAACGGCGTTTCAAAGCACGCGATAATTTCCAATGCACCGCCTAGTACAGGGCAGCCGTTGGAGGCATGTTCTCCAGCTGCCGGTCCTTTTAAGTACAGTCACCAGTACCAAAATCTGCCATAGCAAAGCGGGCATAAATATCTGACTCATCTTTACGGCCCTTGAAATAGAGTCGTGTCAATTATTTATGCGCGCTCTGTTGTGGCAGATATTAATGCTGGTGACTGTACATTAATATTTTCAGTTTTCGTATACTTTTGTGCAGGGACTTGATCTGAAATTACAGAAACTTAATTAATTACCTACATATCATGTCATGCAACGTTATGACAAACTTTAGGCAATACGTAGAGGCTTACTGCAATATGTAATAACCATACCGGAATCACTTCACACACACAATCACATAGCTGACGTGACTGGATCTATTCGTCGAGGAAGCGTGTTAGGATGTTTCTTATTACTTATTCATAAAGTAATTTACAGTTGAAGTCTTGACAACATCCTACACAAACTAGATTCCTGGCTAACTGATCATAACTTTAATATACATTAAAATTGCAATACAATTTAATCAAAGCAGCTCCCATCTTACAAAAAACAATATTTAAGTATTTATGAATTATTCCTCACGACCGTATTAGAATGAATTCAAATATTAATTGGAAAGAAAACATTCAGATAATAAGGTCAAAATTATTTTACATCTTGTCACGGGGTAAATCCCTGCACTCCTATCTTAGTTTTAAAAAGAAAAATAAAGAAGGCAGGAATCCGTGCATAAAAATGTTTAGGGTAGAATCAGATGGTTCACTTTTCTTTAATTTTCTTGTTTCATTTTGCATCTTTCACTCAAAGTGACACGTCTGAGCGAAAAGTGAAACAAAATTTGTAAGAAAAATGAAGCATTCATTCAAGTGAGCCGTCTGATTCTACCTTTATTAAAAAAAAGGGTCGGATTACGAGCAAAGGGCGTGGTTCCTTCGTTTATTCGACGACCGGTTAGTCTAGTGGGTAGTGACGCTGCCTACGAAGCTGAAGGTCCTGGGTTCGAATCCCGGTAAGGGCAAATATTTGTATGATGAGCATGAATATTTGTTTCTGAGTCATGGATGTTTTCTATGTATTTAAGTATTTCTATCTATTAAATATATCGTCGTCTAGTACCCATAACACAAGCCTTATTGAGCTTACTATGGGACTAGGTCGATTTGTGTAAGATTGTCCCCTAATATTTATTTATTTATTTATTTATTCGCACTAGGTAGGCCTAACGGTTTTCGACAGTCCGGTACTCTCCTGGACAGTGGGCCGTGGGTGGTGCGCGCGCTCAGGAGCTGGAGATCAGCGACAGGCCGAAGTTGGTGTGCTTGCCACGTATAAAATGGGCTCATAAAACAGCCGGGTCACCTGCCCGGACTTTGGACCTTTGATAGCGCTATAATAGTATTTTCTTCTATGATTATTATATTAAATTCTATGATTAACTCAGTTCTGTACAATGAATGCCGTAGGCGATTACATTCGATTAAATTTTCCAACCGTACACCCACATTTATAAATATATATATTTCGGAGCTTATGTCAGGGGGAATAGGGCTCAAAATTGTATGTATATTAACAGAAATTATATTTTCGCGTAATTATTATCCAGATTTACAATTGCAAAAGCAATTTGGTTGACCTAAAATTGATTCAACATTTCAAAAATAACTATGTAAACTGCTCAACCAACTGAATATCACTGGAACCGCTCTTAAAATACTTGAAATATTCATCCAGGAATATAATATTTGCGATATCGCATAATACATACGTACCTACGTATATAAAAACACAGTTGGATTGCCTTAAATAAAAACCGGTTAAAAACGCAGGTATAAGTTCTAATAATACTTTCGTCGGCTCTAATTGAGCTCTCCTTCGATTTCTGCTTTTGCAAGGTAACAAAGGATCCTCTCTTTTGTCCAATTAGCAAAGATATCACTTTCTGAACACGAAGCTGTAAATCAAATGCGTAATCAATTAGTGTTATCGCTTGGTTGTTAGTTTTCACTCCGGTCGTCGGCACCTGCTTGCCTAAACGCCGTTTAATGGTGCTGGCGCCACGGGCGGGATCTGTGTGAGACACGGCGCGAAGGCCCTTCGAGCAAATACAGGGACCTATTTTATAAAGTAGCTTTACGCGGCGCCACCTGTGTTTTAAAAAAGCCTGTCTATCCGGAAGGCCAACCTTCGTAATGATGAAATCTTTTTTTATCGGATGCATAATATGTAGATGTTAATATCCATAGGTAGATAACACCTATACTTACACAAATTTAAAATGTCACAAACTATCTTTTTATAACCCTTATCTTTTTTTTCTTGCTCAAGAACAACAAGGCACCCGGTGAAGACGGAATAACAGCTTAACTCCTGAAGGCGGGGGGAAAACCGATCCTTACGGCCCTTCACCAGTTTTTCGATTCCGTCTTACTAGAAGGGAGAACGCCAATGGCATGGGACAGACGGGTGATGGTGCTGTTCTTCAAAAAGGGTGACAACACCCTGCTTAAAAACTAGAGACCCATCTCACTTCTGAGCCATGTCTATAAGCCGCTTTCGAGGGTAATTACAAATCGTCTCGTACGCAAGCTAGATGACTTCCAGCCTCCCGAAAAAGCCGGTTTGCGAAGAGGCTTTAGTACCGTAGACCACATCCACACGCTTCGTCAGGTTATACAGAAGACTGAGGAGTATAACCTGCCCTCTGCTTAGCGTTCGTGGACTCCGAGAAAGCCATCGATCCGATTGAAACCTGGGCTGTACTACATAGTCTCTCCAGCGGTGCCAAGTTGACTATTGCTATATCGAAGTGCTGAAGTGTTTGTAGGTGGAATGCCACTGCCTGTCAGTCTGACTCCAGGACCGGAACTCGAAACCTATTCCGCTGCAGCGGAGAGTCAGGCAAGGAGATGTTATTTCTCCAAAACTGTTCACCGCTGCACTGGAGGACGTTTTCAAGACTCGGAGACAAGACAAGACTGGAGAAGGCTAGGTATCAACATCAACGGCGACTACATCACATACCTTCGGTTTGCTGACAATATAGTAGTATTGGCTGAGACCATGGAGGACTTAAGTACGATGCTCGATGACCTCAGTAAAGCTTCCGAACGAGTTGGTCTAAGAATGAACATGGATAAGACGAAGATCATGTCAAATGCCCATGTAGTACCAACTCCCATTACAATCGGACAGTTTACGCTCGAAGTTGTAGACGATTATGTATACCTAGGATAAACTATCCAGTTAGGTAGGTCCAACTTGGAGAAAGAGGTCAATCGCCGAAACCTACTCGGCTGGGCGGCGTTCGGGAAGCTACGGCACATCTTTTCGTCCAATATTACGCAGTGTCTCAAGACGAGAGTCTTTGACCAGTGTGTGTTGCCAGTGATGACATATGGCTTTGAAACGTGGTCGCTTACTATGGGCCACATAAGAAAGCTTAATTCGTAGATTCGTAGATACCCCACAGAGTGGACTGATGACCTGGTAAGGTACCGAAACGTAATTACTATACACGAATAAGCAATCAATACTACGGCGAGATAATAGACGTACGTAGTAAACTTTGTTTCATTACTCACACAGACTCACCTCACTGTTCCAAGCATATCCGAATTGGTATTAAATATAGCAAGAGATATTTTAAACTTTAGTTCTTTACAATTAAGACCAGTAAACTCACGCTACCTCACCCAAGATGGTATGGAAGCAATCGGTGCGATTTTAATATTAATCGAAGAAAAACTTGGCCTTTTGTGGCTCGCTGGTGGATTACTTTTAGATAAGAGGCTTCGGAGTTTGAATCCGTATTTGTACTTCGCGTCTAATTCTGTTACTCGCCTGTGAGCGGGCGAGATAAGATTGGATAAAATAAAAACGTATTCAGAACGATTTCACAAAATTTTACTTCAGAAAATAACTAAATTATTGTTTCTAAAGCTATTTGAATAAAGTAAAGATACGTCTTGTTTACTTCTTTCGGGCCGTTTAATCGATATTATCTTATTCAATGCCATTAAGCACAAATACGGCTGAATACAAGATAAAGTAAATATAGTTGTACATAATTGAGTAAATTGCTTTATTTGATTGTTTCTAAAGGTAATTTATCATTTATTAAATATTAAATTAAATATACTGTATTTATATAGATATTGCTTAGTAAACCAATCAGAAATCTGAATTTTATTGATAATTGTACCTACATTGTGATACCAGTGAGGTATGTTGATAATCACATCAAAGGCGGAATTGGTCACGCGAGCCGCAGGTGAGTGTAATAAGAGAGCCGAGGATGTCATTATCAAAGCTCACGCGTTTCATACGACGTTTTTCAACAAATTTTGCTAGGAAAAAATCCTTTTCATAAGATGATAATTTTATAGGCCTACCAAGTTATTTTCTTTACTTAATGATGGAAACAGGTTTTTACTCACATATTGTACATCGCCAAGTGGCGTCCATTCGTCACTCTTCTAGTCACCACGAGTCAACATTTTTGATAATAACCAAACACGCGTCGACAATGTTTACAAATAGTTGTGAAATAACCTATCCCACCAAAAACATTACATGTTAAGTGATGCCAAGACTCC
Organism: Epinotia ramella; assembly: GCA_947578815.1. Taxonomy (NCBI): domain Eukaryota; kingdom Metazoa; phylum Arthropoda; class Insecta; order Lepidoptera; family Tortricidae; genus Epinotia; species Epinotia ramella. The sequence goes on from OX388202.1 coordinate 22,466,805, forward strand.
ATAGCTCATACAGCTTTCAGCGTGAAAAAGATATCAGATCGCAATTAGCGCCAAGCTTCCTACTCCACACGGCGTAAGTCTACCACTACCAGCCACGCTCTACAAATACTATATCTTGGCTAAAAAGTATAGCTTTATTGGGCACATCCCGGTCGCCGCATAGACTTTCACGCCGAATGAATTTATGATGATATTAATAAGTGACGGGTCTAGTTTTCTGCACTAGAGCAGAAACGTATCACTTTCTGCACACTTTTTAGAACAACAACGACCCACTTTCAGAGAATATGAAAAATGATTGAAAATTGTTCTTTAGTTCCGAATCGAGGTGGCTTTGTTTTGTATTCTGTATTCTGTTGACTTAGGCTTAGTGGCGAACCTCGGGCGTGACCGCAACGTTAGTAAGGCTTGCCCGTGTTTGACAAATAACTGTTCCCGGCCGCTTTGAAACCACTGTCGTTATTGGTTAACATACCTCTTAAAGTCGATCTAGAAACTTTCCGGGTGTCTAACTTATGCCAACCGTCTGATGAAGCTTTGGAAGGAAGCGATAGTCGTCCTACTCATTTCTAACTCTTAAAATAATAATAACACATAAAGGTATAAAATAAGAATTGGACCAGCGCAGTAAAATTTATAGCAATCATAACAAAAGTAAGATTCAGGCTCCGCGAGTTATTTTATTGTCTTCGGTACCGTTCGAGATTTATATAAAGTCGTTCGTAAATAAATTGTCGCGAGTTTTAAGGCCCGTAACTGTTTCGCTGTGCGCTCCTGCAGATTTTCTGTAGCCGTATTGAATTGATATGATTTAATATTGCTATAAATATGTAAAGAACTTGTATACTTTCAAGTCATGCACAGCCATAAGTTGGAAAAAATACTGGTCTTTAAAAGAAATCTTCAAAGGCGACTATCCACTGCATATGAAAAAAATACTGATGAACAGCAACATACTACCCACACTTACATATGGCTGCCAAACCTGGAGTCACACGGTAAAGACCAAAACCAAAATAAGGACAACCCAACGCGCGATGGAAAGGAGTATGTTGAATTTAAGGAAAATCCATAAAGTGAAAAGTGAGCGCATACGAGCTAAGACGAAAATTACAGACGCTCTGCTCTATATCCTTAAGTCAAAATGGCGATGGGCTGGACACTTAGCGAGATACACGGACAAGAGATGGACCACAGAAGTGACGCTATGGAAAGGCCCCGACGTGAAAAGAAAGTCAGGGCGGCCACGTACGCGCTGGAGCGACGACATAGCAGCCACGGCCGGAGGCAACTGGCTAAACAAGGCAAATGACAGACACAAATGGAACGAATTGGAGGAGGCCTATACCCAAAGAGGGGTTCCTATCAACCTATAGATAAATATTATACTAACCAAATGAAACAAAAAATAAAATAGTAGTAAACTAACACATAAGTGAAAATAACTTAATTGTAATTAATTGATAAGGAAATAAAAAGGCTTTTTATTATTATTATTATTTATACTTTCAAGTCATCGGTCAGCAAAATCCACGGAGTCTTGGGCACGTATTGCCAGAATAATATTTATATTTTTGATATCGTCCTAAAAAGGAAATATGAGCAAATGTTATAGTTCATGTTTCGGTTAATAATAGATTGAGAATTTAACTTCACTTTCGATTACCTACAAATGACACAACTTTAAAACAAAACACCCGTAATTATATTACAGGGTGGGTCAAACTAGCACACGCTATATTAGTGATCTAGATTTCCTTTACAAAAAAATACGTTTAAATCTACCTGACATATGTACAAAACGTTACGTTCGAGTTCTTTTTCAAACTGCAGTTTTGTTTTATTGATTTTTAGATTAGGGGGCATGGTAGTGCCCCCGCCAAGTCGAGCGAAGCAAACACTGCCGTACCATCCTTTACTGGAACCATTTTGCCGCATTTTCAGGCCCCTATTTAAGAACCTCTGGATAAGACCAGAACGCAGACATTTTCGTCATCCAGTAAGCTATAATCACATATTTAAAATCCAAAATTTCAAGTCTGTAGCCTCTGTAGGTCATTTAGTTCCGAAGTTAAGCGAAAGCAAAGTTTCGCATTTATGACACTCACTCACTCACTCATGATCATCAAAGTAGAACTAGTACTTCTGCATAAAATTGTTGGTCCTACTATTTTGTCGCATACCAACTTTATGCCGAATAACGTATGGCATAAACATTGTTTTGTGCATATTTTTAATTGCCGAAATTGTTGTTCTTACTATCGATTGTCCTAAATATTTATTGTCCGAATGTTTATTGTGACGAAGTTTTTTTTTTAGAATGATTGATGTGCATAACTTTGATGTTACTAATATTATAAGTTCTAAAAATTTTGTGCATACATTTTGTTACGCATATATATCAATAGTCCTAAATATTTATTGTCCGAATCTAAATGCAGGTTGGATCTGGTCAGAATTGCCTATTACTTAAATTACTTATGACCCGCCCTCATGTCGACGGAGCCCCGCTCCACGGGGCCCCTATTTCTGCTCTGATGGACACAAGTGAACCCTAACCTAACCGACCTAAAACAGAGTTCGCTTGTGTGTGTTGTTTGATAGCCGTGCGGCGAGTCGACGCCAACCCGCTGCGCGGGGTGTCTATTTCTGGTCTGAGGGACACAAGTGAACCCTAACCTAACCGACCTAAAACAGAGTTCGCTTGTGTGTGTTGTTTGATGGCCGTGCGGCGAGTCGACGCCACCCCGCTGCGCGGGGTGTCTATTTCTGCTCTGAGGGACAAAAGGCAACTAACGAACCTATCTAATTGATGGAAATGAAGGTTGTCTCTGCTGAGAATTGCCTAATACTTGAATAACCTATGACTCGCCCTCATGTCGACAGAGCCCCGCTTCGCGGGGCCCCTATTTCTGCCCTGAAGAACAAAAAGGCAACTAAAGAACCTATCTTATTTATCTACATGTAGGTCGGGTCTGCTCAGAGTTTAAAATTATTATAAAATTTTGGAAAACAATAGTATAGGTTGTGTAATTTTAGCTAATTTAATAATAGGCAAAATAATTACTATGACAATGAAAATTAGGACTATTTCTTTTTAGGTAATTCGATGTTCGAGTAATCAATATTAGGATAAATATACTTTATAACTTTTAAATGTGTATGAGCAAAAATGAATAGGCTAAATAAGTAGTATGGCACTCAACATTATGCCAAATATTCACGGCCAAAAATTTTTAGGACGATTAACATTATGCGATACGACAGGCACCCGTTTAATGGCCACGTAAAGGGAAAACTATAAAAAATTGCAATTTCAACACAGTTTTCTAGATACACCAACGGTATACATTACTTTGTAATCCTATACAAATATATAGGATTACAAAGTTACATTTGCAGTGAATGGGAAATTCAAAAGCAAGAATAGGCCTGCATTCATAGTTTGTATGTTTATGGATAACACATTAACCTACAAAATAAAGTGAGACACCTTAAAAAACATTCCATGTAAAAAGAGGCCAAGTCTCGAAACTCTTCCACCGTAAAAAGTTGTGAGATATTTCGTAGAGCCAAGTCTCAGGCATTCTTATTAATCTTTATTTGCTTCCTAAATAAAATATTGTGACTTGGCAATCACACAATACTATATAATTTGAGGTAAGTATGCAAAAATCCATAAATACAGTTAAGTTGTGCGATTGCCACGTTGCAGAATTTTATTTAGCAAGCAAATAAAGATTAATAAGAATGCCTGAGACTTGGCTCTACGAAATCTCACAACTTTTTTACGGTGGAAGAGTTTCGAGACTTGGCCTCTTTTTACATGGAATGTTTTTTATGGGTTGAGTTTACACGAACTCGACATCGGCGTACGACGTAGGTACTTATAAAATAAAGTAGGTACATACCATTGAATGTTCGGTAACTAACTTAGTCCACTTATTTACTGGAGTCGTCGTCCGTTGTCTTGTTTGGATGATTTCTGGTCAAGTACTGTTTTCTCCATATTTTTATATCGTGCGTGTGTGATTTATATTGTTTGAAAGTATCAGATCCGTCTGTAACCCACACAACGGAAGTTTTTAACTTTGGAATGAAACCCTTTAAATAAAGGAAAAAATGAAAAATTTAATGCTCCGAGCCGGATTCGAACCGGCGCCCACAGGCATTCATGGCCCGTAGGCCCGTTGTGGTTTGTCAATATAATTTGAGACGTTGGTGCCGTTAAGAAGCCTAAGTCTTCTGGTAGATGTCGCTACACGCCTCCCTAAGGCGTTGTAGGAAGGAACTGATTGAAAGATTTGGTGACCGAACCGGATTGTTCCGATAGCTCAGTTGGTTAGTAGCGACGGGCCATGAATGCCTGTGGTCGCCGGTTCGAATCCGGCTCGAAGCATTACATTTTTCAATTTTTCCTTTATTTAAAGATTTATAATTTCGTTAGCAGCGTAACTGCTTCATACAAAATTAATTTGGGATGAAAGACTTAAAAAATCGCTAAATAGAACTTTCCTAGAAACCTAGTTATTTAAAAACTAACAGAATAACAAGCACGTTGAAATATGCTTTAAATTTAATTGGGCTCTCAGGGCCATTTGGAAACCTTTGAAAAAAAAAAATGTTTTTGTAATTGAACTTGTTTCAGTGCCATACCTATTTTACGTCATCGTTGGCAACACACACTGGTCAAGGACTGGTCTTGAGAAACAGCAGAATATCAGTCAAAAAGATGTGTCGTAGCTTTCCGAATGCTGCCCAGCCGATTGCCCTCTGTAATGACATATGGCACTGAAACGTGGTCGCTTTCTATGTGCCTCATAAAAAGGCTCAAACTCACCCAAAGGGCAATCGAGAGGGATACGCTGAGAGTTTATCTGCGTGATCGCATCAGAAATTATGCAGTGCGCACCGGAATAAAGGTAACCGATGTAGCCCTCTGAATCACTAAACTTAAGTGGTAGTAGGCGGGGCACATTAAATGTAGAACCGAACCGTTGCAGCCGAAAGGCTTTACAGTAGCGACCACGTGCCAGAACGCGCAGCGTGGTAGACCCCCACAAGGAGGACTGATCAAGCAAAAGCGGTCGTTGGTCTACTCTTTGGGGGAGGCATATGTGCACCAGTAGATGGCTTTCGGCTGCTATGATGATGATTACGATGAATCGAACGTTGTACCACGTTCACACAATTTATATGAAGGGTAAAATAAAAGACAAGCATTCCTAATTCAATTAAAAAAATATATAGACCTTATCGTTATGTCAGCTAATCCCCGGTGATACACTAATATTATTTACACACAGAACCCTAAAAATAACCTTTTGTATATCTTAAGCCTGACTTAAATTTTTTCCTTAATCAAAAGGAAAATATTGAGGTAATCTCCAAAATAACTGTTGTATCAGACATTTAAAAATAATGGTACATTCTTCGACACAATAAGACTCCTAACAGAGACTTTTCCTATCAATTTACATTGAAGCATTAAGTGCCTGTAAGTACCTTCCGTTTCGAAGGGACGTTTTTCATTTCAAGAAAAAGAGGGCTTTTTTATTAGAAAACTTCCCGTTGACTTTCAATATTTCTAACCGTTTTCGCCGCATATTGAATTCTCCGGAGAAATGCGTTCATACGTTACTTTTGAGCCAGTTCCGCGACAAAGATATTATTACTTACCGATATTGTTGTCAAATTTCAGGGCTTCATTTTCATTAATTGGTATCTAACTGAAATTTGATTTTGGTTTGTATTTTGATGAACTTCATTATTTCCTAAACAATGTTTAAAACTATTGGTTGCTTCTAAAATCTACATAATTATGCATTTCTCAATTGTCCACGAGTTCTCAAGCTGTCTTGGTAGTTTGATTCATATTTGTTCTCCGTAAGTGCCCGAACTAGCGAAGCCTTTAGTCTTTCATTTCGCCAACGATGTTTGTGCTTGACTAGAGATGGGTAGGGGTGATACTCGGTATTTACCCAATGCACCCGGTAAATACCCGTATCTACCCAAATCGGCGACTAGAAACTATTTTGAATGGATTTTTTCAAACTGACATTTTAGTGCTGAGTTATTGAAGTGGAAACTTCTTTAGCGGCGCTGTGCGCTTTTTGTGATGGGGAAAATAAAAATAAACTCGCCTTGTTAAACTCGCCACAGGTCACGTGACCGTAAGATGTTACGTGACCGTAAGATGTCACGTGACCGTAAGATGTCACGTGACCGTGAGATTCGAGAGATACTCGCAGCAGGTCACGTGACCGTAACATGTCACGTAACCGTAAGATGTCATGATTCCACAGATTGAAAATTCGTAAGACAGACACGTGCCCTGGTCGAAAAACTGTTACAATGTCATTGAGTTTTCACTTCTGCCGGCACTCCCGGTGTGCAACCCGGTCGTTTTTTTAATGAAATGTTCAAAGGTTTTGTCATTATGAAATGTCCATTATGATGCCTAGTTTATGAGAATTTTTATTTCCTAGAGAGTATTTTTTTCCGAAATTAAATAAAGTTAAATCGGGAGCCACTACCAGAATTGTAATTATAACCTTAACAAAATATTGAAATAGTGTTGCCATCCACTTATTATGCAAGAAATATTTAAAGAAAGCTCTAAAAAAGGATTCTTTTTAGTTTGTAAAGTCTGATTATTTTGTATTTTAAGTTAGATGACCATAATTAATAAACTAGACACACATAATAAGTCATTTTGAGTAAATGCGTACAGCTTGGCAAAAATGTCTAGAAACGGAACTATTTTTTTTCGACCATGTTCGTTAAACTTAATTTCTTATGCTATTATGCTAGTAGACGTACCTATTGTAATCTGTGTTGTTATTTTACCGTATTTATTAAATATTGCGGATGTATTAGCATTGTAATGGAACAACAATTCCAAACAATGAGCAGTACGCAGTTCCGCTCGGAAAGTAACTTATAATGTATACAAGCGATATCATGCGGAAATTTAAGTCAGAATCATTTTGTCGGAATTGGACAATGTTTATAGAAGAACTGGGGTTTTAATTATTGTAGACTTAATAAGAGTTATATTATGAATGATTATATTAATATTATTTATTCTACAATTACAGTAAATTGATAATTTTCGTCTTGTTTACATAGTAAGTTTTAGAGGTTATATCTGCATAAAACCAACTTAGTAGGTACTTGCAATCAATTTTAAGAAGTGGAATATTTGGAGCAGGAAGAAACTGGATGTTGTACTATTTCATAAAATTGGTAAACAAAACTTGTATGTAAATTACTAGCATTCTGTCCACTTAAACAGTCGTTTCTGAGTTTGTATGTCTATACCACGAGTAATGTATTTGATTGTAATTCTTCTAAATTAGGATCCAAATAAAAATAAATGTCCTAGTAAACAGTGAAGTATCAACATCTCTAGGTCGTACTATTCGTGTTGCCATATTAGTGATAGTGGCGCCCCCACTATTTTCTAGACTTTTTTACAGAAAGCAAATAAATAAAATACTCGAGTAAAATTCACATGGTGGCACTTGGTTGATAATAATATTGACCAATTTGTGTTTTACAATAGTGAAGTCACCAATGCAATGGTCGCCGTTAATTATTAGTGCTAGTAAGTTTAACAACCAATCAGCCCTAACTGACACTGACAGGTAGCGACGTCGTGATCGTGCTACCTGTCCCCGTATCATGATCGGCTTTATCACGCGATACGTGACAAGATAGAGCGTCCGTTATTGGCTGACACCGTTCGATAGACCGAGACGACGCTCCTATCTTGTCACTTATCGCGTGATAAGGGCGACCATGATACGGGGTCTGCGACGCGCGAATATTTCACCGCGTCCGACCCGTTCAATTAATGTTTATCAGCTGCCTGGTTGAGACGGCTATTGTGCGTTAAGTGCCACGTGTGGATGTTTGACCCGTGCTTTAAATATGGATTTTGTTTTGTTTGTGGTAAAAGCTCATTTTCATGAATTTTATTTGGATTGGCAGTACAAAAAATATTATAAGATACTTACCCATAACTTATATTTTTCCATCCCAAAGTTATTTAAAAATCGCTAATTAATTAAAACACTTTTTTCTGAGCTCGAATGAATGTAAATACAAACATTTAATTTAATTTTTATACATTTTATTAACAACATGCATAATTTCAATGAGAACAACGTTTATACATTCCTACATAACAAAAACATTTTGCAAAAAATACGCATCAAAAGAGTTTATACCCACCTTTTTGGGAAGAATCGGGTAAATACGGGTAGATTGGGTAAATACCCTGTATTTACCCGTGGGTTTTTAACCACTACCCATCTCTGTGCTTGACCGCCAACTCGTCAATCTTGGTATCCTTTATAGTTTAGGAAAATGCAGTGGCTCCAAGTGTGAAGTTTTCCAGAAGATACAATTGTTATCTTTTTGTGTTACACAGAAGAAAAAAATACTTGTATTAGGTAGCTACCCTTGACGAGTAAAATTTTCAAAATCCTTATAAAAAAATCTTACTTTGGAAAAATGGTCGAAATTCGGTAGCGACTCCTAAATCTTAGGCGGACGTCACACTGCGCCGCATCAACGGACGGAGGTGCGGAGCTGTATACAAATTTCGCCGGACGGAGGTGCGTTGCAGTGTGTCGTACCACACGGAATTTATATACAAACTGAGGTACTTGCATACAACGAGAACCGAACTTCCGTCCGGAGATGCGTCGCAGTGTGACATCGACCTTAACCAGAAATAAAAAAAACAGACGTTTTGTACGTATTTTTTAAACAGACTAAGAGGGTAGGCACCCTCTTAGTACTTTTGTTTTAAAAAAAATACAGTTTTTAAGGACCACCCTATTGAATATGTTATATTGATCTATTGAAAGTCTTAACTGGTGCTACTAGCCCTGCGCTGTACACTATGCCGGTACGTAAAAACAATAAATCCCGTGAATACTACTGAAAGCAGTTCACATTTCACCAAAAACAGTTCATATTTAAAACATTTCCGAAGAGGCGAAATAATTTACTGGGTCCATCGACATGGTTCACCGCAAAAACTTCGCTAATGAGTTTAAGTTCCCTTCCTATTGGCATTCTGCTCAGAGGAACTTATTTCAATTTATGGCGGGTTGCTTCTGCGCTCCGTTTGATTCACACTTTGAAGTTAAAGTACTTCGTAACAAGAGATAGATGTTCGTGAGCGTGTTAAAGAATATGTCTAATGTCAGCCTTTTGATATTATAATTTCATCATCATCCTCCTAGCGTTATTCCCGGTTGTGCCCTAAAGGAGCACGGGGTCCGCTTTGTCACCTAATCCCAGATTATAATTTATTAACAAAAATTATAAGTTACCACATAAATTAAAACATGTTATAGGTATGTACAACCTAAACGAAAATGATAATAATACCTACTAATATTATTCACAGAATACTTCATCCCCTGCACGTCTAGCATGCGACGTCCGCGACATACTCTCGATTTTTTATCGCACTAATCTCTTGTTCTAAGTGTTCTAATAAGAAAGAGACGGATAGTGCGAGAAAAATCGAGAGAGCTCGCGCGCCGTCGCATGCTACGTGCAGGACGGCAGGCCTGGTGCAAATATGCCCAATATGCTGGCGGCATTACCCCGCTGATTGATATATATTTAATATCGATCAGCGGGGTATCGCGTATAAAGCTTTATATCGAGTATAAAGCTAGAGTTCGGACTAACTATTTGCCATGTAAGTACTTACATTACCTTCACACTATTATTTTACTAAACGAGATTCAAGCAAATATAATCAACTTATTTATTTACCTCTGAGGTTTAGTAAAAATATAGTGTGAGAATCGTGTAAGTTTAAACCAATATACTTTCTTTCAGTTTACTGTACCTAACGCTAATTAACAATAACAGATCTATCACTAGGTTATCACAAGGCGTAATCATAGTTGTTACTTGACATATAATACTTGTTTACATCTTTGGTTGATGTAGGGTTGGATAGGTATAAATCTTGTATGTGTTTTGGTAGGCTATTTATTAATTTTGGAAGGATGTAATGATTAGTTTAAGTTCTCATGCCGTAAACGTTTTTAATTTTTGGTAGTGCATATCTGTGCGTATTGGATAAACTCCTTAGCCTAATGTTACTAACTATAATAACGCTCGTTGTTAACTATAATAACTCGTCGCTGTTAACTATAATATCGCTCCATATAGTTTAGGTACTAAACTTGCATGGGTACATGACGGCGCGGCCACGACATTACAAGAGTAATGTCATTGGTTGAGTGAGCATCTGATGAAATTCTATCGTTGCTCCATACAAATATTAACCCCCCATTTCGCCCTCTTAGGGGATGATTTCCGGGATAAAAACTATCCTATGTCCTTTCCCGGGACACTATCTATACCAAATTTCATCTAAATCGGTTCAACGGTTTAAGCGTGAAGAGGTAACAGACAGACAGAGGGACAGATACACATACTCATTAAAAAATAATAAAAACTGAACCACTACATACTCGTACCATCAAGATCCACAGCGCAGGTTCCGTCATTCCACGAAGGTGCTAACACAAGTAGCATCCCACAACAAACTACGCCCATTTTATTCTCCCAAGGAATCAGTGTAACACCGTCTGTCTAGCCTCTTCCCATCCGTCCGACTCAAACCCTCCAAAATGCAGGGTACGTTTGCCGACACCATAGCCCAACGAACAATAGGTATCATTGATAGAATGGTGCCGAGAGAATCTATCAGCTTGGTACACAACTAAGCCCATAATTAAATAGGTTTCTCGTTTATGTTATTTATTAGTATGGGTTATATTAAACAAAAGATGGCGATGTACCATCTAATAAAACCATTGAGCTATTATTAAAACACACAGTTAAATTTTTACTATTTACGAATAATATAGGTACTTAGCCAATGTACCTTCGTGTAATTTTGAGTTTTCATTCGCCTGGAAAGAACAAATAATATTTTTACAATACAATTCAAACATAGGTATTTATTGGATTACCAACGCGTGTTCGAGGTCCGAAAATAATATACCTAACATTTTTCATACTGCCTCCACTTCTACATATTACAATTATTTAAATAGATACTTTTTGTACTGGTTTCTAGATATACTTAACACGAGATGAACTTTATATAATTCAATCTAAGTTCTCTTCTAGTTTTCACCTCGATTTGTCAACTTATTCCCGCCATGTGCGGATATTATCCCGTACCCGTACTCATAAAATACATGACTACCCGTATTTTGCAAGCTTTATATTAACTTTATAATATTAGTTCGTTCATAAGTATGTTCGGATCAAATTTTGTAACTGAATTAATGCAGTCGTAAACTATCCGCATCTAATTGAGTTGTAATTGTGCATACTCCTGTACCAGCGCACCACGAGCTGATCTGATGATGGAGACAGAAGGTAGCCAAAGTAACTCCCACACTACAAAGATCCCGTCGAACCCTCTCAACGAGTATTGATAATTGCAAAAAAGTTGGCAACCAAATCTTGTACCGAGAAATTATTTTTTGATAGAGAAACTTATTTCGTATTTTGTTAGTCTAGGATAACCCAGTGCGGAAATGATACAATATTTAAGAAAAATACGACATAACTCCAAGCAAACATGCAAGCGTCTGCTGTTGTCTTCATGTTATTTCGGTGTATAAATAATGTTACTGGAAAGTTTTATCACTTATTGTTAAAATAAAAGGTCCGAAATTCTAAGGATCAAAGTTAATTAAATTTTAAGGTAACGATTTTTTTAAGATTTCGATTCCTAACGTTTTGCTATACAAAAAGTATATTGTTCGCTGAAAAGTCTTTCAGTTGCGACATTTTGGGCTTGGATTTGGAAATGATAGTCAGTTCGTTGGAATTTCACGTTTTTTTAACTTTATTCGGTTTCGAGCATTCGCGGACGTTTTATATCGTTTTTTATTACCTTTTATTTAATTTAAGTGCTTCTTCTGGCGTGTTTGGCATTGCTTGGGAATGAATGTTTAAATTTTGTAGGTACAAAAAAGTAATAAAAGTTTGAGGTAGGTATGATTTAATAAAAGAACAGGTGGAACACAATTCATCAATCAATAATTTACATTAAACACAAATAAAAAAATACAACCGAATTGAGAACCTCCTCCTTTTTTATGAAGTCGGTTAAAAATTCCTTCCAATTTAGCTTTTTTCGAACAAATTGTAAACTTAGATAAGCCTTGACGTGTGTTACCAGGAATGTTCTTAGTTAGTAACATATAAAGTCTCCCTATACTTCTCAGTTAAGTAATTAATAGGTTTCGTTACCTAGGTAAGGCAACGAGCAGTTCGGCACCCCGTTAGAACTTGTGACATTGCGATAGCTTTACGTCGCAAGTTGCGACCTGCGGCCATCCTTGTACATAGTTTGGCCACTTCATACGATTCGCAGCTATCTTGGAGACGAGCACAAGTTTTAATTGATCAATTTAACTTCAACTACCATTTGACCTAGGGACGCCGGTCAAGTAAACACTCGCTGATGCTAATTAACTTGCCTTATCGAGAATTTCCTTAATGAGACTTAGGAACTTGGGGAAAATACTTCATTATAGACTTAGTTTGAAACTTTTTTTCCGTAATGAGTAACCCAGAAAGTTACAGATACTTAGTTATATGTAAATGGTAAGAAATTTATTTTTGATCTACCCAGGACTTGTAATGTCGAAGCTCTCCTGGTCGATGTAACGTTTTGTATGTAGTCAGGTTTTGCCTGGGAAAATGCCGGTTGAGCTGTCCTGACGCTCGTTACGCAATTACCCCTGTGCTTGATAATGTCCTATGGGTTTTGGATAAGAATGGTATTAATTAGGTATCCAAATGGAGTCTACATTAATGGTGGGCCGTCCGAGTAAGATGTCGAAGAGACCGTGAATAGTGTGGTTGCTTGTTTATTTGTAAGTTCGGTTCAGACACTAGGTTCATTTGATTAATGAAGTCAAAAGTGAACGTAACTTAAAATACTATCTTGTAAAATATAACTGCGTTGTACTATTATTACTTGGAAAAGATAAGATAAAGTCGCTTTCTCTTCAGCAGCCTGAACAAGCACATGTTTCTGCTTGAAAACAGTGAGTAAAGTGGGAGTTTGCTCACTCTAGACAGGGTAGGTATAGGTACCTACTTAGTGTGGGGTCTGGGGGCGCTTTTGATCACCTAATTTTTTATGTCCTCTATCATTGGCACTCCGAAAATGTTCTTCATAAAATTTTACACCATAATAATCATTAGTCATAATAATTCTTATTCATAACGATCGTAACTCATAACCATTCCAATTCACAATGACAATAATCATAAATTTCTCATGTCTTAATATTTCGTTTCTTTTTTTTTTCATCATAACACTCACTTATGTCCGTGATTTTTACTTAAATTTATAATTACACTCGTCGTACATTATTTAATACTAAAATTGTTTTTCATACACATATTATTCATCATAAATGTTACTTATTCGTATTATTAATATTATTAAACATCCTGCATTTTTTTTTTACTATATTGACATTCATAAATGTATTCAGCATAGTTTTTATTATAATACCTACACACACGTGCGCATTAATTATGAAGATTTTTTTAATGAAAACTGACCATTATGACTTCCGATGATAGTTATAGAAATTAGGGAACAGAAAAGTGTTATAACGAAAAAAATTATGACTAGTGATGATTATGAATACAAAACGTTAGTATAATAAACAATAGGACAATATATTTATATTATATATTCATAACAGCCAATATCGACCCGTGGGGTCTATACCTACACATTTCTATTAAACTGCATTTGCTCTATCATTCATGTCTTCATTTTGTTTAAAAAAAAGAGAATGACTAGACCCCGAACAACACACTCAGTCCAATGTTGGTGGTCCACGAAGATTGTCACGAAGGCAAATTAATAATACTAACTTACCAATCTTTTTTTCAGGGTTCCGTAGTCAACAAGGAACCTTTATAGCTTCGCCATGTCCGTCTGTCCGTCGGTCTGTCCGTCCGTCCGTCTTCGGCTTAGCTCAGTAACCATTACTACTAGAAAACTGATTCGTCATGGGTATAAAAAACAATCACGTTGACAAAACAGTACAATATAATCTTGATAAAAAAAAACGGACGAAGAGACGGACAATTAGGCATAAGTAATTACCGAGTAATAGTCGACCAACTTAATGTGTACTTGGAAAGGCCAATTTTCGTACAAATTCGGCTGACGCAACCGCACCTCACGTCGATGTAACTAAGACAGACAGGCAACTACGGAACCCTACACTGCGCTTGGCCCGACATGCACTTGGCCGGTTTTTTCCTGAATGAATACGTTTTCATGTTGAATGGTATTTGACTCTTCCTTTGCTTAGCACTGGCAGCCAGGCAGCACCCGGCCCGGCACCTATTCCGCTGCAGCGGGGAGTAAGGCAAGTTGATGTTATTTTCCCAAAACTGTTCACCGCTGCACTGCAGGACGTTTTCAAGACTGGACTATAGAAGGCTAGGCTAGGCATCAACATCAACGGCGAGTACATCACTCACCTTGGGTTTGCTGACGATGGACAGACCATGGAAGACTTAGTACGATGCTCAATGACCTCAGTAAATCTTCCGAGCGAGTTGGCCTCAGACTGAACATGGATAAGACGAACATCATGTCAAATGCCCATTACAATGTTGTATGTTGGGAGTTTCTCTGCGTGATCGCATCAGAAATGAGGCTATCCGCAGTAGAGCCAAGGTAACGGATATAGCCCTCCGAATCGCTAAACTTAAGTGGCAGTGGGCGGGGCACATATCACGTAGAACCGATGGCCATTGAGGCGGAAAGGTTCTCGAGTGGCGACCACGTACCGGAAGGCGCAGCGCGGGTAGGCCACCCACGAGGTGGACTGATGACCTGGTAAAGGTTGCGGGAGTCCGCTGGATGCGGGTGGCGCGGGACCGGTCACTTTGGCACTCTTTGGGGGAGGCCTATGTCCAGCAGCGGACGTCTTTCGGCTGATATGATGATGATAGCACTGGCAGCAATAAACAATTTTCTCTCTTATTGCACAAATAATTATTTACAGCATTTTTCTAATTGACATTTTAAATATGCTCGAGCTGGAAGTTTAATACCTAAACCGGAAATGCCCGGCTATAACTCTTAATGGGAACTCACATATGACATTCTTCATATAAAACGTGAACACACACTGGCTTTATGCTGCTTTATCCATAGTTCAAATTAAAAATACGAGTAAAGCTGTAATCGGTGCATGGCTCGCTTCGGGAAGAGTTGAAAGGGGTTCAAGAATATGACTCTTATTGTGGAATTGTATTTTTTATTTATCAAATGCCCAGAGTTAAACGACCGTAGCCAATTGGTCCGGATGGCGTTTTAGTGCAAAACCTAAATAGTATGTACTGTAACCTGTAATAATAGCACAGTACGCTACAACTTACAATACCAATAACGTTTCCATGTTTTTATTTTAATTCAGGTTTTGCTTGGAATTGGAAACCAAACTCTTAATTGGCGACAACTGAAAAGTTCTAGTTATGTGATGTTGTGGTCTTGTTAAAACACGACGCAGCTTATTAGTAACTTACTGCGACGAGCAAAATTAAATGTTTCACGCGCACCCGGGCAAAAATATGTCAGTCTGTCCATAGAATCATTAATATTAGTAAAATTATAATTAATGATTCTATGGACAGACAGACATACTAGGAGACATGTGTTTCAGTAAATATGTAAATAAACGGAACAATCTAATTTTGATCGACTTATCTCACGTGTGATCAAGAACAAAACGCACACTGCTAAGATCAGCCGGTCCAAGTTTGCCATTAAACCCTGGATTACGCCCGGTTTAATACGCTGTATGAGGCACCGGGACAAATTACACACCCAAGTCAGAGCATCCCCGCACGACCCGATGTTGCGCCTAACCTATACGAAATACAGAAACTTCTTCGATAACTTATTATATAATTTAAAAAACGAGTACCAGAAGAATCAGTTGTCTAATACGAACAACCCCCTTCAGTTATCGAAATATATTAAAACAATATGCCAAACCCTCAGCTTAAAAACGACGCAGATGAAACTCCTTAACGTCAGCGGGAAATCTAAACTAGAATGTCTCAATAGTTACAACCAGTTTTTCGCAACAAATGGCAAAAAGCTTGCTGATTCCATTCTAACTAATATAAAAAATAAAAATATAAATATAAACCCCTTCGGACGGCCGCTAACTAATTTTATATGCATCCAACTAATATACTAAGTCGGTAAAACTATCTCAAATCTCAAAAATGACTGCGCGCCGGGCCCCGATGGTGTGAAACCTTTACTAGTAAAAGAGATAAAGGACGTTATCCTTGAGCCTCTGACCTTACCTTTGCAATCTCAGTTTGGAATCGGGATGCTTTCCCGATTGCTGGAAGGTGGCTTCTGTATCCCCGATTTATAAAAATGGGGCCAGAAGCTCCCCAAGTAACTTCAGACCGATTTCTCCCCTAAGCGTGTTTTCCAAAATTCTGGAGAAGCTTGTCAATATAAGATTAACAAAATATATTGAGAAAAACCATCTTATCTCAAGCTGCCAATTCGGTTTTAGGACAGGGAAATCGACTGAGGATGCGGCTGTACTTCTCTCTGATCTAACTTCTGATCATATGGATAAGGGAGATAAATGCGTAGGCTTATTTCTAGATCTCGCCAAGGCGTTTAATACCGTTTCCGGGACTTTACTCTTGAAGAAACTAGAATGCATTGGCGTGAGAGGCTTGGCTCTCGACTGGTTCACGAGCTACTTAACAGGTCGCCTCCAGAAGGTCAAAATAGGTCACGATAGCAGGGATCTGCTTCCTGTCCTCCTTGGCGTTTCCATGCCTGACGAGATATTTTGGCGCTCGAACGAAGTGAGAGCGCCAATAGTTCGACTCAGAAATGGGTGACTTTCACCCGAGTTAAACACCCTACTTTTCATATTGAATACGAGGAAAGTAAAAAAAACACAGACGGAAAATTAAAAAAATATGTTTATTCAAAGTATACAGTTCAAAAACGGCAGCCGCCATTACCGTGACGTCTTCCGAGCTGAAAGAATAGTCCCATCTCACCTGTCCTAAAGAAAGAGGCAAATATCTGTCTCGCTCGCGCATATGGTTATATGGTGTAATGCGGTCACGTGACATACAGATAATAAAACTACGATTTTAATATTGAAATCAAAAATATTGCTCATGTTTTTGTAACCAAATAATTTCGTATTTCAAAAGTTTATGAATAACATACTCTCATAATTTAATTGTGATAGACTAAAAAGCCTATTCAAGTATTTTCATACGATTTGTATTTATTATTAGTATTAGTTGAAGAGTGGCTGTATGCGTTTCTGCCTTAGCTCACATACACAACTTTAAGTTAAAAAAAGCTTTGTGAATGTACTCCATTTGTCACCACCTCATAGAACCTAGTGATAATCTTAGCTAAAATAAAAGTAATGAATTTACAACACAAACTTATTTTATAATGAATAAAATAAATTCCATGAACTAGTAAGAATAAAATTATTTCCCTTTGTCAGTAGCGGGGTAAGTATAGATATTTATTAGAATTAGTTCCCGCATAATGCTTTTAAGGCGGACTAATTGGAATCCACTACTTTTCTGCACTAGAGCAGAAACGTATCACTTTCTGCACACTTTTTAGAACAACAACGACCCACTTTCAGAGCATGACATATGAAAAAATATTAATTTACGTTATAGTATTACTAAGTGAGCGACTGACTGCGAGTGACGAGAAATCAACAGAACAGCAACTTACAAACATTCATTTAAGTTACTTAAAATACAAAATGAGAAGCTTCATAATATTAGAGCAACCTAATATTTAATTGAGTGTCAATGTTACGTCCTGCATTTTTTTAAATATTTGGCAAATGTTTTTTTTAATACTGAGCGGCATTTTATCTTAAATGAAGTGTTTCGAATACAAAAACCACTTTGAAAAATACTATAATGAGCAGAGGTTTTTCCGCTGTTATATAAAAAAAAATAACCTCGAAGATGAAAGCGGGAGCAAAGCTGCCGCTTTGGTCTTCTAACCTATCCGCGGGTTATTTCTAGTCGCTCAGTAATGTAGTCGCACGGATAGAATTTTAATATCTGAAATGGATTAATCAATAGTCAGTACCCACTTTTTGTAAGCTCGTTCTGTATTTTATTATTACTACGCTTACTCAAATTCATACCGCTCAAGTTATTAAAATAGTATGTCCATCATCAGTCGCTAAGCTTTTTTTTATTCGATCGTTTCATAAGTCCCCTATTTGAAATGTGCAGCTATGTGTTCACTTAAAAATCACTTTGTCGATTCTTATTTGAATTAACCATCACATAGCCGGATAACGTTTTTACTTAGATTTTAGTGTCGAATACTGAATATCATAATACCCGAATCATCAAAACCGCTGATGCCACCTATTTCACTTAAAGGCTACGTCCGCACACACAGGCGGCTTGCTTAGCGTCTAGAGCCTAGAGAGTAGCTAAGTAAAACGAACATTATAGAATTTTCACAACCGGCCGTACTGCGCCCTTGGGGACTAGCTAGTCGCTTAGCGTTATCGATGTAAATAAACGTGTTTGCTCTGTCGCCAGGCGCGAGGCGAGGCCACTAGGCTCTAGCTAGACGCTAAGCAAGCCGCCTGTCTGTGCGGACGTAGCCTAAGACAGGTCTGTGTAGGTACCACGACGAGCGAAGCGAGGAGGAGTGTTAGGTGTACTGCGAGACCGCAACCCTACGCGCGCGAGCGTGCCGCGGTAGCGGCCGGCGAAGCGCCAGAACTGTTTTTTTTTTCATTAGGAAATTTATTCATTAGGAAAAACAAAATTAGAGTTGAAGTATGTTCTTAGTTATGATATTAGGACTAACAAAATTATGACGGATGTCCGTTATGAAGAAAACTGTTATTTTATGTTATATTATGACTTCAAGCCAGTTTTTAGTAACGAAATTATGAAGATAAATTTTAGGATAACTGATCATTATGACTTCCAATGATAGTTACAAAAACTTAGGAACAAAATAGTTAGGACGAAAAAAATATAACTAGTGATGATTATGACAACAAATCGTTCGTATAAAAAAAATAGGACAACGAATTTTATGGCAGCCATTATGGACCCTGTAAATTCAATACTTTTATTTTAGCTAAAATATTCACTAGGCTCTATGAGGTGGTAACAAATGGAATACACCCACCCACAAACCTTTTTTAACTTATAGTTTGTGCACGTGAACTAAGGCAGAAACGCATACAGCCACTCTTTAACTAATCCTAATCCTTATCCTTACTAATATTATAAATGCGAAAGTGTGTGTGTTTGTATGTTTGTCCTTCTTTCACGTCGCAACGGAGCGTCGTATTGATGTGATTTTTTGTATGGGGATAGTTTAGAAGCTGGAGAGTGACATAGGCTACTTTTTCCAGCGGGAAAACATCTAATTCCCACGGGAAAATTCAATATGGTACATATTTCTATAACCACGCGGGTGAAGCCGCGGGCATCAGCTAGTACTAATAATAAATACAAATAGTATGAAAATATTTGAATAGGCTAATTCCATCTATCACAATTGAAATATGAAAATACGTTAATTATAATAGCCCGTGGGCGGTAAATCTCAGTTACCGCCCGGAGTGACGTAAAAAATATTTTTTTATACTCGTCGACTATAATCTTTAAATTAGAACCTCGCAAACCATAACTCAATTGGATACTTACTTTTATTCTGATGCAAAAGTTCATGCTCTATGGACAATCGAAACAATTATTATTCAATTGTACGCAGAACGAAAATGAATTTTGACCAATCACGAGGCTCGATTGTTGGCTGCACTTCGTTTCAGCAGGGCGATTTTCAATAGATACGAAGTTTGTTTAATACATTATTTTTCCGTTTGACTGGTAGAAAAAGTGTTGTTTACAATATTTATATAATTAGCTTTTTAAGTCTCGTACCTTAATTAGGCCATGCACTCAGCAAGGTTTGTGGCCTAGACGTGGTAGGTAATCGACTGAAAAAGCATACAGTATATAACGATTGCATAAATACTATTAATTTCAAAATTAAAATCGTAGTTTTATTATAAGTCATGTGACCGAAAACGCCGCCCACCATTTGGCGTCATTACACCATATATAACCATAAGCGCGAGCAAACAGATATTTGCCTCTTTGTTTAGGACAGGTGAGATGGGACTAAGTATTCTTTCTGCTCTGATGACGTCACGATAATGGCGGCTGCCGTTTTTGAATTGTACACTTTGAGTAAACATATTGTTTTGATTTTCCGTCTGTGTTTTTTTTACTTTCCTCGTATTTGATATGAAAGTAGAGTGTCTAATTCGGGTGAAAGTCACCCATTTCTGACTAGAACCATTGGCGCTTCTAACTTCGTTCGAGCGCTAGAATATCTCGTCGGAAATGGGTGCCTTTCAGCCCTTGGTTAACAATCTACTATTCTTGGTCTGAGTACTTCACATGCATTATTTAAGCAAGTATGGGCGGTGTGCCGTGGCCTACGTAGCTACATAATAGATTTTCATAAAAGCTTATTTACGGTACTCGACGGGCTTACAATGTGAGAGTTAGCTTCCAAATGGTAGAGTGCACCAACAATTTCCTACTCTAAACATAGAAGGGTTTTTTTTAATACTTGCTCATAACGTAGTCATTAAATTTACATTGACATAATGCCGGATAACACTCCTGTTAAACATGTGTCTTAAAACATTACCGCACGGCCACGACATTGCGTGAATTGCGGCGCGGTAAGCATTTTATCTATTCATTGCGCGGTCGAGACGCGCAACGCACTGTAGTTAGTTGGGACCACACGCAATGTATTAGAGAAACCGCTGCCGCTGCCGCCGCAGCGCGAAGTCGTAGCCGGCCGTGACGTTTTTCCCGGTACTGCTCAAACAAGCCTGGGGTCCGCTTTGGCATCTTATCCACGTGGTCAACAGAAGGAAGATTAGACCTTAGGTATTTGGATAAGACCGGTTTTCCTTCATCGCAAAGGCATTGTTAAATAATAAATGATATTCCGTACATAACTTTAAAAAAAAAACCCAGTGGTACGGGCCATAGGCTTTCGTTCGGCCAGGTTTGTTTGTCACTTGCCTTACAGCTGGGCTACAGTGGCACTACCTGGGTGAGGACCTAATTCTGGGCCAGTAGTTAGCCTAGTTAATTGGTAGTAGTTAAAAAGTTCCGTTGTGACACGAAAATTAGCCATACAATTCTATGGTTAATTTTCGTGTCACAACGGAACTTTTTAACTACTACCAATTAACCACGCTAACTACGCTGTTGTCCACGTTTATCCCCTAGCCTGATCCCCCAGGGGAAAAAAACGGTTAGGTTGTTAGTTGAACTGCGACCCTACAGCGCGCGAGCCGAGCGAGCGAAGCGAGCGTGACACGGTAGCGTCCGGCGAAGCGCCATAACCGAACATTATCATTTTTTCCTAGTTGAATATAAAATAATTGCCGCTAATTCTCCTGGGGGATCAGGCTAGGGGATTAACGTGGATAACGTGCTAACTACTGGCCAGGAATTTGGTCCTCACCCACCTATGCACTTGTGAATTTTATAAAAATTAGGGATAAAAAATTAAGAGCTCCTTGTGACAACAATAATGAAGTGAGTAAATGAACTAGGTATGTCTAGTTAAATATGATTTTAAGTTATAATTTTATAAACGTTTTATTTTGTAAAACTATTTTTTTTAAGTATATTGACTGTTTAAATATAAATATATTACTAGCTTCCGTCCGCGACTTCGTCTGCGTGGACCCGGGATAAAAACTACCCATATTTTAATCTAGGCTATAAACTATCTTCCTACAAACCTTCATCCAAGTCGGCTGAGCCGTTTAAGCGTGAGTAACAAACATCCAAACTTTCGCATTTGTAATATTTATAGTAGGACGTTAGTAATATATTTAAATATATTTTTACTCTAGTGTAATTATCAACATACAACAATGTTCATAGAATAATATATGTGGTCCCAAATTCCCAATACAGTACAAAAGTCTTAAATGGCCAGTAACATTGCGTTGGCAACTTTGGCTTTTCCACGCAGAAGATTCCAGAATCTCAAACTGAACGCACGCAAGTCTTCCTCGCACATTACATCGCCATAGCTAGAAATCCTAAATTTCACAGTAAATTGACAGTGCGTCCTGGTTTCAACCGACTTAAGGTTATACAGTAAACCATTTAACTCGTTACAACAAATTCTAAACCAATAGGTTTTTCTTAGTAATTGGAATTAGTTCGTGAAAGCTATCTATTATCTTGTTTCTCTCGTGCTTTGTTTCCCACATGAAAAATAAAATAAAAGGACGATGTGGTATTGGCGTAATGATGCACGTTTGTGTGTTGTTTTTGTTTCAAACTAAAAGTTTTAACGTTCGCGTCTAACCGACCAACAATCGATTGCGGTTTTGCCATTTTGCTAGAAGGCTTATGCACGCCTGTTTTTTAAACTGACTATAAACAGTTTGTTGCCACATAAATTGTCTTTTAGACTATTCGTTAAAGGAGTTAGTTAATGGGTATCGCATTGTCTTTAGAAATAAGATGTTCAAAAATGTATGGGAAGAAAAATACGAGTACCGACTTATTTCTAACGCTTTGTACTTAGTCTTACTAAACTCACAACACGTGTAAATATGTATAATTATGTTTTGATGTCTATACCCGACGATATCAATATTATCCACCGGAAATTCATTCGATATTCCCCGACAGGTTGCGTCGCTAGTTATTAACGTTCACGGCCGGCATCGACAGTTGCTTGCCAAAGACACGACCGACCCGGAGTATTATATACGGCGATGGAAAATACACTGTAGTCTGGGCTTCGTTATAGCATTTCCATTTTAATCTGCACAAGTCATATATCCCTTTTTGTAAAACAGGCGATAGTCAAGATAACGATGCTAATTTCTCGTACTTAGCAAGAATTTAGATTTTTTGTTTCAAGAGCAGGTAGCTAAAACGATTAGATAGTTAACAAACACTCGGTCATTACACATTGCCTGGGTAACTTTTAAGTTGCATACAAACCTCAACTAGGTACCTCCGAGCTGTAAATCTTCATATTTTAATATGTTGTTTATGTTTAACAATAGTACATTATTGCAGAGGCCGGGAAATAGCAATTCGTGGACAAGTTGATTTTGTCGGATGAAGCAAAGCTGACTTTGACAATAGAGACGAAGCCACGAATTCCCATTCCCTCCAAGGCAGATAGATACAGTGCTTTTCTCCTAAAATGTGAGGTAATGAAATAACATATTCAATAATCTTAAAACAGCGAATGTCAATAGCCTATCAAGTTCCAGGCAAACTTATTTTTTTAAAGTATATACACGACATGACTCGTGAAGGCATTTTTGAATATACACTAAAAAAGAAGAACCATTTGGATCGGTCAAAATTTTAAATATTTAGGTAATTAAAATTATTAAAGATTAAACGGGATTGCAAACAAAATGCATTTCAGTTCGTTATTAATTTGATTTATACATTTAGGAAGAAAACCAATCATTAGTGACGCTCACAAGACGACAAACATTGAATAAAATAAGTTTCTATCAAAAAATTCATTTTTGGTACAATCTTTTATTGCCAACTGTACTTTTCTGTATACCATCATCAACTACTCATTGAGACGATTCTAACGAACCCAAACTCAACGGGGTTACGTCGGTTAAGTACTGAATTCCCATGGCCACCTTCTGTCTCCATCATCAGAACAGCTCAGTGGTACCATAATATAGAATTGTCATCCAAGCTATACTCATACCCAAAATTTCAGCTCAATCGGTCACCGGGAAGTAGGTGAAATTTAACTTGCAAGATTTGTCCCATACATACACACTAACAGGGCAAGTTAAAATAAAAGCTTGTAATCATCAGATCAGCTTGATGGTACCATAATATTGAATTGTCATCCAAACTATACTTATACCTAAAATTTCAGCTCAATCGGTCACCGGGAAGTGGATCAAATAACTCGCAAGATTTGTCCCATACTAACACACATTTATATTGTTCCAACGGAAAACCAGCGCTGGTATGGTCCCAATTTCGTGACGTGTTTTTAACGTTGGGCAAGTTAAATAAAAGCTTGTAAAAACGTTAAAAACACGTCACGAAATTGGGACCATACCAGCGCTGGTTTTCCGTTGGAACAATATAAACGTTACAATTATAAATACCACAATAACACAGTGAAACAATTGTTAAAAAGAAACAGTACGAAAATTAAATAAAAGACATAGATATGGCAAGGCATATACTTAACTACAAACTACATAAATAGAGAATTAACAACGAAGCAGGCCTGACACTGAGCTGGTGTTCAAAAGTATGTTTCTTGAATTTATTTTAAAGCTATGTATATTTTGCAGGTTCCTTATGGGGGTGGAATATTGTTCCAGCATTTAAATGCTATAACGGAAACCACCACGGAAAGCAGCCGAAGCATGTCGAGGTGTCAACAGCTACATTACACACCGCCGACAACCACGAGACGAATTAATTGCCAACTTATCAAAGATAAATTTAGTGGTCTTGTGCTTGAGTACTCCAAAAAGCAAAAAAAATAAAAAGACCGGGTTGCACTCCGGGAGTGCCGGCAGAAGTGAAAACTCAATAACATTGTAACAGTTTTTCGATCAGGTCACGTGACATCTTAGGGTGTCACCCTAAAAATGAATTTGACGCAAATTTATAAACAATTATCAATTACTTAGGCGGACGGGCCCGTCGGAGCGCCGATGGATGGCGGCAAACACAGTACCAATTTGTTTTTGCCATTGCCAAATATTTTTCAAAGCTTTATCTCTTTAGGAATAACGTCTAAATTCGAACTATTCGAATTTGCAAGAACAGCACAACAGCAGACGGCGGTGGCGACCAAAATATAAATTTGTTTTTGCCGTTGGTAAATATTTTCTAAGCTTTATCTCTTTAGGAATAACGCCCAAATTCGAACTATTCGAATTTTCTCAATATCAAAACGGTGAAGGATGCGTTGGTATTATTACAAACTGATTTGCAGAATATGCTATTGCAAAAAGTGTTTAACGGCTTTATACTCTTACGAACAGGAGCCTTAGCATGGATGAGGTTTTATCACTTATCACGGCGTGACAAATGACAAATCACGTGATTTGTCTACTTAATCACTCAACTTACCGATTCATAACATGGTTGCACGTGTCAAAATGGAGTTATCCAACTATGACATATGACAGCGATATATGACATTTGCATAACATGGTACGTGGTTAATGTGGTAATTTGACGTCTCAACTTGGTTTATTTTATTTATTTATCTAAGTGTTTCCGAGGTATTAACGATAAGCTATTTTAAACTTGGTTTTCACCAAAACTACGAGTGAATATTCGATTCTAGTGACAATAATGATAGTTAACTGTGATAATGGTAATTTTTTCCCTATAATCAAACATAGATTTGTTTGTTGAACTCGCACCTATTATTGAAAAACTAGTGAAATTTCATCATGGAGAGTTTTCAACAAACGCTGTTGGCCCTTGGACTTGGAGTTCCTAAACCAGAAATTTCGCTGCTACTTATCGAAGCGGTACTTAAGGTAAGTAATGCTATTTGAATTAATTGATAAATTGTATGGACCCCAAGGTTTGTTGGGAGGATGGTGTTTAGTACCTAACAATGTTATCCTATAATACAAATGTAGCCAGTATATTTAATTTGGTTTGAGGTAGCCAGTGATTATTTTATTAAACCTAGGTACCTACTTAGGTACTGTAATCAACCTGTACTTGGGAATCAGTCATTCCTTAAAATTTTTCATTGAATTTGTCATTCTTATTTATATCTTATACCAGCTTCTGCCCGTGACCCCGTCCACGTAGAACTCATTTATAACACATTTCCATACAAACTTTCACTCCCGTATGGAATGATTTCCGGGATAAAAATTATCTTTTGTCCTTTCCCGAGACTCAAACTACCTCAATACCAAATTTCATCTAAATCGGTTCAGCGGTTTAAGCGTAAAGAGGTAACAGACAGACATAGACACTTTCGCATCTGTAATATTAGTAAGGATAGATATTCAGGATATTGTGATATAATACGTGTAATTGTGCTTCAGGCTAAGTACTCATGACTTGTATTTTATCTTCTTTTCAGATCTATTAGCGAAGAAAGAAAAGAAGATTACAACCGATGGTACTCAAAACATACCACATGTTCAAAAATCGAATTACATAAATACATGAATAAGTTACCGTTTCATTTAAATTGATTGATTCCTTTACTTATTATGCCACCTATATGCAGGGAGTGTTTGAAAGGTGAGGTTCAAGACGGAGGACAAGACAATCCATACTAACATACCTACAACCTTCAAACACTTTGTGCATGACAACCATTTTTTAAAGATATTCTCAAGATTTTTAAGAATCTAACATTTGTGACACAACACAACACAGTATTACAATACAAACACAAAATAAATTTACTTTATTGATGTCCTTTCTTGAAGAACTACATACATAGAAGGAGAATTGGCAACGCAATTTTCAAGCTTCAATAGGCAACGATGCCCGCTTACCTTCAAGCGGGCCGTACGCTTTATTGCCAACGATGTGGTATAAAAAAATACACAATATAATGATCACATTGAATTTATTACTTTTATTTCAATTTGTCAATTGTGCAAAATAAACTCAATAGGTATACAATTTACAAAAGAGAATGTAAGAGTAGGTACAAACACAGATTTATCCATTTCAAGTCCAGTCAAACTTTGAGTAGATTTGAGTTAATTTTTAATGTTTAGATGTCATTTCCACCATTCTGAAACATAAAAGTATTGTTAAGTACATTCTTAATAATATTAATAGACTGACTTTTGTGATAGGTATAGATATAGACAGGGGGGTAAGGTGGCCAGACCTCCCAAAGGTGTGATTAGAGTAAGAGACTTGCATTTGTCTCCAACTATTAAAGGATTCAATCTTGGATTTCTTTGAAGTTGCAACCAACCATTAGTGTCTGCTTATCACCAGACAGGCCATATGCTTGTTTGCCACTCTTTGTCCAATAAAATTGCATGGTATGGGAGTCAAATTGAGTAACATTTCAGTAGTCTAGAAACAGATATGAAGTTAACTAATAAATTTTAGTTTTATTTCACTAATCCACAGTTGACTGGATATTTATATCTTACCTATTCCAATATAATTTAAATCACAAAGTTGTTAATGATTAGTATTTTTTTACAAATAATACCGGTGAAATATGATTACATGGATACATATTTCACACTAGTAGACAAATATTTCTAATGTATTATATATATTAACTTAGATAATTTACCACCAACTTCCACATTCAACTAGTTTTATCAAAATTGGTATTGAAACTGTGTAACACACAATTTGGTACTTACACAAAATTTGTATTTAGCCAAAATCTTAGAACTTAAAGGCTAGTACATTTACCTACTTAATGCTATCTAAAAAAGGTAGGATTTCAGAAAGAACTTGCCTGGTTTTTTGACAAGGAATGTTAGGTTAACCATTTGGGACTGAAAGAACTATAGGTATTACACAGCAAAAACTTTTTTGTCTCTAGTGTAGATCCGGGGTCTGAAAAATAATTTTAGAAGTTAGTATTTGCTTGGGCAAACAAGTATAATCACTGTAAATGTCAACTTACCAATTCATTTTTGATTCTCAAAGGCAATCTTATGTTTCCAATAAAATTATTATTTCTATCATCGTCTTGAAGTCTGTAAAAAGAAGAAATACAGCGGTACACTCGGTAAATAAGCATACTTTTGATAAAATGTGTTGGTAATAGTAAACAAACATACAAACCTCTGAATTAGCTGTATTTCGGCTCGCTTAATTCGGCCTGGCTTTTAAAGCACTGCCTTTCATTGATACGTAACACATATTTGCCATAATTCTTTGCAGGTATTCTTAGTTTAGTAATAATCCAGCGTAACAGAAGCATTTAACAATAACATTTGACATTTTTCAATGTTGACGACATCACGCGCCACTAGCGCCTCTAGCGGTCCTTCACTCGTAATTCCTTATCGTATCGATTGTGGTTAATTTACCAATAATCCAAACATGCTTTCATGTATGATAAATTTAATCCCACGACAAGTGCCAATTGGTCGAGCTTCAAAAACTCTAGCCATAAAGCCTTTTTTATACATTTGTTGGTAATATTGGATGACTGCTTGCTCATAAATAGTACGCTTTATTATAATGCCATCAAACCGAGAGGTAATAAAAATGTTTCACCTTCACTCATAGTAGACTACCTTTTCAAAATATTTGGGTTTTCATTGTATTTTGCATCTGTGTGGGCCATTTTCAAAGGCTTGACAGTTGACAGCAAGCAAAATAAACCGTCGCCGTCAAGCAAGTTAAATAACAGTGTAATATCATCATTCTCCTAGCGTTATTCCCGGTTATCTAAGTTTAAAACAGTATATAAGTTAAATTCAGTTTACACGACGATGAAAAATGCCACGAAAAGTGTAAGTAACAAACAAAATAAGTTAGTTTATTATTTCAACGTTGGTCGTCTTACTTATTTGTGTGATGAATACGTTTTCAGCCGTTCAAAAGAGGAAGCTTTGCGAGTACATGGCGACGCACGCGCTTTTTGCCAACGTCGAGTACGGCGTGCCCCTGGGTGCTCGCCAGCGCCAGCACGAGGCTCAGTGGCAGGAATTGAAGTGGCTGAAGGAGTTCGGCCCTTAAGGTGGATGTCACACTGCGACGCATCTCAGGACGGAGGTGCGTTTCTCGTTATATCCAAGTAAATTCCGTGTGGTACGACACACTGCAACGCACCTCCGTCCAGCGAAATTTGTCGCAGTGTGACGACCGCCTAAAAGTCGGTGGCAACGTGGAAAACCGCAAGTAATTAAAATTTTATCTATAAGATACATGAATATATAATGAAATCGTAATGAGATTTACTTAAGGTGGAATCAGACGGTTAATTTTTCGTTCATTTTTATGTTTCATTCCGCACCTTTCACCCGAAGTGACACGTCTGCTCATGAAGTGAACCAAAAGTGCCGAATGAATTGACTAGTGAACCGATCCAACAATGTTTGATATTTTCATTCGGCATCTTTCACTCGCACTCCAAATGACCGAAAAATGAACGGTCTAAACAAGGAAAGAACGTTCACTAGTGAATTCATTCGGCACTTTTGGTTTACTTCATGATCAGACGTGTCACTTCGGGTGAAAGGTTCGGAATGAAACATAAAAATGAACGAGACATGGACCGTCTGATTCCGCCTAGAATAGTGAATGTTAATTTATATGTCATTTTACCTGAGTTGTGTGAACATTGAGTGAAAGAAAAAAGAATCAATCACCCGAGGGAACATTCATCCGAGTGAACCGTCTGATTCCGCCTTTACTACCGAGTACCTATGTTATATTAAATTTATATGTAGGTATATTTAATCAAGGCACTATACTTAATCTGTTTAAGGGAATAAGTGTATTTTGCTTGTATTCACTGAGCATATAAATAAAATAAATAAATAAATATTAAGGGACAATCTTACACAAATCGACCTAGCCCCAAACTAAGCAAAGCTTGTACTATGGGTACTAGACGACGATAAACATACTTATATAGATAAATAAATACTTAAATACATAGAAAAACATCCATGACTCAGGAACAAATATTCGTGCTCATCACACAAATAAATGCCCTTACCGGGATTCGAACCCAGGACCTCTTGCTTCGTAGGCAGGGTCACTACCAACTAGGCTAAAGTGGTCGTCGGTATAGTGCAGTGACTAAGGATTCAGTTCAATAATGAGGCATATTTAACTGTTTACTATTTTTAACCCCCGACGCAAAGAGAGGGGTGTTATAAGTTTAACGTGTCTGTCTGTGTATCTGTCTGTGGTATCGTAGCTCCCAAACGGATCGACCGATTTGAATGCGGTTTTTTCGTGTCATAGATAATTTAATCCCGAGTGTTCTTAGGTATGTTTTATGAAAATCTGTTCAGAAGTTTTTGAGATGATGGACTTTGAAATGAAATGTCGGGGGTTTTTCAACTTTTCTAAGTTGTAAAATATTATATTACTATAGTATTTGCATTCCTATTTGCATTTTGACAGAGCTGTCATCCTAGTACAAATTATGTCGTCATTGACGTTTATTGTACTGGGATGACAGCCCTTGTTATATAAAGGTATAAGGTCCAAATATCATACATTTTCATTATGTTTACAGTACAAGTCACCAAAACCATACGAGTACATGCTCAAAGATGCAATCAAAAAGAGCTCAAAGAGGCCAAGAACTGGAAGAGCTGCAGGCAAAGGAGATCACTACCTGCCGTGCAAGCAGGCGCCGCCCGCGCCGCCGTAGACTGCCGCCGAGCCGACACTAGACGACCGCTGACCCATATGTGCGTCAGAATTTAGTATGGAGTACAAAATATATTTTTTTTGCCGGAAGAGGAGGGATTGAAAGGATAGTTTCATTCCTTTATTAAGTATAATTTAATCCTGTAAATAGTGAATCTTAAATATTTGTAGTTTTTTACACTTCGGAAATAAGTGAAATTACAGCCTCGGCTAACGTCATACTAAATTTATGGGAGCGTTTAAACTTAATATTTTCGATATTTCTAGGTTTATTTTTAAAAAGGTATTGATGTGATTTTACTTATTGGGTAACGTACTTTCGATATCAGTTTAAAGTTTTCTGAAATCTACACTAATAAAGAGGAAAGATTTAATTGTTTGTTTGTTTGTTTGTTTGATAGATGACAAAAGTAAAGATGGATGACAGTTGTGTCCCGCTTTTTAGGAAGCTAAATATTCTGCCATTACCATGTTTGTATATTAGAGACGTGTGTGTTTTTGTCAACTGTCAATATTGTCATCTTTATCAAACGTAGTGTAGCGATACCAAGGCAGACAAGACTATACAAACCACCCTGGCGCAAAGACGTACAAAAGGAATATTGTAAATATGAGCACAGTTTTGTATAATAAATTACCAAATGAATTAAGAGCACTGTCGGGACAAATGTTCAAGCGAAATATGACCAAATGGTTTATAGAAAAATATTTTTACAGCGTCAAGGACTATTTAAATTATAAGAATGTTTGACATACGACATTATTATTTGTATGCTTGCTTGAATACGAGGACTTTTACACCATAACCTAAGACCATTTATGTAACTGTATTCTTACAAATAACTTATTTTGAATTTTTAGAATTTTGTATTGAATTGCAATATTCAAAAGGAAGTAATAAAAATTATTAATAGATAAATGTTATTATTCGCTTAAGGATTTCATAACTTATAGTCATTTATAATTTGAATTTGAATTCTATTTTAAAATATATATATTTTGTTTTTTTTTGAATCTCAAGATTTTTTATTTAATTTAGAAGATGTGTTAACTTGGATGTTTTAATTACGTGTAATAAATAGTAATTTATTATTTATTTCCGGTAAAAGTATAGGCTTATTTATAATGTATTTCAGACATTTCATTAATCAATTTTGAATTGTGTATTATGAATTTTTGTCAATATTTATTTGAAATTTTATTAGCTTTAAGATATATTTATTGTTGTGGGCGTCATGGACCGACTTTTTAAAACTTGTAACACCTTGATAATTATGCGTGTACATGACTTTACAATTGAATAAATGAAATGAAATGAATAGGCTCTGAAACTACTGGACCGATTTGAAAAAATATTTTACCATTAGAACACGACATTATCCGATGAACATAGGCATAGGTAAAAAGTATTACCGCGGGAAAATGCTTCATTCCTACGGGAAAATGGAATCTGTTATATTTAGGCGATTCACCCACTGCACCGCGCCCCGTCGCGTAGCGCGGCGCCGCAGATTTTACTATTGTATGAAATAATCTCAATTTATATAGAAAACACGCCTAGTATCTAGTACTACACACTGCCGACGCGGCAATGCGCGGGACGGCGCCTCGCGCTCCGCGCACCGCGGCGGGATACATCTCTAGTGGGAGAAACGCCTTACGGAATAATCGCCTTGCTACACTTAACGATTACACCCTGTATATATAATTATTCTGTAAGTACGTGTTAGTCACCTAACTCCTCCTAAACGGCTGGACTGATTTGGATGAAATTTTGTGTGCACATTTCAATGGGTTCTTGCATGGTTTGAAACGTTCATGTGGGTTTGGGGGTTGGTTTTGGGGGACCCGCTAGGTGGCGCTGCAGTTGGTATGTCACTGATCTCCTAAACGGCAGGGACCGTTTTTAATGTCATTGCAAGCTTTTATTTAGTTTCACCTGTCCCGTTGTCTGTCTGTAATCAAATCTTGCAAGTTAAATTTGACCCACTTCCCGGTGACCGATTGAGCTGAAATTTAGGGTATAGTTTGAATGACATTTCAATATTATGGTAACATCGAGCTGATCTGATGATGGAGACAGAAGGTGGCCATGGGAATTCAGTAGGTACTTAACCGACGTAACCCCGTTGAGTTTGGGCTCGTTAGAATCGTCTCAATGAGTAGTTGATGATGGTATACAGAAAAGTACAGTTGGCAATAAAAGCTTGTATCAAAAAATATTTTTTTGACAGAAGCTTGTTATTTGTAAACGTGGGTCCCTGCAAGGTTTGAAATTCAGATTCAGATTCAATAATTTAGTTTTGAGCTTTATTTTTAAGTAGAATTCAGTAACATGGTGGGTTGGTTACCTTTAGTACAATCTTTATTATTTAAGATTATTTCCTAACTTTTATTCTTAATAACTAATTTATAACTACTTTTTTTGTACTTTTATTCTTAATTATTTTATTGTAGTAAATTATTATTTAAATGATTGGGACATTCTAATGCGTAAATGTTAATTTCAAATGCAATGAATGTTGCTCATGAATAAATCAATGAAATAACAACATTTTCTAAATAATATTTTTAGTTTCTGTAGGTTTACTCTCTATGTTTTTTAAACAAATTCGATTTGATTCGATTTAGTCTAAGTGAGAAT